>CM050521.1:10817071-15617071 GCA_027563665.1 Antrozous pallidus | reverse complement strand
AGATCATGTATGCGTCCATAGCAGTGTGTGTGTGTGTGTGTGTGTGTGTGTGTGGTGGTGGTGGTTCCTGTATTTCTGTAGGGTGAGGGACGTGAAAGTAGCAATCACTAACTGCTTTGTAGGAAGGGGGCACAGGAAATGGAGAGAGCCTTTGCAGTGTTTCTGAGACGTATTTGAGGTCAATATTGCCAGCCAGCTGTTCACAGAGAGGATGCTGAAAGTCCTTGCCACTGGGTGAATTTTGGGTTTCCAGGTGGTAGAAATCAGAAATTGTATTCTTGGCCCATCATCCTTATTTTTGTAAACCTTGCAAGGCAAAGCCTCACAGCTTGTGTCTTCAGAGAGTGTGGCAGGGGAATGCCGCCCTGGTGCTAACCTCCCTACTGCTTCCATTCCAGTCCTTCCCCTAAGCCCTCTACCTTTGGGGAGAGGGGAGCACTCCTCCCGCTCCTTCCTTAGCCCTATAGCCCCTTCTTAATTAAGCCTTACAAGCCATCTCCTGCATGCCAGGGCTTCATCTAATTTATGTTCTTTAGAAGGAGGGAGAAGCACCAAAAGAGTGAGTTCTTTTTCTTCAGGTGGGAGAAGGGAGAATGTGGGAGACTTCAATGTCAGACTGCTGCTAGCTTTCTCTGATCTAGAGTTTCTGAACTCAGACACCCACTAAAAGAATCATTTCATTCTGAAGAGCTCCACCTGGTATGAATGAGCAATTTAGAGCCTTCCTAACTATGTATCTTTGATTCTCATAACCTCGCTCTTGCATACTGAGTGCACTTAATGCACTTTCTATCAGAAATATATTACAGAACTTCCTCATATTGACCAAAAGTGGATGCTATGTAGCGATCTACCTTATAATTGGGTTAGAGAAAGATATACATAAATTCTATGAAGGCAGAAATATTTCCTTGTTCATTGTCTTATCCCCTCAGTTGTTACTAGAGTACATGACATGTTTGTTGAATCAAATTCAGGGCCACACAATCTGGGGCTGTGGAAGAGCCAAGCAAGAAACCTGAGTGTATATACAGGACTTATTTTTTGAGGTCCTAGCTGGTCATCAGGACCAAGATGCAAAAAAAAGAAGGTAAGGCACCATTGTGATGGGATTATTCCCATGTCCTGCAACCTAGTACCACCCTGAATTCTGTTTCCTGTTTAGTTGCAAGTACAGGCACAACCAGACTGTTAAAAGTTAAGGTCAAACACATTACAAATTCCTACATATCCTCTTTGGAGTAAAAGGAATTGAAGTGATCTTGGTCACCCCATGTCCCCTCATGACTTTCCCCTCGGACATCATTGTGTATCCACCAGTAGCGACTTGACAGGACATGGGCTAAGGGAGGCAGCTAAGGAGAAAGTGCTGGAAGTATGACCATCCCTGAGGCAGAATTCAAGCAAAGCAGTCAGGTGTCTTCTTTGCATCTTCCCACCTCCCTACCATTTCTTCAGAGAGATCTCATCCTCAAAGTAGATGTATAAATAGAGGAAAAGGAAAGGCTTTGAGGATCCAAGGAGTATTCAGAGAAAAGTAAACATGTTCCAAAATGAAGACAAATTATAGCCAATATAGCGTTATAGTTTGTCAAGAAAACTTGCTGCTTGTGGCATATTTGTTTGAAATGTCACTATTTGAAATGTATTGAAACAACCAGCAACTTGTAAAGCTGGGAGAATATAGAAACATCTGTAATGCTTTAGAAATGCTGCAAAAAGAGGGAAATTCACAAATTTAGAGAAATTCACAAATATTCAGTGTTCAGAATTTTAATGGAGCTATTGATAACCTTGTTATCTAATAGCATTCTGACTATAGAATGGATTAAACTGCTGGGCTGTGGTCCCCTGGAAGCTAGTAGGAGATGGCATTCATGAGGTACTTGACAAAAATGCTATTTATGAAAGTATCAGAGTGGCCATTATGTTCAAGTACAAAGTTTCAATCCTCTCCATAAATTTAATCTAGGAAGGATAAAATGCTTAAGACTGTTTTAGGTTTTAATAGGATGCAGGGTACTTTCAGAGTTTGTTCTTAAGATAGTGTCAAATGTAAAAGCTGGTTTTGTAAACAGAATAAGTTTTGAGTTTTCGGTAATTCTGTTCCATTATTGCCTACTTGTGGTTAAGGATATGATGACTTTATAAACTCCTCAAGGTTTCAGCTATTTCAGAAGTTCCTATTGAAATACATATTCAATTGTGTGCTTATATGTGTGCTATTGCTACTCAAGAAAATAATTCAAATCACTGTATTATTGCTGCTTCCATGACATCAGAGGTAAGACTTTAATACCATCTTGGCCGGTATCTGTTTGACCTTGGACACACTCTAACCCCTCCAACACACTTTTTCCTAATGTGGACGTGAGGATCATGATTTCCTAATTCACCGAATGGTTGTAAGGATTCAGTAAACTCACTCGTGTATATAGGAAAAGTAAGTTTACCTTCTTTGGTGTTGTTTTTTCCCATGGGTGTCTTGCTGTTAGCATTACAAATGGAAATTAATTTTGTAAAATAAAAATTTTCTAGATGTAGTTTACTTACAGGATATTTTTTCTTACATGATATTACCCTACTACCCCCCCCCCTTATTTTTATTAATGGAGGCTTTCGTAAATTTTATAATGCAGTCTTGATAACTTTAAATTTTAATTTTTTGCACAAAAACATGACTGCTTTAGATTCATTGCATATAAAGCAATTTTACCATGAGATGAACTACCAATAGAAATTTTAGTTAATACTTTAGGAACAGCTTTTTGTTCAGTACAATTAAATTTTCTTGAATATTCACTTATTTCAATTAGCCAATTTAAATTAATCTGAAAACTTAATTACTATTTTACTGTCAAATTTAATACTCTACCAACAATCTTAGTTTACCTTGTAAATATTAATGGAAAGGATTATTTGCATTCTTGAGTAGGCCCTTAGCATTCCTGGTGCTAGGTTGAATTTAGATATAGGGCAGCTACTGTCAGCCAAGTCTCTGTCTGTTATCTGAGTCCCAATCTGAGCTGGGCCAAGTCTCTATCTGTTACCTGGGTCCTGATCTGAGCTAGGCTTGGGAAGTGAAGCAGCCATGGGGGCAGAAGACCTCCCTCAAAAGGAGTGAGGGTTCAGGCCCCTGCAAGGTTGGGGGGGCAGGTGAGGGCCTGTGCCCCACCTCTGTTGACCCCAAGTTCTCTCCTGATGGTCCCTCTGCAATTGTGCCTGTCTTAGGTTGTTCTTTCCCTGAGGAATCTTACCCGTCTCTGGCTAAACAGACATCTTCTGGGGCCAAGAGGGTGATGTGACATTCAATTCTATCTCCTTGGTAGACTATGCCCCTGTGGCCTCTATGCCCAGCACCTGCCTTGGGATCCCCTGCAGGCGAGGGGATCCCAAGGCAAGTTTGTCTTCTTTGATAAGCCCGATTAAATTGTGTTGCCTCTCCCTATGAAAAATACATGTTATCAACAACTATAAGTATGTTGAAATAATATAATCCAACATAAATAAAACCCACATTTATAGGAAGCATAGAATCTCTTAGCTAGGAGGAATCTTAGAGATATGATTCAGTAATTCTTAGCATTTGTTTGGTTTATAGACCACTTTGAGAATCTGACAGTTATAACCTATCTCTTCACACAAAATGCCTCTGTACAAAAAAATTAGCATCTACCTTTAAGGTATTTAAGGATTTTCTAAAACCTAGTCTTATCCTCCTGAGTTAAGAATCCTCAACATAACTCAACACCCTCAACCTAACCATGAAAAAACTCAGAAATATAAGTGATATGCACTTGAGAATTAAAAATTATTTTGAAAACACTTTATTTTATTTTATTTTTTATCTTTATTGTTCAGTTTATTAATTACATTGTTTCCCCTTTTTTATCCCCCTATATCTCCCCTCCACCCTGTACCTATTCCATCCCCCACCCTCCCCTCCCCCTCCCCACTGTCCTCTCCCATTGTTGCATGATTATTGTCCAATCTCTTGCTGTACTTCCCACAACCCTTTTCTCCCCAAGAATTGTCAGTCCATTCCCTCTCTATGTCCATGTTTCTGTTACATTCACCAGTTTATCCTGTTCATCAGCCTATCAATTCACTTGATTTTTATGTTCATTTGCTGATAGATGTGTATTTGTTGGTCATAATTTATATTTTTACCTTTTTCTTCTTCCTCTTCTTAAAGAATATCTTTCAGCATTTCATATAATACTGGCTTTGGTGGTGATGAACTCCTTTAGCTTTTTCTTATCTGCGAAGCACTTTATCTGATCTTCAATTCTGAATGATAGCTTTGCTGGATAGAGTAATCTTGGTTGTAGATTCTTGCTATTCATTATTTTGAATATTTCTTGCCACTCCCATCTGGCCTGCATTGTTTCTGTTGAGAGATCCGCTGACAATCGAACGGATGCTCCCCTGTAGGTAACCAACTGTTTTTCTCTTGCTGCTTTTAATATTCTCTCTTTATCTTTTGCTCTTGGCATTTTAATTATGATATGTCTTGGTGTGGTCCTCTTTAGATTCCTATATTTTGGGGTTCTGTGTACTTCTTGGGCTTTTAAGTCAGTTTCTTTCACTAGGTGGGAGAAGTTTTCAGTCACTAATTCTTCAAGTAGGTTTTCATTAACTTGCTCTCTCTCTTTTTCTGGCACCCCAAAAATTCAGATGTTGGCATGCTTGAGGTTGTCCCAGAGGCCCCTTACACTATCTTCATTTTTCTGAATTCTTTTTGTTTCTTGCTTTTCCAGCCGAGTAGATTTTGGTTCTTTGTATTTCAAATCTTTGACTTGGTTCTTGTGGCCCTCTGGACTGCTTTTAGGACTTTGTGTAATATTTTTTATTTCAGTCTGTGTATGCTTGATTTCTAGTTGGTCCTTTTTCATATCCGTGAGGGTCTGGTTCATATCCTCAGAGGTCTTGTTCATTTCCTTGAGGGTCTCATTCATTTCCTTGTAAGTCTCATTCATTTCCTGGTTGGTCTTGTTTATTTCCTCGTAATTCTCATTAAGTCCATCGGCCTTTTGTAGGAGCCTCTTGAAAAGCCTTATAACCGTGGTTTTGAACTCTATGTCTTGTCGTCTTTTCTCCTCCATTTCTTTCACCCCTGATTTCTTTCCATATCTCTGCATGGTGGCTGCTTTATGCGGTAGATATCCTCTATGGGTCAGTGGCACAACCTCCCCAATTATTTGAGATGGGTACTCTTACTGCAATCCTTTATGGGTTGTACAGTATTTTTGAATTTAAACCCAGCTTGTTGTTGTTAGCCCTAGGAGGGTTTGACCTCCAGGCCAATTGGCTGTGAAGGGAGACTGTGTTCAGGTTGGATGGGCGGAGTCTCTGAGCTGCGCAGGCAGCCTCAGTGTCAGCTACGTCCTATGCTGCGTTCGTGCACGCTGGTCTGTGTTGGATGGAGATGGCTGCAGACACCTCCAAGAGAAAGCTGCTAGTCTCTTCCCCTTGCCAGACAACTCTGCCGCTCCCCAAATGGGTCTGCACCCCCAAAGTCTAGCCCAGGGTTGTAAAATAGATGATTTCTGGTACCTGAAGACAAGTTTCCAGGGGGCAAGTCACGGGTTTGTGCGACACTCGTGCGAAAACTTCTTTTCCCCGCCTCCGGGTTTCTCGCAGACTAGGAGCCTCTGCCGTGCCCCGCTTCCAGGGTGCGTCCCCTGGACCTCGGACCTCGCCTGGCACTGGGGAATCTGTGCAGCGGGACGTCTCCATGTACCCCGGATCTCGGACCTCGCCTGGCGCTGGGGAATCCGTGTAGTGGGACGTCTCCGCCCTCCCCGTTGGCGAAATCCAGCCAGGGTTGCTGCTCCAGCCCCATCCCGCGCACGTGACCAGGACGGCTCCTAACCTGTTTCCGTCTTCAAGGCTGCGCTCCCGCTGCTCCTCTGAGTCTCAGTGTCCCACCTTTACTCTTATTAGTGGAGTTTTCACTCAGCCAGCTTTCTGGCGATTCTGGGTGATGTCTGTTCTGCTGTTATGTTGTAGTTCTTAAATCGTTGCGCAGGGCAGAACAATAGGTGTTTACCTATGCCGCCATCTTAGTTCCTGTGAAAACACTTTTTTTAAAAAAAAAGTTTTGAGCAATTTTAGGACACAGCATTCATCTGCTCCATGAGCAGTGGTCTCACACTACAACTGCAATTCACTGCGGGACCTGCTGTCTAGCCTACCCTGGTCAGGTTAGTGACAGAGAGCTATTTGCAGACCAACACAAAGTTAAATGGAATCATTTGGGTATTTATTTTATGTTTAACATGACTTTTCCCAAATAATATGCTAGTGCATTCTCAGTAAACATTCCTAAGTACCTGAATGGTCCAAATCCTGTTTAAGATATTGGCAGCAAAAGATAATGAGACCAGTTTCTGAGCCTATCATAGAAAACACAGAATGAGGAGCAAAGCATTCAACCCCAGAACTTGGAGAAGGTCCCACATTTAAGGTAGCATTAAGGTTGGGTCTTGGATAATGAGTTAGGAGTTTTTTAGATAGTTAGATATCCTAACTCCCTGTGAATGCCAATTTTGGAATTATTATTAACCATGTAGAGTAATTGGTCCTAATATAGTATATGTGCTGGTGCATTGAAGACCTATTTCCTAGTTTTACCCACGGTGCATCATCATTCTCTGAACCTTGTTGCTTCCAAACATCGGGGTTATCCTCTACTCCAGCCTGGAATTTCAGGAGGGCTTGCCAATTCTTTCTCAAGGCATCCCTGCACTTTCTTTTCTGTTCCCACTACCGTCTTCCCACAGAGCTCTATACGAGCACACCTGCCCCTCAGGATCCACATCACACAACCTCACCAAGTCTTTCGTGTTCTGTACAACCACCAAACACACTTTCCTAAAATTAGTTTGTTCTGATGCCCTGCTGAGAATCATTGGCCCAAGTTATCTGGAGGATATAGTTTTCCAGTCTACTTACTGTCTGTCTCAAAGCCTGTGGCGATCCAGCCTCAGGCTCCATAACCCATCACCATTCCCCAGCACCTTGCACAGGTAAGGCAGAGGTGATAAGAGCCATCACCATTCCCCAGCACCTTGCACAGGTAAGGCAGAGGTGATAAGAGCCCACATTAACTTCCAATCTTGCCTTTCCCACCCATAAGCTGTTTCATTTTATCTCTCCAAGCTTGATTCCTGAACTCTGCATTTTATGGATACAAAAGCAAACAACTTAAAGCTATTAAAACAGTTAGTGTGATAACACATGTGAAGTTCCTAGTGACGTGCCTAACATTAATTGGCTCTCAGTGAATAGTAATATTTATAATCACCGTCCTCCTCACTTTCTTCTGAAATGCATCTGATCTCTGTCATACAAACATTTCTAGAAACTCCTCTTCTTACCTTGGTCATCTGTGACTCCTTTTAGAACCTGCTTCAGGTCTTGCTTACCTTCCCAGATCCCTTCCCTAAATTCACTGCTCTCAGCACTCACATTCCTGCAGCGCTGCTATGTTTGGTTTACATTGTTTACAAACTTTTCTTAAAGGTATTGTCTCCCCCCCTCCCCAGGCTGTGATAGATGGAGTGGCCCCCAATGGAGGAGACTGTGGTGCAAAGTCATGAGCCTCCTGGACTTTGCCCTTGTGTGAGGATGTTGAAGTATTCATGAAAGGACGGAAGACTGGATCGATGATAGCTAAGGGTCCTTTCTATAATGACTTTTGGTGTCTGAGTTGTTTAAAGTCAGCAACATGTCTTATACTTCCTCCTTCTTCGCAAAGCTAAGGACATTGTAGGCTAGCTCAAGGACGTGGTGTTCTCCGTCTCATTTTCATGAAGAATCGTAGTGCTCTTGATCCCTGTCAATGGCTCTTCTTCTTGCAGGGAAGTTTAGCAAGATGTGTTCCAGGGTTGGGGAATGGTAACCCTCATGTGCATCACACTGCGACCTAGAGTTGGCTTAAAATAAATATTTAATGAGCAAGCACCACCATACGCCATGTTTCACTGCTTCATTTTATGTCCTTTGGGAACAAATTAAAAGCAAATGGAGGAGTCTCCTCCAAATTTAAGTCTGAAGTTTTAGGGAGAAGTTGAGGGGAAAGCTCTGTTGCAGAAAAAAAAAAGAGTTCTTAGGTTCCACAGAGGAAGTTCTTTTCCTGAAAATTTCATTTCCCTTCCTTAAACCGCCATACTGGGGTAAGGAGGGTCCATGAATCTAAGGTCAACTTTAATGACCTTATTGGAAACTTTTCACATTCAACTTTAAAACAGTTTCTTTACACAGGGCACTTCTAATTTCTACCAGTTGGTTATATCTCTTAAACCAGTGACTTTGCCTTTGGTGTTACTGAATTTCAAGTAGCTGCACTTCATGTAATTGTGGTCTGGCCTTTTTCTACCAGTCCGCCTTAATGCTGAAAGAAGCTTCAGGTTTACAAACTGCCTTTGCCTCCTCCCCAGCTGGAGGAGGGTGTGGGGTGGGGCGATGGTGGGCAGGGAACCGAGAGGAGGAAATCAGTTAATTGTAGGCTGTCAGAGTTGTTTTAGGTGACTTTGTACTTGTTGAATTTAAGATCAGCGTGAACTATAGACATGTCAGGCTGGGAATTTAAATAGCAACAAAAAAGCATGGGTTTTGCTAATGCCAATGCCAGGAATGACTCATCTGGTGAGAATGGTATTGTATTGATAATACAATGCAGGGAGAAGGAAAAGACTATGGTATCTGCTCTCTTTGTGTTCTGACCTTGAGGAGAATTAGAACTTGTTTATTGTAGGAGTTGAGCATCTGATGTACGGATGCACCTGTTAGTTCTTGTATATTGAATGGCAGAGCACTCGCAGCTCCCTGGGATTGCTTTGTGGGTGAAATGTTTTCTGCATTCGAGTGAACTGGTTTTCTTTTTGTAAAGAATGTGTTTGTATATATTGCATCTCTTCTGTCTCCAAAATATGCATTCACATTCTTTTGGAATATGTTTGGCCTTTTATGTTTAAGGTAACATCATTATGATTTGTTTTTAATATAGAAACCATGAGCCAGGCCGCTCCTGCTAGGAAGCTAGAGGAAGTTCTTCACCTAGCAGAGCTCTGCATAGAAGTCTTACAACAAAATGAAGAGCATCATGCAGAGGTGACGACCTGTTTTTACTGCTGTACAATGCTACCCGTGATGCTTTGCCATAATAAGAATAATACTGAAGAAGTGGCCTACCCATAGACTTTGATACACACTTGGCCATTTACCTGTAGAAAACTGAGAACAGATGTGCATTCCCTAGAAATACAACTCCTACATATCACAAAGGAATGTCATATATGTATGTATGTGTATATATGATTTAATATCTATTCCTGACAATAGCTTCATGGGGGGGTGATGGGAGAGCTCGTGGGGTATACTCATGATGTACAACTAGTAAGAAGCAAACCTGGAAACAAAGCCCACCCAGTGATGCCGGGTCACTTGCAGTTCTTGCAGCCATGATTGCTTTAGTTTAGAAATGTCAGTCAGTGTGCAAAAGGAAAGCTAGTGATAAACTAAACTATAAGATAACATCGAAAGAAGGCATTTATAACTCTAGTCTTTGGTTTGTAGCATCAAACTTTTCTTTAAATTTTCACTAAGCCTGCATTGTTTATAGGTTTTAGATGTTCTACTTATATTAGCATTCACTAAAGATATGGAGTAGTTATCCATTGGGCAAACTGCTTATTCTAAGACTTAAAATGAATCACTTTTTCTAGTAGTCATGAGTTTATTTTATTTTTTTAAAGTAGTTTTCTGAATTGGAATTGGATGGGGGAAATCTGTGGAATTAAATAAATGTATTAAATGCCAGCACCCTAATAATGCTTTTATTCTTGAAGAAACACATGAAATGAGCAAGAATAAGAGATAACCAGATACATAAGAATTTATAGAATATTTATATTTAATAAAAGCTAGTTCTTCAAAATATAAGAAACTTCATGAAGTATATTGGAAGCAAATTCTTGGAAGAGAGTATTCATGAAACCTTACCATAGGTAACTAAGATTTATTGTATCTGGTTATAAATATGATCATTCAAAACATCTGCTTTTAGCTCACACAGTGGAGTCTAGTTTTTACCTTGCATCTGTCATGTGTGAACTTGTTATGGATATTTTATTTTAAACTGGAAAAACAGCTGCTTCAATGATTTGAAATGAATTCCCAGGAGGATCTTTTCTAGGCGAGTACTACCACTACGTTACAATGAAAGTGATTATATGATAAAATATATGTGCCTGTTGTCTTTGTCTTTTGTTAAACGGCATTATCATCAGAGTATTAGACCTTTTTGAATTTAAAAAAAATTTGACTGGATATCCAATCGCAGTGTATTTCACCTACACAGGTATATCTGAAAGTCTCATACACTTCACAGAAACCACATTTAATTTTCCTGCACTAATGAAAATAATAACCTTTTAAAAATGTAACTAATAAGTGTTATATACTTCACACAGTTACTGAATGCTTACTGAAATATCATGTATCCAAACACAATTAAAATGCAAATATTATTTATTTCTTAATCCTCAAAAATTGAGTTGGCTTTATTGAACAGAGATAATCATAACTCATATCACTCTGCTATATGCTGAAATACAGAACTATCATAATGATTTCTTTTTAAAATGCTTTGTAACACTATGGCATTTTTCCACTCCACAATGCTTCCAAATTCTTGGAATTCCTCAGGGAAGAGAGGTATGTAAAATTATTCTTGCTATTTTTCTAACATGAAATAAGTAACTCAGTGAAGATAAGATAGACCCCACCTGGATAGTAATTCATTTAAAAGCCAACTTAGTTCTTCTCTTTGGAATTAAAGATTATTTCTTTGACTAGACTAATTTTTGTAGTATTTCTGTGATTATGTCTTATTAATAATTGTATGCATAATTACTGCCAGCCACCAAAGTATGGGCCAGCTGAGGAGATTTTAATATTTTGGTTTTATTTTTTCGTTTGTTTGGGAGTTTTTTGTTTTTCTTTTTTTTTTAACCAGACGATCTATCTTTTTCTCTGAACAATATTGGGGAGTGAATTGGTCTGATTCCAAAGTCATTTGCAGAGAATTAATTGTAATAGCATAATATTTATAACTGGATAGCCAGAGAGATAAACCAACATGTTCTTAATGGTGGGATTGGGCTTAGGGTTATATTAGGCTTTGGCCCAACAAATGTCCCTCATTTTGGAAGAAGGTGACCAGCAAGTGGCTTTCAGGTGCCTAAGGTAGAGAGGCGTGATTCCATTTGCAGCAATAGCTGTCAAACGAAATTGCATGGACAAAAATACCTACCAAAATGTTTGCTCATCACTTATTAATGTGTAAATATAAGATAATGAGAATAGGCCTTTCCCCTGGCATATGTATTAAAGTATTTTCAGTTTATCATCTCATTCAGTTATTTCAACATTTGCATTCAGGTACGAATCCAATTATGGAGACATTTTGATCAATAAAAGACTTGTAAAAATTGTTTAGTTAGTTTGTCAATAGTTTAGTTGTCACCCTGAGGGTTCTAGTCCCTTCTGCTGGCTTCTCAAAGCAGCATAAGTATTCCTACAACATAGCCCCACAGCACATGTTGGGGACAGATTGTACTTTAGACACTACACTGTCTCTAGAGTTTTCAGCATCATCTACTATAGTAAAAATGGCGGGGGGAGCACATAATACATGTCAAAATCAGATTCACTGGTTTTGTTTATTTATGTAGGCATCCTCCTATTTTTGTTGTAAATTATAAATTTAACTATATTTTGAAGGCAAAGTAATCAAAAGCCTCAGACCTCAAAGAAATTAGAAAAGACACAAAGAAATCATACCATAATAGATGCTCTGTTGTGAAAAAAATCAGACAACATTACCAATGGTCTGATGTGCAAAAGGATATTTAGATAGATAGATAGATAGATAGATAGATAGATAGATAGATAGATATTTAGATAGATACTAGTAGGTAGGTAGGTAGGTAGGTAGACAGACAGACAGATATAGATAGATAGGTAGGTAGATAGATAGATAGATAGATAGATAGATAGATAGATAGATAGAGATATACATGCACATACAGGGAGGGCAAAGGTAGTTTTGCAGTTGTGAGTGTGCAAAACAGAGTTTATTCTTGTACTGTTATTTCATTATTATGTTATTTTCCATACAAACAACTGTACATCTACTTTTGCTCTCCCCCATATTTAGTGATGTGTAAGAGCTTGGTCTCTGCACTCCAGCTGACTGCGATTCAAATTATTGCTCTGTTTCCTATTATCAACTATATGACTTTGGGCAAGTTATTTTACCTCTCTGAATTTGACAACATAAAATAAGGAAAATGATACCATCTACCTGAAAGTGTTGTATAGAGAATTAATATATTTATAATAATAAAAGCATAATATGCTAATTAAACTGGATGGACGAATGACCTTCCAGATGAAGCTGGGGCTGTGAGGGCTGAGCCCCTTGCACAAATTTTGTGCATCAAGCCTCTAGTAATCATATAAAAAGTCTTTAGAATAGTACTTGATACATGCAAACTATTCAATTCATGTTGGGCATTACTATTTTTAAAATATCTAGATTTATATAATAAGATCTGTATAAATTTTAACTCATTTTTGTAATTACTGATGATGTTTAGTTTTGAGACTTTTGTGTTTTTTGTGTATTCTGTTTTTTGTGCAGTGAGAGATTTTTATAGGCATTGAATTTTCACAGCAACAACTCTGGGGACAGTTAAGGCAAGTATTGTTGCTGCCAATTTGCAAATAAGGAAATGGAAGTCCCATGATCACTCCCATCTCATCATCAAGTTCAAAAGCTCAGTGCTCTACTCCATTTCAGGGGTCATTCTTGCCTGCCATGTTTTCAGCCACGTTCAGTAAACATGGCTTTCTGAGCATGGTCAACCTGACCTACCTCACATGTTGTTTTCACTGAACAATGTTTATTTACTGTTAGAACCTTAATTGAAATGGTATAGGCAAAAGGATCACAGCCAAGTTTTGTTTTGTATTTCCCTCGTAATCAAAGTAAACATGGCCTTCTGCCTCTGCCATCTCCTTTACACAAATGAGGGACTTAGCATTAGAGCCAAGATACCTTCCACCCAGATGATCATGACTTTTGATCCGTGTCCTTCAGATGGAGGGATTTCTGAGAGGGCTTTTCTCCTCCTGGTTGGAGGCTGATGCTGTGGAACCTCTGGCATCTCTCATGAAGGTGGACTCTAGGGAGGAAATCAGACAGCCCCTCTTCTTGCTGCCAACCCAGATTAGATGACTGCCACCCAGGGTGGTGGCAAAAAGGAGGAAAGGATAGGTATAGAATTGACCCTCTGTTGTCAACTACTTGTGGCTCTTGAGTTTTATTTGGAAAGACAGTAATTGCTTAAAGCTTTCTCTAGTCTTCCTTAGAGCAATAAGCACTCATCACAGATTGGTTTACATCAGGAAGTTTGCACCATCAGGGATAACATTATCAGAAATGCAGTTTAAGGCATAAATAGATGCTTATGCAAAATACGATGAAAATTTCAAGTTGATGAAAATATCTTGTCACCTGAAGCTACTTTTTAAGAGAAGGTTATGTTCCATTTCCTCCCTCAGCACTGTATTCCAAGGTAACTTTTATAATGAACAAAATAAACTGATGAGCAAAATAGATCCAAAGACATAGAAGCATAGAGGGAAGGCGGGGGTGGGTGGGTGGGAAGAGATCAACCAAAGAACTTGTATGCATATATGCATAACCCATGGACACAGACAATAATGTGGTGAAGGCCTGGGGCAGGGAGCAGGAGAAAGCTAGAAGGGGTCATTGGAGAAAAGGGAGGGGGCCACATATGTACTACTTTAAACAATAAAGAATAAAAAAATAAATCAATAAATAATTGATTATTAGGATTATCTAAACAGCACAAATTTTTTAAGTGCTTATTGCCTTAGTTGAGTATAAAGTCTAATTTAAGAGGCAGACATTAAAAATATTCACATATGTAATCATATATGGAATGCTAAGATCTTGAAATAAAAATAACTGGTATCAGAGAGACTGTTTAAGAGGACCTAATGCACATTGGAGGGTGAGGAATCTGTATGAAAGTGTGTTTTAGTGTTAGACTTTAGATTTATAAAAGATATACTACAACTAAAAAGCAATGATTTTTAGATGTGAGAAGAAATGTTATAGATACATATACTCAATAAGCACATTTGGCATTGATGAATAAATTATGAAATCTAAAATAGAAATTAAAATATAAAATGGCTGTTATTGCTATATTTTAAAAATACATGTTTAATTTAGAACATTTGAAAAATATATAAAATAAAAATTCCATATGTCATAATTTAAATATAACTACTATGAATGTTTTGGTGTATTTATTTTCAAATATTTCTTTTTTCTGCAAACATTAAAACATTTGGTTTCATTCTACTACAACTGCACTTTTTGTTTTCTTTTTATTAATCCTCACTCCAGGATATTTTTCCATTGATTTTTTTCCTTTAGTTTCTTTTCTTTAATTTAAATCTTTATTGTTGAGAGTATTACATGCATCCCTTTTTTCCCCCATTGACCTCTTTTAGCCTGCCCGCCTGTCTCCGCCCCAGACCTTCACCACCCTATTGTCTGTGTCCATGAGTTATGCATATATGCATATATGTGTCCCATGCTTCTATATCTCTGAATCTATTTTATTCATCAGTTTCTTTTGTTCATTAGAGTCCACATATGTTTGAGATCATGTGATACTTGCCTTTCTCTGACTGGTTAATTTCGCTTAGCATGATTTTTTTTTTTAGAGAGATTGAAAGGGAGGAGGAAAGACACAGAGAGAGAAATACCACGGTGAGAAAGACACATTGAGTGGTTGCCTCCTGCATGCACCTCCACTGGGCTGGAGTGAGTCTAAAACCGAGCTGCATGCATTTGATGGAAATCAAACCAGGATCCTTCAGTCCACAAGTTGATGCTCTATCCACTGAGCCAGACCAGCTGCAGCTACAAGTGCACTTTTAATGATGTGTATTGAAGTGGCACAGTTTTTGTGTATGTTTCTAACAAGTAATTTGTTTTTACAGTATTCCTTTATCCTTTAACAGGCTTTTGCCTGGTGGCCGGATTTACTGGCGGAGCATGCGGAGAAGTTTTGGGCTTTATTCACAGTGGATATGGATACAGCACTGGAGGCTCAGCCACAAGATTCCTGGGATAGTTTTCCTCTTTTCCAACTGCTTAATAATTTCCTCAGAAATGACAGTAAGCACTTTCATTTGCTATCGTATATGAAATGGGGAGAGTGGGAGAATGCTGTGTGGTGGAAAGTACATTTACAGAGCGCTTGCAATGCTCAATAGGTCAACCTGGATAACATGAATGTTTCCTCTTCCTGAGTGTATCAGGCCGGGGTCTGCGGAGACCAGCTAACCCCCACCGTGCTCCCTGGCTCTGGAGCTACTATTATTCCTACTCTCCTGGCTTTTTCAAGGACAGATAACATAGACACCCTTTTCATTGTACCTTACGAATCAGAAAGTTTTCAAAGGTTAACATTTATTTCTAAAGCACTTGAAAATACTTAGATCTCTGAAAGACACCTTAGAAAGTTGTCATTGTTCTAGAAATCATGTCATATTAAGGTTTCTCTAATATGCATTGTGATAATATTGGTTTTCTGAAATTGGTTTTCTACCTGTGTTTGGTCGTCCGTCCATCCAGTTGTTTCATTCAGGATGGCCCCTGGCTTTTTATATTTAAGGAGGATTCTTTTAAGTTTCCCTTAAGCCCTAGTTTGGTAGCTACTGAAAGCTTGCTCGAATGCTTGTAGTAATCATGAGATCATTAATTACGTATTCTATAATATTCTTCCCATTCTAGACTGAGCTCTGCTTTCTCCAAACTCTGGTTCATTCATTCTGCAAATTATTTTCATCCAAGTCTGTTTTGGTTTTGTTTTATTTTGTTAATCCTCGTCTGAGGATATTTTTCTGTTGCTTTTTAGAGAGAGGAGCTGGGGGAGAAGGAGAGAGAGAGAGAGAGAGAGAGAGAGAGAGAGAGAGAGAGAGAGAGAGAGAGAGAGAGAGAGAAGAGATCAATGTGAGATAGATACATCGATTGGGATTGGTTGTCACAAGCATGCACCCTAGTCGGGGTGAGGATTGAACCTGCAATCCAGGTACATGAACTTGACCAGGAATTAAACTCACAACCCTTTGGTGCATGGGCTGACCCTTTAACCACTTAACCACACAGGGCATGGCTTATCATTCCAGTTTTTATAAAAAATATATATTTTATTGATTTCTTACAGAGAGGAAGGGAGAGGGATAGAGAGTTAGCAACATCCATCAGCTGCCCCCTACTGGGGATGTGCCCACAACCAAGGTACATGCCCTTGACCAGAATCGAACTTGGGACCTTTCAGTCTGTAGGCCGATATTCTAGCCACTGAACCAAACCAGTTAGGGCTCATTCCAGTTTTTAAGTTCCAAAGTCTTTTCTTCCTGCCAGCTGGCATACTTGGGTGTCCTTTTTTATTGCCAGTCTCTTACCATGATTCGTTTTCTGCTAAGAAATTACAAGTCGGAGTTAATATTATCTTAATGCAAGTATATAATAATGAACCAGCTGCCCCCCCCCCAAAAAAAAGTACAGGATTACAGGTATCATGCATTAAGTCCCTATATAGCAATAAGTTAATGTACGATTACTTCTAACATTGCTTTCTCCATTTGCATGAAAACTCAAGAAATGTACCCATCGCACCAAAAAAAAAAAATTTAAGATACCTAGGAATAAACTTAAATAATGAGGTAAGAGATCTATACATGGAAAACTACAGGACACTGAAAAAAGAGGTAGAGGAATACATAAACAAATGGAAGAACATACCAGGTTCATAGATTGGTAGAATCAATATCATTAAAATGTCCATACTACCCAAAGCAATGTATAGATTCAATGCACTCCCCATTAAAATACCAATGACATATTTCACTTAAAACTCTCCAGAAATTCATCTGGAATTTAAAAAGACCTGAATACCCATCCTGAGAAAGAAGAACAAAGTAGATGGGATCTCAATATCAGATTTCAAACTGTATTACAAAGCCACTATCCTCAAAACAGCCTGGTGCCGGCACAAGAACAGACATATAGACCAACAGAATAGAATAAAGGACCCAGAAATCCACCCAAACCACTATGCCCAATTAATATTTGACAAAGAAGGCATGAACACACAGTGGAGTCATGACAGTCTCTTCAATAAATGGTGTTGGGAAAATTGGACAGATACATTCAAAAAAATGAAACTAGACCACCAACTTACACCATATACAAAAATAAACTCAAAATGGATAAATGACTTAAACATAAGACAGGAAACCATAAAAATACTAAAGAAATCCATAGGCAGTGAAATCTCAGACATATGTCAAAGCAATTTCTTCACTGATACCACTCCTAGGGCAATGGAAACTAAAGAGAAAATAAATAGGACTACATCAAAATAAAAAGCTTTTGCACAGCAAAAGAAGCCATCACCAAAACAACAAAACCCACTGTATGGGAAAACATATTTGCAAATGTTATCACTGATAAAGGTTTAATCTCCAACATTTATAGGGAACTCGTACAACTTAATAAAAGGAAGATAAATGATTCAATAAAAAAATGGACAATGGACCTAAATAGATACTTTTTGAAAGAAGACAGAAGGAAGGACAAGAGACATATGAAAACTTGCTCAAAGTCACTAATTATTTGAGAGAAGCAAATCAAAATGACAATGCGGTAACATCTCACACCTGTCAGAATGGCAATGATCAACAAATCAACAAACAACAAATGCTGGCAAGGATGCGGAGAACAAGGAACCCTCATTCACTTCTGGTGGAAATGTGGACTGGTGCAGCTACTGTGGAGAACAGTATGGAGTTTCCTCAAAAAACTAAAAATGGAACTCCCATTTGATCCAGTAATCCCACTTCTAGGAATATATCTCAAGAAACTAGAAACACTAATCAGAAAGGATATATGCACCCCTATGTTCATAGCAGCACAATTCACCATAACTAAGATTTGGAAACAGCCTATATGCCCATCAGCAGATGAGTGGATTAGAAAACTGTGGTATATCTACACAATGGAATACTACGCTGCTATAAGAACGAAGAAATTATTACCATTTGCAGCAGCATGGATGGACTTGGAGAGCATTATGTTAAGTGAAATAAGCCAGGCAATGAAAGAAAAATGCCACATGATCTCACTCATTTATGGAAAATAAAGAACATTATAACCTGATGAACCAAAAGATAGATACAAAGGCAATAAAGCTTGAAAAGACTGTCAAGTTACAGCGGGAAGGTTGGAGGGTGTTGGGGATGAGGGAAAGAGATCAACCGAAAGACTTGTATGCATGCATATAAGCACAACCAATGGATGCAAGACACTGGGAGGGGTGTGATGAGGGCATGCGATAGGGGGTAAAGAAGGCTGGGGGGTGGGAGGAGATATATGTAATACTTTAAACGATAAAATTTTTAAAAACTCAAGAAACAATCCTATTTAGATTTATTTTGGAGTTTATTCATTAATGTTGACAGTCAAACCATTAGTAAACATGATCAATCATTTAACTTATTTAACATCTTAGAATTTATAGAATAAGCAAAACATGTAGATTTCTTAGAGTCTTTCTTGGGGAATCTGTTCTGCAACTCAATAAATTAACATCTTTTAATATTTATTTTTAAAAAGCACTCTCGTAAGTATAAATGTATGAGTTATATTTTTTTAAAAAAAACACTAAAATGAGAATAACAGAATTTTTATTTTTAGCCAGACTTGTAAATATTTAATTCAAGAGAGTTTCATATTTCTCTCCTGTTTTAAACCATTTCTACACCATTGGCTGCTATTAAATGCATAAAATATTGTTCTATGTTACGATATTTTGGTATACATTGCTCAAACAAAATGCAAAAGTATTTATTACTCATCTTTTTTGAATGTTATCTATTTGTGGAAGGGCTAGTAAGTCTAGATCTTGGCTTTGACTTTGTGGTGACTAACAGATTTTTAAAAACATCAATTATTTCAGAGAAAAACAGCACCTTTGTGCAGGGAGGTAAATGGAAAGGTTCCCCAGTGTCATAATTTCCTCTTGGCATTGGGAGTATCATGTGGACTGGGGAACTGAAATAGAAGATAGTGACTTTCTTCCCAAACTCAAAAGAAACTATCCAACGCCAAAACCACTGATATTAGTAAAACATAATGATTGGCTATTAATATCACCTTTGATAATAATGAATATTTTAATAAGTGTTTGTTTTATTAAGTTCCTGAATATTTACATAGTGATTTAGTGAATTCAGTTCAAATGTTAAATGTCAACTTATACTGCCCCCGAATTGTCCCTTTTGAAAGCCAATGGGAAAATCTAAAGCTCCTGTCCTTTTAGCCCCCATTGATAAGAAGATCCTTACATTATTGCCATGGCTGACTTTTTATCAGATTTACCCCATTAAAGTTACAGTCCAAATTCTAATTAATTACAACTTTCACCAGCTCAAGGCAACAAGAACAGATCGCTCTGAAATGTCCAGTCTTGGAACCAGAGGTAATTTGCTGAATAACTGCTTCTTGTTATCTCACACGTGGTATACCACTAATTACATAGAGATTTTTAAATGATTGTGATTTATTTTTAAGAATGTCACTTATGTTTACTTTTACAAAATAAAAATTACTAACATGTCTCCAACTAATGAAGGTGTTGATTAGAATGTGTGCTTTACTTGTGCCTTGAAACCTTCAGAGCTGGCTCTGTTTTTGGTTTTTAATGACTAATTTATATAGTCCACTGATTGTTTGCCCTCTTACTTTTGTTAAAATCTTTATACTTTGATATTTCAAAATTGATGTTTTTCTGAAGTTTCATGGAAGGGTCCTTAGATATTTATTTTCCAGCTGGGAAAACGACATCCCTAGCAGACGATGCCTTGTCAGGGGCTTTGCTCATAGGGAATCAGGCACAGAGGGGAGTTAGAACTGATCAGTTGGCCTCCAGCTCTGTCTTGGTCTGTAGTGACAAAAGCAGGTTCTTGAGGCATTTATAAAATAATGTAATCTTTTTTGTTTTTATCTGAAAAAATATTTCTATATAGGGTCTTGAGTTGTGGGGACAGAGGAAGAGAATTGGTTAAAGGGTACAGATAAAGCTATATAGTGTCTTACTGTGTATGTCACGAAATGTCCATGATGAGAATTCCAGAAACTGAACTAATTATTGAGGAAGGGAATGCAATAAAATTCAGTTCCTATTTTTAAGGGGAAAAAACCCTGTCTGTGGCATGTATCTTCTCTCAAAGTTCAGCATGATTAGGGTAAGTCTAAGCCTTAGGAACCCTTGGAGATGAAATGTGGTTTCCTCAAAGAATGAAAATGAACTGCACCATCATTTTAGCAACTGTCCCCACACTCCTGCCTTTCACAGCCTCACCCACTGATTCCCAGGGCAGGACTGATGATGAAAACACACTCAGCTCTCCCTTCTGTCCAAAACAGGCTACAATCCCATTCCTCTCTTTCCCTGCCTCCTCCCACCCTCATCCACTCTCCGCCAACTAAAGAGATAGTTGGATACGCAGTCCCTTTAAATGGCATCTAAGGAAACAGTTTTGAAAATGAGATGTTTTAGAATGGAGGGGAAATAAATGTTTTTATAATAAAGTAATTAAGATGGTATTTGAATGATACTGAATGACTATAAAGCTAATTATATATTCTACCCTTGCATGTGATTGCCAACCATTGTCCTGTTGAGAGAGAAATGGCAAGTGACCGCTTCTGACAAATGAAAGCCATCTGCAAATGGCACAAATCACGTCTTTCAACACTAGGAAAGGCAAACCCTCAGAGCTAGTCACCTTTTAATCTGTGGATATGCTAGCAAGTGGCAAATGACCATTCTATTGGGAACTAATTCCCAAGTGAAAAAATAACACGGTTCTTCTTTAATTAACAGCCCTTTCACATCGCTAGCACATAAAGCCATCCTGAAGAACACCCATGCTTATGTAATCAATGTCATAGCATCTCTGCCTAGAGGAATAATAAATGTCCGAGTTCTACTCTAAGTGAAAACCTATTCTCTGAGACTTTCACCTTCATAAAGATGAGCTCATAAAAATAGGAGAAAAAAGAGAAAAATCGGAGTGTCTCATGAGGATAAAAAGGCTAGTGTTAATAATTAACAAAGAGAGTGAAGTGGCATCAAATTAGCCATAATAGAGCCCAGAGTGACTGGCAAAGTCACCCTCTCATTATCAAAAAAGTCATTAAGAAATGAAGAGGTGGAAGTCCCGCTGGTTGCTCTCACACTTAGGCTGTATCAGATATGATTTTTCCAATTTATTTCAAATGAAGAACTGCCAGGTCACCATATTGTATATTAGGTTAACCTTCAAGCTTTGAAACATAGAGTGCTGACACTTGCATGTTCTTCTACCTTAAGTGCTTAAAAGAGCTGTGCATCTGAAATTCGTGAATTGCTGTTTATAGAGATATATCTGCACATATATTCGAAACAAAGCAGAAAGGATGTAACTTCTGGGTTAAGGCAGGGCTACAGGCCAGCTTAGTTTTATAGGTAAGCACTTCTACAAATGATGTAATGACTATGAAATGTAAAAGTGTATTTACCTCCAGTCCCCAGAGTTGACTGAATTTGAAATAGTATGTTTGCACTTGTTTTACCAGCCAGTATACTAAAGGAAATATAAAAGCAAAGAGTCACTAGATTTTTTTTCAAGTAAACTCCATAGTACCACTCTATTCCTTTACTACATTAGACTTTTAAAGTTTTAATTATATATATATATATATATATATATATATATATATATATGTTAGAAATTAGTGCCTTAAGGAAAATAATCTGCTCTAAATGCATATGTGTCTTACACTGCAGATTTGTGGGAGCATCTGTAACTATTAGGGGCCCCATAAGCATAGGGGAAACCACACTGGGATTTTTTGCCCAAACATAATGAGCATTATAACACCAGTGGTCTTATTCTCTGCTATTTTCAATGAATGGATGGATATTTTTAAATAAATACCCCAAGGGGAAAGGAAGAGCTTGGTGCAGCTTTAGGAGATTATGTCAGTAATGGTATAAATGAATATTACCAAACTTTATAAAATACTTATCAAATTTTAAACTAAAGGGAAAATAAAATCCAATGAGTTTCATATTCAACTTCAGTGGAATCTCTCAGAATTTCTTTTAGGGGATGGGTTTTTATGGACATTCACTCAATAAACAGATATTTATTGAATGCTTACTTAATGTTCCAGATTCTCAGCTAAATGCTGTTCTGAGATCTTAGGGTGTGTGTGTGTGTGTGTGTGTGTGTGTGTGTGTGTGTGTGTGTGTCTGTCTGTCTGTCTTTTACATAATGCTGTTCTAGGCTGTGATCCTCCTAACGTCTCCTGAAGCCTGTATACATATTTCCTGTGATTGGGATCCTCATTATATGTATTTGTTAACAGGGAGAGGGACCTATTAAATTTGTATCTTAGCCCATTGTACTTGCATTGTTCATAGTTGATATAATTTATAGTCACTTGAATAATTATTTTATGGCAAAGGCTGTTTTTTTTTATTGTGGTTGGTGGTATTTGTTTGATCACAGATTACTTCTTTCCTTCCAAAATGCCTAATTAGAATTTTATGGAGGGAAAATCATTCTTCCTATTAATACATTAATGTTCATTGCAAGGGGGCAGCACAATGTAAAATGCTAATATGGGCCCAGGAGCCAACATTTTATTTTTTCCCCAAATGCAGTACATGAACTCTTTTATCTACTGAGTGATTATTATACCAGTAATTGTTATTAATTGAATCTTGGTTTAAATTCTCTGTTGGAATCTTACTATTAAAAGCCTATGACAAGCACTTTTGTAAATGTAAGACTTTTGGGTATATAAATAATCAACACTCATTTATTAATTATTGGGATATTTAAAATAATTGGGCACATCTGCATCTCTACTTTTACCTTGTATTTAAGTCTTTTTGCTTTTTTTGTCATTTCTAATTGCACCATTGGGCATGATGTCATTGATGCTTCAGATTTTTTGACCAGGTGATATTTTGAAACACGGGATCTTTTTTTGGGGGGGAGGAGAAGGGCGAGATTATTTTTATGAACAAGGTAGATATCTGATCCTCCATGTATGTTCTTGCAAGCACTATTTGAGATTCCTTCTGAGCAGTCCTTTCTACTTTACCTCAGATACAGTGTCAGAAGCAACCTTGGTTGAATTTGTATTGAGAACGTACCTCTTTCAATGAGAGGTTGCAATAGGTGCCTTGTAAAGGCTTAATTTGAACAGGGGCCAGCCTCAAATTATAGCCTATCTTTATTAAGCCATATGGAAAGGATAGAAGCCTCATTCTGATGCCTGGGGCTACATAGGAAGAGGGTTTTTGACAGTGGTATGAGTGGATTACAAACTGGCATATGGGCAGCTGAGAAAAGGAGCATACATGTACATACTGAAGTGCGCTGTGGCATGTATTTCTGTGGGCTTGCCGTTTGAAACTAGATTTTTATTTTCTTTCCCCTTCACTGTGTATTTTCTTTTTATTTCTCCTCTTCCTCTCTCTCCTTCTCCCTCTCGCTGTCTCCATCTCTGCCTCCCTTCTTTCTCCCATTTTTTGAATCCAGTCAACAAATAAATAATACTGCCAATTGCCAGTAATCTAAAAACGTTCAAAGATGAGTTTATAAGTTGGCTTTTTAAATATAAAAAGAAACACCATGCTAAACATGAGCAGACATTTGGCTAGAGTCAACATTTGTGACAGATCTTGGGAAATATAGGAAATCTTCATTTTTTCCCCTAATTTTGTAGGATGTAGTAGTTTGCTATCAAGTATCATGTCTGAACAGAGAGAATTCTCTCTTTATTACCTTTATTAAAATGAGAGACATAGGCCTGCCAGCATGGCTCAGTGGATGAGCATTGACCTATGAACCAGGAGGTCATGGTTTGATTCCCGGTCAGGGCACATGCCTGCGTTGCAGTCTCGATCCCCAGTGTAGGCTGTGCAGGAGGCAAATGATCAGTGATTCTCTCCCATCATTGATCTTTCTTTCTCCTCTCCTATACATGTACATATATTTTTTTAAAAAGAGACAAAGTGGCCAAAATTCATATCCAGTAGAATTTTTAGCAGTATAATCTTAGACATATAGGTCAAATATAGAATTTCTCATAACATTATTATTTAATGCCATATATTTTATACAAAATATGAAGAGATACACAAGCTTCAGTAGGTTCTTATGCAGTCTCCTGAATAATAATGTGTTAATCTTTTTTTAATTTTTTAAATTTACAATATAACTTATATTTAATAGTAGTACATAGGTTTCCTCCCCCCACCAATATCCTCCCCCCAGCCTCCCTTTCCCCCCAGCACATGTCCCCACCTGCCCCCCTCCCTGCCCCAGTGTCTTTCATTTATTGGTTATGCTCATATGTATGCATACAAATCCTTCGGTTGATCTCCCCCAGCATTTGCCTCTCATCCACTCAAGCCTTCCCCCTGTAGCTTGACAGCTTGTTCAAGGTCACCCTGCCTCTATATCAATCACTCCACCCTGTTTCTTTTCTTCAAAAATATCTTGCCTCTGCATACTAGAAACAAAGGTATAAGAGCAAAAAAATGTTTGAGTGTCAGTTTCAAGGTCCAACTGTTCTGAGTCCCAGTTTCAATGTCAAATAGTTCTTCATGTGTACATGTCAGCAATGGTATCCAGATGGTGGACACATCGTGGCAATGCAAGATCCATCCTCTCTGGTATGGTCCTGGGCCGCCTGCAGCCACACACAGCTGCCGACTGATAGCATGGCAAGGTGTCGTCAGCGTCCGACATCTCTGGACCATCCTCGTGGCTGGAACAGATCCATCAGTTCCTCACTGTCGCAGGAACCCACATGGTCTTGGAGTTGTTCTCTGCAAACACACAAACACATTCTCAACCAAAAGTTAACAAAGGGATCCTCTCTGCAAAATAGACTTGGGATTCTTTTTATTTTTGCCTAAATGATTTTCCTTTGGTTTATTTTGACACCATGTGTGTTTTTTCATGGGTGTCCTGCAGTTGGTTTTACAAATGGAATTTACTTTTCTGGAGTAAGAATTTTCTACATGTATTTTACTTATAGGATATTTTTCCTTACATGATATTACCCCACTGTCCCCCCCCCCTTTTTCGGTTAATGGGGGCTTTTGGAAATTTTATCTTGCAGTCTTGGTAATTTTAAATTTTAATTTTTGCACACAAATATTACTGCTTTAGGTTCTTTGGATGTTAGGCAATTTTACAATGAGATGAACTACTAATAGATATTTTAGTTAATGTTTTAGGAAAAGCTTTTTGTCCAGTACACTTAGATTTTCTTGAGTATTCACTTATTTCACTTGGCCAATTTAAATTAATCTGAAAACTTGATTACTATTTTACTGTCAATTTTAATACTCAAGCAGAAATCTTAGTTTACCCAGTAAATACTTGTGGAAAGGAATATTTGCATTTTTGAGTAGGTCCTCAGCATTCCTGGTAATAAACTAAATTTAGATATAGGGCAGCTATTGCTGGCCAAGTCTCTGTCTGCCACCTGGGTCCCGGTGTGAGTTGTGCGTGGGAGATGAAGCAGCCATGGGGGTAGGAGACCTTCCTCAGGAGGGGTGAGAATTCAAGCCCCTGCAAGGTTTGTGGATGAGGGTCTGTGCCCCACCTCTGTTGACCTTTTAGTTCTCTCGTGTTGGCCCCTCTGCGACTCTGCCTCTTAGGTTGTTCCTTCCCTGAGGAATCTTACCCGTCTCTGGCTAACCAGCCATCCTGCGGGGCCAAACAGGGTGATGTGAGGTTCAGTCCTGTCTCCTTTGAAGTCTATGCCCCCATAGCCTCCACGTCCAGCACCTGCCTTGGGGTCCCCTCGCCTGCTGGCGGGGTCCCGGTACTGATCACATATCTTGGGGGACCCAGGTTTCTTCTCCAGAGAGGGTCCAGCTCACGCCATTGGTCGAGAGACAGATCCATGGTGCCAGCTGCCCAGAGGCTTCAGCCACAGCTTGAACTGAAAGTTCAAGCATCAGCTGTGTGTATTTGGATAATTAATGTGTTAATCTTAATATTGCATCTAAATAGTCATCCATTCAACAAGCATTTGAAAACGTGCTCTGAGTGAAGGATTTTGCTGGCTACTAAGAATACAGACATGGTTCCTGCCTCAAAGACCTTGCACCCATGTAGGGAGAAAGAGATATATAAGACATGCAAAATTATAACATGGACCATAGTGGAAGCCTGTAAAGAGAGTAAAGAGGGAAAGGAGAAATTGGGCAAAGAGACAACATTTCAAGAAAGGTTTGGAAGAGAAATTGTGTAGTTGAACTGAACTATGAAAATCATTATGGTTGGACTTCAGGAGATGGGATCAGGCAATAGAGTTGAGTCAGAGATGTAATTTTAAGACAGCTCAAGGATAGCTTTCAAACCATGCTAAAGGCTTTTGGACTTGGTCATGATGGTCCATTGATGGCTTATAATATTTAGGAGGGACATTATTAGTTTTATATTTTAGCATGCCCCTCTGCTTGAGATTTTAAGAAGATGAATGAGGAGCCAAAAGACAGTTAGGAGACTATTGCAATAATCAGGGCAAAAGATGAGAATGCCAGGACTAGTACAATAGCAGTAGTGATAAAAAGAGGTAGGGGAATGGTTAAAAAGATCATCTAGATATAAAATAAAGGCCTATGAAAGAGCTTCCAAGTTGCTGGTGTAATGATCAGGTAGATCATATCTACTCTCTTGATGGGAATACAAGAAGAGAAGCAGACTTATTTAACAAGATAATAAACTAAATGTTTATCAAGTGTTTAATAAAAGAGATGCTGCTAGAAATACATTTGAGTCAACTGTTACTTGATCTTAGACTCTTTATAACATTTAATAACCAAGTATGATTTTCCTTATGTGCTTCTTCATCTTAACAACCTAAGTATGACTAATAGCTAATCTCTAAATGTATATTAAAGTGGCATTTGAACTTATTTATAGCTGTAATTGTTTATTATATAAGCATGTGTTTTGGTCTTGGAGTAGTAAAAAAATTAATGACAGCTCTTATCAAGATGTACAGCCAAAAGTTCTATATGTTTTATTAATAGACCATATAAATTAAGGCTTAGGCTATATAGCAATGTAAGGTTGTCCTGCTTTCCATGCGTATTATAAGCATACTGAATATTTTCACAGCATTAATTCATTTTTTCAATAATTGAATATAATAGTTTTGCTCAACCTCCTATCTTTTTCATATTGTAAAAGTTTTTCAAATTTCTTACTCTGAAAATTTAATTCATCTAAAATATGGTATAATTTATTGGTCATTTGCAAGACATTTTTTTAACCTAAAACCACCTGTGGTACTATATTCTATATCTTAAAAGATGCTGATGTGATGATGGTAGGTTGGACAGATATGTGAATGGATGGAAAGACAGATAAAAATTTATGGTTATAAATTAGGATGATGGAATTATAGTTCTGTGGAAGTTAAAAGGGGTTCTGGTATAATTCTTATTCTACTATCAAATAACTAAGTCACTTGGACAAAAGTCCTAAACTCTTTGCACCTCAGTTTCCTTATTGATAAATTGAAAATAATTATAGTGTTTATGTCATAGTTTTTCTGGTGATTAAATGAGAGAATACATGTCAAACACTTAGCACCATGTTTGACACTGAAAATGCTAGTGATGAGTAAGAGGAAGAAGAAGAGGAGAGTTGTTATGTAGAGGTTTAATAAATTCAGATTTGGGTGTATTTTTTAATTTGCCCACCACAGTTATTTAGATTATCTGAGAGAATCTTTTCATCCTCAGTGTTCAGCATCCTATTCTCATGACATTTGGTAAAAGGAACTAAATTACATGATCCATAGTACCTTCTAGCTCCATGATTGATCTCGAGGAATAAATAAAGCCTCTTTCAATGCTAATGAAAATATCATTAGATAACATTAGTCTTCCAAATAAGACATTTATCTTTAAATATAATTGTTATTCCCGCTTTAATAGGAACTCTTTTAGCATATAGACAATCTAGAAAAGACTATTTAGCCACAAAAAATACTAAACCATATCACCTAGCTGGTGTTGCTCAATGGTTGAGAGTTGGCCCATGACCCTTGGTATGATTCCTAGTCAGGGCACATACCTGGGTTGTAGGCTCGATACCCAGTGGGGAGCATGCAGAAGACAGCTGTTCAGTGTTTCTCATCACTGTTTCTATCTCTCTCTCCCTTTCTCTTTTTCTAAAATTAATAAAGACATATTCAAAGAAATACCCATATCAGCTAGAGAGAGGAGAAAATTCTTCTATATTTATAATTACCTCCTACTCCACTTTTGTGTTTCTATAGTTTTTCAGACTGATAAATTTCAGAATCGCTTAATTAAAATAATATATAATAGGAATTTTCATATTCATTCCACCCTAGTATCACATTTTTGCCCAAATTAGAAAAACAAACAAACTAGTTTTCAGACTATTGTTGCCTTGAAAAAGATTATATGAGATATTGTCAAAATAAGACAACACTACTAATTAGATTTAGTAACTATAAGCATATACAGATATTCAAATCTGTGAATGAAATTGCTGAGGGACTTTTCGTCATCTTCTACCTCTTCACTCCAATCCAAGGCACCACAATCACCACCACCATCACCCTCATCATCTTTTGTCTGGTCAAGTGCGGTAAAGAACTGAGCACCAACCACCTTCTCTGCTTCTACTTTCGTCCACCTTACCCCATTTTTCACTCAGGAGCCAGAGAGATTATATCATGTCGCTCCTCTACTTAGTAATAATAAAAACAATAATGCTTTTTATTGTACCCAATATTTCTCACCATGCCCCATAACTCTAACCTCTCACTATGCCCCATAATACAGACATCATCTTGGACTCTCCCCTCTCCCTCACTCTAGTCCTGCCACACTTCTTGGCAAAGCACCAGCTAGCACTCCCTAAAACTCTTGTGCTAGTTACTCCCTTTACTTGGAAACCTTCTCTCCAAATTTTCCATGGATGATTCCTTTGTCATTTAGTTGCAATTAAAATACCATCACTTTTTAAAAAAAAAGTAAAATACCATCACTTAAAAATACTTTTCCTAAACACAGAGAACATTTTTTAAATGAACATGTTCTCACTTTGAGGGCTATTTTTAAAAATCACAACTGGGTTTAGGATATGTTCACATGAAAAAAATGCGTGCCATCATTGCAAATGTTACAAATCAAATTCTTTATTAAATATTACTTAGTATTTTCCTATAGATTCTCTGTTTTTTCATGGCATAGTGTAGGCACATACTCTCTTAATCTGTTTTGGCTGTTATAATAGACTGCCATAGTCTGGGTGGCTTATAACAAGAAAAATATATTTCTCATAGTTCTGGAGGCCAGGAAGTCCAAAATCATGGTACAGGTAAATTTGGTGTCTGGTAAGAGCCTGCTTCATGGACAACCATCTTCTTGCTATGTGCTCACATCATGAAAGGGTCAAGGGGTCTTCCCAGGATCTCCTTTATGAAGACACCCCATTTTTGGGTTCTGCCCTCATGATCTAATCACCCTCCAAATACCCCCATCTCCTAATACCATCACGTTGGGTGAGGCGACAGAAACATTCAGTCTATAGCACTGACGTATGTTCTAATGAAAGTATGAGCATAGAAAGCATTCATCTTCTGGTGGATGTAGGTACACCTTGCATAAACTCTAAGGCTTCTACAGCTGCTTTAGTAAGAATGTTGTATGCCCAATTCATTACAGACAAATCGGCAAATGAAAAGTGCCTGTGATGTGATATGCTGACTATTTTTAAAGATCCAAAGGGAAAATGAGATGACTGAAAAGAAAATCCACAAATAACTAATAAGTTCATTAATCCGAAGAGATATTTCCAAGGCCACAGTCACCCTCTTAGTGAATTTAACAAGTATTTCTCTTAGGAGCAGTCAAGCTTAGCTCTTAGAATTGAAAAGGTTTTAGTAATACACAATATAGTACCAGGATTATAACTGTTTAATTGCTATATTTACATGTATCTAGACCTTTAGGGGACCCAGCAGCTCCCTTGCATAAAGATTCACTCGCAAGTGGTCATATGCCTCATGTGTTAAACCTCTTTGAAAGAAAAACATACCACTTCCAGGAACATTTCATAGAAGTATAATCCATTTGTGCTTTTGAGATCCATATATAGAAGGTCGATTATACTTTTTTGATCAGTTTTCAAGACCTGATATTCAGTAGGAGGAGCAAGATCCATTGTCATCTATATTTTCTTCTGCATCTGACTCTTTCAGGAAAAGTTTTCCCCCCATATTTTCCAAATGCCTGATGTTCTCTCTCTGATAAACATTGTTTCTGCTTGACTATTTCAGCACTTTTATGTAATGGAAAATTTCACAAACACTTGCAAGAAATCTTTGTGCCCTTGGTTGTTCGCTACGTTGACCTCATGGAGTCCTCCATCGCCCAGTCAATTCACAGAGGTTTTGAGCAAGAGACATGGCAGCCTGTCAAGTAGGTATCTTGCCTAGTGCCCATACAGTACCTGCCTCTTCTGTTCTGACCTGATGACTTTCCACATGGCCATCTGTAGTTATTGCTTATGGTGGTCCCTTCCCCCATTGTTTGTTTCTTTACAGGAATATCGCCAACAGTCTTCCCAATGTAGCTCTTCCAAAAGTTCCAAGTCTGCCTCTTAATCTTCCACAGATTCCTAGCTTTTCTACTCCTTCGTGGATGGCTCCTTTATATGAGTCCACGTGTGTATTCCTCACTTATTTCCTGGTGCTGTATTAGCTAGTGCATGGCCTGGGCTGTGTTCTGTGCAGATGTATTTAGATTGCATGGCATTTATCATTGTTGGTTGAGGAATACTATGTTTTGGTTTCGTTTTCATTTTTTAAGCTGTTAATCTAAGCTTAGCACATGGATGATAAATGATACAGATTTTTTTAATACTCACTGGTTTCATGTAGCTTATATGTAATCTGTGGGGCAAGGGTGATTTTGTGACTCAGGTTGTAGATTCTGGCCTCAATAATATAACCTAAGTTCTCCAATTTCAGGCCATCAGTGTGGCAAACAGTATGTCTGCATCCTTCCTTGGCTCCAGTGTTGTTACTGCCCACATGACTTCTCTTGTGTGTGTATAAAACCATTGTTAAGAACAGTTTTGAGAATATAATTGTTTTCTGTGTTTATCTTGGTCTCACCTTTAAAGGAACAGTTTTACTAATTGCAGAGAAGGGGCTGTCTTTTATTTCCCCACATCAGCAAGATCTTCTTTTGTCCCTCCATAAATCAGCTGATGCTCCTTGTTTTTGTTAAATTATATCATTAAAAACCGTATTTATTAACTCCATGTTGTGGCCAGCCTATCTACTATAGATTCAGTAACTGAGAGGCATAAAGGCGAAAAGGACACAGACATTCAAATCAATGAGCCTTGGATTTAGACCCTAGTTTATTAATTCTTAAGTCGTGCTTAGCTTCAGTTTTCTATATTCAAAAATGGATATACCTGATTTCAAGACATTCTTATAAGGCTTTTTAAAAAGCTATGAAAAGCACTTGGCACATACTAATTTCTCAACAAATGGTAACTACTGCTATTCTACATTATGATTGTTATTATGATAGTTATTGCTACTGTCATCAATCATCATCATTATTATCTTAACAGTATAGTTATCAAAAGTATGGCCTTCACAGCAATTAAGTGAACCCCATAATAACCAATACTTGACCCAAGATGTAATCTGAAATCAGCTAGCAAGTAAATAATTAGGAGAAATATATTACAATTTACTGAGAATTTATGTTCCAGGTACAGTGCCGACTTATCTGTTGCGTCTAAGCCTTATAGCAACCCTGTGAAGTAAATGCCATTATCCCCACCTTACAATTAAGAAAACTAAGTCATAAAGAGGGTAAGAAGTAAAATGTGCCTAATATCTCACAATAAGGAAGTGGTATAGATAAGATTTGAACCCAGGTTTTCCTCACTTATCATTCTTCTGCTTCCAGAGAATATACTGGTTAAGAGCTTGGTTAGCATCTTTTCTACCTACAGTACCTACTCTCAAATATAATCCCAGTCTAGTCTGCATCCAATCGAGAAAAGACCAAGAAAGAGAAAAACCTTGCAAAATGGTGTGACAGTATTTCTGCAAGTTAAATATCATCACTGTACTCAATATTTATTAGGATGTTAGGTTACATGTGCTTTGGGCCATTATAGTGAGTCTATGTGTGCTCAGGGGTTACCTGGGAAGTATAACGGACCTTCATAAGTTGGTGAAATATTGTACTTCCTTATACTGTTTAATAATTTTACTTTTTTGCATCCTTATCTATCATCTGTATAAAAATCTTGATTTTAACCAAGAATGCTATTGTGGACATTACCTTATGAAATTTAACAATATAATTGTTTTTGCTGTTTTTATCATCACTATTTTATTAACTTTGAGATATGTGTAAACCCTACATCTCATTCTTAGGAGCTTCTTTTTAAAATGACCTGCAATTGAAGACAGGAATCACAACAAATTGTGGCTTTGTAAATTTAAATTGGGCTTTCATCATTCTGGACAAATAAAAAATGTTTTAAGTTAATGACCATTATCTTTACCTGCCAAGATGATCAACATTAGGCTCTTTGTCAAAGTGTCAGAATTACTCATAATGCAGTGATGTCATTGCAATTAAGTTTTTCTAACTTTACCTAGAAAGTAATTTATTTATTTATCTCATATGGTTCTTTTTATTAGAGTCCACTTTTTCTCTTGAGTCACTTTCCCTTCAGGATCTCCAGATGTGAGATCCTGTCTGCCTGTTCTCTGAACTTATGGGAACTTTTCCCAATATCCAGTGAGTGTACGTTGATTCCACCTGGTGTTCCATTCCTCCTGTGCTAGGAATTCCAGGATGTGCTCCTCATATTCTTATAAACTTCATTGTTTTTAGACTTATGGAAGAGTTGAATTCCATTGAGTTCCCAAATACCCTTCACCCAGCTTCTCTATGTCTTACATAATCATAGAACACCTATCAAAATGAAGAAATGTACCTTACAACTAAATTACGATTAATGAATTACGGAATTTATTTGTATTTTATCAGTTTTTCCACACATGTCTTTTTTTCTTTTCCTTTTTATTTTTAATGACAGAAAATATTCAAGTGTTTTTCCTTTTTATTGAATTTATTGGGTTGACATTTGTTAACACAAATTTCAGGTGCACAGTTCTACAACACGTCATCTGTACACTGTATTGTTTGTTCACCACCACCCCCCAAGTCAAGTCTCCATCCATCACCATTTATCACCCCATACCCTCCTCCACCTCCCCTACCCCTGACTCCCCTGGCAATCACCGCACTGTTGTCTGAGTTTTTTCTCTTTTTTTCTCAATCCCTCCACCGCCACACATACAGCCTCCCACCAACAGCTGTCAGCCTGCTCTCCATCTATGAGTCCATCTCTATTTTGCTTGTTAGTTCATTTTGTTCTTCAGATTCCACATATGAGCAAAATCATCCGGAACTTGTCTTTCTCTGACTGGCTTGTTTCACTTAGCATAATGCTCTCCATATTCATCCAGGCTGTCTGTCACAAAGAGTAAGATTTCCTTTTTTGAGGCTGAGTAGTCCATCGTGTAAATGGACCGCGCTTTTTTTATCCATTCACATGCTGGTAGGCACTTGGCTGCTCCCAAATCTTGGGTATTATAAACAATGCTATGATGAACATGTCATTGCAATTGGCTTTTTGAATTTTTGCTAGAAACCAGTAAATAACAAGAAAAAAATTTTCCATTTCACATATATAAGGAATCAAGACTATAATTACTGATTAAGGGGAGATGAGTAATATCAAAGAACCATGGGTTTGGAAGATATATCTCTGTTTGCTAATGTATAAATCATCTTACTATGTCCTTCCCCACATTTCTCCCTGAATAAAAATCCTCATTTTGGGTGTTTTAGCTCTGAAACTGAATACTATACTAGTAAGGTAAGTTTCCTGCCTGAGTCTGTTATTCATATGTGAATTATTTAATCTGTTAATAATATTTTAGGAATAAGTCACTCATTTGAAATAATTTTAGAATGAAAAAAGTTCTGATAAAATGGCAGGTTATCTACACTATGTTCAGAGCAAACCTATTTATATTTTTTTCATCTATTTAATTATAGCAAATAGTTTTCTTAATTGCATTCCCAATTAAGCACATTTATTGTCAGGATCATACCATAGCCTTAAAGAATAGAAAAAAATATGTATCAATATTCTCTATGAAGTTTTAATTGTTACATATAATGAGGAAGTCTATTTTAATAGAATTCTACCTTTTCTATTTGGGATTTTGTTTTGATTATGATTTTTGCTATTGCTGTTTTGTTATGCTGTTAAAGAATGCATGTATGTTTCACATAGCTACTAATCTTTCTGCTAAGTAAAAAATTATAAGAAGTCAATTTGCTTCTTAGCCAATTATATTGAACTAGGGACCCGATGCACAAAATTCGTGCACTGGTGGTGGGTGATCCCTCAGCCCAACCTGCCCCCTCACACATACTGGGAGCCCTAAGGGGATGTCCGACTCACCACTCACCCCAGCTTGCCCAAGGCCTAAAGCCTTGGGCACCCAGCCATTGCCCTGCAATGGGGCCAATGGCTGCTTCCTCCCAGCCACATACCCCCACCCCCCTGCTCCAGACCTTCACCCCAGCCAGCTCAAGCCTGGATAGCATGGGCCTCAGTCCTGGCCCCCTGCCCAGGCTTTTTCCCTGATCAGCGCGTGCTGGCCACCTCGACCCTGTTGCCCCCCATGGCCCTGGCTGCCCAGGCTCTGCTCCCGCCCCGGCCCTGGCTGCCTCAGCCCCGCATCCCACTGCCCTGGCCACCTCAGCTCCGCTTCCCCCTGGCCCTGGCTGCCTCGCGCCCCCCCCCCCCCAGCCCAGGCCGCCTTGGCTCTGCCCCCCACTCCTGATTGGATGGTGGGCATAGCTGGTAGGCATGGCTTGTGGGTGTAGGGAAGGTATGTTCAATTTGCATATTACTCTTTTATTAGATAGGATTACACTTAAAACATAAGTCCTCTAATCTACCAAATATTACACTATGAATATAAGGGGGTTTTGCTTGGTCATTTTTCTTATCATATCTATGGCAAAAGGAGAAGTAAATATAGTATTTTTTCAGATATTTTTCACAGCAATATCAGCATGGTGTTGTTTTGGTTCTTTTGTTTGTTTAATGATACTTTGGGGGCACCTAAAGTTAGGAGATAGTTAGTGAATAAAGTGTGATGGGTCATCTCAGTGCTTTGCTTTGATTGGCCCCTGCAGAATTTGACTCTGAGGAAAGCCTGGCTAGACAAGGAGATCATGAAGAATTATTGGGAGAATGGAGGGAGGAAAGCAAAGGAGATTGGTGATGGAGTTAAGATGCTGAGGCTTTGGGTGGGGGTGGGGAGAGAGAAAGTAGGGGAGCAGAGTAGAGGTGATTTTTTTAAAAGCTAGCTAATTAAGATATAGTTATCCAATATAATAAAAGTCTAGTGACCAAATAGCAGAATGACCAGAGACCAAAATGACTACAGCCTTTCACCCCAACCAGCCACCCTCCCAGTGAGTGGTTAGGGGTGATCAGGAAGGCAGGCAGAGTGCTTAGAGCTGATCAGGCAGACAGAGGCAATTAGGGAGGGTCAGACAGGCAGAGATGGTTAGAGGTAATCAGACAGGCAGAATACTTAGGGGCAATTAGTCAGGCAGAGGCAGTTAGGGCCAATCAGACAGGCAGGCGAGCAATTAGGAGCCAGTGGTCCCGTATTGCAAGAAGGTGCAGGCCAGGCTGAGGGATCCCCCTCTCCTTTCTGTGCATGAATTTCATGCACCAGGCCTCTAATCTTTTATAAAATTTTTCCACTATTCCCTTGTGATGAATGAGTTTATTTTACTTTTTTATTTTCTTTTACAAACTAAAAATATACACTTCAGATTAGTATATGTTAAATAATTATTGGAATGCTGAAGAGAAATTAATCATACAGCTGCTTTTTTTTTTCTTTTGTTCTCTTTTACCAACAAGTTTCAATATGTTTTAACATAGGAATAATTTCCTTTTAAAACATCTGTTTTCTTACTAGGCTGCCTATGTGCATAATGGAAAGTAATAGTATTATCCTTTGCCCCTGGTACAAATTATCTTCATACATGGACTGAAAATATAATTGCACTATATTACTGAGTGCATAGTAGATATTGGCTCCAAGTTAGATATAGGTAATGACCTGAAATACGTGATTTTGCTCCAACTTTAGCCCACACTGAATGTCCTTTCTGTGGTAAACTGTATTGATACTGTTTAATTATGAGCTAGAAAAGGCACAAAGCATTTCAAACTATAAGATTTGTTTTCCTACCCGACCTGTTATTTCATTCCCAGTACCTGTTTCACTTTTACCTGTAATTGAAAAGTTTAGGGGCTACCTACCTGCAGACAGACAAAAGCCATCAATCTTGATGACAGAAACACATGCCAATGAGTAAAAGAATACAGCTAGTAGTTGCTATCATATGGATTTTCTCGCATAAAACATATTTTTTGGAATTTCTAGGAGAAGATATTTATATATTTGATCTTTTTCCTAGAGATTAGTAAAGAACATTAAAGATGTTTGTTCTTATGTGCACAATTTAATTTCTTTAATAAAGTATCCTTATCCATTTTCTCCCTTCTTATGAAACCTTACTATGGTTTATTATGTATAATTTGTTCTCTTTGCCTTGCCTTATTCATTGAGAAATGAAAAGGAAAAATTAGAAGATTGAACAAAGAAAATATTTGTATTAGAAATTTTATGTGGTATTTTTTCACTGAGGGAAATTGAAACAAAGAGGAAAAAACAATATATTAGTGACCCACAGAGCTAACAGTGGAGGTTCATGATGTCCATTTTTCCTTTTTCTTTTAGCAATGGCTCAGCAACATCTGAAGACCTTTTTTGGAAACTTGATGCACTTCAAATGTTTGTCCTTGACCTACACTGGCCAGAACAAGAATTTGCCCACCACTTAGAGCAAAGACTTAAACTAATGGCCAGTGATATGATAGAAGCCTGTGTCAAAAGGTAGACATGCATTTTCTAGTTGCTGCTTAATATGCCAGCACCCAAAATACCACTTTTCACCAAATATTTGTTATATCATTGTCAGAAGAAAGATTTCAATATGTACTACTCTTCCAAATTTTAATGGGCATTAGATTCTCGGATATAAATTCTGGAGACCCATGTAATTCATAAACTTGGCCTGATAGTTTTTTTTAGGTCTCCCAACCATTGTCCTCATCGGTAGCACCCATACTACACTAATCATTTCCATTGTGTTTATTGTCCCCTGTCTTGGAATACTGTGCTTTAAATCCCCAAGGCGGTACTGCCCAAGACACATGGAAAAGGTCTGTTAAGTACTTTTTGCATTAGGTACTGCATGCGCCATGAAATGGGATGGCAAATTCTAATAATGATCAGTACCACCACTTGTTTCCTGGTATTCCCTATCCCCATCAGGTGAGTTCCAAGTATCCATTCTCATTCTCAGTACTTAACCACAAATAAGTTATGTGGCTTTGGATTCTTCCAGATGTGTTTTCAAATTTAATTGTTCTTACAAAATCAGCATTGCATCTTAATTAACCAAACACTGTTTTTTCATTGTCTGTATTCATAATATGAACAAGAACAATAGTGGAATAACAAATGCTGGTTGGAGCAATTGAATAATCCTGAATTCTTTAAAGCAAGACAAATTCAGTCATTAGAATAATGATGGCCTTCCAAGGCTAGGCATGGAGTAGATAATTTAATGTTTTTTAAGAAAATCATGTTCATCATCTGTGATTCTGTCTCAGATCAATAGATACTCTTTTGATACTTAATCAAGACCAATTCCAAATTGCCTGTTATTCAGTTTCTTTCAAAAACCTAACTTCAACTTTGGGTATTTGAAAGAAAACCTAGGTAACGTAAAAGAATTACATGTTCTGTGTTGAGCTATTAATTATGATGCTTTAGCATTTTCCAGACTTGTTTTTTGACTTGGCAATAAATCTTCACATGGAGGATTTGTTCTGTTTTAATGCAGAGAAGCAAGTAATTTTTCTATTTGGACATTAATTCAGGTAGTTTAGTGAAACTGTGAGGTTGTTCCATTAAAAGTGATACATTAGATGTGGCAAATTGCTTCATGTGGGTAGAGAGATTGTCTGAGTGACTGGAAAAGCTACGTTTAATATAAAATCAGACACCTGAAAGGAAGGCCATCCCATCCCAGCTCCTAAGCACTGCCACACTCTTTATTTGCATTTTTTAAATTAGCATCTTGTAGTGTTGATTTCACTTTTACAAAACAAGTGGGACAGATGTCAGAATTTCTTACTCTGAATTCATATTTTGATGAATAGAACAAGAGCTGCATTTGAACTCAAGCTGCAAAAGGCAAACAAAACTACTGACTTGCGCATTCCCGCTTCTGTGTGTACCATGTTTAATGTGTTAGTTGATGCCAAAAAGCAAAGCACCAAACTCTGTGCCCTGGATGGAGGACAAGAGGTGAGTGGGCTGAATGTCACATGTGGAAGTGTGACTCATGTGCCCTGGCAAGGGACAATGCTGTTTCCAAAAGTCATCCACTTGATTAAATTAAAAAGACCGAATTCTCCAATACAATTTTTTGGTCTTTTCTTCACTCTAATATGGAATGCCCTTTATCCTTTGCTTCTGTCAGTTTCTTCTTTTTTATATGAAGACTGCATACAATTTTACAAACAGCCATTGAATTTCAGATATATCTTTTAACAACTTAGGTGTTGTGTATTTACATAAAGCTTACTTTTCACAAGCAAATGAGAAAGCTACCCGCTTTGTTTATACAAATCTAGCACATACAAAGTTTGCATCCAAAATCAAGCCACAGAAAATAGCATAAGAAATATTTTATTTACACAAAAAATTCTATTTTTTAAAGGCCAAGTTGAAATACACTTGAAAATTAGTCTTTATTCTCTTTAACAAGTATCTCATTGTTTTAATTTTATGTATATTTGTTTGTCTACATTCAGAAGTAAATTATTTTATCCCATGATTTATTTTTGTTAAGAGTCATGATTGAGTGAAAATAGTGTTTGTTTTTTTTCTTAGATTATCTGTTTAAGTTGACATTTTTTGCATTTTTCCCCATTGTAATTACTTTTTCATCATTTCTTTACTCTTCCCTATGTTCTCCATCATCTTATTTTTCCCATGACATGATCCAGCTTGGTAGTCAATGGGTAAGTCTCATTTTTTAACCACATTCTCATTTGAATTTTTATTTTTGTCAATGTACATTTTTTATTTTCATATTTTCAAATTAAAATTAATTTTGTTTTCAGGTTTCTGGTTTCTGCATGTGAGTAAAATGCTAACAGCTTCCTATAGTATAGCAATAACCCAAAGTCACATGAAAACATATGTAAATACCTTAAGTAATGTTACAGGGAACATTTCTTCCCTGTTAGGCTGCAGAATCTACAAATAGCTGTTAGATTTTTACATGTAAAACCAAATGAGTTCACTCTCCTTTAAACTGAGTTCTAAGTGAATTCAGAAGCAGAATGTTTATTAATATTTTCACAATACATGTGTCTTCTGCATAATTTAATACTAGAAAAATGCAGAATGGGGCTTTAAATGACATATGGCATTATCACAGGAACCTCTAAGTTTGAGGACCAGAAAGCCACCCTCAAGGTCAGTTCAGACAAAAGGACCAGGGTGTGGATTTCAGTGAGGCACATGGCCACCAGTGATACAGTCTTTCCTCCCACTGGTGGCCTAGGATAGAGCCATCTGTGGGGGAAGAAAGAGGCAGGCCTGTGTCAGGAGCCTTTTCCCTCCCCCACACAGGGTTTCTCAAGGTGCCACACAGAGACTCAGAGGACTATGGTGTGAAAACCTTTATGCGTACAGGATTGACTAGATTATACATATATTTATACGTCAAAATGGCTTTGTGCTCTATGGGTATATTAAATCTTACAAGTCTTACAGTTGACACCTGGGAGTCAACCTCAGCTCTTTACTGAGCTAACAAATCCCATCTAAGCAGAAGGACTTACATGACTGGAAGTGGGTGAGTAGGCCCACTGCTTGTGAATGGCATACTTATTTAACCCAGATATAGACATTAGCTATTGAACCACACTTTATGTGCACATATTTCATTCTTTGGGCAATTGAGGAGGAAATGATGTATTGCTAATACCATAGCGTACCATCTTACGTATTAAGTAACTGATGCCTAAGAGTTGTAGAGTGCTCAGTAAATTATTCTCTGATCATTTACAACATGGTTTATTATCTCTAATTATCTGACTAAGGAGGAAGCTGGTTTAGATATCAATAGCTCATATTCACCTCATGTTTTTCAATACCCAGAGATAAGCCTTTGATTGTCTGCTGGAGAATATTGTCTTAAGTCTCTTTGTAATAAGCCCATCCATTTCTCATCAGGTTTTTTGAATCATCTTGCCTCTTCTCACTAATACTGGAATTATCCATTTGTTCTTAGTTTAGCATACACTGCAGTGCCTGACACACAGTAGGCACTTAGTAAATGTTTGTGGAACGAACACACTGATTTATTGTCACTGCTTTAAAAATTCTCCCCGTTAGAAGCAATTCTGGTACTGTACTTAAAAAGGAAAACAGGCACATATGCAGATGACAGGACATCAGTCCATTGCCAAATGAGTCTTTACATTTATAGGTGGGTGGTTTTTGAAGGGTAATCTGCTACCATTCATATGTCTGCATCTCTACCTTCTCACCAAAGACAATTCCCCCACAGCTTTCTCGTTCAAAATGTGCAGGTGTAAAACTCATCAGCAACCCTGAAAAGTAGTAAACAAGAATGTCAATACCAAGGAAGGACTTTATACTTTGCTTTTAATAGACAGTAAATATACCCACATAATTACACAGACTTTCTTGCTCTATATGGGCTTGAGATAAATTATTGTTGTAAATTATTAGATATATTACATGCATAGGTGAGCCAGTGGGCTCCATTCTGTAGTAAGCAACAAATAACACTGTTGAAAATACTAGCCCATTACACATTTTGGAAACTTACCATACACACACACACACACACACACACACACACACACAAACACACAAACACACACACACATGCACACACACGCACACACACGTATACATACACACACACACTGAATAGGTAAATCTAGCAGAGACGTCTAAATTATAAAGGAATTACCTCTGCACAATCTCCAATAAATTGTTACATTGTCCCTGTGAGTGAATAAAACCTTCCGGATGTCTTACGCACAAGACTCCTGAGTTATGATTCTGTTCTCTGACATGGCACTTGTTGATGCAAACATGCTCAGCCACAGCACAGAACTGCTTAATGGAGGTGATCAGGAGTGAACGATCAGGAGTGAACGACAGGTCTATGTAATGAGTCAGCAATCTCAGGCCAGTCCCTCAGGGATAGGTATCGAGATCACAGAGCCACCAGTGTTTAGAAATCCTTATTAGCCATCCCTGCAGAAGCACAGATGACTGTGTGGGCCTTAGGCAGTCATTTACCCTCAGAGCCACTGCGTCCCATGGCCCATCTGTTAAGGATGAGAGCACATTAACGGGGCCACTATGGGGATGTCAGGGGGCCTCTTGTAGGGGATTTGTTCTCAATTACAGTGAAATACTTTCATTTCTAGTCTGGCACTCAAATACATTTAAAATTCATCCCAAGAGAAGGCCCAACATCTTTTACGAATGCTGGATTACACTGGCACTTGATTAGTCTTCATTTCTTGAATGTTTACATGAGGACAGTCCAGTGAAATGATGATATTTACCAGAGTGTCATGTGATGAAGGGCTGATCTCTGAATTCCTTGAACTCCATGAAGTAAGACTTCCTCAAGGGTTGTTGTTCATTTGAGTTCAGAGTTATCTACTGGAGAATAAAGGCACCAACAGTTTACTTTTGAGGGCATATGTGGGGAGAATTAGTCTGGAACCTACCATAGCCCTGTATATAGGATTATTGATCGAACTTGAAATATGAGAAGAACTTTATTATTTTTCTATTGCAGGTAAAAACTTTGCAGAATTTTATGAAAAATTAGGATTATTTCTCTAAATGAAAAATCTAACAATTTTAACTTAGGTAACATAAATCTCTCTGCAGATCAATTCTGTTCTTATCTGTTTGTGACCTCCTTTTCTGTGCTCCTGTTTGCCTGGATCCCCTGGTGAATGACTTTTTCTACTTAATTTTCTGTTCTCCATATGTGGCATATGTGGGTTATTCTCTTTGAAAAAGTGTAGGTAAAATATGAAAATTGAGGCCACCTCCCCATTCCTACCCACAATGCTCACTGACCAACTGTACCAACTGTGCAGCCAGAATAGCTCCTGAAAGTTCCTAGCAGCATTCACATTTAATATTCCTGTTAGAGCTAATCAGAAAAACCTACAATAGCAAACTATCCTATCTAATAAAAGAGCAATATGCAAATTTGACCATACCTTTGCCACTCCCACAAGCCACACCCACCAGCCAATCAGGAGCAGATTATGCAAGTAAACCCCAACCAAAATGGCTGCCACCACTGAGAGCAGGAGGAAGGCTTGGGTTTCCCTGCCATTGCCTGCCTAGGCCTCCATTCAATGTTACAAAGTTTCAATTATAAAAGATACAGAAATGGCAGTAGCCACTGAGCTGGAGAGAACAGAGGCTTGGGTTTCCCTGACAATGGAGGAAACCAAGGTTTCAGCCTGCTGTTACCAGCCTAGGGCTCCACTCTAGGCTACAAAGTTTCAAACAGAAATGGCTGCTGCCACAGAGCCAGTAGAAGGCTTGCTCTGCTCCAGGCTACAAAGTTTCAATTGTAGACATAGATTAATTCCAGATCCCCCAGCCTCCGCTTGGGTTGCTGTGGGGCATGGCCAGCCTGCAAACCTCCACAGGCCCCTTGCCCAGGCCACCCCACACCCCAAGGGAACCCCCACCCTGATCAGGGACACTCTTCAGGGCAAACCAGCTGGCACCCACCCATGCACCAGGCCTCTATCTTATCTAACAAAAGAGTAATTTGCAGATTGACCATCACTCCAACACACAAGAGGGCTGCCCCCATGTGGTCAAAGATCCTGCCCCCGTGTGGACACAAGATGGCCATCACAAGATGGCCAGCAGGGGAGGGTAGTTGGGAGGGACCAGGCCTGCAAGGGAGGGCAATTGGGGGCGATCAAGCCTACAGGGGAGGGCAGTTAGAGGTGACCAGGCCGGCAGAGGAGGGAAGTTGTGGGCAAACAGGCTGGCAGGGGAGCAGTTAAGACATCAATTAGGCTGGCAGGGTAGTGGTTAGCAGGTGATCAGGCTGGCAGGCAGACGCGGTTAGGGGCAATCAGGGAGGCAGGCAGGTGAGCAGTTTAAGCCAGCAGTCCTGGATTGTGAGAAGGATGTCTGACTGCCCATTTAGGCCCGATCCCAGTAAGATTGGGCCTAAATGGGCAGTTAGGCATCCCTCAAGGGGTCTCAGATTGGAGAGGGTGCAGGCTGGGCTAAGGGACATCCCCTGCCCCCTCGTGCACAAATTTCATGCACCAGGCCTCTAGTTATATTATAAAAACCTAATAAACCTTATCCAATTTGAGTTTCTCCTTTAAAGTAGCATATTTAAGATGAATACTTTTCTTCCTCTCTTTTTAACTTTCTCTTTCTCTCCCGCTCTCTCATTTGCTTTTGGCTAGATCAGGTATCAAAATAGCATTCTAAAAATATGTTTTATAGGAGAATTTTGTGGTTTCCTAGGTCTGTGGCTTTCTCTACCTTACAATAAAAAAGGATCTCTTTTTTAAGAATATATTTAGATTGATTTCAGAGAGGAAGGGAGAGGGAAAGAGAGATAGAAACATCAATGATAAGAGAGAACCACTGATCAGCTGCCTCCTGCACGCTCTGTTCTAGGGATTGAGCCTGCAACCCAGGCATGTGCCCTGACCCAGAATCAAACCATGACCTTCTGGTTCATATGACACTCAACTACTGAGCCATGTTGGCCAGGCAAAAGTTACCTCTCTTGTGGCTTATCCCTTGATTTTAAGAATTGCCTGAATTTGTCTTACCTAAAAGTTTAATATGTAGAAACTCTACTATTTTATATCCAATAGCCTTCTAATGACACTTGATTACTTTTGAGTTAAAAAATGGAATTTATGGCAAATAGCAATAAACAATGAGGATAGGGCTTATTTAAGAATATGGAGGAGAGATCAACCAAAGGACTTGTATGCATGCATATAAGCATAACCAATAGACACAGACACCAGGGGGGTGAGGGCATGAATGGGTGTGAGGGGGGACAATGGGGGAATGAGGACACATATGTAATACATTTAATAAAGAAAAGGAAAAAAATAGGTGCCTCCATCACTGTATGTCCTACAGCTCTTCCCACGTAAGAGGGAGTGAGAAGCTGGAAGGCCTCTGCTGTCTCCCCTTTCTAGTCTACCCCAGAAGGACCCTCAGTCAGGTATTTCCTGTACAGACACAAATTTGGAGAGAGAAGGCGGTGAAGAGAGAGCGGCAGAGAGGGAAAGCTGGGGCAGAGCTCATTTGCATAAACTCCTTCACCACCCAGTCAGCTGGAGGGGTGGGGGGAGCTGCTTTTTTGGTACCTGTGTCTGTGGGGGGCTTCTGGCATTTTCAACAACCAACCAGCTTTTTCAGGCTCTTTCTCCTCTACTTTTTTCCCTTTATGTTTCCCTCCCCTTTTGCTTCTCTCCAAGTTGTTCTAACAGCAAAAGTGTCCATGTAATGCAATAGAAAGCCACCTCTATGTTTCTGTTCCGTTTGTCCTCCAGGGAGCACCAGGTTGGGATGCATACGGTTTTCAGTGAGAGGCACACTTAGTGCTTCATTTTACTGGGCAAAATGCATGCCTAGGAAGTGCCACATTTATATGTTTGTTGATTTTAGACCACTTGTCAATACACACACACGCGCACACACACAGGCAGAAAGAGAAAACAATTCACACGCTCCAAAATCATGCTTCCTTTCTTTATAGTTGATGCAGGTAGATGACCACTTGTAATTGTCAGAGCCTGAGGGGAGGAATCATTTTTTATGTATTCCAAAGCAGAGCTCAGTTGATGTTTTGTTCTCTATGGAAACTTTGAGACATGTTTTTAGAAGAAGAAAAAATAGCTTTCAAAAACTTACATCTTAGGAAACCATTCAGCTAGCAGCTAGCTTGGTCTAATGTTTATACCGACCTGAGTGCTTTTCCACTGTGCGTTATGTGAGCTGCTCCAAGAAGCCTTGAACCACCAAGATAGGGTTAGTCTTTACAAGTCACATTTCCTGTGAAGTGGCTCCTGGGGACAGTCAGCTGTCAGATAAATGCTTCTAAAGAAAGAATTGCTGTTTAAGTGAATGTGCCTTCACATGCCGCTGTAGAAGCCGAAGCTCCTGATAATTTAAGAATGGAACTCTTTAGTATTTTCTAAGGAAAGCAAAAAAAGAGAGAGAGGGTGTCTTTCGGGTTTATTTTAAATACATCTCTTTTTTTGCTTTTACTTAAAGGTGCCTTTTTCATGAGGAAGCAGTAATAAAATGATGGGGAGTGAGTGCTGTTTTATTATATCTTTTATGGCCTATTAATTTGTTACCATCTATTCACCTTTGTTGATGAAATTTTAATTTTGCCCTTGCTTAAGCACATTGTGAGAATTGTATAAACTGCTGCTCTCCGCACTGACAAAAACGTCCTTTTAGAGTGAACAATTGGGAGCTCATTTTATTTCTAGAGCACATTTAAAATAACTTATGAATGAGAGTTGGCAGACATGAAATGCTGTATTAATTAAATCTCTTTCTAGTCTTTTCGCTTCTCCAGCTAAACCAACCCTTTAGAAAAATACATGGCCACCTTAATTATAGAGGAGAAGACAAAAAGTATCCTTCACATTCCTCCGTCTGAATAAGAATAAGAATTCAATTCATCTATATAATAACCCCATTAGCTGCTTAACTCAACAAAGTACATGGGAAAATTTTCAAACAACAATGCAAAAGTGTTGATTAGGTAGATCATTTTCAATGTTTTGTTTTTCTGATGTTCAAGATGATCATTTTAAGTAAATCAGATATGTCATAACTAGTAAAGTTTTGTGTCCACATCAACTAATGCATCTTTATCTTTTAACATCTAGCAACAGTATCATTCCAAAATAGATGATTTGATTGACAACACTATAAAAGAAATCATTTCACTGCTAATTTCAAAGGTAATGTATTATTTGTTCACCTTCTAAAATCAAAATTGTTTTTATTCCTGAGAATTTTTTTAAATATCTGCCTTATACTTCTATATACCTCATTGAGAAATAGTAGTTTTAAAAGATGCAAGAAAAGTTCAAATTTTAAGAAAGTTACAAGCAAAATCCAGTGAGATTAATCAGATTAAATTTACTTTTTGGATCAAGTCCATGTGCTCAGAAGACAACTATTCAACTAAGTATGAGCTTAGAAGGAATAATACACTATTAGGAGCCATTAGGGTAGGAAATTAGTATAGGATAAGTCACTTTATTTGTGGGGCATGGGGAAAGAAAACAATGAGAAAAGTATGGAGAATTCACCAGCATCTGGACTAGGTGTGATATTTTGGAAGTTGTCTAAGAAACTTGCCGAGCAGGGTATGTCGTGAGTAAATCCATGCTGTCAGGTACTACCCATCCTTAATACAGATGTGGATATTCTGGAAAAACCTCTTAGGAGTTATTGGATCAGAGGTTCAAAGAGGAAATGGATTTACATTTGGAAGAAAGAGGGTGTGGAAGAGATAGTTGCATTTCATCATAACATTAATAATCCCATTCAGGGAAGGAAACCTGTTTTGTTCCAGTCCATGGTATTCTGACTCCCTGTGGATTTTTAATATTGATAGTTAGTCCTGATATTACCGAACAAATCTGAAGCATCTGCTTATGGATATCTCTAGCTCCACTCAAAGCAAAGAACCCCCCCAAAAAAGATCAGTCTTATTTGTGGATGAATCTCTTTTCTGTAGAAGATTTTATAACTTGCAGTATAAATGATATCTCTTGTTTACTTCGTGAAATGCAGCTAAAAATGCTAGACGTGTATGTGTTTTGAACCACTACACTATAGCTAGACTCCTCGCAATTACTTCCTACTCTTAGCTTCTACCTTCCATACATGTAGGATAATTAATCTTATACCCTATTAAAATTCAACAGAAAATTTAAGCCAGCATGCCTTGTGGCATGCTTCATGTTTCATTCTACCCGTCATTTCAAAATATTTTCATCTTTCATTTCCTTGAGAGTATGCACAGTGAGGCAAAGTTGGTAATTACCAGACAGAGTTTATGTGTTAAATATTATTCCAACAAACCCAGTGAATGGCATCTGCAATAAAGAGCAGGGAGAGAAGGAGATGACGGTGCTTCATTCCAACCGGACACCCTCTGGAGAGCAGAGTGCACAAGGCAGACCCATGAGTGTTTACATACTCCCTGAGCTACACAGAGAAAGTTCACAGGAAGCAGTTAAAGACACAGCAACCAAACCCAGCATTTAACTGGATTTCTTTGGAATCTTGCTGTTTTGTGCAATTAAAAGCCAGATAGGAAATATATTGTTATTAGTCATAGTCAATCTCGATGCTAATAGAGTTTAGTTTTACAAAGAATAACCTTCCTGTAGGAACTGCACAGCTCACCTCATTGATCCCAGAGGTGCAGTTGCTGCTCACTGCCGTTAAAGTCCTTGGAGCCATGCCTCCCTAGACATCATTTGGGGTTGGGGGAAGCCCAAGAACAGGCTTTCCCCTATTATTCAAGTGGAAGCAAAGAATGCTGTGACGCCCACCAGTCCAGGCATAGGACTGACTTGGATATAACCCAAGGCTGCTTCATACTCTGAAGAGAAGATGAGCCAGAGAGGCTGCCAAGCAGGGAAACTTTTGCCCTAGGTTCATATGCCAATAGGCTTCCCCAGGTGTCATTTTATCTACTGTTTTCCTGGTACCTTGTGGATCAGCCCCTGTGTCACCTAGTGAATGAAGCTTAGTCATACCCTCCAGTCAGCCATGCTTTCTCTCCTCTAGTTTCAGTTACACTGTTTGCCCATCTACATTGGCCCTGGACACGTTCAGCCTTGCGTGGTGAACAATTGTATGTGTGTCTGTCTCCCCCACTAGTTTGTATGTTCCTGGAGAGAGAAGGCTAAGACTCATTTTCTTTTATTTCTCATATTGGGTGCTCAGTAAAAATTATTACAACAAAGTAACATTTCTTGAATACCTATTATATGCTGGACACATTACTTATGTCTTCTCATATAATGTTTACATCTCTGTAGTATGATGGTAAAGATCATGGGTTTTGGAGCCAGACCACCTGGGTTCAAAGCCTTGCTCCTCTAACATCAGCCAAATGCCCTAGAAACAGGTGGGATCCCAATGTGGATCTTTTAACTTACAGCCTCAACCCTGTTCTACCTTCATAGATATCATTCAATTGTACGGAGACCATTCACTGATGACCAAATTCATTATTACTCCTCATCACTAAACAATCCTAAAGCTGCCCCCATTAACTTGTTACTTAACATATTTAGGTGTGTAGATTTATGTAATGGATAGAGATTTAGCTACTTATATCAAGAGTATTAATTCTTTGCATTTCTTTAGTATTTTGCCATTCTCATAGTCCTTTCACATAAATCATCTCCACTGATCTTTACACCATTCCTGTAACAGGCAGGACAGCTGTTTGCTGGGTTTTTTTTTTCCATTTTACTGATAAATACATAGAAGTTAAATGTCTACACTGCTGTCTCGTAGCCAGAGAGTGACAAAGCTTCAAATTGAATTCAGATCCTCTGAATCCAACCACAGGGCTCTTGCCTCTGCTTTGCCTTGTCCCTCAACATGGCTCACATGTGTAAACATAGACTCTCTTGAGATTACTGAGAACCAGATGCTGTGCCAGAGCCTACGACGGTTCAGGTTGGCTGGTAACCATAGAAATTGTCTCTCTCCTTGTGGCAAATGAGATCACCCAGCACACACTGGCCCTTAAGATTTGAGCTACAAGAGACAAAGCATTTTCCACAGAGGGCCATTAAGCTTGGAATTCCCTTCCCCTGGTCTGCATAGCCCTGGAGAATTGGTCTTCTGGGTCTTTGCAAACCACATCAAGTTCAGTTAGCCAGCTGTGGTTGGTAAGAAATCCTAATGGGCAGGAGGAAGGTACTAAATTGACTTTTAGTTGTAAGCAATTTATAATTTTGTGTTTTTTTGCTGTTTGTATCCCTTAGGATAGCTAGCCAGCTCTACATTATCCTTATTCTTTAAAAATTAAGTTTAGGTGGCAGTTTGCATGATTTTGTTTCTGTGTTCTTACATCATGTCGCACATGATGTGATGGAGAAACCTATAGGGAAGTTTGTGTCTCTTTTGCATAAATTATTTTTCAGTAATTGATCAGCCACAGAAAAAAGATTATCTCCTGTGCACTCTTGGTGAGTTTGCTAGTCACCAGAGACCAATAAGCTCTGTCCCTCGAACTATTATCACTTTGTTGAAAAAGCTGCTATGTGAACAAAAACCAGCCTTTGTTCATTTCTCTTCTCATATTTTAAAAACCTTGTCAGTATTTTCCCTTTGGGAGTGTATAATTTGTCAATAATACATATCATTTTAGTTCTATAGAGGAAAGATGTAGGGTCTTAGATCCTTATTTATAGCTCTTATTTATTTTCATGCCACATCTTAACATTCCCACTCTATGAAAGACATCTTCACATTTTAAATGTTACAGTATATATGTCTTAACTTTCATGTCATAGAAATACAGAATTTTAGAAATGTAGAATCCTTTTGAAACTAATTTTAATTTTATATGCTCCCCAAACCACACACACACACACACACACACACACACGTGTGCGTGCACACATGTTCATACACACGTGCACCACACACAGTGTAACTGATAGAGAAAGTCATTGATGCAGTGGTTGGCCTGAGCTTATAGAGTAGTGAGTGACAATCAGCATATACACTAAGTGGCCCGATTATTATGATCTCTGAATGCATAATAATCTGGCCACTCAGTGTATATCCTATATAATAAAAGGCTAATATGCAAATTGTCCCCTGGGCCAGGAGTTCAACCAGCAGGCAGGCCAGCCAAATGCCCATGTTCCCTCCCCTGACCAGGCTGGCCAGACCCCACCCATACACGAATTCATGAACTGGGCCTCACACACACACACACACACACACACACACACACACACACACACTGAGTGGCCAGATTATTATGGGTTCAGAGATCATAATAATCTGGCCACTCAGTGTATATTCTCCAGCTAAATTCTTTCTATTGTATCCTATAGTGTCTATATCTGTATTAGCTCCCCAACTTCTCTGTAAGCTTTGGAAAGTGGGGTTCATCCTTATAAACACAATTAGAGCTGCTTGCTCAATGCTTATTAACTAATGTCAGACTTCAGTTTAGGTGTCACAAGAGCCCCAAATGTTACACATCATTATCTGTTCTTTTTTATTCAACCTCTTCTATACATAGAAAATGTCACGGAATGGCCAAGTGATATTTGGTAGAAGGAATTTGATTATGCTTGCCTATCATTGCTTATAACTTATATATGTTTTTATTGAAGTATAATTGATTTATTTCAGTTTTAGGTGTACAACCTAACAATTTGATACTTGTAAGTGTTGTGAAATGACCACAGTCCAGTTAATATCCATTCTCATACAGAATTATAATTTTTATTGTAATGAAGACTTCTAAACATCTATAGTGAAGTTGAAAATTATTTTAAATTTAAAGTTATTTCCTAATGGTTTGAGTTAGCTCACATATAGTGACCAAACTCCTATTACGTGTTATTCTTCTATCTATAAAAACATCTGTGTGATTTCCAGCAATTAAAAAGGACCTTAGATTTCATCTTCAAAATGAAAGAGCAAACATTACAAGTCTCCCTCAGCTGTCAATTTATGCATCGTGGATTTCTGTGCTGTGGCAGAAGTTGGCTCAGAAATTATTTACTCTGTTACTAGTTTATATGAGAATTTTCTAAATACTCACCAGAAACTGTCTATAGTTTATTTCAGTGTTGGAAGGGGTGATGTCTAAGCTATCAAGATATGATGAAGGCACTTTCTTTTCATCCATTCTGTCATTCACTGTAAGTATTTGCATGTGTTCTTTTCTGCTGTCTTTTGACTCATCTTACTACTTATTCACAACTAAGAAAATAATCTTATAATTATCTCTTTTCCACTTAAGGTGAAAGCAGCCGCAAAATATGTTGATGTTCCAGTAAGTATTTTTTGTTTGCTTTTTAAAACTATATGTAACTTTTTGAAAATAATCATGGTTCTCTGTGGGTTTATTTCAAATCTTTAAACCAGTGCCATTCCTAAAGGGAGCAGTTTATTTTTCTTAAGGGCTTGCCCTCGTAACAAGGCTTGGCAGGGTTTCTCTGTACTTTTTCTGCTGTAACTTGGGAACTCTTATGGAGGTCAGTTCATCATGAGAACGTGTCAACCCAGTTGCAGAGGGTAGTAATAGCACCCTGGGCTGGGACAGAAAATGCCTCACACTCTTTATAGCAAAAATGCTCACTCTCTCACCCCTTTACATGACAACCATAAATGAAAAGTATCTTGTAAGGTTAAAGTAACAACAAAGATGAAGCAGTTACATCAGAGGACTAATTTTTTTTAAAAAAAAGTATTATAAGTCAATTTTCATTCATTTTAATATTTAGTTTTTCACAGAATTCTTGAGAAATGATTATAACCTCTAAATTTGTTAAAAGCTTAAGATCCTATGAGAGGAGATTGTGAAACTAACTTAAGTACAAGAATTCACATGATAAATACAGTCAACAAGTTAGTACAGCATTTTCAAGTTATTAATCATAACAAAATTTGTGTTTGCCTTAAATCCTATTACCGCATATGATCAAGGCATAAAATGTTTTGTGTAATCATATATCTTGGCATAAGTATCAATTTTCAAAGAATCAGCACAAATGAAAAAAAAAGTTAAAACTAGATGGAACATAAGTAATCTCATCATTGGGTAAGACTGCATGGGCAGCATCACATCTCTGGATTGTTGTTATGAATGTTAGTGGTTTGAGTACTGGCAAGCCTTGTAAATGCATAGTGGTGTAGATAGTCCCCAGATTTATTATTGCTGCTCTCTATAATAATAAAAGCATAATATGCTAATTAGACCAGATGTCCTTTGGGACTATCTTCTGGATGAAGCCGGTGCTATGAGGGAAGCCCGGGTCTCGGGTGCCAAAGGGAAGTAGATGTCAGCAGCCAGGGGAAGGAAGGCCTACTCTTGCACGAATTTCATGCATCGGGCCTCTAGTGGCTCTTAAAAATGGACAGTTTAAATTAATAGACCATCAACTTTATTGCCTTTGCATGGGATTTCTTTGGAACTGGGATTTCTATTTTATGAATGATTCCCAAAGAAGTCTTGGTGTACTCTTTGTCTTGTACCAAATAAACAGAAATAATCAGTTGTGTAGGATCCTGCAAAGCAGCATCACAAAAGAGAGAAAGAAAGAATTAAGGAAACAGTCAATATTTATCTTAAAAATAGAGGGACAAGCAATCGCTGGAACACATGTGCTACACACGAACACATTTTATAATATTGTTTTGTTTTTATCTTGAATTATTAGTGGAATGAAACACCATAATTATTCCTGTTCTTAGGGCTCTTGAAGTTCTTAATTTGACCTGCTACTAGATCTGTTAGACCCCATAGAACTTCAGAGTTGAAAGATACACAAAGTGGTTCATTCATTCCCCTTTTCAGTGTTGAAACCACCTCCCCCAATATCCCTCACAAACATTTATTGAGGCTTTTAAATACTCTAAGTGATTGCAGACTCACCATAAGGCAGCCACTTCTTATATATAATGAGTTGAAATTCTGTAGTTCTCTGACTTCAACCTTGCTTCTCATCCCTCTTTTGTATGACAACCCTTCAAATATTTGATGATAATTATCATGCCTCCTCTTTCCAAGAGATACTCAAAGGGATATATTATCTAAGGAATTCTTGTTTTCTATATTAAACATCCTCAACTTCTTCACTGAACTCACTGATTAAATGTTTATTGAGCATGTACTAAGCACTGGGCCCTGGACATGCAAAATGTCCACAAGCTGTACAGTGTTAAGTCTGAAAGAGATAGACAAATAGATAGAACATGAATGCAGCTATAGCATTTGTAGTCATCATGGGACTCATTCTCTAGAAGAATAACAGTTCACCAATGTCACTATTAAATCCAACTGGCCACCTCCGTACTCCTAGCAGAGCTTACGGAACTATACATGTGGTCTGGCAATGGCAGATTACTAAGGAAGGAGCTTCTCCCCTGAATCTGGACATCACCTCTTTCTTATTGATGCCTCCGAATATTAATTTCAAAAGATATGAAGTGCTATTGGCTGTTAATGTTTTTTTATGCTAAAGCTCCAAGAACTATGCCTCCTGCAGTAGTCTTTTAAGGAGAACTTTCTGAGAGAAAAAAAAGAACACTGGCTCACCTTTCACAAAAATTAACTCGAATCTTATAACATACCTATAAAATGCAAACTACAAAACTTCTAGAAGAAAACATAAGAGAAATATGTGTGGCCTTTGATTTGGTGATGGATTTTTTAGATATAACACCAAAAACATCCATGAAAAAGATCATAAGGTGGGCTTAATAATTGACTGCTCTGCAACTGTTAAGAAATGTGAAGCCATAGACACATATTTAATAAAGGAATTAGATCTAAAATATGCAAAGAATGGTTCGTACTCACCAATAAGAAAGCAAGCCACCAATTAAAACTGGGCAAAATATGGGAACGAACACTGCCACAAAGAAGTATGGGTAACAAATTGTCACGTGAAAAGATGCTCATCATTTGTTAGTAGGAAAATGCAAATTAAAACTGAGATACCACTATACCCCTATTGGTATGGTTAAAAAAATTTTTAAACTAACAATAATAAAATGTTGACAAGGATGCAAAACAATAGGAAGTTTATTGCTGGTGGACATGCAAAATGATGCAGGCACTTTGGGAGGCTGTTCGGTAGTGTGTTACACAGCTAACCAGACTTACTGTGCAACTTGCCACTTGCGCTCTGCTCCTAGGTATTTATCCAACTGAGTTTTTAAAGTGTCCACACCAAAACCTGTACACAAACGTTCATAGCAGCCTCATTAATAATCACCAAAAATTAGAAACAACCCAAATGTCCTTTAGTAGCTGAATGGTTACATAAGAAATGGCATACACATACCATTGGCATACTAATTCAGCAGAGAAAGGAAAAAAAAGGAAAAAAAACAGGCCACACAAAGACCTGGGTGAATCTTAAAGACATATTGCTAAGTAGAAGAAGCCAGAGAACACTGCACACTGTATGATTCCACTTATATCACATCCTAGTAAAGGTCAAACTATAAAGACTATAAACAGATTCATGGTTGCCATAACTTCAAGGTCAGGGAGGGTGGAAGAGGTGAAGCCCAGGAAACTTTTTGGAGCAGTGAAACTAGTCCAAAGATCTGTGACACTATACATTTGTAACACGTTCTTGTACAACACAGAGGTTAAACCTCAATATGTGCAAATTTAAAAATCAATTGGAATATCCTGAGATTCCAGAATGGAAAAGAAACAGTGATAAAATAAGCTAACTCTATTGCAAATGTGTTGAATGACATCACTGAGAAAGATGGAGGAAAAGTTTTTATCTGAGTAACTGGAAATGAGTGGAATCTAAAAATAAAGGAAAAGGGAATTGTGCTTAAGCACTATACTCTAGCTGATAATGTGTTTTTCTACGGGTTAACAATTCAGAAACCATTATACATGTACTCTGGAACTGAACAATTAAGTAAAGGGATGGTGGTTGCTGGGAGCCAAATTTCTCACTGTTGAAATGAGAGGTTGGAGACAAGCAAGTGGAGGCTAGAATGATCCTTATACTGATGAGTTAGAGTTGGAGACATTAGTGTGAACTTGGCTTTAGCTTCATCTAGGTAGAGCTGGTTGCATATAGAAATATTTTTAGATATATGTATATGCATGTGTTGCTCTCTTATTGTTGAGTATATACACATCAATTCCCTTGGTTTCTGTGGGGTGAGAAAGCCTAGAAGCAATGATACTCCAATAGAAACAAGCACACCTAGTGCCCAAATATTGCTATTTAATCCCCAGTAAAATGACCCAGGACTCCTCTTAGAAATGGTTGATATAAGGTAAGCCTGGAGCATCCTATAGTGACAGAAATTATTAAAGTGTTTAACACACACACACACACACACACACACACACACACACACACACACACACGGCTGGTGTAGTTCAGTGGCTGAGCAATCCAGGAACCTAAAGACTATGGACTCCATTCCTAGTCAGGGCACTCCATCCCCGGTGGGGGACATGCAGGAGGCAGCTGATCAATGATGTTTCTCTCTCATCGATGTTTTTATCTATATCCCTCCCTTCCTCTCTCTCTCTGAAAAGTCAATAATGGGCAGTATGGGTGTGATGTGGAGCCCATGACCACAGGTGAAGTTCCACCTTTGTCCCCTGCTTGCCCCCTGCCCCGCGGGCTTCTATCTTCCCATTTGCACAGTGAGCATGAGTGTAATCTCTGCTATCTTCCTCACCAGGTTCTTAGGGGGATTCAGAGTGGGTATTAACATGCCAGCACTCTGTAAATGAAAAGCACTGTGGCAGTAAATGGGGCTGGTATTGTTCCTACCTGGTTTGGTGTTTCTTGCTCCCATCCAGTTCTCTTCAGTTTCCCTTCTTCAGAACATGAGCATTTTCCAAAAGAAGCATTCTTTTCCTTCCACAGAGTAAAAAATGTTAGATTTTTTTTATTTATTTCCCATTTATTTTAGATTAAGCACCTTGCATATATTAAGGGTGACTTTGAACGGCACAATTGGCCAGTTCATTACAATGGTGTTTTCCCTACATTCTTTGCTTTCTTGCTTCTGATATTGTTTATTACTTAGATAAGGCCACTCGAATACTCGGAGCCTTACTTCAGAATGTGAGCCAGGAAGAACCTGGGGGAAGGAAGACCTGCCTCCTGGGACAGGTGTGCCTGGAGAGGGAGTGAGGGAGTGGTGTACGCCAGGACCGCGTAAGGGCCTCACCATCATTGGAGCGGGGGAGGTCATGCACTGTGCTTCCTCCATGAGCATTTGGCTTCTCTCACATACTCCTTTGTGTTTTGTATGTTTGGCTCATCTCTCTCACCTAAGTGAAATCCATAGGCTACCTCTGGAACCTAACATTCTAGCATCCTCAGGTTTCCCTAAAGCCAAAATCTGAAAGTTTCCAAATTGGGACTTAGTCAATCCCAACAAATATACATTTTCAAAGCCAAATGAAAGAATACCCACAGCATTTCAGCTTCATTTTAAAGCCTCAGTAAAGTTTTGTAGTTGGCATTATAGCAACTGTAGATAGATGAAAGGTTAGTGAACATTATTATAAGCTGGTAGTTTCAGTACCTTTGTCACTGATATAATCATTACTCATGAAAACAATAGGATAAAGCTAGTATGTGATACACATATCAGCATGCCCCTTGTATCAGTAGCTATTTCTCTAAATCTGAAGTGTTAGTTATTTTGCTCTGTATCAGAAATAGCAAGAGAGATACTAAATGCTCATGCTCTCAAATGGACAAGGCACAGAAAGATTAAAATTGAACCCCTAAATCCCAGCTGAAAATCAACCTGTCTTTTTTCCTTAAGTGTTGGAAGCTAACATCTTAAGCTATCATTCAGTATTCTTTTTTTAAGATTTATAATTTATTTTTAAAGACAGAGGAAGAGAGGGGGAGAGAGAAACATCTATGTGGGAGCAACCATCTATGTGGGGCTGTACCCCATCAGGGATTGAACCTGAAACCCAGGCATATGCCCTGACCATGATCAAACTGGCCGTCTTTTGGTACACAGGACAGCACTCAACCGACTGAGTCACATGGGCCAGGGCAGTATTCCTCTTAATCGTTAAAATAACATGCTCCTCGAATGCCTAAATTATCTCACTACTTAGGAGAAATTGTGTGAAACATTTATGTGACTGTTAAGAAAGAATTCCATATGACTGTCTAAGTTTTAGGAGCATTAATTATAGCAGACTCTATAAGATACTCTTAGAGATAGCATTATGGTAGGAATCTGCTTTTTACTGACTATATTCACAGAAGATCCTTATCCAGACCAAGAGCTCTGGAGTAATGGAACTCCTCTCCCTTGAAAATAGGACACTGAACGAAATAAACACATTCAAAGCACACACATTACATGCTCCATGTCTGAAAGATGTTTTCAAACGGATCTAGATGCCAATGTCTTTAATTCAGAATGTTCTTCCCAATTTGGAAACAAAATTCATCATAGTGTTAATTAAAGAAATTTTGAATACTTTGAATTCAACAAAGAGAAAGGTGACTTTGTGGCTGCTTCACTACTTGAAATAATAGTTTGGGATCTTTCTAGAGAATAATGAGAATTTTTTAATTCATTGTTTAAAAAATAAACTATTAAATAATCTTGAAAACATTATATCCTTGTGAATTTTTCTTGTGAATTGTTTACATTTCTTCCCTTCTCCCCTCTCCCCTTTTGTGGATTATTTCTTTTCTTGGGCTTATATAATACGTAAATTGGCATAAATCTAGTTAAAGGTTTCAGTTCTGTATATTTCCTTTTGCTGTTCTGCAGGAAAACTTTTAGCAAACATATATATATATATATATATATATATATATATATTTACAATATAATTCTCATAGCTATACTCAAAACCGCCTATTATTTTTAAGTATTTAAGAACATATAATTTATTTAAACTGCTCCAAATGCTTTTAAAAAGCTTAACCTTAAGAGCAGATTTACTCATATATAAAAATTAGATATTCTTGCATAAATGTCAAAGTAATAAAGGATATATTAGACAGCAAAAGAAAAAATATGTTGTTTTTAGCAAAACCTAGAATAGGTTATGTGTTTGTATCATGTTCCTGATGCTCAGTTATAGACCTTCTGAATCTAAAAAGCTAGACTGACATGCAACGTGTTCCTATGACAATTTCAAATTGAGAAGACATGCGAATGTTTTAAATCTTGCAGCACTTGTTTTTTTTCCAAAGGGTAATAGTATTTTCTTTACAAAGCAGACAAATTATCCTAAATCAGGATATCACAGTTTCACTCTCCATTGGTTCTTCTGAGAAGTGCACTTTTCACTTAAGTAGATTATATTGTAGCTTCTAGTTAATCTTTGAGACTAGAGTAGTATATTTTTAAAATGTGCCTCCTTGTTAAACAGACACCATGACAGTGTTTGCACAGTGTATCGGTAACCTGCCATGTAAGGTTAAGCGGCTGCTTCTGTATCTGAGTCTGTTGCTGTGAGAAATGACTGGCCGTGTTGCACCCACCTGTCGGGGAATGGGGAGAACTCAGTCCTGCACCTGTGAGGTTAGGTGTAGCAGCAGGAAGTCAGGGCATTTACAGCATATAATTAACAAGGATTTTCTCTTTTTTTAAAACAGCATGTTCACAACACTAGGTGAACTAGTGATTAACAGTTGAAAAAAAGGTTGCTGGAGTCTGCACCCCTGCTTACACTCTTCACTCACCGGTGCATTCTATCACTTACGTAGCAGAGCCGGAGGAACTCGCCTCACCACCCTTCATTTCCTTCACTATGTCTTGATTTATTTGTGCTCATGGGGAATTTTTCTAGGTGTGTGTGTGCGTGCACACTTGCCATATTATTGCAGTTTTGTTAGCAAATTCTGTTTTCTGAATCAAATAAGAAGTAATTTAAGGACCCCTATTTGATATAGAAATGACTACTCTATTGTTTATTAGATGGGAAATTTAATGCATAGTGATGTAAGGCTCTCAGAGGTTCAAATGGGAGCATGAAAAACATTTACTCTAAGTGGTATTTAGTACAGAGTGCTTGCTGGATGGCTTTCAATTGTTATTTCCTCATCTTCATTAGGAAAACTGTAATTTCATTACCACTATAGGAAGGATTTCTAAACTTAGTTCTCTAGAATCAAAACTTCTTGACAGAGGCTCATCCACAAGCACAGCGGTTCATGTTTCGCGGCTGCTCCTTCACCAAGGTTGGTGGGCAAGTTTGGTGGGAAGCTGCCGGCGCCAGAATTTGTAGCGATATTCTTCTGTCTTTGCAATGTTGTCATGTGCTTTCTTTTCATCTACACCCAAAAAAGACAAAAACTTAACAGAATGTGTTCCGTTTTGTTTTTTTTTTTTATTGTTGTTGTTTTTCAACTCAACTTCATTTCCTAGCAAGATAGCATGTAATTATGGAATTAGATGCAGTGACTTCCAAAGTATATAAATCTTGCTGCCGTAAAACAGTCTTTGCACGAAGGAGTGCTGAACCAGCGATAATGTCTTCTATCCAAACACATTTGTCCTATAAGTAGAAACTGTTTTAAAAGAAAATTACATCTTTTCAGCAGTTTATCAGAGATAATTACCCTTCAGACATCAAAGGAAGGAGAAAGTGTTTTAAAGAACTATAATTCTAATTGGCAAATGTCACCAGCTGTTGCAGCTACTCTTACTTGTGTGTATTCTTTTAATGAATATAGTCTCATGCCACAAGCCACATGAAAATATATTCACAAGGTGTGAAATTCCCATATGTCAAAGTTTCAAGACTAGGTAAACATCTCAAACAGAAAGGAAAAAATATATGCTAATGAGGACCATAAGAAGGTAGGTTGGTTTTCCGGGATCTTAATTTGCCAAAAGGGGAGAAAATGTAATTTCAGAAAGAAAAACACAGACACACTTACTTTGTTGAAATAAACTTTTAAGTTAGCTTCACCTCACACTCTTAACCAGAGATTATTTCCTTAGAAAGTAGTAGAATTTTCTCAGCTCGCAGATGTCTGTATTATGCACCTGGGGACTGCCAAAGAGAGCAGTATTTCATTTTCTCTTAGGCCTAAGCTATAAATTGTTCGTTTTAGATGATGGAACTTTTCCTGGAAAAGTGTTTCATGATGTCTAATGTTATCTTGAAATTGATCAAGGAGGTTAAAAAAAAAAGTCTAAGGCAAGTGTGTAGAGCTATTAATCTCCAGTCCTCATGGCTATGACTTCTGTGCCTGGCTGGGGATAGAACCCACAACCTACGTACGTGCCCTGACAGGGAATCAAACCAGTAGCCTTTTTGATGTACTGGATGATGTTCCAACCAAAGGTTCAAGATAGACATTTTAAATATATATATCTAGTATACAACCACACATTCCTAATTATTTTAGTAATGATGAATAACTACAACCTCAAGTTATAGACATCGGTGATAAACTTTTATTTAAGTCTGGAGTTTACTGCAAGGGCTCGTGGTTTGGGGCTTTAGCATATTTTTCTAGAGCAACTTTTGAAATGACATAGTGAATGATTTCCAGGGTTGTGACTAAGTCTTTTTGCAATCAATGTCTGATATTATTTTCTTTGCCATGCTTTTCCCTCACCACAGAAACCAGGAATGGATCTGGCAGACACCTATATCATGTTTGTTCGGCAGAATCAGGATATTCTTCGTGAAAAAGTCAATGAAGAAATGTATATAGAAAAGTTGTTTGATGTAAGTAACTACTCTGCAAGGTGTGCTGGCATTACAAATGCTCTGAAGGGGAACGTTGCCTTTTGTTGTGTTGGCAAAGCAGACTCTCCCTTTCTAAAAAAAAAAAAGATATGTTTATTGGTTTCAGAGAGGAAGAGAGAGATAGAAACATCAGTGATGAAAGAGAAGCATTGATGGGCTGCCTCCTGCACGCCCCACACGGCGGATCAAGCCTGCAACCTGGGCATGTGCCCTGACCAAGCATCGAACTGTGACCTCCTGGTTCATAGGTCAGTGCTCAACCACTGAGCCACACTGGCCAGGCTGGCTTCTCCTTTTTTGATCCTTTTTCTTTTTTCCATGCAGCTAATATCATTGACAGGTGTGGTTCTTTGCTGATGGAAACCTTAATTGGCTTCTCTTTGCACGTGAAAACTGTCACTGTTAGAACAAGAGTCTCAAAACCCTTCTGACGTTAATTTTAACCAGCGAGATGATCATCAGTTTACCTCTGTGTCCAGTGTCATTTCTCTTGCCTCTGCAGTACTCCATAAACAGCATCCGATCGTAATGGATGTGGGCCTGCTGTAAAAGTAGTTTTAAGTCAATGAAATACACTTCACTTAAACAAAGAAATAAGCTGCAGTAAGGCAGATATCTGCCGCTGCTGTTGTTGAACAATTTGACCTTGACTTATAGTGCTGATGTGTGCTCACGGGTATAATAGTGCAGCTTTGTCAGGAGGAACATCTTCACTGATGCACAGCAGCTCCTAGAAATGAGGAATTGGGACTTTTTTAAAAATACATTTTTATTGATTTCAGAGAAGAATCGAGAGGGAGAGAGAGAAACATCAATGATCAGAGGGAATCATTGATCAGCTGCCTCCTGCAAGCCCCCTCCTGGGGTTCAAGCCCACAACTCAGGCATGTGCCCTTGACCACAGTCCAACCGGGGACCCTTCAGTCTGCAGGCTGACACTCTATCCACTGAGCCAAACTGGCTAGGGTGGGGACTGGGACTTTAAATACCATGATCCTCAAGCCATTTCTTTAATATCTGCAAAGAAGACTAAGAGAGCAGTCCCTTTCAGTAACGATGTTGTCATTCATCTGTAATTATTCAGTCAGTCCAAAGGAAGTGCTACTTTGCTTTTGACATAACTGTCTGCTTCGCCACAAGGCTGATTCTGAAATGGAAGATTCGCTTTGAACTGTATTTATGTATGCACATTTCTGGGTTTTAGAAATGCTTTTCTGGCAGTTTCATTTAATTATGCAAGTTACGGCAAATGTTTTCATAACAGCAGTTCACGGGCTTCGTGTGACCCGTCAGCTGTGGCACTTCCGGAAGGCCCTGCTACGTCACGGCCCTGCCCGGGTCTTCCTGCCCGGGTCTGCCTGCCCGGGTCTGCCCGCCCGGGTCTCAGTTTGTCAGATTGGGTGGCCAAAACGAGTCTTCTCCTTCGTGCTTTAGGTGTCTAGCCTGCACCCAGGCTGTTTTACAATAAAAGTATCATCTGTTTTAATAAGCTAAGTGTTAATATGTGTGAAAAGAATGATTTCCTAAAAGCTTTGATGCCCTGCAGGGGTAGAAAAATTGTCATCCATCCAGCTGGCTCTTTTACAAATACTGAAACCATATTAGCAACTTCTGCTTCCATTTGGTCTTGCTTTGAATTTACAAGCATATGCTTCACATCCTAGTTCTCTCTTTTTTTTTTCTTATGTGGTAATTTTCAAAAATGTGAAACAGAGGAAAGTTGAATTAATGTTCTTCCCGTTATGTTTCTTTTTAGTCTAGCTAAAGCATATAGTCTGTGGTGAAGAAGGGTAGAGTGATTCTGAAAATAGGCCATTATAGGCGTGTGTGTGCGTGCATGTGTGTGTGTGTGTGTGTGTGTGTGTGTGTGTTAGCATCTTCAATTTGTTGTCTTGGTGACCTATTTATTGCAAAGCTTGCTATCACTTCATAACTTTATAGCGGTAGAATTCTTTCTCTATAATGATATTCCCCACTTCAGTTCCACTTTATTCACCAAACTTCTTTTGAAGACTGTGTTAACAGTAACAAATGAAACTAACTAAAGTGGATACATGAAAGCAAACATTAAAATGATGTGCTATTTAATTGTCCCAGCTCTAGATCGTTCCCTCTTAGCACCTGAACACCTGACCTGGCTGTGGGATTGCTTCTGAAAGGAGCCCTTGACAAGCAATCATTCTGGTTTGGGTTGGGAAGGTTTGTCATTTTGCATACCCATCCTCCCGCCACCTCCCCCCGCCCCCGCCCCCACAGCCCCGTAGAACATTGGACTTATTACTTGTAAAACAGTTAAATGTCCTTAAATGTTCTGATACTTTTAAGTTTCACATTTTCATTATTGTAATTAAAAAATGAAAGGTAGACTCTAATTCTATTGGTATGTCATCAAGAATAACATCTGTGAGGGGGTACTAAGAGCTCCTAATTAACCAAGACTGAATTCGCCTCAATTGCAGTTAGTAAATGAGAGGTTATCAAGTATGTGTTGAAAGGTAATATAAAATGTGTATCTTAAGCAACAGATCATTACTGAAAAACATTATATAATTATTGGAAATCCACATGGCTGGTGCTTAAAATAGTATTTTTCAGTGTTAAGAAACAGTTAAAAAACAATGACCCTGTAAATACTGTTAGCAACATTAGTCTATTACAGATAAAAGATTGAAGAGAATACTTTTATTCAGGCATCATGACAAACTTTTGATATTCTAATTAAAGTACTTTCTGAGTACAAAAGGAAATGAATTATCTTAACATACCTGTGTGTGCATATGCGCTCACACACACACACACACACACCAAATCCTGAGATGTTAAAACTAATAGTATCATTTGAAGATCAAAAAAAGTTAATAATAGGACAAATATCAAGACATTCTACTTCATAAGTATAAAACACTTTTGCTTAAAACAAATGGCTTCAAAAATATAAATAATTTATGGCAGCCCTGAGCTGTTAATAGAAGGAACCAACTTCCATTAGGTACATCCCTAATCTTTTCAAATTATCAAAAAGTAATAATAGCTTTAGCTTTCACCACTACTATGCCTGGGGTACCTCCAGGCATATGTGTGGGGTGCTTTACCTATAGTATCATTTCTAACCTATAGACTCTATGCCATCATTTTATCCTCGCTTTCCATCTAAGGAATCTCCTATTCAGAGAAGATTAAGTGACTTAAATGTTGAATCAGACTTTGAAACTTTGTGTCTCTAGTTTCAAAGTCCATAATTTCTCTACCATAATTCATTACTTACCAAATTTGAAATGGTCAACGTGGTGTGGAAAGAGGACTAGGCCAGAAATACAGAAACCTGAATTTCACCCACAATTGTGCCTTTAATTGTCTGAGTTTTAAGAAGTTGTGTCACCTGTGTAAGGCTGGGTATAGTTAGTACACATGAAATGAAAAAGTTGTTCTAGAATTGCAAATGAAATTGCTTCCAGATTTTAAACCATCTAAATTAGATTAGTTCTAATTTTAGAAATGGCTAAAATTGCTGTGTTGGTTGCATGCCAAGTCTTGCACCCCTAAGATTAACAGTGGTTTTTATTTTATTTTTTAGATTTTTTATTCTTACATGAGGATATATTTATTGATTTTAGAGAGAAGGGGGGGAAGAGAGAGAGACAAAGAGACAGAGAAGCATTGAGGTGAGAGAGAAACATTGATCGGTTGCCTTCTGAAGTCTCTGAGGACTCTCAATCAAGTGAGCCACTAGCCCAGAGTAGTAATTCATTTTTTTCTTTATTGTTCAGTTTATTAATTACATTGTTTCCCCTTTTTTTATCTCCCTATATCTCCCCATTCACCCTGTACCTATCCCACTCTCCACCCTCACCTCCCCCTCCCCAATGTCCTCTCCCATTGTTGCAAGATTTTTGTCCAGACTCTTGCTGTACTTCCCACAACCCTTTTCTCCCCAAGAATTGTCAGTCCATTCCCTCTCTATGTCCATGTTTCTGTTATATTCACCAGTTTATATTGTTCATCAGCCTATCAATTCACTTGATATTAATGTTCATTTGTTGATAGATGTGTATTTGTTGTTCATAATTTATATTTTTACCTTTTTCTTCTTCCTCTTCTTAAAGAATATCTTTCAGCATTTCATATAATACTGGTTTGGTGGTGATGAACTCCTTTAGCTTTTTCTTATCTGCGAAGCACTTTATCTGATCCTCAATTCTTTTTTTTTTTTTAATTTTTTTTAAATCTTTATTGTTCAGTTTATTAATTACATTGTTTCCCCTTTTTATCCCCGTATAGCTTCCCTCCACCCTGTACCTATCCCACCCTCCACCCTCACCTCCACCTCCCCACTCTCCTCTCCCATTGTTGCTAGATTTTTGTCCAGTCTCTTGCTGCACTTCCCACAACCCTTTTCTCCCCAAGAATTGTCAGTCCATTCCCTCTCTATGTCCATGATTCTGTTATATTCACCAGTCTATCCTGTTCAACAGCCTATCAATTCACTTGATTTTTATGTTCATTTGTTGATAGATGTGTATTTGTTGTTGCTAGTTTGCACTTTTACCTTTTTCTTCTTCCTCTTCTTAAAGAATACCTTTCAGCATTTCATACAATATTGGTTTGGCAGTGATAAACTCCTTTAGCTTTTTCTTATCTGTGAAGCACTTCATCTGACCTTCAATTCTGAATGATAGCTTTGCTGGATAGAGTAACCTTGGTTGTAGATTCTTGCTGTTCATCACTTTGAATATTTCTTGCCACTCCCATCTGGCCTGCATTGTTTCTGTTGAGAAATCCACTGACAGTCGTATGGGTGCTCCCTTATAGGTAACCAACTGTTTCTCTCTTGCTGCTTTTAATATTCTCTCTTTATCTTTTGCTCTTGGCATTTTAATTATGATGTGCCTCGGTGTGGTCCTCTTAGGGCTCCTATATATTGGGGTTCGGTGCACTTCTTGGACTCCTAAGTCAATTTATTTCACCAGGTGTGGGAAGTTTTCAGTCACTATTTCTTCAAATAGGTTTTCATTGTCTTAGCCTCTCGCTTTTTCTGGCACCCCTATAATTCGGATGTTGGTATGCTTGAGGTTGTCCCAGAGGCCCCTTACACTATCTTCAATTTTTTGGATTCTTTTGGTTTCTTGCTTTTTCAGCTGAGTGGATTTTCCCTCTTTGTATTTCAGATCTTTAACTTGGTTCTTGGGGTGCTCCAGGGCACTTTCAGGTCTTTGTATAATATTTTTTGTTTCAGACAGTGTATGCTTAATTTCTGGTTGGTCCTTTTTCATATCCTTGAGAGTCTGCTTTATATCCTTGAGGGTTTCTTTCATTTCCTTGTAGGACTCATTCATTTCCACGTTGGTCTTAATAATTTCTTTGCAGCTCTCGTTTATATCCTGGAGGGTGTTGTTCATTTTCTTGTAGGACTCACTCATTTCCTTTGTGGTCTTGCTTATTTCCTTATAGGCCTCGATCTTTTGTTGGAACCTCTTAAAAAACCCTATAACCGTGGTTCTGAATTCCATGTCCAGTAGTTTTTTTTCCTCCATTTCTTTCACATCTGATTTCTTTCCATGTTGCTGCATGGTGGCTGCTTCCCTGAGTTGGTCAATTAGCTTTGTGTGGTAGACGTGCTACAAGGGACAGTGGCTCAGCCTCCCCAGTTACCTGAGGTGGATATGGGTTGCACAGTCTTGCTAAAGTTAAGCTCAGGTTAATCGTTGTTAGCACTTGGAGGGTTGACCTCCAGGCCAATTGTCTGTGAAGCTCAGCTGTGCTCAGGTTGGGTGAGCGGGGTCTCCGGGCCAAGCAGACAGCGTTAGCTCCGCTCTATGCGGCCCCAGGGACTCTGTGCCAGGGGCAATGGCCGCCAGCACCTCTGAGAGAGAGCCGCTACGGAGCTCCACCGGCTGCCGGTTGCCAGGGAATTCAGACTTTCCCAAAATGAGTCTGCATGCGCAATGTCTCACCCAGGATCGTAAAACAAAGCAGTCTGACGGTTTTCCGAATGAGAGACAAGTCGCGGTGTGCTCTCTGTGCCGTCACGCAGCCGAGCTGTTCGGCGAGCTGCCTTTCCACAAGCTGGGAGACCCGGCAGCCCCCGAGCTTCAGCGTGCCCTCCCACTGTCCAGTTTTCACCCCGTGTGATAGTGGGTTCTCTGGACTTCGCCCAGAGCTGGATAATCAGCCCAGTAGGACGCCTTTGTCTCCCCGTTCGAGAAAACTGGCCGGTTTTCAGCCGCCCGCCCTCTCCGCGGCGTGTGCTCCAAACCTCTCTCCGGGCGAATCTTTCAACGCAGTCCGCCGCCGCTCCTCCGGGTCACAGTGTCTTATCTTCACTTTTATTTGTGGAATTTTCACTCGGCGAGCTTTCTGGTGATTCTGGAAGGTGTTTGTTCTTTCGTTAAGTTGTAGTATTAAAATTGCTGATTATGACGGCAAGATAGGTGTTTTGCCTTTGCCGCCATCTTAGTTCTCTCTCCTGATCCTCAATTCTGAATGATAGCTTTGCTGGATAGAGTAATCTTGGTTGTAGATTCTTGCTATTCATTATTTTGAATATTTCTTGCCACTCCCGTCTGGCCTGCATCGTTTCTGTTAAGAAATCCGCTGACAATCGTATGGGTGCTCCCCTGTAGGTAAACAACTGTTTTTCTCTTGCTGCTTTTAATATTCTCTCTTTATCTTTTGCTCTTGGCATTTTAATTATGATATGTCTTGGTGTGGTCCTCTTTAGATCCCTATATTTTGGGGTTCTGTGTACTTCTTGGGCTTTTAAGTCAGTTTCTTTCACCAGGTGGGGGAAGTTTCCAGTCACTATTTCTTCAAGTAGGTTTTCATTAACTTGCTCTCTCTCTTTTTCTGGCACCCCAATAATTCAGATGTTGGCTTGCTTGAGGTTGTCCCAGAGGCCCCTTACACTGTCTTCAATTATCTGAATTCTTTTTGTTTCTTGCTTTTCCAGCCGAGTGGATTTTGCTTCTTTGTATTTCAAATCTTTGACTTGGTTCTTGTGGCCCTCTGGACTGCTTTTAGGACTTTGTTTAATATTTTTTATTTCAGTCTGTGTATGCTTGATTTCTAGTTGGTCCTTTTTCATATCCGTGAGGGTCTGGTTCATATCCTCAGAGGTCTTGTTCATTTCCCTGAGGGTCTCATTCATTTGCTTGAGGTTCTCATTCATTTCCTTGTAATTCTCATTCATTTGCTGGTTGGTCTTGTTTATTTCCTGGTAATTCTCATTAAGTTGATCGGCCTTTTGTAGGAGCCTCTTGAAAAGCCTTATAACCATGGTTTTGAACTCTATGTCTTGTCGTCTTTTCTCCTCCATTTCTTTCACACCTGATTTCTTTCCATATCTCTGCATGGTGGCTGCTTGATGTGGTAGATATCCTCAAAGGGACAGTGGCTTAGCCTCCCCAGTTACCTGAGGTGGGTACTCTTACTGCAATCCTTTATGGGTTGTATTCAGTATTTTTTAATTTAAACCCAGCTTGTTGTTGTTAGCCCTAGGAGGGTTTGACCTCCAGGCCAATTAGCTGTGATGGGAGACTGTGTTCAGGTTGGATGGGCGGAGTCTCTGAGCTGCACAGGCAGCCTCAGTGTCAGCTGCGTCCTATGCGGCACTCGTGCGCAGGTCTCTATTGGATGGGGATGGCTGCAGGCACCTCCAAGAGAAAGCTGCTAGTCTCTTCCCCTTGCCAGACAACTCTGCCTTTCCCCAAATGTGCCTGCACACCAAAAGTCTAGCCCAGGATTGTAAAATAGATGGTTTCCAGAACCAGGAGACAAGTTTCCAGGGGGCAAGTCGCAGGTTTGCGCGACCCTTTTGCGGAAACTTCTTTTCACCGCCTCCGGGTCACTCACAGACTAGGAGCCCCTGCCGTGCCCCGCTTCCAGGGTGCGTCCCCCGGACCTCGGACCTCGCCTGGCACTGGGGAGTCTGTGCAGTGGGACGTCTCCGCCCTCCCCGTTGGAGAAATCCGGCCGGGGTTGCTGCTCCAGCCCCATCCCTTGCGCATGTGACCAGGACGGCTCCTAACCTGTTTCCATCTGAAAGGCTGCGCTCCCGCCGCTCCTGAGTCTCAGCGTCCCACCTTTACTCTTATTAGTGGAGTTTTCATTCAGCCAGCTTTCTGGCGATTCTGGGTGCTGTCTGTTCTGCTGTTATGTTGTAGTTCTTAAATCGTTGCGTGGGGCAGAACAATAGGTGTTTACCTATGCCGCCATCTTGGTGTTCCCGAAAACCAGAGTAGCAATTCTTAAGACTTTCTGTGATGACCAGGTGAAAGCATGGTGTCCCACACCAGAAGCAATAGCAAGTGCAGTGGATAGAAGGTAGAAGAGAGATTCTATATTAAAAAAAAAATCTGTGCCATCTTACATTCAGTGTATCTCTCACCATGGTTTGAATCCCAGATTTGGAAGAGAGTTGGGACTCATATATTCTGTATTCATGCTAAGTGTTTCTGAGTGGCAGAATATTTTAAACAGATGCTGTCTCTGCCTCTCTAGTAATCATTGGTACACATGCTAAACTTAAAATATACATGTTAAATTTACTTTTTCAATTTAAAGTATCTGGTAAGAGAGAGCTTTAAGGAAGTTTTCCTGAAGTAGGAGAGATAATGGATTCATCATAAGGTTGTTCCACTTTGTAGGCAATCTCTTTTACCCCATGTCCTTTTTCTTCTTTTAATATAAAATGTCATTGTCAGTATAGTAAAACCTCAATATAATGGACTAATTCAGGTCAGAGGGTATCCATTATATAATAAAAGTAGGTTTTTTTGAATGCATATGTTAAAAATTGACAAGTTAGTTTGTCTTTACTTATGTTAACACAATTGTGTAATTAAAATTAATATGAAAGCTTTCATTTCACAGAAGAGTTTTCTATATGCATTGCTGTGATGTTAAATTTATACTGAATACTTGTAGTAAATGTACACAGGTCAGAGGAGCAGGTTTGGGGCACTTTAGTCAACCCCTTGGTGTTGTAATATTCTCATGTGCATTCACCAGTCTCCGCTAGTCAACAAGTGCAGCGGCTGGGGGAGGCTTAGCACAGGTGGGAGCATTGGCTGCAGGTGTTAAACCTGCTGCAGAAAATCATGCCACGCGACAACAGAACCAATCACACCACACACCCAATGCACTGTGATCACGCGATAATCATTTGTGAATTTTGTTTATGAGCAGTGACCCTTGGATGTGGATACAGTGTTTTTTGTTAAGTTTATTTTGTTATAACGTAATGGAAATCTTTTTTTAGTATATTTTTATTGATTTCAGAGATGAATGGAGAAGGCGAAAGAGATAGAAACATAAGAAAAGAGACGTCATTGATTGACTGCCTCCTGCATGCCCCCTACTGGAGCCTACAACCTAGGCATGTGTCCTTGACCAGAATCAAACCCCAATCCCTTCGGTCCACAGGCCAATGCTCTAGCCACTGAGCCAAACCAGCGAGGGTGATTACTACAGTGTTTTTTCCAGCACGTGGCCTATTTACTAAAATTTGTTAACAGTGAATAAAAAATAACTTGTTAATTTATTTTTAAATAAGACTGTAAAACAGTCTCTCCTTTTTTAAACATATTTTTAAGTTAATTTTTTGAGAGAAAGAAAGGGACAGGGAGAGGTAAACATGGATGTAAGAGCAAAACATAGATCTTCTTCTTCATGCACACCCCTAACCGGGGATGAAGCTGCAATCAAGGCACATGTCCTGCCTGGGAATCAAACCAGCAACCGTTCCATGTGCCGGGCAGTGCCCAACCGGCTGAGCCACACGAGTCAGGACCCCATTAATTATAAGAAAATCTTCGTTAAAAGCATTTTAAAATTAACAGTATTCATTTTCACATAGGACCTATGGGCCGGACATTTTTTCTATTACATAGAGGTGCGCAAAATTGAGGGTCTACCGTAGTCTTTTTAAAATTTTTATCAAATCAAAACCATCTACAACTTGTCTAATCCCAATATAAACGTATGGCAAAGATTTCCTAATTCTCAAATTCTATCCTTCATGCCTACTATGACGTTGCTCCCCACACTCCCAGTTTCAGGACACACAGTGCTGGCCACAGGTGTCCGGAGAGACACTGCTAACATTCCTTGAGAACTTTGACCTCTGGTTGGAAAGTGGTGATGTTTTACATGACAAAACTGACATCTAGAGGAATTGCTGCAAGAGCACCCTCTGAGGTCATTTCCTAATATCCAAGAACATTACAACACTGAGGGGGTGGCCAATGTGTGCCAACCTTCCCCTGTAAGCCTCTGTAAATTTATTGGGCACCGCCCACCCTGAGTCCCTTTGGAACAACTTAATTTAGCTCTCATGTTGCTGAAGACACATCAGGGTGCAGTATTTAATTGACAAATCATGCAAATGAAACATTCTCTTGTGTTATAAACTGATTAAACATTTAATTATTGAGGAGTTTCATCTCAATGACTTTTTTAAAATACTGTTACGGTATCTTTTAAAATTAAAAGTAATTCTTTAAATGGTAGTTAATCAGTTACATTCATCCAAACTGTGTTTTATAAGGATTAATTTCTCAGTTTTCTTGAAAAATATTCTTTTCAGTAAAGAAACTCTAAATTGAACATTTAAGTAAAATTGACCTCAACTATATCATGGAGTTCAGTAGCCATTTTATGATTCAGTGCAATAAAAAGAGAAAGTAGGAGGGGGAGACAAAACAACTATTACAGGTAAGTGTACTTCTCAAACAAACTAATTTGGCACTTATTCCAAATAAGAAAGGGGGGAAAGCTCAGAATCTTTGAGTTTAGCATTTCACACTAATGCCCAAATGTTTGATTTGATAATTTATTCATCCTCAGTAAGATCAATATTATTCTACTTAAGTTATTTAAAAATTCAGATTGTCATGTTGATTTCCTGAGAATAGTGGAAGTCAACAGAGCCTAGGTAAGAATGACCTCTAGAAAAAACTCTCTTTCCATAATTCCCTCGGAGGATATGTTTGCCACTGACCATCTACTTTTTCAGTCATACTCTTTGGGTGGATTTCTCTGTGTATATAAGTAGCCTCTCTATTAGGTAGGCAAGCCAGAGCCCAGTAAGTCTGAAGACTTTTTTGCCTTCTTACATGTTGTAAATTTGATAGTAGTATACATCTATTCTCTTATATGTGAATGTTGATTTAAAAATAACAGTTTTCCTCTTTTCAATGATCTTTCCCTCTCAAATAACTGGAAAGTTTTTCTATAGACTGCGTAAATGTGTATAGATTTCCACTACAGAGTGCTAGTATGTTCTTTCTGGCTTTGTATGTATATTAAGAAGAATTCAAATATGAAACATTAACTGTGGGTCCATTATGCCCAACCATGATTTTTCTACCAACATTCAGAATTGCACATTCATTTCAGTCATGTGGCGTAAGAATTCTATTTCTCTTCTCTCACTAGAAAGAAATGGATGATATAAATTCAGTGATATACATGAGGCTATTTGAGATCATTTATTTCTAAACATGTTATGTTGTGTACCCTGGTGCCTCATTGTGTACTAAAGACAGATAAAAAGTTTGAGTGTTTGAAATCTGTGTTCTCTGAGCAGCATTTCATTCATTTTGCAGTCACATGTTTTAATACTGTGTGACTGAGCTGCTCTAGCACCCTGTTTTTGGGGTGTGTGTGTGTGAACTGTGTATATTCCTGCGTTGTTTTACCTACAATATCTGGACTCACATCAAAGTTGTTTGGCCTTTTGTAAGATAATCAGAGTCAAACTTGCTCTGTATGTTGTCTTTTCTGCCTCAGTAAATGCCATACTGAGCTCACCCCTTACCTTCTTTTCCTCCCTCAAAGTTTGTTTCCCTTTTAAACCTCTGCTCTCAAGTTACAGCCGTCTGGTTCATTTTTGTTAATAACCCTTATTTTCGTGTTATTATTTGTAAGTGTAAGAATTTATTTTTTAAAAAAAGGGATCTATTTTGATGTGTGGTTTGTGCCAAAACAGCTTTGGCAAGCCCAGGCGGGGCTCGGATCGGCCAGAGGCCCTCATCTGAATCTAAGCTGTTGGTGAATGAAAACCTGAGAAACAAGATAAGCGTACCTAATTGCCTCAAAGAAAACGCATGGTAGCTTGTTGGTCTTATTTCTTTGATAATTCAAAATAATCTTCAAGAAATATGTGGCCTCCATACTTATATTCTTGAAATGTGATCATGGGGCACAATTGTCATTTGGCTTCTTCCCAGAAATTCACAACCTTGCATGAGGCACCTGGACATCTGTGGCAGGTCTGGTAACATCAGCTAATTAACAACACAGGCTTAAACAGGCACCTCATCTGGCAGTGCAGTTAGTTGCCTGATGGTGCTCAGCGGGGTTGGGTAGTGCTTTTTACTTTTCTATCCTAATGGTCTGCTGCCCACCTAATTTTGCCTTATTGTCAGTCGCTACTTACCGCAGCTTGGGGCCCTCCCAGGAGGCTAAATTATTATCAAAGGATTAGGGAGATGTAGCCTTGCAGCTCTGACATTTCTGATTACTTGTCTATGCCAGAACACTAATTAGCTGTGACTAATTAAGAAAAATGTTCCTGCCATAGAAAACCATTTAAAAGAACTGAGAAGAAGAAAAGCAATTCAGAAGCTGAGCAGTGCTCAGATTTACGGATGCTCTTTAGATTTCCACCAGAGCCTTAACTCACCTTTAACAGTGCTCAGAATTAAAAAAAAAAAAAAAACTCACATGCGGACTGATCTGAGGTCTCTACTTGTCTGGGGGGGGGGGGGGGTGGAAATATCGTTGATCTCCTAAGCATTCTGAGTGATGGTAAAAGTGTCTTTGATGAATGGACGATGACAAAACTTTTGTTTTCATCCAGATATTTTTCTAAACACCAGATGCTTTCAATATGCATCCACATCCGTTCAGCCATCCGACACCAAGGACTTCATAGTCTTTGAAGAAATTAAAATATTCTTTCTCCTGATTTTGTGCACAATAGTTGAAAGGATTACTAGACACAACTTGAGCATTCCAAAAGTTACTTGGTATTGATTTTGTGCTGTGTTCGCCTTTAAGATGGTCTGGAAGCTCTGGCTTCCCCATGCAGAGCCCAGCTTTCCCTGGTGGCTTTGCATGCTTGCACTGCAACCGGCCACGGTGCCCTCATGGAAATACACAGGCCTCCCCTGAGGCCAGCATCTCTATCCATGGGCCAGTGTGATGTTTTCATAGCACCGATAGCTACTGTTCTCCTTCTCTTCAGACCTAACTCCATAAGCAAGTGACGCATGGCTTTAAGGCCATTTGCTATTGGGGCTTTTTTAATTCCCCCTGTCAGCACCCCTCCACAAGCTTTCCCTGCAGCATCATCATTGCCACCCACAAGCAGACACCACAGTGGTAGCCAGATTGCCACGATTATAAACACCTAAGCTTGAGACAGTCCTGAATTTCTCAATCGCAGCTCAATCCTAGATAAGTGGCCATCTAAATGTTGCTATCTTAATTTGGGCAAAATATTTTTTTTTCAGATTAAAGAAGGTTCTAGCCTCCACCTCACCTAAATTCTTCATGCTGTTTTTTCTTGTTTTTGTTTTTCTTTGTTTAGTTGGTTTTTGTTCCGAGAATTTCTTTTCCATTAGCGAGAGTGGAAGGGAGGAGGAAAGAGAAAGAAACATTGATGTGAGAGAGACACGTCAATTGATTGCCTCTTGCATGCCCTCTGACCAGGGCCTCGGATCAAGCCTGCAACCAAAGTACGTGCCCTTGACTGAGTGAAACCCAGGGCCCTTCAGTCTGCGGGCTGACACTCTGTCCACTGAGCCAAACCAGCTAGGGCCTTCATGTTGCTTTTTGAAACCCATCTCTCCTATTCCTCTCAGTGGAGAACAAAAAGCAGGTAGCCAGCATCCTCGAGGGAATAATCTTTCCCTTATGTGAAGGTTTTTATTAAGCCACCTGTCATACTTGCCTATTCCAGGACAAGCAATCCCTATTTGTTTAACTTCTCTTCATGGTCCCTCTCTAGTCCTTTAATCGTCCTTATGGCTGGCTGTTCTTTGAAACTTCTCAAAGTGTCCTCTGTCGTGCGTAGGGTTCAGAGTCAGGAATGGGAGGCAGTATTTGAATGTGGCTGAACACGATTCTTTCCAGCAATATCGCCACTTGGGCATTCTGATACATAACTGCTCCCTACTGTTGCTCTCTTCATCAAATGTGGCTTCCTGTACTATCCACAGCTCTTTCCGCTGGCTTTCCCCTCAGTTTCTGCCTATCGTATACCTTTACAATGGATATGTTTATTAATGCAGAATGTTCATTCTGTCGGTATTTTGAATGCATGTGGTCTAGAAAACAGATCCAGTTCACCATTCAATCACTATGTGTAAGGAGTGGTGGAGAAGGCTGGGATTAAAAGGTAGGCATTGGTGTGGCCCCACGTAGTTGGCTATCACTGTCCCAATGACTCGATAGGATTCTAATTAGAATAGGAAAGTGAAACCCCTCTTATTAATCACTTATCCATCCTACCGGCATTTACTGGACATTTTCTAAAGGCCACAGACTGTGCCAGAGGCTGAGAATGTAATGTGACACAAGACAGACCAAGCCTCCACCCTGAGGGTGCTTACAGTCTTAGCATCAGGTGGGTTTTTCAAAAAGTTGTAAATTTAAATATTTTAAATGTCCTTTCAAAATACATTCTAGTGATTGCCTTTGAAATGTGTTTAGTTTATTTCTGTCTGTTACAAGTGTATGATTAGAAACTTGCCAAAAGTTAGGCCCAACACAAAATTCGTACCTTGCTCCAGTGTTTGCGGTATCAAGTGCCATGACTGAGAGCTAAGGGCGCCCCCTCTCCTCTCCACCCTCTAAGAGTTCTTTGCTCAAAACCAGACTCACATCAGCTCCCAGGAGATGGGCTTGAAGGGGGGCTCTAACGTTCCCTCAGACTGAAGTCAGCAATGCCATCGCAATGATGTTTTCTGCCCTTTTTGCAGACAGCACCCACAGCAAGTGTAGAAGGCACTGACAGGTCAGTTAGAGGTAATGATGCACAGGCAGCGCAGCCAGCTCTACTCCAGATGTTCCCTAGAGCCTCAGAGAGCCCCCAGGAGTGGGCAACAGTGCCCTGAGCATCTGCTGGAGAGGCAGCCCCAGGGAGTGTGTCATCAGACTGATGTGCAAATGTGTATGTATGTGTGACACTCAGATGTGGACATAGACATGGGGGTTATTAGTACTTTCTCCTTTATTTAACTCATCACCTAAATGAAATTAGACTGTTACCTTTAAAGCCGTGTTTTAGTCCTGTGTTCATTTCCTTTAGCCAAAATCAGTTGTTTACTTTTTGGTTATTTCTAGTTTTAAGATCTATCAAATTACTTTCTATTCATGAACCATGATTTAAGTCAACAATAAATCTGGCCCTGACATTTTTCTGTCTTTTTTCTATTGAAAAGCTGCCTTGTCACTATTATATATGTGGCATTTCATATTTCCAAATATTTAAAAGCATTCAATCCTTCAACTACTAGGCAATGCATGTTGGGTGCCTGACATTCTGGTAAGGGCTGGAGGTATCAATAAAAATATGAATCATTGCTGTATTGTGGATATAGCCCATTGAGGTGGACATAGAGTACATTCTGCAATGTTTTTATAGGCACCTGTACAGAGTTCAAGGAGCAGGAAATACAGGAGGAGCTAACTCTGCCTAGCAAGAGAAAGTATTGGATTTATAGCAGAAATAATGGTTGAACTGAGTCTTAAAGGTCAGCATGGGTCTGGCGGGGGAAATGTATGAGGGTTAAACGTTGAGGCAGGGGACTGGCCCAGAAACCCAGCGTCCAGCAGAGCACCGGGTCGTTCCGTTTGCTGATGAGGGTTCCCACGGGAGGGCACTAAGTTGGAGGCAGAAAGGTAGCCATGTACTTCAATCCGTACAGCACTCTCAAAAACTAAATTTGGAGTGATTGATCCCCATTTTTTTATAAGAAGACAAAAAATCTGCTAATTCTTGGACCTGGGTTTTATCTCAAAACAACTTACGCCATTCAGTTGCAGTTTCTGGAGTCCAATTTATTTTTACCCAGATACCCTACATCATTGACTTAAATGCCATACTGGCCAAAATGTTATCTATAGTGCTCCAAATGAACCATTCAACTATATGAAAAGGTCAAAGTGCCCCAATGAACCATTCATGGACTATGACTGTGCCCCAGACTGGTGCATATGCCAGTATAGTTGAATTAACTTGAGTTCATTTTAGTCAAAAGATTCGTCAGAACTAATGTCCATCCCATCACTTTGTAACAATTGATTATATGAAATTTTCACTTTATAGCCATTAGTCTTTATAACATTCGGAAAAGAACCACAGAATAAATGTACAGAAGTACTTGCCCACTTGGTGATGACTGATAAGAACAGTATTTATTTCAGTCTCCTGTGTAGTGTGGAGAAAGATGGGCTAGTGGAGTAACATTACCATCAGGACACCTTGGAATGAAGGAAGTTTGGATTAATGACATAGTACTGAGTGGAAAAGAGCTTGTGAGGCTCCCAAATTCTAGAACTTGCCCTGTTTTGCAGCTCACTCTGTTTTGTATCTGAAAAGGTCCTAATTCATCTGAAAATATCTTAGTTATTACATTGAGACATTTTTAGAAAGAGAACGTATGAAAAAAAAGTATTGAACTTCAAGAATAGGCAAGTTTTCCCAGGATTTAACAATATTTATTAGGTATCTACTATATGCCAAACTTGCCATGTTAGCTCTATTTACATTTTCTCTTTAACAGACATCATAGTGCTCATGAACTCTCATTTTCAGACTTTCTGGTAGAGTTTTAAAAAATACTAATCACCCTGAATGTGAGGCTATTGGACATGGAAGAAAAAAGACATGAATCAAATACTTCTCTGGTCTGTGTTTTTAAAAAAGAAGAAAGCTACAGACATTGATCAAGTCCCCTTATGAATGAGCCAACGACCTTTGTCCACATTGTCTTGTTTTGTTACATTGAAAGAAAAAATCCTTTCTGCTATTCCTAAGCATTTGGCTGTATGGCACTTTAAAATATCTTAAGGGGACCTGTGGGAGATGTGTGGCTTAAGAGCCATTGGTTGGTGATTCTAACAGGGAGTGTGGTTCTTTAAATAATTTATTTACATATTACATGATTGGGTTTACAGACATCTTTGAAAATGTTGATTACGTTAACTTGTAAGGAAACGTGATGGACTTAACAGTGAGAATCTCCTGTCGGTCTAACAATCCTGTGTTAGACCGACAAGCAAGAGCCACCAGGAAAGATGGAGTTGTCTTCTTAGTTGTCTGCTAGAAGCCAAACATTATCCTTAAAGAATCAGAGATGCTATTGACAGAACAAACTGTTTCCTATAAAGAAATTGAATAGCCTAGAGTCATGAGCACAGACTCTGGAGTTTAGATAGAAGATAAAATTTGTAATCCTGCCACTTATACATATATAGATTTGGATTAATTGTTTAATCTAAACCCAGTTATCTACCTATAAGCTCAATTCTCATAGGCAAAATGGGGATAATAACAGCCATCCATCAAGGTTGTTGTAAGAATTAAATGAAATTTTAACTGATGCACTCAAGAAAAATATGTCAGATTCCTTTATAATCGGAATTCATAAAGATAATAGTAATAAAAATAACTGTATCTTACAGTTCTTTATAAATCTCATGCATTTCTCATTACACCTTGTTTGAGTTTTATATGGCACTACTTCATTAAAATGAGTAAGTTACAAAATAAATAGGTGATAGAAAGCTCTGGAACTCTAGGCTTGCATTTTTTTAAGAATAAAGCTATATTTAGGCCACATAAGAAAAGAAAAAAGATGGCAATTTAGCTTTTTCCTTCACTTCATTTTTACAAGAATCACAAGCTATATTGTTTCTAATCATGCCCTTTACTCTGACAAATATAGCCTCATGGTATTTCTGGAGATTATCAGAATCTAATTATTTTAGAGCTGTATTCATAAAATGTGCCCTTCACATTACAGATGAGAAAACTGAAGCGTAGAAAAAGCAAGTGACCTGCTCAGTCAAGCAGAGAATAGCATGAAAGGGGGCTGCACTACTCGCCTCTCAGCTTCCCTACGTGGCTCTGCTGTGTGGTCAGCCAGCCCTCAGCAGCCATGTGGAGACACAGGGCTCTGTCTTCCATCCGACTGTCTCTGCGTCTCCCTGGGAATGTTGACAAGTGAGGTTAGCCCTGTATTTAACCATAAGACCGGCTTCGGTTTTCCTTAAGTAGCCAGTATTCCAAGCCAATAACAAATTCACACTTAACACTTCCAAAATGCTTGTGTTTTGGGGTATGTTTTATGAAACTAAGTATGGTCATTTTATCAGGATGCCTTGAACAGAGGAGGAAATGTGGATATTACTGTATCCAACTTACCATTAAAATAAACTTTGCGTTTTAATGTTTAGAAATGGGAAGCGAATGGCCCTAAATTTAGTTACACTAACTAGATGTACGATCACTCCATGTGTAATAAAACATTTCTGTGTTCTTGTTAATAGGCTGGTGAAACGGTCAGGCATGAACATTTCTAAGCATTTTGTTGCTCTCTAAAGCTACCGGTAACCCTACAGGATGATTTATCTTTATCAAACATATCAAAACCTTCAGCATTTCAAGAATATTATGTTTTTATTTTATTCAACCTTGCATTAAAAAGGTACATATTTTCTAAGCTGAGATTTTCTAGATGGCATTTCAACACAGTGACCCAGGGCCTGTAAAACAGCTTCTCTTGAAATAAATGAAGAAATACATGCATACTGTGGAAGTTCAGCCACTCCATATCTTAGTGTACTAAAGCATTAGTTCTTTTCTATTTTTTCTGTTGTTCACCTATTGAGACGAACATAGCTGGAGAAAAATGACAGTAGATCAACTAGTTGCACCAATTCATAATCAATAAAAAGCTAAACACTTAAGTAGAAAATATGTCACAGATTTGTCCCCTGGCAAAGCGGCTATTTTTACCTTGCCATCATCATCAGAAGCCACATTCTGACGGAAATCATTTGCTTGAAGCAGCCGCGATATATAAACCCTATGTGGTCTTGTGATTCAGATTTAGGAATATCAGCTACAGAGGGTCTAAAGGCATTGTGCATTAGTATGTATTGAGACTTCATTGCAGGTGGCAAGCAGCTGGACTTTTTAAAAATAAAACTTCCCAAATAAATGTGCAATGCTTGTTTCCAGGCAATACGCATTATACTTAATCGAATCATCCTTAAAATGTTATAAGTTAGCAGAAAGGGAACCTGTGCATATTTAGTATATTTGTTTTGCATTTCCACTGGCCAACAGAATAGTGGAATTCCTTAACTACTTCTCTTTAACTTGCATGAAGAAAGCACGGTATGTTGCTAAATCTCTTTTCACCCGCGCTGCAGAGAAACAACTTTAATCCTTGTTAGAAAATTGCCGAGGCTGGGGCTGACAAAGAGCTCATGCTTGTTCCATTGTTAGTGCTCTGGGGGCCCCAAGAGCAGAGCCCTTTACAGCTGCAAGGATCCCGCCCGGCTCAGCTGCACTATTTAGGAGAGGAGGTTTGTCAATTTCCATTGACAATGGAGAGAGTTTTTCAGGGCCTGTAGTAGTGCTGGCACAGTTGGGGATCAATGCCAGCCATTCAGGCTGCACCCTCTTTCATTGCTTTGGTTTGTTAATTCAAGACTAAAGGTCCACGGAGGGGGTTCAGGGTGTTTAAGAAAGCTGATGAACTGCAAGCATTTATAGCTATGGTGTGGCAATTTCCATAGTCAGTGGCAACTCTGGGCACGGAGGGAGCTGTGTCCTTGTTGACCCTCTTGTTATTAAAAATGCACAAGTGCTGTGCTTCTCGATATTTCAACACTCCTTCACTGTCAATACCACCTTCTGAGCCCTTCAGCTTGTTGCTTGCTCTAAAGATCTTCTTAGATTGGGTTTGAAAACTTCACCTTAAACACTAGATTAGACTGATGTTCTGTTTTCCGTGCTCCTGTTGATTTGTTGAACCTTCCCAGGGCTGGAAAGCAAGTAGCAGCTTGATGGGGAGACGGGCTGCTAATATGATTTACCAGTCTACAGTCATGCACAATAAGTGTGAATAAATACAGGGGTCTCACAGAGTCAACCCTAGCCTTTCCTTTCCTTTTATTTTTGCTTTAAAAGAGATATCTCAAGAAAATGAAGTGAGTAATACATGCCCTTACAGGAGTTGAATGAACCACAAAAAGAAAAAAAATCTATATTTTGTTAAAGTGGTAGGCTGCTGTCATGAATTGGTAGAGGGGAAAAAAGAGTAGACTGTACACTGACTGCTTTATTCCAAAGCAAAGAATAAAGCAATCATGCCCAAGCCCTGGCTCCGGGGCAAGCCGCAGCACCCCTTCCTTGCCCGCCCCTGACGGGAAAAGTGAATAGTCAACCAGGTTCTTCTAAAAATTTAACTTTTCCACAATGAAAGGGCATTTTCTAACACTCAGACTTTACTGCACATTCATCCTTTTCAAAAAATTTCCCCTTTGTTTTGGGAGGTTGGTTTGGTTTGGTGGGGGCAGGGGCTGAAGCTAAGCTGCTATCTTTGACTTTTTTCTCAAGATGAAAACCTAGGACTCACCATACTTCAGCACCCCAAAGAGAAAAAATATCAATTCCAGCCCTAGACATAGGAAAGTGCTAGAGATTTGTTTTGTGGTTGTGTTTGCGCGTGCGTGTGTGTGTGTGTGTGTGTGTGTTTCATCATATACAGGAAAGGAGAGTATTTTGTTACTTTATTCTTAGTAGCAACATAAACTGAGCTACTGCTTTCTCTTCATTTGCTTGATTTAGCTGAAGTTCTTTGATATGGGAACCAAAAAATAATCATTCTTATCAGACACTATAATTTTTCTTATAGAATTTTCCATATAGAATAATTGTTGACCTTTAAAGTAAGATTATGGTAAAGTAGCTTAAAAATTCTATTTAACAATGGTTCTCTTTTTTCACTGTGTTTTTTTTGTGTGTATGTTTTTGTTAACTTTGGATCATTTACTCTAAAATTGTTTTTTTTCTAAAATTAAAATTTTGTCATTTTTATTGAAGATCTTACCATATTAAAAATAAATTTCTGTGTTATATTGGGTGTCTTTTTTATTATGACATAACCATTAGTATTATTCATATTATGTGAGGATTTTTTAAAGAAAAAATACATATGGAGCAATTTAAGAAAGTATTTTCATTTTCCTCAAACATACAACTTACCATTTTTATAGTACCTGTACAGTCAGATTAACTAGTATGTTATGCTAGACTTCATACAATTTATCATATTTCATCCCCCTCAATAAAAAGGAAATTTTATTATCCCCTGCAGAAGGAATAGAAGTTAAGACTCATAATCATCATGACTATATTTTAGCTTCCAAATTATGTGGAAAGGAGTAAGGGTCTTCATTCAGTGTACTCGTCTTCAGTATCACCAGTCCGGTGAGTGTTTCCCTGTATTAGATAGAACTCAAGAAGTTAAGACTAAAAATAATTTGAAATAAGAGAGTATAAAATTTAAATGGTATCAGAAATAAAGAAATTATAAAAGATTTTAGATTTAATATGTCAGCTGAAGTACTGAATTCATTAGCAATTCATTTTTTAAGAGTTTAGAAATTTATCTCATTTTATAAAACTTATTTCTGATACTTTTATGTATCTTAAAATTTAAAAAGTAATATTTAGGAAAGAATGAAATTAGGTACATGAATAACATATTTTTTAAAGATCATAGTCTATCACAAATTTTTTAAATGTTCATCCATTTGATATCACACTATTTAGTAAGTCAGTTCTTCATTTTATCTAGCATACCTCATTTTATACATGTATGTTCAGTGTACTAACAAATTAATGGAAATAAGTCTGATGAATATGAAGCCAAATTCATTCTTAACTTATGCTTAAAATATCATTTATTGTACTAAATTTTATTAGAACAATGTTACCACAACTCCAGATGAATTTCAGACTTATTTGTATCCCTTGAGGTTTCTCTTAGAAGTTGCATTTACTGTTTTATTTGTGAAGAAAAATATTTAAGATTTTTTTCTATGTTCAGATACGTACAAACATGTATACGCATGTGATCTATAGTGTCACTGTGTTTGTGTATACAAACAGGGTACGAGATTTCTTGTCTTTCAGAAACTCTGTCATCTCCTACGTGCTGCATGGACTCAGATATGTCTCATGGTTACCTGAGCGAGTAGCCTGATTATTCTTATAGAATCACCTAAACCGAGCTCTGGTGCGTGGTAGTCATTGAATCAATCTTAAAATGTCACCACTGACAAGATTGCCGGTTTTTGTTGTTGTTGTTACTTTTTGTTTTTGACAACTGGAACAAAATTCCTCCTTTCGCCATACTTGCAGCCATTACATATGAATAGGAAATTACATTAAAGAAGAATTTCAGTTTTCCCCTAAAGGGAGTTATAATAAATAGAGGTAAAGGAACCATCCAAAACCCTTGCAAAATGGAACAGAAACTTTCAAATGACAGCTGTTTTGTGATTCTTATAAGACACGAGGGAAAAACAAAAGACACAAGAATTACATCCTGATGATATTCATGCCTACTACCTGATATTTTCATTTTAGGTGGTTTTAAAGGATTTTGGCAGATACTTGACAATCAATAGTAGGTACATGTGTGCTTGAAGATTGTAGTTTAGTAAGCTATAGCTATTTTTGCCATCACTCCTTTAAAATGTTATTTCTAGGCATTGACTACATGCATTATGGCATAATGCACCTATTCTTGGATTTTTACATAACGTACAAACTAATGGCAATTTTCCTTTGAAAATTATTTACCTGTCTTTTCCTGCTATTTGGCAGTCCATTCAGTCCCATAACGTGTATTTAGTACCCATTGTTACCTACAAATTACAAAGCAGGCCAGTAGGCAGCCAGTACGAAAACACTGTTTCCCATGAATATGTTACAGCTGAAAGCCTATAATGTTAATTCATGGGAAGAACAGGCCAGGTCAATTTAGCAGATTCTCTAGCTAAACATACAATTCTGTTAATAGGAAATTATAGCATTATTGACTTCAAGTGCTGATCTGCGGTCATTTCAAAGTGTTTCATTTACCCCCTCATTACCGAATCTGTTAAATGAATACTACAGAGGTTTTTTCCCTTTCCTCTTCTCCTCCCCTCTGCCCCCATCCCTCTTTCCAGCAATGGTACAGCAGTTCCATGAAAGTCATCTGTGTGTGGCTGGCGGACAGATTAGACCTTCAGCTTCATATTTACCAACTGAAGACACTCATCAAGATTGTGAAGGTAAACAAAATGTGTTTAGATGTGAATTGCCCAGCAAGCTATAAAGAGTAATGGGAAGATATTGACATACAAATAAAGCATCTTATTTGATAGGACTCAGTGGGTTTAAGTACTTTTCAAACAACACTTTCAGCAGTGATGTGCTGCTGATTATTTCCATTTTCAGTTAAGATTACTCAATAAATATAAGCTTATCTTCTTTGTTCTAATAAATAAAAATATTTTGTTATTAAGTAATCACAATTTTATATAACATACAGAAAGCCCATGACACATTTACCTAAAGGCAGGCTGTCCACAATAATTTTGTATTTTCTTAGGTATAGAAATGTTTTCTCATGATGTATTTCCTCCCTATTTCCTGGGATCATATAGCATTAGGAGCGCTTTTTAAGTTGTCAGTAGGATAAGGAGAGCCTCCATTCTTTTTTTATATCCTGACACAAAGGTAATGCACTGTCACTGCCTGAATTCTTTGGAAGCATGCCTCTTCCTATGTGTAAGGATCATCATTTTCAGTGCTGGGGACCATCAGAACTAACTGATGTCATATCATGTCAGCAAGGCCATTTTGACTTTTGCTCTTGAAGAGAAAAGGTAGTAGCATCTGTTATGTTTAGTGAATAGAAGCTTTACTTCAATCTTAGTACCATTTGTCAAATTAGTACATATCTATACCTTATACTGGTATCTACACATGCATAAAATTATTATGAGTAATTATGTATGTGAATATATATGTGTGTGTGTTCACATATGTATTTATGTATATGCGCATATTTATGTGTGTGCATATGTGTATATATGAATGCACACACATACTACATACATATACACATTTGATTTTCAAAGTGTCATTTCTAACCTGGCATTATTAGCATCACCTAGGAACTTACTAGACATGCTGACTAGTTGTCTAACCCCAGATCTACTGAATCAGAATTCTGAGAGTGGGGCCCAGCAATCTGCATGTAGTTGTTCAAGTTTAAGAACTACTGTTAATATCATTAAAGGAAGTTTTTGCCACATTAAAATATTTCCCATCATTCTCTTGGTTCCTGAAATCTAATTAGAATACAGATTATTTTGTGCCACAGACATACAGGTTATCACAGATTGGAAAGACCCACAAATAGGAAAGTTCTATTCCAAATAAGAAGTTGGCAAACCTGGTACATAGAACCAGATCTATAATGGCACGGTAATAGCAATCATGATTAGTTGTAAGTCACACGATAGCCACCCACTAATTTTAAATGCTGTCGAACACATTACATTTTAATACACAAAATACCTTTGATCCAGGACACTTCGTACCAGGTATTATTTATTTTACAAAGAAACTAAAAGCACACTAAGACGCATTCACATTTGCCTCAATTTCTTTATCATTTCTTCCTTGTTTCTGTAAATGTGATACAGAGAGCTTTCAAATGAAGTTTGTCTTTCATAAAAGAGAATCAGGATAATCTTGTTCTTACCTTCTAAAAATATGTATTTGTTAAGGTTGCAGTCTATACTATTGGGATAAGCTAGCTGCTCTTACTTATGATCAGCCTCATTTTCAAGCTGATGTCCACTGGGTTTAGGGGTCAGAAGTTACATATTCAGTCAATTAATATTAGTTGATAGATTAAACTCTTTACTGTGTTTTTAGAATAAAAACCTTTCTTTAACTCAACTTCTTTTTATCCCATAATTTGTTTCTTTCAAAACTTACTACTTTTCTCATATACTCAAGTCATTACAGTTAAAAAACAAGCATCAGAAAATGTTTTAGCTGAAAATAACATTTAATACTTTCTTGAATTTTACAGTGACACTTCCATTGAACTCTAAGCCAATTGATTTATCTTAACTTTAACATATTTTTCATTACGGCTGCCAATAGCTAAGACTGATAAATATGAAATTAAATTTCATGAATATGTTTGATTTTCAATGTTTTGTTTTTGACTCAGCCAATGCTTTCTTGGCCGATACATTTATTCAAGTCATAGGCCTTTATTTAATAATTTAAAATAATTATTTTCACAATAAAAAATCAGGATGAATTAATAATTTAGTATTCTAATGTATTTTTCCGACTGTGAATATAAAGAGACTTGAACCAATTTCAGACATAAATGCATCATTTTTCAAACCTATGTGGTTATGTTTATAATGATCATTTTCCAATGAATTTAAGGAAAATTGGATAGAATTGTAAAGGCCCTGATAGGTTTTCCTTTCATCCAAACCCCTTAGACTTGGCCTGCATGTGATAGCAGAGTAGTTCACCCTCCCCAGGAGTCAAGGTACTCCACTTTGGCAATTTTGCCCTTACTACTAGCAAGCATTGTCATTCTTCTATGCCCCTGGAGGCCCAGACACCATATACATTTATATTATAGCCAACTTTGTTCCACAAAGATACTTAGACATGACTTGCTTTATTTATGTTGTGAGGAAAAAGAAAAAAAACCACGAAAACAAAACCCAACAAATTCTAGTAAGATTTTCACAAAATGTTTAGAATTAAGAAGCTATTTGCAAAGTTTTAACATCAGAATGATTTACTTGGGGAGAGAAAAATATAGAATCCTCAAATAATCAAAATGGTGGGTTGTGTTCTCTAGTGACCATATGAATTTCAAAGCAGTTAACATAAAGCAGCTGCCTCTTCTACTAGGAAAAAAGACAAGTGAGCAGCACCCTATGGCAGACACTTAGCTTAAACAAGAGCCAAGCAGACCGTAACTGGCAGCCACAGAGGCTGTCCAAGTGTAAATAACATTTTATGAATTCTAAAACAAGGAGACTGCAAGGGTACCTGCCCCTAACTGCTGATTGCTTGCTAATAAAACAAGGAAGTAGAGTCTTAATTATATATAAGTTAGAAAGCCTTCACAATACAAATCTGTCCCTTCCAACTCATTGATAATTAAACTAAGGGAAGTCATTCCACAAAATAAGAAAGTAGGACTCACAAACCACATACATAATTATCAGTGGAGCAATAATATTGTAGATCTGATAGGTCATCTGTAGATGAAAATTTGAGTGTTTTAATCTAACTATTAGACACTTAAAGGCTTGAACACCAACCTCTATGGTTGTAATACCATGTATATCTGTTTCTGAATTCTTTAGAAAAAACTTACCTTTCAGAGTTACTTCATAGGTTTTAATATAAATGATCATAAATTTTGATGTATTATTTCTAAGGTTCCATCTTAGAAAAAGATTACCAGGATGGTTGGTTGTGTGTGTCTTGAAACAAAATATTAGAATCCAAGTGAAAATAATTGTTAAGAAAACCACACTCTGTATCTAAATTTTGCTTCCTGTTGTGATACTAACTTCAGATTCTATACAGTATTCCTCACAGTTCAGCTTACTTTTAGATTTGGTGGACTTTTCAAATCTGAATTATATTTATAACTACTGATTATTACAAGTAAAAAAATTCACCCTCCATACTTACTTTTGACAAATCACTTCTGAAACTTGGTATGACAACATGGGGCATAAGTCATCCTATCTAATAAAAGAGTAATATGCAAATTGACCATACCTCTGATCAAGCCATGCCCACCAGCCAATCAGGAGCAAATAAACCCCAACCAAGATGGCGGCGCTTCAGGCAGTGGGGGTCTGGATCACAGCCTCAGACCCAGCAGGGGATCCGGCCCCCTACCGCCGGAAGCCTGGCCATGGGGTGGTGGGGATTTGAATTGCAGCCCCACCATGGAGGACTGGGCAAGCCAGGTAGGTAGCAGCGAGGCCACAATCAGTAACCAGGTAGGCAAGGAAGGGGGTGGTAGCAGCACCTGACACCAACTGTGGGGTCCAGGCTGCCATTGGGGTTGGACAGGCCTGGCGGGTAGTGCCTGATGCCACCAGCAGAGTCCAGGCCGCCACTGGGGACAGGCAGGGCAGACTGGAAGCTCCTGATGCTGCCCACTGGGTCAAGACTGAGATCAGTAACAGAGCAGGCAGAGGAGGATGGGGCGGCGATGCCTGATGCCTCCTGGGAGTCCACTCCACCCTGGGGGACGGGGCAGGCCTGGCAGGCAGTGTCTGAGGTCACCTGCGGGATCCAGGCCACTATCGGGGTCCGATGGGCCTGGCGGGCAGACCTGACTCCGCCTGCGGGGTACAGGCAGCCTTCAGGGTTGGGCAGAGCAGACTGGCTGCACCTGATACTGCCCACTGGGTCAAGGCCGAGATCAGTAACAGGGCAGTCAGGGGAGGGCAGGGTGGCTATGCCTGATTCTGCCCACGGGGACCAGGCCACCATCGGGGACGTGGGTAGTCAGGGGTGTCCAGGGTCTCTGGGATCACTGTATGCCACCGGGCTGCCTGTGCACACTGGTGGAGCAGGCCAGGGTTGAACATTTTAATGAAAATGGGATGCCTGTGCCCCACCCAACAAGCTCAGTCCCTGAGGGCAGTGGGCAGTTAGCAGGCACCAGGGCTTGGAAGGGACTGGGAGCAACTTGCAGGCATGCTACCAGGAAGAGGTGCTGAACCATGATGAGGCAGAGGGCAGATGAGGTGGCTCTCGCTGGCGCTGAACTTGAAAAGTGCATCGACGGCCTGATGGACTAAATCGCCTTTCTGAAGAAGGTGCATGAAGAGATCACTGAGCTGCAGGTGCAAATCCAGTACACTCAGATATCCGTGGAGATGGACATGTTCTCCAAGTCCGATCTCTCTGCCAGCTCAAGGATGTCTGCACCCAGTACTAGAAGCTGGCTGCCGATAACATGCAGAATGCTGAAGAATGGTACACGAGCCGCTTCACCATGCTGACTGAGAGCACTGTCAAGAACATCTACTGGGTGTACGCAGCCAAAAAGGAGGTATCTGAAAGCCGGTGCCTGCTCAAGGCCAAGACCCTGGAGATGGAAGCATGCCAGGGCATGAACTAAGCTCTGGGAAAGCAGCTGGGGGAGCTGGAGGATAAGCAGAACTCAGGTGTTAGTGCTATGCAGGACACAGTCAACAAATTAGAAAACGAGTTGAGAACTACAGAGTGAAATGGCATGATATTTAAAAGAATACCAGGACCTCCTCATTGTGGCTTTGGACATTGACATTGCAGCTTACAGGAAACTCTTGGAAGGTGAGGAGACCCGGCTCAGTTTCACCAGCATGGGAAACATAGCCAGTGGCTACTCCCACAGTTCCCAGGTCTTTGGTCGATCTGCCTATGATGATTTACAGACCAGCTTCTACTTGATGTCTATTGGCTCCTTCCCTTTTTAATTTACCAGCCATGTCCAGGAGGAGCAGATCGAGGTGGAGGAGACCAAGGAGGCTGCAAAAGCTGAGGAAGCTAAGGATGAACCCCCCTCTGAAGGAGAAGCTGAAGAGGAAGAGAAGGAGAGGAAGTGGCTGACAAAGAGGAAGGAGAAGAGGAAGAAAGTGCCAAGGAAGAATTTGAGGATGCAAAGAAGGAAGAATAAGGAGGTGAAGGAGAAGATGCCCAAGAAGCTGAGGATGAGAAGAAAGATGAAGGTGCTGGGGAGGAGCAAGCAACCAAGAAAAGATTGAGCCCCCTTTCCTTAATTATTTCAGGAGTAATCCTCCTGAAACCAGGTCAACTCCATCACCAACCAAGCAGTTGAGTTCCCGATACTATAGGAATTAAGAAGTCAATATATATAACATTCTGAGATGACTGAGGTTGGTCATTAAATGTTGTGCAATGACTTTTCTCCTTATGCAGAGTATATATTTGCTTACAGGGTGGCTTCCTAGCTTTTTGCCAACCTGTGGGTGGTCCATGCTTATGAGTTCAGGATCTATGACAATGTGAATAATTCAGGTGTTTACAGTAAAAAAACATATATATATGAACTCACTGATGTTAATGTTAAACTTCATGGAAAAAATAGTCCTTTGAATCTTTGGTGGTTAGAAATTAAAGACCTCAAATCATGTGCAATAAACAGTAAATAAAATTACACTGAATGACAAAAAAATACATTAGGGGCCAGGAAACATTCAAAGAACTGGGGAACCATTCCCAGATCAGGAAGGAAAGTCACAGGGCATATATTATTGCTATGAATACACTATTTTCTACTACTTACAACATACACAATGTAATGTATTAGATGCCTTCCGACTGCATAAAGTATGTATTTTATAGAGTAATACTGGTACATATGTTATAATTATGGAAATATATTATATCCTATCTATATTAATAAAAGGGTAATATGCTCATTAGGCATTGAAACCTTCCAGAAGTCCTTCTGGACAAAGCCATGGTGGCAGGGCCAAGGCAGAAGCAGTTAGGGGTGATCAGGCCAGGAGGGGAAGGCAGTTAGGGGTGATCAGGCTGGTGGGGGGGGGGCAGTTGGGGCCAAGCAGGCCGGCAGAGAAGACCAGTTGAGGCAATCATGCCAGCAGGCAGAGTGGTTAGGGGTGATCAAGCAGTCAGGCAGGTGAGCGGTTAGGAGCCAGCAGTCCTGGATTGCGAGGGGGTTGTCTGACTGCCAGTGGAGGCCTGATCCCACAGGGGTCTCAGATTGGAGAGGAATCAGGCCAGGCTGAGAGACAACCCCTCCCATACGTGCACAAATTTTGTGCACCGGGCCACTAGTATAAAATAAGATAGGAAGATAAAACATGAAAATACCAGTGGTCCCACTACCTTATCCAGAAGGCTGTTCAGTGGGCTAGGTGTGTATATCAAGGGGAATCAGATGTTATCCATCAGCACTTCCAGCTCATGTGAAGAAGCTCCTTTAGCATGATACTTGCCTTCTATGTTGAGTGAATTCAAACATCCTTTAATGTTAATTTCCAGGTATTAGATTTATAATATTGGGCCATCAAGTACAACATTCCTTCTTATTTTACTTTATTTATCTATTAAGTACAAACCTTTCCTTCCCACCCCCTCCCCAGAAAAAAGATGACCATTAGCAATCAGTAGCATATTGATAGGTATAGAAGATATTTTGGGGCCAATTCATTGAAATATGACTGCCTAATATTCTAAAGCTAATATAGGACAGTTGAATTATTTTTAAAGAAATTTCACTTAAAAATTGGCCTTAGAAGTGCCTCAACAGAATGGAACTCTTCATTTGTTCTTTGTTTCCCTATTGAACTAATTCTAGATTTTTTTCCTACAACTTTAAAAATCAGCACTAAAATACCTGTATTGTTTAATCATAGAAAAATCATATCTGAAGAAAATCACACTTAAGGGTAAAGTGAAACTAAGGGAAGCTTTGCAGGTTACATATCTTAAAGTGCCACATAATCCAGAGTTCTTTTGTTCTTGTGTTTGAGAACCACTGTAGAAATAATATCATGGAATTCTATGTTTTACATATAACACATGGAATTATAATTTACTGTTTCACAGAAAATGTAAATACATATTTTATTAGCCCATCTATGAGAGCTTTATGCCAGAATTTGACAATTCACAGTCCAAGGGAATTTCAAAAGGAAAGGGCAAAATGCATAGACATTTAGGTGTACACAAAATTTTTTATCCCTTGTCACATAAAAATAAGTGTTATAATTCATAAGCAATGAAAATACAAATTTCTTTTACTGATAATATGATTAATCTTCCCCTCCATACACTTTCCTCAAAAAACTAATGCATTTTATAAAGTGCAATGCATTTTTAAGTATTAAAAGAAAGTCTCCTCAATTGTAATACTAAGGATTCTTTCCATATTATTTATTTATTTATTTATTTATATATATATATATATATATATCAGTACATACCATTTTATCTTGCTATAAGTTATCCAAATAGTAAATTTTATGTAATAAGTAATATTTTGGAGAAAAGTTCAATTATCATCTGATAGTTAAAACTATTTATCTATTTAGAGAGATTCTAGGTTAAATAGCTCTTCCTAGAAATACACCAACAAAATCATTGATAATCTGAAGCCATTCATGGATTTCCCAAGATCATTTTGGAAATCCCAATTGCATTTATGTACATACTAGAGGCCTGGTGCACGAATTCATGCACGAGTGGGATCCCTCAACCTGGCCAGCAATCTGGACCATCTCAGTCCCAATGGAGGCCAGCTGGCTGGGGACCACAGGAAGGCTCCCAGGCATGTCCAACCCTACTGGCCCAGTCCCCATTGGCCAGACCCCAGCAGCAAGCTAACCTACTGCTCAGAGCATCTGCCCCTTGGTGGTCAGTGCATGTCATAGTGACTGTTCAAGCAATCGACCAAACAGTTGGACACTTAGCATATTGTGCTTTTATTGTATAGGATATACATCTGCATATGCCTGCACACATATAATCCGTAAGTGATCTAAACAACGTTTCTCCTTTTCCAGAAAACCTATAGGGACTTCCGATTACAGGGTGTGTTGGAAGGCACACTGAACAGTAAGACCTACGACACTGTGCACAGACGGTTAACAGTGGAGGAGGCTACAGCCTCTGTTTCAGAAGAAGGCGGGCTTCAGGGCATTACCATGAAGGACAGTGATGAAGAAGAGGAGGCCTGAGGGTGTGCAGCTTGTGGAAGAAAGCAGGTCCTTGGCATTGCTTTATTTTGAACTTGGTCCTTGTAGTTAGTGTTTGACCAAATGAAAATGCTTGTCTTTCACTCCATATTTTCAAAAGTAAACCTGCAAACAGAAATAAAGGGGGAAATGTCAAGCTTGCCAAGGTTTTTGTTTTGTTTTTAAGAAGATCAGCCTCTTTTGCGATGCTTGCCCCAATATGAGCTTTGGCTCTGTTTGTGATTAGAACTATTTTCTTAGTTGACTTTTTTTTTTCTGTAATCACATCAAAATAGTGTCCTGTGTGTGAAGTATGTGTTTCTCATAAGACAGCATTGTGAGAAGTCACTTCTGTTCGCTCTGCTGTGCCTGTGTTAAAGTGGCGTGCACAGTTTATCACTTATGTGTGAAGTTTGTTTCATAATTAATTTGTCATTGTTGTGACATGTGAGAAAATGTTAACCTTGGTTCTTATACTCTGAATTGGTCTGCAGGTATATTCCTGGGCTTAAAGGACTGCCAAAGCCAAATATAGGCTGGATTACCCTTGTGTCTTATTCCATTCTGAACATTTCTTTCCTCAAATGTAAAAAAATCCCAAAGTGTGAGTTAGTAAGTGTGCTGCCATAACATACTTTATTCCCCTACTTGTAAGAGCTTGCAGGCATTAAAAATCCATTCATTTATAAGCACTTCTGTATTTATTAGACTTGTATAGATTAAATGCAGTAAAAATGTTCGCAGTATTACAAACATCATAACATTTTGGCTCTGTTTTGTTTCTTGCTTAATTTTTTGTCTCATTCACAATCAAATGAGTAAAAAATATTAACACTGCTTTGCACCTTGTAGGCACACATATTTGTTAAAAGACTTAGTACTAGGTACTAGGACAGCATATTTCCATATCAAAGGTAGTGTTGACTACATGCTTAACTATTGTGTATTATTAATTAACATTAGCGATTAGTGTTAACTAATAATTAGTTAATACTAGGCATGCTGGTACTGTTAACTAACAATTAATTTACTAAATAACAGCTATTTCTTCCCACAAAGTATTTTCTTGCAACAATTTTGAAAGATAAATAACAGCATGCTTTGTAATTCCCTATGAATTTTTATTTTTGTATTTTTTTCTAAAATATGTTGGCATGTTTGCTACTGCATTCATTCATATGTTATGTTTTCATTAAGTCAGTTAATGCAAAATAAGTGACGTTATCCCTGAATTTTATGTAAACTTAAGTTCCAAAACTTTGGAAGTGAAACAAGTTCTTGGATTTTTAAATTCATTCCACCATAGGTGTTATAGATGATTATTTGGTACCAGATTAGCCCACAACAATCTACTTCATCCAAATTATTATATAATACTGTTTTAACTCAACTTTTGAGTCGTAGGGTAAAAGACCCTGTGATACAAGGTCAACATGAGAGGAGATTTCTCCCCTTTCTGGATTAGAGACTAACTCTACCACTCAATAGTTTTTAAAAGGCGTTTGCCTTGGGATGCTGTCCTTCCCTCTCTCTCCACCCTCAGGCTCAGGACCATCCTTTCTCAAGCCCTCAGGTATCCAGTCATGCTCTCTTAAACCCCCAAGCTTGCTGCTTGCTACACAGCTCAAATTGTTCTATGCTTAGAAATTACCCACCCTTGTTTTCTGTTCAATAAAATGTCTATTTCCTTGATACAGTTCATCTCAGTGCAATTGGCCCATTTTGTCCTAAAGTGTGAATGACTGGTGACCTTCTCTTAACCATGGGTGTATGTGGAATCCTATATAATAAAGAGGTGATATGCAAATTGACCATCACATCCTCACAAGATGGCTGCCTATGACCATGTCAGCAGGGCAGTTAGTGAGGGATGACCAAATGACTGAATAGTAGGCTGCATGGGGCAACCAGGCTAGTGGGGGGGGCAGTTGGGGACAACCAGGCCAGCAGGGGGGACAGTAAGAGGTGACCAGGCTGGTGGGGGGGAAGGGTTAGGGGCTACCAGGCCAGCAGGGGGGGGCAGTTGGGGGTGACCAGGCTGTCAGGGGGGCAGTTGGGTGTGACCTGGCCTCAGCTGGGAGCAGTTAAGGGTAACCAGGCCAGCAGTCGGGGGAGGAGGGCAGTTAGGGGTGACCAAGCAGGCAGGTAGGTGAGCAATTAGGAGCCAACGATCCAGGATTGGGCCTAAACCGGCAGTCAGACATCCCCTGAGGGGTCCTGGATTGGAAACGGTGCAAGCTGGGCTGAGGGGCTTCCCCCCCTCCTTCCCCTCCCATGCGAATTAAGCGGGAGGCATGTATTTCAGGGGAAAGTACTTGGGGCCTGCAGGAGGGCCTTGCTGCTAGCTTCACCTATTTAACCTCCCTAATGGCCCTCTTTGCTGATCAGCCTCTTGTAGCTTCTCTCTAGATTGGGGTGTTTCCTTCCCTTGTGTACCCAGATTTCTAAAAGCTCCATTCCAGTTCCAACCCCCACTGCCACCCCACAGGGAGAATAACAAAGCAGGTATGAGGACTAAAGACTATCCTTTCAGTCCAAGGTGTGTAAAGAGAAACAAAACAATCCTGAAAAAGACTGAAAAGTTGCTTGTGGTTTTTCCCAGAAATGCCCTTCAACATAACTACAAATTGCTTGAAATGACTTCATAATTGTTCATTGGTGTGTGTAACTGTTCGGGTGAATATCCAAGCATCTGTCTATTAGAGGAAGCCAAGTTTGTTTGTTTTTTTAAGTATCATTTTTAAAAGGAATTTAATTGGAAACCTAACAAGTCTTGCAGTGGAAGATGTTGAAGTGAAAACATTTTTTAACCCCAAAGAAATAGCTCTATCCTCCTGAATGGTCTTGGGGACGGGCAAAAAAAGTGCATTCTTTGCACAGTTTGGTGAGTGTTGCTGGGAAAAATAGTACCGTCTAAAGTCTGGGCCGCAGCAGGTTTGTTAAGTAATACGTCTGGAAGGGGAATTTCTCCAAACACTTGTTGGAGAAAAATCATGAAACGCCTGTTTCAGGCGAGCTTCGTGTCAACCTCCCGGCTCCAGGTGTGGGTCGCTCTGGCATTCACGGGTTTTCCACTTGAATTCCCTTTCCTTCTTGTTCACTGTCCCTCCCTCTGGAGAAAGGATTTCTTGCTATCTTGGCAGTAAACGCCCCTACAAAGTGTCTCCAGGCTCCCACGAGCCCCCCAAGGTCGTAGAGGGGGGAGGGCCTGGCACCGCCCTCCTTCGCTGGAGGAGGATCCTAGATGAGCCCAGAAAGGTGCCCTTGAATGAAAAAGAAGTCACAGGTCTCTTGAACGCCCCCCCCACCAAAACTCAAGGCGACCCCAGTCTGGGGCCCTGGGCTCAAGAATGCTCATTGAATACGTTATTTGCTAAGCCTTCCTTTTCCCATCAGTGAAAAGAGGAAATTCTATGACAGTAAGACACTATCAAATAATCGAATATTTTTAAATGTCTACCCGCTTTCTCTTTAGATCAGCGATGCCATTTTCCAATTGATTTTTTTTTTAAACAGAACTCACCACTAGCTATTTCTTTGTACAGTGGGAAGGTAAAATATACACAGAGCATCTTTATTTCAAGATTTTCATTCTTCTTCCTAGCAAGAGATTCTATTCTTGGAAGGATTTTGGATAGACTTAGAAATAAGAGTAATTATGAACAACAAATACACATCTACCAACAAATGAATCTAAAAATCAAGTGAATTAAAAATCTGATGAACAGGATAAACTGGTGAATATAACAGAATCATGGGCATAGAGAGGGAATGGACTGACAATTCTTGGGGAGGAAAGGGGTGTGGGAGGTGCAGCCAGAGACTGGACAAAAATCATGCAACTATGGGAGAGGACAGTGGGGGGGAGGTAAGAGCAGAGGGTGGGATGGGTACTGGGTGGAGGGGAGCTATGGAGGGGAAGGGGGGGACAATGTAATTAATAAACTGAACAATAAAGATTAAAATATTTTTAAAAAGAAATAAGAGTATTGAACTAAAGTCAGTTCTTTTCAAAAGGCATCTATTTTTCACCTGTAGCTGTCCCCGCCACCAGCCTAGTACTATGCCAGGTCCTGAGAAAATAAATTCAGATTAAGTTCTATGTCTCTGTCTTGTGGAAGTTAACATTAAGCTGAGGACACAAACATGATAAAATAACTCAGATGCTGCAATAGAAGTCTCAGGGTTAACTCTTCAGATGTCCATCTGTCCATCTATCCATCCTTTCAACTCTCCATCCTTTCATCCCTATTTCCTCCCTCCCTCCCTCCCTCCCTCCCTCCCTCCCTCCCTCCCTTCCTCCCTTCCTTCCTTCCTTCCTTCCTTCCTTCCTTCCTTCCTTCCTTCCTTCCTTCCTTCCTTCCTTCCTTCCAGAGGGGAATGGAGAAGGAAAGAGAGTGGGCCCCCGGGAATGCAAACCCCGCCCCCTCGAGCCCCTCCCGTCACCCGCTTGGTAGAAGGACTCAAAGGGGGCGAGTAGAGCAAGAGCTTGGTCGCTTTTATTTCTTACTTCCATACAGAACATGGAAACTTGTCAATCCGGGCTCCTAGTGGGAGCTGGTAGAGCTGAAGGGAGCTGATAGATCTGAATGGAGCTGGTAGATGTGAAGGGAGCTGGTAGATGTGAAGGGAGCTGGTAGATCTGAAGGGAGCTGGTAGATCGATGTTCCAGAGATGTTCAGGTCGCTGGCATCCCGCATCTGCTCGCTGGCAGAGCCACCTAGTGCGCCCCCCTCCCTCGCCCGCCCGCACCAGGCGCTGCGCCCTTCACTGCAGCCACAGCTCTATCGCCTGCCCTGCACACAGCCCTTCCCCGCGGTTCCTGCAGGATTTGGAGGCGGGGGGGGGGGGGGGGTCGCTCGGGAGGACTATATCCACCTGCCTTTACCATGAGTCCCTCCCACGCCCTGCCCTGGTCCCTATGGAGATGGTGGGGAGAGGTCTGCTTTCCCCTTGGAGTTGGCTCTCGGGTCGCCGGGCCCTCAGGGCAGGTCGCCTCGACCCTCGGGGAAGCCCTGGTGCAGTTGGCCCAGAACTTCTCCGCAGGCAGAGCCTTGCGGTGGGGGGAGTGGCGGGGGGCGGCAGGAGTAGGGGCGGAGGGGCGGCTGGGACCCCTTGCTCGGGGCTGGGCGGGTGCCCCAGGGGAGCTCCGTTGTCTATCAGGGGGTGCAGAGCTGCCTGGAGCTGCCCTTTGGGGTCCGGAAAGTGAGATACTTTGGGGAGCGAGCAGAGCAGGAACAGCCTGGGAGCCTGGCTTCCAGAGGTCCCGCGAGGCCTTTGTGGGTGCCATACGCGATCGGTGGTTCTAAGGGAGGAGTGGGCACTGTGTGTAAGCGGTGCCACCCAGGGAAGAGGAAGTGAGGGAGAAGAATCCCATGCTTTTCCCAAGTGAAGAAGACCCCTGATTTAAAGAACTTCCCCCCAAACCACTGTAATGAGCGCCGGAGCAAGAAAAGCCTGGGTTTGAATCCTGACAGCTTCCCCTTCCCTGTCTGCGCACGGTGGCCTTGGGCAACTTATTTCATTCTGAACAAGCAAGTAGAGGCATATAATAAGTTGTGGCCATTATTCACTCTTCCTTTTTTAAAACATAGTTTTATTGATTTCAGAGAGGAAGGGAGGGAGAGAGAGAAACATCAATGATGAGAAAGAATCCTTGGTGGGCTGCCTCCTGCAGGCCCCCACACTGGGGATCGAGCCCGCAACCCAGGCGTGTGCCCTGACCAGGAATCAAACCTGACCCCCGGTTCATAGGTTGACACTCAGCCACTGAGCCGCCGCTGGCAACTGCTTCTTAAAGTAGCGCTGGGTCAGAGGATAGTGCGGGAGGTCTGCCTCTGGCACTGGCCGCTGTCCCCGGCCTTGGCACAGGCCTGCGGTCAGCCCGCCCTGGACCTGGCGGCCCGCGGAATGGACTGCCTAGGCTGGTCCAGCTCTGGGTTATTTATACCCGAGGCCAGCCTGTGGGAGGAGGGGATAGGGGCAGGGGCAAGCTCGCTCAATTCTCCAGAACAGCCGCTTTGCTTCGCTGGGAGCAGCCCCGGATCTGCAGTTCAAAGAGAAGGCAGCTGGAGGAGACACGTGGTTGGTCCACCTGAGGATGAGGATGGCCAGGGGCTCTGAAAGCCGGCACTGGGTTTGTGCCAGACTACAGGCCAGGACTCTCAGGCCGTGGCCTGTGCCCAGTGGGTTTCGTTTGAGAGAATTTCAGGGGCAAATCGGTATTCATTGATGCTTTCCACAATTTAAAGAGGCCTCATGCATCTCAGACCAGAGAGAGATGCACACACAACTTTTGGAAAATGAGAAGTGTGTGTGTGGGGAGAGAGAGAGAGAGAGAGAGAGAGAGAGAGAGAGAGAGCTCCAAGAGGAAAGGTGCTGTGACAGCTGAGCCAAAACCATTGGGGAGATGGCCAGCACTGAGTAATGAACTGGCAGCCCTTCTAGGCACAAGGGCAACACCAACAACTGAAGGCCTTGGGAGTGGGGGGGGGGGGTGCTCCTTGGTCACAACCCAGCACATCTGTGGAGAGGCACACACGCTCCCTGTTGGTGCTGGAGCCAGACACGTCTTGGCCTGGGGGAGGCAGAAGCTGCCCCCTTGCAAGGGGCATACACTACTGCCTCCACCATTCCTTTAAGGTTGCCTGCCTGCAGCTTCTGAGTTCCAGATCCAGGGGGCAGAATTTCACCCCTGCCCCTTATGGTGGAATACCAGGAGGCCTTGAAGCTCCAGCACTTTACCACCCCACATTAATGGTGGATGTATTAGAATGCTTACTTGTGGGCAATACAAAAAAATCAGCAAATAAACATAATCTAGACTTGTCAGCATTCTCCTTCCACGTTGTCCATCCCTACAATTAGTGGCTCTCCATCAGAGAGAGAGAGGAGCTGATTCAAACTCAAGAACCACCAGGCAGACTAGTTCCTCTTTCCCTAGCCCTGGCACAAGGTTGTGTAAGGAGCTCCTATGCACGGCTTGTACCTTTGTAAAAATTAAAAGTGGTGTGTCAAATTACTTCCCTTCCTGCTTTAAGTCAATTCTGGCTTGCCTTTTAACACTGCCTATGTCCTAATACCCAACAAGTGATATCTCTCTAGGGTGTGGTTGGCAGAAAAACAAAGTGCTAAGGTTTGTTGTTTAGGGAATTTCCTTCAAATTCCAAGGAAGCACACCTAATTGTTACTTTGAGAAGAGATTTTGGTAGGGATGTGGAAAAGTTTCATGAAAGAGAGATTATGTAGCAAAAGGTTAAAATCGGAAAGAACTGGATTTCAAAAAGGGGAAAGTGAAACCTGCGAAAGGCCGGGATAGTCACAGATTGTAACAAGGGAGGACTTTTGCTCAGTCCTACCCACCCGCACCCTCACACACACACACACACACATACGCACGCACGCACGCACGCACACACGTACACACACACACACACATCCAAAGCTGGGTCATAATTTCTAAAAACACATTACAAGGTTGCTGTATCAAAGAAGCTCATTCACTGTCACTCACTCAAACTGCCCCCTTATTTTTTTGTTACGTTGTGTAATTAATTGCTAGGTGAGTTATTTCAGATCATTAGGAGAGTGTATCAAAAAATGGTTAATTTTTAAAATGCATAACTGCTTCTAAAGAGATGAAATCTGGGTTAATCAAACTGGGATTTTCGAAAGGCTTTTATGAAAGGTTAATTCAATTCATGAATCTAAGGAAGAAAGTATCCCCTTGGGAACTCAGGACTGAATGGGGAGAGCAGGTCCCCATGGTACGATAAGGAAAGTTCTCAAGTTTGTAAAAATAAATACATAAATAACTTAGCAAGTGTGATTGTGTGTGTGTGTTTTAACATTCCCTTGCAGATAACCAGAAATCACATCCCTGAGAAGGGATGTTGTTTAAATACAGTTATCTGAAAAGTACTTTGGAAAAGTTTCTAGCTTAAGGTTTTAACAAGGTGATAGATAACTTTTCATATGTTTAAAAGTAAGTTTTATTTTTAAATGTCTTTTCAATCCCAAAGCCTTTCATGAATAAAGTGTTCCATTTACAGACAAACTACTCAAGGCAAAGGGGAACTGTCACTATCCTTTCTGCCCACTCGTTTGGCTCCCCTAAGCAGAAACACCCTGCTATCAAGATGTCTGGGACAAATGGATGGTAGGAGTACTTGGGAAAAACTTTCTTAGAAAGCGGGAAAGTTTGTTCTTGATTTGAACAGATAATTGAAGAATCCAGCTTTAAAAGGATGGTCTGGTTAGGAGAAAAGGGGATTATATTTTACCTTTATGGGCAGAGTTGGGGGTCACATGAGGGCATGATTCACTGCATACTTGAAAAAAAATGGATGCTTTCTCCTGCCCATACACGTTTACTTAAAAGCTCTGAACATTAGTGTAAAATAACAAACTGCAAACTACCAATGGACTGGAGTGAGTGTTAGAGGGTATGGCCAGTTTTGCACACGGGTTTTTGCAGAGAAAAAGGAAGCCTGGATAATAGTCAGAGGCAGAAGGCAGAGAAAGGGGGAGGAAGGCCTCCTGTTACTCGTCTCCAGTGACCACCACCCTCCACTGAAACTAGAGGAGGGGGCTCCGTGCTCACCCAGGTCTCAGGCTGGGTGCTTGTGTGGCTGTGGCCCTCCAGGCTAATAAAAGGAGACACTGGGATCCCGCAAACCTTGTCCCTGGATTTCCTCCTGTCCCAACTTCCAAAGAAAATGCTTAAAAGAACACCGCAAGCAGGGCTCCAGCGATTTGAATCTACTAGTGGGGTCTGAGTTCAAAGGCAGGGAGGAAAGGCTAATCGTAAAGGTAGCAACAGCAATCCTGTGTGTTCTGTGGCTGCTACGAGGCACTTCTCCGTCCTGTATTTGACTTAGGTGGTTAGAGCTCAGTCGATAGAGGTGTCTCTCTTGCCATAGGTCCGGCCCCTCACTTATTTGGGGGAAATAGTAAATTAGAACTTTCTATTAATATCCAAGGGTAATGGCTTTGTTTTTCAAATGAAGCATTTATGTCAGTCAAATAAACAGGGAACAGATCGTTCTGAAAGTGAGGCACCCCAATTACTGCCTGCTCACCACCTTTGGAACGCAGTTTATCGTTTTCATGTCTAAAACTCTTTTGCCATTCGTAAGAAAACATCATCATCACATCATCATCATGATTAAAGCCAATGTCTCTGTCTCCCCCTTTTTTTCCCTCCCGGCCTCCCTCTCCTTGCTACGGGGGTGTGAAAATTCAGTCATTCGCCGTCATGAACACGAGTTCTGGAAATCAGCTCATGTGCCAACAAATGGGCACATATCCAGGCCCACGGTGCGCAAATGGGCCATGTGCTGTTGAGTTATTATTTTGGTCCTTTAAGTTTACATCTACCCCTTGTATTATGTAAATTTCCGAGAAACTGTGAATCACAGTGTTAGGTAAAGGACACCCCCGCCCCGCCCCCCCCAAAAAAAGCAGGAACCGACCCCATTCAGTCTTTGAGTGAGTCACAGCCACCTTTCTCCCTCCGGCTTTTACCCGAACCGGGGGCGCTCCCCAGCCTCCACCGTGCGGCCAGCCGGCCCCGGGCCCTCCCCGCCGCAGGGAGCTGGGTCGGTAGCACCAGGCGGCCCTCCGGGTTTGGGGTTCCCGGTCGCCAGCGTCAACACCAGCACCGGGGCGCTGACCGCTTGGCGGGGTCTCCTCTGCCAGACCAAGAGAGACCCCTCTAGGGACGGCCCTCGCGGCTCGTGGAATTCAAAGAATTAACCGGACGTGAAGTGGGACGAAAAAGGACTTCCAAATGAATCCGTGCTAAGAAAGCAACCATTCAACTTGTAAAAGTTGCTGATTCCTAACGCGGGGCCCGACCTCTTGCATTTTCTCAGCACGACATTGAGGCTCAGCCCATGAGACCCGTCCAGCGCCCGTGGGATCTGGTCTCAGAGGCGGAGGGAGAGGGAGGGCGGCAGCTGGGGCGGGGAGGCAGCAGAGAAGCGTACCCCCCCCCCCCCCCAAGAAAAGGGGGCGGCCGGTGTCTGAGCACCTTCTGCGATCAGGACCTCGGGGAGGCCCGGCCGGCGGAGGCCCGGGTTCCTGTGCCCGGCGGCCACCCCTCCTCCTCGGCGGCTGGCCCGGGAGCCCGGGGCCGGGCCGGAGGAGCGGACACGCGGCGGCGGGGCCCAGTCGGGGAGGGGGAACGGAGCTGTCAAACAGAAGAATCCGGTTCAGAACTGCTCTCGCTTCCCAGGGGCCCTCAGGAAACACCGACTAATTCCAAGCCCGATCCGATCGACGGCGCGGGCGGGGGGTTCCTGGGGACGGGGCGGGGTTGGGCACCAAACCGCAGTCCTGACAATGGACATGAGAGGGCTTCGGGGGCGATACCCAGAGGCGCCTCCGGCCCGTTTAAAATCGGCTTAAGGAAACGTTTTCCGGGAAACTCCCCGCGACGGGCAAAACGAATGGGAAGGTGCTCAGGTTGCCTCCGGGGCGAGCCGCGGGGTCAGGCCGCGCCTGCTCTGCCGTCCCGATCACTGGAGCCTCGGTTCCCCCGGGTCGGCAAAGCCGGGCTGTCAGGGAGTGTTCTGCTGGGAAACTTTTCAATCGGAACTTCCCGGCCGTCATCGACTTGATCTTTAAACGCGACCCCGCACCCCCTCCCAAAACTCTCCGGAGTTTGCCCTCCTCCCATCCGGGCGGGGGAGGGAGGGGGGCTGAGGCGGCCGCTGGGTCGGCGGGGAGGGGCAGGAAGGGGGAGGAGCGCCGCGGACCGCCGGTCCCTGCCCGGAGGCAGGGGGTCAGATGACCAGGTGGGCGACCGCAGGCGCGGACCGATCGGGCTCCGGGGGCCACGCCAGAGCCGGGCCGGCGGGGCGCGCAGGGCGCAGCGGGCGGCGCGGAGGACTGGCCGGGGCTGCGGGAGTGCGCCCGGCTCCCGGCCCGCTCTGGCGGCCGCAGGCACCCGTCCCCGGCCTGGCCAGAGTCGTTTAAATGGTTTGGACTCGTGGGCCAGCGGTCACGGGGGAGACCCAGACCGCGGAGAAGCGTCGGCTTTTCTGTTTCACTTCGGGCTCGGCTTGCATTAAATGGCTCCGTTCGGGCCACAGCCTCAGCTCCTGCGCCCGCAGCGGGCACGCCGTTCCCCTCGGAGGCCGGGGCCAGGGCCTGGCCCGGTGCCGGGGCCACGGCGGGCTGGAGGCCGGGCAGCCGAGGACAGCGGGTCCCGCGCGGGGTGCTCGGGGCGGGAGCGACCGATCGCCCTTCCCGGAGGTAACTGAATTTATAGAGTTCTGAGGCATTTCTGCTCAGGGATTTTCGTTTACTTCTATTGCCTCTCCATTCTTTTAAAGCTTATCTTTGTTCTATGTTATGTGAATATCAGTTATTGACTTTTATTTCGTGAGAAATAAGGGAGAAAGCTTGAAAATAATATTCAAACTGCTCCGAACCTCGTGGGCAGAATCAAGGAAAGAATCGTGCTGTGTGTTGAAGAAATATTTTTTTTATTTTGACCATCATCAAATGAATTTTTAAAATTATCCGTCCGTGGCTGCAAAATGATAATGAACCAATTGCACTAACCAGCTATCAGTGCAATCAGTGCAGGGCAAGAGAGCATATCGGGGCGGGGGGGGGGGGGGGGACTTGTCTTCTAATTGCTCGCTTCCCAGGTTTCAATAACACTGTCAATTGCAAGAAAACCTTGGCTGATTGTGTTGCTCGACTTCTAGGCAGCTCCTCTGATAAGTTGGAGAAACTGTGTTGCTTGTTTAGAAACTTCTTTTCCATCAAGTCCCGCCCTGAGCCAGAGCCGGGCAGTCTGGAGGGAACACGCCATCCAGGCCTGTGGGGATGGTGAGAAAGATCCCAGCGTTAGTGGGCGGCGGAAACAAACCCGGGGTAGACGTGGCCCTGTTGGCAAGGCCTGCTGCTAATTGAACTGTCGTCAGACAGCCCTTGGGCTCTTCCTTTACTTTCACAAATGGATTTGATATGCAAATGTCATTTGGAGAAGAATGATTTCACTAGGCTTAAATGAAATCCCAGTATAAAAGACGCAGTAACTCACCTATCCGTCCCCCGAAGGGAGGAGGGCTCTGAGTTAGTGAGGTCCCTCCTGTACTCCTGATCTGTGATACTGCCCTTCACATGCTGAACAAATTTGGCAAGAATTCTCTATTTTCTACCAAACTAAAACACACAATAGCCCTAAATTCGAACTTGTGGCCCAGGTGTCAAGGGCAGGAAAGTGAGCTCTCACCGTGTATTCATTAACTAGCACCCAAGACTTTCCTTGAACCTTGCAGGCCTTTCTTATTTGGGTCCTATTCTGTCACCTCACCTCCTTCCCACACCACAAGAAAGAACAGAAGACAAGTCAGACTGAGAAAAACTATAGAAGAATTTAGGGACATTTTTCCTCCACTAGAAGGAACAGACATTGCCTTTGGTGCTACTTGCTACACAGGACAGAGTGTGTGTGAGTCTGAATGCCTGGGAGAAGGATTCCTCAGAATAATAACCTTTGCTCCCTCCTTTAGCTCCAAGTGGCTAATAAGAAGCAGAGAAAGCAGACTGTTTGCTTGTGTTGAAGAGGTGCGAGTTGTGGATGCTGGGAAGGTCTAAAAAACCCCAAAACACAAGCAGAGATGAATTAATGCACTTGGCAGAAGACTAAGTTATAACTTTTCCAATCCATTTTTTAATTTTAAAAAACTCAGCAGTATTCCATGGCTTATTAAAGAAGAGATTAAAATTATGCAAAATTGATGGCTCTATTTTATTGCTTTTAAAATCAGATTGCAATAGTCTCTATCAGAAAGTGCATTTACTGGTGACAAGAATGCAAACTAAGAAGCCTTCGCAAATCATTCAAGTTCTTGAGTAATGTCAACAACATAGTTTAGGAATCACTGAAATCAAAATTGGATGCCTGAAAAAAAAAAAGAGTACCTTAAATTGGTTTAGAGGTGTAGGGCTTTTTTCTTATTTCCTCAGAAGGTTTAACTCGGAGGTCGGGGACACCGGTCTGCTTCCCTCACAACATGGCACACAGGACAAAGCGCTAGCACTCAGACTGGGCCTGCCATGTGAATTAAGTGGGCAGGGAAGGCAAATAAACAGCGCCTTTCCCAGGCTGGGGAGCGGAGGGATCCTTAATCATCAGCTATGACCAAAGGAGGTGCAATTAGAGGATTCTTCAAGAAAATCCAAAGAAACTATAACTGAGTTTCTCTTTTGCCATTAACAAAACAAACAGGCTCCCCCGACTTGTTTAATAAACAATGCTAAGTGTTGAACAGTTTTAAAAGCTTCTAAATTTTCCAAATATACTCTGCTTTTATTAGTGGTTTGTTTTATTTTCTTGTTGTTGTAATTTTTCAAATGTATTTTTTTTGGGGGGGCTACAATCCCGAAGTACTGGACAGATTGATAATAAGATGGAGGACTCTCCTAAATTACGTTTTGCATTATGTTTAAGACCATCTTTACTTAATAGGGGTATTTGTAAAAATTAACACCTGCCTTAAGTTAGTTTTTGACTGTAAAATACTCATCACAAATGTTGGAATATCAAGAACTGGTTTATAAAGCACCTCTTCAGTCTTAAGGATTAGGAAAATCATGTCTATAAAGGTAGGGCATAATTGCTACTTTGTGATATTTGTTACTCAAATGACACTACTTTCACACACTTGTCAAAAAGGCAAATCCCGAAAAGACCAGTGAAAACGAACTGCTGAAATATTAACTGTACAAAGCATGTATAACCCCTACAGGCCATGGTTTTCCTTGTTAGGAAAAGGAGAAATTTACTAAGGTCAATTTGCCCTTAAGGAGTAGGGAGTGAGGGAGGGGGGAAAGGAGGAGAGGGAAGGGCACGCGTCAGATGTAAAACAAACTGGTGGCATTCAGTCAACAAGGCAGGCGACGCTCCTGAAGTGGTGAGTTGTACAAGTCAGCTGGCTGCGCCAGAGCTTGCCAGAGCCTGGCTGTTTGGTGCTTCTCTGCTTTTTCCTTCGAACCGAGCCCTGCGTCGCAGGGATACAATGGGGAGGAGGGATTTTCGATGTGGGAATAGCCGGGTAGGAAAGGAAACCAGATCCGCCACAAAAGGCTGCAATTAAAGTCTTAAGGGCGACCCATCTGTCGTGGGACGCCCCCTTCCCCTTCCCCTCGCAAAGCCTTCCAGCACCCTTTGTTTGAGCAGGGAGGAAGAGGGACAGGATCTGTGGCCCCAAGACCAAATGGAAGGAACATCTCCTGCCTGTGCGCTCCCTGGGTGACTGCGCCCGGGCCGGGAACCGCTCCCAACGGCTCCCGGAGGCGTGGCGCGTCTGTCCGGACTCGGCCCCTCGTGCTCTGCGCTCGCCTCTTTTGCACTTCTCTACCGCTGCTTCGATCCCACTAGCCACCCCGAGACAGGGCTGGGGACACTTCTAGGCCTAGTCGCTAAGGCCCCTCGCATCCCCCACCTGGCCCTTTGGCTGCCTTCAACTTGCAACAAGATTCAAGCGTCTCCCATCTTTTCCTCGGCACCTGGGTTTCCCCAACACCCTCCCAGATGCTCGGGTTCGGTCTCGGGCATCAGGCACGGTCCCAGCTCAGGCTCTCTCCGTGTCCACCCCTCTCGGCTCTCCGGACTGAGGCCGGGCCGGCCCTCACGAAAAGCTAGGGTGAGTGGCCCCTGGCAAACGCTGGGCAGCGGGCAGGGAAGAGGGAATGTTTTCAGGTCAATTTCCTGAGACTTCGCATTTTTTGGGTGGAATTAGTCACGAGCCCAACAATTCCTGGTTCTAGTGGGCTGGCATCAAACTCCCAAGAGACGAACCCGACTGCAATCCGTTCTACACGCACAACGGGGATAACTCACCGGTTAGGTGCGGGCCGCCGCCGGCAGGGGCGTGCAGATCGCAAGGCCCTGGCCGGCGTTTCTGCGCTCCTCCGCCGCCTCCCGGCGCGGGGCTCGCGGCCGCTGCGTTCTCCCGGGGCAGCCCCTGGTGCACGCCCGGCCCCGGCACAGCTGACCCCGGTGTTGACCTCCGCACGATCGCCGGCTCGCCAAGGGGAGGGCCGCGCGGGGCGCGCGCCGCTGTCCCCAGCGCGCTCCGGGCCCGCGCCTGCCGGGGCGGCGGGAACCCGCGCAGCTGGAGACGCAGACACGGAGTCTTCCAGAAACACTCCTTACCCTCTACGGCTCCTCCCTGGAAGTTTGATCCGGGCCGCCACGCCCAGAGGCCGCTCGGACGCGGAGCGCCGCGCAAACAAGGTCTCTGCGCGCTCTGGGGGGGTCGCCGGCCCGGCTGCAGCCAGAACTCGCGCGCCGGCGGGTCTCTGGGCTCGCCGCCCGCGCTGCTTCGGAGAGGCCCGCGGACACCTGCAGTCGGGAGGTGGGGGGAGGAAATCAATAAGTTGTTTCCCTTCTCCGCTCAATGGTCAGAATTGAAAACGCTCCGAGAGCGCGCTAGAGACTCCAGGTACTTAACAAACAAACAAACAAACACATACTCTTTCCGGGCTCTCGATGGAAACGCAGGAAAGCGCACGCGTGTGTTTGTGTGCAGCGGGGGCGGGATCCGGCCCTCACTGAGGTTTCCCTCGCTGTGACACGCGCCGATTCTTTGCAACTCCTCTTCAACTTTGTGGATGCGGCGTGCGTCACGGCATCGCACTCACAAAACCACCAACACATAACGAGTCTCCCAAGGCCTTTAATTCTCAGGGGCGATCGGGGAGGCCAGTTACCTGCTGACGTCTTCCTAGCGGTCCGGACTCCGTTTGGCCACAGGGATTCCGGGATGCGGGGAGCACTCAGCCCCGCGCCCTAGAGCCAAAAAGAGCAGCTGCGGAGGAGACCGCGCGGCTCGGACCGGGGACCGGCTCCGGCCCCGCGGAACCATGCGGGGAAAGCTAGGATTTCGCTGCCGGAGGCTTCCTGGCTGCCGCTTTTCCGGAGCTTGGGATTTGATAAATATAGCCTGGTGTTTGCCCTCGAATTAGACTCCGCTTCCTTATTGAGCCCTTGCACAATGATTTTAGATGATGTCACTTAGAGCTAAACGAGAAAATTGATCTCAGATTTGCTTGGCCTCTAAAGCTTGGTTAAGCAGATTGAGAATTAAAAAGACAGAGGGGGAAAAAGCGAAAGGGTGAGGGTGGGGTGGGGTGGAGGGGAGCGACGTGCGCGCGGCGGGGAGGGCGCGCGGCGCGGCGGAGAGCGCCCCCGCCTCTTCTGGGCGGGGGGACGTCCCTCGCCAATGAAAAGTGGTCACCGACTGCAGAGAAAAAAAAAGTTTTCCTGTTGACTGTTGGAAGCGAATTGAGCAATTATCTAGTTTACCTTCTCCTCTCGGAAGTTAACGATTGGCGAGATCTTGGCTGCGCTATTGACACAACACTTTCCATTGATAGAAATAAGTAGTGATTGTCCCCGAGTCATTGGTGCGCCAAGAACTCTGCGATGGGATGGCGGGAGTCCATTGGGCTGGGCAGGCAGGTTCGGCTGGTGATGCTGGGGAGGAGGAGGAGGAGGCTGCTGCTGGTGATCGCGCCCGTCCCCCTCTCCGCAGGTCTGTGACAAGCAGAGAACAAGGCGACGACAGCGCAGCCCGGCCTCGGCTCACGGACGCGGGCGGCTCAGGCATGGACAGTGGCTGCCACGACGCTACTGCCAAAATGTTGGCGTCTGCTCCGGCCCGGGGCAACGTGATGAGCACCTCCAAACCCTTGGCTTTCTCCATCGAGCGGATCATGGCGCGCACCCCGGAGCCCAAGGCCCTGCCGGTCCCCCACTTCCTGCAGGGAGCCGTGCCCAAGGGGGACTCCAAGCACTCTCTGCATCTTAACTCGTCGATCCCTTGCATGATCCCCTTCGTGCCCGTGGCGTACGACACGAGCCTCAAGACTGGACTGACCGGCTCGGAGCCACGGAAGGCGAGTCTGGAGCCCTCGGCGGCTCCGGCAGCGGGGTCGGCAGCGGCGCCCGCGGCGCCCGCGTTCAGCTGCAGCGACCTGCTCAACTGCGCCCTGAGCCTCAAGGGCGACCTGGCCCGCGACGCCCTGCCTCTGCAGCAGTACAAGCTGGTGCGGCCGCGGGTGGTCAACCATTCTTCCTTCCACGCCATGGGAGCCCTGTGCTACCTGAACCGCGGGGACGGCCCGTGCCACCCGGCGGCCGGCGTGAACATCCACCCGGTGGCCTCCTACTTCCTCAGCTCCCCTTTGCACCCGCAGCCCAAAACGTATTTAGCCGAAAGGAATAAACTGGTGGTCCCGGCCGTGGAGAAGTACCCCTCGGGGGTAGCTTTCAAAGACTTGTCCCAGGTGCAGCTGCAGCATTACATGAAAGAAAGCGCCCAGCTCCTGTCGGAAAAAATCGCGTTCAAAACCTCCGACTTCAGCCGAGGCTCCCCGAATACCAAACCCAAAGTCTTCACGTGCGAAGTGTGTGGAAAGGCAAGTACTCTGAAGAAAGGCGTTCTCTCTCCCCCCTCCCCCCCGTCCTTCCCCTTAAAATTTATTTCGTAATTATATGTATACAGTTGTTCTATGGTCATCTCCTCCCTCTGCCCGATCGTGTTTCCCAGTCCGTACGCGTTGCACTAACCTGTTCTGCATGTGTTTGCCTTTAAGGTCTTTAACGCTCACTATAACTTAACCCGTCACATGCCGGTGCATACGGGAGCCAGACCCTTCGTGTGCAAAGTGTGTGGAAAGGGGTTCCGGCAAGCCAGCACTCTGTGCAGGCACAAGATCATTCACACCCAGGTATGCTCATCTGTCTGCGTTCCGCCGGGTTCGCCCCGGGGCGGCTCGGAGAGAACGGCCGGCAAGCGCGCGTTCTCCGCGGCAGCGCTCGTTGAACACGGGCGCGCTGGCCACAGCAGACGCCCTGCCTGGGTCGCCTGCCTTTGTTCTTCTTAAAAGCGCGAGGGAGAGCACGCCTGGGGTTCTGAGTTTACGGGACTGCACTTAATACCAAACACCTTAACTTCTTTGCTTTCCCTCCCTCCTGTTTAGGAAAAGCCTCACAAATGTAACCAGTGCGGCAAAGCATTTAATAGGAGTTCCACTTTGAACACGCACACCCGGATACATGCAGGCTACAAACCGTTCATATGTGAATTCTGTGGCAAAGGATTTCATCAAAAAGGTATCAGATCGTGGAGACGTCTTCACGGTAGTCTTCCCCAAACCCCCAATGGTTTGGGGATGTTTTAGAAAATGATTTTAAAAGCGCAGCCAGGTAACTGGTTTCTGCGTTGCCTTACCCAGCCTCCTACCTGGAAGTCGGGTTCGTCTTAGAAAAAGGAAGGCTGCATATACCAAGGGGGTATTATTCCTATCTACTTGTTCTCATCATAGATAACTGGATTAATAAACACAATAAAAGGTGGAGGGCAGGGCCTCCTTGCTGCTGTTTATAAATGAATTCGGGCGAGAAGTGCCGGCGCCGCCGAGCGCTGCCCTCGCTGTGGGCTGTCCGCGCCGCGGCAGCTCTTCCTCCAGCCTGCCCTTCCACCCCTCAGCGCCCTCCGATTCCAGCCCTCCTTTCAAACCCGCCTTCCTGTCATTTGTGTTTTTCAGGGAATTACAAAAACCACAAGCTGACCCACAGTGGGGAGAAGCAGTTCAAGTGCAATATCTGCAACAAGGCTTTCCACCAGGTGTACAACCTCACCTTCCACATGCACACCCACAACGACAAGAAGCCCTTCACCTGCCCCACGTGCGGCAAGGGCTTCTGCAGGAACTTTGACCTCAAGAAGCACGTCCGCAAGCTGCACGACAGCAGCCTGGGGCTGGCCCGCACGGCGGCCTGGGAGCCCGGGGCGGAGCCGCAGCCCACTCCCGCCACGCCGCTGCCGGCGCAGCTGCCGCCCCCTGGGCCTCTGCAGGCCGGGCTCCATCCCAGCCACCAGTAATCAAGACCAAAGCCCCTTCCCAGTTCAGCCCAGCTCCCTAACACTGAGGTGGCGGCAGAGTGCAGATGGACCTCCAGATCCCAGCTGGTCTGCAGCCCCCAGGGCATGTTGGGACCCACACATTGGCGCCGACCAGAAAGAAGCCTCCACATTGCCCAGCCTTTGCCTCTTGCATGCACCCGATACATGTCTCTGTGTATTATATTCTATACCATAGGCACTGACCAGTATGAAAACGTTGGGGGGGGGGGTTGTTTTTCTGATTGGTTTTTAATTTGGAAAGACTTTTCATCTCGGTGGAGAGATGGTGTTTGTTTTGTTTAAAAAAAAAATCTGCTGTATTTATTGAGATCTATATTATCCTACCCAGGAATGCTGCACCATTTTAACTTTATTATTGTATATAATTTCATTGTGTTGATTCTGTGTTTGAATGCTTGCCAATTGTTTATAACCATTTCCTCTTTCCCTGAAGTAACAAAACACTGTATATTACACACACACACACACATCAGATGAGCGCAGTTCATGATGAATGAATTTGAATAACAAAACACTCTATGTTACACACACACACACACACACAGATGAGTGTACCTGGAAAGGCCCATTCCGCACTGAACACACACACACACACACACACATCAGATGAGTACAGTTCATGATGAATGAATTTGAATAACAGAACACTCTATATTACACACACACACATACATCAGATGAGTACAGTTCATGATGAATGAATTCGAATAACAGAACACTCTATGTTACACACACACACACACACACACACACACAGATGAATGTACCTGGAAAGGCCCATTCCGCACTGAACACACACACACACACACACACACACACACACACACACTTCCGATGAGTAAGGTTCATGATGATGAATTTGAATTTTGCTTTTGATTCTTGCACGTGAAATGGATTCATTGACTGTTAGAAATAAATACTTGGAATGTGCTTATTTAATCATCAGCTTCAAGGCTCTGTTCCCATTATTCAGCTGGAGATCTCTATCCTCGTCATCCTTCCTCTTTTTTTAAAAAGTTCAACTCTGTGATAGATAGTATCACCTAATGCTTGATCTGAAAACTTGACCAAAAGCAAGTAACAGCCTCTCCAGATATTCTCAACTTCGGTACAGTAATGAAATTTGATAAAGTTCAGAAGATGTGGCCTTTGGTGGCGTTTGGCAAACGGCATGGTGCGTTGGTCTTGGGCCATCTGACAAGCTTGTGGTGCTGTGCGGGGCGGGGCACCTTATTTAGGAGATGCTGTGGCATGCACCCCAGGCCAGTGAAACCGCACCTTGTCAGGGGTCGCTACTGTTTGCCTAAGGGACGTACTGACTTGTCCACAGCTGGCAAGGGAGCCGCCGTGTTTTGAGGCGGGTGTGTATGTTTATAGATGAACATACTTCCATCCAAGGAGTGAGCGTGAATGAAAACCAAACGGTGGCGGGTGCCAGGTCCTTGAAACGCCTCAAGTGTTAATCAGCAGCTCCGCTGCGGGTTTGGGCTCTGGTGTTTTCTAACTGCAAGTCTCTCCTGTTCTCCTGCCAAAACAGTGAAACAACCGCTAAAGACTTTAATTAAGAGGGGTAATTAGTTCAGATTTATCAAAGACGGGATGTTATGCTATTAGCTGCTCAGTAGACGCTGCCAGACGGGCTCACAGCCCAGCGCAGACATCCCTCCGCTTTGGGGCCACATTCGGCAGCGAGCTGGGGAGCGGGCAGGGTCCCCGCCTGGCCACCGTCCCCGCCGCCCCTCCAGCCGGCGGGTGGGTCCCTGGGCTTCGCGCTCCAGCCCGGCCCCGCCGCAGGGAAGCCCGCGGATCCGCACCGCAGGCGCAGGCCCCGGAGACACCCCGGACGGCCTCCCCGCGCCCGGGCTGGCGCGCCCGCACGGACAGCGGCGGGAGAGGCGCCGCCCAGGAGTTCAAACGCGCGGTCCCGCTTCGCTTTTGTGTTCTTTTCGGCGCGTAAGGAAATGGGGCGCCCGGAGGGCCGCTCAGGGGGTGAAGGTCGCAGAGGTGCGAGGCGACCATATCCTTGGCAACCAGAGCCTGCACGTCCAGGCGGGGAGGGATTGGTGGCTGCAGGGGACCCGAGCCGAAGACCCGAGGGCCTCCCAGAGGCCCAAGAGGCAGAGGGGTGACAGAGCCCCGGCGGGACGATCGGGGCCCCGCGGAACATCGAACCCAAGTCCCACCCGAGCCCCTTTCAGGGTGGGGGTGCCGGAGTTGGACCGCAGGGCCCTGGGAACAGGCAAGTCCCGATTCCACGTGCAGACTTCCGAGGCCAGACTCACGGGTCCCTGCCGCAGGTCGCAAGCCTCTCTCCCTCCCCTGGCCCTGGGCACAGCAAGCATGAGATCGAATCCCTACGTGTCTGTGTCCCTCGCCTCCCCACACCTCACCTGATCCGTGTCAGATTTGACTTTGGAGAGATATAGGGTGTTTTGGAATTCCCTAGTTGGGGGGATTCTAAATCTGAGCGGCCGGCAAAAATGCCATCTCTCCCTGAAGATCGCAGACAACAGAAAAATCTTGTCCGGGGGCCCTGGCCACATTCCTACACAGCTGCCCAGCCACAGAGGGAGTTGAGGGACATGCCCCCTAGTTTGTGGGTAACCAACCACCTTTGGAGGTGGCTTAGTCGGATCTTGAAAGCATTTGTCCTCGTGAGTAAAATCGATGGAAGTCAGGGATTATCATAGGAGACAGAAAATGGCCTTTGCTTCTTAAACTTATTCTCAGTAATTATTTGAACTTCTCAAAACCCCAGTAGGTAACTCTTCCAGACTTTTAAAGTGACAGGATTTTACTGGTTAAAAACAAAAAGAATATTTTACTAAGCCATAAAACACTTCCAGTTAGGAAATACTTATATGGTGGTCCCATCTTCTAATACATGCTTTGGCTTATATTGAAAAAGGAAGTCTTCTGTGGAAGAAATAATTGATCAGTGGGGGGAAGAGAGAGAGAAGCAGAGAATCTCTTATTGTAATTGGGAATGACTCTGTATAGGTCTAATTTGGTGCAAGTTACAGAAAAGGCAGGCAAAAGGAAACAGTTGTCTATTTGAGTAGCCTGAAGTGGTGGTGATTAAGTAGGAGAAGCTGCAAATAAATTATCTAAAATAAGTACTCAAGAGATTACTTGTCAGGAGACGAATTATCAGTAAACTTTGATTTATGACAAAGCTGGTAGAGCTTCTCACCATCAAGGAGAATCTCTTTAAGGATGGTCTGACTTTAGAGATGAAGTTGGAGGTGGTAAAAATGGATGAAGAAGGATACTAGCAAATGGTCAATGGAAGACTTTACAGTTCTCTGCCATCTGACAAATATTAAAAGGCGATTTCCCCTCCTTTATTATCTAATCTCTGTTTGTATCTGTGTGCTTACATGAGTGTTTATGATTGTTCAGGAAACAGGTGCCCTAGAAGTACAAATAGCAAGTTGGCAGATCCCAGTCCACCTTCTTTTTACTAGAGTTAGTCAGCAAATTCATGTAGTAAGGTAAAGTGGCTCGTGTTCACATCACCTGCAAGCAGCAATGATTTACCTTCAACTCTCTTTATTGGAATTAACTTTTCGTATAGGGGAAGGTGGCCTGTGGGGCTGTAGGGACCAATTTTAGAAATCTACTAATCGGGAGCCTTATGTTCTGTTCACTTTTGAAAACAGAATAGAGAACAGAATTAGTAATGTAAATAGTTCATTCCCTACCAATTTTATATTAGTGCAAAACCCTAATCCTGACTTCTAGTAACTGCATTCAGACTTTCAAAATTTTAATTTGAGAACAAGTTATTGTGCAAGATTATGACTAAGGTTATTGTGTCGATTTCTCAGCATTACTTAGGGGCTTCATCAAAGTACTTGTTAGTAAAGTTCGAAGTTTGGTGAATTTCTTTTTAAAAAATATATTTGTATTGATTTCAGAGAGGAAGGAAGACAGAGAGATAGAAACATCAACGATGAGAGAGAATCCTTGATTGGCTGCTTCCTGCACAACCCACAATGAGATCAAGTCCACAACTGGGACATATGCCCTTGACCAGAATTGAACCTGAGACCCTTCAGTCCACAGGCTGACACTCTATCCATTGGGCCAAACCAGCTGGGGCACTTGGTGAGTTTCCTACCAAGCTTTGCTCTTTTCCAAATAAATCCATCGGACACAATGGAGTCATAATTCCCAGTCATAATACACTCTGTTTGATAGATACCCTTTATATAAGTGCAGTTAGCAATAACAGAAATCATCATTTATTATATTTGGTGATGACTCAAAGTATTGACTAAATTATAATTCTAAAGGCTCTATTTTGTTCTTGTAAAGTACTCATCCCAAAACATACAACATACAATATGAAAAAAAAAATTACCTTAAATTCAAAATTAGGAAAGAAGCAAAAGTTTTCCTTATCACTTTATAAATCTTTGTACTGGGTAAATCTTTGTTTAATTGCAAACATGAAGTTTATAATTTTAAGGGATCATGACTCACTCTCTTACCAAATAGTGCATTTTTTAAAGCATGAAAATGCAAGACAAACCTAAATGTTAATGAATAAAAATGTTAAATTGTTGAGCAGTCCCCAAAAATTTTTGAACCAGATAAGGCATTATCTTTTTGCTATGATTTGGCTGAAACCATAGATTACTTTCACACTAGAAATGATATGTTTGCATTCAGTTAATTAAAAACAAAAAAAACTAACCATATTTGGAAGTAGAAAATATCTTATTATGAATTTGATTGTTTCTAGAAATCAAGGCATATGCCTATTCCAACTCCAGGGCAGCTGAACTAAAAACAAAGATACATTAATTAACACACTGGTCATTTGTGTACTCTTGGTGATTAAACAGTTGCCAGTTCAAGCCAGTTCAAGTGAAGGGTTATCTCACTTCAGGCAACAGAGAAGGAGAGAAGAGGAAGCCAGCTGTTTAAATGACCTTGATGGAAAAATCTACCTCTGTTATTATATTTTCCTGCCTGTATTGTGACATGTTCCCATAATAAATTTTGAGAAAAAGTTAAAATCCAGCATACACTTGAATGGGCATAAAGTTATCACAAATAATCGTGTACTTTTTGAGGTGATATTGGTGTCAAATGAAACCACGTTGTTATTGGTATTATGGAGATTAAGTTACTAAATAAAGATGAAATAGAATTCTGACAATAGAAATATCCAGGATTAATATTTTGCTGTCAAATGGACAAATGTTGCTCATGGGTACAAAGGTGTGGGTGTTGGGAGAAAAAGCATCAGGGAGCTAAAAATAACTCAAAAATGAATACATCTATCTGTTTGATTTAACTCTTCTTGGTAGCAATAATATAGTTTTGTATGTTTGTGTGAGAAATCTAAAAGTTTAGACCAATGCAGAAGCTTCTAATAACAGGAACAGATATCTCTTTTGATGATTCACCATAGAAATGTAATTTGTCAGTTAAATGTGAACCAAATCTGAAATAGGTGAAACATTCCCCAGATGCAAATTGTTTACACAAATCTCTGAATAAGATTTGCATTTTAAAAATTTCAGCAGAGACCAAAGCTTGAAACAAACCTCTACAGGACAAGCAACCCAATTTCCTTGACAATTAATAGTAAAGGAAAGAGGGAGAGCTGGAGAGGGCCAGGGTGAGAAGCAATGAGAGGGAGAGAAGAGAGTACTGGACAGGGAGAATAAGAAAACCTAAAAGTTACAAGGGGTTTTCAAGACAGAATGACCAATTGCTACGTGTGAATCTTATTTCACCCTAAGTCAATTAAGTAAACTACAAAAATAAGTTATCTGAGTCTTGGAAATTTATACACTGACTGGATGTTTGATAAAATTAAGAAAATATGTTTACTTTTTAAGATGTGAAAAAAGTATTGTGGTTTTGTTAAAATTAGTTCTTTTAAAATGTGTCTTCAATTACTTAAGGGTAAAATGGAAGATGCCTGGGATTTGCTTAAAAATAGCATAAGAGAAGGGAAGTAGGTATAGGTACAGATCAATGAGATTTGCCATGACTTGATAATGGTTAAATTTACTAAATTTAAAGTTTTACATAAAAAGCTTTTAACAATCTTTTACAGTAAATTGTATCACTTTACAAAACACTCATAATCTTATCACCTTAAAATAATAATTGTATTTCTTATTGGTTTCTGAGAGAGGAAGGGCAAGGGAAGAAGAGATACACTGATGGGATGCCCCAGCACATCCTCCACCAGGGCTGGGATCTGCAGCCTGGGCATGTGCCCTGACACAGAATTGAACTGGCAACCTTTTGGTGCTTGGGGTGATACCAAGCAATTGACCCACACCTGCCAGGGCAGTAATTGTATTTTTTACATTGTTTTTTTTTAGTCTTATTCCAGGACTAATATAACCACAATATAAAGCTTCAAACACTTTGTAGAAATGTTAAAAAATGAAGTTCAACTTTGAAAATAATTATTGATCAATGAGGACCAGCTCTTCTTAAAAATGCCTATAATTGGAGATAAAATTACACTCGCGAAGCTTACAATTTAATTAGCTATAAGAAGGAACTTCTGGATTGTGAAAAGTTATTTTACTTTTAAACGGTCAGGAAAGTTTTAGTCTCAATTCCTAAGGTACAAGATGAAATAACATGTGACTTGGTTGGTTGGGTACCCCCCTTTTTTTTAACTCTGAGACAATTTAATCTTGTCCTTTCCATAATCAAAATATTTAAGGTGATATATAGAAAGTTATAAAAGTAGTATTATGAAGAAGTGGGATGAGAATTATAATAGAAGTGAAAACAATCTCAATCTCACACAAATGGGCAGAAAATGCTGCATGATGTTGGATAATCATGGTGCATCTTCCTACATATTTATACAGTAGAGATTACATACACATGTATACTGTATATATTGTTCAATTAAGCACAAATATTTTTTAAATATTTTAATCTTTATTGTTCAGTTCATTAATTATGAAGTTCCCTTTTTTCCCCTCTATAGTTCCCCTCCACCCGGTACCCATCCCACCTTCTGCCCTTATCTCCCCCCACCCCACTGTCCTCTTTCATAGGTGCATGATTTTTGTCCATTCTCTAGGTGCACCTCCCACACCCCTTTTCTCCCCAAGAATTATCAGTCCATTCCCTCTCTATGCCCATGATTCTGTTATATTCACCAGTTTGTCCTGTTCATCAGATTTTTAATTCAATTGATTTTTAGATTCATTTGTTGATAGATGTGTATTTGTTGTTCATAATTTTTATTTTTACCTTTTTCTTCTTCCTCTTCTCAAAGAATATCTTTCAGCATTTCATATAATACTGGTTGGCGGTGATGAACTCCTTTGGCTTTTTTTTATCTGTGAAGCACTTTATCTGACCTTCAATTCTGAATAATAGCTTTGCTGGGTAGAGTAATCTTGGTTGTAGATTCTTGCTATTCACCACTTTGAAAATTTCTTGCCATTCCCATCTGGCCTGCATAGTTTCTGTTGAGAAATCCGCTGACAATCGTATGGGTGCTAGCTTGTAGGTAACTAACTTTTTTTCTCTTGCTGCTTTTAATATTCTCTCTTTGTTTTTTGCTCTTGGCATTTTAATTATGATATGTCTTGGTGTGGTCCTCTTTGGATTCTTATAGTTTGGGGTTCTATGCGCTTCCTGGACTTTTAAGTCAATTTCTTTCACCAGGTAGGGGGAGTTTTCAGTCACTATTTCTTCAAGTAGGTTTTCATTATCTTGCTCTCTCTCTTTTTCTGGCAACCCTATAATTTGGATGTTGGTATGCTTGAGGTTGTCCCAGAGGCTCCTTACATTATCTTCAATTTTTTTGGGATTCTTTTTGCTTCTTGCTTTTCCGGCTGAGTGGATTTTACCTCTTTGTATTTCAAATCTTTGACTTGATTCTCACGATCCTCTAGACTGCTTTTAGGTCTTGCATAATATTTTTTATGTCAGTCAATGTATGCTTAATTTCTAGTTGGTCCTTTTTTCATATCCTTGAGGGTCTCCTTCATATCCTCAAAAATCTCATTAAGTTAATCAGCCTTTCCTAGGAGCCTCTTGAAAAACCTTCTAACCATGTCCAGTCATTTTTTTTTCTTCCATTTCTTTCAAATGTGATTTCTTTCCATGTCTCTGCATGGTGGCTGCTTTCCTGAGTTGGTCAATTAGCTTTGTGTGGTAGATGTCCTCTACGAGACAGTGGCTCAGCCTCCCCAGTTACCTGAGGTGGATACTCTTGGTGCAGCCCTTTATGGGTTTTACAGTCTTGTTGAAGTTAAGCCTAGATTATTGTTGTTAACACTAGAAGGGTTTAACCTCCAAGCCGATTGGTTATGAGTATCAGCTGTGTTTACCCTGTGAGAGCCATTGTACTCAGGTTGGATAGGTGGAATCTCCCAGCTGAGCAGGCAGCCTTGATTTCCCATCAGCTCTACCCTATTCGGCACCTGGGTCTCTGTGCCTGGTGGTAATGGCTGCACACACCTCTGAGAGAAAGCTGCTGCCGAGCTCTACCTGCTGCCAGACAATTCAGCCTATCCCCAAATGAATCTGCACACCCAAAGTCTCACCCATGGTTGTAAAGCAATGCAGATCAGTGGTTTCCCTTCTTTCTTTTTTTCTTCTTCTTCCAAATGAGAGAGCAAGTCACGAGTCCTCTCTACGCACTCGGGCACTTCTGCAGTTCCCAAGTTTACTCACCCTCTCCACAAGCTGGCGGACCTCTGCAGTGCCTGAGTTTCAGCGTGATTCCTCCTTACTATCCAGTTTCACCCCATATGAGTGTGGGTTCCCCGGAACTCACCTGGAACTGGAGAATCAGTGCAGTGCAAAGCCTTTGTCTCCCTTCCAATTCAAGTAAACCACCCGGGTTTGCAGCCGCCTGCCCTTTCTGCTGGAAAGTAGGTCTGAACCTCTGACTCCGCACATATCTGCAACTCTGCCCTCCACAGCTCCTCCGAGTCACACTGTCCTATCTTTACTTTTATTTGTGGAATTTCCACTCAGCCAGGTTTCCAGAGATTCTGGATGATGTCTGTTCTGTTGTTTAGTTGTAGTTTTGAAATTGTTGTGTGGGGCAGCAGGATAGGTGTTTACCTATGCCACCATCTTGGTTCCTCTCAGCACAAATATTGTATAATAGAGTGAATTTAAAATATAATATGAGAAATCAGGTTTTAAATATATAAGTTATTTCAGACTTTATCCCAGAACCTACAGGAATTCTGGAATGGAAACTTGAAAGAAAAATTTAGAAAATATGAAGGGTAATTCAATGAGACAATCAAAATTTATTGTGTATCTACAATGAGACAAATCTTGCACCAAATGCTATGGCAATAGGAATAAAATGTAGAGGCATTGTTCATGCTTTGATGAATCTCAGACATAATATACATAATTAGAAATAACTAATTAATAATTATAAATATAATTGAAGAGTGTTGAGAGTCTCTCAAAGAAGGACCTAATGAATCTTGGAGTGAGAGAGATGATATTTGGGAATGCTTTCCTGAGAAAGTGATTTTAATGGGAGTATTTTTTACCATTTTCTGTATCTTCCTTGTCTATAAGCCACTCTCGTTCAAAAAGAGATTTAAATGTTAAGGAAGAGAGGAAAATATAATTTTAGAACAAAAACGGTTATGATTTTACTTTGACTCTCAGTTGATCTTTATTTTTTATGCATATTTTTATTGTTGATTGTATTATAGATGTCTCCCATTTATCCTTTTTTACCTCTGTCCTCCTTACCCCTACCCCCACCCCAGGTTATCATCACCCTATTCTTGTGACTATGGGCTATGCATATAAGTATATAATATACATATATACTTTGGTTTATCTCCTCTCACCCCACCCCCACCCCTGAAACCCTACATCAAGGTATGTCAATCTGTTCTATGCCTCAATGCTTTGGGTCTTATTTTATTAGTCAATTCATTTCACAAATAAGTGAAATCATGTGATATTTGTCTTTCTCTTAGCATAATATTCTAATATTTGGCGTTTTCTCTTAGCATAATATTCTCCAGGTGCATCCATGCTGTCCCAAAGAGTAAGAGATCCCTCTTTTTAATCCATAGCTTTTTTTATCCATTCATCAACCGATGAGCACTTGGGCTGTTTCCAAATCTTAGCCATTGTAAATAATGTTACTATAAACATAGGCATGCATATATTATTTATGATTGGTGTTTCATTATTTTTATTTTTGTAAAAATATTTTTATTGTTTAAAGTATTACAAATAGTAGTACATATGTTTCCTCTCCCTCCACCCCTCATTGTTTCAGGATTTTTAGAATGTATTTCCAGAAATGGTATTGTTGGGTGAAATGGAAGTTCCATTTTTAATTTTTTGAGGAAACTCAATAATGTTTTCCATAGTGCCTGCACCAATATGCATTCCCACCAGCAATGATCAAGTGTTCCATTTTCCCCACATTCTTGCCAGCACTTGTTGTTTGCTGATTTTTTTCATGATAGCCTTTGTGACAGGTGTGAGGTGATAGCTCATTGTGGTTTTAATTTGCATCTTTCTGGTGGTTAGTGAATTTGAGCGTTTTTTTTTTTCATATGTCTCTTGGCCATTTGTATGTCCTCTTTGGATAAATGTCTATTCAGGTCTTCTGCCCATTTTTAATTGGATTGTTTGTTTTACTTTTGTTGAGTTGTATGAGTACTCTATATATTTTGGAAATTAATCCCTTATCTGATATATCATTGGCAATTATGCTCTCCCATAGAGTGGGTTCCCTTTCCACTTTGATGGTTGTTTCTTTTGCTGTGCAGAAGCTTTTGAGTTTGATGTAGTCCCATTATTTTATCCTTTATTCCCTTTACTCTATAAGACGTATCAGCAAAAGTTATACTACGTGAAATCTCTAAGATTTTACTGCCTATCTTTTTTTTCTAAGATTTTTATGGTTTCATGGCTTACATTTAAGTCTTTTATCCATTTTAAGTTTATTCTTGTGTATAAAGTAGTGGTCTAGTTTCATCTTTTTGCATGTGTCTGTCCAGTTTTTTCAACACCATTTGTTGCAGAGGCTGTCTTTACTCCATTGTATGTTTTGTCTCTTTTGTCAAATATTAATTGAGTGCAATGGGGTAGATCAATTTCTGGGGTTCCTGTTCTATTCCATTGGTATATATGCCTGTTCCTGTGGCAGTGCCAGGCTATTTTGATTATAATGGCTTTGTAATATAGTTTGATATTTAGTATTGTAATCTGTCCTACTTTGTTCTTCTTCCTCAAGATTGCTGAAGATTTGGGGGATCTTATATGGTTGCATATACATTTTTGAGTATTTGTTCTAGTTCTATGAAGTATGGCATTGGTGTTTTAATAGGGATTGTATGAATCTATAGATTGCTTTGGGTAGTATAGACATTTTAATGATGTTAATTCTTCCAATCCAGGAACATTGTATATGTTTCCATTTTTTGGTATCTTTCTCTGTTTCTTTCTTCAATGTCCTATAATTTTCTAAGTACAGATATCCTAGGTATCTTATTTTTTTGTTGTTGTTGCAATGTGGAGAGGGTTCAGGCATCCGGAGAAGGGCTGCATGTAAATAAATACTAGACATGCAATATAAATTTGGGAGGCATGAGGGAAAACCAGGTGAAAACTTAGCTCTAGTGCTGTAATGGCGAACCTATGTCATGCGTGTCAGCACTGACACGCCTATCCATTTTCTATGACAAGCGACTTAATGCAGTCACATACAGAGAAGTATGGGGCCGCATGCCGAGAAGGATATTTCATCCTTGGCTATTGCATGGCCAGGTGCAGTAGCTGAGGATGAAACATTTGCTGTAGTGTAGTGTAGACACTCTGTGCCAGCGGTCTGTAGGCAAAAACAACAAAACTCTGGCATATAGCATCTAGTTCTGGGACTTCCTATTAGACCATTAGGGGATCTTTGACCTCTCTTCTGGCCAGTGGAGCTGGGAGCAATGGAATGCCATGGGAGACGCATCTCTGGGAGCCCTGTGATCACCATTACCAGCAACCACACAACCACAGCAACCATCATCCAATCTACTGTTCTGGGGTGTTGTGGATTTCTATTTGACCATCATTACTGAGATAAGTGAGGAGGAAGCTGGGAGAGGCAAGGGCCTGTGCTATAGGTACCATTTCCCACCATTAGAAATAGCGGTAGCCATCTTAATTTATATAAGGAACGTCATTTTGCAGCATAGTGCAGACTCAGATTCACCACTATTACTGTTGTGCACCTGTATTAACCCCTATTTCTGCTTATTAACCCTGCCCTATTCTAAAAGACAGTAACTTGTGCCATCTTGTGGTCAGTTAGGCTAGTTAACCCCTAATTGCCTGCAGGACTAACAGGCTATCTATAATTCTATCTTCTGTCACTGCCCCCCTGATGGAGAACCCCAAAAATAAAAAACCAAGGTTAAATAAAGGAAGTGGTAATAGCAGTAGCCGACCGTTTCAAGAGACACGGACCGAGATGTATGGCATTATAGAAAGAAATGGCAGATCATTTTGCGTTATATGTACTGAAATGATAGTAAGTAGAACATGGAATATAAATAGACATTTTAAACTAATCATTCGCAGCTCTTGAAAGAAAGTGAGGATGAAAGGAAGAAATACATTTCCAGTCAGCTATCCTATATACTGAAAGAGAAACATGTAAATTGACCATACCTCCACTACACTCACTGCCCAATCAGGAGTGAGTATGCAAATTAATCTGACAAAGATGGAGGGTTAATTTGCATACACAGGCACCAGGTGGAGAGCAGAGCAGGAGAGCCAGTGGAGAGTGGAGTGGCTTGGGGAAGTTGGCTCCCCAAGCAACCAGATGGAGAGGAGAGAGGGAGAGCTGGTGGTTTGGAGGTCTTGGCAGAGATGGAGGCCATGGTATGGAGACAGAGCAGGAAGGGAAAACCCAGAGGGCAGGGAGCAACAGGAATTCTGGTAGTAGTAGTTCTGGTGGTAGCCCCAGGACCAGAAGTGGAAGCCCAGAGCGAAGGAAGCACCAAGAATGCTGGGAATCATAGTTCTGGAGGCAGACAGATCTCCTAGACACTAGAGCAGCGGTTCTCAACCTTTCTAATGCTGCAACCCTTTAATACAGATCTCATGTTGTGGTGACCCCCCACCATAAAATTATTTTTGTTGCTACTTCATAACTGTAATTTTGCTACTGTTAATGAATCATAATGTAAATATCTGTGTTTTCCTATGGTCTTCGGCTCTACAGCAGCAGTTCTTAACTTGTGGGTCTCAACTCACAGACTGAGAACCACTAGCAGGGTTGCTTAAGACCATCGGAAAACACAGATATTTACATTATGATTCATTAACAGTAGCAAAATTACAGTTATAAAGTAGCAATGAAAATAATTTTATTGTTGGGGGTCACTACAACATGGGGAACTGTATTAAAGGGTCACAGCATTAGAAAGGTTGAAAACCACTACACTAGAGCAAAGTGAGTATGGATCAAGTTACTGTTGTGGTGGAGGATGGACAGAAAGCAAAGGTGAGAGACACAAGTAAAATCATTATCTAGGAAAAATTAAAGGGAAGATATCCTAAAACTAGGAAATCTCTACCAATGAAGCAAAGAAAAAAAAAGCTTCTATTATTCTATGAGCAACAAACCAAACTGGGTTGGGGTCTCAGACAATTTGCTCATATGATTGCAAAGACAGACAGAAAATCCTGGATTGGAGAGGGGTCCCCTGAGGGCTCCCAGATTGGAGAAGGTGAAGGTCAGGCTGAGGGACATCACCCCCAAACACCCGGTCCTGTGCACAAATCTTTGTGTACTGGGCCCCTAGTACCTTGGTAAGAGCCAATCTTATTCCATCCTTAAATTTATAAGAAGCTCAACAAATTTAGCATCTGCAAGTTCGAGCATTGCTCAGCATGGAAAAGCACTCAGTGAGGGATATTTTATTAAAGAAACTCTCGTAAGATGTGCACCAGTTCTATTTCATGATATGCAGAATAAAGACGCAATTATTAAAAGAATATCTGAGTTACAACTCAGTGGAAATATCATAAAAGACCGAATAATGAGACTGAACACAAATGTGCAACATCAATTAAAGAGAGACATAAGTAATTGTAAATATTTTTTTATCTCTCTTGATAAAACTACTGATGTCACATCGCATGATCAGTTGGCCATTATTGGTCGATATTCTAATGGTCTCACAATGAGGGAAGAGTTGATAAAGTTATCAACTCTTTGTTGATAAAGTTGATAAAGTATCAGTACCAACAAGTACATTAGGAAGTGAAATATGTAAGGTTGTTATACAAACATTCTATGACCTAAGCATTGATATCTCTAAAGTTGTGTCAGTGACGACAGATGGGGCACCAAACATGGTGGGGGGAAAAGTCGGATTTGTCAAATTGTTTACAGAAGCTATTGGACATCCGAGTGTGCCTTTTCATTGTATTAGCCATCAGGAGGTTTTATGTACCAAGGCAGGATTCATCAACTTAAACGACTTAATGTCAGCTGTTACAAAAATAGTTAATTTAATAGCTGCTTGCCCCCTTTACAAGCGAGAATTTTCTGCACTTTTACTGGAGGTTGCTTCCACCTATAGTGGACGGCTGATGTTCAATAATGTAAGATGGCTGAGCCAAGGCAAATTTCTTGAGCGCTTTGTGGAGTGCTTTGAAGAAATTAAGGTATTTCTTGAGGATAAGGATCTGGGAAACTTTTCTCAGCTCAATGATGATAAGTGGGTCAACAGCCTGATATTTTTTACAGATCTCTCTGTTCATATTAATGAACTGAACTTAAAGTTACAAGGTTTTGGCAAAAGTATTGACGTTATGTTTGGATACATAAAAGCTTTTGAAAGTAAACTTAAAAATTTCAAGTGAAATGTAGAAACTAAAACTTATAAGTATTTCCTCGAGTAACAAAGTATTTTGAGAAGGTCAGTGCAGCTGTACAAAATGAAATGGAACCCTTGCACATAAAATACCAGCATGTTTTAGACTCATTACTTGATCAGTTCAGTGATAGATTTAGTCAATTTAGAAGCCTAGAACAGACCATAAAAATAATTAAGTATCCTGCTGTAGTAGTCTACAGTAGTTTGGAATTAAATGGTTTCCAATGGATGCAAATTGATGATTTTGAGATGCAACTTGCAGAATTTCAAGACAGCATCTGGGCTCAGGTGTTTGCTGACTTGAGGTCAAAGCTTGAGAATATGGAAAAGTGCCGCTTGGAGAATCAAGAGGAGTGCCACTATGAACAGGAAATTTGGAGTGCCTGGAACCGATTACCAGACACTTTTAGCACCCTGAAAAATATAGCAATGGCTTTACTCACAATTTTTCCCTCTATGTACTTTTGTGAGACCATATTCTCAGCGTTAAAAAATATCAAAACCAACAAAAGAAACAGATTAAGAGATGAAGTTAGTAGCACTTGCTTGAGCTTGAAGTGTACAAAATACCAACCTTCAATTGAAGGTTTAGCCAATGAATTTCAGCAACAAAAAAGTCACTAATAAGCAGGTTAGTTAAAGAATTCTCCCTCCCCCTCACTTATCTTAGTTCATGGCACCCCACATAAGTTAAATAATATCAAGATCAACAAAAGACACTGACTGACAGATGAACAAAGAAGTCACTAAGCAGGTAAGTTAAATAATTAGTTTTTGGTTTATTAAATACAGTTACATATTATAATTATACATTTTTGTTTTTTAAACTATAAATATCAAGAAATTATGTTTTTTTTCTAGACGTGACACACCACCTGAGTTATGCTTGGTTTTTTGGCAAATTTTGACACACCAAGCTCACTTCTCTAGTGACTAAGCTCTTCGAATCTCTGGACCCATTGCTTTTTATTCACACATTTTGCCCTTTAGCACAGCAAATATACATATCAAAGGTAAGGTTTGGCAAACAGGAAAAGATTATCAGCTTAGTGGAAATTCCTTCAGCTATTCTGCCAGCAGGTAATAATATGCAGTTCAGCCCTGCTGAATATGTTTATTCAACCTTTTGAGGAATTCTCCCATGTATTATGACCTGCTGAACTTAGTCTCCAGCAGCAATGGTAAATGGGAATTTAAAAAAAAAAAATTGTTGTTTCTTTTTTGGAGAGTTCATTATTAGTGTATTAAAATGCCATCAATTTTTGGATATTGCTTTTATATTCTGCAACTTTGTCAGATTCATTCATTCATTAAGTCAAGTAGTTTCCTGATGGAGTCTTTAGTGTTTTCTATGAACAATGTCTTGTCATCTAAGAATAATGACAGTTTTATTTCCTCCTTTTCAATTTGGAAGTACTATATTGAATAAGAGTGGTGAAAGTGGACATATTTGCCTTGTTTTTGTTCTTAAGAGAAACGCTTTTAGTTTTTGCTCATGGAGTATTACGTTGGTTCCTAGCTGCTGCTGCTCCTTGCTGCTTCCTCCCAAGGAAGACTTTGTAAACTCTTCAAGATGGTGCAGTCTCCAAGCCAGAGGTGAGCCTGGGGAGTGCTGTCGTGGTAGCAGGGCCTCTTCGGCCAGGAGAGCACCAACCGCTCGCCTCCAGGCTCCGAGCTATAGTACTGTCCCATACACACACACACACACACACCAAACACACACAAACACACACACACACACACACACACACACACACACACACACACACACAGTCACGCTCACCCACACACTCACCGTCTCACTCTTTCACTCCCTCACACTCTCTCCCTCACTCCAGTCCTGTCGGCTACGTGTTCTGAACTCTCAATTGACCTTTAGAATTCATGGTGAGACAAATCTTATAACCTAGACTTTGTCAAGAGACAAATAATTTTTCTTAATTTCAAAAACCTTATTTATTCAGCTAGATATCTTGGGGGAGTTTCAAATATTAGTGTCAAACATACAACATATAGCATATATATAAATTAAATATAACATATATGTAACACATAACATATATAAAAGCTGAGCGACTGAAATGATTGGAATAACTGGAATGCTCTGGGGGTGGGGCTGGCTGACCAACCTTCCCCTGCTCCTTCCCCTAGCCGGCCCCAACCCCAATCAGGCCCCCCACCCCCTGGTTAAAGAGGACCCCTCCTCCCGGCCAGCCAGACCCCACCTGTGCACGAATTCATGCACCAGGCCTCTAGTATAAATATAATTATTTCTATAACACTCACCTGGTTGGCCTGGACCAAAGATCAGTTGATTTTGGAAAATGACACTTGGATTGTAAGACTTAAATGGGATGTTTCCAATGACAGCTGCTATTTTATTGATAGTCTCTTTTCTGGAGTGAATGAACAACACCCCTTGAACCTGGCATACTGTTGTTTATCCACCAAACAACATCTTTCTTCTGTAATGATGAGGAAAGACTCCCTGAAGCCATTTGTTTTCATTTGGGAAGGATAGCACATGCTCTCATAGTCTTACCTCTGAGCTCTGTGATTTCTTGTGCTCTCTGCAGTCTCAATCGCAGGAAAGTTGACAGCCTCTGTCCCTCAGGAACTCATGTAGAAACATTGGATTGATTACATCAAACTGATTGACTTTGTTGTTCAGGAAGTTTCAAGTTTATTGGGTGCCATCTACTAGATGACACAGGTGTGTCAGAAGTTTAGAGATAAACTCAGTGAAAATTAATAGCTTCTCACTTCAGTGATGCTTTTAGGGCTCTAGTTGTATGGGGTATGTTGAGATAACATCTCCAAAATGAAAATATTGCCTCTCACTCCTTCTACCTTAAAAAAGAAACACAACACATGTTTTTTTGTTGTTGTTGTTGTTGAGGACATCATTAAGCTGCTGAATTCTTTGTCTATTATGAATTTACTTCTAGATTTCTAGTGACAGAAGGTATAAATAATTTTTGAGGTAGATTTAACATGAAGCTTAAAAATCAGGGTGTTTCTATTATGTAAGACCTACAGAGTGGCCTCACAGTATGAAATTTATTTATTTTTAGTTAATCCTCACTCAAGGACATCTTTCTGTTGATTTTTAGAGAGAGGGAAAGAGAGAGAGGAACATCAATGTGAGAGAATACATCGATTGGTTGCCTCCTGCATGAGCCCAGACCAGGGCCCAGGCTGGGAGGAGCCTGCAACCAAGATACGTGCCCTTGACCAGAATCAAACCTGGAACCCTTTGGTCTGCAGGCCGACGCTCTATCCCTTGAGCCAGACAAGCTAGGGCTAAGGAATTTATAATTTTGCCAGAAGAGAGCCACAAAAATTACGTAAGCTTCAGTTCTTATAGTGCTGTTGTTTAAGCTATTTTGAGTTGTAATTTTTGTTATTTGAAGCTAAAAGCATCTTTAGAAATAAAGAGAAGAAATAGCATCTGTGTTCCCCAGCATCTTCTGACAGAAAACAAACCCCCTTCCCACTTATCTCAAGACTGGGACCACTTGCCAGATATCAGCCTCACAGTAGTTATTTTCTGAATCTGAAAGTGAGACCTCCCAGAATCCCAGAGTGGCAGCCTCTCTTCATGAGAAAGTGAGAGTGGCCCTGTGTAGAAATCAAAATTTCTGAAGACAACCCACTGAACAGGATCTGTACATGAAGCAGAAAAGAAATTAACTGAGTGAAAAACATGCGGCTCTAGAGCCAATTGCTCACCATTTGGAGCAAAAAACTGTGGGGTGGACTAGGACAGACACATGAGATAAGGAATTGCCAAGGTCCTGCCTAGGATGCTGCACAAGCACCATTGCTGCTGATGTGGGAATCCATCACAGCCATGGTTCCTGAGCCTAATATCTCAGGGTAAAGACTCCCAGGCAAATACACCACGCTGACCTCTTAGAGGACGTGATCTTGTTTACTCCACTCATCTACCTGAGCTTCCCCAGATCATAGACTCAAGGCTGATTAAAAGCCTTCAAAAATGGGTTACAAAAGATCATCTTTCTTGCCCTGCAGCAACATTCTATACAGGCTGGTTGAGTGGGTTGAAGGTTAGCGTTTAAAGAGGACCCTGTGGTTAATCACGTTTTTTTTTTTTTCTACTTGGCTACTCAATGCCTTCTGAATTTATTTGATTTAGCAGGAAACATATTCACGAAAAGGTTTCCTTAAGGGCTTTAAACAGTATTTTCTTTGTTCCAGGAAGAATTTAAAATAGATGATTAAAAGACATCAATATAATAAGAAAACAAAGTTTAAATTTTGCAGGTGAGAAAAATGAAGGCAGAAATGATAAAATCACATCTGAATTGGATTTATTACACAAAACTGTGCTGCCAGATCTTATTGTTTTTTTGGGACAGAGACATAAATTTTGTTTTCTGCTTTCAGAAAGCAAACATGGAAAGGGGGACATCATCACTGCTGGGGACAGCGCTGAGAGGAAAATTCACTGGGAAGAAGTAAAACAACACTAGTCGTGAGGCAGAGTGGAAATTTCCATGATAGGTCTTCCTGGAGAAGACAGTAAGAGGATGCAGGGAATTTCATCCTCAAAAATTTCCTTCAAGTAAATACCCAACTCTTAAAAATTGTTTCATATAGTTTTGCTCAGCTATTGGCAAAATATCAAAGTACAATGTAATAAAAATAATAGATAAGGGGTTTAGCAGTTTGATTCAGGAATGCAGTTCTCCATTTGAGAGAGAGAGAAAGAAAAAGAGAGAGTGGGAGAGATTCTATAGGTATAGTTAAACTGTATTTCAGACATTTTTTAAATGAATATTGTGTTTTCTCTAATGGATATTTTAAAAACTTTGAGCATCAGGAAGTTAAGGTAACATGACATGTAATATTCAGTATATTGCTAATTAAATCAATGAACAGTATTTTAAAAGTCAATAGAGATGGAGGGTAGAATTGAAATGTTATTATTAAAATTGAGGAATCAGATTAAATAATGTGCTGGAATACATTGGTACATGACAATAGTATGGAGGAGGTCTGAGATATAACTTTATATGGGCCAGCATCCCTGTAAGAGTAATTTTGATCTTGCCTTTGCCTATAATGAGTCATAAAAATCTCATTTTCTGTCCTAGCTGGTTTGGTTCAGTGGATAGAGCCTGTGGACTGAAAGGTCCGAGGTTCAATTCCGGCCAAGGGCATATGACTGAGTTGCCAGCTGAATTCTCAGTAGAGGGCGTGCAGGAGAGACAACTGATCAATAATTCTCTCTCATCAATGATGTTTCTATCTCTCTCTCCCTCTTCCTTCCTCATATATATATATAAAATCTAATTTTCTATGTGATAGGGCTGGACTGCAATGAGTTTAGCCTAGAGAAATTTCAAAGCAGATATAACCAAATACGCATCTCACTATAAAAAAAATCTTAGGTTACCCTGTAATATACAACATTGAGCTATGTAACTTTACAAGATAAACACTGATGGACCTAGAGAGAATTATGCTAAGCAATATAAGCCAGCCAGAGAAATATATGTATCACATGATCTCACTCACTGCAGAATGTAATGAGCATCATAAATTGATGGAAAAAAATAGACCTAGAGACATAAAATCATCAAGGAGAGTGTCAAACTTCAGAGCGAAGGCAGAGGATGAGGGAGAGGGGGAAGAGATCAACCAATGAACTCATATGCATGTATGCATAACCCATAGACATGGACAATAAGATGGTGAAGACCTAGGGGGAAGGACGTGGGAGATGTCAATGAGGGAAAAAGGGAACACATGTAATACTTTCAACAATAAAGATGAAAACACCCCACTATGGTACATTTAAACAACAGAATACTATGTAGCAATAAAAAAGAAAGAACGCCTACCATTTGCAATAGCGTGGAGGGACCTGGAGAGTATTATGTTGAGCATGATAAGCCAGTCAGAGAAAGATAAATTTCACACAATCTCATTCATATGTGGAATCTAATGAACCAAATAAACTGATGATCAAAGATAGACCCAGAGTCATAGAAGCATGAACAGACTGTTGATCTTCTGAGGGAAGGCAGGGAAAGGTGGGTGAAGAGGTCAACCAATGAATTTGTATGCGTAACCCATGGACCTAGACAATGGGGTGGTGAAGGCCCAAGGGGGTAGGGGATGGGATCAGGCTGAAAGAGGTTAATGAGGGAAAAAGAAGGACCTATGTAATACTTTCAACAATAAATATTTTTTAAATAAATAAAATAAAACAAACCAAAAAATAAGAATGTATAAAATTCAACACCAAAAAAATCCAATTAAAAAGTAGGTAAAGGACCTGAATAGACACTTCTTCAAAGAGGACATACAGATGGCCAACAGATATATGAAAAAATGCTCAGCTTCACTAGTCATCAAAGAAATGTATATTAAGACCACAGTGAGCTAACACCTCACACCTGTCACGATGGCTATCATCAGTAAGTCCACAAATATCAAGGCTGGCAAAGATGTGGAGAAAAGAAAACTCTCATAGACTATGAATGAGAATGCAAATTGTTATAGCCACTTTAGAAAAGAGTATAGATGGTCCTCAAAAAAAATTAAGAATAGAACTGCCTTATGACCCAGTGTTTCCACTTCTGGGGATTTATCCAAAGAAACTCAAAACAGTAACTTTAAAGACCTTTATTCATTGCACCATTGTTTACAATAGCTAAGATCTGGAAGCAGCCCAAGTGCCCATCAGATGAGTGGATAAAGCTCAGCTATGAAGAAGAAAATCTTACCCTTTGTGACAGCAAGGATGGACCTGGAGCTGAGTGAAATAAGCCAGTCAAAGAAAGTCAAGTACCATCTGATTTCACTCATATGTGGAATCTAATGAACCAAATGAATTAACAAGCAAAATAGAGACAGACTCATAGATGGAGAGCAGACTGACTGCTATTGGTTGGGAGGGGGCTTAGGTGTGTATGTTGGGGGGAGAGATTGAACAAAAAAGAATAAAAAAGAGAAAAAAATCTTGAACATGGACAACAGTGTGATGACTGCTGGGGGCAGGGTGTGTGTGAGAGATGGAGGAGAACATAGGGCAGATAGATAAATGGTGTAACTGTGGTGGTGAACACACATACAGAGTACAGATGATGTGTTATAGAATTGTGCACCCAAAACCTGTATAATTTTATTAACCAGTGTCTCCCCAATAAATTCCATTTAAAAAATTTAATAATAAATAAATAAAACCAAAAAAAGGCAAAAAAAAGGGTAAATATATGAGATGATGGTATGTTAATTTGCTTGGTTGCAGTAACATTACATAATGCATTTATTTATTAAAGCATCATGTTGTACAAACTAAATGTACACAATTTTATTTGTCAATCACCTTAAAAAAGCTGAATGAAAAGTATTCATTTAATGAAGGGCATCACCTGTGCTTTTGAGAAATAACCAGCTTCTTAGGGGTGGGTGGAAAATAGGCAGCCTCTCAAGCAGTGAGATCGTTTCTCTCCACCCTTTTATTCATGCTGCTAACCAACAGTGACAAGCTTCTTGATGAGGAGGCAGGGGAGGGAGAGTACTGTGGTGGACACCTGGTAAGCCTTCAGCAGAGCCTGCTTAGATCTCAGACTTAAGACCATTCAATCCTGCTCTCCCCGCTCACTCCCTGCCACACTCAAGATGGAAGTCCCCTGGTCAACTGTGCTTACACGAAGTCACAATTCATCAGTTCCATTGCTACCTCTCTTCAGTGCATTCTTCTGAGACCTCTTCATCTATCTTTGTCATCAGATCATTGTCATGCGAATGTCCTCCCCCTTCCTCAGCCACACTTCACCATGCATGCTGTCAGCCACTTGTTTGCTCGCATGTTTTGCGTCCTAATCTCCTTCTGTTTCTACTGCAGTCTCACCTGAAACCTCGATCTTGAATCAATTCGTGTGTCTGCTTTCTTTTTTACTACACACAGGTTGCTAAAGTGCTGCTGGAGAAACAGCATGCATGAGTGGAGCTATGCCACTCCACATGACTGGTTTCAACCTCAGCCATCAGGGAGGCAGAAACGACCAGCTGAGTAGCAGCATAAATTATTTGGATTTCTTCTGTGTGGGACATTTGTTTTTCCTTCATTTCTTTATTTATTTAGTCACTTATTTGTATCAGTATGGAGTCATATATGTTTATTTTGTACTTGGGTTGTAATACAATACTACTTTATCCTTTGCTCAAATTGTTTCAGATTTGGCTATTGAGAGCTCCTTCCTCTGTCCCTTTGACATACCCTTACTATTGTCAGTATGTCCAGCATCAGTGTGTGTGTGTGTGTACCTGAACTTCCTTACAGACACTACAATGTGTTCCAAGTTCACCTGTATATTTCCTGCCCTAGTCATAGAATCAACCATTTCCCCAAGCATCCTTGGTTCCTTTTTGTAGAGGGCCCCCTAGGAAGGCACATGGACATTTCTTTAATTATTGTCAGCTGAACTTAAGGCGACAGGCATAGTCACGCCCTGGGAACACACTTCACCAAAAAGGCGGACATGTTATCAGCTTGGCCTTCACATTTGCCCAGGTGTCAGGGAGTGGGCTTTGAGATGTAAATCCAGTCTAGCACCAGGAATAAAGGAATGAATAGGAACCGGGCCCACCCAAGCTCCTTTGATCCTAAGTTTTTCCTTGACACCCCCTTGTATTTTGGAATATAAATAAACACGCTGCATCGACTGTCTCTCCAGTAGAAGAGTCCCAGCTTTTTCCCCTTCCATTTTGTGTCTCTTTCTTTATTTCTCAATCCCCAGCCAACTCCACTCAGAACTGGTTTCATCTCTCTTTCCATGCTGGATGTGGAAAAGGGAGATCCCTACCATATCTGGCCATGGCCACACCTTTTATTGAAAAATGATATTAAAAATCAAGATGTGGGTACCAAGTATGTGCTCTGCTACAGTTATGTCAGTGCTTCCAGGCCCTCTAAGCTCTCAGAGACAGGGGGTGTGTGTGTGTGTGTGTGTGTGTGTGTGTGTGCGCGCGCATGTGCGTGTGTGTGTGTGTGTGCGCGCATCTGCGTGTGTGAGTGTACTGGTGTATTCACACATACCGTATTTTCTGGCGTATAAGATGACTGGGCATATAAGATGACCCCCAACTTTTCCAGATAAAATATAGAGTTTGGGAAATATTCACTGTGCACACCAAATAAAATTTTTTTTTAAAAAGTCGACCCCCGACTTTTGAGAATATTTTCCTGGGTTAAAAAGTCACCTTATACACCAAAAATACCGTACTTATAAATATTTCTGTATGTATCTGTATTAAGCTAAACATGAGTTCATAATGATGTCTTGAACTTGAGTCAAATACCACATGGTTCATTTTCACCCCCTCTTCTTTCTTAAGTGCAATTTCCCATTTAAACTGTGAGAAATCTGGTTTCCACTATCCATCTATTGATTTGTTCATGTATAGTGGTTTCTGAGTTGGTCACTTACTTGTGGGGAAAAGCTTTATCAGTTAGAGTATAGCAATCATGTTTAGTTCCTTTTGTCTTACAGTGATCACTTATAGCCAGTGTTACTTAGGTCAGCAACCTTTTCCTGTCCCATTAGGTGAGATTGCTTCATATAGTTGCAACACAGTTAGAGTCTCTTATCCTAATCATTCTTCCTTCCTTCCTGGGATTCCAAGACTTCCAAGTGAGTTTTTAAAATTTATACACATTAAATTTTACTCTTTGTGCTATAAAGTTAAATGAGTTTTGACAAGTGCATAATATTATATCTCCACCATTAGCATACCATACAGAATCATTTTGCCACCTACCAAAATCTCCAATGCTTCACTTATTCAACTCCCTTCCCCCTTGTGCCCCTGGCAAACATTAACTGATTTTAAATCCATGGAAACAAACTATAAACTATCTCTCCATTTACTTAGATTTTTAAAAAAGTCTTTAATCAATATTTTATAGATCTCCACATATAGATTCTGTATATATTATGCTTGACTTATAACACAGTATATAATTTTTGTTGTTATTGTAAATAGCATTTTATTTATTTTTTAATAAATCTTTATCATTCAGATTATTACAGATGTTCCTCTTTTTCCCCCCATAGCTCCCCTCCACCCAATTCCACCCTCCTGCTCCATGCCCTTACCCACCACCTCTGTCTTCATCCATACGTGTACGATTTTTGTCCAATCTCTTCCCATACTCCTCACACCCCTTTCCCCGGAGAACTGTCATTCCACTCTCTTTCTATGCCCCTGATTCTACTATATTCACCAGTTTATTCTGTTCATCAGATTTTTTATTCACTTGATTTTTAGATTTGCTTATTTATAGATATGTATTTGTTATCACTTTGTTGTTCATAATTTTTATCTTTACCTTTTTCTTCTTCTTCCTCTTCTTAAATATGTTTCAGCATTTCTTATAATCCTAGTTTGGTGGTGAAGCTCTTTATCTGACCTTCAATTCTGAATGATAGCCTTGCTGGATAGAGTAATCTTGGTTGTAGGTTCTTGTTGTTCATCACTTTGGATATTTCTTGCCACTCCCTTCTGGCCTGCATCGTTTCTGTTTAGAAATCAGCTGACAGCCATATGGGTACTCCCTTGCAGGTAACTGTTTTTTTCTTGCTGCTTTCAAGATTTTCTCTTTGTCTTTTGCCCTTGGCATTTTAATTATGATGTATCTTTGTGTTTCTCTTGTTTGGGGTTCTGTGTGCTTCCTGGACTTGTAAGTCTATTTCTTTCACCAGTAGGGGAAGTTTTCTGTCATTATTTCTTCTAATAGGTTTTCAATATTTTGCTCTCTCTCTATGGCACCCCCATAATTTGGATGTTGGTATGCTCGAAGTTGTCCCAGAGGCTCCTTACACTACCTTCATATTTTTGGATTCTTTCTCTTTTTGTTTTTCTTGTTGGGTGTTTTTTGTTTCCTCATATTTCAAATCTTTGGTTTTTTTCTTGGGATCTTCTAATTTACTGCTGAATTTCTGTATATTATTCTTTATTTCAGACAGTGTATGCTTAATTTATGACTGGTCCTTTTCCTTTTTTTGTGGCATTTTCACTAAGATCTTTGAAGATTTCACTAAGTTTCTTGGAGGTTTTTAGAATATTCTTGAGTAACCTTATAACTGTGGTTTTGAACTCTATATCTAGTAGTTTGCTTTCCTCCATTTCTTTAATTCATGACATATTTCTTTGCTCTGCATTTTGGCTGCTTTCCTATGCTGATGGAATGGCTTTGTGTGGTAGGTGATGTATAGGGCCTAGTGGCTCAGCCTTCCCAATCACCTGAGGTGGACACTCTTGGTGCACCCCTTTGAGTGCACAGTCTTATAATTAAGCTTTGATTGCTGTTGGTACACTGGGAGAAATTGACCTCCAGACCAATTGGCTGTGAGGATCAGCTGTGTCTACGCTGGGAGAACTTCTGTGCTGGAGACACCCTTGTGAAGCAGGACTTGCTTCAGTGGGGCTTTGGTGCTCATTGAGTCTGGCTCTTGAGTGTGTCACTTACGGATGTGAGGAGTTGAAATCTGGTGTCGTCTCACACTGACCACTGGGTACTGGCTCCTGGATCTCTAATGGGGTGTAAGTTAGCTACTGTCTGAGGTCACCCAGCAAGAACTACAGGGAGATATGCAGATTTCTCCTCTTTGTTTGGGGTTTGGAAGTTTTGGAGCTGTCTGACCCAGTTGCAGTTTGTTAGGTTAAGATGCTAAAGGACAGGCCATTCATATGTAAAAGCTGCTGCTCACAGTTTGGGTGGGTTTGTAAATTAGATGGGGCAGGATCTCAGGGAATCAACAAGGTGTGGCAAACAGCGATGGCTGCCAGTCAGCTGTCTCTGAGTCTCCGCGTCCCATGCCCCAGCACAGAAAACAATGATTCCTGTGGGCTCCTCTGTGAGAAAGCCACCCTCACTTTCCTAACCGATGCCAGACAGTCCAGTTCCTTCCCATAGGAATCTGGGTCCCCAGAGTCTTGCCAGAAACTGGAGTTCAGAGCAGTCAGGAGCTTGTGTTTCCTTCCCAATTGAAAAACAAAAAACAAAAAAACACATCATTCCCAGCTCCAGCCCGATTTATGTGCCTCTGTACCTCTGCTTTTCTGTGCCTCTGCGCATCCTACCTGGTTTCAATGAGCTTTTTTTTTTTTCTTTCCTTCTAGTTGTAAAACTTCTGCTCAGTCAGCTTTCCTGTAGTTCTGGGTGATAGTTGCAGTTTGTTTTTTAGTTGTAGTTTTGGTGTGTTTGTGAGAGGCATCTTGGTTTCTCTATCATAAATAGCATTTTTAAAATTTTTCAGCTTGTCATGTTCACAATTGGTTTATAAAATATTTTTTCTTTTGCACATTGCCCATTTATACTGCAATCTTGCTGGACTAGCTTATTAGTTTCAGAAGTTCTTTGTAGATTCTTTGAGAACTTCTCTGTAAACAACTATGCTATCTATAATTAAATATAGTTTTATTTCTCCCATATTAATCTGTATACATTTTTATTTATTTTTCTTTTCTTAGTGCATTTCTAGGACTTCTAGTATAATGTTAAATAGGAGGAATAAGAGAGAATATCCTCCCCTTACTCCAGTCTTAGGAGGAAGGCATCCTGTCTCCCACCAGTAACTTTGATGCTAGCTGTGGATTTTTTGTAGATAATATTTATCAAGTGCAGGAAGTTCTCCTGTATTTCTAATTCATGAGTCAAATGCTTTTTCTGCAAAAAAAAATTTATTAATTTATATGATTTTTCTTCTTTAAGCTATTGATATGGTAGATTACATTAATTGATTTTTGAATGTTGAACCAGCCTTGGATACTTAGAATAAATATCATTTGTTTTCAGTATATAATTCTTTCTACACATTGTTACATCATCCCAATATGTTTGCCTTGAAGGATTTTATAGTCGGAAGGCAATCAAGAGATAGACACACACTCAATTATAATCCAAGGTGGAACAAAGCAAGTGTAAAGAGGGGAAAATCCTACAAGCTTATAATAATTTTATATCTGGTTTGGAGGAGTTAAGTGATACTACTATGTAAAATGTGGCTAATATGGAACCAGGATTTACATAATTGAATCCAAACCCTTCCCTTGTCTATAAATTAGGTAGTTGCACAATCCATCTCTTCTGAAACAAGGAACTGGTATCTGATCTCAGTTACCCCATCCTCATGTCAGTAAGCTTTTCTTTGTCTCACACAGCCACCCACTTAAATAGGTAACTTTAATCTTGACTTTTAAGTAATTTATTTAGAAAATGAACATGGCTGTTCCTTTGAATTTCCTCAATCTTTCAATAAAAAGAAAACTGGAAGACCTAGGTGGGTCTAGAATTACGTAATTCTGCAATTGAGTAACACCATCGCGATCTTGCGCTTCAGACCTGTAGAGCCAAACAAAGAAAACATAATCCCCGTCTGCCACCATCTATAGCTACCCTCTCCTTCCCGAGGGAGGCCGCTCCTAGCTGAGACAGACGTCACTGTAGTTCTCCACGTGAGCTCGCCTTTAACATGTGAGTTAGCTCTTTTTTCCTAGACTTGGGCCAGTTATTTTTTATCCCCACAGAAAATTTACGGAGAAACTTAAGTTGAAGCTCACAAGTGTTTTTTCTTTGCAATTTAAAGAGGTAAAGTTCACTTTGCCATAAGGACATTTAAGATAATTTGCAATGGTTTATTCCAGGTAAGGGACACTTTTCAAGGCTGTTCAAAATGAAAAGAGCATATGTCCTAGTTGCTTTGTGTTGTTGCTGACAATTGGGTTCTTTTTTATCTTAGCCATGTGCAATAGTGCATAGGTATTTCTCCTCATCTCATATAGAGAATTAATTTTTCTGAAATAACAATTATAATAATGAAGATGATAACATCAGTGTTAATATTTATAGTTAATCTTACAATGTGTATAATGCTTTATATAGTTGATTTTATTTCATCCTCTCAACCACATCTTGAGTTAGGAATTGTTAATACCATCTCCATTTTAGGGAAGAGGTAAGTAAATTGCCCAGGGCAGCAGGCAGTAAGTAGCTGAGCCAGCATTTCAACTGTTGTTGATCTGATACCAGTCGTTCAGTTTGGTACTCTAATGAATGATCTACTGCCATGCATTAGCTGTCCTTGTTAGCCTAAGTCATTGGTCAGTACTCATCCCCAACACACACATGCACATGCGCATATGTGTACACACACACACACACACAGACACACACAGACACACACACACACACACACACACACACACACACACACACACACACTTAATCCAGTGTACTCTGTGGCTTTCAATTATCCTAATCCTCAAATTCCTCCACAAACTGCCTCTTCCTCTACAACCAGTTCCCCACATGAGTCCCTCAATACAGTAAAAGAGTGACTTGTTTTTTTCCAGCTCCACAAAGTCTCATCTTTGCTCAGGCAGCTCCCTGCAGCTGCAATGCCTACACCACCTCCTCCCTACTGTCTCCCTTCTAGCTGGGTCAGCTCAAAGAAAAATTTCCAAGGATGGAGGCAAGATAGGCAGTGGGTGGCTGAGCCCAAGGTGAAGTAAAATAATGTGTTTTTTTTATTTATCTACCCACGTTTGTCTTTTAATTTCTGGAGAGTCTCCATTGAATTCAAAAATGTTAATAGGAGTTGAAGGTCTCTTATTCATACAATTCCAATCTATTCTGCAAATAAGAAGCAGTGAAAATGATTCATACATGAATAATTCCCCCAAACCTTTGCTTATTGAAATGAATCAGAGATGATGACTAGGTTGGAGAATTTGCATCCACACAATTTTCTAGTCTCACAAACATAATTTTCTTTTGATATAATAGAAAATATTTGCTCTTTTAAAAGCTGTTGTGTTCTCTAAGCCTCCGCAGGAATGTGGCAGCACCGTGCACTGCTTGCTGCCCCTCGGAGCTGGGTTTATGTGCCCTCCAGGCCACCCAGCTCTGTGGAGCTCAGCTTCCACCTGACCTCAGGGAAGATCCGTGTGTCGTGCTGGTCATTTCACCCGCTAAGAAGTCAGTGTAGTCCTAATAGTTGGGGTGTTGGCAGTTTCCTCCTGCAGGACAACTTCCCATTCACATGCAAGTTGGGAGGATAAAGATAATCTGTCACATCTCAGGGTTTATTCAACCACTTCACTTTTCAGATTGAGGAGAGAAGGACATTTTAATTGGAGTTGCTCTGAAACGAGGGCAGGGACAGAACGCTTTTTGTCTGGGATCCTTCAGAACCATCTGGAATACACATGAGATTCCTTTTCTGCCATTGTCTCCCCCGAAGCATCAGGCTGTTGTTCCAGGTGTATGAAGTGCCTGGATGACGTAGGGTTAATACTTGATTTTCATTATGTCCAACAGCTTGGTCTTTTATTCTCCAAGGGATGTGTTTTCAATGCCACAGGAGATTTCTTTATCCCCAACAAAATGCATCTTTACAAACAGCTCAACTGGTGTAAGGCCTCAGGTGTGCTCTGGGACCCACAAGACAAGGTTCTGGTGTAGGCACAGGGGTATTCACATGTGGCATTATATTAAAGGCATTTTGAATTTCTCTGTTCTGGTTTTCAGGAAAAACAAGCTTCCCTCATCCTGAGGCTAACCAAGAGAATCCAGGGTTCTTTGGAACTATGTTAGACAAAAAAGCAAGGCATGCAGATGATACTGAGAAAAAAAATATTGTGTAAGAAAGAGAAAGAAAATAAAGAAAAAATTAAAAATATTTAAAAATGAATAATATTCAGAGTTAACACATTATCATGAAAATAGAGAGAAGAAGTCAATAAACAATGTAGTTAAATATATTTTGGGAATATAATTTTAAGTGAAAAGTTCCCAGAGATTACATCCTGCATGATACCTTTAAAAAATACACTTTTATTGTGAAATATAACACAGTCAAAGTGGATTAAGTCACATTTTCAAAAACAAACATAAAAACAACCCAAACAAAGGTATATGCTATTAATAAATAGATATAAGTGCAATAAAATTATATTAAAAGGAAAGCAAAGTAACAATGAATTTAAGTGGCAAGGTGGAAGGTGAGGGGTAGAATGGGCTGGCATCTCATGTGGGTGTAAATTATTGTTGTCATTTTAGTTTTCTGTTGGGTGGTGTTTTTGAACTGTTTACTATATTATTAAAACAAACAAGCCAACAAATGAACAATAGATAAATAAAAAAGCTTTTATGTAGAAATGATGAAAAGTTGTTATGAATAGAAGATTATGAGTAATGCAATTCTGTGCACCGGAGGTCCAATAAAAATAAAGGGAAGAGAGGAAGAAATATTTGCCTTTTGTTTAACATATTCCAAGCCTGGCAGTTCCTACACTGTATATGCCTTTCCCCACAATATTGGACATTAATTTCCATCTTTGCCTTTAAACACGGGTGTATACATACAAGTGGATCTCTAGAGAACTCTCATTTTCACCAGGAAGCATTAGCCTTTTGGGAGCTAGTCTCCCTTTCCTGCCAAAAAAGAGAAAGTAATTTGTTTAGACAAGGTCCAGGCACAAACGCTCTCTGCCGTCAGGAAGTGGAGTGGCAATCTTACTTCAGACTCACTTCAGACTCTTATGCCGCCACTGTCAGAAACAAGAGAGCTAACATGATACGTCTTAAAATTGATAACTTGAATTTCTAAGCAGAACTAACATTCCTCCCTGCCTCCCACAAACTTTCTAAACTTAGAACTTTTTAAAAATATGTGTTTTTATTGATTTTAGAGAGAGAGGAAGGAAGAGGGGGACAGAGAGGGAGAAACATCTGTGTGAGAGAGGAACATGGATAGGCTGCCTCCTATGTGTACTGTGACCAGGGATCGAACCTGATACCTGGATTCGTGCCCTGACTGGGAATCAACCCTGCAACATTTTGGTGCCTGGATGACACTCACCGAGAGAATGATGCTCAACTAACTGAGCCACACCAGCCAGGGCAAACTGTAAAACTTTTCATCCTTATTTACTCTATTGATTCTCTTTATTGCTTGCTGCGGGCTGAGTTTCCTGGCTCACAGGTTATGGAGATTATGAGATGTGCTCTTGAGAATAAAGGATATGAGGGAAATGGGATTGGGCAGAGGAAGAAGATGGATTGTGATGCAGTCATCACAGAGGCCTCCCCCATCCCACAGAGTGCTAGATAGTGGTTGGCAAACTGCGGCTCACAAGCCACATGTGGCTCTTTGACCCCTTGAGTGTGGCTCTTCCACAAAATACCATGGCCTGGGCAAGTCTATTTTGAAGAAGTGGCGTTAGAAGAAGTTCAAGTTTAAAAAATTTGGCTCTCAAAAGAAATTTCAATCATTGTACTGTTGATATTTGACTCTGTTGAGTAATGAGTTTGCCGACCACCGTGCTAGAAGGCTGGGGTAGCTCTTCAGAGTGTCCTGAACTAAGGCACAGATGGTGGGCCATTGAACACCACTTCCCCAGGGCAGCCCACATGCAAGGCTGCCTTTGGGGAGGAGTTTCCCATCACCACTTTCTTTCAGAACCTCCCCTTCCTCTGAGTGAGGATATAATGCAACAGCAGCCAATTGTAGCTTGTACCTCAACAGTGAGCCAACACTCCTGTGAACTCAGCTTGGCTCTTTTTCATCCCTGGGCCTAGGGTGGCACACACTATAGGTGTGAGCTGATGGGGAGACATCCCTGTAATAGTCCTGGATGTTATAGACATCTGGGTTACCGGCCTGTACCACTTCCGTGTTTAGCGTAGTTATAATTCTCTCCTGTATATGCCATGGTTGTGAACTCTAGATGTCTAACACTGTGATTCTCCTACAGGGACTTGCCATAAACTTCATATGGCATTGCCCTGGCTGCGGGGCTCAGTTGGTTGGCGTATCGCCCCATACACCAATTTGATTCCCAGTCAGGACACATACCTCTTTCCAGTTTGATCCCAGGTTGGGAGTGCATGGGAAGCAACTGATTGATGTTTCTCTCAAAGCCATGACCCTTCAGTCCGCAGGCCAATCCTCTAACCACTGAGCTGCTTTTTATTTTTATTGATTTTTAGCGGCAGAGAAAGGGAGAGAGTGAGAGGCGTAGAAACATTGATGAGAGAGAATGTCATCTATGTCACCTTCCATGACCCTCAATACTGGGTTGGATTAGTATTGACAAGAGTTGGATGTGCTGTCTCCAGAACCTGGTTGTGTGGTAATCATAGCATATACCATGAAAATCCTAAACTACTTCACTGACTTGGTCAACTGCTTTATAAGGTTTCTCTCAAGCTCTCTGGAACACAGGTGCTTTATTAAAGTCTCCAACATACTAGCTCTCTTTGCTCATCTGGCCCAGCTACCATGATATTGTTGGCATAGTGGGCCAATGTCAGGTCACACTGAATGTCCAGATGGTCTAGGCCCTTTGGAATATGTCATGGCAGAGATCAGGGGGGTTAATGCAGCCCTGGGGAAAGCCCACGAATGTATACTGTCATCTGTCTCACATGGATGTGAATTGTGTCTAGTCCTCCTTGAGAACGATGGAAAGAATGCATTTCCCAGACCATTGGTTACGTGGTCTGAAAATATGTTAATATTTGAAAATATGTTAATCTGCTGGAGCAAATATTTCATATCTGTGATAGGGGCTCTGACTGAATTGGGTTTGAAGGCATCTACTGCCATTCTTCGGGATTCATCAGTATTTTTGGGGTCACACAGGTGACTCAATAGAAATGTGCTAGAGACCACCACTCCTGCAACATCTACTTTTTTGTTGTTTCTTAAAAAATATTTTTTATTGATTTCAGAGGGAGGGAGAGAGAGATAGAAGCATCAATGATGAGAGAGAATCATTGATCAACTGCCTCCTGTAGGCCTCCTAAGGGGGATCGAGCCAGCAACCCAAGCATGTGCCCTTGACCAAAACTGAACCCAGGACCCTTCAGTTCACAGACTGATGCTCTATCCACTGAGCCAAACCAGCTAGGGCAACATCTAGTTTTTTAAGGATTCTCTTTGTGGTTAATACTTTTTGTTTTAATTCAAGAAAACTTTCCTACCTCTAAGTCATGAATATATATATTAGAGGCCCGGTGCATGAAATTCATGCATGGGGGTCAGGGGGTGTCCCTCAGCCCAGCCTGTATACTCTCCAATCTGGGACCACTCGAGGGATGTCCGACTGCCTGATTAGGCCCATTCCCAGAAGAATCAGGCCTAAACGGGCAGTCAGACATCCTTCTCACAATCCAGGACTGCTTGCTCCAAACTGCTCACCTGCCTGCCTCCCTGATTGCCCCTAACCGCTTCTGCCTGCCAGCCTGATCAACTCCTAACCACTACCCTGCCAGGCTAATTGATGTCTAACTGCTCCCCTGCCAGCCTTTTTGCCCTCAACTTCCCTCCTCTGCTGGCCTGCTCCCTCCCAACTATGCTCCCCTCCTGACCTGATGGCCCACACTGCCCTCCCTTGCAGGCCTGGAATCTCCCAACAGCCCTCCTCTGCTGGCCATCTTGTGGTGGCCATCTTGTGTCCACATGGGGTCAGGATCTTTGACCACATGGGGGCACCCCTTTTGTGTGTTGGAGTAATGGTCAATCTGCCTATTACTCTTTTATTAGATAGGATAGAGTCCTGGTGCATGGGTGGGGACTGGCTGGTTTGCCCTGGTGCATGGGTGGGGGCTGGCTGGTTTGCCCTGGTGCATGGGTGGGGGCTGGCTGGTTTGCCCTGGTGCATGGGTGGGGACTGGCTGGTTTGCCCTGGTGCATGGGTGGGGGCTGGCTGGTTTGCCCTGGTGCATGGGTGGGGGATGGCTGGTTTGCCCTGGTGCATGGGTGGGGGCTGGCTGGTTTGCCAGCTGATTTTTCCTGGAACAGGGCGGGGGTTCCCTTGGTGTGTGGGGCAGCCTGGGTGAGGGGCCTGTGGTGGTTTGCAGATTGGCCATGCCCTCCAGCGACCCAAGCAGGGGACCTGGGATCTGGGATTAATTTATGTTCTACAATTGAAACTTTGTAGTCTGGAGTGGAGCCAAGCCTTCTACTTGCTCCATGGTCACAGCCATTTCTGTTTGAAACTTTGTAGCCTAGAGTGGAGGCCTAGGTGCTAGGGCTGCAGAAGCCTGGCTTCCTCCATCGCCCCGGCAACCCTAGCCTCTGCTTTCTCCAGCTCCATGGCTACCGCCATTTCTGTTGGATATAGCTTCTATAATTGAAACTTTGTAGCATTGAATGGAGGACTAGGTCAGCAAGGGCAAGTGGAAAGCTTGGCTTCCTCTGTTGCCTGGGAAACCCAAGCCTCCCTCCTGCTCTCAGTGGCCACAGCCATCTTGGGGTTTATTTGCATAATTTGTTCTTGATTGGCTGATGGACATGGCTGTGGGCATGCTTGATTGGAAGTACAGTCAATTTGCATATTACTTTTTTATTAGATAGGATATCTGTATTTTCTGCTAAAAGCTTTATGAATTTTACTTTTATGTTTAGTTCTATGGTCCATCTTAATTTAATTTTTTGCATAGTTGTATGGAGGTAGAGACCCATTTTTTCCCAATATGTTTATCCAGTTCCAGAATTATTTGTTAATAAAGACTTTCCTTTTGCCACTGAGTTGACCTTATGTGTGTTGGTCTATTTCTGGACTCTATTCTGTTCCATTGACCTATTCATCTGTGCTTAGGTCACTCACATTCTTTTAATTATTGTAGCTGTAAAGTAATTAAGTCAGACAATGTAAGTCTTTTATTTTATCTTTCTTTTTCAATTTTGGTTTGTATATTCTAGGTTCTTTGCATTCTCATAAAAATTTTAGAAATGGCTTATAAATTTCTATAAAATGTGACTGGAATTGCCATTGCATTGGAGAGATATGAAGCATGTATAATTCTGAGTCTTTTTCTATATAGTTTTTAAAAATTTGATTTGAGAGAGAAAGCAAGGGAGATGGATAGAGAGATAGAAAATGGATCAGAGAGAACTATCAATTGGCTACCTCCTGCATGCCCCCTACTGGGGATTGAGCCCACAACCTCGGCATGTGCCCTGACTGGGAATTGAACTGGTGACCTTTTGGTTCATGGGTTGATGCCCAACTACTAAGGCACACTGGCTGGTTCAATTTTTAGTCTTTTAAGCCATGAATGGGGATGGAAAAATCTTCATATTATAGCAATATTTAGGTATATAATATTTTTAAAAAATATTTTTATGAATTTGAGAGAGAGAGAGAGAGAGAGAGAGAGAGAGAGAGAGAGAGAGAGAGAAAGAGAGAGAGAAACATCACTGATGAGAGAAAATCATCAATTGGCTGCCTCCTGCACATCTCCCACTGGGGATTGAGCCCACAACTTGGGTATGTGCCCTGACCTGGAATCAAACTGTGATCTCCTGGTTTGTGGATTGATACTCAACCACTGACAACTGCAACTGGGCTCTTGTTACTTTCTATATAAAACTAGGAGTGGAAGTCTCATGCTTTTTATTGACTAGTTAAATTAGAGTAAAGGAAGATTAAAAAGCTTTCAACTGCAACTGCTCTTACCTCACATGTCAAAGAATTAATATGTTAATTCTGCCCAGTACTATTTACATACCTTCAGCGACCAGAGAGATAACTACTGGGTAAATTCATGAACCAAGTAAATCCAGTAGACCTACTAAGAGTCAAATCTAGTTCAGAACAGGACTTATTACTTGCTTCCCATATGCTTCTACTCTAACCATTGGGCTCTAGTGACACTTCATGTCCCTGGATATCCATTTGAACTCAGACCATTTGTCCAAGAACCCTACCATAAGACCAGACAAAGCAAAACAGCAACAAAAAAAATCCAGTTTCCATTTTGTGCCTTCAGTGAGCAGCTCCTCATGAAACTGGCCTTAGGACCCTTTGGAAAAGACTTGGAAGAATTATTACCATGTAGATTTTCCAGGGTTTGTAAGGCTAAGTTAATCTCCAAATTTAAAAAATGACAATAAAATGGAAAATTGCAGGACACTGAGAGACAGATCATGGGACAGAACTTTTCAATCTACTTATTCCCTGTCAAATAGAATTCTGAGTAGTGCTGAGATGTTTCATTGCTGCTTCCCATACTTTGCCTGAAGGTGAGATTCTTCAATTATCTGAGCCATCAGATGACATTATGCTCTCAGGATTGAGGATGGACTATAAGCAGAGGCTCTTGAAACTTTAAATGAAGTCTCTGCTGTATTGAACTGCTTTCTCCCAAAGGAGAGATTTTCATCCCCTCTTGTTAATTTTCTCTCAAGTTCTAAATTCCAGCAAATGCTCTATGTAACTTGGAATCCAGTCATCACTCATTTTCTCTTGACAATTTCTATGAAATAGGAAATTGGAGCAAAAGTTTCTCCTTATTCTCCAGAAGAAATACAAAGACTAGGTTTGCATACTTTTTGAACAAAGAGAGACTTGTAATAAGAAATTTGCAAATATTATATGTTCTTTTCTTTAGTCACAATAGGTATCCTATTTTCTGGGAAAAGAGTGCTCAAATCTTAAAGCATTGGGCTCTAGTCCAGTCTCAATCTATTAATTCTATTTTCTTCTCATGAGTGGAATTTCAGCTCTATATTTCTCATTTACAGTATTCATTGAGCATCTAAAATTTCCGATGCAGCCCTAGCTGGTTTGGGTCAATAGACAGAGGGCTGCCTACAAACTGAAGGGATTCAGTTCAATTCTGGTCAAGGACCCATGCCTGGGTTGTGGTCTTGATCCGCAGTAGAGGGCATGCAGGAGACAGCTGATTGATGATTCTCATCATTGATGTTTCTCTCTCTCTCCTTCTCCCTTACTCTCTGAAATCAATAAAAATATTTTTAAAAGTTTAAATCTCCCTTGCATTTATCAAAGATGCTTTTGTTAAAAGAGACAAAGGGTAGCCCTGGCCAGTGTGGCTCAGTTAGTTGGAGCATCATCCTATACATGGAAAGGTGGCAGGTTCGATTGGGGCACATGCCTATGTTTCAGGTTTGATCCTAATTGGAACACATACTGGAGACAACTGATTGATGTGTCTCTTACATAATTGTCCCTCTCCCTCCCTTCTTTTTGTTTCCCTCCCTCCCACCCTCTCTCCATTCCTTGCTCTAAAATCATAAAAAGCATATCCTTGGGTAAGGGGGAAAAAAAGAGACCAACTCTCTGCCCTCGTGAAGATTACATTCTGGCGAGGGGAGACAGTCAATATGCTAATATGTGAAATAGGTGTTAAGGGGTATGAATAAAAAATAAAGCAAGAATAGGGGAGAGGTCTTCTGGATTGGAGCTGGTCGTGGCTGTAATTTTAACAGATAGTTAGGAAAGATCTCACTAGAAGGTGACATTAAGGATTCTCTGTGGGAGGGTGTCAAGGAGTCTACAGGCCCAATGAGGTTTTTTGTTTTTGTTTTTTCTTAGCATGCCCCCCAACATCTAAGTTAGCAGCACATTGGGACCAAAGTTCAGGCATTCTGATCTCCTGCTCCCTACCTTTTCTGTTATGTGACACTGTTATAAGGACTCATAGGGGCTTCACTAAAGCACAATATCAAGAAATGTGGAGTAGCTGTGAACTGTTGGCAAACAGAAGGGCAAGCAAATTAGCCTAACAAGTCCTTATTGATTACCTACTGTTCAGAGAGGATCACCGGTTCCCTCGGGACTTCAGAGGAACACGCACTGGATTTCCTGCCTCCAAGAAGGTGACCACACAGGGTGGGGGCAAGCATATGCCAATCAAACAGATGATTTGAAGACATGGGGCAGACACAGAACTATCAAGGGTGCTCTGAGGGCAGAATCTTTTGCCAGAATCTAAATGATGTTCTTCATGGGCTTGCTGTGCAGAAAGAGAATTCTGCTCACTCATCCTATCAGCCTTTCTCTCACATGCGGATTATCATACTGTCAACAGTATAATCTAATAAGCAAGATGGCGATATACTGTCTTTTGCTAGCTGGCTGATATCCAAGGACTGGGGATGTTGAACACAGAAGGGCAGACGGAGGTTTCACGCTGTCTATAATTGAAAGTCACTACCTTACCTTTGAGAGTCCTTTACAGAGAATGACATCCATTACCTGTGGTTAAGTTGGGATGCTACATTTAAAAATAACATGGAACAGGACTACTGGTGAAATTTAATTATTACCAATTAGATCTAGCAGAGGGAGAATTTCTATCAGGCACCATGACTCATCTAATTGGACGGCAGAAATAAAGCTGTCATTATGTTCAGGAGAGCAAGTACTTGTTTCATTTATTTATTTTAACATTTGATAACTATTTTTATTTTTATTAGTGTAACAAGTAAATTAAAATAAACTCAAAATCCTTTGAGTCATGTAAGTCTTTGGGTACACTTTCATTCACAGAGCAGCATTCTCTAAAGTTTTAGTATGTATAGAGGTGGCTCTATCTGGACACAGAGGGACACTGACCTTCAGTGACCTCAGCTTTAAAAAAATATATATATATAATTGTTTACAGTATTACAGATGTCCCCCATTTCCCCCTTTGACCCCATTCACCCATCCTCTGCTTCACCCCAGGCCTTCATCTTACTATTGTCTGTGTCCATGCACACATGTGTATAAGTTATTTGGTTAATCTCTTCCAATTCTCCCAAGCCCCTCCCCACTAAGATCTGTCATGAATCCTAGCTAATGAAAGAATAATATGCAAATTAATCATACCTCTGATCAAGCCACACCCACAGCCATGCCCATCAGCCAATCAGGAGCAAATTATGCAAATAAACCTCAACCAAGATGGCTGTGGCCCCTGAGAGCAGGAGGGAGGCTTGGATTTTTCTGGCAATGGAGGAACCCAAGCTTTCTGCCAGCCCTTGCCAGAACAGGCCGCCACTCAATGCTACAAAGTTTCTATTATAGAAGACACATAATCCCAACAGAAATAGTGGCAGCCACTGAGCTGGAGAGAGCAAAGGCTAGGGTTGCCTGGGAGATGGAGGAAGCCAAGCTTCTGTAGCCCTAGCACCTAGGTTTCCACTCCAGGTTACAAAGTTTCAATTGTAGAACATAAATTAATCCCAGGGCCTCTGCTTGGATCACTGGGAGGCATGGCTGGTCTGCAAATCATCACAGGCCCCTCACCCAGGCTGTTCCATGCCCCAAGAGAACCTCCACTCTGATTGGGACACACTTCAGGGCAAACCAGCCAGCCCCCACCCATGCACCAGGCCTCTATCCTATCTAATAAAAGAGTAATACACAGATTGACATTACTCCAACACACAAGAGGGCTGCCCTCATGTGGTCAAAGATCCTGCCCCCATGTGGACACAAGATGGCCACCACAAGATGGCCAGCAGAGGAGGGCTGTTGGGAAGTTCCAGGCCTGTAAGGTAGTGCAGTTGGAGGTGATCAAGCCTGCAGGGGAGGGCAGTTAGAAGTGACCAGGCCAGCAAAGGAGGAAAGTTGGGGGCAAATAGGCTGGCAGGGGAGCAGTTAGACATCAATTAGGCTGGCAGGGTAGTGGTTAGGACTTGATCAGGCTGGCAGGCAGAAGCTGTTAGGGGCAATCAGGGAGGCAGGCAGGTGAGCAGTTTGGAGCAAGCAGTCCTGGATTGTGAGAAGGATGTCTGACTGCCCATTTAGGCCCGATCCCAGTAGGATCGGGCCTAAATGGGCAGTCGGACATCCCTGGAGGTGTCTGAGATTGGAGAGGGTGCAGGCTGGACTGAGGGACATTCCCCGCCCCCCCCATGCACGAATTTTGTGCACAGGGCCTCTAGTTTATAAATAAGATGATCTAGAATTTGTCTTTGATATCTTGAAAATTACTGTCTCTAATTTATTTGTTTGGCAATCCACTTTCTCTCAGTTTTAAAGAAAACATATATTTACAACAGTTCAAGTTTTAGTGCATATTTAAATATTTCCTCTTTCATCCTGTTTTTTTTTTTTAAGGAATTACAAGAAAAAAATAGTGATGGCTATATTTTAAGTTACTTAAAACTGAAAGATAATAAGAATTTAATATTTCGAGTTTCACATTTCATTTTATCTCTGATTTTTGTTTATTTTTTAAATAGATCTTTATTGAATTGAGAGAGAGAGAGAGAGAGATAATGACAGAGAATCTTTGATTGGCTGCCTCCTGCATGCTCCACACTGGGGATCAAGCCTGCAACCTGGGTATGGGCCTTGACCAGGAAGCAAACTGCTACCTCCTGGTTCATAGGTCAATGCTCAACCATTGAGCCACAATGGCTGGACTATTTAGTTTTTTTCAATTAACATAATGAACCCCATGGTCCCTCCTACTGAAGGGATCTCTTACCCACATCCACACACATGCACACAGAAACACACACACAGAAACATATATGTACAACTTTCTCATATCACATATTTCTTAATTATGAGATATTCATGGTCTATTAGGTTTTCCTATTATTGAAATGTTATTAAAAGCCTGCTTTTTGGAGCTAGAATTAATTGGCTATTTAATATTTAAAGGTTTTAAATATCTAGAATGTCAATTAAAATTAGTTACAGTATTGTTGGATTTTTTGGAAACTTCATTTAATTTTATTTAAGAGACTCTACAACAGGTCACATGAGTGGTAGCTTCTCATTGCCTTCAGAACAGATTCCTCTGTGGGAAAGACTGGTCTATGCTTCATGGAGTCAGGCATCATTCCCAAGATTAGGTTTATTCTAACTCCCAATGAGCTTAGAATTTTTAGGTAATCAGAAAGGTCAATGCCATCACTCCTCAGGTTGTCTCAATGAACCATGGTGAATGATAATAAAGGATTCTTTTGGCCTGCACCTTGGAGTCACTCTCTCTACTGAGAGAGTAGAGGGCGACGGTCTGGTTAAAAGTAGAATTAAGGCATGTATTTGACAAGTTGTAATCTACAAGTTCAGCTGTGGCATGCCAGCTGAAAATGTGATATGAATTGGAAAAAAAAGTATTTCATTATGGTGGTGCTAGGGATATGGCATGTGAATTGGTTGGGAAAAGATATCAAAATTATTGCCAAACGTTATTAGTGATGTCTAGCAAGTTTCTCTGACCCCCACCTCCACCTTTCCACCCAAATGCTTAGGATGGGAAGGTGTAGTAGGCATAGGACAGGACTGTGGTATCACAGCAAAGAGAGAACCTTGGTTTAGCCTGAGAGAGTAAGTGGTGGGTTTCTAGTAATCCGAAGAACAAGCACTCAGATGAGGGATTGAAAGGAATGGTGCTGTAGACACCTGGGGCAAATGGAGGTGAGCCAGAGAAGGGCCGAGAAGCTGAGCCATGGCCACAGGCCCACTGTGAAGGGCATCCGGGAGACAGAAATAGTAACAGCATGGAGAGTTTTAGTTTCTGTTGGCAATGACTTAATTAATGTTATCTGTATTTTCTTGTAAAGAAAACCTTTTTTCCCCCCAGTAAACTTGTGATCAGAATGGTAGCAAGAAAACAGGACAAGCTCTTCTTTATCTCCCATGTTTAGATTTTTTCTGGGATGGTTAGATAAGGGTTGGGATAGAAAAAGATCTGTAGCCCAGTTTGCATGGCTCAGTGGTTGAGCACCTACCTATGAACTAGGATGTCACAGTTCGATTCCGGGTCAAAGCACATGCCCAGGTTATGGGCTCCATCCCCAGCAGGGGGCCTCCAGGAGGCAACCAATCAATGATTTTCTCTCACTGATGTATCTATCTCTCTCTCCCTTACTCTCTGAAATCAATTGAAATATATATTTATACAGACTCCTAGAGTAATGATTCTACACAACTAATTTATTTGGGGGTTTGTGGAACACACATTTAAGGTTTCAGGAGAGAGTGTTGTCACCAGCAGCATGAGTGAAAAGGTGACATTGGCAGAGGGAGAGCCTGCAGATGTTTTTCATCACTAATTCTCTTATGGGAATGTTATTTGCCCTCATTATGACATGGTTTTGTTGAAGAAGTGGAAACTGCCTTTGCATGTATTATTTAAAACACAGCAGGGAAATTGCCCAGGTGGAAGAATAACTCTCTGAAGCATATTTTGAGTCTCCTTCCCATCTTCACACACTCACAGTAGCACCTTGGTTAAGGTCCTGAGTAGGCGTATTGTTGGGAGAAAGAAAGGAGGCTAAAAGCAGGTAGAAGTTATGGAGAAGGTTAGAAACCTAGGCTAACGAAGAGACTGTCCAATAAGATAATACTTGCTAATGTTTACTAAGCACTTATCTGCCACACTATCCTAAGTGTTTGTACATAATAACCCATTTAATATATTATACACTAACACTATCATTTATATGTCATTACAATTTCTGTTTTTCTTAAGACAAAGCAGAGAGGCTATGCAACCTGCTCACAGTCACCTAGTTAATGAGTGGCAGAGCCGGGATTAGATGCCAGCTAAGGGTGATTCCAAAGGCCAACTGCTTGGTCACTGCACCACATTGCTACCAAGGGCAGGTGCAGGTGTGGGATGAGAGGACTAAGGCAATGGGTACATCCTGGGAGAACGGCCCTGGGGGATGTGTCGGCGGGAAACTCAACAGGATGCGCGGACGCCTGGCTCTCAGGGACATCATGTACAGGATACTCTGTCAGCAAATTGCTTCAGAGTGCCTCCCAGGTCTCTTTTGTGACCTTGTAGTTGGTCCAGAATATAACTGAACGAAAGGTGAAGTGAAAGGGGGCTGATGAGTGGGTGGGAAGTGTGCACTGAGGTGTCAGGCAGAAGTTTTGATCAGAAAAGGGCTGAATCAGAATTGCAATTCACAGGAGGCATCTGCCTGCTCTGCCTGCTCTCCCTGGCACTCAGACCTTTTCTCTAGCACGCCAACAAGGGGTCAGGGGCCTGCGGGAACCGACAGCCTCAGAGAGACCTGTAGCTCTCTGCTCCCGTTTCTCTCTGCACAGCTCTGATGCTTCCTAGTCCCTCCTGGATTTTAAGTGAAGAAGCGTCTCTGAAACCTCCCCTCGCTGGCTGTGCCCTATCTCTCAGAATCCTTCAGAGTGAAGTTCATCCCTCTCCTAGGGTGGGCTTTCAATCTTGCTTGTTTTGTTTTTATGGTTAATCCTTGCCAGTTTCTTCAGGTATTTCCCAGTGTGAAATGATGTAAAGTCATTCATCTTCCTGGTAGTTTTCTTCTGAGAAGTCTCCAGGAGCCCGGGATACGGTGTCTGGATGAAACTGAACCCTCTAGGCCAGTGGTCGGCAAACTCATTGGTCAACAGAGCCAAATATCAACTGTACAACGATTGAAATTTCTTTTGAGAGCCAAATTTTTAAACTTAAACTTCTTCTAACGCCACTTCTTCAAAATAGAGTTGCCCCAGGCTGTGGTGTTTTGTGGAAGAGCCACACTCAAGAGGCCAAAGAGCCGCGTGTGGCTCGCGAGCCGTGGTTTGCCAACAAACTGCTCTAGGCGTTTGACCAGCATGAGTAGAGCAAGTAGAGCGAGGCCTGCTCTCTGCTGCCGTTCAGACTTCATTAACAAAGCTGCTGCCTCACCCACTCCTGCTCAGGCCCTTTCCAGGTGACTCAGAGTGAGCGTATAGTCAGTGAAAACAGGAGTCATTTTTAACCATGCATTTCTCACTGATACTCAACTTACTTTTAATGAATTCAATGACATTGCATTTTTATTTGATTTATTTCATCATTCAGGCTTCTCCCGCTGTTTAGCCTGCGGGGATGCTGGTTCTGTCACACACAAGTACTCCTGGTCGGTTTTATTCGAGGCTTGGCTAATTTGGCGTCAATGTCCTTGTCTAAATTATTAAAACAACTGGTGAAAAGGCAAGTCAGAGCCTTGTGGCCCCACCCTCGGTGACTTTCCTCACAGGCAGTTTTCCTTCTCTCTCCTAAATGATACAGTCAGGACAAGCAGCTGGCCTGAATTTTAGCTAAAAGGATTGTGGAGCCATAACTAGTTTGGCTCAGTGGATAGAGTGTCAGTCTGAGGACAGAAGGGTCCTGAGTTTGATTACGGTCAAGGGCATATACCTCGGTTGCAGGCTCGATCCCCAGCCCTGGTTGGGGTGCATGCAGGAGGCAACCAATCAGGTTGTCTCTCTCATCATTTATGTTTCTCTCTCTCCCTCCCTCTCCCTTTCTCTCTGAAAGCAATACAAATACGCTCTATTCACTGAGCCAAATCGGTTTCAGCTGGCGTTTTAATTTTTTGCCATCATGCTCCCCAGCAGTCTTTCTTCCCTCTCTTCATACAATATTTTTTGTTGTTATTAACCCTCACTATTTTTTTTAAGAGAAAGGAAGGAAGGAGAAGAGAGTGGAGAGAGAGAGGAACATCAATGTGCAAGACATCTACCAGTTCCCTCCTGCAGGCACTGATGTTCCTCTCTTCACATCCCCAGTAGGGGGCGTGCAGGAGGAGATCAACGTCTCTCTCTCTCATTGATGTCTCTGACTTTCTGTCCCTCTCCTTTCCTCTCTGTAAAAAACCAAAACGCCAGTTTGTAAAATATTGATTACCTGCCCCATTTTTAAATAATGTCAACCAGTGATATGAAGCCATCCTCTTTTCTGAAGATTGTTTTAAAAATCACAGTTTAGCCTGATTTCCAATCCAGACAAGAAGCTAAGATTTACTCATCAGAACCATGGGAAGATGTATAGGTCACCAAAGGGACTTTTAGAGGGGTCGGACTCAGGGTTAGAGGCCAGTGCTATCACTTTCCAGCAATTGTGACCTTGGGCAGGTCAGTTAATTTCTCTGATTTTTCATTTTCTCATCAGAGAATCGCAGGACTCCTGTGCAGGTTGAAGAAAGTCTATATAAGGCACTTAGTGGATTCCTAGCTCGTACTAGACCCTCGATAAAGTGTATGCAAATAATAATAATGATCATAACAATAGCGACTTTATTTGGAAATAGAATAACAAATTATTTCAAGTGGCTCCTATATCTATTTAAAATGTATACTAAAATATGAATGTAATAATTTAGAGATTATTCTAGAAACTATGGCTTCTATTGGCTCATGCTTTTATGGTCATTCTGCTAAAAGCGTCTCTGTGTCAGCAGCACCAAGATGATGCTCAGGAGAGAGAGAGAGAGAGAGAGAGAGAGAGAGAGAGAGAGAGAGTGTGTGTGTGTGTGGTGTTTCAAATAGCATCTTCCCATCCAATTTCCGGAACTGTCATTTCAACAGTTTGCAGTGAAATACATAAATCATCACTGTCAAAGAATTACTATATAAAATGTAGTTCTAGGAAACTTGACTTCATTTAAAAATTTTTGTGGGTGACCCCTTTGCTAACAAAACAGAATAGTTCATGTAAGTTGGTTTCTCACGAAGTGAAACTTTTCCATTAAGTGCTAAGGATGTCACATGGCACTGGGTTTTTAAGGTTTTTAAAAGAGCACCTGAGAGCGCCAATGACACAGTGTACTCTTCCTGTGTGTTCAGAGCCAGAATAAACCACCTCACGATGTTGCCAATGCGCTGACATTCTTACTAAAGGTCCTTGCCATTATTATGGAACACTGAACAATGTTTGTCCTAGAATCATGTAGGAAAGATCATTGGGTTTCAAGGTTTGCAAGTGTTTTTTTTTTCTTTCTTTTTTTTTTTTAAACCAAAAGATGTTGGCAAAGACAACGAGTAGAGTAACAAAAGCCAATGAATGGTACTTGTGGGAGGTAAGTTCTCATGTTATCGTTAACAGGGATAATTCTCTAGTCATAGTTAATTTTTTTCATACACTTGTTATTTTTAAGCAAAGTATTTGACTAAAATAACTTTGCCCTTTAGAACTTACTTACCTTTTGAGAGGTTTTAAAATAACCTGTTATATAAACTTACGATAGATATTTCAATTGTCACTCATATTGCCACGGGTGAGGAACTCATGGGTTTAACCAAGAACTTTATTAGGCTTAATGTGCGGTCATATTTCTTCATGTGACTGGAACTTGGTCACTGCATTTTTGAGAATATAACACTTTACCTACTTCCCCACATTATTTTATGGTTCCCTAAAAATAATTGGAAATGTGTAAAAAGGGCAAATATGGTATAGTTATGTCACCCCAATACCTTCAGCTGAACTTTTAATTAAGAAAGGGTAAATTACTATATATTTTTAAAAACATATTTCTTTATTGATTTCAGAGGAAAGGGGAGAATAAGAGAGATAGAAACATCAATGATGGGAGAGAATCATTGATCCACTGGGGATCGAGCCCACAACCCAGGCATGTGCCCTTGGCCGGAATAAAACCTGGGACCCTTCAGTCCGCAGGCTGACACTCTATCCACTGAGCCAAGTCAGCTAGGATTAAATTGACAGGAGTAGAAAGTTACTCTACTAGTAGAATAGAAAGTGCTCTACATGTATTGGTAATGTTTTAAGATGAGTGATTCATAGGGATTCATTTCATAGTTACGCTCTCTAAATAAAATTTTTGAAAAAATACTACTAATTCTCTGTATCTGCTGCTGACCAAAGAATTCTATCCTATCACTGGGCCTTTGAGGCTGCAATAAATACTTGCTACTGTTCTTTGATGCCTTACCTAGAAAGGCAATGACTAACACTAGAAAGGGATTCTTTTTCTATTGTGACACATATTGTCTGACATTACATTAAACAGCTTGAACATACTGTAACCATAATGCACAGTTGTTTTAAAAATATTCTTAGAATCAATGGAAGAAATTAATAAATAGAAAACCGAATCTTAAGAGAGGCCTTCTCATAGTTTTCTAGCTAAGAAAATATAAATTAGCGCTCTCAGCAGGGAAGAAAGCCTAGATTGTGTGGGATTCCTTTGATAAAGAACCTCCCTCTCAATGTTAATTTAATTTGTGAGCACTTCTGAGGCAAGTCATTTATCACCTTACTAAACATATATACCTTGGATAATATTTATATGTCTATATAAGCTCTTAATAAAATAAATATACTACTATTTCTGGAATACCGATTTAGAAATGGTTAGTAAAGGAAACCAAGCAAAATTTCAATAAGAATTTTATCAAGTCATTTTACAGACTATTTTTTTCTTTGTTTATTTATTTTTTTTATCATTATTGTTCAGTTTATCAATTACATTGTTTCCCCTTTTTTATCCCCCTATATCTCCCCTCCACCCTCTACCTATCCCACCATCCACCCTCACCTCCCCCTCCCCACTGTCCTCTCCCATTGTTGCAAGATTTTTGTCCAATCTCTTGCTGTACTTCCCACAACCCTTTTCTCCCCAAGAATTGTCAGTCCATTCCCTCTCTATGTCCATGTTTCTGTTACATTCACCAGTTTATCCTGTTCATCAGCCTATCAATTCACTTGATTTTTATGTCCATTTGTTGATAGATGTGTATTTGTTGTTCATAATTTATATTTTTACCTTTTTCTTCTTCCTCTTCTTAAAGAATATCTTTCAGCATTTCATATAGTATTGGTTTGGTGGTGATGAACTCCTTTAGCTTTTTCTTGTCTGCGAAGCACTTTATCTGACCTTCAATTCTGAATGATAGCTTTCCTGGATAGAGTAATCTTGGTTGTAGATTCTTGCTCTTCATTATTTTGAATATTTCTTGCCACTCGCATCTGGCCTGCATCGTTTCTGTTAAGAAATCCGCTGACAATCGTATGGGTGCTCCCCTGTAGGTAACCAACTGTTTTTCTCTTGCTGCTTTTAATATTCTCTCTTTATCTTTTGCTCTTGGCATTTTAATTATGATATGTCTTGGTGTGGTCCTCTTTAGATTTCTATATTTTGGGGTTCTGTGTACTTCTTGGGCTTTTAAGTCAGTTTCTTTCACCAGGTGGGGGAAGTTTCCAGTCACTATTTCTTCAAGTAGGTTTTCATTAACTTGCTCTCTCTCTTTTTCTGGCACCCCAATAATTCAGATGTTGGCATGCTTGAGGTTGTCCCAGAGGCCCCTTACACTATCTTCAATTATCTGAATTCTTTTTGTTTCTTGCTTTTCCAGCCGAGTGGATTTTGCTTCTTTGTATTTCAAATCTTTGACTTGGTTCTTGTGGCCCTCTGGACTGCTTTTAGGACTTTGTGTAATATTTTTTATTTCAGTCTGTATATGCTTGATTTCTAATTGGTCCTTTTTCATATCTGTGAGGGTCTGGTTCATATCCTCAGAGGTCTTGTTCATTTCCCTGAGGGTCTCATTAATTTCCTTGTAATTCTCATTCATTTCCTGGTTGGTCTTGTTTATTTCCTGGTAATTCTCATTAAGTTGATCGGCCTTTTGTAGGAGCCTCTTGAAAAGCCTTATAACCGTGGTTTTGAACTCTATGTCTTGTCATCTTTTCTCCTCCATTTCTTTCACCCCTGATTTCTTTCCATATCTCTGCATAGTGGCTGCTTTATGTGGTAATTATCCTCTAAGGGTCAGTGGCACAGCCTCCCCAGTTATTTGAGATGGGTACTCTTACTGCGATCCTTTATGGGTTGTACAGTATTTTTGAGTTTAAACCCAGCTTATTGTTGTTAGCTCTAAGAGGGTTTGACCTCCAGGCCAATTGGCTGTGAAGGGAGACTGTGTTCAGGTTGGATGGGCAGAGTCTCTGAGCTGCCCAGGCAGCCTGTGTCAGCTATGTCCTATGCGGCACTGTTGGATGGGATGGCTGCAGACACCTCCAAGAGAAAGCCGCTAGTCTCTTCCCCTTGCCAGACAACTCTGCCTCTCTCCAAATGTGTCTGCACCCCCAAAGTCTAGCCCAGGGTTGTAAAATAGATGATTTCCGGGACCTGGAGACAAGTTTCCAGGGGGCAAGTCGCAGGTTTGTGTAACACTTGCTCGTAAACTTCTTTTTCCCGCCTTCGGGTTTCTCCTCAGACTAGGAGACCTTTGCCACACCACGCTTCCAGGGTGCATCCCCCGGACCTCGGACCTCGCCTGGCACTGGGGAATCTGTGTAGTGGAACGTCTCCACCCTCCCCATTGGCGAAATCCAGCCCCAGCCCGTGCGTGTGACCAGGATGGCTCCTAACCTGTTTCCGTCTTCAAGGCTGCGCTCCCGCCACTCCTCTGAGTCTCAGTGTCCCACCTTTACTCTTATTTGTGGAGTTTTCACTCAGCCAGCTTTCTGGCGATTCTGGGTGATTTTTGTTTTGTTGTTATGTTGTAGTTCTTAAATCGTTGCGCGGGGCAGAACAATAGGTGTTTACCTATGCCGCCATCTTAGTTCCTCCTCTTACAGACTATTTTTTATCAGTGTTTTGATCAAAGACTTAGAAAAACTAACATCTGGTGGCATTTACCTTTTCCCTGTGCTGTTTATGATGCTTTCAGCTTCCCTTCTTGGATTCACAAAATGCAAGCTGTTATCAGTACCTGACTTCATTTTCAGTGGTTGTCATGAAATTGGGGAGCTCAGATAACTTAAAAAGAAGACTAAAAGCAGTATGCCTTGCAGAATATGAGCAATAGTACTGATGCCAGTGCAAACCAGCATGTACGTACGTATTCACCTTAGCCCAGAATGGATGTGCTGGGCAAATAATTATATCAGAAAGTGAAACCCAATCTGCCATCTTGCTGCGGACTGTTCCACCCCTACCTGGGACTTGCAGGTAGGAGACTCCTCCGGAGCTTGGCCTCCATACTTTGTGAGCTCTCGGCTTTGTGTTGGCATCTGCTTTAAGGACAGAAGAATTCAACCTTCACTAGATATTTCAGTGTCTGAGTTTCCATACTCGTGTAAATTGTACGCCTCCTCTCCTTGATGCCCTGAATCAATAGATCAGACTTTCAAAAGTATCTGGATATTTGTGGGGACTCTGACCAAAGTACACTGGATGTCCATTCGCCATAGCATGCATGAAGGCAATGGCTCAGAAGTGTCACCATACCTACTGTGTAGGTGCACCCTTATATAACCCACTTATGTTCATGTGCGCAAATGTCACTAATGGGCACGCAGCCTCTTCTATTTGAGTTAGTATAAAAAGTGCTACTGACCAGCTGGTAATTGGCTGCTTTGTCTGTAATAATGCATACCCCATATACCTGCAACTGCAGGTATACCTGCAACTCCAATTTCCGGCATCCAAGGAGGTCCAGTCCCTAGCAGAGGAGCTCAGACTCAACGATATTTCATAGAAAAAAGTGAAGGACAAATATTTGAAAACTGTGGGGACTGTATATGTTTATTAAATAAGGAAACAGCAGAAGATAAAGGGAGCTGTGACTTTGTTGCCAGCAGCAGGGTGTTAACAGGGAAGATGGACTTTGACTGCTTAGATTCACTGGCAGTGAGACTTTAGGAAGCTACTTAACTTCTCGAATTCTCAGTGTCATGTCTGTTAGGTAAGAATAACTGCTCTGGCCACTGTTGCTCAATGGTTAGAGTGTAGTGCCCACACACCAAAGGATCACGAGTTCGTTCCTGATCAAGGGCATGAACCCAGGTTGCAGGTCAATCTTCAGTCCCATTTGGGGCCTGTGTGGAAAGCAATCAATCAACACAGTGATGTTACTCTCTCTCCCCCTCCTTCCTTCCTTTCTACTCTCTAGAAAACAATGGAAAAAATGTACTTGGGTGAGGATTAACAACAACAATAAAATAAAAAAAAAACCGAAAAGAATAACACCTAATTCTTGGGGGTGATGTAAGAATGAGAAGCAATCCTATAGGTATGATGCTTACTAACTATACTGATGAAAATGATAGTATTTATATAAATATTAGAGGCCCAGTCAACAAAATTTGCGCACGGGGGCGTGTGTCTCTCCACCCAGCCTGCATCCTTTCCAATCTGGGACCCCTCGAGGGATATCCAACTGCCCGAGAGATAGGGTCTAAACAGGCAGTCAGACATCCTTCTCACAATCCAGGACTGCTAACTCCCAACTACTTGCCTGCCTGCCTTCCTGATTGCCCCTAACCACTTCTGCCTGCCAGCCTGATCACCCTCTAACTACTCCCCTGCCACCCTGATTGATGTCTAACTGTTCCGCTGCCAGCCTGTTTGTCCCCAACTTCCTTCCTCTGCTGGCCTGGTCACCCCTAACTGTCCTCCCCTGCAGGCTTGATCACCCCCAACTGCCCTCCCCTGCTGGCCTGATCACTCACAACTGCCCTCCATTGCAGGCCTGGTCCCTCCTAACTACTCTCCCCTGCTGACCATCTTGTGTCCACATGGGGGCAGGATCTTTGACCACATTGGGCAGCCATATTGTGTGTTGGAGTGATGGTCAACCTGCATATTACTCTTTTGTTAATTATGAAAGAGGCCTGAGGGTCTGGATCAGAGTGGGGGTTCCCTTGGGGTGTGGGGTGGCCTGGGCAAGGGGCCTGTGGTGGTTTGCAGGCTGGCCACACCCCTCAGTGACCCAAGTGGAGGCCCTGATATCTGGAATTTATTTATCTTCTATAATTGAAAATTTGTAGCCTTGAGCAGAGGCTAAGGCAGGCCTGGGCTGTGTAAATCTTGGCTTTCTCCATTGCCAGGGGGCAACTCAAGCCTCCTGCTCTCTCCAGTTCCATGGCTGCCACCATTTTTGTTGGGACTTATTTATCTTCTATAATTGAAACTTTGTAGCCTTAAGCAGAGGCCAAGGTAGGCCAGGGTGTGCAGAAAGCTTGGCTTCCTCCATTACTGGGGAAACCCAAGCCGCCTGCTTGCTCCGTGGCCACAGCCATTTTGGTTGGGCTCATTTCCATACTTGCTACTGATTGGCTGGTGGGTGTGGCTGGTGGGTTTTGCAGAGGTATGGTCGATTTGCATATTTACTCTTTTATTAGATAGGATTGTTAGAATCTAATATTTATAATAATGTTTGAGACTTAACCATACAGTTAAGGCAGCTTAACTAAAAGGGCTGTGTGAAATCAAACAGGCCAGGTTTGGATCCTTAATAAAACCATAACATGCTGGTCAGTTTAGGCAGATTAGACTTTATTTTGTGTTTTAATTATTTTCACAAATCAGATTCAGCAAGTCCAAATGCCAGAATGCTAGGGTAATTAATATTGGAACTAAGCCATTGCAACTTCTGTCTTTCATCAGAAGAGAGCTACTCCTTCAACATCGTTTGCAAGCCATAGTTCTCAAGGTAAATTGTCTTTTTTGACACATGATGAAATTCATCCTTTCAGTTAGGGTGTCCTAATGTTCCTGACAGGAGCTTTTAAAATTCTGTCTCACAGTACCTAGAATGTATTGTTTGACTGCTACTTGACTTAAAATCTTATTAATTTTTTAAAATTCCTATATGAAGTTTTAAATAAAATAAAATTTCTAACTATAATTTTAAAAAGTGTTAGTAGTTTTTTTTTTTTTGTGTGTGTGTGTGTGTGTGTGTGTGTTAATTCTCACCCGAGGTTATTTTTCTGTTGATTTTTAGAGAGAGTGGAAGGGAGGGGGAGAGAGAGAGAGGACAGTGAGAAACATCAATGTGAGAGAGCCACAATGATTGGTTGGCTGCTGCATGTGTCCGGCGGAGTCCGGGGTTGATCCCTTTGGTGTGCAGGCCAGTGCTCTAACCACTGAACAACCAAGACTGGCCATGGCTATACTTTTAGTTTTAAAACAGATTGGACTGATGAAGAAGAATTTTAAATTTCTAACTTTTTCTTAGATCTACTTTCACTTAATGATGACCAACTCCATCCAGTCAGCTTTTTTTCTTTTTTTGTAAAAACAATGCTTCCAGAAAATCTGATGGTTTTTTTTTAAATTAAATTTATTGGGGTGACATTGGTAAACATGAACATATAGGTTTCAGGTATGGGTTTCCATGTTATAAGATCTTTATATTGCACTGTGTGCCCACCACCCAAAGTCAAATCTTTTGTCACCGTATATTATGACCCCCTTCTCTCTCCCCTACCCCAATGTCTTGATGATAATGAGATTGGTCTGTGACATTTAATTCTGTCTTTATCCTTTAATTTTCTGTTTAAGTCATACCCCATTCAGATTTTATTGTTAGGACAGAAAATTGCCTGTGTTAGAAAACGCTGTAAGTAAGTAGCCATGGGCTTTGGGTTCTCAGTTGCCATTTGAGTAAATAATGCTTTTTAAATAAAGAGATTGTGCAATTTAAAGGTCATATTATAATGACTCACTTTAGCCTTTGATATGACCAGCCATCAGAGATAGAGTTAGCAGTAAGATTTGGATAAAAAATATTCACAATTCTGATTTCCATCTGTGCTCCTTGGTAACACTTCCTGAGAACAGCGTGAACAAAATTCCAAAACTAAATAACCAATAGTATAATACGCTTTCCAGCATGCTGAGAAATAGAGAGGGAAGAAAATTAAAGTTCCAATGGTTTCCTATGCAAGATTTCACAAATTATTTTCCAGCACAAAAATGAGGTTGAAATAGCTCTCGTAACATATTTTATACTTGTAACAGATTTCAAACTATGACAGAAATCTAAATTTTGAGTGAGGTATTGCAATATGGACAATATATTTAAATATGAATGAATATAATTTTAATTATAACTGACATAATTATAACTAAATAGTAAGTATTGAATACTTATTATTTAATTTAATTTAATATAGTATGTAAAGGGTGTCCAAAAATATATTCACATTTGGAATAATTATAAAGTCAGTGCTTATTAACATAATATTCATTTTCAAAATTTTAAAAAAGCTAGCCTGGCTGGCATGGCTCAGTTAACCTATGAACCAGGAGGTCATGGTTAGATTCCAGGTCAGGGCACATGCCTCGGTTGCAAGCTCCATTCCTAGTAAAGGGCTGGTAGGAGGCAGCACATCAGTGGTTCTCTCTCATCATTGATCATCTCTCTCTCTCTCTCTCTCTCTCTCTTTCTCTCTGTCTGTCTGTCTATCTCTCTCTTCTCTGAAATAAATAAAAACATATTTAATTTTTTTTAATAATCTACAGAAATGACTAATTTTTTTTTTGCCAATGCCTATTTTCAAACTGATTGCTGTTCTGGTCCAGGCATTGCTGATAGCGGTGAAGCAATGGAATCACCAACATCAAGAATCATTTTGTTCAGTATTTGTGTGCCCTCAATTCACAAATTGTTGCTGGTTTTGTATTGTAAACTTTATGCTTTATGTATCCCCATAAAAAGTCTAGATTAACTGGGTAACTTAATATGCACATATGCATAGCCCATGGACACAGACAATAGAGTAGTGAAGGCCTGGGAAGGACAGGTGTGGAGTGGAGGGGGTCAATGGAAAAAAAAAGGGGACATTTGTAATACTTTCAACAATAAAGACAAATTTAAAAACAAACAAAGAAAAATTTTTATTAGCAAAATATAGTATTAGTTATCTATTAAAAAAGAGAAAATCTAGTGGATAAATTTTCTTTGTTCAAAGCTTAGTCTGGCTTCACCCATTATTTCAAATCAGTTAAACCTAAAAAGGAGTGAAACTTGAGTTATCAGCTGTTAAAGTGTGTACTAGTATACATTTTTTGGGGAGGACACAGGATGTCCCCCCCAAATGTATATATACCTTGAATGATTATTAAGGCAGTGTTTGTATTTCAACTGGATTTTCAAACTTCCAGTAGCATTTTAGGATGTTTCCTTTGTTCAAAGCTTAGTCTGGCTCAAAAAATAACATCAATTGCACTATTAGCTGTTAAAATGTGTATACATGTTTTGGGAACACCCTGTATTTATTACATTTAAACTAGAGGCCTGGTGCATGAAATTCATGTACAGGGGGTGGGGTTGGTGTCCTCAGTCCAACTTGCACCCTCTCCAATCTCAGACCCTCGAGGGATGTCTGACTGCCCGTTTAGGCCCGATCTCAGTAGGATCAGGCCTAAATGGGCAGTCAGACATCCTTCTCACAATCCAGGACTGCTGGTTCCAAACTGCTCACCTGCCTGCCTCCCTGATTGCCCCTAATCGCTTCTGCCTGCCAGCCTGATCATCCTCTAACCACTACCCTGCCAGCCTAATTGATGTCTAACTGCTCCCCTGCCAGCTTGTTTGGCCCCAAGTTCCCCCCTCTGCTGGCCTGGTCACCCCTAACTGCCCTCCCCTCTAGGCTTGATAGTCCCCAACTGCCCTCCCTTGCAGGCCTGGTCCCTCCCAAATGCCCTCCCCTGCTGGCCATCTTGTGTCCACAGGGGAGCAGGATTTTTGACCACCACATGAGGGCAGCCCTCTCGTGTGTTGGAGTGATGGTCAATCTGTATATTACTCTTTTTAATAGATAGGATAGAGGCCTGGTGCATGGGTGGGGGCCAGCTTGTTTGCCCTAAAGGGTGTCCTGGATCAGGGTGGGGGTTCCCTTGGGATGTGGGGTGGCCTGGATGAGGGGCCCGTGGTGGTTTGTAGGCTGGCCACCCCCCCTAGCAACACAAGTGGAGGCCTTGGGATCTGGGATTAATTTATGTTCTACAATTAAAACTTTGTAGCCTAGAGTGGAGCCAAGCCTTCTGCTTGCTCTGTGGCTACAGCCATTTCTGTTTGAAACTTTGTAGCCTAGAGTGGAGGCTTAGGCACTGTGCCATATAGATATAGATATAGATATAGATATAGATATAGATATATACATATACGTATATGTATATATGTATACACACGTATATACATATATATGTATATATGCTGAGTGGCCAGGTAATTAATGCATTCAGAGATCATAATAATCTGGCTACTCAGTCATATATATATGACTTTAGTGACCACAGCTAGACTAAGAAAACCCACCAAAAGCATAACATATTGGAGTGAATTCTCAGGGTAGATTGTTCAAGAAAACAAATTAATCTTTATTAGCTTTGGATATTGTCCAAGCAGAATTCGCACAGCTGGAGCATATCTGCATTACTTTCTGTGTCTTTGTACTGCAAGTTTCTTAGAGTTTATTATGCCTTATGGATTTGAGCAATTTTCCTTTGAATTGATTTAATTTCAAGATTTAACATTCACAGTGTTACATACGATTTACTCTGAGTCAGCACTTTTGAGTTGTATTGTTCACTTATACACATATTTTTGCTTCTTCAGTTACAAATATGTGGTACAAAAATGTTGATTTTTAGCATTGACTTGGAGATTAGGGTGTGAGTTTTACCCAATTAAAGTGTTTAGCTCTTGAGTAACTCTTATAACTTAAATATTTACTTTACTGCTGTGCACCAGTCTCCATTGCAATGGAAAATTGACTTTGTAAGGGAAAAATTGGTGCCATCCAGTGTCGACATTATGAATTGCAGCATAACTGTGAGGAAAGAATTCCAAATTCAAAGTGTTCCTTAGTATACCCTGCAATTCACAGAGGTATTATTAATTATTAAAAATAGTATAAATTTATTGACCTATAACCTGAGATAATATAATATAGAAAATGAAACATGGAATTAGAGACTGGAGATGGATGGTCTAAAGTTGCTTTGTAAAATAGCAATGTTATTTACACGGCCAACGGCTGGAACATGTATATTCTTCAAGATCTAAATGTCAACTACACATAATACTTTGGCAATGCTATTTTGGCTTTTAAATTTAGGATTGTGGAGCTATAGCCCTACACTTACCCAGGACCTCGCCACACTCCTTCTATGTGTGTCCTTGAACATACAGCTTCATCTAATGGTCTGTGATGGCTGCTTGAGTTCTCAGACGTGGTTGAATGGCCCAAATCTTACTCTGCCCCATAAAGTTGTGTCTCTTTTTTATGGAAAGTTATTTTTAATGGAATATTTTGTATGAAAACAACATCAATATAGTCTTCTATCAGTGGAACATGCATACATACATAGGTACATACATACATACACACATTTACTTATGCCAAAATGAACAAGGAAAGTAAACCAATGCAATTGACCCCATTATACCATTGGTTCTAAAAGAGTTGTTCTTAATCTTAGCTATATGTTGTAATCACTTGGGGAGCTTTAAAAATACTGATCCTTGGATGCAGGAATCCAAAATTCTGATTTAATTTGTCTAAGTTGTGGTTTGGCCATCAACTAGTTTCAAGATCTTCCCAGGCAATTCTAAGTGCAGCATCACAAAGAACCTTCTCAGTGCAGAATCACCAGGGAGCTTCCCAAAGCACACCGATGCCCTTCCCTCCCTCACCTCTCATTTCATCACGCTGCAGTTAATCTGGAGTGAGGCCCAGACAGCTGCAGTTTTTTTTTTTTTTTTTGAAACTCCTGAAGTGATTCTAACTATAGTCTGGGACAAGAATCTCTGCTGTAGATGAGAGTTTTTTTCATGATTTTTTCCCCATTCTATGTACTGACTCATACTTGAATTTACAAAATTCAATTAAGTAATCAATTTCTGGGATAGGAAAATACAATTATACTGTAAATTTAGCTTTCCATATATGAGCACCTTATTAAAAACTCAAATTCCCTCCTAGTTTAACTGGAATGCTGAAGTGGTAACAGCAATACAATTCACTACCATTTTATACACCTGTGCTTATATACTGTTTCCAAACTTTTCCATTTATTAGGTATAATAATAAAAGCGTAAGATGCTAATTATACCTGACATCCTTCCGGATGAAGCTGGGGCTGCGAGGGAAGCCCGGGTCCAGGGTACCAGAGGGAAGCTGGTGCCAGCAGCAGGAGGAAGGAAGGCCTAGTCTTACACGAATTTCATGCATCAGGCCTCTAGTCTGTAGATAATTTGATTCTATGTCAATGTCTAAAATTTTGCTCTTGAAGCTCTCAGCACAAAATGATTTTATTGTTGGAATGATCCTTCAGAAACTATATAACCTTTTCTACTGATGCCGATACTCAGGATACTCTGGGTTGGGCTGGAAGTTCTTTATTTTTCTAAAGGAATTCTTTCTGTCACTCACGTTTGCTCTTTATAAGTTCTTATTTACAGGGTAGCCTGGTGGTTGGAAAGCCAGTTATACTGGGAACCTCAGAATCTTGATGCAATCCACAGTTTGACCATGAAGTCGCTGGCCAATGTCATCTTTGTGTTCCACATAGGACTGACATATACGGTGTACTTTCCAATCTTAAAAGCAAGTTGACTCATGCGGAGCATTTTCAGTTTGGGAGCTTACACTCATAGGCCTGCCTGTCTAAGTCCCCTTGACCTTCAGTTGCAGCTTTGAGTGATAACCTCAAATAGGGAAGTCTGACTCACAAAATGTGTGACAGCAGGGCTCTGCAAACTGGAGGGGCACCAGTGAAGAGTCACTGCTGCCGACGATGTGTCAGGGAAACTGAAATAAAAAACAGGAATTCAAACAGCTTTTGTCCTTTTCCATCTGACAGATTTCACTTAGCATAATACCCTCAAGATCCAGTCATGCTGCTACAAATGGCATTATTTAATCTTTTTTATGGGTGCATCATATTCCATTGTATCCATATCTTCTTGACCCATTCATCCAAGAGTAGACACTTAGGTTGCTTCCATGTCTTGGCTAATTAGTGTTGCAATGAACATAGGGGTACATATATGTTTACGAATTGGTATTTTCCTATTTTGGGGGGGGTAAATATCCAGAAGAGGAATTGTTGAATTATATGGTACTTCTATTCTCATTTTTTAAAGGAACAGTCTAAAATTTACATACTGAACCTCACATAACCCTGAATGGCCCGGGAGGATGGCTGGTTAGCCAGAGATGGGTAAGATTCCTCAGGGAAGGAACAACCTAAGACAGGCACAGCTGCAGAGGGGCCATCAGGAGAGAACTTGAAGGTCAACAGAGGTGAGGCACAGAACATCACCCTCCCAACCTTGCAGGGGCCTGAACTCTCACCCCTTCTGAGAGAGGTCTCCTACCCTCATGGCTGCTTTGCCTCCCATGCCAGCTCAGATGGGGACCCAGGTTACAGACAGAGACTTGGCCAGCAACAACTGCCATAAATCTAAATCCAGTCTAGCACCAGGAATGCTCAGGGCCTACCCAAGAATGCAAATAATCCTTTCCACTAATATTTACAGAGTAAACTAAGATTATTGTTTGAGTATTAGATTTGACAGTAAAATAGTAATCAAGTTTTCAGATTAATTTAAATTGGCCAATTGAAATAAAGGAATATCCAAGAAAATTTAAGTGTACTGGACAAAAAACTGTTCCTAAAATATTAACTAAAATTTCTATTAGTAGTTCATCTCATTGTAAAGTTGCCTAACATGCAAAGAACCTAAAGCAGTCATATTTTTGCACAGAAACTAAAATTTAAAGTTACCAAAACTGCAATATAAAATTTCCAAAAGCCTCCATTAATCAAAAAAAGTGGGGGAGGATAGTGGGATAATATCATGTAAGAAAAAATATCCTGTAAGTAAGTTACATATAGAAAATTCTTACTTCAAAAAATTAATTTCCATTTGTAATGCTAACAGCAGGACACCCATGAAAATCACACATGATTTTGAAATAAAGCCAAAGAAAAATCATTTGGGCATAAATAAAAAGAATTCCAACTCTAATTTACAGAAAAGATTCCTTTATTAACTTTTGGTCGAGAAAATGTTTGTATATTTTCAGAAAACAACTCCAAGACCATATGGATTTCCGCAACAGAGAGGAACTGAAAGGTATGTTCTAACCACGAAGACAGTGCAGAGACGGAAGACACTGACGACACCTTGCCATGCTAGCAGTCAGCAATTATGCGTCATTGAAGGTTGTCCAGTACCAAACCAGAGAGTGTGGGACCTGCATTGCCACCATTTGTCCACCATCCAGATAGCATTGCTGACATGTACACGTAAGGAACTATTTGACATTGAAACTGGGACTCAGAACTGTTGGACATTGAAACTGAGACTCAAACATTTTTTGTTCTTATGTCTATCTCTAGTAGGCAGATGCAAGATTTTTTTAAAGAAAATAAATGGGGGAAAAATAGATACAGAGGCAAAGAAGCATTGAACAGACTGTCAAACTATAGTGGGAAGGCAGGAAAGAGTGGGGGGCAGGGGCTGTAAGAGATCAACCGAAGGGCTTGTATGCATGCATATAACCATAACCAATGGATACAAGACATGGGGCAGGGGGGTAGGGGGGACGGGGCAGGTGAGGGCATGTGCTGGGGGGTAGGGGAGACTAGAGGGAGGTCAATGGGAGGAAAAAAGGAAACATATGTACTACTATTTGTAATACTTGAAACAATAAATATATATATTAAAATAAAAAAATAAAATTTACATAATGATATTAAACAATGTTACCTCAATAAAGTTAATAATTTTTTTGAAATTCAGAAATATATTTGCAAAACACCTATTGAAGGCTATAATTTTTAATGCCTCATATTTGCTCTTTGAAGCTAAAAGGTTTTTTATGTTTGTTTGTTTGTGTGTGTGTGTGTGTGTGTGTGTGTATGTGTTTTCTGTATGGTAATAAAAGTGAATTCCCATAGGATATCTGAATAAAATAAGATAGATTCTTTAAGAACTATCTCAAAGAAATCCTATAATACACTGTGTGGAATGTGTATCCCAGTGGGTACCATTAAGTGATAGCATGGGGGGGGGTACTTGTATTCCGACCCTTCTTAATGTCTTTTGGTGAATCCTTTTTATTTTTCCAATTCTTTTTCCTCTTTGAGTTTTCCATTCTCAGATCACTTTTTCCTCCTTCTACATTTACTCCTGAGGTGACTTAATTTACGTGCCTGGCTCATGTTCTATCTATGATAGTTGGGATACTTCACTACCATACAAAGTATTTACTTAACTTTGAAGTACTTAATATTGGGGATGGATGACAAATTTTTATCTGCAGTTAGGCCAACTCACTTGGACTTCAGACTTATAAATTCAGGTGATTACCTGATACTTCCATTTGGATATCTAGTAGGCCTTTCACATATAATATAGCTACAAATATATTCTTGACTTTCTCCCTTAGATCTGTTCTGTCTCAGAATGCTCCTTCACAGTATATGGCAGCTCCATTCTTCTAGCTTCTGGGGCCAAAAACGTGTAGCCATTCATGGTCCTTCTTTATTTTATACTCTTAAGCTCAATATGTTAGCAAATTCTATTGGTTCCATCTTTGAAGTATATTGTGTCAGAATTTAATTACAGAAGCAGACTGCCAGAACTATATATCTCTCTAAAAAGATTTGTTTTAGGGATTTGACTTCAGGGGACAATTGTGGGAGCTGGTCAAGTTGTCTCCATAAAGCTGTTGTCATCATATCTGATACTGGATCTTGAAGTCCACAGGCCAGGTAGTCAGGAAGGGTAAATGAATGATATAAATATGTATAGATGTAGATATACTTATATATAAATAGATATACAAATATTTATGGATATATTTACAAATATACATACATGTCACCTAATAATAGACAAACATGTAAATTGACCATAACTCTGCTATGCCACCAGCCAATCAGGAGTGATATGCAAATTAACCCAACAAAGATAGCAGTTAATTTGCATACACAGGTGCCAAGTGCCTCACCCCAGGTCTCTCAGGGCCTCTGGGCCAGAGCAGTAGAAAGAGGTGACTCTGGGGCCTAAGCGAAAAGGGGCTGGGCTGGAGTGGAAAAGCAGTGCTGGCAGCCAGGGAAAGGAAAGCCCATTCTAGCATGAATCTTCGTGCATTGAGCTTCTAGTGTGTGTGTGTGTGTGTGTGTGTGTGTGTATAATATATTATATATCTACTACAGGCCCAGTGCATGAAATTTGTGCACATGGAGGGTGTCCTTCAGCCCAGCCTGCACCCTCTCCAATGTGGGACCCCTCGAGGGATATCTGACTGGCCTTTTAGGCATGATCCCACTGGGCACTCGGACATGCTTCTCACAATCCAGAACTGCTAACTCCCAACTGTTCCTCTGCCTGCTTTCTTGATTGCCCTTAATTGCTTCTGGTTGCCAGCCTGATCACCCTCTAATCACTCCTCTGCCAGCCTGATTGATGCCTAACTGCTCCCCGGCCAGAATGTTTGCCCCTAACTGCCCTCTCCTGCAGGCTTGGTCACACCTAATGTCCTCCCATGCAGGACTGGTCCCCCCCCAACTTCTCTCCCATAAAGTCCTGAGTCCCTCCGAATTGTCCTTCCCTGCAGGCCTGGTCACCCCCAACTTTCCTCCTCTGCTGGCATTGTCACACCTAACTGCCCTCCTCTGCAGGCTTGATCGCCCCCAACTGCCCTCCCTTGCAGGCCTGCTCCCCGACAACTGCCCTGCCCTGCTGGCCATCTTGTGGTGGCCACCTTGGGTCCACTTGGGGGCAGGATCTTTGACCACATGGGGTCAGTCTTCTTGTGTGTTGGAGTAATGGTCAATCTGCCTATTACTCTTTTATTAGATAGGATAGAGGCCTGGTGCATGGGTGGGGGCCTGCTGGTTTGCCCTGAAGGATGTCCCAGATAAGAGTGGGGGTTCCTTTGGGGTGTGGGGCAGCCTGGGTGAGGGGCCTGTGGTGATTTTCAAGCCGGCCACGCCCCCCAAATGACCCAAGTGGAGGCCGTGGTATCTGGGATTTATTTATCTTCTACAATTGAAACTTGTAGCCTGGAGCGGAGCCAATCCTTCTGCTCACTCCTTGATGGCATCCATTTCTGTTGGGATTTATTTATCTTCTGTAATTGAAACTTTGTAGCTTTAAGCAGAGGAGGACAAGCCAGGCCAAGGTGTGCGGAAAGCTTGGCTTCCTTCATCACCCGGTGCAAACCTAGCTTCCTGCTCTCTCCAGCTCTGTGGCTGCTGCCATTTTGTTGGGATTTATTTATCTTCTATAATTGAAACTTTGTAGCATTGAGTGGAGGCCTGGGCCAGCAAGGCAGATAGAAAGCTTGGCTTCCTCCATCACCAGGGAAACCCAAGCCTCTCTCCTAGTCTGTGGCTGTACCATATGGGTTGGGTTAATTTGCATATTCACTCTTGATTGGTGGTGGGTATGGCTGGTGGGTGTGGCTTGTGGGCATAGCAGAGGCATGGTCAATTTGCATATTACTCTTTTATTAGATAGGATATCTATATATTTCTGCTTCCAGATCTGTCCCCCCATAATCACCATGGAAATAAATTCTAAAAAATGGAATTCAAGCTAACCAAATTGACAAGCCACCACAATCAAATCCCTTTTAACTTGAAATCTATATACATCTCCTAAAACTATTCTAATCTCAAATTATTATAAGAAAATAGTCATACTTCTACCTAACTTGCTACAACTGTATCACTACAACTGAAAAACATGCTTTCTCTCCAGGAGAAATTGCACTCTCTTTTTTATCTTTAGGTGTTAATTCTTCTCCCAGCTGACTCACACTCCCCTTTGATATTCTGTTAACTTAAATACTGAATTAACTACTATTACTGCATTTTATGTTAGATAAAACATTATGAAAGAAGGAAGAAAATATTAATATAAAAATAAGTAAATCTATTCATAACTATTAGAGTCCTTATTTTTATAATAGGTCATATTTTATAAATAGAAGCTTGTAGCTACTATTTAATTATTTTTTATTCTTTAATGTTACCCCAATACATTTATTTTTTAAAAATCTTTATTGTTCAGATTATTACAGTTGTTTCTCTTTTTTTCCCTCATAACTCCCCTTCACCCAGTTCCTCCCCTCTCCCTGACTGTCCTCATCCATAGGTGTACGATTTTTGTCCAGTCTCATCCCACAATCCCTACATCGCTTCTCCCCTGAGAATTGTCAATCCACTCACTTTCTATACCCCTGATTCTATTATATTCACCATCAGGTTTTTTATTCACTTGATTTTTAGATTCACTTGTTGATAGATATGTATTTGTTGTTCATAATTTTTATCTTTACTGTTTTCTTTTTCTTCCCCTTCTTAAATAATACCTTTCAGCATTTCATATAATACTGTTTTGGTGGTGATGAATTCCTTTAGCTTTTTCTTATTTGTGAAGCTCTTTATCTGACCTTCAATTCTGAATGATAGCTTTGTTAGGTAGTGTAATCTTGGTTGTAGGCCCTTGCTATTCATCACTTTGAATATTTCTTGACACTTCCATCTGGCCTGCATAGTTTTTGTTGAGAAATCAGCTGACAGACACATGGGTACTCCCTTGTAGGTAACTAACTGATTTTCTCTTACTGCTTTTCATATTATCTCTTTGTCTTTTGCTCTTGGCATTTTAATTATGATGTGTCTTGGTGTGGTCCTCTTTGGATTCCTTTTGTTTGGGGTTCTGTGCACTTCCTGGACTTGTAATTCTATTTTTTTTCACCATGTGGGGAAGTTTTCTGTCATTATTTCTTCAAATAGGTTTTCAATATCTTTCTCTCTCTCTTCTTCTGGCACCCCCATAATTCAGATGTTGATATGCTTGAAGTTGTCCCAGAGGCTCCTTAAACTACCTTCATATTTTTGGATTATTTTTTTTTCTTTTTGCTTTTCTGGTTGGGTGTTTTTTGCTTCTTTGTATTTCAAATCTTTGACTTGATTCTTGCAATCCTCTAGTCTGCTGTTGGATCTCTGTATATTGTTCTTTATTTCAGTCTGTGTTTGCTTAATTTCTAATTGGTCCTTTTTCATATTCTTGAGGGCCTCACTAAATGTATTGATGTTTTCTGGAAGATTCCTGAAAAACCTTAAAATCATGGTTTTGAACTCTATATCCAGTAGTTTGCTTTCCTCCATTTCTGTCATTTGTTACCTGTTTCTTTGTCTTTGTATTTTTACTGCTTCCCTGTGTTGATAAAGTGGCTTTGTGTGCTAGGTGTCCTATAGGGCCCAGTGGCTCAGCCTCCCCAATTACCTCAGGTAGACACTCTTGGTGCACCCCTTTGTGGGCTGTGTGCACAATCTTGCTGAAATTATGCCTTGATTGTTGTTGGTATCACTGGAAGGAATTGAACTTCAGGCCAATTGGCTATGAGGATCAGCTGTGTCTATGCTGGGAGAACTTTTGTGCTGGAGACACTCTTATGGGGCAAGACTTGCTTCATTGGGGCTTTGGTGCTCACTGAGTCTTCCCCTTGAGTGTGTCTCTTATGGACCTGAGTAGTTGTAATCTGGATGGTTCCACTATGACCACTGGGTAACTGGCTCTTGGATCTCCAAGGAGCTGCAAATTTAGCCTCTGCCTGAGGCCACCCAGCAGAAGCTATGGAGTGGTTATGAAGATTCATTTTCTTTGTTTGAGGTTTTGAGATGTCCAGATGAGGTCCAGCTGTGAAGCAATGCCAGCTGCTATGGGGCCTTGGGCCTTCTTTTGTTGTCTCTGGGGCTCTCTGACCCAGCTGTAGCTTGTTAGGAAATTTTAGATAGCAAAGGGGCAGGCCATTCATATGCAAAAAGCCTCTGCACACAGCTTGGTTGGCGCGGGGTCTCAGGGAATCAACAAGGTGGAGCAAATAGCCATGGATGACCCTCAGCCATGCCTTAGAAGCCTGTGGAGAGCATCATAAGCGGACAAAGTCCCTGAGAGGGCAGTCTCACGAGTTGACCTGCCTGCTCCTAAGATTAGTCATAGTTTCTGCTTCTTAGAGAATGGTAATCTTTAAGCATAATAATAGTCATGGTTTCTGTCCCCCTAGAGCATGGTGACCTTTAAGATAATAATAGTTTAGTGAGCATGATTGTCCTCCAGCAAGTAGCATTGTAAATAACTAAGCTATCTGAGGAAAGGAATTTAGGTGACGTCTTGGGTGAAGGTATACGTGTAAGGGAGTTAGTTAAGATAAGGGATTTCATGGGAAAACATGTAACAAAAGAGTATTGTTTTGCTTGCCATATTATGGGAACGACGAATTGTGTGATATGTAACCAGAACTGTATAAAAGAGTGGAGTAAAATAAACTTGGGGCCACAGTCTGAAAGAGGGCTTTGCGGACCTCCTGATCCCATTTGTTTTATGTCTATCTTTCCTTAAGCCTCTCTCCCCTTTCAGGTACTGTTCGACTGATGCCGGCTGGCTCTGGCAGAGGCCCCAGTGTCTCAGTGTCCCTCAGTAATTGCTGCAGGAACCTCTGAGAGAAAACCACCCTTGAGTTCTGCCCAAGGCCAGACAGTCCAGTTTCATCCCATATGAGTATGGGTCCCCAGAGTCTCATCTGCAACTGGAGTTCAAAGCAGTCGGGAGCTTGTGTCTCCTTCCCAATTGAAAAAGACAATTGTGTACTCAGTTTATAGCCCTTTGCACATGCCTCCATACCTCTGTACTTTACTTCTGCACCTCCTCTGAGTCTCAGTGTGCCCTTTTCTTTTGTTCTATTTGTAGAATTTCCACTCAGCCAGCCTTCCTGTGGTTCTGGATGATGTTTGTTTTGTCTTTTAGTTGTAGTTTTGAAGTGGTTCTGCGAGGCAGCAAGTTCAGGTGTTTACCTATGCCACCATCTTGATTTCTATGTAGCTACTATTTATAATTATCTTCTTCTACTACCCTTTCCATATATCCTCTGCCCTGAGCATTGAACTCAACTAATCATGATTCTTTACCTGATGAGGTGACCATAGCTTTCATTCCAAAGGGATCTGAGCCATTAGCAGCTTTGCTTAAATTGGACCATTGTCATTTTTCATGGACTTTACTCAGAAGACATGATGGGACTCAGAGGTGTCCTAGAGAAGCTCCTGTTTTTCACAGAAACACCCTTTTCTCTCATTATGTACTAGCAACCTCAATTCCCCCTTTTCACTCGAAATCAATCAACCCCTAGCAGTATAGTCATCCCCTCTTTGCCTGTTGTTTCAGTGTCAGGAGGAGCTCAAAGTGACCAGTTGCCAATCTCAGCTCTCAGTACAGTGAATTCGCTATTATGTCCCCTAATGGTAAATTTAATACAGTGACAAAGTATTAGGAAATTTATTGAGGTTGAACATTTAAGCCATATGCTCCAACTAACTTTTAGCAATAATTAAGTTCATTATTTGATCTCTATCAGATTTCTCATCTATTAGGGTAGAGAGAAGTGCTATTTATTGGCTCTGTAAAGCCACAATCGCAAGGTCCAGAAAAATGAAATAAATGTAAGTATATCACTTAAAATGTTATACCCAACCATGTTAGTCTAGAAATGTTTAAAGTAGACATTAGATAGCTGCCCTTCCAGGACGTAGGCTGAGCTCACTGAAGTTCTGAATTTTCAGAGATCCTTTTGCACATACATGCCTGGTAGCTGCTGCACTTGGAGTCTGAAACTCTTAAAATTGTGGGAGGATGGGAAGTAATCAACCAACAACCTTCTATGCATATATACATGACCCATGGACACAGACAATGGGGCCTGCAGTGAGGAAGAGGGGGCAGGGGTGGCCTGAAGGGAAAAAAGGGGGACATATGTAATACTTCCAATAATAAAGAATTATTTTAAAAAATTAAAAAAGACTTGTCAGAACTCAATTGCCTCATGGCGTATAAGTAAGTCTTCCCTTGATTCTAAATCATTACAGAATGTTTTTTGTTTGTTTGTTTCCCCCATTAGGAAGGTTGTCCCTGAAGTGTGTTGAACATATAAGAAAGGTGGTTGATTAAAAAAAAAAATACAGCAGCAGCAGATCTTTGAATTCAACTTGTAAAATATTTACTATATCTGAAATATCTTATATATATTTTTTCAGTTATGCACATACTTGCTGCTTTCAGAATCCTTTGACAATTGTAACCAGAGAGACAGGGTTTTAAAATAAATTTGCACTTACAAATCATTTATATCAGAATATAATAAATATATACCAAAGTCACTACATACCTATGTTGTTCAAAAGCAATTGAGTATTTTAATTGCTAATATCTTGCTATACAAGTGGGGAGAAATCATCTAATCCCATCTAAATTCCTTTCTAAGAGAATCAATCAATGATGTTGCTAAGAAAATAAAATAGAAAAATTGTTCACCTTGTACCCATTATTGCACATTCATTGCTGAGACTTCTGGTTTGGTTGCCATTGAAGAATTTCTCTTTGAAAATGTGAAAATCAAGGTAACGATTTATTGTCAGGTTTTTGTTGCTATGGAAGTATTCATTATCTCAGAATGCCTAATGCAAAAGAAACGAATATAATTAATTATTGGAGGCATAAATGGAATATGAACTTGTGACCCCGTACAGTGCAACTAGAGCAAGTTTCTGTTTGCATCTTTCTCAATTGTCTGAAACTGATCTGTGAGAATACAAGATGGTAGTTGGAGGTAGTTCATTAAGCAGAGTCCTGGGGAGTTGAATCAGGACTATACTGCCTGTTAGTGCTCCCTTTTGGTTTCAGTCTCCCGCATGGGGAGGCAAGGAAACAAAAGGTGGAAAGTTTGGGTGTTTGGCTTGGCAATGTCGATATGAATAGAACCTGGTCCTTGTGTTTATGAACTTAAAGTGAATATTCCAAGCCCTCTATTTGGTCATTTCCCGGGGCCTTCAAATGGATTGAAGCAATAAATAAGACCCATTACAAAGATCCCATGAGAGCCTCATTAGTAGTGTCTGTATCCAAAACAATTCAGGTAACATCCCATCCACTCCTAACCCTGTCTTTGTTATCTCATGTAGTCCTGGTCCTTACGTTAACGTAAAAAAAAAACAAAAACACATTGAAACCTGAAAAAATATTTTAAGATTTTTGAGCCAAACTGTTGACATATACCGGGAAACAGAACCTCAATGAATTGAGATAATGCTCTGGAGAATGACGTGTTACATTTTTATTTATACATTGCCACCAAAAGAGGGACTTGAGTGGGTTACATGAAATTCATTGGTGATAGATTAAGGAGGTGGGATAAAGCAAAGCTGGAAAAACCCTTGGGTTTGGATAAAAAGTGAATTGATGGACACATACTTAGGTGGGTGCAGGAACAATTAACCATGATAATGAAGGAATTTGTGGCACAACCACCACATTTGGTTTGCCCCAGGGGATTCAGAAAAAGGGAAGTTACAAGTTACCCAGACATTTCAAGGGTGTGTTATCATAGATGCAAAAAGACAGAGAGGCTCAGTTAAGGTAAAGGTTGACCTTGTCAGAGAAGATACTGGCCTAGTATGTAACTACCCACCACAACAGCTTTTAGTTAAAGTTTAATTCCAGACCATCCTCTGTGATCACTTTAGGTCTCTGAGTTTGCAAGACCGCCACAGGCCTCCCCTGAGCTTGTCAGGTCAGCAGGTGGCCCCTTTCGTCCACACTTGGCTTTCAAACCAATCTCACTACAAATCTCAGGTCTTACCTCCAGGTTCTGAAGAGCCCTTTTGGTTCTCTCTATTGAGCAAAAGTGTGGAATTCAACTTTTAGCTTGTGTAGTTTTAGAATTTCTACATTGAAAAGCACGGGAATGGCAAGAGGGTTGGAAAGCTGGGGCTTGAAAACTAGAGAAGTTACACATGCATGGCCAGCACACTGTTGTGACTTAGCTTGTGATAGATCAAATAAAATGCAATGTTTCTAAGAGGAATTGTAGATAAAATTGAGAAAACACCCTTCGTGAGGAATTTTGGTCTTTCCTAACACCTCTGATGTCTTAGAGAAGGACTGTTAAAAGGGATTGGAGTAGGGAGGGGGAGAAAGCCTGGGCATAGAACAGAACTTCATTAACAATCAATTAAAAAATGGACAGAGTACTTGAATAGACACTTTTCCAAATAAGACATACAGATGGCCAACAGCTAAATAAACAGATGTCCAAAATTACTAATTATCAGAAAAATGTAAATTAAAGCCACAATGAGATTTCACCAAACACCTGTCAGAATGGCTGTTACAAAAAAGATGAGAAATAAGTGTTGGTGAGAATGTGGAGAAAAGAGGACCCTATGCATTGCTGGTGAGAACATAAATTGGTGCAACCACTATAGAAAATAATATAGAGGGTTCTCAAGACATTAAAAATAGAACTACCATATCATCTAGAAATTTCACTGCTGGGCATTTATCCATAGAAAATGAAAATGCTAACTCCTAAAAGATATACAACCTCATGTTCACTGCAGGATTATTTACAATCGCCAAGAGATAGAAACAGATTAGGTGACCACTGATCGATGAAGGTATAAAGAAATGTGATTATACAGCCATTATGTCAGATGTGAGGTAATATCATGGTTTTAATTTGCATTTCTCTGATGACTAGCGACACTGAGCAGTTTTCCATATGTCTAAAGGTCATTCCTATGTCCTCTTTGGAGAAGTCTCTATTCTGGTCCTTTGCCCATTTTTAAATTTGATTGTTTGTCTTACTGTTGTTGGATTGTATGTGTTCTAGATATATTTTGGAAATTAACCCCTTATCAGATGTACCACTGGCAAATATCTTTTTCCATGCAGTGGGTTACATTTCATTTTGATGATGGATACTTCTGTTGAGCAGAAGCTTTTTAGTTTGATGTAGTCCCCTTTGTTTATTTTTTTCCTTCCCCTAGGAGATGTATCAGTGAAAATTCTGCTATGTGGAGATGTCTGAAATTTTGTTGCCTACATTTTCTTCTAGGATTTTTATGATTTCATGATTTACATTTAAGTCTTGTATCCATTTTGAGTTTATTCTTGTGTATGGTGTAACTTGGTGGTCTAGTTTAATTTTTTTTTGTATGTACCTCCAAAACACTAGTGGCTATTGCAACATGACTTCACCCGTGTGGCAGGGGTCTAGGCAGAGTGGAAAGAGAATTGTTCCAAATCATTGCAATGAAAACATTTCATTTTTGTGAATTAAGAAAAAAATGCACAAATTGTTCAATGGCTTCAGCCATAGAAGCAGAACCTGTAGGAAATTTAAAGATTTATTATGAGGAACTGATATACATGATTATGACAAGCCTAAATTCTTTAGGGTAGACTGGAACTCTCAGGCTGGGCAGAAACTGCTGTCTCCGAGTGAAATTTCTTCACTAGGAAAGTTTTAGCAGTACTTTTAAAGCCCCTCAACTGATAAATCCAGACCTGCCCAGATTTCTCTTTTCCTTCAAGTCAACTGATTAAGGACCTTAGTCACATCTAGGAAATATCTTCAGGGTAGCCCTAGATTGGTGTTTGAACTACTGGGGATAGTAGACTGGCCAAATTATTAAATAATACTACCCATCACAGGGATGTCTTTAGGATTAAACTCTCACTTTAGATACATCTGTGCATGAGAGAACACAGAGAAGAAGAAAAAAGAGTAGAGACATTTTTATCTAGAACTGCTTCACAAATTTGGAACAAATAGGTCTTTTTTTTTTTACGTTTTTTTATTGTTTAAAGTATTACATGTAGTAGTACATATATCTCCTTTTTTCCGCATTGACTTCCCCCCAGCCTCCCCTACCCCTTATTGCGTGCCCTCATCTTCCCCCTCACCTGTGTCTTGTATCCATTTGTTGTGCTTATATGCATGCATAAAAGTCCTTTGGTTGATCTCTTTCCCTCCTCCCCAACACTCCCCTGCCTTCCTGTTGTAATTTGATAGTCTGTTTGGTGCTTTACTGTCTCTTTATCTATCTTTTGGTTCATCATGTTATAATGTTCTTTATTTTCCATAAATGAGTGAGATCATATGGTATTTTTCTTTCATTGTCTGGCTTATTTCACTTAGCATAATATTCTCCAGGTCCATTCATGCTGTTGCAAATGATAAGAATTCCTTCCTTTTTATAGCAGCGTAGTATTCCATTGTGTAGATGTACCATAGTTTTCTAATCCACTCATCTGCTGATGGGCATTTGGGCTGTTTCCAAATCTTAGCTATGGTGAATTGTGCTGCTATGAGCATAGGGGTTCATAAATCCTTTCTGATTCATGTTTCTAGTTTCTTGGGATATATTCATAGAGGTGGGAACACTAGGAGAAATGGGAGTTCCATTTTTAGTTTTTTGAGGAAACTCCATACTGTTCTCCACAGTGACTGCACTAGTCTGCATTCACAACAGCAGTGCAAAAGAGTTCCTTTTTCTCCTCATTTTCGACAACACTTGTCGTTTATTGATTTGTTGGTGATTGCCATTCTAACAGGTGTAAGATGGTACCACATTGTCCTTTTTATTTGCATTTCTCAGATGATTAGTGACTTTGAGCATATTTTCATATGTCTCTTTGCCTTCCTTCTGTCTTCTTTTGAAAAGACTCTATTTAGGTCCATTACCCATTTTTTATTGGATCATTTATCTTCCTTTTATTAAATTGTATAAATTCCTTGTAGATGTTGGAGATTAAACCTTTATCAGTGATAACATTTGCAAATATGTTCTCCATACAGTGGGCTTTCTTGTTGTTTTGCTGATGGTTTCTTTAGCTGTGCAAAAGCTTTTCATTTTGATGTAATTCCATTTGTTTATTTTCTCTTTAGCTTCCATTGTCCTAGGAGCAGTATCAGTGAAAAAATTGCTTTGGCATATGTCTGAGGTTTCCCTGCCTATGGATTCCTCTAGTATTTTTATGGTTTCCCATCTTATGTTTAAGTCCTTTATCCATTTTGAGTTTACTTTTGTGTATGGGTAAGTTGGTGGTCTAGTTTCATTTTCTTGTATGTATCTGTCCAATTTTCCCAACACCATTTATTAAAGAGACTGTCTTGACTCCATTGTATGTTCATGCCTCCTTTTTCAAATATTTAATTGAGCTAGTGGTTTTGGTCACTTTCTGGGTTCTCTATTCTATTCCATTGGTTTATATTCTGTTCTTGTGCCAGTACCAGGCTGTTTTGAGAACAGTGGCTTTGTAATATAGCTTGAAATCTTGTATTGAGATCCCACCTACTTTGTTCTTTTTTCTCAGGATTACTGAGGCTATTTGGGGTATTTTTTATTTCAGATGAATTTTTGGAGAGTTCTTTCTAGGTCTGTGCAATATGCCATTGGTATTTTAATGGGGAGTGCATTGAATCTATAGATTGTTTTGGGTAGTATAGACATTCTAATGATGTTGATTCTAACAATCCATGAACATGGTATGTTCTTCCATCTGTTTATGTCTTCCTCTACCTCTTTTTTCAGTGTCCTGTAGTTGTCTTCATGTAGATCTTTTATCTCCTTTGTTACGTTTATTCCTAGGTATCTTAATTATTTTGGTGCAATGGTAAATAGGATCACTATTGATGTATAGAAATGCCATAAGTTTCTTGGTGTTAATTTTGTATACTGTTACATTGCTGAATTAATTTATTAAGTTTAATAGGTTTTAAAAAATATATTTATATATTTTTTGCAGTATAACTTAGTTTTAATACTAGTACATATGTTTTCCTTTTTCCCCCCCATTGTCCTCTCCCCAGCCTCCTCTATCCCCCAGCACATGTCCCCACCTGCCCCCTGCCCCAGTGTCTTGCATCCATTGGTTATGCTCATATGCATGCATACAAGTCCTTCAGTTGATCTCCCACAGTACCCGACCCCACTCTCCCCAACCTTCCCCTGTAGCTTGACAGGTTATTGATGAAGTCTTTAGGGTTTTTTATGTACAATATCATGTCATCTGAAATAGGGACAGTTTTACTTCTTCATTTCCAATTTAGATGCCTTTTATTTCTTGTTGTCTAAACACAATCACCAATAATTTCAGTACTATGTTGAACAGGAGTGGTGAGAGTGGGCATCACTGTCTTGTTCCTGTTCTTAGAAGAAATGGTTTTAGTTTTTGCCTATTGAGTATGATATTGGCTGTGGGTTTGTCATATATGGCTTTTATTATATTAAGGTATGATCCTTCTATTCCCACCTTGCTTAGAGTTTTATCAAACATGGGTGTTGGATTTTGTTGAATTTTTTTCTACATCAATTGATATGACTATGTGCTTTTTATCTCTCAATTTGTTTATGTGATGTATCATATTTATTGATGTGCTGATATTGTACCATCCTTGCATTCCTGGGGTAAATCTTACTTGGTCAGGGTATATGATCTTTCTGATGTACTAGTGGATCTGGTTTGTTAGAATTTTGTTGAGGATTTTGGCATCTATATTCATGAGGGATATTGGCCTGTAATTCTCCTCCATTGTATTGTCTTTATCTGGTTTTGGTATTATGGTGATGCTGGCTTCATATAAAGAGCTTAGAAGTGCTCTTTCCTCTTGAATTTTTTAGAATAGTCTGAGGAGTATAGGTTTTAGTTTTTCCTTGACTGTTTGATAAAACTCCTCTGTGTAGCCATCTTGCCCCAGGCTTTTGTTTGCTGAAAGCTTTTTGATGACTGCGTCAATTTCTTCCATAGTTACTGGCCGATTAAGATGTTTAGATTCTTCCTGATTGAGTTTTGGAAGGTCGTATTTTTCTAGGAATATGTTCATTTCCTCCAGGTTGTCCAGTTTGTTGGAATGGACTTGTTCATAGCATTTTTTAACAATTCTTTGTATTTTGTTGGGGTCTGTTGTTATTTCAATTCAAGTATAATGTGCTTTGGTGTCAGTCTTTGGGGGTTCATTTTGCTAGGGACTCTGTGAGCTTCTTGGATTTGTGTGGGTTTTTTTTCCCCCTATATCAGGGAAGTTTTCTGTCATTATTTACTCAAACAGGTTTTCTGTTCCTTGCTCAATTTCCTCTCTTTCTGGAACCCCTAGTAAGTAGATATTGTTTTGCTTCATTCCAAAGTTCCCTATGCCAGTGATGGGCAATCTTTTGAGGTTGGTGTGTCAAAATTTGCCAAAAAACCGAGCATAACTCGGGTGGTGTGTCACTTCGAGAAAAAAAAATAATTTTGGGATATTTATAGTTTAAATAATAAAAATGTATAATTGTAATATATAACTGTATTTAATAAACAAAAAACGAATTATTTAACTTACCTCCTTAGTGACTTCTTTGTTCATCCGTCAGTCAGTTTCTTTTCTTGGTCTTGATATTATTTAACTTGTGTGGGTTACCATGAACTAAGATAGATAAGGGGGGAGGAGGAATTCTTTAATTAACCTGCCTATTAGTGATTTTTGTTGCTGAATTTCATTGGCTAAACCTTCAAATGAAGGTTGGTATTTTGTACACTTCAAGCCCGAGCAAGCGCAACTAACTTCGTCTGTTAATCTGTTTCTTTTGTTGGTTTTGATGTTATTTAACACTGAGAATAAGGTCTCACAAAAATACATAGAGGGAAAAATTGTGAGTAAAGCCATTGTTATATTGTTCAGCGTGCTAAAAGTGTCTGGTAATCGGTTCCAGGCACTCCAAATTTCCTGTTTGTAGTGGCACTTCTCTTGATTCTTCAAGAAGCTTTCCAGATCCTCAAGCTTTGACCTCAAGTCAACAAACACCTGAGCCCAGATGCTGTCTTGAAATTCTGCAAGTTGCATCTCCAAATTATCAATTTGTATCAATTGGAAAGCATTTAATTCCAAACTACTGTAGACTACTACAGCAGGATACTTAATTATTTTTATGGTCTGTTCTAGGCTTCTAAATTGACTAAATCTATCACGGAATTGGTCAAGTAGCAAGTCTAAAACATGCTGGTACTTTATATGCAAGGGTTCCATTTCATTTTGTACAGCTGCACTGACCTTCTCAAAATACTTTGTTACTAGAAAAAAATACTTATAAGTTTTAGTTTCTGCATCTCCCTTGAAAATTTTAAGTTTACTTTCAAAAGCTTTTATGTATCCAAACATAACGTAAATACTTTTGCCAAAACCTTGTAACTTTAGGTTCAGTTCATTAATATGAACAGAGAGATCTGTAAAAAATATGAGAGTGTTGACCCACTTATCATCATTGAGCTGAGAAAAGTTTCCCAGATCCTTATCCTCAAGAAATACCTTAATTTCTTCAAAGCACTCCACAAAGTGCTCAAGAACTTTGCCTCGGCTCAGCCATCTTACAATATTTTACATCAGCAGTCCACTGTAGGTGGAATCAACCTCCAGTAAAAGTGCAGAAAATTCTCACTTGTGAAGGGGGTGAGCAGCTATTAAATTAACTATTTTTGTAACAGCTGACATTAAGTCGTTTAAGTTGATGAATCCTGCCTTGGCACATAAAACCTCCTGATGGATAATACAATGAAAAGACACAATCAGATGTCCAATAGCTTCTGTAAACAATTTGACAAATCTGACTATTTTCCCCATCATGTTTGGTGACCCATCTGTTGTCACTCACACATCTTTAGAGATATCAATGCTTAGGTCATGGAATGTTTGTATAACAATCTTACATATTTCACTTCCTGATATACTTGTTGGCACTGATACTAACTTTATCAACTCTTCCCTCATTGTGAGACCATCAGAATATCAACCAATAATGGCCAACTGATCATGTGATGTGATATCAGTAGTTTCATCCGGAGAGATTAAAAAATATTTACAATTATCTATGTCTCTTTTTAATTGATGTTGTACACTTGTGCTCAGTGTCATTATTCGGTCTTTTATGATATTTCAACTGAGTGGTAACTCAGATATTCTCTTAATAATTGCATCTTTATTCTGCATATCATGAAATAGAACTGGTGCACATCTTAGGATAGTTTCTTTAATAAGTTTTCCCTCACTGAGTGCTTTTCCACGCTGAGCTATGGAGTGAGCAATGCTCAGTCTTGCAGATGTTAAATTTGTAGAGCCTTTTATAAATTTAAGGATGGAATTAGATTGGTTCTTATAAAGGTGTAGCTGCCTGGAAATGTATTCCTTCCTTTCATCCTCACTTTTTTTCAAGAGCTGGGAATGATTAGTTTCAAAATGTCTATTTATATTCCATTTTCTGCTTACTACTATTTCAGTACATATATGCAAAATGATCTGCATTTTTTTTCTATAATGCCATACATCTCAGTCCATGTCTCTTCAAAGGGTTGTCTACTGCTACTACCACTTCCTTTACCTAACCTTGGTTTTTTATTTTTTTGAATTCTCCATCAGGGGAGCAGTGACAGAAGATAGAATTATAAATAGCCTGTTAGCCCTGCAGGCAAGTAGGGGTTAACTAGCCTAACTGACCACAAGATGGCACATGTAACTATACATTATGAAAGGACAGGGTTAATAAGCAGAAATAGAGGTTAGTAAGGATGCACAACAGTAATAGTGGTGAAATGAAGTCTGAACTATGCTGCAAAATGACATTCCTTATATAAACTAAGATGGCTGCTGCTATTTCCAATGGTGGGAAACAGCACCCATAGCAAAGGCTCTCACCTCTCCCAGCCTCCCCCTCACTTATCTCAGTAATGATGGTCAATTAGAAATCCATGACACCCCAGAACAGTAGATTGGATGATGGTTGTTGTGGTTATGTGGTTGCTGGTAATGGCGATCACAGGGCCCCCAGAGATGCATCCCCTGTGGCATTCTACTGCTTCCTGCTTCGCTGGCCAGAAGTGAGGTCCAAGATCTCCTAACGGCCTAACCGGAAGTCCCAGAACTAGATGCTCTGTGCCAGAGCTCTGTTGTTTTGGCCTATAGACCTCAGGCACAGAGTGTCTATACTACACTACAGTGAATGTTTCATCCTTGACTACTGCACCTGGCCCTGTAGTAGCCGAAGATGAAACGTCCTTCTTGGCATGTGGCCCCACACTTCTCTGTATGCAACTGCATGCAGCTGGGTGTCATCAAAAATGGCTACACATGTCAGTGCTGACATGCGTGTCATGGGTTCATCATCACGGCCTTATGCTCTCTTCCTGCTTTTTAATTTTTTTTTTCCTAGTAGCGGCTCCACTTGGGTATTTTTTCCTACTTAGTTTTATAGCTCACTGATGTGGTCCTATGCTTTTTCTAGTTTACTCTTGATGCTTTCTATTGAGTTCTTTACAGCAGCAATGTCATCTTCCATTTCTTCTTGGTTCTTTTTCATTTCCTCTTGATTCTTACACATATTGTTGTATTTGTCTTCCATTATTTTTTTCCACCTTATGACCAATTCTCTGCATTCTTTCTCTAACAAATTGCTTGCTTCCATTTTGTTTATATCCTTCCCTGGTGATGCCTGCTTTTCTTTCACATGTGGGCTGTTTCTTTGTCTCCCCATGACCTCTCTCTGTGGGTGTATGGTTATGTAGTTCTCTCTCTCCTCTCCTTTCTTTTTTTTTATCTTTATTGTTCAGTTTATTAATTACGTTGTTCCCTTTTTCCCCCCCTATAGCTCCCCTCTACCTGGTACCCATTCCACCCTCCACCCTCACTTCCCCACTATCCTCCCCCATAGTTGCATGATTTTTGTCCAGTCTCTTGCTGCATTTCCCACACCCCTTTTCGCCCTAAGAATTGTCAGTCCATTCCCTCTCTATGTCTGTGATTCTGTTACATTCACCAGTTTATCCTGTTCATCAGATTATTAATTCACTTGATTTTTAGATTTTTTTGGTTGATAGATGTGTATTTGTTGTTCATAATTTATATTTTTACCTTTTTCTTCTTCCTCTTCTTAAAGAATATCTTTCAGCATTTCATATAATATTGGTTTGGTGGTGATGAACTCCTTTAGCTTTTTCTTATCTGTGAAGCACTTCATCTGACCTTCAATTCTGCATGATAGCTTTGCTGGATAGAGTAATCTTGGTTGTAGATTCTTGCTATTCATCACTTTCAATATTTCTTGCCACTCCCGTCTGGCCTGCATAGTTTCTGTTGAGAAATTCGCTGACAATTGTATGGGTGCTCCCTTATAGGTAACCAACTGCTTTTCACTTGCTGCTTTTAATATTTTCTCTTTGTCTTTTGCTCTTGGCATTTTAATTATGATGTGCCTTGGTGTGGTCCTCTTAGGGTTCCTATATATTGGGGTTCAGGTGCGCTTCTTCGACTCCTAAGTCAATTTCTTTCACCAGGTGTGGGAAGTTTTCGGTCACTATTTCTTCAAATAGGTTTTCATTGTCTTGCTCTCTCTCTTTTTCTGGAACCCCTATAATTCGGATGTTGGTACGCTTGAGGTTGTCCCAGAGGCCCCTTACACTATCTTCAATTTTTTGGGTTCTTTTGGTTTCTTGCTTTTTCAGCTGAGTGGATTTTACCTCTTTGTATTTCAAATCTTTAACTTGATTGTTGGGGTGCTCTAGAGTACTTTTAGGTCTTTGTATAATATTTTTTATTTCAGTCAGTGTATGCTTAATTTCTAGTTGGTCCTTTTTCATATCCCTGAGAGTCTCCTTCATATCCTTGAGGGTCTCATTCATTTCCTTGTAGGACTCATTCATTTCCACGTTGGTCTTGATCATTTCCTTGCAGGTCTCGTTCATATCCTTGAGGGTCTCATTCATTTCCTTGTTGGTCTTGCTTATTTCCTTATAGGTCTCGACCTTTTCTAAGAGCCTCTTGAGAAACCCTATAATCGTGGTTTTGAATTCCATGTCCAGTCGATTTTTTTCCCCTCCATTTCTTTCACATCTGATTTCTTTCCATGTCTCTGCATGGTAGCTGCTTCCCTGAGTTGGTCAATTAGCTTTGTGTGGTAGACGTCCTACAAGGGACAGTGGGTCAGCCTCCCCAGTTACGTGAGATGGATATGGGCTGCACAGTCTTGCTGAAGTTAAGCTCAGGTTAATTGTTGTTAGCACTTGGAGGGGTTGACCTCCAGGCCAATTGTCTGTGATGTTTAGCTGTGCTCAGGTTGGATGGGCGGAGTCTCCGGGCCAAGCAGACAGCGTCAGCTCCGCCCTATGCGGCCCCAGGCTCTCTGAGAGAGAGCCGCTGCCAAGCTCCACAGGCTGCAGAAGAATTCAGACTCTCCCCAAATGAGTCTGCACACTCAACGTCTCACCCAAGGTTGCAAAACAATGCAGTCTGACGGTTTCCCAAATGAGAGAGCAAGTCACGAATGCTCTCTGCGTGGTCAGGCAGCTGTGCTGTTCCCAAGTTCACGCACAATCCACACAAGCTTGCCTTCTCCACAATCCGGCAGACCCCTGCAGCACCCGAGCTTCGGCGTGCCCTCCCACTGTCCAATTTTTACCCCGTATGATAGTGGGTTCCCTGGACTTCACCCAGAGCTGGAGAATCAGTCCAGTGGGATGTCTTTGTTTCCCCCGTTTGAGAAAACTGGCTGGTTTCCAGCCGCCCACCCTAACTGCTGGTGCGCACGCTCCAAACCTCTCTCCGTGCATATCTTCAATGCTGTCCTCAGCCACTCCTCTGAGTCACAGTGTCTTATCTTCACTTTTATTTCTGGAATTTTCACTCAGCCAGCTTTCTGGTGATTCTGGATGGTGTTTGTTCTTTCATTAAGTTGTAGTTTTAAACTTGCTATGTATGGCGGCAAGATAGGTGTTTTACCTATGCTGCCATCTTGGTTCTCCTCTTCTCTCTCTCTCCTTTCTACCAGGGAGTATAGAGCTCCTCCGCCTCTATGTACTTGCTCCAATTTGGGACCGATGTTCTCGGGTTCATAGCTGTTCATTGGGTGCTGTATTTGTAGATTCCCCAGGCTTTTCAAGCGTCCAATAACATTCAATTTCCCCTTCAAGATGGTGCGGGCTCTGCATTTGAGCCAGTCACTCTGGGAGGGCACCCAGCAGCAGTGGGGGCTGCCTGGTCAGGGGAGCCCTGTCCAGCAGTCCCTACCATCTCCTGTAGTATGGCTGTCCCTCAACTCACCAACAAACACTTCCCGTGCAACCACACACTCTTCCTTTGTTTTCTCACTCACACTCTATCTTGCAGTCTGCTTTTTTGTTCACAGCTGTCTTCATCCCTTCTCTCATGACTATGTCTGGAACAGATAGGTCTTATTGTTAACTGGAATGGTGAGCTGAGGTTTTTTCTCCCCCCCCGCCCCGGGGTCGGGGGTTGTGTCTCAAGACACTGAAAAATGAGCTCTGCAGACCAGAAGATTTAAGCAAAAGTGTAGAAAATGTATTACAATCAGATTCAGACTCCCCTCACGGGGCTGGGGGTCTAATAATGGGCTGCCCCATGAAGCCTTGTAGTCCAGGAGTATATATTTTCTACAAGCCTGCTTCTATATTTATCTTTGTTATCACATGATTGATTCCCTCAGTTGTGCTTGTCTAGCAATGAATCTGAACTTTCTCTCTTTCTATGTGTTCTTTCTCTGTTCCTATGCTGAACTTTCTCTGTTTCTATGTGTCAGTACACCTTATTGGTGCATGACCTCCCTTTAGTTCTCCTGCCTCCTGCTTTGAGTCCAGAAACATTTTATTATTTCTGTACAGTTGGTTCCTGTGGTTAGGCTTCTAAATTTCCTTGTCTGCCCCTGCCTATGTTCCACCTGCCTTTATTTTCCACTGCTTTTATGCTTGCATTTCAAGCTAACTTCTCTCATTATAACACCATTAATTTATCCTGGACTAATCATTTCATAGATTTCTAAGGGTCTTCAGGGACTTCTCTAGTTTAAATTTATAGAAGAAACTACTTTGAATTCCTCAGGATGATACAGGAAGAATGGGAAATTCATGATTATACTGAGCAGCATATCACACAATAGAAATATAGAGTTATTTTATTACTGTGTATCAAATAATAATAAGGTCAATGCCCAAAAGCAGATAACTTATGAGAAATTTTGTTAGTTCCAAATGCTCACCAAGTTCATCCACCTAGGTCTAGTTTTTAAAAAGGACTTTCAATATTGTGAAGGCAATAATAATTACAAGGTTTTTTTTAAAGATAACACTCTTTCAAAACCCATCTGACTGTGTTTTCTCATTGAATTAAAAAAGTGTTTAGAATAAATAGCAGAGACATGAATAATGTGTTTTTGAAACACTGTGTACTGGGGATGAGGCACTTAATACGTTTGCTGTTGGTTTTTTTAATTTTATATTTTTGGTAGACTCTAGTCAGAGTGATGTTTTATAAGAGCCATGGGAATGCTTACAAGTGGTGGTGCTCAATATATTTGGACCTTGGCTTTGAAATGTTGGTGAAAGTATTTGAAGGATTCATCTTTGTGCCTTTTGTCCAGGTTCAAAGGCTGCTACTCCACAGGACAGAACAGATTCACTGTTTTGTATATAATGTCTGTGAATTTTATGTGCATTTGTAATAGCATCAATTTTTTTAGTTTGCTAGAGTTTGTTTAGCTTTTGCCTTGGGCTCTCTTGACCTGCTAACTTTTACATATCAAGCTTTTACTTTTAATCTTTATTGTTCAGTTTATTAATTACATTGTCCCCACCCTTTTTTTGCCTATAGCTCCACTCCACCCGGTACCCATCCCAACCTCCCCCCACTGTCCTCTCCCATAGGTGCATGATTTTTGTCCAGTCTCTTGCTGCATTTCCCACACTCCTTTTCTCCCCAAGAATTGTCAGTCCATTCCCTCTCTATGTCCATGATTCTGTTATATTCACCAGATTATCTGTTTATCAGATTATTAATTCAATTGATTTTTAGATTCATTTGTTGATAGATGTGTATTTGTTGTTCATAATTTATATATTTACCTTTTTCTTCTTCCTCTTCTTATAGAATATCTTTCAGAAATTCATATAATATTGGTTTGGTGGTGATGAACTCCTTTAGCTTTTTCTTATTTGCAAAGCACTTTATCTGAATTCTGATGATAGCTTTGCTGGATAGAGTAATCTTGGTTGTAGATTCTTGCTATTCATCACTTTAAATATTTCTTTCCACTCCCGTCTGGCCTGAGTAGTTTCTGTTGAGAAATCCGCTGACAATTGTATGGGTGCTCCCTTATAGGTAACCAACTGTTTCTCTCTTGCTGCTTTTAATATTCTCTCTTTGTCTTTTGCTCTTGGCGTTTTTAATTATGATGTGTCTTGGTGTGGTCCTCTTTGGATTCCTATAGTTTGGGGTTCTGTGCACTTCTAGGGCTTTTAGGTCAATTTTTTTCACCAGATGTGGGAAGTTTTCAGTCACTATTTCTTCAAATAGGTTTTCATTGTCTTGCTCTCTCTCTTTTTCTGACAACCCTATAATTCGGATGTTGGTATGCTTGAGGTTGTCCCAGAGGCCCCTTACACTATCTTCAATTATTTGGATTCTTTTTGCTTCTTGCTTTTCCGGCTGAGTGGATTTTGCTTCGTTGTATTTCAAATCTTTGACTTGATTCTTGCAGTCCTCTGGACTGCTTTTAGGTCTTTGTGTAATATTTTTTATTTCAGTCAGTGTATGCTTAATTTCTAGTTGGTCCTTTTTCATATCCTCGTGGGTCTCGTTCATTTCCTCGTAGGTCTTGTTCATTTCCTCGAAGGTCTCATTTAGTTCATCAACCTTTTCTAGGAGCCTCTTGAAAAACCTTATTACTGTGGTTTGAACTCTATGTCTAGTCATCTTTTTTCCTCCATTTCTTTCACACCTGATTTCTTTCCATTTCTCTGCATTGTGGCTGCTTTCCTGAGTTGGTCCATTAGCTTTGTGTGGTAGATGTCCTCTAAGGGACAGTGGCTCAGCCTCCCCAGTTACCTGAGGTAGATACTCTTACTGCAATCCTTTATGGGTTGTACAATACTGTTGAAGTTAAAACCAGATTATTATTGTTAAACTAGGAGGGTTTGACCTCCAGGCCAATTGATTGTGAGGGTAAGCTGTGTTCAGGTTGGATGGGTGGAGTTTCTGGGCTGAGCAGGCAGCATCAGCTCCGCCCTATGTGGTCGTGTGGGTCTCTGTGCTGGGTGGTAACGGCTGCAAGCACCTCTGAGAGAAAGCCACCACCGGTCTTCACCCACTGCCAGACAATGCTGCCTCTCCCCAAATGAGTCTGCACACCGAAAGTACCACCCAGGGTTTTAAAATAAAGCAGTCCGGTGGTCTCCCAAATGAGGAAGCAAGTCACAAGTCCTCTCTGTGTGGTCGTGCATCCCTGTCCCCAAGTTTAAGCGCACTCTCCTCAAGTTCGCAGACCTCTTCCATGCCCGGGGCCCAGCATGCTTTCCCTGGACCTCGGACCTTTCCTGGAACTGGGGAGTCAGTGCAGTGGGATGCCTTTACCCTCCCCGTTGGAGAAAACTGGCTGGGTTTGCAGCTGCCTGCCCTTTTCCTCTCTTGCACGCAAGGCTTCAAACCTCTGGCTCCGTGAGTATCTTCAAGGCTGCGTTCCATTGCTCCTCTGAGTCACAGTGTCCTATCCTCACTTTTATCCATGGAATTTTCCCTCAGCCAGCTTTCCGGTGATTCTGGATGATGTTTGTACTGTTGTTAAGTTTTGGAATTGTTGTGTGGGGCAGCAAAATAGTTGTTTACCTATGCCGCCATCTTGGTTCCTCCTCCTGCCAATTTCTTAATACTGTATGAATATGTAATTAAAATGGTTTGAGGAGAAAACACTGACACATATAACTTTAAGTCCAGTTTAAGATCTCTTAAGACTTCCAGATTGCAATCCTTTCTTACATCATTACCGACCAAAAATACCCCAGATAGACAGAGAAGGCACTATTTGCCTTTTCTGCCAACTCTTAGAGCTTATTAAACCTAGGTTAGAATCACCAGAAAGTTAGAGGCCCCAAGGTGAAAAGATTTGATGAAAGGCAGTGGCAGTGATAGGCAGTGATGTGCTGGTAAACCAGCCAGGCACTCTCCTAAATAGAAAAGTCCTGATTTCATGGTGTTATCTGATTTCCAAAGTGTAAATAATCTTTTCATTCTGACTTTCCAGCTAGCTATGACTGGCTCTCAAAAATCCTAAATATTTATTTTCTCCAAGTTTGCACATATTTATTTTCTTCAAGTCTGTGAATTGTCTTTTCATTTTTTTAAAAGCTTTATAAGAGAAAAAGTCTTAATTTTGATGAAGTTTAATTTGTCAATTTTACTTTTGTTATCCTATCTAAGAAATCTATGACTAAGAAATGTCACAGATTTTTCTCTTACTTTTTCCCCCTAGTTTTATCTCTTATATTTAGGTATTTTATATGACCTCTTTATATTTTGAAATTTCCCAATTTATAGGTCCTCTTTTGATTAGTATTTATATAGTATGTATTGCCACATTCATTATTTTTGAAGCTATATTTTTATTTTTAAATTGGTTTCTTTTTAGACAGCATGTTATAGCATAGTAGAAGCTGGGAAAGTTCCAGGACAGGTGGAATAAGAAAACTAAGAGTTAAACAGCAGTTTGCAGCTACCTAGTAAATCCTATCTTCCCTACATCAAGGATACTTCTCCCTAACCAGAGGGTAGGTAGCTTAAACCACCCCACTCTGGGAGACAGATAACACAAACCAATTAGTGCCACATGCCAGCCACATCCAAGCACAGACAAATTAAGAGAATAGATCCTATTTTGGTACATCAGCATAAAACTGATGAATATTCTATTGATTCTCTCCTAAGACCTTCCCTAAACACCCACCTTTTAAAACCCCTGAAAATGAAAGTCCCAGCATGCTCTCCCTTCAGGCAGCATAGCTATGCCATTCCCACCCCCTTTTCTTTCCCCCCACAGACACATATGCCCTAATCTCTAAGGGACTCCTTGAGACTTGCAACCTTGTTTCACTGTCCTAAGTATGTGTTTGCTGAAGTTAACAAATTCTTGCTTGCTTTTCTGCATTTTGTCTCTTGATTGAAATCTTCCCTTCAAGAAGACAAGAACTGAGTTTCTCCTCATCTGGCTGATAACAAGCATATTGGTCAATTTTGCTTTTTTATCCAATGTAATAATCTCTGCCATTTTGTTGGAATGCTGTAATCATTAACATCCTATCTAATAAAAGAGTAATATGCAAATTGACTGTACCTCTGATCAAGCCACGCCCACAAGCCAATCAGGAGCAAATAAATCCCAACCAAGATGGCTGTGACCACTGAGAGCAGGAGGGAGCCTTGGGTCTCCCCAGCAATGGAGGAAGCCAAGCTTTCTGCCTGGCATTGGGGCCTAGGTCTCCACTCAATGTTACAAAGTTTCAATTATAGAAGATATATCCCAACAGAAATGGTGGCAGCCATGGAGCTGGAGAGAGCAGAGGCTAGGGTTGCCTGGGCGATGGAGGAAGCCCAGCTTCTGCAGCCCTAGTGCCTAGGCCTCCACTCTAGGCTACAAAGTTTCAATTATAGAATTTAAATAAAGCCAAACAGAAATGGCTGTCGCCACAGAGCCAGCAAAAGGCTTAAAACAGCTCTAGGCTACAAATTTTCAACTATAAAACATAAATTAATCTCAGATCCCAGGGCCTCCCCTTGGGTCGCTGGGGGGCGTGGCCAACCTGCAAACCACCACAGGCCCCTCTCCCAGGCCGCCCCATACCTCAAGGGAACCATCACCCTGATCCGGGACATGCTTCAGGACAAACCAGCTGGCCCCCACCCAGGCACCAGGCCTCTATTCTATCTAATAAGAGTAATATGCAGATTGACCATCACTCCAACACATGACTGTCCCCAAATGGTCAAAGATCCTGCCCCCATGTGGACACAAGATGGCCATCACAAGATGGCCAGCTGGAGAGGACATTTGGGAGGTTCCAGTCCTGCAAGGGAGGGCAGTTGTGGGTGATCAGGCCAGCAGGGGAGGGTAGTTGGGGGTGATCAAGACTACAGGAGAGGGCAGTTAGGGGTGATCAGGCTGGCAGAGGAGGGAAGTTGGGGGCAAACAGGCTGGCAGGAGAGCAGTTAGACATCAATTAGGGGGGCAGGGTAGTGGTTAGGGGGTGATCAGGCTGGCAGGCAGAAGCAGTTAGGGGCAATCAGGGAGGCAGGCAGGTGAGCAATTTGGAACTAGCTATCCTGGATTGTGAGAAGGATGTTCAACTGCCAGTTTAGTCCCAATTCTGGTAGGATTGGGCCTAAACGGCCAGTGGGACATCCCTAGAGGGGTCTCAGGTTGGAGAGGGTGCAGGCTGGGCTGAGGGACATCCCCCATCTCTTGTGCACAAATTTCATGCACCGGGCCTCTAGTACTATATAATAAAAGCCTAATATGGTAAGTGTCCAGTCATCCTGTTGGCCATTCAACCAATCCAAGCGTAATATGCTAATGATATGCTAAGGCCACTCAACTGTTCACTATGACGTGCAACTGATCACCAGGAGGCAAAAAATTGACCAGTCAACCAGTCACTATGACATGCACTGAACACCAGGGGCAGATTTTCTGACTGGTAGGTTAGCTTGCTACTGGGGTCCAGCTGATTGGGACTGTACAAGACAGGCCGGACATGCACTGGATCACTTCATGGTCCCTCCCAGCCCAGATCATGCACTGGTGGGGTCCCTCCACCTGTTCTGTGCCTTCTCACATTCTGAAATCCTTTGGGAAATGTTGGAGAGCTAGTTTGGGCCCAATCCAAAGGAACACCACTGGTGCACCAGACCTCTAGTTCTATCTGATAAAAGAGTAATATGCAAATTGACCATACCTCCTATCAAGCCACACCTGCAGCCATGCCCATCAGCCAATCTGAAGCAAATTATGCAAATAAACCCCAACCAAGATGACTGCAGCCACTGAGAGCAGGAGGAAGCCAAGCTTTTCACCTGCCCTTGCCGGCCTAGGCCTCCACTCAATGTTACAAAGTTTCAATTACAGAAGATATATCCCAACAGAAATGGCAGCAGCCACGGAACTGAAGAAAGCAGAGGCTAGGGTTGCCCGTGAAAGGGCAGAGCGGGACTGACTCCATCTTTTGTGGCTGTGTCCCCTCTTCTGAGAAAAACCACAGGATGTGTCAGTTACTCAGCTGCCCTTAATTCAGCCAATGGGAATACAAGGGGAACTAAAGTACGCTGATCACATCCTGTCTTTGTGTAACCAGACCCTAGCCACACCCTGCCTTTGCATCACTAGCCCCAGCCCTCACCCAACCAATCGGAATCGGCCAGCTCAGTGGTTAGAGTCTGGCCCCACCTCCCTATAAAATCATTGTGCTTTCAAAATTCGCTCTCTTCTGCACCCTGCTGCTGTGTTGATGGAGGCAGGGAGCCAAGCTAGATAGCTTGTAATAAAGTCTCTTTGCTATTGCATCAGACTCGGCTCCCTGGTGGTCTTTGGGGATCTTGAAATTTGAGCATAACACCCGGGCAATGGAGGAAGCCAAGCTTCTGCAGCCCTAGTGCCTAGGCCTCTACTCTAGGCTACAAAGTTTCAATTATAGAATTAAAATAAACCCAAACAGAAATGGCTGTCGCCACAGAGCCAGCAAAAGGCTTGGCTCAGCTCTAAGCTACAAATTTTCAATTGTAAAACATAAATTAATCCCAGATCCCAGGGCCTCTGTTTGGGTCACTGGAGGGGGGGGGCGTGGCCAGCCTGCAAACTTCCACAGACCCCTCACCCAGGTCACCCCATGCCCCAAGGGAACCCCCACCCTGATCTGGGACATCCTTCAGGGCAAATCAGCTGGCCCCCAACTAGGCACCAGGCCTCTATCCTATCTAAAAAAATAGTAATACACAGATTGACATCACTCTTGTAAGGTTTTAATCTGAAATTTAAGATTGAATCTGACCGAAGCCAATAAATTGACCAATATAAGCTGGGTATAAGCAAAAGTTCGCGTTTACTAAATACTCTAGGGTGAGGTCCCATGGTCTGAAAACACGGGCTAGGGGAGTCATACTCACCTATGCCTGGCAGGGTTTCTTTTATGCTGCTGTTGGCATGTTCAGAGGTAGTTTGTGGCAGGTGATTTATGAGCGGAAAATTCTTACAACTCCAACTTGGCCACGCTTGATAAGACAGGGTGGTCGTTTATTGTCCAGCAGGATGTCAGCACAGTTCTTGGTATGTCTGAGGGGACCACTATTGTTCAGCTCAGCGGATGGGATAGGGGAAGTTTCTATCTTCCCAGCCCCAAACCTTACATCCTCAGCAGGTGGGATGGGGGAAGTCCCTATTTTCCCAGCCCCAGACCTTACAACTCCAACACACAAGAGGGCTGTCCCCATGTGGTCAAAGATCCTGCCCCCATGTGGACACAAGATGGCCACCACAAGATGGCCAGCAGGTGAGGGCCATTGGGAGGGACCAGGCCTGCAAGGGTGGCACAGTTGGGGGCGATCAAGCCTGCAGGGGAAGGCAGTAAGGGGTGACCAGGCCAGCAGGGGAGGGCAGTTGGGAGGGACCAGGCCTGCAAGGGAGGGCAGTTAGGGGCAATCAAACCTGCAGGGGAGGAAGGTTAGGGGTGACCAGGTCAGCAGAGGAGGGAAGTTGGGGGCAAACAGGCTGGCAGGGGAATAGTTAGACATCAATTAGGCTGGCAGGGTGATCAGGGGATGATCAGGCTGGCAGGCAGAAGCAGTTAGGGGCAATCAGGGAGGCAGGCAGGTGGACATTTCTTGGGATTGGGCCTAAACAGGCAGTGGGACATCTCTCGAGGGGTGCAGGCTGTGCTCAGGGACATCCCTCTGCCCCCCCATGCATGAATTTCATGCACTGGGCCTGTAGTTTAATATAATTGTGGTAGGCACACACACACACACACACACACACACACACACACACACATACACACGATTATTTTGAAATTCTGTGTTACCACTAAGTCCATCAGTGTGTTTTTCCTAAGAATAAGGACATTCTCTTACTTTATCACAGTATAATTATGTGAATTAGGAACTATAATATTGATATAATATTATTATCTAATACATTGTCCACACTCAAAATTTCTGCAATTGTTTCAATAAATATTCTTTACAATTACTTTCCATTTCCTAACTACAGAAGCCAATCCAGAGTCATACACAGCAATTAATTGTTATTTCAAAAAATCTTATTTGACCTTGAAATTTTGAAAAGTACAAGTACTTATTTTGTAAAAAGTCTCTTATTTAGGATTTGTCTGATGTTTCTTCATTATGTATTCAGGTCTGCATTTTTTATAGGACTAATAGATAAATGATGTGTTTTGTATCAGTCAGGATTCAAAAACAGATACTACAGATACTACATTGTGATTTTTAAGGAAACATTTAATATAAAAAATTGTGTTCTAGCCCTAGCCAGTTTGGCTCAGTGAACAGAGTGTCAGCCTGTGGACCTAAGGGCTCCAGGTTTGATTCCAGCCGAGGGCATGTAACTCAGTGACAGGCTCCTCCAGTCTGGGTCCTGGTGGGGCACTGGCAGGAGGCAACCAATAGATGTGTTTCTCTTACATTAATATTTCTCTCTATCTTTCCCTCACTCTTCCACTCTCTCTGAAAATCAATGGAAAAATATCCTCCAATGAAGACTTAAAAATTTTTTTTGTTCTAGTAAAAAATAATCATTTACTAAAAGGGGTAATGGAGAACTCAAAGTTATATGGAAGGTATAACAGCAGTAGCAACTATAAAAGGCAGTTCTTATCTCCGTGGTAGGCAGTTGGACAGACTTGAGCAGAGCAAGGACAATGGGCCAGGTACAGGGGGTCACCAGGATGGAAAGCTCAAGGTGCCTAGCTGGCGAGGAACAATTGTGGACAATTGTGGGGTAGGACTTCACTGCCAGGGATCTTTTCTCCCCTAACGTACCTACTGGTCATGTGGTTTGGACCCCTGACCTTTCCTCCCTAGAGATAACATCCAGGCCTCAGTTGTATTTCAGCTGCAGGCCCAGAAAAGTAGCACAACCAGACAAGTGACCCACAGCTGACATTAGAACCAGCTGTATTAGACAATGAACCCCTGCACTGGAGCCAATCAATCAGTGGAGACTGGTCCCTGAAAGGATACACTTGGAAAACTGCTGAATATTGTATTGAGATCTGCCCCTGGGACCGCCCCTAAAATCTCAAACCTTAAGAGAAGCCAGTGTGCCCTCTCCCTCCCAGGAGCACACCCTGCCTTTCTCTTCCCCTTCTTCCTCCTCCTACTCCTCCCTTCAGCCACATTACTATTACCTTCCTCACTCCCAAGCTCCAAAGGCCCTTCCTTCACCTTTATAACTTGATTTCTAAGCCCATTTATTCTACAAATGACTTCTTTTACCTCTGTGATTTTCCAAATAAATATTCTCTTATAGTTTGAGTATTGGCTCTGAATTATTTCTTAGCCAGAACTCAAGCACTGAGATTGCTGAACCCAGGTCTGGTCTGACCCTGAAACTGGACAACCAGTGGGTCCAGGATGCCTATCATACTTGAGCCAATTAAGCAGAGACAGGGTTGACTCACATATGAGTGTTTATTCCAATACTGCCGGCAATACAGGAGAGCAGCAGGTCATCCATGAAAATGTGCTCTGCATGCCCCCACAAGCCAGCTGCTTATATTGAGTACGAAAAGGTTACTTGGGAAAGTATGCAAAAGGAATAATAAGTATAATGGTTCTAGGTTATAGATAATGCAGATGGGACCCCCTTGTTTGAAAAACAATGTTGTTCATCTTTCCCATGATAATGGACTGCATTCCTAGGTTAACTTCCAGGTCCAAGATTGATTCCCAGGTCTGGGAGAGGGGTTGTGTGCCTACAACTCCGGTCAGGTTAGAATGTGCCTTCTTTAATCAAAACAAAGCAATCATGTTTAACAGAGCATGATTAATATTTCTTATAACTATGGTTTGTCCCCAATATTCTATTTCAGCCCCTAACAACCCCATGGATCTAATACCTGTGCAGTTCTCACCACCCACAACATAATTATCAATACTGTTGGATTATAGTTTACCACCAGGTCATTTGTTTTATATTCATCCCATGTGGTCTTTGTTCCATTCTATTCCATTTTCTGCCCCTTTGGATAGATTAATTGGTTACAATTAATTTTCCCTTCTTTTGTTTTGTCAGCTATATCCCATTATATTAGTGCTCTAGGGATCACTATATACATCTTCAGCTTATCACAATCTTCCCTCAAATGTTATTATACTACTTCATGTACTCCATCATATCTGAGTCTAGAGAAGCATATCTTGAAGTTAAAGTCCACTTGCAATTGTCCAAATAAAACATTTTATATGGAAATTGTGACTCTTCAGCCAGAATGCCGAGTCTCAATAAGATCTTATGTTGGTAATCAGAAAGCTCCTACAATCAGAGTATCTCTCTCCCAAAGTTCTCCTTCCTTAAGACCTCCACTTCCCCATTCCTCCATGCAATTGTAATACTAAATGAAACCAGTGCTCTTAAACTTAATTTCCATCCATCATTTGCAGAACTCTGTTATTTCTCCAACTGAAATACATTAGCATCCATAAATATCCCTTACTGTGTACATTACACTGAATTTTAATATTATTTAATATTATTTACATACCTATGGTTTCCAGTTTTGCATGTCATCATGGCAGGTCACAAAGATTAAAAAAAAAAAAAGAGGCGTGCCCTTTGTGGTCCTAGATCTGTCTCTTGCTTCAGGGTGTTTACCTTCTTCCAGTCATCGGCCACAGTCCTGCATCTTATCCAGTTGTCACCTTCTAAACCACCTCCGAGACCAGCCAACACACTTTTGTTTTTTTCTACCTTAACTCCTTAAAGCTGAACAACCATAAGCTCCCAAATCCATCAGAATTATTCCACTGAGGTGGAGGCTGCAGTCAATCGCCTGGTCAACTTGTACCTGCAGGCCTCCCATACCTACCTCTCTCTGGGCTTCTGTTTTGACTGAGGTGATGTGGCTTTGAAGTGTATGGGCTACTTCTTCAGTAAGTTGGAGGAGAAGAAGAGATAAGGCACTGAGCATCTCTTAAAGTTGCAAAACCAGCCTGATGGCCACATTCTCTTCCAGGACGTGCTAAAGCCTCCCAAGGTGAGTGGGCCATGGCATCGGTCCTGTTCTGGGAGAGGAACCTGACTGAACCAGGCCCTTTGGAGCTGCAGGCCCTGGGTTCTACCCACACAGACCCTCAGCTCTGTGACTTCCTGGAGAACTACTTCTGGGGTGAAATTCACCAAGAAGATGGACGACCACTTGACTAACCTCCCCAGGCTGGTTGGCCCCCCAGGCTGGGCAGGGCGAATATCTCTTTGAAGGGCTCACCCTCAAGAAGGACTAGGAGCCTCTGAAGCCCAGAGACCTTTGAGAGGCCCCTCTTCATCCCCTGGTGTTTGGCTTTTACCTGAGACTCTCCCTGAAACTATTAGCCATTCTTTTAACCACCCTGAAGCCCTCTCCCCTGCATTGGATCAAATGAAACAATAAAGCTTTTTGCAGCAAAAATAAATAAATAAAATTTTTTTCAATAAAAGGAAAAATATCAGTTTGGAGGACTAAGGATAAGACTTGAATATTCATTAGTGCCAAGAAAAAAAAATACATGGTCTGGCAATTTTGTTTGCTCCAAATGACATTAGGAAACATTTACATTAATATTGAAGAATATTTCTAGCTATAATTATATCAACTATAATTTATAATGAATGATATTTGAAATTAATAAATTTCATTTTAATAAAATTGCATCAGCAAATTATTCAAACTCATTAAACATTGAAAAGAAAATATAACCAAAGTAAAATAATTATAATGCATGTTGGCATTTGCTGAGTAATCTTTCTATTTGGAAGGAGATTTAGATAGAGGGGTCTCAGATCTCTAGAACAGAGAGTCCTCTTATGTGCCCATTTCCTTATAATCTCTTACTATTGATTATAGATGTTACAACTTCAAAAACAAGTAGGTTTTTAAATGTAACTGACCAGGTATGTGTAAAGTTTTAATCTGAGATGCAAGATTTAATCTGACCGAAGCCAATATATTGACCAAGACAAGCAAGGTACAAGTGAAAGATCGCATTTATTGAGAGCTCTCAGGTGAGGTCCCACCATCGGAAAACATGGGCCGGGTGAGTCACACCTGCCTATGCCTGGCAGGATTTCTTGTATGCTGCTGTTGGACCAATCAGGTTTATCTGAGGTAGTTTGTGCCAGGTGATTTATGAGCAGGAAATTCATACAAATGCAACCTGGCCACCCTTGAAAAGTCTGAGTGGTCATTTATTGTTTAGGAGGATGTTAGCACAGATCTGCTATGTCCTGACCCTGAGGGACCGCTATTGTTCAGCTCAGCAGATGGGATCGGGGAAGTCCCTATCTTCCCAGCCCCAAACCTTACATCCTCAGCAGGTGGTATGGGGGAAGTGCCTATTTTCCCAGTTCCAGATCTTACAGTATACTGATTATTATCTAAATGTTTGCAGAAAGACATGGAGACCTGGTTCATGGCTTCGAGAAGGAAAGATTTCAATCAAGAGACAAAGTGTAGAAAAGCAACCAAGAATTTATTTATTTATTTATTTATTTATTTATTTATAATTTCTTTATTGATTAAGGTATTACATATGTGTCTTTATCCCTCTATTAAGCCCCCCACCCCTTTCCCCACTCATACCCTCACCCCTCTGGTGTTTGTGCCCATTGGTTAGGATTATATTCATGCATACAAATCCTTTGGTTGATCTCTCCTCCTTCCCCTCACCTTTCCCTACCTTCCCTCTGAAGTCCAGCAGTCTGGTCAATGCTTCTCTGCCTCTGGATCTGTCCCTGTTCTTCAGTTTAAGTTGTTTGTTATATTCCAAAAATGAGTGAGATCATGTGGTATTTGTCTTTTTCTGACTGGCTTATTTCACTTAGCATAATGCTTTCCAGTTCTATCCATGCTGTTGCCAATGGTAAGACCTTTTTTTTTTTTTACTGCAGCGTAGTATTCCATTGTATAGATATACAACAGTTTTTTAATCCAATCATCTGCTGATGGGCACTTAGGCTGTTTCCAAATCTTAACTATGGTGAATCGTGCTGCTATGAACATAGGGGTGCATAAATCCTTTCTGATTCATGCTTCTAGTTTCTTGGGATATATTCCTAGAAGTGGAATCACTGGGTCAAAGGGGAGCTCCATTTTTAGTTTTTTGAGGAAACTCCATACTGTTTTCCACAGTGGCTGCACCAGTCTGCATTCCCACCAGCAGTGCAAAAGAGTTCCTTTTTCTCCTCATCCTCGACAACACTTGTCATTTGTTGATTTGTTGATGATTGCCATTCTGACAGATGTGAGGTGGTACCTCATTGTTGTTTTGATTTGCATCTGTCAGATAATTAGTGACTTTGAGCATGTTTTCATATGTCTCTTAGCCTTCCTTCTTTCCTTCTTCGAAAAGTGTCTATTTAGGTCCATTGCCCATTTTTTTTATTGGATTGTTTATCTTTCTTTTGTTAAGTTGTATGAGTTCCCTGTAAATGTTGGAAATTAAACCCTTGTCTGTGATAACATTGGCAAATATGTTCTCCCATGCAGTGGGATTTCTTGTTGTTTTGTTGATGGTTTCTTTTGCTGTGCGAAAGCTTTTTATTTTGATGTAGTCCCATTTATTTATTTTGTCTTTAGTTTCCATTACTCTACAAGCAGTTTCAGTGAAGAAGTTCCTTCAGCATAAGTTTGAGATTTTTCTGCCCATGGATTCCTCTAGTATTTTTATGGTTTCCCTTCTTATGTTTAAGTATTTGATCCATTTTGAGTTTCTTTTTGTGTATGGTGTAAGTTGGTGGTCTAGTTTCATTTTTTTTGCATGTATCTGTCCAATTTTCCCAACACTATTTATTGAAGAGTCTATTGACTCCGTTTATGTTCATGCCTCTTTTGTCAAATATTAATTGGGCATAGTAGTTTGGGTCGATTTTTGGGTTTTCTATTCTATTCCATTGATCTATATGTCTATTCTTGTGCCAGTATCAGGCTGTGTTAAGGACAGTGGCTTTGTAATACAGCTTGAAATCTGGTATTAAAATCGCACCTACTTTGTTCTTCTTTCTCAGGATTGCTGTAGCTATTCAGGGTCTTTTTTATTCCAGATGAATTTTTTGAAAATTTGTTGTAGGTCAGTGAAACATGCCAAGAATTTGTTGACCACAGCAAAAACATACTTTAGGACAGTGAAATAGGAAGGGCATGGAAGAAGCAATGAGAGTGCCTGGGCTGGGCTGGGCTGCTCTGGCTCACTGGTAAGTCAGAGAAAAGGGGGCTTGAAAACAGATCTCGGGGGTTAGTCCAGAACTGTGATGGCGAATCTATGACACGCATGTCAGCACTGACACACGTAGCCATTTTCGATGACACACAGCCGCAGGTGGTTGCATACAGAGAAGTATGAGGCCACATGCCAAGAAGGACATTTCATCCTGGGCTACTGCACGGCCAAGTGCAGGAGCTGAGGATGAAACATTTGCTGTAGTGTAGACACTCTCTGCTGGAGGTCTGTAGGCCAAAACAACAGAACTCTGGCACAGAGCGTCTAGTTCTGGGATTTCCAGTTAGGCCTTTAGGGGATCTTTGACCTCACTTCCGGCCAGCAGAGCAGAGAGCAGTGGAATGCCACAGGGGATGCATCTCTGGGGGCCCTGTGATCACCATTACCAGCAACTACATAACCATAGCAACCATCATCCAATCTGCTGTTCTAGGGTGTTGTGGATTTCTAATTGACCATCATTACTGAGATAAGTGAGGGGGAGTCTGGGAGAGGTGAGGGCCTGGGCTATGGGTGCTGTTTCCTGCCATTAGAAATAGCAGGAAATAGCAGTAGCCTGTATAAGGAACGTCATTTTGCAGCATAGAGCACACTCCATTTCACCACTATTACTGTTGTGCATCCTTATTAACCCATATTTCTTCTTATTAACCCTGCTCTTTCCTAAAAGACAGTTACATGTGCCATCTTGTGATCAGTTATGCTAGTTAACCACTAATTGCCTGCAAGGCTAACAGGCTATCTTTAATTCTATCTTCTGTCACTGCCCCCCCTGATGGAAAACCCAAAAAATAAAAAACCAAGATTAAGTAAAGGAAGTGGTAGAAGCAGTAGCCAACCCTTTCAAGAGACATGAACCGAGATGTATGGCATTATAGAAAAAAAAAACCCACAGATTATTTTGCATTCTATGTACTGAAATGGTAGTAAGCAGAACATGGAATATAAATAGACATTTTGAAACTAATCATTCCCAGCTCTTGAAAGAAGTGAGGATGAAAGGAAGAAATACATTTTTAGGCAGCTACACCTTTATAAGAACCAATCTAATTCCATCCTTAAATTTATAAAAGGCTCTACAAATTTAACATCTGCAAGTCTGAGCATTGCTCACTCCATAGCTCAGCATGGAAAAGCACTCAGTGAGGGAAAACTTATTAAAGAAACTATCCTAAGATGTGCACCAATTCTATTTCACAATATGCAGAATAAAGATGCAATTATTAAGAGAATATCTGAGTTACCACTCAGTAGAAATATCATAAAAGACCAAATAATGGGACTAAACACATACAACATCAATTAAAGAGAGACATAATTGTAAATATTTTTCAGTCTCTCTTGATAAAACTACTAATGTCACATTACATGCTCAGTTGCCTATTATTGGTTGATATTCTGATGGTCTCATAATGAGAAGAGTTGATAAAGTTAGTATTAGTGCCAACAAGTACATCAGGAAGTGAAATATGTAAGGTTGTTATACAAACATTCCATGACCTAAGCGTTTATATCTCTAAAATTGTATCAGTGGCGACAGATGGGGCACCAAACATGGTGGAGAAAAAAGTCAGATTTGTCAAATTGTTTACAGAAGCTATTGGACATCCGAGTGTGCCTTTTCATTGTATTAGCCATCAGGAGGTTTTATGTGCCAAGGCAGGATTCACTGAGTTAAACAACTTAATGTCAGTTGTTACAAAAATAGTTAATTTAATAGCTGCTCGCCCCCTTCACAAGTGAGAATTTTCTGCACTTTTACTGGAGGTTGATTCCACCTACAGTGGACTGCTGATGTAAAATATTGTAAGATGGCTGAGCAAAGTTCTTGAGTGCTTTGTGGAGTGCTTTGAAGAAATTAAGGTATTCTTGAGGATAAGGATCTGGGAAACTTTTCTCAGCTCAATGATGATAAGTGGGTCAACAGCCTGATATTTTTTACAGATCTCTCTGTTCATATTAATGAACTGAACTTAAAGGTACAAGGTTTTGGCAAAAGTATTGACGTTATGTTTGGATACATAAAAGCTTTTGAAAGTAAACTTAAAAATTTCAAGTGAAATGTAGAAACTAAAACTTATAAGTATTCTCCTCGAGTAACAAAAGTATTTTGAGAAGGCCAGTGCAGCTGTACAAAATGAAATGAAACCCTTGCATATAAAGTACCAGCATGTTTTAGGCTCATTACTTAACCAGTTCAGTGATAGATTTAGTCAATTTAAAAGCCTAGAACAGGCCATAAAAATAATTAAGTATCCTGCTGTAGTAGTCTACAGTGGTTTGGAATTAAATGGTTTCCAATGGATAGAAATTGATGATTTGGAGATGCAACTTGCAAAATTTCAAGACAGCATCTGGGCTCAGGTGTTTGTCGACTTGAGGTCAAAGCTTGAGGATCTGGAAAGCTACTGCTTGGAGAATCAAGAGGAGTGCCACTACAAACAGGAAATTTGAAGTGCCTGGAACCAATTACCAGACACTTTTAGCACCCTGAAAAATGTAGCAATGGCTTTACTCACAATTTTTCCCTCTATATACTTTTCTGAGACCTTATTCTCACCATTAAATAATATCAAAACCAACAAAAGAAACAGTTTGACAGACAAAGTTAGTAGCGCTTGCTTGGGCTTGAAGTGTACAAAATACCAACCTTCAATTGAAGATTTAGCCAATGAAATTCAGCAACAAAAAAGTCACTAATAGACTTCCCCTCTCCCTCACTTATCTTAGTTCATGGCACCCCACACAAGTTAAATAATATCAAGACCAACAAAAGAAACCAACTGACAGATGAACAAAGAAGTCACTAGGGAGGTAAGTTAAATAATTAGTTTTTGGTTTATTAAATACAGTTATATATTACAATTATACATTTTTGTTATTTAAGCTATAAATATTGTAAAATTATGGTGTGTTTTTTTCTCGAAGTGACACACCACCCAAGTTATGCTCAGATTTTTGGCAGACTTTGAAACACCAAGCTCAAAAGGTTGCCCATCACTGGTCCTGGACAAGCTGCTGCTCCACATTGCTTCCCTGGTTATAAGTCTCATGGGGTTCCTTAGAGAATAAAAGATATGTGCCTGTGGCAGAAGCAGAAGGGAAAGAAAATGGCACAGCTGTGCTCCCAGGAGGGAGAGTGAGCTGGAACCTTCATTTTCAGGGGTTTTAAAGGCTGCATATGTAGAGAAGGCCTTGGGGGTGAATCAATAAAACATTTACCAGCTTTATACTGTTGTACCAAAATGAGATCTATTCTCTTGTCTGACCTTGGGTGTGGTTAGCAAGTGGCACTACTTGCATTTATATTATCTGTTTCCCAGAGTATGGTGATTTAAGCTGTCTGTCCTCTGGCTGGGGAAAAGTACAAACCATTTACTCTTAAGTATCCTTGGTTTAGGAAAGATAGGACTTAAGAGGTGGCTGCAAACTGTTGTTTAACTCTCTGTCTTAGTTTCCCAATTCCACTTGTCCTAGTCTTTTCTTAGCTTCTTACTATTCTATAACATAAGTGCTCCACCATTCCCATTCTCCAGGTTTCTCTGACATGTTCTGTGCCCCAGGAGGCTGACTTCAGCCCAGGGTTTGCCCTAGGGTTTTTTGTTGAGTTGGGTTGGTGAGATACTCTGATAAAAATATGGAGTATGGGCAGAAAAGAATGCTAAGGGATTCTTCAAGTAACCTATCTTTTCCCTGCTGAGACTCTGGCTAATATTAGTCCTATAAGTGACCCTAGATGGTTAATGTTCAAAATGGAATTTTAGAATTGTGGTGTTCACATATTTGAGTACATGGATAACCTCATTGCTGTTAGAAAATGAAATATGATGTATCATGAGATAACATCACATTACTGAAATAATCACCGAAGGTGGCATGTGATGGAGCATAGGGAGAGAACAAAGTAGTAAGAAATCAAATATTTGTGGTACTCAGTTGCTATGGCAACCATGAGGTAGATTGTGGAATGGACTGAGCACTTCTGGCTGCTCTGGAGAGCGTACATAAAGGATAGACTTAAAGTCTATAATTCCCAGCTCAAAGTCAATGAGAAATTCCAATAGCTTCATAAAGTCAGAAACTGCAAGGGCTCAGATTTTTTCAGAAAAGGAGATTTTGATAACTTCACTAGATAAAGAATTCTGTTAGAGGGTAATAGATGAGTAGTAAAATATGAAAGTTATTGTTATCAGTTCAGGTCATGTGGCCAGTTATAGAGCATTATAGCTTCTAGTCTTAAGTTGTTTTTCACTTTTTCCTTCTTATTGAGGACTTATGAGTTCTTTAATTTCAATTTACAGCTTGAGCTCTGAGGCTGCTTGCAGAGGATAACTTTGCCCTTTGGGGCTCCGGAACTGCCTGCAGAGCCAGCAGCCCCACTGTGTCTCCTGCTGTGCTGATTGTACTGTTGGGTGAATTGTACTCCTTGCACTGTTTTAAATAATTCTCCTTGTACTATGGTTGTGTGCTCAAAGATAGTCTTTTTATTCTATAGGGCAGGCTGAAAGTAGGACTTGACAAATGTTTAATAGTATATTACCTAATGTTCTTACCTCACAACCCCACTTGCTTAATCACTGAGTTGGCCAATCATTGACATTCCAATTGTACGTTTTTTATCTTGTCTACCTTAGCAATCCATCTCTTTGATCAATAACTCTTTGCATCATTTGCCTTTGTAAACCCTGTCCTATCACTCCATAGGGGAATATTTTCTTAGTTCATACTGAGGACTGGGTTTCCCAGTTTGCAAATAATGATCTGAATAAACTCTCTTTAAATTTATTTTTTTAAGGTATCTCTAGACTTTTGTTTATGTAACTTTTTATAAAGAGTGCTAGTGGTGGCTAACATCACAATTTAGGTTTTAGTAGGAAATATGACAGAACTGATATCACTCAGCAATGCTACTGTGGCTGATCAGACTTTGTGTTTCTCCTGTTTTGGGGTCAGAAGTTCTTCGTCCAGGCAAAGGTCAAGAGTTGAAGCTGAGTAGCAAGAGGGATGAACTGTGCTAGTTATTCTGTTTGCTTCATCTAACCCCTACCTTGATCCAAACCATGCCCCTTACCCTGTGTGCCCCAGGACACTGACCTTTATGGATTCCATTGCTAAGCTTCCCTTTCCCTTGACTTCCAGATGGTTTTGGCCAAAGAGAGGCAGCAGCAAGGTATTGGAAGGTGACCACCTTTGCATGTCACACTTTTTATTTATTTTGTATTTTATTTATTCACTTCTTAAAATATTTTTATTGATTTCAGAGAGGAAGGGAGAGGGAGAGAAAGACAGAAACATCAGTGATAAGAGAGAATCATCGGCTGCCTCCTGCACGCCCCTTACTGGGGATCAAGCCTGCAACCCAGGCACGTGTCCTTGACCAGAATCAAACCCAAGATCTTTCAGTTCCAGGTGGATGCTCTATCCACTAAGTCAAACCGGCTAGGGCTGCTTGGTCACACCTTTGACAGAGGTTTTGTTCTGTGGTTACAGCGTTTGTCCAGCAGTTCTTTTTCTAAGGATCCACCCTTTTTCGAGGCTCTAAAAACACGATTGTTCAATATGACTCTTTTGTTTCAGGGATAGCAATAATTGCCCACCATTGCTGATCCCTGGGTGCTTTACCAAGTCTTTTGGTTCTCTTAATCTCACCCATACCTCTTTAGACGATACTTTCATTGAACTCTCTCAGTCACAGCCTTAGTGCTTGCCATGTCGTTCCTGCTGTTACATTGCTACACCATGCAGGAAAGGATAAATTGGGAGGAACCTGGTAAAGACAGCCATTGGAATGCCACTGCATGTGATGGGGAAAATGCAGCTAGGAATGCAGAACACAGAATACTGAGATTATGGGCACAGACAACAGTTGGCATCCTAGGTGAGCAATTCTGCATTACAGAGTAATAGCAATGAGTGATGGCATGAATTGTCTGGCAGGTGGACTAGGAATCAATAGTTTAAGAGCAGGAACTCTGGGAGAATTTGGTAGGCAAGTAGACAGAATAAGAGAATCGGGGTTTCCAGGTGTCAGGGCTTGGGACTAGCATTCTTGTCTCTGCTTGGGACTTTGTAAGTGCATATAAAAGCTTCAATCTGGATGATTCCATTTCTGAACAGATTATCAAATAGTGGTCCATTGACTTCACATCCATTCAGCAAATATTTATTAAGTCTCTCCTATATTGTAGGCCCCGACTTGAGCACCAAGAATATAAAAAAGAATAAGAGCCCTGCTGGCATGACTCAGTTGTTGAGCTGAGGATTGACCTATGAATCAGGAGGTCAGAGTTCAATTCCCAGTCTGGGCACATGCCCGGAATGTGGGCTCCATCCCCAGTAGGAGGCATGCAGAAGGCAGCCAATTAATGATTATCTCTCATCATTGATGCTTCCATTTCTCTCCCTCTCCCTTCCTCTCTAAAATCAATAAAAATATATATTTTTTAAAAACTGACTTCATGGGGCTCACAACCTCAGGAGATAAAGACATCTATGAATGCAATTGTAGTAAATGGTTACCAAGCATGGATATATTCTACATGTACCTCAAAGTACATATATAAAAAACTTAACTCATTATCTTCTAAAACTACATCTCTCCTCCTTCACTCTCCTTTGCATGAACAGCACGACTATGACATCAGGAAAACACAACGTCACTCTTATTAACTAACGCATGAGTTTAACCCCTCCATCCAATGGAGTTGGTCATTCCTCTTTTAAAAAATTCTATTGTGCATATCTTTATTATAGTGCTTTTCCTACCTATGATTCTGATGCACAGCCAAAGTTCGGATATAAATTTACCCCAAACTGATGTCATAATTGGTCCTTAGATAACAAGGTGATCTGTATATTATGTGTGTGAGTGATAGAGAAGAGTCTTAATATTTTGGTGAAGTGAATATGAGTGTATTGAGGTGGGGAATAGTATAAGTAGCTCTAGCTGGAAGCCTGTTGGAGATGTTGAAGATGTAGTGTAGCTGGTTATTCAATCAGAGATTCTTAGGCTGGCATCTCTGGATGCTGGCATCCCCACATCTAAGTTTCTTCATTGTTCTTAGCACTTTCGCTTCTTAGGGATTGACTCATGCTAATTGAACTCAAACAAGATCGAGAAGCCAAAATGTCAGTTTGTTATTCACTAGCAATAAGAAATACATGTCACTGCTTGGCAGCGCATTCTTTCCAGTGCAGAAAAGTCTCTGTAAAGCTGGATGAAACCCTTTCTACAGAGGTAGATGTCACATCAAGTAAAAAGCCTTCAGCCTCAGCTTCTTGCTTTCATGAGTCCCATGAGTGTTGGGAGTGGCTGGGACCTACAGAGTGCTTTAGGTAAAGATGAGAAGCCAAAACTGCAAACAGGAAGCATTTCTGGTAAACTGACTAAGAGATCTCATAAAAATGGGACCTGAATTTTCAAGCCTCTAATAATTCCTGGTGAATTATTTTTTCGTAGAAATATTTATTTTTGTACTTAACTTTAAATTTACAATTTTGATTTTTTTTTTATTATTAAAGAAGGTCCATCTGTTAGAATTTCAGCCCCTCCCTGCAAGTGTGGATCTGTCCCTTAGTCTTTAATGGAAGAGATATAGACATTCTGTTGGCATGACCAGGGAGTCCTCTTTCATGGACAAGACTCTGTTTACCTTTTCTTAGATTTCCAACCCTCCCACAATTCTTCTGTTACCACGTCATTGCTTCAGGCAGAAAAGAAGCAGTTTCAGTTACAGTTGACACCCTGTATTCCACAGAGATATTTTTGAGAAGACTTTGGAGACTCCTAAAGGAGATCTGAAAAGTTTCTTAGTACCTTCAGCATTCCTTTATTGATTTATTGACATATTAATTAATTGTTAAGCCTCATCTAAGGCTATTCTTCCATTGATTTTTAAAGAGAGTGAAAGAGAAGGGGAGAAACAGAAAGAGAAACATCAATGTGAGAGAGACACATTGATCGGTTGCCTCCAGCACATGTTCTGGCCAAGGCTAGGGATCGAGTCTGCAATCCAGGTCCATGCCCTTGACCAGAACCCAGGACCCTTCAGTCCACTGGCCAATGCTCTATCCACTAAGAAAAACCAGCCACGGTCTTCAGTGCTTCATTGAAAAACAATTTCTAAAGTTGGTCACTCACTCTTCTCTACATTTTGTTGCTGTTCATCTGTTTCATTTGAGGGAGACACTTTTCAGACTTTTTATTTCCTCATATTCTGGAAGTTATGGTACCCAGTGTACCCTATATACTATTAACAATGAGGCCATTCCAAGTAATTTTCACCAATTCTCTGATGTGCTTTTTGTCAGCCTACCAAATAAAGGGGCATGAGTTACAGAAGATTTGTCAGTGATGAAGTGATTAAAAACAAGTTTGTTTCCACTACTTTCTCTTCATATATTTTTAAAAGGGAAATACCTTGATAAATGGGCCTGTAGAAATTGCAGGTATAAGGCTGTTTCTCCAAAATCCAGAGGTGTAGCTCTGTTAAAGATAGATTCAAACAGCTTCAGTGTAACTGTATTTCACATTTATTTCAGAGCTCAGAGCTTCAACTTTTCTAGATATTCAGAGCAAACAATCTTTTGAGTGAGTAGAATAGTGATCTGGCCTTTAAATTTCTTTCTGTGCAGTAACTGTACGTTTCCACTTTTTGTTCATTGTGTGATTTTATTTTGTTTTGTGTCCTCAGACAGTGATACATGGTAATCACCCAACATTGGAGGGCAACCTAGATCTTTGGTGATTTAAGGCTGTATATCTTTTCTAGGTGTGCCATCAAGAAGTACCACAAAGTGGCTAAGAATGAAAAGAAAATGTACTGTTTCACAGTTCTGGGATTCAGAGGTCCAATATGAAGGTAATGGTAGGGCCATGCACGCTCTGTAGGACCAGGGGAGAATCCTGCTTTGTCCCATAGTTTCTGGGTGTCCTTGGCTTGTAGCAGCATAACTTCAATCTCTGTTTCTGTGTTTTGTTTTGTTCTAATATTTTTTATTGATTTCAGAAAGGAAGAGAGGAGAGATAGACAGAAATATCAATGATGAGAGGGAATCATTGATAGGCTGTCTCCTGCATATCCTCTACTGGGGATTGAGCCCACAACCCAGGTATGTACCTTTGATCAGAATCAAACTGGTGACCCTTCACTCCACAGGCCAATGCTCTATCCACTGAGCCAAATCAGCTAGAGCTCTGTTTTCGTTTTCACATGGCCTTTTTCCAGTGCCTCTGTGTCCTTTTCTGTTTCTTCTAAGGATATTTTCAGTGCATTTAGAGCCCATCTAAATCCAGTATGATCTCATCTTGATTCTTACCTTAATTATATCTGCAAATACTCTATCTTATATAATAAAAGCCTAATAGGCAAATTATTCCCTCGGGTGGTTGTTCTATTGAAAGTTCGAAGGGAGGGGGGAAAAAGAGAGGGAACCAGGAGTTTGAATGCTCGCTATGATGTGCAACCAGGGGGCAGTGTCAAACATGGTGGACATTGGTGACACATTGTGACCTCTTGCTGGCTACCTGGGGGCAGAGGTGACCAGGACGGATGTGTGGTGAGAATGTGGGGCGTCCTCCGAGCTTGGTCTCACTCCCCCTGCTATCCTCTCCCAGATGCTAGGGCTCGTGCCAGGGAAGCCCCCTCAAGCTCAAGTGCCAGCCACCTGTGAGGAGCCCAGAAGAAGCCTGTCCCACACCTATGCAGCCTTTTCTGGGTGAGCCAGGCTGCAGCCACCAGGAATGCAGAGGCTGGTTGGGCTCCAATGGGTTCTCACAAGAGCTGGTCTGTGAGGCCGGCTGGAAGAGAGGATGCTGCCTGCCTCACTTCTATGTAGTGCTGCTGGGTGGCCCAGAGGCCCACGCTGTGCCCCAGCTCAGAGTGTCCAGCTGCACTTACAACATCTCTGTGTGAGGACTCGGGCACTGTGACTCACCTGGGGGCTGCCCAGGGCCAAGAGGTCAGCTGGGACCTGCCCTTCCACACAAGATACTCACTCTTTGATTGCTGGCCAGGTCTAAGGACCACACCCATGCATGAATTTTGTGCACTGGGCCTCTAGTTTTCAAATCGGGTCACATTCTGAGGTTCTGGGTGGACATGAATTTTGGAGGACATTATTCAACCCACTTCAACTGAACTTCATTGGGTGCTAGAGACACAGTTCCTTTCCTGTCTGGGAGATGGTACTTCATGGTTGCAAACTCAACAGAGATAGCCCATCCATGCTTCCACCAGCCATGGAGCTTTTGCAGCTGCCAGGAAGATGGGAAAAAGCTGAGTTCAAAAGGCAAGGGTCACCTCTGCCTAAGAAAGAGAGATGGGAAGCAGAAGTAGTTTGTAGCTGTGAAAATCTCCTCCAGCTTAATTTCCTTCTAAAAAGTCAACAGAGGCCTTCTAAGATTTGGGTGTTTTTACAAAAACTTTAATTTCTTTATTTTCTGAAGCATTTATGTTTCTGTTCTTCATGACAGCTCATTCTCCTTGTTTCCCTTGCTCCAGATTTGAACACAATGTGTAAACTTTACCTTAATCCTCCTGCTATCGGTTTCTCAACCCCCACTTCATTCTTTACCCTGATTTTCTCTACTCTCCCTCCTTTTATTCCTTTTTCATTCCCCTGTTTTATCAGTGTCCAAATCTATTTCTTTCACATAACAACCTAGGTCCCTCAGACCCCAGTGAGTATAGGCAGGCAGTAGACACTGGCAGATTCCAAAAACAGTGCACAGCTCTGTCTCCCAGGTGTTTATATGTTGGTGTGGTCATTGTCTTGACACACCTTTGTCATTTTATTTATTTATTTATTTTTATTTTAAAAATATTTTTATTGATTTTTGAGAGGAATGGAGAGAAAGATAGAAACATTGATGATGAGAGAGAATTATTGATTGGCTGCCTTCTGCGTGCCCCCTACTGGGGATTGAGTCCACAACCTGGGCATGTGCCCTTGAGCAGAATTGAACCTAAGATCCTTTAGTCTGCAGGTCAATGCTCTATCCATTTAGGAAACTGGCTAGGACAGTGGTCAGCAAACTGCAGCTTGTGAGCCACATGTGGTTCTTTGGCCCCTTGAGTATGACTCTTCCACAAAATACCACAGCCTGGGCGAATCTATTTTGAAGAAGTGGTATTAGAAGAAGTTTAAGTTTTAAAAAATTGGCTCTCAAAAGAAATTTCAACCGTTGTACTGTTGATATTTGGCTCTGTTGACTAATGAGTTTGCCAACCACTGGGCTAGGGCAACATCTTTATCATTTTAGGCATTTCATTTTAGGAAAGTGTTTATTTAAACTACTAGAGGCCTGGTACATGAAATTCATGCACTGGAGGGTTGTCCCTCAGCCCAGCCCGCACCCTCTCCAATATGGGACCCCTTGGGGGATGTCTGACTGCTGGTTCCTAACAACTTGCCTGCATACCTGCCTGATTACCCCTAACCACTTCTGCCTGCCAGCTTGATAACCCCCTAACCACTCCCTGCCAGCTTGATTGACACCTAACTGCTCCCCTGCCAGCCTGATCACCCCCAACTGCCCTCCCTTGCTGGCCATCTTTATAACAATGTGGAACAGCCATCATATGACATGAGGTTGTGAGGGTCAATTTGCATTTTACCTCTTTATTATATAGGATATTTACAAAATAGCTAACAAATTTGGAGTTAACTTGTGCATACAGGCCCACAAAGTACTCTATTTATTAAATTCTGATCTTTTAGGCTTTTTGTGTTTGTTTTGTTTTAAGGGTTTGGGGTTGTTGAGTAACAATAAATGACAAGGACAGAAAGGTTTGTGCCCGTCACGGGCAATGTCAACAATGTACCAACCAACAGGAACATCCTCCTTTGATGGTGTTTTCCCATTCCTTTCAAAGTCTATTTCATTTGTTTCTGCGGAGCTGTACAGATAGCAATCATTATGAGAGTCATTTCAATGTGAGGGCCACTTCATCTTATTTTCTGCACTTGCTGCGACCTTGCCTATGTTGTAATTATTTTTCCTGGTTGCTACTTCTTATATTGCAAAAACAATTTTTATATTCTTTTATCCTTCCTTTCTCTAGAGTGAGGCAGTTACGGTAGAAGATTGGTTTCATTCAGTACCTGACCCAGACTGGGGCTACAAAAAGAAAGTCCTGAGTCTCCTTACCTCTTACAACCGGCTGTTAGCTGTCTCTAGCTCAATGACACTTAAAATTATTCCAGAAAAAATTACACTTGTGTTTCATTTTTGTTTTAATTACTTTCTTCCTCCTGTCTCCAATCTTTTCTCAGTCCTTTAAGACATTTTTTTTGAGACTTTCATTTAAGAGATGCTGAAAGGAGGAGCACTGGATTTCCCCCATTTATTCGACTATATTAGATTTGCCATGTGTCAGTGAAATATATGACAAAATTTGCATACCCCAAATGTGCGTTTCATAGCATATAACCTCATCCAATATATAAAATGCAGTGATGTGTAACTGAAAATTTCTAAGTCATGGCAGACTTATCACAGTAACTAAGCAGGAGTTGAGGGGCAGTCAGCTTGCTCCCTGAGTTATGCCCTGCACAAGGAACAGACTCTCCAACAGAGATTGACCCTGAAACCAACAGAGATTGACCCTGAAAATGCCAAGGGACTTGCAACTTTCTTGATTTGGATAATTGTGACAGAGACCTTAAAGCCTGCAAAGCCTGGAATATTTATTTTCTGTTTTTTTACAGAAAAAATTTTGTTCACTCTTCGATTTATTTATTTAAATATATATATATATATATATATATATATATATATATTCATTGATTTTTAGAGAGGAAGGGAGAGGGAAAGAGAGATAGAAACATCAATGATGAGACAGAATCATTGATCAGCTTCCTCATGCACACTGAGGATCGAGCCCAAGACCTGGACATGTGTCCTGACTGGGAATTGAACCATGACCTCCTGGTTCATAGGCCAGTGCTCGACAACTGAGCCAGACCGGCTGTGCGACCCTGCTTTAGATGGAATGGAGTTATTGATTTCTTAGGCCTCCATTCTTGATTGATTCCAAAGTCCCTTCTGTCAGGTGGCACTGCCTATAGCTTCAGCTACACCGTTGCTAGAGCTCTTTCTGAATTCTGGTGACCATCCCTTCCTCTGGCCTGGTTAAGGCCTACAGGGAGTTCTCATTGCTGCCAGTCACAGGGAGCAGCACTGTCTTTTGTTGCCCTCCTTTATCCCTGTACACGCTATGCCCTTCATGTCTCCAGTTGGCTTGTGCCATCTATTTCCTTCTGAGATCCCAACCTACCTATGGCATGCCACATGCATTGTATTGTGCTAGGAGCAGTGGGGGGCGGTGGGGGGAAAGGCAAGGCCAAATCCATATACTTGTTTTTATTAAGGTTTTTATGATGAAAAACGTTAAAGGATGCAGGTAAGATAAATACAAATGACTATTATATAGGAAAAACTGCAGTAAGAACAAGAGAGACAGACAAATAAGGCAGAAGGGGGAGATCATAGATGGTTGAAATACTCAGGGAAGGCTTTATGGATGAAGTGGTGTTTGAACTGCACCCTAAAGGATGAGTTTCGGAGAGGTGGACACTTTTGTAGATGAGAATGACAGGTAGGTGGACAATACAGAAAAATAAGTGATAATAACCAGTTTCTTTATATAGACATTTGGCAGAACACTTTGGACATCATTTTATTTTATCCTCACAATGACCTCATGAGGCAACATTGTGTGAATGACTTTTGGTGCGTTCAGGTTACTGAGACGCCCAGAGGCTCTTGTTCAGGCGAATGAGATGGTCAGAGTTGTGTGCTTAAGGGAATACCGTCCAGGTAGTTTACAAAGGGGTCTGCATGCGGGTGATAGTAGAGGGATTTGAAAGGACAGGTTAAGGTTGACAGGCCAGAGGAAGAACTAAAGCAAACTTGGTTTCAGGTCTGGTGAGGTGCTCATTAGGAAGTTGGCGATATCAAGGTCCGAGCTGGAAAACAGCAAAAAGAGAAGTCTTAAGTGGGGGACAAGGGGCGGGGCGTCATCAGGAAGATCACTTTGGATATGTGAAGCTGAAGATACAGAGGAAAATTGCTACTTTCAGAGAAGATTCTAATCCACTCCGCAATTAGAGGCGTGAGAGGAGTTCATAAGAATATTCTAGGCTCTGGATCATCGACAGGAGAGTTTGATAGTTTACCACGTCTGGGGCAGGAATGAGAAAAGTGTGAGTATAAACACAGGAGGGAAGAGTACCTTCTGCCCATTGACTCCTTAGCAGGACCACGGATGGGCTTCCGGAGCAGCACAGCCCCTAGTGCTGAGGCTAGCGTTTATGAAATGCACTTCCCCCAGTTCCTCGGGGGCCACTTAGGGCTTTTAAAGCACGTTGGGCTTGGTTCGCATGATTCATAGGAATCATTGAGCGTGGATATACTAATCTTTTTCAGTCTCAGTTTGCTGGGCTCAAAAACTGTTCTACGAACTGGTATCTGCCTTCAGAGGCTTGCTATGGGGCTGTGAACATGCTTTGAGAAAAAAAAAAAATATTGCTAAACACACGCAATGGACATGAACTCACAACTTTCCCCAGGAAATACACGCATCAATGCAGCGTGTGTGGCCCAGGCTACGTTCGTCCTTCCCCGTCCCTGCCTGTCCTCCGCTGCCGACAGTTACGAACTTGGTCAATAACTGTCCTGAGAGGACCTGACGGCCCGGCTAAGGACGCGGGTCAGCCCTCTGAAAGGCTGAGGATTTTCGGGGCGGAGCGGGGGCGGGCATGACCCAGCACCTGGGAGCGCCGCCGATTGGCGGAGGAGAAGGTTGTTCCCTCAGGCCGGCCGCTGATTGGCTGCGGGGAGGAGGCATGACGTCCTCAGAAGTTGAGCAAACACCTCCTCCTCTCGCCTCGCATCCCGATTGTTGCTGGGACTTCGGGGCCTACCCTGCCGGGACCGGGAGCTGGGAGGCGGCGGGGACCGATCGGCGCCCGGGAGGACGAGGTGAGGAGGGGTGCGGCGGGCTCCGCCGACCGGGTGCGCTGGGAGGAGGTCGCCGGCGGGACGCGGTTGCGGCCGGGAGCCATCCGCAGACCCCGGGCTCGCCGCTGCGCGCAGGGGCTGGGAGAGCGAGGACGGAGGGGTAAGCCCGGCCGGGGGCGCAGCTGGCGCAGCTCCGAACTTGCTGAATAGAAGGGGGAGGGATGCCATTCGGATTTCTCCTTTGGCGGCGGAAGCGGGTGGGGCTGCCGAGGAGCAGAGGATTGGTGTGGAAGCCCGGGAGCGAACCCTCAGCTGATCCTTGGACTGAGTGCTTATTTAGATTGGCTGGCTGCGCGGGAAGGTCGATGGAGATGATGGGGGGCCACCCCCCCCGCCCCCACCGCCGCCGTCTTTCTGTGCAGTTGTTTTTCAGTTCTGGCCTGCTTAGCCCAACTCTGATCCCAAACTTCTCACCCTGGCCATCCAGGGCTGGCTTTGACATGGCCCCCCTGGCCCCTTTCCTGCCCCAGACCTGCAGGCTCTGTGCGGGCTAGTGAGGAGCTCGCCCGGCGAGTGGGTGCGGGTAGAAGCTGTTTGTTTGCTCGCCCTGCTTGATCCAAGAGGGCTCCCCTGTCCTCAAAAACTTCCAGAAGAGATGTGCTTTTCAGGCACCGATTTTAGGGGAGAGGAAGTGGGTGGGCGCCTGGAGAGAGGGAAGGAGAGCGTGTTCAGTAACCCCAACAGCGAAGAACGTGTTTTGATATCGTGGGTCATCAGGTATCGGAATGTGGGAAAGGTGTAGCTGTGGTCATGCAGGTGTAGCTAGCTGTACCCAGGCCGCTGACCCGGGCAGTGGCCTTCACACACTTTATTTAAGAAAGAAACCACTCATAGCGCTTAGTGTGGACATGTTATTATCTATGTGTGTTAATCTCAGATGAAATCACTTAAGATGCATTCCTGTTTCAGGGATGCTAAAATGTGAAAAAATAAAAAAGTCTTACATTTGATGAAAGGCAGCATCAAAATGGTAAGTTATCTCTCTTGGATGTCCAGGCCTAAGGAGGACGTTGGAAAGAGGGCTTTCTGGGCTCCTGTTTTGGATGTAAGGGAGTCAACATGAAGCCATTGTCAAGGCCTTACAGCTAGCGTGTCAAACTCAAAGGCTAACATGGGCCAAATAAGCAAAGTTTAAGTTTATGTGGGCCGCAAAAAAACAAAAATTTCAATTTTCATAGAAACGTAGTTTATTTCGATAGAGACATGCTGAATACAAAGAGCTGAAATAAATGAGTAATCGTTAAAATAAAATAATAGAACATTTTAATAAAAATTAATATTTTTTCTTGAACATGAACTTGCCAGACACTGAATAACTGCACAAATTCATAACCGTAACGCAAATAAACCTATTTTTCTTGTCTCCGAAAGCGAAATATTTCCTGTTGCATACACCAAAAAAAGTCAGTCCAAGAGTAATGATGTGGCCATTGGCTGCTAAAACATTCGCTGCTGGTGTTAGTGGAAGGAAATGGTGAGCCTGTGTGTAAGGAAATGAATGCAACACGATTATAGTAATAAGTCATTAGTAAACATTGTAGTTCATTATTAATAATTATGTATAACAGGATATTGTAAAAATTAAGTTACAAAAGATTTATTAAAATGTTTCTTACATACCGTTATATTGGCTGGAATATTCGTTCTGGGCCGCCTGGGGCGAGTTTGACATGCTCGCCTACCAGGTCTGACCGAGGAGAGGAAGGTAGTGTGTCTTTTGCTGGTGGTGTCGCTGTGCTCATCTTCGAGGAGCGGGCAGGGGTCGAGACATCGTTTATTAACGTTTACGGAGTGTTTACAGCATGCAAGGCAGTGCTCAGCACTTTATATATATTAATTCAAATAAACTTCACAGCACACTTGACTCCGTGTTGCAGATGAAATATAGAAAGTTGTTATGCAGCACCGAAGTCACAGAGTAAGTGGAGTCCAGTTGCCAGGCCATCTGTGGAGGCAGGGAGTTGGCGTTCTTTTGAGGTGTGCCCCTCCTGTTGCGAGCTCTGGGCTCCGGATGAGTGCAGTTAGTTAATGGTAACAGGAGAATGTCTGCCTCCCATAGTCTTTTTTTGTGTTTTTGCTTCCTTGTTTAGTATACTTTAGCTGAGTATACTCCCGGAGTCAGAGTGTCTATTTATGTTCTAAAATTCTAATGATTTTATAATCCACAGTGCTTGGACACTAATCCTTAATAGACTATGAGAACTGAAAAGGACTTTTGTGCTATAATCTAGTCTGGAATACGAAACTGAGGTGAAGAGAAGGAACCCATAACTAGTTATTAGTTTCAGCTCCCAGGTGTGTATTTTCCTACCATACTGTATTGCATTTCATAACATTTATTGGTCTATAAGATCTTTTTTGTTATTGTTGAATGTTGTGGCTGAAAGTGGAGGTGGGGAGGGGAATATGAGTCCCTATTTGGTGTGTCTATTTTGTTTTCTCTGCAGCATAGGTCTTTATGATGTTCACTTAAACTTGGTCATTGATTCATTCATATTTTTTTTTCTTAAAACATTTTAATTCTCCTATGCACCAGTAACAAAAGATGAATAAAACACCGTTTATTCCCTCAGAGCATTTACAGTTTAGCAAAGAGTAAGACAAATAAGCAGAGAGACATTTTGGATGAGTCTCCAATTCAGAACGAACTTTGCATTCCATCTCAGTGAAACAAAGTCTGTGGGCTAGACACCAGGAGAATCTCATATCCTTTGATAACTATGCCTAGTTCATGGTCTTGAGAACTTATGAGTATTCTTAGACCAGGTTAGTCAGTATTAATAGAGTCCACCCACCCAAGTCTACTTTATTTTGTTTTTAAATTTTTGGCTGACTATAAGGAGTTTAATGTGGAAGCATTAAAGGGTGTAGCCTTGCAACAGGAAGTACAGGTATGGAGGGAGGATGATGTTATTGCATGCCCAAGCCTAGTTCTAGCAAGCCTTGGGGTTGGAAGGTATTTGAAGTAGTCCTAGGCCATCATCAGGTGTTCTGTTAATGTGTAACTTTTTTGGACTTCTCCAGGATTATTAACATTTGAATACCAAATGCTATGTAGTGTGGGCCAAGGCGCATGATCATGGAGCTGCCTTCCCTTAGGTATAGTACCAGGGCTTCCTGGAAAACCATAGTTTTTAAAAGCATCTGTGGTTTTTGAGTGATGTGGAAGGGTAGGTATAAAACATTTTCATTTCTCATCCATTTTCTTATTTTAACTCAAGGCTACTTCATTCGTTAGTCTCTCAATATTTAATTAAGACGTGTGCCTGTTTGGTACAATTAATTGGCATTGAGAAATCTCTCCATGTGATTTAGTTTTAGTTTGCATTATTGAATTATAGTCTAGAGGCATTATTTTAAAAATCTAAAACATAAGGACATAGAGCACATCTCTGACTACTGGGGCCAGAGATGGGAGATTTGGACTTAATTTGTTAATTAGGAATTTGTCATCCTTTATACATGTCCCACTGGAAACAACAGAGATTAGGAGGCCCTTTTTGTACTTAAGTTCTTATATTTAACTCACAAATTGTTCTGGTTTAGGTGGATGGTTTGTGAGTTTAAAAAGTTTCCTGGTTAGGTTGATGCTATCAAAGGGACTGAAAAGACTTAAAGGATTTTTTAATGTTAGATGAAAGAATAAAAAGCTCTATGGAGCCCTCAGCTCTATTAAACTACCTACCACTCTTACTCATGAAAATCAGCACAAATCAAATACAATGTTATATGGCATAAGTACTACCTAAACCGTAGCAGATAGATGTGACTTAACCAGTTAACTGCCGCGATATTTGGAATTTAATTATAAAAGGTCTGCTGCTTGCATCTATAGATGCTTATGGCGTACAAATGGTTAATCCAGTGACATTTAAAAGTTACGCCTACCAGAACAGTAGACGGTTTTTATTGTAATTCATTCATAGAAACTTGGAAAATGATTTTTATAAACCACAGAAAATTCCTGATTTTATGGGCTCACTACCTTCAGGGTCACTCTGACTCCAACATTCGATTAGGGTCAGTAATTGACATGTCACCATCAGATTTTTAAAATTTTCTAGAAATTCATTTGAGAGAGAGAGAGAGAAAGAGAGAAAGAGGTGGGGGTAGAGAGAGATGAGAAACATCGATGAGCTGCGTCCCACATGTGCCCTGACTGGGAATCGAACCCGCCACCTTTTAGTGTACAGGACGATGCTCCACCAACTGAGCCACACCAGATTTTAACGGGGGCCATTTAGTTAAATGAAATTGTCCCACCCTACTCCTGTTGGATCCCATGAAAATGAGCAAAAATAAAATTTCTGCTTCTTTAAAGGTACCTAATATTATGCTATGCACACCTTAGGAATCCACAAGATTTTTTTGAATTAAAGAAATCAAAACACCTCTTCTATAATCAATGGGAAAAATCTAACTCCATCAAGAAAATTTTGGGCTTTTATTATATTGTTATTTAAATATCCAAATGACCAGGTACCACCATATTAATATATATAATTGTACAAAGACCAATCTAGTCATTATTATTTTTTAATATATTTTATTGATTTTTTACAGAGAGGAAGGGAGAGGGATAGAAAGTCAGAAACATCGATGAGAGAGAGACATTGATCAGCTGCCTCTTGCACGCCCCCTACTGGGGATGTGCCCGCAGCCAAGGTACATGCCCTTGCCGGAATCGAACCCGGAACCCCGCAGTCCGCAGTCCCACGCTCTATCCACTGAGCCAAACCGGTCTCGGCTAATCTAGTCATTATTTGAAAGGACCTTCTCAAATACGTATCAGTTCCTCTGCTTGTGAATATGGTTTTTCCTCAGATAGAATCTTTTATAAATACTAGTACATTTCACAAAATTTTCTTTGTTTCTTTCATGTGATTTGGGGTGTTGATATACTTAATCAATATAGTTTATATCATGGTCACTGAAAGAGAATTGTGGGATATGTATGGAGTGCCATGCTCTATCTATGTATTTCTATTCAAGTACAGACTCCTATGTGTGGAGGGGGAAGAGTCCCACAGAATGGACTCCCACATGGGAAGTGAGAAAAAGTCCTCTCTATTTCTATTTTTAATCACCATTTTCCTTTTCATTTCTCTCAAAAAGAATAGAAAATACCAAGAACATTTAAGTGTGTTCTCCTTCTTCCCCTGATTCTCATGTGTACATTGCAAAGATCGATAATTTGTAAGTTGAAAGAAATTCTTAAGTTGTCCCCCCCCCCATTGAGAGATGGAAAGAGAGGTACTGCGATATCCCATACTGTGTCCTATTGCTAAGGCCATCCACTGATTGTCCCCCGTCTCTGTGCATATCTGAGCATCTAGTTCCCTAGAGTACTCCCACGACTTTCAGAGTCATTTCAAATTCCCAATCAATTCTAGGGAAGTAAAATGTGTACCTTGTTTTATAAAAACATGGGATAGAATCTTTTACATTTCATTTTTATGCTATTGAAACATTAGCCCTTCCTGTGTTGAAGGGAAGATGTTAGCAACTGTCAGGGGAAGGGCCTTGTTCCCCTCCCCTGACTGGGTGACACTTCCCTTCCCCCCCTTAGTCCTCTTCTCTTGCTCCTCCTTATTCTCCCCAGATTTTTCTTTGTCTTCTCCTCTTGCTCTTCCCCATCCTCTTTGCTCATGCTATAAGCCGTTTTCAGCACCTGTCACCAGGAGGTGACCAGGCCAGCGCCCGTGGTAAGCCAGGGGCCTTCCTGCTTTGTCTCACTGGAGGTATTGCCAGAAATAAACATGTTGTTACTTCCTGATCTCCTCGGAAAAACACAAATTCCAGGATAGAGACACCCAGAACAGCCAATCCGGACATTTCCATGAAATACCAGACACCTGCCGTGCCTCCCCTAAAAGCAATGGAGAAATCTTCACTGTTAATAGTTCAGGATAACCTTACAGTGAAATGAAGGGTGGGCCCGGAAAGTTCTAGGCTGAGACCAAGTTTCCGGTTCAAGCAGTTAGTAATGCAGTAATACCTGCATTCATGTTTTCCTAAGCTCCCAGAGAACTGCACTTTATCTCAGCAGGGACGCAGGAAGGGTTTTTGGTGGCACGTGGGAAAGGGGTGGGTAGAGGCAGCCCATGCTTGGGGCAGAACTTGTCGTTCACTAAAACTGTTAAAGCCGATGCCATATGGACCAGAATGATTTCTGAAACAAGCTGGCAGCAGTAACAACCTGTGTCCGATCTACATGGTGTGGATCTGCAGGCTTCGGCAAAAAGAAAATCCCGAGTGTTAAATAGTAACAGGAATCCTGCTTCTGCTTCAAAGCATCAGTTCTAGTTAGACTCCAGGTCAGTTTCTTCACCTGTAATATGGGGTAACAATGGTATCCCAAGATAAGACGTTTGCAAGGGGAAAATAAAATAATATCTGCAAGGTGCTCGGCCTGGGGCTTGGCATATTCTGTCGAGTCAGTGATAACCATTGTTAACATTTGTTTGAAAACAAAGTTACGGGACTTGTGGTTTGAGACTTGCCTACAAAAAGGGAAAGTGAAAGCAGCTTCCCAAATAAACTTCGGAGGCTCCCACGCTGCTGCCTTCTGTTCCTGTCCCCCTCAGAAAGCCTGCCTTTGCCAGTGTCTGTTACATACGCGTGTCTGTGTCTCTCCTACCACATCGCACTTCTCCACCCCAGACGGAGGAGGAAGAGGGATGGTCCCCAAGGGAGGAGCAGCTGTGGTTATGAATCAGGTTGAGGGGGGAGAGAGGCTGTATTGTCTAAAAGTGTTCCCTCATGTTAACACCAAGAATTGCTGCAAAGAACAGAGAATGTGGCGTCCCTCCACGACCTATGGAATATGAAATTCAGCTCCTGCTGGGACGATGGGGCCATTTCTGGGCTTACCTGTGTGTTAAAAAGAATTGCATGTCTTCGGAGTGGGTTTTATTGGAGAACATAGGGATTCAAGTTTCATGGGCTGCTGCCATTTTTTCCTCTGTCTTGGGAGACAATAACTGCTCTGTGCTTTGTTGGGTTTGGCCTCAATGCTGTCTCTTTTAAAAACAAAAGTATGTTAAATAAACCAGAATTTAGAGAGGGTACACAGCAGTCTTTTCCTGAGATGCTGATCAGCCATGTGGGCCCTAAACCATCTGCGTGCTCACTTGCTGTGTGCAGCCCTTTCTGTCCGTGCCCTCTCCTTCCACAGCCTTCTTAGAGGGGCTCCTTGCTGGTCCCTTTGCTCTTGTGGTCTGTGGTGCTGTGAGTTGCCTTTTCGGGTGGCAAGTATTTGTATGTCCCCGGGTTTGGATAAACATTCCCCATCGTTGTGGTGGGTCTGATTTAGAGGTTGCAGTCTGATGTAACAGTAATGTATTCCATACCAACTTGGCTAAATGCTAGTAGTAATTGGTAGAACCTTTCTGGGAGATGTGAAATCATGTAGACTATATATATATATTTCAGGAAGGAAGGGAGAGGCAGAGAGATAAAAACATCAATGATGAGAATAATTGATCGGCTGCTTCCTGCCTGCCCTCTACTGGGAATCAAGCCTGCATGCCCTGGATCAGAATCGAACCTGGGACCTTTCAGTCCGCAGGCTGATGCTTTATCCACAGAGCCAAACCCGCTAGGCCTATAGTCCCTATATTTTGATGCCAGCCTTAAACATAAGAACCTAAACATTAGCATCCAAACGATCCAGCAAGTTATCATCTGAATGACATTTGACTACTAAATGTATTTAGTCATATGAAGAGGGATAGAATACTGTTTGATATTTATGCTCTATCTAAAACTTTATGGAAACTTTGTCGTGAGCCTCTTGTAAACATTTCAGGATTGAATCAATGAGTGGAATTGTGCAGTCTGGAGTAACAGCTAGAAAGCTGGCTGAGACAGGGTCAGGTTTAATATGAGGGGAGGTTTGTTCTGGAAAGGAAACCCAGGGAAAGGGAACAGCATGTTTAGAGCCACAAAAGGCCAGTGAGGGTGAGGCTGGGAATCCCAGGTGGAGGCAGGGATTGCGTTCAGGGATCTGCTTCTTAAAACTCTTAACACACGGGGTGGACAAACATGTGTGTTTGCTTTGTTTTCTTCAATTTCCAGTCTGCCCGGGACCAATACTTTTATAAAATTCAGTAACAGCGAATCACAAGAAAAGTGCCCGTGTGATTTGAGGGTCTCTAAGTGCTAACTTTCTGTTTCTGCGCTAATCTCATCACAGCCAGTGAAAATGAAAGCGGGCCACTGAGGAGCAGGCCGCTCAGCAGTGAGCAGCACTCCTAGGAAACGGTCCGAGATGAAACTTGAAACACATTAGAGCTAAGAATCTTGTCCGTGGTTAAAGAATTCCAAACTTCATGCTCTCAAAATTGACGTCCATTAGCTTCCTATATTTGCACTGCAGGTTAACTTGCTTAAAACTTTTGTGCTGAATAGTTGTTTGATAAAAACATATATTTAAAAATCGACTTCAGCTTCCCAGATATAGGTTAGTGTCCCATAAGTTGCTCTGTACTTTCTTTAAAAAAAAAAAAATCGTCACCCAAAGATAGGTTTTTATTGATTTTGAGAAACACAGGGAGCAAGAGAGAGAGCAAGATGTGAGAGAGAAACATCGGTTGGTTGCCTCCTGTACACACCCTGCAAACTAGGTGTGTGCTCTGCTGGGGAGTCAAACCCGAAGCCTTTGGGACGGCCTTTCCCAACCGGCTGAGCCACCTGGCCAGGGCGCTCTGTCCGTTCTTTCAGTTTTGGAAATAAGTAACGACGTTTGTGGCAATTTGCGTTTGTCCGGGTGAAGGAACACTGTGCAGTCCAGGCTCCCCCTCCTGTTCGCTCTGTCTTGTACCTGCTCCCCTCTGCTCCCCGGGCTGGTTGGCTTTTCCAGCAGATTTCTTAGGAGACCAGAACTGACCTGCGAGCCCGCCCGCCTCTGCTTGCCCCGCGCGCTCTCACGATGTCTTTGCAGCCACCAGGCTCCAGGATGCTGCGCTCCTGCAGCAGCCGCCTGTGCGGGCGGGGGCCCGGCCTCCGCAGGGGCCTCCACCACAAGCCGGTGATGGCCGTGCGGCGGGAGGACGTGAACGCCTGGGAGCGCAGGGCGCCGCTGGCCCCCCGGCACATCAAAGGGATCACCAACCTGGGCTACACCGTCTTAATCCAGCCTTCCGATCGGCGAGCCATTCACGACCAGGTAACTACCGCCCGCGTTTTAAACCCGAGAGAGTAAAATGGCCTGTGGGTGGAAAGGAGGGAGCCCCGAGGGAAAAGGAAACGTGGCCCGTGCCCCTTGAATGACCACAGGGCCATGTTTCTGGACTCCGGTTGTCACGAGATGGCTAGTTAGGGTCCTGACCCGAGTCCGGAATCCCACCAATAAATGTTCTTTTCATTCTGTCATGCTTTCTCCCGCTGAGGGGGAAAGGGACTGCTTTAATGTTTAAAACATGCTTGACCTTTCTACTCTTTCAAGGTGTTAAAAATGTCTTAATTGAATTTATTGGGGTGACATTGATTAATAAGATTATATAGGTCTCAGGTGTGCAGTTCTGCACTTCATCATCTGTATGTAGTATTGTCTGTTCACCCACCAAAGGCAAGCGTCCTTTTGTCATTATTTATCACTCCTTTACTCTCTTCTGTCTCCCCACCGACCCCCCCGCCCCCCCTTTTTTCCTTCTGGTAATTACCATCCTGTTGTCCGCGTCTATGAAGTTTGGTTTTGTTTCATCCCTTCACCCTTTTCACCCAGCCTGCCAACCCACTCCCTTCTGACCTCTGTCAGTCTGTTCTCTGTATCTATGAGTCTTTTCCTCTTCTGTTCGTCAGTCTATAGTGTTCATTAGATTCCACCTGTAAGTGAAATCATGTGGGATTTGTCTTTCTCTTACCGGCTTATTCACCTAGCATAATATTCTCCAGCTCCATCTATGCTGTTCCAAAAGGTAAGACTTCTTTCTTTTTTTACAGTCTAGTAGTGTTCCATTGTGTAAATGAACCACAGCTTTTTAATCCGCTCATCTGCTGATGGGCACTTGGGCTGCTTCCAAATCTTGGTAATTGTAAATAATATTACATTGAACATGGGGTGCATGTATTCTTTCGAATCATTGCTTCAGGTTTCTTTAGATATATTCCCAGAAGTTGAATCACTGGGTCAGATGGAGTTCCATTTTCAATTTTTTTGATGAAACTTTATACTATTCTCCACAGTGGCTGCACCAGTTCGCATTCCCACCAACAGTGCAGGAGGGTTTCCTTTTCTCCACATCCTCTGAGACTAGCACTTGTTGTTTGTTGATTTATTGATGATAGCCATTCTGACAGGTGAGAGGTGATACCTCATTGTAGTTTTAATTTGCATCTCTTTGATGATTAGTGACATTGAGCATTTTTTCATATGTCTATTGCCATCTGTATAGCTATATAACCTCTGGAGAAGTGTATTCAGATCCTTTGCCAGTTTTTTACTGGATTGTTTTTGTTGTTTTTTTGGTGTTGAGCTATGTAAGTTTTTTTAAAAATAAATTTTAGATATTAACCCCTTATCAGATGTCTCATTGGTGAATATATTCCCCCATTCAGAGGGTTGCCTTTTCATTTTGCTGATGGTTTTCCTTTGTTGCATAAAAACTTTTTTTAGTCTGATGTAATCTCTTTTGTTCATTTTTTTTCCTTTTTATGTAATCTCTTTTGTTTATTTTTTCTTTTCCTTTACCCAATGAGATATATCAGAAAAAATGTTGCTATGAGAAATGTCCAAGATTTTTTGGCCTATCTTTTCTTCTAGGATTTTGGTTGTGAGTCTTACATTGAAGGTTTTTTTTTAAGTCCATTTTTGAGTTTATTCTTGTGTATGGTATAAGAAGGTGGTTTAGTTTCAGTTTTTTGCACATATCTGTGCAATTTTCCAGCATTATCCCGTTATGTTTTTGCCTCCTTTGTCTGTTCCATTGGTCTATATGTCTATTTTTATGCCAATGCAATGCTGTTTTGTTTACAATGATCTTATAGTATAGTTTGATATCAGGTAGCGTGACCCTTTACTCTTCTTTCTCAAGATTGCTGTAGCTATTTGAGGTCCTTTGTGGTTGCATATAAATTTTTGGAATGTTTGTTCTAGTTCTCGGAAATACGTCATTGGTGATATCTTGATAAGAATTGTATTGAATTTGTAGATTGCATTGGGTAGTATGGACATTTTAATGATATTAATTCTTCCAATCTGTAAACAAAGTATTTTCTTCCACTATTTGTATCTTCTTCAGTGTCTTTATATTTTCTGAATACAGGTCTTTTACCTCCTTGATTAAATTTATTCCAAGGTAGAGGGATTGCTTTTAGAAGGAGATGATATCCTTCTATCACTCTGTCCTTCATGGTGGACGCTTGTTCTGGCACCAGGGGAAAAGGCCAGTAAGATACTATCTTTTGACTCTTAAGATTTGCCTATAGGAAATGCTTCATTGAGTAGTAGACTTTGTTCATGAGAATTTGCCAGAGTGTGATGCTCTTTACATTCATCATTCTCTTCGCAATAATCTTGTGATATACGTTTGACTCTTATTTTCATTTTAAAGATAGGTATATGCTTTTTCCCCCCTGAAATACTTGAAAGTATGTGCTACACATGATGACACTTTACTACTAAATGCTCAGTATGCATTTCAGTATCATTTTCCTGCAAAGTCATCATATCATTTTCACATTAATTATTCCATAGTATTATCTCACATAGTTCATTTCAAATCCCTCATTGTCCCAAATGTCTTTTATTTCAACTGAGACTTAAAGTTTCTTTCATTTATTGCTACATCTCTTTAGTTCTTTTGATCTAAAACAGCATATCCTTCGCCCCGTTGATTGTTGTTTGTTTCAATGATATTGACTCTTTTTGAAGATCCAGGCCAGGTCACTTGTAGAATGTTCCGTTTTGGGATGTAACTCGTTTGTTTTTTGCCTCGTTATAATTCAAGTTATATATAAACATTTCATAAGTGATACATGTTTTTTCCCATGTATCACATCAGACACAAACAAAAAAATCACTCGTCACACGATGAGAAAATGCAAGACCACTTTGCTACCAGATCTCTCCATTTTGTACTTACTGAGTCATCTGTGGGATGCTGTTTTAAGACCTGTGAATTTCCTGTTTCTCAACAGCCTTTCAACTAATGATGTTAGCATCCATTGGTAATTTTTGCCTGAATCAATTTTTTACATGGAGGCTTATGGGGAAAAAAATGATGATTTTCTGATTTATTACTCTTCTATTTTCTGATATTCTTCTGTAGAAAAGAGATCGACCTTAGTTTCTCTCTTGCTCTTTTTGAGTATCACTCTGGGTATATGATGTCCTAATGACTTCAAATTTGAGACAGTAAGAATCCCCTTAATGGTGCTTTTATGTCATTTGTACACGAATCCTTTTATCTCTGACCTTTCTGGTTGCCTTAAACATCAAATTGTCCTAGCCTCACCTTGTGTTTTTTCTGCCCCATAGCTGGGATCACCATTCCCTCAAGGAATTCTGATTTTTTTTAGTTTAGTTTATAGAAACTGAGATCTGGTACCTGATGTTAGGTGTGCTTATGTTACTGAAATATTGTTGCTCTAAGCCCTTACAGTTACAGAAATACACACACACACACATACACACACACACACACACAGAGAAATTATATATATAATTAATTACATGTAATAACTGTCTATATCAATTGTATGTAATTTAATGGTGAGCTAATACTGATATTTCCAACTAAATTTAATGTTGCAGGTATTTCTTACCTTTAAAATTTCATATTTGCATTTGTTTCTCTAACAGTGAAAATTTTTAATTTCTTATGACATAAATGTACAATTTTGCTCTACCCCAAAATATACATAAATAATTTTGGAATTACAATGCAAATATTACAGTTAACAATAAATCTGCTAATGCTAAGAGAATAGACTTTTATAGTTCTCAGCACAATAAAAAAATTCTGTAAGTATGTCTGTGGACAGATGTTAACTAGACTTAGTATGGTGATCATTTCACAATATATACAAATATTGAGTAATTATGTTGTACACTTGAAACTAATGTAATGTATGCTAATCAGATCTCAAAAATATTAAATGGGCTTTAATATTTTTTTACTTTTTTCTTCATAATAGATCTCACAATGAATATTTGGAATGTTATGTTTAAAAGTTACTTGAATTATTTTTTTTATGGTTACATTGTCAATGTGATATCCAATTGGATTAATTTTTTTATTTTATTACATTTTATGTTTGTTTTTATATCCTTTTGATTTAATTATATTTTTCAAATACCTTAAACATTTATGAGTTTCAAAGATTAAAACTATGTTAAAAAAAAAAGTGGTAATGCAGAGAGGTCTTGCTGTGATCTTAATCTTCCAACATCTATTCTTACCCACCCTATAGGCTGCTATATAGTTTCTGACCTATTATTCCTATATTTCTTTTTGCAAAAATAAGCATGTGAGTGTGTGTGTACATGTTCTTATTTCCCCTTCACTCTTATACAGAAAGTTGTGTACTATATATATACTCTTTTGCACCTTGCTTTGTTTAGTCAACAATATATCCAGGAAATCTTCCAGGGTAATTCATGGTGGTATAGGAATTACTCCATTGTGCTTACTCCAAGGATTGTTGTGATTTCTTTAACCATTCTGCTATCACTGGGCAAATAGACTATTTTCAAAGAAACTAGGTACAAACCATATGTTCTTTTTATATTGTCTCTTCTATCCATTTTTATTTTCTTTTGAAGTAGATTGCTAGGTGAATTTATCTTCATTTTATTCAGCTGCGACCTTTGATGCTCTTTTAATTCTGCTTTGACCATGCTACACCTTATTTAAAATTCTGAAATGACTGTCTATTGCCTCCATGTACCAGCTGTCCAATCTCAATTATGTGTTCAAATCTCATATTTCCCATTGATAAAATGGGGATGATAATTGTACCTACCTCATGGAATTTTATGAGGATTAAATAGAATGATCCATGTAAAGAACTTGGCAAAGCACATAGTAACTTATTAATAAACCAGAGGCCCGGTGCATGAAATTCATGCATGAGGGGGGGGGGCGGAGGGTGTCCCTCAGCCCAGCCTGCACCTTCTCCAATCTTGGACCCCTCGAGGGATCCCACTAGGATTGGGCCTAAATAGGCAGTCAGACATCCTTCTCACAATTCAGGACTGCTGGCTCCAAATTGCTTGCCTGCCTGCCTCCCTGATTGCCCCTAAATGCTTCTGCCTGCCAGCCTGATCACACCCTAACTACTACCCTGCCAGCATAATTGATGTCTAACTGCTCTCCTGCCAGCCTGTTTGCCCCAACTTCCCTCCTCTGCCAGCCTGGTCACCCCTAACTGCCCTCCCCTGCAGACTTGATCGACCCCAACTGCCCTCCCTTGCAGGCCTGGTCCTTCCCAACTGCCCTCCCCTGCTGGCCTGATGGCCCACAACTGCCTTCCCTTGTAGGCCTGGTCCCTCCCAAATGCCCTCCCCTGCTGGCCATCTTGTGGTGGTCATCTTGTGTCCACATGGGGGCAGGATCTTTGACCACATGAGGGCAGCCATCTTATGTGTTGGAGTGATGATCAATCAGCATATTACTCTTTTATTAGATAGGATAAAGGTCTGGTGCATGGGTGGGGGCGAACTTGTTTGCCCTGAGGGGTGTCCCGGATCAGGGTGGGGGTTCCCTTGGGGAGTGGGGCGGCCTGGGTAAGGGGTCTACAGTGGTTTGCAGGCAAGCCATGCCCCTCAGCGACCCAAGCAGAGGCCCTGGGATCTGGGATTAATTTATGTTCTACAATTGAAACTTTGTAGCTTGCATTGGAACCAAACCTTCTGCTTGCTCTGTGGTGACAGCCATTTCTGTTTGGGTTAAATTCTATAATTGAAACTTTGTACCCTAGAATGGAGGCCTAGGTGCTAGGGCTGCAGAAGCTTGGCTTCCTCCATCACTGGGGCAACCCTAGCCTCTGCTCTCTCCAGCTCCGTGGCTGCCACCATTTCTGTTGGGATTATGTATCTTCTATAATTGAAACTTTGTAGCATTTAGTGGAGGCCTAGGCCGGCAAGGGCAGGCGGAAAGCTTGGCTTCCTCCATTGCTGGGGAAACCTAAGCCTCCCTCCAGCTTTCAGTGGCTGCAGCCATCTTGATTGAGGTTTATTTGCTCCTGATTGGCTGGTGGGCATGGCTTATGGGTGTGGTTTGTGGGTATAGTGGAGGTACGGTCATTTGCATATTACTCTTTTATTATACAGGATGTTGATGATTATTTTATACAATAAAGGGCATCTTGACCATGATAATAGTTAGTCTACTTTTCCAAATTGATTTATCCTTTATGCCCTAAATATCTTTACTTTCCTGCCTCCATATTTATATCTATTTCTTTATTGCCACCTCTTCAAATCCTACCCGACCTTTTAGATTAGTTTAAAATTTTCTACTTCCTTCATCATCTCACCTGGGAATTATCTCAGCATTGATTAAAGTAATAATTACTTAGATTTTGCAGATTATAATGTATTTTGAATTCAGCCTCATTTACTGTACTCCTGATTTCTTTTTTTTAAAAAAGTACATTTTTATTGATTTCAGAAAGGGAGCGGAAGAAAGATATAAACATCAATGATTGGAGAAAATCATTGATCAGCTGCTTCTTGGATCAGCTGCTACTGGGATCAAGCCTGCAATCCAGGCATGTGCCCTGACGGGGACTTGAACCATGATCTCCTGGTTCATAGGTTGATACCCAACTACTGAGCCATCCCAGCCGGGCCTGACTTTTTTCTTACTGTATTTTGTGGACTCCTTAACAGGATAGATTTACCTGGCTTTCTTTGTGTCTTATTATCTCATCTCTAACACAGTCTGTGTATAGAACAGGGCAGTAATAAATAGCAATTAAAATAAATAGCAGAAAAATAAATATTGCAGATATGTCTTCCTTTAAAAAAATGAACCTGGGGGAGGGACCAAGATGGCGGCATAGGTAAACACCCATCTTGCTGCCCCACACAACAATTTCAAAACTACAACTTAACGACAGAACAAACATCATCCAGAATCTCTGGAAAGCTGGCTGAGTGGAAATTCCACAAATAAAAGTAAAGATAGGACACAGTGACTCAGAGGAGCAGCGGAGGGCAGCGTTGAAGATATGCGCAGAGTCAGAGGTTTGGAGCCGTGCGCGTGCCTGCAGATAAGGTGGGCGGCTGCAAACCCAGCTGGTTTTCTTGAACGGAGAGGGAGACAAAGGTGTCCTGCTGCACTGATTCCCAGTTCCAGCCGAGGTCCGGGGAACCCACACTCATAACGGGGTGAAACTGGACAGTAAGGAAGCACGCTGAAACTTGGGCACTGCAGAGGGCGAGTAAACTTGGGAACAGTAGAAGTGCGCAAGTATGCATAGAGGATTCGTGACTTGCTCTCTCATTTGGGGAAAAAAAAGAAGAAAGTAGGGAAACCACTGGACTGCATTGTTTTACAACCTTGGACAAGACTTTGGGTGTGCAGACTCATTTGGGGAGAGACTGAATTGTCCAGCAGCAGGTAGAGCTCTTCGGCAGCAGCTTTCTCTCACAGCCATTACCACCAGGCACAGAGACCCAGGTGCCGTATAGGGTGGAGCTGACAAAAATCAAGGCTGTCTGCTCAGCCTGGAGACTCTGCCCATCCAATCTGAGCACAGCTGACCCTCACAGCCAATTGGCCTGGAGGTCAAACCCTCCTAGTGCTAACAACAATAATCTAGGCTTAACTACAACAAGACTGTGCAACCCAGAAAGGGCTGCACCAAGAGTATCCACCTCAGGTAACTGGGGAGGCTGAGCCACTATCCCTTAAAGGACATCTACCACACACAGCTAATCGACCAGCTCAGGGAAGCAGCCAAAATGAAGAGACATGGAAAGAAATCACATTTGAAAGAAATGGAGGGGAAAAAATGACTGGACATAGAGTTCAAAACCACGGTTATATGGTTTTTCAAGAGGCTCCTAGAAAAGGCTGATGAACTTAATGAGACCTTCAAGGATGCGAACGAGACCTTCAAGGATATGAAAAAGGACCAACTAGAAATTAAGCATACACTGACTGAAATAAAAAATATTATACAAAGATCTAAAAGTAGTCTAGAGGACTGCAAGAATCAAGTCAAAGATTTGAAATACAAAGAAGCATAATCCACTCAGCTGGAAAAGCAAGAAGCAAAAAAAATCCAGAAAATTGAAGATAGTGTAAGGGGCCTCTGGGACAACCTCAAGCATACCAACATCCGAATTATAGGGGTGCCAGAAAAAGAGAGAGAGAGCAAGACAATGAAAACCTATTTGAAGAAATAGTGACTGAAAACTTCCCACACCTGGTGAAAGAAATTGACTTAAAAGTCCAAGAACCCCAAACTATAGGAATCCAAAGAGGACCACACCAAGACACATCATAATTAAAATGCCAAGAGCAAAAAAAAAAAAAAAAAAAGAGAGAGAGAATATTAAAAGCAGCAAGAGAAAAACAGTTAGTTACCTATAAGGGAGCACCCATACGATTGTCATCGTATTTCTCAACAGAAACTATGCAGGCTAGACGGGAGTGGTAAGAAATATTCAAAGTGATGAATAGTAAGAATCTACAACCAAGATTACTCTACCCAGCAAAGCTATCATTCAGAATTGAAGGTCAGATAAAATGCTTCACAGATAAGAAAAAGCTAAAGGAGTTCATCACCGCCAAACCAATATTATATGAAATGCTGAAAGATATTCTTTAAGAAGAGGAAGAAGAAAAAGGTAAAAATAAAAATTATGAACAACAAATACACATCTATTAACAAATGAATCTAAAAATCAATTGAATTAAAAATCTGATGAACAGGATAAACTGGTGATTATAACAGAATCATGGGCATAGAGAGGGAATGGACTGACAGTTCTTGGAGAGAAAAGGGGTGTGGGAGGTGCAGCAAGAGACTGAACAAAAATCATGCACCTATGGGAGAGGATAGTGTTGGGGGGGGGAGTTGAGGTGGGAGGGTGAGATGGATACCTGGTGGAGGGAAGCTATAGGGGGAAAAAAAGGGAACAATGTAATTAATAAACTGAACAATAAAGATTAAAATATTTTAAAAAATGAACCTAAGTAATAAATTAATCTTTAGCATTTAATATTTCAGTGCATTGTTGGTATAAAATATATATTTCACAATGATATTTAAGTCACTTGTGCTAGTAGTTATGATCAAACTATTAACTATTCTTAAAATAGGAGTATGTGCTGAATTTTCTAAATTTTTTGCTATAAAAGTCAAACACATTAGATTGATCTTTAGCCACCAAGTAAAAATATTAGTTATTCTATTATTTGCTCTTATTCATAGAGATTGTATTCCTTCAAAAGGTTGTGCCTTTAATTGCTATACTTAGTTTTGAAAGAAAACATGAATACAACAACTCAGAGGAATAACTTTTAACCAAAATTGCATTCCCAGGAATATGTCAAAGCTGGCGGCATTCTTCAGGAGGACATTTCTGAAGCTTGTCTTATTTTGGGAGTTAAAAGACCCCCAGAGGAAAAACTAATGTCCAGGAAGACGTACGCATTCTTCTCTCACACAATAAAGGCCCAGGAGGCCAATATGGGCCTGTTGGATGAGATTCTAAAACAGGTAATTGGTAAACAACACTCATAAATGTCATAGAAGTTACTTTGAATTATCAAGCAGAGTTTTTAATTTTTTTTTTTTTTGCATCTAGGAAATACATCTTGTTATTCACCTCAGTAGGAAAGGTGATCTTTGAGCTAGCGCTCCAATAGCTCTGCTGTTCTTGAGGCTCCTCTGCAGCATGAGTTTGGATTTTGTAATAAGAGAAAACAAACAAATTTTATTCCTTTTGTATTGTGAAATGGAAGGAATGAGAGAAGCTTGCTCCCCAAATGATCCCCAGTGTATAAGGCCACTTGGTCAGATATTAACAAGTAGAATTTTTGAGCTGAAAATAACCTCAGGAATCATATAAACCATCATTCTAATTTTTCAGATGGAGCCCAGAAAGGTGAAGTGACTTGCTTGAGGTTGCATAGCTCTGAGGTGCCAGAACTGGAGTGTAGACAATTTTTACCTTCATTAATATTAAAAGGGGAGAAAAGCATTTTTGGGATATAAATACTATTTGAATGACTGGCAGCTATTTAAAATACAGAGTATTTATTCTACAAGTACTTGCTGAATGCCTATAGTGTGTCTGACATGGAGCTTCTATTCTAGTGGGAGAAGACAGGTAAATAAATGACCTCTCATAGGTCACTTGATGATATGTGTAATGGAGATAAATAGAATCTACAAAGAGCAAAGGAGTATTGGGCCCTGGGGAAAGGGATAATGCTAGTTTAAATAGGATTATCAGGGAAAGCCTCATTGAGTAAAAATTTGAAGGAGATGAAGGATCAAACTGTCCATCTGGGTGTCTTCCAAGCAGAGAGAATAGTTAACCCAAAGCCTGCTGGTCTTTTTGAGTGGAGGGTGAGAGTGAATCATGATGTCCTAAGAAGCTTATTCTTTCTGCTTTGTGGAAATGGGAGAGAGCAAAGAAGATTGTAAGTCTAGACCAGTCCAGATGCTAGGCTACAATGGAGTTTGTGGTGCATGGACAAATACTGGATGTACTTTAGAGGTCTGATTCCAAGGATTCCCTGGTGAAATGAATGAGGGAAAGAGAAGAGACAGTGATGACTCCAAGATTTTAAAGGAGTTGCCATAAATTGAGATGATGCTATTGTAAGAGGAGCAGGCTTGGATAGAGGATCAGGAGTCGAGTTTAGGGCATGTCGAGTTTAATTTGTTCATTAGATATTTCAGAGGAGATGCTGTGTGGGCCGTTGGATATGAATTTGTAGCTCAGGAGGGCAGCTCCTTCTGACACACAGTTTGTGTTTGTCAGAGACTAGATGGTAGGTAAAGCCACGAGAGTGGATCAGCATAGGGAATGAGTGTAGCTAGAGAAGCCTGAGGTCTGTTATAATAGAGACAACTAGAAATCTTACAAAGCCCTGGGATGAGGATGTTAGAGCGTTAGAAACTAGACTAGAACCTGAGAATAGGCAGAGGACAGGAGAGTTTGCAAACAGTAAAAGCAGTGGAAGTATTTTATATAGATGATAGAATACATTCTTTTTAAAAATTTTTTGTATTGATTTCAAAAAGGAAAGGAAAGGGAGAGATAGAAACATCCATGATGGGAGAAAATTGCTTTGGTTGCCCTCTGCCCACCTCTCACTGGGGATCAAACCCACAACCAGGGTGTGTGCCCTGACCTGGAATCAAACCGTGACCTCCTGGCTCACAGGTCGATGCTCAACCACTGAGCTATGCCAGCCGGGCTAAAACACATTCTTAGTAATTGGGAATATACTGGACCCAGGGCGCAGTGAATTTGCAGTGTTTCTGAAGAACAAATTCAGAAAGTAGTTAATTGAAGTAATATTATAAGAAGAATGTTTCACCCTAAGCAAATAAACTCCTTTAAAAAGTACTTTAGAAACATTTTTGGTGTTGTTATATGAACTTTTATTCATTACAAGTAAATTAATGAAACAGACCCAGCAGGGCTGCTTTTTGGCAGCAGTATGTAACGAATTACTTGGAGTTGGATAAACAGTAAACATTCTTACATTCATACATCTGGTAAAATCATATTATCTTTGATGAAATAAAAGGACTGTTTAAAACATTGCATAATTACAACATGTCAGTAGCTTTTAACCACAAGTTAATTAGACATTCCCAAGAGAGGGCAGATTCTCAAGGAAAGAGGAAAGCTGGTTTTTAATGGAGGCAAGGAAATAAAAGACAGGCAAACTGTGCCACTTTTTAAATGAAGCTTCCTTGTGAAGGGATAGAGAGAGAAAAAAGAGGGTAGAGAAGAAGAGAGACAGATAGAAGAAGAGAGAGAAAGAAGAAGGTGGGAGGGAGAGAGAAAGAAGGAATGAGATATTTGAACATATAGACTTGAGAGAAAATGGTGTTATTATTTTTAAGGTAGAAGGACCCGGGTGAATGTCACTTAGATTGGCTGAAGGGAAGGAGCTGTGCAGAGAGGATAATGCAGGACAGAGAAAAATCACAAGAATAATTGTCGTAGAGGACATAAAGAAAGCTGGGATCTAGTTCACAGGGCTTAGTCTCCAGAGGGGCTGTTTTCTTTGAAACTAGAAGGAAGAATGTGAGGAGACATGGGCTTGTAGATATATTTGTAGATGATGCTGGGCTGAAATTAAAAAAAAAATAATCACCATTATTTGATTGACTACCTTCAAGGGGCATTTACCATGCATGGGTCTAGGACCATTTTTTTTTTCATCTCTAATCATAAACCTATCATTGGCTTGTGACCCATGATTGACCCATGATATTTTCTAAATATTTCTAAATGTTTCAGGGTGCCCCGTAGGGTAACTTATGTTGGCCAGTGAAGTTATATTTCATAAGAGATAAAAAATGTGTAATACTGACTTGCTTATGTATGTGCTTTGCTCCTTGAAATTAAGCTTGGTGGGTCTGGTTAAGAAATCTTTTATTCTTTCATCAGGAAATCCGACTTATTGATTATGAGAAAATGGTGGATCATAGAGGAATCAGAGTCGTGGCATTTGGACAGTGGGCCGGTGTGGCAGGTAGGTGTATGGGCGTTGACATCAGCCACGGTCTACATTTGACTGTGGAGTGACTGTGTGTGTTTTTCTTTTTTGTGGCAAACGTATTCATTTTCACCGATAAAAATAAACATGAAGGTGTATCTGAGAGTGATGACTATCAGGGGGCTAGAATAACAAAGTAAATCATGAAAATATGTTTATTATAAAAATAAAAAAGCAGGGAGACGGAAAGCAACTGTAGATAGGCTCTGACTTTCTCAGTAGTTCTGTTTGGAAGACTGGACAGAGAGGTCATTTTGGTGATGAGAACTTGGGGAGTAGAAGGAAGGGACAAAGAGGGAAAAGGTACGGGGCAGGAGCAACAAAGGAGAAATCTAGAAGGGATAGAAGCTGGATTTTGGGTAAAAACTATTTGATTTTTCAGTTAGTACTTTGAACCTTGTTTAGTCAAGAAACACCATGTGGTATAACTGTATCATCATTGCCAAATACCTCCGACAAGTAAGTCAAGATCTGAAGTGTCCACTGAGTTTAGTTATTTAGGTTATTAAAATTGCTAAGGGGGTTATGGGGCCAATGGTGTCTGTTTTCATTTGTTCTTTCTTTTTTGGTATGGCAGGAATGGAAGAGTGTTTAAATGTTGAAAGGAATAAACCAATAGACAGTGATAATAAAAAGAATAATTCAAGAATGGAGTGGATTCCTTCGAGAGGCAGGAAGGAATGGGATCTGGAACAAAAGTGGAGTGATTACCCATAGAGGAGACACTCATCCCATTGCAGCAGGGTTGAAAGTGGCAGGGAGGGTGGGAATGAAGCTGGCTTAATGCCTTGGATTGCAGCAAGTTGAGGGGATGGATAAGATGATGGCCTCTTCCAAAGCTGTGGCCGGTGCTTCCTGAGAGCCCTGAGCAGGTTAGAGAATGGGCAGAGAGGACAGGTCCTATTTCTCCCAACTAATGGCCTTTCTGTTGGTCTGATTCTACAATAGGGATGATCAACATTTTACATGGAATGGGTTTAAGGCTCCTTGCTTTGGGACATCACACACCTTTTATGGTGAGATGTTTATTTTATATTTTAAAATACATATTACACTTTTAGAGTAGGAAAATGTCTCAAGTGGTAGACTAACTTGAATTGTGTGCTTGCTTTCAGCACATTGGCATGGCTCATAACTATAGGAACAGCAGTCAGGCTGTGCAAGCTGTCCGTGATGCTGGCTATGAAATATCTCTGGGTTTGATGCCCAAGTCGATAGGGCCCTTAACATTTGTGTTCACAGGGACTGGTAATGTATCTAAGGTAAATCCCACCTGTCTTGTTTCTGTAAAGCAGCTTGAAACTCTATTAGGATGTGGGCATTTTGTGAGCATTTCAGAGTCCTGCTTTTTCATAAATGGGCATTCTGTTTTGGGTGCTTTCCTTACCTATGTATGTACCTTTACTATAGTAAAGAGCAGTCATAGTCTAAACTTATGTTCTATGCTTTTAGTTGATTCCAAGCTGTGAGAGGTTTTAAATGCCTTTTTCCCCCTTTTTAGAGGGAAAAGTCATTTTTAGTGGTGTAAAGCTCTGTTCTTAGGGTGATCTGTTTTATCTCCATCATGGAGATGTCCAGAAGTTTGGATGTTACCCTAGGCTGTAAATTTTTCAAAATGACTTGGATTTTTGCTAATCGGATGCATTCAAGCCTGGAATTAGTACTTTCTTCCTTCTGGGATGGTTTTGAGGATGCATTTATAGACCTCCCCCAAATCCCCCCTCCCCGCCAAGAAACTTATAAAATAGATCTTTCTTTAATGAAAATATTTTACAAAGAGGACATCACTATTTGTATTATGCTATGAGATAGGTATCTAATTTTTTGGTAGGAAATATAGTTTCCCCACTTGAAATAATTTCTGCAATGGAGCAAAAAGTAAATAGAAATACTTTATGGTGCTCTCATTTCTAAATACTCTTGTTTCTATGCTGAATATCTTAAATTAAATGCATGGTGTTCACCCTGCTTGCTGTGAGCAAGAACCTCATCTGTACTCCTTGTCGCAGTCCTGGTCGCAGGGCAGGACAAGTGGAGCTGTATAATTGTGGGAAAGATGAATTCAGATCTTTGCATGACATCGTGCAGCCTCTTTTCCTATTGAGTTTTAGATTTTTACTCATGTGTTACTTACAGGGGGCCCAAGAAATCTTCAATGAACTGCCCTGTGAATATGTAGAACCACATGAATTAAAAGAAGTTTCCCAAAGTGGAGGTAAGAGGGGGAGGGTGGCTATGTTACAGTATTTTATCACTATCAATCTTTATTATTTGTCACCCACTTTACTAATTTCTTTCTCCTCTGCAAGACCTGAGGAAAGTGTATGGAACGGTGATAAGTCGCCATCATCACCTTGTCAGGAAAACAGATGGTGTATATGATCCTGTGGAATATGACAAATATCCTGAGCGCTACATAAGTCGTTTTAATACTGATGTGAGTAGCACACTCAGCTTTTGAGTTGGTTGCTCATGATACACTATAGCCAGGCTATTTTCAGGAGAGAAATTACGGATGTGTACATTGTTTTTTAGTTCCTCGGATTGACTTGTGGTGAGTCCCTTGGATGTTATGAGTTGCCCTGAGGCACTGTTAGCTTTTATTGAAATTTGCAGGGGCCTTTGCTGAGTGGTTTTGGTGGTTTCTGTGGCTGTGCCCTTTATTTCACTGTCTCTGTTTGTTCTTTAGGTCTGCATGTGCCCAATAGCTCTAAAACATTTCCTGTGGATTGTTATTTTCTGTGTTTATCCTGGACTAGCTTGTACTGTTGGCAAAGCACAGTGTCTATGAGGTTTGCTTTCAACATAGGTTTATTCCTTCCAGGTCATGAATTGCAATCATAACCTCAGCCAGCTGTCTTGAAATGCATGCCATTGATTATAACACTCCAGGGTGAAACAGTGAGGCTATAGAAGCATAGACCCTTTCCCAGAGGACAAAAAAAGTTACTTTCAGTTCAAGTCCTTCTGATGGGAGCATACTGGACTCATAAGAACATGTTCGTATGTTCTGTAGTCATTGGACATGCAATCATTCTCTTCAAAAGAAATCAACAAAAAAATAAAACAAAAATGCTGGCATATATGGTGAGAAGGAATATTGTATTATAATTAACTTTGAATATGTTTCAACAACATAGCATTTTTAGATTCTGGTGTGAAATGTAATGGTTAGCATGTAAAGCATGTTATAGGAAGAGCATCTTACCTGTAACTTGCAAATTCTTGAGACACCTGAGAAAGAAATATTATGAAACTAGACTCAAACTGAAAAATTTTGCATCTAGTAAATTTTCATTCCTTCTTTCTTTCCCAATCACAGAAGTATTGGTTATTGGCTGCATCCTAAAACTTATAATGACCTAGTTACCATGTATGCATGTATGTAGTACATTTGTCCATGGAGCCTACAGATGCTTTAATCTTGACAGCTTTCCTTTGAGGATGGGGTATGTATTTTCCCCATCTGGCAGATAAAGAAAATAGCCCAAAGACGTTGAGGTTGCCTGATTTAGGTATAGAGTTTTAGGTCACCTGATTCTTGGTCCCTTCCTTTTTCTTAGCTGTGTAATATATGATAGAGCAAATGTATTAATATATTTATGTTCTATACTTATCATGGGAAATTTTACATGAAATTTGGGTGGTTATTTATTGTCTCAGACTCAAAGGAAGTCCACTGACCTAGCAAATAAAGTCAACCTGAAATAAGATTAAATTATTTCTTGTGGAATTGACGGATAGCTCTCTTTCAGCACACTGTATTGAAATACACTGTTTCTTAGTTTGTTGAACCTGAAACTTGCTTTACAGATTGCACCCTACACAACTTGTCTTGTTAATGGAATCTATTGGGAACAAAACAGCCCGCGTCTACTAACCCGCCAAGATCTTCAGAGTCTCCTGGCTCCAGGCAAGTCCCCTGTTGTTGGTGTGGAAGGCTGCCCTGCATTGTCACGCAAGTAAGGACCTTACTTTAGCAATGATGGCGGTTTTTAGCAGGGCCCACTATCAGGGTATCACACATAGAGGATTCATGTGTCACAGGACTGGACTGTTACTGAATAATTGCCTTATCTTAGCTGAGCGCTTGAGAACATTTGACAATTACACTTCCTTCCTTCTTGAATCTCTGAAGTTCTGTGGCTCCATATGTAGCTCAGAAGTCTCCTCCTCAGTGAGGTCCTTTCCTGCTTCCCCATTCCCTCTCTCTGCTTCTTTTACTGAAACTCATCATCATTTATTTTCCAGTGTTTATGATTTTCTCTTTCCTCCATGAGCTTAGTCTTCTTAAGGAGAGGGCCCCCCACTTCTCTTGGCTACAAGTACCCAAGACATTGCCTGACAAATCATATACATTCAAATAATGATTAAATGCCCAATTCATTAATTAACCAATCAATATTTATAGAACACCAGATCTGTCTGACATCCTGCTGAGCTAAAAGGTAAGGGGGAATAAAACTGTGGTTGCTCCCCTCAGGCATGTCGCTGGCAGCAAGTAGGTGCCAAGAAATTGTTAGGAGCAATCGCTATGATCAGAGGTTAGGAGAAAGGGGGAGCCCGGCCTCAGTAATCCCTTAAGAGGGATGAGTGAGGAGAATGAGAATTGCAAGTGACAGGAGGGCTGCCGAGTCACCAAAGCACAGTTTAAGACAGTGTGTGGGCCAGTCTAGGTCTAGCTGAGGGTTTATATAGGCAAGTGGTAATTGGAGATTGGGCAGGAATACGGGATCAAGCGCTAAAGGATTTCAAGTGTTGGACTGAGACATTTGTTCATAAGTTTAGAGATTTCCAAGTAATAACATGTAAAATTATGTAGTACAAAGCAGGCTGGAGGGAGTTGGCCAAGTAGGTTAAATTCAGGCTGTGGTCAATCACATATGTAGGGAAGGGATTTTCTACTTTTATTTCCCTCTCCCTGTCCCTCCCCCTCTTTTTCTTCCTTGTGAAGCCTGAAACTCATAGTGAGAAGATGTGTATCCCAGCTCCCTGTGCTGTAGGGAAAAAGCTGAGCCTAAGTAGCCACCTTAAAAATTGTTCCAAGCACCTTTCATCTTGAATCATTTGTAATCTTGTTGGAAGCTTTAGAGTTCCATTCTCTGACCTACATGTTGATGTTCTTTTCAGACTCGTAGCGATATGTGACATTTCTGCAGACACAGGGGGATCTATAGAGTTTATGACGGAGTGCACGACAATAGAGCATCCCTTCTGCATGTATGATGCAGACCAGCATATTATTCATGACAGGTGAGTTTGCTAAAGCTGTTAGATTGTGAGAAAGACATAAAAACACGTCATTTACTTAACTTTGTATACTAGTCCTAAAATATTCACTATCTTACATCATTATGAAGGCTATGCAAATTTTCATAGATACACTGAAACATATTTAAATATTTGGTAGAAAACCCGCATGCAAATTAGAACACTTAAATCCATATACACAATGTTTAAATGGGAGATAGGTTACTGAAGAAGGGAAAAACTTTGTTTAAAAATTGTTGCTTATTTTGTTACATATTCTAGTACCATATTACAAATGATATGAAGCAAATATAATGGAGTAGACATCTGGAAAAGTTAGAGCTCACAAGTAACATTTTGTACATCCAAATAAAGCATATTGCTTCTCCTAGTGTTGAAGGTTCTGGGATTCTGATGTGTTCCATTGACAATTTGCCTGCGCAGCTTCCAAAAGAAGCTACAGAATGCTTTGGCGACATGCTTTATCCTTATGTTGAAGAAATGGTAAGCAAACCTAAAGCCTTGTGACAATTCCGTGGTTGGAAATAGAACTGTGGTGTGATCTTACCGATGTTCTGGTCTCTGGTATTAAGAAATCTGTTGCAAAGTGAAATGCCAGCCCTTCCCTCAAGCCCTTATTGACACTTTGCATATTCTGCTTCCTTGTCTCATGGGAAATATGGATGTATAACTGTCTTCATGCTTAATTACAATTTGCTCTTGCCTCTCCTTATGCATGTTTTAGTAAGAATGTTCATGACATGTAAGATAAGATTAGATTTATTTTCAATTTTCCTGCTTTCTAGGTCAATTCATATTGGGGTATTCTTAGTGTGCTGTGATGAGCAGATTTGAAAAATCAGGTAGATAGGAAATTTTATTGGATTTTAGTCACTAATGCTTAGTTAAGTGGCAGCTTTTCTTGAGGTCTTGTATTTTTCATTGTGGTCAATAATTGATTAATGAAATACTATGTTATCTAAACTCCATTTTTTTAAATTAAATGTATTGGGGTGACATTGGTTAACAAAATTATACAGGTTTTATCTGTACACTGTATTGTGTGTTCACCACCTCAAGTCAAGTCTCAGTCCATCACCATTTATCCCACCTATACCCTTTCCACTGCCCCTCTGTCCCATCACCACACTGTTGTTCCTCTCCACGAATTCTTTCTCTCTCTCTCTCTTTTTCTTTTTGGCTCAATCCTCCCATCTCCGCATCCAGTCTCCGACCCCAGACAGTTGTAAGTCTGCTCTCTATGAGTCTGTCTCTGTTTTGCTTGATAGTTTATTTTATTCATTGGATTCCACATATGAGTGAAATCATATGGTGCTTGTCTTTCTCTGACTGGCTTATTTCACTTAGCATAATGCTCTCCAGGTCCATCCATGCTGTTACAGAGGGTAAAATTTCCTTCTTTTTACAGCTGAGCACTATTCCAGTGTGTAAATTTACCACATTTTGTTTGTTGGTTTTGTTTTTTCCTCCAAAGATAAGCTTTCTTATTTCAGTATTTATTTTAAGCCTTCATGCTCAACCTGCTCTGTGTCTACTGCTGATGGCTGATTGCCGCAAGCAATGAGTCCCAAGGTTCATGAATCAGTGGCTGTTACCCTTTTCATCCATGGCTTCACTCTGGAGCTCTCACGCTGCAGTGATTAAATGTCCAATTAATTAACTTTGTATACTAGTCCTAAAATACTCAATATATTACATCATTATGAAGGCTATGCAAATTTCTATAGATACACTGAAACATACTTAAAAATTTGGTGGAAAACCCGCATTCAAATTAGAACACTTAAATCCATATACACAATGTTTAAATGGGAGATAGGACAGTAGTATGGGGCATGAGTAAATTAAACTTTGTGAACTTCTTTTCTTTTGCATACTATTGCATTTTGAACTTTTGTTTTTTTCTCCTGTAATATGTTAGCAGGCAGATGTAACAGGTTTTAGAAAATGCAGGCAGCAGGTACTGCCATAGTTAGCACAATATTATCGGTAGGTACAATAAATAAACCCAAATTATAGATTAGAAAGTTGAGGCATAAAGAACTTAAGACTGAAAGGGTTGCTGCCACTGTGCTGGATGGGCTTGGAATCAGTGCTGAGGGATAGAATGTGAAGTAGCATAATAAGCAGAGTACACCTCCCAGGCTTTACTGGAGACGTCATCTTGCATTCTGGCCTTGGGCTGGGTACTCACTTTCTGAGCCTCATATGTTTCACCTGAGTTGGTTGTAATTTAAAATCTTAATGGCCCCTCCAGTTGTAACCTTATGTATTGTGGATGTCTGAGTGGCTGAAGGGCATGTATATAAAACAATTCATAAGTCTACCCAGATGTTTACCATTTTCGATTATCTTCATTCATTTCCCTCTGGCATCATTTCCCTGTAGACTTGATAATTTCCTTTAGCCAGTTCAATGAATTCATTATTTTTATTTTTTTAATCTTTACTGTTAAAAGTATTACAGATGTTCTCCTTTTTACCCCCATTGCCCCCCTCGACCTGCTTCCCACCCCAGCCCAGACCTTCCCTCTGAGGTTTGATAGTCTGATTGATGCTTCTCTGGATCTGTTCATCACTTTATGTTGTTCGTTATATTCCACAAGTGAGTGAGATCATGTGATACTTATCTATCTCTGACTGGCTTATTTCTCTTAGCATATTGCTCTCCAGTTCCATCCAGGGTATTGCAACTGGTTGACTGGCTGTTCAGTTGCTTAGACCATGGTCCCTACAGCAGCATAGTATTCCATTGTGCAGATGTACCACAGTTGTTTAGTCCACTCATCTGCTGATGGGCACTTATGCTGTTTCCAAATATTAGCTATGATAAATTGTGCTGCTATGAACATAGGGATGCATATATTCTTTCTGATTGGTGTTTCCAGTTTTTTGGGATATATTCCTAGAAGTGGGATCACTGGGTCAAATGGGAGTTCCATTTTTAGTTTTCTTAGGAAACTCCATACTGTTCTCCACAGTGGCTGCACCAGTTTGCATTCCCACCAGCCAGGCACGAGAATTCATTTTTCTCTGCATTCTCGCCAGTACTTGTTATTTGTTGATTTGTTGATGATAGCATTCTGACAGGTGTGAGATGGTACCGCATTGTCATTTTGATTTGCATCTCTCAGATGATTAGTGACTTTGAGCATGTTTTCATATGTCTCTTGGCCTTCCTTATGTCCTCTATCAAAAAGTGTCTATTTAGGTCCATTGCCCATTTTTTGATTGGATTGTTTATCTTCCTTTTGTTAACTTGTATGTATTCCCTATAAATGTTGGAGATTAAATCCTTATTGGTGATAACATTGGCGAATATGTTCTCACATGCAGTGGGCTTTTTGTTTTGTTGATGGTTTCTTTTGCTGTACAAAAGCTTTTTATTTGGATATAGTCCCATTTTTTTTTTCCTCTTTAGTTTCCATTGCCCTAGGAGCTGTATCGGTGAAATTATTGCTTCGGCATATGTCTGAGATATTTCTGCCTGTGGATTCCTCTAAGACTTTTATGGTTTCCCATCTTATGTTTAAGACCTTTACCCACTTTGAGTTTATTTTTGTGTATGATGTAAGTTGGTGGTCTAGTTTCATATATTTGCATGTATCTGTCCAATTTTCCCAACACCATTTATTGACTTTATTGTATGCTCCATGCCTCATTTTTCAAATATGGATTGAGTATAGTGGTTTGGGTCAGTTTCTGGGTTTTCTATTCTATTCCATTGGTCTATCTGTCTTTTCTAGTTCTTTCGACCGTTTGACCAGTTGCTGTGACGCACACTAACTACCAGGGGGTAGACACTCTGACCGGCAGGTTAGCTTGCTGCTGGGGTCCAGCTGATCAGGATTGGGTGAGATGGGCCAGACACACCCTGGAGCCCTCTCCCAGTCCCTCCTCAGCCGGCCAACCTCCAATGGTCCCTCACCAGCTGGCCAGCCCCAATCAGCCCCGCTTGGGACTGGGTGAGATGGTCCCAATGGGCCACAATCAGGACTTGGCGAGATGAGCTGGACATGCCCTGGAGTCCACCTCCCACAGTCCCTTCCTGGCTGACCAATTTCCCATAGCCCCTCCCCAGCCTCTAAAATATTTCTTTTAATTAATTTCCTCTCAATGTGCATGAATCTACACACTGGGCTTCTAGTCCATATATATAAAAGTCTAAGCGACCAAATAACCAGTCAACCAGTTGCTCATCATAAGAGCTTCCCCCTCTAGTCTATATATATAAAAGTCTAAGTGACTGAATGACCAATCGACCAGTCACTCAATGTAGGTGGTCAGTGTGCTCCCACAGCAGGAGCACACCTACTGGTTGGAGTGTCTGCCCCCTGGTAGTCAGTGTGCATCACAGTGACTGGTCGAACGGTTGAATGAACGGTTAGACACTTAGCATATTAGGCTTTTATTATATAGGCTAGCCTTCTAAACATCTTGGTAGGCTTGCCTTGGGGGCATTTATTTCTGTGCTATCTTGAAGCACTGAACTTTTGTGAAAGTTGATGACTGTCTGTATTTCGTAATGTTGATATATATATGTGTCACTTTACCACTAAAATATTAAGTATATTGTCTGTGATCTCTTCTTGTAATTGTATGTGAACTGTATTTAAAGTATATACACTATCCTTTCTCCTACAGTTTTTTCTTCTTGACTTAAGGTGCAGATAGCTTTTGTAGCATTGCAGGGTACATACTATTATTTTGTACCAACGTAGAATTTTTGTTTTAGTTGAATTCTTTAGATATTCTATCTATTGGAACAAGGCACACACATGATATGGCTAGAATGAAAATACAGCTTTGACCTATAGAAGCATTAGGTCCAGAAGAAGATGAGCTATGCAAATCAGCTATCGGTAGAATGTGTCAATCATTAGAAAGATGGTAATGAAGTTGTGGAGGAAGAGGCTCTGTCCTGGTGGATAAAGTGAGGAAAGCTTTTATGAAAGAGGTGACATTTGAGCAGGCTCTTGATAAATGTATAGTATCTGTTCCTTTGCATGGTAGTGGGAGGCACAATATGTGATGGAGACAGGAGAAGAAATGAGAAAGTTAATTTAATTTAGGGATTCTGGGTGAAGTAAAGATTAAGTATGTTTGTTCCATATTGGAAAGGGTCTTGACATCAGAATAAATAACTTGAAATTAATTTGGGCAAGAATGATGAGGTCTCTGTCGGCCATGAACTGAAGGGTCCTGGGTTTAATTCTGGTGAAGGATATGTACCTAGGTTGCAGGCTGGGTTCATGTGGGAGGTAATTAATCAATGTTTCTCTCTCACATCGATGATGTTTATCTCTCCATATCCCCCCCTCTCCTTTGCACTCTCCCTAAAAACCTATGGAAAAATACCCTCGGGTGAGGATTAATAAAAAAAAAAGAAAAAAGCCGAGACCGGTTTGGCTCAGTGGATAGAGCGTCGGCCTGCGGACTGAAGGGTCCCAGGTTCGATTCCGGCAAGGGCATGTACCTTGGCTGCGGGCACATCCCCGGTAGGGGGTGTGCAAGAGGCAGCTGATTGATGTCTCTCATCAATGTTTCTGACTTTCTATCCCTCTCCCTTCTGATCTGTAAAAAATCAATAAAATATATTTAAAAAAAAAAAGAAAAAAGAAAAAAGGAAAAGAAGAGTGATGAGCTCCCAAAGATCTATGTGAAAATGATAAGGCAGCCCATATGCTCAGTGTAATGGGTGAATCGAGCAGCCTTTGGTTGTCTTGTATGCGTGCCTTTCTTTAAGTGAACTCATGACAACTATTAGTTTTCTTGGGGAAAATCTGTTGAACTTTAAATAATTAATGTGTGTATCTACTAATATCTTCACAGAATATTTACCATTTTATAATACAGCAGGTATGTGGTAGGATGCCAAATTCAGTTCTTCCCTTCCAGGTGTGCTCAGTGGCAGATTTTGGTAGCGTTCACAGCTCAGACAGTTCTTCAGCTGCACCTTGGAGGAGGAGAAGTGGGAGCTCCAGGTATAGGAACAGCATGTGAGGGAGGCATTTACCTGGCGTAGCATAGGATTATATAAAAGCATGACCCAGAGGAGTAACTCCATGCTGTTAATGGGTCTAAAGAGTTGGGTCTGAGGCAAAAGGGAGAGCTAAAGTGGAGAGGGAGAACCAGCCTGTAGAGAATGTTGTAAGACACTTAGGGACACTTCAAGAGACTTTATCTTGGAGGCAAGGGAAAGATACTGAGTTAGTTTAAATAAGCACAGGGAAACAATCAGTTTTGTGATTTAAATGAAAGAAAAAAGGTGAGAGGTAGTTCCCATGATCCCAGTAAGGCCTAAGTAAGACTGTAGAAATATAGAGAAAGAGCCCAGATAAGGGAAAGATACACAAGTGTTGAGTGGGTTGACCATAGACAGAGTGAAATTCAAGCCTCATTTTATTATCTACTAATGGTTTCTGGCCTATAGACAGGGCTTGAGAATGGAACACTCCAAGGGTGCCTGGGAGAAAAGGGGGGTTGGTGGATCCTCGGTGTATTAATTCCATGAGCTTCCCCAAGTATGTCCTGCCTTATGCTATATATCTATCTAATAATAGGGAAATATGCAAATTTTCTAGGTAAAAGAGGAGACCAAGAAAGATGCTAGGATGTTAAAATGAGCAACGCCATTTTTGTTGTTAGCCATCTGACTCATTCTTGCAAAATAAAGGGAAGAGTGTACATGGCTTTTTGAAATCTACTTTTGAAGTCATTTTCCTTAACACTTTTAAAAAGCTAATGTGTCTGTATTCAGAACTCATATTGACCTGAGGGAGATTCCCTGTTGGGGGCTTGGTGGCTTGCTGCCTGCACCTTTGAAATGTGAAGGAAGCCCCCAGAGCGAGGCTGTGGCCCATGTGGTGATATTCGCCAGCATGCTCAATATGGCACATCTAACTGGTGTGTGGGGGGGAAGGAGGCCTGAGTTTTTCACGTTTCCAGTAAGTGAAGATGAATTCAATCAAATTTTTCTTTTAAAACTGTGAAATGGCATGTGTTTGGGGGCAGAACACTGCTTGCAGAAGTCTTCATTACCAATTATTTATTGATCTTCAGAAACGTTTCTAAATTCCTTTCTCTTTTGACCAATATTGTAATATGGATAGAAACGCCAAGAAGCCTTCCTTGCAATGTCATTCATCTCTTACCAATTTTATTTTCCTTTCAGATATTATCAGATGCAACACAACCTCTTGAAAGTCAGAATTTTTCTCCTGTGGTGCGAGATGTAAGTTATAAAAATATTTTTTTTCGATAAATGTACTTTTCCCCCACTACCATCTTCCATCCCCTCTCTCCCTCCCCATCTGTCTTTATCTCTCTGTCTCTTCTCTATCATGAGCCCATGTTTGTGGGACTAATATGTGGATATTAAAGAAATGTCTTGTGTCATATACATTTAGGCAGTGATTACATCCAACGGTATATTGACTGATAAGTATAAATATATCCAGAAACTCCGAGAGAGCAGGTAAGCATTGTTCTTATCTTGGATCTGTTGAGTATTTTTTAATGTTTCAATGTGAGTTCAGAAGAACTAGGTTTATACAACAAGAAAAATTTGAAAATGCCTATAAATCCTATCCTGTGTAGCTTTGTATGCAAATCAACCTAAGTCCAAAAGACTATCCTTTCTGGGAACCCCACTCTCTAGCACTTTGCCTATTGTCATGCCTCCATGACTTGCTTGAAGGACGGTGAGCAAGCTAACTCTTTCTGTGGTGCTTTCAGTCTGGTTTTCAGCCGAGGGTTTGGGCTCTCTTTTGTGCAGTGTAGTACGTAGGAAAGAAGGCTCTTGGTTAGAGATCAGAAGCTGTGAAGAAAGAAAATGATCAGAAGTCAGTTTTTCCAGGGATTCTTCCTAGGAGGAAGGTGCCAAAAAGTACCATGACAAATCTACCCAAGAGAATAGTTCTCACAGAAAGGTACTTAGCTAAAGCCCTCGTTCCCTCAACTGATTTTCCTACTCAAAGTTTGAAAACGTTGACATTTCTTTGGAATGTTCTAGTCCACTTCAGCTGAGGGCACTTGGTTTGTGTTTATCTCTGCTCCCCACTGGTCTATTCCCATCTAACAAAATAACCCATGCACTGAATGCTTAGGAGAAAGCTGAGTGGGGCAATTAATAACAAATAAACAAGCAAACAAATTGCCTTATCTTCTTTCTCAGTTGTTGTCTCTACAAGAGGTAAATGAGGAGAGCAGCACAGATCAAATATACTACCATTATGCTTCTTCCATGTATTTGCTTATAGTTAGTTTGTACGCTTCAGTGAAATATCTTGGCATAAGACAGCAAGTGTGTGTAATTTGTTTTTTGTTTTTGTTTTTTTTAAATAGAGCTAACTCTATAACCCTTAGGAGAGTTAATTATTGGGGAAACGTTGTGTGTATTTTTTATACTCCCTGTGTCTTTTGAGACGCATCACCTGATGATCTCATACTAATCCCAGTGTCATGTCTAACGTGACCTGTGACGATGGCATCTTTACTCTCACACACATTATGTCACGTGGCAGCACTCGGCTCCAGTCGCTAGGGTTTCCTGCCTTCCTTCCCTGCGGAATCTTGTGCCAAGAGAGTAATATGAAGATTGAATTTTGAAAGGAAATTTAATTATTTTGCACCCTGCCTTATTCTGATGTTATCTTTATCACTTAACATGGTGATAAAGATAACCTATGGTGTTTGGGGGTGCTGATAAGATGAACTATATTAGAATCTAGGTGAGATTTTTAAAAAATTATTTTGAACACACCATATTTAGACATCAAAATATGTTTCAATTATACATACTATAGGAAGTATTATTAGGAAACATTTCTAATAATCAAATAATAGTAATATTCTCTGGGAGGTGGCATGAAATGGGGTGGAAGTTAAAGACCTTCCCTCATCAGTAATATAAGTGTCGAGTGATGAGAGACAGGGACATTTTACATTTATAGTTATTTTTACTCAATCATCATAATTAATGAAAAAGTTCAAGTTTGAAAAACATTCTGGTCTTAAAGATCTAAACAACAGAGCTTGCTGCTTAAGTTCCTGGCACCAGGCCATTTCCATGGTTTTACATTGATACCTGGGAATTTGATTCAGAAGGCCTTTAATGAGTACCTATTATTTTTTTTAAAATATATTTTTATTGATTTTTTACAGAGCGGAAGGGAGAGGGATAGAAAGTCAGAAACATCGATGAGAGAGAGACATCGATCAGCTGCCTCCTGCACGTCCCCCACTGGGGATGTGCCTGCAGCCAAGGTACATGCCCTTGCCGGAATCGAAACCGGGACCTTTCAGTCCGCAGTCCGACGCTCTATCCACTGAGCCAAACCGGTCTCGGCAGCACCTATTATTTTTAAGACAAACTAAACTGAGAATCAGTGGGTTTATAAAGATGAGTAAGACTTAGTCACTATCTTGGAGGTCATAGTTTGTTGGAAAGACAAAGAGTTATCTTTCCGGAAGGAACAAATTCTTAACAGAATAAACTGTTCAAGAATTAAATTCCTGCCTGGAAACTTCTCTTAGGTTTCTATATTTGACCCCTGACATTTGTGATTTCAAAGTTATGGTTTCAACTGTTCTCAAGTGATCCTAAAGATAAACAACCAAACAAATTCTAATTCTATATAATAAAAGAGAAACATGCAAATTTGACCGTACCTTCTCTCCTGACTGGCTATGCTATCAGCCAATCAGGAGCGGGGGCAGGGCCAAGTGGCATGAGCGCTGGGCCTGGGGGTGGAGATGAAACGGCAGGGGCAGCAATCGCCCAGCCCCCGGGCGCTGTGAGGGGAAGCTGCAGCAGCAGCAGCAGTGGTGGCAGTGGCGGTGGCAGGGAGCGCCTGGCCCCTGGGCGCCGTGAGCGGAATTGGTGGTGAGCGCCCAGACCCCAGGGCTGACCTGAGCAGGGCGATGGCTGGGTGCCCAAGGCCTTGGGCAGGCTGGGGGTGAGCCATCAGTTGGACATCCCCTGAGGACTCCCAGTATGTGAGAAGGGGCAGGTTGGGTTGAGGGACCACCTACCCCCAGTGCACGAATTTTGTGCACCAGGCCCCTAGTATGGATAATAATAGTCTCCTCGGATTTTGTGTGGAGTGAATCAGGTTTCATGGTAAAACTTCCAGCAGGATTTTGAATCACGTCCCCTAGAAGGACAAAGTGTGAGACCAAGTTACTCAGTCAGAAGTAAGACAGTCAATGGCCCAGCGTCTGTGCCTCACTGGTCAAATTCTTGAAATTCTATGACCATACACCTCAGAGATGTCAGGGTCAATTGTCCATTGTCCAAAATCTAAAATAATCAATCACTCCTATTGAGGTTCTTTTTATGAATAATGTAGGAAAATTATTGCTTTATAGTGTTAACTTTTATTTTGTTTGTTGCCAGCAAGATTCTAGTATTTAATTTTTGTTGTTGTTGTTAAATGATTCCCCCCACCCTGCCTTTTTATTGATTTCTATAGGGAACGTACTCAGTCACTTTCAATGGGCACCAAGAAAAATGTCTTGGTCCTTGGAACTGGTTATGTCTCTGAGCCTGTATTGGAATACCTGTCAAGAGATCACAACATGTCAATAACAGTAGGTAAATAAGCCCTAGTATTTGAAGAAGAAGAAAAACTAATCTCATGTTTCCCTTGTGAATTTTAAATGACTGTTTTGTTTCTAAACTTTGAAAAATTACTTTGGAGATATTAAAGTGTGTTTGCTCTCTGACTGGTAGAGGGAAATCTAAAATCTGGGCTTCTTTATTCTTGAAATAGGCTCTGACCTAAGGAATCAAATTGAGCAGTTAGGCAAGAAGTATAATGTTAAACCTGTTATCATGGATATCAGTAAACAGGAAGAGAAGTTGGCCTCCTTGGTGGCAACACAGGATCTTGTCATCAGGTTAGTATTTAACAAGAAATGATTGCTGCATATTTTCTTGGTGTTGTTATTTCTCTTTCCTTAATTTTCAAATTTAGCAAACTGGTGGACTTTCATGAAAGTTAGCATTAACAAAGTCTTTTTTATATTTAATTTTTCTTGGTTGAGTTTCCCTGCCGAATAGTGATAATACTATGGAACATAGTATCCTGTAATGTTCCTCAAATAACTTATTTTTAAGTTGCAGAAAGAATATTTTGAGGTAAGTACAGTGACCAAAATAAAATATGGGATATGTTTTACAAAAAGTTATATAATGGTATATCAAATCTTTTTGGTTTTAATGTTTCAAGTTTAGTTTTTGATGATTTAATGTAAATATTAATCAAGGTTGATATGCTGCTTTGAAAATTGCATTTGTATATGTTTTTACAAGTGTTATGTCCAAGTGTTTGAGTTAATTGACTTAGAGTTACGGCCCTTGGCTAGTTATTATATCACATAAACAATCAGTGATAAACTCTGTCTAAAAAAGCACGATCAATCAAAGTTCTATCATTCTAGTTCTCAACATATTAGGTTAGTGTAATTAATGCCAAATAAAAAAATATTAGCTCTAGATAACACTTTTAATGGGCAAGTTTTCAGTGATCGGAAGGTGACAAAAAATCTTCACTTAACCTTTCAGATAATGTAGTTCTGCACTGTCTATTAATACTTTTTCAACAAAGCATTTTGCAAATATTTTGCTCATTGGCTTTTACATTATTTTGATATTTAGTAATAATTCTTTTATATTTTTATTTTCAATTACAGTTTGTTTTCATTATTATTTTATATTGATTTCAGGTATACTTTATAGTGGTTAGACAATTCTTTTATTATTTATTTTTTAAAATTTATTTTTATTTATAGAGAATTTTTAAGGAGAGTTGAAAATTTAATATAATTTTTCTAAGTATTCAAAAGGATTAAATAATGAACATTATTGAAGTATTCTTTTTAAAAAATATATATACTTTTTATTGATTACAGAGAGAAAGGGAGAGGGGAAGAGTGATAGAAACATCAATAATGAGAGAAATCATTGATGTGCTGCCTCCTGCACACCCCACACTGGGGATCGAGCCCGCAACCCGAGCATGTGCCCTGACCAGAATCAAACCGGGGACCCTTCAGTCCAAAGGCCGACTCTCTACCCACTGAGCAAAACCGGCCAGGGTGAAGTATTATTAATCTTCAAAAAATATACTACAACACAAAAAATTAATGGGTTTCAGTTACATTTAATTTTCTTGGGGTTAAATAAATAGCTATTAATTTATTCATATTAACTTTCTTTTTTTTTTTTTAATTGAATTTGTTGGGATGGCATTGCTTCACAAAACCACATAGGTTTCAAGTGTACAACTCAGCCAAACATCATCTGCACACTGCTTGTGTACCCATCACCCCAAGCAAAGTATCTTTCTGTCACAATTCTCCCCACCTTTACCCAGCTACCTCCCACCACCTTTTCCCTCTGGCTATCACCCAGTGTTATCTGAGTTATCAGACATAGGTGTTGGTTTTTGTTTGTTTGTTTTGCTTAATTCTTTCGCTATATTTCATCCAGCCCTCCAACACCATTCCCCTTCTTCAGCTGTCAGTTTGTTCCATGTATACATGGCTCTGTTTCTATTTTGCTTGCCAGTTTATTTTGTTCATTAGATTCCACAGATAAGTGAGATTATAGGGTATTTGTCTTTCTCTGACTGGCTTATTTCACTTAGTATTATAATCTCCAGGTCCATCCATGCTGTTGTAAAACATAAGGTTTCCTTTTTTTTTTAAGTCCCAGTGGTATTTTTTTTTAGCTTTAAAAAAAACAAACAAAAAACCTTTATTGTTGAAAGTATCACATATGTCTCCCTTTTCCCCCCATTGACCCCTTCCTGTCCACCCTCACCCCCAGCCCAGGCTATCCTATTGTCTATGCCATGGTTATGCATATATGCATGTAAGGTCTTTGCTTGATTACCTCCCAACCCCCAACCCCCACTCTCCCATACCTTCCCTCTGAGATTTCGATGCTTCCATGCTTCCATGTCTCTGGATCCACTCTGTTCATCAGTTTATTTTGTTCATTAGATTCCACATATGAGTGAGATCATGTGATACTTGGCTTTCTCTGACTGACTTATTTCATTTAGCATGATATTCTTCAGGTCCCTCCATGCTGTCTCAAAGGGGAAGATATTCTTTTTTACTGCTGCATAGTATTCCATGGTGTAAATGTACCACAGCTTTTTTATCCACTTATCAACTGATAGGCACTTGGACTGTTTTCAGACTTAGCTATTGTAAATTGTGCTGCTGTGAACATAGGGGTGCATATATTCTTTCTGATTGGTGCTTTGGGTTTTTTAGGATATATTCCTAAAGGTGGGATCACTGGGTCAAATGGCAATTCCATATTTAACTTTTTTGAGGAAGCTCCAAATTGTTTTCCATTAATGGCTACACCAGTCTGCATTACCACCAGCAGTGTACTAGTGTTCCTTTTTCACCACATCCTTGCCAGCACTTGTCACTTGTTGATTTGTGGATGGTAGCCATTCAGACAGGTATGGGGGTGAAACCCCATTATGGTATTAATTTGCATTTCTCTGATGATCAGTGATTTGAGTATTTTTTCATATGTCTATTTAGGTCCTTTGCCCATTTTTAATTGGATTGTTTGTCTTACTTTTGTTAAATTGTATGAGTTCCTTATATTAGCATATTTTGGATATTAACCCTTTATCAGATATATCATTGCCAAATATGTTCTCCAATACTGTGGGCTCCCTTTTCATTTTGTTAATGGTTTCTTTTGCTGTGCAGAAGCTTTTTATTTTGATGTAGTCCCATCTGTTTATTTTCTCCTTAGTTTTCTTTTGCCCTAGGACAGTGATTGGCAAACTCATTAGTCAACAGAGCCAAATATCAACCGTACAATGATTGAAATTTCTTTTGAGAGCCAAATTTTTAAAACTTAAACTTCTTCTAACGCCATTTCTTCAAAACAGACTCGCCTCGGCTATGGTATTTTGTGAAAGAGTCACACTCAAGGGGCCAAAGAGCCGCATGTGGCTTGTGAGCCACAGTTTGCAGACCACAGCCATAGGAGATGAATCCATAAACATATTGCTACCGGAGATATCTGAAATTTTGCTACCTATGGTTTCTTCTAGGATTTTTATGGTTTCCTGACCTACATTTAAATCTTTTATCCATTTTGAGTTTATTCTTGTGTATGGTGTAAGTTGGTGGTCTAGTTTCATTTTTTTGGCATGTATCTGTCCAATTTTCCCAGCACCATTTATTAAAGAGACTGTCTTGACTCCATTGTTTCCTCTTGCCTCCTTTGTCAAATATTAACTGAATGAATGGCGTAGGAGGCCAATTCTGGGGTCTCTGTTCCATGGGTTTATACACCTGTTCTTGTGCCAGTACCAGGTTGTTTTGAGTACAGTGGCTTTGAAGTATAACTTAATATCTGGTATTGTTATTCCTCAAACTTTGTTCTTCTTTCTTAAGATTGCTGCAGCTATTTGGGGTTGTTTTTGGTTCCATATAAATTTTTGGAGTATTTGTTCTAGATCTGTGAACTATTCTGTAGGCACTGAATCTGTAGATTGCCTTGGGTAGTATGGACATTTTAATGATGTTAATTCTGCCAATCCAGGAACATGGTATATTTAGTATCTTCTATCTCTTTTTTCAATGTCCTTTAGTTTTCTGGGTATAATTCTTTTACCTCCTTGGTTAAGTTTATTCCTAAATGTCTTATTTTTTTGTTGTTACAATGGTAAATGGGATATATTATTTAATTTCTCTTTCTGAGAATTCTTTATTGATGTATAAAAAAGCCATTGATTTTTGAGTGTTGATTTTGTATCCTGCTACATTGCCAAATTTATTTATTAAATCTAGTAGTGTTTTTGTGGAGTCTTTAGGATTTTCTATGTATAATGTCATGTCATCTGCAAATAATGAGAGTTTTACTTCCTCCTTTTCCATTTGCATGCCGTTTATTTCTTCTTGTCTGATTGCTGTAGCTAGGACTTCTAGTGCTATGTTAAATAAGAGTAGTGAGAGTGGACAACCCTGTCTTGTGCCTGTTCTTAAGGGAAATCATTTCAGTTTTTTTCCCATTGAGTGTGATGTTCATTGTAAGCTTGTCATATATAGCTTTTATCATGTTGAGATATACTCCCTTTATTCCCATTATGCTGAGAGTTTTTATAAAAAATAGGTGTTGGATTTTGTCAAATGCTTTTTCTGCATCTATTGATATGATCATGTGATTTTTTGACTTTCACTTTGTTTATGTGATGCATCATGTTTATTGATTTGGAAATATTGTACCAGCCTTGTATCTCTGGAATAAATCCCACTTTGTAATGGTGTTTGATCTTTTTAATATGTTGCTGGAGTAGATTTGCTAATATTTTGTTGAGGACTTTAGCATCTATGTTCATCAGAGATATTGGCCTGTAATTCTCTTTCTTTATAGTGTCTTTATCTGGATTTGGAATTAGGATAATGCTGGCCTCATAAAAAGAGTTTTATTATTATTATTATTATTTCAATTTATTTAGTTGTAGTTGGTCTATTCAAATTTTCTGATTCTTCCTGAATCAGTTCTGGGAGATTGTATGTTCCATTTTGACCAGGTTGTCCAATTTATTGGCATGTAGTATTTTTTTTCTTTTATAATTCTATGTATTTCTGTTGTATCATTTGTTACTTCTCCTCTTTTATTTGGGAGCTCTCTTTTTTCTTGGTGAGTCTGGTTGAAGGTTCATCAATCTTGTTTATCTTTTCAAAGAGCCAGCTCTTGGTTTCATTGAACTTTTGTGATGCCTTTTTAATCTCTATGTCATTTATTTCCACTCTAATCTTAATTATTTCCTTCCTTCTATTTACTCTGGGGTTTGTTTATTGTTTGTTTGTTTTTGTTTGTGTGTGTTTACTTCTTTTAGGTATAGGCTTAGATTATTTGATTTTTTTCCCTTGAGTCTTAAGGTCGGCCTATATTGCTATGAACTTCTCTCTCAGGATAGCTTATGCTGTGTCCCAGAGATTCTGGGTTGTGTGTTCAGTTTAGTTCATTTCCAGGCAGCTTTTGATTTCTTCTTTGATCTCATTGGTAACCCATCCACTGTTTAATAACATGATATTTAGCCTCCATGTGTTGGAATATTTTTCATTTTTTATTGTAATTAATTTCTAGTTTTATGCCATCGTGGTTAGAGAAGATGCTTGATATAATTTTAATCTTTTTTAATTTGTTAAGACTTATTTTGTGTCCTAACATGTGGTCTATCTTTGAGAAATTTCCATGTGCACTTCAGAAGAATGTAATTTCTGTTGCTTTGAAATAAAATATTCTGTAAATACCTATTAAATTCATCCAATCCAGTGTGTTAAGGTCGCTGTTGCTTTGTTGATTTTTTTTTTTTTTTTTTTGTCTAGAAGGTCTATCCATTGATGTCAGTGGAGTGTTTAAATCCTCTACAATGTCTGTATTGCTATTGATCTTTCACTTAATGTCTACCAATGATTTCTTTATATATTTAATTGCTACTATATTAGTTGCATATATATTTACAGGGGTTATATCCTTTTGTTGGATTAATCCCTTTATTATGTGGTGACCTTCTTTGTATCTCATTATGGCCTTTGTTTTGAATTTTATTTTGTCTGATATAAGTATTTCTATCCAGCTTTTTTATTTGTATGAAATACTTTTTCCATCTCTTTACTTTCAGTAATAACTCCTTTGAATTGAAAAAGCCAGGAAATAGAGATCAAGGGCTTTCCTATTGATACTGGCAAAATATGTACATAACTTTATTCTAAATAGTAATAAATCTATTTAACAATACTTATTCTATTGACCTGAGCAGGAGTAGAGTCTAAGAAATTTTGTTTTATGTGAAAGAGAGAAAATCTCAAGTATGCAGGGTGACATTGACATATACATGGACACAGTGTGAATATGTTTATAAGTTTGTATTTAGATTTCATGGTTACTATGTAGAATGCTTTATCAAATAGGCAACAAACTAGAGGAACTTAAGTAGTGGTGAGTTGCAATATGTTTTATTATTTCTTGGTTAGAATATGAATATATTCATTTATATAAACATTTATAGAAATTTTTTGTCATTGTGTATTCCTAGCACCAAATTAAAAGACCAAAACCAGATTTTTAGAAAACCCATTTAAACTGAGTTTTAAGTACATCTTCATTTTTTACTTAGTATATAGCCTTTTAGCCATTCTGATAGGCTTTCCACCAGGCAATACCATTAAAACCTATCTTCCACCCTGGCCCTTCATAGACTCTACTCTTTAATGTAACACAAGGCCACCTAGACTAAGTTTCACCCCTTCCTGATCATCATTTAAGAAATGTGATAGTGAAAAGAACAGCAGCCTTACATTTTACTAAGGGGCTCCAAACAGGATCTAATAGAAATATAAGGATGGATACAATAAATTACACTTAATGTTATAAAAAATAGCTGGATACCTGAAGAAGAAGGACATTTGGATTTGGGGGAATCTGGGAAAGCTTCTTGGAGGAGATAACTGTTTAGACATTTCTTTAAAGAGGGTATGGCCTGGGTGGGTGGTGGTGGTGGTGAAGGGAGAATTCCATGTGGAAGACACAGTGAGTAAAGGTTCAGAGATGGCAAAGACTGGGAGTTGAGAGTTATAATGGCTTCTTTGGTTCCCACATGTGATCTGTAAAGAAGATGGAGGGAGGAAAATAGAGAAGTTAGATGAAGGTCATATTGTGGAGAGTTTTAAATGTGATAACAGGATGCATCTGTTTAAGGAATCATTGATCATCTTGTAGAAAATAAATTAATCAGAGTAATGTCTTCGCTTTAGTGCTTCGAGGTACACAGGAAGATAGGGTTGGACAAGTTTCTGATTGGCTCCTCCCTTTGTTTTTAAGCTTGTTGCCTTATGTATTGCATCCTCTTGTGGCCAAGGCATGCATCACAAGCAAAGTTAACATGATCACGGCAAGCTACATCACACCAGCACTAAAGGAATTAGAAAAGAGGTAAGTTCAGTCCTTTTCAAGAAAGTAGCTCCGTGGCATTATTCTTATTTAATTTTTTTTTTATTGACTTCAGAGAGGGAGAGAGAGAGAGAAATATCAGCAATGGGAGAATCATTGATTGTCTGCCTCATGTACACCCTCTATTGGGGATCAAGTCTGCAACGCAGGCATGTGCCCTGACTGGGAATTGAACTGTGACCTCCTGGTTCATAGGTTAATGCTCAACCAGTGAACCATGCCAGCTGGGTGCATTATTTTTATTTCACATTCAACTTTTTCTTCCTCCTATTTTCACCTGTTGTAGTGTGGACGATGCTGGCATCACAGTCATTGGTGAATTGGGATTGGACCCTGGTCTCGATCACATGCTGGCAATGGAAACGATAGATAAAGCCAAAGAAGTGGGAGCCACAGTGAGTCTCATTTACACCCAAAAGTTCACTTAGGAAAACATTCAAAGGTCCAGGTTTCTGTGTTTGCAAGTATCTTTCTATAATTTTGATTAAAGGTGTTGCTATATTCTAGCTCATACTTTGACCAGAAATTTCAAGTAAAATTCTGTAATGGCAGAAATATCTGCATGGTAAAACAATGTCCACCTCTGAGCAATCAATTTTTAGAGAAATAGATGCTACTATAATATTTTGGTTTAATAAAATATTTTAGACTTCCTTAAAAATTTTTAATAAGGTTTGACTTTTAAAAGTGGGAAAAATTCTTTACAATATTATCCATTTATTGGTATTTGAAGTATACAGGAGAAAGAACTTTTGGACATTAAATGTGATGAACCAGATGAAATGTTTTAGGTTTTATGTATGCAATATATGTAACTAAATATAGATTCAAATGAATTATAATTACAGTGGAACTTTGGTTCTCGAACTTTATTCATTTGGGACAGATGTATGAAAATCAAAGCATTTTTTCCCATTAGAATAATGTAAATTGAATTAATCCATTCTAGACTCCCTGTTTTAATGATTCCCTGTTTTAACCTTTCTTATTTTCAGTACATGAATAATGTACTCTTTAATTTATAAATAAATACTTTAAAAATAAAAAGGACCTAAAATATAAATAAAAATTTAACAAAAAGGAAATATACAGTAAAATTTAATGATAATAATAAATAGTAACAAAAGTAAAAAAGTAACCAAATCCAAAAATATCCAAGCACGATATCCTGAGATGACAGCAATAAACTGACTCATAATCATACATTCTCTCCTTTATTTGTCATCTGAGAGATGTATGACTGGTCATACAGGTGTTAGCATGAAAGGGTTGAGAAGTAAATTGTTGGAGATGGGAGATGTTCAAGAAACAAGGTTTAACTGTGTATGTATTAATTATGTCATATACCAATTAGTGTATTTAAAGTTGCATATTATAATGTATATAATCAAATTATCATCAAGCATACTATTTAATACCAAGCCAAATTGAATTAATAGTTAGATTTTTAAATAAACAAAGTGTTAGTCACAATCTCTAGAGGGATTTTTAAAAATTAAGCATGAATAAAATATAACTGTGACTTAATCAAATGATATCTGCCTTTAAGGATGTCTTTTGGAAAGACTTAGTAACTTTAAGAAAGGAAAAACTGTAGCAAGTCTACCTTATGCATGTCATACTCCCTAACTTATTGCTAATTCTTCCTAATTTGTTGAGCCTTCATTTTACAGATTGAATCTTATATTTCCTACTGTGGTGGGCTTCCAGCCCCTGAACACTCAGACAATCCTTTGAGGTACAAGTTCAGCTGGAGTCCAGTGGGAGTTCTGATGAACATAATGCAGCCCGCCACCTACCTGCTCAATGGAAAGGTGAAGGATGCTCCTAATAGTTTTAGATACAAACCTGTAGCAGCTGCCTGAGAAAATCCAGACTCTTTTTCTCTGATACTCTTTTTCTCTTTCATGCTGGCTGAGCTGCTTGTGCTCCACCCCCTCCTCCTTTGACGTTTCCCAAAGTGTATTTTCTGTTGCCTTTAGTCTCCTCACTGTTCCCAGAACGGCCTGTGCTCATTCTTTCTTCTTCTTGCAAGTTGTTTCTGCATTTGGAAAACTCACTTCTGGACTTCTCTGCATGTGTGAGTGCTGGTTGTGTTGTGATTTATTTCAGCATGACAAATGATTAGAGTCCCTACTGTGTGCTGGCCAGCTGCACGACCCCCTAGGTTGTCACAATGCATGAAGTTTCTGATCTCAGAGAACCTACATCGGAAATAGGGGTAGCTCTTGGAATAGAGGGTTTGGTGGGTCTGAGTTCTGTAATGAGACTGTGGCTTAAAGAGAATGTTAAGATCATTCAGCCTGGTTTGAAAATGTATGTCTCACTCACTCCCAGACGTGTATCTCACTAACTCCTAAGCAGTTTCTTCCCTCCTCATGGTGGGCAAGACAGACCCTGGAATGATAGCTGCAATCCAGGGAGAGCAGTTCCAAAGTAGGCTGAAGTGCCATGGGGTTGAGCTGAACTTGGTGAGGAGGTGGGGAGAAGAAAATCAGTGGAGAAGAGAAGATGTGCTTGGCCTTGAAGGGTAAGAAGCTGCCAGGCAGGCTGGATTCCTGCCACTCTTTTCTTACAGCAGCCTTACCAGGTTCCTAAGGCAGAAAGCAAGCATTAGAAGCTTAGCCAACAGCCACAGTTCAAGAGGTTGCAACTGGCACAGCCAATCTCCAAGTCACATCGAGCTGTCTTCAGAGATCATTCTCTTACCAGAAGGAAAGACTCAGATTTGGAAAGAAATGTGGCCAGACTAAGAGATCCCGTTTACACGCTGTAACCTTGCACTGCCCCCCACCCCCTTGTCGTGGCCTTGCAGGGAGTGATGACTTATGTGATCAGATGTGCACCTTAAAAAGATTTGTCTGGCAGCAATATTATAAGTTCCCAGTGTACCTGTGAATCTAAGTATGTTTTGTATACAAACAAAACAGGAAAGTTAAATAATTTTTTAAGATATATTTTTTTATTAATTTCAGAGTGGAAGGGAGAGGGATAGAGAGAAACATCGATGATGAGAATCATCATTGATTGGCTGCCTCCTGCATGCCCCTTACTGGGAATTGAACCTGCAACTTCGGCATTTACTCTTGACGTAATTGAACCCAGGATCCTTTAGTCCACAGGCTGACACTCTATCCACTGAGCCAAACCAGCTATGGCTTAAATATTTTCTTTAGAAACGAGGTGTATGTTCTTACCAGCCACAGTCTTCTGAGCCTACGGTGGACAGTTTGGCTCACAGCCTTGCTACACATTGGAATCACGGGGCAGTTTACAAAACCCTGATGCCTGGGCCCCGTTCTCAGTGCTTCTGATTCCGCCTGGTATGGGGATGATTAAAAACTCCCAAAGTTATTCTAATGAGCAGCTGGATTTGAGAAGGACCGATTCAGTGACCAGAGGATCAGAGCTGCACATAAGACTCTACTAAACAATCGGGACACTTAAATTTGATGCTGGAAAGATACACTCACAAGTTGCAGGATATGAAACAGACCCCTGGGTTCTGGCCCAGGTGTTGGCACCCCTGACAGTGTCCCCAAAGGCCATGCAATTGGAAAGGTCCGCTGAAACTCTGTCTCCTGATGTGTGATGTGAACACAGTGCTCCATCGAGTTCTCGGAGTCTGTGAATCATGAAGGGTTGGGCAAGAAACTCAACCTGACTGTCTCCCAATGACATGTCTTTTTTCTGCTGGAGCCTGTCTCCCGATGCCCATCTGTCACCTCTGTAATCCTGGAAAAGAGATTGGCCTAACCTGTGAGTGCAGGGAAACGTGTTGCTTCATTTGGGCAAAATGCTTCGGGAGGCCATATTAGTGATCGCAATGAGGGGCTTAGGAGAGTGCTACATAAAGAACCAGGGCTTCGCCCGAGCTGGTTTGGCTCAGTGGGTAGAGTGTTGGCCTGTGGACTAACGGGTCCTGCGTTTGATTCCAGTCCAGGGCACATGCCCGGGTTGTGGGCCTGATCCCCAATAGTGGACATGCAGGAGGCATCTAATCAATGATTTTTTTCTCATCACTGATATATTTTTTTAAAATATATTTTATTGATTTTTTACAGAGTGGAAGGGAGAGGGATAGAAAGTCAGAAACATCGATGAGAGAGAAACATCGATCAGCTGCCTCTTGCACGCCCCCCACCGGGGACGTGCCCGCAGCCAAGGTACATGCCCCCGACCGGAATCGAACCCGGGACCCTCCAGTCCGCAGTCCGACGCTCTATCCACTGAGCCAAACCGGTCTCGGCAATCACTGATATTTTTATCTCTCTCTCCTCCCCTCCTCTCTGAAATCAATATATATATATATATATATATATATATATATATATATATATATTTTTTTTTTTTTTTTTTTTTTTTTAAAGAAGAAGAACAAGGGCTTTGATGTCAGTTGGCCTGTCTTGGTGCTCTGGCCCAGCTGGGGCACTAGAACAATCACTTCATCCCTCTGAGCTTTGGGCTCCCTGTTGGAAGAGAAACATAATACCCTCTGCAGGGTTCCTGCTAGGGTTCAATAGTGGGGAGAGCTGGGGTAAAAGCAAGAGGAGATTTCAAGGTGCAGAAGTCGTATTTGTTGAATTTGAAGTTTTTCCCTTCCAGCCTGAGATCCTCTTGTAAAAAGTGCTTTTTGCATCGCTCTGCCTGCGTGGACGACACCGAGAGAAAACTCGATGCTTTTCTTTGCTAAAATGGGTACTCTTCAAGGTCCTGCTCAAGCTTCCTTTTGCCGGGGCCTCTTTCCCCGACCACTCCAGCCCTTACTCACTATTCTTTTGTCTGCACTCCCACACCTGGTCTGTGCTTAGAATCTTTTGGATGCTGTGTCATTCACTGAGTAACTCAAGTGCACCAGCCTATCTCGCAGCCCAGAAGCCTCTCTTGTGTTCTTGTCCCTCCAATCTTTCTGTGACCATGAAGTAGGCCTTACATTATTCACAGGATCATAAAGGGGGGCCCAGGGGACCTCTGGCTTCTGCTTAAAGCTGAAGCCTCAAACTTTCCCGGCAACTTAGGCAGTGGCCCATGAATTAGGATGTGTCTCCTTGTCCTACATCCTTGCAGTGATTTCCAGCCACTGGTATAATTCCCAGCTAGTCCTATTTCTAATGACGCCTGATTTCCTTCTACATCTCTGGAGATGGTGGTTGTATCTTCTCTTAGTTCTGTCCCCTCCTTGAGGAGAGGGACAGTTTCTATAATGATGGCAGCTGGGAATGACATGCTGAGATTCACCATCCCCCCCGTCAGCCTTCTCTCTCCCCGGCTACCTCCAGCTACACTGCGTCAGGGCCGTGTTTGCCCTGCACACACAGCTGTGAGGTAGGTTTTCTAATCCTCGAGTCGGCCTGCAAGTCAAGTTTACCTTGATGGCCGCACCCAGCCCCTCCTTTGTAGGAAATTCTACTTCTATAAATGTCAGAAAGTATTTGTGAAATAAAATAAATGTTTAGAAAGAGCTCCTGTTGTTCTCTTTGCCGGCAACCATGCTGAGTGCAATTTACAGGCAAGGAACTGGTGCAATGTGGAATGCTGCACCTCGTCTTCATACGCCTCTTAAGATGTCCAGAAATAAGCACAATAAAGGGTATGGACGTGGCATAGGAGAAAGGACCCAAGTAAACCTGGGTTCAGATGTGCTTTTGGGTGACTTGGCCTCAGTTCTCGCCTCTGGAAAATGGTTATTGCATGGGCTAAAGTTAATGTCTATGAGGCACCTAGCACAGTGGGTTCTAAATGATTGTCTGTATGTTTCCTGTGTTTTATTTCTTGTTAGTTCAGCAGATGAGCTTATTATCGATTCTTATTGGTTGGGAGATGTGTGTGTGTGTAAAAGAGTTGGACATAGAGCAACAGCAGAGAATAATGTGCCACTGTTTCTGCTGGGAGTGGGTCCTGCATCTGAGTATTGCTGAGTCAGGGAAAAAAGTATATTCTCTGTCAAATAGATAAATCATTCTTTCTGTCTTCATTCAAGTCATTAATATTAAACAAGAAAGAGTTTCTTAATGAATTTTATAATTTTCCACTAGACATACAATTCTCACTTTAGGGTGAAGCCAAAGAACAGTGAGAACATTGAGCTGAGAAGCCGTTTAAATGAGTATCTGTTGCTTTGAGCTTATTGTTTGCTTAAAAACAAAACCCCACGGGGACATTATTCAGTGCTATTTAATCCAGGGGCATGAAAAAAATATAGAAAACAGGATCTTAGTAAAAACTGAAATGCTTCAGTCAGATTTTCAAGTTTGAAAGAAGAGGGGAATGAGATGGGGGGAGGGTGAATTGGGTAAAGGAGGTCAAATATATGGCAGTGGAATAAAACTGGACTTTTACTGGTGAACATGCCATAGAGGACACAGATATCAAGCTATAATGTTGTAAGTCTGGCATTTATAATATACTAACCAATTGTTACTCAATAAATTTAATAAATAATTAAAGTAAAGCTTGGAAGCATAATGGTCTTGTGAATCTTCATACTAGTGAAACAGCTTGAATATGGAATATTGATTATGGTAGTTTCAGTCAAGTTTTTTTTTTTTTAATTCCCTATTGCTTTCTTTTAAAACTTTTATTTCCTTATTATGCAAATGACAGCAGATAGATGCCAGGGGACACTGAGTAACCAGTATGCCTTTTCCTCAGGTCGTGAACGTTGCAGGGGGTGTCTCCTTTCTGGACTCGGTGACTCCCATGGATTACTACCCTGGGTTAAATTTGGAAGGCTATCCTAACAGGGACAGTACCAAATATGCTGAAATTTATGGCATTTCGTCTGCTCACACTTTGTTGCGGGGGACACTGAGATATAAGGTAAGTGGCTGTGTTTTAGATGAAGCACGTTGCCTGTTTTGATGTGAGTGATGTGCACACGCCATCGTTCCTATAATAAAAATAATTAGGAGGCTGGGCCACACTGGAGTCTGGGTCCTCAGGGCTCTTCGATGGAGAGATATTAGGAGACAGCTCAAAATGATGTGAGCAAAAAGGGAACTTCAGACCCAGGAGGAACGGGGGTGGGTAGAGGACTAGCTTCAGGGAATCTCGGGGAGTCAGGTGACCTTGCCGGGACTTGCTCTCTCTTCACCTCTCAGCTCTGCCTTCAGGTTTGGGCTGCAGTCTCAAGCTCCCACAGCGGCCGCATGGTGGCAGCATCCCCACCCTCTTAGGTTCAGTGAGAACAAAAAGCACATCTTTTAAAGTCTAAAAATGTAATTTTGGTTTCATTAGTGCCTGAGACCAGTGGGATAAAATGTGCCAATCAGCTTTGTCCTCTGTTTTATGTTCCTTAAGCTGAAGATGTAGTCAGCATCACTTTTTCTAAAGCAACACTTTTTTTTTTGTAATATACTATTACTGATTTCAGAGAGGAAGGGAGAGGGAGAGATAGAAACATCAAGGATGAGTGAGAACCATTGATCCACTGCTTCCTGCATGCACCCCTCTGCGCCCCCCCCCCCCAAACTGGGGATCGAACCTGCAACCTGGGCACATGACCTTGACCGTAATCAAACTGTGACCTCCTGGTTCATAGCTCAACCACTGAGCCATGCTTGCTGGGCCAAAGCAATATCTTTTTTTTTTTACCACAAAATGAGGTATAGGTTCTAGGAGCATATGCCCAAATGTCACTACACATCTATTAATCACAAAAGAGTAGTTACAAGTATGACCAGATTAAGACATTTTATTGAAATAGTTTCATAGGGCTATTATAACAAGTTACTACTAACCAGGTGCTTTAAAACAACAGATTTATTTTCTCACCACTCAGGAGGCCAGAAGTCTGAAACCAAAGTGCCGGCAGGGTGGGTACCTTCTGAAGGCTTTGAGAAACAGTCCCACGCCTGTGTGGCTTTCCATACCTTGGTATTTAAAATCACAACTCTGGCCCTCACCGTCCTGGCTCGGTGGATAAAGTGTCAGTCTGTGGACTGAAAGGTCCTGGGTTCCATTTGGGTCAAGGACTGGAATGGGATTAGGCTCGATCTCTAGTAGGGGGCATGCAGGAGGCAGCTGGTCAATGATTCTCTTTTATCATTGATGTTTCTCTCTCTCTCTCTCTCTCTCTCTCTCTCTCTCTCTCTCTCTCCCCTCCCCTCCCTCCCTCCTTCCTTCCTTCCCTCCCTCTCTCTCCCTTCCTCTCTGAAATAAATAGAAATATATGTTTAAAAAAAAAAAGACTAAGCTGAATTTCATTCTTAAAAATAAATAAGTAAAATCAGAACTCTGTCATGCAGGATGCTTTCGGTCCCCTTCCCTGTGGGTGGTGGGTGCTGGTGGCATGCTTGTGTGAAGGGAATCACCGAGAAAGTGACAGAGGACAGAGCTCTCCCCATGCTGCCGGCTCATAAAGACTGCCTTCTGGTTTGCCTCATTTCTCCACGAGCCCTGTGTATCCTTAAAGAGAAGAAAACCACCACATCGCTTGCTCTTTAGAGCATCTGTGCCATTTGTTGACACTTAGCATTTACTTCCAGCATTTCTAGTTCTCTTTTATGTATATTTTTCTTGTCTCCTGAAATAGACCTTAAGCCCCTGGAGGGCAGGTACCGTACTGTCAGGAATGAGCTGTCCTCACTGGCCAGGAATCAACTGAGATGCCCGTGGTGACCTCCCCAGGGGGTCTAGGCACCTCGGTGTTCCTTGCAGCACAACCGAAATCCTAGTCTGAATGAAAGCCCGGCCAGCCCCAGCTCCGGCACACTTCGTGATTCCTATTTTGAAAGTAGTAACTTCTTGGGGGAGGTGCAGGAATTAGGGTTTTCTGTTAGTTTTAGGTAGAGTTGTTTGCCAAACGTGTAGACCCAGAAACAGGGTTTTGAGAGGTTTACAAACTGAACCCAGCTCTCGAGTACATTGCTAGGAGCCAGGCGACCGAGCCCTGGATGATGGAAGACGTCAAGGTGTTCATGTCCACGAGGGCCACCGTCCTGAGCAGTGTCAGCCACGCTTCCATAGCCTGACCGTTCTTTTGGGTGTGAGAGACGAGACACTGTCATCCAGGAGTGCCAGGGACACCTCAGTATCAGGCACCTGCCCATCACCTGTTGTCCTTGCAGACTCAGCTTGCTATCACCTTCCCCTGGGATCTTCTCTTAACACCTTCTCTTGGACTCCCCTCCCCACACCTATGTGACGTCCTCCGCTCTGAGCTCCCATGGCTCTGTTTACCTCTGTCAAAGCACCTAGAATATTCTACTGCAGTGAAGTCAACAGCGGTCGTGTACCTTTCCTCACTATGTACAGGTCTTTTCTTTTCTTTTTTTTTTTTTTTTTTTACTTTCTATTGGATTTCAGCTTCTTTGTGGGTGAGGACTGCATTGATCATCTCTGTGGCCTCAGCCCCTAGCACAAGTCTGACACATGGTAGCAATTTGCTAAATGCTTTCTGGTGAATGAAAACATACGATAGATATACTTCTAGAGATCGCCATAAAAATACACTTCTGATATTAAGAAATATCTCAGTATTTGAGAAATTGGATGAAGGGGTTCTAGAAGCAAGCTGGGGAACTGCTTTTTTGTTTCTCCTGTTTGAAATATATTTGCATTGGATAGGATAAAATAAATGTGAATTCTTTAATTAGTAACCTTTGAATAGTTTGAATAATACAACCTCTCTGAAATATGAAAATTGCTAGTTGATCTCACATTAAATGGTGAATTATTCAATGGCTGCAAGGGCTTTGATATGTTAACATTTTATTGCTTCTTAAAATAATTTTACATTTTTCTCTTCTTCTTCCTCCTTCTGCCGATCCTCCTCCTTTTCCTCCTCCTCCTCTCTTTCCCTCTCTCTCTGCCTCTGTCTCTGTAACTGCAGCATATACAAAGCCTCTTACCCCTACCCCTATATTTGCTGGTCTTCAATCACTTCATCATCATTCAGAATCTATGCATGCAGTCACTTATTCTCTCAGCTTTCTGGAAAGATGAATAAATGGGTGAGGGCACACACACACACACACACACACACACACACACACTCAGCTACTGTTGAGCAGCTGAATAGAGAATTACAATATGTGTCAAGTGCCATAACAGAGATATATACAAAATGCTACAGAGGAGAAGGGAATGGCTGTTCACCTAGGGCAGTGGTCGGCAAACTCATTAGTCAACAGAGCCAAATATCAACAGTACAACGATTGAAATTTCTTTTGAGAGCCAAAATTTTTTTTAAATATATTTTATTGATTTTTCACGGAGAGGAAGAGAGAGGGATAGAAAGTCAGAAACATCTATCAGCTGCCTCTTGCATACCCTCTACTGGGGATGTGCCTGCAACCAAGGTACATGCCCTTGACTAGAACTGAACCCGGTACCTTTCAGGCCGCAGGTCGATGCTCTATCCACTGAGCCAAATCGGTTTAGGCGAGAGCCAAATTTTTTAAACTTAAACTTCTTCTAATGCCACTTCTTCAAAATAGACTCTCCCAGGCCGTGGTATTTTGTGGAAAAGCTACACTCAAGGGGCCAAAGAGTCGCATGTGGCTCATGAGCCTCGGTTTGCTCACCACTGACCTAGGGGCTCAGTAGGTGTGCTGAGCTGGACCTTAAGGGAGGAGGAGCAAACATTCCACTGGTGGAGAAGGGGGCACCCCCATTCCAGGCACAGGGGCAGCGTGCACAGAGGCCCAGGTCTCTTGAAGAGCACCGCATGTTTGGGGAATGGTGAATGGTGGAGGCGATGATGGTGAGTCAGTCAGCTAGAGGAGCACGGATTTTATGTAATAGGCCAAGGACTTCAGACTTCTCCTGAAGACAAAGAAGAACACACAAGGAATTTTATCAGAGTTACATTTTAGAAAAATCTTTCTGGTCTACTTTCCTCCCTGCTCTCTATAGGCATTAGAATGGTGGCTGTTAATCATTAGAATGGATTACCTGCTTATGGGAACTATTCTTAAAACGTCCTTCTTCCATTAGGAGAGAGAACAACTGTTCTATTGAATACTGTTTGCTGAACTGAAATTTGATGCAGAAGGAAATTTGCCTTCCTGCTGCCAGAGAATATAACTCGATGGCCACAGAAACAGCAGTCAGTACCCCAGTTTCTCAAGGCCGCTATGTAAACCAGTGGGATTGTTGTTGACTATTGATTTTGTTTTGAACCTGAAGGAGGCTGCATCCACAGGAGCCACACAAAGGACTCTTTCAGCCTGTGTTCTAAACAAGTAAAGATAGAGCCCTCTTTTCAAAAACACTTAAAAATTTTTTTGAAGAGTAAATTTTCATATACTGCTTAATAATTCTCCTTGCAGGGATATGCCAAAGCCTTGAATGGACTTGTGAAATTGGGTCTTATAAACAGAGATGCATTTCCCGCACTTCGACCTGAGGCCAAGCCTCTCACCTGGGTGAGTAATCCCACAATGATATGTGTTCTGACTGGTTAGGGTTGAACTTGGTTTGGACCAGCTAAGGAGCCCATTGTGTGGCTTGCTGCCGCAAGGTAAACTCTATCCCCAAAGTCCCCTTTCTCTTCACTGTTACAGGAGGATGGAGAGAGTTGGAGGCCTATTTCCTCAGTAACTTCTACCACTTGAGGGCTCCCTCACTCCAGGAAGAGATGGACTTGCTATCAGCACTGGGCTCTGGGCTCTGCCACTGGCCTACATGGTGGCCCAGTGAGAGGAATTAAGAGGAATTAAATCTGGGGCTCCTGCAACTAATAGCACAGGAGGGCTGCTAGTATCAGAACTGATTCCTAACCTGCGAATCCCGGCAGTTCTTTCATTCAGCCATTTGTAATCAAGTGTAATTTGAGTTTTCAGTTCCTGAGGTCACCCTATATCTGTGTTGTATTAAAGTCAATTAAAATTGGAAGATTCTCTCCCCAGGTGGCTCAATTGATTGGGTGTTGTCGTGTGCATGAAAATGTTGCCGGTTCAATTCTGTGTTTCAGGCTTGATCCACTGTAGGGATCATGCAGTCAATGTTTCTCTCACATCGATGTTTCTCTCTCTCTCTCTCTCCCTCTCCCTTCCACTCTCTAAAAAAAATCAATTAAAAAGGTTTAGTGTTGGAAGGGACTTTTGAGGCTTGGAACTAAATGTAAACTAGAGCTTTCACTCTCTGCTAGGAATTAGCTTGTTACTAGCTAGTCATCCAACTTAATGTGTCTATATTCCAATAGAAATGCCAGAAATGTATCACGGGGAGGAAAGGATCAATATTGCTGATCCTTAGAAGTCTCCCCAAAGAAACTTTGGTATTCTTGTTGGTCAGTGGCTTTTCAGTTCAGTTATTTTATATGCTGAGAGTCTTTCCAATCCAAGTTTTGCCATCTTTAAGTGTACTTGTTGGACAGGAGTGAATAAGTATCTAGAGCAGCGGTTCTCAAACTTTCTAATGCCCCGACCCTTTAATTCAGTTCCTCATGTTGTGGTGACCCCCAACCATAACATTATTTTTGTTTGCTACTGTAAATGAATCGTAATGAGTCGATGGTCTTGTTGTGGAGCAGAGGCGAGTGAAAGACCACTGGAGCCCAGACCCAATGAAAATTTAGGGAGCCTTTATTAGCCGGCCTGGAGACTGCTCTGCCATCCTCAATACAGGGAGGTCAGAGAGCAGCCCCGACCCTTTGTGCAGGACCACTTTTAAGCACATTAACCACATCCTGTTTTTGCACAACAAACAACCCAAGACAAAACAGTTTTTCCCAAGCTACACCAGAGTCATGCCATTGATGACCATGGTATTCACAGGGTCACCCTGTTCTTCAGAAAGCTGACAGTGTTCTATCTTGCAAGGCCTACATGCTGGGAAAGGGCCATGAGACCGTATCTCAAGGCCTGGCCTGGTGTCAGCACTGACAACTCTATCTGGGGCATAGTCCACGGCCTCAGTAGGGCTCAAAAATGCCCACTCTACAACAGTCTTAGGCTCTACGGCAGCGTTTCTCACTCTGTGGGTAGCGACGGGGTCACCTAAGACCATCGGAAAACACAGGTATTTACATTACGGTTCATAACAGTAGCAAAATTACAGTTATGAAGTAGCAAGAAAAATAATTTTATGGTTGGGGGTCACCACAACATGAGGAACTGTATGAAAGGGTCGCGGCATTAGAAAGGTTGAGAACCACTGCTCTATTGGGTGAACATGAGGTGAGGCAGCTGCATTGGGAAAGTTGGTACAAGTATTCTTAGAGCTGGTCCAAGTTTTAAAGACCAAATTAAAAATATATTTGGCTTTATATAGACCAGCGATGTCTGTCAGACTGCTCAATTCTGCCATAGACAATAGGTCAACACATGAGCAAGTTTTAATAAAAACTTTTTACTTGCAAAGCCAGGTGGTGAGCCAAATTTGACCCATTTTTCGTTTTTCCTTAACCAGCGGTGGGGAACCATTTTTCTGCCAGGGGCCACTTGAACATTGACAATATCATCCATGGGCCTTACAAAACTATCAGCTTAAAAATTAAGTTGATATATTTGGTCAAACATTTCATTAACTCATCCCTAATGTCTTCACAGGGCCAGACTGAAGGATTTAGGGCCTTCTGTGGCCCATGGGCCAACATTCCTCACCCCTGCAACTAAAGCATAACTTTTCCCCTGGGAATCTGAAAAAAACTCTTGGTTAGAAAAAGCTATGGCCACTGTTTAAGTTTTCTTCTTTGAGATTTTATTATCTGAAGGGTCTTTTTTGTCTCTGGAACCTACAAAATAACATTATCCTGGCCAAAATGGATGGCTGGAGGGTGAGGGGGGAATGGGTGAAAAAGCGATGGAGAGGATATGCAAAGACAAGACATATGATGTCATTATGATACCATCTGTTTAGTATTAATTTAATGTTATGCTCATTTTTTGGCTGAAATATCATTCTGGAATGCCATGCATTTATTGATGTGGAGGTGTGCAGCCACATATGTATGCACATGTATGCATTACAGTGTACTCTTTCTAATTTAATTCGAGGTGCATTTGAGGTCCAATGTCTTATCAAAATACTTTCTCAACTTATTTGTTCTATTAGGAACTTAGATTTTTAATTTTTGTTTTTCTCACTAGAAAGAGCTCCTGTGTGTTCTGGTTGGGATTCCGCCCTCCACCACGCAGGATGTGCTTAAGGAAGCCGTCTTTAAGAAACTGGGTGGAGACAGTACCCAGCTGGAGGCTGCTGAACGGTAGGCACCCACCAGGCAACGTAAGAACTAACTATTGGATAGATGATCCCTCAGCCCTTTTCCATCAGAGAAAGGTCAGAATAATATCGAATGTTTCACATTGTCTTCGGTTAATTTGCTGCTCTAGTGTTGGCCTGTTTTAGGGAGATTATCAGATACCGTGTTCATGTGGGGATGGAATGTAGATTAAGAGAGAAATTCAATGGCAATTATAAACTTGGGAAATATTTATTTTGAGACATTCAGTACTCAAGACAGGTGGGATTTTCTTTTTCTCCTCTGGAGAATCACCCAGTCATTTTCCAACTGTTTTAAAACGTTTGTTCACACAACGGGGGCGCATTCTGCTGTCATCCTTAACGTGGGAGAACGAACCTGTGAGAGAATCTCATAAAAAGCTTTGCAATAGTGTGGGTTTCCAGTGTGTGAGTTCCCCTCCAGAGCATGCTGCCCAGGAGAGTCTGGGGATGATTCTAAAGGCTTCAACACTACTGTTATTATTATTTTACAACTTAGGAGAGTCGTATAGCTTGAACTGTCATTTTGTGATTCTCCCTTCAAGATGAAATCCAAGGAGTGCTCCCTTCCGCTTCCCAAGTGAGAATATGTCCAGGGCTTGTACTAATGCAGCCATGTCTTGTGCTTCTCAGGTTGGGCTTACTTGGGGATGAACAAGTCCCTCGGGCAGAATCTGTTGTTGATGCACTTTCCAAGTATTTGGCCGTGAAACTTTCCTATGGTAAGCCATTGGATATTAGCTGGACATCTCAGAAGAAACATACGATGTAGTCAGTATAAACAGCAAGTTATGTTAGAAGGCTGGAGCTAAGCAATAGGAGTGGGGTAGTATGATATGAGAGAAAGAGCATTTGACTTTTTTTCAAAGGGAAAATGAGAGAACTATAAAGTAAGAATGAATTTGGGCCCAGCCAGTGTTGCTCAGTGGTTGAGCATCAACCTAGGAAACAGGAGTTCACAGTTCTATTCCTGGTCAGGACATTGCCTGGGTTGTGTGCTCGATCCCCAGTGAGGGGCATGCAAGAGGCAGCTGATCAGTGATCCTCTCTTATTGTTGATCCTTCCTTCCTTCCTTCCTTCCTTCCTTCCTTCCTTCCTTCCTTCCTTCCTTCCTTCCTCCCCCCCCTCCCTCCCTCCCTCCCTCCCTTCTTTCTTTCTTTTCCCTAATATTTTTATTAATTTCAGAGAAGAGAAGGGAGAGGGAGAGAGAGAAACATCCATGATGAGAGAGAATCATTCATGGGCTGCCTCCTGCAGGCCTTCTACTGGGGACAGAGCCCACAACCTCACCTGTGTCTGGAGAGGGGATCAACCATGACCACCTCGTTCATAAGTCAACTCTTAACCACTAAGCCACACCTGCTGGATCTTTTTATTCTTGAATGTGGCTACTGGGGAATTTTAAATTACATGGCTCACATTCTGTTTCTTTTGCACAGCGCTGTGCTGTAGGTTAAAGAATTCCGGATTCAACTCTCCAGTCTACGCCTCAGTTAGAGTTACAGACCCATACATAGTTGAGCTTCGAAGTAGTACCTATCTAATGATCATTGCTAATGCAGAACTCTTCATTTCCACACACACATACCCTCACCCAAAACCTGTTCCTGCCCAATCTGACCATCTCAGTCAATGACCCAAGCATCTTTCATTGTTGATGTTTCTCTCTCTTCCTCCCTCTTCCTTTCTCTTTCTCTAAAATAAATAATTTTTTTTTTAAAAAGAATGAACTTGGGTAATTTGTAAAAGAAAAATATTATTAGCTTTACTTTTAATTTTTAGCTCATTTGGAAAAACAACAGGAGCACTTTTGAGAGAAAAGTGCATGGCCTCGGTAGCAGAGCCCTCGTGCCTGTATCAGGCTGTAGTGATAACAAACCTAGACGGCAGACTGTGGTTTGAGTCATAATTTCTTTAAGTTTCCATGGGTCTTTGAGCTACAGAGCAGTATGGCTAGTTGTCTAAGAACCATATCTAAGGGGAGGGATATGTGTGAGAGCAAAAGGGCTGCAGCAGGAGAGGAAATACAACATTTGGGGTTGTAATGACAGTGGCATTTTATAATGTCTGCTTGCTTACTTTAAGGTCCTGGGGAGAAAGATATGATTGTGATGAGAGACAGCTTTGGAATCAGACATCCTTCTGGACATTTAGAAAATAAGACTATTGATCTTGTGGTTTATGGAGACATCAATGGCTTTTCAGCCATGGCTAAAACTGTGGGGTTCCCCACCGCTATGGCAGCCAAGATGTTGCTTGATGGTAAGTTCTTTCATCTCCTTATCATCTTCAAGTCATTCGGTGCCTGGACATCCAATAACTATTCTTGAGTAAGACACTGATTCACTAAAAGTGAGCCATCTCAGAAGTTCCAGGTGCTGGCTGACTGGGAGTGACTCTGTACGAGTGACAAACATAGGCTTTGGAGTTAGTACCGCCTTCTCTCCCAGCTCAGTCACAGATGGCTGAGCAATCAGGTACAAGTTACTCAGCATCTCTGAGCCAGAGTTCCCTCATCTTCAAACTGGGGATTGTCATCGTCAACTCATATGGTTGTTGTGACGCTAAAGTGAAATAATACGTAAAGCTCCTACCTCATGGAGGGGCCTCCAAGCAATGTGAACTTCCTTTCTTTTTTTTTCTTTTCTTTTTTTTTTTTTTTATATTTGGAATAGCAAAAGGCAGTCACTGCCATGTCTTCCAACATAGAGACCAGATTTTATTTTATTTTTCATTTTTTGCTGTGAAGCACTCGCTTTATTGAGACCATGTTTTATTAATCTTCATGTCTCAGTATATTATCAGTACTAATAAATATTTTGAACAGAATGAATTTAAATTTTAACAATTCAAACATCTAAGCATATCAATGTCAAATAATGATAAAATGTATCTACAATAACATATCAGCTAATATTAAGTTAAACCATGTACTTAGTTATTGTAGAACAAGGGTGATGAAGTGATGAAGGATGAGGTAATAATGGCCTTTAAAGAATGTGTCCAGACTTACTGTTTCAGCAATCAGACAGACACCCATGCCCAAATAACCAGATGGGCTTTCATTCATTCTGTTGGATATTATGCTTTTAAATAAAATGAAATCAGCAAATGAAGCAGCCAGTTAGATTTACTTTACTTTCTTATTTTACTTTATTCTCTGATTGTCTTGGCAGGAGTTAATGCAGTCAAGTGTATAAATTCTGACACTACCCCTAAGTCCAGTTAAGTTTTTAATAGAAAATTGGTTAAGTAATAATTTAGTAGGGAACATTTAAGCAGCTATTTTAAAAAATGTTTAGGCTTCCAATAATCCATTGACTCTGACTTGACTGCTATATGGAGATCCTTGCTGCAGAAATTAGCATTTAATACCACCTTGAAAATGGTAACTACAAATTAACTTTCTTTCAGGTGAAATACATGCTAAAGGCCTAATGGGACCCTTTACAAAGGAGATCTATGGACCAATATTGGAGCGAATTAAAGCAGAAGGCATTATCTATACAACACAGAGCACAATCAAACCTTAATTGAGAATTATATTTTATTTTTATCTTCCCAAGCGATACTGCCCTGAACATTTGTGCAACAAACATGTTTGCTACAGTACTATTTTAAAGTATAAAACATATATTTTGATTGTCATTTTAATGGTTTTTGAAATACAAATCTCTATTTTCTTATGCACATATTTGAAACAGGATATGCCAGTAATTACCAGAGAACTTTAATAATTCTATCATGTATTTTTTCACATGTGTGTAAAAGTGATAATGATTGTATTTTTTGTTAATTTATTGTGCAACTGTTTTCCTACAAGAATATATTTTCCTATATTCAGCAGATGAAGTTTTATCTTTTTAGATAGAAAATATTTATTTAACATCACAGAAATGCAAAGGATCATAAGAGACTACTACAATGATAGGCCAACAAATTTAAAAACCTAGACGAAATGGATACAATTTTAGAAACATACACCTTCCAAGACTGAGTCATGAAGAAATAGAACATCTGAGAAGACCAATTATAGGTAATAAAATTGAATCAGTAAATTAAAAACTCCCCCCAAACAAAGTCCAGGATCTGATGGCTCCCAGGTGAATTCCACCAAACATTTAAGAAGAGTGGACACTTATCTTTCTCAAATCATTCAAAGAAATTAGAGAGGAAGGAACACTTCCAAACTCATAGGAATAGATTGAGAGTCCAGAAGTAACTCTCACGTTTATGGTCAGTAGATTATGGAAAAGGTTGCTAAGACAATTTATTGGTGGTGGAAAAACTGAATATTTACATGCTTAGGAATGAAGTTGGACCCTTACCTCACATACATATGAAAATCAAGTCAAAGTGAACCAAAGGCCCAAATATAAGACAAACACAATAAAACTATTAGGAAAATTATAAGCATTAATCTTCATGACCTTGGTTCTATGGCAATAATTTCTTAAATAAATGAAACCAAAAGCACAAGCAACAAAATGCAAAAAAATTAAATATTATCAGAATAAAAAACCTTTGTGCTTCCAAGGGTACCATCAAAAAGGAAATACAATCCACAGAATGAGAGAAAATGTTTGCAAATCATATATCAGGTAAGAGAGGAACTTACATATATATTTAGAATACATAAAGAACTAGTATAACTCAATAAAAAGACAAAGATCCTAAAGTAAAGAAATGGATAAAGGATCTAAATTGACAGTTCTCCAAAGAAGATAAACAAAAGCACATAAAAATATGCTCAACATCATTAGCTATCAGAGAAATGCAAATCAAACTTACAATGAGATATCACCTTGTATTCACCAAGATAGTTATAATAAAAGCATGCTGGTGAGGATGTAGAGACATTGAAGCCCTCATAAAGGGCTGGTGGAAATGCAAAATGGTGCAGTTGCTTTGGAAAACAGTTTAGCACAAAGGCTAAACCTAGTTACCATATGACTCAGCAATTCCACCCTTAGGTGTATACACAAGAGAAATGAAAACATATGTTCATGCGAACTTGTAAATAAATGTAACAGCATTATCCATAATAGCAAAAAATGAAAACAATCCAAATGTCAGTCAATTAATAAATGCATAACCAAAATGTGGTGTATTTGTTCATACAATGAAATATTTGACAAAAAAGACATGAATTACTGATACAAGTTACAAGATGAATGGACCTTGAACTCATTGTGCTAAGTGAAAGAAGCCAGGCAGAAAAGGCCACATATATGATTTCATTTATATAAAATATGCAGAGTAGTCAAATATGTATATAGAGAAACTAGATTAGAGGTTACTTAGAGCTGGAGGTGAGTGGGAGTGACTACTGATGAGTTGGGAGTTCCTTTTTGGGGTGATGAAAATATTGTACAGTTGATTGTGGTAATGGTGGGAAATTCTAACTATTCTAAAAAAAATCACTGAGTGATATACTTTGAATATACATGGTATGAGATTTGAATTAGATCTCAAGTTGTTATAAAAGCGATTCAATTATAAATATAACATTTTTTGCTGCTTAGAAAAACCATTATATATAACTAGTAAAATTTTATAGTTATTCATATAAACTAAATACCTGTTTGACTTTCACTGACTGTGCTCATATCCTGGCACATAAAACTAATTCTGCCTTTGAAGCAGCAGATATTAGATGCGGAGTATATGAAAGTCAAGAAAGCATCTATGCTATTTGAAAGGATCAAAGTTGATTTAAGGTCTGGTTCTACCTATCACAAATACATATGAAGAGCAATAATCTATACTAATAAAAGAGAAATATACCAATTGTCCAGGACTCCGTCGCAGTAACAACTGAACAGCAGGCTGTGTGGGGAAACCAGGCCATCAGGAGGGCAGTTGGGGGTGGCCAGTTTGGCTGGGGGGAGGCAAGTAGGGAGCAACTAGGCCATGGGGGGGACTTGGGGTTGACCAGGCTGGAGGGGGGGGGCAGTTAGCGGTGATCAGCTGGCAGTCAGGCGAGCAGTAGGAGCCAGCAGTCCCAGATTGTGAGACAAATGTCCCAACTGCCAGTTTAGGCCCAATCCTGAGGATTGGGCCTAAACTGGCAGTTGGACATCCCCCAAGGGGTCACAGATTGGAGAGGGTGCAGGCTGGGCTGAGGGGACCTCTGTGTGCATGAATTTTGTGCACCGGGCTTCTAGTCTGTTAATAAGTAAAGAAATTCTGTTATGGAAGTTTTCACCTCAGCATTGAGTTTAACATAATGAATTTGGAAATAGAACTTGATTCCACCCCCAACCTTGAAGAGTGCCCTGATGGAATGGGAACTAGGGAACTAGCACCTTGCGTGGGAGTGGGAACTTGTTGAGAACTCGATATAATTAACTGCTTTAAGTTTTATGATAACAGTGATATAGGGGATGTGACTGCAGGGCTAGTTTAATGTCAGGGCTATAAAAGGAAATGCCAGTAAGTTCCTGCAAAGACACTGGCTTTCAGTGACAAATTTTCCAACAGAAATGTAAAAAATAAAGATGGTGGTGGTCGGATCTGGGAATGGACAGATAGCTTATAGTTAATAAGCATAAGACTCTATCAGATGGTCAGGAAACTTATGTGGTAAATAAGTATTTTAGGCTTTGAAGGCTAAGGGGTGTTAACAGCTGCTATTTCCTGTCTTGATAATGTGAAAGCAGCCATTGGTGGTATCTAAATGAGTGGACATGATTGGTACCATTAAAACTTTATAAAAATAGGTGATGGGCCAACTTGGCCCCTGAGCCATAGTTTGTGAACCCCTGGTCTAACCATGTTGGTAGGCTTAAAGTCCATACCTTCCAGATCTTTCTACCTTTTTGGCCTCTTTCAGATAATATTTTCTATTGTCCATTTTCCCTTGTCCTATACCAGTGGTTGGCAAACTCATTAGTCAACAGAGCCAAATATCAACAGTACAATGATTGAAATATTTTGAGAGCCAAATTTTTAAATTTAAACTTTTTCTAACACCACTTCTTCAAAATAGACTCACCCAGGCCATGGTATTTTGTGGAAGAGCCACACTCAAGAAGCCAAAGAGCCGCATGTGACTCGAGAGCCACGGTTTGCCACCCACTGTCCTAGACCCTTGAGATAGTAGAGCCTAGGTCTCTGAGAAACAGTGTGATTAGTCGTCCAATATGCTAGTTGTTTTCTTCTAGATGAAATGAGGGCAACAGAGACACAGGATATTTATAAAAGTTAATGAGATAATAAAAGCCTGTTACCTAGTAGATGTTCCAAAAGATTAGCATTCCCTCTTTAGCAATAACATCTTTGCCTGAAGTTTATGTTAACATTAATGAGACTTTAGCTTTGAGATATTTTTTCTAGTATTTTGGATATCTTTGGAGGACTCCTCAAACATCCATGCTCCTCAAATGAACTATAGATGTATCTGCTCCACAACAAGAATCTTAAAATGGTTATAGAGTAGAAAGGACCAAAATAATAATTTGGCCAGGCCTCTCATGTTGCAGAAGAGAAAAATGTGTCTTTCAAAGGTAAGTGACTTGAAATCTTTGTTATTTATATCAGACTAGATGCCTGGTGCATGAAATTCATGCATGGAAAGGGGGTAGCCTCAGCTTGGCCTACACTTTCTCCAATCTGGGACCTCCGGCTCCTAACCACTCACTTGCCTGCCAGCCTGATCCCCCTAACTGCTCTCCCCTTTCAGCCTATTTGCCCTAACTGCTCTCCCCTGCTGGCCTGGTCTCCCTAACTACTCTCCCCTGTTTGCCCGATTGCCTCTAACCTCCTCTGCCTTGGCCCCGCCAACATGGCATTGTCTGGAAGGATGTCCGGAAGGACATCTGGAAGGTTGTCCAGAAGATGTTCAGTCTAATTAGTGTATTACCCTTTTATTAGTATAGATGCCACCTTCTCCTAAAAATGCAGGTTGTTCCCAGGTTTTCCTATCATTGAAGGGGGCCTGCAGTAGCATCCTAGGTTCTGAGCAAGGCTTATGTGCTTGTGTTTTATCTCAGTAGATGTGATTCCTAGAAGAAGACTCTTGGATGTACCTTGAACATTTCTATCGAATTTGCCAAATCATCCTCCAAAAATGTTGAACCACTTTTAGCTCCCACCAGCAGCCATCCCACTTTGATGCCAATATCATTGATTTCTCTCTAGAAGCTTTCCTCCCATCAGCTGGGACTGCTTAGTACTTGAGCCAACCTCATTGTTCAGCTGGGGACTTGATTTCCTGAGATAGAATTATGGAGGAGGAAAAATAGCTGTTCTCTACCTTTCTGAGTTCTTAGTGGAGGCCCTTATAATGAAAGACAGACCGCCAAGAGAAAAACAAAAGTTCATTAACATGTGTACAGGTAACCCTGTGTATAGGTGGGAGATCCTAGGGAATAATAAGTAACTCCTCAAGGTGGCTTAGAATGCAGATTTAAATACCTTCTTTCTAGGGAAAGGGGATGGGAGATATAGGCCTCTTGGAGGAGAATAAATGATATTTAGAAAAGATGAATCTGGGTGGGGGGAAATAGTTTGTAACAAAGTTTGGGTGTGATATCAACTTCTACTCTCTGTAACAGGAGTCAGTCTTCTCTTCCTGATGACACTTTGTCCATTAAGGGGACCTATGACATTTAAGCTCCTTTAGGGGAGTCTGATTTTAGGGAGATCAGGAGACTTGAGTGAAATCCTCTGCATGAATTTGCTGTTTTTCAAGCATCTGCAGCTCAAGATCATCAATATAACAACACAGCATATGTTGGGGTGGCATGTTCTCTGACCTTCAGAATAAACTCAACAAAAGCTTGTTTCCTCTCTTAGATGATTTGCTACAGTAGCTTATTCCCTGGAGATGGTATTCTGACCAGACCTTCCTGGGAGTGATCATAACATTACCCTGTGTTTGTAGAAAGGTGTTGGCCACAGCACTAAGTAATCCAGGGACAGTTTTCTCATCTTGTGGAAAGTGGGATAAAGTTATGATAGTTTTATCTCCCTTCCACAGGTTTCTTGTGGGTTTGTGTCTCTACTGCCCCAACCCATGCCCCTCAGCAACCCAAGCTGTCTGGTCCAGCCTCCCCTGCTGGAACTAGGTCTGGGGCTGTGATCCAGACCCTCGGCTGCCCCAGCCACCCCTGCTGGGTCTGGAGCTGCCAACCGGACCTCAGCTGCCCAAAGTGCCACCATTGCTGCACTTTAAGTGGCGGTTGGCAGTTTTGGTTGGGGTTTATTTGCTTCTGATTAGCTGGTGGGTTTTGCTTGTGGGCGTGTCTTGTGGGTGTGCAAAGGTACAGTCAATTTGCATATTAGTCTCTTAATAGATAGTATAGTAGGGGCTCAGTGCACAAATTTGTGCACCTTGAAAGAAACCACGGGCCACGAGGCTGCAGTGAGCATGAGGTGGGTCGCGATCCATCCTCCGCATGTCTGCCCAGCCTTTCCTGCCACCACCCCCAGTCCTCTCTCTGCTGGGAGCCCCACTCCTGCTGCTGCCACTGCTCACACCCACTGATGGCGCCGAGCGATTGGGACCAGTGCCAGGTGCTGGCAGTGGGTGTGAGCAGCGGTGCGACACCAGCAGCAGGTGCTAGCAGTGGCTCCGGTGCCAGCAGTGGGTGAAAACACTGGCTCTGGCACTGGCAGCAGGTGCAAGTGGGACTGTCACTGGTAGTGGGTGTAAGAGGTAGCTGTGGGCCCTGATTGCCTCTCAGGAGCAGTGGGAGGTAGAGAAGCCCTGAGCAATTGGGAACAAAGAATTTTCAGTAACCACCAGAGGCTTACTCAGATGATAGCACTGGTGCTCCGCCTTGGTCTGGCATCCTCACTCATCTGCTCCACCATCCTGCTGCGGCCGATGCCCACCATGTTTTGCAGGCGCCCCCCTGGTGTCAGCGCACATCATAATGACCGGTTGTTTAGTTATTCAATTGTTCACTGTTTGGTCTGTTTGCATATTAGGATATCTATCATCTATCTATCATCTATCTATCTACCTACCTACCTACCTACCTACCTACCTATTTCTATGTGTTCTAGCTAGATTTCTGGGGATTTTTCATTTTCTTTCTGAGCATCCATGTTACTGATGGCATTCATGGTTATTCGTGGCATTTGCTGGTCTCCTTTGTCCAGGCATGTATGGATGTCTATATTAATGGCCCTTTTCTAGGAGTTTTTTTCTGAAGAGGTCTTTCTACTTAGTAGATCTTGCTGAGTCCCAAGATTTTTATGTCTGTTATCTCCCAGAGCTTACCACCACAGCTTCTGTAAGACAGTACAGCCACACTGCTTAGAGGTAGGGTTTGTTTTGCCCTCACCGTAAGGGCAACCCCAGGCCTTCATGGGGGCCCTCCCCAACGACCCAAACTGGGGATCAGTAACAGAGGGAAGCAGCACTTATCCTGCAATAACTTTTGGTTTATAGGTAATATGCTCCTTTACTTGACACCAATGGTAATAGAGATACGTTTTTGGAGTCCAAGGGTCAGCAGGACCCTGTAGTTCCATTTTTTAATTTTATTTTTATTTTTTGGTCTGGAATTCCAATGCCCAGCAATGGACAGCCATGCACAGAACCCTGTACCCTGTCACTCATCTGCTGGCTCAATCACTGTTCACCCTCCTTGCCCTGCTGGGCTGCCCCCTGCAACTATCAGCGGCCTCCTCCCCTCATCATTTTACTTATTCCCGGTTGCCCATCTTTAGATGCTTCAATAGGCGGGTCTCTCAGGCATGCCTCTATACTGAATAGGGAATTCTTTGTTGAATTGGAGTTGGTTAACATGCTGAAATTTCAGTGGGAGAAGCCAACGGAATCTCTTGTTTTTCTTTTAAGAAATGATAACCTTAGAAAAACTTGTTCACTATGATTTAACAACAAGGATGCCTAGATTATTTAACCTGTTGTAGTTTGTTTTATTTACATGCTTTAACATTTAATACCACCTACTCACATGCCAATATTGTGATAATGAGGAGGTTACCACTAATGTACCATAATATTTTACAATCAGCAAGTGAGTGAATAATATGAAATCATTTTAAATTTTATAATAACAAAAGTTTTTCTTTATTTTGACAAATGTGTAGATAGTCCTTCCCACTTTTTCTAAGAGGTTAATTTTAATTCATAAATGCTTAGTATGTCCTATTCTGTGTGCTATGTGAGTGGGATTTAATTCTAAGAAAATATTTTAAAATGTATCTGTTTTTAAAGAGATCTTACTCTCCATGTTTTGTGTATTAGATAACTGGTATGAGTCTTTTTAAGTGGTAACAAATTAGGGGGATTCAGATCAGAAATATGAAAATTAAGTAAGATCCTTATGGTGTGATACTAAGTAGTATATCCATGCGTTAAATGTTTATACTCATTTTATCTGAAGAATCAGTTGCTATAATTTCTCAGGGAGTATAATACTGGAACAATGATGGAATTTATAGTTCTAGTGCATTTAACTGAATTATGTTCATTCTTAATACTTTCATGAGGTTGTGAAATTGGAGGTAAAATCTCTATAGAACACCTTTATTCAACGGGGCTAACTTACAAAGGTGCTACAGAAAAAAATGAAGGTTAGATATATTCGTCAAAATTGATATTTATCATATGTTGAGGAGCATTGCCTAACAAGTTTCTCAGGCCTATTAAAGAGAGAATTTTTTTTGCTCTAGGTTAAAATCATTCTATTCATTCTTCATTCACGCATCTAAAATACTGAGTGCCTTTAACGTGCCAGGTACTATCTGTGTGAAAATACAGACATTAAGAAAAGAGTTAAGCCCTAACTGGTTTGGCTCAGTGGATAGAGCGTCGGCCTGTGGACTGAAGGGTCCCAGGTTCAATTCCAGTCAAGGGCATGTACCTTGATTGCAGCTGATCAATGTTTTTCTCTCATTGGTATTCCTAACTAGCCCTCTCCCTTTCTCTCTGTAAAAAAATCAATAATATATATATATATATATATATATATATATATATATATTTTAAAAAGAGTGAAAATTCTTCTTATGAAGCTTACATACTCATAGAGAGATGGGCAACAAATCAACATAAAGTATGTCAGGACACAACATGTCCTGCTGAAAAAATTAAAGCACGATAAGAAAATGAGGGGGTCCTTAGGATGAAGGGGATGCACAGCGATGGGTTGACATTTAGCTGGCAAACTCAGGACAGTGAGCCAGCCCATGTCTCTTGTGATGATCAGTGCTAGATATTTTGAATAACTTCCTTGGGAGGAATGCTACTTCAGACAGACTGATCTGGGAATGCTGCTCTCAGGAGGAGCTATTTGAGCAGAGGCCTGAACCCATGAATGGAACAATAAAAAACTACTATCTCGTCAGTGGGAATGTAAATGGTTCAACTCTTTTGGATGGTGAAAGAGTGTTAAGGCATAAAAATATTCATACAATCTGTTTGCCCAATAAAACTTAAAGAAATCAGTACTTAAGAACAATCTTTTACTTTTTTAAGTCCTCATCCGAGGACATTTTTCCATTGACTTTTGGAGAGAGTGGAAGAGATTAGTAAAGACAGTGAGAAATATCAATGTGAGAGAAATACATTGATTGGCTGCCTCTTGCACACGTCCTGACTGAGGCAGGGCCTGAGAGAAGAAGCCTGCACCTTTGACGAGAAGCAAACCTGGGACCTTTTGGTCCGCGGGCTGATGCTCTGTCCACTGAGCCAAACTGACTAGGCCCTCGCCGCCAGGGCCTAAGAATAATCTTAAACACGGTAAAGCTTTTACATAAAGAAGTGTTTGTCATAGTGTTGCGGTAGGAAAAAATTTCAAAAGAGCCTAACCAGCTGACATCAGGAAAATAATAACAAGAGCCCTGGTGTCCATTGATGACAGCAGGGCTTGTCCATCTTGGTATTGCTGACATTTTGTTGCATTATGCAGGGGCTATCCATTTTGCGATTTGTGACACTCTAATATCTATTTTCTCATTTCTGTTTTTTTTTAATTATTATATTTTTTATTTCAGAGAGGAATGGGGAGGGAGAGAGATAGAAACATCAATGATGAGAGAGAATCATTGATCAGCTGCCTCCTGCACACCCCCTGCTGGGGACTGAGCCTGCAATCAGGCGTGTGTTTTTGACTGGGATCAAACTCAGGAACGTTCAGTCTGCAGGCCGAAACTCTGTCCACTGAGCCAAATGACTAAAGCTGTTTTCCCGTTTCTTATGTTCCTATTTCAGATTATCTTCATGACTATTGCTTTAAAAAGTAAGCGTCAAAAAAGAACTAATTAATTTTAGTTCTATTTTAAGGATTTAGTGGAAACTTCTTTGTATATTGCTAGAGGAGACTCAGGGCTCCCTGAATGGTTCTCAAACCTGAACATGCGTTAGGTTGCTGGATCCCAACCTGAGTTTCTGACATGGTAGGTCTGGGATGGGAACCAAGGATTTACATTTCTAACAAGTTCCCAGGTTTTGCTGGTGCTGCTGGCCTGGGAACCTTACTCTGAGAACCACTGGTTTAAAAGAAGCATTTCCTGGCCTCCTTCTGGAGACCCTAAGCAGGGCATTCTTGGGGATCACTGCCCTCCTCAGCAGGCAGTATTATAAATACTAGAGGCCCAGTGCACAAAATTGATACACGGGGGGGGCGGGGGGGGGGGGCGGAGGGTGTCCCTCAGCCCAGCTTGCACCCTCTCCAATCTGGGACCCCTTGAGGAATGTCTGATTGACCATTTAGGCCCAATCCTGGTAGGGGCAGTTGGACATCCTTCTCACAATCCATGACTGCTGGCTCCCAACTGCTCACCTGCTTGCCTTTCTGATTGCCCTTAACCACTTCTGCCTGCCAGCCGATCACCCCCTAACCACTCCCTGGCCAGCCTGATTGATGTCTAACTGCTCCCTGCCAGCCAGTTTGCCACCAACTTCCCTCCTCTGCTGGCCTTGTCACCCCCAACTGCCCACCCTTGCAGACCTGGTCCCTCCCAACTACCCTCCCCTGTTGGCCTGATTGGCCACAACTACCCTCCCTTGTAGGCCTGGTCTCTCTCAACTGCCCTCCCCTGCTGGCCATCTTGTGGTGGCCATCTTGTGTCCACATGGGGGCAGGATCTTTGACCACATGGGGGCAGCCCTCTTGAGTGTTAGAGTGATGATTAATCTGCATATTACTCTTTTATTAAATAGGACAGAGGCCTGGTGCATTGGTGGGGGCCAGCTGGTTTGCCCTGAAGGGTGTCTTAAATCAGGGTTGGGGTGTTCACTTGGAGTATGGGGCGGCCTGGGTGAGGGGCTTGTGGTGGTTTGCAGGCCAGCCATGCCCCCTAGGGACCCAAGTGGAGGCCCTGGTATCTGGGATTAATTTATCTTCTTCAATTGAAACTTTGTAGCCTGGAGCAGAGCCAAGTCTTCTGCTCTGTCCATAGTGGCAGCCATTTCTGTTAGAATTTATTTCCCTTCTATAATTGAAACTTTGTAGCCTGGAATGGAGGCTTAGGCTGGCCGGGGTTGCAGAAGTTCGGCTTCATCTATCGCTGGGGGCAACCCTAGCCTCTGCTCTCTCCAGTTCCATGTCTGCCACCATTTCTGTTGGGATTTATGTATCTTTTATAATTGAAACTTTGTAGCATTGAGTGGAGGCCTAGGCTGGGAAGGGCAGGTGGAAAACTGGGCTTCCTCCATCGTTGGGGAAACCCAAGCCTCCCTCCTGCTCTCAGTGGCTACAGCCATCTTGGTTAGGGTTTATTTGCATATTTGCTCCTGATTGGCTGGTGGGTGTGGTTTGTGAATATAGCAGAGGTACTGTCAATTTGCATATTAATCTTTTATTAGATAGGATTCCTGGCTGAGTTGGGGCACAGTTTCCAGTATCAAAGCAGGCTGGTTACCCATGATCCTCTCCTTTGTGCCATTTGGGCTCCCCAGAGCTGGTGGGCCCTGCTGATTTACCTTCACATAGGACTTCCCTTTTTCCATTCTGTGATTTAGGACCTCCCGGTCCTTTTCTACTCACCTAGTTTCCAAGCCAGCTTAGCTTGTCCCTGACTGGCAAATCTAACTCTCAGTTTGGTTCTCAACAAAAATTTCTCAACATTTCTTAGTGTGTGGTACCCTTAGCTTCTTGGTAACATTTTCTTAGCTCCACTAAGCCAAAAGACATACATAATGGTTCCCTTTATGAAGTAATTAGGTCCAAATAATTTCATGTTAGTAGTTGGGCAGTGTCAGTACATGTTACTGTGTTGTACTCAAACACAGAAAATTTGGAGAAGTCCTGAGTGCCCCAGTGCAGTTTGGAATCAGAGTTCCATCAGATCCATCATCTCAGCAGGGCCACGCCCACCATCCGCTGTCACACTGGCCCTGGCACCACACTCCACAGGCAAACGCAAGTGGCAATACTTATATTTATTTTTGCAATCCCTCCAATAAACCATTTAAACAATGTTGGGTAAGGTGTTATTTTCATAAAAACATATTCTTTCAAAACAAATGTATTTCTATCTTCCATAAAAGTTACAATCACATGCTAAAACGGAGTTAATCACTGAGATAATATGGAACACTATCAGGAGACTAAGCAGGACCAGGCAAGGAACTATATCATTAAACTAAGCAATTACACAGAACTAGAAAACCGACTCAGTATTAAAATATAAAAATCTACAATTATAAATATAAATTTGGTCCATGGAGACACTAGAGCAGTATTTACAGTAAGTAGAAGATTATTTCGTACTTTAGGTGAATACTGCAGTTGTAAAATGTTGAATATCATAAGGAAGAGAGCATTTTATTTACAGTCTACTGTATTAAAAGTTATGTTTCCAGCAAACCTGATGATTGCTACAAATACAGCTAAAAATTTGACACTAAAACAACATGTTTTCTGTAGTTTTGAATTCCTAATATCTATAAATTGAAAATTTCTGTTAAAATCAATACAAAAACACCCTAATTCCATTTTTAGAAACACTGTAAAATTCAATCATTTTAGTTTAAGCACAATAAGTGAATTACAAGAAGTTCTGCAAAAAGGCACACATTGTTAGTAATATAAATTTGGCAGCAGAATTCTATGTCATGAAAGTTACTGTCAGGTGATGGGAAAGAAAACAGGGAACAGAAGAACAGGTTTTCCAGTCTAATTTGAGATATGGAGCTTCGTCACCCCGCTCTGCGTTAAACTAAAGACTCTAAGCTCTCGGCTATGTTTCCATCGGGCAGCGCTGCGCCATTACTGTCCAGAGAGGTGGATGGATTCTCTTCCTGCCTCGCGCTCACCAGGCTGAGGACTGCTTTGTACAGAAACTGGTACTGCTCCTAGGAAACAGAGAACGGGAGATACAAACAGAGGCTCAGTGAAGACATACATCTGGAATATTTTTAGCGACACTTTGGCATTGTCCAAGGAAGGGGCTCCGTTATACTCAGCAGAGGCACACAATCTATATGAATGTCTTCTTCTGATGACATTTAAAATAGCTTTTTAAATTGCCCAGCTGGCTTGGCTCAGTAGATAGAGTGTTATGCTGCAGACTGAAGGGTCCCAGGTTCGATTCCGGTCAAGGGCACACACCTCAGTTGCAGGCCCCTCCTGGGTCTGGGCCCTGGTTGGGGCACATGCAGGAGGCAACCAATTTATATGTTTCTCTCACATTGATTTTTCTCTCTGTCTTTCTTTCTTTTCCAGTCTCTCTGAAAATAAATGGGAAAATAGCCTTGGGTGAGGATTAAAAAAAACCCCAGCTTTTTAATTAGCTAACTAACATTCTTTGTCCTAGAGAATTGGTCCACACACACTGGCACTCCGTCCTTATTCATTTACCTCACAGCGTCTGTGAGAAGGCAACGTGACAGGGCTCCATCACTGACTGGTCACCTTGTGTGTAGCTCTCCGGCATGGGCACCAGTAACCCACTCCCAAATAAGGTGCTCATTCTTCGTTCTCTAGTTGTTATGGAAACCATTGGGTTTGTCTATTAAGGGGGAGGTCAAAGGACTGCACATCAGTCACCTTCGACACCCATGCAGGACGCAGGCCTTTCCCAAGATCCACTTATTAACTATTCTTCATACTCCCCGCACCTGACCGCGCTATCCCTGCTTTACCAAAGGTGAGTGAGTGTGTGCCCTGCTGAGGTCTCAGAGTGGAGACAGAGTAGAATAAGGTAGCTTTCCTCACAGATGCCTGTTTAGTTGTGGCGGGTAGGGGAAGGCAGCTGCAGAGAAAGTGAATTGGGGACTAACATCATAGCAAACAATCCTTAGGACCACATGGGAACTGGTGCCCCATTGAATACATCCTCAAAATGGGTGAAAGGTCAGCCTCTGGACAGCAATTCCACACAGGAAAAACTTGATACAACCCAACGGATCTGAATGGGATGTTTAATAAGGTCTTCTCTGAAGTGCAGGTTTGCAGGGGTAACCTTGCCTTTGGCCAGTGGGTTTGGGCTGTAGCTCAAAAACCGAACCTTTTCTAAGTCCCTTACACATGCACAGACCAGGGGATGAAGGTGAGCCTATATTCTACATCTGCATAAGCTTCTCCCATTGGGCCACTTGAACTAAGTTCCCTATTGTCTTTTCAGCCCATATTTCTACAATAAAAACTTCCAAATTATTTAGTGTCAGACCTACTTCTCCAGATGTGCTGTATCTCTGTTTTGATCATCTGAGTCTCTCTTTCTTTATAAAAGTACCCAAGAATTAACCGTTTGTTAACTTCAGAAATTAAATTTCACTCGAGAGAAAGTAAAAACTTCAAAAGTTTAAGACTTTGGAGTGTTTCTTCTGATGGTTCTCTCAGCTAAGCAGAACGTGAACTATGGAAATATAGCTATTTATTTTGTTGGGTAAGTCAGGGTGTTGATGCTTCTATTGAGGATATTTGGCAGAATTACAGTAAGTAGTGTACAGGAAGCACACATGTGATTTAAAAATTTTAGCCATAAATTTTCTAGAAGAAAAATGTAAATTTTTCTTACTTATAGTTCCAGTTATATGGATTGGAGACAGAATAACTTGTAATTCAGGCTGAAAATTATATCTTAATGCTATCAGTCAATGTGACCTTTTTTAATGTAGGATAAAATGAGGTTGGCAGCCTCTGGGAAGTCAGTAGTAACAATGGGAAGTTTGCTTCATTGCTTGGTTACTTACGATGTCAGCAAAGACTCCTGGCCTCATCAGATTAATCATCTTGGCTACCTGGTAGACATCCACGGAATTTTCTTTTTCTAGTTGGTGCATAAGGGTTGCCAGAGCACAGAAAGTTCCTGCTGTCACTCCTCCGTGCCTTGAAGCAAAGGGAAGGGACAGACTCCATTCAGATTCATCAGGCTTTCATATTTCGGACTCACACAGGGTGTACTCTTGACAACTTTGCCCTAAGATCACTGAAATTTCTAATGAATTCCCTCTCTTTATTGTGCATAAAATTATGGTTTATGGTTTACAGAACACTCAACAAGTGCTCATGATATTAATAATGAGATATTTTATAGAGGATTAGGTTTGCTTATACCAGGAACTGGCAATAAATCAGAATGGCTCTAAGGTTATAATATGCAATACATATAACATGTATATAATATATAATACCATGTATATATAGCACATATATTTTTTATTTGCTTATAATAAAAACCTACAAAGACCTATTGGATAGAGATCTCTGTTTCTGGTAAATAAAAAAATATATATCAATTTTACTCCTATTCCAGGAAAGTCCATGGCTGAGAAATGTCTTTCATTAACACTTGTAAAAATTGCAATGCTAAAATTGAGCCATCAGTCCTAGCCAGTTTGGCACAGTGGACTGAAGAGTCCCAGGTTTGATTTCAGTCAAGGCCATGTACCTCGGTTGCTTGCTTAATCCCTGGGGTCAGGGCACATGTGGTAGGCAACCAATCAATGTGTCTCTTTCACACTGATGTTTCTCTCTCCCTCCCACACTCTCTAAAAATCAGTGGAAAAATATCCTTGGGTGAAGATTAACTTTCAATCAATCAATCAATCAATCAATCAATCTGAATCATCACCCAAAGGGCTCTTGGCATCCATTGCAAGAGCACATTTCTGTGATCACACACCCATCTCTTGCCTTCAGGAGGAGCTCCAAGAGAAGTGAAAATTCCATGTTCACCTTGTCTGTAAGAAGCAGATAATCCACCCAGACTGAATCACTACATTGGCCCAAAACATTAGAATACAAAGACAGCAGAAATTCTGGGGATGCTCAGGCACAACTTAATTTCGAGTGTGGAACTTACTCATCGTGGACAATCATGGGCCCATCCCTGCTGGCAGCTTCTTCTTTGATAATACTTAGAAGTTCAAAAGTTTTACTAATGGGGCTATCTGGATTTGGCCATTTGGGACACTGAAAATGCCTCACTTCCAGTACATAATCATCCTATAACAAGAAAGAAAAAATCATGTATTTAAAAGAATCAGATGGGTTACTGAGTAGAATAAGTGAATAAAATCAGAAATCACAGGAAGGTGATGAGAGCAAATGGCACCACGCACAAGTGAGCAGCAGCAGTGTCAGCCTGTCCTTCATGGAAGGAAGACATTGCTGTGAGGCCCCATTGGTCACATATAGATGCATTGATTCTTTCTTATTCTACCAATAAACCTTACTTGTGGGGTTATGGCAATCAAACCATGGCAGTATGTGCAAAAGATGTCTCTAAATTTAAACTTACAAGAAAAAATATTCAGTGTTAAAACTTATTCTAAAAATAACACAGTACCAGTATCACTCAGGTTTAACTCAGGGGAAAATGAGCAGGACACTGGGGAAGACACTGTCAAGGAGGGTGGTATTTGGTTTCAACCTGGCCCCAGTTCTGATTCTTGCTTAAGTGACCAAACAGCCTGTGTGACGTTAAATCCCTTACACCTCTGACCTCCAGCTCCTGAAGTGTATGCAATCAAATTTTAGATCTAAAAACAAGCAGGAGATGCTCTATCTGGCTTAGTTCAGTGGATAGAACTTTGGCTTGCAGACTGAAGGCTCCCAGGTTTGATTCTGATCAAGGGCATATGCCCAGTTGCCGACTGAACCTCCAGTAGCTGATCAATAATTCTCATTATTGATGTTTCTGTCTTCCCCTTTCCCTTCCTTTATGAAATTAATAAAAATATATTTTAAATAATAATAAAAAATAAACTTAAAAAAGCAGCAGAACCAACATTTTACTAGTATGTGGAAGTGCAAAAGTCCAAAATAGCCAAGAAACAACCGAAGAAGATAATAAACATAGGAAACTATCTCATTAGCTATCACAAAGTCTTGTATCATAAAAGAATGAACAAGACCCTATATTTTGGGCAAAGGTGTGAACAAAGAGACCAATATAATACACAGAGGATCCAAGAAACAAGCCCATACATATACGAGAGAAATTTGATTTATGACTGAACTGGTATTGCTGATCACTGAGTATGCTGGAATAATGGTTAGCCACATGGAAAATAAGGAAATTGGACCCTTGCCTCACAAAACATAGTACAAAATGTTAGTTTCATGTGGAGCTATAAAGCATTTAGAAAAAAGGGTGAAAAGATGATTTTTTAGATAAAAATTGATATTTTTAAAAAGACACCAGATGATTTCCTTATAAAAGTAACAAGAACCTGACTGGCAAGGCTCAGTGGGTCAGCATAGATTGGCCTCTGAACCAGGAGGTCATGGTTTCATTCCCGGTCAGGGCACATGCCCGCGTTTCTGGCAGTCTCCAGTAGGGGGCATGCAGGAGATAGCTGATCAATGATTCTCTCTCATCATTGATGTTTCTATCTGTCTCTCCTGCTCCCTTCCTTTCTGAAATCAATTAAAGTTATTTCTTAAAAAATTGGGAAGGGAAAAATATAATAAATTTGCAAGGATTAAACATTAAAACTTTTATTTACCAAAAAAAAAAAAATCGCAAAGAAAAATGTCAAATTACGAACAGGAAAGAAGGTATTCGCAACATATATATTTGACAAATGATTAGTATCCAGAGTATAAAAGGACCTCCAATAAACTAATCAGAAAATGGTATAAAACTTAATAGAAAAATAGACAAAAATCATGAACAGAAACTTCACAAAAGATGATGTAAAGATATCCAACTTCTTTTATAACTAGAGAAATGCAAATTAAACCACCATCAGATGCTATATCATTCTCATCATAACACTGATGAGGAGGTGGTGGTTCCAAATCACTCCAGTGCTCATGATGGGTAGGTGGACTGGCAGGACCATTTTTGGAGAACAGCTGGCATCCTACATAATAAAAGACTAATATGCAAATTATCCCCTCAGTTGGGAGTTTGCCTGGGAGTTCAACCAAGGGGCGGAGCCTGCCGGCCAATTGCCCATGGCCTCTCCCCCGCCTACTCTAACCCTGATCGCCCTCCCTCTACCCCAATCGGGGCTAGGCTGGCTGAACAACCTCTTGCATCCCTTCCCCTAGCTGATCTAGCCCAATTAGCCCGATCAAGGAGGGCAGCCAGAACCCACCCATGCACAAATGCATGCCCCAGGCCTCTAGTAACTTAATAAAGTTGCAGAAAGTTGAAGATGCTCATGCCAATGACTCCCCAGTGGAATTTCCAGACATGCCCAAGAGAAAAATTTTCACAGCTGCATTGTTTGCAATAGCAAAACAAGCAAACACAAACAAATCATAACCCAAATGTAGAATGAAAAAAAGTATATTTATAAAATGGAATGCTAAACAGCAGACAATTGAATGAATTGGAGCTATATGCAATTATATGGATACATATTGGCAGCATCATGATGAAGAAAAGTGAAAAATACACATAATACAATTTATTTTAAATTCTACAACATCAGAAACTAAAGAACATGATGTTAAGGAATACCAGGACAAAATGATAAATTAGAAAGTAAATCAAGAGAGTGATAAACATGGATTGATTCAGGAAGTATGGGCTTCAGAAGGTAGAGAAAGATGGAATTGGATGGGGGGCTTGTGAGAGACATCAAAATAAAGGCTGTGTTCTTTTCCATGAACTCATTTATAGTATCACTAGAGGCCCAGTGCATGAATTTGTGCATGGGTGGGGTCCCTCGGTTTGACTGGTGATCAGGGACCATCTCGGCCAGTTCTGATTGGGGCCATTGGGCCAGCAGGCCAAGGTGGGAGGTAAGGGAGGACCATGACAAGTTGGCCAGGTACTGGAGGTTGGCTGTGAGAGCAGACTGACCACCAGGAGGCAGCTCCTGCATTGAGCATCTGCCCTCTGATGGTCAGTGTGCATCATAGCAACTGATCAACTGGTCGTTTAGTCACTTAGGTTTTTATATATATACCAGGGGCTAGGTGCACGAAATTCATGCACTGGGGGTAGGTGGTCCCTCAACCCAACCTGCTCCCTCTCACATACTGGGATCCCTCAGGGGATGTCTAATGATGGCTCACCCCCAGCCTGCCCAAGGCCCTGCTCAGCTCAGTCCTGGCTGCCTGCGACCACCTGTCCCCAGGGGCTGGGTGCTCACCGCCACTTCCACTCACAGTGCCTGGGGGCTGGGAGCTCCCTGCTGCTGCTGCTTCCCCTCACAGTACCCAGGGGCTGGGCGCTCACCGCCACTGCCGTTTCATCTCCACCACAGGCCCGGCGCTCATGCCACTTGGCCCTGCCCCTGGCTATGCTACCAGCCAATCAGGAGCAAAGGTACGGTCAAATTTGCATGTTTCTTTTTTATTATATAGGATATATAGATTTTATACCTTGCACATATTTTATGAACATACATTCTTTTTAATCTATCCACTAATTAATAATTAATAATACTCATATAACAGATAAATAAGTAAAAGCCCCCAGTGCTTAATTTCAGTAGTTTACTCTAAACCTCCTGGACACCAAAGCAAACCCTGGTCTCTATAGTATAGCCCTTCACCACCCTACCAACCTCAAATGCTGTGATTTTTTTTTGTCTGAAATTATGAAACTTCTCACTTCAGTCTTTCCCTTTTCTTTTACCCTTATTTTAGAAATATTTCCCATTCCTATATTAGACTCAGGTGATCATGGTATCCAGAAGAGTTGGTTTATTTAGAGGAGATGTACTAAATTGGGGTCCTCCATCAATGTTTATTTTCTGCATATACCAGGAGAAAACTTGGCTGACTACCCAAGGCCAAGCTAGATATTAAACATTATCAGTAGTCAGGATAATGGCTATCTAATGATTATTACTCTTATAATAATTTTTTTATGGGAGGACATTAGAGAATACACATCTGAAGGGGTGATTCTGAAGTTTGTAGGGAACATTTACAGGTGAAAATGAGCATGGAATGCTGAAAGTTCTCAGGGATCTTAGTATTCTATTGCTATCTGCCCCTCATTTTACAAATAAGGAATGTAAGTCACTCTACCAGGGTCACATTGCCCATCAGTGGGACCGGAGTCAACATGTTCTTTTCTTTCTTTCTTTTTTGTTTTGTTTTATCAAGTAAGATACTATTCCATTGCAATGTTTACGTTATTAATTACTTGTATTTTCAAATGTATATGTTTTTGGTCATTCAAATATTCTGCAGAATAGTGAATCTTCTTATATACCACGAGAGGCCTGATGTATGAAATTCATGCAGGGATTGGGGGGGGGGGTCCCTCAGCTCAGCCTGCACCCTCTTGCAATCCAGGACTCCTTGAGGGATGTCCAACTGCCAGTTTAGGCCCAATTGGTGTCCAGGAGGTTTAGGCCCAATTGGGCCTAAACTGGCAGTTGCACATCCCTCTTGCAATTTGGTACTGCTAGCTCCCAACTGCTCGCCTGTCTACCTGCCTGATCACCCCTAACCACTTGCCTGCCTGCCTGATTACCCCTAACTGCCTCTGCTTGGCCCTGCCACTGCAGCTTTGTCTGGAAGGTCATTTAGCTGTCCAGTCTAATTTGTTATGCTTTTATTATTGTAAATTATTATATAGATACTAGAGGCCTGGTGCATTAGGGGGTTTCCCTCACCCTGGCCTGTAGCCTCTCACAGTCTGGGAGCTCTCGGGGGGATGTCAGACTGATGGCTAAGCTGCAGTCTGGTCTCCCTCTGTGGGAGGTGACCAGTGGGCTGATTAGGAGATGGTGCTGGATGGTGAGTAGCCGACCCCACCCCCATCAACCCGCTGCTGCCTGTCACCATCACTCCCCACCCCCCTCAATTGCTGACCACTCCCTCTGCTTACTGGCACCTGCCTTGGGTGGCCTGGCACCACATGCTAGCTGGCCCCACCCCCCACCGACTTGTCATTCCACCATTAGGTTGATTTGCATATTAGGCTTTTATCAGTTTCAGAATTAGGGTATTGTAAAGTGAAACAATTAAACCATCTAAAATTTAATTTTTTATTGTGAAGGTATTCTGAACCTCACATTCTTTATTCATCATTCCTAGTATCTTTTAGTATTTTATTATGGCTATTCAACAAATAATGTACTGTACTATAATTATGTAAATATTGACAAATAATTTAGAGTAATGCCTTATAGATAATCAAGAGTTTAGTAAAACAGCCTTATCTGGTTTGGCTTAGTATATAGAGTGTCTGCCTGTGGACTGAATGGTCCCTGGTTCAATTCCAGTCAAGAGCACATGCCTGGGTTGCGAGCTCAATGCCCAGTAGGGGACGTGCAGGGGGCAACTGATAAATTATTCTCTCTCATCATTGATGTTTCCATCTCCCTCTTTCTCTCCCTTCCTCTCTGAAATAAATAAAAAAGAATTTAGTAAAACAATGCTAGTTCACTGCACATTTTCAAAGCACTTCTTCAATTATCAACTCATACATTCCTGGAGAGCAATGCATTAATTTACTGGGAAATATGTTTTCCATTTTACTTAGGAGAATCCAAGGTAAAGTTAACACATGAGAATAAGGATTGATTCAACTTTTTTTAACTTAGTTTACTTTCAACTTAAGTTCTATCGGCAAGTGTTCTGAAGTAAAAGAGAAATCTTGGTTCTCCTGTGTGTATAGAAGTCAGGAACCCTGTCATTTGGTGATTAATTAAGTACTTAATTATTCTACAAGATTTTGAAAATGATAATGACAAGTAAAGAAAAACTTATTATTTAGGTAATCTGTCTCAATTTATAAGAAATCGGTTTCCTTCTTTTTATTGCTGGCAGTTGCACATCCCTCTTGCAATTTGGGACTGCATAAAGAGCATATATTTAACATGTGCTTAAGATGAAATTTTGTCATTTAGATAATATCCATACCTGTGTAGCTTCTAAGATAAAATCTTGAATTAAAAGTTTTTCTTCATTAGACAGACATTTGTGTTCTTCAGCCATAAGGGTGACCTTAAAGCTTTCACAATTTATAGGCTCATCTTTATTTGGCCAATAAACAAATTCATCTTCTGCCTGGAGGATTAAAAACCAAAAAAATGCTAGATTTTAATAAAATGCCTAATTAAGCAGGCTGTGAAATGAAGTTAACTGGTTGCAATAGACAATTCAATAGATTTTTCTTTGAATTGCAAAATTTACTCTTAAAATCTTGCGTTTTATAAACCTACAGAATAAAACTTAAGAACCCAAATTATTGCTTTGTTATTTTGCTTCCTTGGTTTACCAATAACAAAGATTAGTTGCTGCTTCTATAATTGATAACTTAATAGATGAAAGTCAAGTGATTTTAAGAGCTCAGCAATTTACAGCATCATTTAAAATGGTCAGCATAACTTTATGGACAAGAAATGAATCTCAAGGTATATATGCAAAGTCTAAATGAAATATTTATTTTATTTTATTTTATTTTATTTTATTTTGGGGTTTCTCCAAATACATATGAATAGTAGCATAGGGCATCCATGATTTTCTGATACTAAAAAATTCCTTCTGATACTGGAAGTTCACTTTATTTCAAATTGGTCTTCAATAGATAACCTCAAACTAGGGAATCTCCGAATATCTTACAAAGTTTTATTAAAAACACATAGAAGCATATAGACTGACTGACTTCATTCATGATTGTGATTGTAATTTTCTTAGACTGTGTCACAAAATACTTAAATTTAAATTAATTTCAACCTACTCTTATTTGAAACTGTCATTCAACAATTTCAGACCTGATTGCATAACCAAACCAGGCCCAATACTAGTCAAGATGCAACTCCAGTGACATTACTTTATTAGTTGCAAACATGACCAGTTTGTTTGCTGGACTTCTGGCTGTTGTGAGCTCATATTTCTCCCTCAAGAACAGTACTAAAAGCGGCCTGAGGGCCTTACCATGTTTTGACCATCAGGAAGCATTACCACTAGCTGGGCGTTATGGTCCCATATCATCCTCCAGAAATCTTTGATGGTATGGAGAAGAGGATGCTGCGTGATGATAAATTCGTTGCTCTGATAATAACCCTATGCAATCAAAAAGAAGGTAGATAAAACCTTGACATATGACTTTAAATACTCAGAAAACATTGGTAAGTTTATGGCAATCTGTTTATTCTCAGATTGTGTTGATGAATAACAATGTGATTACTCTAGTCAATGTGTAGGTGGCACTGTCTATGCCAGGTATAGCACTAAGCATTTTCTTCCCCTTAAGTTGGTTATTCCTCCCAGCGGTACTACAGGATAGAAAATGCGATCCACATTTTACAGATGCCCCAGTTCACACAGCCATCAGTTCTAGGAGCAGACTTATCAACATGACTTACGAAACGTATCTCCTTCACTATAGAGGGTGGAAATCTAGAGAAGAGATACATTTCTCACTTCCCACAAGTCCCATCGTCAGAGTGACGAATTTCACACTGCTGGCAACAGGGCCTGTTTGGTGTCCAGAGGTCCTGGGATGGATGAGCACATGTTTTGTGTCTATTCATCAGCCCTGATAGTGCTTGGTTCCTGCTCCTACTTATTTGCAGATTTTCCCAGTCCCAGCCGCCATTAAAGCAACAAAGGATGCTGCTATCTTTCGCTACTGTGGGTGGTGGGCCTGCCATTATCAGGTCTGACTTCTGTCCCCCAGGGCTGCTGCCACGTCCCCAGCTACTGCCTTAGGCAGCTCACTCTGGTATTGGTTCTGGCAGCACAAACTGGCAGGCAGCCTCCCCAGCGCCTTCTCTGACTTACCATGATATAGGAGGCATTGATGTAGTCCGTGCCTTCCCCGCTCAGGGACGAAATGCCAACCCGTGATCTTTCCACTGCAACACAGACCATTGCGGGTAAACAACCGTGCCGCCTGCGCTACCCCTTCCCCTCCAGCCCCAATGGCAAAACACAGCTGCATGTCTCACACTGAGTGTCTGTGACCTTTAAGCTCATGTTACCATGCATTTTGCAGCTTTAGATGACACTTCAGGGTTTGAGATTCTTTTTTTAAAGTTACATAATTAGAAAAATCTGAATGTATTGCTTTTGTCCTAAAATGTACAAATATTGTTAAATTACTTACAAGGTTTCTATTATAAATGAAAAAAAGTTGTTTATTTTTTTTTTTTCAAGATTCACATATCTTACCAGGAATGATGGAAGAAGTTCGGTTCTTTTCTCTGTTGCATTGCTTTAGGGCTGTAGAATAGTCACTCTGCTGTATATTTGATTGGCTCAGGAGCTGAGAATGGGAGTGAAGGAAAATTACAGATTATTTCATCAAAGTCATTCAAATACAAACACATGCACACATGCACACTCATACCCATATACATACACAGCCCAACCAAGGTAAGATACTGAATAGAAATATACCTGATTTTTTTTTCAAGAATTCCTTGAACTGAACTTGTTTTAGGGAACTCCATGGTACATCTGGTTTGACACCAGGAAAGTTGGAAGAAGCAGAGAACACTAGCTTCCTAGTTGACTTGCAGCATCGGGAATATCTTCCCCGTTGCCTCCTCTGTGGGTATGGACTCTCCATTTCCTCTACTTAAATCTCATGCAGTTGAGAGATAAACTGCATACCGTGTGTGTAAATATATATAGATATAGTTGGATTTTATTCATTTTTTTAGTATTCGTCACATGAACAATCAATCTACTTGCTAGTTATCTATTCCCCAATTACTGAAGGTTCAGTTCATTTCCAATGTTTTGCTATCTCCAAAATTGTAGCAATAAATATCCCTCTTATATTTCTGAATATTCACATGTAAGGATTTTTTTATAGAGAATTAGGAGTTACCAAGTGTTTAAATCTATTTTTAAAAACATATTTTTTTATTGACTTCAGAGAGGAAGGGAAAGGGAGAGAGAGAGAGAAACATCAATGATGAGAGAGAGTCATTGATCAGCTGCCTCCTGCATGCCCCTTCCTGGGGGTCGAGCCTGTGACCCAAGCATGTGCCCTTGACTGGAATCGAACCAGGGACTCTTCAGTCTGTAGGCTGACACTCTATTCACTGAGCTAAATCAGCCAGGGTGTCCAGTGCTTAAATTTTGATATGCTGATATATTAAAAAAAGGCTGTATCATGGTTTTGATTTGCATTTCCTTAATTATTGTGAGATGGAGTACTTTAATGTTCATCAGCCATTTAGATTTCTTCTTTGAAGACTATATTTTCTTATTTCTACTTCATTGTCAGTTATTGATTTGTAGGGGTTTTTGATATCTTGAGTGTAAACCTAAAGTTTGTTTAAAAAAAGTTGCAAATATCTTTGTTCCCTTTAGTCACATAGACATTTCCACCCAGTGTATTGTTTTCTCTTAAGATTTTTCTAAGTTATGTTTTTATTTAAAAACTCCTTCTCTACCCTGAACCCTTGAAAGGTATGTCCCTCTAATACTAATAATTATTAATAGTTAGCATTCACCCTGAGGTACTTAAAATCCATCCTGAATAATTTTAGTGTTTGAAGTGTGGTAGGGGCCTAAATTTACTTGTTTCCACATAGAAATTGTTCTAATATCATTTACTGATTAGTCCATTCTTACCTTACTAATTTGTAATGTCATATTAATCACATAATTTTCACATGTGCATGGTTCCTCTGGCTTATTTGTCTGTTTTTAAGTATTATTATATCTGCATAATAAGTCTTCCATAAGCAGTACAATACATTTCTATTTCTTATTTTTCAGTACTGGTTTGGATGTTCTGGGACCTTTATGCTATGTTAATTTTAAAGTCAGTGTCAAAAAATAAAATAAAATCAGTGTCAAACACAAAAGCCTGACATGTAATAGGTGTCTGATATATATTTGTTGAATAAATAGACATGCAAAATTTATTGCAGAGAAATTTTCCTACAGATAAACTTGAATCAATACCTTTCCTTATATAACAATAAAGCACACACATCTCTGCATTTCCTAGTTATGATGTTAACAGGAAACAGAGTCAAATTTCCCTCATTTTCAATGGATTCTGATGTCATAATTGATATTTCCATTTTGATCCTGGTCATCCAATGGAAGCCATATCAGTTCTCTTATAGAACTGTGTCAGGGAAAATTCACAGTGAAATGTGGACTATGGGTAAAACATGTATTTTTTTAATTAAGGGAAAAGCTAACGTTAACATTTAATATTTCGTTATTATCTGTTTCTGGGAGCCATGCTGTGCACTTTTCCTTAAGCGTTCCTTTCTGCCTCAGATAAGCTTGGCTAAGGGAAACATTCATGTTTTCCGACAGCAGGTGCTCAGTTCAGCATTAACCCCTCGTCTTCCTCTTACTCGAGGAAACAGTGCAAACAGTGCTAAGAGGGCAACAAGGTCAGAGAGAATTCAGTGCTAACATCTTCTATGTTGCAGGTTGGGGAGAAGGGAGGGGACCTAAAATCTCAAGGTTTGTCAACTAACTCTCCTGGGTTTCCCCCAACATCTTCTGAATTCTTCCCTGACAGTCCTTCAGAACTTGGCCCTGTTTCTCCAGGAATCCTGGGAAGTAAGAGGTTAGTACAGGAATAACAGGAAGCACAGTAACAGCCTCCATTCCTCTGGGAGCCTCGCCTCTTGCAATGCCCCACCCCAGCTGGCAGGCCGGTCACATCTGCTTTCTGAGCTCTTTGCTCCCTGATTTCTGGAAGTCAGAGAGCTGGGCTACAGGAGGGATAATATTAAACAACAAAAACACCCAGTGCACGGCCTTGAGACAGGGTGCGTGAGACAAACAGGCTTGCAGAAGCCATTGTTGTAGTGTCGCCTCTTCTAGTTCAGGGGCTTCAAGTGGGGCAGACTTCTTCCAAGAGCAGCACGAACAGCCCAAACCCCCGCACACACGGCTGAGTGGTCTGTGTTTTATTCAAAGTAAGAAGAGCACTTGTCCGGTTTGTATTGTAAGTCCTGTCTGTTCATCCTGGTGGGCCGGGGCCCCCCTCCCCCTTCCCGAGTCTGCATTTATAAAAGTTGGTCTAGGGTTTCTGAGAACTTTTTCTTCTTGCCACTCCAGAGGAAGGTTCTCCTTGAAATGCACCACGTGGCTTCGCTGCAGGGCTGCAGAAAACAATAGGCGCCACTGTGCCAGCATCTCTCTCTGCCCATCCCCATGGCCCGTTGGCTCGGAGAAGAGGAGGCAGGCACATTCGGTTCTGTGGGGAGAGACCCGAGGCGCTGCCAAGAGGACTCACCTTGAATTGTTTCTCCAGCTTTGTTTTGCCCGACGGCCCGGGAATGAGGAGCGCATTCACATAGGCGTGGATGTGATTGTCTGGCACCTCAGTCTCCTTGCTGAGTATGGCCTCAACCAGAGCGTCATGAATGAAGATATACTGTTCCTGGCAAGACAGGGACAGTAGGGAATGTTAATTCAGGTTTTTCTTATGTGCATCTAGGTATAAAAGCAGTATCTTCCATTGACAGACGGAAAGCGTTTTACTGAGGATGGAGAGAAACCCACAAAAGATTGCTTATCAGGCCTGGCAGGAAGGCGGGGGGAGGGAAAGAGGCAGTCGAGGCAGAACACAGCTCTCCTCTTCCCTCACCTCTATGTCTTGTGGACTCACATTTGCGGGAAGGAGGCAGGGTGATTTCAGGCGGCGAAGCAATGCCTTTTCTCTGCCCTGCCTTCAACCCAAGGGCCACTTCGGCATTCTGCATGAGGATTCCGTGACATCTCTCCCTTTGATGGGTCTTCCCGTCTGTCCATTCTAATCCTCCTTTTAGCCAGTCAGCTATAACTTAGTGTAATTATTTATATGGTTTTTAAGTTAACTTCTTTTCTATGAATAGGACTCTTTTCTTTAGACCAGTGGTTCTCAACCTTCTTTTGGCTATGCCCCACTCTAAAATGGCTATGCCCATCTCTAAAATCCTGATGCCCCCCTGTGATATATAATTCTTAGTATTCAAAAATTGAACCCCTATTCACGTGGAGGCCATTCATTTGGTCTAAACAAGCTTCCAAAGAACATGGCATCCATGAAAGAGAAAAATAAAAGAACGAAAAGACAGTTGAAGTACTATGGAAAAAATCACTAAGAAATTGTTAAAAAAAATAATAATAATATGAAGTGATATGAAAAAATAGCAAATAGAGTTTCAAAACATATAGTAGAGAACTGAAATGCATAAATGTGTCACAAGATATATTTATATACTGTATACGAGGCCCCTAGAACCAAAAGAAATGCAAAAAGTTCAGTTTATAACCCCTTAAAAATAGAATTGCCCCCTTTGGGGTGTACGCTGCACACTAGGAACCACTGCTCTAGTCTTTATGTAACTAGAATGTCAGTTCTTTTATGAAATGAAATTTGGTTTGGTTTTAAACCTGTCTTGTTTCCAATCACTTTCAAGCTGCCGTCAATAATTTTCAATTTATATTCTTTTTTATTTATATACTAGAGACCGGGTGCATGAAATTTGTGCAAAGGGGTGGAGGGGTGTCCCTCAGCCCAGTCTGCACCCTCTCCAATCTGGGACTCCTTGAGAAATGTCCCACTGCCTGTTTAGGCCCGATCCCACTGGGACATCCCTCTCACAATCTAGGACTGCTGGCTCCCAACTGCTCACCTGCTTACTTTCCTGATTGCCCCTAACCACTTCTGCCTGCCAGCCTGGTCACTCCCTAACCACTCCCCTGCCAGTCTGATTTATGTCTAACTGCTCCCCTGCCAGCCTGTTTGCCCCCAACTTCCCTCCTCTGCTGGCCTGATCACCCTAACTGCCCTCCTCTGTAGGCTTGATCATCCCCAACTGCCCTCCCTTGCAGGCCTGGTCCCTCCTAACTGCCCTCCCCTGAAGGGCTGGTCCCCTCTAGCAGCCCTCCCCTGCAGGCCTGGTCACCCCTAACTGGCCTCCCCTGCTGGCCATCTTGTGGTGACCATCTTGTGTACACACGGGAGCAGGATCTTTGACCACATGGGGGCAGCCATCTTGTGTGTTGGAGTGATGGTCAATCTGCATGTTACGCTTTTATTAGATAGGACAGAGGCCTGGTGCATGGGTGGGGGCCAGCTGGTTTGCCATGGAGGGTGTCCCAGATCAGGATGGGGGGTCCCTTGGGGTATGGGACAGCCTGGATGAGGGGCCTGTGGTAGTTTTCAGGTTGGCCCCCCAGCGACCCAAGCAGAGGGCCTGGTATCTGGATTTATTTATTTTCTACAACTGAAAGTTTGTAGCCTAGTGCAGAGCCAAGCCTTCAGCTTGCTCTATGGTGGCAGCCATTTCTGTTAGAATTTATTTCCCTTTTATAATTAAAAATTTGTACCCTGGAGTGGAGGCCTAGGCCTGCCAGGGCTACAGAAGCTTGGTTTACTCCATTGCCAGGGGCAACCCTAGCCTCTGCTCTCTCCAGTCTCATGGCTGCTGCCATTTCTGTTGGGATTTATGTATCTTCTATAATTGAAACTTTGTAGCATTGAGTGGAGGCCTAGGCCGGGAAAGGCAGACAGAAAACTTGGCTTCCTCCATTGTCAGGGATTCCCAAGCCTCCCTCTTGCTCTAAGTGGTCACAGCCATCCTGGTTGGGGTTTATTTGCATATTAGCTCCTGATTGGCTGGTGGACATGGCTTGTGGGTAGGGTGGAGTTATGGCCAATTTGCATATTACCCTTTTATTAGATAGGATAGCAAAAACCAACATAGATATTCAAACTTGTCCTGTGCCATAGATGTGTAAAGAATATGGGCCTATAAAATGGATAGAACTTTAGCATAATGCATACTTTTTAAATATAAAAATGAATCCATTCATTTACTATGTGCTGAAAAAACTTGAGAATTTTGCTAGCAGAAGACTCATTTTCTGAATTTCTTCTGTAACTGGTGTCACTTTAAACATAGTTCTCATTTGATCACAAAATAAACAAAATTTACTTGGCCCTTCCATGAATTACATGCAATTACTTTTTATGAGTTGAAAACTGTGTTCCCCACAAAAGATATGCTGAAGCCTTAACCCCCAGCACTTCAGAATGTGACCGTATTTGTAAATAAAATCATTGCACATGTAAATAATTAGAATGAGGCAGTGGCTGGTATCCTTGTAAGAAAAAAATTTGGACCTGGACACAGAGGGAAGAGGGCTGTTTGAAGAAAGAGACAGGGGTTGAAATTATGCTGCTCCATCCCAGGAACACACGTGCTACCAGAAGCTTGAAAAGATAATAAAGGATCCTTCCCTAGAGGTTTCAGTGGCAGCATGGCCTTGCCAACACCACGATTTTGCACTTCTAGCTTCCAACACTATGGGACAATCCATTTGTAGTACTTTATATGGCAGTACTATAAACCAGTTTGTAATACTTTACATGGCAGCCCTACCAGACTAATTCACCTGCTAATACAAACACTTGTCTACCCAGCGTTAGCATTTTAGTGATGTTTCCAACCCTTAGATAAATAAAATTACCCTTTTTCTCATACCTCAGTTTGCACCAAATAGTTTCTTTGTGAACGAATGTGTTTTAAGAAGCCGAATATGTTGACTGTGCCTTCATGTTGAATTTGCTGCAACATGCTGTCCAGCACAATATATGTGCCTGTTCTCCCAACTCCAGCACTAACGAAAACAAACAAACAAAAAATGGTTTCAATGTCAAGCACAGAATAAATTGGAAGATAGGTCACTATGAGCTGTCATGTAAGTTAAAATAATTTCCTTCCTCGATCAAATGAGCCACATAATAAATGATTAGTTATCCAAAATTGTAAGTAGCTGTTAAGCATATGCTTCAAATGATGAAGTTTCCATTAATTTTTTTTGCTACTAGCCAAATTGCAAAACAACCTATTTCTGTTATAGATTTTTTAAAAATATTTTTTTATTGATTTCAGAGTGGAAGAGAGAGTGAGAGATAGAAATATCAATGATGAGAGAGAATCATTGATCAACTGTTTCCTGCATCCCCCATAGTGGGGATCGGCCCACAACCTAAACATGTTCCTTTGACCGGAATTGAATCCGAGGCCCTCCAGTCCACAGGCTGATGCTCCATCTATTGAGCCAGACAGGGCTCTGTTGTAGATTTTTATTTTCAACAAATATATTTATTATTCGTTTCATATTGCACAATGAAAATATTATTTGTCAGAGCATAATAAATAGACAATCAGAAAAATAAAAGCACAAGTGTCACCAGATTCTGAAAAAAAAGAAGAAAAAAATAAAGGTCCCTGACTGAGTCTGTATTGCCAGGGAGACATGCTTGTGAAGATTTCCGCATTAATGGGAAAAAGAATTCGATCAGGCTTGCAGCTGAAAAATATCATTTCAGCGAGAGCGTGAAGAATAAAGCTTAACTTCAGTCATTTCTAAAGGGTCATTATCTACTGACTTCTTCAAAGACTCTACTGAAGGGACAGAATTCACAGACTGGATTCCTTTCAGCTGCTCCAACAAGTGGAAAGTGCTAGAAAGGAAAATTGGCACCTGCTCTGCACAATACCCTGGTCCTTCTCCATTCGCTCACAAACAATTCCTGACCTTCAGAGCTGTTTTTCTTGCATCTTCCTGTTTCCCTCAACTTATCTTCAGGCGAACAGATAAAAATCTCAAGATAGGTCTCTCAAACTTTGTCTGAAGAGAACTCCTGAGATAGGTAATTAGAATATGTTAGATAAGCTGTAGAGCAAAGGAAAATGCTTGCTTCTGTAAGCACACAGCAGGGCACTGCTTTGATGAAAACACTGCATGCAGAGAGGGATTTGATTTCTGTGGTCATAAAGCTTGGTGGAGAGTCAACACTCAGGAATGGTTAGCTGCTACTTTTATTTTAACTGAAAAATAGCACCTGAAACCACCAATGTTGTTTCCTCTTTCTCTGTTATATAATTTTGTCCTTATCATCAATCCAGGCTTGGAAATTAAATGGCTTGGGCAAGGATGAATTGATAACACATTCAATAGGATATATTTGGAAGAACTCAGGAAAATAAGAAAGGGTTTTAGATACCAAACTGTTTTAAAACAACTTAAAAGTATTCTGTCAAATTCCTCACACTCTGTGTACTTCGTTTTCTCTAATGTAAACCTGGCATAATAACTCTACAACAGCCCAGCTGGTGTGACTCAGTTGATTGAGCATTGCCCTGTGCACCAAAAACTTGGCAGTTTTGTTCCCAGTCAGGGTACCTACATGTGTTGTAGCTAAGACCCTAGCAGGGCACATATGGGAAGCAACAGATAGATGTTTCTTTCACATCAATGTTTCTCTCTCTCTTCTCCTTTCTCTAAGCATGGCCTTGGGTGAGAATTGAAACAAAACAAAACAAACCTTCTACAATAGATTATTAAGTCCTAAGAACAGGGGTTGCTTCTCAAGCATTTTTATCTCTTACCATTATATTGTAATAAACTAGAGGCCCAGTGCATGAAATTCGTGCATGAGGGAGGTGATATGTTCCTCAGCCCAGCCTGCAACATCTCCAATCCTGGTGGAATCAGGACTAAACGGGAAGTCAGGCATCCCTCTCATAATCCAGGACTGCTGGCTCCCAACCACTCTCCTGCCTGCCTGTCTGATTGCCCCTAACTGCTTTTGCCTGCCAGCCTGATCACCACTAACCACTCCCCGCTAGCCTGAGCAATGCCTAACTGTTCCCCTGCCCCATTGCCTCTAACTGCCCTCCCCTGCAGGCTTGGTTGCCTGCAACTGCCCTCCCCTGCTGGCCCGGTCATCCCTAACTGCTCTCTCTTGCCAGCCTGGTCTTCCCTAACTGCCCTCCCCTGGAGGACTGGTCCCCCCAACTGCCCTCCCCTTCAGGCCTTGTCTCTCCCAACTGCCCTTCACTGCAGGCCTTGTCCCCCGCAATTGCCCTCCCTTGCAGGCCTGGTCACGCCCAACTGCTCTCTCCTGCTGGCATGGTCACCTCAAACTGCTCTCCTCTGCCAGCTTGGTCACCCATAACTGCCCTTCCCTGCAGGCCTGATTACCCCCAACTGCCCTCCCTTGCAGGCCTGATTGACCACAACTACCCTTCCCTGCTGTCCATCTTGTGTCCACATGGGAGTGGCCATCTTGTGTTGGAGTGATGGTCAATTTGCATATTACCCTTTTATTAGATAGGTGTCTGTTAAAGGACAAAACATTTTTCCACCTGTCTCACATGGTTAATAAGTTGAAACCCAATTCAACAGTCAAATAGGATATAATAAACATTGTAAAAATACCTGATGCTTTGAAATATTCAGCAAATTGTGAGTCTGACATGTTTATTACCTAGTGATCAATATTTATGAAAACGTGTATATAATTTCATTCCCCTCATGAAACTGTTAGGGGCAAAAATAGAATACCAGGGTCTAGCCATTGTGGACAAAGGGGCCACATACTAACCTGGCAAATTCAGGGAAGGCCTGCATGGTGGTCTTGAAAACTCTAAGACCTAAAGTAACCACAAGAATGGTCTGAAATTAAACTTTTACTAAAAGCAGTTGTGGTGGGTAGTCATATCATAAGACCGTGTCTTCCCTGACTAGGTCAGTCTTTACCGGAACTGAGCCTATTGTCTTTCTGCATCTACTATAACACATCCTTGAAAAGTCAGGGTAACTTAACTTCCCTTTTTTCCGGACTCTTCAAGGCACAAGCAAATGCCTTGGATGCAAGCCTGAGACCATAAATCCCTTCATTGTTATTGTTATCATTGTTGACCATTAACTATCCTGCACCCACCTAAGTAAAAGAAGTATGTGTCTATCATTTTACTTTTTATGTAAACCCAGAGGTCCCCCTCCCCCTTTGCTTTCTCCCAACTCTAATCCATCACCAATGGAGGTCATGGAACCCACCTATGTCTCCTCTTTGATTGTAATGTATAAAACAAGGTGAAGAACTCCCATTCTCCAGAGCATTATCCCAATCTGTTGAGATTCTGCTTCCCGGCAATTGTCAACTGTTTGGCTCAAAAACAAAAATTCTTTACAGGTTTGAATGTTTTTATATTAACACTATGGTTATGGGAAGTATTAATCATGCGCTGTTAACCATAATTGCCTTGTGTTGGTTAAAGAAAGGGCATTCTGACTTGGTTGGGAGTTGTATGCCTCTGGGACTTGGGAATCAACCTTGGAATGTGGTCCATTCTCATTCAAAAATGGAAAGATTAACAACCTTGCTGCCCAAACAATGGAGTCTTACCCCAGCCTGAATGAACTACTTCCCCATACCTGTAATCACTACTTCCCCACATAATCTTTGTCCTACCCTGTGTAAGCCCCCCCTGGTTTAGGGGGGCTGCAAAGCAGATTTTTGTGATAACTTGCTGCTCTCCCATTCTGCTGGCATTCTTGGAATAAACACTCATATATAATTCAACCCTGTCTCTGCTGAATTAGCTCAAATAGTGACAGGCAGCCTGGACCCATTGGTTGTCTGGTTTCAAAACCACTTCATGAAATCATTCCCATTTTGGAAAAATCTCGGTTCCACTGATTTCCTTGTTGTCAGCATAAGCAAGACTATGGGTTAGAAACCCATCTCTGGGACTCACCTGCAATGGACAACAACAGGCCCCACCGCATAGCGCTTGGCCTGGGACGCCTTTCTCACGAAAGTCAGCACGGGCAGCGAGTATTCTGGCACTCCCATGTCGGGCCATTGCGTGTAGTGGTACTGTGTGACCACACGCCCACTGGGCCTTCCTTTCTGGGAGCCCTGGGAAAGACCAGACAGCCAATCACAGGAATACACGACAATCATATGGGGCTCTTAAAGCAGCTTAGGGTTCATAGCTGGATGTCATCAGCCTGTGATGAAGTAAATGTGCACACTGTTGTAGGTGATGGTTAATCTTAGGTGTTGACTTGGTCAGGCTGTAGTGGCTTGTGGTTTAGTCGAACACCAAGTCATACCAGATGTGACTTACGTCAAGATATTTTTATATGTGATAGACATTTAAATCAGTAGACTTTAAGTAAAGCAGATTATGCTCCAAAATATGAGTGGGCCTGATACAATTAGATGAAGGCCTGAAGAGCAGACTGAGGTTTTTGAAAGAGGAAGGAATTCTCCTCATGTCTGTAAAACAGACACTTCCTGAATTTCCACCCTGGAGTTAGTCAATCAATCTCAATCTCTCAATCTCTCAATCTTTCTCTTTCTTTCTCTCTTTCTCCCTTCTTATTTCCCTCCCTGACTACTACATCATTGTTCTGTTTTTCTCCTTCTCTTACTTTAAGCTTCACTATTTTTAGTTGGATGTGCAGTGATCAAAGTGGCAGAAATTTTTGTTTGTGCATCAAATCCATGGTGCAACCATCAGCACCATGTCCAATCCATTTAGAGACTTGGAAGAAATTTGGGATTGAGGTGTGGCTATACTAGTTGTACCGGTCAATAATTCGGATTGTTTTCAATAGATGGCATTACACATATGTTGAAATATATGCAATTTGATATGTATGCTATTTTGTTGTATTGGCAACAAGCTTCAAAACTTTATATGCTGAAGGTGTTAATAACATCATAGATATTTTTATGCTTAAAAATGTCAAATTTTGTGCCAAAAAAAGTAGCATTTCTGGGAAGTTTTAATTCATTATTTTAAAGAAAAGTGCTGCTGAATACTTCGGGAAGCTTATTGTGAACATGCTCCATCTCAAGACACTTGTGAACACTGGTTTAAATGCATTAAAAGTGATATTTTGTATGTGAAAGACGTCCAGGTCAAACGAAAAAGGTTGAAGACCAACAATTACAAGCATTATTGGACGAAGATGTGTGGCAAACTCAAAAACAACTTGCAGAAAGATTAGATGTTGCTCAGCAAACAATTTCCAATTGTTTATAAATAATGGGAAAGGTTTTAAAGGAAGGAAAATGGGTGCCACATCAACTGAACAAAAGATAAATGGAAAACTGAAAAATAATCAGTAAAATGTTGCTTCAATGGCACAAAAGAAAATATATTTTTTTGCATTAAATTGTGACTGGTGGTGAAGAGTAGATTTATTTAGAGAATCCCATATGCACAAAATCATGGGTTGATCCAGTTCAACCATCAACATCTACTGCAAAGCCAAATTGCTTTGGAAAGAAGACAATGCTCTGCGGTTGGTGGGATCAGGAAGGTTTGGTGTATTATAAGCTTCTAAAACCAGGTGAAACAGTTAATATTGATCACTACCAACAACAAATAATCAACATGAACCATGCTTTGATCATGAAACAACCAGAATGTTCCAGAAGACACGGCAAAGTAATTTTGCTTCATGATGATGCACCATCACATACTTCAAAATCATGTCTGGGATGTATTAATCCACCCGCTGTATTCACCAGACCTTACTCCTTCAGATTATCACTTAAGTGGAAAATTAAGTCTCTGAATTGTTTGCCGCAAAACAAGAAAAGTTCCATTGGGACAGTATCCACAAATTATCTGAAAGATGGGGAAATGTGTAGCTAGCGATGGACATTACTTTGAATAAAGCACTTTTGATGTTTCTCTTGAAGTTATCATGTTTTCTTTGATTACAAAATCCGCTATTATTGCCGAACTGGTTTGGCTCAGTGGATAGAGCGTCGGCCTATGGACTGAAAGGTCCCAGGTTTGATTCTGGTCAAGGGCATGTACCTTGGCTGCGGGCACATCCCCAGTTGGAGGTGTGCAAGAGGCAGCTGATCGATGTTTCTCTCACATCGATGTTTCTGGCCTTCTATCCCTCTCCCTTCCTCTCTGTGAAAAATCAATAAAATATATTTTTAAAAATCTGCTATTATTAACCGGTACACTTAGTAATAAGAACACTTAATGCCTTTATTATACATTTTTACCCTATTTTCATTATACCACCCACTCACTTGAAAACAGGCCAGATGTGTTACTCAAATGAGAATGTTCATTTATGGACTCACCTTTTTTATCTTTGTATTTCTCAGGGTAAAATTTCTCACAGTATAATAGGCAAGCATTTGAACACTCTTCTGAGTGACCAGAAAGTTCCCATACTCTTCACTACCATCAGCAGGCCAGTACTGATCACATTTTCTCTGCAAAAGGAAAAGTAAAGATGCATTTTCCATATCCAATGTGTAATGTATAGGTAAGAGCAGCGCCTAATCTGTAAAGGTCTGAGATTGTGACAGGAATGGATCCTCTCAGTATTCTAAATATTTCTTTCCCTTCTAAGTGACTACAGATTGGCTGTGGAGGAGACCCAGGGACACATCAAAAAAGCAAAAGGGACTTGCAATTATCTAGTCCAAACTTCCCTTTTTCAGATGAGGAGAGTGTGGCTAGATGTATCTAGTCACCATAGGGCCAGCACTGGAATACTGCTCTTGTAAATTATAAACAATCTCACTCCACGTTGCTTTTCAATGAGCAACATTTATCTTCCTCAAACTATGAAGATGCATTTCAATAGCAGATAATTGGATTAATAGTGAAACTTTTTGCCCTAAAATGTTGTTTTCCTTTAGCTGTCATACTTACTGGAAAGGAATCCAGTAACCTTTGGTTGATTCCTAAAGCTGACTCCATGAAAGCACTTTGGTTGCTTCCTAAAGCTGACTCCATGAAAGCACTTTGAAGCGCCTCTAGTTGTTACTTTGGGGATGCCATAGGGGATTACCCACATACCCTTCCCTTCTCCACGAGGTTTGTGATCATGACGATGACTTCCACATTATGCTCCCATATCATTCTCCAGAAATCTTCGGCTGTGGATTTCAGGGGGCCTTGAGCAGCAATGTAAGCTTTTGGTCTGGTGTAACCCTGAAGAAATAAATGAAAACATTTCTTATTGATTTGCATGCTATTTTTAACCATCTAAGACTTACATTTTTAGGTCAGCACATTTTTTTTATATATATATAAAAGAAAACCATAAAAAAAATAAACCCGTAAAGCTGGATAAACTTAATAGTACTAAAAAACACAGCAACTCTTCTTTAGCTACATGTTTTTGTAGAAAAAGAGGTTCACCATTCTGTGTATCTTTAATCCAAATATATATACTCTACGTCTATGTACTTTGCTTAATATCTGGTCCTTAACTGTGCTGCTTTGAAACGTGGTCGAGGCATTGGGGCTCAATTGTTTACAACGGTTAGGAAACCTCTGGTATCTCTTTACTCTTTCCTTGATGGAACTGAGAAACGTTAATGATTAATAGCATGCTTCGCTGAGCACCCATTGCTGGCCAAAATGCTCTACAAACATTGACCCTTATCCATAAGCTATGTGCAAAATGGAAGCATCTTCCTCATTTGAAGATAAGGACACGAGCTCAGGGGAGTTAAGTGGCTTTCCAAGCTCCCACAGCTAGCCAGCGGCAGACCTGGATTCGAAACAGGTAGTGCTGACTCCCAATCCCATGTTTAATATGACATACTTATTGCCTTTTCTGGAAGCAAGAAGTGGTTGCCTACAATAAACCCATTGTATACTTATATTTGGTGCTCACTTCTTTGAATTCAGTGTTCCACACAGCGTAAAAACGAAGGCAGCAAGACAGAGCTCACTGTCAGGAGAATAACTGAGCTCCATTGACAGTCCGTTGACCACAGTGAAAAACCAGTAAGTCAGTCCCTGAGGAGCTCTAACAGGTCCTACAAATCTGGGTGTCCTGAGGGATGCCTAAGGTTATGAAGGTTGATAACTGGTTAGTACTAATCACTTTTAGCCAGCACCACCTTGGAAGATTTTCAGTAAGGATTTATTGATTATCTGCTATCTACACAGCATTGTGCCAGGGGTTCTGGGACATGCAAAATAAGCACTGGTTCTGCCCCTCATATTGAAGGGGTTATAAACCTCCCTAAATCTCTACCTATCTCTGTCTATCTATCTATCTATCTATCTATCTATCTATCTATCTATCATCATCATCTATTATCTATTTATCATCTATCTATCTGTCTGTCTGTCTGTCCGTCCGTCTGTCCGTCCATCCATCCATCCATCCATCCATCCATCCATCCTACTCTGAGTATACATTCTCAGCCTGAATCCCTCACATATCTAGAAGATAAATCATATATATGAGCTGGGCTGTTACTCAGTCTGAAATCCTTTAGATAGGGGAATATCTCACCACTGATTTGTAGTTCTTATTATCAATTATATAACATGTATTAAATACTAATATGTAGCACAATAAATTCTTACTCTAATATAATTTCTATAACATTTCAGTTAAAGCATGCTTACATCAACATAATTGGCATTGATGTAATCAGTCAGTTTGCCATCTTTTTCAGCAAGTTGTGCCAGCTTAACCCTACTATGGTCATCTGTAATAAAAAAAAAATTTCATTATAGCATGGACTACTCTTTAGCATAAAGGTTCTTTCTATTTACATAATAATTTGTGAAGTATAATTAGAATCAATGCAATGTAATTTACTATAGCAGGCTTTTGGGGACTCCAGAGATGACAAATATAAAGATAAAAATAACAAGAGCTTCTGACTTCAAGTTTTCTAATGTAGAAGGTGAGAATGGACATATACATAGACAGGAAGGATGAGGTATTGAGAGAGGTGCAAAGTAGTAGAGGGGCATGAAGGAAGAACCTGTATTGGTTTGGGATGATAAACATTTTTGTAGAGATTGAAACCTGAACTTGATATCTTAGATAGGTGTCTAAAGATGGATATTGGACTGTGAACTGGGAAGAACCACTGAAGGGAGAGGAGAGTGATGAGGTCTCAAGAAGCTGAGGAAGGATGGCTGTTTATATGCTCTGAAGGTGAGGCTGATGGTGGAAGAAACATAGAGAAGGAAGCACAAGGGACCTAGGAGGCATCTGTGAATGGTTATGAGAAGGCTAATCCCTATTTTGTAAAACCATTGTTTGAAATTCTCTGCTATTTTTTAGACAGCCCCTTATTCTGAAAAAATAACTTTGCTTTCTAGCCTGTTTGAATAACAAGGAAGATAAACTTAGCTGTCTGACCTTGTAAGGCCAGAGACTAACTATGCCCATCCTCTCATGCCATGCGGGATGTATTTTTTAATTGGATAGAACTGTGTTGTTGTCAATTATACTTCAGTTTAAAAAAACAACAACAGAAGAAAGATGGTAATTTCATAGGAAAAAAGAGGTAAACTTGCATTAAGAAAAAGTGCTATTGAGAAGAAAAAGAGAAGCATAACTAAGGAAATAAAGGGAAAGAAAGAATTCAACTAACCCTTTATTTTTTTGTATTTATTTATTTACAATTTTGTAACTACCAATCTTTATTGTTCAGATTATTACAAAGTTGCTCTTTTTTCCTTGCCCCCCATAAGCTCTCCTCCCCCCAAAACCCATCCCATCCTCTGCCCTTACCTCCCCTACACTGTCCTCATCCATAGGTGTATGCTTTTTGTCCAGTTTCTTTCCGCACCCCCACTCCCCTTTCCCCCGGAGATTTGTCACTCCACTCCCTTTCTATGCCCCTGATTCTATTATATTCACCAGTTTATTCTGTTCATCAGATTATTAGATTCACTTGTTGATAGATGTGCATTTGTTGTTCATAATTTTTACCTTTACCTTGTTCTTTTTCTTCCTCTTCTTAAAGAACACATTTCAGCATGTCATAATACTGATTTGGTGTTGATGAACTCCTTCAGCTTTTCTTATCTGCAAAGGCCCTTTATCTGCTTGGATGGGGTGGAGTCTCCAGGCTGAGCAGGCAGCCTTGGTTTCCCTTCATCCCCACCCTAAATGGCTCCCAGGTCCTGCACGCACCTCTGAGAGAAATCTGCCCAGAGATCTGCCTGCTGCTGCACAGTATAGTTTCTCCCCAAATGAGTCTGGATACCCAAAGACTCACTGGGAATGGGAAAACAAAGAAGTCCAGTGGTTTGTTTGTTTGTTTGTTTGTTTTTTCCTCCTGAACAAGAGAGCCAGTCACAAGCCCTCTCCAATAGCTAGCACGCTTCTACAGTGCCCGAGTTTCAGCGTGCTTCCTCCTTACTGTCCAGTTTCACCCTGTATGAGTCTGGATTCCTCGAGACTTGCCCAGAACTGGGGCTTTGTGCAGTGGGATGCCTTTGTCTCCCTCCCAGTTCCAGAAAACCAGCTAGGTTTGCAGCTGCCCGCCCTATCTGCTACTGCGTGGCTGTGAACCTCTGCCTCCATGTGTATCCACAATTCTGCCTACCTCAGCTCCCCCTGAATCTCAGTGTCCTTTTATCTTTCCTTCTGTTTGTGGAATGTTCACTCAGCCAGCCTCTGGTGGCTCTGAATGATGTCTGTTTTGTTTTTTAGTTGTAGTTTTGAAATTGTTGTACGGGGCAGCAGTATGGGTGTTTGCCTATGCTGCCATCTTGGTTCATCCCCAATTTGCACTTCCCCAACTAACCTTTTATAAGACCCCAGGAAGAATGGCAAGGCAAGGAGGAAAGAGTGGAAGGAAAAATAAAGTCCAAAGAAAATATAACTTGGTTAATAAATTAACACAATACTAAGGAGATCTCAAATGCAAATAGAATCATTGAATCCTTTCTAATAAAAGAGTAATATGCAAATTGAGCATGCCTCTGATCAAGCCATGCCCACTACCAATCAGGACCAAATTATGCAAATAAACCCCAACCAAGATGGCTGTCACCACTGAGAGCAGGAGGAAGGCTTGGGTTTCCCCAGCAATGGAGGAAGCCAAGCTTTCCGCCTGTTCTTGCCAGCCTAGGCCTCCACTCAATGCTACAAAATTTCAATTATAGAAGATACATAATTCCAACAGAAATGGCGGAACCCGGGTAGCTGGAGAGAGAAGAGGCTAGGGTTGCCGGGGTGATGGAGGAAGCCAAACTTTTGTAGCCCTAGCCTAGGCCTCTACTCTAGGCTACAAAGTTTCAAACAGAAATGGCTGTCACCACAGATCAAGCAGAAGGCTTAGCTCCACTCCAGGCTACAAAGTTTCAATTGTAGAACATAAATTAATCCCAAATCACATGGGCTCTGCTTGGGTCGCTGGGGGGCATGGTCAGCCTGCAAACCACCATAGTTCCCTCACCCAGGCTGCCCCACACCCCAACAAAACCCCTACCCTGATCCAGAACACCCTTCAGGGCAATCAGTCAGTCCCCATCCATGTACCAGGCCTCTAGCCTATCTAATAAAAGAGTAATATGCAGATTGACCATCACTCCAACACACAAGAGCACTGCCCAGTGTGTTCAAAGATGCTTCCCCCATGTGGACACAAGATGGCCATCACAAGATGGCCATCAGGGGAGGACAGTGGGAGGTTCAAGATTTGCAAAGGAGGGCAGCTGAGGCCTAAATGGGCAGTCATACATCTCTCGAGGAGTCCCAGATTGGAGAGGGTGCAGGCTGGGCTGAGGGACACCCCCTCCTCATGCATGAATTTTGTGAACCAGGCCTCTAGTTCCTATATAATAAAAGGTATTATGCAAATAGGCAGAACAACTGAATAACCAATCAAAGCATACTATGCTAATGATATGCTAAGGCTGCTCAACCACTATGATGTGCACTGACCACCAGGGAGCAGACGGTCAACTGATTGACCAGTCGCTATGATGTGCACTGATCACCACCAGGTGGCAGATGCTCCAACTGGTAGGTTAGCTTGCTGCTGGGGTCTGGTAGATAGGGACTGAGTGAGATGGAATCGCCATGCCCTGAATCCCTCCTGTGGTCCCTCCCTGGCCTGATCATACACCAGTGGGCTCCCTCAGCCTGGCTAGCGCCCTCTTGCAATCTGGGACCCTTTGGGGGATGTCAGAGAGCTGGTTTCAGCCCGATCCCACAGGCCACTCCCCTTGGGAGGGTGCCAGACACAGGGCTGCTGCAGCAGTTTGAGCCTCTACTGATAGGAAGTGATTGGGCACAAGCCTGCGGCAGGCACAGTGGTGCTGAGATGAACAAGAGCGGTAGGTAGGAGATGCAGGTGGCATTGGATTGCAGGTTTTGGCTGATTCCTGTAGGCCACCCAGAGGGACCCCACCCATGCACAAATTTGCCAGGCCTCTAGGACTAGTACAAATAATGACAGAAACCATAAGAACAGATTTATAGTCAATGTGACCTGAAGAAATGACTGGATTAAAATGAGTTTGTTTTATTTAAAAGAAACAGAGAAGTGAGGGGTGGAAAGAGATTAACCAAAAAATTTATATGCATATATGCACAGCTCATGGTCACAGACAATAGTGCCGTGAAGGCCTGGGGAGGGGGCCCAATGGGAGCGAAAAGGGGACAGCTGTAATACTTTCAACAATAAAGGTGAATTTAAAAAAATGAAAGAAACAGGTGTCATTAATGGCAAAATGCACTTAAATTGTAGTGATAAATTCGATATATTATCTAACATATTCTTGTTCCCTGACATAAAGGTTCTGCAACAGCGACCATAGGTGTGCTGAGAAGACTTGAGGACATTGTTTAAAGGCTTAGCAATGACAATGGTAACCAAGTCAGAGCTGAGTGAAGGACATACTTACAGGCAACAATATTTATGTATCGGTTCTTGTGCTTGTTGTCTGGGTGATTGGAGCTGTCTGCTGTGATACCTAAGTCAACAGTACAGCTCTGCACTTCCTGTAAAGAAATTGTACACGCAACGTTTTCACACAGGTCCTTTCAGACAAAGGGCCTTAAAATATAATGAAGACAAAACAAACAAAATAGTCTATCTAAAAAATTTTTAGCATATTACAACTATTTCTTGGCTAAGAGAAAATGCAGTGAAATAATGCCTTACCTGGTAAAACTCTTTCAGTGTCTAATGAGGGAATGAATGCCAAAAAAGTAAAGAAATCAAATTCCACAGCACACGACAAATGAGAAAAAAAAGTGTTCATATTAGGTTTACAATGGAAAACTATGATCATGCAATAAATACATTTGTCAAATACAAAACAGAATGTTTCATACAGTTACATGCAAATCAAAATTTCTAACAATTTGGAACTTTAAAATTATGTGAAAGGAAAAATAAACATTTTAAAAAAGGACAGTGGTATAATAATATGATAGTTTTAAAAAAATTCAGTTGAGGAAACCCATCTACTTGACACATTTTGTCATTTGTTAGATTTGCTAATATCCAAATGTAATGCTATTTGATCACTGCAGCACTATTTGAAACTGTGAATTACTGATACATATTTTTGTTTTAATAAAACACTTCCTATTAAGTGGTTTGAAATAGATTTAGGATTACAAAATATTAAAAATCTCCAAAACCTTTTTATCATATATTCTAGGTCATTTTGAAAGAAAAATTTAGGTAGCATTACTTTCTATACACTGACCTCTTTTTAATTTAAACTTTAATAGGTACAGAAAATTACTTCCAGCAATTACCTTTTAAAATGAGCTAAAATCTTTTTCAGAGATATTGTCTAATTATATGAGTTTGGAATTAATAATTATTTAATATTAAAATGATAACATGAAAGCTTTATACTTTTTTGAGAAAGTATATAGCCCAAATATGAACTTGATTAATCACAAATGGCCAAACCTCTCTCCAAGTAAGCTTTTAATGTCTCTTTTGCAGCAAGTCATTCTGACTCAAGATTTAAAAACAATTTAACATTTAAAAGGTATAGCATTATTAGTTACTAAGCTAACTATTAAGTTAATGAAAAGTTTTCTTTCTTAAATCAAACTGTGAGTTAAAAGCAATGGAATTAAAAAACACACTCTGAGGTTATTAATTTCATTATTACAAATAGCATAGTAATATTCAAAATGATTGTATAATTGTGAAAGCGATAAATCTGCTTTTGCCCGTATGCTATCAGCAACTTTATTATAAATTGTCTATTTTTTCCTGATGGTTTTTCACATTTGGAAAATCAGACCTATCCTTGGCACATTCTCCCTCTTTAAAAAAAAAAATATTTTATTGATTTTTTACAGAGAGGAAGGGAGAGGGATAGAAAGTCAGAAACATCGATGAGAGAGACATCGATCAGCTGTCTCTTGTACACCCCCTACTGCAGATGTGCCCACAGCCAAGGTACATGACCTTGACTGGAATGGAACTCGGGACCTTTCACTCCACAGGCCAATGCTCTATCCACTGAGCCAAACCGGTTTTGGCATATTCTCCCTCTTTCAATTACGATTTTGTTTGAAATGAGCCTGGTAGTTTCTATGAGTTAACATCAGAGCACTCAGTAACTTCTGTTAAGTAAGAACAACTAATTTGATGTTTTAAATATGTAATTCTTTATATTATTCAACTTTACTTAGTCATTATCTCACACTGATTTCTTGTTCAAAGTAGCCATGGCTTAGGTTTCTTTTAAGATTTGGTGAATTGCCTATTTTAAATTTAGTGAAACAAGATCACTTTTCATTTCTATTTCTTTTGATTTCTTCAAGCTTTCTAGCCTGTGGCATCTTCCTTCCCTACATGCACCTTGGCTGGTCTGACTCCTGAGAAGCAGTTTCTGGGTGCAATTGAGAGAGTGGCACAGCCTCTGATCAGGAGCAGAGCTGAAAGTGCTTTAGAGAGGGAAGTCCTTAGCCTGGCAGACATGGCTCGGTGGTTGAGCTCTGACTTATGAAGTAGGAGGCCATAGTTCAATTCCTGGTCAGGGCATATGCCCAGGTTGTGGGCTAGATCCCCAGTGTGGGGTGTGCAGGAAGCAGCCAATCAATGATTCTCTCTCATTATTGATGTTTCTCTCTCTCTCTCCCTATCCTTTCCTCTCTCAAATCAATAAAAACATATATTGAAAAAAAGAGGAAGTCCTTAGAGCACTGCGATATTCAGGAGGGAGATAGAAAATCCATGTGACACTTCCTAAGGGAGGAGGTGAGGGACTGAAGATCCCTAGTTTTGAATCTCAGCCCTGCTATCTTAGTTATTAATTCACTTCTATGGAAATTGATTTCATCAGTAATGTAAATAAAAGCAAGTAATTTCTAGAGTTGGGTGAAGGCTGAATGTAGAGTCACTTTATACAATAAGTGATCCTATTTTGAAAAATCTGTAAACTGATAGTTCAATGGGCCATGATAAATTTACAGCAAATTTATCTGCCTCTTCTATCTAAGAATATTTTTAATAAAGAGAGATGTTACTAGAAAAATTTTCATTGATTGTAAATTTTAAATGCTTTTTAGAAGTGTATATTTTTTTCAAACATTGGGATGTTACTTTGTATATATAATATTTATTATACCTGTATAATAAATGCCTCTGCATTTACACTGTTGTGATATTTACAATTAACTGTTTGTATATACTTTGGCTGAGAAGGATTAAATTTAGTCATTTAGGGTAATTTGTATAATTTAGAAAATTAAAAGGAATCAGTGTTACTAATGCTTATTATTTTTAAAAAGAATGTTAGAGTTCTATACTTTATATGCCAATATTAACTATGTATGTGTTTTTTAAAAATTTTTCCACTAGCTTAACTTGGCTTTTTAAAATGGAAAACAATTTTCTAAATTATATGATAACCATCACACACCTCCTAAACACACACACACACACACACACACACACACACACACACACACATATATATATATATATATAACTAATATTCTCACTAGAAGTGAAATGGTTTTCATTTCATTAAGTCAAAAAAATAGTCTACTGCTGAGTCGTTTAAATTTGCTATTTCCCTATTACTTAACATAGACATAGTAAAATCATACCTCGAATTCTTCAGTAAACCCACTACTTGCATGTAAGTCTGCAACATGCTTTGGAAAGTGCTTTATTGGAATTGCTCCAACATCATCTAAGTGAACAAAAAAATGAGGTTGGAAAGGATGATTCAACTTACATGAATGTGCCTCCCATTGTAAAGATTTATTAGGTGGCTTTTTTTCTAAAATAACTTCAAAATTCAATTATTCTTATAACCCCAATGAAACATTCAGCAACAATTACTAATTTTCTCTATATTTACTATTAATGATAATCTGCATTTTAGAATTCTGATTAGAACAAGAATCTCTTCTTCCTTTTATATTCCAAAGAGAGAATAGTTTGTTTTCAATGTGAAATTATAAATACCACCAAAGCCTCACTTCTTATCAGTGAACTGACACTCTTTATGGCCAACTTTCTTTAACATGAGTCTTGTAAATTCTAGGGGAAAATGCAGAAACAATATACTTTCAATTTTACCATGGACATGATATGTAGTGCAATTTCAGTTTTTAAAAAATTGTATGGCTCAATGTCTTACAGTTAAATAGTAAGAATTTTTTTACAGTTGAAAACATTTTTTCCTTTATTTTCTATGTAATAGAGAACACTTATATGCAGACTATTCATTAAAAATGGTGTAAAAATCTTCGGGACTTTCAATCTTTAGTATTTCAAGAATTTTAACTTGAAAATATGCTATGAAAACAAAGTCATAGTATCTGTGAGTTAATTGTGAAGAGGTCAAATTATTTCAACTGGCTCTATTTTTATTCCTGGAAAGACTTCCTTAGATTAAACATATTACTAGTTCACAGCATGCAGTTTCACAAGTGATTTCTCTGACAAGGAAACATCAAACACATTTCACTAGAAACAGTTATTTACATCAACAGCTGTTCAAGCATCCAGGCCATTTAATATTTTTAAGCCTCAATTACCAAGAATTGATTGATTTAAAAAAATTAGAATCCATCTGTTCTCTCTCTTAGATGAGTATACCTGAATACTAACATTGAATTAACCAGTTAAGTTTAAGGAACTCTAGACAAAGATGTAATTCCACCTTGACACCTACTAGAAGATCTTGCCTACAAGTAGCTTTTGTAAGCAGATAAGGAAACAGAAATAATTTGTCGCATCAAAATATTTGGTTCTTTACTAAAATTCCTTCAAATCCATTGATGCTATCCTGTACAGGTAACTTCTTTGCACAAGCATGCTGACTACTTTTTATTTACAATTAAGTTATTTTGCTAGTTTCTTTTATGAATTGGTCTGCAAGTGAGAGCCAAATATCTCTTTATTTTCTGATTTCATATGAAAATGCACGCATTTGGGTGATCAAGAGTGCGTTTTTGAGAGATGAGCAGGGAAAAAAGAGGAGATCCCTTGATCACTATTCTGAGAAGCAGAACAGAGATTTTGGATTTCCTAAACAAGGTCCTGATTTTGGATTTACTCTTTATATTGTTAATAATAACATATGCTGGACTTTGGATAATATTATGCTTAATTTGCATACCCAGGCTAACAGGATATGTAGAAGAGGTATCTTGGAAAGTTAAGGGGATCAAAATGCAATAGATAACAGTACTGAAAGTCCCAAAATCCCTTATATGTCCATGAGAAATTGTGCTATACTAACATAAATACACTGTAGTTAATACAAAGAGTTAAACAGAAATAAAACAGTAATTGATTAAAGACACAGAGTTGATGAAAGAGGAAAAATAGCCAAAGATGTCTGATTCCTATGCCTGTTAAAAGTTACAAAAAAAATGTTTCTCTTTTTTCCATTTTTTTTAAATCATGAGATTTCAGAAGATAGTATCAGGTAAAACTTGTGTCTTTAGCAATAATATATGTAGTACCAGAAAATTTAAAAAGAGACTTCTATAAAATGGCCATGTGGATGAATTTTTCCTTTTGTTTTCCCTGATTTGATGACTTTCCATGTCCTTATCTTACCTTCTATCTGTGCTCCTTCCATAGGTCACACATTTCTAGACAGTTCCTTTTTTGTTACCTCTTTTAGGCTGAGAGGTTGTACAATGGTAATAAAGTAAGTGTCTGGGAATGTAGTCATAGTGTGAACTCTAGGGTTCTTGCATAGTGTTAATCAGGCAAGTTCTGATAAAAATAGTTGATTTTTTTCTAACATAGTTAAGAAACCTTTTCCCACACAAATGCAGATGATCAGAAAGAACTAAAGATTCTCCTAACTTTTGTTATTTTGTCCTATCCACACTACTACACTAGTTTAGTCCATTTTTGTTGTTTAGGTTTCCATTAAAAGAAGCTGAAAGGACCAAAACTCATCATTACCCTGACTAATACGTTATTGCTATAAATTCTTATGTTCTTTAACATAGTACATCTGAACAATTACAAACTATTCCCCACATCATGTGTATGGTTAAGAATGTTCAAAATTTCTAAGAACAAGTTAAACAACTGGGTGCCTGATACATGATGTAATATATATTTCGGGCAACACAAATGTTTACTAAAGTATATTATAGGCATTTGCAAAGTACAATAAGGACAATCCTTTCAGTATTTTGCTTTTCATTCAACATCAACCAGCTCCTTATGTCATACATTAAGCTATTACCTGAAACTGGAAAGATAGGCGTTGGAGGTGTGGATATTACTCTGGGGGAAGTACTGTCCTCCAAATAAAAGTGTGCAGTTTGGAAGCACTTCCTGGAAAGGAAAGAAAGCAATTTAAACTACCAGCTGCCTCAGAGAATGAGACAATTTCTGCACTGCTTGAAAGTCATGACAGAAATAATCAGAAACAAAACATAAGGGGAAATCTGTATCTATTTTATTAAACACAAACTATTGGAGCAATATATGGCCTTCAAATTTATTTCAGTTTTATGTACCAGATGCAGAAGAGCAAGCGGATATCAGACTTACTATAAGCAGTGATGGTATTTGAAGTTGTAAGTGAAGTTGTAGCTTGGCTGAGGTAGAATGTCTTAACACCCTAGTTACTCTTTCACTGTTTCTACCTTGGACAGGACCACAGTGGGAAAGAGCTTGTCCAAAGCTATTTTCACTCAATATTTTAGTGACCAGGCCCTTCTGAGCCCAGTCAGCTGCTAGCAAAAGGCAGCAAGCTATGATCACGTAGAAATAAAATTCCACAGTGGTAGCATTTTGATGAAAAAAGTCAGCTTATACTGTATGATAATGCACTGATGACAGAACAAAGTGAGGAAATAATGACCATATAACCAAAAATAGGGGTGATTTTCTTCCCAACAGATGCTAGCCTTGTTGATGAGGGTTTTGAGAATAAACATATTTGGAATTAATGGTAACTATAACCTACAATGTCACCTGAATCTATTTCCATTCAAATAATAAGAGTAACATATGGTAATAGCACACTACAAACTACTGAGAAGAGCAAAGAACCAACTGCTGCTATAAACGAATGCAAAACATGCTTCATTTAAAAATTTAGATAATTAAAACTGCTAATGACACTCTTCGATGTGGGTCATTTAATTTATTTGAAGTATTACTCATGAGTGGTTAAGTTTAAATAGAAATATCTATTTGAGTAAATGCCAATCTCATTTTCCATTTAAAAGCTTCAAGCTACAAGATATTTATCCTAATGAACTCTAACAACATTTGTTCTTCCACGACACACCTACATTTTTTCAGTAATCAGTTTTCTGCATAAATCCTTCAATGGCTTTCCAATAGAATGGTATTCAATTATTTCAGGAAAGACCAAAAACCCTTCATAATTTGGTCCCCTTCCTACTTCAACTGTCTCATCTCCTATAACTCCTTCCCTTACCCAATGGGATCTCGTCCTCGCGGCTCCTCTCTTTCTCCCTGGAGGAGGCCTTATTAATACCATCTTAAGCCCTTGGCTTTTGCTGTTCCCTCTGGCCACCTTCTTCAACCCTACCAGTTTTGCATTGGCCCAAAAGCTACTTCCTCTGAGAGTCATTCTCTGACCATGTTAGCTAAAAATGCCTGCCTAGCCCACCAACTTACTATTCTTTGTCCTTTGTTTGCTTTGTGGCACTTAGCACTGCCTCATTTATGTATCTATTCATTTGCTTTACATGTTTTTAGTTGGTCCTCCCTCATCAGAATGTAAGTCCCACAAAGGCAAAGTACTTTGTCTTAATCAATGCAGTGTTAGTCCTCAGTGCTAAGAGCAGGTCTGGCATGTGTAGGTACCCTCAGATATTTGTTCAATGAATTCACTATCAGTATGAGTCACATAACATTATATAGTTTATTTATAACCTTCATGTCACAAGAAAAAAAATTCAAAAGCAACAATGTGCATAGCAAAACCTAGCCCTCTGCTGCAATGCTATAAGTCTTTGATAATGAAATCTGTGAGAACATAGATAATGGAGAGATCACAAGAATGCCTTCAAAAAAGAACAGATGGTGCAAAAGGAAGATGAGTAGATGTAGAATTAAATGACAAAGGGATCTTGTTCACATCTGGAAAGTGGAGTAGATATGGCAGATCAATGAAGAGTGGAAGGATGAGGGCCATCCTATATAACAAAAGCCTAATATGCTAAGTGTCTGACTGTTCATTTTACTGTTCGACCAGTCGCTATGACATGCACTGACCACCAGGAGGCAGATGCTCTGACCAGTAGGTTAGCTTGTTGCTGGGGTCTGGCTGATTGGGACTGGGCAAGATGGGCCGGACACATCCTGGAGCCCTCTCACGGTCCCTCCCCAGCCCTGATCATGCACCGGTAGGGTCCCTTGGCCTGGCCTGCACCCTCTCGCAACCCAGGACCCCCTGGGGGATGTCAGAGAGCCAGTTTTGTCCTGATCCCGGCAGGACAGGCCTGGGAACCTCAGTGGTACATGAATCTGTGCACCGGGCCTCTAGTAGGTCTTATGAAAAAGAAACCATCCTCGAGCTCTAGCCAGATAGCTCACTTGGTTAGAAGATTGCACCAATACACCAAAGTTTTTGGTTCAATCCCTGGTTAGGGAATATACAAGGAGCAACCAATGAATGCATAAAAATGTAGAACAACAAATTGATGTTTCTCTCAAATCAACCAATCAGTCAATCAATAAAGAAACCATCCTATTGAAAGACCACATTTGAATAGACTTGAAAGCAGACTGGAGCAGAAACCACAGGGAAAGTTTGGCTTATCTTTGAAACCGCAGATGTAGCATCTTCTGAAACTGGGTTAGACACTTGCTTTTAAGTTCACAGAATACAATCTCTTTCATTCCTCTAAAATAAGGTTACACAAGCAGGTAAAAGGGTTTGTATTCATTTTTCAATGAATCTTAAAGCTATAAGATGTGTGAAGAGACAGTGCAATATAGCAGCTGATACAAGAATCTCTTCTACAGCATCTTTGACACACAAAGAAGGGCCAGTCTGAATGCCTTCAGCAACAAGGAGCTCACTTCTTTGTGTTATCTTTAGTTGCTAGATATTTTTTTTCTCATGCTACTTCAAAGCTCATTCCCTTCTAAGTGCCTCTAAATGGTACCAAAGGGGAGGCCATCCTGTCCCACTATTGTGCCTCTTACTGTTGAAATCATTCTTGTACCAAAGCAAATCTCAGTCTCCCTATTCCTTAACACACTGGCTCTAGTTCCGTATGTTACAGACTTTTAGATTATGGTACTCAGTATCTTACAATATGTACACCATATCTACCTACGGTCCTCACCTTTTTTTGACATTTCTACTCTAATAATACTAACAAGTTACAGATCATTGAACACGCCCTTTTCTGTCCTCACTCAGTATTTCTCCTCCCAACTGTAAACATTGTTCTCCTTCTGATCAAATGCCTCTCTTACTGATATGCCAGGCATGCACTCTCCTCCTTCAAGATGCTCAGTGGCATCTTCCCTGGGAAAACAACCCCTTGCTGTCTGAGCAGACTCTAGCAATCAGCTTCTCTGTTCCCATTGCACCTAACACAAACTTCCATTCACAATCACCTTTACTTGATTTAAAAACTATGCTTAATTAATCCTGATCTCCACCTTACTAGACATTATTCTCCATTATTTTATTTTAAATTCTCTTCTTAATTGGTGGCTAGAGTAATTATTTTGCAATATTTTATTTTGTGCCATATATATTTAAAGATGGGATTTATGTAGACTCAACTCTTAATACAGTGTCCAGAGTACAACAGGTGTTAAACGTTGAATGATTAGATGGATTTCCAGGAGCAAGTAAATCCAGCAATCATAAATTAGTTTAGAACTGCATTCTAAAGTCTCTAATCTACCCAGGCCCTGAATGGGATAACTTAAAAATCTCAAAGCATTTGGGAGGGAGAAGTAGAGTAAATTGCTAGAGAAAGATGAATGCAGGGATGGATGAATGGATGGACAAATAGAAAGAGCTTGTCTCTGAGAAAATGGGAAGATAGCATCTCATAAAAGAGAAAAGATAAATTAAAACACATTGGTACTGAGTTTTAACATGTTGCTAATGTTCACTATAGTATCTGGATAAATACCAACTCTACTTTTTATTTTTTTAGCAAAAGAACCTTGTAAGTAGGAAAATCATACCAGAAAGCTTATAAGTGGGAAATATTAAAATAGTGCAGGATAAATTCTGGATGAAGGGCATTTGTATATTGCTACTGGGTAATCTTACTTAGGAAATGACATTCTACCAACTAGAGTCTACTTAAAAGGCAGCATGTTCCTAGAAAGCCTCTATTCTGAGGTGGTAGCTCTCCTCTAGAGCCTACAAACATAAATTTAAGATGAAGGGAGAATTTAAAATGCTTTTCTTCCTACTCCCACTAGTCAAAACAATGTGTCCATGGCAAGTTCTTTTCTATACTGCTTTTAACGAATGCTGTTTTGTTTAAAATAACTTTGGTGGTGTTTTGTTGTTGTTTTGTTTTGTTTTTGTTTTTTAGATTGTAACTATTAAAAAAGCTCTAACAAATTTACCATTTGTCTTTTTAAAAAGAACTTTTTGAATATTTTCCTTATCAAAGTAATTTTGCATCTTTGAAACTTACAACTTGGCTCATGTAAATTATACCTTAAAACATCTGGGAGATCATTTCAAGGCATATTATTTAATGTATGACAAGATTCACTATCTATAGTCCATCTGTTCTGTATAAGCAGTTACTGTCTTCACATCTATGTGCTAAGTGTTGATCACAATGTCTCCTGCTAATTATCACTCAGCCATGATGAAAAAGTGATGACTGTTTTAAACTTGCAGACATAGGCCCTATCAATCAACGTTAATCTGATTATTCAATTTACACCTTTTCATCACAATAAGTATTTAGAATTAAAAACTAAAAATTTATAATTATTATTCTATTTTTTAGATCCTTATACAAATATGAAACAATATCCATCTGTACTCGTGATAGAAACCTGAAAGGTCTGACTGAAATCTTTAAGGTAATCCAGTGAAAATTCCCTGCAAATGGTTAACAGAGAAGCCCAATTCTTAGGTAGGTGAGTGAAGTGCCCCAGGCCATAAAGCAAATGCCAGGATGAACTGGGAAAGGGACCCAGATTTTATCACCTCTAATTTATTCTGTCTTCCTGCTAAAACATATTTTTTCTCAAGATTTGCACAAAACATAGGGGACCACCTTGAGTTAGGTAAATTAGACAAGAGAGAATTTATCATAACATCTGAGGTTATAGTTTTCTTTTAAAACCTAGGCTAGAAAAATGTTTAAATATGTATGGTTAGAAACACATATAAGGGCCATTGGGACTCCTGTTGGTATGATTAAAAAATATTTTTATTGATTTCAGAGAGGAAGGAAGAGAGAAAGATTGAAACACCAATAATGAGAGAGAATTGCTAATTAGCTGCCTCCTGCATGCCCTAGTGGGGATAGAGCCTGCAACTCAGGCATGTGGCCTGACGGGGAACTGAGTCATGACCTTCTGGTTCATAGGTCGATGCTTAATCATTGAGCCATGCCAGCTGGGCTGGTATGATTTTTAACCTTTCCACAGGCTGAAGTCTCCAGGAAGGCCTAAAATGTTTCCAAATGGACTAGTGGAATCTTATTGTTCACAAATGCATCTTCACTAGAATTTGGGTAATGCCAATGAAGAACGTATTAACACTGGCATTTTGTAATTCAGCAAATGACAATCCTACCATATTATTGATCTAAAAGGTTACACTTCAAAGGTATTGAATTTCACGTGGATGTGAGTAGAACAGCTATGTCAAGTTCTGAAATGGGTAAGTAAAGTAGCAAATCTTATCAAAATATTTGTTAGATATAAAATATACACATAAAGCCCAGCTGGTTTAGCTCACTGGGTAGAATGTCAGCCTGTGGACTGAAGGGTTTCAGGTTCGATTTCGGTCAAGGGCACATGCCCAGGTTGTGGGCTAGATCCCTGATAGGGGGCGTACAAGAGGCAGCCAATCAATGATTCTCTGTCATCATTGATGTTTCTATCTCCCTCTTCCTTACTCTCTCTGAAATTGAAAATAAATACATATATTAACACACACACACACACACACACACACACACACACACACACAACCACCAGAGTGCTAATGCATTCTCTATTCAAGGTACATCATGTGTTATTTGTGAGGAAAAGAGAAACATCTTATTGGTCAAAGTAAAATTAATCTTGTCCAACTTGTAATTTTATATTTTTTCCATGCATGATACAGGTGAAACGACCCATTATTAATAGAAGATAAAAACACTCCAAAATTTAATTTTCCATGAAATATCAAATTGTATTGAAGTAAGAGTAATTTTCAAATTTGTAGAAAATAACCTTAAAATATTAAGTAAGAGATTAGAAGATTCATAATAATTATTTCAATCTTATAACTATAAACTATCTGATATCTTTATTGGAATTTTGTTCTAGCACTATTTACTATGAAGTAGAATTAGGTCCTGCTTTCCATCTTATTTTAAATTTGTTTAACTCCAGTTCCCAATAAGTTCAAAATCTGGTTTGGCAGGGGAAATCAGATTAGATATAAATAAGTCATTTAAATTAATATGATATCACTGTTAGTAAGAAGGGAGAAAAGCAATAGGAATTCTTGTTGAGCAAACATGTATGAATTCTGTACTATGATCTCGGGACTCTGCAGAGCATGTGATCTTCTGGAAAAAGTCATTGTCAACTACAGAACTTACTGAAGAGAGCAGCTTTGTGTGTATCATGTTAAGGACAAAATAGACACTTAACCAATGTATAATAACAGAAGCATGGTCTGTTCTCCACAGTCTGCAGTCTACTCTGTTCTGTAAAGGAAATCAGATAAGAAATACAGTTGGCCTCGAAAACATTCTACCATAGCCAACCAATGTCATGCAATCACATGCTCTAGGGATGGCTCTCAGATAGCTCATCTTGCTTCTGGTCTTGATTCCTGCCTGCAGTGCCCTTCTCCTTTATTTTTATCTCCTCCTCCTCCTCCTCCCCCTCCTCCTGCTCCTCCTCCTTCTTTCTTCCTTCTCCTCCTCCTCCTCCTCCTCCTCCTCCTCCTCCTCCTCCTCCTCCTCCTCCTCCTCCTCCTCCTCCTTCTTCTTCTTCTTCTTCTTCTCCTCCTCCTCCTCCTCCTCCTCCTCCTCCTCCTCCTCCTCCTCCTCCTCCTCCTCCTCCTCCTTCTTTCTTCCTTTCTCCTTCTCCTTCTCCTTCTCCTTCTCCTCCTTCTCCTTCTCCTTCTCCTTCTCCTTCTCCTTCTCCTTCTCCTTCTCCTTCTCCTTCTCCTTCTCCTTCTCCTTCTCCTTCTCCTTCTCCTTCTCCTTCTCCTTCTCCTTCTCCTTCTCCTTCTCCTTCTCCTTCTTCTTCTTCTTCTTCTTCTTCTTCTTCTTCTTCTTCTTCTCCTCCTCCTCCTCCTCCTCCTCCTCCTCCTCCTCCTCCTCCTCCTCCTCTTCCTCCTCCTCCTCCTTTCTTCTTCTTCTTCTCCTTTTCCTCCTCCTCCTCCTCCTCTTCTTCCTCCTCCTCCTCCTTCTTCTTCTCCTCTTCCTCCTCCTTTTTTTTTTTTACAAAGACTTATGAAGGCTTTTAAAAATATTTTTATTAACATATTTTTATTGATTTCAGAGAGGGAGAGAGAGAAACATCATTGATGAGAGAGAACCACTGATAGGCTACCTCTATATGCCCTGACCAGGAATCAGACCATGACCTCCTGGTTCATAGGTAAACACTCTACCACTGAACCACGCTGGCAAGCCTATCTCCACCTTCTGAATTCTGTCCAGCTCCAACACTACATTTTACATTTGCCTGCCATTTTTGGCTTGTCAAGATCCTTTGTTCTCTTTTAGCTTTAGCTCTTTAGTTCTTTTAGACCACTTAGCTTTACATGCATGCACTTTTATAATATTTTATATACCAGTATTTTCATGGAGAATTATTTTTCCTCAATGAGCATACATTTCTTGATAGAAATCACTGTCATTCATTCATTTAAAAATATTTTCCAATAGTTGTTACCTTAGGTACATGGAAAATAGCCAATATTTTTGAAATAGTAAATATTTTTAATAAAATGAGAATATATTTTGGGATAACACATAAATAATGGTAATATGGATTTATAGCAAAATGTAGTTAATGGATTTATAGCAAAAAGGAGTTAATTATAGATCTTCTGAACAAAAAGCTCTTTGAAAACAGAAGTAGAAAGTACTAAGCTATGCCCTTTCTTAGTTTACAGATATGATTCCCTTTATCATTATAAAGTTACTGTTTACTAACAGACACAATCATAACAGCTATATTGACTTACATTGTATCCATATTAAACTCACTAATTTACTTTGTGTTCATCTTGCTATAGGATGGGAAGCTTATGATAGATACAATTTTCCCTGTTTCAAAGATTTTAGTATGCTATTGGTGGGAATGAAGTTATATTTCATCCTCAAGGCAAATTATAATATATTTTCAAATCCCAGAGATCTTTATTTTATTAAATTTTTTTAAATTTTCTAATTGAATTCATATTTTAATTGCTTGAATTTTACTTTTATATATGGAGTTCTATTTTTTTAGTATGCATCTTGTACATAATCTAATAATTAAAAAACTATTTTTTACTATGTCAAAATTATGTATTCCTAAATAATAATTTTTAAAATTATAACAGTGAGAGCATTTAAGCACAGAAGCTTATACTCATGTTAAATGTTATAAGGTTTGAATGTCAGAAAAATATGAAAATACAATTGTATAAGTACTGTATTATAGTTATGTAAGAGAAGATCCTCCATTTTACCTTTCATTGTTTGATTGAAGTATAAAGAATAATAAAATATTTCATTATTATGACTCTGGATTCAAAAATCTCATTCACAATACCTGGATAAGTTAACGGCAGCTCTCAAGTAAAAGGAATTTGAATGTGCTTTGACAAACTTTCAGGTAAAAACAGGCAAAAATCTGAGCTTTAAGAGATACATTTCCAAAACAAACACTCAACTTACCTCCAGTAGATGAGAATACCCACAAGAACCACTAGACAGATAAAAGTCAGGGCTGACACGATCACAAGGGGTATGACTGCCTTCTTTTCGGATTCCAGCCCCTCAGCTAGACCAATACGAGACTCATGGCTACTATTACTGGCCTCTGTAGTCGGAGAAAATGAAGAGAGTGGATATTTAAATTTCAAGGAAAGTTACAACATTTTCAATCAAATAATTGCAATTTTCAATCATAAACAATTGCAAATAATTGCTTACCTTTAAAATTTTGACTCTATGATGCAAAGAATGTTTATGATTATAAGCCAATTTAAGCAAACCAAAATCTAAAAAGAAGGCAGGCGACCAGACCTGAAGAATTATAATATCCTAACAGAGATTGGCTCCCAGGTAGGGGAGCCATAGAGAGAGTGGACATAATACAGCTTGAGGAGATTGTTAAAAGGGAAATGGAAATATTAAAATAAGAAGGCTATCCAGCTTTTAAATAAAACAATTATGGAAACAATGCTACTTACTGAATCACCATATAAAAATCATTTTTAATCCTGCAATTAGGTAAATAATTAGAAGCAGTTAATCATTTCTTTCAAAGAGAATCTTAGGACAGCCCTTCTTACATCTTAATGAAGATAAAAACTATTTGAAATTTAAATGTAGGATGGTTTAAAATGTTATTTTGAATATCCTTATCAAATGTTTCAGAAATAAAAATATCAAAAATAAAAATACTACTGCACATGAATGGAAGGACTTCATAGATCTAAGAAATTCTTTTCAAATATGCAAATGTAAATTATGGAAAAAGTTGAATTCCCTCCTTGGTTTCATTTTAAAAGTGACAAGTGAGTATTTTTGTGAGCAATCAGGTGTGTCATTGTTCTAGCACTTTCAAAATCACTGCCACTAGCGCTGTCCTTCCAAGTTGGTAAAGGCGGTTCAGAACCCAGGGTGTCATTGCCAGGCACCATCATCCCTTCCACTCTGAGGTGTGTGCAGTGGGAGACAAAGGTGCTTGAACAGAACTGTTCTACCATAATAGCATGCTGACACCACTGCCTGGCTACCTGGAGAAGTTTAGAAAGAATACATTTAAGTTCTGCAGGAGAGTCTCCATTGCTTCCTCCACAAATGGCACATTTGGTACTGTTGTACTAACTGCCTTACCATTAGTAACACGAGACAAAGGGATTCAATGACAATTGAAATATTTTGAGAGTGATATACATTCATAAGCAAAATATATATAATGCAGAGAACTTAAGATGTAAAATGATAGCTTCTTTCTGTATGTAACTGGATAATGCAAAAAGGGCCAAAAATTTAATCTACTCATACAGATCCAAGGCATAGAAATGATACCCAAATTTCCAAAAAGTGTTTGTTCTTACAATGTATGGATACATTTTCTAAAAAAATATAGTGGAATTCAAGGATGTGCCTAAAAATCGTAAAATGGAAAAGTGGAAATATTGTAAGTCAACTGACACCTGTGCTGTAGTTAATATTCTGTGAGAGAAGTCCACGTTTACTTTCTACTTTGTTAATGTATTATGGCAATGATCATTTAGAAAATGAATTAATCTGATGACAAATCCTTTAAAATATCTCTGTGAAATTTATAAAAGCACCTTATTTTATTGTCTTCTCTCTTTTTTTTCTATCATAACAATCATGATCTAAATGTAAAGTCTTTGTGGAATAAATGAAATCACCATTTAGCAAAGTTCCTGGTACCTAGTAATTGCAAAGGATGGTTAATAGTATCTATATCTGTTATTCTTGAAGTTCAGTCCTTAGTAGCATTGGATCCCCTGAAATTTGTTACAAATGCAAGTTTGGGGCCTACCCCACATTTACTGAAATTCAGTGGTGCCCTGGCCAGGTAGCTCCGTTGGTTAAAGTGTCGTCCTCATATGCCAAGTCTGCAGGTTCAGTCTCCGATCAGGGCATAAAAGAGTCAACCTGGAGAGCATATGCTAAGTGAAATAAGCCAGCTGGAAGAAATAAGTATCACCTGACCTCACTCATTTGTGAAATATAATGAACAACATAAACTGATGAACAAGAATAGATCCAGAGGTATAGAAGCAGCTAATAGACTGTCAAACCTCAGAGGGAAGGCAGGGGAAGGTGGGAGCAGGGTGGTAAGAGATCAACCAAAGGTCTTGTATGCATGCATATAATCATAACCAATGGACACAGACAATAGGAGGATGAGGGCCTGTGCTGGGGTCGGAAGCAGGCTGGGAGAGGTCAATGGGGGGGGGGGGGGGAGGAGACATATATACTTTCAACAATAAAGAATTAAAAAACACACACAACACAAATAACCAGCAAAATACCCACCCCCCCCAAAAAAAGAATCAACCAAGGAATCTGTAAATAAGTGGAACAAGTCAATGATTTGCTTGCTCTATCTTTCTTCTCTCTCTCTTTGAAAATTAATAATAAAAAAGACACGGTGGTTAAGGCCCTGAAATCTGTGCTTAACAAATCCTCCAGGTGCTTCTGGTTCACACTGAAGTTTGAGAACCAATGATGTACATTAATTTACATACAAAGTGAGCTTATATAATTACATAAGTCTTCAATGACTACAAATATTCATAATAATATGCATATTAATATATATAGATACATACATATCTCATTTATATATATGCATGTGCAACATATATGAGCTATGTGTGATCATATATGTGCTATATAAGATGCATAACACATAAAATGCATAACAAATTACCATATATACATACACACTATGTACACACACTAGCTATACACATGTGCACAATATAATCTTGTATACAGACTTTCTCTTAAGTTTTCTGAGAGGCCTGATTTTAAATAAAACCTTTAATTGAGGAGTTAGAATGATAAATACATAATAATTAATTATATATTATGAAACTTACGTTTTTTTGTTCAAGGTGGGATACTACAGGACAATGCACACAATCAACTGATTGTACTGCATATTATATTATTGCATATTATAATTGTATTGGTTTTTATATTCATTAGTTGAAACTAAAATATTAATTTTGATATGAGCTAAGTTGTATCTTACGGAAATGATAAGGCAAGAATCTACTAATAGACAATTAGAAATAAGAAAACTAAGATTATTTTAAAGTACCTTTTAAGAATAAACCATTATGATTCTGGCATTACAAACTAAGCATTATATACATATTTTATTATCTGCAATCTCGAAAGCCTAGTCCTAAGACATAGACACCAATAACTCAGGTTTTCAGACTCAGTTTTGTATTAATTCCCTAACTGATCAGGATCAGATAATCTAGTATCTCTGGGTCTAGGTTTAGGCAGTCACAAAATATATATATTAACAACTGGCTTACCTACATTATTTTGAGGAACATGTCTTGTAAGTTATTCTACCTTTAAAGATATATAATCCAATTATAAGTTTCAGAATTATTCTATAAGCATTTGACAAAGCGGCCTATTCAATTATTTGATAAGACATACTATGTATTATTTTTTTACAGATGTAAGTTTAAAAACAAGCCATAATTTCCCTAATCTTGTTTTACCTTTTTACTTCATTAATTGTTATTTTATGATGTGGGATGCAATATTCATGTTGTTTTCTCCTCATCAGTGGAAAAACATACTCTCAATAATTTCATAAATCTAGTAAGATTTAATAAAGATAAATTTCTAAGTTTTCATCAATAATTCCAGGTTTGATATTTTCCTATATATATTGTCTTTTAATAAAAGCATAATCTAGCAAGAATATCTCACTGATGTCACTACCCAGTAAGACAGAAAAATCGATTGATTCCTGATATTTTCCTCTAAAATGCATCTGATAAACCTTTAAAAATGTACTACAATTGGAGCCATATAACAATTTATGTATACACACACATACACACACACACACACACACACACACACACACACACACACACTGTATATGGCAATACTAGTGAATATGGTGACCTATGGATTCATTATTTATTCTCACATAGAGTTTAAGTTTTTAAATTGGAATGCAATGTTAAATAATGTCAATTTAGAATATTTAGACAACTTCTCTATCAAAATGTACAAACTTTTAATTGCAGCCGTACTGAAAGAACAAAAATACAACTGAAGGTATACAAATAATGAAAGAGAAAAAAATCTCTCAGTGAGATTGGTGTCTATGTTCTGGATTATAAATATCCACTTTTATGCAATAATAGTGAAATATGTTGCTCTAGCCTGTCTTTTAATTTATTGTTACATTTAATTATTTTCATTGTTAATTTAAAAAGTGCTTTAAATTTTAATAAAAGCAAATTGTAAAATTCTTATCAATTCAATAAAGTTATCTAGTATCCTGTGTGGTTAATGGTATTGAATTTCCTTTTTTTCTCATTGGCATTTGAAGCAAACATGCTGTAAATAATCTGCTCTAAGAAACATCTGGCCAGTAAACTAATTTGCACAAAATACATTAATAAATGAAATGCATCTCCACGGAAAGTGTTCTAACATTTTACATCTTGTCATACAATACCTATACGTATACTGCATATTAATGCCCATCATTTAACTTCTTAGAAAGGTGTGTAACAAGTACATAGTAGACTGTGCTTTGTTAGTTTACACTGCCCTCTTTAGGCAACATTAAGATAATCAAACAAAGACAATTAAAAAAAAATTAAAACCTTGTTTTATAAAAAAGCACACCATTCAATCTCAAAAGTAAGCAGTAGAACTTTTTTATAAAGTTCCCCAAGCTGATGTGGTGCAAATTATGTAATTCCTTTTCATGGGGTAGGTCAGAAAAAGGTGCTTATATCGTATTACTCTCATAATTTATAATCCATTTTCAAATTCAATAGAATTTATTTACAACTTACTTTAGAACATAAGTAAATATAAAAATTAAAATCACCTAAAAATAGCACATTTTAATCTATCATTTTAAAAAGCAGGATAAGTAAAAATATATTATGCACACGTAATTGCTCCCACATACAACAGGCATCATCCAGAACATGAAAAACTGACAATAAACATTACTTTCTCTCTTTTGCAGAGAATTAAAGACAAAAGACAAACAAACAAACAAACAAAAAAACCCAAAACAGAAACAGATTCAGAGAAAAATCTGTGATGGCTGCTGGAGTTGGGGTGGGGAAATGGGACAATGACTGAAAAAGGTGAAGGGGAATAAGTGGGACAACTTCCAGTTATAAAACACTAAGATCCAGGGATGTAGTGTACAGCATAGGAAATGGACTCAATAATAGCATAATAAGTTTGTACTGTGACAGATGGTTAATAGACTTGTCATAGTGAACACATCATAAGGTATATAAATGTTGAATCCCTATGTTGTACACCTAAAACTAACACAACATGGTATGCCAACAATATTTTAATAAAAAGGAAAAAAAACCCCAAAACAACAAAAACTCAACATATTGAGTATTCATTTGAAGTAATGAACAAAATCATACTCTAAAAATCATAAGTTGATTTGAAGTTTTGGTTAAAAACCATACATCATTTTACCAAATTTCTGTGTTTTCATTATTTTTCTATTTTTTGAGGAAGAAAACCACCAGCCTAAGTCTATCTCTTTGATCCATAACTAACCTGCCTCGGCAATGTTGAACACTTCTGAGTGCCTGCTAGCAACAGTTGGTGCTGAGGACTGTGGGGATCCAGGGGTTATTTCTGAGTCACCTGCTTCCAGGACCCCAGCCACAGCTCTTTCATTGACATCTGTAAAACTGAAATCTGTGGCGGTCTCATTCTCCTTAAGACTATCTGAGATACTTTGCCCTGATCCACTCTCTTCGTCACCTGTAAGAATGGCCCATGCTGTAGATGCTGGAGTGAAAGGAAGCAGGGCATTAGCAGTCTGAATGTCATTGTCCTGTTTTCCATCACTGTGCTTTTGGGAGAGCACATTTGCTGATGGTGATTTATTAGGACTTCTGTGTATATAAGTCTGACTTTCTGAGATCACAACTGTGACTTTACTTTCTTCTTCAGACTTCTCAGACAGTGAGTATGGTATTGGGTTATTCTGACCCACCAGGCCATTTTCCTTGGGGTCTGAATCATTCATCACCTTTTCCTGGGATTCTCTATAGAAGGAGCAGGACATACACTTATTCACAGCTAAGACATCTCTCTCTCTGTCGTCATCATCACCATCATCAGTGTCACGATCATCACCGCCACCCATTAACTCAGAATTAGATCTGGCACTGTGAGTCAGCTTGGAAATTGTTTTAGAAGGAAACAGCGACTTGGTTGTGGCAACAGAACCATCTTTGTTGGGAAAAGTGGCTGGAATGGAAACATGCATATTTCCAAAAGGAACAGAATGATCAGCAGTTAAAAGTGTATCAGAGACTGTTGGAATACCAGCCAATACCTCCTCAGTAATGGGACCCTTGGTGGAGGTAAAGACTTCATTGGGATATGCAAGCTTATTTAAAAGTGTATTGGGAGGTACATCCATCAATAAAACAGGAGTAGCAAATGCTTGCTTTCCTTTTGGGGGAAAGGAATGGTTAATCTCCAAACTGGCAGTTTGGAAATACTTATCATTACTGAACAATGAAGGTACCACTTGCTGGGAACTTTCGCCTTTAAGCAAGCCTGGTTCAAAATCTTTCTTATTTGCATAAGAAATGGTTACACTTTGAAGTGAGGCAGCAGGCATATGAGAAGCAGGTGATACACCAAAAACTGACACAGATGTAGAGTGTAGCATGTTTTCACTTGATGCAGAATTGAATGCCATGGGATGCAATATTGTAGGACTAATGTGATCAGCTTTGAGGGATGCAGCCAATATTGGATCGCTAGGCACAGCGGAAAGAGCAGTTTCAAGCAATGTGTCAACATCAGGAGGTTGCAGCGATACTTCAGGGTTAAAAGAAGTGGAGGCCTCGTAAAATAAGAGTTGAGTTGAAGGAGATAACATTTCACTAGAAGCAGGGTCAGAGGGTGCTGGCTCTGAGTTTGCACTAAGCACGGGTGCAGGAGAAGTATCACCGGATGCTTGAGACACAGCATGTGTAGGTTGAATTGAAAAGTTATTTTCTGGAAATTGACTAATCTTATGACCAAAAACCTTAGTGGCAGTATAAGCAAGCGAGCCTGGAGGCATGCCCTTTGTGTTAGAAATGGAAACAGAGGATTCTTGTAACTTATTTACATGACTGTGCAGGCCGGGCACGACTGTGCCTTCAGGATGAGAGCCCATCTCCGTGAGAGGAGAAGTGTGCAGTTCAGTCTGATTTCCATCTACCACATCACTTTGAGAGAGCAGCTTATTATCATCATCCTCACCAAACACAGATATCGTATATGTAAATTCAGCTACAGAAACAGGTGAAGAAATGTTAAGGGCTGTCAGACCATCTGTGTCAGGTGAAAGAAATTCACTATCAGAGGAGGTTCCAGACCACTCCCCATCACCAGAGAGGCCATGAGTGGGCTGCAGCAATGGAGCGGTTGGGGATATTAACGAAGGCTGAGGCATGGGTGTGTGGCTAGGACTGCTAAGTAAGGAACCCCAAGAAGACACATCGACAGGATCATGCATAGGGATCGCAGAACCGTAAGAAACAGTGAAGAGCTGTCGGGAGGCCTCGGCATTAGATAAGGTATAGGAAGGCTCAGGGCCTGAAGAACGTGCATGCGTGGTGACATCACTGCTAGATGGCTCAGCTTGAGGAGACAGACGCGTTTTATGAAGGACACCAGCTTCACTCCCACCAAATTCCAGCGTCTCTGAAGCAGCAGGAGGAGTGGCCTGGTGTGACATCACAGGAGAGTACTGGGCAAGACTGGGTGCTAATAGGACATCACCCCCGGCCACTGGCAGAGAAGCATGCAGGGACCCCTCAGCACGCTCCCCAGCGGAGGTCACTTGTGGCAGGATCGGAGAAGCTGTGTACAGATGGTGAAACGATTCACTACTGGAGGAAGCAGAGGAAAATGGAAGCAAAGGCGCACCATCAAAGGAAGACAGGATGGATTCAAATGACACAGGGACACTGGGAAATACAGGCGTCGCATGCAAGGCCGGATCACTACTCGAAGCGGCAGGGGGAGTGTCGAGGATCGGATCGCCAAGCAACAGAGGGGTGACAGGAGGAAAGGTGTCACTACTGGAGGGAGGCTGAAGAGGTGTCTCACCATTGTACACTGGCTGGGTGGTCTGTGAATAGGCCATGTTGACAGTGGGCACCGAGTCACGTTTCCCAGAGCCTGGAGTAAAAGCATGAGGTGTCACCTCGGTGGGGAAGAAGGCAAAGGAAGAATGAAGTGGCATTTCCATATCTGTGACCGAGGGACCCTGGGACACCCCTGGGCCTGGAGAAGAGGACTCGGCGGTCTTCTCAGATGCATCCCCGTGGTTCTCAGTGGGATGAGTCTGGAGAAGGCCCTCAGCCCCTGACCCAACATCGGGTGGTGTCCTCCCATCTGTGGGGCCAGGAAACCACACACTTCCCTCCACGGAAGGGTCTCTGAGGGATTCTTCTGAACCCGACGATGCTGACTCTTCGGAAACATTTCTCGTAGGTTCTGGTCTAAGGACATCGTAGGTGATGGCCTCTGGGTTGTCTGAAGAAAATGCATACCCATGGGATATGTTCCCGGAGGTGAATGGCCCAGCAGCAGTGGTGGGACTGGAGCCTGAAGCATCATCAGCTCCCATGTCGAGCTTGACACTGGCGAGTAGACTCTCTTGGTCACCAAGATCAGTCGATACCTCTTGAGATTCCATTATAGGAGCTGTACTTACAGACACCACAGGCCCAGAGACGTTCCTCTGGGGAAATCTGAAAAGAGTTTTAGAGGTTGCGGTGCCTTCCAGAGTGTGCAGCGGAGGAGGTTTGGTCCCAGTCCGTGATGTCAAAGAAACCTCTTTTTCCGGGGCTAATTCAGTGACTGGTTGGGAAGTGGAATCTAAAGACGAGTTGGGAATATCACCCTTTCCAGAGAATTCACCTCCTCGTGCTGGGGACCGGTTAGTCTTGGCCTCGTTGGATTCGGTCCCTATGCGATAGTAGTTTGTTGTGGTAGAACTCTGGGGTTCCTTTCTCCTTATTTGGTTTGTGGCACTGTCTCTCCCAGGATTCACAAGAGTGTCTTCTCCCTCTTCTTCCTCCTTTGAAAAGCAAACAAGGTTTAATGAAACATAAGGAAATAAAAGGACAGCTAAATCTCAATAATATCTTATATTGCATTATACTGCTAATCTTCATTCGTGGGGTCTTGGGGGACATCCCATAAAGCATCATTCCAGAGAAGGCTTTCTCATCTCATGGCACACAAAAACTAATTACTAAAATTCTGTGGCCCACCAAAAAAATATACGGTATTACATTTGTTTCCAATCTGGTGAAACAATTAGGTATAATTTTGTTTCGTTCACTCTGTGCGATTATTGGGTTGGCTGTTGTCATTTTTTTTTTCAAATATGTTTTTTCTTTTTTATTCAGAGAGAGGAAGGGAGGAGAGAAGGATAGAAACATCAATGATGAGAATCACTGATGTGCTGCCTTCTGCCTGCTCCCTACTGGCAATTGAATAGCAACCTGGGTATGTGCCCTGACTGGAAGTCGAACAGTGACCTTCTGGTTCATAGGTTGACACTCAGCCACTGAGCCACACTGACCAGGATGTTGTCATTTTTTTTTATTTTATTTCACAATCTAAGGGAAAAGGTCAGTCCTCTAATTAAACAGTCAGGTATTGTATGTTTTAAAAAGTGTTCCTGCACATAGGTTGAAAATCACTGCTCTATAGTATAACCTCTATCATCCACCCTTGAGAGCAATGGTTCTCAACCTTTCTAATGCTGAGACCCTTTAATACAGTTCCTTATGTTGTGGTGACCCCCACTCATAAAATTATTTTTGTTGCTACTGTAATTCTGTTACTATTAATGAATCTTAGGCTCTACAGCAGCGGTTCTCAACCTGTGGGTCGTGACCACAGGTTGGAAACTGCTAGCAGGGTCGCCTAAGACCATGGGAAAACACACATGTTTACATTATAATTCATAACAGTAGCAAAATTATAGTTATGAAGTAGAAACAAAAATAATTTTATGGTTGGGGGTCACCACAACATGAGGAACTGTATTAAAGGGTCGCAGAAGAAAGGTTGAGAACCACTGCTCTAGAGAGAGTAATTAAATTTAATGAAAACATTTTATTTATTGCTGCCTTTATTTTAATGCTATGTAGCAAAGTAATTAATGGATACCACAGCTTTGAAAGGAAGACACTTTTGTAGTTACATTTATTCCCTGGGAGTGTTATTTAACATAGTATTTATTATTTTTTGTTTTATGTTTCTCTGTTCAGTGCATCTGACAACAAACTAAGTAGAAGTTAGCTTTTTGTAATATGAAATGTCAATGAAACAACTTATTTCAAAGACTCAAGTTGCACATTCAGCATATTTATTGTGTATATTAAGAATAAATCCCAATTTTTAAGCCTTCACAATAGAAAGAGGTTTTTATTTGTTTTTCATTTTGTTTGAAATACTTTCCACTTAAGACTTAGGCAGACATTTTAGAGACAAGTTGTCAAAATACATTTCTAGTACTAATTTTTTAATTTTGTGTTTCCGTGGAAACACCATTCAGGCAACCCATCCTTTCAGGACCAGTCACTAAAATGGCCCAGGGACAATCTGGAGAGAGGCCAACGGAGAGCCAGACTTGGTTCTGATTTTCCTTTTTTTTTAAAAAAAAAACAAACACAAACAAACAAAAAACCCCAAAACTGTTCCTTTTATAACATGTCTAATTATATATTTAGAAACAAAACTGCCAAAGGTATCAAAATATATTTTTAGCCTAAGTGAGATATGATTTTCAGTTTGTTAGCATTGTCATCTATTAGATCTTTTAGGGCCATGTCCCTTAAAAGAAGAAAGAAGTGAGTAGAAATTAATCAGTAGAACCTGACCAATATCAGTAGATAATATCTGAATCCTAAACCACCTATGATCATGATTATGTGTCTCTCACACATGAAAAGCTGCATTGGTAAAAACAAGTTTTCATATTCAGAACTTAATTCTTTTGATTTTAAGTATTTTCTAAGACATATGTATGACAATTGCGGGAAGTATTTCAGCTTTAATGATCTAGATTGTATTGATGCTAAAAATAAATATTCTTTTAGATCCCCTAGACAAATTGCCTCACTAGTGGTCAGTATTTCTTCATGTAATTTTGCATTGTTTAATATCTTGTTCATAAAGACAACCCAAGTGCTCTCATGAAATGATTTTCCTGAATAAATACTCACTTAATCTATTAGCCCCAGCACTTCATAAAAAGGAAATGAGAATAGATTGCCTTGACTCACTCTCGGGGAAAACTTGTTGGTGCCAGATATCTCTTCTTTCCCTAGAAGTTCTTAAAAATTTGTTTCATATCTGATTGAAAGCCTTGCTGAGGATCAGTGTTAAGTTTAACAAGATGGATTTTCTCAACTCATCCTCATTTTTACAAATCTGGGTTTGTGCCTAGTTTCTGGTATCACTCCAAGTTCTTATCCTCTGCCAAGACTTTTTCAAACCTTTCTCTATTCTATTCGAACCTCTGTTTTCCTCTCCTCTTCCTTCATTCACCTTACTGTTTACAGGAAAAATAAAAGCTATAGACAAACACATACCTCCTCCTAACACTAAAATATCCAAAACAGGGAGGGACTTACCAACTCCACCCTCTCTAATTAACTTCTAGTTATTATTCCACCTTCTCCTCTCCTTCTCAACCAACATTCCCAAAAGACATAATCTATCCTATCTAATAAAAGAGTAATATGCAAATTGATCATCACTCCAAAACACTCCACATGGGCTTCCCTCATGTGGTCAAAGATGGCTGCCCCATATGGACACAAGATGGCCACAACAAGATGGCCAACTGGGGAGGGCAGCTGGGAGGGACCAGGCCTGCAAGGGAGGGCAGTTGGGGGTGATCAAGCCTGCAGGGGAGGGCAGTTAGGGGTGACCAGGCAGGCAGAGGAGGGCAGTTGGGGGTGCCCAGGCCTTCAAAGGAGGGCATTTAGGGATGATCAGGCCTGCAGAGGAGCAGTTAGGGAAAATCAGGCTGGGAAGGGGAGCAGTTAGGTATCAATCAAGCTGGCAGGGGAGTGGTTAGGGGGTGATCAGGGCTGGAATGCAGAAGCAGTTAGGGGCAATCAAGAAGGCAAGTAGGCAAGCAATTGGGAGCCAGCAGTCCTGAATTGTGAGAAGGATGTCCTAGATTGGAGAGGGTTCAGGCTGGGCTGAGGGACACACACCTCCGTGTACTGATTTCATGCACTGAGCCTCTAGCATTCTCTATATGATCTAACAATTTCTATCAAATCCCACAATAAAATTGCTTCTCTTTCTCTTTGCTTATACAAACACACTTTATTATCTTCCTACCATAAGCTCTGTGAACTTCTATAAAATTTTTCTTAAAACATAATACTACACACCTTCTTCTTCTGTTAAATCTGGAAAAATTATATGCGGGTAAACACACACCTCCTTTCTATTTCTCTCTTTTCTAGCAGATTTTAGACTTTATGAAGTTCAGATACCTCCCAGAATCTTATGAAGGTGTCAGATCATTTATTAATCTTACCCATCCAACCTTGAAAATCTCTAGGAGGCCATATTGCCTTTTGTCAAGAAGAATATGTAAGTCATGCTTTACAATTGTACAAATATTTTAATGGCTACTTCTTCCTCTAATTTCTTATGGAGTTATTGTGAATCTCTCTTCCACTGTGGTTTTGATCTATGCTATGCCTGTTATCCTTCAAAACTTCCATTTTTCAAAAATCATTGGAAAGCCTTGATTATGCTGGCAATGCTTTGTTTTTCAAAGTCATACTATTCTATTTAAAGAGGATCTGAGAAATATCCCCAAACTATTCATTTCCATATTCAGGCTTAAACCCACTACAAATACATTCCAGATATTCGCCAACCTCTATCATTCAGACCTGCATGAACCAATGGAAGTGAACAGTGTTTTGGACTGAATGTTTGTGCCCACCCCCTCCCAACTCATCTGTTGAAATTCTACCATCCCAATGTGATGGCATCAGGAAATGGGGTTCTTCGGGAGGTACTTAAAATGAGGTTTTAAGGGGGAACCCTCATGAGTGGGATCAGTGCCTTTGTCAGGGTCATGAGAGAGCTTGCTTCTGCTCTGCTCTCTGCCATGTGGGGAAACGCGCAGACTGCACCCAGAGACCCCTCTCCGGAACTCAATCGCGCTGGCGCCTTAACCTCAGACTCCCAGGTTCCAGGACTGTGAGAGGTACATTTTTGTTGTTTAGAAGCTATCCTGTTTATGGGATTTTGCTATAGCAGTCTGGACTAAGACACAAACTAAAGATTTGAATTTAAAGTGTAAAAATATTTTCTTTTTCCTGCCTTTGGCTTGATTCTGGTGATAATTTCTAGGTACATACATATCCATGCGCATGAGCACACATGCATGCAGGCACGCACACTCACACAAAGATACCATTAGCTGAATTCTATGAGCTCTTGTCAATAGATGAACTGGCTATTTTGGTAAAATAATCCTTTGCAAGAGAGCATTGCTGTAAGTTATATAAAGTACTGAGGTAATTATACATGTAAAACACAACCTAATTGCTACTTGTTGCTAGATAATAGCATTAGTTATCACACTTTATGATCTCATACATATATATGTACATATGCACACACTCATACTACATTTACAACAGCACCTGGATTTAAACATATAATCTCAGTTAAGATGAATAGTGCATTTGGGTTTAGGATTAAATATAAAATACATCATTCAGTTTCTCTATCTTTTAAAAATTAAGACAATGTTAAAATCTACAAATATTGTTAATTATCCCTTTACCTGAAGAACAAACATTATCATCTGAATAGTCCAAACGCAAATATTCAAATTAAATGGGCAAAAAATATATTCAATTTATATTATGGCCCATATTTATTACCAATAAATTAGTCATTAGTTAATTACCAATTTATTAGTCATTAGTTAAGTTAGCTATAAATAAACTATAGTAATATTAAGAATTGATAAAAATGAAAAATAAAAATACAACTGGAAAAAAAGAATTGATATTATTTTAGTCTTTTTGAAAATTTGACACTGAAAAATTTCTGATTTATAGCTATAATTATTTTTAAGATTTTCATTATCACCAAATCTTTTGTATCTCTATTATTTTTATTATACTCGTTAAAGTATCTTCTAAGTTCTTCATATAAAAATTATGTATACCAATTATATGACTATAAGGCTCATCAACCAACCCTACAAAAACTAATGCAACACAATTTTTTTTCAGTAAGAATATAATTTTAATTTATTTTTTTCCACAATTTTTTTTATTAAGGTACTACATATGTGTCCTTATCCCTCTCTTAACCCCTCCAAACCTCCCCCCACTCATGCCCTCATCCCCCTGGTGTTCATGTCCAACACAAATTTTTATTAAAGTAATATCTGAAACCTAATGAATAATTCATAATAGACTTTTAAAGTTTAAAACATTTGAATATAAAATATAGCTATAATACCTTGATTATTTCTTCAGTTCCAATTAATTCAGGAAAGAAGTCAAGTTCTAGAAAATTAAAAACAAAGTTATTAAAATTTTAGTCAACTATTTTAGCCATGTGGGTTTACCTTTGGATGAAAAGAGAAAAAAGACAAAAAAAAAAAAAAAAAAGACTGTTAGCTTTGAAAATACAGAATCTGTCCAAATACAAATTTTGAATTTCAGTTTTCAACACTACTGAACACTATATTACACAACAGGTGTATGAATCCAATCTAACTCCCTTCCCCATTCCCACCCCCATGTCATTGAAGCTAAGAAGGAAGAGGGGGGCATTGAGGCTGATGTTCTGACTATTAAAAAATCAAATAATTTTCATCAGTGCAGATTTACTTTCAACCTTTGCAGAGCTGATGAAAGCATGGGGAGATGACAGAGGTTTCGGGGAGAAGTAACAGGACTTACTTTCTCATTCAGCTACTATTCCTTAAATTCATCTTCTGACTACGGGTCAACTGCTTCTTTTAATTCTTCAGATTTTTGCTCATAACTAATTGTACACAGGGTACTGACCCAGGTGAAATGGAATGTGTTTTCTAGCAGGTGTGGGCTGGGCTGGGCTGGTGTTCTGACTCCTCCCCAGGGAAACTCAGCTAATGCTACCCATCCAAAGAATGTAATACCCAGGATCATTCAAGTCCATTTTCCAATGGACTAGAATCAGCATATTTCTAGTACATGGGCTTATAAATCCTAAAACAAGATCTGTCAGGAAATATTAGAAAAGGTTAGGAGCTGATTCTCTCTCTCCAACAAGGGACTTAGCCCCATTGCCAAATTATTGGGGGACAGAGGATTCCTGCTCACTCTCCATCTGAGCTGCCTAGGGAGACAGGCTAACTGTGAAGGTGTGAGCATTTATTACAATGAGGTTGCTCTTATTGCTATTATTTTATAAAATCTCACTTCGTCGCCAAAGTTTATGCTCTTCACTATCCCCATGTTGTTTATGTTCTGTCTTATGCCTCTCTATATCCTCAAAGGAAATGCAAGCTCCATAGAATTTTCAAAGGCATGACTGAACTAACAACAAATGTTTCTCAAACTCAGGCCCGTTTTATAACATAGACTTTCTTGAATTCATTTTTATCAGGACATTTCTAGTTGTTCAGAAATGTAAAACCATAAGATACAGTGGTATGCATGAATCCTCCCCAAATTAGATAAAATTAATACTCTTTACTAGTTAGCTCTTTCAAAGTTACTTACCCTGAACAATTTTCTGTGCTGTAAAAATGAAAATATTCCCTGAGAACAAGTCTTAAATTTTAGCTCTCAATGTTTTTTTCTTATTAAAACTGACCAAAACGAAAGGAGTTTGGATGTTTGGATTATTACTGTTCCCTCTTTTCTATTTTTGTCTGTATGAAACCCCTTCCTCACCATGTTGTTCATGCTCTTTATTCCTTAAATTACCAATGGAAGTGGTTTCAATAGTCTGAAACAATTGTGTCTCCACAGCCGCCGAGGAAAGCAGGAAACACTACATGTGAATTTAATTAAAGTGGGAGGTGACTTAACTGTGAGAGACACATAACAACCTCAACACGACTTCGCAAAGACTGCAATTTAAGAAGGTCATGCATGTAAAATCTTCAAATTCATCAGTCAGACAATGCAAAATTTGACTGACAATGTTTTCAAATGCAGTCACTCCTTTTCATGGATTTTTAAAATACTTTAATGTTAATAAGGCCAAATCATAATCAAATACTTGGTGATACATATATTATACTGTTGTTCTATCTCTGTTAAGAAGCTAGGAGCAAAAAATCTCAAAGGTAGTATTTTTCTCTTCAATATGCAAAAAATCTCAAAGGTAGCCTTTTTCTCTTCAATATGCTTAAGGAAGTGTTAATTGTTTTTTTTTTTTTAAAGGCCTAACTGCCCTAACCGGTTTGGCTCAGTGGATAGAGCACTGGCTTGCAGACTCAAGGGTCCTAGGTTCGATTCCGGTCAAGGGCATGTACCTTGGTTGAGGGCACATCCCCAGTAGGGGGTGTGCAGGAGGCAGCTGATTGATGTTTCTCTCCCATTGATGTTTCTAACCCTCTATCCCTCTCCCTTCCTCTCTGTAAAAAGTCAATAAAATATATTTAAAAATAAAAAAGGCCTAACTTCACCTAACTCTATACTTGTAATGTTTAAAGGTAATTTTCTTATTCATTGTCAGGGTTTGGGGAGGGTATACATAATTATCACATTGAGGACTGATTTTCTTCTCTTTCAATATTCTCTGTGTTTACTGCATTTAGTTGTATCATTTTGCTAGAGAATAAATTAACTATATGGATTATGGGTCCTAAAAAGCTAAAAATACATGATTTTACCCAAACATATCCCTAAAGTATAAGTGAGTTCTACTCTGTGTTTGCTGTGTACTGCATTAAGAAGTTGAAGTTCTGCCTGAACAGTGTAGCTCCGTGGTTGAGCACTGACCTATGAATCAGGAAGTCATTGTTCAATTTCTGGCCAGGGCACATGCCTGGGTTGCAGGCTCGATCTCCAGGGTAGGAGGCAGCTGATCAATGATTCTCTCTCATCATTCGTGTTACTATCTCTCTCTCCTTCGCCCTTCCTCTCTGAAATCATTAAAATATATATTTTTAAAAAGAAGGAGTTTTCTTTGGCCCTAGGGGCAGCATGTATGCACCCACCAGCCTTTTGACCCTTTTCTGTTTCAAGGCATTCTTATGGTTGAATACCCCACGTATTCATATTGGTAAGTATATACAAACTTTGAAAGACCATAATTCTGGTTTCCTATTAAACTCAGATCATTTTAATTAACTGAAATTCTGGGGTTACCCAGCAACACTTCCACACCCCCTCCAAATAATACAGGAGGTTTTTTTTTTGCTTAATCTCTTCAGAACCATTTTGAAATAAAATAATTTGGGGAGTTAGTTTCTATCATCCTAGAGATTCAGAGGTCAGACTTCTGGGTCTGAGAGTTCATAGCAGCCAAGGTCGAACTCTAGTGATTGGCACAAGGTCTCATATTGGGTACTCTTTGGCCTGCTGTTTCCTCACAAATAATTGATGTTTTAGTAGCCACTGGTCTGCTCAGGTACTACTCTCATATATAATAGTGAAAAAAATTACGCTTGTTTACAGAATCCTCTCCCTTCATCAAAATAGATCCCATGAGGGCTTTAAAAGTCCAACAGCCAATATTGTCAGTATTTTCTTTTATTTAGTGAATACTTAATATTCATATTTCTGTGATAACTGAACAAAAGCTCTTGACTCATTCTGGTTTTGGGTACTTATAATGCCAGATTTTCTAAAAGAGCCTGTTAGTTAGACATTAATATTCCATAGCACACAAAAAAAGCAACACTAGTGTAGGTTGGCAAGAAAGACTTATTTAATTGTTTGAAGGTAAGCCAAGTTTCACAGTGCAAAAAGTGGAAGCAATGTGGAGTATGATCTCTTCAAACTGTGGCATTATACTATATTAGCCATAGCGTAGGATAGTACAGGCAGGACAAGGACAGATGTAGAGTGATTTAACAAAGACAATTGTTACACAACTGAAAAGCACACAATAACAGAAAAACGTGTTGATTTAATTCACCAAGCATTTAAATTGAATACATAATTACAAAGGCCCTAAAACATGTACCTATATAATGTCTCCACAAATGTATAATTAGCTCTACATTATAGAAAAGAAACAAATACAATTATTTCAGTTATAATAGCAACAATATTTACAAATTATTTATTTATAAATATAATTTTCTGTAAAGTATTTGAAAAGATTGTTCTTTCTGTTTAATCTTAAAAAGTTTTCCTTGACAAAGTAAATTGTTTATGAATATAAATTTACGCATTTATTTAAAAACAGAAGATTCTAATAATATTTAATGGCCCCTAGTGTATGATGATACTGTTGTACTTAACAAATATAATTTAATGCAAAGCAATAACTTAATCAAAGGAGCCAAAGTTAAATGCACAGTTTGGAAGATTGAGGTATCCTTCACAGATATTGATTGAAATATTTGAAATCGTTGATTAAAAGAATAAGAGAAATTATAAATGACCTTCTTCATTTCTTTTGAGCAGAAGCAATAAACAATACAGTATTTAGAAAACAGTTTATCCAAAATAATAATAGAGTAATTCAATAAGACATATTACAAGGTTACTAAAGTAATGAAACAACATGATAAACAAGATGAAATGGTATTAATAAAGACAATGAAATAAGCAAACTCAAATCTACTTATATCTATATTAGCCACATAAATCACAAACTCCACAAAGGTACCGTCACACTAAACCATGACTTTTACTGTGGTGTATTTACCATACAAACAATATTTAACATAATGTAATTTCAATAATGAATTGAAAACATTGATTAGAATGATTCTGTAGCCTTTAAGATCAGAAAGGATGAGCTGTAAGAAAACTAACCCTTTTTCTATATAAAACAGGAAGACCCCAAATTTGGGGTAAATTGACTTTTGATAAAGAAGTTTTTGAAAAAGTAATTAAAGGATCATTTATCTCTTTTTAACTCTTTGTTTTTAAAATGAATATCATAGTGAAACATAAATCGAATACCATTTTCTACTAAAACATCATTACAATATAAAATGTTGTAAAGGACTGAGACATTCATGGAGATTAAATGGTGTGTCCACACTAGCATCTCATTAGTTCAATAGTGTCCCGACCCTTTAAATAAATAGAAATTAAGTTATAATATTATTTTGTACAAATGTGAAAGTGATATAAGGGTATCATACTTTATGCCAATATAGATTCAGGCTAAAAGGATCACGAACAAATCACTTCTATAAAAAATAGACATTTGATCTATTTTTTCATATGCAATAAGTTTCTCAAAAAGAAAAAAAAAACATTCAGAAAGTTTAAAATTTTGCCATAGTGGACTAAAATTTCACCATAGTGGAGAGAGTAAGGAAGAGTATAATATAAAGAGCTAACAGTAAATGTTTTTTGTAAACTACTGGGAAATTATTTTATGTAAAGAAATTAGATAGCTAGCATGAAACCAAGATAGTAAAATCCGGTGAAAATATTCAATATAATTCATATCTTAAAGGACATAATAGGATTGGAGGAGGTTTTTGGAGGCCATATCACATATGATACTGACCAACATGTTCAGTGTTGCACTGCTAAGATGACATTTTCTGGGGGCATCAATAGGGGCACTTTGCTGAATGAGGGATGACATTCTGTGGAGGAGCATGAGATTGTACAGGGTCAGTTCATTTGATACTCACCTTTTAATAAGACTTAGAGCTAACATTCCACTTAAAAGTAAGCTGATTTTTAAAAATAATGCTAAATAAGAGCAATAGGAAAGATTTTTATACCCAGGCCATGTAAAATATTATTAAATAACTAGAGGCCTGGTGCACGAAATTCATGCACTCAGGGGGTGGGGAGCTCTTCAGCCCAGCCTGTACCCTCTCGCAGTCCTGGAAACCCACAATTGATCACCCAACAGAGGGAGGCTCCGCCAGCTGGGTAGCCTGGGCCTCCCTCTTTGGGGCAATCGCAGACCCCCACCCCCGCTGGTGACCTGGACCTCCCTCATGGGCGATGGCAGGGCCCCCCCCCCAATCAATCACATCGCACCTGCCTTGAAGGTGGCAGTCAGTGCTGAGTTGCCTTATTGCCATCATGATAGTAGTAATATTCATTAGCCATCAATGTTTTAACTTGGGAAATATCTTAGCAAGATTTATAGCCTGTAGTTGGAAAAATACATAATCTAATGTCTAATGCTCTAGCATATATTCTTTCAGTGAAAATTCAACTAGTAAGAACACTGAGATGAGGTAATTAGTGACAGCTCATATTTATTAAATAAAGTTTGTGCTGTAGCATATGGACCACAAGGCAAGTCAATACACATCATTGTCCATCTATACGTAAGACTGAAACATAACCTATTTAGAGTAATTTGTAACTATTTCCATTAAAAACTTGTAAAAATTTCAGTGAGTTGCCTCATTATAGAAATGACCACAGAATATTTAGATTTATATATGTATCTTTAAATATATTTATGAATATGCATATGTAGAATATGTATGTGTATATATGTATAAATATATGCATATATACATAGTTAATTCCATTCTATTATTTAAAACTGCTTATATTAGCAAAGGAAGACTTGTTTAATTAGGTATATCTATAAATTATAAAATTATGATAGTTAGCAATTCATTTAAAATTATTGCATATGTTTTGAGATAAAAAGATTTTTCCAATAATACTCAGAGAAGATGCATGCAAATAAAATACAACTAGAATCAACTTTTTGTTTTGCTTTCAGGAAATAAACTAAGAGGAAAACACTCCCACCCTCCAACCAAATCACAAAAAATGAATAAAAATATCTAGATAGACTCTCAAGGTGGCTTTGTATAGATATTCTAAAGTGCCTTTCATAATCCCAGCATCACACATATACTTACTACAAAATGCTTTGAGGGCTGAAAAGGAAATAAACACAAATGAAACCAAAGCTCATTGTCCAAAATAAAAGTCTTAATGTTTACACATCTATTTTCATTTGATGACCATCACAAGATGTTGCAAAAGGTTTTGCTGTTCTTAGTTTACAAATAGAAAATTTCAATATTCAGAATAAATTCAGTGATTGTCCTGCCCAGACCTGCTGGATGAAAAATGGCTTCCATGTTTCACAAAATTACCCGTCACCAAGACTGCAAAGAGAATCATTTTGCCTTCTGGCCCAAAGAATATAAAAGCAGAGAGAAAACACCAATGCACCCAATAATGAAACTAGCCTCATTTATGTGGATAATAGAAAGGCTTGCTGGATGGGCACTTACCAAGGTCATTGGAGGGCATGTCGACAATCAGCTGGTCACTATATTTTCCATATAAGCCATTCGTGCATATGGCTACTATTTGAAGAACATAACTCATATTGGGTAGTAAGTTACTGAGAATAGCACCCTAAAAGAAAGATGTCAATAAATTATAACTGTGCTATTTTCAAGGAGTATATCATGTACATACTTGTCCTTAGAAAACTTTTCCTCATTAAATGAGAAATATTTATATTTTATTAACCAAAGAAAATGTTTATGTAATATTAAGTGGAAAACCTAGTGAAAACCAGGCATTTTTTAGCTTTTAAAAAATCTGATTTAGTTTTAGAAAGTTTCATTTTTAACTAGAACTCATAACAGTTATACATGAGTGTCAAAATTTGCAAATTAATATTCTACACAAATAAAAATGTAGCATTTGCAAGGAGCAAAAGGTGAAGAAAATACAATGAAAAACTTATTTCTAATCTTAACAATATATAAGCCAGAGAATAACAGGATTATTATCATCACACTATTATGAAATGAAAAATAGTATATTCCTATAAATTCCACAATCTTCCAAGTTCATAGTGTCTCTGTTCTAGTTAAGTGAATCTAAAAGCTGGGACAAATTTGATCTATTTTGTCCATATGCTAGTGAACATCATGACCACAGGGACAGTTTTTGTTTAAAGGCAGCTTTCCAGGTGAGTCTGTTTGAGTACAGAGTGCAGTGTCTGACTTACAGTGGGATCTTCCTAGAGCCATACCCAGATGGTGTTGCTCATGGAAACCCCAGTCCACAGCCAACACTTCCAACACTCCCTGCCCAGGCAAAGTCTGAGACGCTCAGGTCACAGCGGGACTCTGTTCTTTATTTTCTTCAGTTCACATGCATTGGCAGGGAGGAAGAGCAGGTGGATCTTTCCCGAGGCTTACCTGCCTGTGTCCTGAAAGTTCTGTCTCAATTGATTTCATTGCTTACTTGTAAATTTGATGCCGAAAAAAAAAAGAAAAGAAAAAAAGAACTTTGGAGAGCCCTACTATATTTTCCTTGCACTGGTGTAATGTGAAGGGGCAAGTAACACATGATGGCGCCAGAGCACAGGGATTCCAGCCCTGTTCTTTCCACAACCGTGAGATCAAAATCCAGGAATTTAATCGCTCTTTCCGTCCCTTTATTTCTAAAGAGGAGTGACCCTAGATGATCTCTAGTTCCTAAGCCTTCTATCTGTGTCTGCTCTGTAATGTTGTTGTTGGCAAAATGGTGGTCTCCCATAATTAAAACCATACACAATAATCTAGTGTGATTCACTGTAAGATTTGACATAATTTAGGCTAGCTTCTGCTCCTCCTCCCCTCTGGTGACCTTCATACCAACTCTAAATAACCAAGGGCAACAATATACAATCACTTGTAAGATCTTTCCTTGAAAATTAAACTACTGTGTAATATTACCAATATAAGAAGCAATTGATCTTATAGTTACCAGATCTTGATAGCCATCTGTCAAAAATTCATGTTTGGTTTGGTCTTCTCCCTCTAACTGCTGGTAAAGAACTGCAAACTTCTCGATCATGTTATCATACACAACTCGAGGTCTCTCCCATGTAACAAGAAGGCTGGTGTAATTCTTTGGGTCCGCTTGAACATTTTCTGGTTCTGAGCTACAAACTTTAGAGAGAAAAAAAATATAGTTATTGATACAACTGTCAGCCTCTAGGATTTTAACAAGTACTATATGATATTCTATTAATGGCCTGGTGCACGAATTCATGCATATTGAAAATAAGTTAATTAGTAGAAATATTTTAATATCACTATTTGCCCTTTCTCTATAATAGAATTGTCAACCAAATTCCCGATCAACAATGACAGATTGAAACACAGGCATGCAATTGGTATACTATATATGTATCGTGCATGTGCAAGGCAACTTAGCCTTTTACAGATATAGAATAAACTTGCTTAATTAGACCTGCTTTCTGATTTAGCTAAACTTTTTCCAACCCAGTGAAGCATCCCAACATCTCTTTCAGGTAGTTTTCAACAACACAGCAGTAAATATCAACACGTAGCAGATTATTATTGTAGATCATGCAGGAAGAACAAAGGGTAAAATATTTAACTGCAGCAGTGTTTGACTATATTCTGCGCAGTGAGAAAACCTGAAGTCATTTTTAATGTCCACCATTTCTTTCTTCTTTTCAGTCAGGTCAAGTTTCTAAGCTCTCTAAATCTCCATTTTCTGGCTAATAAAAATAGGATTCTATCAAGTCTTCTATCTACCTACTCCAGGACTTCTATGAGGATCAAATGAGATCAGGCATGGGAAAATGATTCACAGACATTTGGTTAAAGTGTGAAATGTTTCCATCTGGCTGTAAAGCAAGCCATGTTCCTGGGCTGAAGAAACTCCAAGGAGGCTAGTCATTGCTAGGTAGAGGAAGCCGGTCGCTGCTACATGACATCATTACCCAGATGGTCGGACACTTAGCATATATATAGATTTTTTTTGGTATTTTATTTCAAAAGAATGTAAAGTGTAATACTTACTTGCTGCAGAGCTTTTGTTTATGCCATTTCCTGTCTATGAAATACTTCTTCCTCCCAATTTGTCTGTAACTGTTCAAGTCCTACATTTCCATTCAGAAACAGTCTAGGTCAAATGCTCTGACTTCTGCTGATCTGTGACATTTGCCTGCTTGGTTTTACTACTGGATTAATTGCATTTTCTCTTATATTGTTTTTCTGAATTGGTCTTTCTTAACTTCTCTAGCAGATTATAAACATGAAAGCCATAGCCTTTATTTCTAGACTAGAGGACTGGCCTACCCCCTCTCACAGTCTGAGATTCCTCAGGGGGGGTCAGGGGAAGGTAAGGCCTCCATCACACCTCTGCCATTGCCACTGCCAGCAGTGCAAGCCTCGGCCGGCCATGGTTACCTCACCCTTGGGCCAGTTCTGGGCAGCTGGGCAGCCACCATCCGAGGCTTGCCTGCACCTCGGGCCAGCCCTGGGCAGCTGAGAGGACTGGGGGACTCCAGAGGCAGGTGCATGGAGTGGGCCGGACCCACCTGGGGGTGGGCCCAGCCATGCTGCCCTGTTGTGGCTATGGGCTCTGCTATCTTTGAGAGCATGGCAGTCAATTAGCATATTCCCTCCTTATGGCTGTGGGTGCTGCCATCTTTGTGAGGGCATTATAGTCAATTAGCATATTCCCTATTTATTAGATAGGATTGACTAAAATGCTATCTTGAATAGCTGGCATTATTTTTGGAAATAAATGTACAAAGGACATCTATAAGTTTATGATGCCTTTATTTTTCTTGTTAGGTACTTGACCAATGAATTTAACTTGGGATGAGGAGAATTTCAGTTATAAAATATGGCCTACTACTACTGGACATTTTGCTGACAGAAACTCTATAATAAAAGGGAAATATGCTAATTAGACTGGGACACCTTCCGGGAGACCTTCCCAGATGTCCTTCTGGACAAAGTCATGGTGGTGGGGCTGAGGCAGAGGCAGTTAGGGGCAATAAGGCCAAGAAGGAGGGCAGTTGGGGATGATCAGGCCAGCGGGGGGGGGGGGGCAGTTGGGGGTTAATAGTCTGGCAAGGGAGTGCTGTTGGGGGTGAGAAGGTCAGCAGGGGTGCAGTTGGTGGCGAGCAGGCTGGCAGGCAGAGTGGTTAGGGGCAATCAGGCAGGCAGGCAGGCGAGCAGTTAGGAGCCAGTGGTCCTGAATTGTGAGAGGGATGTCCCAACTGCCAGCAGTCAGACATGTCCTGAGGGGTCCCAGATTGGAGAGGATTGCAGGCCGAGCTGAGAGACATCCCCCCTCCCCCTGTGCACGAATTTCATGCACCAGGCCACCAGTCCTTGAAATAATTAAAAATTTGCAACCAGAGAAAACCATAGGAGAACAAGTAAAACAATCATTTCAGTATTTTTCAGATCTGCTAATAAAAATCCCACTTTGGCATAATAAATTGATTAAGCAATTAATTTCATGGAATTAGAAAGTTTGCTTATCTCATCTGAAATTTTTTTTTTTTTAATCTTTCAGGGACTTAGAATAGAATTCAAGCCTATGCTGAGAATGGTGCCAAGTCCTTAGTCCCAATGAAAGAGTACTCTGGGACTTTCTAAAACACATTCATAATGTGCTAGTTTGAGCTAATTGTGAGAATGCAAATTATAAAATTTTATGTTGTACAAATGAAGCAAAGTAATAAGTATATCTCTTTATAGACCAGATCAAGCTGCAAAAGACAGAGAGAGGTCTTTAAGACCCAGGATTAAGTAATACGCTCACAGAACCTGGGTTTCGTTTTCAGGAGATACTTAAGTTACAAAGCGCCTGGCTGAGATCATGCAGTTGACTCAGGTCACCCAATTGTCACTGCTCTAAAAACATTTCAAGGATTCAATGAAAATGTGCCTTATCGCATTGTCACCAAAGTCTTCATCTCTGTACAAGTCTATAGTTTATCTCATGAACACCAGAGGGCACCCAAAACTAACAACTGGCCTTATAAATAGAAAAGTTTTACATACAGTACTTAGTATTAACAATTTCAGCAAATGTACACAATGCTATAATGGAATATGAATGATTCAGGAAAATATAAACATATATACTTTGTATAAATAAGTACATGAATAGCTTCATATGAGTTAGAGACAGGATTTATTATTAAAAACTATGAAGTTATTTTTTGTTTATTAGGGAATTAGGGTGAAGTGTTGCTTTGGAAATAAGAATAGGATTCTTCCATTATCATAAAATATGAATTCATAATAAGAAAATATATTCTAATTTAGGTCCATACTACATTATGGACCTACCCTAGTGACACTTCTATTAGAGTCCACCAGATGGCAGAAGACCACCAAATCATCTCAAAATATATGTAAGGCTCTCATATATACTGTCATTGTAGGAACAAGATTCCTCAATTTTGCTTGTAATGATTCCCAAGTTCCTTTTGGAAGGACAAAAGTGATTCTAAACAATATCATTTGTGGATTTTGTCCTAACAGGTTTTAGAATATGGCAATGATTTAAAGTGAGCTATTCTCTTTTCCCCAAATTAATCTTAAAATGCATAAATTTTGCACATTGACAGAAATCACAAAAATTGCTTAAAAAATATAAATACCCAAATGACTGCAAAATACCCAAATGACTACTCTCTAAATAGCACAAACTTTTTTGGTTAGATGACAATCTTTATCTCGATTTAGTAATAGTAGAAATCACAGATGCTTCATATTTTTAGAATCAACATTAGTAAAAAGAATCCCAAAAAAGAAAGCAATATTTATCATTAGGTTGTCATTGATTTACTTTCTTATTTATAGATCTATAAGAGCCTATTGGTAATCTAAACAAGTGAATTATTTTTTAATAATAAATCGTATGTTAACAACACTTTCCTTATTTAAAAAAATTTTTAATCCTCACTGGAGGATATGTGTGTGTGTGTTTTTAAAGATTTTAGAGATAGAAAGGGAAGGGAGAGAGAGAGAGAAAAAATCAACGTAAGAAAGAAACATTGATTGTTTGCGGTTGCCCTGACTGGGGATCCAACCTGAAGCCTTTTTTGATGTTGGGACAAGGCTGCAACCAACTGAACCACCTGGCCAGCGTTCCCTTTGTTTATTGATAATCAAAAACTTCATAATAGGTTACAAAGCTGCAGCCCAATCTTTGCTTTGAAATATAGGTTTTTATGGGGGAAAGACATATATTTCAGGATGTATTCAAAAGGTAATCCCATATATATTTTTTAAATATATTTTATTAATTTTTTATAGAGAGGAAGGGAGAGGGATAGAGAGTTAGAAACATTGGTGAGAGAGAAACATCAATCAGCTGCCTCCTACACAACCCCTACTGGGGATGTGCCCACAGCCAAGGTACATGCCCTTGAACAGCATCAAACCTGGGACCCTTGAGTCTGCAGGCCGATGCTCAGCAAATGTACACTATGCTATAATAGAATATGAATGATTCATATCCACTGAGCCAAACTGGTTAGACAGTGGTGGGCAAACTAATTAGTCAACAGAGCCAAATATCAACAGTACAATGATTGAAATTTCTTTTGAGAGCCAAATTTTTTAAACTTAAACTTCTAATGCCACTTCTTCAAAATAGACTCGCCCAGGCCGTGGCATTTTGTGGAAAAGCCACAATCAAGGCCAAAGAGCCGCATGCGGCTCGCGAACCGCGGTTTGCCTACCACTGGGTTAGGACAAGCCCATACTTCTATTTGTAGTCTGTGAACTTGCCAAAGGAGTGTCCTTCTATAAGGTAAAATGGAATCTTTATATATCAATCTAGTTAATTCCATATATATATATATATATATATATATATATATATGTATGTATATACACACTACTTGATGTTCAAGCATAAAACTGGTAATTACCATGAAATGAGTTTTTAATTTGCATTACATTTACCAGGTTTTCATTATATTTCTTATTGAAATTAGTTTAATTATCTTATCAGAAGGACATATACTCTACTACAAAGCATATTATCTGGATTTAAAATTAAGAAGGGTTTTCCAGATCAGGCTACCAATTGATATAATAAAGTAATAATAAAAATGTAATTAATTTTCTTGATTATGGAAAGTTCAGAACTACGTTGAGGTCCCAGTTCCTACAGCAGAACTGAATCACATTCCCTGATATCTTTCCACAAGATACATGTGACCTGAACCATAGTTACAAATTCTTTAAGCAACGCTGGCCAAGAACGAGAATTTGGTTTCTGCAAGCCCTTTGCCCTTGACAATCCTGTGGTCCATGTCAAGTCATGTAGAGTATAGCAACTGCCTTGGTAGAAATGCAAAGGATGCTCACATATAAAGGATGAGGATGCAGTCCTCTTTTTCAGGATGCAAGACATCTTCTCACTTAAAAACTTATTTTTAACGTTAAATTCTCATCCCCTTGATAGCAGGCTCTCTTAACATACAAACACAGGCGATGCTGTCCCTGCCGCTAGGAAGCTTGTTCTAACCATGACAGCTAGGATGCTATGAAATATAATGGCTGTTTTTAGTTTCTTAGTCCTAGTCTCCATTTTCAGAGGAATAAAAGTAAACTTGTAAAAATATGCCATTTAGACCAAATTAGGTTGTGATTTTCTCATTAAAGGTTGTAAAAGTTTCACAAACTTTTAGCTGACAGAGAGTCATTTATCCTCTAATAACATATAAAACTATATGAAGGGCGAATATCTCATATGCAGGGATGTGCATGACTTGGAGAACAAGTATGAAAGATTAATAAGCAAAGCACTGGGTGTCACGAGAAAACAAATGAGGAAAAAGAAAAGGAAAAGGAAAAGGAAAAGAAGAGCCAAAGTACAAATGCGGAGAACATGACAGTTCTTTAGCTTGACACATCTCTCAGCTCATCGAGTCAGAGCTGCAGATGGTCAAGGGAGGTGCGAGTCTCCTTCTCCTTTGCTGCTTCACGCGCCCACCTTGGAGGAAGAGCAGTCTGCCCTGAGGGAGAAGGCCCAGGCTTAGCTCCATGGCTATGAGTCAAGGTTACATGACAGATGGTGATTCTCAGGGAGGGGCAGAGAAAATGTCACAATTGCCTGCAATGTCACTGGTTTTACCCTGTTATTTTACACTGACTTGAAGTTTGGTGCCATTCAACATCACCCATGACAAAAGGCTTTGTGGACAAACTGATAAACCCACCTCATCTTTGTTTGAGGTTTATGAGCTTCATTTGAAAAACTATTGTGAGAGGAGCTTTAGAATTCACAGACTCAGAAGACAATCAATATTAAGGTTGAGATTTCCCCTCAGGGAGTAGCAGATCTTAATAAAGCTAATGTGAACACGGCCACAACTGTGACAAATAATAACTAGAAGTGATCTGTCACTGCTTGGTACTCTAAATTATTACAGCATTCAACTGGAGATAAAGAGCCAAGAGGAATCTTTTAAATTCGCCTTAATCCAGTCAGTCTTCTCTTGGGGACCACAGGAACTCCATCAATGGTTTGATTTGTAATATACTAGTATAATCTTCTAAGAAGTCTCAAGTCACTTTTCCCTATAGAGTGTCAATGGACATGTGACATTAATGAATGCTATTTATAACTACTGACTTTCAAGAAGGTAAGTCTGCTGATGTATAATTCATTGTGACATTTTGCAGGAAATTATAGACTATTTCGCATTGCTCAAATACAACATTAGGGGATAAAGACAGTCCTGTAATGCCATTTTCCATCGAAAAGCATCATTAAATATATTACCATGCCAGGAAATGAAGAGCATTTATAATTCTATTCAACAAACAGAAGCCTTAAACATGGAAAACTTGAATAGTATGCCATACTTGCTATGATAGCTTACCCATTATATATAGACGAATATATGCATATACACATATAAACAAGAATGTACCACATACACATTACAATAATCCTATACAATAAAAGGCTAATATGCAAATCGACCAAATGGCAGAATGACCGGTTGCTATGACACATACTGACCACCAGGGGCAAGATGCTCAAAGCAGCCACGCTCAAGGCTGGCGAGTGAGGAAGCGGTGGTGGGAGCCTCTCCCACCTCCAAGCAGCGCTAATGATGTCCAACTGCTGAGTGGGCCTAAGCCTTTAGTCGGACATCCCCTGAGGGCTCCCGGACCGCAAGAGGGAGCAGGCTGGGCTAAGGGACCCCCCAAGTATATGAATTTTCGTGTACTGGGCCTCTAGTAGTAGCTATAAGTCTGAAGTGCATTATGTTCAAAGGATTGCTCTGTTTTGCAAACTTTTGTTCATTTAAAACCCACAACAACCCTACAAATGTAGCATTTTAACTGTCAGTTTTTAGGTGCAGAAACTGAGGCTTTGATAAATTAAGTAAATTGACAATTTTTGTGTAACTAATAAATGTTGGCACAGAGGTTTGAAAGCAAGAGCCTACTGGACTTTAAAGACCACGTCTTTCCCACTGTGCTTACCCAGTGGGAGTCTTGCCAGTGGGCTGCGAGGGCAGCGGGAAAGCACCTGGCACCTGGAAGGCAGGGGACAAAGTTGAACTTCACCTACTTCCCACTCATGCCGTGTCTATGTGGCACTCACACATATTTCTCATTATCTAAAAGACTGCTTTTACTAACTCCTTCAGGATCCAATGATCCTACTAAATTCTGTGATTCGTAGAAAGCCATTGTTCATTCCATGGTGCCAAAAAGACATGCCTTTCTAGTAAATGGCAGTTCCACATAAAAAATGCAAAACTTGAGGACTGAGTTCTGGTAAGACGTGTTCACACACAAACTGCATTCCTGCTCTGATTGCAGAAGTGAATAAAGCTGGATCTCTATTGTGAAGGGTATAGATATACAGACCTCATGGGTTTTGCAATTATTTGCAATGTAGTTTTGCAGAGTGTATTTTTCTACAATGCATTTACTGAGAGGAGAATTCTGATCATTTTCATGTCAACTCTTGGTCAAATGAGAATGATAGATATTTATAATGGTAAAATATATAAATGCAACCCAAAAATCCAGAATTGAGGAGCTGGATTAATAAATTGTTATGACTCTACAATGCAATACTACAGAAAAAATGGTGTATTAACAATATATTTATATCATGGAATAAAAAAATCAATAAAAATATGTATGTAGTGCAATTTCAATTCTGTGAGAAATAATATATTTTTAAGGAAAAGATCTGGAAGGATATTCACCAAAATCCTCATAGCAATTATCTTTGGGTGGTGACATTATAAAAATATTTTTATTTTCTTCTGTGTGTTTATCTATATTTCCTAATTTTAAAAAACATTATTTTTTGATTAAATATAATAAAAATTAAGTGCTGAAAATAAATGCAAACCTCAATTCTTATTCTCAAATTCAGTTTAAGAAAGTAGACAGGAAGCAGTGTATCGATTAAGAAAACAACCATCACAGGAATATGCACAAAGCAGTTGATAACAGAAGCCTGTTGAACACTAGTAGTCATGATGGAACAAGCAAGAATTCAGTTGTTACCATTTGTGGAAAAAGGAAATACTATTTTTGAAAAGTTTCATGTCTTTAAGGTAATCAGTTTTTATTATAAAATCATATAGCCAGAAATTATGTTCTCTTCTAAATAGAAAGCATAGTGGAGAAAGCTTTGGAAGTCTTTAAAATCAAGAGGACCTGGGAGGAACTAAGATGGTGGCACAGGTAAACACCTATCTTGCTGCCCCACACAACAATTTCAAAACTACAACTTAACGACAGAACAAACATCATCCAGAATCACTGGAAAGCTGGTTGAGTAAAAAATCCACAAATAAAAGTAAAGATAGGACACTGTGACTCAGAGGAGTGGCGGAGGGCAGAGTTGAGGATATGTAGGGAGTCAGAGTTTTGGAGCTGTGTGCGTGTGAGCTGATAGGGAGGGCGGCTGAATACTCAGCTGATTCCCCAGGTCTGGGTGAGGTCCAGGACACCCACACTCATACGGATGGAACTGGACAGTAAGAAGGAAACACGCTGAAACTTAGGCACGGCAAAGGTCTGCTAGCTTGTGGGGAGGGCACGTAAACTTGGGAACAGCAGAAGCACATGAGCATGCAGAGAGGACTCATGACTTGCTCTCTCGTTCGGGAAACCACCGGACTGCATTGTTCTACAACCCTGGGTGAGACTTTGGGTGTGCGGACTCATTTCAGGAGAGGCTGAATTGTCCGGCAACTGGTAGAGCTTGGGGGCAGCTTTCTCTTAGAGGTGAGTGCAACCATCACCACCAGGCACAGAGACCCAGGTGGAGCATAGGGCGGAGCTGATGGGAAATCAAGGCTGCCTGCTCAGCCCAGAGACTCTGCCCATCCAACCTGAGCACAGCTGATCCTCACAGCCAATTGGCCTGGGGGTCAAACCCTCCTAGTGCTAACAACAATAATCTAGGCTTAACTTCAACAAGACTGTGAAACCCATAAAGGGCTGCACCAAGAGTATCCACCTCAGGTAACTGGGGAGGCTGAGCCACTGTCCCTTAGAGGACTTCTATCACACAAAGCTAATCAACCAAATCAGGGAAGCAGCCACAATGCAGAGACATGGAAAGAAATCAGATATGAAAGAAATGGAGGAAAATAAAAAGACTGGACATAGAATTCAAAACCACGGTTATAAGGTTTTTCAAGAGGCTCCTAGAAAAGGCCGATGAACTTAATGAGCCTTCGAGGAAATGAATGAGACCCTCGAGGATATGAAAAAGGACCAACTAGAAATTAAGCATACACTGACTGAAATAAGAAATATTATACAAAGACCTAAAAACAGTCTAGAGGATTGCAAGAACCAAGTTAAAAATTTAAAATACAAAGAAGCAAAACCCACTCAGCCAGAAAAGCAAGAAGCAACCCCCCCCCCCAAAAAAAATAAAAAAACAAAAACTGAAGACAGTGTAAGGAGCCTCTGGGACAACCTCAAGCATACCAACATCTGAATTATATGGGTGCCAAAAAGAGAGAGAGAGCAAGATAATGAAAACCTATTTGAATAAATAGTGACTGAACACTTCCCCCACCTGGTGAAAGAAATTGACTTAAAAGCCCAAGAAGTGCACAGAGCCCCAAACTATAGGAATCCAAAGAGGACCACACCAAGACACATCATAATTAAAATGCCAAGAGCAAAAGACAAAGAGAGAATATCAGTTAGTTACCTATAAGGGAGCACCTATACGATTGTCAGCAGATTTCTCAAAAGAAACTATGCAGGCCAGACGGGAGTGGCAAGAAATATTCAGAGTGATGAATAGCAAGAATCTACAACCAAGATTACTCTATCCAGCAAAGCTATCATTCAGAATTGAAGGTCAGATAAAGTGCTTCGCAGCTAAGAAAAAGCTAAAGGAGTTCATCACTGCCAAACCAATATTATATGAAATGCTGAAAGGTATTCTTTAAGAAGAGGAAGAAGAAAAAGATAAAAATAAAAATTATGATCAACAAATACACATCTATCAACAGATGAATCTAAAAATCAAGTGATTTAAAAATCTGATGAACAGGATAAACTGGTGAATGTAACAGAATCATGGGCATAAAGAGGGAATGGACTGATAATTTTTGGGAGTAAAGGGTGTGGGAGGTGCAGCAAGAGACTGGACAAAAATCATGTACCTATGGGAGAGGACAGTGGTGGGGAGGTGAGGGCAGAGCGTGGGATGGGTACTGGGTGGAGGGAAACTATAGGGGGAAAAAAGGGGAACAATGTTATTAATAAACTGAACAATAAAGATTAAAATATTTTTAAAATATCAAGAAGACCTGGGTTCAAATACTCAGTCAGTACTTTATAGTTCTGTGAACTTAGACAAACCACTTAATGTCATCTTTCCAAACTGAAAAATAAGGCAATGTATGGTTGCACATACTGATTCACGCAATACATGGTAGATTGCTCTTTTCATTGGTTACTTTTGGACTTCATCGCTTAACTGTGGAAACAACAATGTTCCATATTAAATCAAAACTATATATGGGTAGACATGTTAAATGGTGCGATAGCCATGAAGTATAACCTACCATACTTGCATTACATGGAGATGAACTTGTTTAGTAATTTGCTACATGTCTGGTGAATGAGAGCTGCATGTTAGCTCAGCAATAGAGTTAAAAAGGTGAAAAACTTAGTTACTTCCTTCATGAGCAAACAGACAACTATCATTCTATGCCAACTGCTATGAGGTTTGGATGCACAGAAAATAGGCACATCTGAGCCCATCACACAATGTCCGATGCACACCATTTATCTTGTATTCACCAGGGCACAATCCTGTGCCCCAGCCAGAGCTAGACTTGGTGGGGATGGAGGTGGAGTCAGAGTGGCTCTCCAGTGGATGCAATGGTCTACTTGGTCTTGAAGAATGAGAAGACCAATGAGTGAAGACAGCAGGGAAGAACATTCCATGGACAGGAAAGAGCATGTGTAAGTGCAACTTGGGAGACATGGTCTACCCTCTACAGAATGAAGGAAACTAGGTGGGGAGGAGAATGCACCGAGACTAGTTAGTTTTAAACAGGACCTACTGTAAAATGGCAAATGGTATGGAAGGATTTTAATAAAATATAACTGATAAAAGTGCATGACAGAAATAAATTTATTTAAATTTATTTGGTCATTTGCATTTTAGAAAAGAAAATGTTTAAATCCAGCTTCTTTTTTCTAATCAATTGTCTATTATTTACCAGACAGGATGTTATAGTATTCAGTGTTGCTAGTAGAAATATAATTAAATTTCCTCACTTTGGGGTAATTTAATTTGAAACTTAATGTAACATTAAATGCAGCTATTCATCATTGCTGTCTTGTGCTGTTTTTTTTTCTTGTGTGGTTAAAGCGTAAACAATGCTCACAAGTAGCACATTAAAACATGCCATTTTAATGCCTAATCTTCAAAAGCAGATGATTATTAAATTAATGTTATACATGGCCAAAAATTCATTGCAGGGCTGAGATCAAAGAAGACCATGTACTTGAAAAGGTTTTTAAGTCCCCAAAGCAAAGGCCACTTCAACTATTTCCTTCAAGAACTAGTCCATTCAAAGGGTGAAATGAAAGAACAAGTCAGTAGATGCAACTGATGGTGTCCTCTGGGCATTTCCAAAGGCTCTGACTGCTGCGCTGGCTTCAAAAGACTCAGAAGTCGCTGTGGAAATGCTCCCCCGTGTCCTCTCATTTTCTGACAAGACATTTCTTCCCCCACAAAGAAGGCAACTGGAGAAAAGACTCACTTTTTATTCATTAACTAGTGGCCCTGCACACGAATCCGTGTGTGAGTAGCTTGCTGCCACTTGCCTCAGCTGGCCACCTTGCCCACCGCTGTAGCACTCCACTGCATGTAGCTCAATGTCTTGCCCTCCTATAGCTCTCCGGGGCTTGTAGCTCGCTGCCCTGTCCTCCTGGTGATCGGTCATTATGCATCATGGCATAATGACCATTTGCATATTACCTCTTTATTATATAGGATGATTCAGAGCATTTAGTTTCCATCCCTACTAGGCGTTAGCTCTTCTCCAGTATCTGCAGACACTAAGATGAACACCTTAAAACCCAAATATATGGTGACAGAAGATTTGATTTTCAGTGGTAGGAACACAATGCAGTATATAGAAATGTGCACTTTAAACTTACATCATCTTCTTAACCAATGTCAACCCAGTAAGTTTAATTTAAAAATATTTGTTGAAACAAATGATTGCTCTATCTCAAAAACAGACAGACAACAAAACAAAACCACATGTCATGGCTCAGTTCAAATGTAGTTCTCTCACTGGGGTTCCCAATCACCCCAACAAGATGTGATCTCCCCATGCTCTGAACACCTTGGGTGGTTTATTCATTTCTCTTTTATAGCTCCTAGAACAGATGAATTCCATCAATTGAATTCAGAGTTGTGTCTATAGCTTTGCCATCTATTGCTGTGTGTTTTAAAAAAAATCACTGCCTTATTGAATATCACTCTTTTTCACCTGCAAAATGGAAATATTTATGTGGGAAAGATAATATATTTTAAATTGACATTTTAAAATGTAGTAACTGAGATTTAGAGAAGTTAAATAGTTTGTTTAAAGCTACAAAGCTAATAATAAAATATTTTTAAAAATTGTTGTTTTCCATTGTACCACAATTATCTCCTACAACACTGAATCTGTGAGTCGCAAAAAAATTATATTTCAATACATACCTGCTTCATGAATCTCTTCCTTTCCAGTATAAGAGGTAAACACCTGCCTGGAAAACTTGTACTGTTGTTCTCGAAAATTATTTTGTAAGTAGTCCATCAGCATGACATAACCAGACTGTTGCATTGTGAGAACTTCACAAAAAACAGCCAACTAAAAAGAAGATCATTTAACATGTACTTTAACATTCTGGCTTCCAGGGCATCAGTAAATACTCTAAAACATATTCTGTAGTAAAGCTTAGAAAATTATTTCTTTTCAAATTACTTCATTTGTTTGAATTTCTAATATTACCTGGTTTTCAGATATGCTAACTGTATCTTTAAAAACAATCCAGTCAACAGTGTCCGTGCAGGGAGGAGAGGTCAATGAGCCATTGTAGGTGTAATACTTGTCAGTTGAGTTGGGCAGAAGGGTCAGCAATATGAAAGGATCTAATGCCGCCTGTTTCCCTGCAAAGTAATAACATATGTCTCAGCTGGCACCCAACTCTGGAACTTAGCTGTTCGAAACTTCTATGAAACAGAGACATATGCCTTGATATCTATTTAATTAGAAATGAAAATTTTAGCCGAAACCGGTTTGGCTCAGTGGATAGAGCACCGGACTGCGGACTGAAAGGTCCTGGGTTCGATTCCGGTCAAGGGCATGTACCTTGGCTGCGGGCACATCCCCAGTAGGGGGCGTGCAAGAGGCAGCTGATTGATGTTTCTCTCTCTTCGATGTTTCTGACTTTTTATCCCTTTCCCTTCCACTCTGTAAAAAAATCAATAAAAAAATATATTTAAAAAAAGAAATGAAAATTTTAGAACAGTTTTAAATGGCAGTAAAACTGGCATATACATAATTTTCTTACATATATATATCACTACATAGTGTTAGATGCTTCATCTTTACACCAGGAAGATGCTAGAAAGATTATACATATAAAAATATTCAGAAATTATATGACCATTTCAATAAATACAGAAAAATTATTTGATAAGATTCAATACATTTAGGGGAAAACAAAAACAAAAGCTTATTCTGATGATTATCTTCAAAAGTCCATCCTATATAATAAAGAGGTGATATGCAAATGGACTATCAGGCCCTCACAAGATGGCTGCTTATGACCAGGCTGGCAGGGGAGTCAGTGAGGGACAGCCAAATGCCTAAATAGCAGGCTGCATGAAGCGACCAGGGTGGTGGGGTATCTGTGAGGGGTGACCAGGCTAGCATGCGGGGGTCAGTTGGGAGTGACCAGGCTAGCAGGGAGGACAGTTAGGGATGACCAGACCAGTAGGGGGAGGTAGTAAGAGGCATCCATGCTGGCGGGGGAGGGGGGGCAGTTAGGGACGACCAGGCTAGCAGGAGGGGTGCAGTTGGAGGTGACCAGGCTGGCAAGGATGGCTCAGTGGCCCAAGGACTGAAGGATTGCAGATTTGATTCCGGACAAGGGCATCTGCTTCAGTTGCAGGCTCAATCACCTGGCCCAGTACCAGAGGCAACTGATCAATGTGTCTCTCTCACATAGATGTTTCCTCTCTATCCCTCTCCCCCCTTTCCACTCGCTCCAAAGATCAATGGAAGCAGTGTCCTTGGGTAAGGATTAACAACAAAAAGAATGTTGTGTCTAAACACACTACATGGATCAGTTATAAATAGATTATAGATCTAAATGTGAACAGAATAATAAAACTTTAAGAGAAAAAACAAAATTATCTTCATAACTTTATGGTAGATTAAGATTTCTGAAATGGCACACAAAAATTATTATCCATAAAAGGTAAATAAATTTTAAGATGTGATAATCAAGATCTATTCATCAATAGTTACTATTAAGAGAGTAAAAAGCTAAGACAAAGAGTGGAAAATATATTCTGGATAACATTTATACTAATAAAAGGGTAATATGCAAATTGGTCACGACACCCTCACAGTAACAACTGAACAACAGGCTGTATGGGGTGACTAGGCTGGCAGGGGGGTTAGCAAGAGACACCCACACGATTGACCAGCAGGGTACATGGGGCGACCAGCCTGGCAGGGAGGAGCAATGAGGGGCAACCAGGCTGGCAGGGGGGATAGTTGGCGTGACCAGGCTGGCAGAGGGGGCATTAAGGGGCAACCAGGCTGGCGAGGGGGGCAGTTAGGAGCAATCAGGCAGGCAGGCAGGTGAGCAGTTAGGAGCCAGTGGTCCTGGATTTTGAGAGGGACGTCCAACTGCTGGTTTAGTCTCAATCCCCAGGATTGGGCTGAAACCGGCAGATGGACATCCCCTGAAGGGTCATAATTGGAGAGGGTGCAGTCTGGGCTAAGGGAAAACCCTACACCTGTGCATGAATTTCATGAACCAGGCCACTAGTATGTATATAAATACACATACATGTATAGTACAGTAATAAATATTGATTTAAATCACTAGATATACAAGAATATAGGACTTGTATTTTTTTCTACAAAAAAATATGGGTAGAGTTTTTCTAAGTATTTCATCTAGTCTTAGAATCCTGAAACAATTTGGCTTTCCTGGCTCCTTGAATAGTCCCATTTTTGTTTTTGCGTCTTCCCAGTAGCACATCCCAGCACAACCAATGCCTTGGTCATTTAGCTATTTGTGTGCCAGCCCTCACGCATGCAGGAAGCAATCTCTCAGTAACATCTGTGTATAACTCATTCTCCCACCCAACTGATTTTTGTAATAATGTAAAATTCATAAGTACCCAAGTAGAATCTAGAAGACGTCTCCAAATAGCTTACTTACCAAAACGACCAACTTTCTCGACTCCATCAATAATTGCTTTATAATCCAAATTTTCTTCTATTCCAATCTGTTAAAGAAGAATGATATTCTAAAAATGGGATAAAATATTTGATTAAGTGTTCACTAAAATGTAATGATTAGTGATTTGCATTTTAAGTAGACAAAAGTAATGTCCTCCAAATTGCTCACTCTTTTTTCCCACAGCAAGGTACAAATGCAACATAAACATTTTAAATCTTTTAAACTTTCCACCAAGAAAAGTACATTTTAAAATGCCATGACTCACAGTCTCTATTATATCATTACGATACTTCGCCCACACAAAGAGGCAAATCGGTGCGCTCAGAACAGGTAGCTCCAGCCGGCAGTGAGGTACCCGACAAATGAGGCCCTTTCCACTGCCTAGCCTAGGGGTGGTTCTTCCAGGTTAGCGTTCTGTTTGTGAACTCTACTTGTTCCAAAGAATGTTTTGATATTTCACGTCAATATTTCATGTGATTCAAAAAGGAATTGAGTTAGTGTTTAAATCTAAGTATAATGATTACCTCAAATAAAATGGATAATGCTCTTATCTTCCCTTTTCCTTTAACTGCTTCTTCAAAACTTGAGAATTGGTCCACATCAAAGCAGTAGATTTGCATCTATAAATAAAACAATGATGGCTTGAGTATATAGAAAGGCTTCACAAAAGTAAGCAAAGAGACAATAAAACGATTACCAATTCAATCACTTCTATCTGAAAAATTCTCTAAACTGTATAATTCTATACTCTGCATATTTAAAAATAATTTTTCAATTTTGTGTACTAATGTACACACTGCATTTACTATCATTTTTCATTCTGCAATGAGAAAGGAAACACGTTAGACATACTAAAACTGAAATTACCAGGTGGTGTTAAAATAATAGTTTTCTAGGACAATTGTCAAATGTAATAAATGATCAAATGTTATTTCAACTATTTTGCTGGTATTCTTTCAAATATAGTTTCATTCTTTTTTGACTTTACATGCCTTTCTTGATGGTCTGAGGGTTAGTATTTTTGAACTTTGTCTTCCACTCTATTAATTGTGAAATTCTTAAGGACTTTATTTCCACATAAAAAATGCTAAGAGTTTTAATTCCTTATTTTGTCTTCTCTCTATGTGTGAGTTACCACCTTGTTCATTTCTACGTTAGCCTATATATCTGTCCATAGCCTCTAGTCTCACTTATAATTTGCTGATCCTCATGTTGTGGGCTTGGAAATGAGGTAACTCAGTTTAGAACATAATTAAGGGAAGAATAGACCGCCTCTGAGAAGGTTAATGTGCAGTGGGGCTGTGATCAGAAAAATAGTGGGTGTGAAGCAGGGGATGGCAGTGGCTCCTGCCTTGAGTGATCCCCAAAGCCTTCCAAAGAGAGAATTTCTAAGTCGAAGCCCAAAGGATGAGAAGCTTTAAAGCTCAGATGTGAAAAGGCAGAAGAGATGAGCTTGTGTTCAAGTCAGAGGGCCCAGCTTGGGAAAGGCCAATAGGAAAGCAAATACGAGAAATGGAGGAAATGGGAAGTAATGTGAGGTGATTTCAGCTAAGCATATGTGACAGAGAGGAGAGATGAAGCTGGAGATGTAGGCAGGGGCACACTAGGAAAGTCTGTGAGGCCGTCCCAGCCTGCAGTTTGGTCTTGAGAGCAATGACAAGTCCTGATGCACTTCAGCTAACAGGGTGAGGAGGGGGCAGGATGGAGGAAGTAGAAAGGGTAGCATGGAAGACATTAAGACTAGAGAGGAGACCAGTTCAATATGCGAAGTAAGAGACAAAGGTGGTTTAAATTTTTATCTGATCTCCCACTTCATTTAGGCGCAGAATGCAGAAGACTTGTCTGTAGCATACAGAATGACCAGAAAAACAGAACAAGTCCAGGATGCCCCTCAGTTTCCTGCTTGCACAATGACATAGAGAGAGTTTATACAAACAACATCGAACAAACAATACCACTGAGAGAACACTTTAGGGCCTTTTTAAATAAGAAAAATATATGAAGGTTAGTGCACAGACTCTTTACTGTTTATTTTGCTGGTTCAGGACTTAAGTTGTTGTCAGAGTTTTTCTTTTTTCTTTTCTTTTTTTTAAATATATTTTATTGATTTTTTACAGAGCAGAAGGGAGAGGGATACAAAGTCAGAAACATCCATGAGAGAGAGACATCGATCAGCTGCCTCTTGCACGCCCCCTACTGGGGATGTGCCCACAGCCAAGGTACATGCCCTTGCCGGAATCGAACCCAGGACCCTTCAGTCCGCAGTCCGACGCTCTATCCACTGAGCCAAACCAGTCTCGGCTCAGAGTTTTTCTTGATTTAAAAAATTTTTTATTGAATTTCCTGAGGTGACATTGGTTAATAAAATTATATAGGTTTCAAGTGTACAATTCTATGATATATTGATTTTCACTCTGCTCCAAATAATACTGTGAAAGAGCTCAACTCTCAGAAATGAGAATGTTATGTGTGTTTAATGAATTGACTTATTTCTTTCACAAACCAGGTTTGATACTGTATTTTCTTTTGGAATAGTTAATATATCTATATATATAAAACCCTAACATGCAAATAGACTGAACAGTGGAAAAACAGAACAACTGGTCGTTGTGTCATGTGCTGACCACCAAAGGGCGTGCATAAAACATGGTGGGTGTCAGCCATGGCAGGATGGTGAAGCAGGTGAGGGACCGCCAGACCAAGGTGGGGCGCTGGTCACTGGCATCAGGGTGAACCTCTGGTGGTTACTGAAAATTCTTTGCTCCTGTGGACTGCAGTCCTGCCTGGCTCTTGCACCCACTGCCAGCACACAGCACCAGTCCTGATTGTTCAATGCTGTCAGCAGGTGCGAACAGTGGCTGCAGCCCTGATCTTAGGGCTTCTCCTCTTCCCCCTTCTCTTGAGTGGTGATTGGGGCAGCAGCCACCGCTCACATCCACTGCTGGTGCTGGTCCCAGTGGTTTCACACTGTCAGCAGGTGCGATCGGGACCAGCATTGTCAGCGCTTGGAAGTGGTGGTGTTAGCCATGCTGCTGGAAGACAGAGGACTGGGGGTTGCAGTGGGAGGGCTTGGGTGGGGGTGCAGAGGATGGGCTGAGACCTGCCCCTGTGCACACCGCAGCCTCATGGTCCACAGTTCCTTTCAAGGTGCACGAATTCATGCACTGGGCCCATAGTTTAAAAATAAATTATAAGCTATAAATCTGAATGTGTTTATTCACATTAAAAATGATCTTTAGTCCTTTAAGAGATCATTCATGCTAGTCTTATTGTTATTATCAATATATATTTTGGATTATAAATTCATAGTTTCATTATAAGTAATTCAGAAAACATAGGAATTTTGAAGAAGGCACCTATATGCCATCACAAAAGGAAAAATCATTGTTAATGTTTTCTTGATTTCCCTCAATTATTTTTTATACTAGGGGCTCTGTGCATGAAATTTGTGCACTGGGAGTGGGTGATCCTTCAGTCCAACCTGCCCCCTCACAGATACTGGGAGCCCTCAGGGGATCTCCTACTCACCACTCACCCCCAGACTGCCCAAGGCCTAAAGCCTCGACCTCTGGCCAAGGCTTTAGGCCTTGAGCACCCAGCCATCACCCCGCTCGGCTCAGCCCCAGCCTTAGCCCCAGCCACCTGTGACCACCCGGCCCTGGGGGCCACACACTCACTGCCTTGGCTCAACTCCCCCCTGTTCCAACCTTAGCCCTGACTGCCTGCAACTGCCCAGCCTGGGAGCCGTGCACTTGTCCGCTGGGTGCCTCAGCTCTGGTCCAGGTCTTAGCCTTGGCTGCCTGTGACTGCGTGGCCCGCAGGGCTTCAGCTGTGCCCCCAGGGCCCACTGTGGCTCTGCCCCCTTGGCCCTGGCCTTAGCCCTGGCTGGCTCCGCCTCAGCTCCTGATTGGCTAGTGGGTGTGGCTGGTGGGCATGTCTTGTGAGTGTAGCAAAGGTACGGTCAATTTGCATATTACTCTTTTATTATATAGGATTAGTAATAATCCATCTTCTCATTTAATTCTCATAATAACTGCATAAGGTAGTTGCTACTACTATTATGTTAATTTCACAGAAGAGAACTGGGAGCTTAGGTAAAGTAATTTCTAAATATCATGTCTTTAATAACTAAAATAACAACAATGTGTACAATGTTGTGTCTTTAATAATTAAATGGTGAAATCCATATTTAAACTTAGTCAGTGATTCAAACTTACTCTCAGTCACTAGTTTTCATATTTCACAAAATTGAAATAATAATACCATGTTCACCATTTTATATTCTTTTTTAAAAGCATTAATATCTTTAAAAAGTAAAAAGCATTACTATCTTATGGTAATATCTTATGACGAACCATTTTTGTGTAAATCATCCAAGAATATGATTTTACAAGATATATAATATCCCATCATAATTTATTTAATCAATTTCTTTTGTTTCAGCTTTTTATTAGTGTAAAAACATCTTTGCACATACATTTTGAGTATATCTCTAATTATATTTTATTTCATATTTTATCAAAAATTTTTTTTCAGAGAGGAAGGGATAGGGATAGAGAGAAACACTGATCAGTTGCCTCCTGCACACCCTGTACTGGGATGTGCCCGCAACCAAGGTACATACCCTTGACTGGAATTGAACCTGGGATCCTTCAGTCTGAAGGCTGACACTCTATCCACTGAGCCAAATCAGTCAGGGCTAATTATATTTTAGATTAAATTGCTACAAATTGAAATGATAGATATTGACAATAAGCTTTTTAAAGTTCTTAATAAGAACAAGCAAAGTGCATCCAGAAAGTCTACCAATTTATACTCTCTAGACATGTATAAAAGTATTTATTTCATCCCACATTTATGATTTATTATAATTACATTTGTCTTGCCAATTGTAAAGCTGAAATTTTTTTTCTCATTTTACCTTGCATTTCTTTGATTCTCCAGTATAATGATGAAGTGTCCCCCCCCCGCCCCCTTTTTCCCTATAGGGATATGAAAAATTTCATTTATTCATAACCATTTATCATCAATAATATGACATCCGGGGTTACCAGGAGGTGAAAAATCAATTTTGGGTATTATTTAACTTATTCTGGTAAGAAAGACAGATATTAACAAAACAAACAAAATATAAATACACAAATTATAAAATTTGATAATAAATTAATAAAATAGTATGCTTAATAAAATCTCAATGAATAGAGGAAAGAATCAGAAGGAACTCCAAGGAGAATGATTAGGGGGATCTTAGGATAGCTGTGCATGGATGTAGAGGGCGACCAGTCCAGACTAGAACACCAGCAGAACTAGTGACTTACCTCAAGTGGAAATTTTTGTCCTTCTAAACTATGTTCTGATCCATCGGATGACATGTTGCATTTTCCCCAGTGAAAAGTTATCTTGCTTGCTCTGAACACAGTTTCTGAAACTCCTCCACTGAGCTGGTAGTCATTAGTGAGATTAATTTCCACTAAAAACACATACACAGATAAAAAGAAAACTGCATCTAAATTTCTAAAAATCAAAATTACAAATTTCAAGTAAATTTTCTCCTATTACAGGTACATTAAAATAATTTTTTGATTAACTTTTAAAAAATGAAGTTGCTATTTTGGAAGCTGAACTGTAACTGCACAATATACTCAATATTCTACCTTATTGCCTAAAATGTAAACTAACATGAAGACCTTAAGTTCTGTGGACCCCTTTAGCAGAAGATAGCCCGCCACTCCACCTGCCCTGCTTCTCTGGTATCCTGAGATGGCCCTTACCCCCAAGCTCTGCTTCCCTAAGGCATATGATGACAGTGAGGGGACAGAGTGAAGGGAGAAGAAGCAGAAGAGTGGAGAAGAGAAGAGTCTTTTCTTGGAAGTGCTCTCCAACTTCTCATGTTCAGCTCATTTCTACTCATTATTAGGCTGCTGTTTCTGTCTCCCCTTCTTACCTCTCCATGCGTCACCCCAGGCTTCATCAAGCCATGTCCCAGACTGCGGGAAGGCAGGTGGAAACCCTGTCCCATTGAGGGGTTTTAGCCACCTAATGTCTGAATCCTGAGTGACAACTTTCAGAATCTTAAAATCTCTTAATTTGAGTTCCATATCAGATATTATCTGACAGTATTTTAAGAATTGTCTGGAAATTAAGGATTCTCTTGAGATGTTGAAATCTCTCAATCAGATTTAAACAGTTTTTGTTCCATGAGGCAGAAACCACTGTTGGCATCAAGGACTTAATCCAACATGCTGGTTGGACAACTAGAGATATAAACTTCCATTAATAATAACAACAATAACAATACAATAACAATAATGGCTGACATTGTTTTTTATCACTTACAATGTGCCATGCATTACACTAAGTAATTTACATGTATTAAATATTTGCTACTCACACAATCCTTTACGGATAAGGAAATTGAGTCACAGAGAATAACCTGATCAAGATTTAATTCTGTAATATATATATATGTATATAATTATTGATTTCAGAGAGGAAGGGAGAGGGAAAGAGAGATAGAAACATCAATGATGAGAGAGAATTATTGATTGGCTGCCTCCTGCATGCCCCACAGTGGGGATTGAGCCACAACCCGGTCATATGCTCTGACTGGGAATCGAATCGTGACCTCCTGCTTCATAGGTTGACACTCAATCACTGAACCGCACTGGCTGAGCTTAATGCTGTACTTTAAAAGTCAGCAGTAAACTCAAAACTGCCCCGTGCCTAAGGGTTGGGGGTAGGGGTGACTGGAAAAATAAGGTGAAGGGATTAGCTAAAGAAAATATATGCATACCCTATAGACAAGGACTATAGTTTGGTGAAGGCCTAGGAAAGGGGAGGTGGGGTGGGTGCAGGTGGAAAAGTGGGGGGAGGGGGAAGGGATGAAAGGAACACCTGAAACAATGTCAACATTAAACATTTTAAATAAAAAATTGAAAAAATAACTGAACAGGTGTGGCTATAAAGATCAAGTGTTGGCTGCACTCCACTGAGAAAATACAGCAGAGGACATGTCTCATGGCTTCATAACAGCCTTCAAAGCTGGTACTGGAAAGTTCTGAAATGGTGGCAGAGTAAGTGGAAGCTACTCTGACATTCTCCCACCAAACTGGACTTTCAACTAAAATACAGAAAAACCACCCTGAATAATCAACTGAAGACTAACTGCATAGAATCCTGATAACTAAGGATGGAAAGTGGAGACGGCATAGAGACTGGTAGGAAGTGGAGAGGTGGGAGAGGGCTGGCCAGGCACCTACAGGCAGCAGCTGAAGTTCCTGAGGGACGTCTAGCTAGGGAGGCTTCCCACAAAGAACTCTGGGATCTAAACCTCAGGCTGGGCTCCGCAGCCCAGAGCAGCAGAACCGAGAAAGGTGTCCACATAACACCTGGCTGTGAAAAGCAGCAGGATTGTGGTCTACCAGGGGGAATGGCTGGAATGCAGTCACCCTCAAAATATTAGCAAATCAGACCCAGCAATATATTATTAAAAAGATCATACACCATGACCAAGTGGGACTTATTCCAGGGATGCAAGGCTGGTATATTATTCGCAAATCAATAAACGTGATATATCATATAAGCAAATTGAAGGACAAAAATCACATGATCATATCAATAGATGCACAGAAAGCATTCCACAAAAGCCAACACTATTTTTGATGAAAACTCTCAGCAAAGTAGGAATAGAAGATCATACCTCAACATAATAACATCCATATGTGACAAACCTATAGCCAACATCATACTTAATGGGCAAAAACTACCATTTCCCCTAAGAACAGGAACAAGTTAGGGATGTCCACTTTCATCACGCCTTATTCAACATAGCACTGGAAGTCCTAACCACAGCGATCAGACAAGAAGAAAACATAAAAGACATCCAAATTGGACTGGAGGAAGTAAAACTGTCATTATTTACAGATGACATGATATTGTATATAGAAAACCCTAAATACTCCACCAGAAAACTACTATATTTAATAAATGAATTTAGCAATGTAGCAGGATACAAAATGAATACCCAACCAATCAATGGCATTTAAAAAATATATATTTTATTGATTTTTTACAGAGAGGAAGGGGAGGGATATAGAGTTAGAAACATCGGTGAGAGAGAAACATGGATCAGCTGCCTCTTGCACACTGACTAATGGGAATCAAGGCTGCAACCAAAGTACATGCCCCTGACCAGAATCGAACCCAGGACCCTTCAGTCCATGGACTGATGATCTATCTACTGAGCCAAACTGGTTAGGGATCAATGGCATTTTTATACACTAGAGAAACTGATAAAACAATCCCATTTACATTGTAACAAGAACAGATACTTAGGAATAAACTTAAGGATTTCTATAAAAGATTTGTCCTCAGAAAACTACTGGACATTGAAAAAAAGAGCAGAAGATATAAACAAGTGGAAGAATATACCATGTTCATGGATTGCTAGAATTAACATTATTAAAATGTCCATACCACACAAAGCAATCTATAGATTCATTGCAATCCCTATTAAAATGCCAAGAGCATATTTCACAGATCTAGAACAAACTCTCCAAAATTTATATGGAATAATAATAAAATAAAAAGAACTTCACAAATAGCTGCAGCAATCTTGAAGAAGAAGAACAAAGTTGGAGGAATTATAATATCAGATATCTAATTATACTACAAAGCCACTAAATTCAAAACAGCCTGATACTGTCAAAGAATAGGCATATAGATTAATTGAGCAGAAGAGACCTCAGAAATCAACCCAAACCTTTATGCTCAATTAATATTTGACAAAGGATGCAAGAGCATACAATGAAGTCAAGGCAGTCTCTTCAATATATATGGTGCTGGGAAAATTAGACAGGTGATTAAAAAAATGAAACTAGACAACATTAAAAATAGATAAAAAACTTACATGTAACTCATGAAACCATAAAAATCCTAGAAGAAAACATAGGCAGTAAAATCTCAGACGTTTCTCATAGCAATATGTTTACTGATACATCTCCTAAGGCAGTGGTTGGCAAACTCATTAGTCAACAGAGCCAAATATCAACAGTACAATGATTAAAATTTCTTTTGAGAGCCAAATTTTTAAAATTTAAACTTCTTCTAATGCCACTTCTTCAAAATAGACTCGCCCAGGCCGTGGTATTTTGTGGAAGAGCCACACTCAAGGGGCCAAAGAGCCACATGTGGTTTGCAAGCCACAGTTTGTCGACCACTATCCTAGGGCAAAGGAAACTAAGGAGGAAATAAACAAATGGGGCTACTTTAAAATAAAAACTTATGCACAGCAAAAGAAACCATCAGCAAAATGAAAAGAGAGTCCAATGTATGAAATAATATATTTGCTAATGATACATCTGATAAAGGGTAAATATCTAAAATATATAAGAAACTCACACAATTTATCAAAAGGAAGACAAACCAATAAAAATGGGCAAACCTAAGTAGACACCTATTCAAAGTGAACATACAGAAGACCAAGAGACCTATGAAAAAATGCTCAAAGTCACTAATCATCTGAAAGCTGCAAATTAAAACAAGGTATCACCTCACACCTGTCAGAATGGCTACCATCAACAAATCAACAAATGGCAAGTGCTGGCAAGACTGTGGAGAAAAGGGAAACCCTAGTACACTGCTGGTGGGAATGCAGACTGGTGTGGCAATTATGGAAAACAGTATGGAGTTTCCTCAAAAAATTAAAAATGGAACTGCCATATGACACAGTGATTCCATTTCTAGGAATATATCCTAAGAAACTTGAAAAAAAATAAACAAGAATAGATACCCTCTATGTTCATAGCAGGGCAATTTACAATAGCTACAATTTGGAAACAGCCCAAGTGCCAATTAGCAGATAGGTAAGTTGATATAAAAAAAAAAAAAGCTGTGGTACATTTACACTATGGGATATTATGTGGCTGTAAAAAGAAGGAAGTCTTACCATTTTTTCAACAGCATGGATGGACCTGGAGAGTATTATACTAAGTGAAATAAGCCAGCCAGAGAAAGATAAGTATCACATGATCTCACTCATATGTGGAATCTAATGAACAAAATAAACTAATGAACAAAATAGATTCAGAGACATAGAAGCATGGAACAGACTGGTGAATTTCAGAGGGAAGGCAGAGGTGGGGGTGAAATGGGAGATTAACCAGGGAATTTATATGCATAAATGCATAACCCATGGACACAGACAATGGTGTGGTGAAGGCCTGGGAGGGGTAGGTACGGGATTGAGGGAATCAATGGAAAAAAACCCCAAAGGAGACATCCATATACTTTCAATAATATAAACACATTAAAAAAGCAAAAACAAACAGTCCTGGAAATGCCAAGATTTACAACAATATACTTTTATGAATTTAATTAAGAATATATTATAATATAGTAGTTTCCTTAGTTTTTCATTCAACACATTTTTACTGAGTGCTTATTAATCTGCATTAGGCACTGATGTAGAAAAAAAATCTTACCCTTATGGAATTTAAAACTAAATTGCCACATTCACATATTATTAAAATATAGAAAATAGAGAAAAAATTCAGCAATGATAAACCACCTCAACATTATCACTATTATAATTTCAATATTTTTTCTAATTTATTCCCCAGGATTATATTTGTTTTACCTAACTTCTTGAAATACATATAATTGTATTTAAAACATGTCAGAGAAAAAAAAAAGTGTTCATTTTTGGAAAACTATTTTTTTTTTTACTTATCATTTAGTGGAATTTTTTATGATATTATAATTTGCATGTTTTAAAAACAGTGTCAAGAAAAATCATGTTGAGAGTGCTTCCTAAGGATTGTATATAATTAAAAAATTTTGTGTAGAAGCACTACCCTGTTTTCCCGAAAGTAAGACATCCCCTGAAAATAATACCTACTTCCAGTTTGCCTCTCACTGTAATATAAGGCATCCTCCCCCAAATAAGCCCTCCCCAATAATATTTTTATTCTTGAAACTGAAAAAGCCTGGGCCACACAAACAGTTATAAGAAAGTGGGTCGATTTAGTGCTGCCGCTTGTTATGCGAGGGAGCCAAAGAGGTCTGCTAGTCTGCCATGCAGCCAGCACTCACTGCGCTAAAGACATGAAGAAATTTCTTCACAAAAGAAAAATAGATCAAATAATGATTCCCGCAGCAATGACGGCCTATCTCCAGACTCTTGATATTGCAGTAAACAAGCCATTCAGGGACAATTTGCACATGGAAATTAATGACTACATTGAAAATAGAATGGAGAGAAATCAGCGTGGAAACTTTGTGAAACCTAAACTGCAAGAGGTTGTGACTTGGGTGAAGAATTCATGGGAGAAAATCACTGACAGTTGCATTGCAAATGCACTACGAGCAGGCTACCTTGACAAGAAGTACGAATTTAAGGATAGTGCTATTGCTAAACATGAGAGATTTGGTCCACTGATTCTGAAAGAAATGGAATCACAAGAAATTCACCAGGAAATTCAGGGTTTGGATTGTTATGATGATGTTCCAGAAGATGATGACATGACTGTCATTGAATAAATCTTACTTTGTGTTCATACTGATAAATACCAGTATCAGTAAATGTACCATAGGTTGTTGTACATGGAAATAATGGTAGTAACAAGAAATTCTTGATACCGTAGGATTCACAGTTTGTCTGGTTATGCTGGTTTGTGATGATAAATTTCCTTTTTTTTTGTTTTTTGTTTTTTGTTGTTGTTGTTGTTCAACAATAAATGTGTACCATATTCTTCTTCATGGAAAAATAAGACATCCCCTGAAAATAAGACCTAGTCCATCTTTAGGAGCAAAATTAATATAAGACACTGTCTTATTTTTGGGGAAACAGGGTAGTAATTTCTTAAAGTTCAATTACAGTCAATTGCTTTTTTCTTATCCAATTATTGAATATTGTCTGAGGTTCAGCAGATAAATCAAACTACAATGCCAAAGAAAAAGAAATTCTGATTGACTAAGTGATTAGCCAGTGATAGAATTATTAGATTACATTAATTGTATATTATAGTATCACACCTATTTTTTATCACACCTTCTAGTGGAGGCATCATTATTGTTATATTATTAGAGAACATGAGGTAACTACTTTGGTGATTTTATTCTTTTGTATATATTTTCAAAATGTCTAAACTTTAGATTTTCTATGCTCTGGTTTGTTGTACAGATAGTTTATAATGAGTTCATAGTACATTATAAGAGGCAATTCAAATGAAACTAAGCTGAACTTCCTCTAGGTCCAATAAACATATTAAAGTCACATACAAAATGCAATCATGTTACCTGTTTTCCCATTGTTATGAATGAATGTGTTTTCCAAAGATGTTTTATCCCAACCCTGAAATTTAAGTTTCTTAAGATTCACATTTACTTGTGTAATATCTTCATCAATATTGATAGGAGATTGTTTGGGGCTATTACATGTTGGATATTTCTTTCCCCAATTTTTTTGATTCAATGCTCCTAGGAAAAGAAAAGGGTAAGAAGTTAGTTTCATAAATTATCACACAAAAGCTAACTTTTACATTATAAAGTAATGAATCCATTACATTAAAATATATATAATAGAAAGAAAATTGAGACATCTTTGAAACAATTCATAAAACAACTATGCCTTGATTTAGATTCTGGGTTTTAATGTAATACATTATAAAAAACAGGCCTCTAGAACAACAACATCAAGTCCAGAGATCAACAGCCTTTCTGTAGCCACTACACTCTCCCAAAGCAACAGAAAGCCTGACTGTCTTGCCCATGTTTGAGCCAGGCCAAGGTTTTCCATGACTGATGTTGAAAGAAATTATAAGTAAACAACATCCACCCCACTGTATCTGCAGTCTATGCAATCTACTTCTTGTGATAAAACTGCAATTTTCAAACAGTGTGCTGCAAGAATTTTTTAAACATGCAATACTTGATTATTTAGTGAAGGGCCCTGACTTCTTTTTCCTAGATTGTCAAATAAAAATATGACAACAGTCAACACAACAGCAGCCATCTGGTATGAATGCCCTGTCTTGAACCATAAATAAATATGTCATATAATCTTGTTGGTCACATCACATAAGGTTAATTTGTTTTTTTAACATATATATATATATATTTATTTCAGAGAGGGAGAGGGAGAGAGAGACAGAAGCATCAAGGATGAGAGAGAATCATTGATCACCTGCCTCCTGCCTACCCCGCTACTGAAGATTAAGCCCACCACCCAGACATGTGCCTGGATTAGGAATTGAACCAGGACCTCCTAGTTCAGAGGTTGATGCTCAATCACTGAGCCATGCCAGCTGGATATGATTCTTGATATGAGAAATCCTTTATAGGCAACTGAATTTTTAAAAAGTCACTTTGGGAAAAAAAAGGGTAGGTAATCACTATTATTATTTTTTTAATCATTCAAAATTATATCTACTATTTTGTCAGATCAGCAAAAAATATTTTTCGGGGTGTGCCCAAAAAATTTTGTGACACTAAAATCACTGTGATAAAGAACTCAGTGAAGATGGACTTCCATGCAAGCTCTACTAATGTGACAAAACTAGTTGTGCATAATCCATTTTATGTATAATTGAATATTTAAATTATATTCCCCATTAAATATAAGCAGGTACATCTAAATATTAATCCTATCTAATAAAAGAGTAATATGTAAATTTGACCATACCTTGACCACACCCACAAGCAACGCCCACAAGCCACTCCCACCAGCCAATCAGGAGCAGATTATGCAAATAAACCTCAACCAAGATGGCTGCTGCCACTGAGAGCAGGAGGAAGGCTTGGGTTTCCCTGGCAACAGAGGAAGCCAAGCTTTCTGCCTGCCATTGCCTGCCTCGGCCTCCACTCAATGTTACAAAGTTTTAATTATAAAAGATACACAAATGGCAGCAGCCACTGAGCTGGAGAAAACAGAGGCTTGGGTTTCCCTGGAAATGGAGGAAGCCAAGTTTTTAGCCTGCTGTTGCTGGCCTAGGGCTCCACTCTAGTCTACAAAGTTTCAAACAGAAATGGCTGCCACCCTGGAACCAGCAGAAGGCTTGGCTCAGCTCCAGGCTACAAAGTTTTAATTGTAGATGTAGATTAATGCCAGATCACAGGCCCCTCACCCAGGCCACCCCTCACCCCAAGGGAACCCCCAACCTGATCTGGGACACCCTTCAGGGCAAACCAGCTGGCCCCCACCCATGCACCAGGCCTCTATTCTATCTAATAAAAGAGTAGTTTGCAGATTGACTGTCACTCCCACACACAAGAGAGCTGCCCCCATGTGGTCAAAGATCCTGCCCCGATGTGGACACAAGATGGCCACCACAATATGGCCAGCAGAGAAGGGCCATTGGGAGGTTCCAGGCCCTGCAAGGGAGGGCAGTTGTGGGCAATCAGGCCAGCAGGTGAGGGCAGTTGGAAGGGACCAGGCCTGCAAGAGAGGGCAGTTGGGGGCGATCAAGCCTGCAGGGGAGGGCAGTTAGGGGTGACCAGGCTGGCAGAGGAGGGAAGTTTGGGGCAAACAGGCTGGCAAGGGAACAGTTAGACACCAGGGTAGTGGTTAGCGGGTGATCAGGCTGGCAGGCAGAAGCGGTTAGGGGCAATCAGGGAGGCAAGCAGGTGAGCAGATTGGAGCCAGCAGTCCTGTATTGTGAGAAGGATGTCCGACTGCCCGTTTAGGCCCGATCCTACCAGGATCATCCCTTGAGTGGTCCCAGATTGGAGAGGGTGCAGGCTGAGCTAAGGGACATGCCCCCCCACCCTCGTACACAAATTTGGTGCACCAGGCCTCTAGTATTACATAATACATTTATACTCATAATTCAGCTCAGGAAAAAAATAATGAGCAGTCATACCATGAAACTGCCTGTATAGCCAGGGGCGATTAGGTAATTCATTCCCTAGTGAGATATCTACCAAAATCTACAGGTGCTATTTCTTTTTTTAATCTAACTCTACTCCTGGAGAGCACTTGAGTATCAGATGCTTTAAGTATGCACCGTGATGCACATGTCAGCTTCCAGGAACAGCTCTAATGAAGAGTAATACTACGCTTATTTCACTAAAGAAATTGGCACGAGGACAAAAAAACACTGCTCCTTTTACTATGTTAGAGCAAGAGAAGCAGAGAAAATGCAGCACAAACCAATAAGGCCCTTTGTTTGCTTAAATTTTTAATATAGTGAAATAAATCCAAGACACCCAGCACGAATCTTACAGTTGTGGTTCACAGAAACATACAGATTTAAGTCTGTGGTACCAGTGCCAGTGACGTATAAGCCTGCTATTTCTCATAGCAGTTCGTGCTCATCTCTATTTGGCTTCCTGTTTGGTTTATCCAAACTGAACAACTGAAACCAGCTCCTCCTTTAATATGTGTGGTCCCTTAAACTCAGAAGTCAGCCTGATGTCTCTTTCCTCCTCAGCAAGCACTTTGGGTCTACCTTCAAAGCATATCGCTAATCAGACCATTTCTCATCTCCTGTTACCAACCTAGCCCAGCCCAGCCCACACTGATCATTAGTTTATGTCTTTCTCTTTCACAAGCAGCATTGCCATCACCTAGGAGATTGTTAGGAGACACAGGTCACAGTCTTACTAAGTCAGGATCTAATTTTAACACAATCCCCAGGAGATTCACACACATATTAAATTCTGAGTCGCAATAGCTTAGGCATCTCCAGTGCTTTCTCTCTGATCACCTTCTTCTCCTGTCCCTCCCACAATTCTGTTCCCCAGTTACACAGTTGGCAGGATTATGAAATGCTTCCCCCACCCAATTCCCACACCTATATGTCTAGGTACTAACAGTGGCCTCAGGCTGGTAGCCAGCCAAAACAAACAAGCCACTGCCAATACGGCAAATACTGCATGATTCCACTTATTTGCAGCATATACAGCTGTCACACTCACACAGATAGGAAGCAGAATGGTGATTACCAAGAAATGGAGGGAGGGATAAAGGGAAGTTATTTCATGGGTACAGAGTTTCAAATCTGCAAGATAAAAAATGTCTTAAAGATGTTCCACAATAATGTAAGTATACTTAACTAATGAACTGTGTACACTTAAAAAATGGTTAAGAGGGTAAATTTTATACTATGAAATTCTTACCACAGTAGGAAAATGACTAGAATGGCAAAAACAAACATACAAACATTGGGGACCTGGACCTCAATCTTGCAACGACAAGGAAGTGAATTCGGCCAACAACTTGCATGAGCTAGAAGCAGGACTCTGCCCTGAAAGGGGCATCTTGGTTTCAGATTTATGAGACGCTGAGCAGAGAATCCAGCTAAATGGTCCCTCCTCTTCGACTCTAGACCCATGCAAACGGTGAGATAACAAATACACGTTGTTTTAAGCCATTAAAATTGTACTAATCTGTTGTGCAGGGTAAGAAAACAAATGCAACAATTAGGTGAAGTAATATTTTAAAATATGTTTCAAATTGCGTGGCCCTCCTTGGCTTGGGTCTCTCCAGTAACTTCATTTCATGCAGAGTAAAATGTAAAGGAACATGTTGCAATGGCTGACGGATGCCACATGATATCACCACTGACATCCTCCCTAATCTCATTTCCCATTGCTCTGTGGAGCCGGCTCCACTCTAGCCACACTGGCTTTTCTGTTCCTGGGACGTGGGTAGCCTCAGGGCCCAGCACTTGCTGCCCCCTCTTCCCAGAAGGCTTTCTGAGATGCTGGGCGAGGCGCTCTCTCACTGTCTTGCTTCAGTGAGGCCCCTGCCCAAATGCATCTTGTTAGAGGCTTCCTCTGAACATTCTGTATAAAATACATTCCCTACCCTGGTCACTCCCGATTCCCTCTCTTTTATTATTTTTGTTCTCCTTAGATATTAATTGTGTGTATTTGTTCCTGTACCCTAGAACCTGGTGGTGGTGGGGGGAAGCTCTGGCACATAACGTAGGTGGTCAATAAACATTTGATGAATGATTGAATCAGACAAATAAATGATGATGTCTTTTGTTATATGAATTTGTGCTCATGGGGATCTAACATTGAATGGCAACAGAAAGAAAAAAAAAGAAAGAAAACCACTTCTAACCTCAACAGTAGGTCACATTTTACTGTTTGCCATATACTTTTGTTGGGTAGTCCCTACTAAACTTCTGCTGAAGGATAATCAAGAAAGACAGGAAGTCCAACCTAAATGTTATCTGACATTTTATAACACAGTGATCCTGAGTGAGAAAGACTAGGTTTGAAGTGAATCAAATAGTTACACTGAGTGTGGACCTAGTTTAAAACATTACTAGAGCGTGGGATAAAATACAGGGTCAAGAAGCCTCCTTAATATTTGTGACTAAAAGAAAATAAAAGAGGCAGAGTAGGAAAAATAATATTTTATGAAAAGGTTGTAAAAGAGAAAAAGTCCCACAAAAAGAAAAAAAAAACATTTTTTAAAAGCTATAAAACAACAGAAGCCCAGTGAGGTTCTTTTTGCACAGGACTCTAGAAATTAGGTTCTTTCAAATCATCATAAGTACAAAACCAAGGGAAGTAAAATATAATGTGTTAAAATTTGCACAAAGATGAAACATAGATCAAAGAAACATTAAATGTATTGTACCTGTCTTTAATAATAAAATGTTAGATTAATGTTATGCTTAAACATTTTCAAAACTCCCAAATTAACATTTTTAATGTCACAGTTGGAGAGCTCAGTCCACATGGTGGTTAAAGCTATGATGATGTGCCTGAGAAAGCAGGTGTACAGAATTCATTAGAACAATATCTACTGCATTATTAGTGCATGTGCTGAAGAAGAACTTAGGAGAGTCCCTGTAGTTGTAACACAAAATCATCAGGCTGATTACCCACAAGGAGAACTAGGAGGACTGTAGAGTACTAAATGTCAGCTCTAGAAAATTAAAATAAATTATTCATTCACATAGTCATCCATTCTTTCATCCAATTATTGACTTACCTGGATTAGTACCACTCCCATAAATTTCCTGTGGTTATCTCTAGTGGAGCATATAAGAGACTGTATTTTGTTTGTTAACTTATTTACTACCTATTGAATCTGTATCTTTTAAAATATATATATTTTAATTGATTTTTTACAGAGAGGAAGGGAGAGGGATAGAAAGTCAGAAACATCAATGAGAGAGAAACATCGATCAGCTGCCTCCTGCACACTTCCTACTGGGGATGTGCCCGCAACCAAGGTCCATGCCCTTGACTGTAATTGAACCTGGGACCCTTGAGTCTGCAGGCCAACACTCTATCCATTGAGCCAAACTGCTTAGAGCTCATCTGTATTTTATTGCCAAACTCCCAGGTGGGCACACAGAAACAAATGAAATTTTCACAAAATAGTCTTTGTGGAACTGATGAATGTATTCAGTATTTAAATTAGAATTCCAAGCAGAACAGAAATTAATTCTAGGCTTTGTAGGAGATATACAAACATGGATTCAAGTTTGTTGAGTTGCTTTTTTATTCTTGCATTTCAGAGATTGGGGGCATGTGACATAAGAACTAGACAAATGCCTCAAGGAGTAGGTGAGTTGAAGGTAGGTCCACAGGGATAGTAAAAGCACACAAGTGAGCCATGAGAAATGGTAGGATCCTCACCAGCAGAGAGGGAACCAATAGTATGTCTGGTTGAGCTGTGAGCTGGAGGGAGCTCCGTGTGGCAGAAATGTGCAGGCAATGCTCAGAGAGAAGTGAGCAACCCAGCTTGGGCCACTGAGCAAAGAGTGGCTGCCAAGGACCTCCAGATGGAGATGGAAGAGCAGACTGTGTGGGCCAGTGGAGGCACAGAGGCCTTGGAAGAGTAAAGGCATTCACAACAGTACTGTTAGAGAGATGAAGCTGGCAGGACTGCAGAATAGGCAGAGAAAGCAAGGCTGTATAATTAGCAGACATTTCATAGGCATCAATTATTTGTTTTCGTTCACTTTTTACAAATCCCTATGCAAGGGACTGAGTGTTGGCCTTTTCAGATTTTATATGTTGAAATCCGAATCCCCAATGGGATGTATTTGAAGGCAGGTCTTTGGGAGATGATTAGGTCACGAGGGCTGAGCCCTGGTGAATGAGCTTGGTGCCACGTGAGAGAGACTCAGAGAGATCCCTGGCGCTTCCCACCAGGTGCCTGTAACGGAAAGATAGCAGCCTGGTAAACGACCCCCACTAGACACCGAATCTGCTTGGCACTTTGATCTTGGACTCCGAACCTCCAGAGTGTGAGAAATGGATTTCTGTTGTTTATAAGCTATCAGCCTATTGGATTTTGGTATAGCAGCCTGAAAAGGCGTACGGACTACAATATGTCTGTGTCTTATTCATGTTGTAATTTCAGCAACTTTCTTAGAACTCCACTTAAGGATTAAACATTTCCTGAATGAATAAATACTTCAACAAGATATCTACAGTTACCTACCCTTCTCAGTCTTTGTATTATATATGTTGACCAATTATTGTCTTAAATAAAAACATATTTAAAAAATATTCTATGTGAGGAGATATTACTTTATCAGTCTCTAACAAAAAGAAAGAAAGGAAGGAAGGAAAGAAGGAAGGAAAGAAGGAAGGAAAAAATGAAGGAAGGAAGGAAGGAAAGGAGGGAGGAAGGAAGGAAAAAGAATGTTTTCACTGTTTGGAGAAAAAAAGTAAGAAAATAAAAGTTTTAAAAACCAATTATTCCTGTCTATTTTTACATTATTCCTATTGAGTCTTCCCTACCAATGTGAGAAAAATTGATAAAATAATTGTAATATTGTTTAAGGTATTCAGCAGAAAGCCACTGAAAATTCACAAAAATTTGATAAAAATTCCAATATGATTTATTTTAAGTTACCATAAGGTGCTATTACTTAACAAGATTTGATTAACAGTTAGTTGATTTAGAACTGATTACTCAAATAGCAAGCTATTGTTAAGAAAGACATATTTTAATGAATTTATTTTCCAGGCCAAATTATATAATTTATTTTAGAGAGAGAAAGGGAGAGCGGGGGAAGCATCTATGTGAGAAACATTTATCAGTTGACTCCCATATGTGCCCAACTTGGGATGGAACCTGAAAACTAAGTATGTGCCCTGACTGGGAATTGAACTCAGCACCTTTTGGTGTTCAAGATGACAGTCCAAGCGAGTCACTGAGGCTGGGGCTCTGGTCCAGATTTTGTGTTAAGAAAATGTTTGCATCTTTACATGTAAAAATATTCAAAGGCAAATATAAATGTAATATTGGTATAAGCTGTAGTAATGATTATAACATTTATTACTAATTGCCTTGAATATACTCCAAGATTCCATACACTATAAATTACAGCTTTATGAATTACTGTGGCCCAATGCAGTAGTGTTTCTACTGCTGTAGCCTGGTATCCAATATTCACTAATTAAATCGGAAAAACACAGCTGAAACTGAGCAAGCTCTAGAAACCATGAAGAGTTCTTATTAGTCTACCTAGCACTTCTAAAAAGGAAGACAAGGCTTAACTGATTAAAGTCATGACCTTTATATTTGCATGATTCCAAATGAGTCCACTGTGTTTGAATTTCAGGCTTCAGAATGAAGGCAATGCAGGCTGACAAAGTGCAGGACATTCCATAGTATTTGCTGTTAACTAACTAACCTCACTGAAAAGCAGGCAAACTACCTGTGGAATGATCGGAGAGAAACAGAGTGAGATTTCTTTACTTTGTCATTGCAGACTGGCTATCACTGATGATATAATAAATACAGAACCAAAGGGGGAAAAAAAAGCACTGCAAATTACTTCTTGGTTGAGGAAAAGCTCTTAAAGGGCCTTAGAGTCACTGTGAATGCTTGTGGTCATCAACATTCCTCTTCTCCAATAACCGCTGAGCCAGGCTCCTTTGCAAGGAAGCAATGGCACAACAGATAGCATGGGTTTTCTGACAGTAACACCACCATCTCCTCTGCCCCCACGGGTTGCTGTCCACATACTTATTGCTGCCATGGAGTGTGACTCTTGGCTCTGTTTCCTACTTTTGGACCAGAGATTCAGAGTTGAAGTCTGAGACACAGATATCCTTTGTCTTTCTATTTGTGATAAGCTTTTTGATACAATTTTCTGCGGTATTATTTTATTGTTTTGTGTAAGGTTCTACGCCGCCATGAAGAAACTGCAGGCAGGGAGTCCGAATGAGTGAGCGAATTAATCAGGCTTTATTGGGGGTCTTTATTGGGGGTCTCCGGGCGGGTTCACAGGCTCGGCGGGGAATGGAGCCTGGGAAGCCGCGCCCTGTGACTGGGGCCAGGGGAAGGGGAAAAGAGGGGACCCAGTTCGACCTCCTCCCGGACTGCCTGGGAGAACAGTCCGGGAGAAAAGGTGCCACGTGGCGCACTGAGACACCTTTTAAAAGGCCAGAACAGGCAGGGGTTGGGCCCAGGGCGGAATGGGAAGGGGTAGGACACAGGGCACTCTGGTATGTGATTGATTGGTGGCTCAATGTCTCTGTCAATTACATCATAACTCTGCCCACCAGTTGGGGGTGGGGGGATACCTATCACTTTGGTTGAAGAGAACACTGTCTATAGGACCAAACATTATGGTTTAATCCCTGTATAGATCCATCAGTTCCTCCTTTCTATAAACACTGATTATGGAGTTCTTTCTTAATCAGATCTCCGTGCATGCTTCTGCTCCATGTAAGGACTAAGAAAAAGCTGTAGGAAGATATTATAAATCCATTGCTTCAGCTGGGAAGTTTATATTTTGTATTATCTCTGCATCCCATCAAAATTTAATCCCAATGAAGGCAGCTTTCATTTATTCAGTGGTTCACTCAGTCATCAAATATTTAACAAAGTGCCTAGTGGGAGATAGAATATAAATCTGGCACAAAAGATTCAAATATGAATAAAACAGCACACATCATCAAAGAATTCATGCTCTAGTGAGACCTAAGACATATTAACTGTGAATTGTAATACAATCTAATACGTATGACAGCAGAGAGATGCATGGAGTATTCCAGGGACATAAAAATGTTGTGCCTAATCCAGACAGGACAAGAGACAAAGAAGACTTTTGAATGACAAAATACTTGAGAGAAGTCTTAAATAATGGGCAAGGATCATAAAATTGAAATGGGGAAGAAAGTCAGGGCCGAAGGTATCTAGAAGGAGAGGACAGCATGAGCACTGAATGGTTATTTGGGAAAAACAGCAGGAAGTTCTATGTGATAATACAGAAAATGCAAGGCAGGGAGGGAAGAGGAATGAGTAGAGGTGAGTAAATTTGAGGTTTTAAATGCCAGGATAAAGAGTTTGAACTTTTTCTGATAGGTTATTGAAGGGATTTAAGTTGGAGGTACTTTGCAACAGGGCTCATTTGCCCCTCACCTTCAAACTAACACCTTCCTCCGCCCCCACAACATACACATAACACCCTGAGGTGTGGTCCTCTTACTTGATTTAAGACCCATATACCAAGGGGCCAGATGCAACAGAATCAAAGCAAATTCCATTGAGCTTCACATATAGCATACCAAAGACTTTTTGTGTATGTGTGTTTTGTTATTTGTGTTTTTCTTCCTTTTGTGTTTTGTTTGTTTGATTTTAATTTTCTTTTTCTCTCTTCACTTGCATAGTCTCTAATTGCTATTTTTTATTTCAGTCTGTTTTTTTTCTTTCTCATGCTCTTTACTTTTTGTTAATTCTTATTTTTAATTCAATTTATTTTCTTTTCTCTGTTACCACTTTTCTTTTCCTATTCTACATTTTATTTAATTTAGTATTTTATTTAGTATTAGTTACTAAAATTATTATTATTTTATTTTTATTTTCTATCTTTTATTTTTATACTTACCTTATTTCTGATCGCTTCCTTCTTTGCTTTCATAGTCTCTTTTACTTTCTTATTTATTTATTTTATTTCCTCTTCTAATTCTTCTGGTCTCATGTATTCTAGTGTTCTTTTTTTAGTGTCCGTTTTTCATTTGTTTGCATTTTAGTCTTCTGGTTGAGGTTGTTGTTTTATTATTATTGGTACTGGTATTTGTTTTCCTTTTTTAGTTTTTATTGTTGTTTTCTTCATATTCTTTTTTGTTTAGTCTAGTTCTGTTAGCACCTGTATAACAGTTGGCATAATGTGTTTGGTGTTGAGACTCACGGTCAACAAGCCTGAGGGCTGAGCACATCCACAAACATAACAACAACTATCAAGACCCAAATTCAACAGGAGAACCCAAATAACTCACACAAGGGTCATTCCTAGATCACCAAACTTAGATCAAGGAGATTATACCACTAGGTCCCATAAGATGGCCATCCCACCAAGATCAAGAGGCATAGTAGTATTCTCTGACACACTGAAACAAACACAAAGAAACAGAAAAGAAGGGGAAACAAAGAAATGGGTCCCAAATGAAAGAACAGAAGGAATAGCCAGAAAAAAATTTAAGTGAAATTGAGAGCAATTTATCATACATAGAGTTCAAAGTAATGGTTATAAGGATGTTCAAACAACTTGAGAACTGTAAGGGATATAGTGGAAACTATTTCAGCATGAAAACTGAATAGAAGCCATGAATAAGAACCAATTGGAAATAATGACATACCTGAAATAAAGAATACCATGTAAGAAATCAAGAGTAGATTAGAAGAAACTGAGGACCAAATCAGTGAAGTATAAGGTAAGAGAGAAAAACACACACGATCTGAGCAGCAATTGGAAAAAAAAGATATTAAAAAGCAGGAAGATAGTTAAAGGGAGCTGTGGTACAACATGAAATGGAACAATGTCCATATCATATTGGTACCAGGGGAAGAAGAATCTGAGCAAGGAATAAAGAACCTTTTTGGGAAAAAAATGACAGAAAGCTTCCTTAACCTGTTGAAAGAAAAAGTCATTCAAGTTCAGGAAACACAGAGAGTCCCAATCAAGATGACTCCAAAATTACCCACACCTAGATACATCATAATTAAAATGGCAAACATTAAAGACAAAGAAGAACCTTAAAGGTAGCAAGAAAGAACAGAAAGTTACTTATAAGAGAACTCCCACTACACTGTCAGCTGATTTCTCAATAGAAACACTTCAGGACAGAAGGGAGTGGCATAAATATACAAATTAATGGATTCAAGACTACTCTATCCAGGAAAGCTATCACTCAAAATGGAAGGTGAAATAAAGAGCTTCACAGACAAAAGACTAAAAGAATTCATCATCACTAAAACAGCACTGCAAGAGAGGGACTGTTATAATAATAACTAGAGGCCCGGTGCATGAAATTCATGCACGAGGGGTAGGGGAGGAGTGTCCCTCAGCCCAGCCTGCACTCTCTCCAATCTGGAACCCCTTGAGGGATGTCCAACTGCCCATTTAGGCCCAATCCTACTGGGATCGGACCTAAACGGGCAGTCGGACATTCCTCTCACAATCTAGGACTGCTGGTTCCCAACTGCTCACCTGTCTGCCTTCCTGATTGCCCCCTAACTGCTTCTGCCTACTAGGCTGATCACTCCCTAACCACTCCCTTGCCAGCCTGATTGATGCCTAATTGCTCCCCTGCTAACCTGTTTGCCCCTAACTGCCCTCCCCTACAGGCCTGGGTCTCCCCCAACTACCCTCCCCTGCAGGCCCAATCACGCCCAACTTCCCTCCTCTGTCAGCCTGATCACCCCTAACTTCCCTCCGCTGCAGGCTTGATTGCCTCCAACTGCCCTTCCTTGCAAGTCTGGTTTCTCCCAAATGCCCTCACCTGCTGGCCTGAACACCCACAACTGCCATCCCTTGCAGGCATGGTCCCTACCAACTGCCCTCCCCTGCGGGCCATCTTGTGGCGGCCATCTTGTGTCCACATGGAGGTAATCTTCCAAAACTCAGAGTTATCCTAATTCCAAAACCAGATAAAGACACCACAAGTAAAGAGAATTACAGGGCACTATTCTAATGAACATAGATGATAAAATCCTCAACAAAATATTAGCAAATCATACCCATATATATATTAAGACATAATCAAGTAGAATTTATTCCAGGTAAGTAAGGCTGGTATAATATATGCAAATCAATACATGTGATACATCGCATAAACAAAATAAAGCATAACAATCATATGATCATTTCTTTAGACTCAGAAAAAGCATTCAACAAAATCCAGCACCCATTTTTTATAACACCTTTTAGTACAGTGGGAATGGGGGCATCATACCTAAAAATAATAAAAGCCTTATATGCCAAGCCTATAGCCAACATCATACTCAATGGGGAAAAACCTATAAGTGAAGAATAGGAACAAGACAAGGATGTCTGCTTTCACCTCTCTTATTCAACACCAGTGGCCCGTACATGGAGTCATGCATATTGAAAGGAAATTAATTAAAAGAAATATTTTAATATCACTATTCGCCTTTTCTCTATAATAGAAGTGTCAGAGGTTAAATAAAATTAGTAAAATGTATACGAAAATAATATATAAACAATGACAATATAACAACAACAAAGACATGATATAGAAACAACAAAAACATGATATAAAAACAGACACTGCTTTTTTTTCAGCTTCAGAATGGCCACAGAAACAGTCAAATTTATGATCGGCAACGACAGCTTGAAACACACATGCGTGAGTGGTACCAGCAAGAGCTTTATACGTATTGTGCATGCTTGAGTCAACGTTTATTTTTAAACTGGCAGCCTGGTGCACGAAAACTCATGCACTCGGGGTGGGAGGAGAGGGTCCCTCAGCTCAGCCTACACCCTCTGGCATCCTGAGAACCCTCAAGAGATGTCTGACTAACAGGGAGTGGGCCTAAGTCACAGTCGGACATCCTTAGCGTTGTGGAGCATGTGTAAGAGGCTCCTGCCACTGCTGCTATGCTTGCAGCCATCCGCCTGGCTGTGGCTGAGTGGAGCTCCCTTGTGGGAGCCAACTGACCACCAGGGGGAAGCTCCTGGAATAAGTACCTGCTCCCCGGGGGTCAGTGCGCATCATAGTGACCAGTCATTCCACTGTTAGGGTCAATTTGCATATTACATTTTTATTATGTAGGAAGGGTTGCCAGTACACATCATATGTACCGGCCGGTCAGTTAGATGGTCACTTAGCCTTTTATTTATATAGATGGTACTGAAAGTCCTAGCCACAGCAATCAGACAAGAAGAAAAAAATAAAAGGCGTCCACATTTGAAAGGAGGAAGGAAAATTATATTATTCATAGATGACAAAATATTGTACTTTAGATTTTTGAGGTTAGGAAGTCATTTCCTTTATCAAAGTAAGTTTTTCTCCACAAGTATTTACTTTGCAAATAGTATCTACTTGGGGCCATTCAAAATGTTGTTATTTTTTTTTCACATGATAGTTCTGTAAATATATGAATATTGACAATGTAGACTCATGAGTCTTTTCTTTTTCATGATAGAATCACATCTGTTTACATATGTCAAGACTCTTTACCAATGCAGGAGGATGGTATTCTTCCAAATACTCTCCAACTTGTTTATCTTTTTTGAAAGCTTGGCATGTGGAGGAGGGCTTAACCTTCTTTAATAAATGGAAATACAGATGAGCTTGCTTTCCTTCCTTCCTTCCTTCCTTCCTTCCTTCCTTCCTTCCTTCCTTCCTTCCTTCCTTCCTTCCTTCCTTCCCTTCCCTTCCTTCCCTTCCTTCCCTTCCCTTCCCTTCCCTTCCCTTCCCTTCCCTTCCTTCCCTTCCCTTCCCTTCCCTTCCCTTCCCTTCCCTTCCCTTCCCTTCCCTTCCCTTCCCTTCCCTTCCCTTCCCTTCCCTTCCCTTCCCTTCCCTGATCTTCACCTGAGGCTATTTTTTCATTGATTTTTACAGAGTGGAAGAGAGAGGGAAGACAGGGAGAAACAGTGAAACACATCAGTTGGTTGCCTCCTCCATGCACCCTGTCCAGGGCCTGAGCCAGGAGGAACCTGCAACCAAGGTATGTGCCCTTTAAACCTTCAGTTCATAGGCTGACTTTCTATGCACTGAGCCAAATCAGGTAGGGCCAGATGTGCTTTCTAAACTGAAAAAGACGACAAAAACTTTACATAATAATAAAGCACTTTCCATTTGTATGGCCCTTTCTTTGGGTAACTGGCCTGCAATAATGTTAAAAGTTCTGAAGTCAGATTGCTTGGCTGAAATTCTACCCTACCACTTATCAGGTGATTAGTCATGGGTAAGTCTCTCTACCTCTCTGTTCCCCAGTATTTACCATTTAAAAATACAGATTATATTAGGATGAACATCACAGAATTAGTGTGAAGCTTAAATGAGCTAACACGGTGCTTGACGCAAAATAAGGGATTATGGATTCTCCGTTTTACCACACTCCACCTTTTTTCTCTCTCAGTCACAACACCCTTTTACTGTCCCGGGCCCCTGCACTCACCAAACCCTGGCTTGAAACTTTCACACTCTACTATTTACCAGCTGGCTCCTTCTCTTCCTCAAATCTCAGCTGAAATGGCCCCCTCATGGAGAGGCCCTCCCCATTCTGCTAAGCAGCCATTTATTACCTTGTTATCAGGATAATTAGCTAGTAAATATTAATAATAGGAAGAGAGCAAAGGGGAGGCCAGACATTATAAGCATGGTCATCTGGGCAGCTTCACTGGGGAGCTAGACTTTCAGGCTGCCCAGGGAACCAATTGTCTAGTCCAGTGATGGGCAAACTTTTAAGCTTGGTATGTTAAAATTCGCCAAAAAACCGAGCATAACACCGGTGGTGTGTCACTTCAAGAAAAAAAAAAAACCCACACATAATTTTGTGATATTTATAGTTTAAATAACAAAAATGTAGAATTGTATTATATAACTGTATTTAATAAACCAAAAATCAATTAACTTACCTGCTTAGTGAGTTCTTTGTTCATCTGTCAGTTGGTTTCTTTTGTTAGTTTTGATATCATTTAACTTCTGTGGGGTGCCATGGACTAAGATAAGTGAGGGGGAGGGGGAATTCTTTAATTAACCTGCCTATTAGTGACTGTTTTGTTGCTGAATTTCATTGGCTAAACCTTCAATTGAAGGTTGGTATTTTGTACACTTCAAGCCCAAGCAAGCGCTACTAACTTCATCTGTAATCTGTTTCTTTTGTTGGTTTTGATATTATTTAATGATGAGAATAAGGTCTCACAAAAGTACATAGAGGGAAAAATTGTGAGTAAAGCCATTGCTATATTTTTTCAGGGTGCTAAAAGTGTCTGGTAAACAGTACCAGACACTCCAAATTTCCTGTTCTTAGTGGCACTCCTCTTGATTCTCCAAGCGGCACCTTTCCAGATTCTCAAGCTTTGACCTCAAGTTGACAAACACCTGAGCCCAGATGGTGTCTTAAAATTCTGCAAGTTGCATCTCCAAATCATCCATTGGAAACCATTTCATTCCAAACTACTGTAGACTACTACATCAGGATACTTAATTATTTTTATGTTCTGTTCTAGGCTTCTAAATTGACTAAATCTATCATGAACTGGTCAAGTAACCAGTCTAAAACATGTTGGTACTTTACATGCAAGGGTTCCATTTCATTTTGTATAGCCACACTGGCCTTCTCAAAATACTTTGTTATTCACAGAGAATACTTATAAGTTTTAGTTTCTACATCTCACTTGAAAATGTTAAGTTTACTTTCAAAAGCTTTTATGTATCCAAACATAATGTCAATACTTTTGCCAAAACCTTGTAACTTTAAGTTCAGTTCATTAATATAAACAGAGAGATCTGTAAAAAATATCACGGTGTTGAAACACTTATCATCATTGAGCTGAGAAAAGTTTCCCAGATCCTTATCCTCAAGAAATACCTTTATTTCTTCAAAGCACTCCACAAAGTGCTCAAGAACTTTGCCTCGGCTCAGCCATCTTAAATGATTGTACATTAACAGTCCACTGTAGGTGAAATCAACCTCCAGTAAAAGTGCAGAAAATTCTGGCTTGTAAAGGGGGCGAGCAGCTATTAAATTAACTATTTTTGTAACTACTGATATTTTAAGTCTAAGTTGATGAATCCTGCCTTGGCACATAAAACCTCTTGATGGATAATATAATGAAAAGGCACAATCAGTTGTACAATAGCTTCCGTAAACAATTTGACAAATCCAACTTTTTTCCCACCATGTTTGGTGCCCCATCTGTCGTCACTGACAGATATCACTAGTTAGGTCACCAAATGTTTGTATAACAACCTTACATATTTTGCTTCCTGATATACCTATTGACACTGATACTAACTTTATCAACTCTTCTCTCATTGTGAGACCATCAGAATATTGACCAATAATAGCCAACTTAGCAAGTGATGTGTCATCAGTAATTTCATCAAGAGAGATAGAAAAATATTTACAATTACTTATGTCTCTCTTTAATTGATGTTGTACATTTGTGTTCAGTCTCATAATTTGGTCTTTTATAATATTTCTGCTGAGTGGAACTCAGATATTCTCTTAATAATTGCATCTTTATTCTGTATATAGTGAAATAGAACTGGTGCACATCTTAGGACAGTTTCTTTAATAAATTCTCCCTCACTGAGTGCTTTTCCATGATGAGTTATGGAGTGAGCAATGTTCAAACTTGGAGATGTTAAATTTGTAGAGCCTTTTATAAATTTAAGGATGGAATTAGATTGGCTTTTATAAAGATGTAGCTGCCTTGAAATGTATTCCTTTCTTTCATCCTCACATTTTTTCAAGAGCTGGGAATGATTAGTTTCAAAATGTTTATTTATATCCCATGTTCTGCTTACTACCATTTCAGTACATAAAATGCAAAATGATCTGCCCTTTTTTTCTATAATGCCATACATCTCAGTCCATGTCTTTTGAAAGGGTCGGCTACTGCTATTACCACTTCCTTTACTTAACCTTGTTTTTATTTTTATTTTTTGGGTTCTCCATCAGGGAGGCAGTGACAGAAGATAGAATTACAGATAGCCTGTTAACCCTGCAGGCAATTAGGGGTTAACTAGCCTAACTGACCACAAGATGGCACATGTAACTATCTTTTAGGAAAGGGCGGGGTTAATAAGCAGAAATAGAGGTTAATAAGGATGCACAACAGTAATAGTGGTGAAATGGAGTCTGCACTATGCTGCAAAATGGCATTCCTTATATAAATTAAGATGGCTGCTGCTATTTCTAATGGTGGGAAATGGCACCCATAGCACAGGCCCTCGCCTCTCCCGGCCTCCCCGTCACTTATCTCAGTAATGATGGGCAATTAGAAATCCATGACACCCCAGAACTGTAGATTGGATGATGGTTGCTGTGATTATGTGGTTGCTAGTAATGGCGATCACAGGGTCCCCGGGGATGCATCCCCCGAGGCATTCCGCTACTGCCTGCTCCACAGGCTGGAAATTAAGTCAAAGATCCCCTAACTGCCTAACTGGAAGTCCCAGAACTAGATGCTCTGTGCCGGAGTTCTGTTGTTTTGGCCTACAGACCTCCAGCACAGAGTGTCTACTCTGCACTACAGCAAATGTTTCATCCTCGGCTACTGCATCTGACTGTGCAGTAGCCGAGGATGAAATGTTCTTTTCAGCACGTGGCCACATACTTCTCTGTATGCGGCCACCTGTCATCGAAAATGGCCTTGCGTGTCAGTGGTGACACACGTGTCATAGGTTCGCCATCATGGGTCTAGTCCCTGCAAATCATTGGGGGAAGGGAAATGGACACATGGGCAGTGAAGTTGTATGATGTAGGGAAGCTGCTTGTCAGTTTAGCCTGGGAAAAAGATCATTGGCTAGAATGGTAAAGCTATTGCCAATGTGCAAAATATTGGAAAGGCAATATCCCCAAAGAGTTCCCTCTTTCCTAGTTCCCCTCCATTGCTCACTCTTGTTCCATGACCCACACTGCCCTGTGCACGCCTCTCCATAGCCATGTGGCCTCAAGCAGCCTCCTGGCCCGTGGCCAGGAGGATCCTACAAGCAATGGACTGCAGCTGGGGACACAAGCTAAACTAGCCAGAGAATGGACTAGACTGGACTTTATATGGGGCAGAAAGTTTGGGCAGTGGCCTTACTTTTAGTACTTCTGAAGTTAAGAATGGACTTTTCCCAAGGTGAGATGGACAGAGATGGGGCCTTGAAGGGGGACCCCCTTAATTTGACATCATCAATAAAGCTTTCCACAAAACCTCATCCTCCTATGGGGGCCTCAGGATACCCCAAGAACTCCACTTCCACCAATAGTAAAATCACTGTTTATCCCTTTTGAAATATTTCTCATGGTCAACAATTACCTTATTTACGTATGTGTATGAAAAGGGTCTACATACTAAAACTGACAAGCTCAGGGAAGGCCTGAGTGGCGGCCTTATGGACTCAGATACCTGAAGCAACTACATAAGATGGTCTGAAATTAATGCTTTTTAACTAAAAGTAGTTTATGGCAGCTAGTGATTTCCTAGGCTCAAATCTTCCCCAACAAAAGTCAATCTCTACTTTCACTGAGCCTGTCTATCGTGTTAACGATAACACATCTTTCGCATCTGTGATAACATACTTCTTTCCAGACCCCTCAAAGCACAGGCATTGCAACAGAGCAAAGACCACAATCCCCTCATTGTTATTGTTAAGATGTTAATTGTTGACTGTTAGCTCTCTTGTATGCACGTTTGTAGAAGTATGTCTATCATTTTACATTTTATCCAATAACAAATGTTTCGCCACCTTGCTTTCTCCTACCTTCCTAATCTATTACCAATGGATTTCATGTAACCTGCTTCCATCTTCTCTTTTGATTGTAATATATAAAATAAGGTGCAAAACTTCCATTTTTCTGGAGCATTTCTCAAATCACTGAAATTGTTGTCAATTTGGCTCATATAAACTCACAAATATTATTTACATGTTTGAATGTTTCTTACGTTGACAGTTATTTGTTTTTCTGTCTTTCCCTCCCTAATAGAACGTAAGCTTGCTCAGGGCAGGTACCTTATTTGTTCTGTCAATTGTTGGAGCTACAGTGATTAGTACAGAATGAATAAATTGATGAGTATTACCTATAATTGTTATTGTATTTGCTAGTATTTATCATTTCTCTTCATTTTCATGAGTGCTCTCTGAAGCTGGCAGATAAATAAATTCACATTTCCAGAATAACTGAAATGAACAATAAAATACATTTTACCATGTAAGGAGAAATATCATCACTAAAACAGAATAAAGTTACTAAAACTCCACAAACATCTCTAAGCAGCTACAGAGAATTCAGTTCATTTGAGCATGGAACTTCATTTCATGTGCCTCAGTTTGTCTTATTAAAATATGTTAGTACTCATATTAAAAGGAAACATTTATTGATAGCTCCAAATGATAATGTTACCATGATTAATATATTTAATTTAGACTTGATTTGGCCTCACAAACAGAATTCTTTTAAAACAGGCTAACAAAATTTTGAAATTACCAAACAAATTCTCACTGAAACATCCAGCTTTCATTTATTTTAGTTAGAATTCTCATAAAGAGGCCACATTAAATGATGGATTACCAAGGTCCTTCCATTGTTTTCTAATCAAAATTATTTCTATAGAGAAAGCATTAAATTGAATGTAGAATTACCAACTGAATTATCTTTATTTATAAATTAAAACCAGAGTGAAATTCAATAGTTGAAATTAGTGAAATCAAATTTCTGCTTTATTTTTTAAATCTTTATTGTTCAGTTTATTAATTACATTGTCCCCCCCCTTTTTCCCCCTATAGCTCCCCTCCACCATGTACCCATCCCACCCTCCACCCTCACCTCCCCCTCACTGTCCTCTCCCATAGTTGAATGATTTTTGTCCAGTTTCTTGCTGCACTTCCCACTCCCCTTTGCTCCCCCAGAATTATCAGTCCATTCCCTCTCTATGTCCATGATTCTGTTATATTCACAAGTTTATCCTGTTCATCAGATTAGTAATTCACTTGATTTTTAGATTCATTTGTTGATAGATGTGTATTTGTTGTTCATAATTTATATTTTTACCTTTTTCTTCTTCTTCTTCTTAAAGAATATCTTTCAGTATTTCATATAGTATTGATTTGGTGGTGAGGAACTCCTTTAGCTTTTTCTTATCTGTGAAGCACTTTATCTGATATTCAATTCTGCATGATAGCTTTGCTGGATAGAGTAATCTTGGTTGTAGATTCTTGCTATTCATCAATTCGAATATTTCTTGTCACTCCTGTCTGGCCTGCATCGTTTCTGTTGATAAATCCGCTGACAATTGTATGGGTGCTCCCTTATTGGTAACTAACTGTTTTTCTCTTGGTGCTTTTAATATTCTCTCTTTATCTTTTGCTCTTGGCATTTTAATTATGATATGTCTTGGTGTGGTCCTCTTTAGATTCCTATATTTTGGGGTTCTGTGTACTTCTTGGGCTTTTAAGTCAATTTCTTTCACCAGGTGGGGGAAGTTTTCAGTCAGTATTTCTCCAAGTAGGTTTTCATTAACTTGCTCTCTCTCTTTTTCTGGCACCCCAATAATTTGGATGTTGGTATGCTTGAGGTTGTCCCAGAGGCCCCTTACACTATCCTCAATTATTTGAATTCTTTTTGCTTCTTGCTTTTCTGGCTGAGTGAATTTTGCTTCTTTGTATTTCAAATCTTTGACTTGGTCCTTGCAGTCCTCTGGGCTGCTTTTAGGACTTTGTGTAATATTTTTTATTTCAGTCAGTGTATGCTTAATTTCTAGTTGGTCCTTTTTCATATCCTTGAGGGTCTCATTTATATCATTGTGGGTCTCATTCATTTCCTTGTAGTTCTCATTAAGTTCATCGGCCTTTTCTAGGAGCCTCTTAAAAAACCTTATTACTGTGGTTTTAAACTCTATGTCTAGTCGTCTTTTTTCCTCCATTTCTTTCACACCTGATTTCTGTCCATTTCTCTGCATTGTGGCTGCTTTCCTGAGTTGGTCCATTAGCTTTGTGTGGTAGATGTTCTCTAAGGGACAGTGGCTCAGCCTCCTCAGTTACCTGAGGTGGATACTCTTATTGCAATCCTTTATGGGTTGTACAGTATTGTTGAAGTTAAACCCAGATTATTGTTGTTAGCTCTAGGAGGGTTTGACCTCCAGGCCAATTGGCTGTGAAAGTAAGCTGTGTTCAGATTGGATGGGCGGAGTCTCTGGGCTGAGCAGGCAGCATTAGCTCCACCCTATGTGGCGCATGGGTCTCTGTGCCAGGTGGTAACGGCTGCACGCACCTCCGAGAGAAAGCCACTGCCGGTCTCCACCCATTGCCAGACAACTCTGCCTCTCCTCAAATGAGTCTGCACACCCAAAGTGTCACCCACGGTTATAAAACAACGCAGTCCGGTGGTCTCCCAAACAAGGGAGCAAGTCAGGAATCCTCTCTGTGAGATCGCACACTTCTGTCCCCAAGTTTATGCGCAAACTGCTGTTCCAAGTTTCCTCGCACTCTCCTCAAGCTCGCAGACCTCTTCCATGCCCAGATTTTAGCATGCCTTCCCCGGACCTCAGACCTCGCCAGGAATTGAGGAATCAGTACAGTGGGACGTCTTTGCCCTCCCTGTTGGAGAAAACCAGCTAGGTTTGCTGCCAACTGCCCTTTTCCGCTAGCACGTATGCATGGCTCCAAACCTCTCTCTGCGCGTATCTTCAAGGCTGTGCTCCGCTGCTCCTCTGAGTCACAGTGTTCTATTTTTACTTTTATTTGTGGAATTTTCACTCAGCCAGCTTTCTGGTGATTCTGGATGGTGTTTGTTTTGTTGTTAAGTTGCAGTTTTGGAATTGTTGTGTGGGGCAGCAAAATAGGTGTTTACCTGTGCTGCCATCTTGGTTCCTCCCCCAAATTTCTGCTTTATTAGTCACATATTTATAGGCTCTGTGATATGATCTTTTCCTTTTCCTACTAAATAATTAAAATTTGCATGTATTCTCAATGTGAATGAGCAACATACACTGTAAAGTAAAATAGCAAAAGGCTCCATTTGAAACTCCCTCACCTCTGTTCTTTTAAAAAGCAAGTCCTAATAACTGTTTGTTGTATAAATTTTCTTGTGGAAACAATTTTAAACTTACAGAAAAGGTTCAAGTAAAGACATATGATGCCAGAGGGTAAGCGTTCAATTAAAATGTGTTTAACGAATGAGGGTATTCCTCTTGTGGGTGTGGCTAAGTGATTGAAACACTGGCCAGCACACTGAAGGGTCTCAGTTGTATTCAAGGGCACCTACCTGGGTTGCAGGTTCACTCCGCCCCCTGTCAGAATGCCTGCAGGAGCCAACCAATAGATGTGTCTTTCTCCCATCGATGTTTTTCGCTCTTTCTCTCTCTTCCCCTTCCTGGGTTGCAGGTTCACTCCGCCCCCTGTCAGAATGCCTGCAGGAGCCAACCAATAGATGTGTCTTTCTCCCATCGATGTTTTTCTCTCTTTCTCTCTCTTCCCCTTGCTCCCTCCTCCCTTCTCTTTCTCTTCCTCCCTCCTTCCTTCTCTTCCACTCTCTTTGAAAAGCCATAAAAAAAATATCCTCAGGTGAGGATTAACACCACCAACAAAAAAGCTCAACTGAAGTTATTTATTCAACAAGTTCAGGCTCTACTTCCTCTAAATCCACTGTAAGCTTTTCAAACAAGTTCTCTGCTAGAATAATGCCTTATGGCAGATACTTTTATTCTCAGTTTCTTCAGAAATTATTAAACCTTTCAAACATATCCCCATGGTTAGAGACTAAAGTCCATGAAAAATCAGTCAAATGAGGGGAAATATAATTTGTATGTGTAGCAGAAACTTGTCTTAGAGGAGCTGGCGTGACTTGGAAAGTGACAATTATACAAGTTTATTAATTTTAAACATCTACCGAAGAATGAAAAGGGTAACAGCCTTTATAAACAAAAACGAGAAATACTTCTATTCTATTTTAAAACTTTTCAAAGTAGTACTAACTTACATTATCAACACCCCATAAAATTAGGAGGAAATCATTAATAACATAATTTAGGAGACTAAAACCCTGAAATTTGGAAATTAAAAAAAAAGTAAAAATGAATTCAAGGAACTAAAATACAATCTTTTAGAAAAATTTTTGTTTTTGTTTTTTCCCCCCATTGATTTTTAGGGAGGGTGGAAGAAAGAGGGGAAGAGAAACATCAATGTGAGAGAAATACATTGACTGGTTGCTTCCTGCATGAGCCATGACCAGGGCCCGGACTGGGGAGGAGCATGCAACCAAGGTACATACATGCTTTTGACTGGCATTGAACCTGGGACACTCTGGTCCACAGGCCGGTGCTCTATCCACTGAGCAAAACTGGCTAGGGTTGAAAATACAATCTTGATGCCATCAGGATCCAGACTCTTCTGGGGCCAGGTCAATAAAGTATTATTTTTAAAAGGCTATGAGAAAGAATGTTCCTTGGAAATTGCTGGAGATAAGTGTGTCCAGAGTAATTCAGGGTAAAGATGGCTTGCAGCCAGGCTCACAGTGAGGTGTTCTCCTTAGACCCCCGAGGCCAGAAACTTCCTGATACAGGTAAATGCGCCTTCTTTCTAGTGGAGCAAATTAAAGCAAGTTTTGTTAACAATTGTTTGAGAACTTTCCTCATCTTTTTGTAGACTTAGCAGGTTTTGAAAATTACATTTAAGATATGATGGTATAGTAAATGGAAGCAATGATAATATTCTTTCATATCAATTTAACACATTTGGAGAACTAAAGCACTTTCACAATTATAAATGCATATTATTTCTCTTAATTTTTACTCATTCAGTCATTCATTCCACAGATTAAGGCAATAGAAGTAGAGACTGATTAAGATTCTGGGTAGTGCAATTTGAGGTACTCCAGATCAGGAGCAGGATCACCGGAAGATTTGTTAGATATTAAATTTCCAGCCTCAAGCTAGGATTTACTGAACTGGCAATTCTGGAAGTCAGACTCAGTAGTCAAATGTGAATGCTTGCCCAGGTAATTCTGATGCACACTAACATTTAGAATAGCTAGTCTAAGTGATAAACTGTCTATAGCTAGTGTCCCCTTTGTTCTTTACCATTGTAATTGCTCCTCTGGCAATTTCATTTTCCAAAAATGACAACATTTAAAGTTTAAGACCATTCCAATCAAGGTAATGGAATTCCTTACTAACCTGGCATTCTATTACTTTTAGTGTTAAGTATGAATCACTTTTTCATAGTCTCAAAAAGTTAAGTTTAGTTGTTGTGTCTTCACAAACTATGAACAAACATCACTAAACTATCTGTGATAATTCAGCATAAATATTGACACTATTAAACATACACTATTTTTAAGGTATGTGAAGTTCAGCATGTCTAGAAATCTAATCTAACACAGCCCAACTATGGTAAACAACTTGACGCATCCACTTGGCATACTTAATATTTATCTGGCCAACAGCTGCTTGCTTAATTGCTTACCATTAGGAAATTGGAGAGTGGTGTGATTATTTATGTAATGCCAAATGTTAATTAGGATCAAATAAAGATAGCTCCTTAGATCTCTACGGTTTCTAATCTATATAAATGTCTTGCAGTGATAACTCATAAATGATTAAACAGAGGCCAGATACTTTAGAGGAACTTGCATATGCCAGAACTTAATTTCTTACTTCAATTTACTTTTTGAAATGTTGATGGCATTTTTAAAACATATCAATAGGCCTTGGATTTTAAATCAAGTCTTTCTTGTGCTTAAGCATGAATAAGAAATCATGGGAATTGACAATAGAGATTCTTATAATTTACTAAAACATGTATGTTTTGGGGATAAACAATCATAATTAATAATCCTACATCCTTCTCTCCAAATCTAACTGAAGCTACATAGACATAAACCGGAACTGGCTTTCTTCATTATCCCCACAGAAATTAAAGAGGTAATTATTCTGCTAAAAGGCAACAATAGAGGTTGCTTTCCAAAGAGAAGTCGTCCTCCTTTCAAAAGAGAATGAATTCATTCATGTCAACAGAGACTCACTTAGAAAACAGTGAGTTGGAATGGGGATCCTTTATTTAGAGGCCAGCAACACTGTCAATCAATCTGCAGAAGAAGTGGAGCTCCAGGGGTGGGCAACTGCTCTGAAGCACATTTGAGGGGCATTTCAAGGTTCTAGGAGACATGCACAATTGTTCTGATTTCTTAAAAAATATAGACTCTGTGATAAATGATGTACAAAATGCTACTGAGCTGGTTGGTAGTGGTTCAATCAACGATGAGAAAGAGATTCTCACTGAGCTGGGATAACGACCCAGACTGTGAAATGAATGTAAGGTGAGCAGATAGTGCCACAGCAGAGAACACCAGGTTGTGAGCTTTTCAGTGCCCTCGATGGAATGCTGGTTAGATTGAGTCCGGGTGAAACATAAATGTAAAACATTACCATTTCTGTGAGAGAATGTTAGTCATTTCTACACTAATTACAACTTATCACATACTCTTTAAGGATATAAATGGTTAAGATAGCATTTTTCACTTTATCAGCAAAGCAGTTCGCCTGCTATGGTCAAATAGCAATGGGCCCAGATACATAAACCACTAGACTAGTGGTTGGCAAACTGTAGCTCGCGAGCCACATGCTGCTTTTTGGCCCCTTGAGTGTGGCTCTCCCACAAAATACCATGGCCTGGGCGAGTCTATTTTGAAGAAGTGGCATTAGAAGAAGTTTTAAGTTTAAAAAAATTTGGCTCTCATAAGAAATTTTGATTATTGTACTGTTGATATTTGGCTCTGTTGACTGATGAGTTGCCGACCACTGCACTAGACCATTACTGAGTGAGGAAGTACGAAGAGGCAGAAGATTTTTGGTGATGGCAAAATTTTTAAATCATCTACATAATAAAAATTAACACATATGCAGTATGTTTAAGCCCGCAACCTCCCAATTTGATTATAAAACAAATACATTAGTTGGTTGGAATATTGCCCCATGCACCAAAAGCTTGAGGGTTCGATTCCCTGACAGGGCACATGCCTGTCAGGGAATATAGGGAGGCAATGGGTCGTTTCTCTCTCACATGATGTTTCTCTCTCTATCTCTTTCCCTCTCTTCCTACCTTCATCTATCTCTAAAAATCAATACAACAAATATCCTCAGGTGAGCATTTAATAATAGAAAGAAAAAAGGTACCCACCATCACATGAAGTGTCTGCTCTTTACACATTCCTAATAAAGACACATGCATGCCCTGACCAGGGTGGCTCGGTTGGCTGGGTTTCATCTGGTGCAATTCCAAGTTAAGGGCACATGCCAGGTTGTGGGCTAGATCCCCAGTAGAAGGCATGCAGGAGGCAGAGAACATATGTATCTCTTTCATACTGTTTCTCTCTCTCCTTTTTTCTTTCTGTCTCTTTCAAATCCAATAAGTTATTCTTAAAAAAATAAAAACGTACGTGTAAAGTAAAAAAAAACAAAACAACAACAAAAAAAAACAGACACACACAACACAATATCAAACAGTGGCTTTGGAACCAATATTTTTTATATCTACACAAGAATTCAACATCTAACAGTTTTGATGTTATTGCCCACATCACTGAAACAAAAGAATAGAAAGGTGGCCTTCAGGTTTCTCAGGAAACAGTGCTGAAGTCAAGACTCGGGCTCAAGGGCCCAGTCTCCTGCTCTCTTGTGACTCTTACACAGTGACTTCACCTGGTTCTGCATTTGTAAAGTGAAAAACACTGTCTGCTTCTCAGCTTGGTTCCCGCACACCACCCACACTTGCTGAGCACAAACTGTAGGCTGCACTCTGAGAACGTAAGATGAAAATACATGGGACCGGCCACGTCTCTGTGTCATGGGCAACAAAGAGGAGAGCTGGGGACAGAACACAAGCAGGAGACAGCCAGAAGGCTTCATTTCCTGAAGGAGTGCAGAGGTTTGGGATTCAGGCAAAACAGTGGAGAACAATTAGAATCAGAGAGAATCTGCTTTTGAAAATGCTAGTGTAGCAGATGGCAGAGAGAGAGATAATGATGGGTAACAGAGAGGTGGGTTGAATTAGATCACAAAAGTTACTATATGCCACTCTTTCGAGTCCATGTTTCACTCTGTAGGTGATGGGGAGCAAAGGCAGGGATTTGAACAGGAGAATAATACAATCACATCTCTTTAGCTTTTTACAGATGAGGAAACGGGAAAGATGTGAGGGCTAAGGAGGCCATCTTTTAAGGCAAGCAGTTAGATAGTCTGAGCCCAGAGCTTGTCTCTTCTCAGACAGACTGAGAGAAGAAATCCCACTAAAACCTGGTTCCTTAGAACATGGCTTGGTCCATCGTCTTTCTCTCACCGTGAGCTCCCTGTGAAGTCATGTGGTGATGTTAATCAACCCTGTCTTTTTGAAACCCTCTCCCATTTCTGTAAAAGTGGGACATTCTGTAAAACCTCCACCTCCTCATACCTCTCTGTTTTGGTTGTTTTTTTGGTGTTTTTTTTTCCAGTTCATCTTCCTTTCGTCTACTAACATGTTGGTGTAAAATCATGCCTAATAACCCTTAATTCAAAATAATCCAATAACTGACATTTCAAGTTTTTGCCAATCAAAATATGGTATGAGTTTTATTACCCAAAAGTCTGAATAGGACAAGGATGTCAATTAAATTAGAATTAACTCATGAGGCTCTAAGACTTGGTCTCATTATATCCCTAGTTCCCCCCCCCCCCTTTCAATTATAATTAAAAGTTTATTTAGAAACTCACAGGGGTAGAAGATGACAGACATAGAAGAAAAGAACCCAGGAAACAAGTTACAGCAAAAGAAGGTCCATTGGAACTTAGGGGAGAGAGGGATACTCAAGCCTTGAGACACCAAACAGGGTGGAGAGTTTGGGACGGGGCATGCTCCATAGAGAGAGCGGCTACATTCCTAGTTTTGTGTCAGAAGACAGGAAGAATATTACAGAGGCTGGTGCACAGCCACTTCTCCCTCAGCTCCAGGCTGGCACAGCTACTCCCTGGGCCTGGAGCAATCTTTCGCCCATGCTGGCTTAATGAGCTGGTATACATGCTTTATCTCAGTCTAAGGTCCCTTTCTGTAGGAGGCTTTCCCTGAACCCCTGAAGCTATGCAGAGCCTCCTGTCACCACAATCTACCACCGGCCATTTATCGCGCTTGTCGTTGCTTCCCTCCTTCACTGCATCCTGGAAGCTAGCATGTGGTCTGGCTCCTGTTTTTGTACCCAGTAAACATTTGTTAGTTAAGCGAATAATCTCAAAACTTTAGATTTTCCTTTGCTGAAGACTAGAGAATAAGATTCAGAGAAAAGAAAAGCCAGGGAAGTGATAGGAAGTGGAATCCTACACATTCTAACAAAGATGAACTGAATATAAAAATCTTCTCAGGGCTACATTGAGGGCACTATGTGCCTAAATGCAACTGGTCCTTAAGAACAAACTTTTGGGGTTTTAGAAAAGAAAAACTGTATGTTATCTAGGGAACATGTTCTCCAAGCAGCTCTTACATCCTAAAGATGCTCATGGAATATGAAAGGATAGGAACCACATGGGAGAAAAAGCTAAACTAGTCATTCTCAGTTCAGAGATCACCTAATTTGGATTATGCCAAGTTTTGAACTTGCTCTAATAGTGATTTTGGAAGCTTCTGCTATTGCTTCAATTTCCAGGTGGAAAGGGTTACAAAATACAGCCTTTCCTGCCTTCCACTTCGTTAAGACATATAGCTACTTCTCATGTACTAACACTCGCTCTGAACTCACTCCACAGTGTTCATTTTTTTCTATATCCCTATTTATTGCAAGACTGATTTGGGTTGGTTCCCTAAAATTATGTTATTAGTAGTCAAAATTTCTCCCAGGTGAAATTAATTTTATGTCCCAATGAGACAGAGTGAGGCAGATGAGTAAGTATCAAATATTTATTGTTCAACTAGTGTGTGTGAGGCTCTGCTCTAGGCTCAGAAACACAATGAAGAGAAGAAAAGCTTAGCCCTAGGAGCAGCTTAGTTCTTTGTTTCCTCCATTTAGTTACAATAGATTTCCCTAGAAAAATAGCCAAAAAGTATTCTTGAGAATAAAGCAGAGTAGAGAGTAGCGTATTTAGTAAGAGGTCAGAAAAATGTCTGAAAAAAATAATTAGGATGTGTAAGGAAAAATTAACCTTAAAAATAAGAGACAGGGGACCCTTCTCCCCCTCCCTACTTGGGAGTCTATTCTGTGGGACTCTTTCCCTCTTCCATGTGGGATTCTGTACTTATTCTTCAATAAATATCCACCTTTGCTATACCATAAAAAGAGAGAGAGAGAGAGAGAGAGAGAGAGAGAGAGAGAGAGAGAGAGAGAGAATGAATTCTGTTGAAGATAAGAAAGTGACTTCTTTTCTTAGAGCATTTTCGATAAAGCTAATATGCTAACAACACATGTAGTCACTCCAATTACCAGGGAAACTTAGGGTGAATGATGAGTGATAAAGTTGCTGCCAAGTTCTTACTTGAGGACTGACTAGTCACTGTTTATCTTGAAAACATGTGTGTCATTGGTTGGATCTGCTTTTCCGGAAAGGGATGAGAGTCTTTTTGCCTTTGGAATCTCTCAGTGGATTGTCTTGATGTTCTGGTTTAATGCTTATTCAATAATAAAACAGTTCCCTTTCTCTACTACCTTTATGGAGAAGATTTCTGCGTTGGGAGATTTTATTTTTAATTATATTTCCTGAACAGAATGACATTAATAGTAGTTATCTCTGGAGGGTGAAATCTCAGATATTTTATATTTACATCTATAAATACCATATACTTTATATGTATATGTTTATAAGTATTTACTTATGTTTATAAGTATACTCATATATTTATATATTTATATAAGCCTATACAGGATGTCCAAAAATGTATACACAGCTGATAACTCACTTAATTTTCATTCCTTTTCAGGTTTAACTGGTCTGAAATAATGGGTGAAGCCAGACTAAGTTTGAACAACGAAAATTTATCCTAAATTGCCACTAAACTTTTTTTTATTAGGATACATAAAAGATCAAGTTTACAGTGCAAAACAGGCAATAGTCAATGAAATGGGGATGCATAAATACGGAACAGAATGATTCTTAATGTTTGTGATGCCATTGCTTCACACTATTAGCAGTGTCTGGACAAGAATGGCTATCAGTTTGAAAACAGGCATTGCCAAAAAAATTATTAATTTCTGGTGATTCTATTAAATTTTGAAAATGAACTGTATGTTAATAAACGCTGACTTAATAATCACTCAAAGTGCACATACATTTTTGGGGGCACCCTGTTATTTGATATTTCTGAACATTTATGCGTTTATGTAAAAAATAAGTGAACTGATTTTCAGTTGGGGAAAAAGGTATCTATCTACCTGCACATCAGATCCTCATCCATGATACTCATTATGAGAATGGCTAGGATCTCTGCACTTCATAGATTCACAGATTCATTGGGAGAGATGGACCAGCTTTGGGATAGTCTTATCACACCTTCCTCAACCTGGGCAGTGTCTTATTAAAGTGAATATAAAATTTCTTATATTTTTTCATCATCTGTCACCAAAAATTATTTTGTTAAATTAGGAAATGAAGTTTAGCCCATGTGGACCAAGAACCCGATTTTAAGTCCAAGTTGCTGCTCCTTCCTGGAGATGTCAGTAAGCTCCCTAGCCACGGGCAGCTTCTTGATGAGATGGGTGCCTGCACTTCGATGGGCGGCTCTGCGCAGCAGCCTTGGAACCCACAGTGTCTTCCTCGTCTCAGTTTTGACTCTTTGAAGACTCCAGCAGTGGAGTTGGGGGGCCCTTCATTTCCAGCACAGTGGAGGGCAGGCATTGGAGAGGAAGAGAGGCTCTAGGTCAGGAGTGAGCTGTTGAAGCAGCAGGAAAGCAGTTTAACCTGGAACCTGCTCTAGTGGATGCCAGGCTCTGCTCTGCATTCAGCTGCTGCCACCTGGTTTCTCCCTCTGTCATGCTAACTGCATCACGGGGGCGGTGGAGGGGGGGAGGGGGCTCCTTGCTACCCTTCCCTAGTTCTGGCTTCCTTCAGCCCTACCTCCCTCTAAACCTCCCTCTTAATACAGTCCCAATTCTTTGCTCTCTCCATGAAACCCTAGTCTTATACAGTTTAAGGCGTGAATCTATGCAGCGCTGTGAGTGTCCTGGAATGTTCAGATAATTAAGAAGCTCCTTGCATGGTCTAAGATAGTTTGAGGCTAATGTGCCAGAGGCCATAAAGGACCTCTAAGGTTCCACTCTCAAGCCAGAAAAGGTCCTAACTCTGGTTCACTTAAGGGCTCGCTTATCTGAAAAAAACAAAAAACATAGTACATGATTAAAACAGAAATGGGCAGCTCGGGCTGGTGTGGCTCAATTGGCTGAACCTTGTCCCATGCACTGAAGGGTCAATGGTTTGATTCCCAGTGGGGGCATATGCCCAAGTTCCAGGCTCAGTCCCAGGTTGGGGTGTGTGTGGGAGGCAGCTAATCCATGTTTCTCTCTCATGTGGATGTTTCTTTCTCTCTTTCCCTCTCCCTAAAAAAACTGTGGCATTCATGGTTAGCACAATAGTGAGTCATATTGATTGACACAAATATACATTCAAGGGATAAAAAAATAAAATCTATCAGTCCTAAACATATTTGAATCTATTTCAAGGTCATTTTTGTAATTCTGCACTTCAGTCATGAAAAAAAATATAAGAAATTTTATATTCACTTTAATAAGAAATTTTTCTGAATATAACAAGTGAGTCATTTATATTATTTTTCAACCTTTTGCTCTTTAAAATTCTTTGGTTTAAAGATTCAGAATTACCATACAGAAAACTAACTAAATAAGCCCTGTATTAATTTTTTACTGATTCATAAAATAGGAAGGCCAGCTTAAAATTACTGCAATGGTATTTTGCCTAAAAGTTGAAAACGTTTAAATGAGTTTTGTGTGGTCTGATCTTAGATGTTTTCTTAACCATCTAATAATCTCTTTTGTTTTCTTTTGCTAAAATATAGTTCACATAGTAGAGCACTCCAGAGAAAAGAACACAGAGAGATAAAGAAGTTCCAGAAAAGGGAAGAACAATACACATATATATGAAACCCAGAAGCGTGAGCACAGACAGAGGAGGAACAGCCAGATTGTCTCAACCTGAGCTGCCAAAGGACCTGACCAATCCATTCAAGACTCTACAAGGTGCTGCCAGAGGGTTACTTATGAGGCTGGGCTAGAGAATCTATACAATTTTAATTTCACTCATGGCAGAATGCTCATTAGTATCTAGTTTTACTATTAGATACATCTTGCTGTGATTATTCAATAAGGATGCTATTCTACAGCCACTTTTGTGTTTTAATTCTATACTAAATGATAGTTTCAGGGAAATAAGTTCTGAGTTTTAAGATCATTTAACTGCACTCTATTCAGCCTCTACAATGAGGCATACTCTACTGATCATTTAGCATAGGGAAAGCTTTCCTAGGATACAAATCTTAGGTAAACTCTTAAAAATATACAGATGATAGAAAGTACTCGTCTGTAATATGCATTCAAGCAAGTCAACTCCTTCTAAATCCTTCTGTGAGACTCGTGCAATCTGTTTGGGTTCAAGTTAAGATGCTGCCAAATAATAATCACTTAGATTTGCAGGGAACTTGTTCAAACAGCTCTCCTATGACATTTATTTGATCCCTGAACAATTAAGTAGGGCATCATTACAAACGTTTGACAATACTGAAATAAAGAACAGTATGGCAGACTGGTGAGTCTGCATGTTAGTGATGTCCACAAAGCCTGGCTTAAGTGCTCTCTGCTCTGATCAGATGTCTGGGACAGCCTCTCTCTGTAAGCAGAGGCCTTAAATTCTGCCTGGTGAAGACCCGAAGTTGTGGTCCTTATCCAACTACCTGACCCTTCTTAGCTAAGTGAGTTGAAAACTTTTTGTTTCAATATGCTTGTTTTAAAATTTTAATGCAATATAGATAAGCAGTATACAGTAAGTGGTGAGCGTTTCTGGCCTCTTTTGGCCTTCCATAGTCCCATTCCTTGGTGGCAACCACTGCCAACAGTTTGGTATGTATCCTTCTAGGCCTTTCGTCTATGTTCATATACAGATTTTTACAGAAATGAGGTAATTCTATACATATAGTTCTCGAATTTGCTTTTTTCACTCCTAAGTTGGAAAAAATAAGTTTAATATAAGGAGTGATGAATCAAAGAGGAAAATACAATAGGTTACTGTAAAAATATATATTTTGGATTTTAGAAGGACAAGGATGCCCGGATGAGCCAGAAACCTGTCATTGTTCTATGTGGTTTGAAATTTTCTTTCTGAGATACATTTGGCCTACTTTCTCATAGTTTAAGAGAGAGAAAACATTAAATCCAAGAATGCCCCAAAATAAATGCCAAACATAAAACCACACTGCACACAACCTTCTAGTATGGCTCTTGAGTTTGCCATAAGTGGCAGCTTCTAGTTCATATATTTATTGGAATAGAAATACTGTTTAGACAGGATATTCTATTTAAGACAGCAGAATCAGTTCAGTACTTACAGCTTCCTTCCTCCTGATACGTTCAGCCAAGTGTCTAAGAGTGACACTTGTGTGGCCTTTTTCACTTGTATCCAATGCAACCCTTTAACTAAAACTTTAAAAGTATCCAGGTTTTAAGAACTTGACAATATAGTATATTAAAAAAATTTCAATTTCAAGTTGCTCTGAAATATGGTGAAAAAACACAACAGGATATTTTTAAAACCCAGGAAATAAATACTAAATTTCTTTATTTTTTTCAATAAATTTTTGTTGATTTTATTTAAAAATTTTAAAATATATTTTTAGTTGATTTCATAGAGGAAGGGAGAAGGAGAGAGAGATAGAAACAACAATGATAAGAGAGAATCATTGACCAGCTGCCTCCTATATGCCCCACACTGGGGATCAAGCCTGCAACCTGGGCATGTGCCCTGACTGGGAATCGAACTGTGACCTCCTGGTTCATAGATCGACGCTCAACCACTGAGCCATGCCCTGGCTGCTCAATACATTTTTATTGATTTTAGAGAAAGAGGAAGAGCGAGGGAGAGGGAAAAAAAATTTGATGTGAGTGAGACACATTGATTGGCCACACAGAGATTGAACCTGTAACCTGGGCACGTGCCCTGGCCAGGAACTGAGCTGGAAACCCTTTGAGAGAACGATGCTTCAACCAACTGAGCCACACCAGACAGGGAAATAAAAGACTCCATTTCAATAGCGAAACCCCTAAGAATGCAGCAGCGAAAGCCCATCTACTGCTTGAAGTTGCAAAGTTCTAACACCTCAAACGACGGATCTGAACATTTCACATGCTGATTGTGGGTTATGTATTCAATGTATTAAAAAAAAAAAAGAAAAGAAAGAAAGAAAGGCCAAGTAGTTTAGTTTTTATTTTTACTGAATTGTCATAGAAAATTTTAGGTTACTAGGAATAAGGAAATTCACCTTCTGAAACCCTTTCATGAAATGAAATTACTAAGCAAAGATCTAAATTACTAAGGATTTTAGTGCTGACATTCCCAGGTTTAACATTCACTATTTTGTCTCAGTGACTAACATGCCTTGCTCACTTTCCCGTAATAACTTTAAAAATGGGACTGTCAACTGTATTTACTAACCCTGTCATTTCTCAACATAATTATAGCAAACATCCTATATAGTTGTTCTTAAATAACACAACAGAAAGAGTAGTACCTTCTCTTCTTCCACCCTCTATTTCTCCATCCAGCTGGTAGCCAGTGGAGATTTCCATTGTTTCTTCACATATAATAATTGTGTAATCTTTCACAAACAACCTTAGCCTAATGTGATTCCATTTCAGTAATATTTTAGATGGCTATGGTAAAGCAATGAGCTCTCTTATAAATAAATGTTATGATGTTACTAGTAATTTTTATACGATTCTGTATGTACAAACATTCAAGGGCAAATCTTTTCTTCTGAGATAGCAGCTAATCTGACACATTTCAATGATAACACAATACAAGAAAGAACAAAAATATATAGCTTACCAAGATAAATTGTTATGACTGAAACTAACATTAAGTGTAGTCAAAACCAATTTACTTCAGCCATTTATCAATTAATTAAAATTAAGAATCTTAAAACTTTTATTAGGGAGTATAGTTTTTCACTATCTAGGTAAGCACAGAAATTGAAAATACTATCAACCTTTAACTACTTGTGTTAACAATAAAAAGAGGCAATAAACTTTACAGTGAATAATCCACATTATAAATGCTTGGTTAGATGTAATTTGCCTGAGAGACACATCCATTTGGATCAAGACTATCATTTGCTTTCTTTTTAATACTTTAGGAATTCAGAAAAAAATAGTAACTGTAGTCATTTGGAGCTAAGCAGTTGTAAAATGTCCTCGTCTGAAACATTCCCTTTTGAGACTTATAACACTTCCCCACAGAGAAAATGACGTTTTCTAATGAGTCTATCCCTTTGGTCAATAGATTGTCCTGTAAAGGAGCAGAAGCCAACAGGCCCTATGTTATAAGCAAGATAATGCAACTTGATCTTAAAGCAAAGAATGGGGAGAGCATTTGAGATCTTGTTCCCGGGTTATCAGTTTGGCTAAAAAAAAAGCTCTTACAACATTCTCTACAGGTTTGCATGTTTCTTACATTGCCATTTACTTGGCGTAGTCAGCAGGACTCCAAAGAAGCCTACTCAGGATCACTCCAGAGACCCGTCCGGAACTGGTGCTGGGTTACAAGCAGGGGCCTATTGTGCCCTTCTGGCCCCCAGCTTCGCATTGGGTGCACTGGGGTGAGTTTCATTGGAATTTCAGGCCCCTGTGCTTTAAGAAGCAGACCATGACTTTATTTGGACTATTCTTAGAAAATCCTTGGAGTGGGTAAGTGTTGAGATAACCAAGGGAAAAGAAAAAAAAAAGGGTGTTGTTTTTAATTTTGGATTTTTAATCGTATACTTACTTGGAATCTGAACAAAATATTTGCTGGTTAAATGAGGGATTGAACTCTCTTTAGATCTGAGAGAGAACGTTTGCTTCCCCAACCAGCATAGCCAATGGGGTGACAATAGTTGTTTCAAACCTCATACTGGAAGTGGCAGAGATGGGCAACAGGAGTTGTCTAGTGCAGTTAAGCACAAGTGAGTCCAGAGAAGGCAGTGGGAACCCTAGGGAGAAGGGAAGGGCACCCTGGAATGGGTTCACTCCGAGAGAGGGAAGCACCACAGTTCCATCACACCTGGTAAGCTCTTGCTGGCCCTTCCTCTAGTATTCTTAAGAGACTAAAAATCTTTGTGGCGTTTCCTGAGAAAATTTTGGCCCTAGGGCATAGAGTAGTCCTATCCAAAGATCCACAGCATTAGGCTCATCTAGAGATGTGCACATAAAGGTTAGTGCTCCCTAGAAGTTTGTTTAGAATCCACAGCTCTTAAAATTAACACGGAAAATAGAGCCTTCAATCCAGCAAGGCCCACCACAGGCTCCCATTAATATGAATATGGCCAAGATGAGGATCCCTGGATACTTCTAAAATAACGTTTGTGCACACAATCAGAAAAAGCTAGCTATAAAAATCAAATATTTCATTGGTCTCCAGAAATTATAAAAGAGTGTTTAGAGAAATAGAGCAACCTATTATTTCATTTAGATGTGAAAACAATTCTTTAGGGTGTTAAAAATGGCTGACCTTATTTTCAAAAGGGAAGGTCAGTTGGAACTTGACTTGTCAAGGTCAGATATAAATCATAAAACAAAATTTGAATCCAACTGTTCTTTGTGTGAGTCTATCTGGGTATATATATTATTTTATATATAAAATAAAGATGTGATAATTTTCTACCACTGGATGGTATTGTCAAAATTAATTTTAAAGCAAGCACTGTAAGGATTGAGCATTCTAAATTCTCAGAAATATAGAAACTAACTCAATGCTTTTCAAGTTCCTGTGATCTAAGATTAATCCTTAGTAAATAAAAGCTAGCTTAAGTCAATGGTTTAGTAAAATAAATAAATAAGTAAAAACATACATACATAAATATAAATAAATAAATAAGAGCAAAGAACTGTGCATTGTTTATGCCAAGACCCCTCCCCAAAAGCCTGGCCACCCTACAGATGTCAGGTGTATACACAATTCGATCATTAAAGGAAGAGCTCTATAATAGGATATACACAGTGGTATCTACATTGGTAAATAATAAACCCAAAGGTAGAAGTGTTGTCTTCTCCTGACCTGGTGAGGCACACCCAGCTGCTCAGGGACTCTGCTGGAAAACACACAACACTACACTCACTGGTGCTTGGTGAGAACTGTAACACTCTCTCCTTAGGCCATTTTCTGATTGTAGGTTTAGGAGCAATGGAGGCTACATTAAAACTTGATTTTCAATTAAGTCATACCTGGTGAATATCTGAGTTCTCTCTTTAAAGATTTATTGTAGAGAGGAAAATAACTTACTTTTAGTTCTATCTCTAAAACTAGGGAGTTATTAAGAAACTAAACCCAGATGATTTTTATCTACGAACATGTCTCTCTGCATCAAGTTTCCTAAAAAGGCTATCTATATCACTTTTAATCCATAGCCAAAACTATCCAAACAGAGTGGTGAACTTTTATAAATTGGCTGTGATATTCTTGGCAGTTAAAAATAAGAAATATAAATGTAACCAGCCAAAGCAGGTAGAAATTTAATCCTCATGAAAAACTTCTTGGAGAAAAGTTTATCCTGCAATCAGCATTCCCAAACACCTATGAGTGATATATAGATAAATATTTTAAAAAGGTATCTTGTATTAAATCCCCAAATAATGACATCAGCAAATATTTTCCAGGAGAGCAAGAGGGCTGTCCATCATGATATTATCTTCAGTGGTTATAAATGCACTCCAAGTATTCAGACTTTTTAATAATTATTAGGGGGGTAAAAATGCGCTGTCACTTTTACAAAAAGTCTAGAATTTTTATTGTGGAGAGAAAAAAAAAGACAAAATTAGTTAAAGGGTCAGATATAAAGTTACCAAACACAAAAAGCTTTGAGAAGTAGAACAATACAATACTTTTTACATCAGTTAATAAACTTACAGCCTGAAGCTGGTCTTTGCAAATATCTTTTCCCATTCAGCAGGGTGCCTTTTTGTTTTGTTGGGAGTTTCTTTTGCTGTGTAGAAGCTTTTTAATCTGATATGATCACATTTATTTATATTTGCCTTTACTTGCCTTGTCTTCAGGGTCAAATTCATAAAATTTTCTCTAGGATCAAGGTCCATAAGTTAGTACTCATGTCTTCTAGGTAATTTATTTTTTCAGGTGTGATATTTAGATTTTTGACCCATTTTGAGTTAATTTTTGTATTGGGAACAATCAATAGTCTAGTTTCATTCTTTTGTATGTGACTTTCCAATTTTCCCAGCACCATTTATTAAAGAGGCTTTCTTTTCTCCTTTGTGTGTTTTTGGGTCCTTTGTCAAAAAAATATTTGCAGACATACATATGAGTTTATCTCTGGGCTCTCTGCTCAGACAAGGGGTTAATATTTAAATATATAAAGAACTTATGTAATCCCACCAAACAAACAACTCAATTAAAAAATAAGCAGAGAACATGAACAGACTTCTCCCAAGAAGACATACAAATGAACAGCATATATATGAAAAGATGCTCATCTTCACTAGCTATTAGGGAAATGCAAATCAAAACTACAATGAGATACCACCTCACACCTGTTAGATTAGCTATTATCAACAAGACAGGTAATAGCAAATGTTGGAGAGGCTATGGAGAAAAGAAACCTTAATTCATTACTGATGGGGATGTAAACTGGTATAGCCACAATGGAAACAATATGCTAGCTCCTCAAAATATTAACAATATAGTCACCATATGACCCAGCAAGCCCTATTCTGGCTATCTAACTGAAAAATTTGAAAACATTTATTGGCAAAGCTATATGCACCCATATGGTGATTGCAGCATTATTCATCTAAAACATGGAAACAACCAGTGTCATTTGATAGATGATTGGGTAAAGCAGATGTGGTACATCTTTATAATGGACCATTATTCAGCCATAAGAAAAGATAAAATACTGCCATTTGCAACAACATAGTTGGACCTTAAGAATATCATGTTAAGTGAAGTAAGTCAAACAGAAAAAGAACCATGTCATTTCACCCATATGTGAGATATAAAACTCAAAGCAACAAATGAACAAACAAGAAAAACAAACAATAACTCATAGACACAGACAACAGTATGGTGATTATCAGAGGAAAAGGAGGTGGGCAGTTGTAAAGGATAAAGGGAGTCAAATATATGGTGATGAAAAATTATGTGACTTTGGGTGGTGGGCACAGTGCAATATACAGATCATATATCATAGAAATATACTCTTAAAACCTATATAATCTTACTAACCACCGTCATCCCAATAAATATCATTATAAACAAACTTACAACACCACAACTGATAGTATATATAAAAAGAGACATGAAAAATTTATCTTTTATATCAGTATATATATTGCTTTCTATCTAAAACCAACTTTCTTTTTTTAAATTATTTTTTATTATTTTTTGCAGTATAACTTATAGTTAATAGTAGTACATATGTTTTCCTTTTTCCCCCCATTATCCTCCCCCCAGCCTCCCCTAACCCCCTGCACATGTCCCCACCTGCCCCTCTCCTAAAACCAACTTTCTATAAAAATAAGGGTAAATCACATGTATCTTTAAAGAACATAACATGATGCCCCCCAAAAAAAGGCTTAGGAGAAGAATGTTGGCTTTTCTTTATTATAGTCAAATTAATTTTAAAGGAATTCCCTAAATAATTCACTAAAAGTAACAATATTCTCAGGTCAGAAATATATTTGAATAATCAAGAAATATATTTGGCCAAAACCGGTTTGGCTCAGTGGAGAGAGCGTCAGCCTGAGGACTGAAAAGTCCCAGGTTCGATTCCAGTCAAGGGCATGTACCTTGGTTGTGGCACATCCCCAGTAGGTGGTGTGCAGAGGCAGCTGATCAATGTCTCTCATCGATGTTTCTGACTTTCTATCCCTCTCCCTTCCTCTCTGTAAAAAGTCAGTAAAATATATTTTTAAAAAATCTTACTTTAAATACAATTTAAAGGTACTTAAAAGTTACCTTTATCTTTTACTCAAAATAACCTCTCTTAAAATCATTGTTTCATGAGTTATGTATATAACAGAGAAGAAAGAATTGGTCCAGGGTCTGAAATTGAATCCAGAGAAAGATACAAATTTATTCAAATAGAATATAACATGTACAATTTTAATAAAAAGTAAAATTGTTTAGGAGAAACCAATGAATCACCCATTTTTAATATTTAGTGTTATTCATGTCTATCATTTTTATTCACATAACCACTACCTCAAGTAGTATTTGTTTATCATATATCCTTCCAAAACCCTAATAAAGACCCTGTTGTTTGGGGTAATGTAAGAAATTAAGTAATCTGAAAACTACATATTAAAAATGAGATTGTAAATTTTTTTCAATCAAATTGACCAAATTAAAAAAATACTATTAGTAAAAATGTGGGAATATGAATAAATCAACAAAATTTTCTGAAATGGATTACCTCTATTAATTTATAAACATTTAAGCACTTTGATATAATAATCCTTTTTTATTAAAGTCCAATATTCTGAAAAAAAATTGTTTAAATAACTATAGTTTGGGGACGTTTACTTTCTTGAGTATGTAATAGCAAAATATTTTTTTTTAAATTGCAATTAAATAATTAAAGGTGGTGTAGAAGTATGGATAATTTTTGTTTTAATATATTCCTCAGGATTTGAAATATTAAAGTTAAAAAGCTGGTGTTTCTTAGATCATATGGTCATAATTAAAAATGGGTAAATTAAGGGCAGGTCCTTCCATATACTGTCATACAGATCTATCTCATACCTATCTGCCAGTAATTCACAGTATAGATAAGCCTTAATTTGCTCATTTTTCTTGCTCTGATGAATATCTTGGTTATTTTCCAAGTTCTAATTTAACTTATTTCACTGAAAAGGTCATACAAATGGTTTATAGAAATAAAAATCCTGACTTCAGTGGTAATTAAACAAAACTACATAAAGCAAAATGTCACTGTCAAAGCTATCAAATTAGTAAAGATTTAAAAAATGACAATCACCAACCCTGGCTAGCATTTAGTGGGTTAGTCTAGAAAACAGTTAGGCTATATATATCTAGAATTTTGAAGGAAAGCATTTATTTTTTTGTACTCAGTAACTGCATATTAAATATTCTCTAATAACCCAATGATAAAATTACAAATAAAGACTTAAATCAATCTGTCTATTTATTTAGTGTTGTTTCTATAGTAGCATAAGTATAAAAATAATAAATGGTTAAAAATAAAACATAATGATCAACAAGAATTATCATTGAAATTAGTAAATGCTCAAAACATAATTCAAAATAGCATATTGAATACATAACTCTATGTGTAAAATATACAAACATAATATAATAAAAACTGGCCTAAAAGGAATATACAATTTTTTTTAGTGGATATCCTGGGAAGTAGTTAAAAGTAATTTTTATGTTCTTCTTTGTCCTTAAACATATTTTCTAAATTTTGTACAACAAATATTTACTATTTTTAAAGAAAGAATAACATGCATGCCTTTCTCTAAAACCCATGATGCTGTTGCCCTTCACCTATAAAATAAAGTTCAAATTGGCTACACTCATGTTAAAGCCCTTTCAATCTGATAACATTTTATTCATCCAATTTTATTCTTTTTCTCCCTTTTTATTGAATTTATTGGGTTGTCATTTGTTAATAAAATTATATATTTCAGGTGAATAATTCAATAACACATCATCTGTATAATGTATGTTCAATCACCCCAAGTCATCTCTTTCCATCACCACTTATTCCCTCTTTACCCTCTTCTTCCTCCCCGCTTCCATTCCCTTTCCCTCTGGTAACTACTATACTATTGTCTATGAGTTTGGGGTGTTTTTTTTTATTTTATTAATCCCTTTACCTTTTCACTCAGCTCCCCAGCCCCTCTCCACTGCTCTACCACTCAACACTGTCTCACATGGTCGCCAGGCATGTCACGAGCCATCTAGATGCCACCCATCAGGTCTGGAACTTCTTCTCTGCCCTAGGGTTTCTGACTATGATTTCTGATTGTAACCACGTAAAGCCAACTTAATATATTCATGATGCTGTAAGCCAAGGTTGGCAATTCTAAAAAATAATTTTGGACCTGATTCCAATTAGTGCAGCCCAGTAATTCAGAAGGAGAACCCCTCTGAGAGCAAAAATCCCATTAGTATTTGTTAAATGAATAAAAAAATCACTACTGTCATCGTAACAATAGCAGTAACATTTCTTAAGAGCTTTCTGTTTATAAGAAGGCACTGTTCAAATTTCACTTATCCTAATGTCCAGAATAATCCTCCATTTCAAATATGAAAAAAACAAGCCTCAGGTAGTTTATGCATATTTCCCAAGGAGATACAGCCACTGTAGAACTGGGATTCAAATTCAGCTCTATTTGATACCAATATCTCTACACTAACAAATTTGATTATGGAAAATCCACTAGAAATAGTTTTGCATATAACATTTTTATTAGTTAATCTAAATGAATATCCATGTTAAAAAAGATGCATTGGCTACAAAGTTTCCAATTACATATAAAAATAGATAAAGACCCAATAAAACTTTCTTCTGAAACTCATTATATGTTAATATGTTTACCTGTATAGGACCAGCCAATCTCTTCAACAAGTTTTCTCTGTTGTCTGTAGTATCCATAAGCCCAATCTATAACAAAGAAAAAACAATTAATCAATGTGTAGAAAAACATGTCTAAATAAAAAAAAAAAACGATGGTCAAATTATCGATGCTATGAATGGTTCCTTATTATCTTGTCACCTTCTCGATGTTTCCTCCCAACCCCAATCACTACCATTATAGATCCCATTGTTGCTTTTTGTAGATAGTGTAAATTTTAGGAGGCAATTTAAAGAAGGCTGAAGGTCAGGCAGGGACAAAGCATATATTCTAGGAAAGCAAGAGCAGTTTAGAGGGATTTATTCCAAAGAGAGATGGGTGTCAGGCAGTTCAACTTTTCCTATCTTCAAATTTTTCTTCCCATTCCATAAGTCTAAAGCTTAAAGTCTTATTGATTATTAGTAATACTTTTGGGTTTAGAAAAACACAGCTTTTATCTGTAAATGTTTCTGGGAGACCCAGAGTTTATCATGTTTTGAAAGTTTGCTTCTTTTACAATACAAAGTTAAATGAGGTGCCTTGCAGAAGTGAAAATTGAAATCTGTGTGTGTTGGCTGGGAGAAAGGTTATGTTAGACAGTGTAGGTAAATCTGCCCCTTGGAGAAACAGAGATGCCCGAGTTGGGTAGCACAATAGAAAGCTTAGGGCATCATCAAAGCTTAGAGATGCTTTCATGATTAGAAAGAGAGGCTCTCGATTTAGAACATGAGGAAGGAGGTATAGAAAGCAAAGTGGGTAGAAGCCTATGATATTGTGACTTACTGTATAGTAAGAAATAAATATTTGGTCTTTATCACTGTTTCTGGCATTGAGCTCCTAAAACCTTGGAATTTCTTAATTGTAGAGAGCTATAAACATGTGCCTTTTTTATATTAATGAGGGGTCTTTTGGACACTCACCAACCAATGGTCCTGTGAACCACCTGATGATTAGAGGGTTGGAACTTTCAGTCCCTTTCTCGCCCATCCTCTGGGGGTGGTAAGGAGCAGGAGGATGAACCAGCTGCCAGTGGCCAGTGTTTTAACCAGCCATGCCTGTGTAATGAAACCTCCGTAAGAACTCCAACGGAGGGAGTTTTGAAAATGTCCCAGTTGGAGACATTCTTGGTTGGTGAACATGTGGAGATTTTGGGACAGCGGCACACCTGGAGAGGGTGTGGAAGCTTTGAGCCCTTCTCCCATACCTGCCCCTTGCTCCTCTTCCATCTGGCCGTTCCTGGGTTATATTCTTTCATAATAATCTGGTGATCTAGTAAGTAAAATGTTTCTCTAAGTTATGTGAGCCACTCTAGCAAATTAATGTAACCCGAGGAGGGGGTCATTGGAACTCTAAACCTCAGCCAGTTGGTGAGAAGCACAGGCAAAGGCATGGATTTTGCGACTGAAGAGGTAGGGATGATCTTATGGGACTAAGCCGGGAGGATCTGCTGCTATCCCATGTAGGTAGTGTCAGGATTGAGTAAACTGTAGGACACCCAGTTGGTGTCCACAGATAGTTGGTGTGGGAAGCCCCCCGGTCCCACAAGTAGAAATTGGCTCCAGAACCTTTTAAAATCAAAGTCTCACTTGGCATAATTCAAAATGTTGTCTGGAGTCAGGCTTGCACCCAGAAAATGGAGATGTTTGGATGGATCCTGCTACTTCTTGTGCCATTGTCCCTTACACCTGGCTGTACTAGCATTAGTACTCCATTCCAACTACTTTGTGGGCCAAATAAATTCTGTCAAGTAAATCAGGTTCCAAATCCTGATCAGTGTTGACAAAACTATTTCTGTAGAAATGGCCACAAATAGTTTACAAAAGAACTTATAAAATGTTACTCAAAAATTGAGGATCTGTCAAGAAAGCCTTCACTGGAATACAAGACTTTATCTTTTACCATACCATAGCATACCATTCCATACTACTTCATACCATATTATTCCATACATATTATTCCCTACCATATACCATACCATACCATACCATTCCATACCATACCATACCATACCATACCATACCATACCATACCATACCATGTTATTCCATACCATACCATACCATACCATTCCATACTATTTCATACCATATTATTCCATACCACATTATTCCACACTATATCAGACCATATCATACCATACCACCATACCATACCATACCATCCCATCCCATACCATACTGTACTATACCATACCATATTATACCATACCATGCCATATAATACCATACCATACCATTCCATATCATTCCATTCTATACCATTCCATTCCATACTACACTTATACTGATATTTTCAATAGCTAATAAAAGAAACTATGTTTTTGAAATTCTCAATAAACAGTTGTTTTCTCTTTATTGATAGTTCCCAGGTTCAGGGAAGCAAATATCTTAAGGACATTTTGGAGTTTATTTTCCTTTCTTCTACATCACATACTTTCTAATTAGTTCAACATAGTAATAAACAACTGGTAAATTATTTTATAAAAACTGAAAAGCAGGCCAGCTACGAGAAATATACATTTTGAATCCATAGAATAATCAAAACATACTTTGGAGAAATAAGGGTTTTGTTTTTGTTTAAAATGTTTATAACCATAAATACTAGAAAATAATCCATTAGCCATGCAGCACATTTCAACACTTACTTGTTTTTATAACAGCTTTATTAAAATGTAATTCACATATCATACAATTCACCCATTAAAGTGTGCAATTTAATAGCTTTTGGTATAGTCACAGAGTTGCACATTCACAGTACAATTTTAAAACATCTTCAATACTCTCCTCCAAAAAACATACAGCTGCCATTCCAACCCGACCCCCAAAACCCTCAGGTCTAGGCAACCACTAATCTACTTTGTCACTACAGATTTGGTATTCTATACATTTCCTATAAACAGAATCACACAATACATGGCCTTTTGTGACTGGCTTCTTTAATTTAGCATAATTAATATTTCCAAAGTTCATCCATGTTGCAGCGATCGTTATGTCATTCCTTTTCATTACCTTAAACATACTCATAGTATGGTGACCAGAATGGTCTTAAAGTTCCCCTCAGGGTGGACAGGCTTCTTCTTGACTCTAGGCCCCTGACCTACCTTTCCTTATAGTTTAGAAAACTTGTATGGTAAATTCTCTGTGTCCCTTTGAGATGAAAATCTCTTTTCCTAGCCACAAGGAAGCTTTATAGTCAGAAATGTACTCTCAAGGACAGGGGAATCTTCTTTTTGAAAAGTAATCATCAAAGAAAATGGCATCCTTATCTCCTTTCTATGAGCGGGTAGGAGCCTAACTTCATTGGGGTGCCTGCTCTAAGTTGCAAAAACTACCCCTTTGTCATAAAATTATGCATTTATTTTTCCTTTGAATAAAGCCAATTAGCAAACACAAATGGTTTATGATTTTCCCCTTAATATTCTGCAGTAATTTTCCACTGGGGCTCACTCCATCCTTTAAAACACTTTACCCCCTCTACTTCAATGGAGTTTAATTCAGACTTAATTATGGCTTCTTTCTCAATTGCAATAGCTTTGAATAAAGTCTCTCTTGCTGTTTAAACTTGTCTAGTACAATTTTTGTTTTGACAATGGATGTACCACATTTTATTTATCCATTCATCAACTGATGAATAGTTAGGTTGTTTCTTTTTTGGGGGGGGGGCTATTATGAATAGAATTAATATTAATATTTATGCATGTATTTGTTTTTCTACTTAAAAATAAAATGTTAGGTTTCTACTTTATTTATCAAATAGAGTTATCCCACAATATGGTGGTCATTTATGGTTAAAGTGCTTCTTCATGATCAAGGAATATATCGAATTAAATGTTAGAAAACATCTTAAAGGTCATTTGACTCAGACCTCAATAGTCTACAAAAAAAAAAAAATTCCTGCCCTAGCTGGTTTGGTTCAGTGGATAGAACGTCGGTCTTCGGACTGAAGGGTCCTGGGTTCCATTCCGGTCAAAGGTATATACCTGGGTTGTGGGCTCGATCCCCAGTGGGGGTCGTGCAGGAAACAGCTGATCAGTGCTTACCTCTCATCATTGATGTTTCTATCTCTCTCCCATCTCCCCTGAAATCAATAAAAATACATTTTTTAAAATACTTACTTTAGAATAAGGTAATTTATGCCAAAGAAATATAAGTGGTGTGTGAAGGTAGTGATAGAAATGAACACACAATAAACATGGCTCCTGCCTCCTACTCCACTGAGCCTTCCCCAGTATCAGTGATTCCTAACAATCCTGAGCTATTTGTTACTACCCAAAGGTGAATTACCTGAGCAGGAATCGCTATAGTATGTATACCTTCAAGAGAAACAAAATAAAACAAAACGATACAGAAATGACTGAGAATTGACTGTATACCTGATTTGAACTGGTTATCAACTGTAATTTTCCTTTGAAACTTTGTACTGACCACAGGGAAAAGGTTTTTCATCTTAATATATATTTTTATTTATATTTTTAATATATATTTTAAATATAAATATTTTTAAATGTAAGACTTTTTGTCCTCTCAATGCATTTTGATGATTTCAGATCAAAGACCATAGAAAGCCTAAATTTAGCAGGTATTGCACTGACATAAATAAAACAGTAAGTTCTTGTTTAAATGATTCAGTCTAAAAGATGACAGCAAATAGCAAAATTCAGCTTTGCTTGTAGGGCTCAAACACTACACAATGAGCACTTGTCCTTGGATTTTCATTGCTTACCTTAAGAAAGCTTTTTTCCGTACTTCCAGAGACATGGAACAGAGGGCGGAATCTCAGGGGAGGGGAGGGATGTTGGGGCGGGGGAGGGAATTGGAAGGTAATCAACCTTAGAACCTTAGATACATATATGCATGGCCTATGGACACAGACAATGGGGCAGTGAGGACCTGGGGTGGAGGGTTGGGGGCGGGCTGGAGGAGGTCTATGGGAGGGAAAAGGGAACATGTGTAATACTTTCAACAGTAAAGAACTATTATTTTAAAAAAGCTTTTTTCAATACAAGATTCCCAGGTGTTGGTAGATCCCTTCAGGGCCTTTCAGTATTGTTACCTCAAACAATCCATTGTACATTCATATGCTAATTGCAGTCTTTGAGTGTGAGAGAGTATCTCTTTAGAGGTCTGATAGATAAGATGTGATAGCTTCAATGAACCACAAAAGAGAAGCTAGGGTCACTGTTTTTCTTGCATTATATACTTTGAAAATCAGTATATAAAATAGAATCTATTGAAGTACTTAAACATTTTTAAATCAATTAAAATAATAAAATAGACTTCATTTTCTGTTTCTGTGAATTTTAGTTTCTTTAGTTTTTATTTGTTTTTCTTTCCATTTAAATGTATTTGCCTGGTCTGTTTTGGTGTTTTTTTGTAGTGTTAACACTAAGAAATAAATTTCAGAAATGAATTGTACACATGATACACAAGAAAATTACTTCATGAAATGGTTTTATAACCTGCTACAAAAAACAGAGAGAAATTTGCTTTATTTTATTTCAGGTAACCTTAAAAGTACTTGTTGCAACATATTCTATCTTATACTTACCTTGAGCACCTAGATATATGCAAATCTGTGTGTGTGTGTGTGTGTGTGTGTGGATACATATATATCTTTATTTTTTTATATTCAAAGAATATAAAGAAAAACATGTGCATGAAAGATATAGGTAAAATTAGCATTTTTTGCTCAAGTTTTTAAAACAACAATAAAATCAGAGTGCTCATTTCCTATTAAAATATCATTATAAATGATAGGTACCCCCCCCAACTGGTAGGCGGAGTTATGATGTAATTGACAGAGACATTGAGCCACCAATCAATCACATACCAGAGTGCCCTGTGTCCCACTCCTTCCCATTCCACCCTGGGCCCAACCCCTGCCTGTTCCGGCCCTTTAGATGATGTCTCAGTGTGCCATGTGGGACCTTTTCTCCTGGACTGTTCTCCCAGGCAGTCTGGGAGGAGGTCCGGCTGGGTCCCCTCTTTTCCCCTTCCCTTGGCCCCAGTCACAGGGTGCGGCTTCCCTGGCTCCATTCCCCCCGAGCCTGTGAACCCGCCCAGAGACCCCCAATAAAGCCTGATTAATTCGCTCACTCATTCGGACTCCCTGCCTGCAGTTTCTCTCACAGCGGCGTAGAACCTTAAATAAATATTTCAAATTACAAAAATGCCTGATTTTGCCCTTAACTTAAAAAATGTCTCTGCTTCTTATTGATTAACATATATTCCACTTATTGTCTATATCCAAGTACATAATCTAGCAGCAGTACTCTGGCAAAATACACACGCACACACATACACACACACACTCTTTAATGCTATAAAGTGGCCAAATATTATGACAAGGAAAAGAAATTCAGCTTTTGGTGGGAAATAACCACAGATATAAGTATGAAGTCTAGGATTCTAAAACTAAATTTCTCTAGTGGACTTGGCCAAAGTAGATGATACTAACAAATTTCACATCTTTTAAAAGAAAATCACTAAGGAATTTCAGAGGAGGGGCAAAGGTAGTCAGGTGATGGTAGGAATCTGGAAAGGCAGAGAAGAAATAAAATTAAAGATGAATCTTTAAAGCCCTTGATTAAGACTGACACGGAGACTGGGAGACAGGGATTGACAGGTTCAGGTAGAGGAAAGGCATGAGCACCAAGCAGTGGCAAATACTGAAACCAAAGTTTTAATAGGCCAGTTGGGCCCTCATATAGGGTCTGCAAAGGTCACTATGATTTTATTTTTGGTGACAGCTCACTATGATACAAAAGTCACTTCAATTTTCATGCTTTTTGTTTTCAAACCATCCTCTCCTCTTATCTATATTTCTTTTGAAAACAGGAAGGAGATAGTCTGCTGAGTTAACTGGAAAGTATAAATATATTTCATATGCTGCATATATTTTAAAGGGAAATATTTCAGAAGAGTATGTAACCTGGCTGGTGTGGCTCAGTGGCTGACTATCAACCCATGAACCAGGAGGTCACCAGTTTCATTCCTGGTCAGGGCCCACACAATGGTTTAGGGCTTGATCCACAGAAGGGGGTGTGCAGGAGGCAGCCAATTGATGTTTCTCTCTCACTAATGCTTCTATCTCTCTATGTCTGTGCCTCACTCTTTAAAATCAATTAAAAAACATTTAGTTAAAAAAATAAGATTGGGTAATAATGCAATAAATATTTTTAATTGAAGTGAAAGAGGTTGGGGGCCGGTGGGTAAAGAAATGTAGGTGGCTGGTATCTGTTTGAAGGAAGACCTGGAAACCCCTAAAGACAGTTTAATGTCATTGGGACAATTATCACCCACTAAATAATGTGGCAGTCAGACGCCCATTAGGCTGAAGCGGCAGTGATAAAAAAGGGCGATCACTCTAGCAGTCATTACCCATCTATTACCAGAAACAAATAATAGAAGTCCCCTCTCAGAAAAGAAAAAAAAAAAAAATCAGAAATAAGAGTTCCTTTAAGAAGAGAATTAGCTTTTGATTAAAGAACACCCGTGAACACATCGCCTAGTTTTGAAAGTCCTTTATTTTGTCAGTATCTATACTACTAAAAGAGAAATATGCAAATTGACTATACCTTCACAACGCCCATCAGCCAATAAGGAGTGGGTATGCAAATTAACCAAAAAAAGATGGAAGGTTAATTTGCATGTGGAGGTGAGGAGCGGCCGGGTGGGGCAGGACACCTGTTATAAGGGGGAGGGTGGGGGGCAGAGGGAACTACTGGAGCGGTGCTCTGGCTGGGAGCAAAGACTTGCAAAGGCTTCCAGGCAGCTGGGAGTGAAGCCAGGGAAAGGAAGGCCTATTCTTGCATGAATTTTCATGCAACGGGCTACTAGTTCTATTATAATATTTTTGTTTGATAAGAAAGCTGACTTTATGATCCAAGTGATCTAAACCAAAACCCTGATTAGACAACTAAGGCAAACTTTCCAAGTAAAATTAAATCTGCCCATGATATAGTAGAGAGTCTATAATATCATACATGGCAGATTTTCTCTGGATTTTCCTGTCATTCAATATTGCTATCAAAATTGTGTTCATATAGCCTGTCTTTACCAAGGTGGATTATAATCTTTTAACCAGTATATGTGCAAAGACATTTGTGAAACATAATTTAGCTAATTTTGATAATTCAGGCAATAGGCTTGTTTATGATACTGTTACAATTCAAACATAATATTTCTTGTTTATTCTTCAGATGTAATAAAACTCCCTAAAAATGTACTCCTCTTAAAAATTATATATTTATATATAAATTTTCCCCAAAGTCATTTGTTTCCCAATTTCAGCTACTTTTCAGTGTTAGTAAGAATTCCATTGGTTTTCTCTTCTCTGTAAAGATTTAAAAATTAATGTACTGCTTACAGTCCTAAAATTTAAATTTACAACTTAATGTCAAATAAAAGGGTACTTAATTCATATTGATAACGACAAGGAATTCTGAAAAGAGATGAATTACTAAAATCCAGATGATCTCATCACTTACAGATAAGGTTAAAAAGATGAAAAACATATCCTTGAGATATTACACTGAAAATGGGAAAATTATCCAGAGAGATGGAAAGATTAAATATAACAGATACAAAAGATAATTAAATAAGAGCACAAAGGAAGCTATTTCTTTCATATGCTTATTTTGGTAGTTAGATACCTAATTAAATACACATTTCTCATAGGACTAAGGACAGGTTTGGAGGTGAGCAATTAGATTTTACTGTTCCCTAGACACTGAGTACTGTGTGTGCCTCCCTAAAAAGGATTTGTATATTGGCAATTTATCTACCAAACCTACTAGAAACTTTTCAATAAAAGCTCAAAATATTCACAGGCTTTTCTTAAAAAGTAACTAGTGTATTTTCTTACACTCCTTAGATGTGTGGGTTTAACCTAATGTGATTTCTTTCTGTCCTCAAAGGTGAGGCCTTTTCTGTCAAAAACATATGAATAATTTTAATCTGTATTACATGAGCAATAACACATGCCTGTTTCAGAGAACTTAGAAAAATTAAGATAAGAAAAATAATTTAAAAGATCACTTATAATCCTATCTCTTACAGACAACCAGTATAGTTTTGTGCATATTTTACTATGTCTATGTAATGAATTTATAATTTATGTAAATTGAATTATACTACTTCATTATTTGGTGACTTGTTTTTTTCTACATCATAATAAATCACTGATATATTCTCAAGTTAATAAGTAGGGTTTTAACATTCTCTACATTCTGAATATTAAAATGAAAAGTTAATTTAACTTTGGGAAATTTATTCCTTGGACTTAAATTATATGGGTGATGGAAGTTTCCATTAAGCTCGTTTGAACTTCATGTATAAAACAAAGTCTGAAGGAGAGTAAGCAACACTTTTTATTTTCCCTGTCAACTGTGTTCTACTACACCAAGGAAACACTAACATGGCACAAACTCGTTATTGTACGGGGCTATAATTATCACAGCTACCTGGGTTTATGACAACATCTAACAGTGAAATTATTCCACTATAAGAGAAAAACATAATTGTTGATGAAATAATGGTGATGGGATCAAAGATAGAAATAACAACATGTGTGAAAATAGTTGTTAGAAGGAGATAAAAATAATACTAAAAGTGGGAAGAGAATGAAATCTGTAAAAAGAAAAAGCATATGAATGTGAAGAGAAAACATGGAATTCACCAAAACACAAAAATAATGTACTATTACATTTGTATTATGTGTTAATATATTATTATTTTATTATATACAATTATATTGATATCTAAAAGAGAGTGCATTATTATTCAGCAGTCTAAATGATGTTTCTGCTGTGCAGTCTTATGCCCAGGTGAAATCGGGAGTAAAGCAAAAATGTCTGTGTCCTCCATGGTTAGGATCACTCAGGAAGTTCTGGACAACTGGTACACCAAAATTCCCAAGGATACAAAGGGATTCCATTTAATTTACCATGAAAAGCATAAAATATGAAGATGTTTCATAAATAAAGATCTGACCTGTTATTAACATAAAAGAAAAAGTAAATAAATAAGGAGAACTATGACATTCTTAAATGGAAATACAGAATTTAGGGAAGATATCAGTTCTTTCCATGTCAAAAAATAGGTCAGATCTCAATGGAGTATTTTTAATCAGCAAAGTTATTCTAAAGTTCAGTAGAAATTAAATGAAAAATAATAATTAATACCACAGTTAAGAAAAAGAGTGAAATAATGGGGGCTTGTTAAGCAATCACTAAGAGATAAACTGATAGGTAGATGAATATAACAAAGCATAAAGCACTAAAATTGGATCTAGGATAGATATCAGTTTAATCCATGATAAAGGAAACATCACAGTTAAATAAGGAAAATATGAAAGTTCAACCAATTTGGGGAACACTGGCTATTTGGAAAAAGCAGTTTAGTCACACTTTACACATATTAAAATAAAATCCAAGTGGTCCTGGCCAAGTGGCTTAGTTGTTTGGAGCATCGTCCTGTACACCAAAAGGTTGTGGGTTCAATTCCCAGTCAGGACACATACCTAGGTTGTGGGTTTGACCCACTGTCTATGCATGTATAGGAAGGCAACTGACTGATATTTTTCTTTCTCTTTCTTTCTCCCTTACTCTCTAGAATCAATGGAAACCTATTCTTGGGTGAGGATTAAAAATAAAAAATAACAATAATAAAAGCCAAGTGGATTAAGGACTGATTAAAAAAGAATTCACAAAAACTATAAGAAAAAATATAAGTAAATATTTAATCTATTATAAGATGGAGAAGACCTTTAAACAAAGGTCTCATATAAAAATATTTATAGTATTTACTCCATAACATTAAAAACTTGTAGGAAAAAATGCTTAGTAAAATGCAAATTACAAATGTTAAATTATTGGTAACAGCTAAAATGCACTAAAAAAATGTGACAACATATTCCAAACATATAAATTCTTACAAATCAATAAAGACAAATATATGAACAGACAAGTTTTTAAAATGAAAATGTAACTAATAAATCTAGAGAAAACTGTTAGACTTTACTGGGTATCAAAGAAACAAAAATTAAAATAATACTAAGATAGCATTTATATCAAAGGTTTATTATTTTTATTACTAGAAGCTGGTGCATGAAATTCATGCACAGGTGGGGGTGAGGGTGTCCCTCAGCCTGCACTCTCTCCAGCCTGGGACCCCTTGGGGGATAGCCAGCAATCAGATATACTTCTCACAATCCAGAACTGCTGGCTCCTAAATGCTAGCCTGCATGCCTGATTGCCCCTACCTGCTTCTGCCTACCAGCCTGATTGTCCCTAACTGTTTAGCACCCTGCTGGCTTGATTGCCCCTAACCACCTCTGCCTGACCCCACACCTAGGAACAGGATTTCTGTTAGAAAATAAGTTAATGTAAATAAGTGAGGGGAAGTTTAAAGAAATGATGTAATGTTCATAATATAAAATAATGTACTTATTGAGTTGGAGAAACGCACACGATAAAAAACCTTATCAACAGTTACGGTAAATTTTTTATAATATTACTTATATTCAAGAATGTGAGTTTCTATGTGTGGCCACATTGGGAGTGATTTTTATTTTTAATATGTTTTTAAGTTTTCTGTGTATTTTATGTTTGTATTAGTTAAATATTTTAAAAAATGTAAAATGAAAGAAATATGTAAAATGTATATGCATTTCTGAAACATATATCTAATTCTAAAGCCAAATAGGTTAGAGACAAATTTATGTTTCATTTATTTATTTTTAATATATTTGTATTGATTTCAGAGAGAAAGGGAGAGACAGAAACATCAATGATGAAGGAGAACCATTGATTGGGTGCCTCTTGCACGCCCCCTATTGGGGATCAAGCTCTAACCTGGACATGTGCCCTTGACCGGAATCGAACCCGGATCCTTCAGGCCAAAGCTCTATCCATTGAGCCAAACCAGCCCAGGCCAAATTTACGTTTTGAAGACTGTGTAAAGAAAAATTTGAAACCCATTTTCCTTTCTTATTTTAGATTTTACAATAACAGCTTATCTTTATTCACAAGAGACTGCATACAGTAGCATTAACAATATTTTTAAGCTAACTTTAGAAAATCATAACCAAGCCTGAACATGTTAAGCAATCTAAATATTTCGACTACCAAGAAAATTAAAAACAAGAGCCATAGTAAAATAGGAATGTATCAAACTCTCAGAACATTTAATTAGCTGTGATGACTAGATTGATTAAGTCATCTATCTGGGGTAAACTTTGAAACAGCCTTATTTCACTTTGTGTCTTCCAAAACAAATACTTTTGCCGAAACAATATTAGGCCCATATGTACATATCTATCTATTAAGCAGGAAAATCTGGCAACTTTATGAATTTGCAGCCTGTTATGAAATAGGTTATAGGGGGATTGCATGTTAAAGTAACTGCCAGTGTTTTGACTGATTCATTATGTAGTTATGTCTGGACAAGGCAGAACGATTTTCTTGACTTTCCAAGATAGTGACTGAAAATTCATTTTTGTCACGTTTCATTTAGACTCTATTTTTTAATGGTCCAGCAAAAAAGCTTTTATTCATAAGAAGCATAGTGATTATAATAAAGAGGATGATAAATTTTTAATAGATTATTTTATTTTAAAGAGAGAGAAACATTGGTTGGTTGCCTCCCATATTCACTCTGACCCAGGATTGAACTCAAACTCGCAATCTAGGTTTTTGGCCTGACCGGAATTGAACCAGCAAACTTTCGGTGTACGAATGACACTCCAACCAGGGCATTTTTCAATAGCAGTTAATGAATTTGAGTATTTATTATTTTATAATTTTTATAAGCTTAATAAGCCAGATGTTACTGCTCATTAGACCTACATGGGCTTGGGCAATATTTCAAACAGAAATCAGAGTAAGCCTGGTAGATCTGCCTAATTTAAATTATAAACATATCAATATTTTATACCTCTTTCATGAATCTTTAGGGTCAGAAATCTAGACCCTCCTTCTGAGTGGCGACCTTGGAGAAGTCACATGTCTTTGGTGGCATTTTGACAATTGTAAAATGGGAATAGTTATCTCCTGTTTACTTAAAAGAATACTGTAACAAATGATAGGGTATATCTTAAGCCATTTTGAGCTCCCTAAAAATGGCTTACATAGTGCCCTGGCCGCGTGTGAAGCAATAGGTTTTTGGTTTGATTTCTAGTCAGGGCACATAACTGGGTTGTGGGCTTGATTCCCAGTCGGGGTGCTTATGGGAGGCAAACAATAGATGTTTCTCCTCTCTTTCTCTCTCCCTCTCCCCCACCCCCTCTTTATCTTCCTCTCTCTAAAATCACAATTTTTAAAATGGCAATCAGAAAGTAATATACCCACCAACACCACCATCAGTAAATAATAATTGTCATCACTATGTTCTCTATGAAGCCTTATCTGAACTTTCTCTTTTATAAAATAAAAAAGGGTTGTATTAACTCATTATTTCCTGAATTTATTTTCCAAGTGTTAAGTTTTTTCTCTTATGAGTGAAGCAAAAGTCCCCAAAATAATATATTTAGATCACGTGCAAAGTATATTCTGTTCAGTCACAACATTTGTTTATTGTTGTCTGACTTTTAGACTAAAGCATCCTTTAGTCTTAAAGGTAAATATGCACATTCAATGTACATGGGGAATGCAAATCCCTATATTCACATGTTCAACCGAGTCTCACAAGAACAATGTGCCATTAGACTATCAAGTGATCAATATTATTTATCAACTTATTTTTGGTCTGTTATAAAATGTATTTGAAGTGAGTGGAAACTGCTCAAATCTTATTGGCTCAATGGATTGGGGTGATGTAGGAATGTTCTATTGGGATAGAAGAATCATTTTCTATGTTTCACTTTCTTACTCTCCCACCAAGTTGCTGCTCTTTGCAAAGCTTCCCACTGCACTCATCTTTCTCATGTAGACATGTGTATGCCCCATGGAACTTGGTGTTTCCATGATATTCATTCTGTGAACCACCAAAGTCCACTCTAAGAAAAGAGGAGTCCATTCAGTCATCAGTCACGACACAGTTGTCTTCAAGTCTTGCACTGGTGACCTGTCTTGACTTGGTGGCCCACTGTTCTTCCTGAAGTTTGAAGCGGCAGATGTTCACAGATGCTAATTAGGTTGCTTAGATAACCCAGGTTTGTTGCACTCAGAGGATCAATATCTAAAAAGCATTCCTGTTCTGTAGATAATTAATAGCCTCGGAGAATATAGTTATTTTAGTTACTTACCTCTTTTAGTTACAATCACAAATAGTTGGCCAGGAGTTAGGTATTACTTATTTTGGAATACTTAAGCTCAGCTGGATTAAACACATTTTCTCTCCAGGTTTACTGTTTGTGAGGATGCTAAGAGACTAAACAAGTTAATGCAGTGTTTTCAACCTGGATTGCAACCAGGACTCTGCTGGTATTTTGCCCTGGAGTTACTGGGTCACTGGGGCACCTCAAGATAATTAGTATACTCCTGCTGTATCTGATGTGGTAATGGAGATGGTGAAATGAAAAAGACCATCTTACAACAGACCAAGGATAGCATCTCTGCCTGGGCCAGGTGGCTCGGTTGGGTGGAGCATTGTCCCAGACACCAAAAGGCTGCAGGTTCCATTACCAGTAAAGGTGAGTATGAGAGACCACCGATTGATATTTCTCTCTCATCTGGATGTTTCTCAATCTCTCCTTTTCTCACTCTCTAAAAATCAATGAAAACATATCCTCAGGTGAGGATTATAAAAACCCACAGGGTAGCATTTTTGTATCTCAAGGAAAAAAAAGAAAAGCTGTTTTTTTATGAAAGGATTTAGTCCTTGAAATATATAAATAGTTCTTTTAGAAGATATTTTTATAGTCAGATTTACTCAATAACAAAATTAATCTAATTGAAGAGATCCACCAGAGGAAGTAATCAATAATAAATTTTAATTTAATTAAACAGAAATAAATTAATTTAAAAAGCTGAATAGTTAACAGAAATAGCTTCAAAGCAAATTTGTACATAAGAATTCTTCTTGTATCACCCAGAGTTTAGATTTTACATCTTCTACACACATATAACTAACAGGAATCCAGAGAAAGTTAAAAGTCTTAAACACTAACACAAAGGAGAAAATCTGAAGGAAGATAAACTCCAATAGTATCAAAAAGTGACAAAGAATAGTAGAGCAAGTGGACCAAACAACCATTAAAATATCAGAAAAGAAAGAACTTCAAAAATAGTGATGGGCCATTTAATGATGTGAAAATAGGCATCATTCTTCAACAGCATTCTAAAGAATTATTATAGACTAGAAACCCAGAAGCCCAGTGCACAAATTCATGCTTGGGTGGGGTCCCTCAGCCTGGTTGGTGATCTAAACCCATTGGGGGACTGGCCAGCTGGGGGGAAAAACCATAGGAGGTTGGCTGGCCAGATGAAGGGGGAGCGGCCACAGGAGGTTAGCTATGGGAGCGCACTGACCACCAGGGGGCAGCTTCTGCATTGAGCACCTGCCCCCGGTGGTCAATGTGCATCATAGTGATTGGTCAACCAGTTGTTCCACTTGTAACAGTTGCTTAGGTTTTTATCCTATCTAATAAAAGAGCAATATGCAAATTGACCATACCTCCACTGTGCTCACAAGCTATGCCCACAAGCCAATCAAGAGCAAGTATGAAAATTAACCCAAACCAAGATGGCTGTGGCTACAGAGAGAGCAGGAGGAGGCTTGGGTTTCCCAGGCAATGGAGGAAGCTCAGCTTTCCACACACCCTGGCTGACCCAGGGCTCCACTCAATGCTACAAAGTTTCAATTATAGAGAATAAATAAATCCCTACAGAAATGGTGGCAGCCACAAAGCTGGAGAGAGCAAGAGGCAAGGATTGCCTCCGGCAATGAAGGAAGCCAAGCTTTCCACAGCCCTGGCCTGCCTTGGCCTCTGCTTAAGGCTACAAAGTTTCAATTATAGAAGATAAATAAATCCCAGATACCAGGGTCTCTATTTGGGTAGCTGGAGGGATATGGCCGGCCTGCAAACTATCACAGGCTTCTCACCCAGGCCGCCCCACCCTGATCCAGGACACCCTTCAGGGCAAACTAGCTGGTCCCCACCCATGCACAAAACCTCTATTTTATCTAATAAAAGAGTAATATGCAGATTGATAATCACTCCAACACACAAAATGGCTGCCCCCAAGTGGTCAAAGATCCTGTCTCCATGTGGACACAAGATGGCCACTAAAAGATGGCAAGCAGGGGGAAGACAGTTGGGAGGGACCACACCTGCAAGGGAGGGCAGTTGTGAGTGATCAGGCCAGCAGGAGAGAGCAGTTAGGGGTGACCAGGCCTGCAGGGGAGGGCAGTAAGGGGCGGTAGCAGGGGAGCCGGTACGCATTAATCAGGCTGGCAGGGGAGTGGTTAGGGAGTGACCAGGCTGACAGGCAAGAGAGCAGTTCAGAGCCAGAAGTCCTGGATTGTGAGAGGAATGTCCGACTGCCCGTTTTGCTGGATCAGGGCAAAATGTGCAGTTGGACATCCCTTGAGGAGTCCCAGATTGGAGAGGGTACAAGCTGGGCCGAGGGACACCCCCCACCACCAATGCATGAATTTCATGCATGGGGCCCCTAGTGTATATATAGAAGATATAGATGATAATACTGATGTGAGATATCATTTAAGAAGTTAAGTTATATTAAGTATATTTTTAACAAAGTAGAAAAAACTATTTACATTGTAGAAAAAATGGTTTTCATCATAAACTGGGGAGATTTTAAGATAAATATTTGGAGCTTTAATGGATATATTTGAGTTACTTAAATATTTCTCCAATTCCATCACAATGGTGTCAAATGGAATGTTCACTAAGAATTCATTTAACAGTTAGTGCCTATTAAACTGTATGCATGAGGGACACACCACTTACTAGTAAATAAAAAAATTCTCTTCAAGTTGTTCACAAATTATAGCATAATGTCTAAAGTTCTTTAACAAGTCATTCAAGTTATTTGGCAAACTTAGAAAATAGTGACTACTGGAATATAAATTAACTACCTTTTTCTTAAACTTCAGACGAACCAGCTCACAGAAACTATAGGCTCCTTCCATTTTAAATGACATCTATGTACCTTCAGCTAACTGAAATGTTTCACTTCATTTAATATTTAAGTGAAAGAAATGTTTTCTGTGAGGAAGGATTCCCAGAAGCCTCGTGGGTATCAGAGCAAAGGGCATGAGTAGGCCAATCCATGAGTTTGGATTTTCCCAAGACCATTGCCAGGCGCCTTGAGGTTACGCACTCATTTCCTGGTTAGTACAGGGGCCAGAGACTCACTGCTCCCTCCAGTTCAGAAAGCTTCTGGTGATTTGGGGTGGTAACACCATCACCCTGACCCGCTTTCCCATCTCGCACAGAGCCCCTGTCAGCCACAGGAGTGTGTGTGCAGGACATTGTGACACCCTAATGGGCCTTCCTCATTCATCTCTCCTCCAAGGAACAAAGATCACCCCATCCATCTTCCTGGGACATCCAGCTAGAAGTTATATAATTTTATCAGCCTCTCGTAATGATGATGCCATTGTAATAACTTGCTTATTATTTAACAGGAAAGGAGAAAAGAGAAGACCCAATAATATAGGCATGCCATTTACACAGATTTGCCAAAAAGCTGCATTTCACATTCTCCCAAGTCTGTTCCCTGCTGATAACTGGGGTAAGACACTAGACAAAAGCAGTTTGCATGCATGCCCAGTAAGGTGTGGGTGACTTGGGAAGGTGCCTACCTGTCTGATCTTCAATCACACCTGAAAGCCAGTCAGTGGCCAGGAGGGGCGTGGCCACTGCAAGGGAGAAAACCTGAATATTAAACTTCCAAACAAAGGAAGTTCCCTCTCTGGCACGCTGAACCCTCTTGGGACTCCCGCTGCAGGGAGCTTAGGCTCCCCTGCACCCACAGTGCACAGGGCCATGTAGGGCACTACATGTGGACTCATGCATGTTAATCTGACCTAGTGCTGAACTGCACCCGCTGCAACGGGAGTTGGAAGCTCTGGACATTGGCCTGGTTTCTGGCTGCTGGAACCCCAGCTGTCCCTTTTCCAGGACTGGCTGAAGTGGCAGGGGACTTTGGAACCCGAGAAATGTAAATTCACACAAATAAAGCCTTCCCCCCACATCCCTTCCTCCTGTGGGGGCTTCTGAAAATTCTTATTTCAGTGGCACCCCAAGAACCTCCATCTCACTCCCTCCAGCTACAAGGGAGTTTAATTCTCTGATAACAATATAATGTCTTCAATGCCCAGTCTACCAAATGATTTATGGGAAACCTAGCAGTGCTTTTGGATATAACAAGAACCCCTGGGATGTTTTCGTCTGCAAAACCAGCAGGGTGCTGGCCCAGGAGTGAATAAATGAATGGAAAGTTATAAACCTCACATCATGTCCACTCCTATAATCAGGTAAGGTATAGCAAGTACTCAGTAAAAAGTCTTTAAGAAGAAAAGGCAATGGGAATTGTATTCCATGGTCTTCCACAATCATGTTTTTCATTTTGATCTTTAAAAGACAACTGGCCATCAAGAACATCTCATGATAAAACAAGATTAATAGATGCTTCACAATTTTAATGAACTGTGCCTTTGAATTCAAAGCATGCTTTGAGGATTTTTCACAAAAACAATTGATCCTTTTCATGGCTGAGTGTTGCTGCAGCTTCCTATACACAGCCAGCAGATTGCCATGGACACTCTCTCCCAGGCCTTTCAGACGCGAGTCCACCACAAGTTTACATCTGAGTGTAAGAAGAGAGCTGTGGAATCTCTTCTATGCATGAAGCTTACTTAGGACCTTAATAGGCACCTTTGTTAGTGATAATACAGATCCCTCCCAGTAATTTCTATCATGCTAATTTTTTCTACAGAAATAAAAATGTAATGCTTTAAAAATTCAGACTATATCAAGCAATCAGAAACCAATGATTTAAGGTATAAATCATGAAAAACACATGATTTCAGAGTTGTAACAATGCATAGCTAAGAAAAGCAATGCTATGTGTTCGCTTATCTTAAATAGGCACTGTAAACAGAAATAAAGGGGATAAGTAGGCAATTTAAGAAACATAGTCCATGTAGCTGGATAATTCCAGGCAACAGCTGCACTTTTTTTCCCCACCAACTAACTTGGATTATTTTTTGCTTGAACTTTATGAGTGACTTGCTGAATTATTTATTTAATTTGGGTAAATAATTTGAGAATTCCTTTTGTTGAATATGACATAATTGGAAATTCCACACCATCTTATTGTAGTCTATTAACGGTAGTCAATATAAAAAGCATGAAAGAAAACTCTCTCCCCTAAGCCAAAAGCACTGTCCCACTCTCTCAATCCCAAAAATAAGCTTTCATTTCACACACCTTCTGCATGTTGATTTATGATATTTATATAATGAGGACAGGTTAAATGTGGCATCATTTTATCAAATACATATCAACTGAATAAAGGAATTCATTCAATGACTGTTAACACAGGAGACGTAGCATCATTGTGGGGTGTGCCGAACTTGGTAGGTGAGAAGGGCAGGATGAAGGTGTCATCCAGATGTCATCTACTCCAGGCATCTTGTTATTGATTCAGATGAAAACTTTTTAGCATCCATCCAACTAATACAGGGCTTCTCAAACTTGTTCCTATCGTGACTCAGTTAGAAAATGATAATTTTTGCAGTGCCCAGGGCTGACATGTAAGACCTGAGTAGATGAATTCTAGACACACTCTTGGCAGTTTAGCCCCCAAGCAACTTCTTACCCGAGAGCCCCTGCTCAGCCATCCGCCTGGCTGGGCACAGCTACTCTCTCCCTCCTCTGGCTCCTTATCAGCCCCAATCCTTCTCATCCTTCCTATGGGACCTTAATACCACCTTTTCAAAGAAGTCCTTTCTATTAGGACTCTTTCACAGTCTTTCTCAGAATTACATGAAATATAACTTATGTAATAGTTTTTTTCTTTCTCTTCCCCTACATTTAACCAATTTATACTATTTCTCAGGTAATTCTTTTTTCTTGTGTAATAATTTTTGATGTTTGTTTACTGTGTGAGGCTGTGAATTTCATGAGAATTGGAAATGTGTCCATTTGTTTTGCTATATTCTCAACACCTAAGCTAGATACACAGTAGGTATTAAATAAATATTCATTGAATGAATAAACTACAAATTTAGGATTTACAATCTCAGATGAATGTTCCCTGCCCCGAATAATTCATTTATACCTCTCTGGTCATCAACATTTTCTAGACTAGTGGCTGTGCTAAATCCCTCCCTTTATAATTAAAGGCTGACCAAACACCGTGTTATCACCAAGAAAACAGAAGCCATTGCACCTTTTAATTACCTTTTATCTTTATTTACTAGGGGCCTGGTGCACAAAGATTTGTGCACGGGGGGTGGGGGGGGAAGGGAAGGTCCCTCAGGCTGACCTGCACCCTTTCCAATCTGGAACCCCTCAGGGGATCCCTCTCCAATCTAGGAGTTTCTGTCTGTCTTTGTAATCATAGGAGAGAATTGTCTTAGTCCCCAACCCAGTTTGGTTTGTTGCTCACAGAATAATAGAGGCATTTTTTTTTCTTTGTTTCATTGATGGAGATTTCTCAGACATTCTGATTTTACTTATATCTCTCACCTTTGCTTTCCCTCCATCCCCCAACACAACAGTAACTTGCTCTAGGATCACTTTGCTCTAGTGTCTAGTATAGTGGTTGGCAAACTTATTAGTCAACAGAGCCAAATATCAGCAGTACAATGATTGAAATTTCTTTTGAGAGCCAAATTTTTTAAACTTAAACTTCTTCTAAAGCCACTTCTTCAAAACAGACTCACCCAGGCTGTGGTATTTTGTGGAAGAGCCACACTCAAGGGGCCAAAGAGCCAAATGTGGCTTTTGAGCTGCAGTTTGCTGACTATGGGTCTAGGAGATCCGTCTGCCACCAGAACTACGATTCCCAGCATTCTTGGTGCTCTCTGTGCTCCTGATTTTCCCTTCCTGCTCTGTCTCCATCCCACAGCCTCCCACTCTGCCAAGTCCTGCAAACCACCAGCTCTCTCTCTCTGCTCTCCATCTGGCAGCTTGGGAAGCCAAGTTGCCCAACCCATTCCACACTCAGGTGGTCTTCTGCTCCACTCTCTGCCTGGTGCCTGTGTATGCAAATTAAACTACCATCTTTGTTGGGGTAATTTGCATACTCACTCCTGGTTGGCTGGTGAGCATAGTGGAGATATGGTCAATTTACATGTATCTCTTTTATTATATAGTATAGTTCTTCATCCTACCTTCTCCAAGATTTCTTGGGCTCAATCTCTCTCTCTTCACTGTATTGTTTCCTAGGGCCTTTGTAACACACTCAGCCCTGGTACCCTAAAAATTACCCTTCCTGGTGACTCTTTTTCCCCTCCCCATTTGGAAGTCTGTGCTTGTTTCTCAATAATTTTTCACCTTTTGCTATACCAAAAAATAAAAATAAAAATTATCCTTCTCTTGACCTCTGTTAACCAAATGCACTAAGCATCATTGCTCCCATATATTCTTCTAATGGCAACAGTTATCCTCCTTCAATAAATTTATATCCATCTCTCTTCTGTCTGATGTTCACTCTAGGAACGGAAATCAGGGAATCCTTGGATCCTCTATAATACTGTGCACAAAATTAATGCTCAGTACACATGTAACAGGAAAAGAATCAATGAATGGTGTAATGATGCACAGCAATGTTAAAATACATGTTCAACTTTGTAAGTAATCTGTTATGATTCCTATATTTGACAGCTCTCAAACAACAATGGATGGGGACACAATGCTGATAATGAAATGCTGAATTAGCTAATCTAGTTGTGTGTTTTTTCCTCCTTAATTTTTCTGTTCCAATTGGTGGCACCATAGCCTGCTGCCAAGGTGGTATCCTCAGGTGTTCCCTGTGATTGCCATTTCACTGGTTGCAAAAGGGATTCCATCAAACCCCCAGTTAGTGTATTCCGGTGTATCTAATGGAGCGCTGAAGCACACTGAGCCAGCTTCTGGGAAGAAGTGCTGGACATGGAAGTTTTGCAAATGTTTATGTCAGAAGTAGTCTTGTTCTAGCTTCACAATCCTAGATTGAAAATAACTTTGTCCCCCAATTTTTCAGGGTATGTATCACTCCTTTATGGAGGAATTTAACACTGTTTTTATTCTCAGTCCTTTGTATATTGAATCTGGTTGTTGTTGTTTTCCACTTTAAACTTTCAGAATAGTTTCTTTATCTCCAATGTTTTGAATTTTTCATAATAATTCTTTGGTTTGGATCTCTTCATCATTGACTATAATAGGTCTCTTTTGGCTCTTCCAATTTAGAGAACCCAATTCTTTAGTAATAGGACATTTTCTTGACATTTCCTTCCTATAAATTTCTCTTCTTTGTCCCTGTTACTCATTTTTCTGAAACTCCTGTTAGCTAGATATTTGATTTTCTGGATTGATATTCTACTTTTTAACAACCTCCTTTCTCTTACTGTCCACATATTTGGACTTTTGTTCTACTTTTAGGAAAACTTTCTACCTAATATTTGATAGTTTATTTCAACCATTATTTCATTATTTAAAAATTCTAAGGGCACTTTCTTGTTCTCTTATGGTCTTTTAAAATATCTTGTTCTTGTTTTGTGAATACAAAATATCTCTAATCATATTATCATAGATTTTATAAAATTTCATTTTATTTTCTGTTTTGTCTGTTTCTCTCTTTTTGCTTACTTATTGTTTCTTTGGATCGCTTCCACAGTAGGAGGCTTTGCTTAAACATATGGTCATCTTAGACTGATCCTTTTTATTTATGAGAAACACACTAAAACCTAGAGAAGGTATGGTTTGTGAGTGACGTTTGTCAAATGATATTTCACTAGAGGGTGATAACAACATAAGGTAAATTTTTCATTGTGGCTTTTCAAATTGCGGTATCTGTTGTCCACACCCCTTTGGCATCCTGGGACCAGGATGCAAGAATGCATCACAGCTGGCGCTCAGACTCTCAGCTAACTCCCTATTCTCCCCCCTAGAACTCATCTCTGCCCTCTGCTATGCCTGGGTATCCAAGGCAAAATGTAAAGGGCAGGATGAAAGTTTAATTTGAAAAGAGAAAAGTTTAATTCAAAATAACCTTGGCACAAGCACACATACTTAATACATAGAACAATCAGAAATGTCAGAACAATATTAAAGCCTAAACATGTCTCCTGATATCCTGCAAATCCTTAAAAACTTGCCATGAAAACCTCAGGTACCAATGACTATTTCACTAAAAAAAAAAAATCAACACTATATGTTACCTTCTACAACAAAAATAATTGGCTCCAAATTTTTATTTTGCAAATCCTATCCCAGCCTACCTGACATTTATTTCAAAAGGATAAATAGCACTGTCACTACAAGGTCCCAATGTTATTCTAGCCTGAAACCTGCTTATTGGGAACATTTTTAGTTCAAATGGCTATTTAGTGACCTATTTTAAAGTCTCAACTTATTCAAGTTCCTAATGTTTAAGGAGAGCTTACCCAAAGTGTTGTCACTTGCCATTAAAGAGAGTAGAAATACAGATAGAATCGTTACAGAACTATACAATCCATTTTGGAGCAGAGGGGCTGTAAGACCAGAAAGAACTAGTATCTGAAGCCCACAAGAAAAGCTGGATGAAAATAAATCTGATGCAGAACCTAAAATATGACACAATCAGAAATAAACACATTCAAAAGGAACATTAAGGATGCACTACTACTCTTAACAAAGAACAAACAATAAAACTAAGAAATACACAGTTTATAGTTGATACTCTTTTACAGTACAACTGAACCACATATTTTGTTGTTGTTAATCCTCACTGGAGGATATTTTTCTATTGATATATTTTTTTAATGAAAGTGGAAGGGAAGGAAGAGAGACACACAGAAACAATGATGTAAGAGAGACACATCAATTGGTTGCCTCCTGCATGTCCCCTGACCTGGGCTGGGGATTGAGCCTGCAACCAAAGTACATTCTCTTGACCGGACTTGAACACGGGGGCCTTCAATCCATGGGCCGAATCTTTCTCAAGCCAAACCAGCTATGGCTGAATCACACTTTGGATAAGAGCTGCTATTTACAATGTACAAATTCAGCTACCTTCAAAGTGGTTGAGCTATATAGACAGGCCATTGAACACAAACATAATAGAAAAGATTTTAAGATCTTATTGTTCTTTTCCCCAACTACCCACCATTTTAACAAAATACATTTTTTTTCAGTACTATTTACTTAAAATTAACTTTCATTACACTGCTCAGGAACTTTACACTACATGGCCTCATCCTTATTTTAGTTTTGTTTTTTCACTTTGAGTAAATAGTGAATGTGAAAATGAGATTTCTGGCAAGCATAATGTCTTTGCCTGAACTGTAGAAGGGATGTCTTAAATAGTGCTCTCTTTACTGCCTCCTTTCTCAAGAAAAAGACACTATCACTCAGAGCCATGGTGGGAAGTGTCAGACAACAGAATGGAGTACATTTATAGGGACACGTACCACTGAGCTCTTCCCTTTCCTTTGGGCTTAGACACTTGACTCCAAGCTCTCCTACTCACTAGCTGCATGATGCTGAGGAAAGTTACGTGATTTTTCTACACTTCATAGTTATAAAATGGATAAAACAAATCGCATGGGGTTGTTGTGAAGAGTTATATCACATAAACACGGACAATACTTAGCAATGATGAGCACCCACGTCATGTGTAAGAAACAGTGGTTATTATGCTTAGCCTGAGGCCTTGCAGGTAGGGATTTTATCATCTTCATTTTGTATCCCAAACACTGACCAGAATGGTTATCTAAAAGTACAGACCTGGGAGAGGAACTATGATGGCAGCATAGGTAAACACCTATACTGCTGCCTCGCACAACAATTTCAAAACTACAACCAAAAGACAAAATGGACATCATCCAGAACCACCGGAAAGCTGGCTGAGTGGAAATTCTACAACTAGAAGGAAAGAGAAAAGGACACTGAGACCAAGGAGGTGTGGAGGGCAGAGATGCAGAAACTTGTACGTGTGGAAAGGGCAGGCGGCTAAATTCGCAGCTGGTTTTCTCAAACTGGGAGGGAGACAGTGTAGATGCTCCAGGTGGTGAGCTAGTTTCTGGCACCAAGTTCACACACTAGAACTGGAAGAGGAACGTATAAACAATTGCCATACCACAGTATCTTGGCAATGAGGGACATGCTGAACAATATGATTTCACAGAAGAGCGAGTGAGCCTCTCAGGACAGTGAGGACAGCGTCAGAGATAAGGTGATGCTTGTACTCTATTCTGCAGGGCGAGAGGCCTCTTATGGTTTCCTGAGTTGCCAGGGCTTTGGCCCTGGTTCACATTTATGACCGTGTCCTTAGCATCTAGTTTCAGGTCACCCTTTCTATCCACCCTCTCCCGGGGTCATGTTTCTTCCTTCCTTCCAGCTCCCAAACTTGACCTCTTCATTCTGAAAACCAAATATGAATTCTTGACACCTGTATCTCAGGTTTCAAGGGCCGTTCTGGTGTCCTGTTGTCCCTCAGTGAACGGCTGTCTCATCTCTGCTAAGACTTCGGGCATAAGAGTGTCTATTGACAAGGCCAGAATTTTCTTCAGGAAAATGGATGTGAGTCTGTTCCAAAAGCGATGCAGGCCCCAAGTTTAGCCACAGAGAGCACAGAGGTCACTACTATTACACAACTAGGTTGCTTGAGTCATAAATGATAGTTCCAGAAGTTGCCTGTGCTACAAACACTCTCTCTTGTCCCCAACTCCAAGCTTGGTCTCCAATAATCCATCGGAAGCACCTCCATCTGCACACACCATGTCACACTGCCTCGCCTCAGGAGATATGTCAAGCTCCATGGAAAGCTGCTCTGGCCCAGCCTGGCCTGCACAGAACTGTAGAGCCTTCCAATCAGATCTGGCCTTGGCCTGAGCCTGAAACACAGGTCTCCTCTTTCCCTGAGTTCACAGCCATCCACTGCCCCTGGCCTCGGCTCCAATTCCCAGAAGCTCCAGGATCTGAGCTTCCTGAGAAGAGAGAGACAGTCTGAAGGAAACCAGATACGGTTCCTCCGTAATCATTCTGTTCAAATGAAATCTGAGCTTTCTGAAACTTCAAAGATAAAACTTCTGATAATGAAAGCAACAAGATAGGAACCTGTACAAAGAACAGAGTTTATCATTCATATATTCAGAATGGTATACGTAAAGTATTAAGAACATAGTGAAGTAAAAAAAAATAGCAAGAAATGTATTTGAGAGCTCTGGAAATCATATAGAAATACCTCCAAGCATTAGAAGGTGAGAGGCATTTTGAGGCGTGACTGAAAGGAAAAGGAATAGATTTGAATTGGGATGGAAACGGCAATGCCTAACAGCCTTTCCAAAGAGGAGGAATAGAGATATGTTCTCATCACTATTGTTTTAGTCTAATGGAAAACATTCACTTTGAGGATATTTTTACAAAAACATCTTGAATGGAAGACAAGCTAAGAAAAAGAGAAGCAAACAGCGATGGCAAGTTTTTAAAACACAGTAATAATCCAAAGCTATGTGATCATGAATAAATACAAGCATTAGACTGGATTTGCTCTCCTGTGATATCACTTCATAGCAACTCCTTGTGCACTCCCATCATTGACTATTCCGTTCCATGTCTTCTTTTACTCCCCACGGATACACTCTGCATCAGCTTTCCCCTGGAGGCTGGTTTACTTATTAAGAGCTTCCCTGCACTCTTTGGTAGATTATGAGTATAGGAAACACTTGTCTTTATAGCAAGATATTCTTATGTTTAGAATAGCAGTGTAAAGCAGTAAAGAAAGCACCCAGCAGCACTTCTCGGACAGCCTTGTCAGTTTACTCAAAGAAAACACATCTGAGATTCTCCGTCATGTATCCAAAAGAAGAAGCAATATCAATTAATTTGCCACTACTCTTGCAGCGAAGAAAACCACTATTTAAAAAACAAAGAGTAAGGGTTGCCCTGCTGGCGTGGATCAGTTAGTTGGGCATCATCCCAAGCACTAGGAAGTTGCCAGTTTGTTGTCCTGTCAAGGAAACATGCCTGGGTTTGCAGGCTGGATCCCAGGTAGGGCGCATGCAGAGGGCAGCCAATCTATGTTTTGCTCTCACATCAATGTTTCTCTTTCTCTCTCTCTCTCTTTCCCTTCCTCTCTCTCTAAAAATTAATAAACTGTCCTTAAAACAACAACAACAAAAAACAACAACAAAATAACAGTAAAGATTGCCAGCAAACTTCAGCTTCTCATGCTCCAGAAAATAGTATTTGAATTTAACAGAGGTGATACCTAGTATACTTATATTATGGTTACTCAAAACAGCAGCTGAAAAGACCTTCAAGATATTCCTTTAATAGCAGAGACACCTCTGAACTGTCCATGACAATACCATTTTTTGGATTGGAAAATATTTATGTCCTATTTCTTTCTTTTCTAAAAAAGTATTTTTTTTACTGATTTCAGAGTGGAAGGGAGAGGGAGAGAGAGATTGAAACATCAATGATGAGAGAGAATCATTCATTCATTGCCTTCCTCCTGCATGCTCCCTACTACAGATCAAGTCTGCAACACCGGCATGTGCCCTTGACTGGAATCAAACCTGGGACCCTTCAGTCCACATGCCGATACTCTATCCACTGAGCCAAACCTGGTAGGGCTTATGTTCTATTTCTTTCAAATTCTTTTCATACTGATATAATGCATAGAGCATGAGAAAACCTGTTAAATCCTTCCACGGTTAAAAGAGATCTTCCTTGAAGGGAATTCAATGACTAGGGTGAAATCTATGAGAGCTACACATACTCTTGGATGCCTCTAAATGCTTATCTGTTTTATTGTTTCAGCACCAGAAGGGGCATATCATACCGCTTGCTATACATTTTCAGACATCACTTTCTGCTGCTGTAGCATTTAAATATCCCTCCAGTGGATGTTACCTTTCCCCTTTATTGGGAAAAACTGTTTTTTCCACTCAAGCTGGGGCAATCAATGGGCCCATGACATTTTGTGGAAAATAACAAGCTCTCAAAAACTCTGGTTGAATGATTAAATGAGGAATGGATGCATGAAGTCAATAACTTAGCCTTATATGCTATTATGCTGCTTTGTATTTCTTGCCACTAAAATCACCTAATATTTATTGAGTAAAGGTATTTACTGAACGTGCTTGGGGAGAAGGCAGAGAAAGCTGATTTGCACAACTCGAGGTGGAAAATGCTGAGGCTGGATACCATGACTCAGGCTTCCATCTCAGAGGGAAGTGAAGAAAGCCTTCTAGATACGTAAAGGTAGGAAGCGTGGTGAAATATGATGGTTAAGACAGGTAGTGACAGAGTAGTCAGGCTAACCAACCAGACATCTCTGGAAACCAACGCATGCACAAAAGGGGTAGAAGGATGAATGACAAATGCTCATACTTCTGAAATCATCAGGGCAGCAGGAAGCCTGAAACCAAAAGTAGCAATGTAAGAAACCCTCAAAACTCTGTGGTTTTTGTTTTTTTTTAATCATGTTGCTTCTCTCTCTCCCCGGCAGAGATTAGTACTTTGAAATGTGTACACTAAAATATATGTGTACACATTTAAGATATAAAAAATATATAAGATATAAAAAGCCATTTTTACAGAAAAGTACAGAGGTTAAAAGCAGAGGCTTTGAAATTAGCAGACTTGGGTTTGAGTCTTAGTTCTTCCTTCCAGTTGGGACTTTAAGGAAGCTAAAAGATGAATGAGAACAATAATGTCTGTCATAGCATTATAAAGGTGATAGGAGAACATAGAAATAAAGTGTTTGGTACCATGAATGCCTCAACAAATGGTTATTATTAATAACTAGAAGCCAGGTACATGAAATTCATGCACAGGGGGGTCCCCTCCATCCAGCCTGAACCCTCTCCAATCTGGGACCCTCCGGGGGATGTCCAACTGCTGGTTTAGGCCTGATCCCTGGCCTAAACCAGCAGTCAGACATCCTTCCCACAATCTGAGACTGCTGGCTCCTAACTGCCCACCCCCCCGCCAGCCTGGTTGTCCCTAACTCAACCCCCCTCTGCCAGCCTTGTCGCCCATGCAGCCTGCTGTTTGGTTGCTACTGTTACTGTGACAGCATCCCAGACAATTTGCATATCCCTCTATTATTAGTATAGATGAAGGAATTCACAAAGCTTCACACAAGCAATGACTATTAGAAAAATCCACTGCTAATAATCTAGAGATTAAGGCAAAATGCAAATGGAGGGAAAAATAATATGAAGTCATATGTACAAACAGTGGAAAACATCCTACCCAAGAGAGCCTGCTGTCTCAATCCCTCAAAAATATCTACTCTATACTCTATACCAGTTACAGAATCATTGGTGTTAATGTGCTTGCCTTTTCAAATCTACCTGTGTCCTTATTAATTTTGATCATTTACAGATCAGCATGAATTACATGGATCAGACAACCAGTGATGAAGTATGCAACTGAGTAGTCAAGATAAAGAAATGGAGATTTGACTAGAAAAAGAGACAGAACAGCTGACTAATTAGGGGCCTGGAACACTTGGCAAAAATGAGAGGCGCAGAAACAGTGGATGCAGGCCTTCCAAATGCAGCCTAAAGTATTGTGTCTCAGGAGGATGGGAGAAGAATAAATCAAGAAAGATGCTGGGTAACATTCCACATGTAGGTACCACAGCTTTTTTATCTACTCATCATTGATGGACACTTGGGTTACTTTCATATCCTGGCTGTCTATATTATAAAAGCATAATATACAAATTGACCAGAGGGTGGAAGGATCAGTCAGCTATGATGCACACTGACCACCAGGGGTCAGATGCTCAAGACAGGCCCTGATTGCCTGATGGGGAACCAGGAATTGGGGTTGGGTAGCAGCAGATATGGACAGAGCCACAGCTCCGATCTTCCCACCAGTCATCCCACACACAGAGGGCAATAGAAAGTGCCATGTTAGTGGTGGGATGTGGGGCTGGCTGATGGCAGCTGGAGAAGATTGGCTCTGATCACAAGGCAGGCCTAGGGACCCGACCCATGCAAAAATTTTGTGCGCCAGGCCTCTAGTTGTAAATAACGCTGCAATGAATGTAGGGGAGCCTATATTTTTTGGAATTAGTGTTTTGGGTTTCTTTGGATAAAAGCCCAGGAGTGGAATTGCTGGGTCATAAAGCAGTTCCATTTTTAATTTTTTGAGGAACATCCATAGGGGCTGCACCAATCTGCAGCCTCACCAACAGTACATTAGAGTTCCCTGTCCTCCATTGCCTCACCAACGCTTGCCATTTGTGGATTTATTGATGATAGTCATTCTGACTGGTATGAGGCAATATCTCATTGTGATTTTCATTTGCATCTCTCTGACAATTAGTGATATTGAGCATCTTTTCATATGTTTATCAACCATCTGTATGTCCTCTTTGGAGAAGTATTTCCCATTTTTAAATTGAATTGTTTGGGGTGTTTTTGTTTTGTGTTGTGTTGTGTTGAGTAGTATGAGAGGAAGAGGTTGAGGGACTTGGGTGAAAGAGGTAAAGAGATTAAAAATACAAATTTGCAATTAAAAAACAGTCATGAGGATGTAAAGTACAACATAGGAATTATAGTCGATAATATTGCAATAACTATGTATAGTGCCAGGTTGGTAATGGAAATATTGAGGGAAAATATTTATAAAGTAAATAATTTCCTAACCATTTTGCTCTATGCTTGAAACCAATACAAAATAATATTGAAAGTAAACTGTAATTGAAAATCTAACTAATTAACTAACTAAATAAATAAGTAAAAGAAGAGGAAAAGATGCTAAGCTAAACATTTTTTTTTCTTTCAGATCTTCCTGCATGTCTGCAATTTCATTTTTTTTTTTTAGTATTTTATTGAAAATTATTTTCTTAAACTGTTTGGGGTACAAACTGTGGGTTGCCAATTCCTTTTATATCCTTTACTCATAAGGCCCATCTGAGTCATCAAAATTTTCTCAAATAACCCTTCAAGACAAAGATATCTTTATTTCTGAGCTCAATAGTGTATAATACCAGAAGATTCATCAAAGTGTAATAATAATTATAATAAAACAACTTTCTACAGTGAACCTTCACCACAACATGGCATATATAAAAAAATTTCTACTCTGTCCTCTGTTCACATTTCCTTTAAAATATCATTATTTTAAATCTCCCTCAATAAGTATCCTATATAATAAAAGCCTAATATGCTAAGTGTCTAGTCATTCAGTTGGCCCTTTAGCCAATCAAAGTGTAATATGCTAATAATATGGTAAGGCCGCTCAACAGCTTGTATGATGTGCACTCACCACCAGGGGGAAGATAGTATACCAGTCAACCAGTCTTTCTGACATGCACTGTCCATCAGGAGGCAGATGCTCTGACTTGTAGGTTAGCTTGCTGCTGGGGTCTGGCCAATCAGGACTGAGTGAGACAGGCTGGACATGCCTGGAACCCTCCCATGGTCCCTCTCCAGCTGGCCAATCTCCCGTATCCCTTCCTGGTCCTGATCATGCACTGGTGGGATCCCTTGGCCTGGCCTGTACCCTCTTGCAATCCAGGCTGAGGCACCCCCCCCTACCCCAGGACATAAATATCATGCACCAGGCCTCTAGTGTTTTTTATAAGAAAGGAGCATTGCTATTTTTGTGCAAGTGGTCTGCAAGAATTCTAAGGAGCTTTGGGACCAATCCCATCCAACATTCCAGCTCCAAGATGTCCCATTTTCTTATTTTGGTTCAAATATGTTTTTATTGATTTTTAGAGAAGAAGGAAGGGAAAGGAACAGAGATAGAAACATCAATACAACAAGAGAGAAACATCACCAACTGGCTGCTTCCTACATGCATCCTATTGGGACTCAAGCCTGGAACTCAGGCATGTGCCCTGACGAGGAATAACCATGACCTCTTGGTTCCTGTATCAATGCTCAACCACTGAACCACAATGGCTGGGCTGTCCCATTTTCTTAAATGACTAAACTGCAATATCTGTCTCAAAAACAAATGTATAACTATGCTATATATGCTTATCCCATAAGCATAGTCACAGGACCTGACAGGCAACACCTGGCGAGAAGAAAACAGAAGAGAAACAGGTCTTATTTGTTTTTCTCATTAGAATCACCGCCCAACTTGTTTTAGGCCAATGCCTGTTTTTATGCACCTTAAACCATGGCTTCATCCTCTGTTTTAGAAGAGAAACAACATCTTTTCTTTAAGCATTTGAATCTTAAAATATCTAAAGATACTTAAATAAGAGATAATCAGTTTATGAAAATAAAAGCCATCAAAGAACATATTTCACTCTAGGCTTCCATACCCTAGGGAAGGGATTATTATTATTTTTTAAATAAGGGTGATATTTTCTTGCAAGAGTCAATACCATGACATTTAGGCTATCTTTCACTTTTAAAATAGATTGACTTTTAGATAGATAAATCCCAAAAAACTACATATTAATAAAGCAAGAGCATAAACAATATATTCTCCCCAAATCCAATAGCATTCATCAAAATCAAGGAGATGGGAGGAAATCTGAAACATGTATATGCTTAAGAAACGAATTCTAATAATCTCTAAATAAAAGACAAACATCTTTTTTAAAATATATTTTTATTGACCTCAGAGAGGAAGGAAGAGGGGGAGAGAGAAAGAGAAACATCAATGATGAGAAGCATTGATCGGCTGCCTCCTGCACGCCCTCCGCTGGGAATCAAGCCCAAAACCTAGGTATGTGTCCTTAACTGGAATCGAACCTGGGACACTTCAGTCCACAGGTTGATGCTTTATCCACAGAGCCAAACTTGGTAGGGCAAAGACAAATCTCTTAATGCAAGAGATTTGTACAAAAGGCTATTCATAACAAAAATTTATAAATAATAATAAATAGAGCTATAAATGTTAAACCCCATTATGTATTAATAAATTACAACTAAATGCAAACTGAGAGTGAGTTTTCATTATTTTACTTTTTTTTTTTTTGCTTCTTACGTATTTAATGGCAAAGATATCTAAGTACATATCTAATGGCACCATTTGTAGGAGCTCCTACTGGGATCTGCTTTCCAGAGGGTAGTTTGACAAAAGGAATCAACAGCCGTAGACATATGCATACCTTTGTGGCAGAACATTTTCTTCCTATAATTTGCCCTAAAATAATTAGACAGTAGGAAATAGGACTTGGAAGTCATATAGTCCTGGATCTGAATCTCATGTTAACCAACCATTTATTAGGCCTGTGTATGTGACAAAGCTACTTAACACTTTATTTAATCTTCTAAGCCTTCTAAAGAAGACTTATAAGTCTTGATGTCCTCAGTCAATTCCTAAGTGAGGACTGAGAAGAATAATTACCTATTAAGTTTTTTATAGCCCTAGCTGGTTTGGATCAGTGGATAGAGGGTTGGCCTGTGGACTGAAGGGTCTCAGGTTCAATTCCGGTCAAGGGCACAGGCCCGGGTTGTTGGCTCAATCCTCAGTAGGGGGCATGCAGGAGGCAGCCAATCAATGATTTTCTCTCATCATTGATGTTTCTATCTCTTTCTCCCTTCCTCTCTGAAATCAATAACATTTTTTAAAAAAGGTTATTGTATTTAGTGGGGGAAAAAACCATATGTAAAATATTAGCATACTATCTGGAACCTGAAAAATATTCAGAAAATCTTAGCCATCCTTAAACAGCTAATCTGATAAGGGAACAGATATAGAAGTAAGAGGATGTTCATTAATACATTGTAATACATTGTAACTAACAGCAATAAACTGGTCAGCACATTGTTTAATGGAATACTATTTTGACAGTGATTGTTAATTGCTCCATTCTCTCCTATTCTTCTCCAGTAACAAATATTTAGCTGGACATCTGGCTATCCAGAGAATCCTCAAAATTTTCTAGTTTTCCTTGTAGACATGTAGATAAGTTCTGGCAAAATGCTAAGTACAACTTCAGCAATGTAACTTCAATGAGAGGTGCAAGTGTAGGCCATGCCATCCCCCTACTGATCCTTCCCACGGACATAGTTGTGAGTGAGCAGGAACACAGGTGGAGAGGATAATAACCCAGAGACAGTGGAACAATGAGATGAAAGGACTTCGGGTTTTGACACTTTTGAGTGCAGACTATCAGCCTTGACTTTGTTGGAGAACGCTCCATCAATTTGGACTAATAAACAAAAGAGAAATAAACTTGATTCTGACTTGAGACACATAGTCATTTGAGGTTTCAACATGTGATCAAGCCATAGTCTAACTAAATCAGTAATTTAAAATCACAATGTTTCATGACATAACAAATTATTCACTATATTTGAAATTCAAAAGTAGAATCACCAAGCCATTTGTACAGGGCAATTTTTGTTAAAAATATTTTTTTCTCCCTCCCTCCTTGTGTGTTTGTGTGTACATACTTAGAAAAATTTCAGAGGAGAGGTAAAATAAAATGTTAAAAATATTAATCTCTGATGGAATTTGGGGTTGAATTTCTGAATATCTGCAATGACAATCTTATAAGCGTGAAAAAGATTTTCCCCAAAAAACAAGAAGAGCCGCTATCATGCAAGAAATGCTACATATTCACATTTTAAAGTATTAAATTATTATTATCTTTATTTGGGAAATCCCCATTGTTTTATCAGAAATATTAGATTGCCATGGCTGGGGGGCTCGGTTGGAGTGTCGTCCCATACATCAAAAGGTTGCAGGTTCAAGGACAAGTCAGGGCACATACTTAGGTGGCAGGTCAATCTCTGGTCCAGTTGTGTACAGGAAGCAACTGATTAATGTTTCTCTTTCACATAGATATTCTCTCTCTCTCTTTCAAATAAGTGAACATACATTCCAGTGAAGATTAAAAAAAAAGACACAGCATGAAATACATATGTACATGCGTGCACGCACGCGCGCACGTGCGCGCACACACACACACACACACACATATGTACATTTATGAGAAATCTTGCAGAACTCTAAGATATATCAGGCAGAATGACTTTATCCTTTAAATAGTAAAATAGAAGAGCCAAATTTAATACTTTTGAACTATTCATGTTAAATATAACCATGGAAAATATGTAATTTTAAATGCATTTAATCATTTTTTACTATGAAGAACCACAATCAATACCTTCTGTAGTTCTGATGTCTCCACCAATCAGAAGTCTGTTTCTATTCCTTATACCAGGCAGGCACTGGGTTTTGATGAAACCAGGATACAGCTCCATTCTCACCATGCCTATCTTCTTTTTGTAGCCCTTAAATATGCCAGTTCTGGCAAAAAAAAAAATGAGTGCCCTTTGTTCTTTTTTTTTTCCCCCAGCAACACTAAGTGCCATCATATATAAAAGCAGAGCCCATGTATTTCTTAGGAAAAAAAGGTTGTGATAAAAAATTTAGGTCACCCAGGTTTTTATTGTGAAGATGAAAAAGACTTTAACATTTGTGTCTTGCTTGATACATAAAACAAGCCACTTAAGTCACCTTTGAACAAATATTTCAAAGAGAAATCCAAGAATGATAAAATTATTATATGTAACAACCAACTGTAAGCTCTAAGGCATAAAAAGTAATCTGGATGTATCTTTCAGAACTGGCTGCTGAACCAATTATGAATGTTAACTTAGTAACAGTGTTCTATATTGAAAATAATATATCCATATTTACAACACCAAGTAATAGTAACAGAGAAGTTAGAGAAAGCTGGTTGGTGGAATGAAAGAAGGCTATTATATCTCACTAGAGGCCCAGTGCACAAAATTCATGCACAGGGGTTGCGGGGAGGGAGCATCCATCAGCCCAGCCTGCACCCTTTCCAATCTGGGACCCCTTGAGGGATGTCCAACTGCACATTTAGGACCAATCCAACTGGAATCACAATCCAGAACTGCTGGCTCCCACTGCTCGCCTGCCTGCCTTCCTGATTGCCCCTAACTGCTTCTGCCTGCCAGCCTGATCACCCCCTAACAACTCCCCTGCCAGTCTGATTTATGCCTAATTGTTCCCCTGCCAGTCTGTTTGCCCCTAACTGCCGTCCCCTGTAGGCCTGGATCCCTCCCCCAACCGCCTTTCCCTGCAGGCCAGGTCACCCTCAACTTTCCTCCTTTGCCAGCCTGGTCACCCCTAACTGCCCTCCCCTGAAGGCTTGATTACCCCCAACTACCCTCCCTTGCAGACCTGGTCCTTCCCAACTGTGTTCCCCTGCTGGCTATCTTGTGGTGGCCATCTTGTGTCCACATGGGAGCAGGATCTTTGACCACATGAGAACAATCATATTGTGTGTTAGAGTGATGGTCAATCTGCATATTACTCTTTTATTAGATAGGATAGAGGCCTGGTGCACAGATGGGGACTAGCTTGTTAAGTTTGCCCTGAAGGGTGTCTGGATCAGGGTGGGGGTTCCTTTGGGGTTTGGAGTGGCCAGGGCGAAGGGGCCTATGGTGGTTTGCAGGCCAGCCACTGACCCCTGAAAACCCAAGTGGAGGCCTTGGTATCTGGGATTTATTTATTTTCTACAATTGAAACTTTGTAGCCTGGAGCAGAGCCAAGCCTTCTGCTGGCTCCATGGTAGCAACCATTTCTGTTGGGCTTTATTTATCTTCTATAATTGAAACTTTGGAGCCTTAAGCAGAGGCCTGGGCTGGCCAGGGAAGGTGGAAAGCTTGGCTTCCTCCATCTCTGGGTTCAACTCAAGCCTCCTGCTCTCTTCAGCTCCATGGCTGCCATCATTTTTATTTATCTTCTATCCTTGAAACTTTATAGCACTGAGTGGTGACCTGAGCCAGCAAGGGTAGGCAGAAAGCTTGGCTTTCTCTGTTGCTTGAGAAACCCAAGCCTCCCTCCTGCTCTCTGTGGCCACAGCCATCTTGGTTGGGTTTATTTGCATACTCGCTCCTGATTGGCTGATGGGCATGGCTGGTGGATGTCGCAGAAGCACAGTCAATTTGCATATCACTCTTTTATTAGATAGGATGGCTGCTATTGTGTAAGACTCATAGGAACTCTCTTAACAGTTTTAAAGCATTCTACTGCTTAAAATCAAATAGAAACTAAAAATATGACTCAGGAAAAGATAAATGCAAAGACTAGACAGTACATAAGACAAAAACCAGAGTGTATGTACCTGGTAAAACAATTAAGATGCAAAAATATTAAATTGAAAGACACAAGATGAAGGAAAAATGTTGAAAAAATACACTAAGATTTCAGATAAAGCTAAAAACTGACCGTATGATGATTACAGAGTTCATTTAAGGAAAAGTTATATGAAATGTCAAAAATAAAAGGAGAGCTTAAAACATCTATGACAAAGCAAACTAAAGAAGGACACAATAATATCACTCAAAATAGAATTCAAACAAAATCAAGCAATGGGGGGGGGGCATATTTTTAGTTATTTATTCATAAATATTTACTGAGCACTATTCTGTACCAAACACGGTACTAGAGTTTGGAGCTAGAGGTGAATAAACCCACAAACCTTCATGGCATTTAGGTCCTATTAGAGAATCTATACTAATAAAAGCTAATATGCTAATTAGACTGGGATACCTTCCAGAAATCCTTCCAGACAAACCATGGTGGTAGGGCCAAGGCAGAGGCAATTAGGAGCAATCAGTCCAGGAGGAGAGGACAGTTGGGGGAGATCAGGCTGGGGGAGGTGGGGGGGGGAGACAGTTGGAGGCAAACAGGCCAGCAATGGGGGGCAGTTGAGGGCCAGCAAGCTGGCAGGCAGAGTGGTTAGGGGTGATCAAGCAGGCAGGCAGGTGAGAAGTTAGGAGCCAGCAGTGGTCCCAGATAGCAAGAGGGATGTCTGACTGCCAGTTTAGGCCCGATCCCTGTGAGGCAGTTGGACATCCCCTGAGGTGTCCCAGATTTCATGCACCAGGCCACTAGTAGAGAATAATTTTAAAATGCATATAAGTGATAAGTACTAAAGAATAAGATAAATAAAGGGGGATAGGAGGCATTAGGGGAAGAGAGATAGATGGTCACAATTTCAATAAGGTATCCAGAATAGGCCATAATAAAAATGTATATTGAACAAAAATCTAAGGGGATGATGGGTGGGTTATAAAGAGTTATAGAAGAAGAATATTTTGAATGGAGGGAATAGCAAAAAAACAGAACAAAAACAAAACAAAAGCCTGGAGGAGAATGAGCCTGGATGACTCAGGATTACCAAGGAGGCCAGTGAGGCTGGGACAGGAGGAGTGAGGGTGGGGGAGGCAATTAGAGAAGTGCATTTGACCCTTGTACAATAGCCACACAATCAAAACTTTACTTATACATTTTGACTCCTTCAAGCTAAACTACTCACAGAAAGCCAGACCAGTCAGGGCTTGATGAAAAAGGTACAGCTTTTGCCTTTTATTGTGAGTAGAACAGGACATTGAGGCAATGCATGATCTAACTTACATGTGAACAAGATCACCCAGCTGGTTTGTGAGGCAAAAAGCAGGGACACCCATGGGAAGCTGGAGCAATAATCCAAGTCAGAGATGATGGAAGCTCCAATAGATGGTAACAGTGGTTGCAGAAAATAAGAAAATGCAATTTAGGAGATGTTTGCTGATAGAGCAAATGTGGGTTGTGAGAGAGAAGGAAGAATCAAAGATGACTTCAAGAATTGTGACCTGAGCAACATAAATTAGTGAAGTTATTTACTTAGATAAAGAAGACAGAGTTTGGAATCTTGGAGGGAAGGCAGGGAAGCGTAGGTGGGTGGGAGGTAATTAACCAAGGACCTTGTATGTATATATGCATGGCCCATGGACACAGATAATGGGGTGGTAAGGGCCTGGGGTGGAATGGGGGGGTGGGAAGCTGGAAGAGGTCAATGGGAGAAAAAGGGAACATATGTGATACTTTCAACAATAAAGGATTACTTTTAAAAGAGAGAGAGAGAGACACTGGAAGTTAGGAATGGGGCTGGAGAAAGAGCAAACCAATTTTGGACCATCAAGTTTGAAAGGTATATTAAATACCTAAGTAGGCAGTATTGCCCTGGAACTCATGTAATAGTCTAGTCTAGAGATATAAATTTGGGAGTTATCTATGTAGAGAATATAGGGATGACAGAACCTGCAAGTAGTCTCGAAAGAAAAGAGAAGTGAGTGGCCTAAGGACTGAGTCATGGGGAGGCCAGTGTTTAGAAGTTGGGAGATGAGAAGGAACCAACAAAAGTGCTTGAGGGAGCTGACAAAGTAGGTGGCCAGGGAGACAGCCGGAGAGCCGGGCCACGCATGGTGTTCTGACAGTCACATGAACAAAGCCTTGCCAAAAACACAAAGTGGTAATTTTCAAAAGCTGCTGGTGGGTCAGTAAAATGAGGACTAAGAACGCTGCCTATTGGATGTAGCAATCCTGAGGCCACTGGTGCGATTAATGAGGGCAGTTTTTGGAGGGACGGAAACAGAACCCTGTTTAGAGTGGGTTCAGAAGCAAACAGGAGGGGAGCACATGGAGATGATGAATATAGGAGGCACTTCGCAAAGGTTTAGCTGAAAAGGAAAAGGGAGAAATGGGGCAGAAGGTGAGAGGATTTCTTTTTAATGGTAGAATTAACAGCATGATAAGAAACACTCATTATTTTAGCACTTAATAAGAAACACTCATTAAATTAACATCTGCTGATTAATTTGTATTTTCATCTGTTAAGCTAATAACTGGAAAGAAAGCATCACTTTAGATATGAATAGATATAATGCAAAAACTAAAATTCTGCTGTTAAAGATGTCACCTTTAACTGTAAGCATTCACACAGAGCCTCCTACTTCGGGGTGGAAGTCCTTCTAAAGTCACACACAGAACTCTTACACACATTTCCCAATATCACATTGTCCCTTCTGCTTTTTCAAAAGAGATAATTTATTATCAAAAAAGTTCTGAAGTCATAACAAGCTTTTCTGAAAACATAAGCTACACATAACTTTATGATTAATATTACCTCCAAAGGACCAAAACCATAATGGCTGAATATTGTGTGAGACTCTGTATACTGAATAATTAACTCATTAACTAAAATCACAAAAGCCTCTTACTCTGAATGAATAACTCATTAATTAAAGTCACAAAAGCCACTTTAAAAAACAGGATGAAAATATTGTATATCTTAAAAATTAATGTTAAATTAACCCAATTCTTCTCTGTGCTCATAATTTAAAAACTTTGATCATCTAATTCATTCCCTATATAACTGTTATAACTGTTTTAAAACCTGATTTTTCTAAAGTAAATTCCATAGGAACTTTAATCATTGCTTAAATCTATTTGCGAATTCTGCATCAGACTAACTACAGCTGCTTCTATTATATAAAAAACTAGAGGCCTGGTGCACGAAATTCGCACACGGAGGGGGGTGGTGTGTTCCCTCAGCCCTGCCTGCACCCTCTGCAATTCGGGACCCCTACACCTTTTTCTTATCTAGCTAACCTCTTCACACTTAAAAAAATTAACTGAAATATCACCTACTCTAGGAAATCCTCTTTGAACAAATGTATTTACAATCTGTAGTAAGTATTATCATAGTATACCATTCTTTTTCTTTAACAGCTACTTAGAGTGGATGCAATGTGGTTTTCATTTTTGCATCTGAATTTTTTCTTCTTGCTCTTGTAATAGCAAAGCTTATCCAAAAGCTTACATTTGCCCTTCAAGGGCTTATATTTGGTTCAGTTTCTAGTTGGCTCACTGCTTTTTTTTTTTAAGCTTCTATAATACCTATGATTTTACCATACCAGAGATTGTGTTCATTTATAGAAAATAACAATAAATGTCACCTGATCATTTGATCTTCTAGTAATATTTTATAGCAAGATGTATCATTTTAGTAATTTAACTATTATAAAACTGAGGTTTACAAAAATAAATTGCATTGAACAATAAAGAATAGCTCAAATATCAAAGCATAGTACACTTATCCCTTGTCCTGCGCCTCAGATATCATAGCATAATACACAGTTCACGTGGAACTCAGCTTCCTTTAAAATATGAAGGGATGCCATACTCATGAAGCAGCTACTTCCACACATATTTTTTTAATTTAATTCATAGCAAATACTCTTTGTACTTATTATTGGAAAATCATCCTAGCAATTACCTCTGTTCCTCTCTGTATTGTTGCCTTACATTCTGATGTTATTACTGCACTTTTATCATCTACTCGCTCAATAAGACTGAATTTTTTAAGGGCAGAGATCATGACTTGAGCTTGTGTTTCTCTGTCATGGTGCCTAGATAAATACTCAAAGGCCATCCAGTCCCAATGACTTGTGATGAGAGAGGCCCACCCTTGCTGGAGACCTCTGATTTCTATTTAAGGGTCTCTCATGTCTGTGCCTTTACAGAGGGGTTAAGTAGGGATTTAGGGAATTTGAGGAAACCCAGACAGAATTCTCCTCCTAAAAGATTTTGCTAAGTTTACCACGGGGACCACAGGGCATTTGTCCAATTAAAATCCAGACACACAGCAATAACAAAGGCACTGGTCTCCTACTGCTAATGCGTGGGGATCAAACCCCAGCCTGTAGGAACTCACCCCCGCAGTCAGAACCAGGCCGCTGGGTAGACCTGGGCTGGTGCTCCTAACTGTAGGGAGAGGGAGACTTCCAATGGCTGCAAGCAAGAGGCCCTGGACTCCATACCATGCACCCAAAGAGGTCCCTAATGCAGGATGGTCAGCAAAGTGGCTTCTTCGCCTGGAATTGCAGGGCTGCCTCTCCTGTTCCCTGGTGATCGCAGGTCTGGGCTCTGCCTGTTCAGTTGGCTCCATGATCAAAATGGTGGGTCTGGGCTCTGCCTCTCCAGTTCCCCTGTGATTGCCATTGCCAGTCTGGGCTCTGCCTGTCAAGTTAACTCCGTGATCGCCATGGCTGGTCTCAGGCTCTGCCTGCCGGTTCACCCCGTGATCGTGAACACAATCGTCTTGGCTCTGCCTGTCCAGTTCTCTCCTTGATCACAATGGCGGGTCTGGGCTCTGCCTGTCCAGTTAGCACCATGATTGTGATGGTGGGTCTCAGCTCTGACTGTCCAGTTCCTCCGTGATCACGATCATGGGTCTTGGCTCTGCCTGTCCAGTTACCCCGTGATTGTGATCGCCATCGTGGGTCTCTGCTCTGTCTGTCCAGTTTGCTCCACCCCATGATCATGATGGTGGGTCTGGGCTCTGCTTGTCCAGGTCACCCCACTCCATGATTGCGATGGCAGGTCTGGGCTCTGCCTCTCCAATTCCCCTTGATTGTCATCGCTGGTCTCGGCTCTGCCTGTCCAGTTCGCCCAGCCCCAAGATTGCCATGTTGGGTCTCTGCTCTGCCTGGCCTATTCCTGGGGTGATGGGTAGCTTGGACCCTGCTGGAGGCTTAGGGTACTGCCAACCGCCACCAGCCCATGTCCCTTTGGATACTCTCAGAGGCATAGGACGCTCCCCCCGCCCCATGCAAATATACCACCATCTTTGCTGGGTTAATTTGCATATCACTCCTGATTGGCTGTGGGCATATCACTACTGATTCACTGTGGGTGTAGCAAAGGTGCAGTCAATTAGCATATTACTCTTTTATTAGAAAGGATAGCTTTTTGAACTTTTAATAACCTAACATTCTATCAAGCATCACTATTTCAACAAGTACTCTCTTTTTCAGTGTCTTTTAACTAAATATCTGAACATTGTAATTCTTTTCCTCAGATTTTTTTATCTTAATTTTTTATTTCTTAAATTATAATGCCTACATTTTGTTCTGGACATATTAAACATTTCAAAATAATTTCTTAAATAATCTAATACTAAATAATAGTATAATTGACATTAAGTTAAAAAGAATGACTACTTTTTTCAATATGAGCAATTATGTATTTTAGAGGGTCCTTTATCTTAGTCTATCCAGGACAAATTTTCCTGAATTCAACTTCTTTTCATAGTTATTTGCAGAATCAGGAAGTTACAGAGGTCTGCAAATAATTTCTATTTGCCAATTAATCTCATAAATATTTAAATTCTTTTTATTGAATAGAACACTGACTTCTATAATACTTAACTAAACATTTGCCTCATCTTGATAGACTTGATTTTAGCAATCTGTGTTTTCATAATCTCTTCATATTTCACATATCTTATTGTGAGCCATCCAGCTACACTGTACAGCAGGTCAGAAGCCCAAAGAGAAGAAACCAGGATTCCTGTCATAAAACTTGGTTTTAGAATATCCATCATAGACCCCCAAGCAGGGCCGGGGATAACTCTGCTATTCTCATATTTTTATTTTTATTTTTGAGATTTTAAGTATCAAGAACACTGGCTCTCCTTTCCAAGTAAAATAGCTTTTACTCTACAAATCTAAAACGTAGTCTGTTGAAAAATGTTAAAGCACTGCACACATAATAAAATGCAGACAATAAAGCTATTGACAGCAACAGGTAACCAGTGGCTATAAAATTTACAGCACTTTCTCCACACTTGAATCAAACAGGATCTCACGTATCTCAGATCTTGTTCTTGGTTTTAAAAAAAGGATAAAAAGAGCTGAGAGAAATGCTCTTGGCTGGCTCTGGAAAGATGAGGAGGTGTTAGTGACAAGGATCCGGTATCTTTTTGTTTCATTAAAACCCTGGTTTGACAGGAAACATAGGGGAAACTTAACCACAGAAATGGCGCATCCGCTGTGCAGGCCGACGAGTAGATTCTCCCACCACTACTTAGAATAAAGAAACTTACAGTCCTCTTTCTCTCATGTTTCTGGCCACAGTCATCTTCCTTCCCTTTTTCTGCATTCACTATTGTACTCTATTCCAATCGCTTAATTTTCTTTCTTAAAAGCCTGAATGCCAAGAGGAAAAGCCCTTAGAAAGTGGTCCATGAGAGTATGCCAATTCAGTTCAAAATCTATATAGACTCTTGGGTTTGTTAAAATGAGAATGTGATTTGATTGACCTACTTTTAGTTTACTTTTTTTTAAAATAAGAGGGTGAGCTGAATTCTAATTCTGAATGCTGGAAATGTGATCCCAAGTTGCTTTCTCTGCTAAAAAGTGTGCTGAATGAGATGAGGTGGGGGCGATATGTCACATTCGACTACATAGATCCTATTGAATTTTCTGTTCTTAAAGTGACTGCTTTGGCAGGAATTTCATCCCTTGATTTATGTCACAAGTACTTATTGAGCACTTTCTTTATCGGTCAGGGGTCCTTACAGACCAGGGCTTGCTGTATCCCTTGAGACAAGACTCTTTCAAGGAAGAGAGTTATGATACTACATGAGTGATGTTTCCCTCTCAGGGGCAGGGAAACATGATGTGTTAGAGAAGGTTTCACAGTGCACATAAAAGGTAACTAGGGATGCAAGGGGCCACAGCCTCCACAGGAAAAGGAAAAGCTTGAGCCAAAGTGAAGGGCACAGGTATGGAGGGTCAGGTTGAGTTGGACAGGTAGCCTGAGTTCAGTTTCAAGCACCTTGAATGCTCTCGTAAGAGCATCATATGATATCCAAAGTTACACGAATCTACGGATCCCTCCCAATAATGAAGAGAAGCAAAACAAAATACCATCTACTATTTTCTAGTTTCCATGGGTGGAGACCTGATTCCTCTATTGTGTTTCATTATCAAAGTTTTTTATGAGTTTCTTTCTGAGAATTACAGAAACACATTATGTAAAAGAAAAAGCCTACCAACAATATTTGCTGCTACAAACTTGCATAAAACTTTTAATGTTGGCCTTAGACAAGCAATAATTTGTGTTAAGTCACTAATAACTATAGCATGTTTATTGAACTTTTTGCCTAATGGGAAGAGAACAGGTTGGTTTCCTCGGTTAACAAGATTTCCTAGCTTAATAGGGAATGGATGTGTTACTACTTCCATGGCTCTGTGTGTGGGTACGTGGGTGTATGTATGTATGTGAATGACATTTAGTGCAAAGGAGCTTTCCAGCTGTGTTTTGATGAACAAATAGGTGTGCATTTGGGATTTATAAATGACTGAGCAATAAAATAGGTAATATGTAAAAAACTCTTCATATAAAGCTCTTGACCTCTCAAGAGGACCAATCAGTGGAAGCACACAGATCCTGAGATAAATGTGAACACATTTTCTCACTGAAATTGCATAGTCTGGCATATTGGATGATAGCAGAAAGCAACAAACAAGCACAATCATTTCCACACAAAAATCTGTATCAATTTTTTTTGATGACCTATTTTCAGGATTTCCTCCAATAATGCAATCACCCAAAGAAATCTCCAGAAGACTGTGTGCTGCAGTCTCAAAGCCTCACCTTTAGAAAGCCAGCACTCCCCATGGGTTCATAATGGAAAACTCACTGTATGAGGTAACCTTCTGTCATCATTCAGAGAAGCCCCAGCCTGTCTCAGGTAAAAGGATTTGTGCACCATAACGATTACCAGAGTGATTATTTGGCTAAAATCATCTTCATTTGCCTGAATGCCATGAGTCTGACGCATCTTCACAGCTCATCATGTTTGTAAAAATGCAACTGTTGTTTTATTTTTTTAAATGGCAGATACTATAGGATTCTAATTCCAGAATGTGGAGGAGGGAGAGGAAGAGGAGAAGAAGGATGGGGAGGAGGAGGAGAGAGAGCTGCCATCTTGAAAAGCTCCCATCAAACAGGGAACTGGAATATTTTCAAAAAAATGATGGTTATTTTATCATTTCAGGGAATGGAGGGATTAGTATAAAATTTTGAATAAATTACTGAGGAACAAGAAAACATCTTGTATTTTCTTGATTTCTTCTGCCAAGAATACTAAATAGTAAATGAAAGATAAAGACGAATAGAAGTTGAAATCACAGGCAAGAGGGATACTCTTGTGGGATAGACGATGCCCAGACTGTACTGTATGTTAAAGGATATAAGGGCAACATGTACTAGCCATTCTTGACTAATTAAAATTTATTTTATTCTCTGCGCTTCTTCCCATAAATCAATTTTGAAGACAGTGTTGACATCTATGTCTGAAATTCTTGCCCCATTTTGATAAACTTTTACCTAATAATCATAGGCATATCCACCCAGCCTTTGAAATCTTAGCACCAAGAGTTTATCTTTGAAATAAAACAGCAGTTACCACTACCAAAAGTTAAACTTTGCATTGGGACAGACATAACTATGGAAATTCTGTGACATTTTCTTAGCAGTAAGCGTTGAACAGAACATACAAGATGAGTATTTTAACAGATATATTGCTGGTATATCTTGCTATTTACACTACTATTTTCCATGTGGTAGGGTATGTAGGTGAAGTAAAGCATTTCAGACTAGAGATGCAAAACCCAACCAACTTCCGTATTGAAGCTTCTCTTTGGGTCGGTAATGTGAAATGAGTAATAAATATAAGCTTATCTTTTTGTTTCTGTATGTAGCAAAAATAAGGGAGGAGGTACAAAAAGGGGTTTCAATGATTAAATGAAACAGTAAATATCCCGTGTTCAAAAGGAGAAAGTGCTGCTCATATGCTCACAGGGATATTTTTTAAATGAATTCACATTTTTATTTTGTCTGTCCTTTTTATGACTTTCTACAGACTTAAAATCTGATTCATATAATCTAACATTTATTTCATTCTTCTCTATTCTGGTATACTCCCACCAGGGTTCATTTTATATTTGTAGCAAAATTAACTCCTGAAAGAGAAAAACTATTGAAGTCCAGCAGAGTGCTAAGCAAACAGTAGCTGTTCAATGAGGAACTGGTGAAATGAGTTCTATTGATCTCAACTGGACTCACCCCTCTGAGAGGCACAGAACTGTATTCAGGTCACAGGAAGAAGCAGACCTTCTTCCTCTCCTTTCTCTCTGTGGGAGGCAGGAAAAAGGCAGGCTCAAAATATCCAGGATAAGTCCTACCATTAAGCTTAATTTTTCTAAAGGATATAATCTTATAATTAGAATGCTAGAAATAAGGCACTATCAATTTTGAGAAGCAGAAAACATATATTACTATATAGTTATTGTATGTATATATGCATATATGTACAATATACATATCTAGTTACATATAAAATACTTATATAAATATCCTATATAATGAAAGGCTAATATGCAAATTGACCCTAATGGTGGAATGACCAGTTGCTGTGACGCACACTGACCACCAGGGGGCAGACGCTCAATGCAAGAGCTGCCCCCTAGCGGTTAATGTGCTTCCACAGGGAGAGTGCCACTCAGCCAGAGCCTCTCTCACTGCCTCAGCAGCGCTGAGGTTGTCCAACTAATGGCTTAGGCCCCCTCCCGTGGGAAGTAGGCCTAAGCCATTAGTCGAACATCCCTTAAGGGCTCCCAGGCTGCCAGAGGGATGTCTGATTGCCAGCTTAAGCCCAGTCCCCCAGGGAGTGGGTCTAAGCTGGCAGGTGGACATCCTTCAAAGGGTCCCAGACTGCGAGAAGGTGCAGGCTGGGCTGAGGGATGCCCCCTTCACCCCCGAGTGCACAAATTCTTGTGCATAGGGCCACTAGTATATTATAATGCATATTATGTCATTTCCCCACTTTGTAAGCCATCAAGGGCAAATTTATCATAATCAAATATTACTCTTGAAGAATCCATACTTCTTAAATATCAAATTCTTGCATACAGCTCTTAATAGCATAACAGAGTTACATTTCTTCATTACACAAGAAAAACGATGCTTGCATTATCTCTTTCCTAAACTTTATTTATTAATTTGCCACTTAGTTAATTAATTTACCAACTTAATATATATTGCAACATACATATGTATATTGGAACTAATGCCTTTACCTCCAACAGTGACCCCTGAATCCCTACCTACCCACACTGCAGTCTCTACACCTAACCCTGTCTCCTGGAAACCTTCCCAAAGATGAATCCAGTTTACACTCCTATACAACTCACACCGTCATGTTCTGCAAACTCTGTTATGTATGAGACCTTTATGGGTGGATCTCTCTCAGGCAAACCACTAGAAGAATATTGTCTCTCAGGAAATATTTATCATAAGAAAGGTGCTCAACAAAGACTCACTGAATTGATTTGTGCTTGTGTCCTACTGTTAATGATTAAGGATATTAAAATAGTTATTTGGGCCATCTGAAACAGTTCTACATTAACTCTTAAATGGGGCTATTAGTAATTTTCAAATATAATAAAAAAAATAGCCTAGGCCTGATGAATATGAAAATGTTATTTTAAGACATGGACACAAATCAATTGCTGAAATAAAAAAAATATGGCTATATTTTATACCTATTACATAACAAAACAGTAAGTCTGATTCTAGCAATTTATTCATGGAGAAGGAAAATAAATAAGACAAACGGATAGCAAGAATATGTGTCAGTGACAAAACTAAATATACTATGTGCCTATATTGCACCTGGGACTCCCATCTCAGAGGTTGGTGCAGGTATCCATCCATCTGCTGACAGACTTAAATCTTTGAACCAACTCCAAGATTGTCTGACCTCCTGAGGTTCCTCTGGCTTGCAAAGACTATGAGGTCAGCCACGATAGGCCATACTCCTCCTTCTAGGGTTACTCTGACACTGAAACTGCCTTATGAAGAGGAGAAAGCACCATAGTCTCTTTGGCTCAGTGGACAGAAGGCCAGCCTGCAGAACAAAGGATCCTGGGTTCGATTTCAGTCACGAACATGTATGTTGGTTGCAGGCTCCTCCCCAGCTCAGCCCTGTAGGCAACCCAATTGATGTGTCTCTCTCACATAGCTGTTTCTCTCTGTCTTTCCCTCTCTCTTCAACTTTCTCTAAAAGATCAATGGAGGGGGGGGGGGGAGAAGAAGAGTGAAAGGAATGGGAAGTTTTCCAGAACCTTTGTTCTGTGGCACTAGCTGTGTTTTAGGATAGCACGAAACTTGCAAATATCTCTACTTAAGAAAAATGAACTAAGATTAGTAGTATCATAAGGTTAACTTAGATTTGTGTTTTTTAAACCCTGACTGTATTCTGTACTCACCTGAGGAATTTTAAGAAAACATCTGTCTGGGCCCTGTACCCACACATGTATTAGATCCAGAGTGGGCCTAGACATCACTATGTTTTAAAAATTCCAAGGTGTCTCAGTCAGCTCAGGCTGCTATAATAAAATACCATAAACTGAATGGCTAAATGACAGACATTTATTTTTCACTAGAGGCCAGTTGCACAAATTCATGCACCAGTGGGATCCAGCCAGCAGGTCCTAATTGGGGCCAATCCAGTCAGGCCAGCCAGGGGGGAGTATGAGAGGCTGGCTGGCTGGCCCAGCCCCCTGGTCAAGGGGACAATTTGCATAATAGCCTTTTATTATATAGGATCATTCTGGATAATGGGAAGTCCAGGATCAAGGAGCCAGCATATTTGGTTCTGGATAGGGCGGGAGAGGCCTCCCTCCCTGGCTTACAGACAGCTGCTATCTCACTGTATCCTCTCAGGGTAGAGAGACAGAATGCTCTGGTCTCTCTTTCTATTCTTATAAGGACATTGATCCCATCACGGGCGCTCCACTCTATGACCACCTCTAGAATGAATCATCTCTCAAAGGTCTCACCTCCAAATCCCATCACAGTGGGGAACAGGATTTCAACATAGGAATGTTGGGAGGAGACATAACACCAACTAATTACAAAGTACAACAAGGATTGAGAACCATGGACCTAGATAAATGGTTGTCAATCTTCATTTGTACTGAAACAAACATGACAATGATATTGCATGCCTAATGCACTCCTGTGGGCAGACCAAGATTCTGCACAATTCTGTATTCCATTCAAGAAAATGTGTAAAGATGCAGAGGGTAAAAGCGTAATTACAGAAATGATTTGTACTCTAATGACAACGTAACTTAAAATCATTGTGAAAATCTAGAAAGTTCCTTACGTCTGGCCAGCGTTTTATTATTATGAGCACACAATCAGGACGTGACCATGATCTCCACCAAAAGAGGTCTTTGTAAACCATAGTTTTCTTTTCTATTCAAAGTTCCGAATCAATAAGTTCAGAGAAAAAGTCTAGTAACAATCTCCATCTCTCGGTAAATATATCAGAGCTTTTGGACTCAAGAAATAAACAGTCCAGTCAGTGACAGTGAAAGAACAGAGAAAGCATGGAGTCGATGCTGCAGGGAAATCAGAGAAAGAAAGGGAGACTATTCTACAAGTGTGGGAAAGTAATTTTACTTGTTGTTGTGAATATTTAAACAGAAAATCCTTTTTTTCCTACCAATTAATGCATTATTATTTCCAAATATATAAAGACTATATTTCTAAGGAAAGACTATATTTCTAAGGAGATTTCTATCGCCTGCCAATGTGTATAATGTGTACATGAATTGATTCATGTTTATTGAAAGAGATCAGAAAGTTTATATTAACCAGGGCTTTAAATACTTTCATATATGTGTGCAAATATGAAAAAAAAGACAACCTGCCCATTTTAGGCCACTAGATTTTTAGGCAAAAAGAAATATTAACACATCTTTTAAAAATATGTTAACTACAAAGCTCCCCAAATTATATCACAGTAAGATATTTTTCAATAATGATATCAAATAGCATCAATATGCTCCCTATCAAATTCTTCATCAAGATGCTGGGCAATGCTGAGGGTTTTTTAAATCTTAAATTCATGCTTAAAGGAAGTGAAGATGAAGATCAACAGCCACCAAAAAACAAACAAACAAGAGAAAGAAAGGAAGGGGAGTAAGGAGGAAATACAGCAAAGGCCCTTAAAGAGGAGAAATTCTTTCTGTTTTTAACTCCTCGAGGATTTCTAACTCATCCCACATCCAATTCCATTTGAATTCAACTCAATTCAAGTATGTGCTTAATATCTGCTATGTGCAGGGCTAAGCTAGGTGTAGCTTAGATTAATAATAAAATTAGAGACAACTTGCAAAAGCATGCATATCTATCCGAATACATAAAGAGCCAGGGTTCGTAATACCCAAAACAACTGACCGAACGACCGAACACCAGTCTGCGTACGCAGCAGACTCAGGTGGGCGGGACTGGTGATTGGGCTGAACTGCTGACCTCTAGGTCCCTCCTGGGTCGCAGGCGCCATGTGACCCAGCACCCACTGCTGCCTCCAAGGCAGGTACGATGCAATTGGTTGGGGGACCCCACCATTGCCCCACAGAGGGAGGCCCAGGCCACTGGCTGGGGAGCTCCACAATCACCCCAAAGAGGGAGGCCCAGACTACCCAGCCAGCGCATGGGCAGGGCCTCCCTCTGCAGGGCGATCAATCACGGGACTCTTGGACAGCAAAAGGGCACAAGCCAGGCTGAAAGACCACCCCTAAGTGCACAAATTTTGTGCACTGGGCCTCTAGTGTAATATAACTGTACTTACTGTCCTTCATCTGCTTTCCAGGACTGCTTTGGCCACTTGACTGGAGGAAACTTAATCCAATGTGATGGCTACCTCCTGCAGCCAGCTTGGCTGGAGGAGACTAATCCAATGTGATGGCTTTTGACTGACTGAAAACACAGTCTTCATGGGCTCAAGACACTTCATTTTTCATTGACCACCCCTCACCCCGACTTCCCACTCTCTCCCTAACAGGTAAACATGAGTATATACACAGTCACATGCACACACCCTCACAGGCACATACAATAATTTGATGCCCTGCTCCCTGGGCCATATCCAAGCATCATTAGTGCCAACTCATCTAGAATTGAACCTTCACTCAAAATTACTACTGTGACGACACTTACACTATCCATCACAGGAGCTCCAGTTTTAAGACACAGGTCATGTCTGGATCTAGGTGATGCTTATTGGCCTTTCTGGGAGAAGCAAAGAAGATTAGTTGCCAGAAGTGGCATGGCTCAAAGTGAATAGTGACCTAACTCTTGGGTAGGGTCAGAATAAAAAGAAGGAAATGTCATATGAAATGGACCCATTTCAACAGCAAAAAGCTACTGCTAAGAACCTTCACAGTTCTTTTTCTCTATAATCTATATATTAAATATTTACCAAATACCTACTACAGGTTCTAAGTCCAAGAATCCTAAGTCCAAGAATGAATGACATACTCTCTTTGCCTTCAAGGAGACAGAGAGGGAGAGAGATATACTCCTAAATGATAAGGTGAATGCTAAAACCCATCATGGATGATGTGCTGTGGGGACAGAGCACTCACTTCTGAACTAAGAGCTAATCTCTCCACTTTAACATCAGTCTATAAAGGCCACAGAGTAGCTACTGAACTGTCTTCACTATTAAAACTCTACCACCTACCTCTACCCCCTTTAACAATAATACTTAAACATTTACATTTTGTATATCTTTCAGGGCTATAACTCAGTCCAAAGATCCTGAATTCTCATTAGTTCAAAGTAACTATTCCTTAAAAGCTCTTAAAAACAGTTACCTCTCCTCTGTGACTCACAGTTAAGCCTCCTTACAGGAAAGCCACTGCAGCCTTTCCCATTACCTGTTCAGTGGGTCAAGATTAAATAATAATTAGAGTCATATAGTCATCACATTAGTTCTCCACCTAGTAGCACACCTCTCAATTATTTTAGAGAAGGTCCAAATTCACTTAGGGGATTATCTTGGAGTCATCTTGAAGTTCCGCCTCTCTTATTAAAACTCTCCAGAATTAAATGTGTTACTCATGTGGTTTTTTAAAAAAATATTATTAAGTCAGATATCAGAAATCAAATTCACCATAAAAACTTGTTAATAATCTGGATACCATGCTAATATTTACATGTCAAACTAGCTCAGAAGTTGTCAAAGTGCATATTGGACCTAGCATCAGCATATCCTGGGAATCTGTTAGATGTGGCTTGTCAAGCCCCACCCCATACCTACCGAATCAGAAACTCTTCACTGTGGACCTGAAATCTGTGTTTTAAGTTTTTCTGGTGATTCTGATACACACTGAAGTTTGAGGACTGCAATTTAGCTAGTTGACAAAAACAGTTCAAACAACAGGCCAATCTTGACAGAGTAGTCCAAGTAAATGAACTCACAACATATTTAACAATCCCTCCTCCTCAAATAAACAGAAAACCCATAATATTTCTCTTTAATAATTTGGAAAAAATATTTTTTTCAGTCTAAATAGTTTAATGATATTTTGTTTGTTTTCTGAAGTTATTTGAGGAGTGCAATTGGTCTATATGCTCATTCAAAACACCAGAATATTTTGAACAAAAAAGTGACAAGGTCATTAAGATAGCTAATAATGAAAGCATTAGTGAATTCTACAAGTTGTTACAGATAATGGTAAGAATGGAAGCCTAACATTCAAATTGTCCCAGAGCTGTCACCAGGCACTGCTGGCCTCAGCAGGTAGACCTCTCATGAGCATAGATGACCTGTGCGAGGTCTCTTGTTGGTGTCAGGGGCACTGAAGGCGAGTCACAAACACATCCGCAGATACCAGAGTAGACGCTGAGGGAAAGATAATTGAAGTGGAGGCTGAATTTTTGATTTGTAGATAATGTGCCTCTATTTTTTCAAAATGTGCTACCCTAAGATCAAGATACTCATCAGATTTGAGGTTGTAAAGACCCCTATGTCAGCCTGTGGGCAACACTGTAAAGGGCCAACTTTGTCCAAATGGAGAAAGGACAATAAAAGGAGTCAACTGCTGTCTCAAAAAAAAATCCAATTTGAATCCTAAAACAGGCTTACATTCTATATCATCACATACACTTGTGATACTCTTAAACAATTAATTAATCATTTACAATCTAACGTCATCAAAACATTAAAGAAAATATCTAATAAACTAAAATCTAAATAACCAAAAGCAACAAGCTACAAATTATGTTTTATTAAGAATTTGCAAAATGCGGCCTATTGGTATGGGATATCATTCAGCCACAAAAAGGAATGAAGTACTGATACAGACTAGAGGAAGAATCTTGAAAACACTATGCTAAGTGAATGAAGCCAGCCACCAAAGACCAGACATTATATGACTCCATTTATATGAAATACTCATAGAGGTAATCTATAGAAGAAAAAGTAGATTGGAAGTTTCCAGGGCTGGGGTCAAGAGAATGAGGAATGACTATTAATGGAGTTTATGTGAGGGGTGATGAAAATGTGATAATTAGCAGTGATGGTTGCACGATTTTGTGAAAACACCAAAAACTACTGAATCGTGCACTTTAAAAGATGAATTGTATGCCATGCGAATCACACCTCAATTAAAAAGAATTCATAGTATACTCAGGGGATGCGGTTTGGGAGGCATACAAAACAGTATTCTCTAATTTATTTCTATACTGCAATGAGGTGTATTTTAAATAATCGTCTAAGCACCAAGGGGCTCTGGCTTTGTTGTTAAAAGAGATCTACAGAGGAAATGTAAATTCCACAGGTGTGTATCTGATGACCACAGCGCTAACGAAAAGTGTTTTCCCCTCTCCAGAGTCAACTATGATGCTAGAGAGAACCAAGACCAGAATCCCCTGTAAGTCTTCAGTGTCACTGTGAGCATCACATCACCCCTGAGTGGGTTTGGGGGTGGGGCAGTTATCACCATGTTTGCAATACAATTCTAACTAGTTAGAATATGAAATTATTTTTTTCTTGTACATGTGACTGTGCCAAGAACAGCACCATCTATTGGATGAAAGTGTACGTTAATATCTACTTGACTATGAACAATCCAAACATTTTTTAAAAAGTATTATTCTCTAGCTAAAAAGAGTATGTGCACCCATAAATGGAGGTATGCTTTCCAACTTTCAAGTGCATGCCTCCAAACCTATTATAGTCCATCATAGTAGCAAATCTTTCTAAAGGAAAAAAAAAAAAGACATTTCTTTAATAAAATGCAAAAAAAAAAAATCCAATCTTACAATTCTTCAGGAAATTGGCTACTTCTGAGTGTAACGCCAGTGTTTAATGTGTGGCCTAAAAGGCAGTGGATGGAAGATGAACCCGTGGGTAAACACATCAGCCTGCAGCTCTCCTCTGGCTTTGGCTCCAGTGGGGAAGGTTGACAGAAATGTTGATGGAAACTTTTTTTAAAGTAACTGCCCAGACTTGAATGTGACTAAATTAAAAGTATGAAAAAAACACTGAAAAGTCGGGTTGGTGCTTGTTCCTGTTACTACCTTTCAGGTGTGTGAGTCGTTGGGGGGGGGGAGAGGGGTGTGTGTGAGTGAGTGAGTGTGTGTGTGTGTGTGTGTGTGTGTGATGCGCGTGTCTTTTCATTCAAGCCCATAATACCCGTAGCATGAACTTAACAGCAAAAACGCGATGTAGCATGCAGCCCCGCACCATGGTCATATTTATGGCTGAATTTATCTCTTTTTGTGTACCGAAGGAACAGGCTCTTTCTACCCTTGGCGAAATGAGAGAGAAGCTGTGAGGACAGGGTCAAAGATCGCCAAGTCTCTCCTGCGCGGGTGGGAGCAGGAGTCCCCGCGGGCAGATGGAAGGTGGCGGAGGTGAGGGGTGGGGAGGGGCGCATTCTCCCACGCCGCTGACACTCCGTGGCTCCCAGTCCGCCGTCCCTTTTGCCTCCTCGCTACCCGGCGGCGGCGAGAGCGAGTACCGAGCGCTCTGAAAGACCCCCGCCTGAGTCCCCAAGGATCCCCGAAAGGAAACCCACCGGGGTCTCATCACTCACCCAGGCGGCACACACAGAGGAGCTGAATGAAAGCGAGGAAGCGCGTTAGGATGAGCATTTCCAGGCGATCCGGAGGCCCCCGCCACGCGGCTGCTCAGCTTTTCGGGGTGCGGAGGGAGGGAACGAGAAGGAAATGTTTTCTCCTCCAGCATATAGATGTATAGATTGATGTGAGATTGTGAGTGTGTGTGTGTGTGTGTGTGAGAGAGAGAGAGAGAGAGAGAGAGAGAGAGAGAGAGAGAGAGAGAGAGAGAGAGAGAGAACGCGGGGTGGTGTTCCTGGGAACAGGAGCCACTAGCCGAGGCGCATGTCGGCAGCGGGCGGGCGGGAGACGGACTCCTTCTCCGGCTGCGGCCACCGAGATCTGAGCGCTCGGGGCGCAGCGGCGCCGGTGGCGGGGGCGCGCCGGGCTGGGCTGTGCGCGCTGCCGCCGGACCGGGCGGGCTCGGGGGCGGGCGCGGGGGCGAGGGCGGGGGCGCACCGCCTTGCCTGGTGGCTGGGAACTGGCCGCGGCCGGGGTTCCGCGTGATAGTGGGCGGAGGGGCGCGGCTGTCGCTCTGGGTCCGGGTCCCAATAAACGAGTCCCACGGCGACACCCTCCTCCCGCCCCCGGCAGGAGCCGCCCTGTGCTGAAGTTGGTGGAACCCGCTGGGGTGCAGAATCTTCGCGGGGTAAAGATCTCCTCATGAGGACAGACCCCACAGTCCCGCACAGCCAGATATTGACCTTTGGGTTCACCTCTGGAAATGTTTTTTTTTTTAATTCATTGCTGTCCTCCCTGCAGATGCTAAGTGGCGGCGATCAGAAAGTGGTGGGGAAGCCTGAGTAAACCGGGTGCCTCTCTCCGTTTCCGTTTTCCAAATCACCGAAGGCGTTCCAGACTCTGTTACCTCGAGGGCAGTTGAGGGGCCCAGACTGGGTAACCAGTCAGACCATGCCCCTTCCCCCAAAGCCCCATCAAATTGTCCTGCTGCGCACAGCGGCTTGGAGGAACTTTCAAGTGCAGTGGGTCGCAGGGAAACATTGTTTAATTGCTTGATTGAAAGATAAACAAAAGATATATTGCACGCCTTCTGCTGCCTCGTAGCTGGAAGTGTCACGCTGGTTTGTGAGTGGTCTCCATATCTAGACTGGGAGCGCCTTGGTTGTGGGAGTTTGCCTTGTTTCTTATCACCCAGCTCCTCACACAGAGGCAGAGATAGCCGATATGTGTTCCCCAAGTATTTGGTGAATTGAAGCCTAAATGACAAGATAATGCAACGTCCTGAAAATTCATGAACTTTTCAAATATTTTCATTTATATATGCCTTAACTATTGAAATATTTTTTCTACTTATCTGAGACCGAATTTGGAGCTTTTTGGAAGTCCACTCCAAGACACAGAAAATCAAGTCCTGAATTTATCGCTTGTATTCTTAGAAACCGTTTGATGTAGGTTATCTGTACAGTGTGTGCGCCTGTGTCCTGTTCTTGTCGCAAAAATAGTATGTCAGTTTAAACATTAAAAAAAAAGTTATCACATAGAAAATTGGGTTCTGAATGTATTTCGAGTGTTACCACTTGTTCTCACTAATATCCATAGCCTCTGAACCCCAGGTTACTAGTAAAAGTGCAGAGGCAGTACTACTATTTGCTATTACTTCTGAAATTGATTGTAGTCATGAAATAAATTTCAAATCGATCTAGAACGCTAAGTCAGGAATACATATACATTTTAAGAAAATTGATTCAATCTTATTCCTTCCATGAATAAAATAGAAAAGTTGCAACTTTGGAAAGAATTATAATGGGGGTTGATTGTTCAGTTTCCACTAGGGAAGAAAATATTTGCTAACACAGCAAGAAACGCATATAAACTAGAAATGTATCAAGAGGTCACATAAAGTGTTTCATATGGCCTAGAGTAGGTAGACGAGGTTTCCTAAAGATCTGTAGTTAACTGAGAAGGACTAGAAGGGGGAAAATTGATGTCAAACGTTTGGGGACAAGAATGAAATAAGTAGTCATGTGCTATAAAAATAGTGTGACTTAAATTTGAGCAAATTAAGTGGAAAACATTTGCTTTCCTACTGGAAGAGCTTATACATGAAATATTAAGCAAGAGGGAATCATAAAAGAAACTTACAAGAACTTCAACTGTTTAGCAACTAGTTTTGCTCGGAGCATAAGTGGTGTTCCATAATGCCTCAATTATCAAGTCTACCTGACTAGTCTGCCAGAATAATCCAACAATAACAAAAACAACTCTAACCCCTTTTTACTTGGCCAAAAAGTCACATCACTAGTCACTCTTGAGTGAGGTCGCAGAAGAGTGACACTGCTGAAATCGGAGTTACCCTGTGAAAAGGACGGGCGTATTCCGTGGTCTCCGCTAGCTCAGCCCTCAGTTAAAATCGTTGTCATTCTTCAGGAGGACACAGAAGCCACCTGGAGGGAACTGTCAGGTTGCTATGGAGGTTTGCATTGGGAGCAGGATGGCAACCGATTCTATATGGCTGAGCAACAGCAATGGAAAGTGCCTTGGAGAACCAGCCAATGTGGATCTGATGGTTCCGGGGAGGGTGATGGAGCAGGAGGCTTAGATGGTTCAGGTTCTTGAAAAATAGGTCAACAGCCCAGGTGTTGGAGAAGAGAAGGCATCAGAAGGGTAGGAACATCAAAAGCAAATTACACCTCACATTTCACATTTCAGGGTCTTTTCCGAGATGTGTTGCCTGATTAATAATTCATTGGTTATTGTGATTTAAAGTTATAAACCTGTGAAATCACATCAGAATGTGAATCCATCTCCGATCTATGTATTTACCTATTTATCCATATGTAAGGCAATTGATAACCCTATATCGTTTCATATATTATATTTTGTATACTTATATTTATAAATATACTTATATATTTATATCTTTTGTATATCTAGACATATATTCTATAATCTATAACATTATATGTATGTGGGGGTGCTGGTAAAGTTTATTTAAATTATACTGCATCATGTCAATTACATTTAAGTTCTGTAAGTTTGTATTTACAGGCAGAGTTTAGAATATTCCTAGGAGAATTTTTTTTGTTGTTTTTTTTCCCCCAAAATACAAAACAGGATACATTTAATATGAGAGCTCAGTAGCTTAATGAACATCTCTCTTGTTTGGGGGATTGTCTTCTTGGATTTTAGATGGAATATATCCAGAGGCTGCCTATGGCAATTTATAAGTCATAGAGTCCTTTACTTTCTACTATAAACTAGCTGTTTAATTCTTAAATATTCAATGAAGATTCAGATCTAATGGGGTTTTCATCTTAGTTCTCATCCATAGAAGTGGTTAATTCAAGTAGAACCAAAGTTTCAGTATGCACACAGAGGTCTCACATGCAAGAATATAATTATATCCATTTCCATCCACTACACAGCCACACTGTAGCCAAAATAGAATAGCAGCTGCGCTGTTGTTTTTACCAGTTGCCAAAGTGGTAAACCTGATGGAGCTGGAATGCTGGCCTCACTTTTTGCCAGTACGGGTACTAATTATTTTGTTGAGCTGTGCAAACAAAACAAGCTATAGGGTAAATGCTATATCTATCCATCCATTCAACCATCCATCCATCCATCCATCCATCCATCCGTCTGCCCATCTATCTATCCATTCACCCATCCTCTATCTGTCTACCTCAGTTCTTTCAAATTAATTCTTCACATTTATTTTTCTTATGCAATACATTTCTATTGTGTGTCCATTATATATCCTACATTGCTTTAGGAGTTGACTATTAAAGTTTTAGTCACTCCATCATTACCATAACAGAACTCACAGTCTGAAAGGAGATAAAAGCATTGTTCTACAAAATATCTTTGCTGAGGATTGCCAGATAAAATATAGGATGCACAGTTAAATTTGAATTTCATATAAACAATGAATAATTTTGAGTGCAAAATAATTTTAGTGTTCTGCAATACACTAAATTTAATGAATAAACTTAAGGAATAGGGTTTTAATGTAATGAATAATTTTTATTTACAAATTATTTTTTAGTGCACTCCAAGGCAACATTTGAGACATTTCTATATTTTGTAAAAATTTATTATTTATCTGAAGTTTAAATTTAACAGGGTGTCCTGTATTTTTATTTGCTAAGTCTTCCCATCACACTTGGGTGGGACTAAAAATTGTCTAATGTCAGGGCTAGTCATTTGTGGTGGTGAAATATCCATGTTCTCCCATGATCTTTAAGTTTTCTTCCTCAGCAAATTATTTCCAAAGTGTCCCTAATGTGAATAAAGACAGGGGCAGTTGGAGGAAGGAGAGTATCTGCAGAATATGTGTGGCTTAGAACTACAGAGTATTGTATAATCACTGAATAAAACCTGGAATTAAGAGGCATGTAAAATGCTTCTTATACTATGACAGTAATATGTTTTGCTCACATATGCTATTGCTCCTCTTTACTTATTTTCATTGACAAGTATATTTCAGCAAAAATCATTAGATTGGATCGACTCAGTATTTACAGTCCGAGATTGTAAGATGTTTGTCAGAGCAGATCTCATTTTATTTGAAACCAAGTAATTTAGATTGTAACGATAGATTTGTCTTGTGTTTTGAACCTTACAAATTATTTTCACATACGATGGAGACAATGACATATATTCAGTATTCTTGTGAAGTTTCTGAAAAGACTGAAGCATAATTTTACTTTCTGTGACATAGTCAAACTTTTTATTTGGATTTGTCCTACTAGCAACTTTCTACCTAAAAAGCAGGTAGGAACCTGCCTGAGTTTTGCATCGTTGCTCCTAATGACCCTTAGGAGTTTAGCTGGTTTACCACCTTTTCACAATTTCAGGTATAAAACAGGTGGGAGAATCCTCACTGATAGGTCCAGAGCTAAGTGTGATATGGTACTCTGAGTCCATTTGAAGAGGAGATAATTATGTTTGAAAGAAAACCACAGTGAGCTACATACTTAGCCTTTTAGTGTATTATCATGATTCACTATAAAACAATTTAAACTCATTATATGCAAAGTATATAATTTAGTGATTAACACTGTATTAAAGAACACAAAAAGATAGGAACCATTTTATCCATGTCAGGAACATTTAGTTCAGGATAAATTTTCCCTCTGTGTATTAGAAAAAAATTATTTACCCATTTTGCATACATTTAAAACAGTAGTTAGAAAAAATAAACATAAAACTGTAAAAATTATTTGTGGATGAATATTGCTTACATGTCTATCTTTCTTTTAAAAAGAAAACATGTCATTGTAACAAGGATCTTAGGTGTCATCTTACATTTTTGATTGGTTATACTGCTATCTTGTTTTGGAAATATTCCTTTGTCTTTGAATAAGCCTAATTTTTTATGTTTAAAAGTAAGGGTATTAAAACTCTTGAGCCTCTCTTTATTCTGAACTAAACTTTTAATTTAACTCATATAAAAGTGGTTTTTATTTTTTAAAGACTATTTTTATTATGTTTTATATTTTTTTATTGTTTAAAGTATTACAAATAGTAGTACCCATGTTTCCTCCCCCGCCCCCCCACATTGACCTAGAGCAGTTTTAGGTTCACAGCAAAATTGAGCAGCAAGTAGGGAGAATTCCTATGTATTTCCTGTGCTCCTTGACCGACACAGCCCTCTCCACTGTCAACATCCCATACCAGAGAGGTACATTTGTTATAATCGATGAATTGAGCTACAATCCTCTAATTGTTAATATTTTACCTTTATCATTCTCTGTTTTTTCTTATTACTTCTCTTTCTATATGCATATATCTATGTCCACATCTGTATCTATATCCATAAACTAAACCACTTAACTCTTTCTGGGCAAAGCAGTTGGATTGATTTAAACTACTTTACCAACCATCTTTCAGGCCATTTTTCTTTGGTGGCTTCTTGAGCTTATCAAAGAAGCCTATTGATTCCAGAATATTTTATGAGCAGCATGATTTACAATCATTTAAAAGGAAGTAGTGATCATTAGGAGCCACTTCATATTATTTAAGAATAGTCCATGCTGGATCCACGTTATTTCCTTGGAAAAGTTGCTATTGATTTTGAAAATGTTTATTCTCAGATGAATCTTCCTTCCTTTCATTCCCAGTCACCTTGTTATTGGCTCTGAATCTCTTGGTTAGAATATTGTATCTGCTTTCTTATAGGTTGTCCTGCCATTAATCTTTCTACTGGTTAGACCATACTCAATACCAGAGTAATTTTTTAAATGAACATCTAATATGGAATACACACCAGTAAATAGGAACTGCCATTAATGATTGATTCTAAAGATCTAAAAGTATTATCCAACAATTATTAATTCATCTCTATAGTGGGAACTTTTATTTGAGGAGCTCATGTAAATCAGCAGTGTACCATATTGTTAATTTTTGTTTATTTTAAGATAATTGTTAGTTGAGAGAAGTGTATTCATACCGGCAGGTATAACTCAGCTGTTGAGCATCAGTGCAGGAACCAAAAGGTCACCATTCTGATTCCTGGTCAGAGCAAGTGCTCAGGTTGCAGGCTTGGTCTCCTGTGGGTCGTGTGCAGAAGGCAGCCTATCGATGATGTTTCTCTCTCATCGATGTTTCTATCTTTCTAGCCCTCTCCCTTCCTTTCTCTCTAAAAAATCAATAAAAACATATTTAAAACAACAACAACAGAGACGTGTATTCTTTAGAATGGGAGGGGGTGATTCCTCTTTTACAGTGTGCCCCCTTCTCCCCATTCCACCACCATCTCTATTGTAAATAGTGATATTTTTCTTCCCCCCCAAAATCCATGATCTGAATTTCATTATTCAGATAAGTTCCAAGGGGATGTATCCTCAAATTTGCATTAAATTACAAAGGTTTATATGGCCAAATTTAGGTTTATTTCTACTTCTATTTCTTTGGCATTTAAAGGTGAAAACATTCTTCTCCCTCTCTTTTCAGAAGCAAGCACAGGATTTAAAGAGTTTTTATAAGATTAATTTAAAATCAATATTTCTTTGCTCTCTAGGCCTTCAAAAATACCCAGGATAGTGTTAGCCTGGAAAGTAAATGTATAAAACAAGTTCTGAAAAAATCAGAAAATCAGCAATAGACTGGGCCATTGGAATGAGCCACTCTATTTCAAAGGCATACACACTTCCAATAAATAACCACTTAACTCTTTCTTGCCTATCGCCAATCAAAAATAACATACAACCATTCTAGATGATCCATTATTCTTTGACAATATTAAAAATTATTATGTTCACCTTTATTTTTAGCATAAATTATCTCTCTATAATACCCTCCACTTGACCTTAGGGACCCAGAATAAAACTCTCCCCTTTACTTGTAGAAAGAATTTCTTCTTTCCCCCAATCCTAGATAGTGAGTTTTTTTTTCCTTTTCTTTTCTAGCTAAATGCTCATTCTTCCAAGATTGATTTAAGCCCACTGACTCTTCTGGGGTCAGTGATCCATCATTTCTTTGAATTTTCCCTTCCAATGTATTCTTCTCACCAGACTATTAAATATTTTCCATTAAAAAATCTTTTTTAGCCGAGACCAGTTTGGCTCAGTGGATAGAGCGTCGGACTGCGGACTGAAGGGTCCCGGGTTCGATTCCGGCAAGGGCATGTACCTTGGCTGCGGGCACATCCCCAGTAGGGGGCGTGCAAGAGGCAGCTGATCGATGTCTCTCTCTCATCGATGTTTCTGACTTTTTATCCCTCTCCCTTCTGCTCTGTGAAAAATCAATAAAATATATTTTAAAAAAAAAGAAAAGAAAAAAAATCTTTTTAAATGTATATCTCATTATAATGATAGTGCCAGGTAATTCTTCATAATTCTCTTGAAAGAATGGACTATCATCATCTCTACTTCCTCGCCTCCCAATTTCTCTCAAAGCATCAACATTAGGTTTCTGCCTTCCTTTTTCTATTAATAGTTATTTTTAAAGGTAAAAACAAAATCCCATTCTAATGGTCTTGCAAGTGCAGTGCACCTTGAAACTAAAATCTCATAGTTTCTCTAAAACTGGTGCTTCCTATGGTCTATAACACTATAACACCTGAGAAATCTCCTTGGCCTCTTCCTCCCCAGCCTCAGCTCATCCGTCACCAAATCCTACAGTTTACTCCGAAATTTTACTTTGTATCGATCATTATTTATTCAGATAATCAATGGGCCTACCACATAGTCAATGCTTAATAAATATTTACATGTATGAATTAATTTATTGAAGATGGGCCGTGGTCCCAACAATACTACTAGCTGCCTCTCTTGCCTGCTTATGATAAGTTTCAAGAAAGCTATGCAATTCAGCTTGTAGCCTGATGTTTCCCTTTCATTTCCTGGACACTAACTTACACCCTCTGAATAAGGAGGCATCTTCTTCCTTTGCCCTATTGGCTGGTTTTTATGATAATAGACTTAGACTACTCATAACACATTTTCCTTGAATTCTGTTCTTCAACTGTCAGTGTGATTAGTAGATCTAGTATACCTCCAGTGCATTCATTCCTAGTCATAATCTTATTCCCTCCTCTTTAATGATTAACTCCTCCATGGATTCTGTTCAAGTAGAGAACCAGCCATGCCTAGGGACTTCAATCTTTCGCTGCGGTGTTCAGCAGCAGTATTTGGCCTTTAGTTATTTAAAATTTTAAAAGTTAAGAAACATCTATATTTTGAGGCTATTTCAAAACCCTGAAATTTGCCATTGGCCAAAATCTGTCTAAGCATTCACTTTTACTTACATTTTTTCTACACAGCTGTTCCTGTTCCTTAAAATAGGAATAGAAGCTAAGGAGGTTCTACAGCCCTATAGGATTCTCACATTGTTCTCATAAGAAAGAATACAACTACACATATGTATGTATATTGAGAAGCTGCTATACTCCAAAGTTCTAGAAAACTAATTATTGACTCTATACTATAGTGCTTCTATTCTAATAATGATTATAGCCACACTTACTTAGCACATAAGAGGTGCCAAATGTTGTTCTGAAAGTGTTGTATATAATTGTTTAATCTTCTGTAAAAACTACGAGGTGGGTAACATTGCCATCTTCCCAATGCTATAGGAAAACATTAAAAAAATTATTTGATCAAGCACACAGATCATAAATGACAGACCTCGGGTATTAACTAGATATTTAGTTATTAACCTACATTGAATCTTCCTGAAGACAGGTAATAGGTTCTTCTCCAACTAATCCCCTACCAAACTCAGACCAGGTGCCTTACATAGTAGGAAACATGTCACTGTGTTGCTTTCCTGATAGACAGTACATTTTACGAAGCTTGTGGCATGCCAAATGACAGTAACATGAACAGCGCATGGTGCAAGGAATACACATCATTCCAGGAACTGAAGCATGCCATCTGACCAAATAAGATTCTTGCTAGCCTGAGGAGAAGACTGACTTGAGTTTCTTTTCAATTACTTAAGTCAATATATTTTGGAACTATCCCTCAAAGGGCTTGGAAAATCAATAGAGGAGAGGCAAGCAGAAAGAGACATCAAAGCTGGAGAACAAAGGGCACACTGTTAGTAGCCTCGTTTTCTTTCCTGAAGCCTCCAGCACCTGGTCATCTTCAAAATCTTGTCAAGAAAAGAGAACATAATAATAGCATTTATCTTTTACCAATTATCAACTCTAAGCCAAATGTTTTTGTATTGTTCTTTAATCATAACCAAACCCCAAATTTGATATATCATTTCTCTATTTTGTAGACATTTCCCAAGGCAAAATGAGTTTAGCATTACTGAAAGACCTGGAGGGGGTGTGTGTGAAATTGGAATTAAAAATCGAGTTTCTCTGGTGCCAGTGTGTATGCTCTTTTCATAAACACACCATGAATTTAGTTAGCCACAGGAAGGCCTCTTTCTCAAGCAGAAGTAGCCAAGTACTTACCCACTCCCCTAGTGAGCACCTGTAGCTCAATCTAAATTGATAAGATTCCTGTTAGCTTTACACTCCATTGAAATTGGTTCTTCATAGCTGCAATACCTATACATCTTTATAGATGTATACTTGGCAAATTAAAAGTTGAAGATTGATTAAGTATGTTAAGTAACATGAAGAAGAATCCAAAGATGAGAACAAATTAAAACCAAAATGGAAAAAAAAAGATGGGCTAGATTATACTGCAGTAACCAAGAAAATTGACTTGCCAAGGTAGCTGCGTTGAATTCAGGCTATTTTAAGTTTTTGGCATCTCTTTCTCAACACGCATTTTTCACAATTTCAGGGAAAGAAAGTGCTAGTGCATATTGTACTGTCAACTTAAATATCTCCATACAGACAGGGGCATATAGTACTTTCCTTCCAACCCGTTGGCTTTTCAATGTGCCTAGAAGGAAAGGTGAAACAAAATGGGTAAAATAGATGTCTGCTCCACAGAGTAAAAACAAAAAGAAAGGGAGAGAGGGGAGACTGAGAGTATAAAATAAAAAGATGTAAAGAAACTCAAAATCAATATGCTGGGAGAAAACCAAGATGGTGGCATAAGTAAACACCTGGCTTTTGCCCCACAGAACAATTACGAGAATAGAACTGAAGGATAGAACGGACACTGTCCAGAACCACGGGAGGGCTGGCTGACTGGAAGATCTGAAACTGGAGGGTGATAGACGTGCACATGGATAATCAGAGCCTCTGCAAAGTCCAAGTAAGGTGGCGACTAGCACGCGTGAGAGAGGACAGGGTGTCTGAACCTGGCGGGGAGCTCTGGCGGAAAGGAGACAAAAACTCCAGACTCTGCTGAAGCCAGTTCAGTTTGCACTCAAAACCTGGGGGAACCAGGCCCTTACAGGAGAACCTGGATTGCAGGCGGAATCCCAGGGGAAGAGCTAGAGGCAGACCTCCATAGGCATGTGCGCAGAGGGGACAAACTGGTCGCTGGCTGTGTCTGTTAGGAGAGAGAAGCTCCAGCCAGAGGCAGAACTCCGGGGGCGCCCATGTGTGCTCACAGTGAGGGCGTTCTGTTGACTCTGTGGCTGGCATCTGGTGGAAGGGAAAAGGAGTTCTGATTGCATTGAACCCAGGTGCCAGGAGAAAATCTGAGATTCCGGATCCATTGGGGACTGGACGTTCTGGTGGCAGGCAAAACGCAGGGGACCCTTTCTCACAGAGGTGCCTGCAGTGATTGCCTGCAGACGCTAGGACCTGGCGACCTCGTGGGCCAGGGCTGACTGGAAGCCAAGGTTGTCGGCCCCACCCTGAAACCCCACCCGATCCAAACTGAGCACAGAGACTTTGGCAAGATTGCAAGTCCAGGCACAGAAGGCTATCTCCTAGAGTAGACACAGCTGATCCTCACAGTCAGTTGGCCTGGAGGTCAGTTCCTCCCAATAATACCAACAACAAACAAGATTTATCTGCAACAAGGCTGTATTCACAGTCCACAAAGGGATGCACCAGGAGTGTACACCCCAGGTAACAGGGGAGACCGAGACACCTAGCACACGAAGCTACCCAACCAAGTCAGGGAAGCAGTGAAAAAAGGGAGAGAAAGAAAAAGATTGCAAACAAAAGAAATGGAGGAAAACAAACAACTGGATATAGGGTTCAAAACCACAGTGATAAGGTATTTCAAGAGGCTCCTAGAAAAAGCTGATGAGTTCAGCAAGAACCTCAAGATTATGAAAAAGGACCAACTAGAAACTAAACATACACTGACTGAAATAAAAAAATATTTTACAGAAACCCAACAGCAGACTAGAGGAATGCAAGAATCAAGTCAAAGATTTGAAATACTGAGAGGCCAAAAACACTCAACCGAAAAAGAAAAAAGAAAAAAGAATCCAAAAATTTGAGGATAGTGTAAGAAGCCTCTGGGACAACTTCAAACATACCAACACCAGAATTATGGGGGTGCCAGAAGAAGAGAGAGAGCAAGATACAGAAAACATATTTGAAGAAATAATGACTGAAAACTTCCCCCACCTGGTGAAAGAAATAGACTTACAAGTCCAGGAAGTTCACAGAACCCCAAACAAAAGGAATTCAAAGAAGATCACACCAAGACACATCATAATTAAAATGCCAAGAGCAAAGGGCAAAGAGAGAATATTAAAAGCAGCAAGAGAAAAACACTTAATTACCTACAAGGGAGCACTCATACACTTGTCAGTTGACTTCTCAACAGAAACTATGCAGGCCAGATGGGAGTGGCAAGAAATTTTCAAAGTGATGAATAGCAAGAACCTACAACCAAGATTACTCTACCCAGCAAAGCTATCATTCAGAATTGAAGGTCAGATAAAGAGCTTCACAGATAAGAAGAAGCTAAAGAAGTTCATCAACACCAAACCAATATTATATGAAATGCTGAAAGGTATTCTTTAAGAAGAAGAAAAAGGTGTCTGCTTCAAACTAGAGCATGGATGGAACTGGAGAACATTATGCTAAGTGAAATAAGCCAGTCAAAGAAAGGTAAGTATCACATGAACTCACTCATTTATGAAATACAATAATACAATGAACAACATAAACTGATGAACAAAAACAGATCCGGAGACAGAAAAGCATTGACTGTCAAACCTCAGAGGGATGGTAAGGGAGGGAGGGAGTAAGGGGAAGAGATCAACCAAAGGACTTTTATGCATGCATATAAGCCTAATGAATGGACACGGACACCAGGGGGGTGAGGGCATAAGTGGTGACGGGAGGAGAAGGGGATTGAAAGGGATAATGGGTGATGAGGACACATATGTAATACCTTAATCAATAAAGAAATTTAAAAAAAATCCCCCCCCCCCAAAAAAAAAGAAACTCAAAATCAACAGAGCACATGGTTTATGATTGGATACTGGATTGTAAGAGTTTTATTATCTTTTCTTAGGTTTTGAATTTTAAAAATTATTCTGAAGTCTTTCAGGAGAAATATGTGAATTTCCACCATCCGAGATGAGTCAGCTCACAAATTGTTAATACCCTGAACATCGCAAGTTTTTTAGTTGTTGCTCCATCACTGATGGCTTCTGTAGGCGGTTGAAGAGGGTAGATGAATAAGATTGAAGGGACTGAATATGACAGCAAGACAAATAGTTTGTATTATAAAAGAAAATCATTTCTCTGATTCTTTCCTGACTTTTTTAACCTAGAAAAATGTTGATTACATTTATGTACTTTAAGATCTTGAAGGCATGGACTCTTCACTTGTATTTATAACAGCACCAGTTGTTCTATCAGTGCTTAGAAAAGGGAAAATAATTTTTCCACTTTTAATTTGAGCCAAATTTCCTTAATTTTACAGTGAGAATGTAGGTTTAAAAACATATGTTGCTGGAAATAAGAGCTTGAGGAAAGACCATGGCCCTTTAGCTCAGCTAAGAGACATCATGTTCCTCTTAGTTATACTTACCGGAGCTAATGTAATCTAGATTACATACAAACTGAATGGCTTTCCCGATGTTCATCTACTTGTAACAGGTTATTGAAGAATATAGACACATAGAAGTAAAATTATGAGAAAGTTGAGTTTTTTCACTGACTTTTCCTCAACAGGTACTATGTTGAAAACTACTCTTCCCATTTCTTATAGCCTATTGGTCAGAATATGCAAATTTTCCAGACAATCTTGTTTATTCAAACTTTAATCAAGTCAGCAATATCAATATTAGATGGATTCAAAGCTCTTCTTTTTCTCCAGGGACAGATAGACTCAAGTAGCTTGGTGGTGGTGTATTTTCTTAGGATTCCCATTTCTAAATCTTCTAAAAGGATGGCAGAAGATTAGGTCAGAGTGGTGTGATGTGAAAAGGACTCCACCATCCCTTGCTGGCTCTGAAGATGGAAGAAGAGGGCTGTGAGCCAAGGAATGTGGGTGACCTCTGAAAGCTGGTGAAGACAGAGAAATGAATTCTTTCCCAGAACCTCCAGAGGAAAGGCAGCCGTGGTGACTCTTTGACTTCAGTCCTGTGACACCAGCATCAGACTGCTCACCTGCAGAACTGTAAATTTGCGTTAAGCCACTAGATCAGTGGTGATTAAGTTATGACAACTAGGAAACTACTAAACCAGGCAACCTTGTATCTTGGCCATGTCAATGCTGCTGGCTGCTCCACACTTGGCTTCCTCCTTTCCTCTTAGTTTTGTGGTTAATTTCCCAAACTCAGGTGGGCAACGGTATAGACTAGTAATTCTACAGCTTAGGCAGATGTCTAACAAGGGAACAAAATGCCACTTTTCTTCATACAAGGAGGTGTTCACCTTTTAATTTTTAAGTTTGTATTTGGAGATGGAGTCTTTGGAAGGTGATTCAGTCATGAAAGGACAGCCCTCAATGATAAAAATGGTGCTCCTAAAGAGATGAGGGATACAGCTCCCCCTTCTACCTCTGAGGGTATAGTGAGAAGAGGGCAGTCTGTGAATTAGGAAGCTGGTCCTGAGCTGACACCATTGCTGCCAATGCCTTGATTTTAGACTTCCAAACCTCCAGAATGGTAGGAAGTACATTTATGTTAGACACAAGCCATTCAGAACCTATGGTGTTTCTGTTGTAGCTGAAACAGATAAGGACTATCTTTTCTTTTCTCTCCTACCTCTATTTATTTATTTATTTATTTATTTATTTGTTTGTTTGTTTGTTTGTTTATTTATTTATTGCTTCCTGGGAGAGTTTTAGCAATTCTCTCTTAACATGTCTGTTGAGATTATGGTTTATTTTATCATATTTTTCATTTTCAAGAGCTCTTATTGGTATTTAAATGTTCTTCAAAAGTAGTATTTTGTTTTTGTTCCAGGAATGCTATGTTTTACTGTCCATTTCACCTTCTTCAGAGATGAAAGCCTCTAGCCTCTATCAGGCTGAGGAAGACAGGGTAATCTGAACGTGTGAAGTAAGTGAGAGGATCTAGGATTCTAGCTTCTTAAACAGACTGTCAGCCAATCTGCTGTTTTTACAACTGTCTTTCCTTTACTCACAGAAGCACCTGGAGTTTCCAGCTGGCGAGTTTTCAGGGCCGCAATGCAAACAGGGTGGCTTATTGGTTTCCCCATTGCTAGTTCAGGACCCAGCGCTCTTGGGCCCCAGACATCCCTTAACATTCACCCAGATTTTCAAATTTTTATTTTTATTTTGCAATTATTTTTCCATTTTTTCTTTGTCCTTGTGTTATTATTTCTTAAAAAATATTCCTAACGGTTGTTTCAGTAGGACTTCTATAAGAAATAGGGGTAGATGTATGTATGTGTTCAGTCTACCATATTTAATACCTTTAATTGGGATGGCACCATATATCTTTTGAATGGCTCAGTTGGAATCATGCTCCCCATCCCATCACTTATCTGTGGGGAGAGAAGCGTGGCACAGAGGAAGAAAGCCCTCTCAGCATAGGCACCTCTTGGAGAACAGCCCCTCTCCACCTGTCCCCGGTTGGTGGTTTCAGACCCAGTTGGGTAGCCTCTTAGTAAATGTTGCATTAAGGGTCTCTTCCAAATTTTTTTTGTTTTGTTTTAGGAGGACTGTCTTCAGAATTTGACATTTAACTTTTGGCTTTGGGCCTTCACTAAAATTTTGAGATAACAGGAAAAATCTCACTCAATATCCTATTATATATTGAACTGGCTATTATTTATTTCCTAAGAAGTCTTTCCCCCTGCCAAGTTAAATTAAAGGGTTGTTCTGAATGGTCAAACAGTTGATAATAATTATTCTGTTGCATTTATTTTCACCTGTGACTACTGCTTATCTATATTCTTGACCTTAAATAGAACAGCACAAATGGATTTTTTGTGTGCTTCCAAAAATTTTACAGGTCTTCAAATGCTAATTAGTTAGTGGCAATGATGCATATGTCTTCTTTAATGAAGATATGATTAGGTAAATTTCATAATATATGGTTTTATAATGAAGAATGGAAGTACTGAATTAGAACCTGTAGAAAAAATTCTTATATAAGACCATCTGGCAAATCAAATAGATAGCACTTACTATATTTTAAAGCATTTTATTTTTTCCTTTCTTACCTTTAACAAATATTTAATGGGTTAAAACAATTTTAATACTAGTTCCTTGAAAACACACACACATCATAAATTCTCAGGCAGCAAGGCTGAAAGGCATCATAATCAATGACTTACAATGCTGTGACACCATTTTTCTTTTCCACACTCCCTGATTCCATTTCAGGAACTTACTCTGGAGCCGCATCTATGTCTAGAAATAATCATTTTCTCCCCTTCTTATTGTTCTTTTCTCTTACATTATTTTATTATGAAGTAAATTCCAACATGAACTTACATTTCTAGGTGATGGAAATCAGACTCATTGCTCTATTAACTTTTATACACCAGAATCTCCTATGTTTTTAATCCTCCCACTTTTTTTCCTGGCAGAAGGCACAGCCAGATTTCCCTCAATGACAAGATTCTCCAGCAGCCAACTCCGCAGCTTCTGTGCTTAGTGCCTCAAGCTCATTTTCACCATTACTTTCAGTCTTAGACATGTACTGCAAGTGTGATGCTCAAAGAGAAAATTCACCTCATTCTACACATCTTGCACATGCCTGCTAACCATATTTTGCAATATCATTTTCTACCAAAACTTAAATTAACCTATTTAATTTCTGAGAGTCAAGTCATTTGCAGCGAAAGGAAAAAAACAAAGTAAAATTGTACTGTACTGCCGTGAATTGCAGCTTCAATCTGTTGGAGGTGAAGATGATTACATTTTGCAGGAGGTCGTTCAGGAAAGGAACATAATGGGAGTTAGTGCCAGCTTTGCTTGGAATGGAGCCACCTTGCCCAGAGCAAAAGAAAAGAATGCATTTTCTCAGAGTGGTGTCAATTACTGAAGGTTTTTCCTCTATGCGCAGTAACCAAGATGTTAATAGTTAAAACCCAGTGTGGGTTTTGAAGCTCAGAGACCCATCTGGGCTCCGTTCTGTCATTTGCTTGCTGTGTGAACTTGCGCAGATGACTTACCCAAACCTCATTTGCCTCCTGGTAAAGGAGGATAGTATTATTTCTATTACAGGGCTATTAGGAGGATTAAATGAGATAAAGTTTGTAAATGTCCTTTGTAAAATTTAAAATGCCGTGGAAATCCAATTGGTATGATGGCTTTAATGATTTCTGTGGCTGAATGGCAGTTGACATTGTATTGTAAGGCTATCAAACACAGTGAGGTGGGACATTCAAGGTGCCTGAAAACAAGAATTCAGTCATCCTGGTTGGAACTGCAGCCCGTACGCATCTTCAGATTCCATTCCTGCTCATTCCACAGAACTGTCTTTAGGAACAATTGTTTTATATGTGCCTGATAGGTATTTCATTTATTATTTCAGAATTTTTAGATACCCTTTTAATAAGCAAAGAATGCAGTTGAAATCTTGCCCCAACCCTGAACCAGTTGCATAGAACAAAGGCCTTTTATTTCTCATTGTCGGCGTTGTTCAGAACCCAAGGAAAGAACAGGGGAAAGGGCTCAGCAATATCCAGTTCTTGTCCCAGGATTACTGTAAAATAATGTCTCTCCTTGGGGAAATCATAGTTATTTTGAGCCCTTTTCCTTTTTATTTTTTTTATTTTGATAAAGCTGTACTAGACAGATGACTCAAAATTATTACTGTTCTTTGCAGTAATAGTTGAGATGTTATTGACATTCTAAAACAAGGGGAGGCATGCCGCATGGAGCTGTGAAGCATCTCTGTACTGATGTTTTCAGAGCCGCCTCCTTTTGACAGATGATGACAGGGCACTGCAGAAATAGATGGTTTTACCAGAGGCTCCAAAATACATGGAACTGGAACACATCTCCTTCTCTTCTGACCTTCACTTAGCCAAAACACAGGCTTCTACATATTAAGCTTGGAAGCATATTATCAGTGTTTTAAAGAGGGTTACCCTTATAAGATTTCCAACAAGCGGGAGATTTTGAAATTCTTAAACAATCCTCTAAACTTTGAGCCCTGGGTGGTGTTGCTCAGTGGTTGGAGTGTCATCGCATATGCTGAAAAATGGCAGGTTTGGTTCCCCTTATGGTTTTCCATAAGGTTTGGTTCAACCAGCACATACCCTGGTTGCTGGTTCGATCCTAGGTCATAGTGTGTATGGGAGGCAGTTAATTGATGCTTTTCTCTGACATCAATGTTTCTCTCTCTCTCTCTCTCTTTCCCCTTCCTGTGTCCCTCTTTCCCTCCCTCCATCTCACTCCCTCCCTCTCTCCAAAATCAATAAGAAGCATATCTTTGGGTGAGGAAGAAAAATGATAAAGACAACTTTTAAAATATATATTTTGTATTCTTTGAGACTTATAGTTCTATTTTCATGTAAAGAAAGTTGTATTAGTGCCAGATAATCATCTGAACTTCTGGATGCTTCTCTGAACTGAAATTCTGAACCTCTTGAGGTGTTCTCCTTGCTATCTGAAATTTATGCCAGATAAGCCTTTTTCTAGAGAGTACATTCAGGCTCTTATTTTCTCATCTAAGAAAGAATCTGTATGTTTTTTGTTTGTTTGTTTTTGGGGGGCGGGTATTGAGATCCAGTAAAATACAATCATTATGTGACAAATTTCCTCAAAATGAGAAAGTGGTTATTTCAGGTTTTTAATACCAAATAAGTATCTTCCTATTCTGCATATATTTATTATACCTCTTAGGTGCATTCCCTTTGAGAACCACACAGGATTTGAGGCATAAGTTGTTCATTTGCGATATTTCCCCCTCCCCTAAAATACTGTGAGCAGGAGCTATATTATAGGAATATCTAGAACCAGCGCCTAACACCATGTCTAAGACATAGTTAATAAATATGAAATAGAAGAATGAGCACATGAGCAAAGGCCAGGACATGAGCAACTAGAAATATTTCATTGTCGATCACAAAATGGCAACTGACATAAATGATGCAGATAAGTATTACAGCAATTTAAAGAAGGTAGAAAAGTTCTTGTGGGATTTCCATAAGAGGAACCTTTTGAAGAAGGGTGAGATGGCCTGTGAATTATACAGAGGATGAGTCACAGAGAAACCAGTCTTTGGTCTAAGCTTGTGTTTAAACCATGACTGCAAGTTCAGTGGTATTACAAATGAAGGCAATGGCATGCACTCACTAACTGAGACGCACAGAGGATATGAGGGTTGTTTCCATATCCAAAAGAAAGTACAAGGGAAGGCATGTAACAATGACAACGACAAAGACGGTAAAGCATTTATTAGTGACTATTAACACTAAGATATAAAAATCAGCAAATTGGGAATAATAGATAACCTCCAGGTCCTAAATAATATAATCCTTGAGAAGCAACCGTGGAAACAGAAGGAGACCTCAAAGTCACCCCCAATTAAACTCCAAATGATTGTATTTTACTGAATCTCAATATCTCCCCTCCCCCGCCAAAAAAACCCCACCAAAATTGAAATAGCATTCCTGTCTTTGTAACTTTTAAAGATGCTTTGTATTTTGTTACAAGGACAATAGAATTTTAAGGTACTTCATCATTTGATCCTTAAGATAAGCAAATATCATGAGATTACTATTGTTTGTTCCTTCCTATTGATTCACCACCAGAGTGAACATCATCAAGCATATTGGGTTCTGCCTCTTGAATTTCTTTTTATCCCAACTCCCTTATTCCTCATTTGAACATATGGATCTACCATCTACATAGCTGCTTACTTCAAAAGACAGAATTTTCCTTGAGACTGCTTTTCTCCTTAGCCCATTAATACCATCTTAGGTCATTTCTCACTGACTGCTTCAATAGCCTTTTACTTGCTTTCCACATTCTTTTTTTCCTCCCTAAACTATTCTCTGTAAATTACAATTTAAATGAAAATATAGAGATGACTCCTTGCAATTATGACAGATGGAATCAGACTTGCTGTCTTGCTATAAATAAATATTAATGAAAATACAGGGAGCAGTTGGGTTGTTTTTAATATATTTTTAATTGATTTCAAAGAGGAGTGGGGAGAGCAATATAAACATCAATGATGAGAGAGAATCATTGACTGGCTGCCTTCTACACATCCCCTAATGGGGATTGAGCCCACAACTCAGGCATATGTCCTTGATTGGGACCCTTCAGTCTGCAGGTTGATGCTCTATCCACTTAGCCAAACCAGCTAGGGCCAGGAAACAGTTGTTTTAAGATATTGAGCAATAGATAGCATAACATTATGGATGCTCAGATAAGGGCAACAAACAAGGTAAGCCCAATGATAATCTTGGTTTTCTGTAGTAATACTGGAAGCATACTAGTATTCTTTTGTGGTGTAGAAGAGCAGTATACAAGCAGAGCAGGTAATCTGATCTTGCTGAGTTGGAGGGACCAATCAGAGTTTTGGGAGATTGAGTGGCTAGAATTTAGGAGGAAAGGTATAGGAGAGAGGGTAGCTCTTAGGAGACTGAGCTCTAGAAATCTGCATAAAATTTACTTGAATCTGTGGATGAAATCAATAAGCATGAGCAAAAAGAATAAGCTGAAAAATTACCAGAGCTCACTCATGGTTGGGAGACATGCAAGTTCCAATGAAACAGAGCTGAGATAGTTTTAACATTTTGTAGTGTTCAATAAGGATTCCAAAAGCCATATTTTATTAGTAAGATTAACCTATCCTGGAGGAATCAAGATGGAGGCATAGGTAAACACTTATCTTGCTGCCATACACAGCAATTTCAAAACTACAACTTAACGAAAGAACAAACATCATCCAGAATCACCAAAAAGCTGGGTGAGTGAAAATTCCACAAATAAAAGTGAAGATAAGACACTGACTCAGAGGAGCGGCGGAGGACAGCATTGAAGATAAGCACAGTGTCAGAGGTTTGGAACTGCGCACATGCAATCAGGCGATTGCAAACCCGGCCAGTTTTCTCATACGGGGGAGACAAAGACGTCCCACTGCACTGATTTCCCAGCTCTGGGAAAAGTCCAGAGAACCCACAATCATACGGGGTAAAACTGGACAGTGGGGAGGCATGCTGAAACTCGGGTGCTGCAAGGGTCTGCAAGCTTGTGGAGAAGGCGAGCTTGGGCAATGTGCGTGTAAACTTGGGAACAGCAGAGCTGTCTGACTGCACAGAGAGGACTCGTGACTTACTCTCTGGTTCAGGAAACCACCAGACTGCATTTTTTTATGACCCTGGGTGAGACGTTGGGTGTGCAGACACATTTGGGGAGAGTCTGAATCGTCCAGCAGTGGGTGGAACTCAGTGGCAGCTCTCTCTCAAAGGTGCTGGCAGCCATTGCCACCGGCACAGAGTCCCTGGGGCCACATAGGGTGGAGCTGATGCTGTCTGCTTGGCCCCAAGACTCTGCCCATCCAACCTGAGCATGGCTGAACCTCACAGCCAATTGGCCTGGAGGTCAAATCCTCCTAGTGCTAACAACAATAAGCTGGGCTTAACTTCAACAAGACTGTGCAACCCATATCCACCTCAGGTAACTGGGGAGGCTGAGCCACTATCCCTTCGAGGACATCTACCACACAAAGCTAATCGACCAACTCAGGAAAGCAGCCACCATGCAGAAACATGGAAATAAATCAGATGTGAAAGAAATGGAGGGAAAAAAAGACTGGACATAGAGTCTAAAACCATGGTTATAAGGCTTTTCAAGAGGCTCCTAGACAAGGCCGAGACCTACAAGGAAATGAACAAGACCTACGAGGATATGAAAAAGGACCAACTAGAAATTAAGCATACACTGACTGAAATAAAAAATATTATACAAAGACCTAAAAGTACTCTAGAAGACTGCAAGAACCAAGTTAAAGATTTGAAATACAAAGAAGCAAAATCCACTCAGCTGGAAAAGCAAGAAGCCAAAAAATTGAAGATAGTGTAAGGGGCCTCTGGGACAACCTCAAACATACCAACATCGGAATTATAGGGGTGCCAGAAAAAGAGAGAGAGCAAGACAATGAAAACCTATTTGAAGAAATAGTGACCGAAAACTTCCCACCTGGTGAAAGAAATTGACTTAGGAGTCCAAGAAGCATACTGAACAACAATATATAGGAACCCTAAGAGGACCACACCAAGGCAAATCATAATTAAAATGCCAAGAGCAAAAGACAAAGAGAGAATATTAAAAGCAGCAAGAGAAAAACAGTTAATTACCTATAAGGGAGCACCCATACAATTGTCAGCAGATTTCTCAACAGAATGACTCAGACCAGACAGGAGTGGCAAGAAATATTCAAAGTGATGAATAGCAAGAATCTACAACCAAGATAACTCTACCCAGCAAAGCTATCATTCAGAATTGAAGGTCAGATAAAGTGCTTCGCAGCTAAGAAAAAGCTAAAGGAATTCATTACCACCAAACAAATATTATATGAAATGCTGAAAGATATCTTTAAGAAGAGGAAGAGGAAAAAGCTCTAAAACCCATATAGTCCACTAGACCAGAGTTGTAGGCCAGAACCCAAGGGAAAAAATAATTTCAACAGAATCAAACCCCGCCTGAGATCAAGTAAGTGAGCGGTGAGGTGGTGGTGCCATTGGACATTCATCTAGCATATCCTGGTTGACTTTTGTCAAAGAAATTTATATAGAGCAATGGTAAGTGGAGGCCATATTCCAATGTGCAGGTGAGTACAGGAGAGTTAAGGAAGTGAAGATAGGAACGTAGACCGCTGTCAAGAATTTTAAAAATTTAGAAGGAAGGAAAGAATAAAACATGAGGGAGAAATTGTCTATTAGGACAGAAACAATTATTTCCAGACTGAAAGAATCGCTGGAGAAAAAGCAGCTGAAAATTTCAAGAAAGAATGGATAATTAATGAAGCAAGAAGATGGAGTAGAGGATAGGAAAACCTTTGAGTTTTAGGTAAAGATTAAGATGGCATAATTTTAAAGCGCTCATGTAAATTAGGGATAAGCGAGAGAACCAAGATGGCGGCATAGGTGAACACCTATTGTTCTGCCCCGCGCAACAATTCAGAGACTACAACATAACAACAAGGCAAACATCGCCCAGAATCACCAGAAAGCTGGCTGAGTGAAAACTCCACGAATAAAGGTAAAGGTGGGACACTGAGACTCAGAAGAGTGGTGGGAGTGCAGCTTTGAAGATGAAAACAGGTTAGGAGCCGTCCTGGTCGCGCGCAAGGTGTAGGGCTGGAGAAGCAACCCCGGCTGGATTTCGCTAATGGGGAGGGCGGAGACGTCCCACTACATGGATTCCCCAGTGCCAGGCGAGGTCCGAGATCCGGGGGACGCACCCTGGAAGCCGGGCCCGGCAGAGGTCTCCTAGTCTATGGAGAAACAGAGTAGCTGGGAAAAGAAGTTTGCACGCAAGTAAACTGTGTGACAGCACAGACACACGACTTGCTCCCTGGAAACTTGTCTCCTGGTCCCGGAAACCACCTGTTTTACGACCCTGGGCAAGACTTTGGGTGTGCAGACTCATTTGGGGAGATGCAGAGTTGTCTGGCAAGGGGAAGAGACTAGCGGCTTTCTTTTGGAGGTGCCTGCAGCCATCCCCATCAAACAGAGACTCGCGCGCGCAAGCGCCGCATAAGACATAGCTGACACTGAGGCTACCTGTGCGGCTCAGAGACTCCGCCCATCCAACCTGAACACGGTCTCCCTTCATAGCCAATTGGCCTGGAGGTCAAACCCTCCTAGGGCTAATAACAACAAGCTGGGTTTAAATTCAAAAATACTGTGCAACCCATAAAGGATTGCAGTAAGAGTACCCACCTCAAGTAACTGGGGAGGCTGTGCAACTGACCCTTAGAGGACATCTGCCGCATAACGCAGCCACCATGCAGAGATATGGAAAGAAATCAGGTGTGAAAGAAATGGAGGAAAAAAGATGACTAGACATAGAGTTCAAAACCACGGTTATAAGGCTTTTCAAGAGGCTCCTAGAAAAGGCCGATGAACTTAATGAGAACTAGGAGGAAATAAACAAGACCAACCAGGAAATGAATGAGACTTACAAGGAAATGAATGAGACCCTCAAGGAAATGAACAAGACCTCTGAGGACATGAACGAGACCCTCACAGATATGAAAAAGGACCAACTAGAAATCAAGCATATACTGACTGAAATAAAAAATATTACACAAAGTCCTAAAAGCAGTCCAGAGGGCCACAAGAACCAAGTCAAAGATTTGAAATACAAAGAAGCAAAATCCACTCGGCTGGAAAAGCAAGAAACAAAAAGAATTCAGATAATTGAAGATAGTGTAAGGGGCCTCTGGGACAACCTCAAGCATGCCAACATTCGAGTTATTGGGGTGCCAGAAAAAGAGAGAGAGCAAGTTAATGAAAACCTACTTGAAGAAATAGTGGCTGAAAACTTACCCCACCTGGTGAAAGAAACTGACTTAAAAGCCCAAGAAGTACACAGAACCCCAAAATATAGGAATCTAAAGAGGACCACACCAAGAAATATCATAATTAAAATGCCAAGAGCAAAAGATAAAGAGAGAATATTAAAAGCAGCAAGAGAAAAACAGTTGGTTACCTACAGGGGAGCACCCATACGATTGTCAGCGGATCGCTCAACAGAAACGATGCAGGCCAGACGGGAGTGGCAAGAAATATTCAAAATAGTGAATAGCAAGAATCTACAACCAAGATTACTCTATCCAGCAAAGCTATCATTCGGAATTGAAGATCAGATAAAGTGCTTCGCAGATAAGAAAAAGCTAGAGGAGTTCATCACCACCAAACCAATATTATATGAAATACTGAAAGATATTCTTTAAGAAGAGGAAGAAGAAAAAGGTAAAAATATAAATTATGAACAACAAATACACATCTATCAACAAATGAACATAAAAATCAAGTGAATTGATAGGACAATGAACAGGATAAACTGGTGAATATAACAGAAACATGGATATAGAGAGGGAATGGACTGACAATTCTTGGGGAGAAAAGGGTTGTGGGAAGTACAGCAAGAGACTGGACAAAAGTCTTGCAACAATGGGAGAGGACCATGGGGGGAGGGGGGTGATGGTGGAGGGTGGGATAGGTACAGGGTGGAGGGGAGATATAGGGGGATAAAAAAGGGGAAACAATTTAATTAATAAACTGAACAATAAAGATTAAAAATAAATTAAAAATAAAGGAATAAATAAATAAATAAATGGTAAAATAAAATAAAATAAAATAAAATTAGGGATAAGCAAATTCACACTTTAACCTAAAGAAATACAGCTAAATAGATGGTCCTCCTATGTTCCCACAGTACCCCCTCAACACTATATGTATTCTCCACTTCTCTTTTGTTACTGTAACTGCTCGCAAGCTTATATCCCAAGTCTCCTGCATCTCCCTAGTGAGGGGGTGAAGCTCACTATTTGAGAAAAAAATGAGAATTCTTAAGGTAGTTCAAAACCTTAGCAAGTAGTTGCCCAACTTCTGAGGCCAGGTTTTACAAATGACATAAATCTGTAAAGGCTTTGAGAGGAATCAACCAAAATGATGCAGTTTGAGAAAATAGAACCTATGTGAGATATTTTGAAATCCTAAAAACAACACCCGCCCCCTCCAAGAGAAAAGAATTCCAACAATAAAATATGGAAGAAACAAGTGAGAAAACAAGAAAATAAGTTGAATGGTATGTTAACAATTATTAAAGATAAATGCTTCAACTGCAGAAAGTTAGTGGATTCAAATGGTTGATTGCTCAGGGAATATTTTCCAACTTAGTAAAAACATTGCCCTTCATCCCAGCAAGAGGACTCCTTCCTTCTTTGATGGCAGACATAAAGAGAATTGCTACAACTCTCCACATGTGATTTTGTAACAGTAGAATCAATTTAAAGAAACCTCATGGCTCCCATTCATTCTTTAGTTCAATGACTGATTTTATAGGTGGGGAAACAGGAAACAGGACTCAGAGACACATGACAGTCGGCTATTTGATGACTTATAGTTACCTATGGTGGTAAATATGTTTTAATTTTTTAACTACTTTTATTACTTTTTCTTGTCTTTTAGCAAAATGAATGGAAACCCAATGTTGAATGGAGCAGACCCCTTTTGTGCTCTGCTATTTGAGAGCCATGTGGATGTGTTGAAGAAACAGGTTTCATCACTTCTTGCTACCACATTTCTCCCACTGTTCCCTTATTTACTGGATTTCTAACATAAGACAATTGGTCAGAGTTAAACACAAAGTTTTAAAAGGGACAATTTTAAGAACAATTAAGTCCATTTAACAGTGAATTATAATTACAAAAGGCTGATAAGAAAAAAGGTGGAAAAACTAGAAAAGCACTTTAAGACAAAATGACAGATTAATTGGTTATTTGAAAATAATTGCAATCTGATCAGCTCTCATGAAATTCAGAAGCATTAAATTCCAGAGTGATTAATATGATGCCTGTTTTTATTATTCATTATAGAAAATATTTTATTGTAAGCAAACAGATGTAATTGAATTATAAATTATGATGCTTTGTGATGCTTGATTTTATTTTTTAACTGATTTTACCTTTCTCCAATATCAATGAATTCTAAAGAGTGTTCTATATGAGTAAATGTATAATCAGTGGTAAATTTTCCTTATAAAATATCATATACTAAGTAATGATTCATTTCAGAAAAATATTAATAAAAATTAAGGACTGGAAAAATACAGTTGACCTCCAAAGAGACAGGTTGCAGGAAGGTGGGGGGAAAGAGAGAGAAATCAAAGTAAATCAATAAAGAGGTGCTGATACCAATGGAATTTAGGAAGCAAGGGATTAGAATATTAATTCTGACCTTGAGGAAAAGAGATAGGGCTTGAGATGATGAGCTGGGGAGTAAAAATGAAATTCTTTAGAGCCCACAATCTCTACAAGTGGCCCTTCTTATATCTATCTGTATCCAGGAGAAATCTAATATGTATTAGAATGATTATTCATTACTAGGTAGAATAAATTAGCAAATATTATTAAATAGATCCTTAATTTCTTCACAACAAAGGTGCATCTCAATGTAAGGCTGTATTTGTCCCATGAAGAAACTGACTTAGTCCTTTCTTGCCTCCCTACCTCCCTTCTTCCCTCCTTTCCTTCTATTTTTTCTTTTTTTCTTGAATAGCACATATCTATGATTGTAAATTATAATCCAAACTCAATTCCTATGTGCCACAAGCTTGAATATGACTCATAATTAAAATCAATTGTGGAGATAGTGATGGTTTCATATTCAGCAACTTAAAAATCAGTAAGAGTAGTTGCAGTAGAATTTTAGAAATCAGAAGGAAATTTATATTAACAATAGGTATAGGATTTATGAAAACTTTGTTGTTTGGACATGTCCATAATTCAAGACTCTCTCTCTTCTCTTTGTCTGTCTGTCTGTCTCTCTCTCTCTCTCTCTCTCTCTCTCTCTCTCTCTCACACACACACACACACACACATACACACACACACACACACACACACACACACACGCACACACGCACACACATACACACACACACATACAGAACAAAAGTAAACAAACTACTCTGAGTGTGTTATTAAAAATAGGAGAAATTTCACCACAAAACTAGAAATATCAGAACAATTCAAAAGACCTTCTACCTACTTATATTTAAGTATGTTATAGGGACATTCCTGTGACTGACTGCTGGACTGACATCCTTTGCACCCACTAATGGAGGTACAAGGGCTGGGGAAAGTGGGCACAAGGTCTAGCGATGCGGCTGTGAAAGTAAGCCAAAGGAAACTGGTTGGATTTATGAATGGCTCTATTGTTGTACTGTTGGGTGACACTATAGTGATAGTCACAATAGTCATTAAAACAAAATCTTCACACTCTCTGCTCCTGCCATTGGTGGTTGAAACACACAGAAAGCTGACAGCGAGTGGAATTCCCACATACTCTCTCAGAAGGGAGTTTGGTTTCTCTGATTTAAAAAAAAGGTTACAAGTGAATAACAGATGGTTCAATTAAACATCTCTTTCCAGCTGACTAGTTTTACAATATATAGTACCTTTGTAATTCTTTTGTGACAGATGGTAACAATATAGCTTTTGTAGCCCTCTTGTTATGAGATACTTCTTGAAATAAGATGATATAATTAGGAATGATTGATGGAGAATGTGTTAAACATAATATACACATGCAAAACAAAATGTCTCCTTACACTTTAAATTTGATAGATTCCCAAGCACCAAAAAGTCAGATTATCATGTTGGAAGTGTCTGCAAAAAATATGGTGCATCAGGCCCTGGTCAGTTGGCTCAGTTGGTTGGAGCATCATGCTGTGACCCAAAAGATTGAAGGTTTGATCCCAGTCGAGGCACATTCCTGGGTTGCGGGTTCCATCCGAGGTCAGGGTGCATAGGGGAGGCAACCCATTGATGTTTCTCACATCAAAGTTTCTCTCTCTCCCCACTTCCTCTCTTTCTCTAAAATAAAATTTTTCAAAAGATGGTAGGTACATCAGGATTCCTGTCATGACATCAAAGTGGTGGTAACATCTACCTAGCAAATAGTTAGGCTACGTAGCCAGCAGCTAAATCAGATGTTATTTAATGCTTTAAAAGAGATTGTAAAATGTTGTCATATATTCACCTTATAAAGATTCATATTTTGTTTTAATTTTGGACATTTAAAAATTTCCAGAGATAAAGCTCTCAGCAATATAATACTGGATACTGAGGAAAAATTTCTACAGGCCATACCTTATGAATAGAATTCTTCAATACCATTTCTCAGGATGTTTTTGAATGATTACAAAAGGTATGATGGTTGAGATATGACTGCACTTAGGAATATAAATTGTAAGGCTGATATGTTTAAAACTCTCCAGGGATCAGCACTATTTTAAGGAGGACAGTTGCTGGCACTTTGTATTTCACATTAGATTCATTAGAATTCATTGTGAAGTCCCATTTTATTGTAATAGCTATAACGGGATAAGAGGTACATGTTTTATATTGTACTATGAGGTTTCTACTTACATAACTAATGAGTTGACAAAGTCATTTGCATAGATTCAAGATAACATGAACATGGTGCTCTGGCAGATAAAGCTTTCTATGCTGTTGTTCAGAAAGAGTTTGCTTTTACGGCTAGAGTAACAGTCGAGGTCCTTGAACCAAACGGGTCATCATCTACAGAAGTGCTCTCTGGTAGAGATCTCTGTGATGTCAAAACATTCTACATCTATCTGCATTGTCAAGATGCTAGCCACCAGCCACATCTGTCTCCTGAGTGGCTAAAATGTAGCTAACATACCCCAGAAACTGAATTTTTAATTTATTTATGTCTCAATTTGAATAGCATATGCAACTAACACTTAATTATTGGATAGTACAAGTCAGAAGTATTGATCTGCAGTGGAAGTTTAGAATTCATAAATGCATGGTTCCAACTGCATCTGCTGGTGATGTGATAAAAAAAACTCTCCTGAGAAGGATAAAATAGGATATTATCATTTGTTGACAGAAATAATGGAGACTGAAGATTAAAATGGAGAAGATATAACAAGTAATGAACACAATTCTAAATCTTAAGCATCTAGAAAATAAAACAGTAGACACTGTCCATATTCCATTATAAAAAATGATCCAAGTTCCTTGGAATAGTGAGATGTAATTTTTAAAAAATATGTTTTCTTGATTTTTTTATAGAGAGGAAGGGAGAGGGATAGAAAGTCAGAAACATTGATCAACCACCTCTTGCACACCCCCTACTGGGGATGTGCCCGCAGCTGAGGTAAATGTTCTTGACCAGAATCAAACCCAGGACCTTCAGTCCATAGGCTGACACTCTATCCACTGAGCCAAACTAGTCTTGGTGAGAGATGTAATTTTTGAAGCTTCATAGAAAGAGGAGTAATTATTCATCAGTCAGGGGAAGAAACATTTTCTATGCGTGTGCATAATACCATGGATGAAGTAAGAGACTTCTCTCCTGAAATGTACAAAAATAATGAAGGCTGTCATTAGAATCTGAAGCAGTTTGCACTGCACAATAACTGACATCAGAGACATGCATGATTGGAGAACTTCAAAATATCCAGGGTGATCAATGAAAACTTAATCCTACTGTCCTATATTTAGAAATTAGCCAAGAAATGCAGGTGAATAATTTGGATGCTATCTGGCTGATGAGAGAAAGAGGCATTATTAGAAAGTAGTTCAAGTTTCTGTTACAACTCTTGTCAAAACTCGGCATGAGAGTGTTGTATTGTAAATCATCGAATGAGATACAAGACGCCTTAATGAGCCAATTAATTAGGTATCATTTATTGGGCTCAGCACAGAGGGAGGTGTCTCTTTCCAAATTTCTGAGCAACCCATATAGGAAGTTTTCCCATATTTATACTCTTTGAGCCTCTTTGTTTGCAGATATTACAAAGGGCTCTGTGTGAGTTATTGTCACAGACAGTTGTAACCTTGAATATATAATGAGTTTGTACTTGGCATAATTATTATCAGTATTAGTCTATTTTAGTCTATTACATTGGATGGCTAGCTTGCAAGGTCAGACAATTAAATTTATCTTTTTCTATTATTTGAACTAAAAGCAAAGTATTTTACAGAATAACAGATTGTCTTAAAGTGAGAGTTTATAATGACAGAGTTTACAGGACTAGGGACTATTTAACAATAGCAGAGAATTCAAACAGCAGTTTTATATAAGATGGAGGTTACTATGCTTCAATAGAAGAAGTATAGTAACAGAAGAGGTAATCTTAAAATGATTAGTTAATCCTTCTTTCCCATAATTCCTTTAATAATTATTGAGTAGAATTTATATTAAAAAGACAATAACATTTCAGGAGTGCCATCTATGGGTATGAATATTCTATCTACAATAAATATGTACTAATATTTTATTAACAGTTAATTAAGGATTAAAGTATAATAGAAACAAAATTTAAAACCTAGCTAGTGTTAAAATAGTATATATTTTTATAACAATATTTGAAACAGTGATAAATTTCTGTAAGTGAAAATTAAGTCATTCCAATGAAAAGAAAAATGGAGACTTAGAGAGCAGAGTAAGTAGCTGGGGAAAAGTATTATTACATTAGAGAATAGATCTAAGAAAATTTTTCAGAGAATAATGCAGAGAAAGGGGTGAAAAATATGAAAGATAAGTTAGGAAAAGAAAGGTTAACAACAAATTGTCTTAGAAATGATTCATCCTCATCTATAGCTCAGCCTAATTTTCTTAGATACAAAAGAAAAAAATGATCTAATAGTTCAACATTTTAAAAGGGAAAAGAAAATAAGCTACTAGGAACAAAAGTCAGAAGAAAAAACATGCAGCAAAATTAGACCCTGAAGGACCAAGAAATAGTGATGACCAGAAAATTTAAGAAAACAAAAATATGAAACCACAAAATAGGCAAGCAATAAGATTTAAAATACAGTAAATCTGAGAAACTAACCAGATTTTTAGAAGTAAAAATTAAAATCACTGAAACTATGATGTGTATCTAAAGAGATTATTTAGAATTCAACAATGAGGCACAAAGAGAAGGAAAATAGAAAATACATGATAGCCCGGTTGGCATGGCTCAGTGATTGAGCATCGACCTAGGAACCAGGAGGTAACAGTTCAATTCCTGGTCAGGGCACATGTGGTTGCAGCTCAATACCCAGTGTGGGATGGGCAGGAGGCAGCCGATCAAAGATTCTCTCTCATCATTGATGTTCTTCTCTCTCCTCTCTTCTCCCCTGAAATAAAATAAAAAAGAAAGAAAGGAAATGCATGATATATGGAGGCTAGCATGAGAAAGGGTAGCAGAATTCATCTGCTCTGAGTTCTGGAAAAGTAGAAATATAAGAATGGGAAGAAGTATATTTGTAGTAAGAGTAGCAGAGAATTCCCAGAACTAAAGAGAGATGTGAATTCTCAGGTTCAGAAAGCATCTCAGGTTCCATAAGGATAAATCCAATTTGTAAAATACTTAGCAAACTCCACAGATAGAAAAGTAATCAAAAACTACTTGGTAAGATATCTTACCTGTAATGCTATGTCACTGCAGGTCTCTCAAAAGCAATAATAAAAACCAGATGATAGTAAAATAATATATGAATAGAACTTAGAAAAATTAACTATCCACATAGAATCATATAGTTGGCAAACTATCTCAGTATTGAAAGATATTTCCAAGCAAGCTGAAGAGAGTGTATTACAATCAGGGGAATACTTTATAAGTGATATAAATGCCTAACCACTATGCAGTGTACCTGAAACTAATATAATATTGACTGTCAACTGTAAGTGAAACATTTTTAACTTAAAAATAAATAAAAACCCACAAAAGAGTTTATTATAAGTGTACATTTTTATGGCCCAGTAATATCCCTCTATATATGTGTACCACTTCTTTTTAAAATTTTTCTTTATTTTAAAATTTTTTATTGTTGAAAGCATTACATATGCCCTCATTTACCCCCACTGACTCCTTCTAGACTCCCCCCCCAATCATCCCCCAAGCCTTCCCCACCCTATTGTTTGTGTCCTTTATGCATATATCCATAAAGGAAGAAAAAAATAAAACTATCAGAAACTAAAGAAAATCTGAGAGGTAAATAGGAATAAAAAGTTAAGAAATGTAGCTTTCATATATGGGTTCACCATAAGTTATCAACCATAATAATGTCTAATTTGTGGAGTAATAAACAAATAGAGAAAATTTGTTTCTGGACAAAAATGTTAAATTATATAATCATTGTGCTATAGGAGTAGTTAAAGTCCTGAAGATTGACTGTATATTAAGAGGGAAAATGCAATAAAAATTGTCACTAGAAAGTGAGAAAGAAATGATCCAGATCAGTAGCTTTATTGCTAGCTTTACCCAATGGCTAGATAAGTTTCTATTGAATGAGTACAAAAAACATTTCACATAAATGTTAAGGCACAATTTAAAATTAAATGACCATTCCATTTTGAAGTTATTTATTACATGTTCTTACAAGTTAATATCTTTTTAAAAAATTCTCATGATTTGCTACAAGATTTAGAACGGAAAACACAAGAATTCTCATGATCCATTCACAATGTATTAAAATATAAAAATTAAGAAAGTTAAACATATCAGTACAAATAAATGTATTCATTAACCTCCACCTCACTCCCACAAACAAAACTAAAATATAAAAATATTGATTTATAGGTTACCTACAGAAGAAATATCCTATATAATAAAAGCCTAATGACTAAACAGTGGAACAACTGATTGGTGGAGGGTGAGGCCAGAGAGTGGGTAGTGTCAGGCCAGCCAAGGCAGGTGCCATCAGGAAGAAGGAGGGGATGGCAATTGGGCGATGGTGGTGACCAACAGTGGCAGAGGGATGATGGGAGGTGGGGCCAGCTGCTTGCCTGCCAGTACTGTCCCTCGATCAGCCCACCAGTCACCTCCCACAGATGGAGACCAGACTGAGGCTTTGGGGGAGTGGGCCTAAGCCATCAGTTGGACATCCCCCGAGAGCTCCCGAACTGAGAGAAGACACAGGCTGGGCTGAGGGACCACCCAACCTGAGTGCACAAATTTTCATGCACCAGGCCTCTAGTGTAAAACATATAGACACAGAAAGTTAATATACTTTTAAAGGTGTTCATGTAAATTCAAGAATCTCCCTTTTTATTCTCCCACAAACCACTCAAAAGCAATAGGAGAATAAAAACTAAAACTGCAAATACCAGAGTTTTTGTTTTTTTATTTTTTAATTTAGGCAGCAACAAAACTTCTGAGCCTCTACATAGATGAGAGGGCTGGCGAAGCTGTGGTCAGAACAGGAGTGGGGAATAGGACCTCATAAACATGCTGACTTCAGAAAGTCCTCAGGACATACCCTGTTCTCGGTCCCCATCTGGTGCTATTGAAATGTGCTATCTGACCTGTTTTCATGACCTTATGCTGATCTGATGTTTTTCCAAGAGTTAGAGGAGCCAAGGCTACACCAGGTACCACACAATGAAGAAGGCACGTTTCTGGGAAGCAGGATTGTCTCCAGCCACAGTGGGAGGGTGAATGTTAGGAAAAGCCCATCTCCATTGGGATCATATGGAAAATTCTTGCTAGCATAAAACACTTCTCTTTCCTTTCCATCAGTGCAGGGCTGACTAAATAATTTGCAGGGCTCAGGACAAAATGAAAATATTAAACAGTTTTTGAGAAAATCATTAAACATTTTGATACAGTGACAATTGAGCATTGAACCAAGCATGGAGCCCTTCTGTGCAAAGGACCTGGATGACCTCAGGTTACATGTCCATGAAGCCTGGTCTCAATGGAATTCTGTTTCCCAGGAAAAAAAGCTCACTTTCTTAAAATACTGAATAAAGAAGAGCCAGTAGAGGGTTTAATTGGACATATTGCAAGAAAATGAAAGAAATGGAACAGGAAAATAAATTCATAAAAGCAAAACCCTCACCTGAAAATGTTGCCATGAAACACTGGAAATCTGTCAGACTATAACCATCATGAAAAGCAGAAATTATTTTTTAAAAACCCACAAAAACCCTACTGAGTCATTTGCCTTTTTGTGGAAGAGTAATGGAAAGAAATGGTGAGACATTAGTGATGGAACCTGAATGGGCAGAGTGAATGAAAATGATAACATAAAATTATCACATGACTCAGTCCTTCTCAAGCCTGACCTCATAGTACTAGAACGACCTGTGGAAAGCCTACCAGTGCCCCAAACCCATAGATTCACCATTAATAGTTCTTGCCTGGAGCCTGGTCATGGATATTTTTTTTTAAATCTCTACAGGTGACTTTAATAGGCAGCTAGTATCGATAACCACAACATAATCAAAGAAAAATTTAGAAGGTAGAAGAGAAAATGATATAAAAAACATTAGGAGACAATGAAAAGAGAAAGTGGAGAATGCTGCAAATGCATCCATCACATTAACTTTATTAGACAAAAATAAAAAATGCCTGTTAAAGACTGATGGTTGCCAAAGAGGAGGGTTGAGGATGGAGGCTGGGTGATGCGATTAAGAAGTACAAATTGTAATTACAAAATAGTCAGGGGATGTAAAATACAGCAGAAGAAATACAATCAATAATAATATAATTATGTATGGTGCCAGCTGGGTACTGGAAATATTGAGGAACACTTTGTAAAGTATGTGATTGTCTAACCACTGTGCTGAACACCAGAAACTAGTATAAAATGATATTGAATGTAAACTGTAACTGAAATTTAAAACATGCCTGTTAAATCAGTTAATGTAGGTATATCAGCACAAATGGAAAAAGTAAAAAATATTAGGATTAACTAAAATTGAGTGGATATAGAAATGGGAGTACAAATAAAATATGTTAATATTTTAATAAAGAAATTTAGAAATACATTGCCCAATAGGGAAAAGTGTTTAATATGTAAAAGCATAGTATAGTTATAAAGGTAACCACTTCTCATTTTTAAAAGAAACATATACCAAAACAAAGAAAATAGGCAACACATTGAATAATTTTTTAAGATATACAGAGAAGATATCTAATAACTTAACAGGACTAAGATAATCCATATTTGCATACTGATACTTGTGAATTGTTTTAACTCATCTGTTAATTATTAAGTAATATTAATTATCTATACTAATAAAAGGGTAATATGCTAATTAGACCGGGAGACCTTCCAGACGTTCTTCCGAACAAAGCCATGGTGGCAGGGCTGAGGCAGAGGCATTTAGGGGTGATTATGCCAGGAAGGGAGGGCAATTGGGGATGATCAGGCCAGCCAGGCGCGGGGGAGGTAGCAGTTGGGGGCGATCAGGCCGGCAAAGGTGGGGCCAGTTGGGGATGAGCAGGCTGGGGGGGGGGGCAGTTGGGGATGATCAGGCCTGTGGAGAGGCAGTTGGGGGTGAGCAAGCCAGGAGGGGGGACAGTTGGGGGCAGTCAGGCCAGCAGGAAGAGTGGTTAGGGATGATCAGGCAGGCAGGCATGTGAACAGTTAGGAGCCAGTGGTCTCGGATTGTGAGAGGGATGTCTGACTGCCGGTTTAGGCCCGATCCCCAAGGGATCAGGCTGGGTTAAGGGGAACCTCCCTGCCCCCATCATGCATAAATTTAGTAGTATATAACTAAAACTAAGTGATTTAAAACATAAACAATGAAAGAATGGTTAAAAGAAATCTAAGGAACTACAAATTAAAAAATAGAGATTCTCAATGAGAGCTAAAAAGATAACGTAGGTAGGAATATATTGAATATAAAATGTGTGCAATTTATTTGAAGAATTATAAAAATAACTTTTCAGAGACACTCACACCCAAGAAGTCTAGAATTGTTGAACAAAAGGAAGTGTATTTCTATGCTCTAGACTATAAGGAACTAATGCATAAAAATGCTAATTCTGCTTAAGTTAATAAATTGCCTAGATAAATGATCCAATATTTAAAATACAGACATTTACTGAAGCTACTATTATCTTTAAAACAGTAAAGCATAGAATAGTAAATAATGAGCAATATTGAATTATGGAATTATGCTTGCTTGTTCACCTCCACCCCACAGAGCAGAAAGGCAAGGTTCATTTTATTCCACTCTCTTACTGGGGTTGGGTCAGGTTTTAAAAAAAAAACCTCTAAAAACAAGTAAACATACTAAGATAATTCAAAAAAGGAAAATTATATTTGCCAGAGGACTGGAGGAAAAATTTAAAACTGATTATAATGTTTAATTTCATGTTTAGTATTCTTTGAGTTGATTTTCTATTGTCCAAAAATGTTTAGCATCATTAAAATTTTCTTCTGTTTTGGGGTTTACACTTGTTTTCCTTATTGTTTGTATTTTGCTGCAGTCATTTATTCATATATGCTTTCATTCAAACATTTGCAAGCAGGTATTTTTATTCTTCTAGAGTGAAATAGTAAAAGAAAACAGAAAACAGTTTCTCTTCTGACACTAACTACCCAGAGTTAGTGTGGATATAGCAGGTGAAGAGCTGATTCCCACAAGTTTCCATCTCAACTCAGATGTCAACCTAAAGTCCAGGCCTCCAGTGCTTCTGACCAAATGCAACTACCCTCTGGGGTTAATAATTTTCTAAACAGTCCACAGAATTAAGGAAAATGTCTTACTTATCATTTCTTATCTTTTTAAGAGCATACAACTCAAGAGCAAACAAAGGAAGAGGGGCATGGAGCAAGGCATGGTGAAGGGTCATGGAGCTTCCATGTCCTCTCTGGGTGTGCCACCTTCTCAGAGCCCCCTCATATGGTCACTAACCCAGCTCTCAAAACTCCTTTATTTAGGATTTTTATAGAGGTTGCATTACATAGACGCAACTGATTAAGTCACTGGCAATTGATGACTAAGTCCATCTCCAGCCCTTCTCCTCTCCCTGGAAGTAAGGAGGGGAGCTGAAATTTCCACTCTCTAATTACATGCTTGGGTCCTCTGCCAACCATCTACATTGTCCAAAAGTCATCCCATTTGCAGAAACTCAGGTACAATTAAAAGGGGCTTAACTATAATAATAAATGCATAATATGCTAATTAGACCAGACATCCTCTTGGACGAAGCCGAGGCTGTGAGGGAAGCCAGCCGGGAGAAGGAAGGCCTACTTTTGCATGAATTTCATGCATTGGGCCTCTAGTTATTAATACAAAGAATATTCATCTTACCCTTATCATCCAGGATCATGGGGTAGAGACCAAATACATAAATTTCTTATCTCGCAGATGGTTAAAAATAAATAAAAACAGACATGGGATATATATTAAAAGAACATATAATTTAATGCCAGAGGATGGGATAGATGGAGAATGGAGGTAATACACATGAAACTACTGAAAACAATTTAGAAACATGAAGGCATACATACTTTAATTTAGATTAATATGTACATACATAAGAATATGTCTGTCAATTTTAATCTTATTTACCTGAAAATGCATTTAATACAATCTTTTAAAAAGATGCTAAAATTATTTTCCTGACATTAAAATTAATTAGTGAATTTGACTACTTTTTTTCAATACCTAAAATGCAATCTGTTAGTTTGTAGGTGGAACTTATTATTTTATTGTGTCATGCACTGACCACCTGTTAATTTATATTAAGCCAGGAATATTTATTTAAAAATAGCAAATTATTCAGAAATGATCACAAATATTCTTTGTGCATTCTAAAGAAATTCCATCGTAGTGTTTTCTGTTAATTGCCCCTGTCTTTGTGTAAGAAAACAGATGGATTCCATGGCTAAAAGGAAAAAAAAATTATGCATTCCAAAGCCAATTTAGCAGGAATTCTCAAAGAAAAAAATGCATGAAAGCAGTACTTGAAGGCAAAAATCATGTGATATTTATACATTATTATTTGTAGGTCAGACATAAATATTTTTAAAGTTTATAGGTAGAAATACTTTCCAAATCACTTGATACTTATAGGGAAAGACAAATTTTAAGTTGATAACTTACCTATAGTTCCATGCTTTTGTTAATCCTCACCTGAGGATATGTTTCCATTGCTTTTTAGAGCAAGTAGAAGGGAGGGGGAGCAACAGAGAGAGAGAAACATCAATGTTAGAGACACATTGGATTGATTGCCTCCTTCACAAGGAATCAAGTCTGAAACCAAGGTATGCCCTTTGACTGGAGTCAGAATCAAACCTTCAATCTAAGAGTTGCTGCTCTATCCACTTAGCCAAACTGGCTAAGGCTACGGCGGTTCCATGCTTTTTAACTACATATATTTTCTTGGTTCTTAGATTTGTTATACTGTTAAAAAAAACAACACATGTTTGTTGTGAGCTATGTATTTTTATCAAGGTTCTTGTTCTGTTTGAGGACATTTTTATATTAAAGGATGACTAAGCACGTCCTTCTCTTGCTCATGATTTTCACTAGATGGATGAAATATTTTGCAAATTTCAAACATATACACCATCTGGCTTTGGTGCACACAATTGATAAGCTGAAAGGCAGTGCAGTTTCATGACTAAAAGGGACCAATCTGGAGTCAGATATGCCTTCCTTTCTCCCACAGGCTACGTGAATATAGACACGCTATTTGCTATCTCTGGTCTCTAGTTTTCTTCTTTGTAAAATGAGGACAAAACTTAGTACAAAGTTGTAATATGTATTTAGTAAGTATAGAAAGCTGTTAACCTAAATATATCACATTACATCCATCTTTAAAAACTAAACATAAATTAGTTAACTGGTTAGATTTTTTCTCATGTATAAAGAAACTATAATAATAATCAAAACCCATCCTATGAAAAGGGAAGAATTTTTTCCTAGTCTAGTCTCTTTTATGAACTGATGCTTGTTCACGTGATGTCCATTAATGAAAGAAGTGCTGTGGGACATAAAGCAGGAGACTGTTCATTTGATTTTGAAGATAATAAGAAGCTTCAACTAAAAAAGACAAATTATTTGAAAAAAATTAGCTAATTTGCCAAATATTTAATAATGTGGGCATCAAACCAATGGAAAGGTTTTCTACTCCATTTTAAATCATAAAATCTAGAAATAGACAAAGCTTTCTACTGAGAGTAAGAAATAGTAATGTCAATATTTTGTAGTGTGGTGTGTTACACCTTAAAAGAATGCTTCCATGCAATGAGTTGTATTTTGTGTTGTGATGTGCTTGTGGTCCCAGCCTTTTTTCCACTTTGGGGTTTAGATTAAATTAGTATGTTCATCAGTTTATGTGTTAAGGACTCCTCTTTCCTGGGAATCACAGCAATACTGCTAATTTTGAGGGCCATCTTTGGGATGTCAAATACCTCTGCCTAACATGATCCTCATATATTAACCTAGAAGAAATATCTCTGTAGGCTGCATAAAACATAGAAATGAACTTGGGAAAAAAAATTCAAGTGCTTTTCTCAGGATTTGCTTCTATGTTGACTATTAACTATAACTATATGTGTAAACCAGCACTAGCTAAGAGATGCATCAGATGAACCACATAGGTAATTTCAAATGTTCTATTAGCCACATTTTTAAAGTAAAAATAAACAAGTGAAATTGATTTTAATATAATATTTTAACACAACACATCTAAAATATAATTTCAACATGTAATTAATAAAAAAACATTAAGATATTTTATTATTTTCTCATATATCTTCAAAATCTGGTATTTTTTATTCATATTATCTGTCAATTCAGACTAGCCACAGTTTAAGTACTCAATAGACATTTGTGGCTTCCTTATGGATAATAGGAGTGCATATCGCTAATCTGCCTTAAGGAAAAACATTGTTACACATGGAAAGATATCATAATTCTAGAATTTTTGACTGGTTATGACTTTTATTTTATATGTATTTTCCAAAATTTATGAACTGGACAAGGGTTGCTTAATCTAGAATATGATATTTGAAAATCAATAAGTGACCATCTAGTGCTTTATAGCATTAGGACCAAATATCAAATATCTATGTGATTTCAATTAAAATTACTCTGAAAGGAAAATTCATATCTTAGACCTGAGGACACCAAGATAGAAGCATAACCTTAAATGTCTCAGAAGACTAACATAAATGCTCTTTGTTAAAAGGAAATTAATATTTTAAATGTTTGTTGAGGACTCCTTTGTTTTCATTTAAATCCAATGATAGAATATCCTGTCTGCTAGAAACTAACTTATATTTCCATCCTGAGGAGAAGCCTCAAAATATCCAGTTTCCTCATTCTGTAATTGTAATCCTTGTATCTCATTCCTCTTCTGCAAAGAGCCCCCCCACCTAAGCAATTGGGAGTCTTTAAGAATTCATCTCCATTCAACCTTCCAAATCTGTGCCAAGTTTGCTACCAGAGGGCCAAATTGCTCTTAGTTGTGTGTCCATCTGGGTTGAGCTGCATAGGCAGGCTACACTGAGTTTTTCCCCCATGACAAATTCTGAGTATCTGACTTCCTATTGGATTTCATTTTGATGACCTCTATTCCTTCATTAATGAAATGGGGATTAGCATCCAAAAAATGGAATCACATTACTAACATGGATATTTCATGTCTTAATAGCTGTCTTGGTCACAATTTACAATATATTGTCAGCTATGCATTATATTTTTCAATAAATATGTTTCTCTCATGCAAAATTACCTTATTTTGATTCTTTTAAATTTTATCATAAATATGGGAGAACATAACATATTAAACAGAACAATGTTTTAAAATTGGACATAGTTTTTGTGTTAATACACTATAGACAATTAATTGATACTAAGGTAACTAAGGGATGGTTTTCATTACAAGAAATCTGTGTTTTCAAGAATTGTATCTGAGAGACTTATAAAAACATGCTAAAAGTCACTAATTATCAGAGAGATGCAAGTTAAAATGACAATGCAGTACCATCTCACACCTGTCAGAATGGCAATCATGAACAAATCAACAAATGACAAGAAGTGATGAGGATTCAGCTAAAAAGGAATCCTTGTGCACTACTGGTGGGAATGCAGACTGGTGCAGCCACTGTGGAGAACAGTATGGAGTCTCCTCAAAAAAAACTAAAAATGAAGCTCCCATTTGATCCAGTAATCTCACTACTAAGAATATTTCTCAAGAAACAAGAAACACCAATCAGAAAGGATATATGCACCCCTATGTTCATAGCAGCACAATTCACCATAGCTAAGACTTGGAAACAGCCTAAATGCCCATCAGCAGATTAGTGGATTAGAAAACTGTGGTAATTTTATTTTATTTTTAAAATATATTTTATTGATTTTTTACAGAGCAGAAGGGAGAGGGATAGAAAGTCAGAAACATTGATGAGAGAGAGACATTGATCAGCTGCCTCTTGCACGCCCCTTACTGGGGATGTGCCTGCAGCCAAGGTACATGCCCTTGCCAGAATCAAACCCGGGACCCTTCAGTCCGCAGTCTGACGCTCTATCCAGTGAGCCAAACCGGTCTCGGCAAAACTGTGGTAATTTTAAATGGAATACTACACTGCTATAAAAAAAGAAGAAATTCTTACCATTTGCAGCAGCATGGATGGACCTGGAGAGCATTATGTTAAGTGATGACAATGAAAGAAAAATACCACATGATTTCACTCATTTGTGGAACGTAAAGAACATTATAACCTGATGAACAAAAAGATAGATTCAGAGGCAGTAAAGCACCAAACAGACTGTCAAATTACAGTGGAAAGGCTGGGGAGTGTTGGGGAGGGAGGGAAAGAAATCAACCAAAGGACTTGTATGCATGCATATAAGCACAACCAATGGACACAAGACCCTGGGGGGAAGGATGGGATGAGGGCATGCAACAGGAGGTAGGGGAGGCTGGAGGAAGGTCATTGGGGAAGAAAAAGGAGATATATGTACTACTATATGTAATACTTTAGACAATAAAAAAGAACTATATCTGACCATGTACTATTCAAAATATAACCTGAAATCCTCCACTCTGTCCTATAAAAACAAATCATAAATAACCATCAGGCAAGCTTTACTCTGTGACCTTATCAAGCCACAATACTCCTAATGATAGATGACCTAAAGATGAGAGATAGTTTGCTTTTAGGAGCTGTTTACTAGCAATTACCTAATCATCTTTTAATTCCTATAAATTCCTGCCTTAGCATAAAAATAACTTAAATGCCAAAAGGGTCATAAATAGAAATGACATATGCTAGATTTTTTATTTATTTTTTTTTACTTTTGAAGACATCAAAAAGTAATACAATATCCAAATGACAATGGGGACATTTTATACACTGGGAGAATATGTTTCATTGAACACTTGTATTCTTCTATTTAATTGATCCTTCCATCTTACATATCAAAGTAAAAGAAATGAAATGTAATTCCCCACTGTATCGGACCCTACACATGGGATATTAAGTGGTCTGAATATACAAGAGACTAAAAAATTGGAACATCTAGTTTTAAGATGCACTTTTCTCATGCAACTTTAAACAGGAAACAATGTCATTGGATAAAAAAGACAAAGCCAGCCCTGATCAGTTTGGCTCAGTGGATAGAGCATCAGCCTGCAGACTGAAAGGTCCCAAGTTTGATTCCAGTCAAGGGCATGTACCTTGGTTGGGGACATATCCCTAGTAGGAGGTGTACAGGAGGCAGCTGATTGATGATTCTCTCTCATTGATGTTTCTAACTCTCTATCCCTCTCCCTTCCTCTCCGTAAAAAAAAATCAATAAAATAAAATTTAAAAAAGACAAAGCCATTTAAAATACTCCCAAAGTTTAGAAACAAAAACATCCTATCTAATAAAAGAGTAATATGTAAATTTGACTGTACCTTTACACCCACAAGTCACACCCACCATCCATGGCCATCAGTCAATCAGGAGCAGATTATGCAAATAAACCCCAACCAAGATGGCTGCCACCACTGAGAGCAGGAGGAAAGCTTGGGTTTCCCTGGCAACAGAGGAAGCCAAGCCTTCTGCCTGCCATTGTAGGCCTAGACCTCCACTCAATGTTACAATGTTTCAATTATAAAAGATACAGAAATGGCGACAACCACTGAGCAGGAGAGAACAGAGGCTTGGGTTTCCCTGGCAACAAAAGAAGCCAACTTTCAGCTCACTCTAGGTTACAAAGTTTCAAACAGAAATGGCTGCCTCCCCCAGAGTGAGCAGAAGGCTTGACTCTGCTCCAGGCTACAAAGTTTCAATTGTAGACATAGATTAATCCCAGATCCCAGGGCCTCTGTTTGGATCACTGAGGAGTGTGGCTGGCCTGAAAACCTCCATAGGCCCCTGGCCCAGTCTGCCCTTCACCCTAAGGGACACTCTTCAGGGCAAACCAGCTGGCCCCCACCCATGCACCAGGCCTCTATTCTATCTAATAAAAGAGTAATTTGCAGATTGACCATCACTCCAACACACAAGAGGGCTGCCCCCACGTAGTCAAAGATCCTGCCCCCATGTGGACAGAAGATGGCCACCACAAGATGGCCAGCAGGGGAGGGCAGCTGGGAGGGACCAGACCTACAAGGGAGGGCAGTTGGGGGCAATCAAGCCTGAAGGGGAGGGCAGTTAGGGGTGACTGGGCCAGCAGAGGAGAGTAGTTGGGGGCCAACAGGCTGGCAGGGGAGCAGATAGACATCAATTAGGATGGCAGGGGAGTGGTTAGCAGGTGATCAGGCTGGCAGCCAGAAGTGGTTAGGGGCAATCAGGGAGGCAGGCTGGTGAGCAGTTTGGAGCCAGCAGTCCTGGATTGTGAGAAGGATGTCCGATTGCCCATTTAGGCCCGATCCTACTAGGATCGAAACAGGCAGTCAGACATCCCTCAAGGAGTTCCAGATTGGAGAGGGTGCAGGCTGGCCTAAGGGACATCCCCCCGCTCCGTGCATGAATTTCGTGCACCGGGCATCAATTCTGTGTACACACACACACACACACACACACACACACACACACACACACTGAGTGGCCAGATTATTATGCGTTCAGAGATCATAATAATTTGGCCACTCATTGTATATTTCTCTTCTCCAGATTGATGGCTGTCAGGAGGGGGAAAGGGTGAGAAGGGTAAAGGGATTAAGCAAAGAAAAACTCATGGACTCAGACAAGAGTACAATGATTGCTAGAGGGAAGGGGGAATGGGGGGGACAAGCAGGAAAGGGGAAAGGGAAAAGGGGTAATAAATGGTGATGGAAGGAGATTTGACTTGGGGTAACTACACAATACAATACACAGATGGTGTATTGCACAACTGTATACCTGACACCTACATAATTATATTAACCAATGCCACTCAATCAATTCAATAAAGAAATTTTTAAAATATATATTTTTTAAATAGCACCAATACTACAGCATGCACCAAGTAGAGCACTTTGTGTCTTTTAAGGTCACTTTTTATTTTAGATCACTTGGGAAACTACTGTTTGCCTCTCTTGAGTGACTTCCATGAAATCAGCATTCAGCAAGCCTGGCTTTCTGGCAGACAACGAACGGCACAGTCAGCTCATATGTGAGGAAAGAGGTCCCTCCAATGAGGAGGGCGCAGAGAGTGGGAAAAGTGGCAACTCTGGAACAAAGGGGCAAAGAACGGTGGGGATTCATGCAGCCGGTGGGAGAGAGAAGCTTGCCTCCATGCCTGCCACAGTATAGATTTCTCAACTGGCACTTAGTTGGCAGGTAACCCACCAGGGCACTGACCTTGGCAGTTTTACAGAGGTAACCTTTATGTGGAGAGGAGCTGTTCTTTAACAATGTCTCCAATTTGTTTGCCACAAAACTAAAAACAAAACAACAACAACAACAAAAAAATACAAAAAAACAAAAAACCCCAAAAAACAAAAACCACCTTTTTTTTTCCCTCTTAAGGAAAGGGGGAAATGTCTGGAAAAGCATATTTTATTTCTTCATGTCCCCCTTTATTGCTGGTTGCAAGGGCAACATTCATAGCTTATTGTGGAAAATGTCCTATATGGACAATGTGTTCTTCATAGCCCTTTAGAAACAAGTGAATGACATTTAATTATAGGACACAAGAACAATGCCTTTTATTAGTTCCGTGCCCCCTTTTTTTTTTCTATTGAGGACTGTACCATAACTGGTTCTCCTAGTAACCTTTTGTGTATGGTCAAGTTTGCTAGGTGGCCTCATTCCTAATGCTCCCCTCCCATCTCTAACTGGAATGCAGGATTCTGCCCAAGTGGCCCTTGTTTTACCCACACATCACATCATAAAGTGGCTGGGATGGTGGCCTTATTGCTTCCATTTACATGACTATCAAAGCCTGTAATTTGTTACTCTCAGTACTCATTACCGGCAATCATCGGTGTCACCCTATATGTGGTGCCTCGTATTTGAGGAAGAGAAATGCTTTATGTAAGAGAGTAACAGGGAGTTTTATACTCTCATAGTGAGAAGTATTAAATCAGTGGGAGAAAACAAAAAGTGAAAATCTAGCCTTGTTTTTTGATGATTATAGAAACACCAGGAACTGTCCTATTACTGGGGGCGGGCGGGGCGGGGGGCGGAGGGGGCGAAGGGGAAGTACATTTGAAAAATTTGCATGCCTGAGCATGCACAGTAGACTGCCAGCTGAGACTGGTGGTAAGCCCATTCAGAAATTTCAAGTCATAGCTCCCTTGGGAATAATGTGCTATTGTGCCTGCTAGCTCCAAGTCAGAAATGGCTTTTTCCCTTCCAGCTGGCATCAGGACTAGTGGTGAATCACTTGCCTCTTTATATTTTCGCTCTTCTTATTTTGTTGAAGATTACTGACCATGATAAGATGGCTGCATACAAATGGTAAAAGCAGAAAATAGCTGCTCCAGAGTAAAACAACAGGAAGAAAAAGTCAATATTGTACTTTTACTTTAGGTTTGCAGCTAAACTAGTCAGTTATGCTTGCTCAGGAGTGGGAAATAAGTTTCCTATTTTGTCCCTCAGATATCATTGTCTTTACTCATAGTAGCAAGATCATATAGAAAATCAAGAAAAAATTGTTTTTACAGAACTAACAAATATTTATAAGTTAGACTGAATATGGCTTATTTTTAAAAGATGTTTTGAATTATAAAATATTATTTCCTACATTATATTTATTTATATCCTATATGTCCACTATATATATCTGAATATATATATATATATATATATATATATATATATACACACACACATATGTATAGCATGGTATAGTTTTTATTTTTAGGATCCCCTCCTGTCACCCCTCCCTCGCAGGGCAAGGTCCCACCACCCCATGTCTGTGTCCATTGGTTATGCTAATATCCATGCATACAAGTCCTTTGGTTGATCTCTGACCCTCTCTCCTCCCCGCTATTTGTCTCTGAATCTATTTTTTTTTCGTTCTTTACTGATTGAGGTATTACATATGTGTCTTTACCCCCCTACACTGCCCCTCCCCGACTCATGTTCATGCCTTCACCCCCTGGTGTCCGCATCCATTGGTTAGGATCATCCTTTAGTTGATCTCTCTCCCTTACCCCCTGCTCCCCTACTTTCCCTCTGGCATTTGAGCATCTGATTGATGCTTCTCTGTCTCTGAATCTATTTTTGTTCATCAGTTTATGTTGATCATTATATTCCACATATGAGTGAGATTATGTGATATTTATCTTTCTCTCACTGGCTTATTTTACTTAGCATAATGCTCTCCAGTTCCATCCATGCTGTTGCAAATAGTAAGAACTCCTTCTTTTTTTTTTAGCAGCATAGTATTCTATTGTGTAGATGTACCACAGTTTTCTAATCCACTCATCTGCTGATGGGCTATTTCCAAATCTTAGCTATGGTAAGTTGTGCTTCTGTGAACCTACACGTGCATGTATCCTTTCTGATTGGTGTTTCTGCTTTCCTGGGATATATTCCTAGAAGGGGGATTACTGGGTCAAATGGGAGTTCCATTTTTAGTTTTTTTGAGGAAACTCCAAAGTGTTTTCCCTAGTGGCTATACCAGTCTGCATTCCCGCCAGCAGTGCACATCCTTGCCAAGATTTGTCATTTGTTGATTTGTTGATGATTACCATTCCAACAGGTGTAAGTGTGGTATCTCGTGGTTTTCACTTGCTTCTCTCCAATAATTAGTGATGTTGAGCATGTTTTCATATGTCTCTCGGACCTTCTGTATGTCCTCTTTTGAAAAATGTCTATTTAGGTCCTTTGCCAATTTTTTTATTGGGTTGTTTATCTTCCTTTTATTAAGGTGTATGATTCCTCAGTAAATTTTGGAGATTAAACCCTTATCTGAAATAGCATTGGCAAATATGTTCTCCCGTGCAGTGGGTATTGTTGAAAGTTTTACAGATGCCCTTCCCAACCACCCCCATTGACCCCATCCACTCTGCACCTGCATACCCCCAGGCCTTCAATGCACTATTGACTATATTCATGGGTTATGCATATATACATATAAATTCTTTGGTTAATCTCCTCTCCTGGGATTAGTCAATCTGTCCCATGTTTCTATATCTCTAGATCTATTTTGTTCATCAGTTCATTTTATTCATTAGATTCCACATATAAGTGAGCTAATGTGATATTTTCTCTTACTAGCTTATTTTGCTGACTACAATACTCTCCAGGTCCTTCCATGCTGTCTCAAATGTTAAGAGATACTTCTTTTTTTGTAACTGCATAGTATTCCATGGTATAAATGTACCACAGTTTTTATCCATTCATCTACTAATGGTCACTTGGGATGTTTCCAAATCTTAGCTATTGTAAATAGTGCTGCTATGAACATAGAAGTGTATATACTCTTTCTGATTGGTGTTTCAGGATCTTAGGATACATTCTAAAAGTGGATCACTGGGTCTAATGGCAGATCTAATTTTATTTTTTTTAGGAAACGCCATACTGTTTTTCACCGTGGCTGTAACAGTCTGCATTCCCACCAGCAGTGTACTAGGATTCCCTTTTCTCCACATCCTCACCAGCACTTGCTGTTTGTTGATGGTAACCATTCTGGCAGGTGTGAGGAATGCCCCATTGTTGTTTGAATTTGCATCTCTCTGATGATTAGGGACTTAGAGTTCTTTTTCAGATGTTTTTATTGATTTCAGAGATGAAGGAAGAGATAGAAACATCAATGATGAGATATAATCATTGATTGGCTGCCTCCTGCACACCCCCTACTGGGGTTCAAGCCCAGAACCCAGGCATGCGCCCTTCCCAGAATCCCTTAGTCCATAGCCAATGCTCTATCCATTGAGCCAAACCAGCTAGAGCCACATTTCATTTTTTAGATACAGAATGATCACTTTGCCATTTAACTGGGGCATTTGTCAGTTTCAATGTCTAGTAGCTTCATGACCTCCCAAGTCCATCTTTAATATTGATGCTCTGAATGCTTGTGAATGAGTAGGGCCTAGGATGGACATTTAACCCCATAGCTCCCACTATTCTGGGAAGCTGGCAGGACCTATAACCACAAGTGGGCCTGCATATGAACTGGTTAACAGTGAGCGACTGTCCCCAGTGTTAGACATCTTGGAGTTAACTCTAATGCCAGCAGTAGTGGATGTGTCGATGGGGAGAATATGTGGGTTGTCACCAATGGCCAACTGAGTATTGCCAGTGGTGAAAAAAGTGGAATCTGGCAGTTGCAAACCTGAACTACCTGAGTGTGTTATGCTGCTCCTGGATGTCTGACCTGCTGCTGGAGAAGAAGTTAGGCCCATAGCTTGTGCTGGAGCAATCACTTTTTTTCAACATTAAAGGGTTTTTAGGCTGCTGGCCATCACTGGCCCCAGAGCTGGGCTATGAGGGGGTCCCTGGGCCCAAGGGAGGGGTGGGTACTTGGTTTCTATGCTCACTAACTTTTTAGCTAAATGGGTGGAGACATCAACTGAGGAGATGCTGCCATTGGGTGGGGAATTATCAGAATTAGGAGGTGCTGTGGACAATGGGGAGTGGATATCCCTGGGAACAGGGGAAAACAGAAAAGGACAGCCTGGGAAGGAGTGGTGTCATAGCCTCGGTCTCCATGGCATGGTTGATGTTTGCAGATGTGCTGTCTACTGGACCATAGATGACTGCAGAACCCAGAAGGGATAGTCCATTGCTAGCAGGAGCACTGGGGAAAGAGGTTCCTTTCTGCTCACCATCAGCGTTTCCTAAGGTGGGCTGAGGTGTGTGGGGGCCAATGGGATGATCTGAGGTAAGGCAGTGGTCCTTCAATGCAAGAGGGCCGGTGGAGGGACTACAGGGTGCTTATGCTCCACACTGGATTGGTTTTGATAAACTGTCAGGAATCTCATACTGGCATCTGGAGAAGGTGTGATTATGGCACCATAAGAAAGAGGAGTAGTGTCCATTTATTTATTTTTTATTTTATTTTTTTATATATTTTATTGATTTTTTACAGAGCGGAAGGGAGAGGGATAGAAAGTTAGAAACATCGATGAGAGAGAAACATTGATCAGCTGTCTCTTGCACGCCCCCTACTGGGGATGTGCCTGCAACCAAGGTACATGCCCCCAACCAGAATTGAACCCGGGACCCTCCAGTCCGCAGTCTTATGCTCTATCTACTGAGCCAAACCAGTCTCAGCGAGTAGTGTCCATTTAAATAACATAAATACCCAATGTCTGCTGAGCAGTCAAATCTGCAGCTACCTGGTCTGTGGTGCTAACAAGGACCTACTCAGATTGAGCGGCCAGAGGGAGGGTATCTGCCATTGCCCAGCCAGGTGAAGGGAAAGAAGAGGCAGGTCATGCAGTCAGCCATGACCTCCGTTTTGTCCTCTGAGGCCGTTTTACTCTGATACCCAGTGTTCTCTAAGATGCTCAAGTTTTTGTCAGCAGCAATACAAGTCCACTTAGGAGGTGGTGAAGTTCACCTCAATCGTAAAAGAGTGGTGGCCATGGTAGCACAGTGGTGTGGACATTTGGCATTTGCAGGGCTGATAGAGGCCAGTGGAGAATCAATTGCTCCTTGATGGGAGGATCAACTCTTCACCCTCTCTCTCACCCTCTTCCCTCTCTAAAATCAAAGCAAAGTTTTTGTTGCAATCTATGAAAGTCTCCTTACACGTTGATATCAAGTTTCTAGAACTTTAGAACCTTTGAATTTTAGAGTAGGAAATCAGCTCAGAATTAAATTGCCAAAGTGCTTATTTTTATTTTTTTTTACCAACAAAAACAGACCCACTAAGTGCCCATCACCAATCGAGTGGATTAAAAAACTGTGGTACATCTATATAATGGAATACTATATTGCTGTAAAAAAGAAAGGACTCTTACCATTTACAACAGTGTGGATGGACTTAGAGAGAATTATGCTTAGTGAAATAAGCCAGCCAGAAAAACAAGTATCACATGATCTTACTCATTTGTGGAATATAATGAACAACATAAACTGATGAGCAAAAATAGATCCAGAGACATAGAATCATTGAACAGACTAGTCAAACCTCAGAGGGAAGGCAGGGGAGGGTGGACAGGGTGGAGGGGGGAGTGTGAGGAGGGTAAGAGGTCAACCAAAGAACTTTTATGCATATAAGCATAACCAAAGGACACAGACAATGGGGCGGGGGGTAAAAGGCCAGGGCTGAGGTGGGGGCAGGGCAAGGGTAGGCTGGGAGAGGACAATGGGGGTAAAAGGGGACATATGTAATATTTTCAACAATAAAGATAAAAATAAACAGACCCAGAGAAATTTAGTAATGTTTATAAGGTCACACAGTTAGAATGATAAAAATACATACTATGCCTATTATTCCTATTTAACTTCACTCTCATTTTCCTCTCTATATTCCAATTTTTTAATCTAAAAGTATATCTTTAGAAGATTCATACACACATCATCCAAATCAAGAACCTTTATGTTAATGAACTTTCCTCTCAACACATCAGCAGAAAGGAAGTCAATGGGACATGGTTGATTTTTACTGGACTTATGGTAGGTTTTCCACTTATTAATTCAACCTACATTTTCTCACTGTGCTATGATTGTATAGAAATCCCTTTAGTATATATCCTCCTTCCAAGCTTGATGATCATGCTCCTTTATGAACACTGAAAATAAAATTAAGTTGGATGGAAATTCAGTGTCCAATACCTTTCACTTATTAAGGAGGAAGGAAACTGTGTCATGGAGAGATAAAATGACTTGCCCAAGATCAATGTGAGGTCAGTTGCCTTTGTCATCTGTGAACATTACCTCATATTCCCTGAGACTATTTCTCTGTCTTTTTCATTGGAACACATCTTTCAAGTTATTTTTGCTATGTTTAGACTTTTTGAGCCTCTTTTTTCAGTGAGGACTTTATTCTTCCTGGTACTATTCATAGTTTAGCATTGGTCATGTGTCCACATTCCATGATTTTTCCAAATTCTTTTTAGGTTTCTTTAGTTACTTCCCTTTTTAAAAATTTGGAGCATTTTAAAATGATTACTTAGCTAAGATTCTTTCCCTTCAGATCATTCCAAGTGCTCTCTGTTACCACAAAGCCCCATCCTTTATAGCAGTATGCTTGTGCCCTCACTTTTTCATTCCCATGCATTACTGTTACTTGCTAATCTTCATCGTCACCAAGTCCTGTGCAGCCCTGTAGCCTCTACCCTACATTATTGCCCTTTCCACATTGTCAATTTGCTCTTCAGTGATGATGAAAATTAAGTGGAGAGTCTTTCTTCCTCTGCATTGACTCACACTTGCTTGGAGGATTCTTTTCCATTTCCATTTTTTCAGCAATGCCCAAGAGTGGGTGTGGAAGTTGGTTTAATTCAGTGATTCGTTATTGCAAAGCTTAGGTCGTTGCTCCTGTAGCGCACATTCTCCACAGTCAACCTTATTGGTCTGTGTTTTTTCTTTTCTATCTGTGTTCTTTCTGTCTAGTTATTCTCACTGTTAGCTCAGGCAGGGAAAAGTGGATGCTACCTCTTGAGCTCCATATAACCCCATATTTGGTACCCACATCTGCAAACACTGACTACTTCCAATGCCTGTGGTAAAAGCATGTTACTCCTTTACATGGGATCTATTGTCCTGCACCCCTCTCATCCTCCCTCTCATTTCACTATCTGTGGAATCCAAAGATCTACCTCAGCTGGATGTGGTATATACTCAACATTGGTTTCTCACCATTCATGTCCACAGTGAGGAGAGGTGAGGGGACTACTGAGGATGAGTGAGGAGGGTAGACAGTGTGGGCTTCCAGAGTTGAAGCAGCAATGATCTTGCATATGTGCATGTGGGTTTTGATAAGGGTGCGGACCACATTCTCACATATAGGTACTTACTCACAGAAAATGAACAGAAAATGTATCTTCAGAGTTTCTTTCTCTTTCACTAGAGGCTGACTCTGTGGAGGCTAAAGAACTACGAGGGCATTTATTGAAAGCTGAGTAGTATGAATCATTACATTTAGGTGTTTAAGCTGCAAGACAATTGGCTGGATTTTATAGGACAAAATAGGCCTTAAAGAGAAACCATCTTTACCTTCAGGCTGCAGTGAGTACAAGGATTGATTTGATTAACAGTAGAAAATCTTGGGATAGTATCCCTTTCTCTCCCTCTGATGTATGATGTGTATTGATCTTAGCCCATTCAAGTTTGGTACAGCCTGGAAAAGGCCTTTTCCTCTTTATTTTCTTTTCCCACTTGGCTTTAACACCTATTAAAACCGTGCCTTTATTCTGGGACAGAGATGGACAATAAAAGCCCATGATAGGATTAAAAGTGTAAGAAATTCCAATTGTCTTTCCATCTCCTTTGTAGATGCTTCTTCGTCTTCTGTCTTCACCCCTTTAGTACCAGCTCAGAGTCAAGACTGAGCTGGTACTAATTATTTACACCCTAGTGTGGCTGAGTTTCATAGACAAGTTCAGGCATTCTGGGACAGCAGACAGCTTACTCCCTAGGGATCCTAGGGATCCTGAAGGAATGAGTGTGTGTAATTGAAATGACAGACTATAGATTTTAACAGTGTTGCCTCCAATCCTTTAATTATCCTATATAATAAAAGCACAGTGACTGAATGGCAGAACGACCAGTCAACCAGTCGCTATGACGTGCACTGACCACCAGGGGGCAGATGATCAATGCAGGAGCTGCCCCCTGGTGGTCAGTGTGCTACCACAGTGAGAGTACCACTTGGCTGACCAGGATGAGCGGCTGCTTCCCCTATGAACTCTGGGCCAATGGGCAGGATCCTGGGCTGCTATCATAGCCTCCTTGCCCCAGGCTCCTCCTCCTTGCTCCCTGCTACCTCTTCACAGAGCTGACCCCGGAGGTTGAGAGAGGCGATTTCGTGGCTTCCCCGGACTGAAGCCTACTCCCCTGCTTCTCAGGGCTATTGTCCCTGGCCCCAAGCCCAACTGGATCCCTTTGAGAGGCAAGTGCTCTTACTCCACAGAAGATACCAGACCAGGGAGCAGCCATTCAGAGGGCAGGTCCACAGCCGCTCAGCCGACAAGGGTTTTCGGTGCTTCATGGTGGGTGATCCCTACAGGCCATGCCCCCCACCAGTGAACTAATCCCATGCACCAGGCTCTAGTACAGATATAATAATTCACACTGGACTAAATCAATTTGCAAGCTACCCTGGAAACACAATGCATCACATTTTGTAAAAGTTCCCTTCTATTCCTGCTTTAAGAAACTTTTTTTAAAAATCACAAATGGATATTACATTCATTTAAATGATTTTTCTGAGTTTTGAGATAAGTATGCATTTTGTTCTTTTGGTTATTGATGAATCTTTCAGTGCTGAGTGAACCTAGAATTTCTGGAATAAATTTCACTTGGCATCACATTATATTTGACTTGCTAGTATTTTGCTGAAGATTTTTGCATTTATGTTCATGGGGGATGCTTATTTATGATTTCTTTTCTGTTTTGTTTTCATCTTGTTTGGTTTCAGAGTAATGCTGGTCCCACTTAGAAGAGCTGGGAAATATTCACTCCTTTTCAATTTTCTGGAAAAGTTTGTATAAAATAGTAATTTCTTCCTTCAATGTTGGTGAATATTCACCAGCGAAGCCAGTTGTGCCTGGAGTTCTCTTTACGGGAAAATTTTAACTACAAACTCAATTTATTTAATAGACATAGGGAGGCTATTCAGGACATCCAAACTTATTTTTTATTTTTTATTTTTGAGTGAGCTTAGTTGATATATTTTATCTGTCCATTTTATCCAAGTTGTTGAATTTATTGCATAAACTTGTCCTAAATATTTTTTATTTTTCTTTTCTATCTTTAGAATCTGTAGCAATTTCACTTTTACTACTTCTAATGTTGGTATTCTGTATTATCTTGCTTTTTTCCTTTGTAAGTCTGGCTAGCTGTTATCTATTTTAATCATTTCAAAAAACCAGTTCTTGATTGTATTGATTTTCTTTATTGTTTTTGTTCCCATTTTTAAAAAATATTACTGTAGAGACAGCCCACACTTTTTTATATGTGTATTTTTATTTTTATCAGTTCAAAATTTTAAATTTTCTTTTAATTTCTGTTTCTGACCCATTGGATATTTAGAAGTGTGTTTTGTTTCCAAATATTTGGGGATTTTCTCGGAGATCTTTCTCTTATTGAATTTTCCCCCCAATCCTCACCAGAGGACATGCTTTCATTGATTTTAGAGAGAGAAGAAGAGAGAGGGGGGTTAGAGAGCGAGAGAGAGAAATAGAGAAACATTAGTTGGTTGCCTCCAGTAAGTGCTCCAACCAGAGATCGAACCCAAAACCTGGCTATGTGCTCCAACTGGGAATTAAACCAGGACCTTTCAACTACAGGATGATATTCCAACCAACTGAACCACACAGGTCAGGACTGATTTTTAATTTATGCTATTGTGGTCAGAAAATATAGATGGATGACTTGAACTCTTTTGAATTTATTTTGACCTCTATTATGACTTTGAATATGGTCTATCTTGGTAAATATGTGTACATGTGATAAGAATGTGTATTCTGTGGTTGGGCATAATGTTCTATAAATGTTAATTGTGCCAAGTTGTTTAATGATTTTTTTTCAAATTTTCTATATCCTTATTACCTTTTCTCTACTCATTCTTTCAATTATTGAAAGAAAAATATTGAAATCTCCAACTGCTATTATGACTTTGTCTATTTCTCTGGTGCGTCTGTCAATGTTTGCTTCATGTAGTCTGAAGTTCTCTTATTATGTATATTAATTTCTAGAACTATTATAGCCTCTTGATGAATCGACCTATTTATCTCTATGAAATGACTTTCTTTGTATCAGATAGTATTATTTATTCTAAAATCTACATTGATATTAATATGGCTACTCCAGCTTTCTTTTGATTAGTGTTAGTATTGTGTTTATAATTCTCAAACTTGTAACCTATTTGTGTTTTAAAATTTTAACTATTTTTTTTAGGCAGCATCCAGTTGTATCTTATTTATTTATCCATTTGAAACCTCTGCCTATTAATTAGGGTGTTTAGACTACTTACACATTTGTGTTTATTAACTGTCCCACCGGTTCTTTATTCCCTTTGTAATATTTTCTCTCTTCTCTGGGATTAATTGAATACATTTTATGATATAATTTTATTTCATGTGTTGACTTCTTACCTATAAATCTTTGTTCTGTTATTTTAGTGGATGATTTAGGGTTTATAGTATACATCTTTAGTTCATTACACTCCATCTTCAAATTATATTATACTAGAGGCCTAGTGCATGGCAGGGGGGGAGAGAATCCCTCAGCCTGGCCTGCATCCTCTCCAATCCGGGAGCCCTCAAGGAATGTCCTACTGCTGTCTTAGGCCCACTCCCCATGGTTCTCTGCTCTCTACGGGGCCTGCCTGCACCACACCACAGCAATGGGCAAGCAGGCCCTACTGAGTGCTGTCTGTGGGCCGTGCTTACCTGCTCCTGGGTTTCTGTAGCAAGGGCCAAGCAGGCCCTGCTGGGTGCTGCCTGCCCGTCATGCTTGCCTGCTCATGGGTCACCACAACTATGGCGAAACAGGCCCTACTGCCTGCTCTCAAGTTGTGTGGCTGCCCTCGCCTCCCGGGCCTGGAGGCTGTCTTGGGAGTCTGCAGGTGTGGCTTGGTGCAGCTGCCCTCTCCTTCCGGGGTGGCAATGGTCTTGAGAATCTGAGGGCTTGGAGCCTGTCCCCAGGACCCAGACTGCTTGGCACCACCCTGCCCCCGGCTACTTGGTTCCTGCATATGTAAATTAACCTGCCATCTATGTTGGATTAATTTGCATAGTCACTCCTGATTAGCTGGTGGGCATCGCAGAAGTACAGTCAATTTGCATCTTTCTCTTTTATTAGTGTAGATTAGTTTTTTCCATAGTATAAGAACCTAATAATAATATGCTTCCTTTTTTCTACTCCAGCCTTGGGGCAACATTGGCATACTTTTCATTTTTTCATGTTTTAAACTCAATAATACAGGTTTTTAAACTTTTGTTTAAATAATCAGTATATTTTAAAGAATTTACATAATAGCAAAAAAATCTCATTTCTCTCCCTGTAGTTATAGTTTCTTCTGCTCTTCATTCCTTAGTGTAGATCAGTTCCCTCTGGTATTATTTTCTTCTGGCCAAAGGTCTCTCCTTACCATATCTTGCAGTGCAGATGTACTTGACATGAATTATTTATCCTTTATATGTCAGAAAAAGTCTTCATTTTGCCTATGTTTTTGAAACTGGATAAGTTGAGGTTTTTTCTTTCAGTATAATAAAGATATTGTTCCACCATATTCTCATTGGCACTGTTCTGAGAGATCTATTGTCCTGACCTTTGTTCATCTTAACTAGTATTTAATTTTTCTCTGAGTGCTTTTAGGTTCTCCTTTTCTTGTCAGTTATGAGCCATATAATTACAATGTTCCTTGATGTAGTTTTCTTCATACATATTATATCTCAGGCTTATTGAGTTATTTAATCTTTGGGATTATAATTTTCATAAAATTTGGAATATTTTAAGGCATTTTTTCCAAATTTTTTTTTATCTCACCTTCCCGTCTGTGATTTCAAAGATATGTATAGTAGCCCTCTTAAAATTGTACTACAGCTCACTAACACGCTTGTTTTTTACTTTTTGTTTGATTTCCTTCGTTCTATGTATTTCATTTTTGTTAGTTTCTATTTTCATGGCTCCAGTATGCCAATTTTTCTTTCTGCCATTTATTCCATCTGGTGTTTTTTTATCATAGAAATTTGATTAGGGTCTATATTTAGAACTTTCATGTCTCTACATAACGTTTTGAATACATGAAATTCTGTGGTAACTGTTTTAGTGTTCCTGTTTGATAATTCTAATACATGTCAGTTCTAGGTTGGTTTTCTTAATTGATGTATTTCCTTTTATGAGTCAGATTTTTCTGGTTCTTTATATGCCTAGTAATTTTTTATTAGATGTCAGGCATTATGAAATTTACCTGGTTGAGTGTTGTATATGTTTGTATTTCTATAAGTATTCTCGAGCTCTATTCTGTAATATAGTTTTATTTCATGAGAAATTCATTCATTCAAGTGCTGCTTTGAAGATTTGTTAGGGATGTTTTGCAGAACTTCTGATAATAAGATATATTCTCTCTGTTTGTATCTCTCTCCTTTTTGGTTCTCTATCTTAAAAAGTCTAGATACTTTGACCCCTCCAGAATCTCAGCTCCATTTTCTAAACTCAGAGAGTCTGCCAATCTCCACATGGGTTCTCCCTCCTTTCACTAGTCTGGAAATTCTCTCAAGACAGTCATAGGGATCATCTCATTTATTCCACCTCAGAGATCACTTTATTACCTGATGTCAGTGCCTTGGCAGCCATTGGGTCATATATTTTGTCAGCTACTAATTGTTTCAGGAGGAAGGATAATTCTAACTTTTTTTTACTTCATGTTGAATGGGAACAGAAGTATACAACATTTTGTAATGGGAAAATATTCTCACAATTTCAAAAAACTGACTAGGAACCAAATTTTGAAAAATCAACTATTTTTAAGTAAAATAATGGCTGTATGATAGATTTTTGCATTCAGAATTAGAAAATAATTAGATAAATACAACTTTCACAGTACTGTGCAATAAGAATTATTGTTCATAACGAAACCTTAAGTTATTAAGAGAAACTGAAATATCTTTTGAGACATCAAAAATGTTAGACTATTTTGGCAGAGCTTTAGCATTTTAAATTATCTTTATTCTAATATATGTCATATATTATTCTCTCTATATGCTCTATATATTCTCTCTAAATACTTGAATTATTTTTCTGTTATTTAGGATAAAGTCTGGCACTACTTGTCCAAAAGGGCTTTGTTATTTAACACATCTTTCTAACAATATTATTTTCTCTCTATACTCTGTGTCTCCTGATTGGTTTTTATTAACATTTGATAGTTAAAGCAAATATCATAGTTTTGAGTTTCATATTTTTAGTTTTTTTGCTATTTTTTCTTAAAAAATTTTAAAGTATATTTTAGTCTACTATTTTTTCCTGTTTTTATAAACTATTAGTAAATGATATGCTGCAATGTGAATATCACTATGTAAGAAGATATTTATGTTTGAAAACAATAAGATAACTCATTAAACATTCATTTTTAAAGGTTTTACATATGTGTGTGTATATATACAATTTGTTTCACCTCTCTATAGAAAGGGTCACTGTGTTGCTAAGCAACAATGACTGCATAGCAATTGATATACAAAATCCTGTAGACATTAGTTTTTTGCCTGTGCTTTAGCTTTTAAAGTAAGCTAAAATTTCTCCTTCTTTAAAAAAACAGCTCTTGCAACAATATATAAGTTAAGAAGAGATGCAAGCAATAATAACAATACTATCTAAAACAACCAAATTTAACACTCAAAACAGCAGATATTTAGGTGGCTTTTACATAAATCAGTGGTGAGCAATTCATAGCCACTTTGTGTAAAGAGAAAGTCCTTGATTGTATTTTAAGGCAAATATTTAGAAAGCTGTTTCCATGTTGCTCCTTCTCAAATATGCCAGAAGATTAACATCTACCACTGACATACCCCAATGACAACTTTCTCATTAATGATCTTTCATTGTGGGGGGAGGGAGTAACTTATATGAATTGTAAAAAATACCTATTGTTTCTCTGTGGAATACTGTAAGGCTATGCTCATTTTGGATAAGAAAAAATTGGTCATTTTAAAGTTGATTTTTTAAAAATTAATCTTTATGTAAAAATCATTGCTGACTGTTGACACTTGTGCTTTTATTTAATACCACAGACATAATACCTAATTCTCTCTAACCTAGCTGTGACATGTATGTACAAGTTTATATTTAAGTTCTATAACTTCTATCTTTGTACACAATGTTAACATTAGTCTAAACCATTCAGATGTTTGAGGATTTGCAGATTTTTTGACACATCATTCTCAAATGTTCTTCTTAGTTGTTTTCTTTGGATTTATATTTTAATTACATATTTATAGGATATATTATCATTTATAGGCTATTGCCTACACTTTTTTCATATAAGACTATGAGGCAGGTAATATGATTTGCATTTTTTAGATTAGAAAACTGATGCTCAGCTGGTTGAGCAAACTGGGTATATTTCCCGATAAGTAAGTGGTGAAATCTAGATCTAAACGAATAAAATGTCAATAAAATGTGCTCAATCTACTAAAAGTACTATAATAGTATACTTGTAAAGTGTTTTCTGGCCCTAGTTAGTTTTGCTCAGTGGATAGAGCATTGGCCTGTGGACCGAAGGGTCCTGGGTTCAATTCTGGTAAGGGCACATACCTCAGTTACAGGCTGTATGTACAAATATTCAAGGGCAAATCTTTTCTTCTAAGATAGCATCTAATCTGACACATTTCAATGATAACACAATATAAGAAAGAACAGAAATATATAGCTCACCAAGATAAATTGTTATGAATGAAACTAACATTAAGTGTAGTCAAAACCAATTTACTTTAGCCATTTATCAATTAATTAAAATTAAGAATCTCAAAACTTTTATTAGGGAGTATAGTTTTTCACTTTCTGGGTATAATAGTAAGCATAGAAACTGAAAATACTATCAACCTTTAACTACTTGTGTTAACAATTAAAAGAGGTAATAAAATTTATAGTGAACTAGAGGCCTGGTGCACGAAATTTGTGAATGGGGGCAGCGGATGTCCTTTAGCCCAGCCTGCTCTCTCTCCAATCTGGGACCCCTTGAGGGATGTCCTACTGCCCGTTTAGGCCCGATCCCACCTCCCAGTAGGATTGGGCCTAAACGGGCAGTCGGACATCTTTCTCATAATCCAGGGCTGCTGGCTCCAAACTGCTCACCTGCCTGCCTCCTTGATTGCCCCTAACCACTTCTGCCTGCCAGCCTGATCACCCCCTAACCACTACCCTGCCAGCCTAATTGATGTCTAACTGCTCCTCTGCCAGCCTGTTTGCTCCCAACTTCTCTCTTCTGCCAGCCTGGTCACCCCTAACTGCCCTCCCCTGCAGGCTTGATCACCCCCAACTGCCCTCCCTTGCAGGCCTGGTCCCTCCCAAATGCCCTCCCCTGCTGGCCCGATTGCCCACAACTGCCCTCCCTTGCAGGGCCTGGAACCTTCCAATGACCCTCCGCTACTGACCATCTTGTGGTGGCCATCTTGTGTCCACATGGAGGCAGGATCTTTGACCACATGGGGCAGCCATCTTGTGTGTTGGAGTGATGGTCAATCTACAAATTACTCTTTTATTAGATAGGATAGAGGCCTGGTGTATGGGTGGGGGCCAGCTGGTTTGCCCTGAAGGGTGTCCCAGATCAGGGTGGGGGTTCCCTTGGGGTGAGGGGCGGCCTGGGTGAGGGGCTTATGAGGATGTGCAGGCTGGTCATGCCCCCCAGCGACCCAAGTGGAGGCTCTGGTATCTGGAATTAATCTATGTCTACAATTGAAACTTTGTAGCCGGGAGCGAAGCCAAGCCTTCTGCTCGCTCCAGGGTGGCAGCCATTTCTGTTTGAAACTTTGTAGCCTAGAGTTGAGGCCTAGGCTGGCAATGGCAGGCTGAAAGCTTGGCTTCCTTTGTTGCTGGGGAAACCCAAGCCTTCCTCCTGCTCTCAGTGATGGCAGCCATCTTGGTTAGGGTTCATTTGCTTGACCAGCTCCTGATTGGCTGGTGGGAATGGCTATGGGGATGGTTATGGGCGTGGCTTGTGGGCAAGGTGAAGGTACTGTCAAATTTGCATATTATTCTTTTATTAGATGGGATAATTTCATGAAGCTATATATTTTTTTATCTTTATTGTTCAGTTTATTAATTACATTGTTTCCCCTTTTTTATCCCCCTATATCTCCCTTCCACCTTCTACCTATCCCACCCTCCACCCTCACCTCCCCCTCCCCAATGTCCTCTCCCATAGTTGCAAGATTTTTGTCCAATCTCTTACTGTACTTCCCACAACCCTTTACTCCCCAAGAATTGTCAGTCCATTCCCTCTCTATGTCCATGTTTCTGTTATATTCATCAGTTTATTGTTCATCAGCCTATCAATTCACTTGATTTTTATGTTCATTTGTTGATAGATGTGTATTTGTTGTTATAATTTATATTTTTACCTTTTTCCTCTTCCTCTTCTTAAAGAATATCTTTCAGCATTTCATATAATATTGGTTTGGTGGTGATGAACTCCTTTAGCTTTTTCTTATCTGCGAAGCACTTTATCTGATCTTCAATTCTGAATGATAGCTTTGCTGGATAGAGTAATCTTGGTTGTAGATTCTTGCTATTCACTATTTTGAATATTTCTTGCCACTCGCGTCTGGCCTGCATCGTTTCTGTTGAGAAATCCGCTGACAATCGTATGGGTGCTCCCCTGTAGGTAACCAACTGATTTTCTCTTGCTGCTTTTAATATTCTCTCTTTATCTTTTGCTCTTGGCATTTTAATTATGATATGTCTTGGTGTGGTCCTCTTTAGATTCCTATATTTTGGGGTTCTGTGTACTTCTTGGGCTTTTAAGTCAGTTTCTTTCACCAGGTGGGGGAAGTTTTCAGCCACTATTTCTTCAAGTAGGTTTTCATTAACTTGCTCTCTCTCTTTTTCTGGCACCCCAATAATTCAGATGTTGGCATGCTTGAGGTTGTCCCAGAGACCCCTTACGCTATCTTCAATTATCTGAATTCTTTTTGTTTTTTGCTTTTCCAGCCGAGTGGATTTTGCTTCTTTGTATTTCAAATCTTTGACTTGGTTCTTGTGGCCCTCTGGACTGCTTTTAGGACTTTGTGTAATATTTTTATTTCAGTCTGTGTATGCTTGATTTCTAGTTGTTCCTTTTTCATATCCGTGAGGGTCTGGTTCATATCCTCAGAGGTCTTGTTCATTTCCTTGAGGGTCTCATTCATTTCCTTTTAAGTCTCATTCATTTCCTTGTAAGTCTCATTCATTTCATTTCATGAAGCTATATTTTTACCAAATTTTCTAAGCTCTATGTTATATGCATTAAAATGCTTTAAGATTTGTGGTTTATTTTTGTTATAAATGAAAGTCAGAATATTGAGTAATTTAAAAAATATAGTTGCCATTAGCTTGAACTCTGTTTGAAATATATCAACCTGAAGTCTGGGTTTAGGAAGTGGGGGCTCCCACAGTAGCAAATATTTTGGTGCAAAAGAGGTTAAAAAAAACGAAAGGAATTTGAGAAAAAATATTTGGGGCATGGTGGGAGGTGTATCGTAGGATGTCTGGGACAGAGAAGATGTTTCATAAATATTGGTGGGTTTATTCACTGAAAAATGAACAATTTTTGCATGAGTGAGTATCATTTTTGCCATTTGCTAACTCATAAAAACTTATGAGAGAGATTCAAAGAAAATGTGCTTGGATGCCTTTCTTTCTTCCTTTTCAAAATTGCATACTTCATATCCCCACCTTACCCTTGCCTATAACCAAAATTCTCAATTTCCAATTAGTTAACTTGATACTAATTAGTGTTACTCTGTAACTGGCACTTACATTTTTAAATTTCTGATAGAACTCTATTCAATGCAATAAAATTTTGTTTAAAACTATCCAATAGAACATGGGAAATTACTTGGGTACAAGAAGGGAAGATTGGCTACTGTTATCAGGTATTAGCTCACTAAAGATCTTTAAATTTCCTTTCAGCATTCTTCACCTACTCTTTGTAAGCCCCCAATTTACTCTTTTCAAGTTCTTATATCAAGATAATAGTCCACCAAAGAAGTGAAAAAACTATGTAGGCAGTGATGGATTTTATCATTTAAGTTGTAAATCAATTCAGTATGTAAGACATCAGGCCTAAACTTAATAAATTACAGAAGGACACTCACAAGATTTAAGGACAATGTAGGAACTGCTCAATTGCTTAATTTAATCCTCTAACTTAATTTGATTCAATGCCAAAAGTACTATGAAGGGGCACTGTCCTGAATACTGCTGGCAACTCCAAACAAATGCAAACTATGATTTATATCCTCCAGAAATTTATAGTCTATTCAATGAGACAGGGCATGTCTAACTTATCACAGTTTTTGAAAATTCAGAGTTCAGTACAATTTCTTAATCAACACTCTAGAAAAAGTGGAAAAACTGTCTAATAAGATAAAGTTTATGTCTTCTCTTCACCCTTACTACAAGCAACACACACACACACACACACACACACACACACACACACACACATTCATTTGATACTTTCTGCCAAAATAAACAAATAAATAAACAAAAACACAGAGGGGGAAAAAACAACCCACAAACAAGCATGAATCAAATATTTTTATAACTGTTTCATTTGGACAGTAAATAAGATGAGTAGTTGAGAACATCAAAGCATTTGTGACTTTAGTGTGTTTTGAGATGAAAAGTTTGGGGATATCAAGGATATCAGTGACTGTGATGATGGCTGGCAAATATGAAAGGTTTCTACAGCCTGATATAGAAGCTACGATAGTGGATTAAGTGTTCAGGAGGGAGGTCAACTCAAATGCTGACCTGTGAATATTCCATGATTTTTGAGACCCAGGAGGAGATAAATATCTTGGGAGGAGTACATAGAAAAATAAACACTAACTTTATAACTTTTTTAGAAAAATTGCTCCTTTCTGTAGAAAGGAGAGAAATCAATGGTAAAAATTGCTGGGTCCCACCCAGACCTGGAACCTATTTTTGGGTCAAAATTCTGGAACATACTTAGAATGAAGCAATGGTACTGCTTAGCCTGAAGCAGTACTGTAAGCTAAGTTTTATTTTTAGAGATTGGTATCACATTTGGAGAAAAGCCACTTGAACTCTGAAGGGAGCACATTGCAGAATTCAGAACTGGCAATGTTTGTTGGGGATATATTTGGGGAGCTTGCCCCAAGAAATTTCATGTTTTAAACATTGAATTCATCATTGTACATAGCCACTTCTGGCTGGACTTCAAGTTGGAAGTATGGAGAAAGATGAGGTAACTAGAGTCTGTAAATGACACCAGAAATTGGTGACTGTAAGAGTGATTCTCAAACTGTGTTGAAAAAATTCGAGGGCTTTGGGAAGGTACCTTGGGCACTTTCTGGGGGTAAAGGGTTTCTCTGATTTCACTGCAATTAAGAAGTTATGACTTCATATATCTTATATACGGATATTCTCTGGAGGCTTTCCCTTCAAAAAAAGGTGTGGCCTTCCCTGGGATAAATATGCAAATAAATCTGAGAACCAGATCTTAACCTCCCACAGCTTAGTCTTGGACTTCCAGCCTCCAGAACTGTGAGAGATAAATGTCTGTTGTTTTATAAGCCACCGAGTCTATGGTATTTTGCTATAGCGTCAGACTAAGACAGTTGTATGGTTGATTGGCATTCTGACACCAGCTCCTAATCACATACTGAGAACAACAAAGCGGACAGACAGGAAGCTGGTCAGCAGCCTGAAGTGTGAGTAGCATTAATATAGGAGCTCTACAGAGGCCACCACTGACCTTGGAGTTACCATCCACAGATCGAGATATGAAGACTGAGCCATGGCCTTATCAGCAATGTTGAAGAGGGATTTCTTCTCGATAAATGAGGTGAAAGTAGAAACTTTAGAAACAACTATCCGTTCACAATTGCAGAGGTGCGGTACAATTGGACAGACATGCCTGGTCTGAGTCAGGGCCCACCTAGCCCACAAGCACCCGCTTGCATTGGCCATGAAGAGTGAAATTGCTGGCTGTCACACACCGCATTTGTGTTAAAGTTCTAGGGATTCAGCATTTAATTAAAGGACCAACTAAAAGGTGGCAATGCAGTCACACTCTTCAGCTGTGCAAATTCAGGAGATCAATAGAACCTCAGTAAGCCTCGGTTTCCTTAATAATAATTATACCTAGGGCTGTGAGGATTAAATAAATTATTCATGAGGAGCACCCATCAACTAGCATGCTCAATATAATAGTTATTCTTTTGTATCAAAGTAAAATCCTTTCTATAGTACTTGATCAAATACTAAAATGAATCATAGATATTTTAAGTAATATTGAATGAACAGGAGGAAAATGCACATAAAGCTTCAAAGTTTGTATCCTGTAAGGATATAAATTTTTTTAGAGGTGATAAAATTCTGTACCTAGCTTTGGTAAGCTGAAAGCTGAAGAAAAGCAAAGCTATGTGTTTCAGACTCACTGAGTCCTAAATATTTCCAGAAACATATGTTCTTCCTTTGAAATTTTCTACTTGACTATGGCTGGAGCCACTTGGTAAAAATCATTCAGTTTGCTCATCTAAATCCACTCCTAGATGCTTTCCTAAAGGTTGTAATTTCAGTAAAATAGTCTATTTATTTGTAATAATGTCCTCTTTATCAGAAGAGACTATTGCCTGATGTGCTAGTAAAATGGCACTCACTCATAGAGGCAGAGTGTACACAATGTCATTCAAGATTACACCATTGAAAAGTATCCTTACCCGTAAATCCCATGACATCAGAACAGTGCTTGGTAATTTAGGGTGGATGCTCATTCAAGGACTTAGCATGAAATGAATAATTGCTGAATCACTAAAAAGGAAGCTACCAACAATATTAATTAACTTCTTCCTGGTTCCATTGGGAAAGGTCTAATTGGAACCAGCCTTAGGCAGATATGACAGGTGCACTAAGGTCCTGACTGCCACACCTGCACACACAAAGAGAAAAATTGGCGCCTTCTTCCTAACATTCAGGAGCTCCCCAAACAGGGTCTGGTGAAGAAGGACTGATGCTCACAAGAATCAGCTCTTAAGGAAAGCAATAGAAAAGCTGACTGTCAAAGACATCGGAATGACACCGAAACCCCACCTGATGCAAGCCCTAGGCATATCTCAGTGCTGGGAGCAGGACGGGCTGGCACAGATTGGAGAGGGTGTCATCACATATCGACATCTCTTCCTTACTACCTTTCTATTTTGACTTGCCATGTGACCACCGTTCTTCCAATTATGTGTTTTCCGCTGCTTCCACTAACAAATGGGCACCATAGTCTTAAAGGTGGTGTGGAATACGCACCACTTGGGAAGGGTCTGATAAGAAAGATTCACTCTCTCACTTTTTTCTAGACTCTGCCTACATGTCACCTCTTCAAGGACTTTTCTAGCCACCCTCTTTAAATATCACACCCAACCTCTTCACTCGCTCACTCAAAATTGCCAGCCTTTCTTAAAATTTTGTCAGTAGCTTATGTTATTTCTGGTGTAGCCACACAATTCAGATCAGCTCCTAAAAAGTGCCCATTCTCCCAAAGATCTGACTTGAAGATCCAGGGCTTTAAAATAGTCTATAAACTGTGTTTCTTCCTCAGGTATATTTATGTGACTATTCCTCTGCTCCATCCTTGTTGCAGATGTTTTACTATAAACGGGGTCAAAGGAGGTTTGGATGTAAGTCTGCTTGAGTTTCTCTGTCTCTCTCCACCGCTGCTCCTGGTCTTTAAGGTTTCTACTTCCATTTATAAAAAGCTATTATATTCAGTTACACAATATTTAGAGGCATTTGTCTTCTAAATCCAGTTCTACAGCTATTGACAAAGGAAATGGTGTGCAAGAGTTGGGCTGGGAGCTGGCTGCTTTCTTCAACTGGTACTTCCTGATGACTCATTGGGGAGTATGGGCAGGGTGCTCATATGTCATTACTAAGATTACTGAGGTGCTCTGCCTTTTGAGCATTTTTTTCAGTAGAATTGACTCTATGAAGAAACAGTTGAAACAGCTATTTTGTTTAATTTGAGGGCCCTCAAAAATAGCCTGAATACAAATTTTATTCATATTTAATTTATCTAAAATGTCTACTTCACCTTCTAGAGATACACATCTCCGAAATAAATAAAGACATTTTTTCCCTAAACACTAGAGTTACAAATTAGCTAGCTGACACATTAGCAGGGGTTAGTCATCTGATCAATATTTCATCGCATCTCTTCAATCAAGGGAGCTCAGGTATCTGACGTGAATGAAGTGTGACAGTTTATTATCAGAATTAAAATAGGGCCTTGTATGGAGAGCACTAGGCACTGAGAAGGTGCTGAAAAATAGTAGCTCTCATTACAACTAGAGCAAAAACCGGAGAGCATCATGGTTTGTGAGACAGGCAGAGATACCTCTTTATGATATTGTTCCCCCCATTCCATGTGACTGCCATGAGAACCAGAAACGTTGCTGCCACACGTGCTCCTGCAGTCCCGGGATCTCTTAAAATGAAGTCCTGGATGATTTCCTTTTTATCATGTCTAATTCTAAAGCTATTCACACTGAGATTAATGCTAGAGAAGCCTTCAATGTAGAGAAAAGAACACAAAATACCAGGTAACCTACAGAAGGAGGGTGTGCAAGTGAAATCAATGCCGATTTCTTCCTCTTCCTTGTTCAGCCTACCACAGCCTTTATTTCCCTTCCATGTGACTCAGCCTCAGGTTCTCCAGTCATTGTGACCATGCCTGCTGACTCAGCAAACACTGGATTTCCTCAATGCTAACATTTCTTCTAAGGCTTGGCAACTGAAGATTTCAATTTAATTCTTATTTCCGGAGATTCCTCCATTTCTTCAATGCCTTTATTGTTTTCTTCTCATGCTATCCATTTTCTTAAAACGGTGAAAAGAGTTAAGCAAATGTGTAACCAATCTCTCAGATGATCCCGGATATTTGTAGGAGGTTGATTCTCCTTTCGGCCTTGCAGATGAAGGGTAACGGCAGGGATCCATGGGCCCTAAGCTTTCTGGAACCATGATATTCATGCCCAATAGCTCCCCTCAAGTAGATTTTGTGACCAAAAGGGCTAACAAACATATGCTATCCAGAATTCTCTGATTAGAAAAGGAATAATAATTCTATATAGACCACTGAATGGGGCTTCTTTCCTGTGAGAGAGAAGATCCAACTTGTCTGGAAAATCATTAAAGCAAACACCCTTCATCAAACTCACTGGTTCTACATGCTCTTTAGGGTTCTGGCCAGGAGTTAGGAGGCCACATTATTTTCATCCCAAGCTTTTGCCCCTGGATAATCACTCAACCTCTGAGATATGGTTTCCTCATCTGTAGAGTAAGTGTAATATCTATTTAGCTACTTCACCAACTATTATGAAAGTCAACTAAGATAATATGTGATCTTTTATTCAAGAAACATTATGGAGCAAGGAGTGTCAGATAATGAAATGGGCATTGAGGGTACAATGATAAATAAGGCAAAGTCCCCTCCCTCAGATAGGGAGGCAAACACATAAATAATGGTTGATCATCATAATAAGTACTATAATGGAGGTACAACAGAAACTCACTTACCCATTAGATTCAGACTGGAAAAGATTAGTTATCAAAAAAGTGAATGTAAGTAAAATATCACATGAGTGATACATATAACTTTAACTTAATCCAGTCGGTCAATATTTTAATAGTATACGTAATTTCTTTGAGTGTGGGTTTACTGACAACTTCCTTTTCATTCATAAACCACACCTAAAAGACATTCTGTATAACTGGTATTAATTACACTTTTCTAAAAGTAGAATGGGAGCTTAAAGACACTTGGAAAACAGACAAGCTTGCAAAGCCACTTGTAGAATCCTGTTGTATTTTTATTTTTTATTTAATAGTTTATTAATGTCTGATTCACATCTAACTCAATAGAAGTTTCTCTTAGAGTCTTGCCCACAAGTAACTTAATTGTCATTTCATTTATATTTTACTAGCTTATGTATTATCCTATCTAATAAAAGAGTAATATGCAAATTGACTGTACCTCTTCTCACAAGCCACCCCCACCAGCTATGCCCACCAGCCAATCAGGAGCAATATGCAAATTAGCCCCCGACCAAGATGGCTGCTGGCCATAGAGAGCAGGAGGGAGGCTTGGATTTCACCAGCAATGGAGAAAGCCAAGCTTTCTGCCTGCCCTTGCTGGCCTAGGCCTCCACTCAATGCTACAAAGTTTCAATTATAGAAGATACATATATCCCAACAGAAATGATGGCAGCCACACAGCTGGAGAGAGCAGAGGCTAGGGTTGGCCTGATGACAGAGGAAGCCAAGCTTCTGCATCCCTGGTGCCTAGGCCTCCACTTAAGGCTACGAAGTTTCAATTATAGAAGGTAAATATCCCAAGAGAAATGGCTGTGGCCCTGAGCAAGCAGGAGGCTTGGCTCTGCTCCAGGCTACAAAGTTTCAATTGTAGAACATAAACAAATTCCAGACACCAGGGCCTCTGCTTGGGTCGTGGGGGTGGGCATGGAAGGTCTGCAAACCACCACAGAACCCTTGCCAAGGTCGCCCCACACACCAACGGAACCCCTACCCTGTTCCGAGACACCCTTTGGGACAAACCAGCTGGCCCTCATCCATGCACCAGGTCTCTATCCCATCTAATAAAAGAGTAATTTGCAGATTGACCATCACTCCAACACACAAGATGGTTGTCCCCATATAGTCAAAGATCCTGCCCCCATGTGGTCAAAGTTGGCCACCACAAGATGGCCAGCAGGGGAGGGCAGTTGGGAGGGACCAGGCCGGGAGAGGAGGGAAGTTGGGGGCAACCGGGACTGCAGGGAAGGGCATTTTGGGAGGACCCAGGCCTGCAGGGGAAAGCAGTTAGAGATGACCAGGCCTGCAGGGGAGAGCAGTTAGGGGCAAACAGGCTGGCAGGGGTACAATTAGGCATCAATCAGGCTGACATGGGAGTGGTTAGGGGGTGATCAGGCTGGCAGGCAGAAGTGGTTATGGACAATCAGGAAGGTAGGCATGTGAGCAGTTGGGAGTCAGCAGTCCTGGATTGTGAGAGGGTTGTCCAACTACCCGTTTAGACCCAATCAGAGGGTGCAGGCTGGGCAGAGAGACACCACCTGCCCTCCCCGTGCATGAATTTTGTGCACCAGGCCTCTAGTATGAATAATAAAAGTATTAAATGCCAGTGGCATAAAGAAGCTTGGCAATAAATAACCTGCCTCTTGGTAAGCATGTGATGCCCTTGCAGAGGCAGAAAGATGCAGGCACACTGGGAAGCGCTCACCGTCAGGAGCTTTGAGCAGACGTGGACCACAGTCCATGTGTTTTTGGAGCGGGTGAAGAGAGGGTATTGGTGAAGTCAGCATCCTGTGACAAGTTCATTATGTCAACACTGGATAGAAGACCCTCAACATTTGTAGCAAGTGCTTTGAGAGCACAGTGGAACGACTGAACACTTCTGCATGGATTTGGTTTGAGACAGACACCACAGCAAACATGTCCTTTGCAGCCAGATCTTGAAGAAGTTCAACAAGTTAAAAAGACAATGCAGGAGGATATTCACAGTATGGAACCAGTATGTGAAAACCAGAGAAGGATGCATGATGGAAAATTTGTTTCAGCCACACTTTGGCCCATGTGGGAAATGTGGCCAAAGAATATGGTGCCTGAGAAGTGAACAGATAGTACAGTTTTAACCATGATTTTCGATGTTTCAATGTATCTATACTATTCATGCTGGACACCTAAGCTCTTTAAACATTTAGTTTGTTATCATGTCACCTTGCTAAAATTTCTAAATAAATTCATCTACCAATCCTCTTTTCATTGATGGTGAAAGAGGGAGGCCAAGAAGAACAGCAATATAGGCATATTCCTAGCCTGTAAGGCCCAGGGAGACCTTATTACCACTGAACTGAAAAGGTTAGAGGCCCACTAACAGCAGGCAAAGTGCAAGATTCCATCAGTCATTCCGCTGAGAAATTATGATTACAGCAGAGGTGTTGCACAACACATTGTAATGTTAGAGGGCTGAACTTTACCCACCAAGCCTTCCTTTAGGGATCATTCATTATCCAACTAAAACCTTACTTCTTTACTACTAGGGCACAAATGCCACCTCTCCATAGCCAGTGTTTCCTGAATGCTATCGCACTGTCCCTCAGTCTGATAGCATTAGTCATCCTTTTCCCTTCCATGGCATATTTATTGAACATCTGTTAGAGCACTACTCACTTCATTCTGCTTTGAGTCAAGCGCTATTGGGTAACTGCTAGGGAATTGTGAACTTCTTGGACTCTGTATTTTTACTTTCAAGATTCTTTATTTCTACCAATGGCATCTTCTACAATATAGTCAGTAGCTTCACAGTCAGTATTTGTTTGCTCAATTGAAGTAATGAAGATATGAATTAGAGGTCTTGGTAGCCAGGAAGAGAAACACAGTTGCATTTATGCAGCGTGCTTCTAGAAACAATGGCAAGAGTAGAGAAGGATAAAGAATTTGGAGAAAGTCTAGTATTCAGGCATAAGGACATTAAAGGTTAAGATAAGACCTTTGAAAAAAGGTCAGAGGAACTGGTATGATTTGGTATGAAAATGAGAGGGTTTAGGGGAGTTAAAAGTGGCTTTAATTATACACATTAAGTAGTTAAGCAAAGAAAGATTCCCAGCTGTTTTCTGGCTCTACTAAGGATAAAACCAAGAGGTATATAGTTTGTCTAATTTTCTTTCACATATTTTCTTTTTAAATATATTTTTATTGATTTCAGAGAAGAAGGGAGAGGGAGAGAGAGATAGAAACATCAATGATGAGAGATTATCATTGGTCGGCTGCCTCCTTCAAACCCCCTGCTGGGGACTGAGCCTGCAATCTGGGCACGTGCCCGGACAGGGAATTGAACTACGACCTCCTGGTTCATAGGTCAACACGCAACCACTGAGCCACAGCAGCCAGGTTCTTTCACATCTTTTCTAACATCAGGGACTTTGTCTACAGTGTTTCTGTGTAACTGTAGAAACAAAGGGAACAACGGTACTTTACATGCCATTAGATTTGATTAGGTTGGTGTGTGAAAATTCAGATTGGTCAGTTTCTGGGCCATTGTCAGTTTGTCTGAAATTCATTTACACGTTAGTCAATGTTGACATTGCCCTCCAAGGATCTCCTGAAGCACCATTATCCAGCCTCTCATTGGTTGTGTGTTGTATGTAAATGTGTGTAATGACCATAATTAGCCTGGGCCCCTGTATGTTGGCTCTTGTCTAGATGGAGAAATGAGAAACCCGATGAAGTATTGCACAGTTACCTAGAACATCATGAAAGAACCCTGAGAATTTTCTCCTCCTATCACAGTGAGAAGGCTGGTGGCTGTCACTCGGGACAGTGGTAAGCAGGTGGTGTCACCCAAAATGAGCTGTTCAGCCAGCTTGCACATCATAGAACTTACTGTTACTTGACAAATCACTTAGACAATAATGCGTGGGGTGGGGAACCTTTATTCTGAAAAAGCCATTTGGATATTTATAACGTCATTGAGCACCGTACAAAATTATCATCTTAAAACAGCCTGCTATAGTTGGTCAAACTCACCCCTAATGCCTTGGCAGGGCCAGAGCAAATTATTTCGTGGGCCTTATATAGCCTGTGGGCCAGATGTTCCCCACTGCTGCCATAATGTGAACATTATTTATCACAGGAATATTAATTCTGTCCTAAAAAGTGATAACTGCTAACAGTTTTGTTTTTGAAACAGAAAGGGATGTAGGCTTATTTGTGTGGCTGCGCGCGCGCACGTGTGTGTGTGTGTGTGTGTGTGTGTGTGTGTGTGTGTGTGTGTGTGTGTGTACTGAAGATTTACTTGTTGTCAGAAGATAAAACCTCATGCTCACAAAAGAGAAAAATGGACCCCAGTTCTAAGAGAGCAAGTATTCATTTGCATAAATACTTTTTCCTGCCCTGGGGCTATAGTGAGTAGCAAGAGGAGAGAGAAGATTATTTCTTTGCTTCCTCAATAGGTCGACCTCACTTTCTCCTTGAATAAATGTGGTGCTAGTTTTCATGGATTTCTACAACCTGAGTTCTATAGCGACCCACAGCTATTTTCATTTGGGATCAGGCTCCCCTCCCCACCCTCTAGCAGAGTAGATTTCTGCCCCTTTACTTTTTTCCCAGAATTGAAGAAATACAAAATGACCTGGAAGTAGACATTAAGACCAAATGCACTTCTTTAATTCTTGTTTTCCTTTCATGAGCACATGTAATGATAATAACAACATGCTATTCCTGTCCCTCACTTAAGACTCACTTAAGCATGCCCTTTACTATCTGGATGATTTACAGATCATTTTGGTTTCTCTGGTGACAATTAAAATTCACATTCTGGTAATTATTCCCTTTTAGTGGAAATAATCTTACTGTTTTCTATGAGGAGCTCAGCAATAATAATAATAATAAAAAAAAGTCAAAACAAACAAAAAAGCCTTCAAACACTGATTAAATTAAAATAAAGGAAAATTGGCCCTTTGTCCTTGATTTAATTGGAGTTTTCAAAATGATAAATGGTAGTCATGAATGTTTTAAGGTTCACTGTAATGTATATTTTATTAACTTTGAATGCATCAGAATTTCTCTTTATTTTAGCTTTTTAAAAATAGTAAAATTGAAACCGTCTTGCCAAGATTTAAAGGGATATTAGTTCTCTCCTCACATATTCTGTCTGGTCTTGTGAGAGTGGCCCTTTGTGCCCAAGGACAACAGTTTCTTTGCAGCAAGGAATCTCAGATACTAAAAGACAGCCTCTCTTCAGTGGGGTCACTACAGAGGTGAAAGGAAATTTCAGTGCGTCACCTAAGGGACAATCTAATCCTCTTTGCTGGTACATCTGCTCTGGCAAGTTTTGCTCTGCAAATCAAAAGGCATCCCATTAATTAAAGTTCCTTTTTCTTTCATTTTTATTCAGCTTGTGAAATGTGACCAGTATTCAGAGAGAGAGAGAGAGAGAGAGAGAGAGAGAGAGAGAGAGAGAGAGAGAGAGAGAGAGAGAGAGAGAGAGAGAGTTCCCAGACATTTTAGTCACAAATATCTACCTAAGAGTGTGCACTGTGATTTATCTGGTTTTCACTTACTGTTCTTTCTCATCTTTTTTTTTTTTTTTTAAGAAGGCCCCCCCACCCCCCTTGGTAGAGTGCAATGCATTCAGAGAGCTTTACAAATCAAAGCTTTCAGCTCTGAGTCAGCACAAACTCATCTTTGTTCATGCAGTTCTCTATGAAGAAAAGAAGGCCGATTTTATGCAGGTTTCTATGGCTGGATTCACAAAGACATCTCTCTGTGTGCAAGCTCTTTGGCAGGAACATCTGACTCTGAGATCATCGTTTCAGTAAATGACCAGCTGCAATGATGAGAGAAAGAAAAATCATAAACTGGTTTATATAGTGATTTTCCTAAGGAGCCTAAAATATGGATTCATTCATGGGTAGGCACTTCAAAAAGGCAGCTCTTTGGTTGTGTCCCCATGTATAACCTAAGGCCTCCTCTGTATTTTTCTTTATCTCCAAACACACTTTGGATATTCATGGCATTTGTCTTGAGGAGGAAGTGAAGCTCATTTGCATTTCCCTGGGTTCCCCAGGAAATTCCCAGGGATCTTTATCCTTCATTTAAGGGTGTTTTCATGTGTTTGGGATCACATGAAATTATATTCTCACAGTGTTCTTCCAGGTAGGGAACGTTTCTTTAGCAATATGGAGAGGCACTGATTTTAGATTTCCAGTTGGCCCACAAGGAGATAGTTTGAGATTTCTAGGACACATGGCAAACATTCAGGATCAACAAAATAGTTTTATACTTCCAAAGCAAGCATTTTAAAAACCATCAACAGAACCTTATTTGTAATGAGGTTTGACAAGATAGACCTCAGAGATATGGAGCTACATACAGCAGATTGTGCTAGTATCACTTTCTTAAGAGTATTCTACAGTAGGTTCGTCCATATTTTGATTTAAACAGAACTTTTCAGATTAGATAAATTTGAGTGGAAAATAGTCTTAATATAATGAAACTTCTTTTAACTTGGGAATTCTCAGAACCTTACATATGCGAAAGCATGCTGTTTTTTCCTAAGAAATATTTATTTTCCTCACCCACCCCGCACAAGAACATCCATTGGCACTAGATTGAACTTTTGGGGAAATGCTGACCAAAACCAATGGAATGATTTACAATGGAAGCCTTCAAAAGCTTAGATTATCCCATGAGAAATAGCAAGAGGAACTACAGACATTTGTTTTAATATGAGTGTGTGAGATATTTATAGTCAGATATTATCTGAAACTAGCTATTCAGAAATCAATTACAGTGTAAAATAATTGTGCACTATACTTTTTCACCTAAAAGAATGCTGACTTTTTTTTTTACACGTAGATCCTTAGGGGATCTTAATTGGTTTGTGGATACACTGGTTGTATACTCTTATTTCTGAGGCATTATAGCCTATAGAAAGAGCTATAATAAAATGACAAGTATGGCTGCTTAAGTACATGGAAACCAAGCAGGTATCTGTTGCTCCTTCTGAATCCAGGGCTAACAAACAGAGGTTCCAGAAAATATATTTTTGCTATATTTAAGTATGATATACTTTTGCCATTTTATGAGAACTGTTAGCAAAGGCTTTGTTCATTCTTCTTTTCAATTATTTCAAGTAAAAAATATATTTATTGAGTGCCTACTTCATACCAGGTACATTGTGAATAAGACAGACATGGTCTCTGCTCACCTGGAATTTACTACTAGAGGGAAAAAAGAAAAAAAATTCCAAGTTTTATAATTTCTAGTTATGTGATAATTTGTTTATTTTTCCATTTGTGCATTGAGAACTGAGTAGATGGTGGAGGTAATGACTTATATTTTGAAAGAAAAATATATTGGATCTGTTAATGGTGAACAGCATCAGATGTTAGACCTTGGTCTTCCAGTTTAGTTAAGAAAGAATTCAGAGGCAAGACTCAAATACAAGTAAAAGTTTATTCAGAAAGTCACAGAGGTAGAAGAAATGAACCAGTTGGGCTGTGTAGATTCAGGAAACAAGTTATAGAGATAAAAGAAGGGCCCTTGAGGTTAAGAAAAGGAAAAAAAAGTATGCATCTTGAGGGAAGAAAGAGGGATGAAGAACACTGGCATGCTCTAGAGAGAGAGAGTGCATGCTCCCTGGGTCCTTTATCTTAAGGGGTTTTATCTATTTCCATAGGCAGGGATTTTATGGTAGGTCATAGAGGAAGATCTCAAAAGACTATTCATCAGCTTTGCCATGTTTGTCCTTTCAGGTTCCTGGTCTTTATTGATTGGTTGGTGCTAGGGGAATGGGGTCATTAGTTATTGTAGCTGGTCCTGATGTCCGTCATGGCATCATTTCATCTGGTTGCTGTTTTTCTGGACCTGGTGCTGAAACACTACTGAGGCCTAGATGTTATCTCCAGATTAATGAAAACTCTGTCTCTGTGGTCAACAGACCTGAGGTTTTGTTCTTAAAATTATTTGATGCAGGTCAGAACATCATTGTCCTGAGGGGTTAATGCTTAAGGGAGTGGTTGTGCGAGGGAGTAATATGAGGCTATTCTCCAGTTCCCTTGTTCCTTGTATAAGGGGGTCTACCATATGACTAGCTGCATATCATAAGAGGAAAGGTCAGAGGAGGGTCCAAACCACATGATCAGAGATATAAAGGTAAGGGGGTCTAAACCACATAACCAGTGATATGCTAGAGGATGAAAAGTTACCTTAGGGGTGAGGTTCTCCCCTATAATGCTTATGTTCCAATTTTTCCCATTGCTAGGCACCCGGGGCTTTCCATCCTGGTGATCTTCTGTACCTGGCCTATTGCTCCTAGTCCACTCGTGCTATCTAACTGCCTATTACAGTGGTTGGCAAACTGCGGCTCACAAGCCATATATAGCTCGTGAGCCACGGTTTGCTGCTCTGTTGACTAATGAGTTTGCCCACCACTGGCCTATTACATCAGATCCATCTTGAAAATTCCCTGACCCAGGGAGGGTATTCTTGCAGGCATTTGGCCTGTACTTCTTATAAACATCTTACAGTTACAATGACTCTATTTTGGGGCAGAAATTTATGAGGGTAAAGATGGGTCTTTTGAGTTATTTGCCCAGAATTGAGCAACTACTCCTATTTCTCCCTGACAGATGAATCACAGTTCAGAGGAGATACAATCAGTGTGCCAATTGTAAAAAAAAAAAGAAAAAAAAAGTGCTTTCTGTCTTGGAATCCCTGATACAAGTCTAAACTTACCTCAAGTTGTAAAATAAATCCTCAAGGCACATACCTCAGTACTTGATATACTACAACACATAAAGGAGCAGGTTGGGGCTTGGTTTAAGTGTGTTTTTCTTATGAGAGGAAAAAAGCATATGGCTGACTATGAAATAAGGCAGTGATAGGAAAGCTGTGGCAAAATGATTCTAAGTTATAAGTATTAATAATCTACACTAATTAAATGTAGCCATCTCATTGGGAAATTTTATTACCTAATTGAGTGGTATAAATTTTAATAAGTCAAGGAAATTATTTGATATTGATCAATTCAGAACACAATTTAGAAAAAGGATGATAATCTTGGCTTTTAGCCCTTGAGTGTATATGTTTTAATATATGCCTCTTTAGCTCTTTCTATTGTTTTAACAAATTACCAGTCACCTGTGTATTTTCTCCTGTAGTTTTCAATGTTTGTCTCAATGATGTTTCTGTATATATGTCTTTTTAAAAAAAATCCAGAACAATCTAGTCAATTCAAGTTTAATTATTTATTCAAGAAATATTTATTAAGTGCCTACTATTGACTAAGCTCTAAGATGGTTTTACATGTAGCTAGGAAACTCTTTTTGAAAAACCAGAGGCAACTTTATGTCATCTGCAATAAATTATCAGAAAGGATTTAAAAGCAATGGATATTTCTTCATGTTCAATATTTATTTTAGCCTCCATATTTCCTTTAGACTTTAAAGGACTGTGCCAAATATTTAAATCATCTCAATTGTTTGTAATCATAGTCTGAATAATTTTAGTATTAGAAATGTAATTGTAAATGTTATAAACAAACAATGCCATAAGTATTATAACTATTCTAACTTTAAATTTTAAATATATTATTACTAGAGGCCTGTTGAATGAAGATTCATACAATAGGCTTTCCTTCCCCTGGCTGCCAGGACCAGTTTTTCTCTGGAACCTGGGACCCAGGCCTTCCCTCTGGCTGTTGCCTTCCGTTTTGCTTTGGCCACTGGAGGCTTCACTCCAGCCCAAGCCTTCAGTCTCCTCTGCTCTGGCTGGAGTGCCACCCTGCCTCATGTCTGCCCTCGAGGGCAAGCGCTCACTGCTGCAGCTTTGTCTCTGCCCCAAGGGTCTGGCGCTTGTGCCACTTGGCCCTGCCCCCAGCTTCTGATTGTCTGGTAGCATAGCCAATCAGGAGCCAAGGTACAGTCACATTTGCATGTTACTCTTTTATTAGATAGGATAATTTATAGCTTATTCTCTTATAAAGTGCATCTTAGGTTAAATTTATAACAATAGGAATTGCAAAAAATGATAATTAAAGACCATAGCCTCTTATTTGATTTCTTGTTTTTATTTATTTACATATTATGACCCATGTTTTATATGATGTATTATATCAGGTAGAGACTGTTTCCACTCTTTAACTTTTATGGCTTTATTCCACAAGTAGATGAGGCACCAGTTCATGCAAATGACTTCTTCTCCCTCATTCACCAATCTCTGCAGAAGCTACACTGTCAGTGTTTGAAGGATTTTAAATGGATTAAAAACAAACATCATTATAAAAATGTCAAATTCTTAATATCATTACCAATAAATATACTTTGAAATCAGCCAAATTATACTCTTTTTAATTACTGAAAGATGAAACACTTTTAAAATTTTAAAGACTGTGGCAATTAACTCATTTTGCTTAACTAAATTGACATCTTGAATGATTACAGATTAATTAATTTATTCAATTCTATTTTACATGTGTGATGTGTATGAGAAAGAAAGAAAGATTAGTACTTGCCAGGAGGTATACTAGGAGCTGAATTTACAGCAGCAAATAGAACAGATAACACTCCCTGCTTCTGTGGAACTTAATTCCAGTAGTGGGAAGACCAACAACCAACAAATAGCTATTTAATAAAAGACTAGGTAATGTTATGTTTTAAATAGAGCTATGAATAAAATTAAAGTATAGAAGAAAATGGAGAGGAGATGTTGGATGTGGTGAAGGAGAACGCCCTCTCTGAGGAGGCCATATTTGAAGATACAAAGTCTAGAACCAATGTTTTCATTTATCTGGAGAAGAGCATTTCATGTAATTGAGAAGGCTCAAAGGCAGAAGCATGCCAGCTGTGATTCAGTAACAGCAAAGTAGCCAAGAAGTGAAGGAGGCAGAGAATGAAAGGGGAGGCACTAACTATGGGGCAGTTCATACCTGACAGTTAACCAGGGGCAAAGCAGATGAAGGTCCATGTTGAATATTTAAAAGTTATAAATCCAGCTAACATACCCTTAAATAAAATGTTTTATCCTCCTTCATTAACCTTTATAACATTCATGAGGCCAAGGCTGGTGAATAAGGAGTTGATCCCTGGTCCTTGATCTGTCCCCTTCTCTTTTTGTCTTCAGCTATAGTCTATATTTTGAAAGATTATACATATGTATGGACAACCCACACCATTATATCCAAGCTTCACTCTCACCTCTGCAAACAGCTACCTCTTGGCTACCGTGGGCCTAGAATACACACCCGCATCGAAGCCTGTTTCTATTGAGATAGATCATGTAGAAAAACTAATGGCCTGATGCATGAAATTTGTGCATGGGGCTGGCCCTCACAGCTGCAGCAACTGCCTCAGCCCTCATAGCCCTGGCTTTGTCCAGAAGATCATCTGTAAGGACGTCCAGAAGGTCATTTGGCTATCCAGTCTAATTAGCATAATACTATTTGGCTATCCAGTCTAATTAGCATAATACTATTATTATAGATAGATTGCAGCTCTGGAAGTGGGAATCCTGGGCCTCTGGAGAAATAGGTCATGTTTTGGGTACCTTGGATACTCAATATATTGGAGACTCCTTATCTGGTGGTGCGTATGTGGGAGCAACTGGTAGTATAGTGGGAGTGAGGCCAGAGCTGGGCTATCCAAAGCGCAAGTTCCAGACTGGGTTCTAAGAATGGCATCAAAAGGCCTTATAGGTCTTGATGAGAATTTGGCTTTTAATGTAACAGATGTGGGAGAACATTGAAGTATTTTTATTTACCTTTTCAAAGTTTTACTCTGGCTGCCATGTGGATTGTAGCCTAGAGCAGTACAAAAATTATGAGGCAATTGTACAGTTTTAGACAAGAGGTGGTGATCTTTATGGATTTCTATTAACAGCTGTTAGTTATTGATAAACAAAATACTCTCATATTCTTACAAGCTCTTTGAAAACCAAGAAAACAGATTTTTCTGTAGGAGAACAAAAGTGAGAACTGAAAGCTTCTACACGCACACAGCTTGCCATCTATATTCCGTGTCTATATTATTCAGCTAACTTCACTAACACAATGTTACTGTTCCACTATTTTTATCAACATGACTTTATTATTTCAAGAAACTCTTGCCCAAGAAGATATAAGTTGCAAATAGCTTTATTGTGTGCTCTAGGAACTAACTGGAAAAAATATTAAATGAACATAAGGCTGTCCAACTTCTCTATAGACAGCATCAAACTACTCTTACTTTTCAAGACACTTCGAAAACTTCTAAAAAAAACAAACAAATCCTGATTTTGCCATGTTCATCAATTCTAATTTTTTATATCATAATTTCTACAAAATCTCAATAAAGTTCTTTTCATTGAAAAGCTATCTTAAACTGGTATCAAAATCTCATAACTCTCCCAACTTGTCCTTTCCACCAGAGGAGAGTAGTGTTCCTTATCTCAGGAGGAATAAATTCAGCTTTGTCTTATCAAAAGATTCTTTTGGTGACATTTGTAATGATGTAGTCTTTAGTAATCTTGGCAGCCCATTGAGATCTGGTCTAAACTTCACAGTTCTATAGCCCAAGAGTCTCAATCTGGGAACAAAGCAATCTTCTTGCCAGAGGAGAATCAAATTTCCCTATCGCTCATGGGAGCAAGGTGGAGGCTCTTGGGGTAATACTGAAATGAGAATTTTCAGAAGCCAGAGGATGGGATGTGGGGAAAGGCTTTATTTGCATGAGGTTACATTTCATGGGTTTCAAAGTTTCATCTCCAGTAAGCCAGTCCTGAAAGAGGGGCAGCTGGGGGTTCAGCAGAGCCAAAAGGATGGCCAGTGTCCAGAGTGCCCACTCCATGGTCTGTTGGGTGTGGTTCAGCATCCAAGTTAAAGTCCATTATTCCATCGTGGGGGCCCCATATGGCCGTGAACTATGTAGGTGCAACAGAAGTTCCAGGGGCCCAGCGCCCTCTCGCTAAGAGAAGAGAAAGTGCCTCTTTGTCTAGAAGTTTATATATTCCGGTTTCCTATGTGCTTGCAGTGGCCACACCAGTCCTAGCCACTGATTTGTTCCCAGGTGTGATTGATGGACAAGCACCTCCCACATCACTCATATTACGGGGCATGCATCTAAGCTGCCTTTGTCCAGTTCCTTCCCCCATCAATGAGCAGGCAACAGACTCGGACAATGTTAAACGCAGCTTTTTGGCAAAGCTGCATAAATGGCATGCCCTTTTCCTTCTTTCCTGTTAAATAATAACCAAGTTAGTACAAAGGCATCACTCAGATTTCTTGAGCTTTCAGCTCAGGAGTATTGCATTGGGATTAACCTTCTATTTCTATCTTTTCTTCCACTCCCCAAATACTTACTTTATTTTGTCTTCTAGGAAGAACAAGCCATTTAATGGAACTTCTTTGGTTATCTAATCAGTTTTGTAGATCTTCTATTCTCCCTGGAAATCTGCCTTAATACTGTGATATTGTAAACACTGAATAAGCTCAAAATGATGCTATCCTGTTTTTAACAAGATATGAGTTGCTTTCCAGAGACAACAGCAAAACCTCAAGTGATGCAGCGAAAGTGTGCACAGACAAGAGAACTTCAGCCTCCCACTGCACGCAGAACCAAAGTGTTCCCCAACTTAAGTGGAAATTGAGCACCTGAACCCTTTCAGAAGTGAAGGTCCGTTGAGTAGTAAGGAGAATAGGAAGATTCTGAGGGTGACTTAAAATATTCCAAATTTTATAGGAAACCAGGGGGATTTACAAAAGCTAAATAAGTTAAACAAGTCTTTTGGAGGCTATTGCCAGTCTTTCCTGTGAAAATATGTGGACTCCATTCCAGTACTCTAAGCAAAGGAAGGAAGCATTCAGAAACTTTAGCGATAGATTCTTAACCACTCTTAGCATTCAAGTGTAGCACCTGAAACACTTGTAACCTTAGTGCTCTTGCCACTTTTTGTAAATAGCCTTAAGCCAGAAATACAGGAAATTCTATTGCTATCTTCCTCCCATTCTTCTTGCTTTACTGAAGAATGTAATGCTTGTCTACTTGCTAAAGAATGTAATGATGGTCTAACCTCTGTTTTCTTACTTCTCATGCTCTGAATAGTTTTATTTTAAACTCCTTTAGAAAATTTAGACTTAATTAATGGGTCATGCTTTAAGACTATACCAAAAAATACCAGGTAAATTATGCTTTAACTAGGGGCCCAGTGCATGAAATTTGTGCACTGGGGGTGACTGGTCCCTCTGCCCAACCTGCCCCCTCTCACATACTGGGAGCCCTCAGGGGATGTCCTACTGATGGCTCACCCCTGGCCTCCCCAAAGCTGAAAGCCTCTGCCCGATGCTTTCATCCTTGGGCAGGGGATCTTGGCCAGGGTACCCCAGCCAGCAATCGTCCTGCCATGGGGCTGATCCACTGGCTGGCTCCGCCCCAGCTCCAGCCTGCCTGCCCAGGGCAGCAGCCATCTTGGTTGGGTGTTAATTTGCATATTGCTCCTGATTGGCTTGTGGGAGGGGCTTATTGGGTGTAGTGAAAGTGTAGTCAATTTGCATGTTACTCTTTTATTAGATAGGAGGCTCTCTGCTAAGGCAAAAAATCTGCCAAGATGATAGAACTTCTTGTGGTGATCAGAGCTTTCTGACTAGCTAAAGAGTAGCATAAATCTTAATAGTAGATATGCTTTGGGGTTGTTCATAGCTTTGTAATACTTTGGAAGCAAAATGGGTTCTTGACTTTGAAAGAAACCCTAATGAATAATGGCTAGCATATTAAAGAAATTTTGAGTACTCTAATGATATTATATTATACTAGTGACCTGGTGCATGAAATTCATGCACATTAAAAGGGAATTAATTAGAGCAAATATTTTAATATTGCTCTTTTCCCTTTTTCTATAATAGAAGTGTCAGAGATGAAAGAAAATTAATAAAATGTACATGAAAATCTCCATTCCTGTCAGAGTATGGGGCATGCCATGGGACCCAGAGTCAAGTCTCCTCCCACCCGTGTTTACCTTGAAATCACTTTGAAATCGCACAAGACCCAGACTTGGCCAGCCCTACCCCCATGAAGCCCCACAGGGCAGGGAGCACAGCCTCAGGTCCCTGGCTTGGCACTGGGTGGGGGGCACAGCCTCAAGTCCCCCATCAAGTGCTATTGGCAGGGAGCATGGCCTCAGGTCCCCCAGCACAGCCTTAGGTCCCCTGGCCAGGCGCCAGGTCAGGGAGTGCAGCCTCAGGTCCCCTGGCTCGGCCTCATGTCCCTTGGCCCTGGCACCAGGGCAGGGGGTACAGCCTTAGGACCTCCAGTTTGGCCTCAGGTCCTCCCGTGCTGAGGTGGGGGGTGTTGCCTCAGGTGTCCCATCAAGCCCCTCTGGGCAAGGGGGTGCAACCTCAGGTCCCCTGGCCCAGCACAGGAGCAAAGGGTGCAGCCTTAGGTCCCCTGGACTGGCTTCAGGTCCCCTATCCCGAAGCCAGGGGATCTGGTGCACCACCAGGCCGCAGCCCACGGCCCTGCGAAGCTGCCTCTGCCGCCGCCCACACCCGCCCCGCCCACTGCCTCATGCTGCTCGTCCCCGCCCCCAGCTCGTGATTGGCTGGTAGCGTAGCAAAGGTACGGTCAAATTTGCATGTTACTCTTTTATTATATAGGACTAGAGGCCTGATGCACAAAATTCATGCAAGAGTAGATCTTCCTTCCCCCAGCTGCTTGAACCAGCTTCCTTCTAGCACCCAGGACCAGGGCTTCCTTCAAAGCCATGGCTTTTTCTGGAGGGACATCCAGAAGGACATCTGATCTAATTAGCATATTATACTTTTACTAGAGGTGAATGAAATTCATGCACGGGGGTGGAGGGTGTCCCTCAGTCCAGCCTGTACCCTCTCCAATATGGGATCCCTTGAGGGCAGTCAGACATCCTTCTCAGAATCCAGGACTGCTGACTCTAAATTGCTCACCTGCCTGCCTTCCTGATTGCCCCTAACTGCTTCTGCCTGCCAGTCTGATCATCCCCTAACTACTACCCTGCCAGCATGATTGATGTCTAACTGCTCCCCTGCCAGCCTGTTTGCCCCCAACTTCCCTTCTCTGCCGATCTGGTCAACCCTAACTGCCTCTCCTGCAGCTTGATCACCCACAACTACCCTCCCTTGCAGGCCTAGTGTCTCCCAACTGCCCTCCCCTGCTGGCCTGATTGCCCACAACTGCCCTCCCTTGAAGGTCTGGAATCTCTCAATGGCCCTCCCTCACTGGCCATCTCATGGTGGCCATCTTATGTCCACATGGGGACAAGACCTTTGACCACATGGGGGCAGCCTTCTTGTGTGTTGGAGTGATGGTCAATCTGCAAATTACTCTTTTATTAGATAGGATAGAGGCTTGGTGCATGGGTGGGCCAGTTGGTTTGCCCTGACAGGTGTCCAGGATCAGGGTGTAGGTTCTCTTGGGGCATGGGGTGGCCTGGGTGAGGGGCCTGTGGTGGTTTGCAGGCTGGCCACACCCCCCAGTGACTCAAGTGGAGGCCCTGACATCTGGGATTAAATTATGTTCTACAACTGAAACTTTGTAGCCTTGGGCGGAGCCAAGCCTTCTGTTCGCTCTATGGAGACAGCCATTTCTGTTTAGGTTTATTTAAATTATATAATTGAAACTTTGTAGCCTAGAGTGGAGGCCTAGGTGCTAGGGCTGTAGAAGCTTGGCTTCCTCCATCACCTGGGCAACCCCAGCCTCTGCTTTCTCCAGCTCCAGGGCTGCCGCCATTTCTCTTGGGTTTATGTAACTTCTATAATTGAAACTGTAGCATTGAGTGGAGGCGTAGGCCAGCAAGGGCAGGTGGAAAGCTTGTCTTCCTCCATTGCCAGGAAAACCCATGCCTCTCTCCTGCTCTCAGTGGCCGCAGCCATCTTGTTTGGAGTTTATTTGCTCCTGATTGGCTGGTGGGCATGGTGTGGCTTTATCGGAAGTATGGTAAATTTTCACATTACTCTTTTATTAGATGGAATTATTATAGATGTGGCCATTATAAAAGAAGAAGCTTATTCAAAATTGGATACCATGGAGACTAAAACTCTGACTGACCATTATGCCAGACAGACAGGAACACCAAGCTCCTTACCCTCATGATACACCAAGAGCCTAAGTCTTCGGAGAATTTCCAAGAATCTTCTAAAAATATCAACTATTGACTTCAGAGTTAGATTATAAGCACAGTGCAAGTTGTGTAAAGATAACTTTTGATGCTCTTAGGATGTCTGCCTCATAGCACCAGAAGACCTCAAATGGAAATTTGCAAATATTTTATAGGAAATTACCTACCACATCAAGAATAAATTGACTATGCATAATCAACATAGATAAGACAATTGCACTAAAATTTCTGAGGGTGGTCTGGTTCAGGTATCACCTGCCACCAGCATAATGCTAATAAAACTATAAAGGATTGGACAAGGGTCAAAGGCCCAGGATGCCTTTGGCACACCTCCAAACGGACTTCAGAAAACTAACCCCCCAAATTTTTAAACCATTTTATTGAAATATGATTGACATACATAGAACTGTACATATTTAAAGTATACAACTTGTTGACTTTGGAGGTAAGTAAACACAAGTAAAACCATCATCCTGCCCAACCAGCATTGCTCGTTGTTGACCATCGGCCTATGAACAAGGAGGTCACGGTTCAATTCCCGGTCAGGGCACATGCCCAGGTTGCAGGCTTGGTCCGCAGTAGGGGGCATGCAGGAGGCAGCCAATTTAGTGGTATTCTTATTGATGTTCCTATCTCTCCTCCCTTCTCTCTAAAATCAATAAAAATATAAAAACAAAAAAATCATTACAATCTATACCATAAACATATCCATCACTTCCCAAAGCTTCCTCTCACACAATTTATCCCATTATCCTATGTATAAGACATTATTTTTTTCTAAAATCATTAGACTGAAAATCGAGGGGTGTCTTATACATGGAAGTCAGCTGAGAAGGGAACTGAGTGGGTGCATAGCTGCCCATACCTTGCCCTAACCAGGCTTCCTCCAATCATGAGCCTTATTGTTACTGACACCAGCTGATGCCATAATTGGAGGTGGAAGAAGAAAGTGTGCAGACGCTACAAGGGCCCAGAGCATTTGGAGCCCACAAAGATGTCAAAAAATTTAAAAAAAGGTAAATACCGGTAAGTGATTGTCTTACTCTGCAAAATTCAAACTGAATCTAATAAACTATGCAAAAGAGAATGGCATTAGAGCTGCAAAGAGACAGTTTGGACCTCCTCCCACTGAGTGTATGATCAGGCAGTGGAGAAAACAGGAAGAAGAACTCCTTAAGATGCCAAAAAAGAAGAAGGCCTTAAGAGGAAAACTAGCAAAATGGGCAAACTTGGAGCAAAACCTTAAGGCTTGGATTATGGAGCAGCGCCAGAGTGGCTTATGTGTGTCAACCAAGCTTATTCAATGTCAGGCAAGAATGTTTGTGAGCAAAATTAACATTGTTCATTTTACAGGAGAGGCAGAATGGTGCTTCAGTTTCATGAGGAAAGAAGGGTAGGCCATGAGAACACTAACAAAGTTAGTTCAGAAAATGCCACTAATTTATGAGGATGATCTCAGATATATAGACAGTGACTCAGAAGACACTGAGTGATATATTAAAAGTGAAAAAAGTTGATTATGTCTGGAACTAATAGTGATGAAGAAGAGAGTGAGGGGGGAAATGCAACATTTTCAGGGGGGCTAGCAATTTGAATCTGTGCCAGAAATCTAATGCACATTCTTGTGAGGCTATAGTCTAGTCACTGCCCCTTCTTGAATTATCTGATCCTATAAGACCTGTTTACCTAAGTACTACTCCCATTTGAGAGGAGCCATAAACCACGAACAATACACAACCTCCATACAGTTATCAGTGCTGGCGTAAGGCCAAGCCTTTAGGCATGATCTCAAGGCCCCTATGCCAACACAAGGGGCTTTCTGCGAAGCCCATGAAAGGCTTGTAAGTCTCATCCCATATTTGGGGGACAAAGAAACCAAAAAGGTATAAAGGGAAAGCTTCCTCCATATTGGCTTGCTCAGGATTTGGAGAGAAACAGTCTCCCCCCTGAGTCCTGTACCAGTACATGTAAAACATCTGAAAATAAATGGCTTTTTCCTGTGCCTCCGGTACTCCTGCATATTTTTCGGTTGCCTGGTAAATTCTGTAACAAGAGCAGTGATGCAACAGAGGCTGAAAAAGTGATATGCTGCATAAATCATTGTACTGGTATATGAACATTACCTGCGGTAATTACTAAATAAAGATGTCTTCTGTTTTATATTTAAAATATTGAATTCTTAATTTGGGGTTGTAAAAGTGGGAGCATCTTACATATGGGGGTGTCTCTTACATGAATAAATATGGTAATTTATTTGGTTTGCAAATATTTTCTCCCATTCTGAATATTGCCTTTTCACATTTTTTATTGTTTTCTTTGCTATGCAGAGGTTTTTAGTTGGCTATAATCCTAATGTCAGGAAGCTTCCCCCTGTTTTTTCTCTAGGGTTTTTATAGGTTTAGGTCATATGTCTAATTTGTGTTTTTTTATTGGATTTATTGAGATGACATTGCTTAATGAAATTATACAGGTTTCAAGTGTACATCTCTATACTACATCATCTGTCACTCCTTCCATCATTTATCTTCCCTTTACCCTCTTCTTCTTCCCTCCACCCCTTTTCCCTCTGGCAATCACCATACTATTGTATGTGTCTATTTTGTTTGTTTGTTTTGCTTAAGCCCTTCACCCAGCCCTCTAACCCTCTGGTCCTCTAGTAGCTGTCAGTCTGTTCTCTGTATCTACGAGTCTGTTTACATTTTGGTTGTTTATTTCATTCTTTAGATGCCACATTTAAGTGAAATAATATGGTATTTGGCTTATTTCACTCTGCATAATACTCTCCAGGTCCATCCATGCTGTTGCAAAATCTAACATTTTCTTTTTTTTAATGGCTGATTAGTATTCCACTGTGTAAATGTACAACCGATTTTTTTATCCACTCATCTACAGATGGACACTTGGACTGCTTCCAAACTTGGCAATTGTAAATAATGCTGCAATCAACATAGAGGTTCACATATTCTTTAAGAGTCAGTGTTTTGGGTTTCTTCAGATAAATTTCTGGAAGTGTGATTGCTGGGTTATGTCTAGGTCTTTAATTCATTTTGAGTTGACTTTTGTGCTTGATGTAAGATAAGGGTCCAATTTTACTTTTTTGCATGTGGAAATACAATTTTCCTAACACTATTTTTAAAAAGCACTTTCTTTTTCCCACTGCGTAGTCTTGGAACCTTTATAAAAAATCAATTGAATGTATATGTGCGGGTTTATTCCTAGGCTTTATATTCTGTTCCTTTGGCACAATAGATGATTAATATATTCTGGTCAGCTTGTTCCTTGGATTTTAAAAGCATTTTTATGCTGGAGAATTGGGCTTTAATAATATCTCCTAAAAAAATCACTTAATTTTGTATTTCCATCCTAGGAAGACCCATTCTATCTGTCCAGTAAGTAATGAGAGTATCCGTTTTACTAGGACTGCAGTTAAAAAGATTTGTGTAGTTCTTCCACTGAGAAACTTTACTGTACATATTGGTCCCCAATCTCTAGGAAAGGAAGAAAGAACAAACAGAATTGTAGAACTCAAATCAGCAAAACTTTCATAAAATATCAAACTTCTGAGATCTAAGGTATTGCCAATTGAGACCAAATCCTGGGATTCATTGCCTCTCACATTATCTTAAATGTTGATATAGAACCTGCAATTCTGGACTCTAACCTACTAAAAATAAATATGGTCAAATACTGCAAGAAATTTAGGGAATACATGCAGTATTATCATCAAGAGGTTTGCACAGACTTTATTTATATTCTTTCTAAGCAACCATTGAATGACGTCAAAACTAAGACCAGTTCTAGAAAAGCCCATCAAGTACTGTTCATAACTAGAACATTGGCAAAATTCCCAGTATTTGCTTCTTGGGTTTATGTCTCTCATAGAAAGAGGAACAAACGATTTTTGAATCACTAAGATGGTCCTTCGCAAAGATCTCAAGATGACTTTTTGAATCTCTCCAGAAGCAGACAATCTTCTAAAGGAGATAGTTTGAATTCAAGCTCTTCGGACAGAGGAGATAATAATGTGCTATATAGAGGACTTCCATTCAGGATACACAGAATAAGACTTCAGATTGCAATAGTTAAATCTGTGATATTTTGTTTTTTGGGTTGTTGTTTTTTAGACATTTCTTTTCTTCTCTTGCTGTATTAAGGCCATCTTTAACTATGTTACTTTAAGAATCCTATTCCTAAATTTTAATGTTTGCCTTCTTAATCATTCCATTGTATGAGTCTCATACATGTCTGCAATTGACTGGTAAACTAAAGCAATGGAAAGCACATGTTCCATTGGGAGCCAGCCAGCTTTCCTTGGTACCAGTTCCTTATAATAAACCCATTATTTTCTAGATAACTGCATTTGACTGCTAGCTGACATTTAGGGTATAAAACCCCACAACAGACCAGACAGCAAGAAATCTGAAACGCCATGTCACATTGTACTTAGAAAAGGAAGTTCCTGCTTTCACTAAACCAACATTAAGTGATCTTTTGTTGGGCTCTGCTTTTGAAGCTGAGCCTTCACAAAAATAGAACTGAGAAGAGAACCAGGGTACAGATGGTGTATATGGTACCTGAAGGCCACCAGCTTTCAAAGATCTCAGAGAGACACTTTTTCTTTGGCTGTAGATCTACTTAAGGATCTTGACACTGAAAACTTCACCGACTGCTGCTGGATCGTTCTTAACAAGTGGTGCCAAACTGAACACTATTTGATAACCCATTAGGATAGATTGTCAAAAAACGGATCATTGGCTGGCTCCCAATGAGCAGTAATGGATCTGCGTACAAAGGACTACTGACTTCTACCTGCCAACTGGACAGGGACTTGTTATTTTAGTAATCTGATCCCTATCTTCAGCATAGTCTCTGCATCAAACACCCAGGGACCATTTTGGCCCACCCATTTCCCCCTTTAGAAAAAGTTCTCTATGTGCTTTAAAATAAGCCTGATGAGTAGGAATAATCCTACATGCCATGGTTCATAGATTCGCAAAAGAGCTAGAGAGTGCCACCAAGAGAGGTGTCCCTTTATAAATGCATGAACTTCAACAAGTCTTGGTTCAGAATAGAGTTTCTTTAAATATAATATTGGCCTTGTAGGTGGGACTATATGCTGCTTTAGGGGATGAGTATTGTGCTTACATTTTTATTTTTAAATTAGATTTATTAGTATGATGTTTATTATCAGATTATATAGGCTTCAAGTGTACATTTCTATAACACATGGTGTGTATATTACATGTGTGCCCACCACCCAAAATCAAATCATCTTTCATCATCATATATTTGGCCCCATTTACCTTTTAGCACCACCCTCCCTTTCCCTCTGGTTACCACCATATTGTTGTCTATTTGATTCAGTTTTATATCCCACATATGAGAAAAATCATGTTTTTTTCTCAAGTTAATATAACTATTTTTAAAAAATATTTATGGCTGAAATTATTACATATGTCTCCCTCTTATTCCCATTGACCTCTTCTAACCCACCTCTACCCCCTGCCTTCGGTCTTTACCACCCTAGTGTCTGTGCCCATGGGTTATGCATACACGCATATAAGTTCTTTGGTACATTTAAACCATGGTATACTATGTAGCAATAAAAAAGAAGGATCTCTTATCCTTTGAGACAGCATGGAGGGACCTGGAGAGTATTATGTTAATCAAAATAAGCCAGTCAGAGAAAGACAGGTATCACATGATCTCACTCATATGTGGAATCTAATGAACAAAATAGACTCAGAGACATAGAAGCATGGAACAGACTGGAATCTCAGAGGGATGTGTGGGAGGATGAGTAGGTGGGAAGAGATCAAGCAAAATCATATGGTCCTTAGTTTTTTCTGACTTATTTTGCTTAGCATAATATCCTCAAGGTCCATGCATGTTGTTGCAAATTGCAGCATTTCATCTTTTCTTAGGACTGACTAGTATTCCAGAGTATGTCTTCTTTATCCAATCCTCAATAAAAGGACACCTTGGTTGTCTCCATGTCTTGGCCACCATGAATAACGCTGCAGTGAACATAGGGGTGCATATATCTTTGTGAATAAATGTTTTTGAGTTTTGGGGGTAGATACCCAGAAGAGGGATTGCTGGGTCATATGGTAACTCTATTCTAAATATGTTGAGAAACTGACATATTGTTTCCTTGTAGCTATACCTGTCTACATTCCCACTAGCAGTGAATGAGGGTGCTTTTTCCTCCTCAACCTCTCCAACACTTGTTATTACTTGTCTTGTTGATAATAGCTATTATAACAGGTCTCAGGTGAAGTTCTAGGAAGAGCAATCAGGCAAGAGAAAAAATAAAAGACATTCAAATTGGGAATGAAGAAGTAAAAGTGTCACTTTTTGCAGATGACAACATAAATAACTATTAGAAACAATGAACAAATATAGTAAATTTTCAGGATGCAAAATCAATGTACACAACCCCACTGTTTTCCTGTATATTAATAATAAAAGTTCAGAAAAAGAAATTGGAAAAAAATTCCTTTTGCAATTGCAACAAAAATAAAATACCTAGGAATAAAATTAACAACAAATATGAAGGCCCTACATACTTAAAAAAAAAACATTATTAAAAGAGATTGGAAAAGACGCAAAGAAATGGAAAGATGTACAAATAACCAACAGATATATGAAAAGATCCTCAACTTCACTAGCTATTAGGGAAATGCAAATTAAAACTACAGTGAGATACAACCTTATACCTGTGCTTACATTCTTCCAAACATCTTTTGATGTATTTAATATCATGAAAAAGGTTTAGGAGGGAAGAAACCATAAGATTATCATAAGATTATCATTTTGGCTAATAACCTCTCTTGCTATTTTGGCTCTTTGATTTGAAGATGAGACCTATTCTCTGTCCAATGTGGACACCTTGACTCCTGACTGACAAGTGAATTACAAACTCTAATAATAGTTCTTCTCTAATTATTTGTATGGTTATGGTGTTCTGATGTATGTCCTTCATGTTTTTAATATTGCTGAGCAGCCACTGTACCAACTAATGATAATTCAACAAAAGGAAAACCTGACACTGGTGGAGATTGAAACAACCAACTCTGAAAATATGATGTATTGCCATTACCACTCACGTGATGACAATTTGGATTGATCATATCCCCTGATGTTAGTGGACTTGCTCACAGCCCAGGCTAATGAGAACAGTGAGAACTGAAACAACTTACACCAGTGATTTTCAATCAATGTGCCACAGAATTTTTTAAATATACAATACCTGACTATTTAGTCAGGGCTACTGACCTCTTTTCTCTTAAATTGTCCAATTTTATAAATGATCACAGCCAACAATAATAGCCATCCAGTTTGAATGAATAAAACTTATACCTATTTTTTTCAGATCAGCAAAAATATAACCATATATTTTGGTATGACACAGGATTTTAATAGTTTATGGTGTGTCATGAGATGAAAAAGGTGGAAATCACTAATCAACACACATTTTGCTTAGGGTTTACATAAACATGACTAATATTTGGCTATCATCATTAACATGATTGTTCTTCATCAACATTAATTTACCATTCTAGGAAGCTCTTATCTAGAAAAATGAAAGATGCAAATAATTTTATAGTGTGTTCTAGGACTTCCTGAAAAAGGCATTTAAATAAATTCCAAACTCTTCAATTGTTCAGCAGATAGCATCAGAAAACTGTTCACATTCCTAAACTCTTTGAAATTCATGCTTCAAAATACTTACTTGCTGTGTTCACCAGTACTAAATAATAATGATCTGTACCAATTCCAATCAAGCCCCTGCATTGAATATCTATCTTAAAACAGACTCCTGATCCTTACAGATACCAACATTTTGCCATTCCTTTTCTATGCTATTAAAACTCTGTCAAGATTATGCTTTTCCTTACTATGGTAAGTATACAGCGAGCTTAATGAACATTGTTTTTATTTTAGACATATTAGTGGGCTAAATATTATCCCATTTTGAGTTTAATTTGAACTTTTCTGATGACTATTAATATTTAGACACTTTTCACATATTTATGAAAATCTACATCAGTACAAAAACACCCCCAACAATTTATAACAAAAAATTGATAATGATGAATTAAAGTCAACAATAACATAGAATTAAAGACAAATAAAAAAGAGCATCAAGTAAATGCTATAATTTACTGAAAATGACACTGATTATAAATTAATAATAGCATGAGAGTACTACAAAATATCAGAAATCTCAGCTATCTGAAGAAATGTGCCCAGTAGGACTTTACAAAATTGTCAAGCATAGCGTGACAGCCAGGTTTCATTACAGAATGTTGCATTAAAGTCTTTAGAAAACTCTTCTAACAGAGCAATTTTGGTTTATGAATGACAAATATTAATGAATCTTAATAGCTCACTTAATAGTTTTCTATTTCAGTCCTTGGATCATACTTAGATCATTCATCTAAGAGTTGGTTCCACAAAATGAATACCACTGTGATATTTTCTCAAAGGGCAGGTTTACTAATGGATTTTCCATATCTAAACATTAATAAAGTAGAATCTTAAAATGCTCATCTTAGAAAATAATATTCTAAGTTATCCAACAACAATATATATTTAGAAAGTATTTATTTGTGTCCCATATGCACTATTAAGAATGACATCATTTAAGAGGTTTATTAAAAAGTGTATAAGTTCCTACTATATTACAGACACTGGTAAAAGGTGTTATTTTTCTGGGGAGCCTAGTTTTCCCAGAAACATTTATTTGTTAAATAATTAGCAATGTAGTTGCATAAGATAAACTTTACTCATTAAACAGTTTCCTTAACAGTGCTGCAAGCTCTACAAAGACAGCTCAATATTATTTTAAATTTGCTCTAAAATTGTTAAAATTGAGGCAAACTAAAATTTTACTTAAAAGAAAAAGTAGATCAATAATCATTTATATAAACCATAATAATACCCAGCAGTTTTTAAATGAGCTTCAACCACGTTTTCTAAAGTGAACTGCCAGAAACATTTTCTTTGAGGAATGAAAAATAGACCCTTAGGGCCAAACTTCCAGTCTCGGGCTTTGCTCCACCTAATGTTCCTAAAATTCTGATAGAAAATATTGAAACAAAATTTATTTTTATTAATCTTATAAAATTATTTGCAATAACAGCATAGAATTATTATTTGTAGCTCACCAAGGATTCAAGATCTCACAATAAATAGTGTGTTTTAGCATGCTATTTATAAACAGAAAATAACCTTTTGGTATAAACAATTTGTAAATTTGTAAACAGACATGAAAAGCAGCATAGTTTTTTATGAAAATAGATATTTTTTAAAAGTATAGTTTAGGAGAACCAAGATGGTGGCATAAATAAATACCTGTACTCTCCACCTCCCACAACCACATCCAAATTACAACTAAAATACAGAACAACTATTATTTAGAACTGCCAGAGATCTGGCTGAATGGAGTCTTGCACTGGAGACATAAAGAAGAAAATCACATTGAGACTGGTAGGAGGGGCAGAGGCAAGGAACTGGGTGATCCAGTACCCATGTGTGGCTTTTTTAAAATCAGGAGGTATATCTTCACCCATCATAGAGCTGACTGGGGGCTATATCTGAGTTTCCATCAGTTTGGCTCACACTGTTCACTCACTCTGCCCTTGAGATTCTTTAGATCCTGCCCCATTCAATTTGCAGCCCCACCCAAGCTCTTTGCAGCTGCTTTTCCATATGAATGGCCTGTCCTGGCTCAGGCTTCAGACTCTTCTAAAATATCTGAAACAAGCAGAAGCTGGTGTGAGTGTGCCCCCACATCTATCAATAAGAGTCCCAAGACCTGGAACTAGCACCAGATCACTTTGCTTCACAGTTTGGCCTCTTCCTGGGCCCTCCCAACCCCAATACCAATAGCCAGGTGCAGATAGCTCTGTATTTCCTGCTGGGTAGCCCCAGGCAATAGCTGACTTTGCACTTCTGGGGAGGCCCCAGAGCCAGTGAACCTGATGGACAGCTTCAGGCCATACCACATTGCAACTCTACACATCCACAAGTGACACACTCAAGGAACAGACTCAGTGAGCACCAAAGCCCCACTGAAGTAGGTCCTGTTCCATAGGGGTATCTCTTGCACAACAGCTCTTCCACTGTAGTCACAGCTGATGTTCACAGCCAATTGGCCCAGAGGTCAATTCTTTCCAGTGATGCCAAAGCAATCAAAGCTCAACTGGAATAAGACTGTGCACACAGCCTTCACAGGGGTTCATCTAGAGTTCCTGGCTTAAGTGATAGGTGCCCTACAGGACATCTACTACACAAGGCCACTCTACCAATTCCAGGAGACATAGTAACTCTTCCTAATACACATAAATAAATACAGGGAAACAGCCAAAATGCAGAGACAAAGAAACATGTCATAAAATGAAAAAATAGAAGAAATCTCAAAGAAGAAGAAGAAGAAGAAGAAGAAGAAGAAGAAGAAGAAGAAGAAGAAGAAGAAGAAGAAGAAGAAGAAGAAGAAGAAGAAGGAGAAGGAGGAGGAGGAGGAGGAGAAGGAGAAGGAGAAGAAGAAGGAGAAGAAGAAGAAGAAGAAGAAGAAGAAGAAGAAGAAGAAGAAGAAGAAGAAGAAGAAGAAGAAGAAGAAGAAGAAGAAGAAGAAAAAAGAAGAAAGAAGAAAAAAGAAGAAAGAAGAAGAAGAAGAAAAAGAAGGAGAAATCTTCAGAATAAGAACTAAATGAAATGGAAGCAGGGAAACTACTGGCTACAGAGTTCAAATCCAGGTAATAAGTATGCTAAAAATCCTTAATGAAAGCTTCAAGGGACTTAATGAGACTTTTAAGGAAATTAGTGAGAATGTCAAAGACATGAAAAGAACCAGTCAGAAATTAAGCATATACTAGCTGAAATTTTCAGGGATTCAACTGTAGAGCAGAAAATTCTAAGAATCAAATCAACTATTTGGAATATGAAGAAGATAAAAACACCCAATCAGAAGAGCAGAAAGAAAAAATAGTTTAAAAAATATGAAGATAATGTAAGGAGCCTCTGGAACAACTTCAAGCATACCAGCATTCACATTATGGGGGTGCCAGAAAGAGAAGAGAAAGAACAAGATTTTGAAAACCTATTTGAAGAAATAATGACAGAAAATTTCCCCTACCTGGTGAAAGAAATAGACTTATAAGCCCAGGAAACACAAAGAGTCCCAAAGAAGAGGAAGCCAAAGAGGTCCATACCAAGACACATCATAATTAAAATGCCACAGGCTAAAGACAAAGATAGGATCTTAAAAGCAGCAAGAGAAAAGCAGTTAGTTACCAATAAGAAAATGCCCACGCCACTGTCAGCTGATTTCTCAACAGAAACTTTGCAGGCCAGAAGGGAGTGGCAAGAAATATTCAAAGTGATGAATAGCAAGGACCTACTACCAAAATAATTCTAGCCAGCGAAGCTATCATTTAGAATTGAAGGTCAGATAAAGTGCTTCACAGACAAGAAAAAGCTAAAGGAGTTCATCACCACCAAACCAGTATTATATGAAATGTTGAAGGGTATTCTTTAAGAAGACAAAGAAGAAATGAGATTAAAAATATGAACAATAAAATGGCAATAAATACATAGTTATCAACAATTAAATCTATAAAATCAAAATAAAAAACAAGGAATATAATGAACAAAATAAACTGATGAATAAAATAGAACCAGAGGCATGAAAACATGGAACAGACTGACGGATATTAGAGGAAAGAGGGGAAGAGGCATGGGAACAAATTAACCAAAGATCTTATATGCATATATGCATTATCTATGGATATAATAGGGTGGTGAAGGCCTGGGGCAGGGCAGGCACCAGGTGGAGAGGGGCAGTGGGTGGAAAAAGGGGAACATCTGTATATTCTCAACCATAAAGATTTAAAAAATAATTTATTGATTTTTTGAGAAAGAGAAAGGGAGAGAGAGAAACATCAATATGAGAGAATAATATCTATCAGTTGCCTCCTGCATGCTCCCTACCAAGGATTGAACCTGAAACCTGGGCATGTGACCAGGAATTAAAGTGGCAACCTTTCAGTGCATGAAACAGCACCCAACCAAGTTAGCAACATCAGTCAGGGCTGGAAATAGAATGTTTTGTAAGCTACCTTATGATTCTCTAGACAGATGATATAGGAAATTTATTTATTTATTTATTTATTTATTTATTTATTTACTTACTTACTTACTTACTTACTTACTTACTTACTTTTTGCTTTACTATCTGCCATATCTTTTGGAAAGTTTTCTTTTTGGCTTCAGTGGATACCTTGGCTTGATATCTGCACCACATTTGTTCCGAGAACCAAAGGACCTGTCCAAGAACTTAGCACCCTCTGCTTGCCTAGTCTGGAGGTGATGTGGCCCTGAATGCATGCTGATGGTCAACATGGAGAAGCTCAAGAAAAGAAAGATGGCTGAAACATTTGGCCATTGGTTTGGTAAAGGTAGATCCAATACAGAGGAGCAGAACTGTGGGCTGTGGAGTTGGGATGTCAATCTCCTTTGCATAATGGAGATTAAGAGAGTGGTGCCCACTTTGTGGAGTCATGTCATCAGCGACTCCTAGACACTATGTTCTAAATCCAAAGCACTGGTTTGTTCACCAGAGATAACAATCACATCATAGCACACCTGAAAAGGCCAGAAGCTTAACAGAAGAAGGCTAAGAGATTATTATGGTTCTAAGAGGCAAATTCATAGTGAGACCTACCTCAAGAAACAAAATAAAACCGAATAAACAATGCAACTTCACCTAAAGGAACCAGAAAAAGAAGAACAAACAAAACACAGAGTAGAAGAAAGGAAATAATAAAGATTACAGTAGAAATAAACAAAGGAGAGACTAAAAAACAATAAAGCAATAGAAAAAATCAATGGAACTAAGAACTGTATGTTTGAAAAGATAATAGAGTCTTAAGGTTTTGTTTGTTCATTTGGTTTTTTTTTTTTTAACTTGCAGAAGTAAATTTACCATGAAACTTATGAAATGGAGCTTCAAGTGTCTTACCTGGTGCATGCTTAGAATTTCTGGGAGTTGTGAATTTAAGTGGAAGGGAGAAGCAAGTTGACAACATGAAGCATTTCTTTATTGGTAATTTTCCCAAGAGATCACCAAAGAAAAGGACCAGAACTTGCAGAAAAATCTGGTGGTTTATTTTCTCATTCTAAATATATATCCACTTTTGGACCTAATACTGTCTTTGCACTTCTGTATTTCTTTATGGAGGGTACCTTAATGTTGTGTAAGCTTCAAGCCTCCTGAAATCTTGGTAGGACATTGATTTTGCTCACAATTTTTAGCGGGTATGTGTACTTTTTTTTTTTTAGACTTTAGGAATACGTACTCTGTGAACAGATGGTATATGAAACATCTGTCATGTTTGCTATTCATGGCCCATTGAATGTCTTAGAAAGACCCATCTCAGACAGGTCACTAACAGAGGAGAAGTTCTCCAACATGAGACTGCCTTCTAACAGTTTTTATTGCACACATGCTATTATTTTGTCTTCTTCCAAAAAGTAGCTATTGAAAGATTTTTTTTAAAGCCTATCATATACACTGAGTGGCTAAATATTACGTAAGAGAAATGAGACACCACACTAATAGGAAGTGGTTAGATGTATGTCTGTAGCTGTTTGGGGTCAATGTGGAATTCACAGATCAACGGCTCTCTCCATGTTTATTGCTGCTGGGAGAACATGAGGCAAAACTACTAAAAGGTAGGATGTAAGGGAAACCAACAGATCTGTGTGAAGAGTCCAGGGACTTAAAAGAGTAATTAATTTGTAACAAAATACAAATTACTTTGTATTCACTGAGGAATTGTAATAAATTTTATTTTAAAAAACACTAGAGGCCCAGTGTATGAATTCGTGCATAGGTGGGGTCTGACCATGGGGCTGGGCTAGCAGAGGGGAGGGGCTACTGGTGGTTAGCCAGCTGGCCCCGCTCCCAATTGAGGTGTTGGGCTGGGCCAGCTGACGGGGGGAGGGTGTGTTGGCCAAATGGGGCCCAGATCAGGCTGGTTGGCTGCTGCAGTGCATGTCACAGCCACTAGCCGTTCCAGTCATTCTGGTTGTACTGCCATTCTGGTCACTGGGCTTTTACATATAGATTTTTGGTACCCAAAGCATTTCTTTCCATGGCAATTACTTGTAGTTTTAATTATGTAAATAATTCAACAGAATAAAACAAACACTTCATTTTTTCTTTCAGCTTAAAATATTATTTTTCTTTTAGAAGTAAGAAAACCACTGTTAGGTGTTTCCACAGAATTTTATAATATAGGCAAATGGAAAATATGTAAGGTTCTGGTCTGCCTTTCAAGATATAACAGTTATATTTAGATCTTTAATATTATTACAAGATGTTGTTTAGAGTTTTATTTTAGTACACATTATTAAATTGAAGAATAATTTTCAATGCTACTGAAAGCAAGCATTCCATGTCCTTATGTACTTTGTCCACATTTTTAATAATGTATTTCCTCTGACACAGGTTACAACAAGATAAAATAATTTCCCTCATTACAGAGTTCATTCATTCATTCATTCTGTACCTAGCAAGTACTCAACAAATATTTGTTGAATGAATAAATTCTTTCAATGATCAGATAATGCCTCATAGATATAAAGCACATATATTTAAATGGCCCAATGGAAATCAAAACTAACTAGTACCTGCTTACAGATGGGAGGATTGTTAATATAAAACATTCAAACATGTAAAGAATTTTTGTGAGTTTATTTGAGCCAAACTGTCGATAAATCCTGGGAATCAGAATCTCAGTGGATTGGGATAATGCTCCAGAGAATGGCAGCTCTTAATCTTGTTTTATATATTACAATCAAAGGAGGAGATTTAAGTGGGTTACATGGAATCCAATGGTGGTAGGTTAGGGAGGTAAGAGAATTCAAAATGGGGAAACCTCTGGGATTGAATAAAAAGTAAAATGATAGACACATACTTCTTTTACTTAGGTGGGTGCAGAATAGTTAACAGTGAACAATTAGATAATATCTCTGATTGATTACTGCTAAGCATGGGACCATCAAGAAAAATAAAAAAAATAGGAGAGATGGGCAGTAGAGGAAATTTTGTTGTCTCAGGACTGACAATCCTGCAGCAATGATATGACCCAAAATAGTAAATTTGGCCAGTAATAAGCATGGGCCAGTAAAAAGGACAAAGGAGAAAATTTGAGGTTGTGGGGAAAAACATATAAAAGGGGTGATTAAGATATACGTGTGATGTGATGGTTTATTTTGATGAAACTAGAGCAATAGTATTTGAAGAGTAATGACATGTTTGGTCAGAAAATATAGGAATTGTGGACCTTGTTAATGAAGGGTCTTAAATGCCAGAATAAGGAATTTAGAGGAGATGCTCCAGGCAAGAGAAAGTGATTCTAAGAGACTGGGATGATGAAAGTAGTGTTTGAGAAAGATAATGCTGGCAGCTAGCTGTATGCAGAAGAGGATGACAGGCTGAGAGGCTAGAGACTCAGCATGTAGCTGAAGTACTCACAGGAATCCCAATAAGGGGACATGGTGACCAAGGTCAAGTATAGTCAAGGAGACAGAAAACAAAGTAGGAGACGTGAAAGCTCAGAGGGAAATTCATTACCTGGGGGCAGAGGACAGGCAAAAAAAAAACACAACTTTTTTTGGGGGGTGGGAAGTTGATTTACTGGTGGATGTAAGGTGGGGCAGCACCGAGACTCTCAGGAGTGCAGGCCTCACCATTTGCCCAGGGGACCACGATTAGGGATGTATTTGACCCCATAGCCATCTGGAATGAGGTGCTTCTCGGCCATCATGTCTTCAAACTCATCCGCATTAAACTTAGTAAAGCCCACTTCTTGGAGATGTGGACCTTCTGGCGGCCAGGGAACTTAAACTTGGCTCTGCATAGGGCCTTCATCACATGTTCCTTGTTCTGCAGCTTGGTGCGGATGGACATGATGACTTGGCCAATGTGACTCTGGCCACTGTGCCTTGAGGCTTTCCAAAGGCACCCCGAATACCTGCTTGGAGCCTGTCAGCCCCAGCACAGGACAGCATCTTGTTGATGCGGATGACGTGGAAGTGGTGGAGCCGCACTTGGATGTGAAAGCCATCTTTGCCACAACTTTCACCATGTACTTGTTGGCACGAATACGGGCAGCCTCCAGAGCTTTGGAGGAGAGCTGTTCACATTCGTCGGACACCACGTGGCCACAGAATGGGAACTCATACACTTGCGCCGTCTTCCGCCCTAGGTCAAAGATGCAGATCCAAACTTTAAAATATTTACCCCTGAAAAATATGAAGTGGACATTGTACTATTAATGCTTTCAAAAAGATTAATACATATCCTATCTAATAAAAGGGTAATATGCAAAATTGACCTAATTTCGCTACACCCACAAGCCATGCCCACAGCCACGCCCACCAGCCAATCAGGAGCAGATTATGCAAATAAACCCCAACCAAGATGGCTGCCACCACTGAGAGCAGGAGGAAGGCTTGGGTTTCCCTGGCAACAGAGGAAGCCAAGCTTTCTGCCTGCCTGCTAGCCTAGGTCTCTACTCAATGTTACAAAGTTTCAATTATAAAAGATACAGAAATGGCGGCAGCCACTGAGCTGAAGAGAACAGAGACTTGGATTTCCCTGGCAACGGAGGAAGCCAAGCTTTTCACCTGCCGCTGCCGGCCTAGGCCTCCACTCTAAGCTACAAAGTTTCAAATAAAAATGGCTGCCACCACAGAGCAAGCAGAAGGCTTGGCTCTGCTCCAGGCTACAAAGTTTCCATTGTAGACATAGATTATTTCCAGATCCCAGGGCCTCCGCTTGGGTCACTGGGGTGTGTGGACAGCCTGCAAATCTCCACAGGCTCCTCATCCAGGCCTCCCCTCACCCCAAGGGAACCCCTAACCTGATCTGGGACACCCTTCAGGGCAAACCAGCTGGCCCCCACCCATGCACCAGGCCTCTATTCTATCTAATAAAAGAGTAATTTGCAGATTGACCATCACTCCAACACACAAAAGTACTGCCCCATGTGGTCAAAGATCCTGCCCTCATGTGGACATAAGATGGCCACCACAAGATGGCCAGGAGGGGAGGGCCCTTGGGAGGTTCCAGGTCCTGCAAGGGAAAGCAGTTGTGGGCAATCAGGCCAGCAGGGGAGGACATTTGGGAGGGAACAGGCCTGCAAGGGAGGGCAATTGGAGGTGATCAAGCCTGCAGGGGAGGGCAGTTAGGGGTGACCAGACCAGCAGAGGAGGGAAGTTGGGGGCAAACAGGCTGCAGGGGAGCAGTTAGACATCAATTAGGCTGGCAGGGTAGTGGTTAGCGGGTGATAAGGCTGGCAGGCAGAAGTGGTTAGGTGCAATCAGGGAGGCAGGCAGGTGAGCAGTTTGGAGCCAGCAGTCCTGGACTGTGAGAAAGATGTCCGACTGCCCATTTAGGCCCGATCCAGGATCAATCCTAAATGGGCAGTCAGACATCCCTCGAGGGGTCCCAGATTGGAGAGGGTGCAGGCTGGGCTAAGGGAAAAATTTTGTGCACCGGGCCCTAGTCTTAATATAAGGATCTTGTATAGTGATGTACAGATGTGGTTCTTTGTGCCTGTCCCACGTCCTGCGTGGTTCACGGTTAGGGCTCTGGAAGAGGGGCCAGGCCGCACGCTAATGAAAGAGATGAGACAAGAAATAATAATTTTAAAATATTGGGGGACCAGGCAGGACTCCTCTAGGGATCAGGCCTTGCCATCCTTTTATTCAATTTGGGATAAACCTTAGCCCTTAGGCAGGCAATTTCCAGTAACAGACAGACTATTTTATCAGTAAGGACTTACATGACTGTCTGTTGGGGAAGTTGCTTCAGTTACCATTGTCTCGACTAAACAGTGGGTGCATAGTGCTGACCTTTGCAGGGCTCAAGTCTCACCAGCATTCTGGGCTCTTTGTCCATACCTCTCTGCTAGTGAAGACAACAGGCAGTTTCCCACAGTTCTTATCATATTGCTACTGAAAGCTACGCAGTGAAGAATATGATCATTTTTCTCCTTGGATGCTGAAGATAAGCAGTTTAACCTAACTCCCAAATAATAGAATTAGATATATTTTTACCTTTAGGGAGGATGCATCATTTTTTAAAAGTTTTTTGGGGGGCTACTTTTAGTGGCTGGGTACAGTGGCCAGTAGATATATTTCTGCTCTCTTGCTTAGTTTTCAAAGGATTCAAAATGGAAAAGAATAAAGGATTTAATCCTGTGGAAAACAAAAGCTTATTTCAATCTATGCTCACTCAAAATATATAGGAGAGAGATATGAAAACAAGTAAGAAGTTGAAGTTGAAAGGAAATTGAGACTTATACTCCTGGGTTCTGTGAATTTGATATTTACAAAGGAAGTAAAACAAAAAATGGGCTTATGTTTTTTTAAAAAAACTGGAGTCAATATGTATTTGGTAGCACATACATAGTAAATGATAACTGAATAGATTTTTGTAATATATAGTAAAACATGAGTTTCTACTAAACTGATGATTTGTGGTCAGTTTTTGTTAATCAAGATTATTGGTAATATAAGACTAATAGGGGTAAAGCTTATTTGCAGTTACCTCTTTGTAGTACCGTTGTCAAATACATATATGATGGTGCTCAATGCTTATATAGGTAATTGGGTTTACTAAGTAGTTTCATCCTGGTGGAGTGTAAAAACGAAATGATTTTATTTTTTCTCCAATTGCTATTTTCAATCCTGCTCTGTTAAATCACTCTTTCTAATACTCTTACAATTCTCTGAGATTGTTTTTATAATTTTCCATCCATTCCACAATATTAAAAAATCAATTCCATTGTTAAGTTATTTGCCAAATTAGCACAATGCCTCTTTGTTTCTTCTGCTTGCTTAGTAGCCTAAGAAAATTGCACTGTGAAGGTAATGTGTGTGAGTCCTGGCCTTTCATTTCTCCTCCTTTCCTAATTCTTTTCCACCTCCTTCTGGGTTTACCTTTCTCCTTCTACATTGGAGCTGGGAAAGAGAAATATGAGAAAAGCCAATTGTTTACACTTGGATTCCAAGACTGGCTCTCTTACCTGATATGCAAGTATGAATTTTTAAAGCATTCCACTCAGGTTCCCAATCTAGGATAACTCCCCTATTATTTATTTATTTATTTATTTTGCTGTGGTCCTCTCGTTCATGATATGAGTAAGACAACTCAAATGTGGATAAACTCCTGGCAACTTCTATCTGGGTAAATGGAAAGAGTGTAGACTGCTCCAGTAGAACACCTGAGCTGCCATATTTCTCCAATTCAACTTATTTTTCTTAACCAAGCAGGCACCCTAAAGCAGACCCCTAATCCATTTATATACCCCAAGTATATGATGTGACTGTGATACCTATATTTATAAATTAATCTCTTGGCATTGCAACTCAAGTTTATTATTATCAGTGTTTCTAAAATCACTAATATATTTATTCTTATGTGAAACTACATCACAATTGTGCCAGAGAGCTACTTACTTAAAGGAAATATGTGAAGTACCCTTATATGGTGAATAATATCTAATTTTATTTTTTATTTTATCCTATCTAATAAAAGAGTAATATGCAAGTTGACTATACCTCTAATCAAACCACACCTACCAGCCACATCCACCAGACAATCAGGAGCAAATAAACCCCAACCAAGATGGCTGTGGCCACTGAGAGCAAGAGGGAAGCTTGGGTTTCCCCGGCAATGGAGGAAGCCAAGCTTTCTGCCTGCCCTTGCTGGCCTAAGCCTCCACTCAATGCTACAAAGTTTCAATTATAGAAGATACATAATCCAAACAGAAATGGCTGTCTCCACAAAGTGAGCAGAAGGTGTGGCTCTGCTCCAGGCTACAAAGTTTCAATTGTAGAAGATAAATTAATCCCAGATCCCAGGGCCTCCACTTGGGTTGCTGGGAGAGAGGGGGGTGGCCAGTCTGCAAACCACCACAGGCCCTTCACCCAGGCCACCCATACCCCAAGGGAACCCCCACCCTGATCCGGGACACCCTTCAGGGCAAACCAGCTGACCCTCACCCATGTACCAGGCTTCTATCCTATCTAATAAAAGAGTAATACACAGATTGATCATCACTCCAACACACAAGAGGGCTGTCCCCATGTGGTCAAAGATGGCTGCCCCCATGTGGACACAAGATGGCCACCACAAGATGGCCAGCAGGGGAGGGTCATTGGGAGGTTCCAGGCCTGCAAGGGAGGGCAGTTGGGGGTAATCAAGCCTGCAGGGGAGAGCAGATATGGGTGTCCAGGCCAGCAGAGGAGGGAAGTTGGAAGTGACTGGGCCTGCAGGGAAGGGCAGTTGGGGCAACAAGCTGACAGGGGAGCAATTAGGAATCAATCAGGCTAGTAGGGGAGTGGTTAGGGGGTGATCAGGCTGGCAGGCAGAAGTGGTTAAGGGCAATCAGGGATGCAGGCAGGCGAGCATTTGGGAGCCAGCAGTAATGGATTGGGATATTCCCTACTGGGATTGGGCCTAAACATGCAGTAAGACATCCCTTGAGGGGTTTCAGACACTCCCATCCCCTGTGCACAAATTTTGTGCACCAGGCCTCTAAGAGACATATATCTTATATATATATTATATATAAGATACATAAATTGATATCTATATATCAATTATATATATATATGTATATATAATTGATTTTTTACACAGAGGAAGGGAGAGGGATAGAAAGTCAGAAACATCGATGAGAGGGAAACATCCAACAGCTGCTTCCTGCACACCTCTTACTGGGGACATGCTTACAACCAAGGTACATCCCCTTGACCAGCATCAAACCTGGAACCTTTCAGGCCACAGGCTGATGCTCTATCCATTGAACCAAATCGGTTTTGGCATAATTTTATTTTTAATAAGTGCACATTTTTATATATTACCTTTTGCTTGAAGCAAGAGCACACTCACAAAGTCTTTACATTTCAGGGTGTTGAAAAGACCTGGCAAGGAGTTTCTCCTTTGGTATATATGACTGGGCAGAGGTGGCGGTAATGGTGGTGGTGGTGGTGGTTGTGGTGATGGTGCTGGTGATGTGTGTGTTTGTGTGTGTGTGTGTGTGTGTGTGTGTGTGTGTGTTTAGAGAGAGAGTAGTGCTGAAACTTTCCTTTTCCTTTTGTGTGGAAAGAGAATATGGGTATTGCCAGGTTATCTCTCCTGCCCTGCAAAAATCGAAGAGGAGTCCAAGTGCACTGTGTTGAGTCAAGCTGTGATAGAGAAGATTAAATTAGTGGCTTTCCCCAGAAAGATGTGCAGGTAAAGAAATGGGATGTGCTGGGAGCAAAGCATGTGAGAGGCTCTGGTGAAGGTGAGAGAAATGACCCAAGGAACTAGATCACAGGAAAGAGAAAGTGATTTTTTGTGTGTTACGAATGTGAAAGGAATCTAGGTAGTCCAAATTATTAAAAAGAGACAATTCTAAATAGCATTGACATGAACTACCTACTGGGCTGCTCAAATGTTTCTACAGTATGTACGTAAAGACTTGAGTTTGTGTACTATATCTCCCGGATCGTGGCAACAGTTTTATAGGTAAGGCATATATGAGGGAAGAAAGTCACTAAAGTGAGTGGCACAGTAGGTATGCTACTATTTATAAAAAAAATTCTTCAGGACACAAGCATTCAAGCTTCAAGATATCTTAAAAAAAAAAAAAAAAAAAACTCTTCTGGTCTGGAATAGAACCTTCAATCTTTTAAGTGCGGAGGACAATACTCCAAATAACTGAGCCGCCAGGCCAGGGAAACAATTACTTCTTTATCACTTTAAAGGATTGATTTTTTAAGTGCACGTGTCACTTCTTTAGCTAAATATTAGCTCTTTGGTGACAGGTCATTCTGCTGTTTGAATTCCCATGCCCTCAATCCCCAGATTCACCCTCAGCCACACATACACACATGCTGGAGACACACTAGACAGGTACTATTACACAGACAAACACATTCCCTAGTGGTGGCCGTACATAACTGATACTTCATAAACATTTGTTTCTCACTTGAGAGTTCAAAATATTCAAAGGTTCGGGACCTAAGAAGACATTTCTCAGTGATTCTGCCAATACCTTCTTTTCTATTGTAAGAGAAAACGATAAACCACGTTCTCGCGCTCTCATTGGTATTCTGCTGTAACAGGTGAGTACTAAATCTTCAGTGAATAACTTAGCTTGCAATGTTTGCCTTTGGATGTGCAAGTCCAGCATCCCTGGAAAGCTCCATGTAATGAATTAGTCTCCGAAATGATAATTTTAGTATAATAGTGTTTAACGCTTTCAATGCCAGGTGAGACCCTGAGAAGCAGAGCACAAAAGGCTCCAAAGAATGTTTCAAATTCCTTTGTTGCATTCACCCCCATCCTTCCCCTGCCTCATCTCCATTTTGTACTTGCATGGCAAATCTGAGGATCCCTGGGCCACTACTTTTACTCTTTACTGTGGTATCAGATATTGAAGATCGAGAAATTGTTATTATTCCTTTTTTAACTCCAACTATATTTTAGGACCCTACGATTTCCTCTATCAGTGCAAGAAGTCACGGAGAGAGGCATTGTAATTAGTAGGAACGTGAATCAAATTAGATTCAGGTTCAAATACTGCTTCTCCCATTTAAAAAATCCAATGAGGACACACTTTGCTGAACCACCATGTCTTTGTTGTTAAACTGAGAATGAGTTTGCTTATCTAGCCACTTAACTATTATCAAAATTAGAAATAAAGTCCTGCATACTGTGAAACCTGAACAAACAGTTGCATTTTACTAAAATAATGACCGCAATTTCTTTCATCTTGTTTCTACTTCTATCTTCATCAGGAAAATTATATAGTTTCAGTTCTTTCGTTCATGTTGATTTCTCATTTGGATCAATTTCTTCTCAAATCTATAATGTGCTGGGGGAAGGTCCTGAACTATTTTTCTTGTTCCATATCATTAAAAATGGAATGCACTAAGCCCTGGCCAGGTGGCTCACCAAAAAAGGCTGTGGGTTTGCTTCCTGGTCAGGACACACAGCTAGGTTTTGTGTTCCTGTCCTGATGTTCAGAAGACAAACAACCGATATTTCTCTGTCACATCTATGTTCCTCTCTCCCTTTCTCTTTCTAAAAAAAAATTTTTTTAAAAATCAATAAACATATACTCAAGTGAGGATTAAAAAAAAAATGGAACAGACTGAAAGTTACTGACTATAATTATGGCAAGTTTACCTGGCAGCTGATCTTATTCTGCTCTTTCATGTATTAAAAAGTCACACATTAATATTTAATTTTTATCGTGTGCTTACCTAGTGGTGTGTGCTGCACAGATCATGCAAAAACGCCCACTCTCCGGCTTCAGGAGTATATTCTCTAAAATGATGGACAGCTCACCGAAACCGGTTTGGCTCAGGGAATAGAGTGTCGGCCTGCGGACTGGGGGTCCTGAGTTCCATTCTGGTCAAGGGCATATACCTTGGTTGTGGGCACATCCCCAATGGGGGTTGTGCAGGAGGCAGCTGATTGATGTTTCTCTCCCATCAACGTTTCTGACTCTTTGTTCTTCTCCCTTCCTCTCTGTAAAAAATCAATAAAAAATAAAAAATAAAATAAAATGATGGACAGCTCTATTCAAATCCTTGCAGTTGCTTGCTGGCAGGGGGTATCACTCTCTGACTCAATGTGCTTTCGAACCCTGGCCTATATATGCTCTCAGTCTGCTTATGGGCACATTTGAGATCACAACAGCTCTGGAGGAAAGCATTTGGTCAGCGTACAATGCATCGTGAAGACCTGCAAGGTTTCTTCCTGACTGCAAACACAGGGGCAGAGGTCAGGTTAAGTTATTTTCTACCTGTGATTTCTCAAGGGACAAAGCTTTCCTGGGCTTGAAGTCAGGGGTCCTGCCAGGATCCCAGAATCAGGCAGTCTCCAAAGCAACTGGACAGAAGGTAGAGAGAAGACAGGAGTCAAAACTGAGGACTCTTGGGGACCCATGAGGCAAGCCTAACTCCTAAAAACCTGGTTGCAGATTTGGGCCAAGAGCTATGGAGAGCTTGTTGCTTAGCAACATGACACCAGTTAATAAAGGAGCACTGGAGGCTTTTCATTTTCCCAGCCTGCAGGTAATGTTTATAGGAAGGATTTGGAAAGTGTATTCTCGTATCCTTTGTCTTTTCTGGAATTTAACATCATGTCAACAAGACAACAACATTTTGTGAGTTTCCCCGTGTCTGCAGAGTGATGTCTTTTGAGGGTTCTGATCCTTCAGGGGCGTGAGCATAGATACTATATTTAAAACTGACAGCTCAGGAGTGAGTTAGTGAGCACCACTTAATGCAAAGCAGCGGCAGTGGCCGCATACATTTCTGAAATAAGGCAGATGGAAGCTGGCAGCTGGTGATGAGAGCGTGGTAAATAAAACATCAGTTGAAGTTCTTCAAAGAAATAGCTTACCAAAGAGTGATGACATCCTGTACTTAGGAAGCATTTACAACCCCTAGCTCTTGTTGCCATGCCCAAGCTGGCCAGCAAGCTGTGCGACGCCAGGCGAGGAGAGCTGCTGTGAGGACACCTAAGAGCTGCTCCAGTGAACAGCCTGAAAAGCCAGTGCTGACCTGCAGGTGGGCACCGGTCAGCAGCAGGTACAGAGATGGAAAGTAAGCACTTAACAAATGTTTTCAACAATTTGACAGAGTAAGTCGATATCTGTTGAATCTAATATTTTTTTTAAAAAGGTCTTATATTTTCATCTTTTTGTTTTATGATAATTCATTTTTATTGTGGTCCACTATGGGTTGGAAATTAGAAACAAATGAAGAAAGAAAATCGGGCTCTTTAACACAGAGGTTTTGAGAAGCATTGTTGTAGACCAGGGGTCAGCAGGATTTCTTTGTAAAGGTCCAGGAAGTAAATGTTTTTGGATTTGGTGGGATGTACAGTCTTTGTTGCCACTAGTAACTCAGATGCTGAAGGGCTCAGACTTCTTAAATCACACTCTGGATGTGGTGCCAAGAATACCAGTATCTTTTGCAAATGGCAGGATTTCCAATATTTTTTTTTTGCCAGGTTTTCTCAGAGTTTCTAAAAGGACAAAAACTAAGCCTTCACCAACCTACACAGCAGGCTGTATGACTTTTTTTGTGTATATGCTTGCTGAAAAATCCTACATAATAAAAGCCTAATATGCAAATAGGCCAAACGGCGGAATGACTGGTCACTATGATGGGCAGCCAAGGTGGGTGCCAGCAGGGACCCACCTGATTCCCCTGCCAGTCACTCTGTAGATTGGCCTTGATCACCGGCCAGGCCTAGGGACCTTCCCCACGCACCGGGCCTCTAGTATTTGCATAAGGGAAAAGCTATAGCATAAGACTTGCTTCCCATTGTCTAGTCATGAGGTTGTAGGAAGAAGAGACACATAGCTTTATCCACTTCTATTTTCCCAAACTTAACAGTCATAAATGGCCACAATGTCTTTACACAACTTGCCATATAAGGTATCACTCTTATCTTCACAGTGCAGGGCCCTGATAAAGATTAAGGTTTTCTTTTTCTTCATCTTCTAATGGGAAGCATGAGAAGCCAAGAGCAGCAACACCCACCATGTGGGCACATGTCTCAAAAGACAGTGTGTCCAGAAAGGGAGGGGAAGGGCAACTGGTCCTATAGTCTACAACATGAACATGGAATAACACCCTTTATACCTGGAAATTACAGCAAATAACTGTCTAGCATGGATAAGGTGATGGTTCTCTGAGATTTAAAATAGACATAATGGCAGGACTGAGAAAGAAAAATCCCTTCGGAGAATAAGGACGAGCTTCAGGTCACTAAAAGTGGAAATCTGTTGCAGAGTTCTGGCACGGTGTTCTCAAGGCCAGCAGTAGTTTTAGGATGAGGCTTGAGAGTGGACAGGCAGCAAGGAGGCATTGCTGCCCTATGAGCATCAGCCCTGATGGAGAATGCAGGCACAACTGGACCCCGATCTTTGCATTCATTCCAAGCCTGGATTTCCAGATCCCCTAATGACACACTCTTCAAACCTGTCCTTGCATTTGTAGCAGAAAGCAAGTCCAAGCACCTTAACCTTGGCAACAAGGTGAGCTGTGAAGACTGAGCAAGGCATACGGTATGTTTAAAGCACCTCGGGGAACTTGGAAGCCCTCAGTTGGAATTCCCATGGAGAGAAGAGGAAGCAGGGGTTCTAGGTGGGATTTATTATTAGGTTCAACAGCCTAACAGAGGCCAGGTAGCCACCTGAGAATGACTGTAAGGCTTGAACATTAGGACTAATTGCTGCAAATGTGGCAGCTCCATTGGGGCGTCTTCCAGACTAACTTGATCTAAGAGAATGAGGCACTCTATACAAAGAACCACACTGTCCTGAGAGGTTATCAGCATCACCAGAGTGGCACCAGTTTTCAAGAGTAACACCACAAGGCACTGAAGAGAAAAGGAGCCTTGACTGAACTCTCCAGTGTTCTCCACTCTTTGATGTAAAAGTCGGATTGGCCCTTTCTTTTCAACTATATCAACTGCATGAAATGTGACAAATCACAGGAAAGACACAACACCCAAAAGTGAGATGCCTGATAGTATAGTGGATGCGATTTTGCATTATTAGAATTTTAATTAGAAAATCAAAGATATAATCCTACTGGCCTCCCTCATTTGTAAAAGAGTCCATAGATTATTTGTGGGAATCAAATGAAATATTGGACTTCTTGTAAAGAGCAAAATAAAATAATACTAATAGTGATAAAGGAATTATAGCTGGTACATATTACAATTATTATTATAGGCTAGAAATTTGGTGTCAGATAAATTAAGTGTCCTAGGTAGTTGTTGTCCTTCTTGCCTCACTTAGTACTTTTCAAATTTCTATAGCTGGAGAATTATTATTGGTTGAAGTGTGTCCCCCCAAAATGACAATTTTCAAGTTATAATCTCTAGTACTTGTGAATGTGACTTTATTTAGGGGGAACTCTTGGCAGATGTACTCCAGTTAAGGTGAGGTTATTGAATGGGACCTACTGTAATATGACTGCTGTCCTGATGATAGCAGAAGAGAGAGGAACACACACAGGGGAATGCTCTGTGATAAAGAAAGCAAAGATGGAGTTATGCTGCCATGAGCCAAGGAAAGCTGGAGCTACCAGGAGAAAGGAGTCAGAGGAAGCATGGCACAATCAGCAACTTGACTTTAGACATCTGGTCTTTAGAAATGTGAGAGAATACACACATCTGTGTTGCTTCAAACCACCAGTTTGTGGTGCTTTGTTACAGCCCTAGGCAATTAATACAAGGACTGAAAATGGAATATTTTCACCCTGGCCAGGTGGTTCAATTGGTTGGAGCATCATCCATATACCAAAAGGTTCTATTCCAGGCCAGAGCACAAACCTAGGCTTTGGGTTTGATCCCCAGTTAGGCTGCGGTTTAGAGGCAACACATGAACATTTCTCTCTCTCTCTCTCTCTCTCTCTCTCTCTCTCTCTCTCTCTCTCTCTGTCTCTCTCTCTCTCTGTGTGTGTGTGTGTGTGTGTGTGTATCTCTTTCCACTTCTCTCTCTAAAATTAATAAAAAAATATCCTCAAGTAAAAATTTTTTTAATTAATTTTTTTGTCACTGAAAGAAAATGGTCTCAAGAAACCACAATGTCCTGATAAATATAAAATGACTTTCACCTGTAGCTTTAAGTTGACAAATGAGCTTAATCATGACTAGATTCTCTCTGTAAAAGGCACACAGGGGAGCTTTCAGGATGGTTATAGGAGCCCAGTAGATGGGACTCTTTAAAGAACTCAGGGGAATAGATATGGCACATCATTCAATTCCAGCCTTCCTCAAGACATCTTACTCTTCTTCCTATCCCTAACCCACTTTAATTGTAGTCAGAATCATTTTTCCTCTTCTCTTTCTCTTCCCCCATGACACAATAACCTTTCAAAAAATGCTCCTGTTTTCCAATATCTTTAATAGAGTAGTGAAATGAGAAAGCTATTCTCAAAAATCTTACTAGCCAATAGATGGCCAACAATTCCCCAGAGAGCTGTCCTGGGATCCAGCTCACCTTGGGAAGTGAATTTTCTCCTGCAGCGCAAGCAAAGTCTCCAAGACCCAGGTGATACCCTGGGACTTCAGCTAATAAACTGAATCCCTTGTTGTTTATCAAAGTGAGTTATGAATATACTCGACATTTAGTTTCTGAGCCTGAGGAAAGACCTAGTTCTGCGTTTAAAGAAAGATAATTGAGTAACATGTTATCTGTCCCCTGCTTGTTCTTCAAAGAAGGAGAGTTGAAACAGGCCAATAAAGTTAAGGTGGAGCCTCCTGGAAAGAAACATAAAACCCTCATCCCACTCCCACACCCGCACACACCCCTCACAAAGCTATTAAGCTAGAGTGAGGAGTCTCTCCAGGGGAGAAAAACAGCACACCATTCTGAGGAATCTTTTGAGTTTCCTAGCAACACAAAGCCAGTGTAATTTTGGCATTTTGGTTTCATTCCTTGAAAAACATGACAACTGGAAAGAGTCTAAGCAGTAAAAAGTGAGAACAGGAAGAACTTACTGGTGGCTAATGGGCTATTCAACTCCTATATCCTAACAACAAAAATAAATTATAATAATTCCTGGATGCTCAGTAATTCATGTCTTTTCAGTGATTAATTAGCACAGATTCTGACTACAATTAAAAGTGCAAAGTGGGCATGTTCTTACATAAACTGACTTAAGCCAATTTGGCCAAGCACAACTGTGAGCTATCATGAGACCCTAATTCGAGAGGTAGGCGAGTTAATGAGTCTCGGGTTCCATGTTGTCACAACCAGGAGGAATGCTAAGTCAAAGCAAGTGTCTGAACAAATCTATTTGCCACAGTGCAAATATTTATGAGTAAGCAGACTCCAAAGCATTAACTATATTGTTCTTTCCACTCTAGGGAAGTTCCAGTTTTCTGTTATCGTACGCATTCTCGAGTATTTTGTATGAAATGCTCCTTGGAGATAGATATGATACAATTTTGGCAGCAGGATTCAGGTAACCTTTCAGTTGAAATTCAGGTCCAGGATCCCTGAGTAAGATCTACAATATCCTTATATGATGAGATCCATCATTAAATGGAAATTCTTGACCCCAGGATTCACATAGTCTGTGCAAGGGAGGTGCTTATACAACATTTCTAATCAATTCATATATTTAGACACCATTTCACTCAATTAAAAATTATTGCAGATACTATTTATGCAATTAAGAGCCCCTCTAGAGAAGACTTGGATATGACGTGCTGATGCTTTTAGAAGCTGCCTCTGGATTTTTAGTAGAGCTTTTTAGATATAACCAACCATCCTTGATGTGGTTGGGTCCAAGTTCCTCTGCCAGGAACTTGATCTCTTTGGACACCGGGAATTGGAAAAAGATACCAGCAGCTGTGGGTAGGTGGGTCATGCTTTCTTGCAAACAAAGCAGCCAACAACTGCCTGGTCAATGGCACCTTTTTTAGGCACTGAAACAAAAGAGGCCTTGTGACAATTAGAGACATTTATGTTAGAGTACATAAGTAGGTTATAGAAGGGCGCACAGTACATATAGTGATACTGCTGTGTTATTGCCCTGGCGCATGCGTATGGCAATAGGCCTTTCACATCCGCTGTACTCTGGTCAGAGCTCCCACATATGTATTTCTCATCAGAGTATTTAAAATGTTAACTAATTTCCCTCTCCCCCAGGCTGTACATAAAGGTAACATATGTGTATCACATGATCAGAATATTTTTAAGTAAATTTATATCATTTAATGTCTCGTCTCCTTGTTCCAAGATGCTCAGTTTTCTCTGAGTTATTAAAACCTGCTTTCATGAAGGTTGTCATGGCTCAATGGTTGAGTGTCGACCTATGAAACAGGAGGTCACAGTTCAATTCCTGATCAGGGTATATGCCTGGGTTTTAGGCTCGATTCCCAGTGTTGGGTATGCAGGAGGCAGTCAATCAATAATTCTCTCATATCATTGATGCTCTTCTCTCTCTTCTCGCTTCTTCTCTGAAATCAATAAAAATATATATTTTTAAAAACCTGCTTTCAAATATTTATTCTCACAAAAGAAGAAATAATAATAGCTTTGACTATATAGATGGGGTAGAAGATAAAAATAGAAAACTTTTATATTTTAAATAATATTTTGAATACTGATTCTACTAAGTCAGCTCATTTATGTCACTTAGCACCCTCCCCTACTATCTTCAGTCAATTACTCAGCAATTTGTACCACTATCCTACTAGCCAAATGGGGGCAAAATATTTGTATCACCTTAACAAACCTCTCTAAATTTGATGTTGATGTTCAAAAACCAGTAAGTGATTAGACTAAGATACGACAAACAGTGGCCATTGCAATATCTCATCAGGTAATATTTGTCTTCTTGAATTCATTGAAGACCAGAGACTGGCTCTTAGCCTAAGGCTCAGAAATGTGAATTTGCCAGTGTTCTGGAACTGGGTGGATTTGAGGAAACCCATTTATGCTAATTAGGCAGCCACAGGACTAATATATAGACCAGAAAAGTTTAATTCACAATGAAAACCATAATTGCCAATTGGACCTAATTCTATCATTAATTTGACCAGTATTTTTTCTCACTGAGGGCAACCTACTGGGAAAACAAAGTGATCAAGATTTCAATAGAACAAGGGTTCAAAAGAGATGCTTGATTATGTGACATAAATGTTTTATACCATTGGGTTCTGATGGGTTTCCAGGGTATGTATATACCTGACAAGAGGCCTATTTTCTTCTATTGATTCAACAGGTAACCTCATGCCCCACCCGTCTAGAACTTGAAGGGAACTGATTTTGTCTCTGGAAATCTCCTTTTTCCACTTTTATATAAGTGGACATGGAGTTTTTGAGGTGCATCAGGAAAAGGAATTTCCTGAGGCCCCCACGGGAGGATGGAGTTTCATGGAAAGCCTTATTGATGATGTAAAATTAAGGAGCTTCCCCTCCGAGGTCCCATCCTCATCCATCTTGCCATGGAAAAAGTTCAATCTTGTCTTTAGTAGGGCCAGGATTAAGGCCACTGAGCAAAGTTTCTGCCCAGAGTTTCTGCATGTGGAGTCTGCATGGCCATGGGCCATGCCGCTGCTTAAGGCCACATGGCTATAGAGGCAAGCATGCAGGCCATGGCGCAAGAGAGTGCAAGAGTGGGCAAGAGCATGAGCAAGGGAACTCTTTGAGGATTTTAACCTTCTATGATTTCACAGGCTTGCAGTGGCTCCGCCCTCCTAGCCAATGATCCTTTTTCCCAGGCTGAACTGACAGAAGAGTACCTTCTCTATGTCACCCCAAATTCATTGCCCATGCCCCCATCTCCCTCTTTGTTTGATATCTCCCCAGTGATATACAGGGATTCCCCCTGGTGGCTCCCTGGAAAGCATGAAGCTTATAATGCCTGGCCTCCCTTTTGCTCTCTTCCTATTATTAATATAAAGTAGCTAATTATGACAATGACACTTTCATGGCTAAAACAACTTCCTTCTACACACACCTCCCTTCTTTAGAAATGTCACTGTCTTCACTCGGGTTAAAATAAACTCTGAGGGTTCTTAGAGCAGAGTGACTACATTTCTCTCCCTTTTATCTCTTGTCATGATGTCTCTTCCTCATTAATTCTCTTTGCATATCTGTTTGGAACTATTGGCCAATTTTATGTTTCAACTTTATTTCTGACAGAATGAATTATCATAGACACCTTTTGTTGATCCACGTTCCACTTATAGCGAGCAATTGTTCTAATTGTCACAAAAGGAAAGCACAGATGTTCTGTGTTATTAGAAATGAAATTTTAGGAGAAGAGCATTTAGCATAGCGACTTGTAAAAGCATCAACAAGTATCTGTTGAATTATTAAGTTAGGGAATGTTACTCATACTAGTTCCGTAGCGATTTTTTTCTAAAAAGGAGAAAGAAAGGCTGGGGTGTCTCCAGATAACCAAAATAAGGGGGCCCTTCCACCAAAGGTGTGGCACCCCGGAGCTCAATCCACATTTGCTGTTCTGAGTGTTTCCTTGTGGTTAGAGGGGCAGAGTCACACCCAACAACTGCACATGCATCAACCAGTAAGACAGGGAGAAGGATCTGGGAGCCTAAAATTGTATGAAGAGTTTCCAATAACCTCATCTTGTCCTGCACCAAGAAATGTTTTGCCTCTCCCATCCTCCTCGGCACTCGGTCACTAAGCGCCCCACTTTTATTCTCTCTCAACAAGAGTAAATAAAACCGCAATTCAGCATTAATGGTGAAGATATATCATGACAAGAAATAAAAGGGAGAGAAATGTAGGGTAAAAGCTTTCAAAATTAATTAGAAAAGGGTAAGTAGTTTTCTTAAATCCCAGAGCTGTGAGGAACCTGCTTTTGATGCATGAATTTAAAAACAACAGCCTCTGTGAAATCAGTTTAATTTCACCAAGCTCTGATGACTGGCTTATCGTTTGAAATATGATAGCCTCTCTAGAGGTTTAGCCTCCTTGAAAACTTCACTATGTTTTCAAGGTGCATCATGATACTGTGTTCAGCTTTGCTTTATTTAGGTTCACAAGAGAACCATAGTAAAAAAAAAACAAATCATTTTTTTTAATTTTGCTCTTTGTAGCGTTTTACTTGTTTTAGCATGCTCTTTCTTCTTTATCAAAATTACACTAACCCAAGATAAAAGTCATTTTAAAAAATAACAATCAATTATTTTGAGGCTAGCTGAAGTTACACATTAATAACAAAATTTTAAAACATTATAAAATTAGTAATTCCCTAGTGACAGTAAAAAATGATAGATTTCTCTAGAACTCAAAATAAGCCAGTGGAATGCTTTTAAATGTATATGTTATCAGTGCTCGCTCAGGTTTTAAAGCTTCAGTGGCTACCCAGGTAAGTCCCAAATCAAAATCACTTTCCTGCTTGCCTTTCCAGCCTCACCTTTTGTCATTTCTCACTTCTGCTGTCTCTGTGCACAAGCCATACTGAAAACTTGCAGACTTAAAAATGTACCACCCTTTCTCTCCCCTCCCAGTCCATGAACCTGCTGTTCTCTTCCCTTATGATGCTAGCTCCCCATCACACTACCTCCATTCCAACTGATTAAATATGACCTTTCTTTCAACCCTTATAGGACCCTACCAATCAAGGTACCATCACTGATCACCTAGAACTGTGATTGCAGGTAGACTCCACTCAGCAGAAATGCTTGCTAAATCCTATATAATAAAGAGGTAATATGCAAACTGACTGTCACTCCAACACATAAGATGGCCGCCCCCATATGGTCAAAGATGGCCACCACAGGATGGCCAGCAGAGGAGGGAAGTTGTGGCCAATCAGGCCTGCAGGGGAGGGCAGTTAGGGGTGGCCAGGCCAGCAGAGGAGGACACCTCGGTGGGACCAGGCCTACAGGGTAGGACAGTTTGGGGCTATTGGCTAGCAGGGGAGCAGTTAGGCATCGATCAGGCTGTCAGGGGAGTAGTTAGGGAATAATCAGGCTGGCAGGCAGAAGAGTTGGGGGCAATCAGGCAGACAAGTAGGCAGACAGGCGAGCTAGAAGCCAGCAGTCCTGGATTGTGAGAGAGATGTCTGACTGTCTGTTGAAATTGGGTTTAAACAGGCAGTTGGACATCCCTCAAAGAGTCCCAGATTAGAGAGGGTGCAGGCTGGGCTGAGGGACACCTCCCACCCCCGTGCACTAATTTCATGCACCAGGCCTCTAGTGAAATAATAAAATGAATGAATAAATGAGCACTTTATTAATATAATTTTTAAATGGATAGGACTAAGAGTTCTTTTCACCCCTCATACTTCACAAACTTCAGTTTTGCTGCCAATGATTTTAGTACCATTATTTTCCTCATAAAATTTTAGAATATTGCTACTCTGCAAATATCATTTATATATAATTTAGGGGGTCTTAAGTTCCTTCTTTGTAAACATAAATTTTAAACATTCATTCAACTATTTATAAAGTTTTTACATAGACCAATGATTCAATTGCTACTTTTCAGAATTATATTTGGAGAATATCTTGTCACACAAACCCTTTTTTTGCTTTCCTAATATTCTTTATTTCAAGTTACTCTATATTGGGACTCATTCAGTACATCAAAAGGTGTAAGAAATAGAAAAAAATGATATATAATCATTTCATTAATTTTCTCTGATAAAACATTTTCTAGGGAGAATTCACTATATAGCTTTTGGGAGAGTTGTGAGGGTGGAGAGAACATATAAGAGAAAGAGATTATTTATAATCTGTAAATGTCCACTACCAGAAAAATGTAAATCATGTTAAATGAACTTATGTTTTGGTTAGTGATCTTATACTTTAACATTTGTATCTTAAAATCTACATGTTAAAAATATTATCACATTTGTTTGACTTTTAAAACAATAGAGTTTCAAGCCATTTTCTTACAACTTATGCCTTTATGTATATATGCAATATATGAATATGTGTATTGCATCTACATATATACATAAAGCAACATTTTAATACATAAAACACTCACTATATATATATATATACATATATATACATAGACATAGACATATACATATATATATACATATACATATACATATATATATATATAAATTTATGCCATCTAAAACTAATTCAAAACTAAGTTACTATATTTCAATTCTAACATCCCATTTTGAATAGAAAGGGAAAATACTGCCCAATTTATGAACACACTAATTATAAGACATATCCCAGTTTCAAATATTAAATGCATAAAGATAAGCATTTTGAAATCAATGATATGCCATGTACTTTTTCATTCTACCAGAAATTAAGCTTGATTATGTGTCCTTGCTATACAAGTATATTCTACATTTTTCCATTTAAAAGTGTAGAATGGACACAAAAATGGCAGCTGGCCTCTAAATATGACTAAATGAAAGGTTGGATCTCTTTATAACAAAGAAATGGCAGTATTTTTCTGGCCAGTGTTTCTCAATGGCTAGAGCATCAGCCTGTGCACAGAAGGGTCATGGGTTCAATTCCCCATCAAGGTTTGATCCCCTACCCCAGTTGGGGTGCACAAAAAGCAAACAATAGATATGTTTCTCTCACAGATATCTCTCTCTCACTCCCTTCTACTCTCTAAAAGTCAATGGGGAAAATATCCAAGGTGAGGATTAATACTTAGGCTTTTATATATATACTAGAGACCCGATGCAGAAAGATTTTTGCAAGAATAGGGCTTCCTGTGGCCTGAGCAAAGCTCTCTCTCACATCTCCACTGCCTCGCTTCCTTCTCTGCTGTCTCGCTCCCTCCCTTCTCTGCTGCCTTGCTCCCTTCTCCACTACCTTGCACTCTCCCATCTCCTCTGCCTCACTTTCTCCCATCTCCTCTGCCCTGCTCCCTTCTCTGTTGTGTCACTCCCTCCTGTCTCCTCTGCCTTGTTCCCTCCCTTCTCCCTGTTCCACCTGCTTCCCTCCCTTCTCCTCTGTCCGACTTGCTTACTTCTCCATAATTTTGCTCCCTTCTTCAGGGTTTGGTTTTCTTCTACACTGTCTTCTGCGTGTGGATATGCAAATCAACTGCCACCTTGGTTGGGTTAATTTGCATACTCAATCTGATTGGCTGGTGGGCGTGGTTTGTAGGTATAGCAATGGTATGGTCAATTTACATATTACTGTTTTATTAGAAAGGATAGATGCTTAAAGATACTGAGAAATGTAGAGGTTTTTTTTTTTAATTTATCTTTATTGTTGAAAGTATTACATATGTCCTCCTCATTTTCTGCTTTGACCCTCTCCTGTCCCACCCATGCCTTCACCACACTATTGTCTGTGTCCATGAGTTATGCATATGTGGTTAGTTTAATGGATACAGTTTGAATAAAATGTGTATTTCTTAAGTGCACTTCTTTCATTGCTACTGAAAGAAAATCCAAATACTCTATGACTATAGAGAAGCCCTCTCCCACCCCCTGTCTTGGTGTATGTTAGGAAGTCTCATGTTCTTTATTTGTGGAGGGATTATCCCTGCAGGAGCTGACTGCTGTCTGGGGCATGAGGAGGAGGAACTCCAGTTCAGGGAGGGGGCTCCCCTGCATCTGCTGGCCTTGGGGATTGTCAGGTGGAGCTGGCAGCTGGGAGGCCCAAGTGGAGAGGGAGAACAGCACTGCTTTAAGACCCAGGTCCTCTCCTGAGAAAGAGACCATCAGGGCTTAGCTTTGGGCCTCCTGGCAGGTTTGAGAAAGCTCCTTGTGAAGTGGCAATCTCATAACCTCTTACAGGGACTTGAGTGCTTCTCACCTCTCCACTAAGTCCTCTTGCTATGAGCTTTTGGATCTCTCTTCCTTTAGTCCTGAATCCAGTGACTTCATTTTCTTCCCAGCACCCAGCAGGTCATGGTTCCCTTTCCAGAAGAATTGGTAAAGCTGGGTTATTTAATGACTCCTACTCGCTCCAGGCATCCTCTAAGGATGACTGGAACCCCGTGTCTCCTCTCCCCATGCACTGGACTTGTCCATGATGTGGCATTGATCCTCAATCTGCATGGACAGTGCTTTTGCAAGCTGTGTTTGAACAGACTGAAGAAATTTGACTATAAATAACAGACCTATCAGGAAGCCAATGAGAGGCAGATATGCCACTGTCTCCCACTGGAGGACATGGACATTGAGGTATGGAGTCAGGCCACCTCGCCCAGCTTCACAAAGCACTGCAGCCACTCCATGGACCACTGGCACTGCCTCATGACCATGAAGCCTCTGACCACAGCAAACCCTGTGACACCCCAACATGGAATCTGACCAGCAAGGCAACCTGGATTGGTCATCAGTGATATGGTTGGGGTGTGGGCAGATTCATAAATAACATGTTCTCTCTCCATGACTACCTAAAGGTCATTCTCCTTCATCTCTATCTCTATGGTTTTTTGTTTTTGTTTTTATCAGTATAAGTTCAAATATGTCTGGGGGGAAAAAAACAAATTATCTAGCAGACTCTTATGAATACTGAAGTTTGGGAAATCCTTCCTAGTGCAGCATAGACTCATGGGTTAAATTTTCTGGGTGTGAGTCCCCATTAAGAGCAGAATGACCTCACATAGATGATCTACACCATATTCAGTTTCCTCTTCTGAAAAAAATGGAATATTAATGCCTTCCTCATAGGGATCTTTTAAGGAGGAAATAGTGAATATTTTCATTACACCTAGAACAGTGGTTATCTATTTATATGAAAGTCTAATATGCAGAGTGTTCCCTTGGGAGTTCAACTGACTGAGGGATCAATCGCTCACTATGACATGCACTGACCACGAGGGGGTGGCATAGAATGAAGGAAGGTCCCAACCAGCAGCTGGCAATTGCTAAGGACTCTACCCATGCATGAATTTCATGCACTGGGCCGCTAGTCATGTCATAAAACTACATGTGTCTTTCTTAATCTATAGAAACCTCAGAAGTGGTTTGCCCATTAAACAAATATTTAACAAACACTCCCCATGTGCTGGGCACTCATCTGTCTGCAAGGTGATTGCATCCTACTGGGGGGATTTTATGCAAGTCGACATGCCTATGTGCTCAAACCTTTAATAAACATTACCTGATTAATTCTCACAGTACTAAGAGGTAGGAACTGTTCTCCTCCTCTTTTTGTAAATGAGGAAACTGTGTCACAAAAATATTAAGTAATTTGGCCAAGTTTAGACACCTACTAAGTCCCTGATGGCGAACCTATGACACGTGTGTCTGCATTGACAGGCGTAGCCATTTTCGATGACATGTCTCTGCATGTGGTCGCATACAGAGAAGTATGGTTTTTTTTCTCGAAGTGACACACCACCCGAGTTATGCTTGGTTTTTTGGCAAATTTTGACACACCAAGCCCAAAAGGTTGCCCATCACTGTACTAAGTGATGGCATTGGTAATCCATCTGGACAGCTGGACTTCAGTATGTGCTCATTTAACTTAGCTATGCTGACAAGTGTATGTATCCCACTAAAAGGAATGCTCAACTGACCAATGCTGAGTTGACTCTCAGTTGAATGAGGATATATGTGGAGGTCAAAAAAGAACTGGAGTGCAAAGGACTCACTTCCAAGTAGGTACAGGGTAGGGTAGCCTGTTACCCCTTTCTTACTGGTTTGGTGCAGATGCTCTATTATATTCACAGTACGTGAAGAGTCTCAAAAATTGTATTTTAAATATATACAAGTTTAATTCAGAGTTAAAACTTTTTAAAACTCTATTCACTAAGTGATCAAACACCCTAACGTTTCCAAATAAGACTATACTCAGTGTCACCTGGTAGTCAAGTTGATCAGCAAGCTTTTTAGGGTTGGGCTCTATTGAATTTTCTCTTCTATTGAAAGGAGAAAGTTATTTAAGGTGTGGTATCTCTGAATAGTACCTTGTATTTACATGAAACTTCTCTCTAAGGTGTTGAAAGATTTTTATTCATTCCTCCTACCTTTCAGGTTTTGGATGTGTGGCTAGAGGTCATGATTAAGGATCAAGGAATTATTTTCTGGTTAATTATTCAAGTTCTAGGATGTCATTGTTCACACTGGTGATGAATTTCACAATTATAGACAGGAGGAGATTTTGTGAGGTGAATCCACCTCTTTGTTTCCAAAGAGAGCTCTTTCTTTCATAGCTCCATTTGAAGTAATTTGATAAGGACAAAAGAGTGTATCTTTAGTAAAATGTTGGATGTATGGTAGTCAGAGAGGAGTGTACTTGCAAACCAAATTGGGGAAAGGAGACAAGAAGACTAGAATATATATTTGTGGTTTAATATAAGGATTAAGGTATATATTTATATATTTAATATAGAGATTAAGGTAAATCTTTAGGTTTTATTACAAATTGTGCTCAGTTTATGAACTCATAAAATAAACAGTTGTATGGCCCCACTGTCTATAATCTTTACTATTCCACTCTACTTCTTCCTCTAGAGTGTTGCCATGTGGGGCATGTGGAAAAAGCAATATCAAATTTTCCAATTTTTAAAAAGGTTTCAGGTATCAGTTTTGTTTTTTTATCTCAAGTACTCTGATTTTTAAATTTTCCCTATTTTATTTTAAACACTAGGTGGGCAAAACAAAGCATATTTGCATTCCAGACACAGCCCACTGACCACCAGTGTATCACTTGTGGTTTAGTTTTCCTATAATGTATTCAAGATGAACTCTTTAAAAAGCAAACATCATCTTTACTGCTAAACAAGCTCTTCCTCTATAATCTGTTTTATTGTTCAAATAAAAATTAACTCAATTCTTCAATAGTTTTTCAGTGCCCACAATCACATCTAAATTCCTTACATGAAACTCAAGATCTATTTCTTGCCCCATGCTCTGCTGCTACCTCTGCATGTGAAGGCCATTTCGCCTGATTGCTCCTCCCTGCTTGTTCTGCTGATGAATTCTCACCCATTAGCAACACCAGCTGGAATGCTGTCCCCTGTTTGAAATCTTCTAGGTCAATGGTCAGCAAACTGCGGTTCGCGAGCCACATGTGGCTCTTTGACTTGTTGAGTGTGGCTCTTCTACAAAATATCATGGCCTGGGTGAATCAGTTTTGAAGAAGTGGCGTTAGAAGAAGTTTAAGTTTAAAAAAATGTGGCTCTCAAAAGAAATTTCACTCTTTCTACTGTTGATATTTGGCTCTGTTGACTAATGAGTTTGCCGACCACTGTTAGGTGAGTGACATGGGGATTATACAATTACCCAGAATGGCGTGCAGGAGGAAGAATATAAATATAAAATTATTTTCATAATTGATACCTACTGACCTGGTTTGGCTCACTATTGATATTTTAAAAATCAATAAATATTTAGTGAGCCCTTCTTATATGCCAGTCACTTTGCTATGCACTGGAATTATGAAGATTAAAAGTATGGTCTGTCTTTGTCTATAAGTTGCCCAGAGCCTAGAACTGACTTGCCCTCACACAATTGGAATACAGCACTAACAACACTTGGATGACATTTGTTAGAAGATGCTAATGGAGCACTAAAAAAGGAAGGACCCATGGAGCATTTTCCATAGGAGATGCAAGAGATGAAATGGTAAGATGGCCAGAAGCTTTTTATGGGGGATAGGAGGAGGGGAAGCTATTTCAGGTAGAAGGAAAAGGAATTTAAGACAGAGGGAGCAACACGTGTATGTGAGGAAGCATGGTAAATTTAGAGAACGGCATGTTGTTTCCTAGAATTAGAAATTCCTAACACTGTTTAGGAGACTACTAGCATTGAGTTATCACTGATATTACCCTGAACTGTAGTTTATAGGGATCTTGGCCATGAAATCATTTTCTTGAGGCTTCTGGGGGTGAGCTATGAACCCCTTAGCTGAAGTCCTTAATGACTCAATAGATAAATGTTTTTCAGGTCCCTAGGCTACATTCAAATGGGCCATCATCAAATACCCAATGTGTTGTGTTAGGACAAGTATATGCTTTTGCTTCAAGTTCTCTCTTGACCAATTCCTTGACTCAATCTTTGGAGATTTCCACCCCACCTTCCCAGCATTCTATTGGATCAAACATAAACATTTATTTCCCAGAAATTTTAAATGAATTAAATGAAAATGCATCATAGATAATTTGTGGAATTTGAGTTCTTGTTTGATGTTTGGTCTTTTTTGCAGTATTTAAACTTAAAATCACATCATATCTAAGCATCTCATTATAATATTATGTGGTTTGTTATTAGCTATGTGAAGTACCTCCAAAGAATTAATAATATCCCTTAAAAATGAATATTGTTGCATTGTAGAAAAATAAACATTTTCCTTCCTTTACTTAATAACTGAATGTCTGATAATGTTTATAAAACTTTTGAATTATATGATTGTGAAATTGTATTTAATTAAAAATAATTACAACCAGCTTTTAGTAATCAGGATTACAAGCAGCAAAAGCTTTGAATTTGCTCAGTTCTTCAGAGATGTGGTTTCAACAGCAAAGCAAATCAAAATGTTTTGGGGCACTTTGAGTCAGCTCATGAAAGGCAGTGAGCCATGCTATTATCATTCATAATTTCATCCTCATTAAACTCCCGTTCAGAATTAGGTCAGGCATGAGGAAAGGCAGTGTGAGGTATAAAGTGTCCTTGAATGATAGCTAAGATAATTGTTGATGACATGCTATCACGTCTGCCTTTGCCTCTCTTCATCTTTCTTCTTTTCATATAGTTTTTTCCCACTGATGTGCGTTAGGCCTTCCAGTAGAGTTAAAAGCATTAATTTACTCTGATAGACAACTTGAATGAACTCTCCCCTGCTATCATATTACAAACCCTTGAAGACAAGGACCATGTCACCATGCCTGCCCACCTGTGTCTCTAGTGTCCAGCACAGGACCTGTCATATTACACTCAATAACTCAACAAATATTTGTTAAATGTAAATGGTGTAAGGGATGGGGAAATGGATGTAGGTGCTCAAAAGGTACAAACTTTCAGATATAAATTCTGGGGATGTAATGTACAGCTTGGTATAGTTAACTTTGCATACTTCAAAGTTGCTAAGAGTAAGCCTTAAAAGTGTTTACTTTTATGAAAAATGTATAACTACAAAGTGAAGAATGTTAACAAAACTTATTGTGGTAATTAGTTTGCAATATACAAACACATATCAAGTCATAATATTATACACTTTAAACATATACAATGGTATATATAAATTATCCTATCTAATTAAAGATTAATATGCAAATTGACTGTACCTTCACTATACCCATAAGCTATGCCCACCGACCAATCAGGAGCAAATAAACCCCAACAAAGATGGCAGGCTGGCTGACCACTGCCTGAAATGAGGCCATGGTGGCACTTTGGGCAGCTGGGAGTCTGGATCGCAGCCCCAGACCCAGCAGGGGAGGCTGGGGGTCCAGATTACAGCCCCAGACCTAGCAGGGGATCTGCCATACCCTGTCCCCCCCACCCCCTGGCCGCTGTAAGCACTGCCATGGTGGTGTTTCTGGCGGCCAGGGGTCAGGTCACAGTCCCAGCCCCAGCAGGGGAGGCCGGACCCAAACAGCTTGCTGAGGGGCATGGGTTGGGGTAGTAGAGACACAAACCCACAAGAAACCTGTGAAAAGGGAGATAAACTATCATTACTTTTATCTCCCTTTCCACAAGATGAGAAAACTGTCCCTGGATTACTTAGTGCTGTGGCCAACACCTTTCTACAAACATAGGGTAATGTTATGACCACTCCCAGGAAGGTCTGGTCAGAATACCGTCTCCAGGGAATAAGCTACCTTGGCAAATCATCTAAGAGAGGAAACAAGCTTTTGTTGGGTTTATTCTGAAGGTCAGAGAACATGCCACCCCAACAAATGCTGTGTTGTTATATTGATGATCTTGAGCTGCATGCTTGAAAAACAGCAAATTCATGCAGAGGATTTCACTGAAATCTCCCAATCTCCCTAAAACCAGACTCCCCTAAAGGAGCTTAAATGTTAAAGCTCCCCTTGATGGGCAAAGTGTCATCAGGCAGAGAAGACTGACTCCTGTCACAGAACAGGAGAGTAGAAGTTGACATCACACCCAAACTTTGTTACAGACTATTTCCCCCCACCCCATTCATCTTTCCTAAATATCATTTACTCTCCTCTAAGAGGCCTATATCCAAACACCCATCAGGGGCAGCCCGCAGTCCTTCTTTTCTTAGAAAGTATTTAAATCTGCATTCTAAGCCACCTTGGGGAGTTACTCATTTTTCTCTGGGATCTCCCACATATACACAAGGTACACATGTTAATGAACTTTTATTTTTCTCTTGGTGATCTGTCTTTCATTACAAGGGTCTCCACTAAGAACTCAGAAAGGTAGAGGACAGCTATTTTTCCCCTTCCATAATTCTATCTCAGGAAATCAAGACCCCAGCTGAACAATGAGGTTGGCTCAAGTACCAAGTCCCAGCTGATGGGAGGGAAGCTTCTAGAGAGAAATCAATGATATTAGCATCAAAGTGGGAAGGAGGGCACACCCATGGTTGCTGGAGGGAGTTTAAAGTGGTTCAGCATTTTTGGAGGATGATTTGGCAAATTCTATAGAAATGTTCAAGGTACATCCAAGAGTCTTCTTCTAGGAATCACATCTGCTGAGATAAAGCACAAGCGCGTAAGCCTTGCTCAGAACTCAGAAGTCCTACTGTGGGCTTCCCTTCCACAATAGGAAAACCTGGGAACAACCTACTTTTTTATAACAAGGTAGCATCTATACTAATAAAAGGGTAATATGCTAATTAGACTGAACATCTTCTGGACGACCTTCCAGATGTCCTTCCAGACATGCTTCTGGACAAAGCATGTTGGCGGGGCCAAGGCAGAGGAGATTACAGGCAATCAGGCAGGCAGGGGAGAGCAGTTAGCGGGAGCAGGCCAGCAGGAGAGAGCAGTTAGGGCAAATAGGCTATCAGCAGAGAGGAGTTACAGGGATCAGGCTGGCAGGCAGGTGAGTGGTTAGGAGCCAGAGGTCCCAGATTGGAGACAATGTAGGCCAAGCTGAGGCAACCCCTTTCCCATGCATGAATTTCATGCACCAGGCCTCTAGTATCTCAATAAAGCTGGAAAATGTGAATGAAAATGCTTTTTTGTTTAAATATTTTTGGCATTTATTTATTATTTATTTTTCCAATTACTTTTTACATTCAATATTCTTTCAAATTAGTTTCTGGTGAAACTAATGGTCAGACAACTCTATACTTTACAACATGTTCCCCCTGATATTTCTGGTACCCAACCGGCACCATACAAAGTAATTGCAACATTGTTGACTATATTTCCTATGCTGTACCTTATATCCCCATGATGATCTTATAACTACCAATGCTTTTTGAAATACTGGCTGGGCTCTGCTTGTACTTTTTAATAAAAGTATGATGCCAGAAACTATATATTTATTCATTTAACTCAGTACCAAGAGGCACATATGTTTTTAAATGTTCCATACCTGATTTCAACTTCTTCATAGGCCTCAATCTATAGTAAGGCTAGGTGTGGGGAATAGAGGCAAACTTACCAAATAAAAGCAAATTACCTACCCCTGAAACTAATACAAAGCAATATGAATGTAAACAGTAAAAATAAATAAAAATATTTTAAAAAGAAATTCACTGTTCAAATATTTTTCAATATGTTACTATCCTTTGGGGGGGGGCAGTGTAGAGATACTTTGTAATTTATAGTGTTGTGTTTGGTTTTTTTTTTTTCACATCTCTTCCTTTTCACCATGGCCTCTGTTTAAAAAGAAAATTAAGTTTCATGTGCCTTCTTGTGATGCGTTTGGGACCTCACGTGGGTGAACAGGCTCTTACGCTGAGTTTTAAAGCATCACACGCGTGGGTGTTGCCTTTCATGGACATGAAATATGAGCAAAGCTCACAGGTTGCTTGGCTACTTTTCTGCTCTGCTGACTCAGGCCAGTCTTGACTTTGACTATGCTGAGGATCTCCCGTGTCTTGGATGACACTCTCACTCATCACTCATTGTAGGCATCTACACATCTAGTGGCCATTTTTATTTTGAGTGAGTGCCCTATTTTGGTTTTCCTGAGACAATTGCCTTCCAGAGTCTGAACAAGGAAACTGGGTTGAGACTTCCCTATACTAGTATATGCCTCCACCCACCTTGTAAGAACTAATCATTGCTTTTCCACACATACTTGAGAATGGAATATTAGGAGTGTGTGTTGTGGGGGGAGGGGTCGGAATTTAGGAATTCAGTTAACTGCCTGACCACTTCTCTCATGACCTGTTCCCTTCCCCTTCTTCAGTAAGGCCAGAAAAGCTTTCTCTCTTTTTCATTGCATGACAGGAACTTCCTCCAATGTCATATCTTCTTCCTTATGGGGGTAGCAGCAAATGATCCTGATCTATAGAAAGAAATAAAAATGCATTGATTTAATATTTTCCAGATATTATAATAATTTCACCAAAGAGAATGCTAAAGCTCAAAGAGGTTATAGCAGCTTGAATAACGGAACCAGATTCAAAGCTGAGCTATAAAGCATAATGATAGTGCAATGCAATTTGTAGTTTTTAAGTGTTTTAATTCAAAGTTAGCAGCTTCATATTTCTCTTTGCAGGTTTTATCACCAGATATTGCTTTCTATCAAATTACAACATAATTTGATATCACTTCTCAAACCTCACATAAAGTTGGTCACATGAAACCAAAAGCAATTGCCCTAATTAATTAATTTGATAAAACACAGTTTATGTGTGAAAATGAATTAATAATCAGGTGAAATTAAAATCTAAATCAGGAAGCACATCTTTCACTTCTCACTCATGGTTGGGAGACTTGTTTCAATTGAGTATTATTTCTGACATGAAAAATGATAGCATCACTATAATTAACAAAATTCTTTCCATTTGATTCTAAAGAGAAGCAGAGAAACACTTTTTTCATTTCAAACTACTGATCTAGGGGAATAATGAACTAAGATCCATTTTGTTTAAAAAGCAATTAACTCTAGGAGTCTGTTTCTATTTTGTTTGTTTATTTTATTCTTTAAATTCCAAATATAAGTGAAATATAGACTCATAGATACAGAGCAGATTGACAGTAGACAGATGGAAGGGAAGTTAGGGAGCTGGGTGAAAAAGTAAAGGGATTAAGAAGTACAAATTGGTAGTTACAGAATGGTCACAGAGATGTAAATTACAGCTTAGGGACTATAGTCAATCCTATATAATAAAGAGGCAATACGCAAATTGACCATCACTCCAACACACAAGATGGCCAACCCCATGTGGTGAAAGATGGCTGCTCCCATGTGAACACAAGATGGCCACCACAAGATGGCCAACATGGAAGGACATTTAAGAGGGTCTCAGGCTAGCAGGGGAGGACAATTGAAGGGGGACCCAGGCCTGAGGGGAGAGGAGTTGGGAGCAACCAGGCCTACAAGGGGAGGATAACTGGGGGCAAGCAGGCCTTCAAGAAAGGTCAGTTGGGGATGACCAGGTCTACAGGGGAGGGCAATTGGGAGGGACAAGACTTGCAGGGGAGGACAGTTAGGGGCAATCAGGCTGGCAGGCAAGTGAACGATTTGAAGCTAGCAATCCTGGACTGTGATAGGGATGTTCAATTGCCCATTTAGGCAATATCCCAGTAGAATTGGACTAAACAGACAGTCAGATATCCCTCAAGGGGTCCCAGATTGGAGAAGGTGCAGGCTGGTCTCAGGGACACTCTCCTCCCTGTACAAATTTCATGCATTGGCCTCTAGTAATATCATGACAACTATCTAAGAGCCCATATGGGTACTTCAGATATCAGGGTAACTACCCTATAAAGTACATAATTTTCTACCACTTTGCTGTACATCTGAAAGTAATACAGAATAATATTGAGTATAACTGTAATAAAAATAAAGAATAAATGCATGTATTAGAAAAGAAAAAAGTAAAATAAAAATTGTAAACTTCCCTCTAACGTTGCCTAGACTAGTGTTAAAAATAAAGTCCAAAAACAGTTACAAAAGAGAGTGTCTTCAGCTCTATCACCACCATGTCCAAGGGCATGTCAGCTCTCTCTTTAATTCAAAATACCAATTTCATATGCCTTTAGAGTCATCTTGGTGACTCTATGGCACTTGCTACTTTTTTTAATGGTTGTTTCAGTCAAGGCTACCCATGTCTGCCAAGGCTCTGCTATCCCTGATGCTCTCTACAAAGTCCCTCCTCTGTGAGCTCTGCCTATGAATATGTGAACCAAGACATGCTAATGCTTGGTGTTTCAGGGATTTATGCTCAGTCTCAGGAAGCCTACCATTTGTTAGCCAATTCTATTTAACTGGCACAAATGCTGCCAACACCCTGATCTAAGGTGCCGTGCAGCTTTTGTTAAAATTCATTTTTTCAGTGTAAAACTCATGAGAGTTTAGCAAAGGGTGGGCTGAAAAAAAAAAAAACTATACAAATAATTAACCCTTCTCTGCAATGCTATTTCATTCTCTGCTCTCCAAATTTACCTTATCTCTTTCTTTTCTGGGTTGAGTACATCCCTATGCAAAAAATAGCTGTGATGAGCATATCGTAAGGCTCAAATGAAGATCTCTGCAATCTTTCTTCTTGACCTTCTACTTATATTTACAACTGCTTTCTGGATATTTTTATTAGTATCAATGTCTGAATTGAACTCATCATCATCATTGCTCCTTATTTCCCATCTCACTTTACAGTCTCAATCAATAGGACTACTTTTCAACCAGTTTCCTACATCCCAAACCTGGGCATTTCTTGTGGCTTATCCATCAATCTTACCAGTACCTATATCCACTTCTTCACTAATATTATGCTTCTCCTAAATATCTCTTAAATCCATCCACTTGTTTTGATTTCCACCATCTTATCTCAGGGCATCACCTCTTACATAGATTCCTGCAACAGCCTCATAGTGGTTCTCCCCAAACCTTCGCTTTCCCTTCTCCTCCAATATGTCTTCCACATTGTTTAGCCAAAATAATCTGTCAGAAAATGTAGTACAATAACCAATTCCTTGCTTAAATTTCTTCTTATTGTTCTTACCCCAACCTGGTCTGGCCATGATCACTCTTCCCTCTTTGAGCTGTCATGTTTTCTCTCATCTTCAGGCCTTTCCAAACACTGTTTCCTTTGCATAAAATGAGATTACTGAAACGGGAAATTTGGGGAGTGAAAAAGACAGGTTTTAGAAAATTTTGTAAATTAAGGGGACAATGGAGGAAGCACAGGGCTATAAAGCAGTAGAAGGTATATTTCCATAGAACAGAAGAGCTGGAAAGCTGCAACAGGTACATTTCCATAGAAGAAGGAGCTGAAAACAGCAAAAGATCTATGTTTACAAAATCAAGAGGAGGAAGACCTTCATTCAGAAGGAGAAGAAGAAAGCCCAAAGGGAAAAGGAAAACAATAAGAAAGGAGGGGAAGAAAACCTCAGGAGACCCAGTGAGGTTGACCTTTGAGCTCAGTAGTTACTATAGTAACCAGTCCCAGAGAATAGAGACCAATCAGAGGGGATATCAAGGCACCAGGATCTGCAGCCTTTATAAATCATGGAAACGGGGCCTTTTTCCTTCTTGCCACTTATGAGTCTGTGCTTGTTCTTCAGTAAGTGTCCACCTTTGCTATACCACCTTCCATCCAAGGATTCTTTCTTCCACTCCACCAGCTAACAGCCAGGGGAACCAGTCTGCCCAGGGGAATACCACGCATTCCAATCCAAAAATTCCATTTCATGACTAGATATTTGTTGATTGAGTGACCAAATGAGTGACATTTTTCCAGAACAGAGTACATTAAAGATATATCAGTAAGCAGATTCCTTGAATCTGTTTACCTTCAATTGAACATTTTACGACATTTTAAATGTTGTTGTTTTTTTTTTGTTTTTTTTTTTAATTAAAGTAGAGCTTGGCATTTCAACATGAGCTTTGCAGACTTGTTTTGAGTTTCTAGCAGGAGTGTTCAGCTAATTTTATTGCTTGGACTAGAGTGTCATCCTCCTCTACCTAAGAGTATCACCATTTTTGCCTTGGGTGACATACTGAAGATACAGCTAATGCCTATGGCCAGATGACAAATATAGAACAGTGAGGGAATTACTGGATACCTTCCAACTACTCCAAATCCCTCGAATCAAACCTGGCATACAATGGAGTAGCAGATGTCCCTGTTAGATTGCTCTAACATCCTTAATTTGACCTACCGCTAGATGCTCTAATTTCATTTCAAAAAGTCTGAGTAATCTTTACAAGTTTGGACAGTGAAAACCAGAAAATAACTTTATGACTGGGCAAGGCCAATGGCATGCAATCCATCTAGAAACAGAGCTAGCCACCCCATCATTCATAAGAGCATCTCACTGCCATCTACAGGATCCTGGGCACATGCCAACTTTGGTAATTATATTCAGTTTGCCCATTTTCCTTCATCATTTAGTTGAATGACACACATTCAATTCCATGCAAAAGTACTATGCATGATTGCTAGTAAATCCTATAAGATAATTATCTCACGCTAGAAACTAGCATTTAATGAGCAAATAAAGTAAAATAATTGCATGATAAATTCAGAACTGTGGCTTAAAAATGATAAATTGAAATAATAAAATTGGTAAGTATATTACTCAAGGAAATTTAAATATGTTAAATGGCATTGTCTTTCTGGCTTATTAAAGTAAAAAATACATGGTTTCTTTACGTATTCTTATTGATTTGTTAATGTAAAAAACATTGAAACCTGTAAAGAATTTTAGTGAGTTTATTTGAGCCCAACTGTCCACTTATGCTGGGAAGCAGAACCTCAATGAATTGAGATAATGCTCAGAGAATGGTGGATTACATTTGTATTTACACATCACAATCAAAGGAGGGACATAGGTGGGTTACATGAAATTCATTGGTGATGGATTAAGGAGGTGGGATAAAGCAGACCCCTGACATTGGATTAAAAGTAAAAAGATTGGCATGTGCTTAGGTGGGCGCAGGAACAATTAACACGATAATGAAGGAATTTGTGGTATCTGTCCTGGTAGTGCCCAAGGGGCTCCAAAAAAAGGGAAGTTACAAGTTATTCAGACATTTCATTTCAAGATATGCTATCTTAGAGATAAAAGATAACATATTATAAAAGACAAATGGGCTCTGGAAAGACCTAAGTTGATCTTTGTCAGAGAAAATATCGGCCTGGGACGTGACCGCCCACTATAACCTGTTTGGACTTAAATATTTAATTTTCAGACCATCTTTTGTGGTTATTTTAGGTCGTGGAGTTTGCCACACAGGCCTCCCCTGAGCTTGTCAGGTTAGCATGTGGCTCCTTTCGTCCACACATGAAGGAATTTGTGGTATCTATCCGGGCACCCAGGCACTTTGGGTTGTGCCCCAAGAGGTTCGGAAAAAGGGAAGTTTCAAGTTACCCATACATTTCAAGGGTTTGTTATTATAGATGCAAAGACAGATAGGCTCAGTTAAGGTAAAGGTTGACTTTGTCAACGAAGATACCAGCCTAGGACATAACTACCCATCATAACTCCATTTAGTTAAAGTTTAATTTCAGACCATCCTCTGAGTTTGGAAGACCACTATGCAGGCCTTCCCTGAGCTTGTCAGGTTAGCAAGTGGTCCCTTTTGTCCACAGATTTTAGAGAAGAAGAGAGAATCATTGATCAACTGCCTCCTGCATACCCCCCACTGAGGACTGAGCCCACAATCTGGGCATGTGCTGTGACCAGGAAGCAAACCATGATCTCCTGGTTCCTATGTCGATGCTCAGGCACTGAGCCACGCAGGCCGAGCAAAAATACTTGTTTTTACTTTATCCGACATTTCACTTTGGTTTTATGGCAGTTTGATGTTATAAGATCAGTATGATACTAGACACAAGCACACCAACAAAATTTATTTGGTGTGAGCTGGAACTTTTAAAGTTGAAAATATGATTTAAGTAAAAGATAAGTATTCATTGCACTAGAGTATAACAATAAGTATGAAACAGAAGAAAGCCCTCTTATCTACATTTTTAAGGTTTTTATATTTATAGGATTTTCATAGTTTTAAGAAATCTGACACTTCATTTGAAATTGTTTGTGTTTACATAATTCAGACATTCAAAATATAGATTCTTCTCTACTATTCTGAGAGTTTTACAAAGTGAAGGAATAATCGATGGTTGGATGCTATTTCAAGAGTCTACCACCAAAGGAGAAGAAACTTAGGAAAGTATGTTGAATATTAATTACAGCCAACAAATACATCCTTTACCCTTTGCTGAGATATATTTTGTGTGATTTGACTGTATTTACCCATTCATACTCATATGAACTCAATTTGGTGGGTACTTTTAATACTTCTATTTTACAAATGAAGGAATGAAGCACAGATAACTTAAATTGCACATGGCTAGCAACCACAGAGAGTCTGACTCTAGTGTTCACATTTTTAACCACGATGCTCTCCTGCCTGTCATTGAAAAAAACCACAGGAAGTAATTGCTTTTTAAAAAATATATATTTTATTGATTTTTTTACAGAGAGGAAGAGAAAGGGATAGAGCATTAGAAACATTGATGAGAGAGAAACATTGATCAGCTGCCTCCTGCACACCCCGAACTGGGGGATGTCCCTGCACCAAGGTACGTGCCCTTGACCGGAATCAAACCTGGGACCCTCCAGTCTGCAAGCTGATGCTCTCTGTCCACTGAGCCAAACCGGCCAGGGCAGCAATTGTTTTTCTTAAAAAGAATTAACTATCTCCAGTGAACTAAACTTGATATTAGACAATGTTTCTTGAGCAACATCATTCACTCCAGAAATGAAATGGGGGATGGAGTTGAACCACTGAAGATTTCCAGTAAACTTCATCTCCAATAGATTAGAGTAGGACTAACAGACCAGTGCTACTTGAAATAATTTGACCACTTGAAATAATTGTAAAATAACATGATGTGCATATATAAACACCTGATTCACTTAAAGAAAACCTTTGGAAAAGTTGGCAGCTGGTTAAACAATCACTCATGTGGAACTTCTTATGAGCAAAGTATTATGCTAAGTGCTAAGTACAATGGATTAAATTTAATCCCACTCTTTTAAGGGTCTTGTAGAATCCTGGAGACATAGGACTGAATGTGATTACCTCTAATGAAAGGCACATTGTGATAAGCACTGAACGAGGAATAAAATAAAAGTGCAAAGGGAGCACCAAGAGGAAACTTAAATGGAGGTGGGAGACTGGCCACCAGGGAAATCTCAGCAGGCAATAGACTTTTGTGCTAAGGTTTTTAGAATGAGACTCCAGACAGGGCATATAAAATGATGAAAGTCATTAAGAGGTGGTGGGGGAAGAAGAGGTTGGAGATAAAATTGGAGATGTATGTTGGTGCTAGATTATGAAGAACATCACATGTGCATGTGTGTGTGTGTGTGTGTGTGTGTGTGTGTGTGTGTGTGTGTGTGTAACAGTGTCAGATCTAGTGTTTATATTATACTAGACGCCCGATGCATGATATTCATGCACAGGCAGGGTGGGGGGAGTGTGCCTCAGCCCAGCCTGCACTCTCTCCAATCTGGAACCCCTTGAGGGAAGTCTGACTGCCCCTTTAGGCCTGATCCTACTGGACTGCTGGCTCCCAACTGCTTGCCTGCCTGCCTTCCTGATTGCCCCTAACCACTTCTGTTTGCCAGCCTGATCACCCCGAACCACTCTCCTGCCAGCTTGATTGATGCCTAATTGCTTCCCTTCCAACATGTTTGCCCCTAACTGCCCTACCCTGCACTCCTGGTCAACCATAACTGCCTCCTCTGCAGGTTTGATCACTCACAACTGTCCTACCTTGCAGGCCTGGTCCCTCCCAATGGCCCTCCCCTGCTGGCCATCTTGTGGTCCCATCTTGTGTCCACTTGGGGGCAGGATCTTTGAGCACATGGAGGCAGCCATCTTGTGTGTTGGAGTGATGATGAATCTGCATATTACTCTTTTATTAGATAAGATAGAGGTCTGGTGTACAGGTAGGGGCCGGCTGGTTTGTCCCGAAGGGTGTCCCGGATCAAGGTGGCAGTTCCCTGGAGGCATGGGGCAGCCTGGGTGAGGGACCTGTGGTGGTTTGCAGGCTGGCCACGCCCCCTAGCAACCCAAGTGGAGGCCCTGGTATCTGGGATTTATTTACCTTCTATAATTGAAACTTTGTAGCCTTAAGAGGAGGCCTGGGCTGGCCAGGGCAAGTGGAAAGCTTGGCTACCCCCATCTCCAGGTGCAACTCAAGCCTCCTGCTCTCTCCAGCTCTGAGGCTGCTATCATTTTTGTTGGGATTTATTTAACTTCTATCATTGAAACTTTGTAGCATTGAGTGGAGGCCTGAGCCAGCAAGGGCAGGCAGAAAGCTGGGCTTCTTCCATTTCCAGGGAAACCCAAGCCTCCCTCCTGCTCTCAGTGACCACAGCCATCTTGGTTGGGGTTTATTTGCATAATTTGCTCCTGATTGGCTGGTGGACGAGGCTGTTGGTGTGGCTTGATCGGAGGCACAGTCAATTTGCATATTATTCTTTTATTAGATAGGATACTGTGGACAAAAAAATAATAAAGGCCATATGCTAACCTGACTAACTCAGGGAAGGCCTGCATGGTAGTTTTGCAAATTCAAATGCCCAAAGGAACTACAATGGATGGTCTGAGATTAAAATATTAACTAAAAGTAGTTTACAGTAGGTACTCATGTTCTAGACCAGTATCTTCTCTGATAAAGGTCAGTCTTGTGAGAAATGGCTCACCTGTCCAAATTTGATGGTCAATCTGCATATTACTCTTTTCTTAGATAGGATAGAGGCCTGGTGCATGGGTGGGAGCCAGCAAGTTTGCCCTAAAGAGTGTCCTGGATCAGGGTAGGAGTTCCCTTGGAGTATGGGGCAGACTGGGCGAGGGGCCTATGGTGGTTTTCAGGCCGGCCACTCTCCCCAGTGACCCAAGTGGAGGCCCTGGGATCTGGGATTAATTTATGTTCAACAATTGAAACTTTGTAGAATGGAGCAGAGCCAAGCCTTCTGCTCACTCCAAGGCAACAGCCATTTCTGTTTGGGTTCATTTTAAATTCTATAATTGAAACTTTGTAGCCAAGAGTGGAAGCCTAGGTGCTGGGGCTGCCAAAACTTGGCTTCCTCCATCGCCTGGGCAAACCTAGCCTCTGCTCTCCCTAGCTCTGTGGCTGCCACCATTTCTGTTGGGATATAACTTCTATAATTGGAACTTTGTAGCATTGAGTGGAGGCCTAGGCCGGCAATGGCAGGTGGAAAGCTTGGCTTCCTCCATTGCTGGGGAAACACAAGCCTTCCTCCTGATCTCAGTGACTACAGCCATCTTCATTGGGATTTATTTTCATAATTTGCTCCTGATTGGCTGATGGGCATGGTTGATGGGTGTGGCTTGATCAGAGGTAAGGTCAGTTTGCATATTACTCTTTTATTAGATAGGATGATTAGGGTACAAAGATAATTAAAAGAAAAATGTATAAGGTAAAACCACATTGTGTTGTTTCTGCACTTACTTGTTTTCTGTGTGTTATATTTAAATGATCCTCCCCCCCGCAAAGAAACAACCACTTGGGGGATCCTATTTACTCTCTTGAAATGCTTTCTTTTCCTGTTTCATAGACCAATGTTTGATGGCATCCAATAGCAATGAAATAGCTGTGGTAAAAAATAAATAAAAAAGACCTATGTTAGATGCTTTCCTGGGTGTTGAGGGCGACCTCAGTTGACAAAGTCCTGAGAAAGGCAGGTTTCACAAAGTGGCCTGTCTGCCCCCTAGAGTACAGTGACCTTTAAACATAATGGTTTAGTAAACATGCATTCTGCTCCCCAGAGCACCATGACCCTTAAGTACAATAGTTTAGTAAACATGTTGCCCTTGAGCGAGTAGCAGAGCATAGGGAGAGAGCTAGGGGTTCGAGTGGCGCCAAGCTAGGATAAGGAGTTTTGTGTGAAGGTTAATGCTTGTAAAATTATGGGAATGATGAATGTGTTATGTAACCAGCACTGCTTAAAAGCTTGGAGGAAAATAAACTTGGGGCAGTAATCTGAAACAGGGTTTGCGGACCCTCCCCCCCAATCCCATCCTTTTTTTCTTTGTCTATCATTTCCAATCCTCACCCCCCTTTCAGGTGCTGCACGACTGATGCCGGCTGGCTCCGGAATTAAGTGGAGCTCGTAACAGGGACCTGAAACAGGGGACACGGTGGAGGACACTGCTGGTTAAAGAGACGTGTCGGATCAAGTAAGGAGTGGGGCAGTGAGGTATAGAAGTGGGAGTAAAAATCATGGATAAGGTAATAGTAAAGAATTGTTTGTGCATGTGCTGAAGATTTGCTTAGGGCTAGGGAACTAAAGTAGGATATAAGCAGCTTAAGCACTTCTTGAGTTTTATAGAAGTTTGTCCTTGGTTTCCAGAAGAAGGAACTGTAAATCTTGAGACCTGGACTAAGGTTGGGAAAAAACTACAGGAGTATTCTGATCATGGTCCACTGAAGGTGCCTGTAGATACGTTCTTTTTGTGGAATCTTATTAGGGACTGCCTTGATCCTCGTTATGAAGTGAAAAAGGGGGAAGAAGGACTGAGAGAGAAAAGTCCTTCTTGTCCTAGTTTAGGGAAATTATCTTTGAGGGATAAAAATCTATCTTGTTCCAGCTTAGAGAAACTAGCTCCTCCGGAGGATCTTATCTGTGAGACATTTAAGCCTCTGCCGACGGAGCCTGAAAATCTTTATACAAAACATAAGAAAGAAAGAAAAGAAATATTGCTAGCACACAAGGAGTATCATCTTTATGATGAGCCATTGAGCCCACTTCCCCCTGAGAATGAGGAGGATTTAGAGGACGCAGCCTCACATTATCATGATAGAAGAACCTGCAGGGAAATGCATCTTAGCAAAATTAGGTGTTAGTTATTGCTTTAGAAAGCAAAAAAGAAATAAAAAATTTAAGATCTGTCTTTATACAAAAAGAAATTGACAGCCAATAAGTTTTAAAAAAAGAGGATAAATTCTTGCCGAGACCGGTTTGGCTCAGTGGATAGAACTTTGGACTGCGGACTGAAGGGTCCCAGGTTCCATTCCGGCAAGGGCATGTACCTTGGCTGCGGGCACATCCCCAGTAGGGGGCGTGCAAGAGGCAGCTGATGGATGTCTCTCTCTCATCAATGTTTCTGACTTTCTATCCCTCTCCCTTCCACTCTGTAAAAAATCAATAAAATATATATTTAAAAAAATAAAAAATAAAAATAAAAAAGAGGATAAATTCTGTAATCCAGTTTAAATTTAATTTATATTCTTTAAAATAATTTAACTATATAATCTTTAAATCATATATATATATATAAATATGTATATTTGATCTTTCCAAGTATATTTCAAGAGACTGTGAGAGTGACTTTTGGACATTTCAAGGGCCCCGAAATGTTTTCAAAAGTCTGTTCTCTCTTAAAAGAAAAATTTTTTAATTATACTTGAGATTTTATCAAATAAAATTAACCAATATATATTTTACTTATATACATGTATTAAGAGTTGTAGAGGTTTTGCCTCTGGAAGGGACAAAGTGGAGTAACAATATATTTCTTAATTATAGCCAAATTTTTCAACAACAGTATAATTTTAAGAAAGATAAAAAGCCCCAAGCCGCCTACACCTTTAAGTACGGTGGTTGTGGGAAAGTGTGCTTTGTATATCAGACCTCTAAACTAAGTTTACTGAATAAGTTTCTTTGCTTTTTTAATTAAAGATACCTATTTACTTTATAAATTAGCTTTTTAAAAAAATATAATCAAAGCCTCATAAATTAAGTTACACTGAGAAGTCAATATTTTTATAAGTAATTGAATTTAAGTAAAATCTAAAAAAACAGATTAGAAGCCATCATTTACTGCCTGACCTTGTAGCCACCTACATTATTAAGGTAGAGGCAGGGCAACATTTACAACTTGTGAATCAGATGTCTACATTTACTAAGTTTGTTTTCCTTTTTTAATTAAAGATGCTTACTTTAATTGCTTAAATAAATTAGCTTTTTAAATTAAAATTAAGATTTTAAGCTAAATAAAAAGCCAATGTCTTTATGAACAATTTGATTAAATATTCTAAGTTACTCAGACCTCCCATAGTCCCTCTGAGTACAAATAAGCCTAAGGAGATACTCTTTAAAAATAATATTCTTGCTTAATAAAAAGGAGAAATTTAAAAAATCACTTGTAGCCGAGACCGGTTTGGCTCAGTGGATAGAGCGTCGGACTGCAGACTGAAGGGTCCCGGGTTCGATTCTGGCAAGGGCATGTACCTTGGCTGCGGGCACATCCCCAGTGGGGGCCGTGCAAGAGGCAGCTGATCAATGTCTCTCATCGATGTTTCTGACTTTCTATCCCTCTCCCTTCCACTCTGTAAAAAATCAATAAAAATATATATTTTTAAAAAAATCACTTGTAGAGGAGCAGGACACATGACAAAGCAGTGTCCCTCCAATAAAAGGATTAATAAAAGAAATAGCAGAGGTCTTAAACAACCTGGACTGTGCCCTAAATGTAAAAAAGGCAAACATTGGACAGATGAATATAAATCTAAGACAGGGAAATTCTTTATCTCAACAACAGTCAAGAAACTCCTGAATGGGTCAGCCCAGCCTTGGCAAATACTTGGGTCATTGTCTGTTTACCCTCTTGTCCCTGTGCCATCTCAAGGCCAGCTGGCTGTACAGCACCCAGCCTGCTGCCCCTGAGAGCAAAACTGATACCAGAGTTATTCCAAGCAACCCCCAAAAGTACTAGATTAGACCCTGGATCCATAAGGCCATATATATTAGCTCCAAAATAAGGACCACAGGCCATCCCTACAAGAGTGTATGGACCTACTCCTAAAGGGATGTTTGACCTTTTACTAGGTAGAAGCAGCTTAACTTTAAAGATTACAAGTTTTTCCAGGAGTAATAGATGCTGATTATAAAGGGGAAATTAAAATTATAGCCTCTGTTCCCAGAAATATTATCACCATCACCTCAGACATGAAAATTGCTCAATTGGTTTTACTCCCTCTGCCTACCACAGGCAATCTATTTTCCACAGAGTCTCGTGGGGGGGGGGGGGGGGGGGAGAGGGGGCAGGGCATTTGGCTCCTCAGACAAGACAGACTGGCTACCAGCCATTTCTCTTGCAAGGCCTGAGAAAACTTTACTTATACAAGGGAAAAGATTTACAAGAATGTTAGATACAGAAGCAGATTTTTCTGTCATAAGCTTAGCTCACTAGCCTAAACAGTGGCCCTATAGAGAAGCTATGACACAACTTCAAGGAATAGGTCAGACCAACTCTCCTTTACAGAGTTTACAAATGTTAAAGTGGCAAGACAATGAAGGTCATTCTGGGTTATTTCAGCCATGTGTCTTGCCAGGGATCCCTGTGAATTTATAGGGACAAGACATTCTGTCTGCCCTGGGTGATGCTCTTGTTACCACCCCAGCACAGGGAAATTTTTAGGGGGTGTCATTATTTCTCCTGTTATCCACATAGCTGACAGAATATCTTAGAAGTCAGATGATCCAGCGTGGGTTAATCAATGGCCCCTAACAACTGAAAAGATACAGGCTGCCGAACAGCTAGGTGCAGGAACAGCTAGACAAAGGCCGTATAGCACCCTCTAACTCTCCCTGGGACTCTCCTATATTTGTTGTCAAGAAAAAATCAGGAAAGTGAATATTACTGCAAGATTTAAGAAAAATTAATGAGGCAATGGAACTTATGGGAGCCTTGCAACCAGGGCTTCCCTCCCCTTCTGCTATTCCAGCAGGTACATACAAAATAATTCTTGATCTTAAGGACTGTTTCTACACTATTCCCCTGGCACCTCAAGGTTGTAAAAGGTTTGCTTTTAGTATACCATCTACTAATTTTCAGAAACCTATGAGGAGGTATCATTGGTTAGTTCTTCCCCAAGGAATGGCTAATAGTCCCACGTTATGTCAAAAGTTTGTTGCACAAGCTCTTGTTAGTACTAGGAAGAAATTTCCTCAGTCTATTCTATGGATGATATTCTGTTAGCTTGTCAGAATGAAGGCATACTGCTAGCTGCATATGCTCAGCTGCAAAAAGGGCTTAAAGGAAAGGGGTTAATCATTGCCCCTGAGAAAGTACAGACAGTCTCCTTTCTCATATTTGGGATATACCTTACATCAGAATTATATTACCCCTCAGAAAATACAATTAAGAAAGGATGGGTTAAAAACAATGATTTTCACAAATTATTAGGGGACATTAATTGGTTAAGACCTTATCTGAAAATCACCATAGGGCAGCTTAAGCCTCTTTTTGAGATACTCAAAGGAGATTCTAACCCTAACTCTCCTAGAGAGCTGTCAGAGGAAGCAAGACAGGCTTTGCAGATAGTAGAAACAGCTATTGGTCAACACCAGGCTTCATATTAAGACTATTCTCAGCCACGGGGAGCTTATATTCTTGCTACTCAACATACTCCCATGGCAGTATTATGGCAGGAAGGTCCTCTATTATGGATTCACCTGCCCGCATCGCCTGCAAAGGTACTTACACCTTATTATGATCAAGTAGCTGCTCTGATTCACATGGTGAGGACTAAAGCTTGCAAATCAATTAGACGTGAGCCGCCTTATATTTGTCTTCCTTACTCCAAACAACAAGTATATAGGCTGTTACAACATAGTAACAACTGGGGAGGGGCTATGGCTAATTATCCTAGTCATACAGATAATCATTATCTCATAATAAACTTTTGCAGTTTGAAAGCCAGCATGCTTTTGTTTTTCCAAAGATAGTACAAAAAGAACCTATTAAAGAAGCTTTGTTAATTTTTACTAATGGTTCATCTAATGGCAATGCAGCCTACAGTGTTCAGGGTGAGTTGACAACTTTTCAAACTCCATATATATCTGCACAGGTAGTAGAACTGTGTGCTATCTTAGCAGTGCTACAATGTGTTCCAGATCAAGCATTTAACCTGTACTCAGACAGTCAGTATGTGGTAAGGGCAATGGAAGTAATTGAAACTGTTCCCTTTATTGGGACAGTTAATTCCATAGTGCAAAGTATGTTTAGAGACATACAGCGTGCCCTATAGCAGCGCACCCAGCCATGTTTCTTTGGTCATCTCAGAGCTCATACTGTGCTGCCTGGACCGTTATCAGAAGGGAATGAACAGGTAGACACTGCAACTAGGATAGTATTATATACCCAGGAACAATTGGCTGAGCAATCTCACACACTTCATCATCAAAATAGCAATAGTCTCAGGCAGCAATTTAAAATTACCAGAGAAGCTGCCAGACAAATAGTAAAGCAATATACAAGTTGTCCTACTACTCAATCAGTACCTCAATATGGAGTAAATCCAAGGGGTCTAAAGGCTAATCCTTTGTGGCAAATGGATGTGACTCATATCCCCAGTTTTGGGCAGGTAAAATATGTACATGTTGCTGTAGATACTTTTTCTGGCTTTATTATGGCTACAGCTCAGACAGGTGAAGCAAGTAAGCACTGTATAGCCCAATATTCAAGGTGTTTTACAGTTATGGGACAACCCAAATGTATTAAAACTGATAATGGCACAGGCTATACTGGAAAAAGTTTTCAATAGTTTTACCAAAGACTTGGTATCACCCATAAAACAGGAATTCCATACAATCCTCAAGGGCAAGAGATAGTAGAGACAGCTCATTGCACTCTTAAGTTACAACTACAAAAAATAAAAAGAGAGGAATTGTATCCCCTGACACCACAGAATTTATTGCATCATGCTCTGTTTGTTCTCAATTTCTTAATTTTGGATGTGCATGGGCGATCAGCTACACGGCGTTTCTGGAATACAGGAACTGCATCCACCTATGCTCAGGTTAGGTGGCAGGACCCTTTGACTGGACACTGACATGGACCAGATCCTGTGCCCATTTGGGGACGAGGGTGTTTGTGTTTTTCACCAGGATGCCGAAAGTGCGAGGTGGCTTCCGGAGAGGCTTGTGTACTTCACAGGAGATGGGCGAGCTGGTCAAGGGGGTTCGGTGTACTTCACAGGAGATGGGCGAGCTGGTCAAGGGGGTTCGACGACTGCCAAGAGTGATCCTATAGCCTGGCTCAGGTGACGCAGACAGCGGCGGTGCCCACCTGGGGACAGATGAAGAAGTTGGCGGTTGAAGCAGAACAGGTGCTGATGCAGACTTCTACCCAGTTTCAATGTTCCTGGCTATGATGGCTATCTTGAGCTGCCAAGTGCCCAGCGTCTGAGGAGGTACCTACTGGGCCTACGTTCCTGATCCTCCATTACTCCATCCAGCTGAATGGGGTGGGCCATTAGTTCCAGTGTATGTGAATGACACTCACACCTTGGGGATGCCTTCTAACGGACACATATAGCCAGAACTACATGCGGGTTTTAACTATTCTGGGGATGGAATACCTATATGTTTGTCAAAAAAGAGTGATGTATTGGGATGTTTGGTACTGATACTGTTTTGCTTATTTCCTATTGTAATGCATAGGGTAGCTGAGGGCATTCTTTCAGTGTGCACTGGATTACATGAACTAAAATTAAAAACCCAACCTGCTTAATAGGTAAAGAGCGGGGAGATGTTGGGGCGACCTCAGTTGACAAAGTCCTGAGAAAGGCAGGTTTCACAAAGTGGCCTGTCTGCCCCCTAGAGTACTGTCACCTTTAAACATAATGGTTTAGTAAACATGCATTCTGCTCCCCAGAGCACAGTGACCCTTAAGTACAATAGTTTAGTAAACATGTTGCCCTTGAGCGAGTAGCAGAGCATAGGGAGATAGCTAGGGGTTTGAGTGGTGCCAAGCTAGGATAAGGAGTTTTGTGTGAAGGTTAGCAGGAAGGTTAATGCTTGTCAAATTATGGGAATGATGAATGTGTTATGTAACCAGCACTGCTTAAAAGCTTGGAGAAAAATAAACTTGAGGCTATAGTCTGAAAGGGGGCTTGTGGACCCCCTGATCCCATTCTTTTTTTCTTTGTCTATCATTTCCAATCCTCACCCCCCTTTCAGGTGCTGTACGATTGATGCCAGCTGGCTCCAGCACCTGGGGAAATTGCAATATGGTTGGATGAGTCTGGCACTGTGCCCTAAATGTCAATAGTATTCAGGTTTTGTCAGAGATCTGAGGAGAAAATGTATTCCAGATACCTCAGGGTCACTTGACTTCCATTACTCGGCAATTCCAACATGGACACTGTCGACAGAGGTACCCCAGCTATTCTTGCCTTCATGAGTGAAATAGAAGTACAGAAGTCAATATCTAAAATAGCCAAGAAGCAGAATATGTAGAATTTTACATAATAAATTCAGAAGTCTGAATATCACCCAAAGATGAGTCAATGGCTAATAACTGCAGACAAAGGTGCCACATATTTCTCTTGGTGATGGCTAGAAGCAACTAGGTCCCCAAAGGGACTTTATGGCCCAGGGCCCCTTAAAGGGGAAAAGACCTAAGCTCTTGCAAATGAAGTAATATGTAAATGAAACAGAAGCAAAAGTTGCTTTTGTGCCCACCTCCACTCTAAATGGCAATTTGTAAATAGTAAAAAACTGGTTTACATATTCCTTTGCTCCATTTCTAAAAAGGTGACTCACCCTGTAGCCTGTTTAGCCCAGTGGATAGAACATTGGCCTACGGACTGAAGGGCCCCAGTTTCAATTCCGGTCAAGGGCACATGTTGGACTGTCGGCTCATGCAGGGGACAGCCAATGATTCTCTCTCATCATTGTTGTTTCTGTCTGTCTCTCCCTTTCCTTTCTCTCTGAAAGCAATAAAAATATATATTTGAAAAGAAAAAGGTAACTCACTTTGCAATTTTGTCTGTTAAAAATATATTATTTTTTAAATGTCAATGCTTTACTTAAAGGTTATCAAAAAGAAGCTGTCACGGTCAAGGGGAACTTAAGGAGACACGAAGACTAAATGCAATGTAACTTGGACAGGATCCTAGAATATAAAAAGGATATTGCGTAAAAAGTAAAGTAATAAAGTATAGACTGTAGTTAATAATAATGTATCAATATTGGTTCATTGGTCACAGGTATACCATACTAAGATATAAGATGTTAATAAACTGGGAAATTGAGTGTGGGTATATTAAAACTCTGTACTATCCTAACAACTTTTTGGGAAATCTATTCTCAAATAAAGTTGTACTAAAACTGTAAAAAAAAAAGCCAATGCTGAAATATAATTTGGGAAGTAGGCTGGATTACAAAAATAAAGGTCCTTCTACATAGTCAGGTAGAAAAGATGGTGTCACAAAAGATGTCAAAAATTAGGCTCCCTCAACCTCCAAAGCAACATATAATATCATAAAACATTGATCTACACAATCCTTTAAAGGAGAAAATGGTAGTCAAGGATTTTTTTTAATCTCCTGAGTATAGAGATCACAGACAAATAGTTTTCAACATGCAAAAAACAAAACAAGAAACAAAGATTATTATTCCCAAGAATCCTCCTCCCAGAAACTAGAAGAAAGTAAATTTAGCCATTATGAAATGATTTGCATTAATGTACTTAACAATAAACCTAATGGTTTACAGTGAAATATGAAAATGTAAATGTCATATGCCCTATAAATTAGAAATACCACTGACAAAAATTGGAAGGAGAAAGAAGGAGACATTGAGCATACTTATTGTCAAAAGTATTCAAAATTGACAAATTAATATTATTGGAAAAGACCAGGGAAAAACCAAGCAACACTTTAGAGAAAAGGAGGGACACTGTTTATTGACACTGGTGGACTCAGGAAATAACTTTCCAAATATGAGTAAAGTAACGTGCAGGGGGGTTCTTTTTTATATCTTTTTAAAGTCTTTGTTCCACAATATGGATTATGCTACTGGTCCTTTTCTCGGGTCTTGCAAGAAGGCCCCCAGGTGTTGGTGGTCTCCAGGCCATATCTGACAGTCTGGCTGGTGCCAGCTTTAATAAACCTTCCTCCATGGCAGTGCACTGTTCACGGTTTTATGGCCTTTGTAACAGCTTCTGCAAGAGCAGCTTCTGGGAAAGAAAAGAGGCAGTGACTCAGCTATAGATTATCAAGAATGTACACTGGGCTTGCTGGCATGGATTCAGATTTCTACCCACCCATATACCAGGGTTACATTGGAATTGGCCCTTTTTAGCCTTCTCAATATGACTATCTGACAGCATGAAAGTAAATACAACAAACAATGTTTTCTTTTGTCATATTATTTTATTTTTATTAAATTTATTGGGGTCACATCTTATCTAATAAAAGAGCAATATTCAAATGGACCATACCTCCAATACACCCACCAGCCATGTCCTCAAGCCATGCCCACCAGCCCATCAGGAGCAAATAAACTCCAAACAAGATGGCTGCGGCCACTGAGAGCAGGAAGAAGGCTTGGGTTTCCCTGACAATGAAGGAAGCCAAGCTTTCAATCTGCCCTTGCTGACCTAGGCCTCCACTCAATGCTACAAAGTTTCAATTATAGAAAATACATAAATCCAACAGAAATGGCGGCAGCCATGGAGCTGGAGAAAGCATAGGCTAGGGTTGCCTGGGCGATGGAGGAAGCCAAGCTTCTGCAGCCCTGGTGCCTAGGCCTCCATTCTAGGCTACAAAGTTTCAATTATAGAATTTAAATAAACCCAAACAAAAATGGCTGTTGGCCTGGAACGAGCAGAAGGCTTGGCTCCACTCCAGGCTACAAAGTTTCAATTGTAGAACATAAATTAATCTCAGATTCCAGGGCCTTCATTTGGGTCGCTGGGAAGCATGGCCAGCCTGAAAACCACCATAGTTCCTTTGTGCAGACCGCCCATACCCCAAGAGAACTCCCACCCTGATCTGGGACACCATTGAGGGCAAAACAGCTGGCCTCCCACCCATGCACCAGGCCTCTATCCCACCTAATAAAAGAGTAATACACAGACTGACCATCACTCTAACACACAAGTGGGCTGCCCCCGTGTGGTCAAAAGTCTTGCCCCCATGTGGACACAAGATGGCCACCCCAAGATGGCCAGCAGGGGAGGGCCGTTGTGAGGGACCAGGCCTGCAAGAGAAGGCAGTTGGGGGAGATCAAGCCTGCAGGGGAGTGAAGTTAGGGGTTACCAGGCCAGCACAGGTGGGAAGTTGGGGCAAATAGGCTAGCAGGGGAGCAGTTAGTCATCAATTAGGCTGGCAGGGTGGTGGTAAGGAAGTGATCAGGCTGGCAGGAAGAAGTGGTTAGGGGCAGTCAAAAAGGCAGTCAGGCAAGCAGTTTGGAGCCAGCAGTCCTGGATTGTAAGAAGAATGTCCAACTGCCCATTTAGGCTCAATCTTGGATTGAGCCTAAATGGGCAGTTGGACATCCCTCGAGGGGTCCCAGATTGGAGAGGGTGCAGGCTGGACTGAGGGACATCCTCTACCCCCATGCATGAATTTTGTGCACTAGGCCTCTACTTGGTTAATAAGATCATAAAAATTTCAAGTGTACATTTCTGTGATTCATGATCTGTATATTACATGTGTGCCCACATGTAAAATCATTTTCTGTCACCACATACTGGCCCTTTTACTCTTTACTACCTTCCCACTCACTTTCCTGTTAAAAACTATACTGTTGTTGTCTATGTCTGTAGGTTTCAGATTGTAACATAAATTCTATGGTATACTACTCATTGATAAGAAAAAATGAAAGATTGCCATTTGTTACAACATGGATGGGCCTTGAGAATATTATGTTAAGCAAAATATGTCAGTCTGAAGAAACTAAGAACCCTATGATTTCACTTACATGTGGGATATAAAACAATATATTTTGACTAACTAATATAATATGCAGATGAAACAGGAATTTTAGGGATAAAATAGAACAGGTTTAGGAAATTTTAGAAATTTTGTAAATTAAGGAAACCAAAAAGGAAGCACGGGGCTGCAGAGCAGCAGAAGGTATATTTCCATAGAACAGGGGGAGTTGAAAAGCTGCCAATAGCTACATTTCCATAAAATGAGAGAGCTGGGAACAGCAAAAGGTCTATATTTACAAAATAAAGAGAAGGAAGCTCTTCATCTAGAAGGAGAAGAAGAAAGCCCAAAGGAAATAGAAAAACAATAAGGAAGGAGAGGGGAGAACCTCACATGTCGCATGAGAGGTTTAACCTTTGAGCCCAGGAGTTAGTATAGTAACCAGTCCAAGGGAATAGTGACCAATCAGAGGGGATATCAAGGCACCATTATAAACCATAGGGTGAAGAAACTCAGTGGGACCTTTGACCCCCTCCCCATGTGGGAGTCAGTTTAGGGACCCTTCTTCCACTCCCTACTTGGGAATCCATTCTGTGGGACTCTTTCCCTCCCCCCATGTGGGAGTTTGTACTTATTCTTCAATAAATCTCCACCTTTACTATACTACTTTCTCTCCGTGGATTCATTTTTCAATTCCGATGGACAAAGAATCCGAGTTCCAGTCCAAAAATTTCTTATCACAGGGAAAAGAGAAAATAAATAGAAAGGAAAATGTGATGAGTTTATTATTTTTTCTTACTATGTAGTAAACACGCATATAAAAGTAAACAAAGCACACATTGAAATATAAAATGATGATGATGATGATGATGATGGTATAATTATGACTGCAGGGAACATAGCCCAAAGTAATATAATAGATATAAGACTAAACTTATCTGTGCTTTAAATCCACCTATTAAAAGAAATTTCAGAGAAAGAAAGATGGCTGCCAATGGGAAGGCAGACTGAAAGATAGAGTGTGAGTGAGAAAACAAAGGGAGAGTGTGTGGTCTTATGTGGAGTGTTAGTTGGCGAGTTGAGGGACAGCTATACTCCCGGAGGCTGTTGGGCACTGCTGGATGGGCATCCCTGACCAGGCAGCCCCCCCTGCTGCTGGGTTCCCTCCGGGAGCAATCAGCTCAGATGCAGAGACCGCGTCATCTTGAAGGGGAAAGTAGATGTCGGGAACCTGAAAAGCCTGGGGACTCTATAACTATGACACTCATCCAACAGCTGCAAACCAGAGAACACCTGTCGCCAACTAGTGCAAACACTCAGATTCAGAGGAGCTATACACTCCCCCACGGAAAGGTCAGACTTCACCTGGGAGAAGGTGAGGCTTTGGTCCCAGAAGAAGAGAGAAACACGCACTGTGGGAGCTGGAGGACTGGGAGACGTCTGCACCTAGAAAAATCTGTGACTGTTGGGGCTGGCATGATCTATGAATGTGTAAGGAGGTCCTCAGAGATGCTAACAGAAGGGAACTCTGAAAAGCAACCCATTTTTGATCTGACGCAAAAAGACAGCCTAAAAAAATTAAAAGTGTGCCAGCTGCTTAGACCCAAGCGGGGGGGAAAAAGACTGCACAGACTTGTGCACAGCCCTGCAGTTCACACACTTATGCTGGCTTGTCTCCTTCTTTTTTTTTTACTCTTTAAATCCTTGCTTCTGATTACTAAGCCCAATACATAGGACACCCTAAGAGATGGCAGAGGAAAGTTGTTTTTCTGGAACCGGGAGATCAGAGCAGGGAATAACCATCCGAGAACCAGCTCTGGGGCAACTGATTCCCACAAACCTATGCTGAATGCCACAGTAAAAGTGGGATCTAAGAACTGGCTAGAGAAGACCTATAGACCAGGAGGTCAATCCAGAAACACTCACTCAGGGGTTGAATCACAAATTGATTCTTGTGTAAACACAAAGAAATACAAGAAATTAAAACACACCAACTGCTTAAGAATCAGGACTGGCTTACAACACTGAGGAGCAGTGGAGCACAGGAAACTGCAGTACTGTCCTGACTAGGAAACAGGTGTGCCAAACAGAATAGTAGAGGAAGTGACTTTTTATTTTTTTTTTCATCTTTTACTTAAGAAACTAATTTTTTTTCTTTTTTCATCACTTAATTTTACCTTTTTAATTATTACATTTTAATTTTCAATGAATATTATTACTACTACTATTTTATCTTTAAGTGTCATTTTATTTTCTCTTTATTTTACTTTGAGCTTAGTATTCTACATTCTATTTTTATCTTTCCTTTAGCATCATTTTACTCTATCTCAACTTTACCTTTATGCCATCACTCCCTTCCTAACTTTTCCCCTTTTGTTGTCCTGTTTCTCTTACCCTTTTCCTGCTTTATATTTTCTTTATTCCTTCTTTTTACCCTCTGTTAAAATTTCACCCTCCTTATATATCTAATTTCCAATCCCCTGCTCCAAGTCCATATACACCTCTCTCTTCTCTGTCTTCACTATCCAAAATTTTTTTCTCTCTCTGTCCTTTTGCTGTTGTTTGCTTGATTATTGAGTATATTGATTTTTTATTCTTGTTTGTGAGATTGTTTGCTTAGCTTTTGTTTGTTTTTTGCTTCTGTTTTCCATTGCCTTGCTTGATATTAGTTGTTGTTGGTAGTTTGTATTCCTTTCCAGGTATTTATATCTCCCGTTTTTTTGAATTATTGGCTGTTCTATTGGAGTTTCCTCCCCATATATATAGTTTTTTCCCTCTTCTTTCTTATTATCTTTCTTTTCTCTCTTACTTTTTTTTTTCATTTTCCCAATTTCAGTTTTGCACTCCTTTCTTTTTTTCCCTCTTCTTCTTTCTCTCCTATACTCTAATTTGCCTTTCTTTGGTGGTCACCTTTATTGGGGGTTATTAATATGGTGAATACATTTCTGTTCGGTGCCTTTTGAGTTGTACCTGGTTGTGTTGTAGGTATTTTGTGTCTTTAAATCAATGCAGGAGAAAGAGAACTACATAACCAGATACCTGGAGAAGAGAGACCATAGGGAGACAAAGAAACAGCCCACATATGAAAGAAAATCAGGCATCACCAGAAAAGGAAGTAAACAAAATAGAGGCAAGAAACCTGTCAGAGAAATAATTCAGAGAAATGGTCATAAGGTGGCTGAAAAGATGGAAACAAATTCAACAATATATGTAAGAACCAAGAGGAAATAAAGAAGACCCAAGAAGAAATAAAAAATGACATCACTGCTGTAAAGAATTCAGTAGAAAGCATCAAGAATAGACTAAAAGAAGCAGAGGACCACATCAGTGAGCTAGAAGACAAGGTAGGAAAAAATACCCAAGTAGAGCAGCTTCTACAAAAAAAATTAAAAAGTAGGAGGAGAGGTTAAGGGAACTTTGGGACAACACAAAATAAAACAACATCTGCATAATAAGGGTTCCAGAAGGAGAGGAAACTGAGCAAGGAATAGAAAACCTGTTTGAATAAAGAAAACTTCCCTGATATAGGAAAGAAAAAACCCAGACAAATCCAAGAAGCTCAGAGTCCTAAGCAAAATGAAACTCAAAAGACCAATACCAATGCACATTATAATTAAATTGGCAAACACCAACGACAAAGTAAGAATCTTAAAAGTGGCCAGAGAGAGACAGAGAGTAACCTACAAAAGAACCTCCATCAAACTAGCAACAGATTTCTCAACAGAAACTCATCAGGCCGGAAGGGAATGGAATGAAATATACAAAGTCATGCAAAGGAAGAGTCTGAATCCAAGAATATTGTACCCAGCAAGGCTATCAATCAAAATTGAAGGTGAAATCAGGAGTTTTACAGTAAAAAAAAAGACTAAGGGAATTTATTACCACCAAACCAGCAATGCAAGAAATGCTAAGGGTCTGCTATAAAAGAAAGAAAGAAAGAAAGAAAGAAAGAAAGAAAAAAAGAAAGAAAGAAAGAAAGAAAGAAAGAAAGAAAGAAAGAAAGGAAGAAAGAAGTGAAGAAGAAACACAGGGGTAAAGAATAAAAAATGGCAACAAATAAGTAAACAACAATAATATAAGTACCCAACAATAATAACTTTAAATGTAAATGGATTAAATGCCCCAATTAAAATATATAGGGTAACAGATACCATAAGAAAACACAACCCATATATCTGCTGTCTATAACAAATCCACCACCAAAATAAATAAATAAATAAATAAATAAATAAATAAATAAATAAATAAAAAGATGCACACAGACTGAGGATGAAGAGATGGAAAACAGTTTTCAGGCAAATAGAAATGGAAGAAAAGCTGGGGTGGCAATACTTATATCTGACAAATTAGATCTCAAAGTGAAGGACATAAAAAGAGATAAGGAAGGCTACTTCATAATACTAAAGGAAGCAACCTAAAAAGAAAAATAACTCTGGTAAACATATATGCACCAAATACAAAAAGAAATAAAGAAAGAAGAAAGAAAGAAAGAAAGAAAGAAAGAAAGAAAGAAAGAAAGAAAGAAAGAAAGAAAGAAAGAAAGAAAGAAAGGAAGGAAGGAAGATAGAAAGAAATTTCTGGAGGATATCAAGGGAGAGACTGAAAACAATACAATCATAGTAGGAGACTTTAATACCCCACTATCATCATTGGACAAATCCTCTAAACAAAAAAATCAGCAAAGAAACATTAATCTTAAATGACTCACTACAAAAGCTGGAATAAATTGATGTCTTCAGAACATTTTCCCTCAACGCAACAGAATATACATTCTTCTCAAGTGCACATGGGTCATTTTCAAAGACAAACCATTTGTTGGGTTATAGGCAAAGTCTCTTCAAATTCAAGAAGATAGAAATAATATCAAGCATCTTCTCATATCAAGTGGCATAAAACTGGAAATCAACTACAATAAAAACAATCCAAAAAAATCAAACATGGAGACTAAACAGCATGCTATTAAACAATGACTGGGTTAGCAGAGAGATCAAGGAAGAAATTAAAAAAAAATCATGGCAACAAATGACAATGAAAACACACAATTCAAAATCTATGGGACACAGCAAAAGCAGTCTTGAGAGGGAAATAAATAGCTCTACAAAACTGCTGCGAAAAATAAGAAACAATGGTAATAAATTACCTAACCCTGCAACTCAAAGAGTTAGAAAGAAAGCAACAAGAAAAGCCCAGTGTAAGCAGAAGGAAGGAAATAGTAAAGATCAGAGCAGAGATAAATGACATAGAAACCAAAGAAGACAACAAAACCAAGAGCTGGTTCTTTGAAAGGATAAACAAGATTGATGAACCTCTAGCCAGGCTCACCAAGAAGAGAGAGGATTCAAATAAACAAAATCATAAATGAGAGAGGAGAAATAACAACAGACCTTACATAAATACAAAGGGTTGTTAAAAAATACTATGAACAACTCTATTTCAACAAACTGGAAAACCTGGAGAAAATGGACATATTCCTAGAAAAATACAACCTTACAAAACTCAATAATGAAGAATCTAAACATCTCAATAGGCCAATAACTATGGAAGAAATTCAAACAGTCATCAAAATGCTTCCAGAAAACAGAAGCCTGGGGCCAGAAGGTTTCACAGGGGAGTTTTACCAAACATTCAAGGACGAACTAAAACCTATCCTCCTCAGACTATTCCAAAAAATTCAAGAGGGAGAAACACTTACAAGCTCCTTCTAATACCAAAATCAGATAAAGACAACACAATGAAAGAGAATTACAGGCCAATATCCTTCACGAACATAGATGCCAAAATCCTCAACAAAATTCTAGCAAATCGGATCCAGCAGTATATCAGAAAGATCATACACCATGACTAAGTAGGATTTATCCCAGGAATGCAAGGATGGTACAATATTTGCAAATCAATAAATATGATATATCATATAAACAAATTGAGAGATAATAATCACATAGTCATATCAATTGAGCAAAAAACACATTTGACAAAATCCAACACCCTTTCTTGATAAAAACTCTCAACAAGATGGGAATAGAAGGATCATACATCAACATAATAAAAGCCATATATGATAAACCCACAGCCAACATCATACTCAATGGACAGAAACTAAAACCATTTTCCCTAAGAACAGGAACAAGACAGGGATGCCCACTCTCACCACTCATGTTCAACATAATACTGGTAGTACTAGCCATTGCAATTAGACAAGAAGAATAAATAAAAAGCATCCAACTTGGAAAAGAAGAAGTAAAGCTATCTTTATTTGCAGATGACATGATATTGTATATAAAAAACCCAAAAGACTCCATCAAAAACTAATTGACTGCATAAATGAATTCAGCATTGTAGCAGGATACAAAATTAATGCCAAGAACTCTTTGGCATTCCTATGCACCACTAGTGAACTTACAGAAAGAGAGACTAAAAAGCAATCCCATTTACCACTGCACCAAAAAAATTAAGAGAGCTAGGAATAAACTTAACTAAGAAGGTAAAAGACCTATATATGGAAAACTACAATACACTGAATAAAGAGATAGAGGAAGATGTAAACAGATGGAAGAACAAACCATGTTCATGGATTGGTAGAATCAACATCATTAAAATGTCCATACTACCCAAAGCAATCTATAGATTCAATGCATTTCCCATTAAATTACCAATGGTATATTTCACAGACCTAGAATGAACTTTCCAAAAATTCTTCTGGAATAAAAAAAGACCCTGAATAGCCACAGCAATCCTGAGAAAGAAGAACAAAGTAGGTGGGAATCTCAATACTAGATTTTAAGCTATATTAAAAAGCCACTGTTCTCAAAACAGTCTGGTACTGGCACAAGAACAGACACATAGATCAATGGAATACAATAAAGAATCCAGATATCAACTGAAACCACGATGTTCAATTAATATTTGACAAAGGAGGCATGAACATAAAATGGAGTCAAAACACTCTCTTCAATAAATGGTGTTGGGAAAATTGGACAGATACATGTGAAAAATGAAACTAGACCACCAACTTAAATGATACACAAAAATAAACTCAAAATGGACACAGGACTTAAACATAAGATGGGAAGCCATAAAAAATACTAGAGGAATCCACAGGCAAAAAAATATCAGACATATGCCAAAGCAATTTCTTCACTGATACTGCTCCTAGGGCAATGGAAATTAAAGAGAAAATAAACAAATGGGACTACATCAAAATAAAAAGCTTTTGTACAGAAAATGAAACCATCAACAAAACAAGAAAACCCACTGTATGGAAGAACATATTTGCAAATGTTACCACCAATAAAGGTTTAATCTCTAACATCTACAAGGAACTTATACAACTTAATAAAAGGAAAATAAATGATCCAATAAAAAAATGGGCAATGGACCTAAATAGAATCTTTTCAAAAGAAGATAGAAGGAAGGCCAAGAGACATATGAAAGCATGCTGAAAATCACTAATTAGCTGAGAGATGCAAATCAAAACGACAATGAGGTACCATCTCACACTTGTCAGAATGGCAACAATCAACATATCAACAAAGGACAAGTGCTGGTGAAGATGCGGAGAAAAAGGAACCCTCGTGCACTGCTGGTCTGAATGCAGACTGGTACAGCCACCATGGAGAACAGTATGGAGTTTCCTCAAAAAACTAAAAATGGAACTCCCATTAGACCCAGAAATCCCACTTCTAAGAATATATCCCAAGAAACTAGAAACACCAATCAAAAAGGATATATGCACCCCTATGTTCATAGCAGGACAATTCACAATAGCTAAGATTTGGAAACAGCCCAAATGCCCATCAGCAGATGAGTGGATTAGAAAACTATAGTATACCTACACAATGGAATACTACGCAGATATAAAAAAGAAGAAATTCTTACCATTTGCAGCAGCATGGAGAGACCTGGAGAGCATTATGTTAAGTGAAATAAGCCAGACGATGATAGAAAAATACCCCATGATCTCTTTCATTCATGGAAAATAAAGAACATTATAGCCTGATAAGCAAAAAGATAGATACAGAGGCAGTAAAGCACTGAACAGACTGTCAAATTACAGTGGGAAAGCAGGAGAGTGTTGGGAGGGGGGAAAAGAGATCAACCAAAGGACCTGTATGCATGCATATAAGCACAACAAATGGACACAAGACACTGGATGGGGGTGGTGAGATGAGGTTATGCGACAGGGTGTAGGGGAGGCTGGGGGAAGGTCAAGGGGGAAAAAAGGAGATATATGTACTACTACATGTAATACTTTAAACAATAAAAAATATTAAAAAATAAAATCTAAAAAAAGAAGTTTCAGATTAGATAATAAAGAAAAACCCAATTCTAATATCTAAGTAGGGCTCAAGTATACTTAATCATGTTGTGCACCAAAGATGTTTAAAGATGCTAGTATATGTGAATGAAATCCAAGATCATGCAATACACAGCTACCGTAAATGTAAAGAAATTCATGACACTCTATACCAAGAAAACACAAATAAAAGTTGAGAATAAAAGGTTTTACAAAGCTCTATGCAAGCAGGGTTCATGATCTTATTGTCAGATCAGATCTAATTCAGGGCAAAAAGCAATAAACAAGTTAAGAAATGTGTATTATAATGCACAAGCATGCAGATCAAAATAAAAAGATTCATTTTAATACTGGAGCAGTATATAAGGCATGCATTTTGTAACAAAAATAGTGATGAAAGTCTATCAAATAAATGAAAGAAATACCAGGGATAAATAGAAACATACTAATAATAGGAAACACATTTTCTGAAATGTAATCTGGTTTTCTTATACATTAATGAACTGAAATGGTACAACATACATTTACATCTTCATATTCATCTCTTGGCCCTCTGAAATCTAGTTTTAAGTGAAATTGCTTTTAAAACTCACTAATTTCCCAAATCCAATCACCACTTTTCAGTCCTCCTCTCATTTAGATTCTCTGCAGTGTCTGATGCTGCTGTTCACCCCCTTCATTACTGAAACTCAGTCTCTTTGTCTGCACTTTTTCAAATACTAGAGTCCTGGGTCTTAGTGGCCCCCGAATGCTCAGGCTCTCCTCCTCAGAACTCACTCTTCCTGGTCCAAGAAACAGCAGGATAAGAAAGATTTTTTTCAGTTGTTGTTTCTGGTTGAATGCCCTACCACCCCTGAAACTGGCTGGAGCATATAAATCTGTTTTAAGCTTTTAATGACAAAAGAACCTCTTACCAAAATCTGAAGATTGTCTTTGGTTGAAGAGGCAGAAAATATTTGGGAGTTCTATTATTTAGTTTCCTTATAGTTACTATTCATTGTTATTTCTAAATTATTTATATTTGTATTGATTTCAGAAAGTAAGAGGGAAGGATAGAAACTTCAATGATGAGAGAGAGGCATTGATCCACTGCTTTCTGCATGCCCGCTACTGGAGATCTAACCTGCAACTCAGGCATGTGTCCTTGATCCAAATTGAACTCAGGAACCTTAAGTCCACAAGCCGACACTCTATCCACTGAGCCAAACCAGCTAGGGCTCTAATTTATTTTTAATTATGGTTGACATACAATATTATACTAGTTTCCATAGTGATCACCACAATAAATCCAGTAACATCTGTCATTGTACATAGATATTAAGATATTACTGACAACGTTCCTTTTGCTTATATTACCTGGTACATCCCCATAATTATTTTTTATAAAACCTCCTTCCCCTTTTCTACCAACTCCTACTCCCATCTGACAACCATTTGCATTATATAAGTTTATTTCTGTTTTATTTGCTTGTATTTTGTTTTCCAGGTCCTATATATAAGTAAAATCATGTGGTATTTGTCTTTCTCTGTCTGACTTAGTTCACTCAGTCTAAGTGTTCTTTAGACACATTCATGTTGCAAATGGCAAGATTTCATTCTTTATTATGTATGACTGAGTAATAATTCATTGTCTATATGTATCATATCTTCCTTTTCCATTCACCTATTAATGGACACCTAGGTTGCTTCCATATTTTGATTAATGTAAATAATACCATAATGAACATAGGGGAGCATTTATCTTTTTGAATTACTATTGTTTTCTTTTTCCTCAGATAAAAACCCACAAGAGGAGTTGCTAGATTGTACAATAGTTCTATTTTTAATATTTTGAGGAATCCCCATACCATTTTCCATAATGGCTGCACTAATTTATAATCCCACAATAGTGGACAAGGTTTCCATTTATTCTACATCCTCTGGAACACTTGCTGTTTGTTGTCTTGTTAATAATAGCCATTCTGATGGGTGTGAGGTAGTATCTCAGTGTGATTTTGATTTCCTTTTCCCTCGTGATTAGTGAGGCTAAGCATCTTTTCATGTTTCTGTTGACCATCTGTACGTCTTCTTTGGAAAATTGTCTATTCAGGTCCTCTGCCTATTTTTTTATTGGGCTGTATGTGTTTTTATGTTGAGTTGACTATTATCTGTTTTAAAGGTGGCACATGTTCTTAAAAAGTGTAGAATAGGGACTGGGACTTCAGAGACAGCAGGGACACAGCCTCTGGAACCTGACTTTAAATTCCAGCTTCATATCTCACTAGTGTATGACTTGAATGAATTATTCAAACTTTGTTTAACTGAGTTATTACAATGGTAAGTATCTCATTTGCTCCTCACTCACAGAGATGCATCTGTTCATTAAGGTTTTAGTAGGTATTTATTTATAAGGCAATAGATGTGGAATGACTTTAAACCATTCCTGGCAAATTCCTGCATCTATGGCTAACAATGTTCCAAATAGAAGATTCTAGAATATTGAATCCCATTTCGGCTACTAATTGGATTTGTGTTTTAAGTAAATTTTCTGTTTTATTCTCTATAAAATGGGAGGCTAAAAAATGATCTCTAAAATTTTTTGTGGTTCCATAAACACCCAACTGCTTTGAAGAACAATGTCTTAAGTATGTTGACTTCAAAGCCTGGTAGCCGAAGTGCTGCTTTGTATATGAATTGGCAAGCTATTCTAAAGGTTGGAATTAATAGTTTCACAATATTAGCTATATACAGGCTTGTTTTATGTGTATACTTAATGGTTTACTTATTTTCAATATACTGGCTACTTCTATTAGGATTGGAAAAAGAATCCTATTCCTAAGAAATAAAGTGGCTCTATAGTTTAATATCATTCTAATAAACAGTCTCTTAGAAATTTCAAATATTGGGGAATAAAGTCAAAATTGCATAGCTTAGAAGTAGGTCTATTATTAGAAATAAGGCATTTATTTTGACAACACTAAATTGTAATTTGACAATCAGATTAGTTTAACGTTATTTTTGAACCTGTTATTCCTTAAATCCACATTTGTCTAGTCTCCTTGGTTAAAACCTTAGGGCTCTATTTTTAATATTTTACTCTCACTTACTCTTTCTGTCTCTATAGCCCTGAGCTGTGGCCTCTGTTTCCTTCAGACTCTGTTGCCATTGGGTCCAAATCTTTTTTCACATCTTGATCTGGCAGCAATGGACTGGCTGATGTCAGTCTTTCTATTTTCAAAGCTATCACACAGTTCACTGCCAAGTACATCCGCCAAGCCCTTCCCCTATTCCTCCTAACTTAAGAAATCACATTGGTTCACTACTATCCAGTTAGTAAGAATACATTTCTCTGCCAGACTTTTGAATCTCCCCACATTTAGGCCTTCTTTAACTGACCTAACTAGCCTTTTTGATCATTATTACTCTCTTCCCTCCTTAGGGAAGAGAGTAATAATGATATCTTACTCCCACTATATATTTCAGTTTCCTAACAGTCTCTGTACATTGCCCTCTCATGCCTGATTGTATGCAGGAATTTGGTTCCTCTTTCTGAATAGCTCTTTCTTTATCTAATCCACCCAACCAGCCCACACTTCCAACCATCCATCCTTTTCATCTTTCATGACATGTCAAGTGATAGTTTTGAATGAAGCTTTACATATTTACTGTTATCTTTCTATGCACTTGCTATCAATAACACAGAATTTTATGACTCAAATTATTTCAGGTTCATGCATTGTAATAAACTTAAATGGACACCACAGTGTAATAGAAAATCCTCTGACTTGAATTTAAAATCACTTTTGCTAGTGACTTGTTATTTTCCTTTGACAAGTCATTATCTGAGTTACAAAAAGTTGTTAAAAATATTAAATGAATAAGATGGAAAGCTATTCTGTAAGCTCTAAATATAATACCAGCATAATTGTTGTTAATATGCTAATTAGAATAAAACATGCTTTACAGTGTTTGATCAATAAGATGCCCATTAGAAACTGTTTAAAAGTATATGGAATATGCTTACAGAACCCACAAAGTTTATCCTAAAAATAAATTAGAATCCTATCTAATAAAAGAGTAACATGCAAATGTGACCATACTTTGGCTCCTGACTGGCTATGCTACCAGCCAATCAGGAGCAGGGGCGTGACTGGGGCATGGCCACAGCTTGCCTGGACACGAGTAAACACTTTCCTTCACGGATCGCACCAGCACAGGCGGGGAACGAAGCGCTTCAGGCCAGTGCCAGCTGGGAACGCTCAGCTTCACGCTGGCAGGGGCGGGGAATGAAGCAGGGACCATGTCTCTGCACAGGGTGTTTTCGAGGGCCTAGCGAGCCAGCAAGAGAGGCTTGGTCCTTGAGGCGTCCATGGTGCAGGGAGGGCTGGGCAAAGAAAGTTGTTTCAAAGAAAGTTGTTTCCCACTTAAATATCCTCTGATGAGTATCTTTAAAAAAGAAATAAATATTCAGCCATTGTCACACCTTGAAAAGTTAAGGTAATTCCTTAATATCACCTAATATCCACTGTATTTTCAAATGTCTTTGTTTCAAAGATGCCCTTTACTGTTGGTTTGCCCCCTCCAGAGGCTACCCAAGGTCTTATTTTAGCCCTGACATTGGGCTGCTTCCCCCGACCATAAGTTCCCAACGCACTTCCAGCCAGAGTTAAAGGGGGCTTCTTCTGTTTTTAAGGCATCGCCATAACCAGTGCCTGCCAGGCCCTTGCTCCTTAGGTCCGGGGTGCTGGGAGCTGAAGCAGAGAGGCTGTGAGGCCCAGCTCACCCAGGATGCTGGCCCCCATCACCCCCTCCCAATTATCCTGGCCCAGCCTTCCCTATTCATACCTGCTCGGGAGAGCGTGAGGTGGTCGTGGTGGCTGGATGGGAGGCCGGCGGGGTGTGTGGCCACAGTGAGCAGGGCAGGAGGCCTAGACCCTCCCTCAATCCAGAGGGGCTTGACAGGGACCACAGGCCACACACCCCACCCAGCAGGGCTTGACAGGGAACCTCAAGGTGTGCTTCCCACCCTGGTGCTGGGCTAGGGTACTTCAGGCTGCTTCCCCCACCCCAGCTCCAGGCTGGGGGACCTCAGGCCGTGCCTCCCACCTGGTACAGCTTGACAGGGGACTACAGGCCACACTCCCAACCTGGCAGGGCTTGACAGGGGACCTCAAGGTGTGCTTCCCATCCTGTTGCTGGGTTAGGGGACCTCAGACTGTTCTTTCTACCTGCCAGGGCTTGACAAGGGACCTCAGGCTGCACCCCTACCTGGCAGGACTTGACAGAGGACCTCAAGCCACACCCCTACCCCAGCACCAGGCTGGGGGACCTCAGACCATACCCTCTGCCCCAGCACCAGGCCAGGGGTCCTTAGGCTGTGCCCCTCCTGCCTGACTGGGTTTGACAGGGGACCTCAGGCTGTGCCCCCCACCCAGTGGGGCTTCTCAGGGACCTGAGCCTGTGCCCCTGTGCCAGTAAGTATTGACAGGGGACCTGAGGCTGCGCCTCCCTCCCAGTGCTGGGCTGGGGGACTTGAGCCTGTGCTCCTCTGCCTGGTGGGGGTTGTCGGGGGACCTCAGGCCATGCCCCCTACCCAGCAGGGCTTGACAGGGGATCTCGGGTCATGTCTCCCACCTGGTGGGACTTGATAGGGGACCTCAGGCCACGCCCCCCATCCTGGTGCTGGGCCAGGGGACCTGAGGATACATCCTGCCCTGAGTGGCTTGACAAGAGTGGGACTGGCAGAGTCTGGATCTACCCTGGTGTGGGGGCGGGGGTGGCTGGGTCTGGGTCTCACGTGATTTTGAGGCACATGTGGTGAGTGGGGACTTGACTCTGGGCCCCGTGGTGCGCCCCAGACTCTGACAGGAGGAAGGTTTCCGTATACATTTTACTAATTTTCTGTAGTCTCTGATACTTCTATTATAGAGAAAGAGCAAATAGCAATATTAAATTATTTCCTCTAATTAATGCCCTTTTATTGTGCACGAATTTCGTGCACCAGGCCACTAGTTAAAAATAAAGTCACTGAGACTAAAATAGTTCAGTCCTAAATAATGAGTTGGATGACAACTCTCAGGAGAAGAAATTCTCATATAAAAATGATGAGACATCATTTGTTCAAGTCCCTCCCAAAGAAATATTAATATCATCTGACTATATCCATGGAAAGTGACAAGAGACCTCCCCTAATTGCACTATATTGTCAATGATGAACGATCTATTTCTATGATTGGGGAAAACCTAATTAGGTCCTCTTTGCAGAGTAATTCAGATCCTCTGTATTTTTCTCTGGGATCATTTTGTGTGGTATCCATAGGCAACTGCATTGTTGCAACAGAGACTTGACCTACTGGGGATGTTGAATGGGAAATGCTTTAAAATCAGCAAATCTTTGTAAGTTGAGAACATATTCCAGTTGAGATGAGCAAATATGAGAACAATTAACATTGCAAATTATCACTATTTGGTTACTAAACTATTATATAAAAATCAAAAAATATAGTACTGAAAAGTAGATAGTTGAGCTACTTTCAAAGACTATCTACTGGTTGAGGTGTCTTTTTAAAGAAATGGATAACTCTAAGGATTCTTGAATATTCTCTTCTAAATTTTCACGGTATTTTAACAAAACTCTGCTCACCCAGGGAGTTACAATGGAATAGTAACCAGATTGATGTTCATGTTGATCTATAGCAGTGATTTTCAACCATTTTCATCTCATGGCTCACATAAACTAATTACCAAAATTCTGTGGCACACCAAAAAATAGCTTTAATTTTTTGCTGATCTGACAAAAAAAGGATATAATTTTTATTCATTCACACTGACTATTGTTGTGTTGGCTGTTGACATTTTTTACTTGACAATCTAAGCAAAAAGAGGTCAGTAACCCTGACTAGATAGTCAGATATTGCATGTTTTAAAAATTCTTATGGCACACCAGTGTGTCTGCTATGGCATATTGGTTGAAAATCATTGCTCTGTTTTTGTTTATTTTTTAACTAGAGGCCTGATGCATAAAATTTGTGCAAGAGTAGGCCTTCCTTCCCCCAGCTGCCAGCACTGGCTTCCCTCTGGCACCTGGGACACGAGCTTCTCTCTCAGCCCCAGTTTTGTCTAGAAAGTTGTCTGGAAGGATATCCGGTCTAATTAGCATATTACACTTTTATTATTATAGATAGAGGCATCAAGTGTTTTATATGTAACTATTAGAAAAATCTGTGCATAACCCAACCTCTTGATATACTTGAGTAATGCAAATAAATAAATACATAAATAACTGTAAGTTGAATAACCCAGATGTTATGCAATACTACTATAAAGCTACATTTTAAAAATATAAATAAATAAACAAACAAACAAACAAAAGAAAATTATTGGTCTGTAGAAAGCTAAGACTTTGCAAAAGTATAACATAGACAACTAATTGTCCATCAAAATTTGTGCTTCCCTGGTATAGAGTTGTGGGGAAGCAGGTGCCCAGACAATAATTATTTTCCCAACCTCTTCCCCTGTTTACATTTAACTAGCTAGGGCTTTCTGCCCAGTTCTCAAAGGAAATATAAATGAAAGTGATCAATTTCTGGTCAAGATGTTGATGAAGTGGGTGTGTCTTCTCTTCTCTCACCTGCTAAGATATCCTAAAGCAATGGGCCAGATGCCATACACAAGGATCCATGTACTCGAATCTCAAAATGAAGGACCCCCCTGCCGCCACACACACACACACACACACACACACACACACACACACACATATGTACACACTTGACAACTAGGAACTCTTTCTTACCTTCTGAGCAAGCCCTGCACATCTAATGATATTTTGGTCTGTATGTGTTCACTACAAATTAACAGAGTTGCATGCAGGTCTATTTCAAGCTTGTATATGTTAAAAACTTTAGTGAAATTAAATATTTGTCTAACATAAATTAAGAGAGAATGTGTTACACCACTGAAAAGCAATGTATGCAAAGCTAGAGAAAAAAGCAAAATACATTTTAATTTTTCATAGAATCTCATTATCAAACTTCCAACTTTATAAATAATGTGAAGGAAAGTCCCTTTCTTTAGGTCTTTTTGGAAGATTTATTTGGAACCATTTTTGATTCACAGCTAGTTATTTTGAGAAAATATTATATTTATTAATGTTGTTAAGAAAATCAGATATCAAAAGTTGAGAGGAGGGAAGTGAGGTAAAAAGGGAGGAAGGGAAAGAGGAATGGGATGGGAGAAGAAGAAAAATATATAAATTAATGATTTTAAAAGTCTAAATTAAAAGTTTTTTAATTTTTGCACTGGTATAAATATAGACTAATGAGTTGTTTAATTCAGCAGAACAGGCTTAAAGAAAGACTAGGATATGTCTTAAAGACATGTCTTAATTATAACCCTTAAATATCCTGGCCACTGAAGACTATACCTTCTTTTTAAAATAAACCATGATTGGTCCTAGATTTCCTTACCAGAGATAAGTTCATCACAGGTCAGCCAAACAAAGGAAGTGAAGATCGAGAAACAGAGCTATGCAAAATAGAGGACCCAAACATTTGAGCAGGTGTCATTCCATTTGGGACTCTGACCAAAAAACCCACCATGATGTCTGGTGTGTACAACACCTGTGCTAGGATGAAGACTGGCTGTGGCCAGAGGTTGCTAAAAGAGGAACCGGCAACCAATGTGGCTAGGTGGTTGAGCATCTATCTACGAACCAGGAGGTTGAGGTTCGATTTCCAGTCAGGGCACATGCCCAGGTTTTGGGCTTGATCATCAGTAGGAGGCATGCAGGATGCAGCCAACAAAGGATTCTCTCTCATCATTGATGCTTCTATCTCTCTTCCCCTCTCCCTTCCTCTCTGAAGTCAATAAAAATACGAAAAGAGGACCCACTGAGCCAAACCAGTTAGGGCATTATGCTTTTATGCTAAGTGAAATAAGCCAGGCAATGAAAGAAAAATACCACATGATCTCACTCATTTACGGGAAATAAAGAACATTATAACCTGATGAATAAAAAGATAGATACAGAGGCAGTGAAGCACTGAACAGATGGTCAAATTACAATGGGAAGGCTGGGGTGTGTTAGGGAGTAGGGGAAAGAGATCAACTGAAGGACTTGTATGCACACATATAAGCACAATCAATGGACACAAGACACTGGGCGGAGAGGTGGGGGGAAGGTGGGGATAAAGGCTTGTGCCAGTGGGTAGGGGAGGCTGGGGGAAGGTCAAAGGGGAAAAAAGGGGGATATATATATATACTACTATTTGTAATACTTTAAACAATAAAATAAAAATTAAAAAAGAATAAGACCCAGAGAGTGAGAAAATAAAAAATGGTCTACTGAATCTAAGTCTCAGGAGGGCTAAAATTGAGCTTGATAACTTCAAAGACACTGTAGATTAGAAAACAGGCAAGCAGTCTCTGCCAAAAAGGGCTTGAATAGCTAGGTCAGAATTGTGCATTTTAAAATGCAGGCCCTTTGGGAACAATTAATTGAATGCTACACTGTATTCTGAAGGGTAGATGCAAAATTTACTAGGAAGTGAATTTTTTTAATGATAGTCATTAGTTTCAAAATGATAGGTTATATTAGATACACGTTTTGTATACTCTCACCCCAGATAATTAATTTAATTAATGAGAATATTTTATATTGATTTAATGTACTCAATGTGATTATAAAATTACTAGGTTTAACCAAAAATACTTTACTTACTCAGGTATAGGAGATGAAATTGTTTAGTGGTTTTGTTACAAGCTTCTAGGCTTGATCATAAATTGTTGATATTAATGGTATAATAAAGAAATGTTTTTCAAGTGGATATGACACAATTTACAATTACCACTGATATAAAAGGTAATGGCTTTGAGAAAAACATGTTCATTTCACCCCAAAATAGTCTCTTGCAGCATTTTATCTATAAATAAATCTTATACCCACTCACCCAAATCTCCAACTAAAATATTTTCAAATGTGCCACATATTGGTCACCCTATTTTTATCAATATTTATATCCACAATACTTTAATGCAATTGAAAATACAAAACAATTCCTTAAAATTAGAAATATATCCAATATTGAGATACAAATTTAGCATAGAATTGAATGGAATGACATTTGTTTATTTGTATTTTCAGTGTTTGTCTAAGAATAATAAAGGCTTTAGAATGCACAAAAATATTCTCATATTGTGCACTTTCTGAAATGATTATGGGAATCATGCTCCTACTCCACTCTATTTTTTTCTCAGTCACATTTCAGATTTTTGATCAGTGGCCCGTTTCAAAATTAACCATTTTAACTCTGAAGGAAATCTATTCCCCTTCTGATCTTCCTCGACGGTTTGCAAAGAATCTACCTCATTTACAATTGCTGCTCAGTACGACCTAGCAGTTTTCAAGTTTTTAGTTAAAATATCTGCTTTAGCTGATGCCCACAGTGGCTACTTGGGATCCCAGCTTCCCTCACATATTGCGCACGATGACAATTGGACAATGCATTGGAATCCTTGCTTTGAGGAACTTAAGCTGGTTTTTCCTCAAAGTACCCAATTGATCAGAATAACCTCTGGCTTCAGAGTCAGCTTTAAGTATGGTTGAGCAAGAATGAAATGACTTTGAGAGGGTCATATGCAATGAGATGACATAAATTTGGTGAGAAACTAGTCAAATTACCTTTAAACATTTCAGAAAATTTAAAAGGTTTCATTTGGAAAACTTGCTAGGGACTGGATTATCATGGGTTGGACACAAGCTGTGAGTTTTTTTATTTTTTTAATAGAGGTCAAGGTTATAAGAACCACTTGAAAGGAGCTATATTTGTTAGATATACAATTAGGGCCTATGAATGGAAAGTTAATATATTCCAACAAATTAGTCCAAATTGGAATAGACAGAAGTGATTAATGGAAAGCCGGTTAGGAAGCTCTGCACTTTCTACTAGTAATCAAATTCTAGAAGCACTGAACATACCAGAGGAACTTGTAAAATGCAAATTCCTAGACTCTGATGTAGAAGTTTTAGACAGGAAACACACAATCTAAAATATTTGATGTGGAGACAGATATTCCATGGAACACACTTTTTAAGAACAGTGCTAAAATAATACAAATTTATCATTTCCCATTAAAACAAGAAATGGAGCTCATTTGAAGAGTCAATTGAAGGAAAATCGTCATGAAATGTGAAAAAATGAAAAATAGCCTTAGGGAGAATTGTAAAGTTCTGCAAACAAAGCGACTGTGTTTTGAGTATTTATAAGCATGTATTTGTATATCTTGTATAGTACATATATTGTTTTTTAAATTATTAACTTTTAGTGTTAGAAACATGGGGACAATTTTATATGCATGTATGTGACATGTTCATGGTTATAGTGTTGATGACAGATGCCTGGGTTCTAATTCTGGCTCCATTACAGAGTGGATATGTGAACTTGTGCCAGGGCTGACCAGCAGACCCTGAGTGACAGATGAATACAATATTTGTATCAGTGACTCTATTACAATATTTGCTGTGAAAGAGAGGGGTAAGGGACTGCCTGGCTAAAGGAACCAGACAGCCTTGGGTGCCTGCCTTGTTAGCCTTTTATTGTAACAGCAGTTTGAGGTAAAGTTTATCTTTTAGATACAATCAGCAGGGTAAGTAATCTTGTGATGACACATGTGTTTGTAGTGTCTTTTAAGCAAGGACACCCAAAAGACTAAGCATAAAGATTTCAGGAAGCACCTGGGGGACTGCTCATGCACAGACTTGTTTGGAAAGGTCAAGGAATAATTAGGGGTGCTGCCTTTGGCACTCCCCTAAGTCAAAATTCTGATAAAAGGACAGGTGGCCTTCGGCACACTTCTCTTTTCTCAGAATGTCCTCCTTACAAACTTTCCAATCAAGTCTTAGTGCTCCCCAACAAACTTGGGCAAGTTCCTCAACCTAATTGTACCTCAAATTTCTTGTCAGTAACAAAGGAACAATAACATTTACATTGTGGAGATTATGAAAGAGTGAAACACTTATTACATATAAAATGCTTAGAAAGTTTCTAGAATATTATAAGCTTTCAGTCATTTACGTTTCTTTTTCTCCTATTTTTTTATTTCTTTATTGATTAAGGTATTACATATATGTCTTTATCCCTCTATTAACACCCCAACCCTCCCCCTACTGATGCCCTCACCACTCTGGTGTTCATGTCCATTGGTTAGGCTTATGTTCATGCATAAAAGTCCTTTGGTTGATCTCTCCTCCTTACCCCCATCCTCTCCTTCCTTCCTTCTGAGGTCCAGCAGTCTGGTCGATGCTTCTCTGCCTCTGAATCTGTCCCTGTTCATCAGTTTATGTTGTTCATTGTATTCCACAAATGAGTGAGATCATGTGGTATTTGTCTTTCTCTGACTGGCTTATTTCACTTAGTATAATGCTTTCCAGTTCCATCCATGTTGTTGCAAATGGTAAAAAACTCCTTTTTTTGCTGCAGTGTAGTATTCCATTGTGTAGATATACAACAGTTTTTTAATCCAATAATCTGCTGATGGGCATTTAGGCTGTTTCCAAATCTTAGCTATGGTGAATTGTGCTGCAATGAACATAGGAGTGCATAAATCCTTTCTGATTTGTGTTTCTAGTTTCTTGGGATATATTCCTAGAAGTGGGATGACTGGGTCAAATGGGAGTTCCATTTTTAGTTTTTTGCGGAAACTCCATACTGTTCTCCACAGCAGCTGCACCAATCTGCATTCCCACCAGCAGGGCAAAAAAAGTTCTTTTTTCCCCACATCCTCACCAACACTTGTCATTTGTTGATTTGTTGATGATTGCCATTCTGACAGATGTGAGATGATACCTCATTGTTGCTTTGATTTGCATCACTCAGATAATTAGTGACTTTGAGCATGTTTTCATATGTCTCTTAGTCTTCCTTCTTTCCTCCTTTGAAAAGTGCCTATTTAGGTCCGTTGCACATTTTTTGATTGGACTGTTTATCTTCCTTTTCTTAAGTGGTATGAGTTCCCTGTAAATGGAGATTAAAACCTTGTCTGTGGCAACATTGGCAAATATGTTCTCCCATGCAGTGGGATTTCTTGTTGTTTTGTTGATGGTTTCTTTTGAGGTGCAAAAGCTTTTTATTTTGATGAAGTCCCATTTGTTTATTTTCTCTTTAGTTTCCATTGCTCTAGGAGCAGTATCAGTGAAGAAGTTCCTTTAGCATATGTCTGAGATTTTTCTGTCTGTGGAGTCCTCTAGTATTTTTATGGTTTCCCTTCTTATGTTTATGTCTTTGATACATTTTGAGTTTATTTTTGTGTATGGTATAAGTTGGCAGTCTAGTTTCTTTTCTTTTCTTTTTTTTTGCATGTATCTGTCCGATTTTCCTAAATACCATTTGTTGAAGAGATTGTCTTGACTCCATTTTATGTTCATGCCTCCTTTGTCAAATATTAATTGGGCATAGTGGTTTGGGTCGATTTCTGGGTTTTCTATTCTATTTTATTGATCTATGTGTCTGTTCTTGTGCCAGGACCAGGCTGTCTTAAGAACAGTGGCTTTTTAATACAGCTTGAAATCCAGTATTGAGATGCCACCTACTTTGTTCTTCTTTCTCAGGATTGCTGCAGCTATTCGGGGTCTTTTTTATTCCAGATGAATTTTTGGAAAATTCGTTGTAGGTCAGGGAAGTATGCCATTGGTATTTTAATTGGGATTGTATTGAATCTGTAGATTGCTTTGGGTAGTATGGACATTTTGATGATATTGACTCTACCAATCCATGAACATGGTATGTTCTTCCATCTACCTATGTCTTCCTCTATCTCATTTTTTCAGTGTCCTATAGTTTTTCACATACAGGTCTTTTACCTCCTTAGTTAAGTTTATTCCTAGGTATCTTAATTCTTTATGTGCGATGTTAAATGGGATTGCTTTTTTAATCTCTCATTCTATGAGTTCGCTATTGGTGTAAAGGAATGTCATAGGTTTCTTTTTCTTTTTTTTAAAATATATTTTATTGATTTTTTCACAGAGCAGAAGGGAGAGGGATAGAAAGTCAGAAACATCGAAGAGAGAGAAACATCGATCAGCTGCCTCTTGCACGCCCCCCACTGGGGATGTGCCCACAGCCAAGGTACATGCCCCTGACCAGAATCAAACCCAGGACCCTTCAGTCGACAGTCCGATGCTCTATCCACTGAGCCAAACCGGTCTCTGAGTCATAGGTTTCTTGGTGTTAATTTTATATCTGGCCATATTGCCGAAGTCATTTATTAAGTCTAATAATTTTTTTTATGTCATCTGCAAATAAGGACAGTATTACTTCTTCTTTTTCAATTTGGATGCCTTTTATTTCTTCTTCTTGTCTGATCGTAATGGCTAGTACTTCTACTAGTATGTTGAACAGGAGTTGTGAGAGTGGGCATCCCTGTCTTATTCCTGTTCTTAAGGGAAATGGTTTTAGTTTTTGTCCATTGAGTATGATGTTGGCTGAGGGCTCTTTATATATGGCTTTTATTATTTTGAGGTATGACCCTTTTATTCCCACCTTGCTGAGAGTTTTTATCAAGGAAAGGGTACTGGATTTTGTCAAATGTTTTTCCTGCATCAATTTATATTACTATGTGATTTTTATCTGTCAGTTTGTTTATGTGATGTATCACATTTATTGATTTTTGGATATTGTACCATACTTGCATGCCCAGGAAAAATTCTACTTGGTCATGGTGTATGATCTTTCTGATGTACTGTTGGATCAAATTTGCTAGAATTTTTCTGAGGATTTTGACATCTATGTTCATGAGGAATATTGGCCTACAATTCTCTTTCATTGTGTTGTCTTTATCTGGTTTAGGCAGTAGGATGATGCTGGCTTCATAGAGTGAATTAGGGAGTGTTCCTTCCTCTTGAATTTTTTGAAATAGTCTGAAGAAGATAGTTTTAAGTTCTTCCTTGAATGTTTAGTAAAACTCTCCAGTGAACACGTCTGATCCTGGGCTTTTGTTTGCTGGGGGCTTTTTGATGACTGCTGGAATTTCTTCCATAGTTATTGGGCTATTGAGATTTTTAGAATCTTCCCTATTGAGTGTTGGAATGTATTTTTCTAGGAATATGTCCATTTCCCTTAGGTTGTCTAGTTTGTTTGAGTGGAGTTGTTCATAGTATTTTTAACAATCCTTTGTATTTCTGTGAGATCTGTTATTATTTAGCCTCTCTCATTTCTGATTTTATTAATTTGATTCCTCTCTCTTTGCTTCTTGGTGAGCCTGGCTGAGGTTCATCAATCTTGTTTATTCTTTCAAAGAACCAGTTCTTGGTTTCATTGATCTTTTGTATTGTTTTTTGGTCTCTATGTCATTTATTTCTGCTCTGATCTTTATTATCGCCTTCCTTCTGCTCACTCTGGTCTTTTCTTGTTGCTCTCTTTCTAATTCTTTGAGTTGTAGAGTTAGATTATTTGCTACCACTTTTCCCTGATTTTTGAGGTAGGCTTGTAGAGCTATAAACTTCCCTCTTAAGACTGCTTTCATTGTGTCCCATAGATTTTGGATTGTTGTGTTTTTGTTGTCATTAGTTTCCAGGATGCTTTTAATTTTTCCTTGATCTCATTGATAACCCAATCATTATTTAATAGCATGCTATTCAGTTTCCAAGTGTTTGAGATTTTTTAATTTTTTTATTGTAGTTTATTTCTAATTTTATGGCATTGTGGTCTGAGAAGATGCTTGGTATGATTTCAATCTTCTTGAATTTTGGGAGACTGCTTGTGACTCAATATGTGGCCTATTTTTAAAAATGTCCCATGTGCACTTGAGAAGAATGTATATTCTGTGGCTGTTGGGTGAAATGTTCTGAAGATGTCAGTTAAGTCCATCTGAAGTAGTGAGTCATTTAGGATTGCTGTGTCTTTTCTGATTTTTTTGTCTAGAGGATTTATCTGGTGAAGTCAGTGGTGTATTAAAATCCCCTACCATATTGTTGTCGATCTCTCCTTTGATATCTTCTAAGAGTTTTGTTATCTATTTGGGTGCTCCTGCATTGGGTGCATATATGTTTATCAGGCTATATCCTCTCGTATCAATCCCTTTAGTATCATAAGGTGGCCTTCCTTATCTCTTGTTATGGCCTTCACTTTGAGGTTTATTTTGCCAGATACAAGTATTGCTACCCCAGCTTTTTTTCATTTCCATTTGCCTGAAAGATATTTTTCCATCCCTTCACTTTCAATCTGTGTGAGTGTCTTGTTCTGAGGTGGGTCTCTTGTAGACAGCATATATATGGGTTTTGTTTATTTATCCATTCAGCCACTCGATGTCTTTTAGTTGGGTCATTTAGTCCGTTTACATTTAAAGTTATTACTGAAAGGTATTTGTTTGTAGTCATATCTATTTTTGTGTCTGTGTTCCTTCTTATCTGTTTATTTCTTCATTTTATAGTATTCCCTTTAGCATTTCTTGCATTGCTGGTTTGGTGATGATAAACTCCCTTACCCTTTTTTTTTTTTTTTGTCTGTGAAGTTCCTGATTTCCCCTTCAATTTTGATTGATAATCTTGCTGGACAAAGTATTCTTGGATTCAGTCCTTTGCTTTGCAACACTTTGTATACCTCCTTCCATTCCCTTGTAGCTTGATATGTTTCTGTTGAGAAATCATTTGGTAATCTGATGGGGTTTCCTTTGTAGATAACTCTGTCTCTCTCTTGCCGCTTTTAAGATTCTCTCTTTGTCGTTGATATTTGCCATTGAGATTATGACATGTCTTGGTGTGGGTTTTATCAGGTTGATCCTATTTGGCACTCTTTTTACTTGTGTAACTTTTTTCTTTCCCATATCTGGGAAGTTTTCAGTCATTATTTCTTCAAATAGATTTTCTAACCCTTGCTGATCTTCTTGTCCTTCTGGCAGCCCTTTTTAATGTATGTTACTTCGTTTAATGTTGTCTAAAAGCTCCCTAGTCTTTCCTCCTGCTTTTTAATTTTTTTCTCCAATTGCTGCTCAGTTTGACCTTGTTTCTGTACCTGATCTTCTAACTCACTAATTCAGTCCTCTGCTTCTTCTAGTCTACTATTGAAACTTTCCACGGTGTTTTTGATTGTAGCTATATCACTTTTCACCTCTTCCTGATTCTTACTGATTTGGTTTTCTCATCCATCTTTGTATACATTCCATAACCATTACTCTGAATTCTTTTTTGGTCATGTTGTAAGCTTCAGTTTCACTAATTTCCTTTCTTTATGACTCCTCATTTTCTTTCTTCTGGGTATTGTGTCGTCTCCCCATTCTGACTATCACCAGAAGGTTCAAACTTTGAGTTGCGTGGACCTGGACTGTGTGCCGTGGGAACTTCGCACCACCTGAGTGTCACTGAAATGCTTCAACACTAGGGCATGTGGGTGCTGTGGGTTGGTGGGAACCAGGCTTGCCCAGGGTCAGAGTTCTCAGCATTCTGTGTGGTCTCGTGTGCACACTTAGAATCAGGGACTGTGTCTGCACCAAGAATGGAGTATCAGTGTCTGTTGCCTCATGCAGTTTCTTGTTGGGAATCAGGTCCCCGTGTGTGCATGCACCAAGAATTGGAGTCACTGGCTCTTAGTGTGAATGTGCTGTGAGTCAGGGATTTCAGGCACATAAGGTAAGAAACAGAGTCAAGTCAGTGGTGCTCAGTGCTGCCTCTTGCTGGGAGAATATGGGTCCTGATCACCATGGGGGACTGGATTGCACAATAGCTCTGTGGTGTGCCTGCACTGTGGAAAACAGACTTCCATGTGTCCTTGCCCTGTAACCAAGTCAGGTGGCACTGCCACCCTACGGGTTTGGTCACCTGGTTGCGATTGCCTTACAGGGCAACCTCCAGCTTCTCAAATTCCCTTAGCAGTACTGAGGCCCCATAATGAGTTCTCAAGCTTCAAGCTCTACCACCTGTCTGGGAGTTTCGGCCACTGGCATGCACATGCATGCGGAGCATGTTCTCAAGCTCAAATTCCTTTTTGGGTAGCTAGGAAACCGAGTTCTCAAGCTCCAAGCTCCATTACCCATCTGGGAGCTTCGACTGCTGGTGTGCACACACTCATTCGTTTACTTATGATAGCTGTTGCCTAATGGATATATGTTGAAACAAGTTAAGTGAATGGACTATGATGATACATTTTTAATGAATTGAAGGCATTTATTGCTCAACCTAAGATGTGACCCATAAGGAAACGGAAGTAAAAAGAATAAAGTTAAGATTAGAGTGAAGGTTACACACTGATTTTGTTTTATATGCCTCGAAAGTTGCTTATTAGGGTTTTAGCCTTAGAGGTCAGACTTTTTTTTTTAATTAGTTATTTTTAAGGGAAAGAAGAACTGACCAAAAATTATTTAAGGTTACTAGAACAAACATTTAATTTGCCCCTCTTCTTCTTCTCTTTGGAATTCAGGAGTTCCTATTTGCTAGTCTTCTTCCCAATATTGTTTTTCCCTGAGGTTGTGGTAAAACCAGATAATTATTTTTCAGCTTCACCCTGTTCTCTCCTGCAACCAGTTCCAATATTTAGTATAATTTTACAGATAGGAAAAATAAAAATATAAAGTTCACAAAACAGCCCTAACTGGTTTGGTTCAGTGGATAGAGAGTCAACCTGCAGACTGAAGGGTCCCAGGTTCATTTCCAGTCAAGGGCACATACCCAATGGGGAGTGTGCAGGAAGCAGCTGATCGATGTTTCTCTCTCATCGATGTTTCTAACTCTCTATCCCTCTCCCTTCTTCTCTGTAAAAAAATCAATAAAATATGTTTTTGAAAGTTAGTAATTAAAGTTTGTAAAATAATATCTCTTTGTTTTGTCCCATGTCGCAAAAGCAGGCAATTAGAGAACCAAAGAAACCCATTTGTATCTGAGAAAATACAAAATTGAAGTTATGACCACTTCAATTTGGTGATAGTGTCCAGATAGTTAACAACACTGAACTCACAAGAGAGGTTGTTCATTAGGAAAACCTCCCATCAGCTGCAAAACTCTAGTTTCAGAGCTGGGTCTTGGGCTAAACTGGAGTGTGTGGGGCAGAAGAGCCTTCAGACATTTAAGTGAGGACTTAGACTGAGGTATTTGACTGAAACTCAGAAAGAGGAAACAGGCTTTCTTTGCACAACATAAGGTAGCAGGGAGCCAATAACAAAGACCTACAAATTCATCTTTAGATAAGGAGATTCCAGATCTGGGCAGAGAAACCAGTTGTAAGCCCCTCTCTATGGGGCAGGGGTAGCTTTGAAGCTTCCTACCTGAATTAGCCCAGGAACTAGAACTGGATAGAGCCTTCAGTGGATTTTTCAAACCATAGGTGGGCCAAAAAATTGTGTTGAATGGAATAGAATCAAAGATCATTTCTGCAGTGTCCCTCTGCTGTGCCACACTGTGATTGAGGTGGTAACAAATTAGCCATGCTGAGTAGAACAGCCAGTGGGTTCTGGAGAGGATTTTGCCAGTGAAGGACAATACCCATGGACAGAACGCGCCACAAATGGAAGGCTTACATATACCATGAAACAAGTTTTATGCTAGGTGACTTCAAATGATTTTAAAAACTGCTCAGTTGTACTTAATAGAATAATGTTTAATAGTTGTAATTAACTACAAAATGAATAGCGAGTGAGGCTAAAAAAAATACATTGTAAACATTAGTTATTAGGAAGGAGATAAAAAAATCATATCAATACCCACAAAACTTTTCCTTATAAACCCATAATATAAATGGCAAGTTTTATCATTATTGTGTGGCAGTTAAGCACTGCAATTTACCCTTTTCCTAGGGTATTACAGTTCAGCATACAAAGAAAATAGACATTATATTAGAAATGAAGAATAACTCTAAAATAATACCTTAGATGGTGAAGAGCTCTTCCTTGCTTTTTCCCCTTGCTTTCTTGATTTTTTCCCCCAAGGTTTAATATTTTCCTAAAACCTTTTATTTTGCACTAATCCAATACCTAGAAGAGAATTTTGACTATAACAATTCAAGGAGAGCACTAAACTTTGTGATATATTACTGAAGGGCTTTGTCTCTGGTCAAGAAGCAGGATGGTTGCTATTAATGGGATCACGACAGTTCTGAAAGAAAACCAGCTCATGGCATTATGAATCATAGGGCTGTAAAACATTTATAAATGAATGAAAGTACTTGGGGCTGACATGAATTATGAGTCTCATTATGGCACTGTAATACATCCAGCAATGCCTAAGAGGGGCATGACACCTCCCAAGAAAAGTGGTAAGACTTCCATTACATTATTTTTCTACTGGTGCTTGGCTATGGTGGGATATGATCTGTGTCCCTGGAGTACACATGGCAACAAATCTCTGCATATAAATGCTTCCATTGTTCAAAAGCCTGCAAGACTCTTTCTTCTAAGTGTCAAGTATTATTATTGACCTTCGAGACATAGCAATGCCCTGACATGAGGACAGCATTTCAATATTTTCATTTTTTTGAGTAGTATAATGTTCTTACTATCTTCCACATGCGGACACAAACACAGCAATATTTCAAAACAAAGACATTTTCCATAAAATGAAAAAAATTATTTAGTTACTTTCAAGTATTGTAAGAAGGAAAAAATAGGGTGAGCTATTTATTAGTGCAAATATAAATGCTTTTAAGATGATTTTTATCATCTCAATACAGCCCAGGATAATATAACACTAATTGTGAAGTGGATGAATATGGAGAGAAGTCTATCTGAAATAAAATCCTGCATTAGGAATCATTCTTTAAGAAAAATGTGTATTATTTTTAAAGTAAACAGGGTTATCAAAACATGGATTTAAGCAATGGCAAGCCTCTGCCATTACATTTTTGTATGCACACAAATATTTCTAAAATACCTGAGAACATTTATTAACTTAAGTAGGCAAACATTCTGTTTGGAATTTCACTTAGCTGTTCACATGATAAAGTTTCTACACAAAAACATACTTTAGTGTGTGTAGTTATTATCTATATATCTATTTGATCTTCTACCTGTTGTGATGATAACAAAAGAGAATTATTATAATTCCAATGTCTGGCAGAGTACAATATAGCTGCAAAAGTTTTTTTGTTATTGTGTGTTATTTTTTTTTAATTCCCAGGAGGAGAGGTCTATTTCAGAGTCCGGCCTCTTCATGGAGAAACCTGGAAAGTATTATGCTAAGTGAAATAAGCCAGAGAGAAAGACAAGTGTCACATGATCTCACTTATATGTGGAATTTAATGAATAAAATAAACTAACAAACAAAATAGAAGCAGAGACTTTGAAGCATACAACAGGCTGACAAATCTCAGGGGGAAAGGAGGGAGGGGCTGAAAGAGATTAACCAAAGAACTTGTATGCATTCTAAAGGCCCAGTGCATAAAATTCATGCACTGTGTATGTGTGAGGGGAGGGGACTTCAGGGTGTCCCTCAGCCCAGCCTGTGCTCTCTCACAATCCAGGACCCCTTGGGTAGGGTCTCTAGGCCTGGCCAGCAGTCAGGGCCTATCAGGACTTTCCTTCCCCTGGTTGCCAGCAGCTGGCTCCACCCCACCGCTGCCACTGTTTGCCATTTGTGCAGCACTGCTCCCCTCCCCTGCCACCTGTCACCTTCCTCTGCAGGCAACAGGCATGGGGTGCTATCACTCGGCTAGCCTGGGCCTCCCTCTGCAGAGTGATCACTGGCCAGCCCTACACACCTATCACAACATCGTGGGCCAGTGGCCTGGGCCTCACTCTGTGGGGCAATTGTGGGGCGATGGTGGGGCCCCCCAACCAATTGCATCACACCTGGCTTGGTTGGCCTGGCACCAGTGTGTGTCATAGCATGGCTGTCCAAAAGGTCATCTGGAGAGTCGTTCTGCTGTTTGGTTGTTCAGTTGATTTGCATATTATGCTTTTATTATTATAGATATGCAGAAATCATGGACACAGAATAGGACAGTGAAAGCCTGGGTAGGGAGAGGAAGCTGGGTAGAGAGAGTCAATGTAGGAAAAGGGGACAACTATACAACTATAATACTTTCAACAATAAAGATATTTTTTTTAAGAAATGGGAGGACTTGACTAGATAATTCTCTAAAGAGGACATACAGATGGCCAATAGACATATAAAAAATATCCACTACCACTAATTGTCAGAGAAATGGAAATTAAAATTATGAGATATCACCTCATATCTGTCAGAATAGCTATCCTATATAATAAAAGTGCAGTATGCAAATTGTCCCTTCGACCTGGAAGTTGTCTGGAAGTTGGGCCGGGGGCTGGGCTGGATGGGGGAAGAGAAGGAGGTCCTCATCCCTACCAGATTTGTGCTCTGGTAGCCACTAGGGCCCCACCAACACACAAATTTCGTGCACTGGGCCTCTAGTCGTTAATAAATAACGACTTGTTGATGGGATTGAAAATTGGTGCAGTCACTGTGAAAAATAATATAGCAGTTCCTCAAAAAATTAAAAATTACACTACCTTATGACTGAGAATTTCCATTTCTGAGCATTTTTCTATAATCTAAAGCACTGCATAATTTGAAAAAATGTGTGCATGCCTATGTTTATTACTGCATTAGCCAATATGTGGAAGCAACCTAGGTTTCCATCAATAGATGATTCCATAAAGAGGAGTAATATGCAAATTTGACCACACCGTTGCCATGCCCACAGCCATGCCCACAGCCATGCTCACCAGCCAATCAGGACCAGATTATGCAAATAAACCCCAACCAAGATGGCTGCTGCCATTGAGAGCAGGAGGAAGGCTTGGGTTTCCCTGGCAATAGAGGAAGCTAAGCTTTCGTTGCCTGCCTAGGCCTCCACTCAATGTTACAAAGTTTCAATTATAAAAGATACAGAAATGGCAGGAGCCACTGAGCTGGAGAGAACAGAGGCTTGGGTTTCCCTGGCAAAGGAGGAAGCCAAGCTTTCAGTCTGCTGTTGCTGGCCTAAGCCTCCACTCTAGGCTACAAAGTTTCAAACAGAAATGGCTGCCATCATGGAGCGAGCAGAAGGTTTGGCTCTGCTCCAGACTAAAAAGTTTCAATTGTAGACATAGATTAATCCCAGATACCAGGGCCTCCAGCTTGGGTCACTGGGGAGACATGGCTGGCCTGAAAACCTCAAAAGGCCCCTTGCCCAAGCCACCCCTCACCCCAAGGGAACCTTCACCCTGATCTGGGACACTCTTCAGGGCAAACCAGCTGGCCCCCACCCATGCACCAGGCCTCTATCCCATCTAATAAAAGAGTAATTTGTAGATTGACCATCACTCCTACACACAAAAGGGCTGACCCCATGTGGTCAAAGATCCTGCCCCCATGTGGACATAAGATGGCCACCACAAGATGACCAGCAGGGGAGGGCAGTTGGGAGGGACCAGGCCTGCAAGGGAGGGCAGTTGGGGGCAATCAAGCCTGCAGGGGAGGAAGGTTAGGGGTGACAAGGCTGGCAGAGGAGGGAAGTTCAGAGCAAACAGGCTGGCAGGGGAGTAGTTAGACATCAATTAGGCTGGCAGGGTGATGGTTAGGGGGGATCAGGCTGGCAGGCAGGTGAGCAGTTTGGAGCCAGCAGTCCTGGATTGTGAGAAGGATGTCTGACTGCCCTTTTAGGCCCTAACAGGATCAGGCCTAAACTGGCAGTTGGACATCCCTCGAGGAGTCCCAGATTGGAGAGGCTGCAGGCTGATTTAAGGGACATCCCCCACCCCCCGTGCACAAATTTTGTGCACCGAGCCTTAACATATATGACAACATGGATTTACCTAGAAAGTATTATGCTAAGTGAAATAAGTCATACAGAGAAAGACAATTACCATATGATTCTACTTATATGTGAAATCTAAGTAACAAAATAAACAACTAAAACAGATGCAAACTCATAGATACAGATAAACTGAATGTAGCCAGATGCAAGAATGTTTGGGGGAATGGGTGAACAGGTGAAGGGATTAAGAAATACAAGCCAGCAGTTACAAAATAGTCATGGGGATGTAAAATACACTAGAGAGGATAATCAATAATATTGTAATTTTGTAACAATAGTGTAATAACTATGTGTGGTGCCAGGTGGGTACTAGATTTAGCAGGTGGAATCACTTAGTAAATTATATAAATCCAGTATGCTGTATATGTGAAACTAACATAAAATAATATGTTATAATGGAAAAATAAAAATGTAATAAAATTGTTCTCTAGTTTCATAAAAAGAAAGAATTATGTTGGGCCCCTGCATGATACATACTTCTAAAATGGTGTATTGAACGATGCAGATATTTCCTGTCAGTCCTGTGGCCTAGAAGAGGTTCTATTTCTCGTTTCATGGGTTTAATTTCATTGAAGTCACTGCAAATATTCTGAGCATGAAGTGGTGCAGACAAATCATTCCTTGATACACACCAGGAATTACACCTCACTTCTTTCTTTTGTGAAGACATATGTGTATACACTCCCCTCTCCTGGAAGATATATTACAGAGACTCAATTCCCTCACTAAGTGTATGTGGGAATATTAGAACCATTGAAATTCCAACTAACCTTATTTTATTTTATTTTATTTTATTATATTTTCTTTTATTTATTTTTATTTTATTTTATCTTTATTGTTCAGTTTATTAATTACATTGGTCCCTTTTTTTTCACCCTATAGTTCCCCTCCACCTGGTACCCATCTCACCCTCCGCCCTCACCCCCCTCCACTGTCCTCTCCCATAGTTGCATGATTTTTGTCCAGTCTCTTGCTGCACTTCCCACACCCCCTTTCTCCCCAAGAGTTGTCAGTCCATTCCCTCTCTATGTCCATGATTCTGTTATATTCACCAGTTTATCCTATTCATCAGCTTATTAATTCACTTGATTTTTAGATTCATTTGTTGATAGATGTGTATTTGTTGTTCCTAATTTACACTTTTATCGTTTTCTTCTTCCTCTTCTTAAAGAATATCTTTCAGCATTTCATATAATATTGGTTTGGTGGTGATGAACTCCTTTAGCTTTTTCTTATCTGCGAAGAACTTTATCTGACCATCAATTCTGCATGATAGCTTTGCTGGATAGAGTAATCTTGGTTGTAGATTCTTGCTGTTCATCACTTTGAATATTTCTTGCCACTCCCGTCTGGCCTGCATCATTTCTGTTGAGAAATCCGCTGACAATCGTATGGGTGCTCCCTTATAGGTAACTAACTGTTTTTCTCTTGCTGCTTTCAATATTCTCTCTTTATCTTTTGCTCTTGGCATTTTAATTATGATGTGCCTCGGTGTGGTCCTCTTAGGGCTCCTATATATTGGGGTTCGGTGCGCTTCTTGGACTCCTAAGTCAATTTCTTTCACCAGGTGTGGGAAGTTTTCAGTCACTATTTCTTCAAATAGGTTTTCATTGTCTTGCTCTCTCTCTTTTTCTGGCACCCCTATAATTCCGATGTTGGTATGCTTGAGGTTGTCCCAGAGGCCCCTTACACTATCTTCAATTTTTTGGATTCTTTTGGCTTCTTGCTTTTTCAGCTGAGTGGATTTTACCTGTTTGTATTTCAAATCTTTAACTTGGTTCTTGGGGTGCTCCAGAGCACTTTTAGGTCTTTGTATAATATTTTTTATTTCAGTCAGTGTGTGCTTAATTTCTGGTTAGTCCTTTTTCATATCCTTGAGAGTCTCCTTTATATCCTTGAGGGTCTCCTTCATTTCCTTGTAGGACTCATTCATTTCCACATTGGTCTTGATCATTTCCTTGCAGGTCTCGTTCATATCCTTGAGGATCTTGTTCATTTCCTTGTAGGACTCATTCATTTCCTTTGCGGTCTTGCTTATTTCCTTATAGGCCTCGACCTTTTGTTGGAGCCTCTTGAAAAGCCCTATAACCGTGGTTTTTGAATTCCATGTCCAGTCGTTTTTTTTCCTCCATTTCTTTCACATCTGATTTCTTTCCATGTCTCTGCATGGTGGCTGCTTCCCTGAGTTGGTCAATTAGCTTTGTGTGGTAGACTTCCTACTAGGGACAGTGGCTCAGCCTCCCCAGTTACCTGAGGTGGATATGGATTGCACAGTCTTGCTGAAGTTAAGCTCAGGTTAATTGTTGTTAGCACTTGGAGGGGTTGACCTCCAGGCCAATTGTCCGTGAAGCTCAGCTGTGCTCAGGTTGGATGGGCGGAGTCTCCGGGCCAAGCAGACAGCATTAGCTCCACCCTATGAGGCCCCAGGGACTCTGTTCCGGGGGCAATGACCGCCAACACCTCTGAGAGAGAGCCACTGCCAAGCTTCACCGGCTGCCAGGGAATTCAGACTCTCTCCAAATGAGTCTGCACACCCAACATCTCACCCAGGGTTGTAAAACAAAGCAGTCTGACGGTTTCCCAAATGAAAGGGCAAGTCGCAGAGCACTCTCTGCCCAGTCACGCAGCTGAGCTGTTCGCGCAAGTTGCCTTCTCCACAAGCCGGCAGACTCGGCAGCACCCAAGCTTCAGTGTGCCCTTCCACTGTCCAGTTTTCACCCCGTATGATAGTGGGTTCCCTGGACTTCGCCCAGAGCTGGAGAATCAGTCCAGTGGGACGTCTTTGTCTCCCCGTTCGAGAAAACTCTCCTGTCTTCAGCCACCCGCCCTCTCCACTGGCGCGTGCTCCAAACCTCTCTCCTCGCAAATCTTTCAACGATGTCCACCACCGCTCCTCCTAGACACAGTGTCTTATTTTCACTTTTATTTGTGGAATTTTCACTCGGCCAGCTTTCTGTTGATTCTGGAAGGTGTTTGTTCTTTCGTTAAGTTGTAGTATTAAAATTGCTGAGTATGACGGCAGCATAGGTGTTTTACCTATGCTGCCATCTTCCCAACTAACCTTATTTTAGTAATTGTAATCTGCAGTCCACTAAAAATTAGTTTCAGAATGTGGAAAAATGATTTGGAAGCCAACAGGGGAAGATGTATTCTGAACTATGAGTTTTGGTTATATCACATAGATATTCTAAGATAAAATAAATATAAATTTAATAAATAAGTATACTCATAGTCTTTATTTATAATTTTTGTCTCTGGGAATATTTTTAACAGATTAATTTTCTAAAATTTGTTCTTCTGAACTAATTTAGCTGTTGTCCAAGTATTCTTCTACTACAAAGTGAAGACGTATTAACTTTGATCGTGGTGACCCTCATCATGCACAGCCAAAGTACTAAAGTGACCTCCCATCACTCTTAGAATATCAACCTTTATAATAAGTGAAAAAAGGAAGAAAAACATGAAATAATTTTTAAAATTTACCTCTATTAATCACTTTCCTATATTTATTATTATTATTTTGTTTGTTTTGGGACTCAGGTACAAAGAGTTGGAAGTGATCATACTCCTAATTCTGTAGTACATTATCACCAGTGGTGCTTGTAAAGCCCATCAGAACTGCTCTCTCAGTTTAATCACCCACCAACAGTAGAAGAGTTCCCTTCTGCCCACACCTTCACCATCACTTGGGATTAGGCATTCTCTACACTTGTGAACTAAGAGGAGAGTAATTCTTACTTGAAATTAAGGTGATGGACCTTGACCCTAAATAATTTATGGCACATGGAATTTGACTGTGATCAATTATGATGAGGAAGTTTTTTAATATTCTATTGAAAAGATTTTTATATAACATTCTTCAATTACATATACAGAAGGTACAGAGAGAAAATGGAATTTATATATCTCCTAGAAAACATCTACCTTTCATTATTTGGTCAAATCTCTTTGTTTTGGAATATATTTGAGTACTCATTGTCAAATGTGTTTCCTTTTTTAAAATAAAATTGCAAGTGGTATAAAGCAGAAATAAGCTCAATTAGTGGACATGAATCTATTATTTGGAAAATTCTAGTAATAATGTAATAGAAAAGAAAAACAAAGAAAAGTAAACCATGTTCCTATAATGAAAGACTTCTCTTTCCCAAAATTATTTTCTATACTGATTCTGGTCTTGAAGGTAAAATAAAAAGAAGAAAATTATTATATTTTGAAAATTAAACATGAGTAGCAGCAGGTTTTAACTGTCAACTCAAAAAATAATGACAGATTACAAAACAGCCACTATATGGCAAGTCATTAGGAAACATACTTTGTAAAGAGTCATAAAGATAATTACTTAGTAATGAATAGAAACAACTATGCCAAATGACTTATTTAATTGGCTTGACATTTGAAATAAAAACTCTAAAGAAGAAGAATTTCAAATCACTCTGTGATTATAATTGAATTTAGGCTTCTGAAGTAATTTAGCTAAAAATTATTAGAAGTGTCTAATGGTTATATTACATAATGAAGTTGGGCTTTCTGGTTTTATGAATGACAATGGAAAAAATAATGGATCTGGTGCCAAGAATGGTCTGCTGTATAAGTGTGATCATCTCTTCTAAGAAAGCCAACTGAAATCTTGTTATATTATTTGACCCATGATCCTTAGCAGAACCTGTCTCATGGTATAGGGAGGAAAACACCCCAAATTCTTTCTCTCAGATCCCTGTCGATTGATGATAATCTAAAGATTTTTAGGAAGGGATGGCTAATTGTAAAGCTGGAATTTCCAGTATTCTATAGAATGTTTCAGGGGAAAAAAAAGAAAGCTAAAGTGAGAATTGTAATGGGCTGGGTTTCATTATGCTAATGGGCAAATTTTATTTGGAACTGAGTTCAAAATGCCATATCTAAGTTGAGGAATCCTTCAGCTGGGCAGCAACTATATCTTTCTACTTTCTTCTTTTAATTGTATTTTTCAAATACTGTTTACTTTCAATAATATTTTGTACTAGCTTCATATGTGCAGCATAAGGATTGGACAATCAATCATATATTTTATAGCATCTGCCCCAATATTTTCAGCACCCACCTGGCATCATGCATAATTATTGCAATATTATTGACTACATTCCCTATGTTGTATTTTACATCTCCATTAGTATTTTGTAATTACTAATTTGTACTTCTTAATCCCTTCATCTCTTTCTCACAGTCTCCCAACCTCCCCTCCTCTCTTGCAACTATTACTCTGTTATCTATACCTATGAGTCAGTTTTAATTTTATTTGCTCACTTATTTTGTTCTTGAAATTGTGCATACAAGTGAAATCATATTTGTCTTTTTCTGACTAACTTATTTTACTGAGCATAATACCCTCTAGGTGCCAGCATAACATTGGCACACATTATAAGATTTAATTATTTTTTATGGCTCAGTAACATCACACTGTATAAATGTACCATCAGTTTTTTACCCGCTCATCTATTGTTGGGCACTTGGGTTACTTCCATATCTTGGCTATTGTCAATAATGTTGCCATGAACAGAGATGCATATATTCTTTTGAATTCATGTTTTGGGTTTTTCTGAATAAATCCCTAGCACTGGAATTACGGGGTCATAAGGCAGTTCTATTTTTAATTTTTTAAGGAACCACCATACTGTTTTCCATAGTGGCTGCACCAATCTGCATTTCCACCAACAGAGCATGAAGGTGCCCTATTCTCCACATTCTCACCAAGAGTTGTAATTTGTGAATTTATTGAAGATAGACATTCTGAATGTTGTGAGGTGATATCTCATTGTGGTTTTAATTTGCTTTTCTCTGGCAATGAGTGACACTGAGCATCTTTTACATATCTATCAGCCATTTGCATACCTCTTTGGAGAAGTGTCTATTCAGGTTCTCTGCCTGTTTTTAATGGAGTTGTTTTTCTGAGTTGAGTAGTCTGAGTTCCTTATAAATTTTGGATATTAACCCCTTACCAGATTATCATTGGAGAATATCTAACCACTCGGTAAGTTGTAGTTTTATTTTGTTAATAGTTTCCTTTGCTGTACAAAACTATTTAGTTCGATGTAGTCCCTTTTATTTATTTTTTCTTTGGTTTCCCTGCCTGAGGAGATACATGAGAAAAGATATTGCTAAGATAAATGTCAGAATTTTTACTGCCTTTGTTTTCTTCTAGGGGCTGTATGGTTTTGATACCCTTGTAATAATCTAGTTATTATTTAACAGGGAAGGAATAAAGGGAAGACTAAATCATATAGGTAAGCCACTTAGATAGCTTTGCTAGAAAGCTGTAAATGAAGAGTCTGCAAGCCTGATGGGCAAAGGGACAGGACAAAGACAGCTGGGACACGTGGCCAGTAAGGTGTGAGTGACATGGGAAGATGCTTACTCGTTAGTCACATCTGTGAATCAGTCAATGGCTGGAATAGGCATAGCTCTTCAAAGGGTGTGAAAGCGGAATATTTCATCTCCCAGACAGAGGGAGTGTCTTCTCCTGCCTCCCCTGCACTCCTGTGGCTCTGGTGGCAGGGAATGCGCTCTCCTGCACCCTCACAGCTCATGGCCATGTAGAAGCCACACAATGAGCTAATGGACTCTGATCAGCCCGATGCTCTAGCAGACCCAGCTCCACTTGGAATGGAAACTCTGGGCACTGGCCCCCCTTTTGGCTCTGCTGACCCCCCAGCTGCACTTTTTTCAGGACTGGTTTAAGGGACGTGGGGCTTTGCAACCCAAGAGATGTAATTCCACGCAACTATATAAAGATCAAGTGGTGATGATACTTTAATCCCCAAACTTCACCTTTTCAAAACGTTTTCTTCTGAAAGTTATCTTGGGGTGGGAGAAGGAGGGAATATATGGCAGGGGAATATAATGAGAGAAGGAGTAAGAACAGTCAACCTAAAAATCCACTGGGAACTCAATGAAGACCCTTTATAGCTTCACTATTTGTTGTTACTAATCTTCCTTATGAAATAAGTGGTGCTACAAATAAAAAGTTTTATTTGAATTCAGAATCATTGGTTTAGCCTGAAATCAAGTTGTAGCAATTCCTCACCTACAGCAGTCAATCACCAGTATATGTCACAAAACCAATCAATTTATGCCCAATGGGTGATAATAAATTTAGACAAAAGAAAGTCAAAGGCAACTTTCAGAATTCTTACAACAAATTCACTAAATGATTGTGTTCCTAAAATTCACATGCTGGGAACCCTAATAATGTAATATGATAGTGTTAGGAGGTGGGGTCTTTAGGAGATGATTATGTCATGAGGTGGAGCCTTCATGAATAAGATTAGTTTCCCATAGAAGAGCTCCCACGGAACCCCAAGCCCCGTCTGCCATGTGAAGACACAAAAAGTCCACTGCCTGAAAGACGCCCCTCACAAGACCATGCTAGCACCCTGATCTGGACTTACTACTTCCATAACTGTGAGAAATAAATTTCTGTTTTTTATGAGCCACCCATAGATGGTATTTTGTTATAACAGCCCAACTGGACTAAGACCCTGAGATTCTGTATCAGTGGGAATATTGTTTAGTGAACTGAAAAGTAATTAAGGATGGGCAGAACTCTGGACTTGTGAGAAGTCATTATAGTTATCAAAAATACTTTATTAAGAACTTGATTTTGCAATACACTGCACTAAAAATAAAAAGCCACTGTTCTCTCATTTGTAATCTGGCACATGCACGTGAGTAAGGGAGTGAAATATTGAACAATACAGTATGGATAGTGTCATATTTATCTTGTATGTGATCAGAATATAGCATTTCAGGGAGTAGAAAAAGCACAAGAACCATTACTATTCATGCCTTGTGACTCAACAAGTTTACTACTAGAAATCTTCTCTCCAAATCCCATATATCTATAAATATATATGCTCAAGAATGTATGCTATAGTACTATATACAAGAGCAAAAAAGAAAGCATATAAAATGTCTGTTAACTTTAGAGTGCCCAAGTGATACATCTAAATTATGGAATATTAAAAATCCATATGTACATAAATAAGTATCTTTATGAGTGTACACACATATATATACACTCACACATATCTGAATATATATATGTACACTTGCATAGTCTTGAACATAAATATGGTAATATACCCTAGATATTTTAAAATAAAAATGATTTTACATAATTTACTATGATTCCATTTATATTATTAAAAGATACCCATGTTTGCACATAGAAGAATTTTAATGCAGCCCTGGTTGGCATGGTGTGGGTCAGTGGTTAGAGAGTTGGCTGGCAGACCAACAGGTCCAGGATTCAATTCCCTGTCAAGGGCATGTACCTGGGTTGCAGGTTCATTTCCTGGCCTCAACCTGGATACATTCAGGAGGCAATCAATCGATGTGTTTCTCTCTCTCTCACCGCCCCCCGCCCCCATTTCTCTCCTTCCTTTCCTCCATCCCTCTCTTCCACTTGCTCTAAAAAAATCAATGGAAAAAATATCCTTGGGTGAGGATTAACAAAACAAAACAAACGAAAATAATTTCAAAGCATAGAATGGGCCCTAGAAGAATGCATACCCCTTGTTGATGGTAATTATGTCTGGAAGGGCTATGTGGAAATGATGAGGGCTCAGAGAAGCAATATGGTGTAGTGGTCAGGTATAGGCTTTGGTGCCAGACATCCTAAGTTTGAATCGTGACCACTTATTGTATGTCTTCTCTAGATCCTTCAGTTTCCTCATCTATAAAGTGTATGCATGCATGTGAACATTGTTTAGAACAGACTTGACACATAATTAACATTATATAAATGAGCAAGCACAAAGCACACACTCATGAGTATTATTAAGGGAAAATTTTAGTTTTTCCTCCACAACTGTTATCTTATTTAATTCTTGTGCAATATACCAGTGCATTATTCCAAAATCTAAAATGAAGACCAAGTCCAGAAATTTTGATATTATTGCTCTAATGAGAACTTGTGTAAAAATATCATGGCATTGAATTCCAAGATCTGCTTATTCACTGTTACATTAAATACAGTACTTAGAGTAAATAATTATCCATTTTACTATCTCAAGGGCAGAAAATTATTGCTCTTTCCCCTTAATGAACCCCACAGTGTTGTGTACACAGCGGGTGTGCACTAAATGTTTGCTGATCATGATAATGGCAAGGATGCTGACAGCTGTGACACACTCTAAAGCTTAATTTAGAAGCCATGAGGAAAATGTAGCACAAAGTATGGTTCTTCTGAATTTTGTCTGCATGGAAAACATAATCTAACATCTAAATTCTGTTAGATTATTAATAAAGCAATTCAATTCACATTGTACTATTGATTGCTTTTGGTATCATCCTGAGTTTTTCTCATTAGCATGACCTAATTATTTCAGATGATTCAGAGGGCACAGCAAGGTCCATTTCTATAGTTTCAGTATCAGAAGTTGGTCTCCTAAAAGCACTTTCTAAGTTAAATGCAAAAAGTGGATGTTTTCAGCTAAATTGTATTTCACCCTTGCAGCAATATTTACTGTAGTGGAATTGTTTTCCATTTTCTTAAATTGCAATGTTACTTTGTTTTTAGAATGACATACTCCTTTCCTCTGTGTTTAAGTAATTCGTGAATAGAGAGAATGACTTTGTTGGGGAAATGATTACTCCTCTTCATCCCAGCTCGATCCCAATTTTGTTTTGTGGTTTATTGTGTGTGTGTGTGTGTGTGTGTGTGTGTGTGTGTGTGTGTGTGTGTATTTTGGGGGGTGGGAGGATATAATCTATTGATTTACAGGTTATGTTATCTCTCTTTTGTAAACATTAAAGCATTGATAATATATCAATGACAATTATATTCCTCCTATCAGAAAAATTTGAAATTAATCTTTAATGTTGGAGCTCTGTCTCCTTCAGGCTGCTGTGATGATGGCTGCAGAGGTAAAAAGGGACTCCACATGGAAGATACTTTGCAAGAAACATGAGCCATGAATAAGGGATGTGGGCAACTTCTCAATGGGAGAATCTTCCTCTATTGGCATCCAATCAGGAAAGAGAAGGTAGTTATCTAACAGGGAAATTTTAATATAACACAGATATTAACTTCCTAGAGAATTCTAAAGATTATAAGAATAGTAGGTATAGGGAGCAGCTATCACTCCAGGATGGTGGCAGAATACCTAGAATAGGAACAAACTAGGAAGAAAGAGCCTTACCCACTCCTGAGATTCAGACCTTGTTGGAGAGAGTACAGATGTGGCCCAGTAGATAGTGAGGAGTTTTCTGAGGTGCCCCAGGAGTAGCCTGGCAGCTGCCTGAGAGACTCACCAACAAGTGAACATGAATGAGATTCACTGGAAAACCACCTGGGGTGCCATCAAAGGCTGAAAACTCACTAGAAAGCGACTTACTAGGGGAAAAGGCAAGATCATCAAAGAAACTATCATCTGGGATGTCCATGAAACTCACTAGAAAAGCAAGCAATGGGGCATTTTCCCAACTCACAGACAGCCATTGGCTAGCATGGTGGCAAGATTTTCTGGGGGGTGAGTGCCACTTGCAGCTGCACACTAAATTATCCAGAAGGAAAAAGCACACCATACCCAGGACAAGAAGCCTCCCCCCCACCCCCCGCAGTGCCCATCCAGTACTCTCTATGTGCAATACTGATTGTATGCCTGATGGCAAAGAAACATTGACAAGGCTCAGTTTCAGTGTCACAAAGAAGGGTGAATTTAGAGTTCAGAGGCAATAAATTGATAACTGTTACAATAGCCAAGTCGGGAATATTATAATACAGTTTTATTAAAGAACCTCCTAGAAAGCTTCTTTCTGATTTCTTGACCCTTCATTCGTTAATTTATTATCTCAATCAATAAATACTTATAGATCATCTACCATATGATGGGTGCTCTGCTATGGACTAAAGATATAATGATAAATAAGAAATATGGTTCTTGGACCTCATCTCTGATCACTGATCCATCAATGGATGGATTAAGAAAAAGTGGTGCATATAGAAAAGAGAATATGATTCAGACATAAAAAGAAATGAAATATTGCCATCTGCAACAATGTGGATGGACCTATGAGACATCATCCTAAGTGAAATAAGTCACAGAAAGACAAATACCATATAATTTAACATATATGTAAAATCTAAAAAAAAATAAATAAGTAAACCAACCAAGAAAACAGAAACAAATTCATAGATACAGAAAACATTTTGATGGTTGTCAGAAAGTAGGGGAAAGGATTAAGATATAAAATTGCCAGTTACAAAAATAATCACAAGGATGTAAAGTATGGCATGGGTAATATAGTCAATATAATTGTAATTGTGTTAAACTTATCCATGTCTACATTCACATGAATTTATATTTTTCTGGCCAAGATCTTCTCAGGACAGCTCTTGGGAGGGTTTAATTTCCCCTCAACTTTAAACCTACACAGCTTCCTGTGCCTGCCTTGAATAAATATTCCTCTCTCTTTTTCTCCTTATCAGTTAAGATGTTTTGGCTATGTGTATTAGAAAACTCAACTTAAATGACTTAAGTAATGCTGGAAAATTATTTTAGTACATAATGAGAAGTTTCTGAGTTGGACAGCTCCAATACTGACTAATTTAGCAACTTTTCAATACATGTTCTTTCCATCTTCACACCCCAAATGCTTCAAAGTCTTGGCTTTGCTCCAAGCATTATGTGCACATATGACCACATCCAGTGTGTGTGTAATACACTTCTTCAAGAGGTGACTCTCATAAGACAGCCTAACACACCTACAGCATTGGAAAGAATACACAACACTACAAACAATCCAAGAGAAAATAAATGACCTCAGTATGAACCAAGAGGGGAAGATGCTAGAAAAAGAGCCTTTCATACTCCCTGGTTTTTCCATTTTATGACTTGAGCAATACTGGAGGCTTTTTTTCTCCTTGCAGGGAGTCAGTTGTCAGAATGGCAAAGGAAGGAAGAAGAAACAAGAAAGGACTAGGGAGGAAAGAGGAAGATAAATAGCTTACTCTTCCCTAAGGCCACAACTTCAAATATCAGGAATCTAATTAAAAATACATACTTGGAGAATGCTGCTGCAAGTGGATAAAGGACCATAAGTTAAAAAAAAGGGTCCTATTGGTTATATGCAATACAGTGCTAATACTTACAGATGTACAGTAAGAGTTTAGAATTGTATGAGCTAAGTTGATTTTGGTTTAAGGAAGAAGCAGAACTTGAACTTGAGCTTAAAGAGTGGGAGAGAGCACTGCATTAATATAGGAATGATATGGAGTGCTCCTGCAACAGAACACTACACCTGTATGACCCTTTTCCCAGCCAAGCAGCCTCTTTGGGATGAAAGCAGTAATTGAAGTGGACACAGTAGGCATGAAAAAAAAAAGAGATAATTTGAAGATATATATTATTTTAACTATATATTTTTATTGTTGATAGTATTACAGATGTCTTTCTTTTTTTCCCACTTGACTACCCCTCAATGCCCCTACACACCCTTCCGGGTCTTCATGAACCCTTATTGCCTGTGTCCAAGGACTATGCCTATAAATATGTAAGTTCTTGGGTTTATTTCTTCTCGACTCTCCAAGCCCCACATGATATAAGTCAATCGGTTTCATGGTTCCATGTTTCAGGTCTTATTTTATTGGTAAATTCATTTTGTTCATTAGATTCTACAAATAAATGAGATCATGTGATATTTGTCTTTCTCAGATTTGTTTATTTCACTTAGCATAATATTTTCCAGATCTACCGATGCTGGCCCAAAGGATAAGAGACTGAGACTTTTCACTTGACCTTGTTTAAAATAGAGAACTTGAGAGGAAGAGAGCTTACATGAGTAGGGACAGTGGTGGAGGATGAGTTCATTCTTGGATGTGTTACATTGAGGTGACAGTGGATGAATGGATGTGTCTTAAATTTAGCTCTGTGGACCCTAGCAATGAGAGGAAGCCAGGTCTGCATGGAGGCCTGGCTGGATGGCCCCATAGAGATACATGAGGCCTTCTGAAAAATCAGTCTAAGGTAAAGAGAGTTACACAACGGTGGTTGGAGAACTGATCCAAAAAGGAGAGATTAATTTTGAGCACTGCATGGCTTGTAACTCAGATTATCCTCCAGTTCATCTCAGGAACCAATCTAATGTTTTTTGGCTAACAGGCCATAAAAAAACAGAATGAATAAAAACTAACTGTGCTTCCCCTCTGTAATTCCCCTCTGACACCGACAGTAGAAGGCATGAGTAGTAGAAGGCACTAGAGGCATGAATGACATTCATTCCTAAGAAAATGTATCAACCACAATGTTGAGGTATTTTGTTAGGATTCCCTGCACTAGAGAGCTGTGCCCGGGAACTGAGCAACCTCGAGAATTGGTGGAGTTTGTAATGGGCATTGACAGATAGTGGCCATTTTGATGATTATCACTTAAAGGGGCTGAGAAACACATCTCACTATGTGGCATCCCTGGGTGGGCACCAAATGTGGGAACCCCTTTCACGTCCTGCGTAATTCAGGGTCTTCAGTTCAGGGTTCGTGTTCTGGAGAAGGCCGCACACAAATGAATAGAGACTTAGAAAAACATTAATTTGGAAAATGGGGACCAGGCAGTAGTACAACTCTAGTGGAAGAACTACTACTCGCTCTGGCTTTACCATCCCTTTTATTAAGATTAAGATCATAAGATATACTCGTATCCCCCTGGCAGGAAACACCAATAAAAGCCAATCAGTGAATCTTCTAAGGACTAACAGGTGGGGTCTGCTTCAACTGTCAACATCCAGTAATTAACTCTGATCCTTCAGAGCAATTAAGGTTGACCAGCCCTCCAAATTCCCTATCCACAGCTCTCTATTATTAAAACAATGATGGGCTTCCAGCATCACTAGTGCCCATTTGTGTAAATATATAAGAGCAAACTATCAAACAGTAAGCCATTAGAGCACGTGTGATCCTCTCAGACACCAAGGTCCCACATAGAGCTGTACTTAGGCCAGGCAGGATTGAATGAACACCATGAAAAAGGCTCAATAATGCATACATCGTTATAGGAGCAGGACATAGTTATACCAATATGGTAAAACAGAAGTTTTCGGACTCCCCAAAAATAGCTTATTAGAAAAAGAAAGTCTCTAGATTTCATTCGCTCGTATCAGCCTATTTCTGAGTTGAGCGAACTCAAGCCTGCTAAGCCAACTTTTTTTCCAGGCTATTGGAGCGGGAGAGGAAACGAGGCTCCAGAGCTCTCCAGGTTCTTCCCTCTTTAATGCTATCCATGAAAGACATGCTATGCAAACCTGAGCACAGAGGGGAGAAAATCACTGGTTTCTGCATGCAGACCAGTCGCTGGAGAAGAGGAATAATACCTTAGGAGCAGGCAGACTTTAAAATTGTCTATTAAAGAAGGGCTTAGATGCATTGTTAATGCTTTAGAAACTCCTAGAACTATCTGGAAAGAAATTATAAGGTAGATGGGGGGCGGGGATGGTATTTTTAAAGCATGTAGTAGAGGAGCCAGAGAAATACTCTTTTGAGACTCAGAAACATGTAGCCTGGATAAAATGGATAATCTATAAATATACATAAACTAGAGGCCTGGTGCATGACATTCATGCACTGGGTTGGGGGGACTGTCTCTCAGCCCAGCCTGTGCCCTCTCACAGTCCAGGACCCCTCAGGGGGTGTCCACCTGCTGGCAGTTGGACATCCTTAGCAGGACATCCTTAGTGCTGCCACAGAGATGGGAGAGGCTCCTGCCACTGCCCCTGACCTCACCAGCCATGAGCCCAGCTTCTGGCTGAGTGGTTCTCCCCCTGTGGGAACAAACATACCACCAGGGGGCAACTCCTGTGTTGCACATCTCCCCCCTGGTGGTCAGTACACATCATAGTGACTGGTCATTGTGCTGTTTGGTTGGTTTGCATATTAGCCTTTTATTATACAGAATTATACAAAGATAATTAAGCCATTAATCCAACAAAATGGATTACACACATACACACACACACAAATGAGTTAATCATAATTTATATGTCAGAAAATGTAAACCTGACATAATTTTGCATAAAGTAGGCAATATCATGACCATCAACAGGGTCAGTGTTTTAGTTTGATATTAAGAGAGAAATTTCAGATACTGTGGACACACGGACCTAGCTGTGTTTCTGTACTGAGCTGGGAAGAAAGAATAAGTGTGGAAAATAGAAATCAGTAAGGAGAGAGGAGAGACAGACTCATTTCTGTTTCTTTCCATTATTTTTTTTAATTTAATTTTTATTGTTCAGTTTATTAATTACATTGTTCCTCCTTTTTTATCCTCCTATAGCTCCCCTCCACCCTGTACCCATCCCACCCTCCGCCCTCACCTTCCCCCCACTGTCCTCTCCCATAGGTGCATGTGTATTGTCCAGTCTCTTGTTGCACCTCCCACACCCCTTTTCACCCTAAGAAATGTCAGTCCATTCCCTCTCTTTGCCCATGATTTTGTTATATTCACCAGTTTATCCTGTTCATCAGATTTTTAATTCACTTGATTTTTATATTCATTTGTTGATAGATGTGTATTTGTTGTTCATAATTTTTATTTTTACCTTTTTCTTCTTCCTCTTCTTAAAGAACATCTTTCAGCATTTCATATAATATTGGTTTGGTGGTGATGAACTCCTTTAGCTTTTTCTTATCTGCAAAGCACTTTATCTGACCTCCAATTCTGAATGATAGCTTTGCTGGGTAGAGTAATCTTGGTTGTAGATTCTTGCTATTCATCACTTTGAATATTTCTTGCCACTCCCGTCTGGCCTGCATAGCTTCTGTTGAGAAATCCACTGACAATCGTATGGGTGCTCCCTTATAGGTAACTAACTGTTTTTCTCTTGCTTTTAATATTCTCTGTTTGTCTTTTTCTCTTGGCATTTTAATTATGATGTATCTTGGTGTGGTCCTCTTTGGATTCCTATAGTTTGGGATTCTGTGCACTTCTTGGACTCCTAAGTCAATTTCTTTCACCAGGTGGGGGAAGTTTTCAGTCACTATTTCTTCAAATATGTTTTCATTGTCTTGCTCTCTCTCTTTTTCTGGCACCCCTATAATTCAGATGTTGGTATGCTTGAGGTTGTCCCAGAGGCCCCTTACACTATCTTCAATTTTTTGGATTCTTTTGGCTTCTTGCTTTTCTGGCTGAGTGGATTTTGCCTCTTTGTATTTCAAATCTTTGACTTGGTTCTTGCAGTCCTCTAGACTGCTTTAAGGTCTTTGTGTAATATTTTTTATTTCAGTCAGTGTATGCTTAATTTCTAGTTGGTCCTTTTTCATATTCTTGAGGGTCTCATTCATATCCTCGTAGGTCTCATTCATTTCCTTGCAGGTCTTGTTCATTTCCTCGTAGGTCTTGTTCATTTCCTTGTAGGTCTCATTAAGTTCATTGGCCTTTTCTAGGAGCCTCTTGAAAAACCTTATAACTGTGGTTTTGAACTCTATGTCCAGTCATTTTTTTCCTCCATCTCTTTCACATCTGATTTCTTTCCATTTTTCTGCATGGTGGCTGATTTCTGAGTTGGTCGATTAGCTTCGTGTGGTAGATGTCCTCTAAGGGACAGTGGCTCAGCCTCCCCAGTTACCTGAGGTGGATATTCTTGCTGCAGCCCTTTATGGGTTGCACAATCTTATTGAAGTTAAGCCGAGGTTATTGTTGTTAGCACTAGAAGAGTTTGACCTCCAGGCCAATTGGCTGTGAGGTTCAGCTGTGCTCAGGTTAGATGGGCGGAGTTTCCGGGCTGAGCAGGCAGTGTCAGCTCTGCCCTATGTGGCACCTGGGTCTCTGTGCCAGGTGGTAATGGCTGCAAAGCACCTCTGAGAGAAAGCTGCCACTGAGCTCTACCCACTGCCAGACAATTCAGCCTCTCCCCAAATGAGTCTGCACACCCAAAGTCTCACTCAGGGTTGTAAAACAATGCAGTCCAGTGGTTTCCCGAAAAAGTGAGTAAGTCACAAGTCCTGTCTGTGTGCTCGCACACTTCTGCTGTTCCCAAGTTTATGTGCCCTCTCCACAAGCTCACAGACCTTTGCAGCGCCTGAGTTTCAGCATGCTTTCCTACTGTCCAGTTTCACCCCATATGAGTGTAGGTTCCCTGGACCTCGCCCGGAACTAGAGAATCAGTGCATTGGGATGCTTTTGTCTTTACAGCCGCCCACCCTCTCCGCTCACTCGTATGTGCGCAGGACTCCAAACCTCTCTACGTGTGTATCTTCAATGCTGCCCTCCGCCGCTCCTCTGAGTCATAGTGTCCTATTTTACTTTTATTTGTGGAATTTTCACTCAGCCAGCTTTCCAGTGATTCTGGATGATGTTTGTCCTGTCATTAAGTTGTAGTTTTGAAATTGCTGTTGGGGCAGCAAGATAGGTATTTACCTATGCCGCCATCTTGGTTCCTCCTTCATTATTGTTTCTGTTTTACTCCACCTCAAGCTCTATATCAACATGTTCTATTACTTCCTTAAAGAGTTAAATTATCTCCAAGGATTAGCAGCATTCATCCTTTTACTTAAAATAAATAGTAAAGAAGCCCACACATTATTTATGGATATGTGTGCACTAGTGCATACCTGTGTGTATTCTCAATCCTAAATTATTTACTAATATTTAACAGACACTATCAACTGGACCCCCATACCATTCTCTTTTCTTTATTTATTAATAAATCATGCATAGTGCTTATATGAATTTGACTACGCAAAAAGTCACCAGCTAGACTACATTTCCCTGGCTTCACTTGCATTTACCAAATTCCCCCCAAGGGAATGTGAGCAGCAGAAATATGTGCATTTTCATGGTATTTCCTCAACTTCCTCTCTTTCCTTCTTTTCCTACCTACTGCATATGAGGACAACTGAAGTAGCCACATACTAGAGATGGAAGCCACATGTGGAGGAAGGCAAAGATGACATCATATCTGTTCCTAGGGGACGTCCCCCCAGGAGGTAAGAAATGTTACATGAAAAACATCAAACACCTATTTTTTAAGCTCCTTTATTTTTAGGTCTCTGTTATAGCAACTTAACATGTACCCTATGTAAAAATATCAAACTATTGAGATAGCCAACCTATTTCATGTCACTGTATTAAGAGAGGTGCACAATTCTGAAGTCTTTAGCATATATTTTTCATCTAATTCACCTCAGTCCTACATCTCTTTATGTCCACTTTGCTGTGCCAAATTTCAACCACTTCTTGATATCTAGTGGGTTTCCCAGTGAATACTTAAAACTGACTGATAAGTATTTTTAGTTCACTAGGTGTTACTATGTGTTTCTAATTATTTTCTAACATGATATTTTTCAAGCCACTTCACTTATAGGAATAAGCCGCAAAGATACCAAATTTCACTCATCGCATTAAAGCTATATGTCCTACAGAACAGTGTGGGACCTGCATTGCCACCATTTGTCCGCCATCCAGATATCATTGCTGACATGTATACATAAGGAACTATTTGACATTGAAACTGGGACTCAGAACTGTTGGACATTGAAACTGAGACTCAAACATTTTTTGTTCTTATATGTTTATCTCTAGTATGCAGATGCAAGATTGTTTAAAGAAAAGAAATAGGGAAAAATAGATACAGAGGCAAAGAAGCATTGAACAGACTGTCAAACTACAGTGGGAAGGAAGGGGAGGGTGATGGTGGGGCTGTAAGAGATCAACCGAAGGACTTGTATGCATGCATATAAGCATAACCAATGGATACAAGTCAGGGGGGCAGGTGAGGGCATGTGCTGGTGGGAAGGGGAGGCTGAGGGGAGGTCAATGGCCGGGGGGGGGAAGGAAATATAGGTACTACTATTTGTAATACTTTAAACAATATTTGTAATACTTTAAACAGTATATTGTAATACTTTAAACTATATATATATATATATATATATATATATATATATATATAGTTTCTGTTTTTCCAGCTGATATCCAGTGATTCCCATCATAAATAGGCTGTGTTAACCATCATAAAAATAAATTTCTCAGTCCACAGACTTCTAGTTTTTACCTAGTTTGGTAGAAAAAAAACAAGTACAGTTTTTGCAATAAAACTAAGAGGCTAAGGAATGTTTATAACAATTTTTCTGTGCAAAGGCATGATTAATTAGTGTGCTCTATTTTGTCATCTCCCTTTTCATTTTACTAAGGGCTTTTTAGCTCTCATAGCATATGGCTAGAAAAGTATTATATTTCCTGAAGCTTTAGGGATATTTGCCATCATTAAATGTTGAAGATTATGGATCATGTCTCTTTGCATTAGAAAAAACCATCAAGAAGTTAACCGTTTATCTAGTGAGATTTAAGGGCTCAACATTTTTCACTGCTTTAAAATTTCTCCTCTTATCATAGTGAGCCATACTCTCATGGTTAATGTCCCACATTTTTGTTAGAGTATGCCTTTAGAAATCCCTCTTCAAAATGTGATCATAACATCTTAGGTAGATAATATATAACATGTTTCTTTGTTAACAAAGATGGATTTTTAAGATTAACTACCTATATGAGATGGCATGAGATTTGGGATCATAAAACAGACACATTTTTATATTAGGGAATAATTAACAACAAGACTAAAAAAAATCTATAAGGAATGGTCTAGTGGATATTGTGTCATTTAGAAAGCACTGAAATGTATCTGATTGTGAGGACATTTATTTTATTTTATTTTTCAATTATAGTACACACTCAATATTATTTTGTATTAGTTTCAGGTGTAGAACACAGTGATTAGACAATCATATACTTTACAAAGTGATCCCCTGATATTTTAAGTACCCACCTAGCACCATGCATAGTTACTGCAATGTATTGACTATATTCCCTATGCTGTACTTTATTAGAACATCCCCATGACTATTTTGCAACTATCAATTTTTACTTCTTAATTCTGTCATGTATTTCTCATGGACTCCTAAACCCTTATGCCCTCTAGCAATCATTTGTCTGTTCTCTGTACCCATGAGTCAGCTTCCGTGTGTTTGTTTATTCTCTAGATTCCACCTACGAGTAAAATCGTATGGTATTTTTCTTCCTCTGTCACACTTATTTCACTAGTATAGTACTATTTAGCTGTATCTATGTAGTCGCAAATGTTTCACTTTCAACCTTTTTTTTTATAGCTGAGTAATATTCCATTGTATAAATATACCACCACATTTTTATCCATTTGTCTATTGAAGGGCAGTTGGGGTGTTTCCATCTCTTGGTTATCTATACTAATAATAGTCTAGGTGGTTATAATGCCATCACGCTGGGATGCTCTCACACGGTCACAATACCACAATCAAGCACCAGAGGCTGAGTGCGCAGTGGGCGCATGCCGGTGGGTGGGAACTTGATGCTGCATATGAGGCATGGAGGCAGGGCTGGGTGGCCACTTTGTGTGGCCAGGCCTGGGGTCCCATGGCCCTGTGCAGCATGGAGGATGACCCACAGATCCAGCCTACCTCCTTGGGGCAATCAATTGTGGGGGTCCTGTACTGTGAGAGGGCACAGGCCAAGCTGGGGGATCCCTCCCCCCAAGTGCACAAATTTTGCATATCTAGTATATATGCCTAAGCAACCAAACAACTGGAGCTGCACCCTGGTGGCCAGTGCACTTCCACAGCCAACCTCCTGTAGCCAGCCAACCTCCTACACTCCCTTTCCCCGGTTAGCCAGCCCAGATCAGCCCTAATCAGCTTGATCAGGACCCGGCAAGATGGCCCCAGTTGGACAGGAGTGACCCCACCTGCGCACAAATTCATGCACTGGACTTCTAGCTGTAAACAATGCTGCAAAATATAATATTTTTTTTCTTTGAATTAGTGGTTTGGGTTTCTTCAGATTATACTCAGAAGTGGAATCACTGGATCATAAGGCAGTTCCATTTTTAATTTTTTGAGGAACCTCCACACTGTTTTCCACTGTGGCTATGACAACTTTCAATCCTATGAACAGTTTATTAGGATTCCCTTTTCTCTATATTCTCACCAACATTTGTTTGTTGATTTGTTGATGATAGCCATTCTGGCAGGTGTAAAGTGATATTTCATTGTGGTTTTAAAATGCATTGGGCATTTTTTCATATATCTATTTGCCATCTGTATGTCCATTTTGGGAAAGTATTTATTCAGGTCCTCTGCCCATTTTTAAATTGGATTGTTCTGGATTTTTGATGTTGAGTTGTGTGAGTTATTTATAAATTTTAGACTATAACCCCTTATGTAATGTACCAGTATTATTGGTGAATATCTTCTTCCACTTCACAAGCTGGCTTTTTGTTTTATAGATGGTTTCCTGTTTAATTTGATACAGTACCATTTGTTTATTGTTTTTAGTTGTTGTTGTTGTTGTTGTTTCCTTCTGTTTCCCTTGCCCAAGGAGATATATCAGAAAAAAAATATTGCTAAGAAAATTGTCAGTTTCTGCCTGTTTTCTTCTAGGAGTTTTATAGATTTGTCTTTAATCTAATTTGAGTTTTTTCTTGAGAGGACATTTTTTTTTATTGGTAGAATTTGAATGGGGTCTGGAGAATATAGTAATAATGTATTTTGCATACAACTGTTTTAATTATTTTGATGGCTGTATTATGTATATGTAGGAAAGTGAGGGCAAACAATTCAGGAATGGTAGGGCATCAGGTGCCATTTTAAGTGGTTCAGCAAAAAATAAAAGCTCTCACTTCTAGACTTGAAATTATCATTAGGGTCAAAAGAAATTTTAAAAAGTATATTCAAAAATCAACATTGAAAAAAAGTGTGTTAAAGAAAAATCTTGTGTTATTTTATTTTATATATATATTGATTTCAGAGAGAAAGTAAGAGGAAGTGAGAGAGATAGAAACATCAACGATGAGAGAGAATCATTGATTAGCTGCCTCCTGCATCTCCCATACTGGAGACCTAACACACAACCCAGTCATGTGCCCTGACCGGGAATTGAACCGTGACCTCCTGATTCATAGGCTGATGCTCAATCACTCAGCTACACCAGCGGGCCTTAGTGTTATTTTAATTCACTTGTACTTCTCAAATATAACTATCATTTCCTCTACATGATACAATCTGTGTATGTTGAACTTTGACTCAGTATGAAAAGAGAGATTAAGAGTATAGAATCTATAACTAGATTATCTGAGTTTGAACTCCAGTTCTGCCACTTACTACTATCTATGTGATCTGGACAAATTACCGCACCCCTCTGTTCTTCAGTGCCTTCATTTATAAAGTGTCAGAATAAAATGAGTTAACATATATAAAGTACTGAAATATTGTCTGATACATCTTTATTGATAAATATTAGCTAAAATTATAGAGTCAACTTTGTTCATAAAGTATTTTGAGTTGTTCTAAATATACTCCAATATATTGTTAATACTACAATAGTATTTACAACAAACTTATGTATTCTAAATCCATGACTAAAAATATTCTTTTCACAATGTGTCACAATTTTTATTATCCTACATTAAATATTTGGCTATTTCTTATAGCATTGGTAACACTATTTTCTTTTTCAGGGCTTTACAGGTGTTATGTAAGGATATAGAAAGAGCAACATTTTTCTAGGGAAGAAGTTAAAAACTGGGCTGTGAGCTTCAGGTAATAACACAATTGGGACAGTACTTCAGAGAGGTGATAGACAGCTCGGACTGTGAAAGCAGTACTATTAGTTGCCTGGCATCATGATATTTTCTGGGAAAATTGTGTTAATGAAATGCAGTCTCAATTTCTTGGGCTAGTGACTTTTGGTTCATTATCAAAGAAATATAAAAGGTTTCCTGCCCAGAACCCTTATGCCAAGAATTAGATAACCTCCACGAAACAAGCTCAACCATTCCCATGATGTCAGCCCACTGGGCAGTTTTCCGAGGCAGCAGGTCATGGCTGTGTCTTCTTAGCAATATTCCCACAAAGCGGGGGAAAGGTGGGGGGACGGGGGAGCGATTTTTCTCCCTCTGTCCACGAAATAAATAAATGAATCACACAGAGTCTGTCTAGCACTGTCAAGGTCATTTCTCTAATAAAAGAATCCTTATATAATATATATATTTTTTTTCAGTAGAAATAGATTTCCCTGTTTTTGTTCTCAATAATGTTTGTTCTGACCCAGTAATTTAGATCCCAAAGCAGGGCTTTAAAGAGTCAAGTGAAGGGGCCCACAGCACCACTCCCTGTGAAGCTGTGCCTTCTTAGAATGTGGATAAAGCTGAAAGAGAAGCAGTGGTGAGAGGAAGAAGTCCAATGCTTCAAGACTCCAACCTCCCTGAAGCCCTGGCTTATTATACACAGCTAATGGGCTTACCGCGTCCTCTCTGGTCTCCTTCCTAGATTGTTAAACTTGAAAATTAGCAGGAGATAATTTCGCAAGAATGAATAGGAACCCAAGCTTGATTTCACGTGGAGAGTAGAGAGAATTTGAGACTTGATGGGTAGTAAGGATATTCTTCTTACAATCATCTAGTGCTGTTTTAGTTTCTCTCTATCCTTACTTCTATTAAACACTTTGCAAAATGATATCTCCTACCATGTTTATTTTAATTTTAATGTTTTTATTGATTTCAGAGAGGAAAAAGGAGAGAGAGATAGAAGCATCAATGATGAGAGAGAATCTTTGATCAGCTTCCTCCTGCATGCCCCCCACTGGGGATTGAGCCCACAACCCCAGCATATGCCCTTGAATGGAATCAAACCCAGGACCCTTAAGTCCACAGGCTGACGCTCTATCTGCTGAGCCAAACCATCTAGGGCACCATATTTATTTTTAACACTCTCTAGTTAGAGCACATTAAACACAGTGACTTACAGATTGTACATGTTCAGTTGCACCTTTGATACAAGTTTTTAATTTCATTCATTAACTCTGGTAAGTCAGGCAATTGGTCATCAGTCAAAAAAATTTTTTTTCTTTCCTGCCCTCTGGGATATTGGCTTTCTTCTGATCTTCCTAGACAATTACCTTTCAATTCAACAAAGACCTGCTCTAAACCATACCAGCCCCAAGGCTTTCTTCCAAAGAGTAACCAGTCAGAAAGGCAGTGTCCGTTGATAACTGTTGTCCAGCAGAGCATTTTGGTATCCATACCCCAAATGGAAAGTTGGGACCCTCATTATAAGTTCTTGTCTCACAAAGTTTGAAGGATAAATTCGCGGACTAAAAGATTTTAAGCAAAAGTGTGGAAGTTTGTTGCAAGCATATATAACTCCCCGTGGGGAGGGATCTCCAAAGGGGAATCGTCCCCAAAATGGAGAACCCCTGCTCTCTCTCCCTACATGAGTTACTAGTGCGTCTCTTTGTCTAAGGGTTTGTAAATGCTGGCCTCTTCTTTGCCTAGTCATCCTACTTTCTAATTGGACCCTTCAGTATTTTATGTTTTCTGTGTTTTTCCCAATTGGCCACTTTCCCCCTTTTCCCTGAATGGTGTCAGTTTCAAAGCTCACTTGAAACTTCTTTTTCCCCTTATCTTGTAATGTTCTTATAAATCACCTGGTGGCTTGGGACTGTCGTTGCCCATCATGTATGCGTTCCTCTCTCTTGGACCCTTTTCCCTAAAACTTCCTCTCCTTTCAGTATCATTCCCAGGATCCTCTCTACTGTGGATAAATGCCTTCGACTAGCTGTCCCTCATTCTGTTGAACATTTGCTTGAGTTCTATATTCATTAAGCAATTTTTAAATTAACATTTTGCTTCCCATACAATCCTCCTACATGGAAAAAAAATGTGTTCACCATATACAATTCAAAATTTTTATCCCTATATTATTTTCCCCCAAATCAACAAATCAATATTCAGGTTTTATACATTGATTTTAAGGTTTAATATGGTCTGTCCCTGAGATGTGAGTAGAAATGCTAAAAAAAAAAGCCAAGTTTCTTTTTTAAAATATATTTTTATTGATTTCAGAGAGGAAGGAAGAGGGAGAGAAACATAGTTGATGAAAGAGAATCATTGATTGGCTGCCTCCTACATTCCCCCCACTGGGAATTGTGCCTGCAACCAGGGCATGTGCTCTTGACTGGAATCAAACCTGGGACCCTTCAGTTCGCAGGCCGATGCTCTATCCACTGAGCCCCCCTGGCTAGGGTGAATTTCCAAGGCTGAACAGTAGCCAACAAGTGAGGTCTTCGAAGACAGGCTGGTATCCTTTCCCAGCAGCACACACTCCTCAGCCCATGTGATTTCCATACACTAGAGACATGTATGGTATTTCTCTACAATACGTTAATTATGTTGCACTCTCTACCACTTGGCTTCGTGGTTCCAGGCACAGATTTGATTACTGGCTTGTCAAAAGTAATCTATCTGACATCCAGTGCCCATTACACCACAAATGGACATTTAAGTAGTCATTTCTATGACCACCATATGAGACCACTGTACAGATTATGCAATCATTCCAGGTGTACTGATTGCCCAAACACAATGTGTTGTAATCACTTTGGGGTGTGAGAGGACCATGAGAGTGTATATGACTATGTGTGGTACTACCGGGGGTGGCTGGGGGAGGCGCTCTGATCTGGCTGCCTACAAGTGAAAGGTGAGCAGGACACTATATGCTGGTTCATTTATTTCACTCTAATAATCAGAGAGCCAACCTGCTCAGCAGATAAACACATGAGCTTTTTCAGATGATCAGGAAACCCTCATGGGAATATAACTGGTTAAATTCCCTGTTGTTATTCTACTTTGTTTCAAAAACAACCAAACATACTCTTACTTAGGCTTTACCAAATATATTTATACTCATGGCAAGTAGGGGCAGCAGGTAAGGTAGATAATATTATTCTCATTTAATTGATGAAGAAAGAAATTCAGAAAGGTTAAATGATTAAACCAAGCTCAACAAAATCAATAAATGATAAAGCTGGAATTTACAATCAGATCCAATGATCTTTGAAAATATAATTCATGTATTAGTTTAAACTTTACAATACTGGTTCTTGCATTTTATTGCACTTAAGAATCAGTGGAGATCCTGCATAGATTTTGAACTAGTCCCAACTGCTAGCTCCTTCCTCCCAAAACAACTGTGATGAAACAACAGACAGAAATAAAGCAGGGAAGAGGAAACATGGGTTTGACTATCCAGCCAAAATCTATGAGAAATTTTAGGTGCTGGGATTGGGAGACTGTAGACACAACAATAGTAAGACTGCTTGGTAAGAGCTTTAAAATTACCCAAATTTGAGGAGAACCAAGATGGCGGCATAGGTAAACACCTATTGTTCTGCCCCGCACAATGATTCAAAAACTACAACATAACAACAAAACAAACATCTCCCAGAATCACCAGAAAGCTGGCTGAGTGAAAACTCCACAAATAAAAGTAAAGGTGGGACACTGAGACTCAGAAGAGCTGCGGGAGCGCAGCCTTGAAGACAGAAACAGGTTAGGAGCCGTCCTGGTCGCGTGGGCGGGATGTAGGGCTGGAGCAGCAACCCCGGCTAGATTTCGCCAATGGGGAGGGCAGAGACGTCCCACTACACGGATTCCCCAGTGCCAGGCAAGGTCTGAGGTACGGGGGACACACCCTGGAAGCCGGGCACTGCAGAGGTCTCCTAGTCTGCGGAGAAACCAGGTAGCCGGGAAAAGAAGTTTGTGCAAAAGTAAACTGTGCAACAGCACAGACATGTGACTTGCTCCCTGGAAACTTGTCTCCTGGTCCTGTAAACCACCTGTTTTACAACCCTGGGCGAGACTTTGGGTGTGCAGACTCATTTGGGGAGAGGCAGAGTTGTCTGGCGAGGGGAAGAGACAGCAGGTTTCTCTTGGAGGTGCCTGCAGCCATCCCCATCCAACAGAGACCCGCGCGCGCGAGCGCCGCATAGGACATAGCTGACACTGAGGCTGCCTGGGCAGCTCAGAGACTCCGCCCATCCAACCTGAACACAGTTTCCCTTCACAGCCAATTGGCCTGGAGGCCAAACCCTCCTCGGGCTAACAACAACAAGCTGGGTTTAAACTCAAAAATACTGTACAACCCATAAAGGATTGCAGTAAGAGTACCCACCTCAAGTAACTGGGGAGGCTGAGCCACTGTCTCTTAGAGGACATCTACCACATAAAAGCAGCCACCATGCAGAGACATGGAAAGAAATCAGGTGTGAAAGAAATGGAGGAGAAAAGACGACAAGACACAGAGTTCAAAACCACGGTTATAAGGCTTTTCAAGAGGCTCCTAGAAAAGGCTGATGAAATTAATGAGAACTACGAGGAAATAAACAAGACCAACCATGAAATGAATGAGACTTACAAGGAAATGAATGAGAGCCTCAAGGAAATGAATAAGACCTCTGAGGATATGAACGAGACCCTCACGGATATGAAAAAGGACCAACTAGAAATCAAGCATACACAGACTGAAATAAAAAATATTACACAAAGTCCTAAAAATAGTCCAGAGGGCTACAAGAACCAAGTCAAAGATTTGAAATACAAAGAAGCAAAATCCACTCAGCTGGAAAAGCAAGAAACAAAAAGAATTCAGATAATTGAAGATAGTGTAAGGGGACTCTGGGACAACATCAAGCATGCCAACATCCGAATTATAGCGGTATCCAGAAAAAGAGAGAGAGCAAGTTAATGAAAACCTACTTGAAGAAATAGTGACTGAAAACTTCCCTCACCTGGTGAGAGAAACTGACTTAAAAGCCCAAGAAGTACACAGAACCCCAAAATATAGGAATCTAAAGAGGACCACAGCAAGACATATCATAATTAAAATGCCAAAAGCAAAAGATAAAGAGATAATATTAAAAGCAGCAAGAGAAAATCAGTTGGTTACCTACAGGGGAGCACCCATACGATTGTCAGCAGATTTCTCAACAGAAACGATGCAGGCCAGACGGGAGTGGCAAGAAATATTCAAAATAATGAATAGCGAGAATCTACAACCAAGATTACTCTATCCAGCAAAGCTATCATTCAGAATTGAAGATCAGATAAAGTGCTTCGCAGATAAGAAAAAGCTAAAGGAGTTCATCACCACCAAACCAGTATTATATGAAATGCTGAAAGATATTCTTTAAGAAGAGGAAGAAGAAAAGGTAAAAATATAAATTATGAACAACAAATACACATCTATCAACAAATGAACATAAAAATCAAGTGAACTGATAGGCTGATGAACAGGATAAACTGGTGAATATAACAGAAACATGGACATAGAGAGGGAATGTACTGATAATTCTTGGGGAGAAAAGGGTTGTGGGAAGTACAGTAAGAGACTGGACAAAAATCTTGCAACAATGGGAGAGGACAGTGGGGAGAGGGAGGTGAGAGTGGAGGGTGGGATAGGTACAGGGTGGAGGGGAGATATAGGGGGATAAAAAAGGGGAAACAATGTAATTAATAAACTGAACAATAAAGATAACAAATAAATTTAAAAATAAATTTTAAAAAAATAATAATAAAATAAAATTACCCAAATTTGGCAGAAAAAATAATTTTAGGAAAGGTAGGAGATATAGAGAACAGAAGTAGACATACTGAAATAGGGATAATAGGCATTACAGAAAAAACGGGAAAAGGCAAGAAGTAAACATTTAAAAAATAATGAAGGTAAATTTCAGTAAATTAAAGAAAGATAGAAAACTTATGATTAAAGGGCCTTAAAGAGAAACAGTAGAAAAAAGGAAAATCATACATCCACATATTTTAGTATGAAATTTCAAAACATAAAAGAAAATCTAAAAGTTCCTGAGAGAAAGGACAGAAATATCCTTAAAGGGGATTTGCTGGGTCAGAAAACAAGCATTTGTAATATTAATTGATATTGGCATGTTATCCACTTTAAACTCCCAGCAACAAAGTATGAGACCTGTGTGCCTCCCAGCAGCCTCACCAACACAGTGTATTATCAGGCTTGGAACTTTTGACATTTTGATAAATGGCATTTCAGTGTGTTTCTAATTTACAGTGATCTTATTATTAGTGAAGTTTATATGTTCACATGTTTCAAAGCCACTTTATTTTTTATTTTTTAAATATTTTTTTGCATTGTAACTTAGATTTAATAGTAGTACATATGTTTTCCTTCCCCCCCCCCATTGTCCTTTCCCCAGCTTCCCCTAACCCCCAGCACATGTCCCCACCTGCCCCCCTCCACCCCAGTGTCTTGCAACCATTGGTTATGCTCATATGCATGCATACAAGTCCTTCAGTTGATCTCCCACAGCACTCGCTCCCCACCCTCCCCAGCCTTCCCCCTGTAGCTTGACAGCCTGTTCAATGCCTCCCTGCCTCTATATCAATCACTCTCCCCTGTTTCTTTTCTTCAAAAGTATCTTGCATCTGCATACTAGAAAGTAAAATACATCTAGAAAATTCTTACTCCAGAAAAGTAACTTCCATTTGTAATGCCAACAGCAGGACTCCCATGAAAAACACACATGGTATCAAAATAAGCCAAAGGAAAATCATTTAGGCAAAAATAAAAAGAATCCCAAGTCTAATTTGCAGAGAGGATCCCTTTGTTAACTTTTGGTTGAGAATGTGTTTGTGTGTTTTCAGAGAACAGCTCCAAGACCATGTGGGTTCTTGCAACTGTGAGGAACTGACGGATCTGTTCCAGTCACGAGGATGGTCCAGAGATGGGGGACACTGATGACACCTTGCCATGCTAGCAGTCGGCAGCTGTGCATGGCTACAGGCAGCCCAGGACCAAACCAGAGAGGATGGATCTTGCATTGCCACAATGTGTCCACCATCTGGATACCATTGTTGACATGTACACATAAGGAACTATTTCACACTGAAACTGGGACTCAGAACAGTTGGACATTGAAACTGAGACTCAAAGCCACTTTAATACCTTTTTTGCTTTATTGATTAAGGTATTACATGTGTCCTTATTCACCCCATTGCCCCCCACCCACCCATCCCTCCACTCTTGCCCTCAGCCCCCTGGTGTCTGTGTCCATTGGTTATGCTTATATGCATGCATACAAGTCCTTTGGTTGATCTCTCCCCCTCACCCCCACCTCCCCTACCTTCCCTCTGAATACCATTTAATACAAACTGTCTACTCAGACCTTTTGCTTACTTTGCCCTTGGGTTTTGCTCTTTACATTTTTTCGCATTTTGTCATTTGTCTTTTGACTTAGTTTATGGGCAAAAATATCTGAGCTTTGCATAAATAAACATTTGAATAAATATGGGTATCTTTTATCATTCTTTGAACTTTTTATGTTGTAAGAAGGGTCTTTCTTACCACCTCAAGGTTAGAATTCCTGGGAAGTTAAAACAAAAAACAAACAACTAAATTCCTAAAGACCCGCCTTGGGATTTCTGCTTCTGTAATTCTGACACAAGGACAAAACCCTTCTTTAGAGATTTCTGCTCCAGCCTAACCTATCTGTATGTTAGATACTCAGCCAGTGGTTTGTAGTGACAGTAACCCAAACATCACTGGATACTAAACCATCACTGAAGATATTAGCTCTGATTCTCTAAAATTACTAATACCCAAAAAGTAAAGTTGTGGTCACTTTGAGCACTCAAGAAGAGTCACAAAGCATACTGTCAGAAGTTATGGAACTAAGAAATGGAAGTGTGTGAATAAGCTGCCTTCCCATGGTCCCACTGCAAGGGGAATGCTCATCTCCATCACAGCCACTACTTCCTAGATTCTAGGCCGCTGAGCACAGATGGGTTCACAGTGTACCTCAAGTAATGCAGAGGGAGAATGGAAGCTGGCAGTTCCAGAAAGACAGAGTTTCGTCTTTGGTTGCCCCTTATTATTCTGTTCTATACACTCAAATGATCTTCTTGTCATTTATTTCATAAATTAGACTCACTAATTCATCACTCATTCACTATAGCAAGTTCCACCCTCTCCCCGCTCTGGTTCAATTTGGTCTTCAGACATCACTTAGTTCAGTAGTTCTCAACCCCAGCTCTACAATCAAGTCCCTGAGCGAGCATTATACACGTTCCAACGCCCAAGCCTTAAGCCAAGCCAATTAATTTAGAATCTCCGGCGGTGGGTCCAACATGTTACAGGACCTCCCAAGGCAATCCTAATGTGCAGCCAGCCTGAAGAACAGCTGACAGTTCAGCCACCTCATCTAGTTAATCAGTTAACAATTCATGCATAGTGAAGAGCAAGCTTAAGAATGCAGCGAGAACTTTGATAAACCTTGAGAAGTGCTTTGAAGAATGGCATGTTCCCAAGAATAACATTTCTGCATAGGGTGTTGCAGTAAAGAATATCTTACTAGACAGAAGCATGAAAAACTCGGGGGAATTCGACATTTATTCCAGAACTAGAGGCTCGGTGCACGAAATTCGTTCACAGGGGATGTCCCTTAGCCCAGCCTGCACCCTCTCCAATCTGGGAACCCTTGAGGGATGTCCGACAACAGAGGAAGCCAAGCTTTCCACCTGCTGTTGCCAACCTAGGCTCCACTCAATGCTACAAAGTTTCAATTAGGACCGATTTAGGACCATTTAGGACCGATCCTACCAGGATCAGTCTTAAACGGGCAGTCGGACATCCTTCTCACAATCCAGGACTGTTGGCTCCAAACTGCTCACCTGCCTGCCTCCCTGATTGCTCCTACCCGCTTCTGTCTGCCAGCTTGATCACCCCCTAACCACTACCCTGCCAGCCTAATTGATGTCTAACTGCTCCCCTGTCAGCCTGTTTGCCCCATAACTTCCCTCCTCTGCTGTCCTGGTGACGCTTAACTGACCTACCCTGCAGGCTTGATCACCCCCAACTGCCCTCCCTTGTAGGTCTAGAACCTCCAAATGGCCCTCCCCTGCAGGCTATCTTGTGGTGGCCATCTTGTGTCCACTTGGGGGCAGGATCTTTGACCACATGGGGGAAGCCATTTTGTGTGTTGGAGTGATGGTCAATCTGCATATTACTCTTTTATTAGATAGTATAGAGGCCTGGTGCATGGGTGGATGCCAGCTTGCTTGCCTGAAGGGTGTCCCGGATCAGGGTGGAGGTTCCTTTGGGGCATGGGCTGGCCTGGGAGAGGGGTCTGTGGTGGTTTGCAGGCTGGCCATGCCCTCCAGTGACCCAAGCAGAGGCCCTGGGATCTGGATTAATTTATAGTCTACAATTGAAACTTTGTAGCCTGGAGCAGAGCCAAGCCTTCTGCTTGTTCCATGAAGACAGCCATTTCTGTTGGGATATTTACCTTCTATAATTGAAACGCTGTAGCCTAGAGTGGAGGCCTAGGTGCTAGGACTATAGAAGCGTGGCTTCTTCCATCGCCCAGGCAACCCTAACCTCTGCTCTCTCCAGCTCCATGGCTGCTGGCATTTCTGTTGGGATTATGTATTTTCTATAATTGAAACTTTGTAGCATTGAGTGCAGCCTAGGCTGGCAACAGCAGGTGGAAAGCTTGACTTCCTCTGTTGCCAGGAAAACCCAAGCCTCCCTCCTGCTCTCAGTGGCTGCAGCCATCTTGGTTGGTGTTTATTTGCATAATTTGCTCCTGATTGGCTGATGGCCATGGCTGTGGGCATGGCTTAATCAGAGGTACGGTCGATTTGCATAGTATTCTTTTATTAGGTAGGATGCCCTGAAAGTCATTTTCTTTCTTTTCATTTCTTATCGTTCTAAAGGAAATAGTGGAAGTTACAAATAAAGAATCTCCCTTTCTTCCTCTATCTTATTATGCCACACTTCCCTTTCCCACCAAAATATACACATCCTTTTGTTTTCCATATAGCCTACTTTACAGACTTGAAATAGCAGATATTCAGCAGCATAGAAATTGACTAGAGTTGTTTTTCCAACCAATCAAATGCATTTTCTAATAGTTAAAGGCATCTATCATGTTGAAGCTATTTCCCTCTCATTTCCTGAATGTTTAAATGTGAATGAAAGGCCTAAAGTGTAACTTATATTCCTAACTTGCATACTGGCTGCTGCTATTTATAGCCAACCTTCTAGACAATAACTGTTGTTCCCAAACCTAACAATCCCATTCTGTTTACCACAGCCTTGCCCATTTCAGATACATAAGACCTGAAAATAGAATTTATTTAATTCTAATCATTTCTCCCATTCTCTGCATATCTTATTTTGATATTGTCTTTTTTCTCTCACTTCTCCCACAAAGTAAATTTGCTCATATTTCTACTCAGCAATTCCAAGTTATTAAAGTTTTATCTTTTTTAAAATGAATTTTATCTACACATATTGAAAATATGATTGTTAATGACAGCATTATTTTGGTGATTGCGGAAAAAAAATAGTTATCTCCTATATTTTTGGGTCAAGTGTACATGACATTCATTCTCTTTAATTTTATGTTTTCACAAAATTAAATGAATATAATAAATTTAATGCATATATAATACATTTTTGTATTTGGGACTCTGAGTACAATTTAAAATGAAAAGCTTACCTAAAATCCAAGCTCGATTGATACCAAAAAATACATACATTTTAATAGTTGTGGTTTGAAGTAACCTGATTTTTTTTTATATAATAGAACGTTCATATTTCTAACCTGGTTGCTGTGGTTCAGTGGTTGAACATTGACACATAAACCAAGAGGTCACTGGTTTGATTTCCAGTCAGGGCACACGCCCAGGGTTTTAGGCTTGATCCCCAGTAGGGGGCTTAAGGAGCCAGCCGATCAATGTTTCTCTCTCATTTATGTTTCTATCTTTGATACCTTTCCCTTCTTCTCTCTCTAAAAAAATCAACAAAGCACATTTAAAATGTTTATATTTCTAAAAGTATAAACTACTAAACTAGAAAATAATATGAAAATAGAATCCAGCAAATTAACTGCTTTTTAAATTTTTATCTTTATATAAAATGTGATTTAATCATCCTGATTAAAAAGCTTAATAAATTTGAACTACTACTAATAAAACAACAAAATGTTTCTTTTACTATTAAAGATAAATTGAGAATTGGGGGGAATTATGATTTGCTGGTAACATAATTTCACAAAAAGACAAGCAAAATTATACAAATTCAGATAGGTAAGAGTTTAAAAAATGTCCTCAATACAGAAATAACTTGCTAATGTGTTCTCAAACTTATCAGAATGATGTTCTTCATTTATGTTCAAAGTTTAAAATATTTAAACATCCTTTTGCTTATAACAGCAATATGTGGCAAAAATTGTAAGTTATTATGAATCATTTTTAAAGCTTACTTGTCTTTCACTTGTCTATCTTCTATGTCACTTTGCAAATGAGAAATGTCAGCGCTGTTCTAGTGTTAACAATGTGAGGCCCTTAGATTGCATTCTGAAAACTGAAGTGCCAGCTTATCACTAAACCAGTGTTATCCTTTCCATTTCTGCTGCTCCTCAAAGTCAGTCTAGGAGTCTGGCTTTTACTAGCATCATCCATGAGTACAAAATTCCTAACTGTGATAATTTTCTGGGACATCTTTTTAAAGAGAAAAATATGGCATTTAACATTTGTTTTAATAATAAATGTTATTAAATATTTAATAATAAATTTTGTTTGACTGTAAAAACTAATGGGAAAGTTTTCCTCTTAAATATTTAAATTATCATACTAGAAATGTATTGTTTATCTTTGGCTTAATGTCTATGTCAATGCTGAGCTAAAATATTAGCTGAATTAAAGAGAGTGGAATTTAACAGGAATATATGTCATCTATATTTTTATAAATATTTAATAAGAACCACACCATACTATTAGTAAAAGGAAAAAAAAACAACTTAGAAGTGTGGCAGACAGTAAGCTTAGTGCAAATCAACAGTAGTAGCCTTGAAAAAGGTGAATGTTATTTTACTACTAGAGGCCCAGTGCACAAAATTTGTGCACAGGTTGTGGGGTTAGAGTGGCCCTCAGCTCAGCCTGCACCCTCTCCAATCTTGGAACCCTTGAGGGATGTCTGACTGCCCATTTAGGCCCGATCTGACCAGGACATCCCTCTCACAATCCAGGACTACTGGCTCCCAACTGCTCACCTGCCTGCCTTCCTGATTGCCCCTAACTGCTTTTACCTGCCAGCCTGATCACCCCATAACCACTCCCCTGCCAGCCTGATTGATGCCTAATTGCTCCCTGCCAGCCAGTTTGCCCCTAACTACCCTCCCCTGCAGGCTTGGATTCCCCCAACTGCCCTTCCCTGCAGGCCCAGTCACCCCCAACTTCACTCTTCTGCCAGCCTGGTCAACCCTAATTGTCCTCCCTTGCAGGCTTGATTGCCCCAACTGCCTTCCCTTGCAAACCTGGTCTCTCCCAATTGCCCTCCCCTGCTTGCTATCTTGTGGTGGCCATCTTGTGTCCACATGGGGGCAGCCTTCTTGTATGTTGGAGTGATGGTCAATCTTCATATTACTCTTTTATTAGATAAGATAAAGACCTGGTGCATGAGTGGGGGCCAGCTGGTTTGCCCTGAAAGATATCCCAGATCAGGGTGGGGTTCCCTTGGGGCATGGGGCAGCCTGGGCGTGGGGCCTGTGGTGGTTTGCAGGTTGGCCATGCCCTCTGGTGACCCAAGTGGAGGCCCTGGTATCTGGGATTTGTTTTTCTTCTATAATTGAAACTTTGTTGCCTGGAGCAGAGCCAAGCCTTCTGCTCGCTTGGTGGTGGCAGCCGTTTCTGTTGGATTTATTTCTCTTCTATCATTGAAACTTTGTAGCCTAAAGTGGAGGCTTGGGCCAGCCAGGCAGATGGAAAGCTTGGCTTCCTCCATCTCTGGGTGCAACTCAAGCCTCTTGCTCTCTCCAGCTCTGTGGCTGCTGTCATTATCTTCTATAATTGAAACTTTGTAGCATTGAGTGGAGGCCTGAGCTGGCAATGGCAGGTGGAAAGCTTGGCTTCCTCCATTGCCAGAGAAACCCAATCCTCCCTTCTGCTCTCTGTGGCTGGCAGCCATCTTGATTGGGTTTATTTGCATAGTTGCTCCTGATTGGCTGGTGGCATGGCTTGTGGGTTTAGTAGAGGTACATAGTTGCATAGTCGCTCCTGATTGGCTGGTGGCATGGCTTGTGGGTTTAGTAGAGGTACATTCAGTTTGCATATTACTCTTTTATTAGATAGGATATTAATCAAATGGTGTCTTAAATAATCTGCTCTTCTCTTTACTAGTGAGATTATACTAGACTCTAGAGGCCCGGTTCACAAAATTTGTGCACTTGGTGAGGGGATGGGTCCCCCAGCCTGGCCTGTACCCTGTTACAATGCAGGAGCCTCACCCATCCCTCTGGGACTCCTTGATGAATTGCCCCAAAAAGGTAGGCCAGAGCTGAGGATCCTGCTCTGCGCCACATGGATCTGAGAGGCAGGACACCTAGGACCCCTAAGCAATCCTCTCCATGCAGAGCCGAGGGACCCCCCCCCCAGGCAGGCCTTGCCATGTGGAGCTGAGGGACCCCTACACAGGCCTTGCCATTTAGAGCCAGGGGACTCTCAGGTAGTCTATGCTGGATACCCAGGCAGGCCTTGCTTGTAGAGCCGGAGGACCCCCAGGCAGGCTTCACCTGATTCCCAAGCAGGCCTCACTCTTAGAGCCGGGGAACCCACCTCCTCCCAGCTCCACATAGCCAAGAGGCGGCGGGACTACCAGGCAGGCTCCATGTTATGCACACAGCATCAAGCCAAGCCCTGCCACCTGCATGTGCACAGCCATCTTGTGAGGGTGTGAGGGCATCACAGCATGACCACGTCTTAGGCTTTTATTAGTAAGGATACATGTTCATAGGGACTTTATTCATAATAGCCAGAAAGTAGAAAAAGAGCAAGAGTCTATACACATTTGAAGAAACATCCTCATATATAAAAATTGGGACCCCCGCGGCCCCCAGTGCCACCATGTCCTGGCTTGGGGCTGGGTTTGTGGCTGTGATCCTGGCCCCCAGCACTGCCATTGCTGGGCTTGGGGCCAGGTGTGTGGCTGTGTTCACCACCCCAGCGGCCCCCAGCGCTGCCATGATCGGGCTTGGGGCCAGGTTTGTGGCTGCGTTCACTACCCCCTCGGCCTTCAGCACCACCATTGCATGGGGGGGGAGGGTGGTCCCTCACCCAATCTGCCTCCTCTCACATACTCGGAGCCCTCACGGGATGTCCAACTGATGGCTCATCCCCAGCCTGCCCAGCTATTGCCCTGCTCAGCTCAGCCCCAGCTACTTGAGACTACCCAGTCCCGGGGGTTAGGCACTCACCACCACTTCCGCTCACAGCACCAATGGGGGCTCCCTGCCACTGCCACCACCACTGCTGCTGCTACTGGGCGCTTCCCCTCACATCACGGGGGAGAGGGGGCAAGAAGGCCTGGTCGCTTTCCACCATCATCATTTCATCTCCACCACCAGGCCTGGTGCTCTCGCCACTTGGCCCCACCCCGGCTCCTGATTGGCTGGTAGCATAGCATACGGTCATATTTGCTTGTTACTCTTTTATTAGATAGGATACTCTTTTTAATCTAGTTATCTAGAACCACTGAATTAAACAGATTTCTTTGTTGCAGTACATCCAAATGTTTTTGATATGCTAAGGACATTTTCTCTCTATGAGATGATACAGTATATAAATTTCTTTCAAAATAATTGATAATAGAATTCCTTTTCCATAAAGTAGCTATTAACATCTGGAAAAATAAATTGAGGCATAACTGTCTTTTAACACAGTTTAGGAAATGCTCACATAGTCAACTGGAACGTAATTAAAAGAGAATAATCAGGCAAGCATCCCTCCACTTCTCAGCTGACATCCTCATCACACTCGTCACTTTCTTCTGGTCTCTCTCTGTGACGTAGACTCTGTCTTGAAGGTCAACACATTCAGGTTAAAAGAAAAATATATTTCTTGCTCTATAAAATATCTAAAGCAGACACAATAACAGATGTGCTCACTACAAATTTAAAAGATCGTGATTAAACATCAAAACTAGGATATCACAATGTGTGTAGACAGTTGAAGGTGACATGTAGGTTACCATGTTTTCTAGAAAGTGGAAAACTTCTATTGGAATTACTGTATAGAGATGAAATTTGTTCTTGAGTATCTCATAGCTTCAGATCAACATGTATGTAAAGGTTTCAGTTCAGTGTTCTTCGGGAGTGTGTAGCACAGCAGAAAGCTATCATTAGCAATGTACAAAATAAGTCCAGCGGATGCCAGGTAAGCTTTCCATTAAAAAATACCTAAGGGAAATACAAAAGATAGGAGAGAAACCAAGACAGTGTCATAGGTAAACACCTGAACTTGCTGCCTTGCACAACCACTTTAAAATTACAACTAAAAGACAAAATGGACATCATCCAGAACCACAGGAAGGCTGGCTGAGTGGAAATTATACAACTAGAAGGGAATTGCTTGATTGAAGTTTTATTGAGAAAATGGGACATATGTACTCAGTCATGGAGTATAATACATAGGGGTCCCTTAGCTACATTTTGCAAAATTACAGTACAATATCACAATGAGGATATTGACATTTGATACAATCCACCAATCTTATTTAGATTTCCTGAATTTTGCTTGTGCTTATTGTGTCTGTGTGTGTGAAGTTCTATCTCTAATTTCTCACCTGCATAAGTTTGCATATCCACTAACATAGTCACCATACTGAATGGTTCTGACACCAACAGCCTGCCTGGTGTTGCCCTTTTATAGTCACACTCACCTCTTTCATCTGCGGTTCCCACCCCTAGTCCCTGGAAACCACTAGTCTAGCCTCCATTTCTAAAACATCATTTTAAAATGCTCTAGAAATCAAATCACATAACATGCACTTTTGGGATTGGATTTCTTCCACTCAGTGTAATTCCTTGGAGATTTATCCAATTTGAGCTTTTTGTATGTCAATTGTATTTTAATAAATGATTTAAAAATAGAGTGATTTCTATTTAGCCCATGTTTTTTGTCTTGGTAAATATGTGCATAATGCCCTAATACCCTCCTGTTTTCCAAAAATATTTGCTTGAGACACCTCTGACATCCATTTTCTAGAATATTTCGCATGATTCCTGATTTCCTGTGAATTGAAAATACTCATAAAATACACTTCCTTTTATCACCATGACACCTCAATACTAAAAACATATCAGGATAAAAATCAGAGCCTGTTCAGGGAGAATTACTTTGTAGCTTTCAGATAAAACCTTGGATGAAACTGAGTTGGCTGATAAGTAGCAGAGATAGTGCAGGCAGGAGACAGAGATTTCAGATAAGCAATCCCAAACATTCATTAACTAGGGTTCTCAATCCTACCTACACGGGAGAAGCGTCTGGTGAACTGATTAAAAACACTGATGCTGGGCCCCACAAAGATCAATAAAATCATAATCTTTTGGGATGGGTTCATTATATCCAGAAATGATAATGAGACAAATGATTATTTTCACTTGGCATCCAGCATTCATTTTGACTGCACAGTGCCCAGGTCTTATTCAGCTTTTAAATGTTTTTAATATCATCTCTAATTATAACACACAGTACATGAAATACAGGAATTTAATAGATTACTTAACCCTGATTCTGACATTTATACCAGAAAATTAAAATTGGATTCTGATGTCTTTGGTAGAGAACTTGAATTGTAAAGTCCCCTATGTATAAATCACTCACTCTAAAAGTCTGCTCCCAAATCATTGGTAATAGTTGAAATTGTAGACAAAGCCCCAGCATTTCTTTCTAATCTCCTTTCATGTATTTATTTGTAAATAAACATCTATGGAGAACTTGTTTGTGCCAGCTCTCTTCAATATTATTCTTAGGTGGCATTGTTTTCAACTAAAATATCGATTTCAGGGGGCCATAAATACATTCAAGAATAAATATTTCTTAATAAAATAGAGTATCAATTTCATAGCCTACGTTTCTTTGTAGCTAAGGATACCCATGTAATAGAATTATAGTTAATTACATGAAAACAAAATACTGGGTGAATGGTCTAGAAAAACTATCTTCTTTTTTTAAAAAAATATATTTTATTGATTTTTCACAGAGAAGAAGGGAGAGGGATAGAAAGTCAGAAACATCGATGAGAGAGAAACATCGATCAGCTGCCTCTTGCACACCCCCTACTGGGGATGTGCCCGCAACCCAGGTACATGCCCTTGACCGGAATCGAACCTGGGACCCTTCAGTCCACAGGCCAAGGCTCTATCCACTGAGCCAAATGGGTTTCAGCTAGAAAAACTATCTTCTAATAAAATATTGACCAGAGTAATCTTGTGTGCATCTTTTTGTTTATCACTTTACCCATTTTGCTTGTCCTCAGTGCAGATGATGACATGAATGGAGGTGTAGCAATTCTCTTGTTACCATAAACTATGAATGATGGAACAGGAAGCTGGTTTCTAGAGCACCTCCATGGACTTAATCTAGTGCCCCTGTCTCTTGGTTATTGAGTAAAATAAACCTCTTATGTGGTTAGGATTTTGTTAAATGGAACCAAATGCAATTATGACTTACCCAGGAGTTAAAATCACCTAATACAAGTAGCTTCTGCATTAAATTATTTGAGCTACATGCCCAGTTTCCATAAATCTAGTTCCTTGACCATCTAGCAAAACTCACTTCACTATCTCAATTATTATTTTCCTTTAACTCAATGTGTTATCACATCACTGCCCTCCTGTTGTTTACATTTCTACCTTACCCCGTAGCTTGATGTATGATGTGAATTTTTTTCTCTTTTGTTATTTCCATTTATTCGCAAGCCTGGTATATAATTCTGGATCAGCCAAATACTTAATATGATTCCACAGCAGGTGTTACCCTACCTTTTTGAGATACCAGTCCCTGACTATAATGAATTATTTGCTATTCCACAAACATATTGTATTTTCCCATGCTTACCTCTCCCTGACAAGTTATCCCTCTGCATCAACTGATTGCTCATGTTTCTCTTATCTAATTCTTAGTCTTATTTTAAGTCCTTAGATAATGTCTCCCCACATCAAAGCTAAATGTTTTTTCTCTGTGCTCTCCCACATGCCCAGGTTGTGGGCTCAGGCATACAGGAGGCAGCCAATCAATAATTCTCTTTCATTATTGATGTTTCTACCTCTCTATTCCTCTCACTTCCTCTTTGAAATATATATTTTTTTTAAAAGAGGGAATCACTGATCGGCTGCCTCCTGCACGGCCTCTACTGAGGATCAAGTCTGCAACCCAGGCATGTATCCTTGACTGGAATCAACCCCAGAACCCTTCAGTCTGCAGGCCAACACCCTATCCATGGAGCTAAAGCAATGAGGGCAAAAATAGTGTCATTGGGGAACAGAATATGACGACCAGAGAGAGTATGAGAGAGTGAGGGAGTGAGACAGGAGTGTATGGACATGTGTGGTGTGTGTGTGTATGAGCTAGGGACAGTTAGAATCTGAAGATCTTCCAAGGGGCTGCCAAACTGGGCAGTCTTAGACTGTGGAGCCCCACACACAACGTGGACACTTGTGGACGGACAGTGCACAGAGACCATGCCATCTTGAGAAACAGAGATGCTTGAGACTAGGATCCTGGCCTCAGCACCACCCAATCTGGTCTCAGATACAAACCAGGACAAACCAGGACCTTGCAGCCACTAGGGACAAAGACCTGCAATCACAGCTGCAGACCCACAGATAACAAGAATCCAGTCATCCGGCTACAGATTTCTGTGAGTCAAGGAGCCTATCCCCTTGACTATCAGCACCATAGTAACTGATAGACCAGCCCCTGCTGCTACAGTAATTTGAGCCTGCAATCATGGAAACTGGGAATCTGCTCCCCACAATACAATCTGGCAACCAAACCCAAACCCCATGCAGGGCATCAGTGCCACCTGAATTTGATTCAGGGAAAGCACACACAGAAGTCTGTGTTCCGCAGCACAGGAGCAGACCTCGGGCCGACACAGTGCTACTGTGCAACCCAGACCCCTAAGCTGACCGGGACCCCAATTATCCAGGCAGGAGGCAGCAGTAAGCACCACTGACTTGATTCTGTTTCTTATTGTGTGTGCCTGGAATCCCTGACTACCAATGCATTCACATTAAGAGCCAGTGTCTCCAACTCTTGGTGCATGCACACACAGGGACCCTGATTCTCAGCAAGAGGCAACATGAAGCAACAGAGACTCTGATACTCGATTCTTGGTATAGACACAGGGGAACTCTGACTCCCAGCAAGTGCTAGGGGACTCTGATTTTCAGCACATACCAACAGTGTGGTGCAGGTGGGGTCCCCGATTCTAGGTACGCACATGAGACCACATTGAGTGCTGGTAACACTGACCCCGGGCAAGCATGGTTCCCACCAAGCCATGGCAGCCACACGTCTTAGCGTTGGGGCACTCCAGTGACACTTGGGTTGTGAGAAGTTCCTACTGCACATGGTCCAGGTCCACACAACTTGAAGTTTGAACCTTCTGGTGATAGTAAAACTGGGAAGATGACAAAATCCCCAGAGGAAAGAAAATGAGGAGTCACCAAGAAAAGAAACTAGTGAAATGGAGGCATGCAACATGACCGAAAAAGAATTCAGAGAAATGGTCGTGGAATTGGATGGATGAGAAAATCAACAACCTACGCAAGAATCAGGAAGAAATGAAAAGTGATATAGCTACAATAAAAAAACACCATGGAAAATTTCAACAGTAGAGTAGGAGAAGGAGAGGACTGAATTAGTAAGTTAAAAGATAAGGTAGAGAAACAAGCTCATTCTGAACAGCAACTGAAGAAAAAAAATTAAAAATCAGGAGAAGAGCTTAAGGAAGCTTTAGGAAAACATGAAATGAAATAACATATGTATAATAGGGCTGCCAAAAGGACAAGAAGAGCAGCAAGGACTAGAAAATCTATTTGAAGAAATAATGACAGAAAACTTCCCGGATATGGGGAAGAAAAAAGTTACACAAGTACAGAGAATCCTAAGCAAGATCAATCCCAAAAGACCCACACCAAGACAGGTCATAATTTCAATGACAAATATTAACAACAAAAAGATAATCTTAAGGGCTGCAAGAGAGACAGAGAGTTACCTACAAAGGATCCTCCATCAAATTATCAAGTAATTTCTCAACAGAAACACATCAAGCTAGGAGGGAATAGAAGGAGGTATACAAAGTGATGCAAAGCAAGAATACTCTATCCAGCAAGATTATTGATCAAAATTGAAGGGGAAATCAGGAACTTCACACACAAAAAAGGCTAAGGGAATTTATCACCACCAAACCAGCAATGTAAGAAATGCTAAAGGAAATTCTGTAAAAAGAAGAAATAAACAGGTAAGAAGGAACACATGCACAAAAATAGAAATGACTACAAATGAATACCTTTCAGTAATAACTTTAAACTTAAATGGACTAAATGGTCCAATCAAAAGAAATCCAGTGAGTGAATGGGAAGAAAAAAAAAACCCATATATACGCTGTCTACAAGAGACCCACCTCAGAACAAGGGACTCACACAGACTGGAAGTGAAGGAATGAAAAATATCTTTGGGGCAAAGAAAAATGAAAAAAAAATCTTGGGTAGCAATATTTATATCTGACAAAATAGAGCTCAAAATGAAGGTCATAACAAGAGATAAGGAAGGCACTTCATAATACTAAAGGGAGCAATACAACAACAGGAGATAACCCTGATAAACATATATACAGCCAATGCAAAAGCACCCAAATACATAACAAACCTCCTAGAAGATATCAAAGGAGAGATCGACAACAATACTATCATCATAGGGGACTTTAATACACCACTGACATCACTAGATAAATCATCTAGACAAAAAATCAGCAAAGACACAGCAATACTAAATGACTCACTACATCAGATGGACTTAACTGACATCTTCAGGACATTTCACCCAACAGCCACAGAATATACATTCTTCTCAAGTGCACATGGGACATTTTTAAAAATAGGCCACATATTGGGTCACAAGCAAAGTCTCCCCAAATTCAAGAAGATTGAAATCATAGCAAGCATCTTCTCAGACCACAATTCCATAAAATTAGAAATAAACTACAATAAAAATATTCCAAAAATCTGAAACACTTGGAAGCTGAATAGCATGCAATTAAATAATGATTGGATTACCAATGAGATAAAAAAAAGAAATTAAAAATATCCTTGAAACTAATGACAACAAAAACACAACAATCCGAAATCTATGGGACACAATGAAAGCAGTCCTGACAGGGAAGTTTATTGCTCTACAGGCCTACCTCAAAAAACAAGAAAAAATGGTAGTAAATAATCTAACTCTACAACTTGAAGAATTAGAAAAAGAGCAACAAGAAAAGCCCAGAGTGAGCAGAAGGAAGTAGATAATAAAGATCAGAGCAGAAATAAATGAAATAGAGACCAAAAACAAACAAACAAACAAAAGATCAATAAAACCAAGAGCTGGCTCTTTGAAAGGATAAACATGATTGATGAACTTCTAGCTAGGCTCACCAAGAAGCAAAGAGAGAGGACTCAAATAAACAAAATCAGAAATGAGAGAGGCAAAATGACAACAGAACTCACAGAAATATAAAGAATTGTTTTAAAAAATACTGTGAACAACTCTACTCCAGCAAACTAGACAACCTGGAGAAAATGAAGATATTCCTAGAAACATACAACCTTCCAAAACTCAATCAGGAAGATTCTAAAAATCTCAATAGAGTGATAACTATGGAAGAAATTGAAACAGTCATCAAAAAGCTCCCAGCAAACAAAAGCCCAGGGCCAGATGGCTTCACAGGAGAGTTCTACCAAGCACTCAAAGAAGAATTAAAACCTATCTTTCTCAGATTACTCAAAAAAAATTCAAGAGGAAGGAACACTCCCTACCTCATTCTATGAAGCCAGCATCACCCTAATACCAAACCAGATATAGACAACACAATGAAAGAGAATTGTAGGCCAATATCCCTCATGGCATAGATGCCAAAATTCTCAAGAAAATTCTAGCAAATTGGATCCAGCAATACATCAGAAAGATCATACACCATGACCAAGTACGATTTATCTCAGGGATGCAAGGATGGTACAATATCCACAAATCAATAAACATGATACATCACACAAACAAATTGAAAGATAAAAATCACATAGTCATACCAATTGATGCAGAAAAAGCATTTGACAAAATCCAACACCCCTTCTTGATAAAACTCTCAGCAAAATGGGAATAGAGGGGTCATACCTCAACATAATAAAAGCCCCCATAACAAACCCACATCCAATATCATACTTAATGGACAAAAACTAAAACCATTTCCCCTAAAACAGAAACAACATCAGGATGCCCACTCTCACCACTTTTGTTCAACATAGTACTAGAAGTACTAGCCATTGCAATCAGACAAGAAGAAGAAATAAAAGGCATCCAAATTGGAAAAAAAGAAGTAAAACTGTCCTTATTCACAGAAGATATGATACTGTACATAGAAAACTCTAAAGACTCCATCAAAAAATTATTAGACTAAATAAATGAATTCAGCATTGTAGCAGGATACAAAATCAATGCCAAGAAATCTATGGCATTTCTTTACTCCAGTAATGAACTTATAGAAACAGGGACCAAAAAATCAATCCCATTTACCATCGCACACACACAAAAAAAAAAGATACCTAGGAATAAACTTAACTAAGGAGGTAAAAAACCTGTATATGAAAAACTACAGGACACTGAAAAAAAGAGATAGAGGAAGACATAAACATATGGAAGAACATACTGTGTTCATGTATTGGTAAAATCATCAAAATGTCCATACTACTCAAAGCAATCTATAGATTCAATGCAATCCCCATTAAAATACTAATGGCATATTTCACAGACCTAGAATGAACTTTCCAAAAATCATCTGGAATTTTAAAAAAGACCCCAAATAGCTGCAGCAATCCTGAGAAAGAAGAACAAAGTAGGTGGGATTTCAATACCAGATATCAAGCTGTATTACAAAGCCACTATCCTTAAAACAGCCTGGTACCGACACAACAAGAGACATATAGACCAATGGAATAGAATAGAGAACCCAGAAATTGACCGAAACTGTAAATATTTCTCTCTTTTCTGCATGTAGCATGGCTAGAGAGTGGTCCAGTTCCTGAGTAGGGGCAGCTGGGGATTGAGAAAAATGAAAGAAAGAGACAAGACACAGAGACAGAAGGAAAAAGCTGGGACTGAGTGGACCATTGCCCTCTTCTGATGGAGAGACAGTGACCCAGAGCAGATACAGCATTTCTATTTTATATCCCCAAATACCAGGAAGTTTTCCTATTCGTTCCTGGTGCTTGGCTGAATTTACATAATAAAAACCACCCCCTGGCACCTGGGCTGAAATGAAGATCAAGCTGACAATACTTCTGCCTTTGTCAGAATGTGTTCCCAGAGCATGGCTGTGCTGACTGCCCTGGATTCAGCTGACAATTTAAAGAAATGCCCCTGTGCCTTCCCAGGCACTCTATACCAAACCACTATGCCCAATTAATATTTGACAAAGGAGGCATGAACATAAAATGGAGTCAAGACAGTCTCTTCAACAAATGGTGTTGGGAAAATTGGACAGATACATCGAATAAAATGGAACTATATCACCAACTTACACCATAAACAAAAATAAACCCAAAATGGATAAAGGACTTAAACATAAGACAGAATCCATAAAAACACAGCACCAAAATCTTAAGACATATGCCGAAGCAATTTCTTCACTGATACTGCTCCTAGGGCAATGGAAACTAAAGAGAAAATAAACAAATAGGACTACATCAAAATAAAAAGCTTTTTCACAGCAAAAAAACAAAACAACAACAACAAAAATCAACAAAACAAAAGAAAGTCCACTGCATGGGAGGACATATTTGCCAATGTCATCACCGATTAAGATTTAATCTCCAACATTTACAGTAAACTCATACAACCTAACAAAAGGAAGATAAAACAATCCAATAAAAAAATAGGCAATGGACTTAAATAGATACTTTTCAAAAGAAAACAGAAGAAAGGCCAAGAGACATGAAAACATGCTCAAAATCACTAATTATCCTAGAGATGCAAATCAAAATGACAATGCAGTATCATCTCACACCTGTCAGAATGGCTATCATCAACAAATAACAAACAACAAGTATTGGTAAGGATGCTGAGAAAAAGGAACTCTTTTGCATTGCTGGTGGGAGTGAAGACTGGTGCAGCCACTGTGGAGAACATATAGAATTTCCTCAAAAAACTCAAAATAGAACTCCTATTTGACCCTGTGATCCCATTTCTAGGAATATACCCCAAGAAGTTAGAAACACCAATCAGAAAGAATATATGCATCCCTATGTTCATAGCAGCACAGTTGACCATATCTAAGATTTGGAAACAGCCTAAGTGCCCATCAGCAGATGACTGGATTAGAAGACTATGGAATAGTCTACACAATGGAATACTATGCTGTGGTAAAAAAAAAAAAGAAAAAAAGAAAAAAAGAAAAGAAATTCTTACCATTTGCAATAGCATGGTTGGAACTGGAGAGCATTATGCTAAGTGAAATAAGCCAGTGAGAGAAAGATAAGTACTACATGATCCCACTCATTTATGGAATGTAATGAACAATATCAACTGATGAATAAGGACAGATCCGGAGACAGAGAAGCATCAATCAGACTATCAAACCTCAAAGGGAAGGTAGGGGAGGGGAGTGAATAAGGGGGAGAGATCAACCAAAGGACTTGTATGTATGCATATAAGCCTAACCAATGAACACGAACACCAGGGAGGTGAGGGCATGAGTGGGGGGGTCAGGATGTTGGGGGACTAATGGAGGAATGAGGACACATATATAATATCTTAATCAATAAAGAACTAAAAAATAGTGTCATTAATATTGGCATTCTACCCTCCCATCCAACACACACTACACATTCAATAAATACTTGTTAAACGAATGTTCACTGTCACTTTTCCGAAAGGAAACCAAAATGCAGATTATACTTTGATAAAGTATCATCATTTCAAACCCCAAGAGTTTCCAGGAGAGTTCCAGACTTCTTAAGTAAAAGCTAACTTTAAACTTTTCCTTAGTCATGTATTTATCCACTTGATATTTTGTGCATACATTTAGCCAGAATGTACATACAATTGAAAATATATCCAAACACACATAATTCCTTGCAATTATAGGAGAGAAACAGGTTTTTCTGATGAATACACTCATTCCATAATTTTTTTCAGGCATTATCATAGCTATCTGACTTTGGGCTCCCCCAGAAGCAGGCTCTGAAAGGATTGAAGTGCATGTAATTTAATTTGGAGGTGATCCAAGGAACACAGGAGGGGAGTGGGCAATGAGTCAGGGAAGGCAAGGAGTCTGAAAAGGGTACATCATCCAGCAAGTTACCCTGTGGGCATCGGAGGCGCCGTCCTGCTGGGCAATCTTGGAGGACAGTGTGACAGCTGACCCAGAACTACACCCTCAGCAGGGGAAGCTGGAGTATTTGATCTCCAGCTCTCAACATTATCACCTGAGGGCGACTCCCAGAAATATTAATGCTTTGGCTTTGTGCCTGCTCACACCTGTACTGAGAGAAGCCCTGAGGTAAGAGGTGCAGGTGTTTGCAGAAGGAAGCCTTGGGCATGAAATGTAAAAGGACTGCCAAGGGTTATGAATGGGGCAGTGATAACATCTGCCTCATTAGCTAAATTAGAATATTTTTAAAAAGCATGTTTTCTAATCACATTCCAAATGTTCCAAATAATCAAAATGTATTTTTCACATGTTGCAATTTGGATTCTAGGACAATATTTAAGTAAGAAGAAGTTAAATATTGAAGTAAGGATACTTAAGTTAGGATTGACAGAAGAAGGGCTATTCTGAGATTACTTGACTGGAAAGCATGTCCTTGAAGAAAGAGTGGGAAGAGTTTAGAATGAATAGAAGTGGCTGAATGATTGCCATAGAGCAAGCAGATTTTTGTGGCAGATCAAAATATAGAACAAGCACTTAACATAAAAGTATCGAGAACTTAAATGCCTCTAGTTGGGGTGCACAGTTTTCCCACCCACCTCCACCATTGCTAGATATAGCCCACAATGCACTTAAAACCCTTCATGCCCAGACTGGAGAGAGTTCTTTCCTGTGAAATACTCACCTTCTAGACCCAGGACAGACATTCCCTGCTCTCACTCAGTAACCGCATATGGAGGCCAGCTCTTTCCATCATGCTAGTTTTCTCAAAAGGATTATTGCTATGTTCTATCCCTAGGTCTTGATCTAAGCCATTTGAATTCACATTTAAAAACATATATATATATATATATATATATATATATATATATATGTTTTTATATATTTCAGAGAAGAAGGGAGAGATAGAAAAATCAATGATGAGAGAGACTCATTGATTGGCTGCCTCCTGCATATCTCCCACTGAGGATTGAGCCCACAACTTGGGCACATGCCCTGGACGAGTTGGAACTTGGGACCCTTCAGCCCGCAGGCCAATGCTCTATCTACTGAGCCAAACTGACTAGGGCTGAATTTACATTGTTTTTAAATTTTCCCTAATTTCAAATCTCAAGAAGAAGCTGTTGGATATCTTAGATCCCCTTCCTTCCAGAAGGCTCCTAAAAACCCACTCTGCACCAAGCCTTCCTCGGAGCATCCATATCTACAGAAGAGGAGCTTTTACTAGATGGTGAGAGGGAAACAGTTATGGGAATGGATGTCCTGGTATCCTCTTTGTCCTGCAACATTTTAAAAAAGATTATTACCAACATGATTACATGATTTTCCAAATTTGCCTCTAATAAAAAGGAATGAACTGCTTGTGCTTCTATCACTGGAGGGTTTTAAATTGAGACCACATAATATTTGTCAGGAATGTTCTAAAATGCTTTGTAAAATGACCAATAATCTGTCCTTTCAATTTGGAGATTGTGTCCTTCTATGAGGATTTTCCAGCTTGTTAAAAACTTTTTTGGGGGGAGGGGGGAGCATGCATTAGATCATATAAGCAATACTTCTAGCAAGCTGACATAGAACTTTCCCATCATAACACTTTCGTAAAACTAAGCTCTTCAAGGGTACGATGCCTCATTATCTGCGCTCATTATCTTAGTACTGGCCTCCGCATTAGCCTCAGGAACACTTGTGTGATTCGGCTGGAGATTGGCAGGTGGACTGATAGGCTGATGCCCAGCTGCTCATCGCAAGTCTGATAAAGGAAGCCTGGGATACACATTCATACAGCTGGACCCCTGATAGCAGGCACCGCCGAGAAGGGGAGATGGCATCTGCCTGTAAAACTGCCACACACTGCCAACAGGCGGTGAGACATCATGTTCCACAAAATATTAACCAAATGCAGAGTGTATATAGCAAAGGCACGAAACTGGTTATATTACACATCTTAAAAGTAAAGAAAAGGAAAGGGATGTGGGGAAAGAGATAGAGAAACAAAGAGAGAGACCAAAGGCAAGAGAGAGTCCGAAGTTGTTGTAGTGGAAACAGTGGCTATGATAGTTTGAGTGAATTGATTCCATTTTGTTTTAAGCCTAAGTGTTTATAGATTCAGCCATCATAGTGCTAATGCCACACCTACTCATTGATCTTAGGAGATAAATTCAAACCATTCAGCATTTAGGCATGTTGTCTGTCCCAAGTTTGTTAGAAAAGATAGGATTCATGTTTAAATAATACTAAGGAGTCCTGATACAAGACTCCATTCATGGTCTCCAATACACATGAATTTTAGGAAGTAAGGTAAATATTGCTTTGTCCAGACTTATTTTAACAGTCTACAATGATTTCCCCACATATATACATATACAAAATTTAAAACTTACTCAGCATCTATTCCTCTGACCATTAAAGTAATTCCGTGTCACAGCAAGGACCGTGCACTGCATGCTCCCTATTTAGTTTTAAATATACTAACACAGTATATTTAAAAGTTAGAAATATTTAACAAAGCATTTACATAAGAATGTATTTTAAAGCACAATGTTCCAAAAGCTTGTGCTATAATAGTAAATTAACCTGCAAATCAGTTCTTCTGGGGAAAGATATTGCCTTGTTTCAGGAAGTACTACGAACATGTTTTCAAGTAGAAATATGCTTGAAGTTTATTTTAAAACATTTTTTTAAAAATCTTAAATTGACATCATGGATATTTAAATGGATTCCCAGGTAATACAGTTAAAGTAGTGGCAAGCCAGCAGAATGGCTGAATTAGAGAACAAAGTAATAGAGACTGATTTAACTCCTAAATGTATGTTGCTTAAAACGGGGAGAAAGGCCCTCTCTCAGAAGGAAAGCTGCTTTGGGAAACTGCTTCTGCAGGGGCTCTCTGCTCTGTGCAGATTAACCTTGACCTTGTGGGCGCAGGTGAAAAACAGCGTTATCAACAAGGCTGGATTTAAGGTGAAGGGCACAAAAAATACCTGATAATGGTGGATGGCTCAGGTTTTTTTCTACTGAGCCCCCTCCCCACTTACGTTGGGAGCAACCACTCTGTTGTACCCTCTACCCCTCCACTCTACTTAAATCACAGATGTCTGCCAGGGCCACCACTACCGCTATAATACCTTGTTGCCCTAGCCACAAGGCACAAAACTCATAGTACATCAGTCCTTGCTTGATATTTTACAAATTGTAACAAGGAAAATAAATTTTTCCTTTCCCATGGTAGAAATTCTGGGATAATGTGGGTTCTGAATCCACATGCATCTATGGTTTCATGTGTAAAGAAAGAGGCTGAGGAAGCATACACAAAATATAGGGGCAGGGAGTGGTGGGAGAGGAGAAAGAAAGAGAGGGGGGGATAGGGAGAGAGGGAGAGGGTACATAATGCTCACTCTTTATTCCCACTTTTTTGGAAGTCCTGCCTTTAATGCCATTTGGCTTCCTGATAAAAATCCCCCTTTTGAGTCAAGTTGTTAATGTTAGTTTGCTGTCACTTGCAATAAAAAGTTCTGAGAAGTCCTGAGCAGTATTCTGTATGTGATGATTAATTGCTTTTGACCCACAGAACTACTACTACCATCTACTACTGCAATACAGGCATATTGTATTTATAACCCAATAACGGTTTTACCATCTATACCCACATATAGTCCAAAGAATATCTCAAAACAAGCTCACATAGTGATATCCCTCTCCTGGTTTCTGTATATGGTAAACAACAATAGAAAGTAAAAAAACAAAAAACACCACCACAACAAAGAAGCAAAACAACGACTATGTTATGCAACCTTTTGTAAGTGAGACCATCATGCTGATCAGCTCTCAATCATTTCTAAAGTAACTTGACACTAATATTTCTGAACAGGTGTCTGATGGCCCTGAGACTCTCCTAGGTTCCCTAGCAGTAATCTGGCTGAGACTTTGGGCCTTCTCAGTAGGGAATGAGCCCAGCAGGAGGCACTCTACCTCCCTATAAGTCCCCAGCTCTTCCAACATCAGGCAGTTGGCTCCCCCAGAGAATGCTATACACAGCCAATGCCTAAAGCCTGCTTGCCCAGCGCCCAAGTGGACTATAGGGCCTCAACACTGGGAAGGTTGCTTTCACACTCATCCTTTAAGAAGAGCATGGCATCTCTTCCCTGCACCTCTTCCGCCTGAGCTCCTTGACCTCACCAAGCTCTCTCCAGGGATAACAGAATATAGATTTTTGCACGTCCTGTTTGCTGACCATTATTTGTAAGTTTTGAAAACTTGTCCCTTTGCAGACAGTGTGTGACATTGTCAGATTCATCTCAAGCCTTGTTGTACTGTCAATGGGAACCAAGAAAAGACCCATCTGTCATATGGGGAAATGACATACCGTTGGCAGCCATTGATGTTGGTTCTTCCTGACCACTCATTCTCTCCAAATTGCATGCAAAGAATGAGTATTAGCCTCGGTTATTTTTATGCCTGAACTTGAACAGAGAAAATTCAGAGACCATGTCATAACTGAACTATATAAATAGGGTTTGATCTAAAGAGATGTGCTCACATTTGCCATCTATTGGCAAAACTGAGTATCTGTTCTCATGAATTCAATCAGGGATATATACACTGAGTGGCCAGATTATTAAGATCTCTGAAGGCAAAGATTATAATATATTAGAGGCCCTGTGCATGAATTCGTGCAAGGCTGGGGTCCAGCCAGCCTGGCCAGAATGAAGGGACATAGGCGGTTGGCTGGCCTGCCTGCTGGTCAAACTCCTGGTTGAGGGGATAATTTGCATATTAGCCTTTTATCACATAGGAGTGATATATCATTAACTGAGTGGCCAGATTATTATGCATTCAGAGATCAGAATAATCTGGCCACTCAGTGTATATCCTATATAATGAAAGCCCAGAGATCAAAAAGGCAAAACAACTAGAACAACCAGAAACCAGAACGATCAGGAGCATGGCTGGTCTGAAAACCAGCAGGGACACCCACCCCAATCGGTGAGTGGGGGGGGAGAGAGGGGGTTGGCCTGCAAACTACCCACAGCTCTTTGCCCCGGCCATCCCCACTCTCCAGTGGGGACCCCCACCCCAATCCAGTTCCCCCATCAGGACAGGCCAGCTGGCTCCCACCTGTGCACCAGACCTCTAGCCTAAGTAATAAAAGAGTAGCATGAAAATTGACCCTAACAGCAGAACTATCAGAATGACCACTGGACCAGTTACTATAAGGTGTACCTTTTGGTCCCTTTCCCCAGCTGGCAGGCTCTAATCACCTGACGGTGAACAGGGTACCAGTGGTGGGTGGTGGGGGGTGTGGAAGGTGCCACGCCAAGGCCCTCCTGGCTGGTCACCCCACACAGAGAGGGACTGAGGCAGGGGTGGGGGTGGAGCCAGCAAGCAGTTGGGAACAGCCAACTTCTCCGTCCCTTCCCCTGGCTATCAGGCACTGATCACCAATGATAAATGGGGAACCTGGGGTGGATAGCCATGGGGGGCAGGGCTGGCTGCAGGCAGCAGGGGGAAGATGACCCTGATTGCAGGCCAGCCTAGGGACTGTACCCACGCACCAATTTTGTATGTCAGATCTCTAGCATATCCCTGCTCTGACATGCAACATTATGCCTAACTTCAGAACGTTAGACAATGCCTCACATTCTCCATTTGTAAACAGACCTTTATATGGTCACAGATATTGCATTCTTGCAAAAGCTTGCTTGCTTTATAGTTTGATTTTAGTTTGGGATTGCCTTTTACATCACGAATACTAATGCCTGGCCTTTTCCAGGCAGATAAATAGTTCTATACCTGGGATAAAAATACAAACCTCCCAGATGAGCAGTTGCTCACACTTCTCAGAGAGGAATGGAGTGTGTCCTGCATGGGCACTAAAGGCAGGTTTAGATCGTGGGAGCTGAAACTAAAGGGACACAGCATTGTGTTCAGAAGCACCAAACACAGGAGCCTGAAGTTGAAGATGAACCCAGCTGCAGAGAGACCCGCATACAGATTCCTCACAGTTGCTCCATCTTCAAAGCCAAGAATGAAGCATGGAACCAGAAATGGATGATGACACAAAGGGACCAGCAGGACAGACACTCAGGGGATGGGGGAAATGGATGTAGAGAGAGTGGGAGCAGAGGGAGGAAACAGGTCCAGGACTGCCACTGCAGAAAGAGTTGTTTCTCTCCCAGACAACAAGGGGGTACATGACTCAGATGAGTTTAAAAGTTGAAAGCTAGGGCAGACAGCAGTAAATAAAAAATATTATTCTCCTTGCGTTTATATCATACCTGGATTAAATTTTCTTGAAGCTAACAGCAAAACTGTCCAAAACACAAAGGGGTGCTATTTTTTACCCCATGGAACATGCAGAAGCTACAGCACAAACCATTTTATAAAAACTCTTTCAGGCAACACAAAAGAAAGGGTGTCAAACAAATATCTTTGGTGAACAGCAAGATAAAATAGCTACCTCTGCAGTGGAATGTGGAAGCTAAGGTATCGCATTTCAAATTTTGAAACTGTAGGCAATTTTCTGATGAAAGTTTTACAAAGGGCTTGTAAAATGCGTGACCCTTTGAGTCTCTGGTCAAAGCCCATTTAGTCACTTTTCGCCCATTTCATGAACTGCTTTGAATTAATGTTAGCCTCTCTTTGGCTCTTGCTCTGGGCAAACTTTTTCAACCTCTCTTTCTAAAATATGTTTTAGATAAAGATATTTTATCTAACATGTATTCTATCCCTAGGTATTAATCTTCTATTAATATGAAGACTAAAGTTTATAAATTAAAAAGAATAATTGCAATAGTAAAATAAATGCAAATAACTGTTAAAGAAAAAAAAATCCCCAATTATGAAGGAAAAGAAATAGAGTGACCCTTATTTCAACAGGTTGTTATATGCATATGTATTGAAAACCTATATGCAGGACACTTAGTCTGTGCCAGGCACTGTTCCAGGCTCAAGAGAATCACAGGGGACACAATGGAGCCAGATGGGAAATTAATAATCCATGCATAATAACAAGTGGTATAAAATAGTATATATAACTAGAGACACAGTGCACGAATTCAGGCATGGGTGGGTTTGGCCGGCCCTGCCCCAAATTGGGGTGGGGAGGCCCACTAGGGGTCCAGTCCTGTTCTGGGGAGGGGCCACAGGAGGTTGGGGGGGACAATCAGGGCTCCAATCAAGCCGGTTGACTGCCTCAGTGCACGTCATAGCAACAGGTAGTTGCAATCATTCCAGTCTTTCCAACATTCTGGTCACTTGGCTTTTATATATATAGATTAAAGTGTATAATCTATCAACTAATGAGAAGCACATATTTAGTAATGGTAAATGTAGTAAAGGAAAAAAAAACCTAAGGGAAACATCAAGTGATGGAAATGCCATTTTAGACATGGGTTTTCTGGAAAATAACCCTAGAACCAGTTTTGTATAAAATCTGTGGACTACAAGTGCCCATCAGTAGATGAGTGGATAAAAAAGCTGTGGTACATGTACATCAGAGAATACTATGCAGCAGTAAAAAAAGAAGAATCTCTTACTCTTTGAGACAGCATGGAGGGACCTTGGAGAGTATCATGCTAAGTGAAATAAATCAGTCAGAGAAAAACAAGTATCATACGATCTCACACATATGTGGAATCTAACTAACAAAATAAACTGATGAATGGAGTGAATTCAGAGACTGGAATCATGGAACAAAGTGCAGAATCTCAAAGGGAAGATTGGAGGGAGGATGGGTAGGAGGTAATCCACCAAAGGCCTTGTGTGCATATATGCATGGCCCATGGACACAGACTATGGGATGGTGAGGTCCTGGGATCAGGGGTAGGGCTGGAGGAGATCAATTGGGGGGGGGGGGGGAGGGAGGAGACATATGTAATACTTTCAACAATAAAGAATTATAAAAATAAATAAATAGATAGATAAATAAATAAATAATAGAGCCTACAGACTAGAGATGTAAAGGCAAACAGAACTGGATTTTTCATTCCTACTAGACACCTCATGAGCACTGTGCCTCCCTCAGGCTCAGTGGCCTAATCTGTAAAATGAGGATGTCCAGGGAGCACCCTCCGAAGGGGAGGTGTGAGAGAGCAGGCCCCTGCCTGATGCATGGCAGTGCCCCACAAATGTTCCTCCCTATGATCAGAGGCTTGAAAATGTAATTTCTTTTTTAAAAGCACAGCATTCATACTGAACATCTCTACTCAATTAAGAAAGCTTCTCCAGCTCTCAGGGCCCCACAGTCACATGTAAGCCTCTAAAACAGATTAGAAGCAAACTGCCAGGATCTCACCTTATCCCTGCGCATTCCTCCAGGGGTCAGTGGACCCTCTTGCTTCTTCCTAACTTCTTTCCCTTGGGCGCTCCTCACACACGTCGGACTGACTGCCACCACTCTAGCAAATTGAAGTGTAGAATTGTTGAACTGCCAGAGGTTAGAGGTGCCGTTTAATTTTCCTATCTCACTCCCAAAAATGTGAACATTTTCCTACCCATTTTCTAATCTATCTTCCAACCAGACACTGCTACATCCTGTACCCACTGGGAAGAATGGCAATAAGGCAGGGAGAAAGAGAAACTTGCTTGCTCATAAAAAGACATCTCCTCATATAAAAAGAATCATCAGACTGGATTCTTAGCAGCCTTGCCATAAATAATAGATGTGCTCTTTTTGAACTGAGGCTTTAGTTTTCTGCTTTTTCAGAGTTATATCTGATAATGATGGTAAACACAGCCCTGCCTGTTACTCTTCTGCCTGCACCTCAGTATCACATCACCCAGGATATTACTCACCTTGAATGCATTCTCCCCAAGACTGTATCTTCCGACACAGCTTACCTGGGGATCAACCATAAAACTTCTTTAGTGCATAGATGAGAGAGATGCAGTGTCTTGGGCCAAGTCATCAGTGGCAACAGAACTAAAAGTGAAAACAGGTTGCCAGATTCCTAGATCTCCACATCCATCCATTTTCCCTATACTTCCCCGACTCTGGGTGAATATGACAAACTCATCCCACAAGACCAACAACGCAGGAATATGTGAAGAAAGAAGAAACTGATTTTTGCAATAGTGCACCGACTTTTCTACAAGCCATCCAAAAATGCCACCAACCCAGGCCATATATAGTTGTAATATTATTTAAATGTACTCCACTTTCACAAAAAAGTATCAGAATACAAAACATTAGTCTTAACATTTTGACCCGTTTATCAGACAATCAGATCATGTGTACCGAGTAGCAGCAACCACGACCACCACACGCCTTATAAAAACCAAAGCTCCAGCGAAGAAACTGGAATGTGTCCGGATGCTTCCAGTAATTGTATCCTTCCAAAATAAATCACTTATGGGACGGGGTTTTATATAGAACCCATCTGGTGCTTGAATCCACAACAGCCTTTTCTTTCATGTTTACTCACACGTGTGCAGAAATTGCTATGCATCTATCTCTGTCGAGAGAACCCATTTGGCATTACTGATGATCATTTCAATCGGTAAACATACACGGGAGGCATCAATCATCACCAGTAAAGCCAAACCAAGAATTCAAACTCCATGTGCCTGCACACACAGAGTTACTGACAAAATTCAGCAAGTTAAATATTATTTGAAAATATAGGTGAAATTTTTATTTTTTTATATTTTGAAATGAGTTGCCTTTATTCAAAAGCATACTTAAATAAAGGTTCCTCTTAGCAAGAGGAGCTCCTGCAGTGTAGATGGTCCTGCATAGTGCAAACACAAACACAAACAAAGAGGAAATCTATTGAAACTACCGGGGTGCCACAGTCACTCAAAATTGGGCAGTGCTCCTACAGTGCAGCCTGTAACTCTAAACGCCTGCTCTGATCCTTACCCCATTCACGCCCCTGAGACACCTCTCGCCCTGCGGTCAGCGTGTGAGCGCTGTGAGGTTTATGGGTGGTGTCACTGCAGAAGCTGACTGTGAACATTACTCCAGAGAGGAGAGTGTGAGCGGGGAAAGTGTTTAGGTAAGAGAGAAGACAAATCCATTTACTACTTAGATGCTTCCTCCCAAACAGCACGAGTGGCAAAGAGTAGAGCATTCACTTGTAGGAATATATTGTGAAGCAAACATTCAGAACATCATTTAAGCACAAGCCCTGCCTGATGTGGAGCATTGTCCCACACACCAAAAGGTTGTGGGTTTGATTCCTGGTCAGGGCATGTACTGGAGGCAACTGATTGATGTTTCTCTCTCACATCTATCTATCTATCTATCTATCCATCCATCCATCCATCTATCTCCCTCCCTCCCTCCTTCTCTTCTTCCCTCCCTTTCTTCCACCCACCTTCCCTTCCCTTCCCTTCTACCTAAAATCAATAAGACTGTCATTAGGTTGAGAGGGAAGCCAAGATGGCAGCATAGGTAAACACCTACACTGCTGCCTCACACAACAATTTCAAAACTGCAACTAAAAGACAAAACATCTATCACCCAGAACCACGGGAAAGCTGGCCGAGTGGAAATTCTGCAACTAGATGGAAAAAGAGAGGAGAATTGGGATGTGCACAAGCACTGAAAAACTGAGGTGCTGAGGCGCGGGAGCTGGGCTAGTGTAGTGGCAGGCGACGTTGGGGCTGCTTTTTTTCAACCAGAAGGGAAACAGGCTCCTGATTACTCTGAACTCATTTCTGGTGAGACTCTGGCAACCCAGACTCCTACAGGGAGAAGTGGGACAGTCTGTCATCGGGTCAGAAAGTGAGGGTGGTTCTCTTGCAGAGGGGCCCGCAGCAATCATTGTTCATTGCGAGGGGATGTGGGATGCAGGGACTTGGAAATGCAAAGACACAGAAACAGCTGAGTAGCAGCCATCACTGTTTGCCATGCCCTAGCCTGGAGACTCCCTGAGACCCTGCCCCGCCCCACCCAATCTGCAAACCCACCCGAGCTGTGCACAGCAGCATTTGCATATAAATGGCCTGCACTTTCAAAGCTTAATCTAAACTGGAGCTCTGGTCAGACAGTTCCAAAACCTCCAAACCCCAAGCAAAGAGGAGAAAACTGTAGTTCTCACTGTAGCTCCTGCTGGGTTGACTCAGGCAGTAGCTGACCTGCACCCCATTAGAGACCCAGAAGCCAGTGTATCTAGAGGTCAGTGTGAGATGACACCAGAATTCAACTACTCACATCCATAAGTGACACATTCAAGAGGCAGACTCGGTGAGCACCAAAGCCCCATTGAAGAAGTTGGGCTCTATAGGTGTGTCTCCAGCACAGTAGTTCTTCTACTCCATCAACACAGGGAAGCAGCAAAATGCAGAGACAAAGAAACATGTCATGAATGAAAGAAATGGAGGAAAGCAGTCTACGAAACATGGAGTTCAGGACCACATTTATAAGGTTACTCAAGAATCTTCTAGGAGAACCTGGAAGATGGCAATGGGCAGGAAGGTAGGGAGGGAGAGAGTGTGAGAGAGTGAGGAACCCATAGAGGTGAGTGTAGCATGTGTGTGTATGAACTAGGGACAGTTAGACTCTGCAGGTCCTCCAAGAGGCTGCCAAACCGGGCTTTCCTGGACGGAGCACTGCGAAGAAGGCGGACACTCCTGGGCGGCCGGCTGGCCTGCGGTGGCGGAGACCATGCCATCTTGAGAAGCAGAACTGCCTGAACTGGGACCCTGCCCTCATCCAGTCGCATCTCAAACGCAAGCCAGGGACCTGCAGCTGCTAGGGACAGAGATTTACAGCCACAGCTTCACACCAACAGACAACAGGAGTCCAGACTTCCCGGCAGCAGATTTCTGGGAGTCAAGGAGCCTATCGCTCTCCCTGCAGGATCACAGATAGCTCCATAGTAACCAATAGACCTGCCCCTCGCTTCAGCCACAACTCCCCCAACTCTACAGGGAACCCCATGCTTGGAGCTTGAAACCTTGCTTTCCCAGCTACCGCAGGGGGACTTGGGCTTTGGAACACGCTCTGTGCTCGTGCCTGTGCCTGTGGCCGAAACTCCCAGACAGGGAATAAGGCCGTGGAGCCTGAGAGCTCGATCAGGGGCCTCAGTACTGCTAAGGGAATTTGAGAGACTGGAGGTGGCCTTCTGCAACACAATCTCAACGGGATGACCAAACCTGCAGGGCATCAGTGCCACCTGATCTGGTTACAGGGCAAACACACACGGAAGTCAGTCTTCCACAGTGCAGGCACACCACAGAGCTATTGTGCAACCCAGTCCCCCATGGTGATCAGGACCCAAATTCTCCCAGCAAGAGGCAGCACTGAGCACCACTGACTTGACTCTGTTTCTTACCTTATGTGCCTGAAATCCCTCACTCACAGAGCATCCACACTAAGAGCCAGTGACTCCAATTCTTGATGCATGCACACACGGGGACCCTGACCCTCAACAAGAAACCTCATGAGGCAACAGACTCTGATACTCCATTCTTGGTGCAGACACAGGGAAACTCGGACTCCTATGTTTACCTATGCTACCATTTTCAACACAAGCCAAGAGTGTAGTGCAGGCAGGGTCCCTGGTTCTAGGTGTGCACAGGAGACCACACAGAACACTAGGAACTCTGACCCTGGGCAAGACTGGTTCCCACCAACCCACAGCAGCCACACGCACTAGTGTCAGAGCACTTCAGTGACACTCAGGTCGTGCGAAGTTCCCACAGCACACAGCCCAGGTCCACGCAACTCAAAGTTTGAACCTTCTGATGATAGTCAGAATGGGGAGATGACATAATACCCAGAAGAAAGAAAATGAGGAGTCATAAAGAAAGGAAATTAGTGAAACTGAAGCTTGCACCATGACTGAAAAATAATTCAGAGTAATGGTTGTGGAATTTATACATTGGATGGATGAGAAAACCAACAACCTATGCAAGAATCAGGAAGAAATGAAAAAATGATATAGCTACAATAAAAAAACACCATGGAAAGTTTCTATAGTAGACTAGAAGTAGCAGAGGACCGAATTAGTGAGTTAGAAGATCAGGTACAGAAACAAGCTCAAACTGAACAGAAATTAGAGAGAAAAATTAAAAAATAGGAGGAAAGCCTAAGGGAGCTTTCAGACAACATAAACTGAAGTAACATATGTATAATAGGGCTGCCAGAAGAACAAAAAGAGCAACAAGGATTAGAAAATCTATTTGAAGAAATAATGACCGAAAACTTCCCAGATATGGAGAAGAAAAAAGTTACACAAGTACAGAGAGTCCCAAGCAAGATCAACCCCAAAAGACCCACACCAAGACACGTCATAGTTTCAATGGCAAATATCAATGGCCAAGAGAAAATTTTAAAGGCAGCAAGAGAGAGACAGAGAGTTACCTACATAGGAACCCCCATCAAATTATCAAATGATTTCTCAACAGAAACGCATCAGGCTAGAATGGATTGGAAGGAGGTGTGTAAAGTGTTGCAAAGCAAAGGACTGAATCTAAGAATACTCTATCCAGCAAGACTATCAATCAAAATTGAAGGGGATATCAGGAGCTTAACAGACAAAAAGAGGCTAAGGGAGTTTATCACCGCCAAAGCAGCAATGCAAGAAACGCTAAAGGGAATTCTGTAAAAAGAAGAAATAAACAGATAAGAAGGAATGCAGGCACAAAAATACATATGACTACAAACAAATACCTTTCAGTAATAACTTTAAATGTAAACAGATTAAATGCCCCAATCAAAAGGCACTGTGTGGCTAAATGGATAAAAAAAAACACAACCCATATGTATGCTGTCTACAAGAGACTCATCTCAGAACAAGAGACTCACCCAGATTGAAAGTGAAGGGATGGAAAGATATCTTTCAGGCAAATGGAAATGAAAAAAAAAAAAAAAGCTGGGGTAGCAATACTTATATCTGACAAAATAGACTGTAAATAAATGTCATAATAAGAGGTAAGGAAGGCCACTTTATGATACTAAAAGGATTGATACAACAAAAGGATATAACCCTAATAAACATATATACACCCAATGCAGGAGCACCCAAATACATAAGAAAATCCTTAGAAGATATCAAGGGAGAGATAAACAACAATACAATCATTGTAGGGGACTTTAATACACCACTGACATCACTGGATAAATCCTCTAGACAAAAAATCAGCAAAGACACAGCAATCCTAAATGACTCACTACATCAGATGGACTTAGCTGACATCTTCAGAACATTTCATCCAAAAGCCACGGAAATATGTTCTTCAAGTGTACATAGGACATATTAAAAATAGACCACATATTGGGTCACAAGCAAAGTCTCTCAAATTCAAGAAGATTGAAATCATACCAAGCATCTTCTCAGACCACAATTCCATAAAATTAGAAATAAAGTACAACAAAAAAATTCAAAAATCTCAAACACTTGGAAACTGAATAGCATGCTATTAAATAATAATTGGGTTATCAATGAGATCAAAGAAAAATTAAAAGCATCCTGGAAACTAATGACAACAAAAACACAACAATCCAAAATCTATGGGACACAATGAAAGCAGTCTTAAGAGGGAAGTTTATAGCTCTACAAGCTTACCTCAAAAATCAGGGGGGGGAAATGGTAATAAATAATCTAACTCTACAACTCAAAGAATTAGAAAGAGAGCAACAAGAAAAGACCAGAGTGAGCAGAAGGAAGGCAATAATAAAGATCAGAGCAGAAATAAATGACAAAGAGACAAAAAAAAAACAATATAAAAGATAAATGAAACCAAGAGCTGGTTCTTTGAAAGGATAAACAAGATTGATGAACATTTAGCCAGGCTCACCAAAAAGCAAAGAGAGAGGAATCAAATAAACAAAATCAGAACTGAGAGAGGCGAAATAATGACAGACCCCACAGAAATACAAAGGATTGTTAAAAAATACTATGAACAACTCTACTCAAACAAACTAGACAACCTAGAAGAAATGGACATATTCCTAGAAAAATAAAAAATTCCAAAACTCGATAGGGAAGATTTTAGGAATCTCAATAGGCTGTTAACTATGGAAGAAATTGAAGCAGTCATCAAAAAGCTCCCAGCAAACAAAAGCCTGGGGCCAGACAGCTTCCCTGGGGAGTTTTACCAAACATTCATAGAAGAACTAAAAATTATCCTTCTTAGACTATTCCAAAAAATTCAAGAGGAAGGAACACTCCCTAGCTCATTCTATGAAGCCAGCATCACCCTAATACCAAAACCAGATAAAGACGACACAATGAAAGAGAACTATAGGCCAATATCCCTCATGAACAAAGATGGCAAAATCCTCAACAAAATTCTAGAAAATCAGATCCAGCAGTACATTAGAAAGATCATACACCATGACCAAATAGGATTTATCCCAGGGATGCAAGGATGATTCAATATCTGCAAATCAATAAATGTGATACATCATATAAACAAATTAAGAGATAAAAATCACATAATTATATCAATTAATGCAGAAAAAGCATTTGACGAAATCCAACATCCCTTCTTGATCAAAATGCTCAACAAGGTGGGAATAGAAGGATCATACCTCAACATAATAAAATCCATATATGAAAAACCCTCAGCCAACATCATACTCAATGGACAAAACCTGAAACCATTTCCCTCCCCTAAGAACAGGAACAAGACAGGGATGCCCACTCTCACCACTCCTGTTCAACATACTAGTAGAAGTACTAGCCATTACGATCAGACAAGAAGAAGAAATAAAAGGCATCCAAACTGGAAAAGAAGAAGTAATACTGTCCTTATTTGCATATGACATGATATTGCACATAGAAAACCCTAAAGACTCCTTCAAAAAATTACTGGACTTAATAGATGAATTCGGCAATGTAGCCAGATATAAAATTAACTCCAAGAAATCTATGGCATTCCTTTATACCAATAGTGAGCTTATAGAAACAGAGACTAAAAAAGCAATCCCATTTACCATCACACAAAAGGAATTAAGATACTTAGGAATAAACTTAACTAAGGAGGTAAAAGACCTATATGCGAAAAACTACAGGACACTGAAAAAAGAGATAGAGGAAGACATAAATAGATGGGAGAACATACCATGTTCATGGATTGGTAGAATCAACATCATCAAAATGTCCATACTATCCAAAGCAATCTATAGATTCAATGCAATCCCCATTAAAATACCAATGGCATATTTCACTGACCTACAACGAATTTTCCAGATATTCATCTGAAACAAAAAAAGACCCTGAATAGCTGTAGCAATCCTGAGAAAGAACAAAGTAGGTGGCATCTCAATTCCAGATGTCAAGCTGTATTACAAAGCCACTGCTCTTAAAACAGCCTGGTACTGGCACAAGAACAGACATATAGATCAATGGAATAGAATAGAAAACCCGGAACTCGACTCAAACCACTATGCCCAATTAATATTTTACAAAGGAGGCGTGAACATAAAATGGAGTCAAGATAATCTCCTCAACAAATGGTGTTGGGAAAATTGGACAGATACATGCTAAAAAGAAAGAAAGAAAGAAGGAAAGAAAGAAAGAAAGAAAGAAAGAAAGAAAGAAAGAAAGAAAGAAAGAAAGGAGGGAGGGAGGGAGGGAGGGAGGGAGGGAGGGAGGGAGGGAGGGAGGGAGGGAGGGAGGAAGGAAGGAAGGAAGGAAGGAAGGAAGGAAGGAAGGAAGGAAGGAAGAAAGAAAGAAAGAAAGAAACCAGACCACCAACTTACACCATACACAAAAATAAATTCAAAATGGATCAAAGACTTAAACATAAGAAGGGAAACCATAAAAATACTAGAGGACTCCACAGACAGAAAAATCTCAGACATATGCCGAAGGAATTTCTTCAATGATACTGCTCCTAGAGTAATGGAAACCAAAGAGAAAATAAACAAATGGGACTACATAAAAATAAAAAGCTTTTGCACAGCAGAAGAAACCATCAATAAAACAAGAAATCCCACTGCATGTGAGAACATATCTTCCAATGTCACCACAGACAAGGGTTTAATCTCCAACAATTACAGGGAACTCATATAACTTAACAAAACGCAGATAAACAATCCAATAAAAAAAAATGGGCAACCGACCTAAATAGACACTTTTCGAAGGAGGAAAGAAGGAAGGCTAAGCGACATATGAAAACATGCTCATAGTCACTAATTATCTGAGAGATGCAAATCAAAACAACAATGAGGTATCATCTCACTCCTGTCAGAATGGCAATCATCAACAAATCAACAAATGACAAGTGTTGGTGAGGATGCGGAGAAAAAGGAAATCTTTTGCACTACTGGTTGGAATGCAGACTGGTGCAGCCACTGTGGAGAACAGTATGCAGTTTCCTCAAAAATTAAAAGTGGAACTCCCATTTGACCCAGTGATTCCCACTTTTAGGAATATATCCCAAGAAACTAGAAACACGAATCAGAAAGGATTAATGCACCCCTGTGTTCATTGCAGCACAATTCACCATAGCTAAGATTTAGAAATAGCCTAAGTGCCCAAGAGCAGATGATTAGATTAAAAAACGGTTGTATATCTACACAATGGAATACTACACTGCAGTAAAAAAGGAGTTCTTACCATTTGCAACAACATGGATGGAACTGGAAAGCATTATGCTAAGTGAAATATGCCAGTCAGAGAAAGACAAATACCATATGATCTCACTCATTTGTGGAATATAATTAACAAATAAACTGATGAATAGGGACAGATACAGAGGCAGAGAAATATTGACCAGAGTGCTGGTCCTCAGGGGGACGGTACGGGAGGGAGGGGGGAAGGAGGAGAGATTAACCAAAGAACTTGGATGCATGAATATTAGCCTAACCAATAGACATGAACACCAGGGGGGTGAGGGCATGAGTGGGTGGATGGTTGCGGGGAGGTGGGGGGAAGGAAGGGTAATAGAGGGATAAGGACACTTATGTAATACCTTAATTAATAAAGAAATTTTGAGAGAGAAAAAAGAATCTTCTAAAAACCGCTGAGAAATTTTATGAGACCTCCGAGGACCTTTTAGGACCTTAATGAGAATGCCAAGAAAATGGAAAAGGACCAAACAGAAATTAAGCACACACTGTCTGAAATAAAGAATATGCAGAAATTCAATGGTAGATCACAAGACTCCAAGAATCAAACCAAAGATCTGAAATATAAGGAGACAAAAAAACAACCAACCAAAAAGCAAAAAGAAAAAAGAATTCAAAAATATGAAGATAGTGTAAGAAGCCTCGGGGACAACTTTAAGCGTACCAACATCTGAATTATTGGGGTACCAAAAGAAGGGAGAGAGCAAAATATTGAAAACCTATTAGAAGTAATAATAACAGAAAACTTTCTCTACCAGGTGAGGGAACTAGACTTACAAGTCCAGGAAGTGCACAGAACCCCAAACAAGAGGCATCCAAAGAGGACCACACCAAGACACATCATAATTAAAATGCGAAGGGCAAAAGACAAAGAGAGAATCTTGAAAGCAGCAAGAGAAAAACAGTTGATTACCTACAAGGGAGTACCCATACCACTGTCAGTTGATTTCTCAACAGAAACTATGCAGGCCAGACGGGAGTGGCAAGAAATATTCTACTCAGCAAGGCTATCATTCAGAATTGAAGGTCAGATAAAGATCTTCATATACAAGAGAAAGCTAAAGGAGTTCATCCCCACCAAATCAGGATTATATGAAATGCTGAAAGATATTCTTTAAGAGGAGGAGGAAGAAGAAAAAGCTAAAGATAAAAACTATTAACAACAAAATGACAACAAATACATACCTACCAATAAGTGAATCCAAAAATCAAGTGAATGAAAAATCTGATGAACAGAATGGACTGATGAACAGAATAAAATTAGGGACATAGAAATGGAGTGTACTGACAATTCTCAGGGGGGGAAAGGGTGTGAGGGGTGCAGAAAGAGATTGGACAAAAATCTTGCACCTATGGATGAAAACAGTGGTGGAGGTAAGGGTATGGGGGTGGGGGATCGGGTGGAGGGCAGTTATGGGGGGGAAGAGGAACACTTGTAATAATCTGAACAATCGAGATTTATTTTTAAAAAAGAATTCATTATGTGAGGATTAATAAAAACAATTAAAAACAAAATAGGCACAAGAATTTTCTTACTGAGTCCTTATTATAGTTTTTAAAAAGAACAATGAAGCCATAGTTGATTTGGTTCAGTGGATAAAGCATCAGCCTGTGGACTGAATAGTCCCAGGTTCAATTCCAGCCAAGGGAACATGCCTGGGTTATGGGCTGGATCCCCACCCCCTAGTGGGGGGACATGCAAGAGGCAGCCAATCAATGATTCTATCTCATCTTTGATGTTTCTATCTCTCTAACTTTCTCCCTTCCTCTCTAAAATCAATAAAAATACATATTTAAAAAAAGAACAACCTAGATTTCCAACAATAAATGTATGGTTAAACATAAGTATACACAAATATGATGGAATATTGTGACCAATTTTTTAAAATTAAGTCTTTAGAGGTATTTATTGACTTAGGATAATATCCAGGGAGAGGGGAACAGAATACCAAAAAAAAAGTGCTTCATGTGATCCTAAATTTTTAAAGTATTCTAGTATTGTCAAAAGAAAATTCAGAGATATAAATATTTTACTGTGCAAGAAACAGACTGCAAATAGGGAGACTTCAAACCTGGAAAGTGGCATGAAGTTCACATGCATGACATCATAGGGTGGCTTATAAACTGAAAACGAGGAAGCTGTTTAACCTTTGCAATTATTGGTTATTACAATGGAGTTTTCCAGATGGCAGGGGATTAGTTGAAAGTGATTATCTTATATTATTTTAGGAAGGTGACTAGTTTTGTTTATGATTAGTATAGGCATTGATAAGAAATAACCTAAGTTAAGTTTTGCTTATGTTTATGAATTAAGCTAGACCTAAGTTTTGCTTATATGACTTAAATGGTTTTGTCTGCTTGGGGATTTTCAAGTCTGGTCTCGTTTTATTTTATTGTAATAATATGAAAAGAAAGACATGTATAAATGTTCATAGTAAGTGTATCAGCTTTAATGAATTAGAGTCAATCAAGAGCACTCAGTTAACTGAGTATTTACTGTTACTGTTACTTTAACAAAAATCATGGAAGTAGGTTCTGATAGTTCAACAGCTCTACTCTACCGTCAATGATTAAAGTTCTTTCTAATCTTCTGTTATGTTGCTCTGAGCGTGTTACCCTTGGCCTTCAGCTTATTGCTTCCTGTTTGCAGAATGGCTGCTGCAGCTCCAAGCCTAACATACAGGACTGCACTCAAACAAGGAAGTGAGATAGATGTTAGCAAGGCAAGTTTCCCCCTAAATGAAATTTTCTTCTCAGGAAGAAAAATTTTTCCAGAATATTCTTATGACTTCCCCTGTTTCTCATAGACCAGAACTGAGTCATATGTTTAAAAATGGGAAGAATAACGGTACTGCTCATGTTTTAGACCAGTGATTCTCAACCTTTCTAATTCATCTATCCTTTAATACAGTTCCTCATGTTGTGGCAACCCCCAACCATAAAGTTATTTTCACTGCTACTTCATAACTGTAATTTTGCTACTGTTATGAATCATAATGTAAATATCTGTGTTTTCCGATGGTCTTGGGTGACCCTGCTAGCAGTTCGCAACCTGATGGTCTTAGGCAACCCTGCTAGCAGTTGCCACAGGTTGAGAACCGCTAACAGTGTGGCAGCATTTAGAAAGGTTGAGAACCACTGTTTTAGACTAATAGTAAATCACCCTCCAAGGCCAGGCATATTGTCACTTATAATCTGGTTTATTTTAGATTAGAAAAATGGAAATAACCATTGGAAAAGTAATCAACAATTTCTCCTAATAATTACCATCAAATAACAGAACTATAGCTAATTTTTACTTTTTATCTCTTTATATGTATACTAGAGGCATGGTACATGAATTTGTTTGTGCACAGGTGGGGTCCGGCCCGGCCGGTCCACCCTGATGGGGATGGAGAAATCTGATTGGGGGGGGGGGGAGGCAGCCCAGGGGAGGGGCTTTGATCTGATCCTGGTGGGGGTGCAGTTGGGGTGGGGCAAACTGGGCGAGGGGCCATGGAAGGTTGGCTGGCTGGCCCCGCCCCTGATTGGGGCAGTTGGCTGGTTGCAGTGGGCATCATAGTGACCTGTCATTCTGGTCATTTGGTCGTTCCAGCATTCTAGCACTCTGGTTGCTGGCTTTTTATATATATAGATTTTCTAATTTTCTACAATGAATATGCATTGCTTTATAGTAAAAATATGTTTTATTCTTTAAAAAATACCCCCAAACATTGTAAAGCTCTAATAAATTCCTTTAACCTGATGAAAAATTCATAAATTAATTGGCCTCAAGGGTCACAAAAGCATAATCCAAAAATGTACTGCAATTTATGACCTCAAATCAAATTGATCTGCTCAATGTGATTTAGGTTATATCCAAGGGAAATGTTTGTCTTACTAAATTTATGGAACAATATGAAGGATCAGATAAAACTAGTCAGGCAAGACCACTATTTATACCAATATAGGCCCCCAGTTCAGGTACATTACTTCTCACCCAGCTGCCTATTCCCTCCTTCTAGTTCCAGATTTCCCAGGAAATGTAACCAATTTTTAAGTTTAGTAGCTATTTTAAAATACAGCCTTAGAATAAAATAAAAAGAGAAAACTCCCAGGGCAGAATTTCAGAGCAGTTTTAAAGCAGAACTCCAATTCAAACTCCATGATCTTTGCTGCCTTTGGAATACTGGATTTATTATTACAAAGAGCAAGGGGAAGCTACAAAAGCAATTAAGAACTCATTTTTAAAAGATCAATTTAAGTTTCTCATTACAATGTCAAATAAAATAAGAAATATAGTAGTATTTATATATTTAGATATACCACAGCATACACAGAAATTAGCGTACATGTTCTGCCAGGGTTAATATTTACCTACTCCTTAAATTCGTTTTCCTATTACTGCTAAATGTAAATTTTCAGTCATAAATGATTGAAAAATAAAGTAAGTTAAGGCAGTCTAGATTTTTAAGACACTAAAATGTTAGACAATTTAAAAAAAATAAAAAAGCTTTGTATTAGCAAGAAGATAGTGTTCAATCTGCTCACCACGTGAGAAAAGTAATGATATATACATGTATATAATGAAATTAAAAACATATGTCTCTGGACCTATTTTTTTCATCAGTTTCTTTTGCTCATTAGGATGAATTACAGAGGGAAGGAGGTTAGATGATTGGGGAGGAGAGGGATTAACTAGGGAACTTATATGCATACTAGTGGCCGAGTGCATGGACTCATGCATATTAAAAGGAAATTAATTAGAAGAAATATTTTAATATTGTAACATGATATAAAAACAACAAAAACATGATATAAAAATAACATTGATAAAAGTGACTGGCACCAGCAAGAGCTTTATAGGTATCGTGCATGGGTGAGTCAATGTTCATTGTTAAATTGCCAGTGCACATCATATGTACTGATTGATCAGTCGGTTGGATGGTCAGATAGACAGACAGTTGGTCACTTAGTCTTTTATATATAGATAGATATGCATATCCCATGGACACAGACAATAGTGTGGTGAAGGTTTGGGAAGGGCAAGTGTGGGGAGGAGGGAGTCAATAGGAGAAAAAGTAAAAAAAATAAAAACAAAGGGGTCATCTATATTACTTTTCAACAATAAATGTAACTTTTTTACAAACCACATATGAAGTAATACTCACCAAATTGTTTATAGTGGTTTTCTCCAGGGAAGGGAATTAAAGACCAACTAACTTGAGTTTTCACGGTAAGTATATGTTTACAATATAATTATGTATGGTAATAGTGGTACCTGTAACCCACCCCACCATTCTTTTGACATTGTTTCTGTATATTCTGTCCCGGACTAATATGTAGCTTATAGATAAACAGCATGTTTGCATAAAACTCGTAGGAAATCACTTCAGAAGATGCAAATTCCAACCTTCAGTTCTAGGAGAGTTGCCCACCTTCAGCCATAAAACCAGGATGACATAGAATCAGGATGATGAAGACCAGAATGACACACACCAGCCATCACTTGATCAGTTTCAAGATCCTTATTGGAATAGACTGTGCTGACTTGAATATAGAGAACTTTTCAACTCCCTCCCTTTGATTTCTTTGTTCTGCTTTACCTTTTCCTCCTTATTAAAACCCCTGCCTGTCCTAGGATGGTGAGATGCGCTTTGAGAGAAGATTCCCCATCTTCTCAGGTGACTGGCACTTGAATAAACATCTTTCCTTTCCCACCAGCATCTGTCACACGAGTTTGTTTTTTAGTGGCAGCAGGTAGTTGAACTTAGATCCTGGTTCCAGTATTACTTGTATAATTGAAAGTGAATTGAAAATAAGTGGATGTTGCATGTAGTTTTAATTTATTTTTTTAATAATATAGCATGTATCTTATACTATTTTTTTCAAATTTTTATAGGTGACACTCTGCCAGAAACTTCTCTAAGGCACAAAATAAACATGGTGAATTTACTCTATAGTGAATAATTTATAGCCTTATTTTTATGTTAAAGCAAAACAAAATATTATAAATTAAAAAAGAATATATTCTAAAATAAACAGAGTGCAAAATTTGCTCAAATTATTAAGGTAAAATACAAAACCTCAATCAATAATGTATTTGCTAGAGCCACTTAGGACTAAAGCAGTAAGTCTAGCCTGTTTATTTTAAGGGCTGAAAGTGAAGCTTGCAGAAGCTTAATGACTTGTCTAAGTCATAAACTACTCATAATCATTGTTAAAGAAAAATTATTATGACACTTGTTTATAATAGTAAGGAAGACTTTATGCAATACTATTGTAATAGAAGGCAAGATTGAGTTCAACTCTGAATACAGCAAAGACAGCTGGGAATTTATAGCCAGAGTGAGAGGGTCTGTAGATGGAAAATTACTTAAAGGGGATATCAAGGGTACAGGATTATTGCTAAACTGGCTTAGCAGGATTTTTGCTAAAAATAGGCTAAGGTGGAAGCCTAGTAGAGAAGAAGGTTCAGAAGAGTCAGACTAAAGTGGGCCTTTATTGCTCTGGGCTTTATTTTCTATTCTGTTATTCTCTTTTCTTCTATCCAGTTGTATCTTCTCCCAAGAGTTTGCTCTGGCTATTTAACAAAACCAGTGTTTGGTTGGGAGAAAAGAAAAATGGTAAGTATGGCAGAGTTTAAAATACTATCATGTACTTTGGAAGATTTTTTTAAAAGATGTTATTATTGATTTAGGAATAGGAAAGGATAAGGAAAGAGATATAGAAATATCAATGGTGAGAGAGAATCGCCTCCGGCATGCCCTCTGCTGAGGATCGAGCCTACAACCTGGGCATGTGCCCTGACCAGGAATTGAACCGTGACCTTCTAGTTCATGGGTGGATGCTCAACCACGGAGCCACACCATCCGGGCTGGAAGATTTTTTAATAGTTGAAACAAAGATATAAAAATATGTTCCCTGACTTCTAAAATATTTGTAAGAAAACAAAAGCATGCTTCCCATAAAATGATTTAAAGGACTTTTGAAATGATTGTCCTTAAATATCTGTCAGGAAATTGTACAAGTTTTGACTTTAACCATCTACTTCCTACCCAAATAGAAAGCATGAAATGATGCTTCTGCTAAAAATGGTGGGACTTTGCTTTAATCCCTCTTCTCTCAATTTTAAAAACAAATTCCAAGAGGCCAAAGAAAACATATTATTTTGAAAATGTAGTTCATTTCTCAAAGATGTTATTATTTCCTTCATCATTCAGGATGAGGTTTCATGTAGTAGCCCATGCAATTTTTACAGCTACACATATGGTCTGAGGACAACACAGTCACGGTCCAGAGAAAACCTCGAGACAACATCATGGCATCCACTGCTTCACGTAAGTGGGCTGGTACTAATTTTTTTATATATCTGGGAAACCGTATAAAACAATCTCCTTAATTTAAGTATCTTGGAGCACTATTTTTTTACAGGAACCAAATAAAAAGAAGTTCATGTAAGGTCTATTATCTTAAAAAAAATTAGTACTAAAATTTTGATTGCCAATTTGCACTATATTTATGTCTTGTTATGGAAGGTTCAATTATCTCTTTATGTGCCTTGGCTTCTGGTTTTAAGGCGGGTAACCATTTTTTCCCTTGGAAGAGATGGGATTTGAGATGGGGCCAAGAAAAACTAAAGAGGCTAGGAAGCACTTACAGATGGAGATAATTAGCATATTTAAAATAGGCCAGCCAGATTTTCTTTTTCTTTCTTTCTTTCTTTCTTTTTTTTTTTTTTAAATCAGGAAGTAGAGGGGTAAATGCTCTCTCTGGCAAGACTATAGAAGCTGTCTGGACAGAGGATATGTGATTCAAACTCTGGTATGAGAATGGTATTTTCCTTGAACCAGGTTTCAAAAGACTGAAAATAGGAGTTCCTTTTACTGGGAACGATGGAGTTAGCAGGCTTTGTAGGGGCCTCCCTTGAAATTCTGCTCCAAGACCACTGTTTTGAATTTGCTTAAAAGTCATAGAATGGGAGACTTTGGGTTTTAGTAGGCACAGGATAAACATCGAGAACTCTATTGCTTCCAGTATAATGCCTGGTAGCGGAAGTGGCATTTCTGATCCACCTCCCATTAAAAGAGGGATTACAGAAGAAGGTGGTGGTAGGTGGGAAAGCCCCAAAAGAGAACTGCAGGGGCTATTTTGTCAATCCTAAAGCAAAGGCCAGCTGATCTAAATCCAGGCTCTGTCAATGGGGTATGTTTAATTGCCAGATAATTCACTTGAGGTTTCCTGAAGTTCTGATTCACAGAGTCAGCCCTTCAAATAATACGTTTCACTTATTCTCTGAAGTGTACTGTTGTTCAAAATAGACTTACAAGGTGTTTGTCCTGTAGCAGGTCTTTTCAGTGGGTGGTCTGGTCACTGGTATCAATATGATATCATCTGTGTGGGCCAGGGGAATTGCAACATTTACTAAAAATTAGTAACTCTTCAATTCTCAGGGTCATCTGGAAGTGTAGTTACCTACCTCCTGCTGACTGTACTTCCCACAGATTTTACAAATACAACTTGTTAACCATTGCTGTCTCATAAAGCTTTGAAGCCTCCCAGCCTAGGGAACATGGTTAACTTCTCTCCTCTTAGCCAGAGTTTATCTTCTTCCTCCCCACTTATGCGCCCAAAGGTAGAATGGATGCCACTGGAGAGAAGGGAGAGTTAAGGTAACAAGAGTTCTTTGACTATTCATATAGTTACAGCATTACCTGGCCATGGCTACTGCTTAAGGATATTTCTATTAAGGAACACGTTGGTGGGTTATTTTGAAAACCCATTCAATTGCTTGGTAGCAGACACTTGAAGTTTTCTGGATCTGGATGCCTCTACATTACCTGGTTACTCATGCTTTACTTAGCCCCTAGCAATCTAGCAATACCTTCTTCCAACTTCTCTCTGCAGCCCTTTTAAAAGGACCTAGGATGCCTCCAGATCCACATTTTCTCACTCAGGGCTCACACCACACCGACAGGAAACAGCTGCTGTTAGCCCCAATGAATCCTAGGAGCGATGAAGGTGTCCTAACACCGCTCCTCCTTCAGCTTGTTGGTCACAGTGATCCAGCCAATCGATCACCTTGAAAATTTCTCTGGGAGAGTCAGGTACCAGGCCATTGCATCCTTCAACCTTATGAAACACAGATCAGACTTTCCTGGAGTCTGTTTTAAAGGTCTGGCTTAAGGTGAGGGGCGGACATTCCTCAAAATTTGTCCTGTGGAGGGCATGGACTCTCGGTACTGCTCTCCAAATAAATCCTGCTAAAAAGTTATATTTCAGCCTCCTTCTCTATCCTTTCATATTTCTGATAAGAGTGAAGAGTGGAAGAATAATCTACTAGCTCTCAGTCTTTTACTTTTCAATACTGGCCCACCACTTCAATTTGGAATAAGTCTCTGTTTTTTTCAATCAAATCTTCCATCCCACCATCCTGTTACAAAGTATTGCATATGTTGTATATTTAGTATTTTCCACTTTTACATATAACCCAAACTCCCAAGCCTCACCAGACTGGGAGAATAAAATTAAGTTGCAGTCTATTTATATGCCCCAACTATGAATTCCAACTGGTTTGCCGACTAGCAATTAGCACATCTTTAAGTGTCCCCAAGCTATTTTTGGGGATTCCCCAAAAGGATGCCACACACATGCCCACAAACCAGTCTGCAACTGCATGGCATCTGCTTTTCCTTTCTTTTCTACTCTGGCTTATAATTTTGCACATTCTCCACCTACAGACTTGAGGCGTGTCAGGTCACTGCTGGTTTCCAAGGCGAGATGGGGAAATGGCTTCCTCTCCAATTGTGTGCCACATTCGGTTCCAGGACTCTAAAATGGCTCTTCCTTCCCAGAAATTACCTTTTGGCAGTCTCCTACTTCCCACAAGCCATCCCAATTGCTCCTAAAATGATAGTGCCATTATTTTTCAGACTGCTGCTTTTTTTTTTTTTATCCTCACCTGAGGACATGTTGTTGCTTTTAAATTTATTTTGAGAGAGAGAGGAAGGGAGAGAGAAACATCAATGTGAGAAAGAAACATCAATAGGATGCCTCCTGTGTGCACCCCAACCGAGGATCAAACTCGTGACCTAGGTATGTGCCCTGACCAGGAATTGAACCAACAGCCTTTTGGTGTATGAGATAATGCTCCAACCAATTGAGCAAGCCAACCAGGGCTTACTGCCACTTTTCTGACCTTGGGCATATAACCCAGACTAAGTTTATCAAATAATCACTCCCATCCTTATCTTCCCTCTCAACCACAGATGCCAACATCCCCAAAACTCTTTCTCCTCTCCCTCATGTCCCAGTCCAAAACAGAAGTTTTCAAGTTCATTAATGCTTGAGAAGAAAAGGGAGGCGAAAGTCTTATTAATAACCTATGAGCCAATGCCCTGTTGGCTAAGGATGTCTGACCTTGTTTTTTTATACTTTCTAAATTCAAATCTCTTTTGGGCCCTGGGCAGGTAGCTCAGTTGCTTACAGCATCATCCCAATACACTAAGTTTGCAGGTTCAATCCTTGGTCAGGGCGCATATAAGAATCAACCAATGAATGCATAAATAAGTGGAACAATAAATTACTGTTTCTCTTGCTCTCTCTCTCTCCCCAACCCCCTTTCTCTTTCCTTCTCCTTCCCTCTCTCTTTCTAAAATCAATAAAATAAAATAAAAATTACTCTTTTTTGGACTTCTGGTCAAGATGGTAGCCTAGGTAAATGCTGTGCTCACCCCCTCCCATGACCACATCAAAATTATAACTAAACTACAGAACAACCAGCACTGAGAACCACCCTAAGTCTAACTGAACAGAAGCCCTACAACCCAGGATATACTGAAGAAGCCACATAGAGACTTGTAGGAGGTGTGGAGACTTGTTGAAAAGTCAAGCCCCAGACCCACGATGTGACAGTTAAGAAATAGGAGGTTTATCTCAGCTGAGAAGGTCTCCCTTGAGAAGGAAGAGATCCCAGCCCCACACAGGCCCTTCCCTCAGCCCAGGATTCCAGTGCCAGGAATAGAATTCTCCATAACTTCTGGCTGTGAAAACCAGGTAGGCTTGTGGCTAAGTCAGATGGAATGCTAATGGGGACCAGGTGTTCCTCTTAAAGGGCTAGCCTGTGTAGGGACTTAGATTTGCTCACTCTGAGCTCCAGCACTGAGGCAGCAGTTTTAAAAGCACCAGGGACATACAGGGAGAAACTGAACTCTCTGGTTTTAGGGTGTGGGCTGAAGGGGCAGGTACCATTTTCCCTTTACTGAGCCCTCTCAACACAGAGCCAGCAGGCATGTGCCATATCCGAGACTCCATCCACCTGGCTTACACTGTTTGCCCGCCCTGGTGATTCTCTGAGGCCCCACCACATACAACTTGAAGGCCCACCCAAGTGCTTCAATACAAATGACCTGTCTTAGTTCACACTGTGAACTTCCCTTAAATCTCTGAAAGGTTCACAGATGCCAAGCAAGTAGCATCTGGGTTCGGAGTGACCCACACTCCTCACTAAGCAGCCCCAAGCCCGACATTAGTGGCAACTAGCCTCAATTCACAGATTATCTTCACCCAGGTGCTTCAAAGCCCAGAACAGGCACCAACCATTTGTAGATTACTCTGTAGCTCATATCAGGTGATCCAAGGCCAGGCACAGGCAATAGGTGACATTAGCCTACACTAGATCCACTCCTAAGAGACCTCAGAACCCACACACTCAGTGGTCAGCTTTAGACCACACCAGAGCACCACTTAACCACCTCTATAAATAACTCACAAAAAGAGGAGATTAGAAAAGGGGGCTCTTCACAAATCTCATGCAGATGGGAGAGAGAAAAGGGCTAGAGCTGTGGCCCTCAATATATTAATGATCATGAAAGAGTTGGCTAGCCCTTCTGCAGGAGCGAACATTTTAAATGTAAGTGAGAAGGGTAAATTAAACATTTTGTTTGATAGTGATATCTCATTTTAAAGAACGATGAGATATCAGGAATTTAATATCAACATTGTCCTATTCTTTTAGGTATAGAGACCACCTGGGTAATCATTGTGCTGACTCAAAATTCTTGGGCCCAGATATGACTGAGGAGAGAAAGTGGAGAAGAGAAAAGAGGGGTCAGTCATAAATTTTGAAGGAAATTCCAGAAATGACACATGAGTAGGTCTTATATCAAACTATTGTGCAGGTGAGTTGCTGTGTTGATAATGCTTATTTATATGGTTGTTAGGGAAATTATATATAAACTAGAGGCCCAGGGCACGGAATTTGTGTACTGCGGGTGGGGAATGTCCCTTAGCCCAGCCTAGAACCTCTCCAATCTGGGACCCCTCAAGGGATGTCTGACTGCCAGTTTAGGCCCAATTCTGGTAGGATCGGGCCTAAACGGGCAGTCAGATATCCCTCTCACAATCCAGGACTACTGGCTCCAAACTGCTCACCTGCCTGCCTCCCTGATTGCCCCTAACTGCTTCTGCCTGCCAGCCTGATCACCCCCTAACCACTACCCTGCCAGCCTAATTGATGTTTAACTGCTCCCCTGCCAGCCTGTTTGCCCCCAACTTCCTTCTCTGCTGGCCTGGTCACCCCTAACTGCCCTCCCCTGCTGGCCTGATGGCTCCCAACTGCCCTCCTTTGCAGGGCCTGGAACCTCCCAATGGCCCTCCCCTGCTAGCCATCTCGTGGTGGCCATCTTGTGTCCACATGGGGGCAGGATCTTTGACCACATGGGATCTGCCCTCTTGTGTGTTAGAGTGATGGTCAATCTGCAATTTACTCTTTTATTAGATAGGATAGAGGCCTGGTGTATGGGTGGGGGCCAGCTTGTTTGCCCTGAAGAGTATCCCAGATCAGGATGGGGGGGGGTGGTTACCTTGGGGTGAGGGGCAGCCTGGGCAAGGTGCCTGTGGAGGTTTGCAGGCCGGCCACACACCCCAGCGACCCAAGCGGAGGCCCTGGGATTTGGGATTAATTTATGTCTACAATTGAAACTTTATATCCTGGAGCGGAGCCAAGCCTTCTGCTAGCTCTGTGGCAGCAGCCATTTCTGTTTGAAACTTTGTAGCCTAGAGTGGAGGCCTAGGCCAGCAACAGCAGGCTGAAAGCTTGGCTTCCTCTGTTGCTGGGGAAACCCAAGCCTTCCTCTTGCTCTCAGTGGTGGCAGCTATCTTGGTTGGGGTTTATTTGCATAATCTGCTCCTGATTGGCTGGTGGGTGTGGCTGGCGGGTGTGGCTAAGGTATGGTCGAATTTGCATATTACTCTTTTATTAGATAGGATATTTTATAATAATATCTGGCATAGAGTAAGTCAAGTAATAAGTATAACTACTATTATAATTATGATATAATCATGATATTTGTCTTATATACTTGGATTTTTTAAAAGAAGACCTTGAGACAAGGATTCTTGAGCAAATGATTCCAGTTAGGGAGAGAGGGTAGTAGGCATTACAGTCAAGGAATCCAAGCTCTGATGGACTCAGAAAAATTCTCAGTTCCAACCTGATTCTCTGAGGCTCTCTGAAACATAAATTATGCCTCAGCATTTGTCCTGCCTTGAGGCCAGGTAGTTGAGCTTTCATGCTTCCACACCTCAGTCATCAGCTACTGGATGCTCTGGTCACTTCTTGCTGTCTGCATACTATCATAGCAGCTCCAATAGGCAAAGGGGAGTCTCTGAAGATGGTTATAGGACCAAGCAATTAGAAGCAGAGCACACAGACGCTAAGGATGGACACAGAGAACAGAGAAAAGGGACCCAGGGCAATGTGGACAGAGCAATATCAGTGTTTGCTCCAGGATAACAAGGATATTGTTCAGTTGCAGAAGCTCCCCATGAGCCACCTTTACTGTTTAATATATATTCAATCAGTCAGGTATTGGCCATGAAATAAAGGTATGCTCACTCAGGCAACACTTGCATCCCCATCTCTGTTTCCTGACACTGACAAACAGACGAAACTTTTTCTACCCAAAGCATTGTTCTTAACATAATACATGTAGCTTTAAAAAACAGTTGCTAGATTAAGGCCAGAGGGATAGCGATATGAGAGATCCCTTCAGTCTCTCCCCCTGAAACATCAACAAGTTAATAAACTATAACTCAACAAAGGATTCCCTGCTCCATATAGCAGCACACCTGAGAGACCCTGCCCAATGGTGAAGTGAGAAGGGAGGTCAGCCCAGATGGCTACTGACACAGCCAGTGCTGTAAGCAGGAACTGGTGACTGGCTCAACCTGGAGAGGGGAGGGAGCTGGTGGTAGCAGGCAAGTCCATGAGCCAGGAAGCACAAAGAGTCTCAGTGGGAACAGCAGCTGAGCTAGCAAAAGACTCCAGGGCAAGGACACAGCATAGGGTCTGCCGCAGCTGTCTGCTATCAGGCAGTGGTGTTTCAAAGAAATGAAGCTACATAGCCCTGCCATCCCCTGGACTCGCAAAACTCACCTCCAGTTGCCTTGGTGTCGGTGAAGGACACATTATCTGTAAACACAGAGCTATTGCAGTAGAATCACTGTTCCCCTCTGTGATCCCCAAGTGGGGCATGTGTTAGAGAGACCCCGTGGAGGTCCAGGGTCACCATTATGATGACAAAACTATCCCACCTCCAAGCAGTACTGCTGAACTGTCTGATGTAAGCCAAAGAGGGCACCAAGATAAAAATCTTGTGATTCGGCACCACCTGCTGGAAAATACTAGAAAGAGCGCTTCAGAGAAAGCTGTTAGAGAAAGGTCAATAATACAATAGATGCTTAGGCAAAAAAGATCAGCAAATACCATGAATAAACATGATAATGAGGAAACTCAGAAAGAAAAATATCCAGAGAGCAAGTTGGAACACATAGAAACATGTTATATAAATTACAGAGAACTTAAGATAGCAGCTCTGAAAATATTCAACAAGTGGCAAGAAAATACAGCCAGGCAACTCAATGCACTCAGAAAACATATTAATGAACAAAATGAGTACTTTATCAAAGGGTTTAAAACTTTAAAAGGAACCAATCAGGAATCCTGAAAATGCAGCATGCAATTAAGAAGATTAGAGAGTACTGCTGAGCATAGGAGACAAAGCCAACAAGATGGAGGAAAGGGTTAGTGATATCAAAGATATAAATCTAGAAATGACACAGAGGGAAAAGAGACTTGAGCATAAAAAGAAAATGAAAGAGCCCTGGTTGGTGTTGTTCAGTGGTTAGTGTGTCAACCTGCACACTGAATGGTCATGGGTTCTGTTCCTGGTCAAGGGCACACACCTGGTTGCAGGTTGATCCCTGGTCCCGGTCAGTGCATGTGCAGGAGGCAACCAATCAATGTGTCTTACATTGATGTTTCTCTCTCTTTTTCCCCCTCCATCTCTCTTTTCTACTCTATCTGAAAGCAATGGAAAAATATCCTTGGGTGAGGATTAACAACAAAAAAGAAAGTGCTCTTTGAGAACTATCTGACTCCATCAAAAAAAATCAGTGTAAGAATCATAGACGTACCAGAAGAAGAGAGGAAGAAAGGAACGGAGAAGAGAGGGCCTACTCAAACAGTGAATGAGAATTTTCCAAACCTGTGAAAAGACCCAGCTAGATTTTTGAATCCAAGAAGCAAACAGAATACCTAATTACCTCAATCCAAAAAGACCCTCTCTAAAGCACATTGTATTAAAACTGTCAAAAATTAATGACAAAGAAAAAATTCTCAGAGTAGTCAGGGAAAATCAGGAAGTGACCTACAAAAGAAAACTCCTCAGAATTTCATCTGACTTCTTAGCAGAAACTCTACAAGCCAAAAGATAATGGAACCAAATATTCAAATGACTGAAATATAGAAATTACCAGCAAAGAATAATGTATCCAGCAAAGTTATCCTTTAAGTATGAAAGAGAAATAAAAACTTTCCCAGACATACCGAAGCTGAAGGGTTTTATCATTAGAAAACCTCCATTGCAGAAAATACTCAAGGGAATTATTCTACCTGAAACAAAGAACGTAAGGTTACCATGCTATGAGTAAGATCACCAAAAACTTACATTATAAGCAGCGGTAATTTGTGACAACAAAAACATAAGAGGGGAGGGGGTAAAGGTCTGAACTGGCAAAAGAGGATGGAGAACAGGTGCACTCAAAAGAAAAAAAAATATTACATATAACTTTATTTTTTTATAAACCTAAAGGTAACTACACACACAAAAAAAAAACAAAATTAAGACACATAGCTTTAAAACAGAGGAAAGAAAAATGGAACACCACCAAACAAAAACAACAGACAGAACCACACACAAAAAGAACCAAAGGATGCACAGAGCTACCAGAAAACAAAAATAAAATGGCTATAGAAAATCCTCACACTAATTACCCTAAACAGAAATGGACTGAATTCACCAATAAAGAGGCCCAGATTAGCACAATGAATTTAAAAAAAAAAACAACTCAACCATAATACTGCCTTCAAGAGAAATGTGTAAGCTGCAAAGATAAAGATAGATTTAAAGTGAAAGGTTGGAAATGATTCTTGAAGCAAATAACATCCATAGAAAAGAAGGTGTAGCCATACTTATATCTGACAAAATAGATTTTAAGGTAATGAGAGACAAAGATGGATATTTTATGATGATAAAGGGGACACTACATCAAGAAAACATAACAGTTCTTAATATGTATACACCTAATCAGGAAATACCAGAATATATAAAGCTTCTACTCACAGAACTAAGGGAAGAATCAGATCAAAACACAGTCATATTTGGGAATCTTAATACTTCATCGAATGCTCCAGATAGATCAACCAAACAGGCCTTAAATGAAACTCTAGACCAAAGAAACATAATTGACATTTACAAGCCTTTTATCCAAGAACATCAGCTTATACTCTCCTCTCCAGTGAACATGGAACATTCTCAAGGATAGGCCATATAATGGATCACAAAGCTGGTCTCAACCAATTCAAGAAGATTGAAATTATACCAAGCATATTCTCTGACCACAATGCCTTGAAATTAGAAATCAACTCTGAAAAGGAAATAAAGAAACCCACAAATATGTGGATATTAAACAACATATTCAAAAAAAATGATTGGGTAAAAGAAAAAATAAAAGGTGAGATCAAAAGATATGGAGAGACAAATGGGAATGACAACACAATATATCAAAACTTTTGGGATGCAATGAAAGCAGTAATGAGAGGGAATTATATATCACTAGGGACCCAGTGCATGAAGTTTGTGCACTGGGGGTGGGTGATTCCTCAGCCCAACCTGCCCCCTCACACATACTGGGAGCCCTCAGGAGATGTCCTACTGACCCCTCACACCTAGCTGAAGCTTTAGGCCTTGGGCACCCAGCCATCACCCTGCAATGGGGCTGATAGCTAGCTCTGCTCCAGCTGCCTCAGACCTGCCCACCCAGCCCTGGCCTTAGCCCCAGCTGCTGGCAACCACCTGACCACCAGCGACCATCCAGCCTTGGGGGCCGGTGCTCACCGGCGCTTCGGCTCCGCCCCCCCAAGCCCAGGCCGTAGCCCCAGTGGCGACCACCCAGCCCCAGGAGCACACTGCACTTGGCAGCTGCATGCGCTGGACTCCTGTCCTGTGCACAGTGGCCACCCCCCCCCAGCCTTGTGCACACTGTGGCCCTGCCCCCCAATGGCCTCCCGTGTGCTGTGGCCCTACCCACCCCCCCGCCTCACGCCACTTGGCCTCGCTCTCCTGCCTCATTCCGCTCAGCCCCACCCCCTGCCTTGCATTGCTTGGCCCCGCCCCTTGCTCCTGATTGGCTGGTAGCATAGCGAAGGTATGGTCAAATTTGCATATTACTCTTTTATTAGATAGGAGGATTACAGACCTATCTCAAGAAACAAGATAAATATTAAAGTACTAGAAAAAGAAGAACAAAAGCAACTCAAAGTGAGCAATGGAAAGAAAAGAATAAAAATTCATGCAGAATTGAATGAAATAGAAAACAAAAAGACTATACATAAAATTAATACAACAAAGAGCAGGTTCTTTGAAAAGATTAATAAAATTGACAAACCCTGGGTCAGACTCACTAATGGAAAAGAGAAAAGACCCATGTAAACAAAATCAGAAATGAAAGAGAGAAAGTCACCACGGACATCACATTATACAAAGGATCATACTAAAATACTATGAAGGACTATACATCACCAAATTCAATAATCTAGAAGAAATGTATAAATTTCTAGAAATGTATAATCTTCTTAGACTAAATTATGAAGAATTGGAAAGTCTAGACAGATCAGCGGTGAGGAAATTGAAAAAATCATCAAAAAAAAAAAACTCTAAAAAATAAAAGTCCAGGACCAGATGGCTTCACAAGTGAATTCTACAAAACACCAAAAGAAGATTTAAAACCTAATCTTCTCGAGCTCTCCCAAGAAACTGGTTATACTGCCTAACACATTTTATGAGGCCAACATAGCCTGATACCAAAACCTGGCAGGGATTACACACACAAAATAAAACTATAGACCAATATCTCTGATGAATACTGATCCAAAAATCTTAAGCAAAATAGCAAAATACTAGCAAATCAAATACAACAGTACCTCAAAAAAATGATATATCACAGTTAAGTGGGATTCATTCCTGGGGTACAAGGATGGTTCAACATATGCAAATAAACAAAAGAAAGATGAAATAGTATGATCTTATCAATAGATGCAGAAAAAGCATTTGATAAGATACACAATCTATTTATGATTAAAACACTCAATAAAATAGGAATAGAAGGAAAGGCCTCAACATAATAAAGCCCATAGATGATAAACCTTCAGCCAATATTATACTCAATGGAGAAAAACTGAAAGTTTTTCCTCTAAAATCAGGAACAAGACAAGGATGCCCAATCTCACCACTCTTGTTCAACATAATGCTGGAAGTCCTAGCCAGAGCAATAAGAGAAAGAAATAAAAGGCATCCAAATTGGAAGGAAGAAACAAAACTGTCACTTTTTGCAGATAACATGATTCTGTATAGAGAAAATCCTAAAGATTCCACCAGAAAACCCTACACAAAACTATTAGAAACAATAAACAAGCATAGTAAAGTTGTAGGATACAAAATCAAACTGCAGAAATCCACTGCCTTCCTGTATACTAACAAGGAAACTTCAGGAAGGAAATGAAAAAAAAATATTTCTTTTGCAATTACAGCCAAAAGAGTAAATACCCAGGAATAAGTTTAACAAAGAATATGAGAGACCTATATTATGAAAACTATAAAACATTATTTAAAGAAATTGAAAAAGAGACAACAAGATGGAAAAACTATCTTGTGTTCATAGATTGGAAGAATCAAAATAGTTAAAATGGACATATTACCCAAAGCAATATATAGTTAATGCAATCCCCATCAAAATCCCAATGTCATTATTTAAAGAAATAGAATAAAAATCATCAGTTTTATGTAGAACCACAAAAGAACCTGAATAGCCAACACAATCCTGAGAAAAAGAATGAAGCCAGAAGTCTCACACTACTTGACTTTAAATTATACTACTGAATTATGATAATCAAAACAGCATGGAATTGGCAGAAAAGCAGACACATAGACCAATGGAACATAATTGAGAGCTCAGATATAAAACCACATGTATATGGGCAGATAATTTTCAACAAAGGAGCCAGAAACTTACTATGCAGTAAATAAAGTCTCTTCAATAAGTGGTGCTTGAAAAATTAGAAAATTACATGTAAAGAATGAAACTGGATTACAGTTTGTCCCCATGTACAAATATTAACTCAAAATGGATCAAAGACCAAATATAAAACCTTAAGCAATAAATTACATAAAAGAAAGCATAGATATTAAACTTATGGACCTTGGTCACAGAGAATATTTTATGAACTTGAACTTGGTCATAGAGAATATTTTATGAACAAAGACAAGGAAAGCAAAGGCAAAAATAAGTGAAAGGCGTATATCAAACAATAAAGTTTCTGCACAGCCAAAGAAACCCACAATAAAACAAAGGGCCAGCCAGCCAGCCAAATGGGAGATGATATTTGCAAACAGTCGCTCTGACAAAGGTTTAATATCAAAATATATTTAAAAACTCATAAAACTCAACACCAAACAAGCAGTACAATTAAAAAATGGGCAGAGGACCTGAACAAACACCTCTCTGAGAAAGACATACAAACAACCACAGATAAATAAAAATATGTTCAATCTCACTAGCAATTAAGGAAATGCAAATTAAAACAACAATGAGATACCACCTCATATCTGTTAGAGTGGCTATTATCAACAACACTAGGGACCCGGTGCACAACATTCATGCATTGGGGAGGAAGTCCCTCAGCCCGGCCCGTGCCCTCCCACAGTCTGGGATTCCCTTGGGGGATGTCTACCTTGGAGGGGTCCTTAGTGATGCTATGGAGGCAGGACAGGCTCCCATCACCTCCGCTGCGCTCCCCAGCCACCACCACCACTGCGCTCATCAGCTGTGAGCCTGGCTTCTGGTTGAGTGGCACTCCCCCTGTGGGAGCCCACTGACCACCAGGGGACAATTCCTGTGTTGAGTGTCTGCCCCCTGGTGATCAGTGTGTGTCATAGCAATAGGCCATTCTGCCATTCTGTCCATTTGCATATTGGCCTTTTATTATATAAGACAAGGAATAAGAAGTGTTGAAGTAGTTGTGAGGGAAAGGGAACTCTCTCTCTCTCTCTCTCTCTCTCTCTCTCTCTCTCTCTCTCTCTCTCCCTCTCTCTCGTTTTACAAAACATTAAACCATTTTCCTACAATTGAATAAGCCCATGGGTGGATGGCATGTAATGTTTGATATTCCAGTTATTTTATAATAATGTAGCTGAGTTAACTGACATGTAATATCTAGCCCATTTTCTCGTGTTTAAATTTAAAACAAAAACAAAAAATGGAAAGATATAAAGCCACCTGAAAACCTAATGAGTTATGACATCTAAGAAATTCTCTCAATTTCACTGTCATACCAGAATACTTTTATATTAACTATGAACCACAACTAGAAGAACAGTTCTTGGTATCTGGAAATTTTCATTGCTCTAGTGGAATTTGACATACAAAAAAATACAATTTAGTATAAACTTTGCTATTTTCCATTGGCTAGGAAACCAATCAATAAACAGCTACCACATTAAATTTACAATGACAGGTTAATGAAGAAAAACACACACACACACACACACACACACACACACACACACACACACGTACACACAAATACCATAATTAGAGTATGTGCAATTTTTTGAGGAATAATAGCATTTGTTGTGATACTTATCTTTCTCTGAGATACTTATCTTTCTCTGACTGGCTTATTTCACTTAACATACTGCTCTCCAGGTCCACCCATGCTGTTGCAAATGGTAAGAGGTCTTTCTTTTTTATAACTGCTTAGTATTCCATTGTATGGATGTAGCACAGGTTTTGAATCCACTCACCTGTTGATGGGCACTTAGGCTGTTCTGAGTCTTAGCTATTGTAAATTGTGCTGTTATGAACATAGGGGTGCATTTATTCTTTCTGACTGGCATTTCTGATTTCTTAGGAATAAAGCAGACGGGGTGGGGGAGTAGAAATAGGTCAACCAATGAATTTGTATGCATATATTCATAACCAATGGATACAAACAATAGGGTGGTGAAGTCCTGGGCAAAGGAAAGGGGCAGGCATGTATTGAAAGAGGTCAATGGACGGAAAAATGAGATATATGTAATACTTTCACCAATAAAGATTTAAAAATAGTATTTGTTGCAATGGTTTTCATTTATTTAAAATAATTTTTTTTCAAAATGAGGAAGGGAACCTTAGAATGCAGTAGTAAAGCTAAAACAAATATACAGGAGTGGGCAAAAGTAGATTTACAGTTATTCCTATGGGAAAAGACAGGCAGATTAAGATGATTACAATAGCTTTATTGACTCTGCGTTTCACATGCAACCATAAAGCTACTTTTGCACACCCCTTGTATAATACATTATGTAGCTGAAAAATATATATCAATATTTCATAGCTGTATTGTTGTTCAGTTGAGTATCATGTAACACTTTAAAAATATAAAATAGATGGTTCAGCAAGATTCCTGCTGCCAGAAAAAAAAATATTACCAAGTGGTTCCTGTAGATAAGTGCCTGGAGTATGACCTGGGAGCAGCCTTTCTCAATTCTAGAACCTTCACCTGGTTCATTTCTTCCCATGAAGGCTTTCCCTAAAAATTATAATAGACCTGCAGGAAGACAAGTCTAGCAATCTGATTCCATGCTTTTTTATGTAACATTTGCCGAAGTAAAATGCCTTAAGTGAGATAGAACCATCTCTTTTTACTCTGATCTCTCCACCTTACTCTTCTATCTTGCTGAATATGTTGGGGTTTATGCAACATTTTTTAGGTTTTACTAAGCAGAGATTGAGTTGGGAACATGACATTTTAACTGCAATTTGCAAATACATTTTGGAGTGTTTCAATAAAACAAGTTGGAAATAACAGATTTCAAATGTTCTCATATAGAAGGGGTAACTTTTTGACATCTTTAAATGTATTCATTAAATAAATGAAAAAATTTATAATTAATAAAACAGAAAGCTTGGGGGTCACATATATGGTGACAGAAGATGATTTGACTTTGGGTGGTGAGCACACAAGAAAAAATTTTTACAATAAAAGTAATGAATAGACAGATTATTTTGTATTCCAAATAACAAGAAAGCACAAATTTTATTAACACATTGGTAAACATTTAAAATTCTTCCTCATATGACATGAAATATGGATATCAATGAATATGTATATACTAGAAGCCGCATGCACAAAATTCGTGCATGGGGTGAGGGAGTCTCTCAGCCCAGCCTGCACTCTCTAGCGACCTGGGACCCTGCATGCACTAGTGACCATACTTTTCATACAGGCGAAAGGCATCTTGCTGTGAATGGGCAGCTACATTTTTTTGCTCTGATTATAAAAAGGAGTACATAACATGATCCTTCTGAGGCAGTAGTACCATTTCCCCATCTTACAGAAATCAGGGCTGACCACAAAATCTGCAAGCCAGAGTCCATGCAAGTCATCGCTGCATCACCCTGTTTTTTCAGTGTTAGAGTAGCCATGCCAGGTTTTAATTTTTAAATCTAAGAGACTGTTCCCAATAATAGGGTAGGGTCCCTAGGCCTGGCCAGCGATCAGGATCGTCTGTGGGGTGACCAGCAGACGGGACAATCGGGGGGCCTCTGCTGGCACCCACCTTGTCTGGAGGCCTGGCACTGCCCACTGGCCAGCCCTGCCTCCTGATCACTGTTGCTCTCACCTCCCTCCTTAAGGGGCAGATGCTCAATGCCGGAGTTGCCTCCTGTGTGGAGTGTCCACCCCTCGGTGGTCAGACCAGCTGTTCTGCCGTTCAGTTGATTTGCGTATTAGGATTTTATTATAGAGGATTCGTAAAATCACCTGATGGACTTATGAAAACGCAAGTTGCTAAATCAGTAGCTCTGGGCAGGTGGGGGTGGAGGCAGTGGGGAGTTGAAAAGGAGAAAGTTTGCATTTCTAATTGGTTCCTGGGTGATGCTGATGCTGCTGATTCAGGGGCAACACTAAGAGAAACACTGCTTTTCTTAGATAATTATCTTACCTTTCTTCTTTTTTTCTTTCTTGTAGTAAACTTAGTAGCCTGTCCCATCCATAGTTTATTTTTTAAATATATTTTATTAATTTTTTACAGAAAGGAAGGGAGAAGGTTAGAGGGTTAAAAACATCAATGAGAGAGAAACATTGATCAGCTGCCTTCTGCATACTCCCTACTGAGGAGATGCCTGCAACCAAGGTACATGCCCTTGACCAGAATTGAACTTGGGACCCTTCAGTCCATAGGCTGTTGCACTATCCACTGAGCCAAACTAGTTAGGGCCCATCCATCCTTTAAACACAACTGTCAATAAATATTGTCATATATAAATATTGAAAATATTCTGATGGTTTCTGTTTATTTATCCTTTCCTTTTTTTTTAAAATAGAAATCCTTGTCTTTAGAATAAGTTTACTGCCACATGTCATCCTATATCAATTAGTTTCTGACTTTAGTGGGTACATATTTCAATTTTGATTAATTTAGATGGAAAATTCCTTCCATGTTCAATATTTCCAAGAGTTTGTATGAAGCTATTTTTTTAAAAAAAGCTTTTATTTCCAAGGATGAAACAAAGCCTGTAAGTCATTGCATAATGAAAGAACTTGTTATTTTCAATATGGTCAAAATGATCATATGACCTAGTATGACTATTATGTTTTCTGAGGGGGGTAGTTATATTTTATGAAATTGAGGTTTGGTTGACTGTTCCAGAGAACCCACAGGAGTGAATTTAGGGCATTCAAGCCATTTTTACTTAGTTGACAAGGTGATAATTGATTCTAGATTACTTGGCACACTCAACTAGCCCTGGCCAATTTCTGAGTTCTACCAGATGTTGGGCACTGTTTTGGGAAAGCTCATGAGTGCTGTGTCACTCCACCGTTGCAGGGAAGCAAAAGATTCCTGTTTAATTTCATCAAAATGTGATTCCTTAGGCATCCCTGGCATATACAGTGCGTTTCTTACTCTCAAGGGAACAGAGACCAATCCACTGACCTGCGCAGTGGTTGCATGTCATTGATTTAAACCCAAAAAGAAAATGTAAGTCAATTCAAATGAAAATTCAACACCTTCCAGAGCAAACTAAATTCCTATTTTTCATTTTTCATTTTACATATAGAGGCCCTGTATGCTTTATAAAGGCAAATGAGATAAGTTTAGTGACTCTTTGACGGAAAAAAAAAAAAAAGCAATTTCACTTGTAACAGAGTACCTTCAAGTAAAGAACTTCCACTTAGGGGAAGATGAAGCACACACACTCTTCCCTATTCCTTCTGCTAAATACAACTAATCACCAGGACATTTACAGAACAAACAAGAAAAATTCTGAAAGGCTGAGAGATGACAAGGTGGATACCTCAGTACTCGAGCAACAGCAAAGAGATGAGTTTCCAGAGGTTTTTTTGTTGTGTGGTGTGTATTTTTTTTGTATTGTGCTGCCTTGGTTTTTTTGTTTTGTTTTTTGTTTGTTTTGTGTTTGTTTGTTTGTTTGTTTTGCCTAAAATATCTACACACTTGAAATGGTGATGAAGTTAGTTACCTGGAAATGACAATGAATAGAGATCAAATAATTAAAACCCCAATAAAAGTCTCTCATCTCAGCCAAAAGACCAGATAAGGGACATACCAGGAAAACAGAAAATTGTAGACTTGATTTCAGGCAAGCACAACAAAATAAAGTATGAGCTTTAGATAATTGGTTTATAAATTACTATACTAATGTAAAATGTTAATTATAGGACAAACTGGGTGCATAGTATCTGACAACTCTGTACTATCTTCTCAAATATGAAACATTCTGTTAAAATATAGCCTATATTTTAAAATAAGAAGGGAGTAGCTGTTACTAATTAAAACCTAAAAAAAGAGTCAAATCTAGAGTTCCTAACTTATGAAGATGAGTGTGACAACTGACCATCCTGTTATGTGCAAGTAATCAGGCCTAACATTATTTTCACCAAGAATAATCTTCTCTCTCTCTCTCTCTCTCTCTCTCTCTCTCTCTCTCTCTCTCCCTCCTTCCCTCTCTAAATTTTAGATTGTCTTTGACCAAAGAGTAGTGGGTGCGACTATAGAGAAAAATTTTACTTCATTGGAAAACTGCGCACCTTCCTGGCCCTGCTTGGGTTTTTGAATTGTTTTTAAATTTTTACATAATTTTAAATGTTCTTTGGAAATGGCCGTAACTGATGGATAACTCTGTCTTATTGAGGGTTTCATTGGCTTTCTTCTCCATTGTGGAAAAGGAGAGTTTCATTACTTACCTGTAAAAAGGACTGAATCCTGCTACCTTGTTGCACCAATTATCAACCCTTACCCAATTCCTAATTCTCCCAGTTTCCTTCCCTATCCAGCCGATGTTGCCAAGTTTTCTTTTTCCCTCCTGGCTAGGCCTCACTGAGGACAAAAGCCTGACGGCATGGGTTCCTCTGGAGACTCTAGGTTATCTGGTTGTTGGCCTTTCCCTGGGAATCCTAGGGCGCACTGTGAGCTAACGCCTAAAGACACGTATTCACCTTAAAGGACCCAGCACCACAGCTGACCGCACATGGGCCAGGTTTATATTGGGACAAGCTGCAACCTGGGTGTGCAATCTAGACATACTGTTAAGTGAAATATGGCAGAACTTTTCCAGAGATATTTGCCCTGGTTGATTTTAATTAAAGTTTTATAAACTACAAAAGAAAGCTGAATTCATATGTTCCTAATAGAGTTTGACTTAAATTAATAGAAAAATATTTCTGATTTCCAAGCTCCCAGATTTTACCTTTGTAAGTTGTGTTTGTTTGTGCTGCTTTTTAATAGACCATGGGTATTGCAAGGGTTTAGACTAAGATAAGCAATTGGATTATAAATCTGTTTCTAGTGGATTACTTTACTCCATTCACAAAGATTTACATTACTCCACTCACAGGTACCTCTAAAAAAGGAGGGGAAAGATGTAAAGTTACAATACAGCTGTTGGCATATTGTCCTATCTGATTACCTTTTAACCAGAAATAGCTATATTTATGCTAAAATAGTAAACCACCAATAAAATGCCTCAATGCATGAGACAGCATTTTGCTCAGTAACCTATTCTGGGTGAGGGAACAAGTGGAAGATCTCTATCTCAGTCCATCCCTTGCTGTTCCAAAGCTCAGGGTCATTTATTTACACCTTAAACCTGGTTCATGCCTGATAAAGCTGATTTAAAAAGGAACTGAAGGCATTTTATACTTCTATAGATTTTTATCTCAGCTAAGTTTATATATTGCATTTTAACAGCTCTTTCCAAAGAAAGTGTTTGTGATGTTAGAAATCAAAAGACTAAATGTTTTTGTATCCAGCAGCTCTTCTCTGACCCTCCTGTTTTTCAACCTTTTCAAAGACAACTTCATCTTCCTTTTAAATGTGCCTGTGCTCAAATAGAAATATAATTTCCACATATCAAGGGTGTTTCTCAAAGAAAACATCCTGTCTTTTTCTCCATAAAACTTCTATGTCAATCCTAAAGAGTTAAATACAATCATTTATTCCTAATTTCTGTTATGACATGCATTTCAATTTAGTTTTTTTTAAATCATCATCAGAAGATATGTTTATTTATTTATCTATTATTTGTGTGTGTGTGTGTGTGTGTGTGTGTGTGAGAGAGAGAGAGAGAGAGAGAGAGAGAGAGAGAGAGAGAGAGAGAGAGAGAGGCATGGATATGAAAAAAAATGGATTGGTTATCTTCCATTCACAACCCACCAGGAATCAAATCTGCAACCTAAGAATGTGCCATGACCAGGAATTAAATCTACAGCTTTTTGGTGTATGGGATGACACTCCAGCTGAGCCACCAGGCTAGGGCTCAGTTCAATTTTTTTTAAATATCTACTTATATTGATTTCAGAGAGAGAGAGAGAGAGAGAGAGAGAGAGAGAGAGAGAGTCCAGCTGAGCCACCAGGCTAGGGCTCAGTTCAATTTTTTTTAAATATCTACTTATATTGATTTCAGAGAGGGGGGGGAGAAAGAAAGATCAATGATGAGAGAGAATCGTTGATCAGCTGCCTCAAGCACATCCCACACTGGGCATCAAGCCCACAACCGAGGCATGTGCTCTGACCTGAAGTTGAACCATGATCTCCTAATTCATAGGTAGATGGGCTCAGTGCAGTTTTTTAATCTCAAATATGTATTCTGTCCTCCCACTGACTTAGGTTGGAAATGTATGTAAAATGTATGCAGAACTCCATCGGCAACTGTATGCTTTCTTACTCATTTTAAGCATTACCATCGCTCCTGAAATTTGGAGAGAAATTTGCTCCAGAGGTTGATCACATTTCAGAGATAAAGTTACAATTAAGATGATTGTGAGATCTATATCTCCATTATTCAAGTGATGTTGAGTGAACATCAAGGTGATACAATGACTTTCCTTAGTGTATCAGTTTCAGTAGAGGTTATACTTGTCTTTGTTTCTGCAGAGCAAGGTTTCCTGCGTGTACAAGGCCAATGGGTCAGAATGAATCTTATTGCTTATCTATATCACTAGATGGCGCCAGGAGCATCTAAAATAGCTGAGTACTACACACTGGAGTCCTGAAATATTAGTCTTCAGAATTTCCTTAAATTGTAGAGGATTCCATTTCTGAAAGAAAAGCCATTTTTAAAAATGACTTTTAAACATTTTTGTATATCTATCGGTGCAAGTGCTTTCCTTTCCATGTTAAAAAATATCACAGAATTCCATTGAAACTACTTTTTTATTATGTATTTTTTAATTGATTAAAGTATTACAAATGTGTTTTTAGCCCCCAATTGTCCCCTCATCTCCTCAGTCCTGCCCTCACCCTCACCCTGTTGTCTGCATCCATCGCTTATGCTTATATGCATCCATACAAGTCCTTTGGTTGCTCTCTCCCTTATCCCTACCTTCCCTCTGAGGTTTAAGCATCTGATCAATGCTTCTCTCTCTCTAGATCTGGTTTTGTTAATCGGTTTATGATGTTCATTATAATCCACAAATGAGTGTGATCATGTTTTTTTTTACCCATTTTAAGCATTACCATTGCTTTTGAAACTGGTTTTTCTTCTTTGCTTACGAACCCTAGAGTCCCTTAAAAAAGTTGCTTTTTCAGAACGTGTACATGTCCACAAGAAAATTAGAAATAGTGGCTGGTGAAAGGTAAAATGCCTTCTCCAAAGTCAGATAAACAAGTTGATGGTCACTTTGCAGGCTACCTAATCAGAAATCATTAAATTATAGATTTTCTTACTCCAAGACATTGGATGAAGCAGTGAAGGGTTGGAAAATTATGACCTCAAACAAACAGAGTGGAATCCTTCATTTTGCTGATGAATAACAATTTCTAATTTCCAGGCTGCTTACTCTTCATTCAATAGTTGAAGTTTCTTGGTATATAATTTACACAGATGTAGAGAACAGATTTCTAATTTTTTTTTTTTACTTAAAGTATCAGTGTTAGGGATAAAATGAACGTGAAGGACTAGAGGTTCACAGGGCTGGCACAAGCTCTCCTTTAATACAGGCAGAAGGATGGAGTGAGAAGTGGGACAGGAGAGACAGCACACAGAGAGACCGAGAGTCAAGCCCAAAATGATGGTCAGGACAAGGAAAAATTCACATAATCATTTGAAGGTAGCAATTAGGCCAGATAATCTCTCACAGTTGGCTCTGGGCAGGGGCAGGGGGTTGCAATGCCTTAAAGCCAAATGTTTTGGACACAAATTAATTTTTATTCACTAATACCTCCCATCATTTTGTACAGAGCTGACCTGGAAGGAGATACTTTCTGATCAAATAGGTCAAATAATTAAAACCTTATTTGGTTATTAATAAAATATTTTTATTTTGATTCATCTGCTTAATTATCTATATATTTACTTAATAATATGAATATCCGTGCAAAGAATATTCAAAGCAGTGAAAACTATTTTTTAAAATTGGTTTTATGCAAGATTTTATTCTTTTTTTATAGCTGCACAATATTTCATCGTGTATATATGCCACAGCTTCTTTATGCATTCATCTACCCACAGACACCTAGGTTGCTACCATATCCTGGCCATTGTAAATAATGCTGCAATGAACATAGGGTGCATATATCTTTTCAAATTAGGGTTTTCATTTTCTTTATAGGAATATCCAGCAGTAGAATTGCTGAATCACATGGTGTATCTGTTGGTGACAACCTGGGTGGATCTAGAGGGTATTATGCTAAGTGAAATAAGTCAGGCAGAGAAAGACAAGTATCACCTGGTTTCCCTTCTACCTGTAATCTTAAGACAAACAAAACAAAACAAAACAAAAACAGACTCAGTGACCAAGACCAAAGAGATGGCTACCAGAAGGGAGAGGGTGGGGGATAGGTGGAAAGGCAAAAGGGAATAAAGTCAATAATATTATGAAAAAGTTGCACGGTGGCTAAAATTGGTGTGCTGATCAGATAAAGTAATAAAATGTTAAATCACTGTATTATAACCCTAAAACTAATATAACCAATGTAAGATTATATAGCAACTATACTTACATAAAAAAATAAATTTAAAGGAAAGGAAAGAAAAATAAAAATAGGTTTTATGCATTGAGTTTGACTCCTGGAAAAGTATCTGCCACTTTGAAACAAAAATACAAATGAATGGACATCTTTTATAATATTAGTAGGTCTTAGCAATATATACCATGTAAGTAGAAGGCACAGATGTTTGTGTCTTATGGAGTGAGCTCTAAATTTATAGATTGTTTACTGATTTCCAAAAAATTAGCTTTGAAAACATATCAGATATTGAGATAGCATGAAACTCTATCATGTGTGTGATCCTGAGTGGGCTAACAACACCTCTGAGCCTTAGTTCCTTGTCTCTAAATTAGGAATAATACCTACCTTAAAAGGATTAAGTGAATTTAAATGTCTAGCTTAAGTCAACACTTATCTGATGAGCAGCCAATGTAATTTTCTCCCTTTCAACTCTCCTGCTCAGAGTGATGTAGTGTCATTTAAAACTAGAGGCCCAGTGCATGGATTTGTGCACCAGTGGGGTCCCTCAGCCTGACCTTTGGGGGTCGTGCCAAAACCAGCTCTCTGACATCCCTTGAGTGGTCCAGGATTGTGAGAGGGTGCAGGCCAGGCTAAGGGACCCCACCAGTGCATGAATACTTGCACCAGGCCTCTATTATGCATATGAGATCTTTGGTTAATCTCTTCCTGCCCTCCCCCTCTTCCCTTTCCTCTGAGATTCATCAGTCTGTTCCATGTTGTTTCCATGTCTGTGATTTCTGCTCCTACATTGAGTGTCTGCCCCCTGGTAGTCACTGCATGTCATAGCTACCAGCCAGTTGGCCAGTCAGTCAGGCACTAGGCTTTTTTATATATACTAGAGGCCTGGTGCATGAAATTTGTACACCAAGGGGTGGGGGAGAGGGGATTGTCCCTCAGCCCAGCCTGCACCCTCTCTATGCATGGACTCCTCGAGGGATGTCCAACTGCCCACCGGGATTGGGCCTAAATGGGCAGTCAGACATTCCTGTTACAATCCAGGACTGCTGGCTCTCAAATGCTCGCCTACCTGCCTTCCTGATTGCCCCTAACCGCTTGTTCCTGTCAGCCTGATCACCCCCTAACCACTCCCTTGCCAGCCTCATTGATGTCTAACTGCTATTCTGCCAGCCTGTTTGCCCCCAACTTCCCTCCTCTGCTGGCCTGGTCACTCCTAACTGCCCTCCCCTGCAGGCTTGATCGCCCCCAACTGTCCTCTCTTGTAGACCTGGTTCCTCCCAGCTGTCCTCCCTTGCAGACCTGGTCCCTCCCAATAGCCCTCCCCAGCTGGCCATCTTGTGGTGGCCATATTGTGTCCACATAAGGACAGGATCTTTGACCACATGGGGGCAGCCATCTTGTGTGTTTGAATGATGGTCAATCTGCATATTACTTTTTTATTAGATAGGATAGAAGCCTGGTGCATGGGTTGGGGCCAGCTGGTTTGCCCTGAAGAGTGTCCTGGATCAGGTTGGGGGTTCCTTTGGGATGTGGGGAGGTTTGGGCAAGAGGCCTACAGTGTTTTTCAGGCTGGTCATACCCCCTGGTGACCCAAGTGGAGGTCCTGGGATCTGGGATTAACTCATGGTCTACAATTGAAACTTTGTAGCTGGGCCTCTTTGTTCCCTCTGTGGTGGCAGCCATTTCTGTTGGGGTTTATGTATCTTCTATAATTGAAACTTTGTAGACTTACACAGAGGCCTGGGCCAGCCAGGGTGTGCGGAAAGCTTGGCTTCCTCCATCATCAGGGAAACCCAAGCCTCCCTCCTGCTCTCTCCATGGCCACAGATATCTTGGTTGGGATTAATGTTCATACTCACTCCTGATTGGCTAGTGGGCGTGGCTAGTAGGTGTAGTAGAGTGATGGTTAATTTGCATATTATTCTTTTATTAGATAGGACTAGAGGCCCAATGCATAAAATTCATGCACAAGGGGGGCATGTCCCTCAGCCTGGCCTGCACCCTCTCTAATCAGGGACCTCTTGGGGGATTTCTGACTGCCAGTTTAGGGATCAGGCCTAAATCGGCAGTTGGACATCCCTCTCATAATCCTGGAGCTCTAGCTTGCAACCACTTGCCTGCCTGCCTGCCTGGTCACCCCCCACTGCCCTCTGGCCAGCCTGCCTGGTCATCTTTCAACTGACCCCCTGCTGGCCTGATTGTTCCCCAACTTCTCCTCTGCCAGCCTGGTCACCCCCTAACTGTCTAGAAGGAATTTGGATATCCAGAAGATGTCCAGTCGCTTGGTCTAATTAGCATATTATCCTTTTCCTAGAGACCCGTTGCAAGAATAGAGCTTCCTGCAGCCTGAGCAAAGCCCCCTCCCTTCTCTGCTGCCTCATTCCCTTCTCTGCTACCTCACTCTCTCCCGTCTCTTCTGCCTGGCTCCCTCCCTTCTCCCCAGGCCTACTGGCTTACTTCTTCACAGCTTTGCTCCCTGCTGCAGTGCTTGGCTTCCTTCTATGCCATCTTCTGCATGCAGATATGCAAATTAACCACTATCTTAGCTGGGTTAATTTGCATAATCACTCTGATTGGCTTGTGGGGCTTGGCTTGTGGGTGTAGTAAAGGTACAGTCAATTTGCATGTTACTCTTTTATTAGATAGGCTAATATGCAAATCAACCAAATGGTGGAATGACTGGTTGCTATGATGCGCACTGACCACCAGGAAGCAGACGCTCAGCATAGGAGCTGAACCCTGGTGGTCAGCATAATCCCTCAAGGGGACCACCACTCAACCAGAAGCCCTGAGCCTGGCTCACAGATGGCAAGCACAGCAGTGGTGGCGGGAGCCTCTCCCGCCTTTGCATCGGTGCTAAGGATGTCTGCTCCCTGGGCCTAAGCCAGTAGTCAGACATCCCCCGAGGGCTCCCGGATTGTGAGATGGTGTAGGTTGGGCTGAGGGAACCCCCTGAGTGCACAAATTTTATGCACTGGGCCTCTAGTAGATATATAGAGATGGTCAGGCATGCACTAAATCAGTAGTATTTAAAAATAACGTGACAGTCTTTATTTTGTCAAGGGATAGATTCACAATAACAGAGCAGTGTAAGTTTCTTTAAAAACTTATAATTGCCTGCTTTGGATATCTCTAAAGTAGAAGTTATAAAGCAGAATATATCAGTATCTGTCATAGCCTTTTTTGATGGTACCATAAGCTCATAGGTTTTTGCTTTCTTTTTTTTTCTTTTTTTTTTTTTACTCGTTTAGAAAGTGAAAAGAAAGGGAAATGTAGCTGCCACTAAGCACCCATTTCCTCATCCCACACAGGGAATTCCCCTTAATACCTATAAAAAAAAAGTGAAGCAGACAACTGAGATTATTTTATTGATACTATTGCAATAGACAGAGCCCTCCAGATAAGAAGATGCTCTTAGAAGGGTGGTTTTGCCTTAGACTTTTACAGGGAGGAGCTGGCAAGTTGTAGGTAAGGAGAATTACAGTTGGAATAGCCTTGCAATCAAGGGAGCATTCAATCATTAGTTGAAAAAGAAATGTTTGTTTCTGTGGCTAGCTGGTTTCAAGAGGACAAAATCCTAAGATTAGCTAATTTTTCATGTGACAAAAAACAGGCAGTTGGCTAAGGCAGAGACGAGAGGGTTTGTCAGCAGTTTTAGACAAAAGGTGAAGTGTCTGTTTTTGGCCTTGTCACAGGTACACAAGGGAGTCACGAGAAATAGTGAGCAGCAATTCTTATTTAAATCATATGCTAGAAGATGGTTCTTTTCAGTGTGATATTTTTTGGGACACAAAACAGTGAGAGATTTCAGAAAACAAAAAATTGGAGAGATTTCTTAGCCATCACTACTTTCTGGATGGACAAAGTTCAGAAAAAGATCAACATTGCCAGCGCTCTATCCCTTTTTGCTCAACATAAATGAATATCATTCATTGCTGAACAACTCTGAGGTGACCATAAATCTCCTGAGTGAAGAGAACCAGGGTCTAAGAAATAATCTTGTGAGGATTCTTGTTGGAGTTGCATCTGCAAAATAATGAATCATCTATTGAGAGGTAGTGGCACAGGTTAGTTTCAGAGTTCAGGATACCAGTGATCTTAAAAGAGGAACACCTTAAATGAACAAATGGAAATATTAATATAAAAGATTAGATTAACATGAAAAGCCAGGAGTGAAGTCCTGAGAATCTTTGGCCCCATGGATTCCAATAATTGATGGATGGAAATGTTTTCATTATGCAGTATTGCTCACTGAAGTCAAAATGTTAGTGCTCTCACTGATGTTGTCCAGACACGGTTACTTCTTGTATAAGACAAGCATGACCCAAGTATTTTACCAGATTTACTTACTGGCCTAGACAGCAACTTATTTAGGGATAAATCTGCCCCAAGCGTGGTTTGCTGTGGTGATGAGTCCTTCAAGATGGATATCATATTATCAGGCTTTAGCTCACAAGCAATTCTTCTGATTCTGGAAGTAAAGACAAGTCACAGGGTGACCTAGAGTTTCCATAAAAATCCATGCAGTTCAGGTGCTTAATCTTAATGATGCCAAACCAGGAGGGAGGGAGGAAAGTTGAAAACATCAGCCAGATAGTGAAGGAAACTGGAAGAACTGGAAATTGGGTAAGATTTGACAATCTGTGCAAAGTAACAACATCCAGTCCAATTTGCAGGTAGGTAATGAAACTATTTTTTCTACAATGGAAAAGGGTGTCAATTAAATCTCCATCAGTTATCTGCCTTTTATAAAAAGGTACAAAATAGTTCAAAGAAAATAAACATATTACTGCACCATGATCCTTATTCATCCTAATCAAGCTTGTACATAGAAAGACCTACCTTAAACCAAACTTCAAATTGTCAATATCAGACCTTGACTTTGCCTTTGAAAACACAGCCAAAGATCTGTCAAGTTGTATTTTCTCTTCTCTGCACAATAAGACAGACGGCTTTGTCTTGTTTACAGGTTGTGTTAGTAATATATTGGGAGAGATGGCATTTGACAATTGAATACCAAACTCTGTTAGGTTGGGAACTGGGGTGGCTTTGGGTATCCAATGTGAAAGGAGGCCTGAATATGGGATGGGCTCAGGCGTTCAACTGAAACTTCTTCCAGATCTTGAGTTTTAATTTGTCTTAACAAATTTGAAGCTAGACTCAACCTGAGAAATCAGTAAGATTTGGTGTTTGTATATCAAAATTTGATATACAAAGCAGTTGATTCTGTTTGGTTACATTTGTTTCATGCAATATTATCCTCTATAAAATACACCTCTATCATGGTTATGAAAAGTATCTCTTTAGTCAGAAACTAATCATAATGTCCAAACAAATAAAATTCTGATTTTAAATTTAGTAGTCATTTTGTCTTGCATTTAATTATGCTTAAAATCAACATAATTTTTCACTAAAGTTATTGCCACCATCCCCATAAAATTCACAAGAGTAGCCTGAATATATTTTTAATTCATATTTTTATTGTTGAAAGTATTATATATATATATATATATATATATATATATATATATATATATATCTTTTCCCCCCATTGACCCATCCTAGCTCACCCTCCCCGGATCCCCGGCCTTCACCACCCTATTGTCTGTGTCCATGGGTTATGCATATATGCATACATGTTCTTTGGTTGATCTCTTCCCACCCACCCACCCCCACTGCCTCCTCTCTGAGATTTGAGTCTGTTCCATGCTTCCATGTCTCTGGATCTATTTTGTTCATCAGTTTATTTTGTTCATTAGATTCCACATATGAGTGAGATCATGTGATACCTGTCTTTCTCTGACTGGATTACTTCACTTAGCATGACACTCTCCAGGTCCCTCCATGCTATTTCAAAGGGTGAGAGATCCTTCTTTTTTACTGCTGCATAGTATTCCATGGTAAAAATGTACCATGCTTTTTTATCCACTCATCTACTTATGAGCATTTGGGCTATTTCCAAATCTTAGCTATTGTAAATTATTTTGCTATGAGCATAGGGGTGCATACATTCTTTGTGATGGGTGTTTCTGGTTTCTTAGGATATATTCCTAGAAGTGGGATCACTGGGTCAAATGGCAATTTCATATTTAATTTTTTGAGTAGGATACATACTGTTTTCCATAATGGCTCTTCCACCAGCAGTGTACTAGAGTTACCTTTTCTCCACATCCTCGCCAGCACTTGTCATTTGTTGATTTGTTAATGGTAGCCATTCTGACAGGTATAAGGTGATACCTAATTGTCATTTTAATTTGCATCTCTCTGGTGATCAGTGACCTTGAGCATTTTTTCATATGTTTCTTAGACATCTGTTATCTACTTTGTAGAAGTGTCTATTTAAGTCCTTTGTCCACTTTTTAATTGGATTGTTTGTCTTCCTTCTGTTACATTGTGTGAGTTATTTATATATTTTGGATATTAATCCTTTATTAGCTATATCATTGTCAAATATGTTTTATCTTACAGTGGGCTGTCTCTTCCTTTTGTTGGTAGTCTCTTTTGCTGTGCAGAAACTTTTTATTTTGATGTAGTTCTATTTACTTATTTTCTCCTTAGTTTCCCTTGCCCTAGGAGATGTATCCACAAACATATTGCTACAAGAAATGTCTGATACTTTGCTGCCTATGGTTTCTTCTAAGATTTTTACCATTTCACAACTTACATGTAAGTCTTTTATCCATTTTGAGTTTGTTCTTGTGTATGGTGTAAGTTAGGGGGTCTAGTTTCTTTCTTTCTTTTCTTTTATTTTGTTTGTTTTTTTGTTTGTTTGTTTGTTTTGCATGTACTTGTTCAATTTTGCCAGCACCATTTATTGAAGAGTCCTAGCCACAGCAGTCATATGAAAAGAAAACATAAAATACATTCAAATTGGAAAAGAAGAAGTAAAACTCTTAGAGGCTTATTATTCTCAGATATTGTACGTAGAAAACCCTAAAGATTCCACTAGAAAACTACGGATTTAATAAATGAATTCATCAAGGTAATAGGATACAAAATTAACACCCATAAATCTATTGCATTTTTATACATCAATAATGAATTCTTAGAAAGAGAAACTAAACAATCCCATTTATCATTGTTAAGTAAAAAATTAAGATACTTAGAAATAAACTTAACCAAGGAGGAAAAGACTTATACTTGGAAAATTATAGAATGTTGGAGAAAAAAAACACCACCTTTCAAAAACACACATAGTGTCAAAATAAAGCAAAGGAAAATCATTTGGGCAAAAATAAAAAGAACCCCAAGTCTAATTTATAGAAAATATCCCTTTATTAACTTTTGGTGGAGAATATGTTTGTATATTTTCAGAAAATAATTCCAAGACCATATGGGTTCCTGCAACAACGAGGAACTGACAGGTCTGTTCCAACTGCGAAGTCAATCCAGAGATGGGGGACACGGACGACACCTTGCCATGCTGGCAGTCAGCAGCTGTGCGTCGCTGCAGGCGGCCCAGGACCAAACCAGAGAGGGTGGAACTTGCATTCCCACCATTTGTCCACCATCCAGACACCATTGCTGACATGTACACATAGGGAACTATTTGACATTGAAACTGGGACTCAGAACAGTTGGACATTGAAACTGAGACTCAAACATTTTTTGTTCTTATACATTTATTTCCTGTATGCAGATGCAAGATTTTTTTTAAAGAAAAGTAACAGGGGGAAAAGATTGATATAGAGTCAGAGAAGCATTGAACAGTTTGTCAAAGTACGGGGGGGAAGGCTGGAAAGGGTGGGGTCTGGGGGCTGTGGGAGATCAACCGAGGGACTTGTATGCATGCATGTAGGCATGGCCAATGGATGCAAGACACTGGGGTGGGAGGGGCAGGTGAGGACATGTGCTGAGGGGTGGGTGAGGCTGAGGGGAGGACAATGGGGGAAAAAGGAAAACATATGTACTACTATTTGTAATACTTTAAAGAATAAAAAAGAAAAAGAAAAAAAAGTTAGAGGAAGATATAAACACATGGATTAGTAGAATTAACATAATTAAAATGTCCACACTACCCAAAGCAATCTATATATTTGATGAAATCTCTATTAAAATGCCAATTTCATATTTCACAGATCTAGAACAAATATTTAAAAAATTTATATAGAACCAAAAAAGATCCTGAATGGCTATAGCAATTTTGAGAGAGAAGAACAAAGTTGAAGGAATCCAATACCAAATATCAAGTTATACTACAAAGCTACTTTAATCAAAACAGCCTAGTACCAGCACAAGAACAGGCATATAAATCAATGGAACAGAACAGGGGCCCCAGAAATCGACCCAAGTCATTATACTCAGTTAATATTTGACAAAGAAGGTAAGAGGATTCAATGAGTTCAGTAAAATTTAAAAAATTATCTTCTGACTCTTTGTAGCTATAGGAGACTCTTTAAAAATTAGAATATGTAAGTACAAATATTCCCTGATTTTTGCATCTTACAACTGCTGTAATTAAGGTTTTTATTCCAAATTTTGTTTGAAAAGGTTTCGGCTAGTTTCTATTAAAGAGGAATGTTTATTATTATTATGAATAGACCATAATAATATATGTTAATAGACAAGAGCACAGATGAAAATTTAACATGTGGTCATTGGATTTCTAGGTACAATGCCCTTTATATTCTAGGTTTCTGTGGGTTTGTATGTATCACATGGTAATATCTTTACACTATGATTGGTCATTTCCACCCACTTCAGAGCCCATCTCTTCATAGCTTGCCTGCTCTTTTATTAGCTTAAACTTATAACTTTAGTGAAACTTACGCTGTATAGAAATGTGTAGCATAGAAGGAGAAAAAAAATGAAAAAATAATAAATTAGAGATATCCATATGTAGCACTTAAACCAAGATATTTCCTGAAGTACTAGAAATGAGAAATAAAATCAGTTCTTCCTTGGTATAAGCAAAAGCTAGAAAAGTCTTTAGCCATTAAATGGTTTTTTTTTGTTCCCAATGTCTTGTCAATATTGAAAAATAAAACAAAACAAAACAATTAAATAAAACTAAAAAAAAGGAAAACGGGGAGAAAAATCAATAAACAAGTTCAGAAATGAAAACTGTTTTCTGTGATGTTTCAATATCTAAAGCCAGTAGTTTTTATGAGAAGATAATTCCCTTCTTCTGCCTCAGGCTTTAATTTTTGTAGATGTGACTGTATCTGGACAGAGGAATTAACAGCTCACTCTGGCTTTAAAGTTAAATCCAACAGCAATTGAAATAATGGAAAGTCCTGAGTAACATTTATGAGGCTTATCTAACCTGTATGCTTATCAATAAATGTCAGAATGAGTCATTCTTAAGTATTTCATAGGAACAATCACTATCACTAAGGAAGTTAAATTTGTTAGGCAATTGTTTAAAAACATAATTCCAAAGTACTTGATATTAGAACTGGCACAGTTTCTGCAAAGTAATCATTGGAGGACCCGTTAAGAAGATTATTCTATTCTCACCTTGCTTACCCCATTTTCACTGGGAGGTACATTTGCTTTCTTTCTAATTCTTCTATTGACCTCTCTTATTTACAGACACAGATCATACATTTTCATTCAGAAAATAATTTTTGAGTGTCTCTCATGCGGTGGACACTGTGGTGGGTGCTGCATTCTTAATGACAGAGAGTGCTTCCTGCCCTCATGGAGAAAGTCCTATGTGGTTTGGGAGTCTCCAGGATGGGCATCAAACAGCTTTGGAAATGGGGAAAGGGGGAGTCAGTAAGGCTTCCTGGAAAAGGCAGCATATAAGGTGAGAAGGTAAATAGGACAGGCATGTGGAGGTGGGAAGAGAGGACGGTCATCAGCAGACATTTGTCTGCCTGTGTATGTCTAGGCTGTGACTGAAATAAATCAATATCCATTTGTGAGCACTTCCAGAGCAAGAACTCTTCCTAATTTATATGCATAATTTAAATGCCTAGTGCAGGGGTGGGCATTTAATAGGTACACCATGAGTGTTTAATCAAAGAAATAAAAAGAAGATACAGAGAATGAGCTAAAACAAGCTAGAAAGACATGAGACCAGTCAAGAGTGAAAATCAGTAATTTTAAAAGCTGGAAAAAAAATATTTAAAAGCCTTGGAGTAAGATGTTTAAGGAAAACTGGCAACAAAATTTAAACAAGTGAAGTAAGAACAAAATAAAAGTAACAGGAAATGAGGCCCGAATATCCACGCCAAGTCAAACTCATGAGGATGACCACAAAAAAAAAACACCTACCAGACTTTTGGCTGTCCTATTGAGGTGCTAAAGTCCCTGACTAGAAAAAACAACACAAGACAAAAAACAAACTAACTAACTAACAAAAAACCTCTTATTGTGACAAGCACCAAGAGGTTCTACAATATCATTGAATCAAATGTTTGTCAGACAAATAGATGTTGATAATATTGGAAATTATTGTCCTACTTTTTATCTCTCAAAAAGGATCTTCTTCCTAACATATTTATGCCATCTGTTTAACCAAAAGTAAATTATTTTGTTTATAACCTCAAACCCAAAAGCTTGTTCAGAACAGAAATATGAACCAGAAATAAATTACATGGTAAATCAAACCCTCATTTTGGGGCTGGGACACAACGCAAAGTGATTTACAATTTGTTCTTTGCTGTGTAAATGAAAACCCCAAGATATTGGCAGGAGAAAAAAAAACCTTTTCTTTCTTTTTAAATTATGTTTTTGTATACATGAGAAACAGACCTTAAAAATAGAAATGTCTCCGTTTTCTGAAAGTTTGAAAGGAAAATGACCTTGGAGAAAATGGTAATTTTTAAATATAAAAATATGTTCTTGTCCTGGCTGGTATTGCTCAGTGGGTTGGAGCATCATCCTGTGCACCAAAAGGATTTGGGTTCAATTCCTGGTCAGGCCTCATACGTAAGTTGCAGGTTCCATCCCCACTGGTCGGGGTGCTTATGGGATAGACGTTTTTCTCTTTCTCTCTCTCTCTCTCTTTCTCTCTCTCTCTCTCTCTCTCTCTCTCTCTCTCTCTCCCTCCCTCCCTCCCTCCCTCCCTCTTTCTCTCTTTCAGAAATGCAAATTAAAACTACACTGAGATGTGACTTCTCACCCTCAAATGGGCAAAAATCCTAAAGTTTGAAAACTCATCCTGTTGGTGAACCTACAGGGAAACTGTGCCCCTAATTTAGAGCTGGTGGAACTGCAAAGTGTCACAACCCTGTGACATATGGAAGAAAATTTAGAAAATTTCACAATACTTTAAAAAATACATATGCATTTACCCTTTAACCCAACAATTCTACTTGCAGACAAATTGGCAAAATATGAAAATACATATGCATAAATGACTCACTGTCATCTTTCTCAAATAGTTCAAGAATGGAAGTAACCCCAATAACCGATTATGGGACAGGTTGAATAAACTATGGCTCATCACATCAACACAATAGATTATTATGTATCTGTAACAATAATAATTTGTAAAAAGTACTATTTTCTATATAGCACAGTTATCCCTAGGATATATTTAATTAAAATAGTAAATTTAAGGAAAGGATGCAGTCTATACTACTATTTAGCTTAAAAGGGAAATATGAGAATATTTCTACATTTTCTTATACTTACAAAAATGGAGGGCCATGCCGGAGTCTCTCAGTTGGTTAGAATGTTTGTCCAATACACCAAGGATGCAGGTTCAATCTGTCATCAGGGAATATATAAGAATCAACTAATGGCACTGGCCCATGTTTCTAAGTGGTTAGGCTGTTGGCCCATGAATCAAAGAATCTTGAGTTTGAGTCCCAGTCAAGGGCATAAACCTGAGTGGCAGATTCAATCCAGACCCTGGTCAGGGCGTATGCTAAAGGCAATCAAATCAATGTATCTCCCTCACATCTATGATTCTCTTTCCCTCTCTCTCAAATCAATAAATGTAATTTTTAAATGGAAATATAATCTATATGCATAATTGATTATCTATAAAGGAATAAATATAAGAGATAGAAGCCTGAAAATACTTTTCTTAGCATATACAGTATTTTGTAGATTTGACTTGGAGACCGTGTACTTATTCTGTGTAGTTATAAAATAAACATTATCTAATTCTTACATATTTGAAACAAGGTGCAACAAATAAAACTGAACTTGCTGATGCCAACATACATCAAGTAACTTTGAAACACAGTAATTTAACTGTACATTTAAGGTGGTAGGAACCATAAGAATAAAAAATGTCTGTAAAGGAATAGTAAACTGTATTTAAGAACATCGTATTAGCATGGTAGTATTTGAAACTAGTAAACACTTTTGCAAACTCAATTTTGAAAAGTGCAACCAGGAATCCAAAAGCTTGTCAATCTAGGCATATTACAGCTGACCTGCTGAGCCTCAGAGGTACACAGAAAAGCTTAAGAGCAGAGAAAAACACACTACACCTGTGAGACAATAGTAAGAATAACCACAGACTTTTTATGAGAAATATTGCAGGGTAGAAGACAAGGAAAGCAAAGCTTTAAAGTGTTCTTTGAGAAAAAAGAAGGTCTATTCAGGGAAATTATCCTTAAAAATTGAGGCAAAGAGAAGACAAATATACAGATAAACCAAAACTAAGAGAATTTTGACACACCAACCATTATCATACCAATATTACAAGATAAGTTAAATGAAGTGCTTTAGGCTGAAGAACCATAATACCAGATGGAAATGTAGACATGAAGGAATTAGAGGCAAAGGAAATGGAAAGTATATGGTCAACTATACTAAACTTTTTTTTATTTCTTGATTTTAAAAAAAAAAGACAGTTGACTTTAAAGTAAGAATGATAACTCTGTGTTGGGGAGGTTTAAGATATTTAGAAAAAATGCATGATAAAAATAGCAAAGAGAAGGTAAGTGGAAGCACACTGTTGGGAGAATTTTAGTTTATACTAGAGGCCCCATGCACAAAGATTGGTGAAAGAATGGGCCTTCCTTGCCCTGCCTGCTGGCAGCGCCTTTGCTCTGACCAGAGCCACCTTTCAGCCTTCTCATGCTGCCCAGAGGCCTGGAGCAGCTGAGGCAGTATGGGATTTTAAGGCAAGCATCCCACCCTGCCCCCAGCTGCTAGGCACCTGTGTATGCAAATTAACCCACCATCTTTGTTGGGTTAATTTGCATACTCACTCCTGATTGACTGGTGGGTGTTACAAATGTACAGTAATTAGCATGTTATTCTTTTATTAGGTAGATGAAGTGGTACAATATTAATTTAAGGGGAACTATGATAAATTAAAAGTGTCCATTATAATCTGTAGGTGAAACCATTTTTTAAAAGAGTTTTAGCTAAAAGTGTCAATAGAGGAGATAATAATAGACTAGTAAAAACAAATAATGAATAATTTAAATCAAGACAAGAAATGTGGGACATGAAATAAAAAATAAGTGATACAAGTAGAAAATATACTAAATAATAGACAAGCCCAAATCTATATATATAAAAGTTCAGTGACTGGACCAGCGGAACAACTAGAATGACTGGTGACTATGACATGCACTATGGCAGCCAACCAGCCTGATCTGGGCCTGATTGGCACCCCCTGCCAGCCTGGCCTCCAATTGACCCCCAACACCCTGTTCAAGGGAGGGGCCAGTTAGCCAATGGCCTGCAGCTCCTTCCCCCAGCTGACCCAACCCCAATTAGTCCACAACACCCTTATTAAGGGCAGGGATGGCTGGCCCCCAACTGGCCCAGGCTGATAGGCCCCAGGTGAGTGCCCAGACTCCACAAGTGCACAAATTTGTGCACCAGGCCTCTAGTATATAAATAATTATATTAAATAAGTGAAACCAAAATATATAAATAAATTAAAATTCCATTAACATATAGAGATTATCAGACAAAAAAGCAAGAACAAACTATACTATTTTTATATAAGATAAACTTTAAATATGAATTATAATCAAATTCATTGTTACAATAGATACTTCAAACCACCTGTCCCAGTTATTGATATAGCAATAAACAAATCAATGTAGATACAGAAAATTTGAGCATCACTGGCAACCACGTTGACCTAAGTAGTATTAACAGAAAACTACAGCCCAAATTAGCAGAATATAAATGTTTATTAAGTGCTTATATTAATACAAAAGAAAATCCACAATCAATTACATAAACTTCCACTTAACTAAAACAACAACAACAACAAAAAATTAAACCTAAAGTTAGCAGAAGTAACTAATGAAGGTAGGAATAAAAATCAATGAAACAAAAAACAGAAGAAAATTAGAAAATCAATGAGACCAAAATTTGGTTCTTTGAAAATATCACACTAAAAAAATGTTTAATATTAGTTAATTCTAGAGAAGGAATTTTATTGGCAGAGTAACAAGAATGGAAAGGAGATTTTTACTATAAAAACCTTCTCTTCCTTTTGAATGTTGCACCATCTTAATGTATTATTAATCCAAAATGAAATCAAATTTAAAAGTAAAAAAAAAACTCACTTCTTTGAATTGTAGTAATTTGTAGTCCTATGCCTAGCTCATGAGCTATCTCCTGCAACAGCCATGCATAGAACAAGTTGAGAGGTGATCACAGGATAAGAATCTAGGCAAGGAGATAGAAGAGTACAGAGGAATAGCATTACAATGAGTGTTATGTGCCAAGTTCCATGACACAGGAGAGGCAATCCTCAATGTATGTGAGCCAAACTTGCAGTCTCTTAGATGAAAGGCTGTGCCAAGTAGGCCTATAGGATTCCCCTACAGCCTCTGTCTTTTCCTCCATTGCACTAAGTCCTCTCCTCCAGCTCAATACTGCACGTGAATACAACTGTCTCTCACTCCTCCCCCATCCCATCCAACCTCATTTTATCTAATGCCTTAAAAGCCCTCTCCAGGCAGACCAAACTAGCAAAGAAGATATAGTAGGATTTGGAAGGGGACAAATAATTGAAGGGAGAGAAAGAGAAAAAAAATTATGATCAAATCTGGTACTCTAGCCACCAAATTTTAACATAATTTACTTATATGGCAAAATTCATTTTTATTTTTCTCTACAATCAACATATATAAAAATCATTTGCTTGGTAATTATTAATTTTTTAATTTGACAGTGAAAGCAAGTGGGACTATTGCAAGCTGAAATATTTCTGCACAGCCAAGAAATCCAACAGGATTGAAAAAATAACCTATGGAGTGGGAAAGAAACATTTATAAACTATATTTCTGATGGGGGTTAGAATCTAAAATGTGTAAGAAACTCATACATTTAATTCTTATCATGAAAAATAGTATAAAGGTCCTTCAAGAAATAAACAAAAAAATTTTTTGAGGAAACTCCATACTGTTTCCATAGTGGCTGCACCAGGCTGCATTCCCATCAGCAGTGCACTAGGGTTCCCCTTTCTCTAAATCCTCACCAGCACCTGTTCTTTGCTGATTTGTTGATGGTAGCCATTTTGACAGGTGTCATTTAAATTTGCATCTAACAGCTTCTGCCTGCCAGCCTGATCACTCCCTAACCACTCCCCTGCTAGCCTGATTGATGACCAACTGCTCCCCTGCAGGCCTAATTGCCCCTAACTGCCCTCCCCTGCAGGCCTGGGTCCCTCCCAACTGCCCTTCCCTGAAGGCCCAGTCGCCCCCAACTTCCCTCCTCTGCCAGCCTGGTCACCCTAACTGCCCTCCCCTGCAGGCTTAATCACCCACAACTGCCCTCCCTTGCAGGCCTTGTCCCTCCCAACTGCCCTCCCCTGCTGGTCATCTTGTGGCAGCCATCTTGTGTCCACATGGGGGCAGCCATCTGTGTGTTGGAGTGACAGTTAATTTGCATATTACTCTTTTATTAGATAGGATAGAGGTCTGTTTCATTGCTGGGAGCCAATTGGTTTGTCCTGAAGGGTGTCCCAGATCAGGGTGAGGGTTCCCTGGGAGTGTGGGGTGGCCTGGGCAAGTGCCCTGTGGTGGTTTGTAGGCCAGCCACACCCCTCAGTGACCCAAACAGAAGCCCTAGTATCTGATATTTATCTATCTTCTATAATTGAAACTTTGTAGTCCTGAGCGGGGGCCAGAGCCAGCCAGGAAGCTTGGCTTCCTCCTTTGCCCAGGAAACCCAAGTCTCCCATCTTGGTTGTGTTAATTTGCATACTCGATCCTGATTGGCTTGTGGGTGTAGTGGAGGTACAGTCAATTTGCATGTTTCTCTTTTATTAGTGTAGATAGCTAAGGTATGTGAACAACCTATCAACAGTTGAATAAAGAAATACACACACACACACACACACACACACACACACACACACACACAGTAGGGCCAAAGTAGATTTACAGTTGTGAATTGATGACACACAGAATTTATTTTTGTATTATTATTTATTAATTAGTATATTACTATTTTCCATAAGAAAACTTTTTAAAGAGCAAGAAATTCTGCCATTTGGGACAACATGGGTGAAGCTGCAGAATATTATGCTGAGTTAAATAATCCAGACAAAGACAATTGCTGCAGAGTATCAATTATGTACAGAATCTAAAATAAATAAGAAGCAGAAAGGAAACAGAAAGAATAATAGTCATACAGGGCTTGGGTAGGGGAAATGGGGAGAGACTGGTACAAGAGTGTATACTTTTAGTTGTAAGATAAATTCTTAGGATCTAATGTATAACATGGTAACAGAGGTTGACAATACTGTATTGTATAATTAAAATCTGCTAAGAGAGTACATCTTAAGCATTCTCACATACAACCCCTACCCCAAAAAAGGAACTATGTGAGATGGATATGTAAATTTAACTTGATTACAAGAATTCTTTCACAATGTGTCTAATTAGCAAATCATCATACATTGACTATATTATAATTTTATTTGTCAATTACATCTAAATAGACCTGGAGTGAGTGGGGGAAAGCAGTTTGAAAGATAACCTGTTTGTAAATTAGGAAACTTCTGTATTTATACTTCAATATAAAAACATGGTGAAAGTTATAACAGCTAATAAAGGTCAGGGCTGATGTTTAGACACAAATAGTATGGATGCAATTTTTTTAAAAAAAATCTTACATTGAATCTCATTTATGCAAAAATAACACTAGTAAGCTTATGGAGATTATGGCAAAAGCAAAAGACGTGTTATCACAGGCTTCGAGTCACAGGGGATAGTTCTCATGAGCTGCAAGTTGACAATTTTAAGTAATTTTTTTCATAATATATCTGAGATACAAAAATATGTGAAACAGATGGTACTGCTTGGTTATTTATAGTTCATGTTGAAACTTGTTTAAGACAGTTTGGGTCATGATTTAACAAATCTTATCTGAAACATACCACGAGGTTTTTCTTAGAAAGTGTTAGAAAATCAGTTGATGGCAATAATTATTGTTTCTTCCTTCTACATATAAAAAATGTAAAATCAGCAATGGCCTTCTGGATGCAAGCAAATAGACATAGAAAAGCATGTACAAAATCGGGAGATAGTCATGTCTATTGAATAAGCAGGTGCACCCGGGTCTGTGAGAGATAATAGATAGGTAATGATAGATGATAGATAATAATAGATGATGATGATGATGATGATGATGATGATGATGATGATGAAGAAGAAGAAGAAGATAGATAGATAGATAGATAGATAGATAGATAGATAGACAGATAAAGATATAAATAGGCAAGTGGATGATACATATTCTATTTCAATGTATTTTTTATTGAATGAGTTGTAGCATCCAATGTATATAAATCATTGAGATGAGATTTGTACCTTTACAGAACAAGAGCTAGTAATAGATGAATGGAATTTCATAGAAGGCACAGAATAAATTCCTAGTACAGATAATTGCCATTCTTCCATCTTTCTTCTTTTCTCCCTATTCTTGCCCTTCCATCTCTCCATTCTCCCATTCCCACCCACTTATTTCCTTTTGTTTGTTTGTTTCTATTCCTCAAATGACCTAGGGCTTTTTATATGACATATACACAACAATGGAGGCTAATATAAAAACTGAGGAAATTGGAGCAAAGAGAACAGATGAGTCCAGAAAACAAATAAGAGATTAATTTATACCTGCATCATGAAGAGGTAGAAAGTAGAGGTTGAGTGTGGACTTAATACAAGTTTGGCCAAAAAGTCCCAGCATTTTCCCTGGTTGTTTATCAAAGGTGTCAAGTTTATCCCCTGCAATGGTCTCCTCATTGTCTGCCTAAATGAGCTCAGAAATATGCAAAACTGGAGCCTGGTCAAATTGCAGGTAAATGATGGGCTGGTAGGTGCCATCCATGGTGCTTCTAGACAAAGTTAGCTCCTGCCCTCTCCATAATCTTAAAGTCTCTGGAAAGGACAAGCAACTTAGCAGCAGTTGAGGAAAGGGCTAGTAAAGATTTCTAAGTGAATGAATAAGGTCTATATTACATATAAAATATAAGTACATGCCTAGGCCAGTGTTGTTCAGTGGTTGGAGCATTGGCCTGCCCACTAAAGGGTCTTGGGTTCTACTCCTAGGCAAGGATGTATACCTGGGTTGCAGTTTAATCCCTGGCTCCAATTGGGGTGCGTGTAGGAGGCTACCAATCAATGAGTCTCTCTCACATCAATGTTTTTCCCTCTCTCCCTCCCTCTTTTCTACTCTCTCTAAAAAATCCTCAGGTGAGGATATATATATATATATATATATATATATATATATATATATCCTATCTAATAAAAGAGTAATATGCAAATTGACCATACCTCTGATCAAGCCATACCCATCAGCCAATCAGGAGCAAATTATGCAAATAACCCCCAACAAAGATGGCTGCAGTCACTGAGAGCAGGAGGGAGGCTTGGGTTTCCCCAGCAATGGAGAAAGCCAAGTTTTCCGCCAGCCCTTGTCAGCCTAGGCCTTCACTCAATGCTACAAAGTTTTAATTATAGAAGATATATCCCAACAGAAATGGCAGCAGCCACAGAGCTAGAGAGAGCAGAGGCTACAATTGCCCAGGCAATGGAGGAACCCAAACTTCTAAAGCCCTAGCCTAGGCCTCCACTCTAGGCTACAAAGTTGCAATTATAGAATTTAAATGAACCCAAACAAAAATGGCTGTCTCCACAGAGCGAACAGAAGACTTGGCTCCACTCCAGGCTACAAAGTTTCAACTGTAGAACATAAATTAATCCCAGATCCCTTGAGTCGCTGGGGAGCATGGCCAGCCTGCAAATCACCACAGGCTCCTCACCCAGGCCACCCACACCCCAAGGAAACCCCCACCCTGACCTGGGACACTATTCAGGGCAAACCACATGGCTCTCACCCATGCACCAAGCCTCTATCCTGTCTAATAAGATAGTAATATACAGATTGACCATCACCCCAACACACAAGAGGGCTGCTCTCATGTGGTCAAAGATTCTGTCCCCCCATGTGGACACAAGATGGCCACCACAAGATGGCCAGCAGGGGAAGGCCATTGGGAGGTTCCAGGCCCTGCAAGGGAGGGCAGTTGTGGGCAATCAGACCACCAGGGGAGGGCAACTGGGAGGGACAAGGCCTGCAAGAGAGGGCAGTTGGAGCAATCAAGACTACAGGGGAGGGCAGTTAGGGGTGACCAGGCCAGCAGAGGAGGAAAGTTGGGGGCAAACAGGCTGCCAGGGGAGCAGTTAGACAACAATTAAGCTGGCAGGGCAGTGGTTAGGGGTTGATCAGGCTGGCAGGCAGAAGCAGTTAGGGGCAATCAGAGATGCAGGCAGGTGAGCAGTTTGGAACCAGCAGTCCTGGATTGTGAGGAGGATGTCCGTCTGCCCGTTTAGACCCGATCCCGGTAGGATCCCTACTGGGCAATTGGACATCCCTCAAGCGGTTCCAGATTGGATAGGTTTCAGACAGAGGTGAGGGACATTCCCCACTCCCTATGTATGAATTTTGTGCATCCAGGTGTGTATATGTTTTATTATTTTATACTTTGTCTAAATCTTGACATTTTGAGAGGTATCTCTCCAGCTCAAATGCTTGTCAGTAAATTTTGCTTATGGTATTTTCCTACAGGAGGAATATATATTCTATATATGGAAACATTTTCAGAGGCTTGAATTGTATAATAATTACATAAAATAAACCAAATAAGAAAAATGTGGTGTTGATACAATTTATAGACTCTCGTGGCTTATTTGTCTATTTTTAGTTTAAATGCTCTAACAAAATAAGCATAGACTTTATCATCAACATGCCCGAATTCAAATGTTTGCTCTAGCTGCTAATAAATAGATGCCCCCAGGGAAAAGTTGCAGTTGTGTGCACCCCAGTTTCTTTCCATAGAAACATAGAGATGAAAATGGCTCCCACTCAGGTTTCTGTGAGGTTCAAAGGAAAGCATGGATGCGGAAGCCCCTGAAACAAAGGCAAGTGTTGGGACAATGTTGTTTGCATGTTATTTTCAGAATCCCAGTCCATGGAAGTGATAAACACTCTCCACCTTCCATCTTTTATCTTTCCCAGGCATGTTTCATAGGAATGTCTTTTTTCTTCAAATGCAGATGTTTTTAAAACCCCTACATTCACTTATGGGCACTGTGTTGTAGGGAACACCATTAACTCTGTGAACTATGGTCATTGTGGCAGAAACCCCTGACTGACTCTAAAAATATGTTTCCCTTCTTTGTGATCATGCACCCCACCTTGCAGCCAGTTAAATATGCCTTTTGACTACGTTCTCTCCAGTGCAATGTGGACAGTGACCTGTGCCACTCCAACCGTAAAACAGGTTTCACTGGGCTACTCCTAGCTTTTTCTTCTTTTGGATCACTGGGATAGTAATCATTGGGCTGCTCTGATCCTGAAATTAATAGTTTTGGGGTGGCATAACTATAATCAACCTGGCTCTTAAATGATTGTATGGAGAAGAAAAACATGATACTGAACGAACCATTTTATGGGACTGGTAAATGAACAGTACTTTAGCCATCAATTTTTTATGGTCTATTTGTTACAGCAGCCTATCCTAATTAGTACACCAAATGGACCTCAGAATTCAGATCTGTAAAATGAGACAGTTGGACTAGATTATTTCATGATTCTTAGCTTTAGGTTAGAAAAAAAACATTCTGTAGGTATGAATTTGTCCCAACCTGTAGAGAGTTACACCTTAAAGAGAATACTTAAAGGCCAGGTGTTAGGCTAAAATGGAGAAATATGCATAATGATAGTACAAAAAGAATCAATGGATCCAAGAGACTAAAAGAAAAAGATTTGAGTGGGGCAAAAGAGAGTACACAGTGTCTAAAATAAATAAATAAATAATTCTGTTTGGCCTGAAGTCTGAAGGCTATGCTTCTCAAAGCAAACAGTGCATCCTTGTGCCCACAAAAAAAAAAAAAAGAAAGAAAGAAAACAAGAGAGTAGCTGGATAGCTTGATGGAGGGCACAGTGGGGTTAAACCCAGCAGGTTGGGGGTAAGACTTGAAGAAAATCAGACAAGAAAAGGCCAAGTTCAGGAGGACTGCAATCAGAAACCCAGTTAGAACCACTGCAACCTAAGAACGGCTACTCTGAGTCAGACCAAGCGATCCAGCAGCCCACTGTTTTTATGCCATCACTGACCTCAAACATGTGCATTCTTTGCCTTTTCTGGTTTTATTACACTCTTTTAAATGTGTAGCAACAAAATGTACCCCCCAAAAAGTAGAAATAAAATTGCATGAGAACATAAACAGTGGTTTTATAAAGAGATGGGATAATGGTTCCAGTTTGTTTCCAAAAGCATTTGCTTTATCTCAAATGAGTTGAGAACTGGAGAGCTGAGATGTTAACCAAGTGCAGGTGGTGGGCTAGTGATGACAAGAGCCATCAGAGAAAAGTTAAAGACAAAGGCTCTTCCAAGGGATCAGGCCGGGGACCAGGTCTAGGAGCAGCCATTGGAGATGCTCCATGATAAAGCAGCCTTTTTGAGTGCTCTGGTATGCTAGGTAATCTATTAAAGATTTCTCATGTACTAGTTCATGTCTTCTCCAAATAATTTTATCCCCGTTTTACAGACTAAAAACTAGACTGCAAAACAGCTAGAGCAGTAAGTGAGGTGCAAGTTCCAAGGCAATCAGTCTGTCTTATTCCAATATCAGTCTGTCTTAATCCACTTGGATTAGCTACCTTGAGCTGGTAAGTGAAATATAGGTACTGAAGAGTAAAAATCACATGTCATTATGAGGATCACGGATGTTCAAAAACTGAGTCAAAAATAAACTTTCAAAGGTGGGTTTCTTTCTCTTTTCTAGAATCAGTCTGACTAGTTGACAGCAATTCATAAACTTCTCTCCTTCCTCTACTCACAGGTCTTTTCTACCACTTACCCTGCCCAAGGAAAACAATCCATTGGCCTTTTCTTTTCTATTGGTTTTTTAATAAGTATTAAATTTTATTTTTCACTTTGAACTAAGGCAAAATCTGACATTTGTTGGGAATAGGTACTTGAGAAGAAAAACGTGTGGCATCTGGGCAGTCACAATGACTACAGACAACATGAGTGACGCAAAGACACAGCCTGAAATACTGGGAGAATGGGGGGGAAGGTGACTGAAAGGGGAGAAAGAGCCCTACCTGGTTTTGCTCAGTGTGTAGAGCATCAGCCTGCTGACCGAAGGGTCCCAGGTTGGATTCCAGTCAAGGGCACATGCCTGGGTTGTGGGCTTGATCCCCACCATTGATGTTTCTTTCTCTCTCTCCTTCTCCTTTTCTCTCTGAAATCAATAAAAATATATTTTTTAAAGAAAAGAGAGAGAGAAGAAGAAAGAGAGGGAAGGGAATTCAGTGGCCCCTGAGAGTCAGAATGAGCCCTTAGATCTGACTTTCAGGTTCCTATCGCTGGTGTCCTAAACACTTGGCTTTACCTTCTGCTTTTGGGTATTCTGGGATACGCCGGGCCTAGAAATTGTTAAATAAGTGGAGGCACATTCATTTATTGAAATATTCAATGGTGTAAAGATTTTAGTTCATCCCAAATTGATTTCTAGATTTAGTATAATCCCAATAAAAAGCTCAGCAGTGTTTTCTTAGTTTGTTTGTATGCTATTTATGGAAATGGACAAGTTGGTCCTAAAACGTATATGCAATTCAAAGGCTTAGAATAGCTAAAATAAGAATAAAGTTAAAGGATTAATACTAACAGATATCAGTACTTGGTATAAAGTGACAATAATTAGTGAAAACCGGTTTGGCTAAGGGGATAGAGCGTCGGCCTGTGGACTGAAGGGTCCTGGGTTCGATTCTAATCAGGGGCATATACCTTGGTTGTGGGCACATCCCCAGTAGGGGGTGTGCAAGAGGCAGCTGATCAATGTTTCTCTCTCATCTATGTTTCTGACTTTCTATTTTTTTCCCTTCCTTTCTGCAAAAATCAATAAAATATATTTTAAAAATAAAATAAAATGACAATAATTAAAAGAAAGTGGTATTCGCATAAGAAAAAAAAGAATAGAGGCTCCAGAAATATACTGACAAATAAATAGACATCAATTTATAATAGATGTTACAATACAAAGCTGCTATAGACTATGTCCTCCCCAAATTTCATTTTTTGAAACCTCAGTATAATGGTATTTGGAGGTGGAGCCTTTGGGAGGTGATTAGGTCATGAGAATGGAGCCCTCATGAATGGAATTAATGTTCTTTTAAAGGAAATCCCAGAGAACTCCTTTGTCATTTCCACCTTGTGAGGGCCCAGCAAGACAACAGCCATCTATGGAAATATGAAGTAGGCTCTCACCAGATACTTAATCTACCAGCAGCTTGGTCTTGGACTTCCCAGCCTTCAGAACTCTAATATATTTCTGTTGTGTATAAGTGACTAAGTCTATGGTATTCTATTAATGCAGCCCAAACAGATTAAAAGAAGAGTAGAGCAGGAAGGACAGTTGCTGAAATTAACTGCACAATAGAGTGCATCTATAATAATAAAAGCCTAATATGCTAATTAAGACCGTAAGCCAAACGACCTTCCAGACTTCATTCCAGACATCCTTCTTGATGAAGCCATGGCAGTGGGAGCTGAGGCAGAGGTGATTAGGGGCAATCAGGCAGGCAGGTGAGAAGTAGGGGTGATCAGGCAGGCAGGCAGAGGGGTTAGGGGTGATCAGGCAAGCAGAATGGTTAGGGATAATCAGGCAGGCAGGCAGGCAAGCAGTTAGGAGCCAGCATTTCTGAATTGCATGAGGGATGTCCAACTGCCAGCTTAGGCCTGATCCAGCAGTTGGAAATCCCCATGAGGTCCCAGATTGTGGAGGGTGCATGCCGGGCTCAGGGACACCACCCCGCCCATGCATGAGTTTCGTGCACTGAGCCTCTAGTCCTATCTAATAAAAGAGTAATATGCAAATTGACTGCACCTTCGCTACACCCACAAGCCATGCTCATCAGCTATGCTCACCAGCCAATCAGGAGAAAATTTGCAAATAAACTTCAACCAAGATGACTGCAGCTACTGAGAGCAGAAGGAGGCTTGAGTTTCCCCGGCAATGGAGGAAGCCAAGCTTTCCACCTGCCATTGCTGGCCTAGGCCTCCACTCAATGCTACAAAGTTTCAATTATAGAAGATACATAAATCTCAACAGAAATGGTGGCAGCCATGGAGTTAGAGAGAGCAGAGGCTAGGATTTCCCAGGCGATGGAGGAAGCCAAGCTTCTGCAGCTCTGGCCAGCCTAGGCCTCCACTTTAGGTTACAAAGTTTCAATTATAATTAAAGATAAATAAACCCCAAAAGAAATGGCTGTCACCACAGAGTGAGCAGAAGGCTTGGCTCTCCTCTAGGCTACAAAGTTTCAATTATAGAACATAAATAACTCCGAGATACCAGGGCCTCTGCTTGGGTCTCTGGGGGGTGTGGCTGGCCTGAAAACACTATAGGCCCCTCTCCCAGGCCACCCCATGCCCCAAGGGAACTTCTACCCTGATCCAGGACACCCTTCAGGGCAAACCATCTGGCCCCCACCCATGTACCAGGCCTCTATCCTATCTAATAAAAGAGTAATACACAGATTGACCATCACTCCAACACACAAGAGGGCTGCCCCCATGTGGTCAAAGATCCTGTTTCCATGTGGACACAAGATGGCCACCACAAGATGGCCAGCTGGGGAGGGCAGTTGGAGGTGATCAAGTCTGCAGGAGAGGGTAGTTAGGGGTGACCAGACCAGCAAAGAAGGGAAGTGAGGAACAAACAGGCTGGCAGGGGAGCAGTTAGACATCAATCAGGCTGGCAAGGGAGTGGTTAAGGGGTTATCAGGCTGTCAGGCAGAAATGGTTAGGGGCAATTAGGGAGGCAGGCAGGTTAGCAGTTGGGAGCCAGCAGTCCTGGATTGTGAGAGGGTTCCCAGATTGGAGAGGTTGCAGGCTGGGCTAAGAGATACCCACCCCCCAAGCACAAATTTTGTGTACCAGGCCTCTAATCTATATATAAAAGCCTAAGTGACAAAATGACAGGACAACTGGAATGACTGGTCTCTAGTCCCTATACTGAGCATGGACCATGCACTGACCACCAGGGGCCAGATGCTAAATGCAGTAGCTGCCCCCTGGTGATCAGTGCACTCCCACAGGCAACCTTCTGTGGCTGGCCAACCTCCTGCAGTCCCTCCCCCCAGCCGGCCAGCCCAGTAAGGGGCCTGGTCAGTTAACCTTCTGCGCCTGCACCCCACTGGCCAACCTTGCGCAGCCCTTTCCCCCACCCCTGCTGGCTAGTCCTTATTGGCCCCTCCTCCCTCGGCCAGCCAACCTCTTACTGCCAACCCTAAACACCCCAATCAGGACTGGGCAAGCAGGACCCTATCAGCTCTGATCACCAGCCAGGTCAAGGGACCCCACCTGTGCATGAATTCATGCACCAGGCCTCTAATATGGTGTAAAAAAGATCATGACCTTACCTCACACCACACTCAAAAATCAATTCCATGGGTGGCTTGTGTGGCTCAGTGGTTGAGCATCAACCTATGAACCAGGAAGTCACGGTTTATTTGATTCCCAGTTCAGCCATATGCCCAGGTTGTGGGCTCAATCCCCAGTGTGGGGCATGCAGGAGGCAGCCAATCAATGATTCTCTCTCATGATTGATATTTCTATCTCTCTCCATCTCCCTTTCTCTCTAAAATAAATAAAAATATATTTTGGGAAAAAATCAATTCCAGATACATTATAAATGTGAAATATAAAACAAAAATTACCTAAGCTATGCATAGGAGATATCCTCCTGTCTTTAAGGTAAACAAAAATAGGTCACAAAAAGCACAAGCTTAATAGGAAATGGATGAAACATTTCAACAGATTCTTTATAAAAGGAGATATCTAAATGTCCCATTACCTGTTAGAGAAAAAAAAATTACAACAAGGGTGAAATACTGCTAAACAACAACAGGATAACTAAAAATTAAACACAAACACAAGGCTTATGGAAAACTGGGATTCTCATTTATTTTTTAAGGAAGAGAAAATTTGGCCAGCCACTTGACTATTTTGCTGTATCTACTAAAGTTATATATATATATATATATATATATATATACACACACACACACACACACACACACACACACACACACTTAACACAGCAATTATATATATCCAATAAAAATACACTGAAGTAATATTTATTATTCTGTTTGAATGGATCCTCCATGGAGCAAAATCATTCTGTGCAACAACTATAGGGAAAATGAAGTCCTTATAGTGAAATTCCCACTTAACTGTTTCTTCTGCTCTGTTTAACACGTTTTCCGATGGATGCTACAGGCCCCTTTGACTCAGTGCAGTAGAGTGATTGAGAATCAAGGCCCTGTAGTCCCATTGCCTAAGCTTAAATCTCAGATTTACTAGTCACCAGCTGAGTTGATCTTCATTTGCTTTGCAGAACTTCTCAGCTCTGCCGGCCTGGTCACCTTCACTGTTATATTATAGTATCCTGCACATTTATAGATTGTTTGAAGATTTAACACTTAAAACTATTTCCAGCACATATATAAAACTACGTGTTATTTTTCTGCAGTTTGATCACAAATATGGGCATGCATTTCATTTCTATTTTACTATGCACTAGTCTTTTTCTCTTTAAAGCAATTGTTACTCATCAGTGGGGAAAAAAATCAGCGTTTATGGCCTACTTGTAGAAATGGATAAATTACCAGTTAAGACTAATTAATACCTTTGAATCAACAATGCTAAAATAAAACCCTAGATAAACACATAAACTTTAAATGAAAGTAATTTTTTAAAGATAATAAAGGCAAGAACTGATATGCTTAGCATGTTTGCCATATAAAAGATAATGTTTGGATAGCAGAAACTAGACCTCTGCTTAATTATTAACTGGAAAATCAAGCAGAATTTGAGTCAATACTTTTTTTTCCAGGGAATTATAAGGCAGAAAATGAATTCATGGTCTAGAGACCCTGCTATTCAGAGCTCAGCCAGTGGTGACCATTCTATGTGCCCCTACATGCAGCAGCAGTAGCCTTCAGCTGTTGTCTAAGGCTTCAACAACTGGCTCCTTAGCTACCAAGAACCATCTTTAGAATCATCAGTGTAAGAGAATGTTATATGCCTAGTATTTCCTTTGCTCGAAGTTCTCTTCCTCTAGATATCTGCATTTCTATATTCAACATCACCTTTCAGATCGGCTCTCAGGGACCACCCTATAAAAACAGGATACTACCCCTTGCCTGAAACACTGTCCCACTATTCAGCCTTACTTTTCTCTGTAGCTCTTTATCATCTCCAGACATATTTTAAGTTTATTTTGAGTGTTGAGACTTTGTTTTATTCAATGCGCAGTGCTTGGCAAATTGTTGATGCTAAATAAATATCTGTTAACTAAATGAATAAATCTTTTTACACTTTTAAATATATATATATCCTATATAATAAGAGAAACATGCAAATGTGACCGTACCATTGCTCCTGATTGGCTATGCTACCAGGCAATCAGGAGTGGGGTGGGGCCAAGTGGCGCAAGCACCGGGCACCGGGGTGGTGGAGATGAAATGGTGGTGGCAGTGAGAGCCCAGCCCCCAGGCACTGTGAGGGGAAGCTGCGGCAGCAGCAGCGGTGGTGGCGGTGGCAGGGAGTGCCCAGCCCCTGGGCACTGTGAGCAGAAGTGGCAGTGAGCCCCCAGCCCCCGGGGCTGGGTGGTCACAGGCAGCTGGGATTGAGCTGAGCAGGGTGATGGCTGGGTACCCAAGGCCTAAAGCCTCACCAGAGGCTTTAGGCCTTGGGCAGGCTGGGGGTGAGCCACCAGTTGGACATCCCCTGAGGGCTCCCAGTATGTGAGAGGAGGCAGGTTGGGTTGAGGAACCACCCACCCCCAGTGCATGAATTTCATGTACCGGGTCCCTAGTGTGTGTGTGTGTGTGTGTGTGTGTGTGTGTGTGTGTGTGTGTCTGTGTGTGTGTGTGTGTGTGTGTGTGTATACACACACATCCACACATAATAGGGGCCAGATGCACGAAATTCGTGCACTGGGGGTGGGTGGGGGGTTGTTCCTCAGCCCAGCCTGCACTCTCTCCAATCTGGGACCCCTCGAGGGATGTCCGATGGCCTGTTTAGGCCTGATCCCAGCTCACAATTCAAGACTGATGATTCCCAACTGTTCACCTGCCTGCCTTCCTGATTGCCCCTAACTGCTTCTGCCTGCCAGCCTGATCACCCCCTTGCCAGCCTGATTGATGTCTAACTCCTCCCCCGCCGGCCTGTTTGCCCAACTTCTCAGCTCTGCCGGCCTGGTCACCCCTAACTGCCCTCCCCTACAGGCTTGATCACCCTCAACTGCCCTCCCTTGAAGGCCTTGTCTCTCCTAACTGCCCTCCTCTGCTGGCCATCTTGTGGTGTCCATCTTCTGTCCACATGGGGGCAGCCATCTTGTGTGTTGGAGTGATAGTCAATCTGCATATTACTCTTTTATTAGATAGGATAGAGGCCTGGTGCATGGGTGGGGGCCAGCTGGTTTGCCCTGAAGGGTGTCCCGGATCAAGGTAGGGGTTCACTTGGGGTGTGGGGTGGCCTGGGTGAGGGGCCTGTGGTGGTTTGCAGGCCAGCCATGTCCCCCAATGACTCAAGTGGAGGCCCTGATATCTGGAATTTACTTATCTTCTACAATTGAAACTTTGTAGCCTAGAGTGAAGCCAAGTCTTCTGCTTGTTCCATGGGGGCAGCCATTTCTGTTGGGACATTTATTTTCTTTAATTGAAACTTTGTAGCCTATACTGGAGGCCTAGGCTGGCCAGAGCTGCAGAAGCTTGGCTTCTTCCATCGCCTGGGCAACCGTAGCCTCTGCTCTCTCCAGCTCTGTGGCTGCTGCCATTTCTGTTGGGATATATCTTCTATAATTGACACTTTGTAGCATTGAGTGGAGGCCTAAGCCAGCAAAGGCAGGCTCAATCTTGGCTTCTTCCATTGCCGGGGAAACCCATGCCTCCCTCCTGCTCTCAGTGGCTGCATCCATCTTGGTTGGGCTTTATTCCATATTTGCTCCTGATTGGCTTGTGGGCTTGGCTTGTGGGCTTGGCTTGTGGGTGTGGTGAAGGTGCAGTCAATTTGCATATTACTCTTTTATTAGATAGGATGACATAAATGGCAATCTTTCCTTTGCACAGTAGGAGAAGCCATAAAAAATGACTTTGCAAGCCAAACCTATGAAAGGCCATCTTAATAAATCAATGGGGAAACTTTTTTCAGTGACCTTTCAAATGTTTTGTTAAAACATTAAAAATTCTCTTAATGTTTATTTGAACTGTATAGGTACATTTAAAAATAGTAAAACTAATCTTTATTTAGCACACCATAATTTAAAATATTAGAAACATTAAAAATTAAAGAGCTTTATTTCTTTTTTAAAAGTATATGAAGAACAGTTTGGGCAGTGCTTACCTTCTCATTCAATAACTCATTACATGCACTGAACATCTTCATTGCTTTGGTGAACTGTCATACTCCGTTCTAAGTTTGGATCAACTTAACCACTATTTTATCCATTATGTTTTTAATGTCATGAAAAACGTCTGAGAATTCCTGTAATGTGAAGTGGGTTGTTTTGTCGTGTTGTGTTTTTTTGTTTGTTTGTTTGTTTTGCCAGTCACCTCTTCTGGGAACTTGTCATTCTTTCATTACAAGCCCTTCCCTAATTAAGCGGCTGAACCACTTCTCCAAGTGTTGGTTGCTTATCTGGAGCTGAGGCAGGCTCAGCATTCCCATGGCAGCTATTCTAGCTCTGTTTCCATTTTCTCTGAATCCTGCAGAGTTATCTGCACAGTGGAGTAAAATTTCTTTCTTACTGTGCAGGTATTACCCGTTTTTCTTCCTGCCATAATACTTATGTGTTCTTAATTGCAGGCTTTATGACACATTTCTCCCCAAACTCAGCTCAAGTTACATGACCTCCAGTTGCAGTACCAACCACCTGTCGTAAAATCCATGTAAGTAAATTGGCTTTAAAGATTAAAACACCTCCTTGGCCCATTGACTGAATTAATGATGCTGTGTTTGGTGGTAAAAAGCAAATTTTCACATTTCCATGTTCCCAAGAGAAACCTAGTGACAGGGGTAGTGCTATAAAAGTTAAACTGCTTTGCCTACTTTGTTTCTTCACTGCTGGGGAGCCAGCAGGCAACACAACTACATCGTGTGCTTTCTGCTTGTGAACTGAGTAACAGGTGTGCCGTGACCAACCAATCACTGATAGCCTTTGAAAAAGGGGTCATGAAGGTCCCTGATGATGCGTGGTATCTGCTTTTCACAGACTGACATGTGAACTGACAAGCTAGCAGCAAAGTACGTACTTTGTCATTACTCAGTACATATCCTGTGGTAACCGAAATGTGAACTGTGTTTTGGAGGAGCTGGTGTCGTTTAACTGAAGTAACTGAAATTCATGCATTTAGGAATCATGCCCAGCAAGAACTATGTATATCAGAGTATACATTTTCAGAACTTAACGTGTATTGTTCTGAAACGGACAAAGAGAAAAGCAGCCTAATAGAGTGTAGGTTCAGAAAATAGAACTCTAACCAAATAATATCAGAGCAAAAGAAAAAAAATTGAGAGTGAAGAAGAGATTTACATCATGTCTTCCATAAGGAATTGGAATTTACTTCAACTGCATTCATGGGGGCAAAAAAAAAAAAGAAAGAGAAAAGTGGCACATGAATAGTCAGTAAAGCACAGTGGCAATCTGAATGACAACATGGAAAGGTCAAAAGCTCCCTTTTAGTTTTCAAAACCGATGATACTAGTAATTTCCCCACAGGAATCCCAGGTACAATTGACAATGAGGAGTAAATTAATTGATTTCTTAGTCTGATATACTTTCATTTGCAATTCTGAGTGTTATCTTAAAATGTTGTTACAAATAAGCAAATCCCTTTGTAATCAGATCAATAACCATGTGGTTTTAAATATTTATTTTTGTTATTTAAAGACAACCATTGTTTTGCTCTGAGGCATTTACATAGGGAAAAAACTCTGACTTATTCTGAAATATAAATTTCTGAGAATAAAATTTCAGACCATACCTTTAAAAGTGGGTAAAGATGTATAGAGCTCTAAGGAATAATTGGATTCATAGAAGTGCTGGCAAATAATAAAGATAAATAAGAATTAATTATGTGGTTAAATAAACCGAAGATAATTATTATTGTTATCACTTTATTCAAAATATTGATGAATTTAAAAAACGTATTTGTTTTCTTAGAACAGTTTGGTAAATTGTAACTTGATAAACAATATAAAAGGATTTATATTTTTCTCACCACTTAATCCTTCCAGAATTTAAAAACTCTTAATAACTGAGTATTATTCTTTTCATAAAGCCAGTTTTCACTTGTGGTTCCATTAACCAAGACTTTGACTGGAATGTCATATTTGAAAAAGACAAGCCTAGACTCTGGACATCAGCAAAAACCTGTAAAAAAGAAAGGTTGACTGCAAAGCCAATCAAAGCCTCTTGGGAAAGTGGCCTGATACCTTGCTTATTTGCATGGCTCATCGTAGTCTTTCCAAGTAAGGGAAGAAGATTGTTTTCCCAGAGGGATGGCAAAGAAAGAACCTCAAGACATTTGGAGGACCTCAAGAACTTGAAGAATATGCTCAAGTTTATAGGTACTGTAGGCAAAGTCTGAAATGTGGCTTGCCTTCTTTGCCTTGAGAGGCTAATTAAAGGTCAACCTGGCAATTCTAGCAAAACAGTTTTCAGGAAGCTTATATGATCAATTGCTATAGCTGTTGTGTTTATGCAAAGAACTAGCCCAAATTGAAACTGGACTTAATGCAGAAAATTAATTGGCTTAATTTGATAAAAAAAATTAGGGTAATTTTAAGGGAAAATTGTGTTTCAATAGAATCATGACACACAGCTATGGGCATTATATTCTAATTCAGCTCATTGCAAAATAGTATCTCCGAACTAGACTGGATCGTTAATTTTTTTTAGATTTCTGAAATATGTTGCCTATAACCCCCTAACTTCAATAGAAATGGAAGAAAATTGACAGAGAGGACTTGTAACAGTGGAGATTATAACCCCACCATTTTTTTGACATTGTTTCCATAAATTCTGACTCTGACTAATATGTAGGTTATAAATAAACAGCATGTTTGCGTAAGAATCCTAGGACCTAACTTCAAAAGGCACAGACTCTGATCTTTAGTCATCTTGGGTCCAAGGGATTTGCTGACCTTCAACTATAGAACCAGGATGATGTAGAACCAGAGTTATAAAGACCATGATAACCAAACCATCACTTGACCAGTCTCAAGATCCTTATCTGAATGAACTTTTCAAAACCCTCCCATTGATCTCTTTATTCTGCTTTCCCTTTCCCTCCTTATAAAACCTCTGCCTGCACTGAAATTTCAAGATGGACTTTGCCACAAGAATCCCCCATCTTCTCAGGTGAGTGATACTTGAACAAACCTCTTTCTTTTCACAAGCATCTGTCCCATGAGTTTGGTTTTTGTGTTGACAGCCAGTCAAACTTGGAATCCAGTTACATAACTCCTCAGGCTACACTTTATTTTGGGCCAGAGCTCTCATAAATCTATTTTGCCTAAACTTCAGGAAATCTGCTAGAGGAGAACCAAGATGGTGGCATAGGCATACACCTGTCCTCGTCACCTCCCCCACCACATCAAAATTACAACTAAATTACAGAACAAGCATCATTCAGAACCACCTGAAATCTGGCTGAATGGAATTCCTGCAACTAGAGAAGTAAAGAAGAAAGCACATTGAGACTGGTAGGAGGGGCTGAGGTGTGTAATGGATTGGTCTTATACCCACATGCAGTGTTGTTTAATCAGGAGGGATATCTCCAAGGCTTCCCATGAGAAGCAGGGTGTACCAGCAGCAAATCAGACCTCCAGCCAGGGTTTCAGAGCTGGGAAGAGAAGTCCTGGAACTTCAGGCTATGAAAACCATCAGGGAGCATGGTTGAGTGACACAGAGGCTGTTGGAATCCCAGGAGTTCCTCTTAAAGGGCCCACACACAAACTTACACAGACTCGCTTCCTCTGAACTCCAGTATCAGGCAGTGGCTTTGAAGAATTCAGGGACATTTTGGACTGTCTGACATTGGAGCAGGAACTCAGGGACAGCTTTCTCTCAGACAAGGGTGTTCCTGTGCTAGGACACCAACTATACCGGGCCACTTTACCAATTTCAGCAGACATAAGAGCTCTACCTAAAACATAGAAACAAACACAGAAAAGCAGCCAAAATGCAGAGATCAAGAAGCATGTTAGAAATGAAAGAATGGAAGCAAGCAAACTACTGGATACAGAGTTCAAAACAATAATTATAAGGTTACTCAAGGATCTTAATAAGAGCTTTAAAGGACTTAATGATATCTTTAAGGGAATTAATGAGAGCATCAAGAGACTTAGAGAGACTTTCAAGGATCCTAGTGAGACTATCAAAGACATGAAAAAGAACCAGTCAGAAATTAATCATATACTAACTGAAATAAGGAATAATTTATAGGATTCAACAGTAGAATAGAGGATTCTAAGAATTATGTCAACTATTAGGAATATGAGGAAGCTAAAAAGATCCAATCAGAAGAGCAAAAATAAAAATAAAAAATAATAAAAAATATGAAGATAGTGTAAGGAGCCTCTGGGACAACTTCAAGTATATCAACATTTGCATTATGGGGGTGCCAGAAAAAGAAGAAAGAGAGTAGCATATTGAAAACCTATTTGAAGAAACAATGACAGAAAATTCCCTTTCCTGGTGAAAGAAATAGATTTACATGTTCAGGAAGAGCAGAGAGTCCCAAACAAGAGGAATCCAAAGAGGCCCACATCAAGGCACATCATAATTAAAATGCCAAGAGTTAAAGATAAAGAGAGAATCTTAAAAGCAGCAAGAGAAAAACAGTTAGTTACCTATAAGGGAGCACCCATAAGATTGTCAGCTGATTTTTCAACAGAAATTTTGCAGGCCAGAAGGGAGTGGCAAGAAATATTCAAAGTGCTGAATAACAAGGACCTGTAACCAAGGTTATTCTAGCAAGCAAAGTTATTATTTAGAATTGAAGGTCAGATAAAGAGCTTCACAGACAAGAAAAAGCTAATGGAGTTCATCACCACCAAACCAATATTACATAAAATGTTGAAGAGTATTTTTTAAGAAGAGGAAGAAAAGAGATAAAAAATCATGAACAATAAAATGACAATTAAATATGTATCTATCAACAGTTGAATCTAAAATTCAAAATAGAACAACCAAGATGGCGGCATAGGTAAACACCACATAGCAATTTCAAAACTACAACTTAACAGAACAAACATCATCCAGAATGACTAGAAAGCTTGCTGACTGAAAATTCCACAAATAGAAGTAACAATAGGACACTGTGACTCAAAGGAGCGGTGGAGGGCAGCTTTGAAGATATGCGCGGAGTCAGAAGTTTGGAGCCGTGTGCATGCATAAGCGAGCGCAGAGGGCCAGCAGCTGCAAAGAGAAAGGTGTCCCGCTGCACTGATTCCCCAGTTCCAAGGTCCGGGAAACCCACACTCATAAGGGGTGAAACTGGACAGTAGGGAAGCATGCTGAAACTAGGGCGCTGCAAAGGTCTGCCAGCTTGGGGAGGGGGCGAGTTTGGGGAGAGTCCACATAAACTTGGGAACAGCAGCAGGTATGCGAGCACACAGAGAGGACTCTTGACTTGCTCTCTCATTCAGGAAATCACCGGACTGCATTGTGTTACAGCCCTTGGTGAGACTTTGGGTGTGCAGGCTCATTTGGGGAGAGGCTAAATTGTCTGGCAGTGGGTAGATCTTGGTGGCAGCTTTCTCTCAGAGGTGCTTGCAGCCATTACCACCAGACACAGAGACCCTGGTGCCACATAGGGCAGAGCTGACGCTGCCTGCTCAGCCCAGAGACTCCGCCCATCCAACCTGAGCACAGCTGACCCTCACAGCCAATTGGCCTGGAGGTCAAACCCTCCTAGTGCTAACAACAATAATCTAGGCTTAATTTCAACAAGACTGTGCAACCCATAAAGAGCTGCACCAAGAGTACCCACCTCAGGTAACTGGGGAGGCTGAGCCACTGTCCCTTAGAGGACATCTACAATACAAAGCTAATTGACCAACTCAGGAAAGCAGTCACCATGCAGAGACATGGAAAGAAATTAGATGTGAAAGAAATGGAGGGGAAAAAACAAAAACAACTGGACATAGAGTTCAAAACCATGTTTATAAGGTTTTTCAAGAGGCTTATAGAAAAGGCCAATGAACTTAATGAGAACTACAAGGAAATGAATAAGACCTATGAGGAAATGAACAAGACCTATGAGGATATGAAAAAGGACCAACTAGAAATTAAACATACACTGACTGAAATAAAAAATATTACACAAAGACCTAAAAGCAGTCCAGAGGACCGCAAAAACCAAGTCAAAGATTTGAAATACAAAGAAGCAAAATCCACTCAGCCGGAAAAGCAAGAAGCCAAAAGAATCCAAAAAATTGAAGATAGTGTAAGAGGCCTCTGGGACAACCTCCAGCATACTAACATCCAAATTATAGGGGTGCCAGAAAAAGAGAGAGAGCAAGATAATTAAAACCTATTTGAAGAAATAGTGACCAAAAACTTTTCCCACCTGGTGAAAGAAATTGACTTAAAAGTCCAAGAAGTGCATAGAACCCCAAACTATAGGAATCCAAAGAGGACCACACCAAGACACATCATAATTAAAATGCCAAGAACAAAAAACAGAGAATATTAAAAGCAGCAAGAGAAAAACAGTTAATTACCTATAAGGGAGAACCCATATGAATGTCAACAGATTTCTCAACAGAAACTGTGCAGGCCAGATGGGAGTATCAAGAAATATTCAAAGTGATGAATAGCAAGAATCTACAACCAAAATTACTCTACCCAGCAAAGCTATCATTCAGAATTGAAGGTCACATAAAGTGCTTCACAGGTAAGAAAAAGCTAAAAGAGTTCATCACCACCAAACCAATATTATATGAAATGTTGAAAGATATTCTTTAAGAAGAGGAAGAAGAAAAAGGTAAAAAATAAAAATTATGAACAACAAATACACATCTATCAACAAATGAATCTAAAAATCAAGTGAATTAAAAATCTGATGAACAGGATAAACTGGTAAATATAACAGAATCATGGGCATAGAGAGGGAATGGACTGACAATTCTTGGGGAGAAAAGGGATGTGGGAGGTGCAGCAAGAGACTGGACAAAAATCATGCACCTATGGGAGAGGACAGTGGGAGGGGGAGTTGAGGGTGGAGAGTGGGATGGGTACCGTGTGGAGGGGAGCTATAGGGGGAAAAAAAGGTAACAATGTAATTAATAAACTTAACAATAAAGATTAAATTTTAAAAAAATAAAATACAATTCAAAATAAATGAACAAGAAATCTAAAGAACGAAATAAATTGATGAATAAAATAGAATCAGAGACATGGAAACATGGAATACAATGATGAGTCTCAGAGGAAAGTGGGGTGAGGAGGATGGGAATAGATCAACCAAAGGTCTTATATGCATGTATGCATTACCTATGGACACAGACAATAGGGTAGCGAAGGCCTGATGGTGGGGTGGTGGGGTGGGTTAGGATGGGTCAATGGGAGAAAAAGGGGGGTATATATATAATATTTTCAACAATAAAGACTTAAAAATTACTGAATATTTAACACATATACTTGTGTATATAGATACATATGTGTGTGTGTGTGTGTGTGTGTGTGTGTGTGTGTGTGTAAACAGAAATTTATTACAAAGATTTGACTTCACTCAAGTAGTTAAGCAGTCTGGGAGGCTATTGTCTTTATGTTGGAAGATGGAGCTTGAAGTGCGTTGGGAGGCAGCCAGGAAGAAAAAATAGAGATCAAGCACAACCTGGAACCCAAATGCATGGACCAGGTCCCAGGAAGACAGACTGAAACCTCAGTCCGTTCAAGCTGCTCTGGATCTTGGTGATGTGGATACCCTGCTGAAGCCAGGTTCTTCTTCCCAGAACAAAACATGCACAACGAGTCCCAGAGTTAGAGAAGCTGAAGAAGCCAGGCGCAGGTCCAGGCCTGGCCACTGCCTCACCCGATGAGCCGAGCCAGCAGAGAGGCAACAATGTGCCTGGGGTACCAAATGGCTGCCACTTCCCTTCCACCCTCCATCTTCCACAAGAACTTCTTCTGTGGCACCTGTAACCAGAAACTTAGAGGAAAGGGAATGCTGGTCAATGTAGTTTCTCTCAGCCAAGCTGACATATACTGTATATCCCCCAAATTTAGCAGTTTAAACAGGAAGCATCTATTATCTCACAGCTTCCGAGATCAGGAATGCAAGGGCAGCTTAGTCTGGTGATTCTGGCTCGGGGTCTCTCTTGAAGTTAGAGTTAGCTGTGACTGAGGTCATCTGAAGACTTGGCTGGGTTAAAGGATCTACTTCCCAGCTCACTCACCTACCTGCTGTCCAGAGCGTCCTTGCCGCATGGGCACCTTACCATGGGGCAATGCACACCAGAGCAGCTGGCTTGCTGTGGAGTGAATGATTATAAACAAAGACAGAGAAGCCACAGTGTTTTCTTAACTTAATCTCAGAGCTGGCATACCATTACTTCTGCCATAGCTATTGATCACACAGCCCATCCTGGTGTGCTGTGGGAGGAGACTACACAGGGATGTGAGTACCAGGAGGTGGGGATCATTGGGAAACATCTCTTTTTTTTTCAAATTATAAGAAAAAGTTTATTTTAAAAAAATGTATATATATATATATATATATATATATATATATATATATATTTCATAAAGAAAGGAAGGGAAAGGGAAAAATAGAAACATCAATGATAAGAGAGAATTATCCATCAGCTGCCTCCTGCATGCCCCCCACTGGAGATAGAGCCCAGGACATGTGCCCTTGGCCGGAATTGAACCTGGGACCCTTCATTCTGCAGGCTGACACTCTATCCACTGAGCCAAACTGGCTAGAGTAAGAAAACTTATTTAGAAAGTTTCAAAGGTAGTAGACGTGAGCCAGCCTGGCTGCATAGGCTCAGGAAACAAATTACATGAGCAAAAGGAAATGCCTTGGAGCTTAGGAGAGAGTAAGGCAAAGGTAACAGGACTGTCGAGTGGGAGGTGGGGGGAGACAGGAATGGGAACAGGGTGGTTATGTTCCTGAGAGGGAGAGCACCAGGAAACAGCTTAAGGCTGGAAGTATCTGAACAGGTGTACAGCACTTCTACAAAAATGCCTTCCATTTCACTGTGAGATAGTGGTTCTCTTCTGATTGAAGAATTGGTGTCCTCTTCATTTTATATGTGACCTCCACCCACTTCTCTGGAAACAACACCTTTAATACCAATGCATCTCTTTTTTATTGGTCATTACCTGTTATAGCATATTTTTACAAACATTGTCACACTGGATTCTCACAGTAAGAGGACAAAACTAAGATTCAAATGCATGTCATTCTGTTTTCAAAGATGTTAGTTTTACTATTCTACTGCTAACTTTAAGGCATTGACCTTGCTATGATCATTCTATATTATTATGGAAGGTTCAAAATCAACTAACACGGTCTAGAAAAGTCCTTTTCTTCTTTCCCATTACAATTAATTTGCCTTTAGACTGGCTACGTATCTTCAGTATGATTTTCCTATTTGTCACTTTAAAATCTAATTACATGTTTTAAGACAGTCTGTGAAATATACAGGGCACAGTTGTCCCAACTACGAAACAGCTTGTCAAATACAGTCACATACATTTTAATGTTTTCAAAGGTTTTTTTAAGCCAGTGAATCTCATGAATTAAATTACTTTTTGGACATAAATTATGCAAATTCAAGTTGTTGCCAGTGGAAATAGCACTCTTCCATAGAGCCATGGGAAAGTGTCTGAGGGACCCTTATGTAGGAGGGTATAAGGTATCAGGGCAAGATTTATTGGAGCAAAAACCAAGTAAGGGCTTAGGCTGCCTGCCTCATTTGCAACCAGGTGGCTCAACTCCATCTTGCTGCGGAAGTCCAGCCTCTGGGACCATGGACCCTCTCTTGTCCTTACCAAGCCCGGGGGAGGGGCAGAACCCAGAGCTATCCTGCCCTTAGCCTGCCACCCAAAGCTTCAGTAGCCCACACAGGCTGTTACTGTCTGACCCGCTTTCAGCATCCATCGTGCTCTGTCTCACATGGCTGCTGTGGAGACAGAATGCACCTTGGCATTTGTTAAGCTTTGATTATGTCTCCTTGGGTGTGGGATCGGGTAAGCTTTCTTTCAAACTAACCAATCTTCTTCCTAATTCTTCACAGGCTTGTGCTGGGCACCCCAGCTCCCGGCCCCCATCCAATCCCTTTCCTAGATCGCCCAGGTTCATGCCCTTATCCAGTCATTTTCCCAGGCTAGACTCCTCCCCTTTAGAGCCAACAGTTTGGTTCCTACTGTGCTTGTCTCAGCAGAGGAATTTCCCCCTGCTGGTTGTCCCTCCCCTGGTAATCCAAGCAAATGGACCCGCCATTCCTGAGGACATTGGGAAGCCGGTCTTTTCTGACTGTTCAGGGGATTAAAGTCACTTTTGTCACCTGGGTGTGTGTGAAGCTGTAGCTTCTGACTTAATCAGGTTTAATTAGATGTCTGCATTCTTTCTCTTGTGTTAATATCTAACTAGCTACCTACTGTACCAAAGTGACAAACTCTTCCTATTGTATCCGGTGTTGTTTAGTTAGTCGGTATCTTTCACCGTGAATACAATCTTTATAGCAGCAAAGGTGATTCTCTGAACCACAGGATCATGGGTGGACTTCTACATTCCAGCCTCTTTTCCAAGTTGGTGAATAGGCCCAGAAATGGCAGACAAAAAGAGTCAACCACAGTCAAGAGAAGATTAGGATCCCAAGGGAGCTCGCAGGAGACACTAAACTCTGCTGAGATGAACGCCATTTCACTTTTGTTTCCATTACTTTCTTTATTCTTCTTCTCCATTGTTTTTATTATTTGTCTCTTCTCTTTCCTTTCATATCCCTTATTTTTCTCTTTTCTTATTTAATGGAATACAAGTCTCTCATGAAAAGGAAGAGAACTTGACCACTGTGGCAGCATAGATGGACCTGATCCCACAAAGCTATGGGCCATGTGAGTGCAGAGTGTGGGAGCCCTGCCAGCCAGGAGTCAGGTATGAGCAGCAAGAGAGAGCCAACGAACTAGAAGCAACTCTTTTGTGCAAGAGCTTACATCTCAAATCTTCCAGGCTTGCAGGACCACACCTACATGCCCACTCTGACCAAGGTCCTGTTCCCACGTATGACTGACAAGCAATCGCCTTCCCTATGTCACCCAGGCCTCTCTGGGCACGCCTGTAATATCCGGCCTTCCTTTTGATCCTTTTCAGTTAATTTGTAATGAGGTTAAATACAATGCTATCACATGGACACAGACAACAAATAGTATGGGGAAGGCCTGGTGTGGGGTAGGGGTTGAATGGAGGGGAGCAAACCAGGAGAAGATGGGAGACATCTGTAATGCTGCAATAATTTAAAAAATTTAAAATACTATCAAATTAAAACTTTTCAAAAGGCAATGGAAAAGCAATCCTATCACACTGCTTTCTTCCAATAGGCTCCTTCTCATCTGCTGCCTCCCCCAACCCCTTTTCTACAATTCACTACAACCAAATTTGTCCCTAAAATAAAGATCTCTCCATCTCCCCCAAACCACACAAACCCCCAATGTCCTTTCTCCCTCACCCAAAAGTCAACCTTTTTTCTTAATTCTTAACAAAAAAAATGTATTACTGCTCTAGATTTTTAGCAATAATATCTACTCACTCCATCTTCAGATGCTACTCCTCCCTCATTCCCCAATTACTGAGGAAATTTGCACCTGAGCTGCCAGGAGGGTTCATCTCTCTCCAGTATTTTTTCTGTTTACTTTTCAATCCATTATTCAGTGGAATACTATTCTCTAGGCAATTTATTGACTCCTTATGAGACTCACAAACTTTGAGTTCTTGAAGCATTCTGCCAAATCCTTCTTGAAGTTCCTGGGTAAATAGGGTAAATAAGGTAGAGTGAGTTCCCTTTTAATTTTAGCATTTCATAAAGACATACTTTTAAAATGTGGGCATTTGGTATGGATTTATCTTAAGGTATATCCTACCATAGCAACTTGCAAGTTGCTCTAATAGCTCCTGTTGCATTACAATGTGATTTTTATCTACTGATAGAGCTCTATCCTCTTTCAGGCACTTTTTCCTGGACTTATATTTGCCGAGTAAAGCAAAGGGTCTGGGACATAGTAATCATTCAACAAGCAATGTGTTGAATAAGTGTGCTCTTACATGACCCAAGTCTCCTTCTGGGCTTTATATCCATCCTGGAGCAGTGGTAGGCTGGCTGAAGTTAGAAGCTGTTTACCTATCCAAGTCATTTACATGAAAACCCTCCCCAACACACAAGAGAAATGAGCCCTGAAACAACCCTCAGACATAAGCATTTGCGTAGAAACTCCATCCGAGAGACTCCTGCTATTCCCACCTGGATATTAAATGTTTGTCGGGGTTTATAGCTGCAAGCAACAGTGATAACTCTGACTTACTAAGAGAAAAAAATGTTTACTCAAAGCCTACTCAAAAATCTCAAAATTGCTGGCAAGGCCGGGGAACCAGACTTCAGGCTAATTCTCAGGAATAAAGCCCAAAACCTCACAACAGAATTGGTCTGGTGAAGAACCCTGCTGCTTTCCTTACCACTGGGCGCCAGAGGCAACTTGGCAGCTGCTGCTCCTCAAAGCTGCTTATGTGCCAGAAACTGTGCTTTGGACCCTCCGGTACACTGCTGCTGCCACTGCCAAGGCTGGAAATGAGTGCATCTGTTGCCACATACTCCAGGCCAGTGCCCTCTGGTTGCTTCTGAGAGACATAGCTTAGGCCCAGGGCTGCATTTAACCTGCTGGCAAGCAAGAATTCAAGTTGGGAAGAAGCAGCATCCATTGTGTGGGAATTTACCCAAATACTGAGCGGTCTTTCAGAGATGACGGTTAGCTTTTACAATTACAACTACATGATTAGAGACCAATTCAGATTCATTGCTATGATTTATTCATCTCCATTTTCCTGTCAACACTCAACTTTGCAATCTTTTTTCGTTAATTCTAGGTGAAATCTTTATTCTCACACCCAGAAGAAAGGATGGCTCCCTGGCCAAAAGAGTCTCTATAGGATCAAGAGATGAGCTTAAGTCAGGAATGATGACCCTATATCCCTATGAACAGATAATTTCAGCTGGTGTTTGTTAATGAATCATTTGGTTGAAATCAATTACATGTGACACAAAAGAACTGCTAAAGAAAGTATAGGCTGTTAATCTTAGGGAAAACATTATTTGAGTTTCTTAAATTGAAAATGATTACCATACCTCCTAACCTGTTTGCCTCAGTGGATAGAGCATTGGCCTGCAGACTGAAGGGTCCCAGATTTGATTACGGTCAACGGCATGTACCTTGATTGGGGGCACATCCCCAGTAGGGTGTGTGCAGAAGGCAGCTGATCAATGTTTTTCTCATCGATGTTTCTAACTCTCTATCACTCTCCCTTCCTCTCTGTAAAAAATCAATAATATATATATATGTTTTTAAATAAATCTTTATTGTTCAGATTATTACAGATGTTCCTCTTTTTTCCCCCATAGCTCCCCTCCACCTGATTTCCCACCCCATCCCATGCCCTTATCCCCGCCACTGTTTTCATCCATAGGTGTAAGATTTTTGTCCAATCTCTTCCCGAACCCCTCACACACCTCTTCCCACCAAGAATTGTCAGTCCACTCTCTTTCTATGCCCCTGATTCTATTATACTCATCAGTTTATTCTGTTTATAAGATTTTTTATTCACTTGATTTTTAGATTCACTTGTTTATAGGCATGTATTTGTTGTTTATAATTTTTATCTTTACCTTTTTCTTCTTCTTCCTCTTCTTAAAAATTACCCTTCAGCATTTCATATAATTCTGGTTTGGTGGTGATGAACTCCTTTAGCTTTTTCTTGTCTGTGAAGCTCTTTATCTGACCTTCAATTCTAAATGATAGCTTTGCTGGGTAGAGTAATCTTTATTGTAGATTCTTGCTATTCATCACTTTGAATATTTCTTGCCATTCCTTTCTGGCCTGCATAGTTTCTGTCGAGAGATCAGCTGACAGTTGTATGGATACTCCTTTGTAGGTAACTGTTTTTCTCTTGCTGCTTTCAAGATTCTTTCTTTGCCTTTTGCCCTTGGTATTTTAATTATGTGTCTTGGTGTGATCATCTTTGGATTCCTCTTGTTTGGAGTTCTCTGCACTTTCTGGACTTATAATTCTATTTCTTTCACCAGGTAGGGAAAGTTTTCTGTCATTATTTCTTCTAATAGATTTACAATCTTTTTCTCTCTCTCTTCTTCTGGCACCCCAATAATTGTGATTCTGGTGTGCTTAAAGTTGTCCCAGAGGCTCCTTACACTACTTTCATATTTTTGGATTCTTTTTTCTTTTTGTTTTTCTGGTTGGGTGTTTTTGTTTCCTCATATTTCAAATCTTTGGTTTGATGCTTGGGGTTCTTTGGTCTACTGTTGAATCTTTATATTTTTTATTTTAGATATTGTATGTTTAATTTCTGACTGGTCCTTTTTCATTTTTGGGGGCATTCTCAGTAAAATCCTTAAAGGTCTCACTAAGTTTCTCAGAGGTTTTTAAAAGATTTTTGAGTAACCTTATAAATATGGTTTTGAACTCTATATCCAGTCATTTGTTTTCCTCCATTTCTTTCATTCATGACGTTTCTTTGTCTTCGCATTTTGGCTGCTTCCCTGTGTTGATGGGGTGGTTTTCTTTGGTAGGTGACCTATATAGCCCAGTGGTTCAGCCTCCTCTATTACCTGAGGTGGACATTCTTGGTGCACCTCTTTGTGGGCTGAGTGCAAAATATTGTTGTAGGTAAGCCTTGATTGTTGTTGGTATACTGGATGGAATTGACCTCCAGGCCAGTTCGCTATGAGGACCTGCTATGTCTATAATGGAAGAACTGCTGTGCTGGAGATACCCTTATGGAGCAGGACTTGTTTCAGTGGGGTTTTGGTGCTCACTGAGTCTGCCTCTTAAATGTGTCACTTATGGATGTAAGGAGTTGAAATCTGGTGTTGTCTCACAGTGACCACTAGGTACACTGGCTTCTGGATTGCCAATGGGGTGCAGGTCAGCTACTGTCTGTGGCCACCCAGCAGGAGCTACAGCAAGATCTGGAGATTTCTCCTCTGTGCTTGGGGTTTGGAGGTTTTGGAACTCTGACCAGAGCTGCAGTTTGTTAGGTTAAGCTGCGATAAGGCAGGCCATTTATATGCAAAAGCTGCTGCACAGAGCTTGGGTGGGTTTGTAAATTGTGTGAGGCGGAGTCTCAGGGAATCACTAGGCTAGGGCGTGGCAAATAACAATGGCTGCCAGTCAGCCGTCTCTGTGTCTCTAAATTTCTGCATCCCCACATCCCATGCCCCAGTGCAGTAAACAATGATTCTTGCACGCACCTCTGCAAGAAAGCCACCCTCATTTTCTGACCCAAAGGCAGACAGTCCAGCTTCCCACTGTAGGAGTCTAGGTACCCAGAGTCTTGCCAAAAACTGGAGTTCAGAGTAATCAGGAGCTTGTATCTCCCTTCAGGTTGAAAAAAACAAACAAAAAAATAGCACACCCAGTTGTCAGCTGCCAGCCTGATTTGCATGCCTCCATACCTCAGCTTTTCCATGCTTGTACACATCTCAATGCTCTTTTCTCTTTCCTTCTAGTTGTAGAACTTCCAGCTTTCCCATGATTCTGGGTGATAGTCATTTTGTCTTTTAGTTGTAGGTTTGGTGTGGTTGTGAGAGGCAGCATGTACAGGTGTATACCTTATGCAGTCATCTTGGTTTCCTCAATAAAATATAATTTTTAAAAAAGAAAAAGAAAATGATTGCCATACAGGTTATAATTTCCTTTGTTTTAGTTTCTCATTTTTAATACAATGGTAGGATGTGTTTTGGCCATATTAATTTCAATACACCACATAAAAGAACTCTTTTCAAAAGTGAAAAGCAGACAGGATCATGTTGATGGAAAATATGTAGCTTACAGTTATCTCTTAATATCTTGTCCACTATGGCCCCTTTAATAACTTCAAAAATTATTTTCATTTTTTAAATATATTTTTTAAAGATTTTTATTGATTTTAGACAGAGAGGAAGGGAGAGGGAGATAGAAACACTAATGAGAGAGAAGCATCTATTGGCTGTTTCCTGCACATCCCCTACTGAGGATCCAAGAATCCCTCAAATTAATATAAAATTTCATCTTTGAAGGGGGAATATACAGTCAAGGTAACTGGACTGTGAGAGTGTACAATGGGTCATTCAACCTGTCAGACAATTTCATGTAATGAACCAGAAGGTACAGTTCCATTTTTTTTAGCCTCTTCTGCAAGGAAAAAACTAAATTGTAGGGAATCCTATTGAACCACTTTCATAATGTTTAATTCCTTCATTAGTAATTTGATCTTGAAAAGCATACAAGATAAAATCAATGGTTTGTCCCTCGTTTCTGAAAGCCAGCACATTCTTGGTGCTGCTATTTGAGGGCAAGAGTGAAACTGAGGAGCCCTCAGGGGAGGCGAGGTCCTCTCCTGGGGACAATATTGCCTTTATCTGGGACTGAGGCCATTGGCAGCTGAGCTCCTGTCTGTGGTGCTCTGCCTTAGCGTGGCAGCCGGTGCCCACTGCCTTTACACAAATCCCCCTGTCCTGCTGCCTACAGGTAGTCTGTCGGCTGCAGAGGTTTCCCAGATTAGAGTGTTATAGGTTAAAATGTGTACCCCCAAAAATAAACATTGGAACTCTAACACTACTCCTACCTCCCAAAGTTCAGACTGAAGCTTTCTGTATAGGTAGCTTATGGAAGTAATCAAGCTAAAATGAAGTCACTGGGGGTGAGCTTTAATCCAGTATGACTGGTATTCTCACAAAAAGGGGAAATCTGGACACAAAGACAGACAAGTGCAGAGGAAAAATGATGTGAAGTTGTTACCAGAAAAATTATTGGGTCAGATTTCTCTGTGGCTAGTGGGGTTCTGGGAATATTGCTGAAATAAGCATTTTTAGAACCCCCCATGGAAGAATGAGATATGGTAAGAGGGTTTCTTTGAGTGGAGTTACATTCCTCGGGTTGTAAAGTCCCATGGCCCTTCTCCCAGTCCTGAAAAAGGTGCAATTGGGGTCTAATAGAGTCCAATCTTACTTTCCATGTTACAGCCGGCCCAGTTCAGCATTCAGGCTAACTGAAGTCCATCCATCTAGGGTGTAGGTCTCACATGGCTCATGGAGTATGCCCCTGCAACAGGATTCCCACGAGGTTTAAGAGCCAAGAGAGACAAAAAGGGAAGAATTATTTTTGTTCGGAAGTTTAAATATTCAGGTTTTGTGCCCTTGCAATGGCCACACCTATTCTGGCCAATTGCCTGTGATGACTGACAGATATGATGATTGACAGATACTGGGAAGCAACTTTCCACCTCAAGCAGACCTTACTAGGCATGTGTCCAAACTGGCCATGTCCAGTCCATTCTGCCATTGATCAGTTGGGAGCAGACTTGGAGAGTGTTAATTTACCAAAGCTGTATAAATGGCATGCCTATATTATCTAGTCTTTCTTTACTCCTTTCCTGTTAAATACTAGCCCAATTATTAGAATGGTATCAAAGCCACAATGGCAATGCCTAAGATTACCAGGAGCTAAGAGGGAGGCACAGCTCTCAGAAGAAACCTCCTGCCACATCTTAATCTTGGACTTTTGGCCTAAAAAATGTGAGACAATACATTTCTCTTAGTTTGTGATGCTTTGTTATAGCAGCATTAGCAATCTAGTTGGATATATTCCCATAGAACAATTTATACCAAAAGAATGCCTCCTAGATATTTATCCTTTAGGATTTATACAACTCTAGTGTTATTTATATTTTAAGCTTAAATGCAAATTCCAAAATAGCCCCTAGAGTCTAAACAGTATATGGCAATTAAAAAAGCAAAAAACAAAAACCTTGAAAGCTTTCTTAATATGAACATTTATTTTCTGGAACTGCCTTCACGTCCCCAGGGTAGTTTAGCGAGGATTACCTCATCTTTGCTGCTGCCCAGACAGAAATAAGATTGATAATAGCTGTTACTCCCTCAAGCACAATGGATGAAGCAAAAAAAAAAAAACCCCACAAAAACAAAAACAAACATTAACACACACACACACACACACACATCAAAAACACTACTGAGCTGAGAATCAAAGAGAAATATGCCAGCAACACAATGTAGTTTTATATTAAAGTCTCTTCATGCTCAAGTTACTAACATATTTACTTCAGAGATAGAACAAACCATTGTATGCCCTGGCTCAGTGTGAAAGGCATTTTAAAATTCATTCAAATGACGGGTCCCTGTGAAGGAGTGACTACAAACTAAATAACTTCTGTTCCTTTCACAACAAGGTAGCAGTAAGGTGCTTTCTCCCATCTGGGCATAAAGGGGCACAATATATTCACCAAAATAAGAGTATTTTATATACTTACTTAGTCTATTTAAGTAGAAATAGCATTTTATAGGTTAAGTCCTACTTTCAAAAAAATTTTAGCACTGAGGAAAGAGTAAAGAAATCAAATGGAGTTCCTATAGTTAAGCTGCTAAGTTATTAAAATCAAATAGACTAATTTATTTTTGCTAATTCTGGAAGCTTAAACTTTTGAACTTTGCATTGTGCATTCATGCCCCAGTGTATACTGATTCCATAGATAACAGTCTAAACAATTCAGAAAAGAATGTTTCATTCCAAATCCACTGGACACCTTGAGTACCACTATCTTGGACCAATTCAGTAAATCTTTTCAAGAAGGTACTTTTTCCTGTAAGAATTCTCAGCTTCTCTTTCTTCTTTGGAACATGCTGGGTATTGCCTAATTTTCTTTTTGGTTTACAAACCGTAAGGCCCTTGAATAAATCTTTGTCATTTATTTCTATTCAAAGCCTCCTGACTTTGACCTCATTCCAAAAGCACCTACAATATAATACATGTTGGGAATACATAGGTGAACAAAGATAAGCACAGTGCCTCTCTTAGCAAGGTGACAAACTGTCAGAGGAAATAGAGAGTAAGCCCATGGCAAACTTATAAATGTCAAATTCCAAATGTCACAGGTTCCTCTAAGAAGTACAAGTTGCAATGAGAGTTAGTAATGGACTTGAACTTTTCAGGATCAGGGAAACCTATCGTGAAGATGTTTACTTCTTTTTCATTACCTAACATCTGAGCTCTTTTCATTATAAGCTTTAGTAGGAGTCAGAAGAGGACCTCTTACATTATAAGCCTTAGTGGGAGTCAGAAGAAAGAAAAAAGAGATACTGAAATCATAACAAATCAATAAAGAGGAAAGATAACGGAGCACAAGTGAAGTGGTGTTCATCTCAGCAGAGTGTTGTGCCTCCTGGGAGCTCCCTTTGGGTCCTGCTCTTCTGATGACTGAGGCTGGCTGTTCTGTCTGCCAACGCTGGGCTTCCTGGGAGATATTTAAGGGATAACCACCGTCAGAAACTGTCCTCCTTTGGCTCTTAGTAACCTGTTTAAAGCCTCACATGAGCCACAGTTTGTTAGGGACACAAAGTTTAAGAGATCTTAAAGATGTCCAATAAGAGGCATCGAGTAGGTCGTTAAGTCTATCAGTTTGCAGTTCAGAGGCGGAATCTAGACCACATGCTCCCAAACACCTGTTCTACTGTTAATCAGCAAGCTAACCAAAACGCCTTAATGAGCCAATTAGTTAGGAGTCATGTTTATTGCGTACAGGTTCAGAACAGATTACCTCTGTCAAATTCTGAACAAACACAGGAAGGAGTATTTCCTTTTTATATTCTCTAGTTCTTTGTGTAAGTTATTTTTGTAACCTTGAGTACATATCATATCTATACAGATACCTGTAACCTTGGATATGTAATGAACAAACACTTGGCATGAGAATATGGGAATTATTATCAATATTAGTGTATCAGTCCCTTTAGAAGGCTAGCTTGCAAGGTCAGACAGTTTTTATTATTCAAGCAAAAAACAAAGTTCTATTTTATAGAATAAAAGACTATCTAAAAATAACAGAGTAGTTCAAACAGCAGTTTTAACAGCAGTTTCCGAAGGAGAGACCACCATGCTTCACTAGTACTGTTCTCTGCCTTCCTCAAATGACTTTACCTCCTACTTCCGAGAGAGAGCTCAGGCTAAATTCTTTCGTCTTCCTGCTTCTCCAGTTTAATCCCTCCATGATTTTTTTTCGGAACATATCCTGTTCTGCTTCACAACAGACTCAGTAGAAGATGTGTCCTCCTCTTCTGCAAGGTTAATACCTCCCCCTGATCTTCCCAGGTACCTCGTGGTCTCCGCCTGACAGTTCAGATTTAAGGGAGGAACATTGAGCACTGAGCAGGAACTCTGTGCCCATGACTGGCGCTTGTTGAAAGTGGACTTCAGTGTAAGGAATAATCTCATGGCAGTTTCTTTCTTTCTGGTCAAATTGTTCTAAAAGGGGATTTTCTATCTTCTCTCTAGAAGGTGTCAGCCTTACTGCCACTGACCGATGAGTTAGTCGGGGAGAGGGGGAGAGAGCTGGGAATCTCAACATTCAGGATGCAAACTTTCACTTAATCTTCCTGTGTTTAAGCTGCTACCCTTGTCCTTAACAGGATCTCTGCTTTACTCTCCCCAGGGAAAAAATCTCCAGTGGGGAAGATTCATTCCCCTGGCTGTGTATGACTTGGAAAAAGGAGATTTGGGGAACTCCGGTCTCTGAAGCTAACTTTCAGTTAGGCCAATTCTTTTAATCTCCTCATCTCACTTGGAGAGCACTGAGGGACCTCTGTGGCTAATTGTTTCATACCCATCCGGCCCCTTAGCTGACTTATCGGTCAGCTTTCTTGGATCTGCTAAGTCACTTACCACTGACATTGACTGCTTTCCAACTTCCCAAATTTTGTTCTTGCCACCTCCTCTTGCATAAATTATTTGTTCTTGGGGCTCTATGTATGCTTGAAAAAATTTGTTTGCACTCATCATAATGGGGTCTTGAAAGCAAATGGAGGTAAACGTATGTTTGCTAACTACATCTTGTTCCTTTAACCAGAACATTTGGGTTAATATTTCATTCTTAATCTTTGGTAGTGTATCAAGGAGCATTCTTCCACAAACTCACTTCACTGCTTTACCCATTTTAGCTTCAACTTTACGGTTAACTTTTCCTTGGCTCTGCGCACACAATTAGATTAAGTGCACCACAGTGTGCAGACTGATGAGGTGTATTGCAGGAAGAATTTTTTCCTTGCGATTGGGTTAAAGCTTTCAACTACTCTTTCCAGACACACCCTCCGATGGTTCTAACGGCCTCTTTCCTGGGCTCTTAACCTACCACCTAGGCTTGGGCTGGCTGAGCTCTATATTTTATCATACTGAACCCTGACTGCAGATTCCAACAGACCCGTCTGTTTCACTAGCGGATACCCTCAGAACAGTTCTGATCAGACATCTTCCTAAAACTCTGTCTTAAAGCATTTTTTATGTAGGCTATTTTTTATGAAAAGTGTTTGTGTCCCTGCTTTGGGAAATGGGAAAATCCCAAACGATTATTTTTGTTGGAAGCTTGAGGTCATAATTCCAAGCATCAGTTAGAGTATTCTCTCTTAGTGATAGTTGCTGCTGGCCCAGCCAGACAGGGGGGGTCTCTCCTCTTTGCACAGCACCACACCTTACCCTTTTACCTTTAAGAGATTACACATTTTTTACATATGTCTGTTTCTGCCATTAAACTTTGAGCTCCCTGGACACAGGAGGAAGGAAGAGTTGATCTCTTTTCCATTTGTGTACTTCTTATTTCTAGCTTAGTACAATCATAGAGTAAATTAGAGGCCCAGTTCAGGAAATCCATGCCTGGGTATGTCCCTAGGTCTGGCCTGCAATCAGAGCCATCTTCCCCAGCTGCAGGCAGCCAGCCCTGCCACCCACCATCCGGCGACTGGAGCCTGTTGGCAAGCGGGGAGGGACCCAGAGGTCAGCCATTCCTGCCCACTTGCCTGCCCTGCCCCCACCGCGGGTCGCCTTCTGTGTGTGCTGTGACCAGCGGGCCTTGGCCTGGCGTCGCCTGCATCCCCTGCCACGGACCCCCAGGTCCCCATCAGCCACTGGGCTGTGGAGCCTGCCGGCAGAAGAAAGGGACCCAGAGGTGATCAGTGTGCCTCGTAGTGACTGGTCGAGTGGTCATTCTGGTCCTTCTCCCTTCCTCCTTACACCCCACCTAAGTGCTGCAAAAGCCCATGAAAAGCAGACAAAGAAACTCAGGGCTTTCTAAATAAACACCCGCTGCATTGGGCTGCTCAACTTTGGGAACTGATTCCCGAGTCACACATCGGTGCTCCTGCAATAAAGCGTGTTTTCTGAATCTTCCGAGTGCCTGGTCGTGTGTCCTTCGGCTCCAGTCACCTGGTAATTTCTGCAACAGTTTGATTTGCTTAATTTAAGTACCCACATATTCCTGAAGATTCTAAAGGGGGGCTTAGTAAAGTCACCAATCAATTACATCAAATATCAGTTATATTTTCCCCCGGAACCTCTTTCTTGCTCTGTTTAGAACCGCAGGTATTTCACCTCCACAGCAAAGCTGTAATTCTGCTGCCCCCTTCTTATCTTTTCTGGGTTTCCTGGATCCCAACTTTCTTAAAAAGATTTTTCGATCTGTTGAAAAGCACATATTTGAGTGGTATTTTTTTAAAAAAGAAGGCAGGACAAATGAATTTAATATGACCTTTAATTACATGAAAATGCTTTTATTCTACCTTCATGTTTGATTGATAGTTTGTCTGGCTAAAGGTTTATAAGTGGAATATTATTTCTCTGAATTGAATTGAATATTATTGTCATCTAGCTTTCAGGGGATCTAATATAATTCTAGTTCCTAATCCTTTGCATACCTACCTTTTCCCCTTTTGGAAGCTTTTAACATATATTCTTTCTCCAAGAATGCTGAAATTTTGCTATCATTTTCTTTATTGAGATTCTTTTAAATTTTATCATGTGGGCCTTTTAATGGACACTTTCAATATGAAAATACATGTATTTTATCAAAGATGTTCTTGTAAGTTCTTATTGATAGTTGGCTTGTCTTCATTCTCTCTGTGCTCAGTTCTTTTGATTTCTATTCATCTGACATCACATCATCTGCAGTTTCATTCATTAATTTTATCCTATCTCCTCTGTAATTTTCTGAAATTTACCCTTCACTTTTAAACTCAGTTGAAAATTTTTCATTCTAAGTTTATTTTCTAACTACTCTTGCAATTCTGATGATCTCTTCTTTTATGCCTTCTTATTCTTGTTCCATGATGTAATATCACATCTTACATCTCTGAGGAACAAATTACAGTATTCTTTCCTATTTTCTGAGTTTAGTCTCTTTTATACTTGAGGCTTTTTTTCAATGTCTAATTCCTAGCTATCCAGTCTTATCACATTTAAGGCAGTTAAAAATTTTTGATAGAAAAAATCTATGTGTATGGACAAAGCTTATAATGAGTGGACTTACCTGAGGCATGATCACTCATAGCTCTGAGTGAGTGACCCACGATGCCAGTGACCGAAATCAGTCCTCATGTCTCTGCCTGGGAGAGTTTGGACTGGCTCCTGGACTTCTGGGAGAGAAGAGGAGAGTCTACAGACTTTCAATCACCTTTGCTGATTCTCTTTATTACCCTGTGTTTGGGGTTCTCTGTTTGCCTGACTAAGTAGCCTTTAGTTTTAATTTCTTCAGACTGTAGATCAACCTCCTTCAGGGCAGGAGGGTGGAGGTAAAGGGAGCTACCAGGCCCTGTGAAGCACAAGAGGGGGGCCTCTGCAGGCAGACTTTACCCAAGTCCCTCTGTTCTCAGCTTCTCCTCTCCCCAACCTCCCACCAACTCCTGGGGTCTCAAATGCTGGTATTTCCTGCTCTTGCTTTCTGTTGGGCTGTGACAGCTTTCTCTTAGGTCTCCCTCAGCAGCCACTTCTCTCTCTCTTCCAAAAAGGTATCAACACCTCAAAGTGCCCATTGTTTTCTGGGCACTTTCTCTCTTCGCTTCTTTTTAGACAAGACTTAGCAATAAAGAATATTAGCAGACAGGATGGTGACTAAAAGCTACTTGACACTGAGCTTTCCTTACTGGTTTGAATTCTACATTATTTAGAAACCACATACTTCCCTGAAGGTCACGGTGATAAAAGCACTCTCCTTTGCATGGTAAAACCACTATGAACATTGCTTTGACCTTTTAAGCATGAGAAAAAAGTTTACTCCAATAGGCAATAAAGTGTGTCTATATTTCCTAATCAAAGGCTTTTGAATCTTTAAAGAAAAACACAAGGAAACCATTTCTAAGTGTTGATCCTATGCCTTGCCCGTCACTGAACAGTGGCTCTCTAATTGCTCTCTCTGATGAAAACCTGTGGAGATAGGTTTTGCTGTATTATGAAAACTATTTCTATAAAAAGAAACGGCAAATCACAAGTTAAAGAAGCTTTTTTAGTGTTGTTAAACAAAAACATTCACGGCTGAAAGCTCTTCTGAAGGAACGGGTTTACTGAGCCACGTGCTAGCCTAGCCATGGAGCTCTCCTCCAGCATGGTATTTCAAATGAACGCTTTGTTTTTTCCTACCAGCCTTTCACTGTCCAGCTTTCAAATCCACACATGATCGTTGAGAAAACAAGGGTGTGGGTGATCTTAGCTATGTCTTTGCAGGGGGGCGGAGGGGAAGAGTCTTATGGAGAAAGTAACACTTTATAAAGCCCCCATCTGATCTACAGCAGTTAGGTAAAACTTCATCCTTTTGAGAAAGAAAATGACCCAATATAACTGCGATACCAACTTGTATCTCCATTAAAAAAAAAAATACGTTGGCTCTGTGGATAGAGCATGGGCCTGTGGACTGAAGAATCCCGGCTTTTTATTCCTATTAAGGGCACATGTCCGTATTTCAGGCTTCATCGCCAGTACCGGTCATTCAGGAGGCAGCCCCTCATTGATTCTTTCTCGTCATTCATGCTTCTATCTCTCTCTCTCTCCCTCTCTCTCCCTCTCCTCTCTCTCTCTCTTTTTTTTTAAATATATTTTATTGATTTTTTACAGAGCGGAAGGGAGAGGGATAGAAAGTCAGAAACATCGATGAGAGAGAAACATCGATCAGCTGCCTCTTGCACGCCCCCTACTGGGGATGTGCCCGCAGCCCAGGTACATGCCCTTAACCGGAATCGAACCTAGGACCCTTCAGTCTGCAGTCCGACGCTCTATCCACTGAGCCAAACAGGTCTCAGCTCTCCCTTCCTCTCTGAAATCAACATATATATCTATATTTTAAAATGGTTGGCAAAGGTGCCCTGCTAACTCATGCAAGTGCCTGCTTAGACCAACGCTGCCCCACTGTCTCAGTGGGGAGAGAGGTAACTGTTGCACAAAACTTTCCACAGCCACAAGCTCTTCTGAAAGAAAGGGCCGAGCTGAGTCGGATGCTGGGCAGAAAAGTCACCAGGTCCTGGGGCAGGCAGCCTGCGGCAGCAGCAGCAGCCAGGGGAGAGGACAGTCCGCAGTGGGGGAGCTGAGAGGGCTCTTTGATGCAAACAGTTTGGGGAAGAAAGATGTAAGGCAATCTGAAGGAACTTACATTGGCTCAGATACAGGGTGTGTGTGAGATGGGAGGCAGAGCTAGTGCTGGGATGGGAGCAGAGTCCCTCAGGAAGTGTTTGCTCTTTAGGATTGGGTGTGGGCAACAGTAAGGGAAGATCACGTGTGAGCAAGAAGCAGAGGCACCCGGGGGTCTGTGGAGCCTGGCGGTGGGCTGCTGGACTATTCCCTCTGGATAATCCAGAAAGAGCCCCCTGGGAGTTCATTCAGTGTCCACACCCATCAGGAATGAGCATTTTCCCTTCCTCCTGCCCTGCAGTCAGTTACTAATGGGTCCATCTCTCATCTCTTCCTTCCACCTCAGCCTGCTGTCATTCATTTTAGGACACCTTCAGATTTGGTTCTTGTAGGTGTCTGACACAATGAGAAAACAGCAGGTAAGCATCCATCCCAAAGCTGACCCTCAGTTCACATTCTTCCACAACTTAATTCCTGTGACTCACCACTGCTGCCAAGCCACGAGGTTAACACATTCTGCCAAGATTGATGGCTCTCCTCAGCATTCACGTGTCATGACAGTTACAGTAATCTTCTCTAATGTTGTCTTGTAAATTATCCTATATAATAAAGAAGTAATATGCAAATTGACAATCACACCCTCACAAGGTGGCTGCCTACAACCAGGCTGGCAGGGGTTTAGTGAGGAACTACCAAATGACCGAACAACAGGCTGCATGGGGGGACCTGGACAGTGGGGGAACCATGAGGGGTGACCAGGCTAGCAGAGGGGGCAGTTGGGAGCAATCATACTGGCAGGGGTGCAACCAAGCCAGCAGAGAAAGGCAGTGAGGGGCCACCAGGCCAACAAGGGGGGAAGAAAGAGGTGACCAGGCTGGTGGATGGGGACAGGGAGTTAGGGGTGACCAGACAGGCAGGCAGATGAGTGATTAGAAGCTAGTGGTCAGGATTGTGATAAAGATCCTGTATTAGAAAAGGTGCAGGCTGGGCTGAGAGTAGCCTCCCCCCCCCCATGCATGAATTTCGTGCACTGGACCTCTATTCCTATATAATAAAAGCCTAATATGCAAATTATCTCCTAGACTGGGAGTTTGACCAGGGGGCAGGACCAGCAGCAGGTGGCCAGGGGAAGGGAGGTCCCCCCAGCCAGCAGCCATTAGGTCAGTGATCGGCAAACTACGGCTCGCAAGCCACATGCCACTCTTTGGCCCCTTGAGTGTACTTCAATCAGATTGAGGATGTTTTTTTAGCAAAGATAAGTTTAGGAGTACCCTAATTAAGTTAATAACAATGTACCTAATTGTATAGGTTAAGTTTGAAAAATGTGGCTCCTTAAAGAAATTTCAGTCGTTGTACTGTTGATATTTGGCTCTGCTGACTAATGAGTTGGCTGACCACTGCCCTAGATGATGGGCAACTAGTGGTTTATCAATTGCTTTCTATATGTCATAGCTATCTCTAAAAGTATGCATTTCCATCAAAATGTCAAAACCACATTTCAAAAAACATGAATCAGTTAAATTAATTTCTCCTATTGAGATACTTTCATTTAAAAAATGGAATAAAAGCTAAGGACACTGTCTTTTCGATTTTCTAAACTTATGTTCCTACGTATTAAAACTCTACCTAAATACACAATCTTGGTATATGTGTGATCCATGGTATTTACCAATGTTGACCAAACAGGTTTTTCATTAGACTTTTATTTGCTTTTTTGTTTGCTTGTTTTGTACCTTATTTAAAAAAAATAAAAATAGTAAAATTAACCTTGGCACTTTGGAGCCAGATAATTCTGCGTTTGATTTTCAGCTCAGACACTCAGTAGCTATGCAAATTTGAATAAATTACTTAAGTTTGTTCATCTCCAGATTCTAAGCTGCTGATAATTATAACCAATTTGCAAGTTTGTTGAGAGAGTTAAAAGAGGCAATGTTATGAAAGGCTTTGTTGAGTGTATGCTTAGCATTTGTCTCAGCCAGAATTGTTTGTTGTAAGGAAAAAGTGTCTGATTCCTGTGAGTTTAAGTACAAGGAATTATTGTAAATGAATGTATGAATAGAAAGTTCATGAACAGTCAGCAAACTGAAGGTGTTAAATGTAAAAACATTCAAACCTGTAAAGCATTTTTGTGAGTTTATCTGAGCCAAACTGTCGACAGTTGCAGGAAGCAGAATTTCAATGTATTGGAATAGTGCTCCAGAGACTGGCAGTTTTTCACCAATTTTTATACATTTCAAAGGAGGAGACCTAGGTGGGTTACTTGAAACCCATTGATGACAAATTAGGGAGGCAGAGAAAGCAACAGTGGGATAGGGGGAACCTCTGGGATTAGGTAAAAAGCAAAATGATAGACACATTCTTTTACTTAGGTGGGAGTGCAGGTTAGTTAACAATCACAATTAACAGGATAACAATAACAATGAAGAATTTATAGTCTCTGTCCAGGCGCCCAGGCACTTTTGGTTGTGCCCTGAGGGATCCGGAAAAAGGGAAGTTACAAGTCACCCTGACATTTCACAAGGATGTCATTTTAGATGCAAAGAGACAATAGGCCCAGTTAAGGGAAAGACTGACCTTTATCAGGGAAAATACCAACCAGTGACTACTCACCATACCTGCTTCTAAAGTTTTAATTTCAGACCATCCTTGTGGTTACTTTAGGTCTTAGAGTTTGCAAGACTGCCATGCAGGCCTCCCCTGAGCTTGTCAGGTGAGCATGTGGCCCCTATTGTCCACAAAGGCAACTTGCAAAACTGGCTTTGCCTGCTTTTCCTTATGCAGTGCCTGGGCTCTGTCTGCAATGCCACTTCCGCATCTCCCTGTGTTATGCCCAGATTTCATGATCCCCAAAGACCACCAGGGAGCCAAACCCAATGCAATAGCATAGACCCTTTATTACGAGCCCAGGCTTGGCCCTCTGCCCCTGCCAAGGGGGTTGGCAGGAAACAAAAAAGCGCAAATTTCCCGGAGCATGATGATTTTATAGGGAGGTGGGGCCAGCTGTGAATCAATGAGCTAGCTGATTCCAGTTGGTTGGGTGATGGCTGGGGCTAGTGAAGCAAATAATCCCTAATGCATGTGACCTGTCCTGTCCTTTGCTCTTGATTGGAGCTCAAGTGCACAGTCTTTCGCGATTGGCTAATTCTAAGGGAGGGGTTGGTCTTTGTGATTTCAAGATGGCAGCCCCCAGGTAAGTTTACATATCACGCAGCCAACATGGTGGCTGCCAAGTCACACAGTCCAAAATGGAGGGTGTCTAAATTGTTCTTTGCAGTCCCACTCTGCCCTTTCACCTGGACTCCTGCTTCATTCTCCTCTCCTTCCTAACCTGCTTCCTCTGCTAACATAATTCTGCTCCTTATAACTTCTGCTTGCATGTGATTTTGACTCAGCACACTACAACTCTTTCAGTGTACCTCTTTGCTTCTATCTCTGCTAATAATCGGCAGAATACTTCACTTATTGATTAGTTCAGCTGTTCAAGAGCAATATTTGACTGATCTTTTTTATCTGGGCAGTTATTGACTTGGATTATAGTACGTAACTAGGTTATATAGTCATCTAGGTTAGATAGAACCAGAACCACATTCGCAGCCAAGCTCTAGTAGTTATGCAGGACTTGGTGGTATGCATCTTAGTGCCCTAACTTCTCCTTGGTCTCATTTCACTAGTCTGTATTCTGTCTCTCCTTTAGTCTTTAAGTTGATTTGTATTTTTCTACCTTATTTATTTTATCTATTCTCTTAAGAAACTAAATATATTCTCTTTTCTAAGTCTCTATGGACCACATCTTTCTACTCCTGGAAAAAGAAAAAAAAACCTAGGACAGTGTCCTGTCATTCTTAGAACAAATAATTAGTCCTTTTTTTTTTTTGCATTAAAAAAAAGGGAGGAGTGGAGAGATGTGAGACATCTAGAATACTATTAATAATAGAAATGTGTGTGTGTGTGTGTGTGTGTGTGTGTGTGTGTGTATGTGTGTGTGTGTATTCTAGAGGCCTAGTGCACCAAATTCATGCACTTGGGGGGTCCCTCAGCCTGGCTTGCACCCTCTCACAGTCCAGGAGCCCTTGGGGCATGTTTGACTGATGGCTTAGGCCTGCTCTCCAGGCCCAGGGAGCGAGCCTAAGCCATCAGTTGGAAATCCTTAGCAACTGCCGCTGTGTTCGCCAGCCACAAGCCTGGCTTCTGGTTGAACAGCCCTCCCCTGGAGGGAGCACACTGACCACCAGGAGGGAAGCTCCTGTATTGAGGAGGATTGGAGCAAAACCAGCTCTCCAACATCCCCTGGGGATCCTGGATTGCAAGATGACACAGGCCAGGTTGAGGGACCCCCACAGGTGCACGATTCGGGTGGGCAGGGATGCAGGAGCGTGTGTCCAACCCATCTTGCTCAGTCCCAATTGGTCGGACCCCAGCAGCAAGCTAACCTACTGGTCAGAGCACCTGCCCCCTGGTGGTCACAGCTTCTTCCTTGAAGGCACTTGCATGTCATAGTGACTGGTCCACCTGTAGACTGTCTGCTCCCTGGTGGTCACTGCACATCATAGCAACTGGTTCAGTGGCCTTAGCATATCATTAGCATATTACACTTTGATTGTTTGAATGGAAGACTGGATGACCAGACACTTAGCATATTAAGCTTTTATTATATAGGATTAAAAACAAAAGCAAAACCATTGTAGTCTAATGATTTCATAATTAACAAGTATGTTGGTCAAATATCCCAAATCCTAACCAGCTGAGAATTTCTCTTCTTCCTCAGATTGAGCCTGTGTTGGTCTGAGAAGCCTCTGTCTCTTCCCAATTTGTGGCTCGCTTACTCACTCCTCAAAAGCCAGGCACTGAGAGGAGAGCCAGGAAAAGGGACCATTTAATCTAGCAGGGTTAGTGGGAGAGGGCTGCATGTTCAAAGCTGATCTTTTTGCTCATCAGAAACTTTTGGAGTCTTCTTCTCCCAAGAAACTCCCAGGGTTTGTCCTGCTTCTGTTAGAGATAGGAGTGGAGCAAGACCAAGAGGAATGCAGGACATGTTCTTCACACTCCCATGGAAGCCGTGGGGAGTCTCACAATCTCTCAGTTGTCCTGCACTTGAAGATGTGGAATTACTTGGCATGTTGTTTTTCGATCTTTAGACCCTCAGATGGAATAGAGTGTTCCTCTAACCACCTGCCACAGGGACAGCTAGTCAAGAGGAGACACAGCTTCTCCCTTGAAGGCACTTGCTTTCTAAGAAAGATAAAATACTGGGATAGTCATACGAAGCTTTCTCCATTTTGCTTAAATCCAGGAGAGAACTTGAATTCTTTGGAAGACACATCTCAGATCACTAAGAGATATTTTAATGTCTGATTAATGTAGAGCTGTTGAAAATTACTCCCTTGAGTATCTAATTTACCACCTCTAAACCTTTAGATGCTGAAGGAACTCTAAAAATACAGACATGCTACCCTGCGCTGAACCTGAACAATGAGGGCATGACTGACCATCAGCTAGTATGCAAGTGCTTTTGAAGTAGTGTGTAGAATACATTTTGTCCTACTTTTTTCTGCAAATGGGAGATCTGAAACTTTGCTAAGTAATGAATAACTAGAATTCCTTTGATAGTGATTAAATTATAACTTTGGTCTAATCTGATACATATTTCTAAGTCCTTTATTGGTTTTCATTTGAGCTGGAGTTTAGACTTGATCTCCCCTTGACCTCTCATTTTTGTTTTCCCCTTCCATTCTCTTTAAATGAACTCTTTTTTTTGCCCTAATAAAAATGGAAGTCTTTCTTTATTCTTTATTTGTTTTATGATGATGAAGGGCAGAAATCTAGATTGCTGGGAATTGTTCAGCAAGTTGCCACCAAGTCCTTTCATTTCTCCCATCTTACTGCTTATTGAGTTAATATGCTGCTCCCCACAACTGTTGCCATGCTTTGCATTCAGTCTTGCTTGGTGTCTCACCTGGATGATTCTTAGAACCTCCTAAATGGTCTCCGACCCTAGACTCTGCTTTACCCACCACACTGCCCTTAAATTATAACTCTTCCTGAAACATTTCTTCTGATTATAGCTTGGTTTCAAATAGTTTAAAAGCTTCCCATGACCTATGAAATCAATTCTGAGTTCTGTAGACAGAAATTCCTAAAGCTTTTCTAGTTTGATTGTACCTTTCCAACATAACACCAGGTTATTTCCTCCAGTCATCTGCTGAGCAGTCATATTACCGGACTTTTAACATGCCTGTGCGTAGCTAGCTTCTGCTCTTTTCTCTGCCTTGAGCATGGTCCCTTGCTTTTTCTTTGCATGATTTTCTATTTTAGCATATCTCAGACTGTAATTTTTGCATGCAGGATTTTTTTTACTACTAGGGAAAATTTATTTTATTCATCTTTGCATCTCTAGTATCTAGTGCAGTGCCCGACACAGAGGATGCATTCCATTAATGTTTGTTGAATGAATAAATTATTTTCTGCTACAGGCCCTTTGATGAGAAACTTAGTTACTTCCTATGACATAGAAAGTACCTCTAAAGAGAGGTTCCACTGCTGCAAACCAAACTCTTAATAATTTTAAGAGAATTTATCTATTGCCTGAGATCAGGGAACATAGCCTTTATTCTTTAATCCTTCTAATACACTTCCTCTGAAAGAAATAATTAGGGATAATCAAGCATTCACTTAAAGTATATGAAACCACTTTACCACACTGTGAAAATTATGAAATCTTAATGTTCACAGGGATGTTAGTAGAAATATAATCCATGAGTTTAATTATATCCCCCCCCCAAAAAAATATTGAAGTCCAAATGTCCAGTACCTGTGAACACGACTTTAGTTGGAAGTAAGGTCTTTGCAGATGGAATCAAGTTAACATGAGGTCATCATGAATTAAAGTGGACCCTATGCCAATATGTCTAATGGCCTTATAAGAAGAAACAAGGCAGCCCTGGCCGAGTGGCTCAGTTGGTTGGAGTATTGTCTCACACCAAAAGGATGTGTGATTGTTTTCTGGTCAAGGCACATGCCTAAGTTTTTGGTTATGTTTCTCGCTCTCTCTCTCTCTCTCTCTCTCTCTCAAATTAATAAAAACATGTCCTTGGGTGAGGATTAAAAAGAAGAAACAGGACAGAAATACAGACACACAAGAGAACTCCATGTGATGAAAGAGGCAGAGGCTGCAGTCATGCACTAGCTACCAATCAAAGAAAGCCAAAGCCTGACGGCCCCCACCAGAAGCTGGGAAGAAGCAGGGGAAGAATCTGTCCGGTCTGCCTCTCAGAAGAAGTGTGCTGCTGCACATACCTTTGGCTGCACACTTGGGCCTTCAGAGCTGTGAGAATACATTTATTTCTGTGGCTGTAAGCCACTGTGTTTGTGGTACTTTGTTGCACCAGTCCTTGAAAACGAATATAATAGTGCGGGCTTTACTTGATATCTTCAATATCCCAGACTACACTGGAATAACTCCTACAATGAGACTTATTACCTCCAAAGGGGTCATGTTCCCTCACTGTGGAGCCCATTATGCTGCAGTATCTCAGGAGGCCTTTCACTGATTGAGAATAATGTGTTTAGGTTCCACAATTTCAACAGCCTTCAATGACAGTTTACATGAGGATAGTGATACATGAGATGGTTGAGAAGTGAAAAAGACAGTCTTCAAGTTTTAAACATACGGGCTTGACAGACATTTTCTCTGGATTGACAAGAGACATTGATATCATTTCAGTCCAACCTTACTCTGATTGACTGACGGTTTACATTTGTCATCACACCTTTTCAGAAAGAGGAACGTGGTGTGGCATCCTTTTTCCTACCTAGCCCTAATTAATCACATAAGATGGTTTTGCCACTTTTCAGGGGGTGGAGGACAGGAACAGATGTCAAGAAACAATAACATGCCCTACTTGGTTTGGCTCAGCAGACTGAAGGGTCCCAGGTTCAATCCTGTCAAAGGCACATGCCTGGGTTTTAGGCTGGATTCCCCAGTAATGGGCGTGCATGAGGCAGCCGATCAGTAATTCTCTCTCATCATTGATATTTCTATCTCTCTCTCCCTCTCCCTTCTTCTCTGAAATCAGTATAAATATATGTTTTTTTAAAAAGAATAACACCAGATTAAAGGATTTAAAAGTTAAGCAGCTAAAATTCCAGGGAACATACATGATTAAGGGGAAGCACAGGCTGCCTGTAAAGTATGTAAGTTTCCCATGGCTATAAAATAGAGGGGCCAGCACCAGTCCAGTTTGGGAGTCAAGAAAGTGCAGCAAAAGATTTGTGTGTGTTTTTACTCTCACATGACCCATGCACTTGATATAAATTGTAATTTGAAGATTATTTCACTTTTTTCAGTCATTAGAGAATCAGGAAAAACTGAAAACCAGGATCAGGAAAGTAAGTGAATACTTCCGATAGCTGCCAGCACAGAAAATAAATGTTATCTCTACAAGAAGCGAGTGTTAAAGCTAGCAGATACAGAACGCTCAGATAACCACTTAAGATGTTAATCAGTGGGAACCCAGCAAAGCACTTCAGTGAAAGGCTGCTGTGGTCATTATTCTCTTCTCTCCCTCTCTGCTCCACCCACACCATCTCCTCTATCCCCACCACAACACAAATCATGTATTTCTAAGGCAACCAGGAAACCAAAGGAAGCAAAAACTAAACACCATGGATTATCCTTTTCATAGACCATCTAATAGAGAGAGAAACAGCTTATTGGTTTGTTTCTGAAAGTTTTAACTTAGAACACCATTTTATATCATTAAGAATTCGACACTCACACTGCCTTGCTAGTCTGGATCCAAGGAGCAGCCAGCACATGTATGACTTGTTTGGTTTTGCTGCTTTTCTGGGCCTGGAGTTGAAACACAACTGAGGCTTAGATGTTAACTTCAGGGAGGAAAAGGTCAGGGGCTCTAAACCACCTGACCAGTGACATAAAAGATCAAATGTCCAAACAGCAAGACCAGTGATGGCTAGGGGAAGATAGGTTACCCTAGGGCGAGGTTCTTGTTTTCCCAGTTCTGCCCCTTGCTAGGCATCCAGAGCTTCCTGCCCCGGGGAGTTTCTGTACCTAGCCCATCGTTCTTGCTCAGGGCATCTAACAATCACTTTTGTTCTCTGCACAAAATCCCTCCAGTATAACTTCTGATAAACTTGCCTGGCTAGAGCGAAAAGTAAAATTCAGTCTTTCTTAATCGTAAAGAGAGGTTCTACCTCTACTTGGTGTCATGTGGGCCAATCAGAACTGGGGGCAGGGAAGGAGCTTGAGCAAGTGCCAACTATCACAGCGCCTCTGAGTCTTAGCCTATAAACTAGGATGCTGCAGCTTCTGCTTCTGGGTCCCACAATCCAGAGTAGGACAATGCACATCAAACCTAAATCCAGAAAACTGTGGGATGCTCAACAACACTCATTATTTCCTTCCATGTCTTCCTGGACTTTGGCATAGATCTCATTTATTGTGTCCTCCTAGTTTACCTGGACTGAGTGGAAACAAAAGTTACTTAGGCTGCACTCCACATAGATTTCTTCAAAAGAGATTTGAGCTTCTACTTGACATTCTAGACATGAGGTCAAATGTCCCCAGATCTAGACATCTTATCCTGCTGTTCCCTGGTCATACTCTGCAGATCTGTAAGCAAATGGGTGGTGACAGCCTTCCATCCGAGGAGACCATGGTTTACAGAGAATTTAAAAACAATAGTGAAAGCAATTAAAATTTGTCTGCTTTATAGTATCATCATACAGCAGCAATCCCACAGCATGACAGTATGGGGTGGGGAGCTGCTCCAACCCTTGGTAAGCCACTCCTCTTCGGTCCTGCCATCACCTATAGATCCCTGAGAGAGAAAGGCATTTTCTTTCATGATTACCAGAAACTCCTTTTGGGTATTCGTCCATGGCACTGAAACTTTAGGCCTTTTGTTGACTTACTTGGAGGTCTTCATATGCAGCTCTGGGAGTCTTTGCTCTCTTTCTGGACACATTTTTCTGTCTCGTTAACTTTCTGAACGTTGAGGTTCAAAATGACTCAACTCTTAGGTGACCTTTGCTTCTTGCTCTTTGTTTCAAATGAGCTTAGGACTTAATTTTACCATAAGCCAGTGTAAAAGAATCCTGCTCCTATTTGGCTAACCCTTTGTCAGCATACATAATGCATCTCTCTTTCACCTCCTTCAAAACCTATTATTTTTAAATTTCCAACTAAAGTCCAGTGTGGTCTCTTTTTCCTCTACAGGAATCATCTTTGATTACTTAAAAATACCTTAAGCCAGAGTTTCTCAAACTTTAGTCATTCACACATGGCCCTTATATATTATTTTTTATCTAATTACCACTTAAATAATTATTCACGTAGTAACTTTCAAAATCATAGTGCTTTCTATCAGTAGCACAATATATTTTACTTTGAGAAACCTGGCTTCCACCAAGGAAGAGAAAATTGGTTCCTTTGCAATACAATATCTTTGTGTAGATAAATCATTTTCCTAGAGAAAAATATCATATAAATGTGTTGTATTATTATTACCATGTGCTTGCTATTGGTATCCATTAATACCTTTGTGACAATTGATGGTGAAGTTAGTGAATTAAGAAATGTACTGTAAAGAATAGAAAACTAAATTAGCACGAAGCCCTTCTGATTTCTCTCTTTCCTCAATAAAATTTCTAGGAAACTGGGATCTCTGAAGCTCCTAGTCACCTGGTTAAATTGTTAATCAAATTTTTGCATGACAAATGCTTTTTTGGACAAATGCTTTCCTTTTGTTGAGTATTATATAGAGAATCACTACACAAATAAAATCTTCCATTTGCTGAGTGTCCTTTATTAACACATTCATTTGTGTTTTAGGCTTTCAAAACAGCTCTTTTCATAAACTAAAAAGGCAGAAAAAAGTTTGTCATCTGTTTTATATTAAAAATAAACCTTTGATTCACAAGAATGATTGTAGGAAATTATTAGAAACCAGTAGCTCTCAATAACTATTGCAAACTGTAGGAAACTGAGTTTTCAGGCATTCAATAACCTGGGCAATGATTAAGCACTGAAATATCCCATTCTAATTAGTTTGCTCTTCAAAATCCAAGTAATGTCTTCCAAAAACCTTGGAGAGTCGAACGTTTAAAAAAAATGATTTATTGGTTGATTGATTTTCTTTTTCTTTCTTTTCAGAGAGAGAGAGAGGAAGGAAGAGAGCTAGAGCATTAGCTTGATTTTCCACTTATTTATGCATTCATTTGTTGATTCTTATATGTGTCATGACCAGGAATCAAACTCACCACCTTGGTATATTGGGACAACACTCTAAGCAACTGAGTAACCTGACCAGAGGAGAAAATGGACTAGATTTCAAGCAAATAGACTAGAGATTTCTCAAACTGTATTAAGTTTGTCATCACTCTCATGAGAAAGGGTAATACAGACTCTTGCCACCAAAGCTAAGTAGAAAACAATTTCCTGAATGGCTTTTCATCTCAGCGCTGAGATAATTAAAGGAACCCTTGAGTTAACATCGGTTTCTCAAGCTACAGCCTCTCACTACATTATTTTTGTTGTGCCTTCATTACTTGAACCTTGTCAAGGTTAGATCCAAAATCTATTACACCTCATGGGAGGCAACATAATCTTATTACTTGGAATGTAGTTCTAATCTGGCTGCAAAAAATGTTGAGAGATATTTGTGTGTAATGAGCAAATTGGTCATTTGTTATTACTAAATTATAATAGTTAAAAAATTAAGTGATGTTACGAGAAGGCAGAACTACCAATTAGAAAATTGCATAAATGTGACAGCAGCAAACATTTACAATATGTGAGCATAAAATATTGTAGATTTGTGAGTTGAATTGAAAAGTGCTTGATTAATTTATGTGATGAATTTCAATTTTTAACCTTGATGAAAATTTTAGATTTGTAAAAAAATTAGCTAAATAATGACTCAGTAGAAAGACTTAGAATAGAAAGTGCCCCATTAAAAAGGAAGTTCAGATTTCTGAGGATTTCAAGGCTGTATTAGAAAGGGTTGCGGAAACCAGGAGAAGCTCCAAACTCTGTCTGATAAGTGTTCTGAAAGAAGAAAAGAAAATAGCAGAGAAGTAATATGTGAAGAGATGGCTAAGAATTTTTCCTCAACCGAGGAAAAGCACGAGTCAGATTAAAAATACTATCATACTATGTATATTCATTAATATAACATTTCATGCCAGTAAATGAAACATGCGTGAATTAAATGCTACACAGTCTATGGCTTGGCAGTGTTGGTCTTAGTCTCAGGTGGGGAGTTAGAACACAGGCTCTCTTAAGACCTATTTTCTTCACCAAAACATGCTCATATACCATTGAGGTACTTTTGCTTTTGTGTCCATGTAAATGTATGTGACACATAAGTCTACTGTTCCAGAGCTAAGTATCTATTAATCTATTTCTGTAAAAAACCATTAATTAGCCACACAGTGCTAGCATTCCTAAGGATAAATACATTTAATTAAATAATACTGAGATGCATCAAAAAGAATATGATGGGACAACAATGGAGTTGTTGCATCTCACCCATCAACTTCTTCCTAGAATGTGAAGATGGACCAAAGCGCCTTATTGCTGTGTGTCAGAAACCAAATCAGCTTAGACCCAGACTTAGGGACAGTCCGGAGCTTGAGCCACTAGCCACACATAACTACTGAAATTTGAATTTAAATAAAACCTTTTAAAGTAAAAATACTATTATTCAGTTGTACCAGCCACATATCTGGTAGTCACTGGCCAGCCGCCTGTGACTAACAGCACCATATGAACAGCACAGATATGAAACATTGCATCATGGTTGAATGTTCTACTGGACAGTGTTGGTTCAGACCATGGAACACCCTGTGATTTATCTTTTCCTCAAGATGGTTTCTGGCCCAAGGGAAGAAGAAGGACACGAGTTTCTGACACAGTTTCAGAACCACCTTGGACTTCAAACTGACCCCAAAGTGGAGCACTGAGCTTTTCCAGTCTGGACCTGACTCCATATATACCCACATCAACCATCAGACGTTCAGGAGGAGGATAAAGCAATGCTTATACCTCAAATAACATAATAAGGCCTGGGAAGGTCTTTTTAAGACTATGAAGTGCTATGCAAAACTAAAATATTCCTTCTGTTTCGCTGATCAACTGCCTTTACTTTGTTGTGGGGATCCCGAGATTATTACATTTGGTATTTGACTCTACAGCTTGAGACAAATGCAGAAAATCTGGAGGCAGTTCAGAGGAGACCCACAAAGATGATTAAAGGTTTGGAAAACAAAATATTGTGGTTAAAGATGAAAGTCATTCATCTAGGGAGAACATTTTACAGTTATCTTCAAGCATAAGAATTTATATTACACAGAGAATTATATCCAGTTACATTCAGAGACACTGGGGACAGAATCAAAGGATTAGATCAAATTAACAGCACAAAGGGACATTTTCTAACAATGTTGGTAGTTCTAAAGCAGGCTATTAAGGAGGTATTAGAAAGCAGAGAAGTTTCTATAATTAAGGTTTTCTGGTCACTGACTCCTGAGGAAAGCAGTCAGATATAGTTCATTATTTTTTATTGTGTACCATGTGCAAATCTGGTCCCAGTTGGTTGGCCCAGGGACTGGTTCTGGCTCATGTCAAGCCACCAGGAGCCAGACTAGTGGCTATTATGAGGCCCCATCCAACTCTGTACTAGCAGTGATAGAGTTAAGGCCATTGCTTCCCCAGAACTCACTTCTCCTTTTCTTATAACACAGCTCACTCTTTTTCTTGTGGAATCATCCCTGAGCCAACCCTGTAACCCAGGTCTGGTTAGCAGAGCATTAATTCCCTTTGGCCACCATGATTGGTTCAGAAATAACAAGCAACCCAAGTGTTAACAGGACGCAGTCTCAGGATTTTTTTTTCCCTTCAAACTTTTGGGAGAGAGGATTGCTCTTGTTTGTTATAGTGATCTGAAGTGGTTCACCACTGAGTGAAATAGAACAGTAGGGTTTTTGTTTGTTTGTTTGGAGGTTTTTTTGGTTGTTTTGTTTTTATTTTTGTTTTTGTTTTTTTAGCAAAGACCTTGTATGCATATATACACGGCCCATAGACATAGATAGTGAGGCAGTGAGGGCCTGGGGTGAGGGTCAAGGGCAGGCTAAAAGGGGTAAATGGGGGTGGGAGGGAAAGAGACATAGGTAATGCTTTCGACAATAAAGATTAATAACAAAAGCAAAAAGAAAATAAAAAATAAAATGTAATTAGAGAGAGATGACTAAAATAAAAACAAAGAAACAAAAAACAATATTTTTAGTCCACCGTCTATAACTTCTGTAATGACTAGATTTTGTATATATGTTATGTGGTCTCAATAGAAATCATTCATTCTACCACTTTTTCTTTTTAAATAATTCTTTGTTGTTGGAAGAAGAGGTGGCCCACTCTAGTCCACAGACTTTCAATCCATCTCTATCTTTGTCAATACACTTTCCCACCTTCAATGGCCTTTGGCCTTGTGGCAGTTCTTTGGGACAAGTGTGCACTCTCCTTCCCCAAACAGTTTCCTCTGCCCTTTATTCATTTACCACTGCACCCTGCTTTCCCTCTGCTAAACCTCTACCAACATTTCCCTGCTACTGACGCCCTCTGGCTTGCCTTTTTTTTTTTTTTTTTTGTCCTTTGAGTATTCTTTTCCCCTTTACCATCATTTTAATATGGTCTTAGGAGGAAGATAAATATGCCTGGTCAATTCATCATCTTTAAACTACTTTTACAGTGAGGATAAACCAAAATACCTAAGAAGAGGGGTCAATGTTGAAGAGAAAGAAAGAATTAAAGCAAGTTTTAATGTCTGCTAGCTGTTGTCATGAACAAGATGGCAAGGGCTGGGATGCTCTTACTCAGGTGGCTCAGGAACCCATGTGTACTTGCAGATGACAAGGTAACAGCTAATGCTTCAGGGAGGTTGGAGATCGAATCCTGATGGTCTTGGCAGAGACCCAGTCTATAGATGTTAGTAACTACAATTTTCCTCTGGTCCAGTGAGATAATTTTTGTTAAGTTGGTTGTTTTGGGTATTCTCTACATTAAGATTGATTTCAGATATTTTCTCTTAGGCTTTTTTGTTCATTGAACAAATATTTAATAACTAACTAGTGGGCTCAACGTATTATGTTATGTCCTAAAATACAAAGATTAAGACTCAGGTCTTACTTCAAAAGTGTTTAATCTTACTTATAGCTCAGATCTGGAAACAGCCAAGGGCCCATCAGCAGGTGAGTGCATAAAAAAGCTGTGGTACATTTACAGCATGTAATATTATGCAACAGTAAAAAGAAGGATCTCTTACCTTTTGAGACAGCATAGAAGGACCTAAGTGAAATAAGCCAGTCAGAGAAAGACAAGTATCACATGATCACACTCATATGTGGAATCTAAGGAACAAAATAAACTGATGAACAAAACAGATCCAGAGACATTGAAGCACAGAATTGGACCTTGGAATCTCAGAGGAAAGGCTGGGGAGAATGGGTGGGAGGGAAGAGATCAACCAAAGAACTTGTATCCACATATGCATAACCCATGGTCACATACAATAGGGTGGTGAAGCCTGGGGCAGGGGCAGGCTAGGAGGGGTCAAAAAGGGGTCATATGTAATACTTTCAACAATAAAGATTTAATTTTAAAAAGTTTTTAATCTTTAGAAAGAAGCAATCTATGTATTTAAAAGTACAAGAAGACAAGTATTTTTGGAAGAGGAGGTCAGGGAAGGAGAAGGAAATGAGGTGGGGCAGTGGCTATAGACCAGAGGAAATGTTTGGAATAGTAGGCGCTTTGGTGCCAAATTGGAACACTGATGTTTCCAGATGTGTCTCTGAAATAGCATGTCAGTAGCAGGATTGATATTGGAGACTTATCCAGCTCAGAAAATTTGTCTGTAAAGGTACTATTGCTAAAACACACAATTTAGCTCTATTCTTGAACGATAATCTATAATCTTTTATGGTCTTTAGTTTTCTCATTTAAAATTTCTAAGGTTGTTTCCAGTTCTAAAATTTTAGCATGTGAACCCAAATTCTGGCTTCTGGACAATCTTTCCATAGACTTTCTATTTATACAACATTCTGTCCCCATACCATTGAATTATTTTACTTTAACCATGATTTAGAATTCTACACTACTTATTTCATTCTCAACCTTAAACATATTTCTTCCTCCCGATTTATTTTCAAGGTTGAAGTCAAGGTCAAGTGACCTAAAATAGAAAAAGAAGGATATGATTTATTTTTTCGTGCAGAAGTCATTATTTGTAGCCTTTAGAAACATAGTAAGTGGTCCCAAGTCCATGAGTGAAGTGATATTATATTTTTACAAAGATATCCTGAAGTGGGATTTTTTTTTTACCTAAATGAATCATTTACCTATTACCATAATAACGGCCCTCCCAAACTGAGAAAGCCCATGTTTTTTGATATTATAATATACTGCAGAATGATCTCTATTTCATAATTTGGATAGCAAACTCTATTTTGTTTTCCTTCATAATTAAAAAGAATGTGTTAAAATCGGATGACTTTTGAAATGGTCAGGAATTCTTTATTTTTGTTCTTTAAATATTAGAATTATTCAAGTTATACCCAAAGAAACTTTGATTATAATAATAATAAATTCACTGAAAGAAACAGTGTTGTAAGCAGTGCTTCCCATCTTTTTCACATTATGACACACATGAAAAATGATAATATTTTCATGGCATGCAGGGGTGAGCTGTCAAGGCCACTCACTGTCAAACAGAGACAACAAAGCCAATGATGGTAGGAGTCCTGCAGGCTGATGGGGCCAGTGTTTCATCACTTGGTTCAGCACTAAGGCACCTCAGTAGAGATGCTGCAGCATAGAGTTTGCCACATAGTTGCCTAAAATTCTTTCAAATCAGCACACCTATCCCTGTATGTCACCTCACACTCAAAATATCTGCATTTTGCTCAAGATGGGATAAGCATATGTGATTTCATTTTGACATTGGTTTAATAATTTTTAAAAATTAAAGAAACTCCATGTAGTTTTCTATGGTGGATGCACCAATCTACATTCCCACCAGCAGTGAACTAGTGTTCCCTTTTCTCCACATCCTCTCCAGCACTTGTTGATTTTTATGGTAGCCATTCTGACAGGTGTGAGGTGGTGATATCTCATTGTGGTCTTAATTTGCATTTCTCTGATGATTAGTGACTTTGCTCATTTTTTCATATGTCTCTTGGTCATTTGTGTGTCCTCTTTGGAGATATGTCTATTCAGGTCTTCTGTCCATTTTTTCATTGGATTGTTTGTCTTCCTTTTGTTGAGTTGTATGAGTTCTTTATATATTTTGGATATTAACCCCTTATCAGATGTATCATTGGCAAATATGTTTGCCCATCCAGTGGGTTCCCTTTTCAATTTGATGGTAGTGAAGAAGGTTTTTATTTTGATGTAGTCCCATTTGTTTATTTTCTCCTTGGTTTCCTTTGCCCTAGGACATGTATCCATAAACATATTGATAAAAGAGATGTCTGAGATTTTACTGCCTATGTTTTCTTCTAAGATTTTTATGGTTTCATGCCTTACATTTCAGTCTTTTATCCACCTTGAATTTATTCTGTGTGTGGTGTAAGTTGGTGGTCTAGTTTCATCTTTTTGCATGTATCTGTCCAGTTTTCCCAGCACCATTTGTTGAAGAGTTCTTGCCTCCTTTGTTAAATATTAATTGACCATAATGGTGTGGTTTAATTTCTGGGGTCTCTGTTCTGATCCATTGGTCTATATGGTTGTTCTTGTGCTGGTACCAAGTTATTTTGGTTATAATGGCTTTGTAGGAGAGTTTGATATTCAGATTGTGACTCCCTCCTATTTCCTTCTTCCTTCTCAAGATTGCTACAACTATGCAGGAACTTTTATGGTTCTATATAAATTTTTAGATTATTTCTTCCATTTGACCCAGCAATCCCACTTCTGCGAAAATATCCTAAAACCCCCAAAACACCAATCAGAAAGAATATATGCACCCCTATGTTCATAGCAGCATTAATTACAATAAATTTGGAAACAATCCAAATGCCCATCTGCAGATTAATGGATTAAAAAAGCTGTGGGACATTTACACTATGGAACACTAAGCAGCTGTAAAAAAAAAAAAAAAGTGTTTTCTTTCACTTTGGGACAGTATGGATGAACCTGGAAAATATTATTCTAAGTGAAATAAGCCAAACTGAGAAAGGCAAGTATCACAAAATCTCACTTATTTGTGGAATCTAATGAACAAAAGGAATTGACCAACAAAATAAGACCCAAAGCATAAAGGCATGAAACAGACTGACATACCTAATGTGGGGTTGGAGGGACAAGAGAACTTATCCTATCTAATAAAAGAGTAATATGCACAGTATCTGTCACTCCACAACAAAATGGCAGCTCCAATAGCCACAAGATGGCGGCACCCAGTCCTCTCAGGTCTGCCGTAGTCCCCAAGTCCCAGGGAGGGCTGCCGCTGAGAACCAGCAGTGTAAGCAGCCTGGCGGAATGCTGCCCGGAGGCCCTCCTGACCCTTTATTAAAAACAAAATCAAGTTCGCTCCCCATAGAGTGATCCCCTCCAAGTGGCAGCCTGGACTGTCAGCCTGGGCAGAGGCCACCCCCACCCCAGCAGCAGCCTGGGCTGTCAGGGAGGGCAGTTGGGGACAACTGGGCCAGCAGGGGAGCAGTTAGGAATAGATCAGGCTGGCAGGGGAGTGATTAGGGTGTCGATCAGGCTGGCAGGCAAAAGCAATTAGGGGCAATCAGGCAGGCAGACAAGCAGTGGGGAGCCAGCAGTCCTGGATTGAGAAAGGGATGTTTGACTACTTATTTGGATCAGGCCTAAACAGGCAGTCACACATCCCCTGAGGTGTCCCAGACTGGAGAGGGTGCAGGTTGGGCTGAGGGATCCCCTTCCCCCCCTCCCCCCCCCCCCCCCCCCCGCCACACACACACACACACCCAGTGCAAGAATTTTATGCATTGGGCCTCTAGTACATTTATATGTGTAGTCCATGGACATGGCCAATATGGTGGTAAAGACCTGGGCAGGGGTGGGAGGGCGGGGGAGTGGGGGTAGGTATTGGGAGGAAGGGGTGCAAGGGGGAGGAAATGGGAGATATTTGCAATATTGTCAACAATAATATATACATATATATTAAAATCTAAAGAAAATAACATGAAAACCTACTTTTACCATTTTACAGTAGACGAAGATCACTGCACTATTCATAATATTTTTAGAGGTAGACCTGCTATAAGGGATCAGCAATAAAATTGTTGACTTTCATAACTGGGATTTAATCAACCATCAGAAGTACATATAAATTTTCTTGTGTTCTCATCCAGGTGACTTGAGTTGCATATCTAACCAAAAGCCAAGCCAAGCATTAGGGAATCTAGAAAGTTTCTTTGCTATTACTTAAGAGATTAACAAAACTCCTTCCATGTTCTGTCCATTACCTCCTGCTGCCTTAGGCTTATAGAAGATTCTAGAATGATCGGTAAATTAGATGCTAGTTTGTGATTGCTCTTGCACAGTACCTCACAAAATCACTCCCTTTTATAGAATGAAAGAAGGAAAAATAAAGGGAGAGGGAGGGAGGAGAGTCTCAGCAGTGAAAGAAAAGTGTCTTTTTCTTTTTCAAAAATTAATTTTTTAATAAAAAAGAAATATACATTCATTATTAAATCTTTAGATGATAAATAAAGGACTATAATAACTTTCTCAGGCTCAGAGACTTCAAAGAATTTTTTCTTATAAACAAAAAACAGATTTAAAATTCTAACAGACTATATTGATATCTAGAATGTATCAAGTTCTGGGTACCAGACCCTGGCCAACCACTTTCCCAATTTATCTAATCCTTCGAACACCCTATGAGGTAGGCATGCTATCTTCACCATATAAATATGAAGATGGAAATGAAACAAAATTAATTGGCCAGTCTGAGGGCATTTACAGGGCCAGAAAAGACAGAGCTGGATTAAGATTGTACTGTGCAATCAAGTACTTTCAATCTTGACCACATTGCTGTAGGCCCAACCATTGCAAGAAATACACTGTAGAAAAGCTAAACCATCTCACATGACTAACTTTGCATGATGTGCACCAAATGCAGGGGGCTCCCAAATTCTGTCCCACATTGGAATCCCCTTTTCTACAAAAGGGGGCTTTTAAGGCCTCATCTCATACTCATTAAATCACAATGATGGGGAGGTGGGAGTAACCAAGTATTTGGATCTTTCAAGATCTGCAGGTAACTCCAAATGTAGTAAAATTTGGGAACTGCTGTTCAATGCTCATTTTGCAGGTCTCAGGCCTGTGGGGACTTTGACTAGAGTCCACCGGATGTTAAAGGCCCATTCACCATATGCATGTGCCAAGGCAATGGCACAGCAGTGTTACTGAATGCACTGTGCAGACACACCTTTGACTTATGTGACACTGATGTCATTGTTTGCAAGAAGCCTCTTTTGTCCAAGTTAGTATAAAAGTGTGCTGCCGACCAGCCAGGTGCTGCTGCGCTGGAGGGCTCCTGCGTTTGCAGTGACTGGTCTGCAATGAAGTCTCTGCCATCTTCCTGTGGCTGCTTGTACCTTCTGCCAATGCCCAGCGTCTACAGAAGTCCTGTGGCTCCTGTGGCCAGCGGAGGGGCTTGGACCCACCAAGTCCTAAATTTCACTTAGGAAAAGCCATCCTGTGGAAGGTTCCAGAGCTAGACAGTTAGCTACAGGCCAAGACTACTTCCTGTCTGTGGAAATCCTCTCCCCTCCCACACCCACCCTCCAAAACTACCACATATGCATTCTTTTAAAAATGGGCTACCCACAAATAAAATGGATAAAGGCAGCAAGGATGTTTCTGCAATGGGAAAATATTGGCTAACTGCACAGACAAGCTAGAGAAAAATTGGCAGTTGGTAATTACTTTGATACTGCTAGACAACAAAACAGAAAATTAGTCCAAACAATCCACTTTGGATGTAATTATCCCATTTGGCTATACAAATTGGTCACCAAATTCTCTCTCTCTTTGTTCCATATTATAAATGCACTGCTTATAATATTATAAATGGGAATGCTTATTTTAGAAGCTTCTCTTTTTGCTGTCTTTCATAGAAGATAAAAATTGAAGAGGATCTTAAATATACTCCAAGCCAACAACTTTATTTTACAACTGAGGGAAACGAAGACCCTGATTGGTCCCTTATTGTCCCAACAAAGCCGCTGGGCCCCAAGGCCTCCTGCCACAGCCTGTTATGTCCTGGAAATCATCTGGGGTTGGCACAGTGCCAAGAAGGGAGTGTCAGGAGACTTGGCGGTGGCAGTGTGTCTGGGGAGGGTCCAGCGATTCTAGCACCAACCATGCTTTGCTCCCCTGGGCAGGTGACAAATTCTGCCTGAAATGAACTGAAGCTAGAGAAATATCTTTACATGTTATTTATTTATTTATGTATTTATTCATTCATTCATTTATTTAAAATATATTTTTATTGATTTCAGAGAGGAGGGAAGAGGGAGAGACAGAAACATCAATGATGAGAGAGAGAATCATTGACCAGCTGCCTCCTGCACAGCCCACTCTGGGGATGGAGCCTGCAACCTGGGCATGTGCCCTGACTGGGAATTGAAACATGACCTTTTGGTTCATAGTCGACACTCAACCACTGAGCCACACCAGCTGAGCTAAATTTTTAAAAAAGTTGTCTACCAAAATGCTCACAAGATTGGTCCTGCTATAGATATTTGGCTTTTCTGTAATAACACAGCAGCTTTCCTAGCCTTGGGCTTTGAGGACATGTGATAGAGTCTGAAGGCCTGGCTTTGTGACACCCCCTCTCACAGAGGTCTTAGGAGGGCGGGCTCTTCCATGGTCTCAATCCCTACAGATCTAGGGCGCTACCAGAGCTTGGATGATGTGTAACTCAGAACTGTGGAGTCCCTGACCCTGGTTCCCTGCCTCCCTCAGGGAACATGAGAGGGCTTAGCAAGGCCAGGATGAGGAAGTGGGGGCTGGAGTAGTTTCTTAGGATTCCCGCCTTTGATCCTCCCACATGGTTACATTGTAGCACATATACCCAGACTGGACTCCCATCTTTAATAACTTACCTTAAAAAAACACACCTATATCTATTCTGTGAAAAATAATATAAACAAAGCCATTTGAAGATGAGTCGGAGCAGCCATCCCAGGGGAACTGCCTTGAGCATTTCACTCCGCAGACCTTTGGAATGTCTGGAATGAGTAACGGCACCTTTGGACTGGGCCAAGCCAACGTGTAACATCCCGATGGTAAGGCAGAATTACGTAGCTTATGTCCACCTGTGGAAATTCTTTCCTTGGTTTACTAGCACCTATAGAAACCCCTTGGTTCTTTATGTAATTATTTCCCTCCCCCTTTTTCATAAACACTGCTGGCCTTCACCTCATAATCAGAATACTTTTGATTCCTGGCTTCTTTGATCTCAAATAAATGCTTCTCTCCTTTCACATTGGCTTTTTATGTTTAACAGTTCTCTCAAGAACATCTACACAGAGTAATGGGGGAAAGGAACATTAATCAATCAGAATTAAGGTTTCCCTAGAATTACAAGATACAGTATAGACATGATTCAGCTCATAAAAAGCAAATAAAATTTATCCTACCAAAACAATTCATAATGACTGTCTTGCCAATAGACTTATTCATTATAGTGTTTAAAACGCTTCATTTACTCCTCATGGTAAATATTGCACAAAAGACTACACTGTTAAATTAGACTACCACTGCATTAATATAATTGCATTAAATAATATAATAGTCAGCATTTCTGGAAGTCAAAATACAGGATTTATTTGCATTCTGGTGGGGGGGTGCAGTGGGCAATGAGGGATAAGGACACATATGTAATAGCTTAATCAATAAAGAAAAAAAACTTCTGGCCTCCTTTCCACATGTAATGTCAATCAACATGGCTTTTCTGAAATGTATCTGGGAATAATTGGTTTGTTTCTATACATTTTGTATTGGCTATACCCAAAGGAGCTATATAGGATACTGGAGTCAGGTAAATTCTCTTTTCTGTGTCTGTATTTAAGCATTTATAAAACTATATATTTAAACTGTCCTCTCCTTTTAATTCTCACAACCCATCCCCATATTCCACAAATGGATATCTTATCCCCCTCCAGCCAAAAAACTCCCTTAACATCATATTCTCCCTTCCCACTGCTTTAGGCAAAAGCCTATCAACCCCCAAATCTCCTGAAGCTTTATATCCACTCATCTCAAGCCCGCCTCTCCACACACCAAAACCTTCTGTTACTTGTAACAGGACGGAAAATTTGCTATTAAACAAAATGACTCAAACTTGCTTCAGTAACACAGGGTAGCTGCGTAAGGTATGGCTGTTTTGTTCCCACTCCGTCAGGAAGGCACGGCAATATGGAGGAGGGTGTTTGCGTTCCCCCGGCACATAAGACAGTGGCCCAAACCCATGACTTGGATGAAAGGCAAGGGCAAGCCAGAATGGCAGGAGAATTTACCAGTAATGGAATGGATCGACTGTGAAAGCATGCTTTCACGGTGGACAAACTTCCCTTTAGTCTAGACCTTTCTCTCCACCCGGGATTTGGAACAAGAGATCTAGACACCGACCACTAATCAGACAAAACACCAAGAGTCAACTTCCCCCTGCCCCATTGGCAGTTCCTAAAACCAGACCAATATTCCTGCACACCATGAATTAATGAAAATGAGATGAAGTTTCTTTCACCAAGACTCTGCCTCCATGAATCCTCCCCACTTTTTTATTTATCTTTATTGTTGAAATTATTACAGATGTCTTCCTTGCCCCTGCCCCCCGCCCCAACAATCCCCAGGCCTTCATGCACTGTTGTCTGTGCCCATAACCTTCCTAACTTTGTTCCTGAATTGCTCTCTCTCTGGCCCAGGCTTTGTCCAGCTCCCGGGCTCAGGAGTGCTGATTTCAATCCTGCCTTAGACCTTTTGGATTTGAAGTTATTTCTTGGTCTTCCCTGCGCTTGAATGTTGATTTTTTCCCCCCAAAGGTTTATACTTTACTCATTACCCTTATTTTAGAGGGGAATTCACTTGATTACTGTAGCTTTGTAATAAGTTTTGAAATCAGAAACTGTGTCCTCACACAGAGATTAGCTCAGGACTGGGTGACAGAGAAGCACAAAAACTCAAAAGACAACTAAGAAGCGGGCTCTGGGCCCTGGCTGAGTGGCTTAGTTGGTTGGAGCATTGTCCCCTACACCAAGAGGTTGTGGGTTCAATTCCTAGCCAGGGCACATATGTAGGCAGCCCAGTCGGGGTGCCTGTGGAAAGCAAACAATCGATGTTTCTTTCTCTCTTTCCCTTCCTCCCAATCGCTAAGAAAAAAAAATCGATAAAAATGTATCCTTGGGTAAGAAAGAATTTAAAAATAAAAAAGCAGGCTCTGGGAGGGACAGAGTTCCCCATCAAGTGACCCAATTTATCTAGCTATGGGGACAACACAAAGATACCAGATGAGTCTCTGTGGCTTGTTTGCTTCTAGATTTGGATGTTTGCCCTGAAAACTTTTCTCAGCCAAGTATATGTGTAGCTTGACCCCATTTACTTTAAAATTTGTCACTTTTGCTCTGAAATAACCTATCTTCCTATGTTTCTATGTTACTTTTCTGTATCTCAATTCTTTTTCTCTTAGCTTCTTCATGCATTGATTTCATCAAACTGTAACTTATTCAGTAGTAACCAAAGTGAAAGGACTTTTTCTTCTACCTAGAAGTAGGAGGAGCAGGGGGTTGGAATAGCCTAAAGATCGTTTTTTTGGGGGTGGTAGATATATATGGAATCCATGAAGGAAAGTGATGAATGGGACCTGTGGAGAAAGGACCAGTGAACTGTGGTCCAATTGTTATATAGGATAGAGGTCTCAAGGTCTGGGCAGTTCTCCATATTATTTCCTGCTAAATGTTAAAATGTGGTGTAATATTTTGTAGGCACAGCAGTTAACAGAATGAGTTTACAGGAACTCAGCCAGATGAAAGCAGCCAACTGCCAAGAGGGAACCAACAAGTAAGCGACCAAGTCATCGATATAGGCAATGGCTAAGCCTCCCTTCATCTTGCACAAGAGGTATATTCGATACTGACACATATTCTGGGGGCATGTGGAGGCAGGGGGCTCTAAAGGCAGGGACCCTGTAGGGATCATCTTAAGGAAACAAGCTTACTAGGTTCTTATGTCTTTTTCATACAATGGGCAAGGGACATTCTAAAATGATTTTCTAACATGTACATCACCAAAGCACTCATGGCTGAACAAAGCTCCTAATTTGCGTTATAGGAATTAGCAAGGACTTTGGTGTTTGGCGGGAGAGACCTGCAGCATTTGCAGTCCAGCTGCTCTGGGCTGCAGCTGTTTTTAAATGTGGACAGACAACCCTGGAGTTGGGAATTTCTTTTTTTTTAATTTTCTTTTCATCTTTATTGTTGAAAGTACTATATATGTCCCCTCTTTTCCCCCATTGACCTCTTGCAGGCTTCCCCCACCCCAGGCCTTCAGCACCCTATTGTGGGTTATGCATACAGTATATGCATACAAGGTCTTCTGTTGATTACCACTCACCCTCCCACCCTCCCCCGCCTTCCCTCTGAGATTCCCCACTCCGCTCCATGCTTCCATACCTCTGGATCCACTCTGTGCATCAGTTTATTTTGTTACTTAGATTCCACATATGCGTGAGGTCATCTGATACTTGTCTTTAACTGACTGACTTACGAAATTGAGAATTTCTGACTAGGGCAACTGATGGCCCTTGTATTAAGCTCACACTAAAATGTATGTATTACCAAACTGTCCAGACTGAAGTGAATTACAGCAAAATACGGACACCACAACAGCCACTGAAGCGTGTTTCTCATTCTTGAGACATGTGCACATGACCCCTTCTGAGCTAACTCAGCGTCGATGCATCGCCTGCAAAGAGCAGCTTTGGGGGAGCTAGAAGAGTAGACGTTTAGGGAAAGTGGGACTGCGCCACGTCAAGGCGGCAGCTGCAGAGCTTGAAAGTCAAGAAGGAGGAGTCCATTCAGCAGGCAGGGCCCTGAATACTAGTCCTGCCAGCTTGTTGGGCACACAAGTTCACATGTGAACATATCACACATGGCCGGTCTCCTGCCTCAGAGACGAGCTCTCTCTGAGTAGCAATTTTTGGCAGAGAGCTTTCCACTTTCTCCGTCATCGGAAATCATAAACTTGATAAATGTTGTCTCTGCAATGTTCATACCCCTTCAGTCACAAAGCCGGAGTATCTCCCCGGCTGGCTTACATACTTTGTGGGGCCCAGTGCAAAATGAAAATGGAGAACTTAAAAAAGCAGACAAGAGATACTGTTAAAGGAACTGAAAGTTCCTTCCGCGTCTTTCTCCTTCACTCTGCCCTGATGTGTTTATTTGTGATTTAACTTAGCACCGCCCTGAGAACAGGGTCAGCCATGTCCCTCCCATGGCGACAGCTGCCAGGTTCCCTCTCCCTCCAGCTGCCGGATCAGTTCCGAGGTCCAAGGGGGCGATCAGCGCGACCCTCTGCCCAAATCTCCAGGAGAGTGACTGACTCCCCATAAGATTGTGACCTCTTTGCCAGGTCAGCCTTGGTACCTGAATCAGGGAGGGCCAAAGCTCACGCCTACGGAGTGGCTCACTAAACATGTCCTGGCCCAGCAGCTGGGGCTGAGCCTACAGGCCATGCTGTGAGATGCTGCAGGGCACGCATGCCCACCTGCAATTCTCCCCATGCTCGAACCAGGGCCCACTGGGGGCCGAGGGCAGCAGCGGCCATGAAGCTGAGGCAGGCAAGAGGATGATGAGCAAGGTCTGTGACATCAGGGGGGCAGTGAGGCTGGTGGCAGAGAACCCTGGGAGATGGGGAGGCTTTGGGCGGTGGCTTGCAGGTGAACAGTGGCTCCAAGCCTCCCGAGCATGCTCCCTGCCCCATCAGATTTCACTCAGACACAGGCTCAAAGATAAAGTTATTAAGAATTTTAAGTCAGTGACCACAGAGTATTAAACTCCAAGTAGGAGCCTTCTGAGTGTGGAGCCCTGTGATGATTAACTTTATGTGTCAACATGATTGTGTCACAGGTTGCACAAGTATTTGGCCAAATGTTATTCTGGACCCTGGCTAGGTAGCTCGTATGGTTACAGCATCGTCCCTAGATGCCAGCCAAGGTTGTGGGTTTGATTTCTGGTCAGGGCACGTAGAAAAATCAACCACTGAATGCATAAGTATGTGGAACATCTTACCAGTATTTCTCTCTCTCAAATTAATACATAATAGTAATAATAATAATAATCCTATCTAATAAAAGAGTAATATGCAAATTGACTATATCTCTGATCAAGACATGCCCACAAGCCACACCCACCAGCCAATCAGGAGCCAGGCAGCGAGATCACGGCCCAGGCCAGGGGGGCGGGGCCAAGGAGGCTAGCATGTGCTTGCCAGGGTGAAGGCCCAGGTCAGGGGTGTAGGGCCAAGGCTTCCAGGGCCAGGGGGGCAGGGACCTAGGCAGCCACAGCCGGCGGGGGCAGGCCTGAGATGGCCATCACATGCTCCCCAGAGATATGGCCTGGGCCTGGGGGGCGGGGCCGAGGCCTGCGCTAGCCGGGCGCAAGCTAGTTGGGGCAAAGGCCAGGCCAGGAGCGGGGGCTGGGGCTGAGCCAGCCATCGGCCCCATTGCAGGGCGATGGCTGGGTGCCCAAGGCCTAAAACCTCGGCCAGAGGCTTTAGGCCTTGGGCAGGCTGGGAGTGAATGGTCAATAGGACATCCCCTGAGGGCTCCCAGCATGTGTGAGGGGGCAGGTTGGGCTGAGGGATCACCCACTCCCAGTGCATGAATTTTGTGCACTGGGCCCCTAGTGAAATAATAATAAACACAACTTATTCTGGTTGTTATTGTGAGGGTGTTCTGGGGATGAGTTAACACTTAAATCAGTGGAATGAGTGAAGCAGATTGCCCTCCTTAATATGGTGGGCTTCACCCAATGGCTTGAAGCCTGATTAGAACAAAAAGGCTGCCCTCCTCTGGGTATGAGTGGTCCCTCCTGTCTGCTAGCCTTCAAACTCGGGCATGCGTCTGAACTGCCTTACGACTCTCCCTGGGTCTTAGCCTCCCGCCTTTGAACTGGAACTGCTACTCTTCTGGCTCTCCAGCTCGCTGATTCGCCTTGCAGATCTTGGAACTTGTCAACTTCCATAAGAGCACGAGCCAATCATTTATGTTATCTTGTTGGGTCTGTGCCTGTAGAGAACCCTGACTAACATAGGCCCTGTGTGACTGAACGCTCCCTTATAGATCCTGCCTTGGGTATCTCCCATGCCCTTTAATTTCTTTTCCTTCTCTCTCTTTTTTAAAATTTATCGACTTTGAGAGAGAGAAACATCAGTTTGTTGTTCCACTTACTTATGCACTCGTTGGTTGTGCTGTCATCAGAGATGGAACCTGTAACCTTGGCATATCAGGACGATGCTCTCACCAACTGAGCTACTCCGACAGGGCTCCCTTCAGTTCATTTCCCTTTGCCTCCCTTATTTCTTTCCTTCCTTCTTTTTTTTTCTTTTTTCTTTTTTGTTAATCCTCACCAGAAGATATTTTCCCCATAGATTTTATTTAAAAAAATTTTTTTTAGAGAGAGTGGAAGGCAGGAGAGGGAGAAACATCATGTGACAGAGACACTGATTAGTTACCTCCCACACAAGCCCTAATTGGGGCCTGGGATTGAACCTGCAGCCCAAGTATATGCCCTTGACTGGGAATTGAACCACGACCTTTTGGTGTGTGGGCCTGTGCTCTAACCACTGATCCACACAGGCCAGAGTCCCCTTCTATTCCTTTAATTCCCAGTGTTTTCAGAAGAGCTCTGAACTTTCTCTCCTCTTTCCAGCTCTATGCAGAGCTCCCTGGCTGATCCCTCCTTCAGGCACACCCCTGTCACACTCCCACGAGTACAATCAATTAGTGTCATCTTCTGTTAAGAAACAATCCATGGCTCTTCTTATCCTATACTTACTCACTTTCATGACTCTTGGGGATCTAGCTTCCATGTAGATCTCTAGTCATCTGCCTTCAGATCAGCCATTTTCTCTAGTCAGTTTTACTTCCTGCAGACTCATTTGGGGACGGTGCTCATTTCCATGACAATCCCTTGGCCCACCTTATTCCTCAGGCCTAAAATGAAATCCTCCACCCTCTAAGACCCATCTCAATCCATTTTTTCCTTCATAAGGCCCATGACAAATCATGGGCCTTATGATTTCTCAAAGGACCAGCCTTCTCATTTCCTGCACTTGACCCCTGCCTTCACTTGTAGTTAGTTATACATTCTTGTAGCTACTGTCATTCAGCTTTGGCCTGTATTTCCCCCATAGTGTGACAACAAGCTATCACAGATGCCATAGTACATAGATTACCCGTATCTTTCCTTGGGTAGTATTATGTTCCTATTAGGAACTCAAGGCACATTTCTTAAAATAATGAGTGGATGAATTAATTATTGTTCATTGTAGTAGGCTGAATGGTGCCCCCTCAAAAAAAAAAAAAAAGATATGTTTACATCCCAAACTCTGGAACTTGTGAAGGCAATCTCATTTGGACAAAGGTTCTTTGTAGATGTATTTAAGGATACTGAGATGAGATCAAACTGGATTATCCAGTGACAAGGGTCATTAGAAGATGCAAAAGAAGAGAAGACGCAGAGAGAAGAAGGCAGGTGAAGACAGGCACGTTGATTGGGAGAAGAAGGCAGGTGAAGACAGACACGGTGATTGGGAGAAGAAGGCAGGTGAAGACAGACACGGTGATTGGGAGGTGATTGGGAGAAGAAGGCAGGTGAAGACAGACACGGTGATTGGGAGAAGAAGGCAGGTGAAGACAGACACGTTGATTGGGAGAAGAAGGCAGGTGAAGACAGGCACATTGATTGGGAGAAGAAGGCAGGTGAAGACAGACACGTTGATTGGGAGAAGAAGGCAGGTGAAGACAGACACGTTGATTGGGAGAAGAAGGCAGGTGAAGACAGGCACGTTGATTGGGAGAAGAAGGCAGGTGAAGACAGGCACGTTGATTGGGAGAAGAAGGCAGGTGAAGACTGACACGTTGATTGGGAGAAGAAGGCAGGTGAAGACAGGCACGTTGATTGAGAGAAGAAGGCAGGTGAAGACAGGCACGTTGATTGGGAGAAGAAGGCAGGTGAAGACAGACACGGTGATTGGGAGAAGAAGGCAGGTGAAGACAGGCACGGTGATTGGGAGAAGAAGGCAGGTGAAGACAGGCACGGTGATTGGGAGAAGGCAGGTGAAGACAGACACGGTGATTGGAAGAAGAAGGCAGGTGAAGACAGGCACGGTGATTGGGAGAAGAAGGCAGGTGAAGACAGACAGTGATTGGGAGAAGAAGGCAGGTGAAGACAGACACGGTGATTGGGAGAAGAAGGCAGGTGAAGACAGACACGGTGATTGGGAGAAGAAGGCAGGTGAAGACAGGCACGTTGATTGGGAGAAGAAGGCAGGTGAAGACAGACACGGTGATTGGGAGAAGAAGGCAGGTGAAGACAGGCACGTTGATTGGGAGAAGAAGGCACGTGAAGACAGACAGTGATTGGGAGAAGAAGGCAGGTGAAGACAGACACGGTGATTGGGAGAAGAAGGCAGGTGAAGACTGACACGTTGATTGGGAGAAGAAGGCAGGTGAAGACAGGCACGTTGATTGGGAGAAGAAGGCAGGTGAAGACAGGCACGGTGATTGGGAGAAGAAGGCAGGTGAAGACAGACACGGTGATTGGGAGAAGAAGGCAGGTGAAGACAGACACGGTGATTGGGAGAAGAAGGCAGGTGAAGACAGACACGGTGATTGGGAGAAGAAGGCAGGTGAAGACAGGCACGTTGATTGGGAGAAGAAGGCAGGTGAAGACAGGCACGGTGATTGGGAGAAGAAGGCAGGTGAAGACAGACACGGTGATTGGGAGAAGAAGGCAGGTGAAGACAGGCACGTTGATTGGAGTGATGCACCCACATGCCCAGGCATTCCTGGAGTTCCCAGAAGCTGGAAGAGGAATTTGCCTTCAGGATTCCAGAGAGAGCACAGCTGTATCAAAATCTTGATTTCAGAATTCTGGACCCAGAACTGCGCCAGAATGAATGTCTGGTGTTTAATCCATCCAGGTTGTAACAATTTCTTAGGGGCAGTCCTAGGAAACTAACCTATCCATCGTTCCCGGCGCTGTCTGTAAAACAATTTGTATCCATCGCGTCTGTGTGTAATAGTAGAACCATTTTTATCTTAGAAGCGAAAGAGAAGATGGCCCCAGGATCTTTGCACAATTTGAATTCTTTAAAGCAGCTGGTGCAAAATCCCCACATTCTTTCAAAAACAGACATTCCAATGACATGATTCTCAAGAATTCTGTCTCAGTCAAAAATGTTTTGTGTATAAAAAACAAAACTTTATTTTGAGATAATTGCCAATTCATATGCAGTATAAGAAATGAAACTGGGTACCTTTTACCCAGTTTCCCCAAATGGTAACATATGCAAAACCATAGTGCAATGTCACCAGCAGGGCATTGAAATAGATACACCCCAACAATCTTATTCAGTCTCTCAGTTTTCATTGTATTCATTTGTGTGAATCTAGTTTATGTAATTTGATCACCTTTGTTGGCTCATGTACCCACAACACAGAATTACTCTTCTATTACCACAGGGACCCCTTTTATAACCACACCCATTTCCTTCTGTTCCCCACCCCATCCTTCTCCTTGAGGCTAACAAGTTGCCAAATGTCTAGGAAATTATGTGAGGTGAAAAAAAGCCAATTCTGAAGTGTTACATAGCGTGTGATTCTATCTGTATGACATTCTTGAAATGACAACATTTCAGAGATGGATATCAGGTTGGTGATTACTGGGCAGGGTATATTCTCATCAAAGTCTTTAACAAATCTCAGAGGACTCAAAGTTGTCCTATACAGCAATTTTTTTTTCATTCAATAAAGATTTGGGGAAACCTTTTGTGTCCCTGACAACACTTTGTTTGATGCTGGGAGTGCTCACTCTCTGTCTCAGGAAATGCGTTGAGATGCCCAGTGAGAAGCCTCTAAAATGGAATTATAAGGTAAGCAAGCCCTTTGTGGGGGGAAAAGGACCCACCACAGTAGGAGAGGCTCCGAGAGAGATAGGATATGACTGAACAGCAATTAAAACAAACAAAGAAACAAACAAAAAATGGGGGGAGGGATGATAAAAAGATACAATGTTGTTCATGTAGGAAATAAGTTAAAGTTCTATCTCCATTGAGGAGTCCTGAAAAACTGTGAGAGAATTGGGCATGGGAGTTAAGAATTTGGAAGAGTAAGCAATTTCATTTAAGTACCCACAATTAATGATAGACCGCGTGGACTCTGCACTCCCAGAAGAGGGTAAAAAGTCCAGTGATGAACTTGAGCACCTAAGAGATATACGACTGGTAGGAGACATTGCCATTCTACGGGGCTGGGTGGTGGCAAGGGGAGTGAAGAGCCCCGGGGTGTCAATTCCTACAAATTGGCACAGGCTCTGTGCAAAGAATACCCTGTTTCCCCAAAAATAAGACAGTGTCTTATATTAATTTTTGTTCCCAAAGATGCACTAGATCTTATTTTCTGGGGGATGCCTTACATTGCAGCAAGTAGGTCTTATTTTCGGGGGATGTCTTACTTTCGGGAAAACAGGGTAACAGCACAGACAGTAACTGCAACTGCACAATAAAGCCCTGCAAAAAAAAAAAAAAAAGAGTCCTAAGAGGTGTAGCGAGAACTAAAGAAAGACCATGCAACATTCCAGATGACTGGTAGCCTACACTGGTGAACAGTTTTGCATGCAGATGGGGCGGGGGGGTGGGGTGGGGGGGTGGGGGGGGGAGCGATGGGTAAGAGCATTTAAGAATTCTCTGGGACCGAAGGTAGCAAATGAGTTTCATCTACCACACTAAAAACTACACTACATGTTCTCTACTACTAAAACAAACAAGCAAAAATACCAAACTCTGTGAGGGGATTGTTTTTCTTCCCATTTATAGGGAGGAAACTGGCTTGGGCAGACCAAGCATTTGCCTGAGGTCACTTAGCAGCTAGTAATGGATTGTTAGGATCTAAATTCATCTCTCTGACTCCAAATCCAGCCCAACTCTCCCATCTCAGGCTTTTCAACAAGAGAAAGAATAATGGGGACAGGGAGGGGTGTCCTGGAGGCATAGAGAGAAGGGAAGTTTGCAAAGGAGGCATTATTTTGGAATCTACAGACACTGAAGGTTAAGTTTCCTACTCCTGTTTTTTTAAAGCTAAGTGAGCAATTTCCCTAGCGCTTGCTTCATGAGTAGAGGTGGAAAATTTGACTTTTGGTAAGAACTCTACCAAATACCAGATGCTATATTTGAGCAGAACTTCTCTGGGTAAATAAATTACACTTAAAAATATGTACCAAACCTCAGTGAGACCGCAGCACTTCTATAAGAAGTGTTTCAAAATAAAATGAATAACATCGGGACTCATAAATATCCTTTCACATTTGACCATGTTACAAGGCCTGAGTAGCTCAGATGTGGTACCTTTGGGAGGAGAGGGGAAATGAAGAAACTGTCATGGTAATTGACCTAAAACTGACAATCCAGTTAAAGAAACAAATTTGGACAGGTAACCTGATCCCTCTTACCTGTCTAGGTTGCAGGTATATCTAGGAAAGACTTTGTACATACAGCTTTGCACAAATCATGCAGCCTGTAAGATTTTAAAGTTAATGGAATTTTCTAGAATTCCAGTGTTTTCATAATTCCCTGGACAGGTGATATTGAAATGAGCAATATTAAGAAAACATTTCAACAAATTTAAGACTGTGTATAAAACTACGTGAAAAGATGGCAACAGTGAATGGAGTATTCTTTGTTTTTTGTTTTTGTTTTGTTTTGTTTTTTGCTTTGTTTTGCTTGTATATTTTGAAAGATGAAACAGAAGGAGCCAGAGAGAGAGAGAGAGCAGGGTACCAGGACACAGACTTTATTGAGGAGACCCTTCCCAAGGGAGAAAGAGCTCACGTGCGGGGTAAAGGCAGAGAGACCAGGGGAGGGGAGAAGGGGACCCAGCCGGACCTCCTCCCGGACTGCCTGGGAGAACAGTCCGGGAGAAAAGGTGCCACGTGACGCACTGAGACACCCTTTTTAGGGCCGGAACAGGCAGGGGTTGGGCCCAGGGCAGAATGGGAAGGGGTGGGACACAGGGCACTCTGGTATGCGCTTGATTGGTGGCTCAATGTCTCTGTCAATTACATCATAACTCTGCCCACCAGTTGGGGGGGGGGGTACCTATTCATATTTCTTAGACCAGCTGTAGCCTCGTGGGATTTTGCCTCCCAGAGTTTTGGTGAATTATCTTTAGTGACTATGAAATTGACTAAAGAATAGGTCTTAAGGCAATATTATCAATCCTATCTAATAAAGACAGAATATGCTAATTGACCATCACACCCTCACAAAGATGGCAGCATACACAGCTAATAAGGAGGGGATATGCTAATTGACTGCCACGCCCTCAAAAATGGCAGCACCCACAGCCACAAGATGGAGGTGCCCAGTTCCCTTAGCCCCCCCAGGGAGACAGTTGCATGGCACAGCTGGGCCTGCCCTCAGGCAGGTCCAGTTGCTCCGTGTGCCTGCCTCCAGAGTCCCCCAGTCCCCTCAGCCCTCCAACTGCCCAGAGCTGGCCTAAGGTGCTGGCAAGCCTTGGATGGTGGCTGCCCAGGTACCCAGAGCTGCCTGAGGTTCAGGTAACTAGGGCTAGCTGAGGCTTGCACTGCCAGCAGTGGCAGCAGCAGAGGTGTGATAGGAGCGTTGCCTTCTCCTGATTGCCGGGTCACCTCCCACCCCTAAGGGGTCCTGAATGTGAGAGGGGCAGGCTGGGCTGAGGGACCCCCCTTCCAGTGCATGAATTTTCATGCACCAGCCTCTAGTTGGATAATATTTTGTTACACATTCTTCTGCTGATTTGCCTTTCGAAGCAAACAATGGATTTTCATTTAATGCAACTAGAGATCTTTGTATCAGAGAATCCTTTTGTGCTTAGACTAAAGGGTTCCCGTAATAATTTCTTTAAAAAGAATTGAAGTTACAGACTGAAACAATTATGTTTTAGGAAAACATAAACTTTTCTCAGTTGCTTCCTCTCAGAGTGTTCTGGTGAACTTGTTTGTAATGACATGTGGAAAGAAGTGTTTTCAGATGAATTAATGTGAGGAGTATTCATCCATTTAATTAGAATTATTTGAATGTCTGGGGTGTAGTCATATTTTTTCTATTTCCTTTCTAGAAGTAAGAAGGTATTTTCTCTTGAGGATAAATATCTATAATAATAAAAGTATAATATGCTAATTAGGCTAGACAGCTGCACTACCTTCCAGATGTCCTTCTGGATGAAGCTGCAGTGGCAGGGGCCGAGGCAGAGGCAGTTAGGGGTGATCAGGCAAGCAGACAGGCAGGGATCTCTGTGAGATCAGGCCTAAATCAGACATCCCCCAAGGAGTCCATGATTGCAAGAAGGTGCAGGCCAGGCTGAGGGAACCCCCCATCCCGTGCACAAATTTCATGCACCAGGCCTCTAGTATATTATATATGATACCTTATACACCATGTGTAACATATATCTATATATCTATATCTATATCATCTATATCTATATTTATATATGTATAGCTATATACATTAGTGACCCAGTGCACAAACTTCTGCACATTAAAAGAAAATTAATTAGATTGGTGGCTGGCAGGGTGGTACTAGGTAAGATGGGTCAGACACACCCTGGAGCAACTTACCATGGTTCTTTCTGGCATCTGTGGCGTGAGCGGGGTCCCTCTGGCAGGTGGGGTCCCTCGGTCTGGCCTATGGAGATTGGGCTGAAACCAGCTCTCCTACATCCCCCGAGAGGTCCCAGAGTGTGAGAGGGCACTCTGCAAAGCTGCTGTCCTACAGGGTGTGGAACACAAACACAAGTGTGCAGTAAACCAGATTTGGGGCCGACAGTGCCCCAGGAACAACATAACCCGTGGCCAAAGATGGAATTGCATGTGCTTGCAAAGAATTGGGCTTCCTCTTCTCTGGTTTTGGGGTACATTACCCGAGAATTGCTGCTGCCAAGTCACTGCAGTTTGGCAGCTCCTGCGTTGAGCATCTGTCCCTGGTGGTTAGTGCATGTCACAGTGACCATTCAGACAGTGGTAGGGACACTTAGCATATTAGCCTTTTATGTATATAGATATTTATGTAAGGTGTGAGTGTGCGTGTGTGTGTGTGTGTGTGTGTGTGCGTGTGTGTAGGCTGATTTCTGGTTTCTGTATCTTTGCTTGGTATTACAAACAAGTAACAATATCCTAACAGGCTTTAAACAAGTTTCTTTTTTTATATTATGATGACAAGTCAGAAATATTTCTGGGAAGTAATATTTTAAAGACAAAAAGAAATGATTCTTCCAAAGAAACCACTAATTATCTTGTTAATATTTTTTATAATACACACTTGTACATAATTTCAGGGAAAGGGAAATTTTTCTGTTGTCATGATTCCAATACGTATTTTTGATGTGGGTTACCATATTCAGTATATTATTTACTATGATTTATAACCAAGACAAAAATGCCAAATTTTCCCACACTGAAAGATCAGTTAAGAGTTAATCCAAAATAGTATCTTCTAAAGAGTAGAATCACAAGATATTATTTTTAAAAATCAGTTATTTATATCTAAAATTATCTTCTATGTTGCAAGAAAAGCAGTGATAGACGTTAAACTAAAGTCATTCTCTATGCAAAGATACATTCATTATGATTTCATTGTATCTTAGATACATTTCATTGTAAATTAAACCACTTATTTCGTATGGTCTGTGTTGCTTATGCACCAAATATGGTGTTGTGAAAACTGTTGGGCATTCCAGATTTTAAAATTACACTATTTTGTTTATTTGGGATAGCTAAAGTACCTTAAATTCATAGAAACAGAAAATAGAAATGTAGTTGCCATGAGCTGGAGGGACAGGGGAACTGGGAGTAATTGTTTAATGGATTCAGAGTTTCAGTTTTTTAAGATGAAGAGTTTTAGGATGGACAGTAGTGCTGGAGGCATAAAAATGTCTACTACTGGATGGTATATTTAAAATGCTCAAAATGATAAGATTTGGGGGTGATATTTAAAATGGTAAATGTATCAAATGTACTGTGAAATCTGGTTATTTCAACTTTTTAAGTGATACTATTTTACCCTTATAGGTTCATAAAAATAAATCTAAAAAACAAAAAACTATTAACCAAAAAAAGCTTATGTTTAATAGCTAAACTCAAAAAGAGCATGTTACAATGTGTCATAGTGACCCCAAACTGAGAACCCTTTTAACTGGTTCCAAAGCTGATTTGGGGATGTTAGCATTGATGGGCATGAGGAGTGTTTTCCCTCCAAACACCTATTTCTTCACCATAAACATTAGCCTTCTCTTCCACTAATGTACACTGTATTCTTGTAGAGTCTGCTATTTAAGGTACAGAAAATATTGTACGGTAACCTCAAGGGTACTTTACTGCATACTTGCACTTGACTACAGGCATTCACCTGAGACATCACAAGGTCTCTCTTGCTCCATCACACTTTCTGCAATAACATGGATGAGGGCTCTAGCCAGTTTGGCTCAGGGGATAGAGCATTGGCCTGTGGACTGAAGGGTCCCAGGTTCGATTCTGGTCAAGGGCACATGCCCAGGCTTTGGGTGCAATCCCCAGTAGGGGGCATGCAGGAGGCAGCCAATCCATGATTCTCTCTCTCATCGTTGATGTTTCTATTTCTCCCTCTCCCTTCCTCGCTGGAATCAATAAAGACCTATCTATCTATCATCTATCTATCTATCTATCTATCTATCTATCTATCTATCTATCATCTATCTATCTATCTAATGTTGGTAACCTAAGACAAAGGTCCACTCCCACATAAAGGACAATAAGATTGGGAAAGGCCTGGGAATTGAGCCTCTCTCCACAACAAAAACAGAGGATGAGGAAAAGGAGAGGAATTTAGGGTGAGGCCTTTAGGAAAAAGTCCAGTTGGCTCACTAGGCCAACACAAGCTCCAAAAAAAATAAGAAGTTGGGAGATGTGGAGTCTACATAGACACCTAGGATGCAACTTGGCTCATGCAATGACTGGCCTGGCTTGGCAGGAAAGGAGTTGGCAGGAGAGGAGTGCCACTACTGCTTCCTATTTTACACCCAGAGGCTGGATGACATTTGAGAGGTCTGAATGCACATATTTTGTGAGCATTCTGGACAACAGTTTTAAAACCACACCTTTCATATTTAATTATTTAAATATTTAATTCAGCATAGGGATCTGATTTGAAATTTTATTCTTGTTTCTGTAATTAAACCTCTGTTTCTCCCTTGCTGTTCTTTAAAAGTGAAGCACATTTCTGACCATCTGTGTAGAGACTTAACTTTATAGCCCAATATAAACATGCTTGATATTTTAAAGTAACTCTATACCCTACTCCCAGATCTGGTCTTCCCTTCATCCCCAGACACTTCCCTCCAAGACTCAGTTATCCTATCTAATAAAAGTGTAATATGCAAATTTGACCATACCTTTGCCACACCCACAAGCCAATCATGAGCAGATTATCCAAATAAACCCCAACCAAGATGACTGCCACCACTGAGAGCAGGAGGATGGCTTGGGTTTCCCTGGCAACAGAGGAAGCCAAGCTTTCTGCCTGCTGTTGCCTGCCTAGGCCTCCACTCAATGTTACAAAGTTTCAATAATAAAAGATACAGAAATGGCGGCAGCCACTGAGCTGGAGAGAGCAGAGGCTTGGGTTTCCCTGAAAATGAAGGAAGCCAAGCTTTCAGCCTGCTGTTGCTGGCTTAGGCCTCCGCTCTAGTCTACAAAGTTTCAAAAAGAAATGTCTACCACCACAGAGCAAGCAGAAGGCTTGGCTCTGCTCCAGGCCACAAAGTTTCAATTATAGACATAGATTAATCCCAGATCCCAGGGCCTCTGCTTGGGTCGCTGGGGGGCGTGGCCAGCCTGCAAACCTCCACAGGCCCCTCGCCCATGTTGCCCCTTGCCCCAAGGGAACCCCCAACCTGATCTGGGACACTCTTCAGGGTAAACCAGCTATCCCCACATGCATCAAGCCTCTATTCTATCTAATAAAACAGTAATTTGTAGATTGACCATCACTCCAACACACAAGAGGGCTGACCCCATGTGGTCAAAGATCCTGCCCCCATTTGGACACAAGATGGCCACCACAAGATGGCCAGCAGAGGAGGGCCATTGGGAGGTTCCAGGCCCTGCAGGGGAAGGCAGTTGTGGGCGATCAGGCCAGCAGGGGAGGGCAGTTGGGAGGGACCAGGCCTGCAAGGGAGGGCAGTTGGAGGCAATCAAGCCTGCAGGGGAGGGCAGTTGGGAGGGACCAGGCCTGCAAGGGAGGGCAGTTGGAGGCAATCAAGCCTGCAGGGGAGGGCAGTTAGGGGTACCAGGCCAGCAGAGGAGAGAAGCTGGGGGAAAACAGGCTGGCAGGGGAGCAGTTAGACATCAGTTAGTCTGGCAGGGGAGTGGTTAGGGGGTGATCATGCTGGCAGGCAGAAGCGGTTAGGGGCAATCAGGGAGGCAGGCAGGTGAGCAGTTTGGAGCCAGCAGTCCTGGATTGTGAGAAGGATGTCCAATCCCTCGAGGGGTCCCAGATTGGAGAGGGTGCAGGCTGGGCTAAGGGACATCCCCCACCCCTGTGCATGAATTTTGTGCACTGGGTCTCTAGTCTATCTATAATAATAAAAGCATAATATACTAAGTAAACAGGATGACCTTGCAAACGACCTTCTGGACGACCATCCAGATGAAGCTGGGGCTGTGAGGGCTGTGGTAGAGGCATCTACCGTGGCTGTGAGGGCCGAGCCCCTTGCACATATTTCATGCATTGGACCTCTAGTTGCTCTATAAAAAGCTACCACAACATTTAGCAACTTAAAACAGCAACAATTATTTCTCAAGATTCTGTGGGCTGCCCTGGCTGGTATGGTTCAGTTAGTTGGTTGAGTGCCCTCCCAGGTATGGAGAGGTCAGTTGGATTTCCAGCCTGGGGTTTCAGGCTTGCTCCCTAGTAGGGGGCGCATAGGAGCCAGACAATTAATGTTTCTCTCTCACCGATGTTTCCCACCCCCCCCCCCTCAAATAAATAAAAAAACATATTTTTAAAAGATTCTGCAGACTGGCTAATCTTAACAAGGCAGACCCCATTTATTATTGTTTGGAGTCACTTGTGTGGTGCATTCAACTAGGAACTTAGCTGGGGAGGACGCATGCAAGATGACATCACGCCCGCAGCTGATGCCTCAGTTGGGGTGACTGGAATGGTTTGGCCTAAGTAGGTCTCTATGTCTCTCTTTGTGTAGTTTTTCCTCATTCAGTAAACTAGTCTGAGTTTCTTTACATAGTGACAGGATCCCGGATCCCAAGACAGTGAAATGAAAGGTGCAAAGCCCAGAAGTCACACAGCATCACTTACAAAGTATTCATTCTGTGGGTCAAAACAAGCCCCAGGACCAGCCTGAGTTCAAGAGAAGCCAGGCAGGCTCCACTTCTTGAGGGTAAAAGTGGCATGAATTTACAGGAATGGGAGGAATTGTTGGTGACCATATTTGTGACAATCTACTACAAGATGGACAGAAATCTGATGCCAAATGGAATGTTCTGCCTGAGAATGGGTCCCATTAAAATTTTGAGGCTTTTCATCAAGTTTTATATTTAACAATGTTAGGCAATCCTTCAGTGGGAAATAATATAGCATAAATTATCATTTCATACAAAACTCTGCACCCATTGAAGAAAGAATGGATTTTCTGTTCAAATATACTCCAGGAGTGGGCTTTGAGGCGGGGCACCTGGGTTTGAATCTTGGCTCTACCTGGGACTAGCGGTAACGCCTTGGGCAACTTCCGGCACACTTTTCAGCGGCACACTTTTTCCCTCCGTGTTTACAGAATTATTGTGAGATTAAAAGAATCAATATATGTAAAGTGCTCAGAGAAGAGCCTGGCACACGGTAAGCATACTGTAAATATTGGCTTTAAAATGTAAATTACCGTGATCTGTTATGTAACAAAGCAGCACAGTGTTTGAGCTAAACCTCCTGGAGCTGCTAAGAGATGAGGTGTTACTCAGTTTAGTCACTAATCCTGATTACTTCCGCTGCCTCCCCCACTTCTTGCCAAGTTGAAAGGTAGGTGAAACAATTGTGTGATTAACAGGTGTTCTAAAGACGTGATTTACCAACTTTTAAACATGGCAATCCCTAATAAGAAACATCATTTACATTGTAACCCAGACCCCCGCCCCCCATACTTAATACTTACAAATGCTTCATGAAACAATGCGTATCCTCAACTTGTGCTATGATCTCTGCCTTTTTTTCTTTCTGTTTCAGTGAATCAACAGCATGCTCATTGTGACCCACTACCATTAACCTCCCTGAGGAGTTCTAAGCTAAATGTTATGGTCATTGACAAATTAGGCTATTGAACACACTCTCAGCCCAGGAACTGGCTCAAGTGTGGTGCTGTAAGAATATGGCGTACGGCATTTTCATAGAGGCCACTTCGGTTATGGAGCAAAAAGCTCTCACACATATGGCCTGACCCTCCCTACTCAAGAGGCTTCATCAATTCTTTCACTGGGACATGGGGTCTAGGGAAGGCATGTGTAGTGTAAATGTGTTTTTTTGGTAAAAAATCAAACAAACAAACAAAAACAAAGTGCCTTGTTTAAAGATGGATGGAGCGAGGCTGAGATTCCAGCTTCACAAATTACTACACTGTATTTGTGAGCAAGTTATTGAAACTCAGTTTTGGAGTCTTAGTTATTGGTTTGTTAAAAGTTACACGAATAACATCTACTTCGGGTGAGTTGTGACCCTAGAATGAAAGTGTCTGGCTCTCAGAAGGCTCTCAGAATGCATTTCTTGCTTCCTTCCCCTACCATGGAACACAAACTCCAGGAACGCATTGCTCTTCTTTAGCTCTTGCGTTTTACATTTCTAAGAGAAAAACTAAGACTTGGAGGAGTCCTTATTATAGTCAAACCCCGATTTTTTCTTTAATGCCACATAATTCCTACAATCATGTACTACCTTGATATTTTATTTAATAAGAGTTAACAATGACAGTTAATAGTTATTAATTCTTCTGCAATATGGCTATGAATCATGAAATAATGTATGCTCAGGTCAGGTTTTGTGCGGTGGCGTTTGGATAGATTCCTTAGTTATGTGGAAAGAATGTGTGCAGAGGATAAAAACAACTCTGTTATTTTGTTAAGTTAAATAACGTGCAAAACACACACTACTTTCTCCTTGGGTGAAATATTTAAGGTCACCTGAGTTCTAGTTCTGCGGCCAGGTGGTATTTGCAGCACAGGGGACCTAGCTTTTAAGCAGTCAAGGGAACGGACCCGGGACCCATCCCGCCCCATCCCGCCCCTTTCCCTACCGGCTGGGGGGCGGGGCCCCGGGCGCCGAGGCTCCCACGTGGTCGCGGCGCCAGACCCCTCCCTCCGCGCGGCTCCGCCCTCCGCGCGGCCCCTCCCCCCGCAGGCCCCTCCCCCCGCGTGGCCCCGCCCTCCGCAGGCCCCTCCCTCCGGCCGCCGCGCCGCTCGGTCCTCCACCGCCAGGGGGCGGGCGCGGCTCCGGACGGCGGGGACCCATTGGCGGCGGCGGGGAAGCGGGGGAGGAGGCCCGGCGGCGAGCTGGCTTCCTCCCGGCCACTGGCGGGGTGCGTGGCGGCCGGAGGCGCTCGGGAGGAAGCGGAGCAGCGCGCGGGAAGCGGCGGTGGCTGCTCCCGGCGGCCCCGGGCAGGACTGACTGCGGGGAGGCCGGAAGGCGGCGGAGAGTCGGGCGGGAGGCCGGTGAGACGCGGCAAGGCGAAGGGACTACGGCCCGGGAAGGGGAGTATGGCGGGAGGGTCCAGGGGCGCCCAGCTTCTCCTGCATTCTCCCTCACCCCGCGACTGCCGGTCGGGCGATCGCGATGGGGAGAGGGGAGGCAGGGCGCCCGGGCGCTGCTGGCCGGCCCGGCCGCTGTCCCGAGCGGTCTCCCCTCCAGGCGTCCGGCCCCGGTTCCGCGGAGGGGGCGGCGCCGCACCTGGCACCGGCGGGCGCTGCGCTGGACGCTGGGCTGCCCCCCTGGGCGCGCACTGGACGCGGGGGACCGGGTGCGGGGAGCCGGGGGGTGGCGGGGGCTCGGCCCGGGGTCGGGATTGTGGGCTGAGTGTCCAGAGGCAGATGAAGCTGCTGTACATGAGGCTCCGTGTAGCTCACTTGTAAAGTTTTAGTGTCTCTTAGACGAGAGGTACTTTTATTTTTGAACTGCCCAGCCCATGGGGTTGGGTTTCGTTGATGAATGTGCTGCTCCTTCTCCTTTTACCCCACTTGTTACCTAGCCTCGCCGTCCCTACCGCGTGCCCAGATGTAAAGGACATCAGGGATGAACCGAAGGGTTGGTATTGAGATATCCTGCTGTGTGGTGTGTGTGTGTCTGTGTGCGTGTGGTTTCATCTGCCTTTAATTAATTTATTTTTTGTGTAATGCATAGCCACGTCTAACGGACAGAACCTTTTCTTTGTTTCTTTTTATCTAATAAAAAAACATAAGGATACATTGACACTAGATACTATCAGATTGCTTGCTAGGTGTTGTGCTAAGTTTGTTTCATAGGCACACTTGTTTCTTAGAACCCAAAGGCCAGGCCCTTTTATCTCTCATTCCCAATTTTACAAAGAAAATATGAACTTCCTGGGGGCTGATGCTAACAGTGGATCCCGTACTGTACCCCTTAGGGTACGTACCCCTTGAAACCTTGACCGCCTTAGGGATTAGTGATATCCCGACTGTTTTCCAAGTTTTGGGAAACAACTGTTACAGCCATTCGATTCAGTCAACTTCACACCTGTGTCTCAGAAGAGTATGGTGGAGCTGAGAAATGGCCCGCCCCGGCCTGGCGGGTGTGCTCCGCGGAGCCGGGGCTGCCGCATGGGAGGGCTGGCCTGTACCAAAGTGTGGCCGGTTGGATTGGGGTCAAGGGCACATACCTGGGTTGCAGGTTCAATGCATAGGTTCCATCTCCACCACCCTCCTTGGGGTGTGAGCGGGAGGCAACCAATCCATGTATCTGTTTCATCCATATATATTTTTTCTCTTTTGCCTCCAGCCCTCCCACTCTCTCTCTCTCTCTCTAAAAAAAAAAAAAAAAATCAGTGGAAAAAATATCCCCAGGTAAAGACTAACACACAAATCCCTATCACTCAGTGACATAGTACAAGACATTACTCACCGGTCTGAGGTGGTGCTGGTGTATGCTGACAGTGGCATAAAAGCAGGTACAGTTGACCCTTGAACAGCTGCGCCCGGAGGCCTGGATGTGAAATCCGGATGTCAGTCGTCTTGCCTTACGCAGTCAGCTTTCCCATCTAGATTACACTCACTGCAGATTGACGCCTGTGGTCTTCCAACCACAGGTCCCCAACTGCCGAGTCCCAACTGTGGGTCACAGACACTGTTTCAGGCCACAGTGAGTTCAAGACCCAGATGTGAACGGCTGAATGTATTTCTTGAAAAAAAAAAATCTGCAAAGAAGAGGAACCTCACAGTTCAAACCAGTGTTATTCAAGGGTCAACTGTATGTATATTTAGTAACTCATACTTGCTAATTATAAGAAACAGTTATGTGACTGGTCTATGTATTTACTGTCCTATACTTTTTATCATTTTAGAGTGTAGTCTTTTAACTTATTAAAAAGTTTGCTGTACATCAGTATGCCGTACTACACCTGCAGCAGCCTATACATCTCATGTTCACTGCTCTCCTGATTGCATCATTTTCCCTTGTGCTGGATTTGCTGTTTTGTACTATAGCTTGTAGCCTAGGGCAATAGGTCACACCACATAGCCCAGGTGGCATGAACTATTGCCCTAGGCTACAAGCTGGACCATCTAGTTTTGTGTTAAGTCCACTCTATGATCACCCACGGTTAAAATTGTCTAATGACCAATTTCCCAGAACCTGCTCCCATCATTAAGTGGCACATGATTATTCACACGGGTATTTGAGAGTACCAAGCGATCTCCATTTAACTTAGAAAATAAAAAGTTAATAACATGTCATTCAACACGAAATTAGCAGAGTCAGTGCCCTGCTTTGGGCATACCATTCGCTGTACCTCTTTTAAAAGCTGCCCAGTCTCTTAAGTCATCACCCCTTCCAGTTTTATACAGGTGTTAGAAGCGTTGTTTCATAAATCTTGTGTAATGCTTTCTTATCACATTAAAAACTAGCATTTATTGACAGTAAGAAATAAAAAAGTTCAGCCCTGGCTGCGTTGCTCAGTTGCTTAGAGCGTTGTCCAGATAGGCCATGGTTCTGGGTTTGGTATTTCTGGTCAGGGTACATAAAAAATCAACCAATGGCTCTAGCCAGTTTGGGTCAGGGAACAGAGCGTCAGCCTGGGGTCCCGGTTCAGTTCTGGTCAAGGGCACATACCTCGTTTGCAGGCTCCTCCCTGGTTGGGCTAAGTGCAGGAAGTAACCAATGGATGCATTTCTCTCACATCGATATTTCTCTCTCTTTTTCCATATCTCTTCCACAATCTCTAAAAATCAGTGGAAAATTATCCTCAGGTGAGGATTAAAAAAAAAAAGAAACAGAACCAATGAATGCGTACATACATAGGTGGAACAACAAATCGATGTTTCTCTTTCTCTCTCTACCTTCTCCCCCCCCCCCCAATTCCCTTTTTCTAAACGTCAATAAATGTTTTAAAAGTAAAAAAGTTCAATGCAGTGATTCTCAACCCGAGGACCATTCAGAACCACCTACAAATGGGACTTTGATTTTTTTAAGAATACAATCTTATATTGGATATATTAGTTTTAGATGTACAATGTAATGGCTTGACATTTTTATAACTAACAGTGTGATCACCCCACTAATTCTAGTAATCATTTGTCTCTATGTAAACATTTTAAAAAAGGACATACACCAGGTTTCCCCAAAATCTCCAATGTAGGGGCTTCTGTTTAAAAGGAAGTTAAATGAAGAATTAGCACCACTGGGTTACAGCAACTTTCAAATAACTTAACGGATGTTTTATTATAGAACTAGGGGCCCAGTGCCCGAAATTTGTGCACTGGGGGTGCCCAACCTGCCCCCTCACATATACGGGGAGCCGTCAGGGGATGTCCTGCTGACCCCTCACCTCTGGCTGAAGCTTTAGGCCGTGGGCACCCAGCCATCACCCTGCAGTGGGGCTTATGGCTAGCTCTGCCTCTGCTGCCTCAGCCCTGCCCACCCAGCCCTGGCCAGTGGCGACCGCCCAGCCACGGGGGCACCCCGCACTCGGCAGCCACATGCGCTGGCCTCCCATCCCGAGGCCTCCCGTCCCATGCGCCATGGCCCTGCGCCCGCGTTGCACCATTCGGCCCTGCCCCCCACTCCAGATTGGCTGTTAACGTAGCGAAGATATGGTCAAATTTGCATATTCTTAGATAGGATTTTAATATAGATTGCTACCATAAGCCTTGCCAACTAGTTAGTCTTTTCATGACTAATGAAGCTACATTAAAAAGGAAAAGGCAATTGGAGGGAGGGTCAAAGAGCTAAGAGACTGTTAAGTGGCAAAAAAAGTAGTGTTCACTGTTGATGATCATTAGAGTCTTCTATTTTTACCACATATTTTATGTCTTAAATGGTGCGTCTCAATATTTTAAAAAATTTTTGTTCATTTAAAAATGTGAGCATTCCTACTATGCGCCAGGAATTATTACAGGTATCCTGGAGGCTATGAATAAGACACCATGGTCCCTCACAAGGCTACTTTCTCTGAGGCAGTCAGTCAGTCTCTTTTTTTCTTATTTTCTACCATTTCCTAAAGTTGAAAGGGGCAAGACCCAAGAAGCAAAATATTTTGCTCTTAAGTCTCACAACAACCCATTTAGCTCAGAGTTTACTTAGTACAACAGCAAACATTCATCTTGAACGTAGTCTCAAAGGATTCTGTCTTTGGGATCAGATAACCTGGATTTTGAACTCTAGTCCTGCATTTTGTTACTTTTGTGAATGGCTTTGACCAATTTATTTAATATCATGCATTGCCTTGTTCTCTTAATCTGATTGGAGAGATGGACATGATTCCCAAGATCTTGAAACTTTAAAAGGTTTTATGATTTTTATTCAGCTCCTAAAATATAGTCTGCTGATATTTCAGAAGAGGAAATTAAGTGTTCCAGTACCTCTGAGTTTCCAGTGTTCTTGCTTGAAATTGTTCTTATATTTTCCTTATTTCTAATCTAACTTTTTCATCTGCTGTTTATAATTATCCCACTTTTACTTTTACTCTGATGAGTTCTCTTTTTCAGTTTTCTTTTAAAATTCAATTAATGTAACACAATTCATCATTTTAAAGTGTACATTTCAGTGGCATTTAGTACATTCACAGAGTTGTGCGGTCATTACTTCTGTTTAGTTCTAAAATATCATCTTCACCCCAAAAGGAAACCTCATGTCCATTGAGCAGTATGGACCACTCCCTTCTTCCTCCAACCCTTGGTAACCCCTGCCTTCTGTCTATGGATTTACCTGTTCTGGATATTTCATGTAAAAGGAATCGTAAAACGTGGGGTCATTTGCATCTGGCTTATTTCATTTACTATAATATTTTACATGCTCATCCTTGTGGTGGCATATATTAGGACTTCCTTCCTGTCATTGAGTAATATTCCACTATGGGTACATACTGCGTTTTGTTTAGTCATTCATCCATCGATAAAACCTGGTGAGTTTTTGTGTGTTAGTGAGAAAAAGTTAGACGGACATCTCCAGCAAAGAGTTCCTGAAATTTCATCCTAAATTCTACAAAGTTTATAAAAGTGGTATCATGGTATCAGGTGTATTTTATTCCCCTTTGATAACCATCATATGCAGTAAGTGATCTTTAAATGTGTTTTGAAGAAACTGTGATTAGTAAAAATGAGTTATTAAATTGTTTCAGAAAATTTTACACTTTTTTTTTTTTTTTTGCAAAAGGCTGCTTGCTTGCATTGTTTAGATTTTTTTGTTTGTTTCTTAGAATTGAGCTAACCGGGACCCTTGGGCAGATGGGACTGTTATCAGAGAAATGCTTGTATGGCCTTTCTCCTTTGCTAGTGGGCGTGGGGTTCTTGGGTGTAGTAAGCATTTCCAGCGGACCCCGTGGGAACATGACATGTAGAAAGCTTTCTTTGTGTGGAATTACATCATTGGTTTTCCAAAGGCCCATTTCCCTTCATCCAGTCCTCGAGGATGTGCAGCTGGGACAGCGGAGCTGGAAATAAAGCCAGTGGCCAAAGTTTCCTTTCCGTAGTGCAGCTGGGTTTGGTTCAGCATTAGGCTAGCTGTAGTCCGTTAGTCCATTGTGTCTGGCATCCACATGGCTGCGGGACAGGCGGGCGAAATGCAGGGGCATAAGCTCCCGAGAGCCAGCAATGAGAACCGGGAGGCAGGAGAGCAAATACCTTTGCTTAGTAGTTTAAGTGTCTAGAATTTTCCAGCCCTGCAGTGGCCATGCCTACTCTGGCTAATGGCCTGTTCCCAGGTGTGACTGACAGGCAAGTACCTTCCCTATGTCACCCCATCTTTACTGGGCATCCATCTATTTCCTCATAAGAGTCTTCTATCTCCTTCCCTCAGGGATTGTGAGGAACAGATGGGTGGGTTTGCAGCTTCCTGGCAAAGCTGCACAAGTCATTGCCCACAGTATTTATCCTTCCTCTTGCTCCTTTCCTGATATTTCGAACTAGTTAATCACAGCAGTCAGGATCACTCTGCTCCTGCATTTGTTCGCATGGGACGTCTGGCTGACAGAATTCCGTTTCCCCTGCAGTTGTGCAGATTGAAGGCAGTAAAGTGCGTGGCATATGTAGGGAAGTTCTTAAGCATCCAGTCACAATAGGAACTTGTAACTTCTTACTGATAGAATGTAAAATAGCTGCATGGGTGAAGATAGTTACAATGTATGTAAATTTCTCTCTCATCCCTTTTTGTAGTAGTTTATTAACTGGATATTTCTTTACCCAACTTATGTTAAACTTAGAGTTAAAATGTATTTAGTGTTATTTTTGTCATGGTTGTCAATAATATCTTTATTTCTACCCTTTTCTCTCTCTTCTTCCTTTTAGATGGATGACATAGTGTAAGTTTAGATTAGATTACTGATGTTGTTTTTATTAAATGTATTGGGGTGAGATTGTTTAAGATGTTAAAGGTTTCAAGTGTACATTTCTATGAGACATGATCTGTATATTGCATTGAGTGACCACCACTCAAAGTCACGTCATCTTCTCTCACCATATATTTGGCCCTTTCATCTTTTCCGATTACAGCTGTTGAGTCAACACTCGTAGAACTCTGAAGGAGCAGGCAAAACTGAATGTCACGGTTTGGGGGATGTCTGTGTTCTCGATTACAAAAATCTGTCGCTGTTTCATTCCTTCAACTGGATTATGACTTTTTAAGCAAAATCCTGCTTTGGTCGATGAAGAAAAACTGCAGGCAAACATGTGGGTAATGCTTATCTAATGCTGTTGTAACCATTACAGGCAGTTTTCCCTGCTCTGTTCTTCAGCATGTTTACTGTCCAGCGTTCTTTACTGCCGCCTCCCTCTTCACCCACAGGGGACTGCTCCACAGTCAGGCTGGTCGCCGTTCCTTGTAAAGGAGAGAAGGAAAATTCTGGTCATCTGAATTTTACCTTTGGGCTTTTTGGTATAGAGTTTTAATCCTTACTCCTAGGGATTCAGGGCTGAGGAATTTGCGTTTTTGAAAGCCCACAGGTAATTTGGGGATCCATGCTGTGGATGACATTGCAGTTAGGGCTTTAAAAAACCAGAGACCATGTTTCGTTGAATCTAAGGTGTTTGTAAGGTACACAATTACTTTATACGCTACCAAGAAAAAAATGTGGTGAGCCTAATCGTGATTTAAGACATGTTACATGAGGGAAGTAGTGTGCGCTTTAGAATCAGCAAAATAGAGTGAGCCACAGGCCCCTCTTTGTTATGATAAAAATTTATTTGGAAACATAGAAACTATAAAATAAAGTAATTATGATGCAACATTTCTTCAGACCTTTTACTATGTCAAATATTTGTTTATAATAAACTTTAATATAAGGTGTCCTTCACATTTGTCATGATGCTTGTACTGACGACTGTTTTAAAACACAGTTTAGTTATATTCTAGGACTATCGCGCACTCCAGTCTGGCCCATATTGTTTTCTGTTGGTGGCTCAGTTCAGGAACATTATTTCCAGCTTGTTCGCACTTTAGTGATTTCCATGTGTGATTACAGTCCCCTGAGACACTTAATGTCACTTTGATATTGGGTGTGGCTTGACCATTTAATTATCTTTATTACCCCCCCCCCAAACCCTCATTAAGGGTAGGGAGCTGTTTATAAGCATATATACCAGCCACCTACTGTCCCTCTCATGAGTAGTTTCGGATATAGTGAAAATAATCAGAGCTCAGCACCAAACATTTGTTAGCATGAACCTGAGCTCATTCTGGGTATATTGGATATTGAAGGCGAGAATATCTGTGGGTGAGCACAAATCTGTCTACACTAATGAAACTTCAGTGAAGCACAAACCCACCTGCTCATGATGCTTCCTTCCTTGGCATCATCTTGGAGAGTAAATTATCTTTGTCAGGAAGAAGTTGCTTAGCTATATATTAGACATGGGAGGGTAGCAGAGCATGTGCCCATTTAGTTCTTAATCATTGGAAGTAAGTGCTTGTTGATCAACGGAAATATTTCAGAAATCCGATACTTCGCTTCTGAAGAAGTAAGATCTTTAGGTCCCTTGAGCTGAGGCATGTTGAGGGAGCAGAACTACAGAAATCCTCCTGTCGAGATGACCCCTGCTGAAATGCTTTCGCTCCAGACTGTGTGTGTGTGACCCGTCGGGTGGGTTTGACTTTGACAAGAACTAAATGCTGAGCCCGAAATTGAGTGACAGCAGGCTGGGATGAGAGGTGGACCCATTAGTAACTGACTGCAGGGCAGGAGGAAGGGGGGACGCTCCTTCCTGATGGGTGTGGACACTGAACGAACTCCCAGGGGGCTCTTTCTGGATTATCCAGAGGGAATAGTCCAGCAGCCCACCGCCAGGCTCCACAGACCCCCGGGTGCCTCTGCTTCTTGCTCACACGTGATCTTCCCTTACTGTTGCCCATACCCAATCCTAAAGAGCAAACACTTCCTGAGGGACTCTGCTCCCATCCCAGCACTAGCTCTGCCTTCCCATCTCACACCCTGTATCTGAGCCCATGTAAGTTCCTTCAGATTGCCTTACATCTTTCTTCCCCAAACTGTTCGCATCAAAGAGCCCTCTCAGCTCCCCCACTGCGGACTGTCCTCTCCCCTGGCTGCTGCTGCTGCCGCAGGCTGCCTGCCCCAGGACCTGGTGACTTTTCTGCCCAGCATCCGACTCAACTTGGCCCTTTCTTTCAGAAGAGCTTGTGGCTGTGGAAAGTTTTGTGCAACAGTTACCTCTCCCCACTGAGACAGTGGGGCAGCGTTGGTCTAAGCAGGCACTTGCATGAGTTAGCAGGGCACCTTTGCCAATCGGTTTTTTACTGGAGGTACAAGTTGGAATTGTTCTATTGGATCATTTTTTATTCTTTTAAAAGGATGGCGTTTTATCTAGCTGCTGTAGGTCAGTCAGATAGAGGCTTTCTAAAGTGTCACTTTCTCCATTCACCGCCAGAACCCCCCCTTTCCCAGCCCCTCGCACTCCCCCCCCAAAAAAAGGCAAAGCTAAGATCTACGTTTTCTCAGCGACTATGTGTGGATTTGAAAGCTGGACAGTGAAAAGGTTGATAGGACAAAACAAAATGTTCAATCGAAATATGCTGTAGATGGCCAGCTTCATGTTGGGAAGGGAAGATTGTTTTTCCTTTTTTTGAAGAGGATTCATTATTGTTTCTCATGAAGTATATGCTTTGTAAAAATTTATTCTTATTGTTGATGGTATTACAGATGCCATCTATTCTCCCCCCATTAACCCCTTTCCACCCAACTCCCACCCAACCCCACCCCTCACCGCACTATTGTTTGGGTCCATGGGCTATGCATATAAGTTCTTTGGTTAATCTTTTCTCACCCCTCACTGTCCTTCTCTCAGCAATATGTCAGTGATCCATGCTTTCATGTCTCTGGATCTATTTTGTTTGTCAGTTTATGTTGTTCATTAGATTTCACATATGAGTGAGATCATGTGATACTTGTCTTTCTCTGACTGGCTTATTTCACTTACATAATCTTCATGTACCATCCATGCTGTCTCCAAGGATAACAGATTCTTCTTTTTTTACAGCTGCGTAGTATTCCATAGTGTAAATGCACCATGGCTTTTTTATACACCCACCTACTGATGGGGACTTGGGCTATTTCCATTTAGCTGCTGTAAATAGCGCTTCTATGAACATAGGGGTGCATAGATTCTTTCCGATTGGTGTTTTAGGATTCTTAGGATGTATTCCCTGAAGTGGGTCACTGGGTCTAATGGCAGTTCTATTTTTAGTTTTTTGAGGATACTTCATACCTTTTTCCACAGAGGCTGCACCAGTCTGCATTCCCACCAGCAGTGTACTAGGATTTCCTTTCTCCACATCCTCATCAGCACCTGCTTTTTGTTGATTTATTGATGGTAGCCGTTCTGGCAAGTGTGAGGTGATACTTGTACTTTTAATTAAAAAAAATATTTTTATTGATGTCAGAGAGGAAGGAAGGGAGAGTGATAGAAACATCAGTGATGAGAGAGAATCATTGATTGGCTGCCTCCTGCATGCCCCCTGCTAGTAGTAGGATTAAGTTTGCAACCCAGGCATGTGCCCTGATGGGAAATTGAATCATTTCCTCCTGGTTCTTAGGTTGTCATTCAACCCTGAGCCATGCTGCCCAGGCTGTAGTTTTTGTTTTTGTTTTTTTAATATATTTTATTGATTTTTTACAGAGCGGAAGGGAGAGGGATAGAAAGAAACATCGATGAGAGAGAAACATCGATCAGCTGCCTCTTGCATGCCCCCTACTGGGGATGTGCCCGCAGCCAAGGTACATGCCCTTGACCGGAATCGAACCTGGGACCTTTCAGTCCGCAGTCCAACGCTCTATCCACTGAGCCAGACCGGTTTTGGCCCAGGCTGTAGTTTTAATTTGCATTTCTGGCCCTGGTCCTGGCACATGAGGGAGGCAGTTAGTTGATGTGTCTCTCACATTGATGTTTCATTCTCTCTTCCCTTTCCTCCTTCCACTTTCTCTAAAAAAGTAATGGAAAAATATCCTCAGGTTTGAATTAACAACAGCAAAAATATGAAGTACATCAGTGGATGTGTTTGTGTGCTTCACTTTCTTCTGTTCTTCCTGTCTTTGAGGAAGGTCCTAATACACAGTGCATAGTCATTTTGTCAGGTCTCTGAAGTGGTTGCTGGCAGCAGAGATTAGCAGTTCCCAGAGCAGTTTGCAAGAGCAAGACTGATTGGCATGGAATTTTGTCAATAAGCTCTTATATTAGAGTATCTCAGTGAGCTGCTGGGGTGAAAGGGAAATGGATTGGTTTGTAGTATTAGCTTCTTGCCCTTCATATGACCTTAGACAAATCCCTTGACTTGGTTTAAAATGCCATCCTAATACCCACCACACTAGAGAGCTATTGGTAAGATTACATAAAATAAGAATGTGTGTGAATCACTCTGCTGTCCTCATATAGTACCTGGTTTATGTTAACTGCCAAGGCCTTCCCCTCCTGGTAAATGATTATTTTTATAGCTTATTTTGTTTATGTAGAGTGGTGTTCTTGTAACTCACATGCTGAAGCGAGAGTCCATTTCTCAAGGAAAGAATGAAAGTATCCCTTGACCTGGGTATTTGTCTGTTTTTCCTGAAGTTGGTTGATTCTACGACAGTAACTGCTTTTTTAGGCCTGATGTTCACAAAACTTCCCTAAATTAGACAAAAGTAGATAATTAGGCTAAAGGAAGTCTTTAAATTATAAGACATTGCAAGCAATCCAGTACGTCATTTTGAGACCCTGATTTAGTCTGTTCAGGCGAGGGCTAGGCCACGTGCTCACTCAGTGTTTGTCCAGAACGGGGCTCGCTGCCCGGGGCCACGCTGACCCCCCTCTCAGTGGGCTCTCTGGTGACTGCACTTTACCTGTTAGCAACAGGATTCGGTCCCGTCATTTATCTAAAACACTCAAAAGCTTGTTTTGGCCTGTATGTATGTCACAAATGTACTCTCAATGTTGCTTTTTGTGTTTTTGCTGTGATCTACCCTAAAAATATTGTTTCATACCATCAATACTGTAGTTGTGGTAAATGGATCTAATTTCTATATCTCAGCCTTTTAATGAGCATACACAAAAAAATTATAAATTATTTTACCTGTAGCTTCTGGACTAAAGAGATTTGAGTTTCTAGCAGAGGTTCTTAACCTTGTGTTCATTTTCTCTGGACTTAATTCCTACCTGGTGATTGGAGGTTCAGCCTCAGGTTTATACAAGATCCCATTAAGTTTTTGCTGCCCTCTTGCTCCGCGCCCCCCCCCCCCCCATATAATTATGTGTAATGAATTTCCTTGTATTTACTTACTTTTTATTTATTGATTTTAATTTATTTATTTTAGAGAGAGAGAGAAACTGATTTGTTCCGCTTAATTATGCACTCATTAGCTGCTTCTTGTATGTGCCTTGATTGGGAATCAAACCTGCAACCTCGGTGGATGGGAACAGTGATCTAACCAACTGACCTGCCCCACCTGGGCTGCTTTTCCTTGTTTTTAACTGTCCTCTTAAGAAGACAAGTTAGGAACGAGTTTGGATTAACACATCGTAAACATATGCTCCTTGATTTGCTCTTAGATATGCTTAATAATCTTTCCTTATACTGACTTATAGTCTTACACAATTAATTTGTTCCTTTTCATAAAAAATATTTTTATTGATTCAGAGAGGAAGGGAGGGAATCATGGCTTGGCTGCTGCTTTCATTCCCCACCCTGGGGATTGAACTGTGTCCTCCTGGCTCACAGGGCGACTCTCAACCACTGGCCACGCTGGCCGGGCCCAGTTTGCTTCTTAAACTAACTAAAACTGTGTTATGACTGACATTTGATGAGCCTTTAGAGATCTTACCAAGTGTTCTTCTCTGAGGAATTTAATGGAAAACATGAATTCAGCAAGACAGTTGTAGTGGCTTACAATTGCAGTCTCACTAGTGATCAGTTTGGAAGCAGGCCTGCTAGGCAGTGCAAAGAGATAGCAGTTGTGTGAGGAGTGACTTTAATTATACAGGGGCTGGTCCCCTAGCAAGTAACGGAAACAGTAAGAAGAACAGAAAATGTATTTGCCCAGCTGCTTATCACACTTTCAGAGAAATCTTCCTAGGCCACTCTCAGATAAGAGTGAAGTTACTTTGCAGCATTAGCTGGGAGGAAGGGCATAAGAACACAATATCCATTTTCCAAGAAATCCAGAGAGGATTTGTAACCACTTGGGCTTTTCATGTGAAAAGCCAAGGATTTTTATGTGTGTGTGTGTTTTTTTTTTTCCTGCTTTTATGGAATGCTTTGTGGATATTTCAGAATCTCTTCTTTCCTTTTGGTATGGCTAAGTAGTTAGTTTAAATAGATATAGAACATTGATTTCTTAAAATATTTATCTTTATTGTTAAAGTATTATAGATGTCCCATTTTTTCCTCATTGACCTCTCCCCCTCCCCAGGCCTTCCCCACACTATAAACTGTGTCCATGGGTCATAATATATATATATAGATAGATAATATAGATATAGATTTAGATATATATATATATATATACACACATATAATACATATATATATATATATATATATATATATATATATATGTATGTATGTATGTATTAGAGGCCCGGTGCACGAAATTCATTAATGGAAAGGGGGTCAGCTCAGCTTGCTGCACTCTCTCCAATATGGGTCCTCTGGCTCCTAACCACTCACCTGCCTGCCAGCCTGATCCCCCTAACTGTTCTCACCTGACAGCCTATTTGCCCTAACTGCTCTCCCCTGCTGGCCTGGTCCTCCTAACTTCTCTCCCCTGCCTGCCCGATCGCCTCTAACCTCCTCTGGCTTGGCCCGGCCAACATGGCTTTGTCAGGAAGGACATCTGGAAGGTTGTCTGGAAGATGTTCAGTCTAATTAGCATATTACCCATTTATTAGTATAGGTGCCACTTTGAAGGTTGTTAACAGCTTTTTCTATCGTGGAAGGGGAGCCCGCAGTAGCATCCTGGGTTCTGACCAGGGCTTATGCGCTTGTGTTTTATCTCAGCAGATGTGATTCCTAGAAGAAGACTTGAATGTACCTTGACCATTTCTATCGATTTTGCCGAATCCTCCTCCAAAAATGTTGCACCACTTTAAACTCCCACCAGCAACCATGTATGTGCCCTCCATCCCACTTTGATGCCAATATCATTGATTTCTCCCTAGAAGCTTCCCTCCCGTCAGCCAGGATTTCTTGGTACTTGAGCCAACCTCATTGTTCAGCTGGGGACTTGATTTCCCAAGGTAGAATTATGGAGGAAATATAGTTTTCCTATACCTTTCTGAGTTCTTAGTGGAGGCCCTTGTAATGAAAAACAGATAATCAAGAGAAAAACAAAAGTTCATTAACATGTGTACCTTGTGTATATGTGGGAGATTCCCAGGGAAAAATGAGTAACTCCCCAAAGTGGCTTAGAATGCAGATTTAAATACCGTCTTCCTAGGGAAAGGGGACGGGAGATATAGGCCTCTTAGAGAGTAAATGATATTTAGGAGAGTAAATGATATTTAGGAAAGATGAATAGGGTGGGGGAAAATAGTTTGTAACAAAGTTTGGGTGTGATGTCTACATCTACTCTCCTGTCCTGTGACAGGAGTCAGTCTTTGCTTGATGACACTTCAGTCCCATCAAGGGGACCTATGACATTTAAGCTCCTTTACGGGGGTCTGATTTTAGGGAGATCAGGAGACTTCAGTGAAATCCTCCACGTGCATTTGCTGTTTTTTAAGTATCTACAGCTCAAGATCATCAGTATAACAACACAGCATATATTGGGGTGGCATGTTCTCTGACCTTCAGAATAAACCCAACAAAAGCTTGTTTCCTCTCTTAGATGATTTCCCACAGTAGCATTATTCCCTGGAGACAGTATTCTGACCAGACCTTCCTGGGAGTGGTCATAACATACCCTGTGCTTGTAGAAAGGTGTTGGCCACAGCACTAAGGAATCCAGGGGCAGTTTTCTCATCTTGTGGAAAGGGAGATGAAGTTATGATAGTTTATCCCCCTTTCCACAGGTTTCTTGTGGGTTTCTGTCTCTCTGCCCCAGTTCACGTCCCTCAGCTACCCAAGTGCCTCTGCCTCAGGTCTTGGGGCTGCTGGGTGCCAGGCCTGCAGGTTTTTGTCTTCAGTCCACCTTCCCCTATCCCCCCAGCCCCAGGTTTGGCATGGCTGGGCCTCAGGGCGGCGGCAGGGGTCTGGACCCCCGGCTAGCTCTGGGGCTGTGATCGGGATCCCCACCGGCCCAGTGGCCGCCTTGGCCTGCTCCAGGCGGAAGGGGCCCGCTTGCCATCTTGGTTGGGGGTTAATTTGCATATTGCTCCTATTGGCTGATAGTGTAGCGAAAGTGCACTCAATTTGCATGCTTCTCTTTTATTAGATAGGAGGATGTGCACATAAGTAGTTTGGCCAATCTCTCTCCCCTGCCCTTGCCCCTGAGATAAGTCAGTCTGTTTCATTCTTACGTGTCTCTGGATCTGTTTTGTTTGTTAGTTTAATTTGTTCATTAGACTCCACTTAAACTTAAGTGACTTTTCCTATTTTATAGAAGGTGTTCAGATAACTGACAAAGGAAAATAAATCAATAATGCTCAATTCAGCATTAGTTCAAGTGTGGATGTTTTCTTAAAACAGGGTAGGTAGGGCAGGAGAAAGAGTTCACATAATGGCATTGACCCCTTGTATGTTCACCCCTGTACTCCTGGGTGAACAAAGAAACTGGTGCTTCACTTCCTCTCACTGTCCTTCAGGGGTCAGGCTTTTTTATTTGAAGTAGAATCTATGTATTATTAGGTCAGACCTCATCAAAACATCAGTATGAAAATTCAGTCTAAAATAAAGATGTATTTTTCCACTTGACCTTAGCCAAAAGGCTGAGAAGTGATAACAATGTATTTTTTATTAATGTGATTCATTAATCAAAATTTTTGTTTGAATTCCTTTCAGTACAATAGACTGAGTAGGCTGCAGTAGCTGCCCAGCTAAACTTGGGCATGCATTTCCTGTTAATCTGTCATTTGGTTTTTTTCCATTTGCGTTTTAAAATTTTCTGTCAAGCTCATTTACTTGCTTTTCCATTTGCTTAAAAACATTTTTCCTATCTTGAGTTTCTTCTTACGAGGGAAATGTACATACACAGACTTTTTTCAGTATATCTTTCTTATTAAGATAATACCAAAGAGTAATTTCTTTATTGATGGATAACACGCACTATTAATAATAATTGCTGGAATATTTAAAATTGTAATTCTCTACTTCTGAATGTGTTATTTTATAAACTTAAATTGAAAATGTGAAGAGGAAGAGAACCCTGATATTACAATAAGAAGCCTTTGTTGTAAGTGGCACCTGGAGTGGGAGGCAGCAGACCAACTCCTATTCCCATTTTCCAATTAATTTGTTCCATCACTGGAAAAGCATCTTAACCTCTTTGGACCTCAATTTCAAACCGAAAGTTTGGAGCTAAATATCCAAAGTTTCTCATGGATGCAGAATCACTGAGAGGAGTAAGGCATTATCTTCTCTTCACAAACTTGATAGCAGTTTTCCTCTCGTGTTCATTTTGGGGGAGCTGGGCACACCACAGTGGAACCTGACTCTCTCACAGTGGCTGTACGGTCCGGCCGAAGGAGACAGACCCAGTGACAAGTTTCCCATTAGATGCCAGTGTTGGTAGAATCTTGGAAATGTTGATGCTTACTTTAATAAATACACTCCAAACTCAGTGTGAGGAGGAATCTAGTTCCTTCTAGATCTAATGCTGTTTGCCTTTTCTTTTTATTTTAGGAGCTTATTTAATGAAAAGTGCCAAAGACTGAAGAACGAAACATGAGGGTAGCAGGTAAGATAACTATGTCAACTCAGAAATAATTCGGCTTGTTGTGTAACTTGTTTAGTAATGATGAAAGGAGGAGTTAAATAATCATTTTCTATATTGAATGAAAAGCTGAAATACAACAAACTAAATAATCAATTAGCCTCTTTATATTTTTTTGTTAATCCTCACTCAAGGGTATTTTCCATTGATTTTTTGAGAAAGTGGGAGGGAAGGAGGAAGGTGGGGGGGAGAGAGAGAGTGAAAAACATCAATGTGACAGAGACTCATCGGTTGGTTGCCTCCTGCACTTAGTCAGGGTGGGGTAGGGGATTGAGCCTGCACGAGAATAAAACCTGAGACCCTTCGGTTCATGGGCCGAAGTTCTAACCATTGAGCAATGCCACCCAGTATATATATATGTATTTTTTTCCCCATTGATTTCAGAGAGGCAGGGAGAAGGAGAGAAAGAGCGATAGAAGCATCAATGATGAGAGAGAATCATTTTGATTGGCTGCCTCCTGCATCTCCCCAACCTCCCACTAGGGATGGAGCCCGCAAGCTGAGCATATATCCTGACTGGGAACCGAGCTGAATAGAACTGTGACCTCCTGGTCGATGCTCAGCCGCTGAGCCACACTGGCCAGGGCTGGTCTCTCTGCTTTTTTGTGTAGATGGCAAATCACAGTTTGGACATTGATGGATGTTACATAAGTGTTGGGAACACTTTCATTGAAATTATTTATGCTAAATATTTTGAGTTATGACTTTAGTATTCATATTCTTACACATTAAGTTTATTTACTAAATGATACATAATGCCCGTATAAAGAACAATCTGATAGCCTTGGAGGGGGGGGGTATCTGTTTTTGTTAAGTTCTAGCTTGTTGAGAAAAATGAACAATAAAGTTTAATAGCTTAAAATGTTTTAATGCGTATGAATAAATTAAAACTGTATGTAAAGAATTCGATAAAATGTGTTTTTTGTGAATTATATATGGGGGGCAAAAGTAGTTTATGGTTGTTTGTATGGAAAATAATACCATCCTATCTAATAAAGTGGAAATATGCAAATTGACCATCACACCATCACAAAGGTGGGGTGCACATAGCCACAAGATGGCAGTGCCCAGTCCTCTCAGCCCCATCGGAGTCCCCCAATCTTTTTAGCCCCACTGGGGGTTGGGGGAGGGGAGCTGCATGGTGCAGTTGAACCCACCCTCAGCTCCCTAGCTGCCCAAGGCCAGCTGGCCCAAAGAACAGGCAAACCTCGGATATCAGTTGCCCAACTGCCCAGGGTGGACGCGAGGCGCAGGCAAGCCTCAGATGGCAGCTGCCCAGCCTCCCAGGCCACCCAAGGCTCAGGTAACCAGGGCCAGCCGAGGTTTGCACTGCCGGCAGTGGCAGCAGAAGTGTGATGGGAGTGTCGCCTTCCCCTGATCACTGGGTCACCTCCCACTCCTGAGGGTTCCCATACTGTGAGAGGGGGCGGGCCAGGCTGAGGGACCGCCCCCCTCCAGTGCATGAATTTTCATACACCGGGCCTCTAGTCAATAATTAACACAAGAATAGTGTTTCGTGTACTCACAGCTGTAAACCTACTTTTGCCCCACTCTGTTTGCTAGTTCAAGTTCAGTCTGCCTAAATGAGATTATGCCTAGGCACATCTGATTCTTAGACAGCATATTGAGGAAATTGAAAACACCACTTGATGTTCATAGTATTAAGGTAGTTATCCTTAAACATTATGAAAAGACAAATGCATAAATAACTGGAGGGGACAAATGCATAAATGACCTTCCTCTTCCTACCCATAGTGAAAATAGGTGTGATTTAGCTCTATAGTAGGCAGTTAGTAAATGGTATATGTTTGTGCATCTGTGTTTGTAGTATGTAGATGTGTGTGTGTGTGTGTGTGTGTGTGTATACACACACACACACACACACACACACACACACACACAGCTTGCTTAGTGTAGGCTCCAGTTTAGCTTAATAGTGAATTCATTCTAGAACTTCCATGTATTATAAACTTGATATTTTAACATTACAGTCTTGAGCAGTGAAGGTTTTATCTGTTGCTTTAAGGGACAGGGAAAGGTGATCTCTAGGTGCACCTGCCTGTGCTTGCTAGGAAATGAGATGTTAACTCATCATGTGATAGAAGCCTTAAGTGATCGGGAAGGAATATGCCACCTGTTTCCATTCATCTATTTAGTAAACACTTGCTGAGAGTATTACTATGTGCCAGGTACTCTGCTGCATCCTGCCCGGGGAAGGTTTCAAAGCCTTGTGGAATTTTACTGTCTTATGCTCCAGAAATGTAGGCAACTTGTAGTCAGTCTTAAAGACAGGAAGCACAGTTTTTGGAAAGGAGATGATGAGAAACGGAGGGGTTGAGGTTGGTTGGTGTAGTGGTTAGGCTTTGTTTTGTCATTGCCACTGCAGTTCTCAGTGGAGTGTTTCTCAGTAGAAATAAGGAGCTCTGAGAAACTGCTGCCTCCCAGAGTCATTCGCCTTTCCAAGCATCCCAGTTCATTTCCTTCCCTTCTCTTAACAATGGAGTTTGCGTATCTGTGGGTTTATGAAATTAGAAGAAGAGTGCTCTTTTACTCTCTCTTTCCCAGTGAGTTGCGTGTTAGTAATTTTTCAGGAGAACATAGCAATTTGGTGACAGAGTCCTGTACAAAGCACGGGCCCTGTCAGGACCTCTGGTTTCTGGTCCTGGTGCTGCCCCTAAGTGGTCTGTCATCTTGGGCAGTTGTCCCGTCTCTGGACCTTTGTTTCCTTAGGAGAATGAGATAACTGATGACCCCGACTTCCTCTTTTATATCAATACGACAGGCCTAGTGCCTGAAATTCATGGACAGGTAGGGTCCCTAGCACTGGCCAGTGACCAGGGTTGATCAGGTTCCCTGCCTCCCACCTCCTCCTTCCCTTGCCCCTGCTGCTGGTCGCCCCCCATGTTCTGTGCCGCCTCCTGGTGGTCAGCACACATCATAGTGAGTGGTCAAACTCCCGAGGGGACACTTTGCATATTAGCCTTTTATATATGTAGATAGGGTAATCGAGATTAGACAGACAAATACTTAGATTGTTCCTGAGTAACCTAATGAGATGGCTCTGAAATCCTAAGGGTGAGAGGAAGATGTTTCTTTCTCATCACTTTCCATTTCCTTTCCTGTCTTGTGCCTTCTCTTTCCTAGATTTACTTCGCTTCTGAGAAAAAGGACAAATGATGGTTCATATTAAGCAGTTAATTAGTTAATGGCAGTGCTCACTATTTGTAAGGCACTCAGAAATGGTTAAAAGTATGAAATTATAAAAGACCAAGAGTCTGTCTTCATAGAGCTCACCCTGGAACCACATTGTGAATCATGTGTGATAGGAGCCAGCTGAAGTTACCCAGGAGTGGAGGAGCCTGTCTTAAACTAAGTATCCAGTCTGGGGAGAAACACTTTTCGGCTCCCCATCCCAGGAGCACTCATGTGTCTCCAGGAGACAGGTTGGCTGGTGATTGGACACTTCACTTGAGAGCTTCTTGCTGGGTGGCCGTTGTGTGCTGTTGCATCAGTAGCTCCAGAAGGTACTTTTCAAATATAAAGGGCAGCAGTTAAAGATACTGTTTTGGTGTCGTCCCTGTATAGTACTGTTGCCCTTTATGTTTGAAAAGGATTAGGAAGGGGTCATCCAACAAAGTTGGTGCCACGCTTCCATTAGCCATGATACTTCGTGTAGTCAGCCACCAGTTGATGGAAGGCTATTTATTTATTTATTTTTAATGTAGAATTAGGCCGGTGACTCAAACAGTTCTTTGTCTAGATTACTGATCAGTCTGCTAATTCTCTGATAGGAAAATCCTTTATTTTGAGGGATGGTTGGTACAGTTTTTGTTGTAACTCAAGTAAAATTAAGCTCAGGAGGTAAAAAGTAAAAATGTATTAGTCTTAAAACTTTTTTATGAACTTCCACTTTTCATTGAAGTGTTACATAATAAAAGTTCTGTGGGCTCATAAGCTGGTTTCTGCTCTTTATGTAGGTGCTGCAAAGCTGGTGGTAGCTGTGGCAGTATTTTTACTGACATTTTATGTTATTTCTCAAGTATTTGAAATAAAAATGGATGCAAGTTTAGGAAATCTGTTTGGTAAGTTCCATTTTTTTCCCCCTATTTTAAATCTTGTTTTTGATGTGAATGTCTCTTTACCAGTTATCAACATTGAGTCACGCTGGGTAGTCTGTCTAGAAAAGAAAATGTAATTATGCCAAAAAGTGCGATATATTCGAATGTTTAAAAAAACAATAGAAACTCTTAAATCTTCTATTCAACATTTTGAATATCTTTAATGGAGTGTCTTTTATACATGCTTAGGGTCATTAATCAATGTGTTATAAATGTGCATTGTGGAAGATATCACACTGTTTGAGCTGCTGATAGAAAATTTGGAATCAAACTTAGCCTTTAATTAAAAAGTGGTTAGAGTCATGATTATGCATTTTAAATACAAGTCATGGAAATACAGTTTGCTTTTCTACCCTTACTTTTCTTCTGCAACATTTTTCTTTTCACCAATTTGTTTAATGCTATATTGTAAACATACCATTGTAAGCTACCTTAATTCAGTTTTTAACATTTACATTAATAAAAGAAATTAACATTTGAAGTATTTGCATAGCTTTGGCTGCTGTTTAAGGTATTAAAAACTACACTTGAAAGGTGAGGCTCTGAAACCAGTAACAGTATTTTGGCCTAATAGGTAGGAAGCGGATAGAACAACTTTCAAATCTCTGGAATAGCGAATTCTTTTCCATAAATTAATATTTGGAGGGAAACCACAAGAATCATTTCGCTTCCTCTTATATCTAGTTTTAAGACTCCCTTAAGCCATGCTTCTCAGACTTTACTGTCAGCCGAATCTCTAGGGAGTCTTGGTAAATGCAGATTCTGATTGTCTGGAATGGGGCCTAGGAGTCTGCACGTCTAACAGACTCTCAGGTGGTGCTGAGATTCCCACTCATTCTGAGGATCAAAGCTTTAGACAATTTGGACATGTAGTCATCAATTTTTGTATAAACATTCTTAGGTGACTTTCTTACAATGACTACTTAAATGTACTTTCTCGTATTGCACTGAATTCTGCCCTTTTTGCTCCCAGGTAATAGCAGTTCACTTGCTTCTGCCTCCTTAAGTTCTCTTTCGCATTAATGATTTCTCAAGTAGTTAAATTGTAGTTATACGGTGTTAGGTCATCTTTTCACAAGTTTTCCTCTTAGCAAGTTATGGACTCTTCCCTTTCAGTCGTTTCTCTTAATGTACTGGTTCTTCTTCAAAACATCTGTTTTCAGCACCCATCTTAAAATGAAGTTTCCTGGGTCTAGCATTGAGTCGTTATTGGAGAATATAGTGAGGCTTGACTTACTCCTTCATACAGTATTTCTGTGCCTGCGGAGGCCCAGCTGGTGCCTGCGAGAGTGCAGCTGGTTTCAGAGGAATGACGGGCAGAAAGAAAGACACTGAGGGCTTTGGGGGCTTGTCCAGTGTGCTGTGGGAACAACGTGGCTACCTGATTCTACTAACGAAGGCCAATGGTTAAGGAAGAAGATTATGGGATGGTAGTTGAAGCAAGTTGAACATTTTTTTTTCTTTTTCTATAATGGAGAGACTTCCACGGGTCTAGAGGCCTTGGACAAGGACTCAGTGAATTATAAGTCAGTGGGAGGAGACTGAAAAAGAAGGAAAACAGGGTCCTTGAGAGAAGGGAGGCAATGGGACCACTGGTCAGGGAAAAGGCCCACTGTTCTCAGAGAGAAGAGGCTGGGTGAAGCCACTGTTCGCCGTTGTTCGGATCTTCATCTCTAGTCTGGACTGTTCCTATGAGCATCACCGGGATCTCGTTATGTCTGCTTTTCCTCTGATACATGCCTATCTCCCCAAGCTGCCTCTGCTCGCCCCTCCTCCCCCGTGCTGCACTCTCCATGCCAATCCGCACATGATCTAGGGACACAAAACCTGTCCTTTTACTAGTATACGTCAGCCTTTGCTCATGTTGACTCCTAACCTGCACATCTTTCTCACTCCCCTTCATCTGTGCATCCTTTTTGTTCAGAACTGCATAAGTGCCCCTTCCTGAGGGAAATTGTATGTCAGCCCCCTCTGTCCGACTAGAATGTATTGCTCATGCTTCTGAATTGCTTGTTCTAATGCATAATAGTCATCTCTCATTTGGACACTGATTTTATTCTGCCTTACATTGTAGTTTCTTTTCTTTTGTCCTTTTTCATGTATCTGTCTTTCCTTACCGCAGGAAAAAAATCTTGAGGGCAATAATATTTTGATGCTTCACCCAGCACCTAGTGCTGAGCCCTGTCACCAGCAAATGCTGACTGAATGCGGAATGAATTTTGGTAATGGAGGACTAGGATTTTGACATGGAAAGAGAGTGTTTCCAAGATCAGATTCATTTAAAGCTGTATTAGTTGAAAAGCTGCTGGTCATCAGTTATGAACAAATGCTGAGCTACTTTAATCATTGCTTCTCTTAATTTTCATCTTGATTTCTCCTAACGTTGGTAACTGCCAGGCTTTGCAGTGTGTGTTTTAGCTGTTTCAGGCATGCTTAGGGCAGAGGGTTATTTTCTTGTCATAACTTAAGTTGTACACTATATCCACCAAACCTTATTGGATTCCAGACTATTGAATTGGTGAAAATTTAATTTGTGTGGTTATATTTTACTTCTCATTTCAAAATAATTGAGCAAAGATGGAAATATGGTTGTCTTTGCCATTTGTTTAGCATCTAACTTAATTTACCAAAGGGTAACAAGTTTAACTGAACATTGGGATTGTTTCTATAATTCAGTATTGTAGAGGGACCATGAGATTAACTGTTGTTTTTTTGTTAATTTCTTCAATTACATTTTGACACACAATATTATATTAGTTTCAGGTATATAGCATAGTGAGTAGACATTTATGTAACTTATGAAGTCATTACCCCGGTAAATCTAGGAACTATAATTCTCTTAGTGGTGAACATTACCATGTTTTTCATCTTATTGGTATTTAACTTCGTTGAAATTTCTGTACATTGGAATTCAGGTTGATTATATAGTACTCTTGCAGGTGGAAATCTCAGGGGAGGGTCTCAGCAGAGTCTGTCAGCTTTCCAGGTTGCTCTTCAGGGTGGAGGGCTCCACTGAGTGGTCGGTGCCAGGGCAGGCTCATTAGTCAGTGCAGCTGGTCCTGAGGCAGCCACGGTGTCACTTGTCTGGTTTTGCTGCTTTCCTGGACGGGAAGCTGAAACACAACTGAGGCCTAGATGTTATCTTCAGGGAGGGGAAGGTCAGGGGGTCTAGACCACCTAAGCAGCAATATAAAAGATCAAGGGTCCAAACCACATGATAAGCTAGGGGAGGATGGGTTACCCTGGGGCGAGGTTCTTGTTTTTCCAGCTTTATCAAAGTACTTTAATTGTAATTTAAAAAAAAAACAAAAAAAAAACCCCACAATTAAAAAAAAAATTATTTTGTACATACAGATGCACTTGTAAGAAATAATACACAGAAATTCTATTTACCCTTTATTTAGACTGAGTAATCCTATCTAATAAAAGAGTAATATGCAAATTGACCATACCTTTGCTACACCCACAAGCCACTCCCACCAGCCAATCGGGGGAGGGGGGGGGCCAAGGCTGAGGCGGCCCAAGCAGTGGGAGGTGGGGCCGAGGCTGCTGGGGCCCACAAGGAGGGTGAGGCCAAAGTGGCCCAGGCTGCAGGGATGCAGGGCTGAGGTGGCCAGGACCACGGGCGGTGGGGCTGAGGTGGCTGAGGGCCACGGGGGGCAGGGCTGAGGCAGACTGAGCCGCAGGGCAGGCTGAGGGTGCCTGGGCCACAGGGCGGGGCTGAGGCTGCCAGGGCTGTGTGGGCGGGGCTGAGGTGGCCCATGTCACGGGGGGCGGGACTGAGGAGGCCTGGGTCGGGGGGGAGGTGGGGCCCAGGCAGCCAGCATATGCTGTCCAGGGAGAAGGCCTGGGTCAGGGTGGCAGGGTCAAGGCCCGTGCTATCCAGGCTTGAGCTGGCTGGGTCAAAGGCCCAGGCCTGGGGCCCGGGGCGTTGTTGGGACTGAGTCAGCCATGGACCCCATTGCAGGGCAATGGCAGGGTGTCCAAGGCCTAAATCCTCCCCAGAGGCTTTAGGCCTTCAGCAGGCTGGAGTGAGTAGTTAGTAGGACATCCCCTGAGGGCTCCCAGTATGTGTGAGGGAGCAGGTTGGGCTGAGGGATGACCCCCCCCCCCCCAAGTGCATGAGTTTCGTGCACCGGGCCCCTCGTGTCTTGTAGAATTATATATACAATGTCACCACCAGGATATCAACATGAATACAATCTGCCAGTCATAGTTATGATTGTGATTTAATGTAGTGTAGTTTTCAGCATGGACACTTGGCTTCTAGTGAGAGTAATGAATACAGCCCAAATTAATTTTGCATATTGAGTTGATTTTTTCCCCCTTTCAGACTTAAATGGGTGAAATATATACACGAGTTACCTCACATTACTAAAGACTAAAGTGTAAAATAATTATGATTTCTTTAGCCTGATTCGTTGAAAGACATTCATTGATGAAACCAAATCAGAAATGTTTATTAGTATTTTTCCTCGAACTAAAAATTGTTGAAAAAATTTAAGAATTAAAGCTATCAAGGTAGTTTGAGGAATAAAAGTTGCAGAAAAAGCAGGTTCTTTTGTGTTTGTTTGCTGTGCCCAAGCCCTGCATGTGGAAAATATCCTGTCTTATTTATGAAAGGTCATCTGTTCAGCTGCCAGGTGTTGAAATTCTCAGAATTGCAGGCCTAGTTACAGGGCTTCCAGTTTGATGAATATTGGATAAAAATTAGTTCTCATCTGAAAAGAAAAGTCTTTCACCAGTTTCTTTACCTTTAAGCATCTCCCTTTACTTAATATACAAATTAAATGGAGGTGTTGTTATTTTCTTAAAAGCCTGTTGAATAAGAAACTGCTTTTCCCAAAATTGTCTGTATCCCAGGAACATTTTTTTGAAATGAGTACCATTTACAGTTTTTACATTTCTTAAGTTTTACAAACTAATTGGACTCTTGTAGAGGCTCATCCCTGGTTTTGGTTCTGCCTCACTTTCTTCAGCCAGACTCCTTCTCTGAGCATTTGGTGATTATTAGTGTCTCTGAGGTTCTCTCCTCAGCCCTAGTCTCACTTTAAATCCTCTGTTGGGTGGCCTCACCCATCATTGGCTAATTTCCTAGTTCATATTTGTCCCAGATCTCATTTAAGATTGGCTTCTGGACTTTTTCACCAGCATCTTCTCCCAGTATCTGAAAATTAACAAGTCCAACACAGAACTCATCATTCATCCTCCTCCCGCCCCACTCCCATCTCCTCACCAGATTATAAATATTTTAAGGGCAGAAATGATGTTTTTCTTTTTCCCCCTCATTGGCTCATGTGAATGAATAAATGAATGGTTCTAAAGCCAGACTAACTTGATTTCTCTCTTTCCATCATTCCTCCATCTGATTCATGTCCAACTCCATCAGTGTTGATTCCTGAGTTGTTCTGAACATGCCTTCTTCTTTCAAGCCCACCTTCACTACCTTTGTTCTGGCTGCTCCCCTTTTCTACCTGGATTACTTCAGCAGCATCCTTGTCTCAAGTCGTGAACCCTCTGCAGTCTATTCTTGACAATCAGAAGACTTGTTCAACTCCATGTGATCATAAGCCCCCAGACCGTCTCATTTCCGGGGATGCTGCAACATGAGTTTGGATGCTAGAATGAGATATGGCATGGAAATTATCTCTGCCAGTTACTAATTATGACTTAGAACAAATCAAATAACTAAACCTCTCTGTTGCATTTATTTCTCTTTAAAACAGGGATGATGCTTATGTCAATAATATATGCAGGAGTGCTAGTAGAGTGCATAGCATATGTTATCCCATTCCGATCCCATTGTCTTCCTCTTACCTTGTTATCATGTTAGGTATACCAGAATTCCTGACTTAAACAACGGTTTCCTGTCAGTCTTAAAACCTGAATTTCATATACATGTTCATTCAGGACAAAGTAAAATTGAGAATTTCCATTTCTCAGGCGCTTAGTCATTGGTTGCTAACAACTCTCTGGGCTTTCTCATTTATAATAGTGAGAGCACTGGACAAGATCTCTGTAATTCTTCCCCAACATTTATGACATAATTAGGGAAAATCACATATTTTGCCAAATTGAAAAACCAAGCCCCAATAATTCCAGTACCCTAAGTTACTAACTGATCATTTTTTTGTTCCCTTCAGGTCTTTGTTTTTTTTTTTTATCCATGAGTATTTTTAGTCCTTACAGATAAGCTTTGTTTTCTGCTTTATTCCAAACTAGAGGCCTGGTTCATGAAATTTGTGCATGGTGTGGGGGCAGGGGGAGAGGGTGTCCCTCAGCCTGACCTGCACCTTTTCCAATCCGGGAACCCTCAGGGATGTCCTACTGACCGCTTAGGCCTGCTCCCCATGGTTCTCTGCTCTGTGGGGCCTACCTGCTCCATACTGCGGTGACTGGCAAGCAGTCTCTGGTGTGAGCTGCCTTCTTCCTGCTGTCAGTCTCCACGAAGGTGATGAGGTTAATTTGCATACTCACTCCTGATTGGCTGGTGGGCATCGCAAAGTGATGGTCAATTTGCATAATTCCCTTCTATTAGTGTAGATGCATTCGACCTTTCCTGTTACTACAATGCCTTTAAGAACCCCAATGGTGCATAAGATTCTGAGTGTCCTATAGGGTTATGAGCTTTTGTTTACTTGGCCATTTTTCTCTTTTTAAACATTTACATATTATTTTTCAGCTTTAATTTCTGTTCTTAAGTTAGAGTGCTGGACTTACATACGGAAAATTGACGATTATCTAAAACAGTACAGAAATAAAAACAAAGTAACTATTTATAGTCCAACAGCTGGCAAACACTTATGATACTGCATACTTATTAGCCAGATCAGGAAACGGCTGCCCACAGAACTATTGAGAATCTGGGCTAGGATCAGATGTTAGTATTTTAAAAAATGTTCTAAGTCTAGGTAGTCAGGTTGAGATCTGCTGAAATCAAGTTAAGATTTGATCAGAAGATTCTGACTAATTGAACTGATAAATTAGGATACTCTTAGTAATGAGCTCTTATTTCTTTATTACATCCAATACATTTCTATCGTAGAGAAGAGCTTTCCACCACTACCATCACTCTTGTGTTCCCTCTACCTCTAAATCTCCTGGCCTAAGCACTAGGATAGGTTTTTGTTTATATTCCAGGGCTTTATATGCAGATGTACATAACACCATATTGCAGCAACAACTTTTAAGTACCCTAAATAGTCACCAAGTATGTATTTAAAGTCATTTTTTGAAATACGTTTGGTAACATATATGGAATCAGAAAAGAACAAACTCACAGAACAGTGGAATGGTGGTTACTAGGGGGTAAGGGAAAGGGGGGTGGAGGAAGTGGGGTATGGCTCAAAGGGTGCGACTTCCAGTTATAAGATTAACAAGTTTGGGGATCTGATGTACAGCATGGTGTTTATAGCTATTAATACTTTATCATGTACTCGAATGATGCTAGAGAGTAAATTTTAAAGGTTCTTACCACATAGAAATGGTAACTATGAGGGGATGGAGGTGGCAATGAATACGATGGTGCTAATCATTTTGCAGTTTTATAAATATATCAAATCAACCTGTTGTGCACCTTAAACTTGCACATTGTTAAATGTCAGTTACTGGCATTTCTCAGTAAAGCTGAAAAAGGAATTTTAAAAAATATTGGTAAGTTTGTAGAATAACTTTCTGACTATGATTTAAATGTTTAACTAAAAATAAAATAAAATGTAGAGTAAATATAAAATGTTCTATCTATAATAAAATACAACCCTCCATAATTTCTGTACATAATTGTTTAGATACTGAATTATGTAGACCAGAGTTACTTTTTCGAAGTGATATTCATGTTTTATTTAATATATACTGAGCAGTATTCAAACATTTTTATTTTTATAGGCCTGTTAGCTCTAAGTATGTTTTAAAAGTGGATACTTGCCAATAGCCTTATTCCTACTAACAAAGATAACTTTATTTTTCTTAGCAAGGTCAGCGTTGGACATGGTTGCACGTTGTAAGTATTTCATCCCAATAATTAGCAGATAATTTATTCTAGTTTTTTTCATTGGCATAAGAGAACTTATATTTGAACAATGGAGATAGTTCATTGTGAACAAAAACTGTTTAGAAATTGCTTTCTGACATTACAAGGATGATATTCTGTTGGATAGCCCACTATTCTGGTGTTTACTCATAATGAATATTGTTTTTCATTGATGTTTTTAGCTTCTCTATTCTAAGTACAGGAAGCGTAAAAGGAGAACTAGTGCTTGAGCAGATTATGCAGTGATGCGTCCGGCTTTTTAGTTTGTAACCATTTGTTGTGCGTGTGTGCACTGAAAATGCAAAGTAACAATTCAGGCCTACCCCTCCAGCCTGAATTTAAACCGTAAACTTAAAAATAATTAGATAATATCTATTTACCCTCATCAAGATCATATAATTTGATTGATTCCTTTATGTCTATTTTTAGCTTGTTTCCTCAGTGCTTTTGTTTTATTTAGAAGCTCAGGCTCTTGGAAACCCCCAGAAAAAAAAAAAAAAATCCTAGCATGTGTTTTAAGATAAGTATATCTTGATGATGTTAATTCCCTTGTAGTTTGAGATTTGAAACAAACTGATTATAAAGTCTGTTAATACCGTGTTTTTTAAAATTCTGTTTTCTTTTCCAAAGCTACAAAACCTCCCAGATACAAATGTGGGATCTCGAAAGCGTGCCCTGAGAAGCATTTTGCTTTTAAAATGGCGAGTGGCGCGGCCAATGTGGTGGGACCCAAAATCTGCCTGGAGGACAACGTGTGAGTGCCGGCCCCTCGGGAAGGAGAGGCGCCGGAACCACCGCGCCCTGAGGAGGGCAGTGGGTCTCCGAAATGTCCGGGCGCGCCCTTACTAAGGAAACGTGATTTCAGCTTTTATTACACATTTCCCCCCAATGCCTTTAAGGAATCTTTAAAGTTCTTAAATTTCACATTAGAGAGTGACATATTTATCCAGTTTTGTGGAGAGATGATGAGTTTCTTGAGTGAATTCTCTAAATCTGTGCAATTCCGTATTGGAGCCATAGGCCCATGTAGCTATTTAATTTGGATTCTTAAATCATATGAAAAAGTTAATTTATTTACGTGAATTAAAATGAAAAGCCCAGTTCCTCAGTCGCACAGGCCACACGTCAAGTGCTCGGTAGCCACACGTGGCCTGTGCCTACCGACCTGAGCAGTGTGGAGAGTATTTGCAGGCTGCAAAGTCCTGGTTCAGCAGTACTCAGCCTTTTTCAGCTCATGGCACACACAAGCTACTAAAGTTCAGCATACCAAAAAGTCTATTTTGCTGATCTGACCAGAAAAAATAAAAAATGATTTTGATTCCTTCACCCCAGTCAGCTATTGTTGTGTTGGCTGTTGTCATTTTTCTCTTGACCACGGAAGGGAAAGGGCGGGGCCCGACCAGTCAGATGGCGCATGTTAAAGTTCTCGCCGCACACCTGTTGAAAGTCGCTGTCCTGTCTGAGCCGTGCCCTCGCCCCTGCACGCTGTCTTACAGACCAGCACCTTCACTTTAAGAGTCGGACGCTTCCTGTTGAAGTGGGAGATGATCAGCTACAACCTCAAGCCCATGCAGTGCGAAGCTGCTCGCCACCGAGCCGACTGGTTTCCTGTATCAACACGCTCTACCAAGGGCAGTTTTCAGAGCTCTCAGCCTCCTGCCTCATTGTCAGCTGCCATTGGTTCAAGTTTATGCCTCTGATGTTACAAACCTGTTTTATTTGGCTGCTTTTGATCTGCTCTGGCCTCGAAAATTAGATATATGAACTTATTTGAATTCATATATTTTATTTGAATTCAAAATATTTTAATGATATTTTATTATCATTAATTATGATAATAAAGAGTGAGGTAATTTTATAGATAGGGGGAGGAAAGTAGGCTGTTTCTGTCAGCATTTCATGTGCCCTTTCTTTTTAATAGAGGCGCTTTTAAATATTTATCTTAGTCCCCTTTCAGTCAACTACAGGCAGTCCTATAGCCTCTTATAACAACGCTCCCCTGCACAGTTAACGGCTTGGGCTAGGTGACCTTTAAGGTCCTGGCTTGTGTGCTTTCTTTTCTCTCATGCTAACGACACCATTGCTAACTTATTGTCTTCTGATTTCTCATTATAATAGTCCTGTTTTACTGACTATTTGGTTTTCAATTTGTAGAGCTTATCTGTAATGATAAAAGGGTAATATGCTAATTAGACAGTGCGTCATTCTGGACATCCTTTGTGACGAAGCTGGGGAAGGAGGGAAGGAGGGAAGCCAGCCTGGGTCCCAGGTACCTGTGGGCAGCCAGAGGGGAAAGCCCGGGTCTAGGTGCAGGAGGGAAGCCCGGGTGTGGGTGCAGGAGGGAAGCCCGGGTGTGGGTGCAGGAGGGAAGCCCGGGTGTGGGTGCAGGAGGGAAGCCCGGGTGTGGGTGCAGGAGGGAAGCCCGGGTGTGGGTGCAGGAGGGGAGCCCGGGTGTGGGTGCAGGAGGGGAGCCCGGGTGTGGGTGCAGGAGGGGAGCCCGGGTGTGGGTGCAGGAGGGGAGCCCGGGTGTGGGTGCAGGAGGGAAGCCCGGGTGTGGGTGCAGGAGGGAAGCCCGGGTGTGGGTGCAGGAGGGAAGCCCGGGTGTGGGTGCAGGAGGGAAGCCCGGGTGTGGGTGCAGGAGGGAAGCCCGGGTGTGGGTGCAGGAGGGGAGCCCGGGTGTGGGTGCAGGAGGGGAGCCCGGGTGTGGGTGCAGGAGGGGAGCCCGGGTGTGGGTGCAGGAGGGGAGCCCGGGTGTGGGTGCAGGAGGGAAGCCCGGGTGTGGGTGCAGGAGGGGAGCCCGGGTGTGGGTGCAGGAGGGGAGCCCGGGTGTGGGTGCAGGAGGGAGCCCGGGTGTGGGTGCAGGAGGGGAGCCCGGGTGTGGGTGCAGGAGGGGAGCCCGGGTGTGGGTGCAGGAGGGAAGCCCGGGTCTCGGTGCAGGAGGGAAGCTGGTGCCAGCAGCCGGGGGAAGGAAGACCTGCTCTTGCACAAATTTTCATGCATGGGGCCTCTAGTTTATACTAATAAAAGAGTAATATGCTAATTAGACTGGGAGACCTTTTGGACATCCTTCTGGACAAAGCCATGGTGGCAGGGCCAAGGTAGAGGCGATTAGGGGCGATTGGGCCAGACACGGAGGGCAGTTGTGATGATCAGGCTGGCAGAGGGGAGGGCGCCAGTTGGGGACAAGCAGGCCAGGAGGGGAGGGCAGTTGGCAGTGATCAGGCTGGCAGGAGGGGCAGTTGGGGGCAAGTAGGCCAGGAGGGGAGGGCAGTTGGAGGTGATCAGGCTGGCAGGAGGGGCAGTTGGGGGCAAGCAGGCTGGCAGGTAGAGTGATTAGGGGCAAGCAGTTAGGAGCCAGCGGTCCTGGATTTCGAGAGCGATGTCCCAGATTGGAGAGGTGCAGGCTGGGCTGAGGGATACTCCCCCACCCCTATGCATGAATTTTGTGCATTGAGCCACTAGTATTAAATAATATCCTGCTTATTAACTTAGAATGTTCCTATCTTACTTTTTTCCTATCTTACTGTGTTTGGCTAGAAAGGCCCCAAGTTTGATTCTAAATAATAGGAAGAGAGTTCATGCCTCACTCATTGTAGATTGGCTTTCGAGATCTACTCTACCCACTTGAGGTAGGCATGTGAATTTTAATGCAGAGAAGAGATCAAATTCTCCGTAGTAGCAGGTTTTCTCTGTCCCGAACAATAGGTCCAAAAGAAAAGAGCATGTGGGCGGTAGAGTTTGGTTCTAGCAGGGTGGGAATACCAGGTGGAATTTGTGCTTCAGTTTCTCTAACTGTAAAATTGAGGCAGGCCACTTACTCATCTTCATTCCAGGAATCATCCTGCCATTCCCATGAGAGGCTAAATAATTGATGGGATTTCATAGGGAAGCCTGTGCCATGAAATTGAATCCCTGGCAAAGGGCTGGCCAGACGTGCCTGGTGGAGACACTGCAGGCAGGGACTGGTCCTTCTTCCAGTACCTTATGTTTCTAGACTAGTTTTTCTGGTGAGAAGTGAAAGAAAGAGTCTGAGCTTTCTTAGCATGATTCATTCACTTCTTCATGAAGTGATTATTGAGCGTCATTCCTGCTGAACTGGAGCTTGCAGCTGGCGGGTGGTTAAGCAGGAAAGGCAAGCGCATCCCCAGCTCTGGGGAGTTGTAGGGCATGCCAGTGGGGGTCAGGTGACTGTGATGAGGTTGAGGTGTCCAACTTCAGATCAGTGAGTCAAGAGGAGTTTAGACTGAGAACTGAAGTATAAAAGAAAGACAGCCAGATAAAAAGTAGAGGAGGAACATTCTAGACAGAAGGAAGGACATATTCAAAGGGAAGAGCTGGAGAGACAGGAATAAGAGCCAGGCCAGAGGTGAAGGGATTTAGAAGTCCAGGGCAGGGCACATGCCTTAATCCATCCCCGTCGGGGTGCATATGGGAGGCAGCTGATCCATGTTTTGCTCTCTTATTGATGTTTCTCTCTTTCCCTCTCCCTTCTTCTCTCTCTAAAAAAATTGTTTTTAAGTATATGATTGTCGAGCTACTAAGCTGTACACCTTAACCCAGCAATTTTCAACCAATGAGCAGCATAAATTTTTAAAACGTATGATACCTGACTGTTTAATCAGGGGCACTGACCTCTTTTCCCTTAGATTGTCAAAAAGTGACAACAGCCAACTCAACAGCTGTCTGGTGTGAATGCACTGTCTGACCTATAAATATAAAGGTCATGTAATAGACTTGTATCTTATTGGTGAGGTTACATAATAAGATTGCATCTGATTGGTTAGTTCTTGGTACCAGAAATGCCAGAAATCCTTATATACAAGTGTGGGCACCTGATTTTTTAAAAAGTCACTTTGGAGCAAAAAGCGTAGGTGATTACTATTACTATTATTCTGTAAATCCAATAAAATTATACCTATTTTTTTGTCACATTGGCACAAAATACAGTTTTTGGAGTGCCGCAGCATTTTAGTAATTAGTTTATGTGTGGAGAAGAAAAGGTTGAAAATTGCTCTCTTAAACCAATACAAAATTTAAAAAAGGAAAAAAAAAATACAGTGAAGCCAGCAGGAACTTGTCAGCCATGCACGTAAGGATTGAGATATTTTTCTAAGTGCTTTGAGAAGTTGTTGGTGATTTACAAACTCTGACAGGTCATGAGTTCATTTTTGTTGAAAACGGTGCTGTGATGCTGCGTACAGTGGTTAGAGGAGGGAGCAGGGACGGCCAGGCCAAGGGCTGCCCCAGCTCTTTGACACAGGCTTTGCATGTACACGCACTGACGTGTCAGTAGATGCTAAAAATACACAAGTGGACATTTTAGTATTTTCCTGCATGTGTTCCGAGCACATGCAGCTCAGACGAGTGCTTCTCGCTGCAGCTGACTTTGCTCCCCAGGGGACATTTGTCAAGATCTGACGACTTGGGGGTTGCCACCTGTGGAGGTGCTGCTTGGAGGAAGGGGCCAGGAGCGCTCTTAATCACCCTACATTGCACAGGACGGGCCCCTCCACATGAAGAATCAGGTCTATGATATCATAAACCGAGTTTGAGGAATCCTAATACAGTCCTAGGACAGTAGTTACAATTAGGTTCCTCTGTCGTGGTTTTAAGGATAAGTAGTGCAGTTAAGATATATATTATGGAGATTAAAGTGGATTTCATTAGCTAGAAACACAAAATCCTGGGTATAAACATAAGGTGTCTCACAACAGAATTGTAGTTTTTTTACTTTTGCATTTACCCATAGAATTTACTTACTTTCAAGATAAAGCTTTTGTTGTAGACATATACTCATTTGATTTTAGTTTATGTGAAGTTTACATTAGGAATAATACTTCACTTATCCTGTCTAATAAAAGAGTAATACGCAGATTTACCATCACTCCAACACACAAGAGGGCTGTCCCTATGTGGTCAAAGATCCTGTCCCCATGTGGATACAAGATGGCCACTACAAGATGGCCAGGAGGGGAGGGCTGTTGGGAGGTTCCAGGCCTGCAAGGGAGGGCAGTTGGGGACTACCAAGTCTGCAAGGGAAGGCAGTTAGGGATGACCAGGCCGGCAGAGGAGGGAAGTTGGGGGCAAACAGGCTGGCAGGGGAGCAGTTAGACATCAATTAGGCTGGCAGGGTAGTAGTTAGGGGGTGATCAGGCTGGCAGGCAGAAGCAGTTAGGGGCAATCAGGGAGGCAGGCAGGTGAGCAGTTTGGAGCCAGCAGTCCTGGATTGTGAGAAGGATGTCCAACTGCCTGTTGAGGCCCGATCCTACAGGGTCTAAACGGGCAGTTGTACATCTCTTGAGAGGTTTCAGATTGGAAGGGGTACAGGCTGGGCTGAAGGGACCCCACCCCCAGCCCCCATGCATGAATTTCGTCCACCAGGCCTCTAGTTTTTATATAAGCTTCATATTTGGTATAGGAATATATACTAGACTGTTTTGAGGGATTTTTATTTTTTCCATCAAGGAGTCACATAGTATTTTTGTTTTTGAGGGATAAGAAGTAAAGAATAATTATTTAAAATTCAACCATTAAAAAATGTAAAAAAACATTTTAAGTTCATGGGTAGCAAAATAAAACAAAAACCCCAGCAGGTGGCTAGATTTGCACCATGAGCTGTAGTTTGTTAAACCCAGGTCTAAACTAATCATTTTAAGTAGTAGCTGGAATATACACTGAGTGGCCAGATTATTATGATCTCTGAACACCACTCACTGTGTGTGTGTGTGTGTGTGTGTGTGTGTGTGTGTGTGTGTGTATGTATTAGAGGCCCGGTGCATGAATTTGTGCATAGGTGGGGTCCAGCCAGCCTGGCTAGGGGGAGGAGACATGGGCAGTTGGCCAGCCTTCCTGCTGGTCGAATTCCTGGTTGAGGGGACAATTTGCATATTAGCCTTTTATTAGATAGGATATACACTGAGTGGCCAGATTATTATGCATTTAGAGATCATAGTATTCTGTCAACTCAGTGTTTAGTAGGTATTTGAATCAGAACTATATTAGAAGATGTAGAATCTATATGGTCATATGATCATTTACTTTTGCTTAGTCATATGGAATGGTAGGAGAGTGGGGAACCTTCATATTCATGGAGGATAAAAGAAAATTTCAACTTGTGTTAATAAGAGTGAGGACTAACATTGATTTAAAATCTTCAGTTGGTTTCCTGAGTGAATTCGGTTTCAAAAATTGGTGAGCTGCTGCCCTCTTGTGGGAAACTCTTGTCAGAGCGCTTCTCTGTTGCCTTTATTTCTTAGCTCTGACAGATGATCTTTACTTGGAGAAGACACTGTTGACAGTTACTAATGTAACAAGTTAATCACAGTTGTTGCCTATTAATATTAATAATAGAGTTCACTTATATATTTCTGGAAAGAGCAGAGCAAATGCATTTTGAAACTTCTCAAATAATTTCCTGAGTGAGTGCATCATTTTACATTCCCACCAGCAGCACATATGAGAGATTCAGTTTCTTTGTGTATTTTGCCACCATTTGGTATGTCAGTTTTCAGCTTTGTTTTAGCTGCCCAAATAGGTATATAGTGTGACATCTCAATTAATTTTCTATTCCTTATGGCTAATAATGTTGAACATCTTTTGTAGGTGTTTTTTTTTTTTCCCATCTGAATATCCTCTTCAGTTAAATATCTATTCATGTCTATTTCCCATTTTGTTTGGATTGTTTGGGTTTTTTTGCTGCTGAATTTTGAGGGATAGAGTTGCACTCATTCATCATTTGCAGCCATAGGTTAACCACAGATAAGAGGTCTATGAAAATCAGTTAGCACATTCAGTGAGAATCAGTTGGCTATGTGGAATTATGAAGGTATTAGAGATTTTACTATTTGTGAAGTTATCCACCACACATACTTTATATCAGTAAAATTTACAACAAATGTGTATATCTATATATGTAGGTATAGAAGTATAAATATCTAGACACTTGTGAGTGATTGTGTGAATGTGTGTGTGTGTTTGTGTGTGTGCATGTTCATCTTGTGTACTCCTCTTCACCCCCACCTCACACTAGTTGTTAAACGGTGAACAACACACCACTGCGAGTATTACTATTATCTTTAATTTAAAATTACCCACGATTTAGTTTAATAAATCTAATGCACAAACCGAACTGACAACAAGGAGAAGTTTCACTACTGCCTTCCATGTCACATATCATTGTTTGTATGTGAGATGCCTGTGGGTGCAGTTCCCTCAGGGGTGACCATAAATGACTGGTTAGATGCCAGTCATTATATGCATACAGTTTACTTCTGAGCATAGAGAACCTTTACCCTGATGAGCACGAGGAGCATGCGCACAGTTAGGTGACACACTCATGGAAGAGAGCTCCCCACTCTCTTGCTCTCTGATTGAGAAAGATTTGGGGAGCATCTCACTTCTACGTTCACATCTTTTGCAGAAAGTGCAAAAGAATAGTGTAGAAATACGTGCATGATGTGCACATGTTGTAAGGGTTTCTAATAGGGTGCTTCATAATCTGACGCAGAGCAGCAAGAAATAGCCTAGTCTTCTGCCCTAATACTTGTTTACATATATTTTTATTTGTGAAATTTTATTTATTTAAGGACATTGCTATAAAGGTGGTTGGGCTGTTTCCTCTTTATTAATGTCCTCTGCATGATAATATCCCCAATCTTTTTTTTGGTTTTTGCATAATTTTGTTTTTTGTTCTATGGATATATGTTTGTACAATATATAATTCCAGATTTGTCTTGACTTTTTCCCCTTCAGGTTAATGAGCGGTGTTAAGAATAATGTTGGAAGAGGGATCAATGTTGCCCTGGTAAATGGTAAGAATTACTACTTCAGCTTTTGGGTGTATTCAGTGGATGTTCACATGCTCCACAGAAAATATGCTCTAGTATCAAAGGGTCAGGTCAGAAAGTGCCACTCTTGACACTGAAGCCTCACCCCCTTCCTCCTGCCCCTCAACACACGCAGCTGTAGGTGGGGCCTTCGAGTCTGAGGGTGCGCAGCAGGCTGTCTTGGCGGCGGCCAGCTTCTGTGGCAGCCTGAGGGCAGGTTCTCATGGGACTGACAGGACACACCCAATCTAGTATTAAACCCGTGAATTCTTGCTGCAAATGTCGGAGTCCTAATATATGAAGCTAGATTGACATGAATGAGAGGGTGTAATAGACAAAGGATGATGGATATTGGATGGGGTTGGGTGGAATGAAGAATAAGAAATAATTGCAATTTTTTAATATTTGTCCATATCCTTCTGGCTAATTCACTAAAGTAAATAAGTTTCTTGAATCTTGAACACATTGAGTGTTCTTACAAAGTCAAATCTGGAAACATAAACCCATGAAGTGTGGCCACTGCGTGCTGGTCGCTCTGTCTGGCGGCATCGCCCTGTGAAGCTGTGCAGGGGGATTAACACCAGCCACCCTGCCAGGCCATCATGTAGGGAAGTATTTTCACTTCCTTCACAACCAGAGCTACCTTTTTGTGTTTCTACCTTCTTCAGTTTCTTAGGTAAAAGGTTCCATACCTGTTTGTCTATTTAGTTGTTAATAAAAAAAATCGATTTTAAAAGGGAAATGTACATTTTATAAAAAGATGTTTAACTTGGAATCATCTGCAGTCTGTTGTGGTTTCTGTGTGCTGCTACTTACTACTGAGAAAGTCTTATCCAAAATTACCCTTTGGAAATATAGTTCAGGTTTTAAAATAATTTCTTAAAACAATTTATATCAGTCATTGACTAAGATACTTATTTTATAGAGTAGAGTATATTTCAGTTGCACAATTTGATATGAATTTAATCTCTTTTAGGAAAAACAGGAGAAGTATTAGATACAAAATACTTTGACATGTGGGGAGGAGGTAAGTTTGAATAACAAGTAACTGTCCTATTGCTAGCACTGCCACTTTTTTCTTTTCCTTAATTTTCACCAAAGAATTTTTCCATTTACATTGATTTTTAGAGAGAGTAGAAGGGAGTGAAGGAGGAGGAGAGAGAAACATTGATGTGAGAAAAACACATTGATCAATTGCCTCCCATACATGCCTCAACTGGGCAGGGGATCAAACCCTTAACCCAGGTATATGCCCTTGACTAGGAATCAAGCCCAAGACCCTTCGGGATGCAGGCCAGCCCTCTAACCACTTAGCAACACCGGCCAGGGTACAGGCCAACCCTCTAACCACTTAGCAAAACAGGCCAGGGCTAATACTGCCTTCTTAATTGGCTCAGTATAATGTATCCCATTAATGGGAACATAATGGCACCATTAAAAAAAAATCCTCACCAAAGATCTGTTCCTACTGGTTTTTAGAGAAAGGGGGAGGGAGAAGGAAACATTGATGTGAGAGAGGAACATTGATTGGTTGCCTCCCATACATGACTCAGCTGGGGATCAGATGGCAACCTTGGTATGTGCCCTAACCAGAGATCGACCCCACAACCCTTTGGTGCACAGCATGGTGCTCCAGCTACGTGAGCCAGTGGCACCATTTTTGTGCTCATTTTGTTTTGTTTTCACTAAATATCCAGTTATCAGTCAGATGGTAAATTGTTTCGTGTTTTTTTTAAATAAAAGTTGTTTGTGGTGTATAGTTAAGAAAAATGATATGAAAATTGAGATTGAAAGCATCTGAGTCCTATTTTCTGCAGGGCAGCTCATTCAAAGCTTTGGGCTCCTTTAGGTTTCTGTCTGAAATTGTAAAAAAGAGAGTAAGGAATTTGAAGATGGCCATAGCAAAGCATTTTGAACTGACTGAATTGATTTTCTTTACATATGATTTTTTGTCTCAAAAATAAACCATAACCAGGATTATTAGTAAAGTAGATGGGTGTCTGAGAGAAGGAATAGAACTTTCTTTCTAGTTCACTGGCCAGACACCTTTTGTATTAGGAAGTCCCTTGAAGAGCAGGTGGCAGTCACTCACCAGCATGCGGGGGCAAGGAGCTGGCTCTGTGATGCAGGACACCCCCTCTCCCCAAAATAAATAAATAAAAGGTTTCTCCCTCAACTCTGAAGGAAGACCGCACTGACTTATCTTTTGCCGCTTTTCTAAGTTGTGGGTGTGGGAAATTTACCAGCTCGTGGCTGCTCTTCTGCATCTCCCTGTCTGTCCCCCAACAGGGTTTTTAGGCAGTTCAGCTTTCCTAATATTTCTTTAGCTTTAACAAGAGGCCACGCATTATTTGTTTTAAATGAGATTAGGAGAACTTTTCATAGCTGTGAACACTGTGTAACTTAAAACACTGCCATCAATGTTAGGTTCTAACGCATAATTGTTCTTGCCATGAATTGTTACATAGAAACACGCCAGCAAAGGTGCCCGGAACCTCGGTTCTGTCATCACAGGGAGATTCGTTACTGCTGAAAATACGCCTCCAGTTAAGAAGTAGTTGCAGCTTACTGCCATTTTTGCACTTAAATAGAAGTGATTTGTTAGCTGCTCTACATATTTTCAGAATCAAGACTGCTATTATAAAATACAACCAGCTGGAGGAAACCTTAGGAGTCTGCTATGAAAGGGGCTGAGTAAATTTAAAGTAACCCAGTCTATATTCTTTCCGTTAGTGCATGATAAGTAGGTCTGCATGGCACATCGCTGAGATCGGTGTGTGTGTGTGTGTGTGTGAACATTGTATAATATTTTGAAGTTACAGACCCTTTTGTGAATGGAATAAAATGTGTGTGTCCTCTTTTTAGAAAAGCGGCCAGACATCGCATTTACATGGACGGAGGGAGTTCCCGAGCCTCTCTTGTGCTCTCTGACTTTCTTTCTTTCGATCATGAGTAATAACCTCTCAGTGGTCTTTTCATTTAGTCCCTGGAATGTCTGTGCAGAGACATTTAGGACGAATCAGGATTGGACATTTTAAGTTGATGGTGGAACAAACTTCTTGTTAAGTTTAGGGACAAACTTAGTTCTTCAACATGTTCATAAGATTGGCCTTTCTCTTGGTTACTTTACATTAGAATTTATTAATTTATGAACTTAATATTTTATGTTGTAAACTTTATAGATTATCATGATGGTTACTCGGTCATTAAAAAAACCCTCAATCTTTTCTTTTTCTTCAGACGTGGCCCCCTTTATTGAGTTTCTGAAGTCCATACAAGATGGAACAATCGTCTTAATGGGAACGTATGATGATGGAGCAACCAAGTATGTAAACTTCAAAAGCTGAACAACTTTTTCAGCTATATCTTGTAACTATAAGAGTAATATATTTTTATTGGAAAAATCTCTAGGTTAGAATACAGTTCCAGATAAATATTATTAACCTTTTTTTAAATTTGTTTCCTTCTATCTTTCTGTGTATTCATTATGTATATGTACTGTGAAAGAAGGATCACATTATACATAAAGTTTGTTCTTTTTTATGTTGTTTTGTAACACCTTTAACTTTTCCCTTATATCAATATTCTTTGATAGAATTTTCATGATTCATCCACAGTTTACTCTCCTTTATTTAAAAGACCCCTGTTGGAAGGATTGAGCTGGGGTGGGAGCCAGGTAAAAGAGGAGAATTGGGGGACATCTATAATAATCTCAACAATAAAATAAAAAATTTTAAAAATATATTTTATTGATTTTTTTTACAAAGAGGGATAGAGAGGTAGAAACATTGATGAGAGAGAAACATTGATCAGCTGCCTCCAGCACACCCTCTACTGAGGATGTGCCTGCAACCAAGGTACATGCCCTTGACCAGAATCGAACCTGGGACCCTTCAGTCTGCAGGCCGATGCTCTATCCACTGAACCAAACTGGTTAGGGCAATAAAATAAATTTTTAAAAGAGAAAGAAAGTTCCCTGTTATTGCCAAGTAATTTTCTTCACCTTTAATTATATCCTTAGAGAAAAGTCCTAAGTGGAATGCATTGTGAAAGAATAAGTGTGATCTATTTTTCATAAATTTTAATAGATGGTAGTTTGTAACTTTTACTTAAAATTATAGAATATAATAGAAAATTATCGAATATAATATAGAAAATTATAGATAAAAATGCGCAAAGAAGAAAATAAGATACAGTTCATGTCACTACTCAAAGATAACTATTGATAATATTTTAGTTTATCTCTCAGATTTTTCATTGCACATATTTTCTTTATCTTAAACATTTGGAATAGTAGCATGTTTTATTGTGGTGAATACTTTCCCATATCATTATATATTTTTTCAAATCTGTTCATGTATGCCTACTATAGGTTTTAGACATGTGTCTTGACTTAAAATCTCTTTAATAAAATACCTACTACTGAACTTTAGCAAAAATATGCTCTTAAGTTTTTAAACAGTGTATTTCCTTAAGATGAATGTGTTTGTTTGTTTTTTTGAAGTAAGGTTATTGAATTAACAACATGAGCGCAATTTTTAAAAGGATTTTTAAAGTTTGGACCAGTTTTGTATGTCTTTTAGAAGTTCCATGACACTGATTGTTAATGTTTAAAAGTTCCCAAACCCGGAAGGTTTTGGAAAGGAATCTGTTTTAACATGCCTTCTCCTGTAAACAGTCTTCTGGCCATTCGGGTTGATTCTCCTTGACTTGTAAGAGCCCTTTATGTATTAAGGATATTAAGTACTTATCATATTAAGATACAGAATTTTGCACATTATTTGCTTTTAATTTTGTTAATTTATAGTGTTTTTTGACTTTCAGAAGTTTAGACTGATTCTTATGTAGTCAAATCTGTGGGTTTTCCTTTTTATTTTTTCTGCTTTTATATTTATGAAGATTTTTCCATCTCTAAATTAGGTATTTAGAACATTTTTCTCTCCAGTAACTTCCGCGTGTTGTGTTTAGAACTCCACTCCCAGCCCTCGGGAGAGAGTGAGTGGCGTGCCCGTTCGGCAGGGCTGGCGGCGTCCACAGGGACGTTCCAGCAGTCGTGACGCTCCTTCAAATGTAGAGTTGACTTTGTTTCTACAGACTCTGTTCGTCGACTTACTCCTGCTTCAATAAGACACTTTCAGTTCTAAAATTCCCATTTTATAAAAATAAGGTACTTAATACCTTTCTGCTGAGGCCAGCGCCCACTTACTAGTCTTCTTTCTCAAAAAATAATATTTCCTATGACACTTTCTTGCAGATTTTAATTAAAAGGGCTTCCAACTCCAGGTTCCACCTGGGAATGTGGCCTGTCTTTCTATTTATTGATTTCTTATACATGTATTTGCTGTGGAGCCACATTACTGCTGATTTCCACGAGAGAGCACTGCCACCTAGGAACGTTTCTAAGCTGAAGCAGTTTCTCTGATCTTGTGCTGTTTACCTAGTCAGCTGAAGATTTATTAAATTTATAGTTCAAAGGTTAAATAAAACTGGCATTTCAACCATTGCCATTTTCCTACGTAGAACTAAATAGGGAAAAAAAGTAACTTGCTACTTGCTTTTGCTGAGAGATGAGGCTATTACATGGATAACTTGGTATTTTAAAATGTGGTTTTTTTTAAGTCATACTTTTCTGAATCAACGTACGTGTCCACTCTTTTTCACCAGGTTGTTCGTTATTATACGCAATGAACATCAGCCTTGCTCCCCTCCTGCTAATAACAAGCTGTAGCCATGCCTAAGACAGGCAGGGTGCTGTTTTCTCTGTAGCTGCTACTTATTGGCTGTCATTCATCAAATACACCAAAAGCAGCCTCAGGCCAGGGTTCAACCTGTGAGTGAAAGTATGACATCTTTGCAGTTGGTCAACGTCTGTGCATTTAGTGAATCCAAGTTGTACGTGTTTTCAGTTTGGGGCATGTGGAGAGCGTCCTCAATGGACAAAGTCCCTGAGAGGGCTGGCCACGAGTTGGCCTGCCTGCTCCTAAGATTAGTCATGGTTTCTGCCCCTTAGAGAATGATTACCTTTAAACATAATTATAGTTTAGCAAGTATGATTGTCCTCCAGCAAGTAGCATTGTAAATAGCTAAGCTATCTGCAGAAAGGAATTTAGGTAACGTCTTGGTGAAGGTATAGGTATAGCCGTAAGGAAGTTAGTTAAGGTAAGGGGTTTAGTGGGAAAATATGTAACAAAAGAGTATAGTTTCGCTTGCCACGTTATGGGAACAGTGAATTGTGTAATATGTAACCAGAACTGTATAAAAGAGTGGAGTGATATAAGCTGAGGGCCGCAGTCTGAAGGAGGACCTCCTGATCCCATCTATTGTCTTTCCTTAAGCCTCACCCCCCTTTCAGGTACTGTTCAGCTGATGCCGGCTGGCTCTAGCAGGGACACGTGCATTTACATATCGAGTATTTTCCTCTTTCAAACGCTAATGAAATAAATTATAAGCATCTTATCCTTTATATGGAAATGGACAAACAATCCTTATGAAGGGCCAGCTACATCTTAAATATAACATGATGTAACTACGTATCTTGGCAGAAGTCTGCACATTTGAGTGGTTCATCAGTTGTGGTGTGCCCCGTCTCATGCGGGAATGAGAAACTTTTTTGTGTGTGGCTCTTCCTTATGTAAGGTGCTGGATTTCACCTCCTCGGAATGGTCTGTTCTGCTTATCCCCGAGAGTCCAGAGGATAAAGCGGACGAGCCTGCACTCTCCAAGATGGGGCATTGGTGTGCGTGCCGATTAGGGAAACTTCTCTATTGTTTTTTGTTTTTCTCCCAGTGGCCATCATGCCTAATAAGCCCTGGGCTGTGCTCTGAGCTTCAGCAGGATAACTGGGACTGGTCCCCATCACAGCGCTTCCCAGAGTGTCTTCTGTGGAATCCCAGCCCTTTAAAATGATAATGATCAAATAAGTTTGGGGGTCACACCTGGTGGAGTGCATGTGTCATCAGTCTACAATAAAAGGCTCTGAAGTGCTTCCCCAAAGAAACCTCTTTACCTTTGTTTTTCCGAGCGTTACTTGCTTTTAACCAGGAAACATGTTTCAGAAAAACAAAATAGTGAAAAAAGACACTCTAAATTTTCCAAGAAAACTTACACTTTAGGGAACCCAGTTCTCAAATGATGCCTGCTTTCTACCTCATTCCCCTGTAAAGCAGGTTGTTGTTTGTCTGATAAGGAATATAATCGTTTGAGGGAGCAAGCTAAAGGTGGCCCTTCCATCAGCGTTTGGAGAGCGCACATGGCAGGCAGCACGCGGCCTGAGCCAAGCCTGGAAGTGGTTCTCTAAGGCCAGACTCCCTTGGAGCTTCTCTGTGAAGCCCCCCACTGGCCTCACTCGTCAGGGTGTCAGTGCCGTGTCGTTTCTCTACTTGAAATAACACATAAAAACTGTTCTCGAGTAAATGTTAGGTTCTCAGGGTTGATCCCTCTAAATTCTACCTGACAGTCCTTTGCTGGGATAAATGGAACAACAAAACAATAAATATGTTCCCCCAAGTCATTTGCTGCTTTAAGTATTTGAAGCTCAATGGCATGTCTCTTAGTTTTCTCTTCCCCAGGCTCAGTAGGAAGGCTCTTTTAACCTTGTGTCTTGTTAAACTGGTAGGTCCTCTTACCCTGCTGGCTGCCTTTCTTGGGGCTTCTCTGATTGATTATCTTAAACTCGGTGCCCAATTGAGCAGTGTGTTCCCGATGCGGTCTGGCCCATCCGGGGCACAGGGCAGATGCTGGCTTACCATGCTGTGGAGATCACATTTCTTTGAATATTCATGCAGACTCAGATTAGTTTTCTTTAAACACTCACCTCACATTTTTGGCTCATGAGTTTTGGTCAAGTTAAATTCTCAATCTTTTCATTTCATCTTAGACTTTTGTGTTTTAACCACTGCCAAGTTCATGTCTTTCCAGTCAGAATTTGATTTTATTTCATCTAAATAAAGGACTTTATATTCATGTATCCTTGTTAAGTTTAACTTTGCTCATTTGGGTCCAGTTGGCTTTGATTCTGACATTTGTCTATGAGGTTTCCATGATCCAGGCTTTGCATTCTCTCCAAAGTGGTTCTTATGTCTAAATCTAAGTCATTGATAAAAGTGTTTACCCAGGGGCCTCCTGCGAGGGGCGAGTCCATTAATCAAGTGCGAAACAATTTTTGAGCTGGCGGTGGGCCCTAACAGCCATATCACCCAGCTGCTGTTTGAATCTTCACTTGGAAATCTCAAATTATCCGTGTAAGATCCTCATCTTTCAGCAAAAGCAAATAAGTTACTTTTTAAAAAAAAAAATAAGAAAAGCCTGTTACATTCTATTTAATTCTATCCCGGAAAATGGCAGTGGTTGAATATGCCAGTTTTATTTAACCATTGAACTCTATTCATTTGTAACGTATCTTTAGTTGAATTAGGCAAAAGGCACAATGTGCGTGAAAGTACTTCACTTAGAAACATTCATAAAACAGCACTGCTCTCGGCGGAAATCGCCTGTTTTCTGAGACTTACCAGGTGCCCCCTTGGAACGCGATGAACTGTGCTGACTGCAGTGCCCTGATCCACTGCCCGAAGCCTCTTCCAGTCTGGAGTGTCTGAGATCACAGGACCTGACTGTTCCTCCCTCTGTGAAGGGTGGGCTGTCCCCTGCATCCCCACCTGTTGCTGGTGGAAGCGGGATTTTTGGAGTGTCACAGGGCCAAGAATTTCCTGAGGCCTCCATGTTCCAGGAGGTATCGTGGGTGTTTTATTGAGGAGGTACTTCTTAATAAAATAAGCTTAAAATATAATTGCTAGGCCTCATGTCTTTTTACACTAAAGAATTCAAATAATAGGAATTAATGGGGTGATCACGTATAAGGTCTGAAAATGTTGAATCACTATACTGTATTCCTGAAGCTCATATAACTATATAATATTGTAGAGTATACTTGAAAACTTCAAATAGGTCTGTTACTCTGAAATAATTTCCCGTGGTGTCTTATTTAAGCTGACGTTTGCTCATTTTATCTCATGTTGTGTGTTAGAGATCCTAGGTGAGCTGGGATACTAAGCTGACTTGAGTGCACTGTGCTTACTGGGCTGTTTTCCTCCCTCAGACTCAATGACGAGGCGCGGCGGCTCATTGCGGAACTGGGGAGCACGTCTATTACGAATCTTGGCTTTAGAGACAACTGGGTCTTCTGTGGCGGCAAAGGCATCAAAACAAAAAGTCCTTTTGAACAGGTCAGTGTCTTAGACTTTAATCATCAATGATCAAAGCCAAATGGTGTGGCATGGTGTGGTAAATGTTTCAACCCCAGTTATTTGAAATTTAGATAAAGCTGCCGTTTAATATGTTCATGGATGCTTTGTAAGTTCTTGGGAATTTTTTTCCTACATGGCAATGCATTGGCCTGTGATTACTTGTGCCTGAAGCCTTTTCGGAAGCATTGGTTATTAAAGATTTTAATTGAGCTTTTGATATATAATCAATTAAGTTTGAAAATACTTTATTGATTTAGTTTACATACTAAAGTTAGTAGAAAGTAAACTTTACCTTTTGGCTAACAAGTGATCCTTTACAAAAATCTGCAATGTTTAGTTCTTCCAGTGGGTTATGTGAAGGTCTGCCACTGCGTGCCGGGCCCCATTTAATTGCTTGAAAAATACTTTTTTTTAATCCTTACCCTAGGAAAAGTTTTATTGATTTTAGAGAGAGAGGGAAGGCTGGGAGAGAGATAGAGAGGGAGAAACATCGATGTGAGACAGAAATACTGAACTGTTGTCAGACACGCCCTGATTGGGATCGAACCTGCAACCTGGATATATGCCCTGACCAAGGAACTTTTGGTATATGGACAGTGTCCCAACAGCAGAGCTCTCTGACTGGGGCTTGAACAGTAATTTACATGATCTCCTTGTTGACATGAGTGTTAGTGAAATAAATGCACTAAACTGTATTAATGCAGATAAGCAATCACCAGAGGTCATTAAATCTGAACTGTGATTGTGTCCAACAGCACATAAAGAACAACAAGGACACGAACAAGTATGAAGGCTGGCCGGAGGTTGTGGAAATGGAAGGATGCGTCCCCCAGAAGCAAGACTGACATGGAGGAGATTCGAGGGCACGCGCTGTCCCTTCACTGAGAGGACCACACAGAACCTACGTGTACATATTTTAAGAGCATGCAGCCATCTTGGTGTGTGCACGAGCATCCTCTTTTGATACCATGATTATTTATTGATGACGTAAATAGATATCTGTAAATAGCCATCAGAATGAGCAAATCACTGTACCATTTCCAAGCACTTTCCTCTAATAGTACAACGTCTAGCTGCTATGGAAATTACATCTTCCGATTACAAAAGCATACTCTATCGATAACTGAACAGATTGTGACAAATATATTGATATATATACTGGTTGCTGTGAAAATCTATCTTGGAATAATATGGGTTTAAGGGAGGAGACTTTGTTTTATATATATATGTATACTACTTTTTGATAATAGTATCTTTTAAATTATATCTAGCTAGTTGTGTGTATAGTTACTTTACAGTTTGACTCTTGATGTATCTCTTTTCTTAGTCTTTCTCTTCCCAAGAAACCTAGAAATAAAATGATAGGAAAACTTAGATATGTGAAAAGCACAATAAAATTCTTAATGTACACAGTAACATATAAATATATACATGTAGATGGCTTTCAGGATTAGCTTGCTGGATTTTGTGTTGGCGATGTGAGTAACTTGATTTTGTATAAGCTATTTAGAGAGAGTGTGGAGGTGGCAACTCCATGGAATTGGGGATCCAGGCCACATCCCTTCCCCAGCCTGATTGGGTCTTTCAGGATAGCACGTCAGAGCAGTACTGGCATCTATTTCTTTTTCCTTGTTATTGGTGTTGACAAGATGTTTTGGAAAGAGACATGCTTTAATATCACAATAATATTGATTTGTAAATCAAGAAATTAATTTTGTATTTACTTCATTTAACTTCATAATAACAGTTTTTGTCAGATATATAGCAACATATTCAGAAAAGACCTAATTACTGAATGGGCTGATAACATTTACAAAATAATTTTACTGGATGCAAAACTACACCCAATTCTAGATAAAAATACAGAGATCTAACTTTTTTTGTTAACTTCAGATGTTCACTAATTGACTTAAGTCTTATTTTGTTTAGGTTATTAAATACTAATTGTGTCTGAAGTATCTTAAACTGGGACATAAAATTAATGCTCAGACTGCCGTTCACAATAAAAGACAGCACTTAAATTTGAATCTAAATTTCAGATGACTTGTGTAACAAAACTAAAAGCAATATTTTTATTTTGCTGTCAACAAGTTGGAAGCTGTTCAACTATTTCTTAAATACTAATGAGGTTTGGGGTACTGTTTCTTCCCTCAAACAGTGTAATTCATTAATAAATGCACCTTACTAGTTCAACAATTTTTGTAAACTTCAGATTTTGGTGCTTATGTGCTAAATCATATTTGGCATGTATACTCCCTCAATTCTATAAAAGACTTCCCTCAATTCTATAAAGGTAAAAAAAATAGGTGTTTTACAGTTTCAGAGATTGTGAAATGTTGCATTTTTTAAAAAGTTATAATGAAAATAAATACTCTTGGTTTTCCATTGTGAATTTTTTTGTATCTGGCAAAATAATATACTTACAGAACTTCACAGTAAGATTTGCCAAGCATTTATTTTACTGCTTACCATGCAAAATTTACATCATTCCTGTGGTTAAACACATTAATATCTTAACATGTATAGAATTTAAGTACCGAGATAGCAGGACATTCCCTTCAAGATAAAGAATACAAGATGATACATAGCTTTGTAAATGTGTATAAAATGTCAAAAAAAAAGTGATAAAAGTTGATTATATAATTGCTTTGGTGCAGTTTGCTTTTGGTTTAATTCTATTTTATATAGATTGTGCCACTTTAACTTTGGAAACAATAATTTTGCCACATTTCATTTTCAGATGTCTTTTAAAAATCGGCATTATAAATGAAATAATGTTTATTTAATGTTAAGAATGTTCTCCATTAAAATCAGAAATTTGGCATTGACACTTTGGTATTTGAAATTGTGCTTAAGGACTTATAGATGCATACTTTTTATTTATAATCATAGATTATTTCCAAAAGCAAGTATATTATAATATGCTTATTAAAACTAAACAAAGACAGTAGGAAAATAATAAGAAATTTGGTAAATTAAAGAAAAATTGATCCAGTGTTTAGACCCCTGATTTTAATTTTATTAAAGTAAAATTCATCATTGTTTTTCCTATATTTCATTGTTTTGAAATGAATCAGCTAATATTTTATAATTTTATGTCAGATGGAGCTCAGTGCATTTAGCCTGTATTGCACTTTATACTCTAACAATTTATACAAATCGTAAATAATTTGACCTTCCCCTTCCAAAAAAATGATAGTTTCATTCAGTTTGATTAACATTTTCCATTTTTAAATGGAAGAATGAGAAATTGCTGTGTTTAATTAGTAGTTAAAAGTACAATGTATTTAGAACAGTTAAAAATATGAAAAGGAAAAATGGCTCGTGTTGATCAGGAGAAAGATTCGCCATGTAACTTCTCAATTAGACCTGGGACAGCAGTGAGCACAGGTAAACTGAGAGTTTTAGAATAAACTACCGGATTTTGCCTTTTCTAAACATTCCTTAGAAGAATTATTTTGCTGTCTCTTCTCATGACTTTTCTGTCATGGACTTGGGTTTTTTTCATTAAACCCAATGGCTTATTTAATCTCCATTCCTCTCAAAGCTCCCTCAGTTTAAGTAGGCCTTGTCCTCTCTTACTGCTTGTCACCCTTTTCCCCCATCCTGTTTTTGAGGATCCAGTCACATCCAAGGTTAGAGTGAAAAGCAGATAGGCCTCATGGCTCGGGAATGTCCATTGGTTGCTGGGCAGCATGAGGAAAGCCTGCCCAGCAATCTCCATCAGAGGCTTCTCCATCAGAGCCTTCCAGGCCAGCGAGGGCCAGGCTCCCGGAGGGCACACTTCTAGGAGTGCTCAGAAAGCGAAAGGGATTGGCCAGCCGTTCTGTTAGCGACAGGAGAGATTCCTCTTGGGTTGGTTCCATGGGCTGTTTATAAGCAAACTTACCCCAGGGAAGACACCCTCCTCCCCGGCACATACAGTTCTGGGGTCTGGGGTACAACTGTTGCCATTACTAAACTCACTGTTCAGCTCTGCATAAATTATGCCTACCCCTGGGGTGCAGTGACTCAACAAGTGGAGGCTCAATTGCTAAAAGATAATCCCTTTTGTTAGGGAAAATTGACTTATGAACCCGCAAGCTCCTAATCAGTCCATATTTGTTTCACTTGATACAAAAGGGGCCTAAGATTTTAAAGAAGAGAGAATGGTGCAACGAGACAGTATAGGATACTGGTTAGGCGGACAGACCGTTCCACTGTCCGCTACATGAGAACCTTGAGCAAGTCAACATCCTCACCTGTGAAATAGGGATAATACTGTTTGTGATGACCCACCTGCCTGGCATTCATTAAGTACGACTGCTCATATTTCTGTTATCGTTGACTGTGCCTCTTGCAAACTAATGATGTTTTAGCCCAAGAGAAAAGTTGTTGGCCTCGTTAACTTTGCAGTTCCATCAGACCAAGCGCTGCAGGTCAGAATGTGTTCCCCCAAAATTCGTATGTTGAAACCTAAGCCTTCATGTGATGGTATTAGGCAGTGGGGCCTGTGAGGTGATCAGGTCTTGAGGGTAGAGCCCTCAGGAATGGGTGTAGCGTCCTTATAAATGCAACCCTAGAGAGCTCCCTGGCCCCTTCTGCCACATGAGGGCAGAGGAAGAAGCTGGCCATCTGTGAACAAGGAAGCAGCCCTTGCTAGTCACCGAATCTGCTGACACTTTGACCATGGACATTCCTGTCTCCAGAACTGAAGAAAACAAATTTCTCTTGATTCTACGGCCCCTAGCCTACGGTGTTTTGTTATAGCAGCCCAAAGGGACTAAGATATTAAGCCTGAATGGAACTGTCAAATGACCAGAGCACTAAGGTTATAGAAGAGGATGCAGCTATAGTCTCCTGAAGTTCCCCCCTTGACCTCCACCCCTCAGGATATATACTCCCCTTTCACTCAGTCCACACTGACAACAAACTGCCTTTTATGCAGAATTCACGCTTTTGTGTATCTCCAGGCAGCTGACATGGTCGGTTCTACTTGCTGGCCCACCTGCAGGTGAAAGTGCCTTCAATCAGGGGCAGGAGTGTTTTCTGATTACTTCCTGTGGCCACAGCCAGTTGAGGAGCACTCGACTGCAACCTCAGTGTGGGAGGCACAGAACAATATACATTCATTCCTGTACTTGGTCATCTCGTCCAGCCAACTCCTGCCCAGGGACGGACGGGACAGCCATCTGGTCAAAGGGGATGCCAGGACTCAGCCAGCACCCCCTTACACACCAGCACCTGCTGCTTGCTCAGAGGGCCTGTGAAGGTTTTTATGAGCAAGGTTGCCTGGAAAGAGAGGACTTGTGAATTGGAATTTTGAAACTTCTTTTGCTTTGGGGGATCAACACATAACAACCAGACTGTTATTTGAAACTCATACATTTGACTTTCAAACACATTTTCAGGAATGCATCATGCATCCAAATGCAGTCCTGTCTGTCCATATGCTGTTACTCCCACGTGGATGTGACATGATCAGGTGAACAAGTTTAGTCCTGCGGCTGGTGAGTTTCCTGCCAAGTCTGAGCCTGTGTCTGCAGTGGGATAAAATGGCCAATTTGGTAACTGAGTTCTGCACGCCCCTGTGGTTTGGGAGTCTGATTAGAGAAGTACTGTTTGCTTTATTTGACAAGAGCAGAAATGATCTTCAAGGAAAATGTCTTGCACGTCTAAGCTCTAAGCAAAGGGGAGGTTTAAAAGCAAATGAAAAGTGACCCCATTGCATGGAGGACATATTTGACAATGATACATCTGATAAGGGATTAACTTCGGAAATATATAAAGAACTCATAAAACTTAACAAAAAAAATGGGCAAAGGACCTAAACAGGCACTTCTTCAAAGTGGACATACAGAAAGCCAAGAGACATATGAAAAGATGCTCCAAGTCACTATCAGAGAGATGCAAATTAAAATGACAAAGGTATCACCTCATACCTGTCAGAATCGCTACCATCAACAAATCAACCCATAAATGCTGGTGAGGAAGTGGAGAAAAGGGAACCCTAGTGCACTGCTGGTGGGAATGCAGACTGGTGCAGCCACTGTGGAGAACAGTACGGAGGTTCCTCACATTAAAAATGGAATGCAGACTGGTGCAGCCACTGTGGGGAACAGTACGGAGGTTCCTCACATTAAAAATGGAATGCAGACTGGTGCAGCCACTGTGGAGAACAGTACGGAGGTTCCTCAAATTAAAAATGGAACTGCTGCTGAAACCGGTTTGGCTCAGTGGATAGAGTGTCGGCCTGCAGACTGAAAGGTTCCAGGTTTGATTCCGGTTGCGGGCACATCCCCAATAGGGGGTGTGCAGGAGGCAACTGATCGATGTTTCTCATTGATGTGTCTCACTTTCTGTCCCTCTCCCTTCAACTCTGTAAAAAATCAATAAAATATATATTATAAAAAAATGGAACTGCCATTTGGCCCAATGATCCCACTTCTAGGAATATATCCTAAGAATCCCAAAACACCAATCAGAATATATGTACCCCTATGTTCATAGCAGCACTATTCACAATAGCTAATATCTGGAAACAGCCAAAGTGTCCATAGGTAAGATGAGTGGATAAAAAAGCTGTGGCACATTTACACCGTGGAATAGTATGGAGCTGTAAAAAAGAAGTATCTCTGACCCTTTGAGATAGATAGCATGGAGGGACCTAGAGAGTATTATGTTAAGTGAAATAAGCCAATCAGAGAAAGACAAGTATCTCATGATCTAGCTTCTATGTGGAATCTACTGAACAAAATACACTGACAAAATAGATCTAGAGAAGTGGAACAGACTGATGAATCTCAGAGGGAAGAGGGGAGGTGAGTGAGAAGAGGTTAACTGAAGAATTTGTATGCATAACCCATAAACACAGACAATAGTGTGGTGTAAGCCTAGGAGTGAGGGGGTGAGAACTGGGTAGACGTGGTCAATGGGGGACATCTGTAATACTCTCAACAATAGATTTAAATGATTTAAAGAAAAGTAGGGATTATATACTAAAAATATATAGGCAATTACCGACTTACATTTTGTATATGTACACCTTTTCTTGGTTTAGAAAGAGTCCAAGGTATGTTTCAATGCTCAGAGTTAAATTTGGTGATCTTCCTTTTTTTTTTTTAATCAAAGAACACTTAGGAGCTGCAAGGGGTCATCACCCCTCCTTTTTCTTGGGTGACCATGACCGGGTAAATGTGGGCCGTGGTCCCCAGTGCTTGGTTGTTACTAATCCGCACAAGGAAAGACTGTTGGCTTCCATGGAGGTGAATCACCCCAAGGGCTCAGACTGGCAGTTTGACCGAGGAAAACAGGCAGCCCTGGATCTACCCCTCTTTCTGCTTTTCCAGTGCTCACACAAATCAGATGCTTTCACTTATTCTGCAAATTAAAGAGTCACCTATGAGACTTTAGCTTGCACTGATTTGGTCCACATTCATTATGACTCCCTCTTTACAACCAGTGGGAGTGGCTGCTTTTCCTCAGCACGACTTTGTTTCAGGAGTTTTTGATCGTGCAAACCATCTCTAGTGGTTTCTTTTTGGATGCGAACGTAAACCGTTACCAATGGTAAATTTCACCCGTCTATTAAAAGTAACTCCTTATGTAACAATTGGCTGTAAGCACCACAATAGGAAGGATGTAAGTATTTATTTAATGTCACACTAAATTAGCTTGATCTATCCCCCTAGTTATTTCCTTTTGGAATGGTTGTTAAGCTCTTGCAGAATCCAACTGCGAGCCGCCCTGGGATCTTAAATAGCAGGCAGTTGAAATCGCTGAGCTTAGAAATCGAGAGACAGTGTACTTTCATGATATTTCATGGAGAATCCTAAGATCTCCATTTTCCCATCACTTTACTCCTGCTTCTGACCCAAATTATGTAACCAAACCATGAAGTCATGAACATCTTGTAACTTTCCTTGTGCGGATCAGGACCAGGTAGCACAGCATGAAATCCCCCCAAACTCTTTAAAACACTGTAAACTCGATGTACTGACCATCCTGTGTTGTGAGACACAAGAAGATACGCTAGTCAAGGGCACAGACTCTGAAGCCAGTCCGTTCTGTGCAGTGTTGGACTAGTTACTAAATCACTAATACTGTGTCTGTTTCCTCAGATGTGAAATGAGGACCACAACAATGGTATCTACTTTGAGAGGCTGAAATGAAATGTGAAGATGAAATGTCTTTAGGTATTTATGCTTTATTGAGAACAATGCTGGGACATAGTGAGTACTGCCTGAGTGTTCGCTAATAGCGTTTTTTACTTTTAAAAGGAAGTGAGTCGTTAGTGTGCCTGTGTCCCTTTCATGCCGTGCCACATGCATTTGTACTTCTCAGCTGACCTCATCACCCCACTCCAATAAATGCAGTGATTTATCATATCTGGTCTATAGTGAAACCGAAATTTAGCCGAGTTGGCATCTTAGCCAACTCTCCTTAGGGAAGGCTTGTCTTGAGGAGTATTCGTGGTTCCCAGAGATAGGATTTGAATTGTTCTCCTCTCAACTCAGCTAAGTGGATTATAATGTTCTGGATAACCAACTAACTGGCTCCAAATGGCTAGTTTCATTCCTCGCTCCATGATGGCCTTTGGGAGATGATGCAAAAGTATCAACATCTCACCAAACTGCACAAATAAATATTTTGATGGAAAGCTTTTCTGGCCCACATTTTAAACTAAGTAATACCAAACATAGGAGTACTGACAGTTCTTCAGAAAATTAAAGTGTGTTTTAAAATATTTACTGTGAATATCACATGGTTATAAAAGCTTCAAAATATGGTCATGGCATCTAATTTATGCAATAAAAATCCATTGTTATTCTTAGTATAACTATTATCATTTTTTAAGCAAAAACAAAACAATTGTCAATCCAAATGATGGGTAAGGAAATAATGCAATAGTTTACATTCAAATAAATTAAAGTGTTTTTAATGTTATAGGAATTACTATTATCAGAAAAATGCTTTAATTGGGCAAATTCCTTTTCTAGATATTACAGATAACACCATTTGATGTGTTTATCTTGAATTCATTTCAAGAGTCATCATTGACTTTAACCATTGCCTCTTAGGCAGTTCCAAATTTACAAAAAGAAATGTTGAACTATTAAGTTGAAAATTATTACACTAGGCTAATTTTAACACCACAAAGGACATTTAAACAAATCAAGGCACTTTGTAGCCATAGCGCTTTGTCTAGCTGTGACCCTATCCCATGTGATACCATATATAGCTGTTTTCTAAACACATCAGTAGAACTGAGGTTTTCTAATAACCGTGCTGCAGGCCATTTAGGGACCTCTCATGGTCAATGATACTCCAGATTTTCTCTTGGACTCACTGCTTTCCTAATGCTCAAGCTATGTGGGTTTAGTTGGAATGAACCCCACCACCAGTCCCCTGCATGTCGCTTGACTGCCTTGAGAAGATCACTGTATATCACCCAACTTCATCAGTGGCCATTGTGATTGGCTCAGCGATGGGCACACTAACCAATCAGGGCTAATGATGACCTTTGTTAGGCATTCTGAGAAATAAAATAACTTTTCCCTTTCCCTGTGTGAATAACCAAAAAAATAAAAAATAAAAAAACAGGAAGAAACACACACACACACACACACACACACACACACACACACACAACTTTCTCTCCTTAGAATGGAAATCTCTTTTGCTGTTGAATGAGTGGTAGAAAAATAGAGGTCTGGAAGTGTGGCATCATGTTGATAAGAAGAAAGGAGATACTGGAGGTGCTGGGTGATGGTGGTGGTGGGGTGACCAGCACCCTGTGGAACCTGTCTTAGAAGACAACCCCTTAGAAGCCAGCCTCTTTAGGCTGGAGGTGGAGAGACTTGAGCCCTAGGAACATACTGGGCACTTTTGGCTCAAGCTTTACTTAAACTGGTCAGAACCCTGAACTTTGCAGCTATTGAGTCAATACATTTCTTTTAACATTTGTCAGTCTGCATTGGGTTTTCTGTTCCTGTCAACAGAAAGAGCCCTAAACAAGGCAGGCAAAATAGCCTGGCATGGATAAGAACATTTGGGCCCAGAACCAGTATTCAGGAGCTCCATGGTGCTACCTCCTCTGTGATGGCAAATGGGAAGGAAATGAGCCACAGGCAGATTGTTGGCCAGTGACACAGACAGGTGAGAAGTTCAAGGGTCGCTTCCATGGAGATGCCAAGGAGGAAAAGGAAAAGAAGAGCCCAAAAGACATAGCTTTCGAGTTAGGTGTCCTGCTCAGGCACGCCAGAGAGGGGAGCCCAACCGGTCATCACTGTTTCTAAACAATGACTACAGAGCAACCAGGTGTCTGTGAATTAGAGGCTGCCTGATTCTCATAACTGGTTGGCAAGATAATTATAAAAGTTTTCCAGTTAATGGGAAAAAAATTGGTCATCAATGGAAACTACAGTCTCCATCTTTTAAAAAAGATTGCTTATTTTTAATGCTGATAAAATAGATTTACTTTGTAAATAAAAAGGTGGATGCTACACAATGGTAAAACATTTAAAAAAAATAACCACTGTATTTGTTCACTTGTCATTTCTGAGAATCACATTCAATGAATAATAATTTTGTTAAACTCTAAGGGTCACATTCAAATGTTTACCTTGATTTTAATATTAGACCTGAGATATTTCCATGTACTTCTCCTTATCCTCACATTACTGCTCTGCTTTGGTAATAAAATGGAAATGAAATAGAATGAGACCTGGGGGAAAGGAAAACATTTCTTTATCTTGTTATGAAAAAAAAAAGAATATTCTTTCTTTGTCCATTCTGAACTTAGAAATCTATTTTTCTATATAATACTGAAATATTTAACAATTCATAAAAAATTAAGCATTTACATTAAAATATAATTTTAAATACAGTCCTGAAACTTTTACCAGGAACCTTGTAATATATGGTGAATACACATGCATGAATACTAAAACAAGAAAAACCATTCAACATTCACATGGAAAAGCAGCATTACATACAATATAATAAATATCCAGGAAATCAAATCCACAAGTTGATCATTATTCTGATTTAGATTCTTTTTTTCAGTGAAGACTTTCTACACTGTTTGCATAAGTTATTATGATAACTTTACAAGTTAAACATTAATTAAAAACAGAATTTAACTAATCTGACTGCTGAAATAACACAACCCTCCAGGTTTTGCAGCATATTTTAAACTATAACACTTATAAAATTGATATTTTGGCAAGAAATACACACCCATATAACTAACTGCTCAATTAACTTCTTTTGCAATATATATACACATATAAAGTCAGAGTTGATAGTATGAAGAAAAACAGAAGCTAATATTATTTCTGAGATAATTTTATCGCCTTAGCTCTTGGGCTTTGGCAATATATGTCTTAAGTTTTAATATATATCATATAATTTAAAAACTGTATTTACAAAATATAAAACTTTTTAAAGCAAAATACTATACAAAATACTGTTTTTATACGTGTAAAGGGTGCTTTACCTCTAATTTCCCACATACTTTCAGGATTCCTCCCTCGGGCAGTAAATCAGAGCTGGGTTTTTAATAACAGCAGCTGGTCTACGATTACATTCCGAGGCTGAAGATCAAAGATGACTCAATACCCTATTGAGATTTATCTAGACATTCTCCTGATTGAAGTCCATTTAAAATCCAAATTTTACTAAATTCACTTTATTCAATGTTGATTCTTTCCTTTTATCACTAAACCTAGCAAACACCTTTTTTTTAGGAATATTGTATGACTTATGAAAATTCTCTTTCATTGCCTTTCTTTTGAAATGAAAGAAAGCACCCACCACTTCTGTTACCTTTTCAAGATCCGTTTCTATGCACAGACGTGTAACCTGATTTCTTCATCCGAGAGGCTGAGAGAGCCCTATGTGGTTTGGCTCAGTGGATAGAGCATCAGCCCTGGCACAGAGCTTCGATTCTGGTCAGGGGCACGTGCCCAGCTGCAGCCAGGATCCCCAGTTGTGGGCGAGCAGGAGGCAGCTGATCAATGCTTCTCTCTCATCAGTGATGTTTCTATCTCTCCCTCTACCTTTCTCTCTGAAACGCATAAAAATATATTTTAAAAAACCCCACAAAAAATGAACGCTGAGAGAATAAATGAGATTCACCTGTATGATACTGGCTGCTATAGGAGGTGTCTTTTAAAAATGGCTAACAGCCCCCCACCTTATTGAGTTCCATAACTGGGTCCCACAGTCCAGGATCTTATCCTGAAGATGGACCACGTCTTCTAGAGGAAGAGTCTTTCCCTTTCTTGTTTAGGAGGCAGATTATCTTCCTTGCATGTCACTATATATACTAGTATATATTTCCCAGATCACCAAATTAGGAGCCCCAAACTCGTAGAATTCTCCCAAATTCACATGCTCAGTGTGTGATTAGACACCAACCAGGAAAAGGGAACTCTAGGAGGCCCCAGGACCTGGGGTTTCCAGGGAGAGTGGACTTCACTAGCCCTGCAAAGTGGCCCTCCACTGTGGTCCGTGAGGAGTGCTGCCGGCGGCTGGACGGGGCGGTTACTTGCAGGTGTGGACGTCAGTCATGCTTTCACACCGCCTGCAGCGGACATAGCAGCACCAGATAAACTTGCACTCGCACCTCTCCACGTGTCTGACCACGTGGGTGTTGTAGCCTCGGCCACAGCAGAGGAGGTTGCAGCCACCCGCGCCCTCCGACGTGCGGTTGCACTCTCTGCCCTGTGTCCCCGGGATCCCGATCTTCTTGTCCTCCACACAGTAGTTGGGAGACTTGTGGATGTAGAGCAGATCCTCCTTGTGGATCGGTACTTTTCTCTGGCCCTTCTCTCTCCTGCGCATTTTCCTTTTTATTTTGTCCGAGACTTGAACGCTGTGTTCATATTTATCCTTCAGGAAATGGCCAATCTTCTCAAAAGAAGACATGGTTTTCCAGCAGGTTTTCACCGCACAGGAGCCAGACACTCCATGACAGCGGCAGTCTACAGACATCAGTTTGGCCACAGCCTGAAATCAACAGGACCTGTGTTAAATATCAATCATAAAGTGTGTTTTACTCAATAATGGAAGCAAACTCACCTTATCACTTCACTTTCTGGGTCTGTTTCCTCCTGTACAAAAAAACGGGTGGATTTGAACATAAAGGATCTGCCAGACTGCTTAACGTCCAAATGTTTTGTCCTCCTCTTGACCTTAGCAAACCTTTCCAAGTCAAATTTAAGGTAGTGGGCCAGGCTAATATGGTTATTAGAGATTGCCTGAGGTAACACAGGAAAACGACTTTTATTCTCGATATCTTGTTTAATTTGGGGTGTGGGGATGTTCACACATGCCTCCATGTTCCTGATACATTTAGCATCTTGCTACTCAGAGTATGGTTCGTGGACCAGCAGCGCCGGTATCACTTGTAAGACATGCAGACTCTCAGAATCCGAATCCACATTTTATTTTATTTAGATCCTCGGTGACCCATAGGCACATTAAAAGTTGAGAAGCACTGATATAGGGAAGTCATCCTCAACTCACATTGTGCATGGAAATGTCTGCGGAACCTTACAAATAGCCGATGCTCAAACCCTGAGATTCGGATTTCATCGGTTGAGGTGGGGTCCAGGTGTCGGTATTTCTACAAAGTGGTTCGGGTGATTCTAGTGCGCTTCAAGGAAAGAGACCTATTGACTGAGTCGGGAGATCTTAAGTCTGTAAAGACTGGGCAAAAGAAGAAGGGGCCAAAGAGTGTGATTTTTATAGAAAATCCTTCCTCTCTTCTGGAAAATTGATTCAAAACATATGTCATATTCTCGATGGATCAGTAGCACCATCCTAACATAGAAAGGAGATAGTATCTACATGATTTTTTCAATGCTATGTGCTGAGATTTGTGTATACAGACCGAGAAATAAAATGAGATTGCATAGATCTGCAAGAGCTCACCACCTGGCACACAGTAAGGTCTAAATGAATGCCCCCTCTCTCTGAAGAAGGTACGGTAAGAGTGGAGATCAATTTCAAAAGGGGCTGACAGTGCAAAAAACAATATAGAAACTTAAAAAGTGTTAGGTCTTATAGACCAGGCTAGTCAGCACAGCTTCCTTCAATCTCCAGAGGATGGCAGAGCAGATTAATAAATTGTCAGAGCTAGCTGTAGAGTTGACGTCTGTCAACATGCTAGGTAAAGGAAAAATTTGATCTACCCATTCAATAACTTGGAAATTGTGTGTGTAAGCTTACCCAAGAAAGGAAAAATCTCACAGCTTAAATCCCACTTACAGATCTTATCCAAACTATAACATGACAGGGCTTTATACTTTGCTATTCATTTTGTACCAAACATGACATTGATATGTTTGTAGGATGTTATATTTCCTAACAAATTAACCAAAGTTTCTGAACTATCTAATGAGACAGAATATTTCAAACATATTATAATATTTGCAACTTGAATGAGAGCATACGGTATTGATTTATGCAATATTTGATACATCTGACTGGTGTTTAAAATAATAAACAGAATAGTATTTTAAACCCTGTTCTTTATAGACTACAGCGCACGTGTTCTTTTTGAACTCACAAAAGTGAGAAGTTAATGGACAAGTCTTCTTACTAATTCAGGCAAAAAGGTATCTTTCAATGATATGAAAGCAAAAAGTATGGCACACAAGCTTATTAGGTCAAATTTATGGCATTTGGTATTCACAAAGCCTTCAATTCTTTAAAATGTTGAAATTAATGCAACCTGTCTACTTCTGTTCAGATTTTAAGTGCCCTAAGGACATGGGGGAAAAAGGGCTCAACCAAAACTAGGTAATAACAAAACAAATCGCCCTAAGAAAGCCAAAAGTCCAAGGATTACATTTATGTGTTTAAACCTGATCAGCGTTCCTTCCAGTCATCACCCCGTGATTTACAGCTGCCCTTGGCTCGGTGTCATGACTGAAAAGCTGACTTTTTCTTTTATTAACCAGTTCAAATATCATTTTGCAATTTGCAAAGCATAGCAGACAGAGTAGATTCTCTCCAAATATTTAATCAATAACCAGTCCAACTCACTTAAACAGTTTTAATTCATTCTCTGTTGGTAATCTGAATTGGGAGGCAGTAATAAAAACCACCTTTTTAAAACAAAAGAGTCACTGCTGGGAGGTCAGTGGTATTGGAAGACCTTGATCGGATACCACTGTCAGCCCACAGCAGCCGTAGCCCATAAGAGCGACACGCTACTTTATGGGTTTGGAGGAAAAAGAGACTGACTTTTAAATTCAATGGTATAACCTGCAGAATTTCTGTCAAAATTTGAGGGGAATTTTCCTGCCATAGGAAACTAGCCCTGTTAAACATCTGGAGTTAAATATAACGTTTTAGGAGTAACATTTTAAAGAACTTATATTTGATTACCTTTTCTATTCTTTTTCGTATAAAAAAAGAAATAGTGTTTTTGTCTTACATACATATATTTTAGATAAGAATGATAAATTTCAAAGAGAAGAATCCCAATAATTTGACATGCAATGTAAGTGATTATATACCCATAATACTATAAGGAAGAAACTTGGACAATAGAGATTAAAATAAAGCAACTGAATCACCACTACAAGAATTTGATGAAAGGCAGAGTTCAGTGGCAGACACACACACACACACACACACACACACACACACACACACACTAGAGCTTAGTGCTTCTCAGAGCACATTTCCATAGATGATTTTACTTAATTTAGTTTTATAGGAAGAAATGTAGATAGTTATGAACATGTACTTATTATTCCAATTTTACAGAAAAATAAACAGTGTGGCTAAGATAGTTGTTATTCATAAGAAAAGCTTGATGATACATGATGTAAAATCTTTGTATGAAGCTGTATCATTTTAGTAAAAGAGAGAAAAACCTAACTGGAAAATGGAAGTATATTTAATAAAATTGCATGAACTTGCAAAAACATATTTTGGAGATTTTCAGCAAGTATTAATTAATGTTAATAGCTATTCTTCAGTGACAGCATCGTCATTTTGGGGAGAACAGGAAAAGTAAGAGAGTAGCAACTAAATGAGTTGTGTGTGGTTATGAGAAAATTCCTTTCTCTACTCTAGTTGAGTTGTTAAGGTTTATAACGATATTAACAGAGGAATGTTTTGTTAACTATTGCAAACAGATGTGCACATTTTGGTGGAATATTTTTAACTATGGGAGAACAATTAGGAAGGGAACATTTAATCTACTGGGCTCCTTCATGTTAAATTTTGGTTTGATACATTTCTAGTAAAGTGATATAAAAAATGTATCATTAATGTTTAAAAGTAAAATTAGAAAATGTTTGAGAAGTGGTCTAAGGAGTGATTGGTCCCACAGTTTTGACTCAGGCTGTGATTTTTTTTCAAAATATTGCTCGACACAAACTTCACAGAAATGACCAAAAGAACTATTGTGAAACATTTTGTGATGTGCATTTCATTTTGTCAATATGATTTGTTTAAGTCTTGATGAAAACTGTAACATAAGATTGGATGGGTGTAGGTAGAGTATCTATTCCTCTGACCCCTTTCATGCCATTTAGTCCAAAAATATACTTGAATCTGCTGAAAAGCAAAACACTTATGTGTTGTTCAAGTACTTATAAATATTCTTGAAACAGGTCAATGAAAATTTGGGGTTGGGCCCTTCCCACTTTTTTGAGTTAGTCATCATAAAACAAATTATGGGGTAGAAAAGCTTAAAAGTTTATGAGGTGAACATGGGAAGAATGGAAATATTTTAAGCACACCAAAAGAAATACCCATAAATATTCCAAGTCACATTATTCCCAGAAGTTCTGCCCCTGGAAGACATCACATCATTCTGTTAGCCAATCACCATCCGGCAACATTATTCTTGGAGTCATAACTTTAGGAATGGTGTCAGAAACCAAGTGGGAATTTAAGGTCAGCGGTTAGAAAATCATCTATCCTGCTCACAACACTACTAAGCGCCAGTACCCACATTTCTCTGAACGCTTTTCGACATTTGGAGTTTGGGATTTTGAGACTAGGGAAATCAACTCAATTGAATGCAGACCTTGAACTTGACTCAGAATGTGCCTATAATTTAAAACCCTTTTTGACAGTATTGAAAATGAAGTTGATTGTTCTTCCATGTTAGATAATAACCTGGAAACCTGGTTTGTTGTTGTTGTGGTGGTTTTCATTATTTTGGCCACCAAAAGAAAGAAAAATACAAAAATGCTTTCAATTGTAATACTTTATGAGAAAAGACCAATAAAAACACCAGTGTAATACCTTCAAAATATCCAGGTAATATTTTTTAATATTTTAAGTTTATATCTATTTCAGTGATTTTCAACCCTTTTCATCTCATGGCATACATAAACTAATTACCAAAATTCCGCAGTACACCAAAATATATAGTTTTAGTCTATCTGACAAGAAAATAGGTATAATTTTGATTCATTCACACCAGACAGCAATTGTGTTGGCTGTTGTCATTTTGTAACAATTGATAATCTAAGGGAATAGAGGTCAGTGCCCCTCACTAAATAGTCAGGTATTGAATGTTTTAAAAACTCTTGCAGCACAGCAGTTGAAAATCGCTGATCTAGGCTAACGTGAAAAAAAATTAGTAGAGGAAGTTTAATTTACATAAAATGTTTATAATTGTATAAACAGAATTGTTTTCTGCATAATTAAAGTAATAGCAAAAACCTAGAAAATGTGAGGAAATAGTTTTTTGCAAAAAAATTGATGCTGAATAGTTGTATACGTTTAATAAAATTAGAATATAAAAACTAGCTTAAGATCCAAGTTAATAGTTATAAAAGCAAATATTGTTACATAATTTAAAAATTCACACAAGATGGAATAAAACTCAATAGTTGCCTAATGTTACTAATAAAATACATTTTAGAGACTTTAAGACATTTCATATGTTCAGAGATGACTTCATTCAAGAGATCACAATCTGAGTTTCTGAGTTTTGTTTACTGGTTGAAAGTTTTAAAATCTCTAACAATTTATTTGACAAATATTTAAGGTTTAAATTAATAATAAACATTATCTAATTGTTTTCTTATTTTTTAAATATATTCATTTGACTTACCTTGATGCTTTTTTCTTGCTTAACTCAAGTTTTAAAGAATATATGTTAACTACATTTAACCTCTTTTATATTAACATTAGAAATGATTAAAAATTTCTTTACTAGATAATATTTAAATTACAGCAAAAACGAATTATTTTGTAAATATAAAACTTTAAGGAAAAGATACACATTCATAACTATGGTGTTAAGGAAGAGTGACTTTATGAGGCAAATTAGCTTTTAAAATTATTAAACAAAAACATAAAAATTTTACCAAATTATTTACTAATTTCCGACTTTGCAATTTTTAATTGAACATTTAAGTTGAATTGAAATTTCAAGTTTGAATTTTATGTGTTACAATGATAGAGTTACTGAGCTTTCTGTTTTGTATTTTTTAGATATATTGATTTCAGAGAGGAAAGGAGAGGGAAAGAGATAAAAACATCAATGATGTGAGAGAGCATTGATTGGCTGCCTCCTGCATGCCTCTCATTGGAGATCGAGCCTGAAACCCAGGCATTTGCCCTGACCTGGAACTGAGTCCTAACCTTCTGGTTCATAGGTTAACACTCAGCCACCGAGCCACACGAGCTGGCTTTGTATTTTACACCAAAGTGGTTAAGTAAGGAAACTGGCTGAGGCTCCCAACTGTTCTGGTGGGGTTCCACTTGTCCACTTTCCAAAAGTGTGAGAAAATGCAACATACACTTCAAATATTCATGAAAAATACTGAAACTTGTTTTAATTTATTTCAGGAGAAGGTAGCAGATTGCAATGATACTTTGGGACTTGTACAGGTGACTGGGTATTTACAGTAGCATCTGATGTGTGCTGATATTCCTGTCCTGAAAAGATTATTATAAGATAGAAAATACATATTCATTAAAATTTTTTTGGCTGTTTTAGGAAAGTCACTATTAATTGCCAAGTAATTCAACTGGTGTTGAACTCAAATTTTATGTGTCAATATTTATTATGGTAAATATATAAAAGTTAAATTAAGCTATAAATTTATTCCATTTTAAGAAAACCTAGTATAAAAAGGCCAGAATCATAAAAGAGGTTGATTAGATGGTGGTACTTCAAATGTGCTGCCTGCTGAAATATATCTATATTTTCAAATATCCACATATTTAATAGATCTAGAGCTTCTTTACATTTATCTGTAGTTATCAATTTTACAATTGATCTACATAGCTTTAAATAAAATAAAGATTCCCTTTTAAAAACTGCTTTAAAAAACATATTAGTTAAGAACTGTGTATTCCAAATGTATTTAAGAATGTTTGCTAGAGGAAAGTAAGAGCAAAGCAGGCAACAGGTTGAGGGGCCACTGCTCACTAAAGTAGATGTAAAAAATAATCCGAGTCCAATCAGGAAATCCGATCCGGTCCCATAAGAAAGGCAGGTACTGTAGCTCTTACTCAGGCTCTGCCCCTAATCAACTAAGGGGGTGGGACCAAGGAACCCAACAGGCACGTACTTGTACCTCCATGATTTTATAATCAGCATTTGAGGCATAGGAAGTACACAGTCACAAATACATTCTACAGCCAGACTGAACTCCCATTAGATGGAGAACTTCAAACTAAATCAATGCGGTCAGGACACATCGTATAGAAAGAAACACATATGTCTAGAACTACAGTCATACATACACAGCAAAACATAATATACATACATATACACACATGTATTTCTTAGACTGCAGGTACGATTTGTTTCTAAACCATTTGAACAGGTTCATGCACAAGTGTCGTCCTTGTAATATGTACCTAAAAGCAATGAGTTTCATGCCATTTCCTAATACATACCTGCCTTCCAGCTTCGTTGTTGTGAAGGTTCATTGCTGACAGCGCTTTGCTTTCTTTGCCCGTGGTGTTTCTGATGGGGAAGTCCAGGAACTTTCTGCTGAACCACATGCCATACTGGACGTCGTCGGAGCAGCCCCCCCAGTGCCAGCCTTCGCTGGCCGAGCCGCCGTTCTGCAAGGTGGTGTCACAGGAACACTCCGTCATGTTGCCTGCACTGCAGGACCTGGTCACAGCATGCACCAGGCCCGCAGCCATCACCGCATAGATAAACGCTGTTTCCTTGGTGCCTAGAACAAACCGTAAATTGCTAAATGAAAGAGGCATACCACTCTCTGTTTATGTTCATAACAGAGCCTCCTACTCATTTCTCTTGTCAGGGAAGGGATTTTCCAATGGCTTCCAGCGGATGCTTTAATGAGCGCATGTTTTGAAAGGATGATTTCCTAGTGTAGTCTTTTAAGAAAGCAGCAGTAATTTTGACTATCCCTTCACATATTAGTTATCATTGTTGTCAGACCAAAATATGCATAAAATAGGACATTTATGTCGGCACTTAGTTCAGTGCCGAATAGACAATCAAAGCCCAATAAATACATGTCAAATTAAAAATCCTTTGCGTGGATACCGTAAGTGGTATGCAATGCCCCCAAAGAGTCCAGATTACCTTTTTTAAAAAAAATTTAAAATGTGTTCTCACGAAACATAAGTTGAAAAATTTGGTGCAGTTTTGTTCCCATGAGTAATACCTATCAGAAAACAAGTTAAAATTAAACCGAGACCAAAGCCATTAGGTGATAAATAACACAAGTTTAATTTCACATTAGGCTCTCTTTAGAATATCGTGAAAAACAATCCTGATATTAACATGAAACAATTATACATTTTATACGGTACTAGCTAATCCTTTTACAGGCTTAAAGATAGTTAAAACGAAAGACAATTGAAATGTCACCAGCAAAAAATAAAAAACACAATTGTTACGGGAAATAATTGAATATGTATTTAGCGCACCAGCAATAGCGTTTGGGCTAACAGCTTTGAAAACCAAAGGCCCACGAAAGCACCAATAAAACGGACTAAAAGGGACTCCGCAGGCGGCTTTTTTGTTCCTTTGGAGATGTTTAGGTTGGAGTAGAAACAACTTCGCGCCGCGTCCAATAAACCCTTTCAACAGCTGATGCCTCCGCATTTCAGCAACTGGGAAGGACACGTCCTTTTTATTTTGCCCCGTAGGAAGTCGGGCCCCTTCGGAAGGGCGTGCCGGCCGGAGCGCAGCGGGGCCGAGGCCGAGCTGGGGGGCGCCGGTGTCGGAACCGGGTGGGGAGGGGTCAAAGGTGCAGCGAGAACGGAAACAAATGTGAACAACGACGAGTCTTCCAGCGCCCAGGTCCTAAAATCCCCTGCATCTTCTAATGTTCCTGCGACAACCCCGACTCCGGTTTCTGGATCCTTACCGAGCCCCCGCACCCGGGAGTGGACCTGGACTCACCGCAGCGTCCCGCCCGCGGCTGAGCGCAGAGGAGGGCGAGCGGAGCGCCGCGCTCGGTGAGCGGCGCGGTGGGTTGTCCGAAAACGACCCCTCTTAAAAATCGCCGTTATTCCGTCCACCCCGAGCCCCAAGGAGCCGACACACGCGGCAATCAGCCGCTGGTCCGAGGCCCGGCGCGCAGCGGAGCTGCTCAAATGCCAGCAGAGGCGGCCGCAGCATTCCCTGCCGCCGACATCATGTTTCTCCAGCTGGTCCCCCAGGTAGGGGGGCGCCGCGGGCCCCAGGGGTCGGCGGGGTTCAGTGTCAGAGTTTTTCCTCCACTCCAGCCGGGCCCAGCGGGAAGGAGGAAGAACTGCGGCTCCCGGAGCCAGGCTCCGGACCTGGGGCATCCCCCGCTTCCCCCCAATCCGGGACCGCACCTGCGCCCGGGGCCCGGCTCCCAGGGCCCGTCCACGGAAGGACCTCTTTGAGGTCTGACTCAGAGAGCGGCGGGACCGCACAGGCACCGTCTATTTCATTTCGCAGGAGTTGGGGGAGCTGTCGCCCCCGTCCCGCGCCAGCCCCGAGGGCCCGGGGACTCACCGCTGCTCAGCTCGTAGCCGAAGAGGGGGCCGGCGGCCGAGGGCGCGGCGGCGACGCGGCAGTCCCAGCGCTCGCGGCGGAACTGGCTCCGGCACTCCTGCACGCCCAGGCGCGCGCCCTCGCGGATGCTGGGCAGCAGGTAGGGCTTCCTCTTGCACAGCTCCTTCTGGCGGCTGGTCAGCGGCAGGTTGGCGCAGCCCAGCTTCTCCGGGACCCCAAAGGAGGCTATGCCCAGCCACCTGTAAGAAACCAGAAACCGCCGCCCCCTCCTTGCACATCGCTCGTCTGCTCTCCTCCCCGATCCCAGATGTTCCCCCCCCCCCCCCCATTTAGCTCACCCGCCCGAAGGTCATCGCCCCTAGTCCCCTCGCCTTGGCTGAAAGTTCCCCGAGGCTGGGCACCCCGTGTGCCACCTACCCCGTGCCCCCCACACTCACATCCAGTTTCCGTGGGCCCCGCAGGGGAACAGCGCGAGCAGAGCTGCCCACAGCGCGCACAGACGGGACAGTCCCAGGAGCGCCGCTCGGTCCATGGCCCCCGCATGGATTCCCGCAGCCCCAGCCGCTCCTTTTCGGCCCTCCCCGCCCAGAGGCCCGCCAGGCCAGAGGTCAGCTCCCCAGCACCAAGCTCTCCCTCGCTCTCTTCCTCCCTGCAGACAACATAAAAAGAAGGCCAGACGAGAGGGGCTCCCAGCGGCCTCCCCTCCCTCGCTGGGAGCAGCGTGCGGAGGCTGAGAAGACAGCTCGAGGCTCTCCTCCTGCGCCCCGCTGGAGACGTGCGGGAGATGCGGGAGCTGCCCTCGCCTTCCAAGGTGAGAAGCTGCTGTTGATGTAGCTCTGCCTCCATCGCCCCCGGGGCTCCCCTCCCCTCTCCTCCCCTCTGGCCGCGCGGGAAGCCTGATTGGTCCAGCCGCCGCCCCGCACTCCCCGTCCCCAGACCTCGGGCTCCCATTGGCGGAGAGCGGGCTCCGCGGGGGGCGCCGGGCCGCAGGTCTCCCGCAGCGCGTGCAGACCCTGTGAGTTCAAGACCTTTCCTCCTCCGGAGCGGGTTTCTTCGGCTCGAGGGCAGCGAGCGCAACTGAGGGCTGATGGGGGCGCTTCTGTCTGAGCAGCCCTGGGCCTGGGCTGGGGCGGGGTGGAATGGGAGATGTTTTCGTTCCACCCATCCCGTTGATTTTGGATTAATTACCCGCTGGGTGGAGCGGCTGGAAAGTCTCACTGCCCCCGTTCCTTTCCTCTTCTGCACCTCACAGGAGAATCATCTTTTTGAGTCAGAGTTGGTACCAAACAAGTTGACCTTTCAACACCCTGCTGGAGATCCCATTGCGTCAAGAAGCTTTGGAGGACAGGAGGGGGCGGGGGGGTGTGCCTTCTGATGGGGACCCACATCGTCTCTGCAAGCACTCATTTTTAGCGAAAGGAAGGATGCAGCCTAGCCTCTAACCTGCCACATTCAACCCGTGTTGGGTGATTTCCTTTCCCCGGTTTGTCTTCTATTCCCCATCCTTGAAAGCACTGTCGGAAGATGGAAGGGCAAGAAAGGATGAGTGAAAGCTGTCTGAAGGGCTCTAGAATATTGGGGAGCTGTGTCCTGACCTTCTGCCCCAGTCCACATTATGGCTTTCGTGGACACTTTGGGCAGGGCTACAACTGAAGACAGATTTTAAAAACATACCTATTAAACACCTACCATGTGGCCTGGAAGGACGGTGGGACATTAGAAAGACAGGATCCCTTCCCTCAAGGGCACCAACCAGCCATGGAGAGGAGCCTAGAATAACATTGTAGAGAGCAAAGCAGAGTCTGAAACCCAACCAGGTCCTCGCTGGAGCCAAAGAGGACCCGGAGGCAGAATGTCATGGCGCCTGGCTATTCAGGAAGGTTAGTTTGCCCGCACTCTGCAGTCTCTGGGGAGCTCTGAAGGCAAGCAGGACACCCTTAGCTGTGGCAGGGGAAAGCCCTGCCTCCCCTAGCAAGTGACAGGAAATGTTTTGCAGTGGTATCACCTGCTCCTCAGAGGACTTATGAAATGTTTGTAAATTCTGTGGCGAACAGAACAGCTCAGTAGGTGCCAAAATCCAGACTTAACCAAATAAAAGATCTTATTTGCTCGATCTTCTATATATATAAAAGGCTAAGGGACCTTTTGTCCGACTGGCCTGTAGGTATGATGTGCACTGACCACCAGGGGGCAGACGCTCAATGCCGGAGCTGCCAAGCTGTGTTGGCTTTGCAATGGTGGTTCATGGGTGATGCACCCCGAAACCAGAGAAGAGGGAGCCCAATTACTCATGGGGCCACACAATTCCACCAGACTATGGGACCCCACCTTCTGGAGGGACCCCACTCACTCCACAGATGCCCACTGAACCATGGCACCGCCCCAGGGGCAGCAGGCCGGGGAGGGACAGCAGGAGGTTGGCTCCAGGGTGTGTTGGGCCCCGCTGGTCACCTTCCAATTTATTTCCTTTTAATGTGCACGAATCAGTGTACAGGGTCACTAGTCTTCAAATAAAGGATTTAATTTGCTGCCTATCTTCTTTATCAGCCCAGAGCAATAAAAGCTCACTGAAATCCCCCTCCTATCTATCCCATTCATTCCTTTAGTCAACAAATATTTATTGAGTGAACACCGTGTACTAGCAAGCCACATTGTAATTTTTAGAGTCAAGTTGATGATAGGGTGTAGTTACTGATTTAGAAATATTTTGGCGCCTGGCTAGTGGCCTCTCTGAAACTCAGAGCCTTCATCCAAGCACACTTTATTCTGTGAGCTTCCCAGAAGCGTCCTGGAGGATTCACTGCTGTACCACCCCCCCCCCCGCCCCCCTGCCCTCCGCTGGGCCCAGTGCATGAGATCCTCGTTTATTGAGTGAATTAACATGATGAGGAACATTCTGAGCAGATAGCTAAGTGGCTGAAATGATGAAACTAGAGAAGTGATTGCTTTGTCAGGGGACTGGAGGAGGGAGGAGAAAGCAATCTTGGGACTGGGAGAGTAGAGAATATTAATACTCTAGACTGATTTTAGTGGGAGATGTTTTAAGGGAGGTGTGTGTGTGTGTGTGTGTGTGTTTAATTGAAAAAAATATATTGAGCCTCTATTGTGAGTTGAAAAGTGAGGAATAAAACATCTATGCTGAAGTGGAGTTCTCAGTCTGGTTGCCAAGACAGAAAGTGGACAGGCTATTACAGTACAGCGTGATAAACAGTAAACCACGTAGTGGGCTTACTTAATCTAGTTTGGGAGTGGGGGTCCCTTGAATGCTGCCTTCATTATTTCTCTAGGAATCCAGCACTATCTAGACAGGCATTCCAATAAAGCATTTAGCGAACTCAGAGTATTCTGTTCCTACAGTCTAGGAAGACGAGGCCAACCATTTCCAAATCCAAGGCACAGCTTCGGGGCCTGAGTGGTGCTGTTTCTCTTGTGCATAATCTAAGGCCGTTGGGGCATTCTGATCCTTCTAAACAAAGGGGGCTTATCTTCAGGAGCTGATGCAGCTGGAGAAGTAGGCTTTTTACTAAATGGACAGATATTTGAGTGCCTACTTTGTGTGAGCATGATGAATGTTCACCCACTGAGACCTTTGTAATGCTCCCAGAGTTCCTTCTTATTTTCTAGCTCTGTCCCTATCTCTTCTCCAGTTTTCTCTAGTCTTCTTCAGTCTTCTCTCCCTTCTCCTCTCCTCCCTCCCATTCCCTCTCCTCTCCTCTCCTCTCCTCTCCTCTCCTCTCCTCTCCTCTCCTCTCCTCTCCTCTCCTCTTCTCTTTTTCTCTCTCTCCAAACACACATAAACACACATTATATATAAAGAAATGAATTTGAAAAGATTAAGAAACTTGCTCAAGATCACTCAGCTAGTAAGTAATAGAGTAAAAAAAAAAATCTTAGTTTAGGAGTCTTATTCTTTACACCATAGCCTACTGCTACATAATCTGAATCAAATTCTTTTTTTTTTTTTTTTGCCTAATCAAATTCCTGATCACTGGGCCTCAGGGTCTAAATTTCTCTTTTGCATCCCATGGTTATTTATAACACAGTTCATAGATATCTCCATTAGTCTTGTGTTCCCTGATAATAAACCAAATGCATATATATTTTCATTTTATATATATATATATATATATATATATATATATATATATATATCCTCCATTGTGAGTTAGAAAGTGAGGGATAACACTGAGCTAAATGGTAGGGGAGTGCACAGCCTGGGTGGGTCTCCTGAGGAAGTCTCTCTGAGGCAGATGGCGGCCTGCATGTATGCCCTTTCACCCCACCCCTCCCTGCTGACTATTGTCTATGGGCTGAGAGGACCAGGAGGAAGAGCACCGGGATGACTTGGGTGGCAATTAACTTCAATTTTGACCCTTAGTTGCCTCATCTTAGTTGCCTGATCAAAAACTTCCTTTTAGTTCTGAACCTCTGACGGAGTTCCCATAGATATGGGCACCTGAAGCTTAGAAAACATTGCATCCCACAGTAAGCATCAGCTCACAGAGTGCGCCCTCTCTCTCTCTCTCTCTCTCTCTCTCTCTCTCTCGACTGCATTGACTAGTGGCTTTGCACTCCTAGGAAGAGGAAAGCCTAGGCATTTTCAAGGGTTTGTCTACCTGTGAGAGGGACCCAGTTCTCAGGCGGCACAGGCTAACGTTTTCTGGCCCCCATCTTGTATCTTCAGTTCCACTTTTGTTTTGTGTTTCAATTAAAAATAAATTACTTTAATTGCAGAAACCTCTTTAAATGGTTGGACTTTAAAGTGTATTATAATATTGTCAGGTCATATGACATTTTATTTAGAGGACAAAGGCAAATGTGACCTTATAGATACTTTATCCTGGACTATGAAAGTGAGGTGCTCTTTCAAAGTCTTTTCAGAAACAGTGGTTCATCTCCACTATCACTGGTGAGGCTGTGCGCTTTATTGAGACTGGAGAAATAAAGTAAATAAGGGGTCAGATCCAAACACAGACACGGCCACACATGTTAGATTGTTAACTTCTTCAGCAGCAAGCAGGAGCCCCCTTTTTGACTTATTATTTTTGACTTCATATTTGGAAAGAGGGCAAAATATTAACTGGCCAGTAGAATATGATCTGATGCTTCCTGTGCAATGAAAACTCCAAGTGCCCATATCTATAAGATGTGGCAGAGGCCATGCCATTCCTTGTTCACAGATAGGAGTTGGTATAACATCTCATGATAAATCCAAATACCGTGATTAGTTCGATGAAAAAACACCCTGTGAGTCAACATTGGTACCGGTTACTGAAGCATCCTTAATTCCACAAAGACGACATGTACTTGAACTTCTTTTTCTAGCAGGGGTAAGGTGTTTGGAGCTATCTTCTAGGAAAGAATATTTAGGAGGGGATATTTAGGCGAGCCAGATTTCAAGCGTATTTCTTTGACTCAAAGGAGCTCTCTCGAGGGATTGCATCAGTGCGGTGTCATCTCTGATCATCTGGGCTAAGAGAACCAGATAAGTAGCTGGCCAGCCATAAATTGCGTTTCCCACTCAGGACATTTGTAGAGTGTTAGTTGTAGAACCCAGAGGAGCCTGTTCCTTCTGGTCGTTTTCTCTCAGTCCCTGGGAAACTCAGCAAAAAGTCTGCCTGCACAGATATGCCTTGGACTCTGCCTCTGGCAGTCCATCAGAGGACGAGACTTCTAAGGGGCTGTTGTAAGAATTTCTGCTGCAGATCACAGAGACTTATGTACTGGAAACTGATACCAGAAGCACCCCAGCTGGTCTTAACTCCCATGATAGAACAGAAGAGCAGAGGTGACTTTTTACATAACTGGGTCCCCATCCATTCTATTTTAAATTCCACCTGGATGCTACCAGTGTGGAACAGAGCTCAGGCTCACAGCCACGGGCTCTCGGGCAGGGCCAGAGAATGGCATTCTGGATGTCCTGCTGTCCTTTGGTGGCCGAAAAAGCCTGCAAGAATAAAGTCTTGGAGCACCCGAGGAGATACCAGTGACAGAAAGAGCAGGAGTTGGAAAAGAATACTGGCTTGCTTTTACAATTTCCACAACGACAAATGTGAAACTGTTTTGTTTACTTGTCCTAGAAATTAAGATGGAAGATGCCTCATAAAGTGTTAATAGAAAGTGGCTTATCTCTGGTGGCATTTATACGGATTGTGCAACCTTTTTGGAATGGAGGAATAAAAGTAAACCACAATCCTTGACAAACAAGAGTGGTCACTGTTGCCTGAGAGCACAAGTAAGCAAACGCACAAAGCTGAAATACAAGAGGAGTGTTGAATCTCCCAGTATCCTTTTCAAAAACAATTTTCTGAATTTTGTAAAACAAAATGATTGTCAATTTTGATAAGTTGTGAAGAAAACAACTTCAAAAGCCTAACATTTAACTTCTTTTAGACTGTTATTTTTGAAGTAAAGTTTTCTTTTATTCTGTTTTACAAAAATGGAACAACCTGACATTTTAAAGGGGAACATTCTGAGGGAAAAGTCATTTAGAAAGAATTTCTTGTGTCCTCCTTAGTCTAACTATTGGTCTGCATAATTAGACTTAGTTGTTGTGATGTAATAAATGTACTTCTGCCAGTAAAGCACCCCAAATCAGCGGATGCTGAAATTGCTTTTGCATTCGGGGTTGCTGTTCATATGTTTAACTCTTGGCTGTTGTCCTCATTATGGGTGGAGCATGTCAAAGTGGAGTTTGTTAAGTCTGGCTAGGCAGCAAATACCAGCTGGCATGCACTTATGTCTCAATCATCACAATGAGGTGAATCACATTTAAACTTGACTTTATTTCTTTTTTCACGTTCTTGACTGAAATCTTGAGTGATTTCTTATTTTCTTCTCCCAATAGATGACAAATCTCCAATTCAATTGGAAACACCTTCAAATCAAGGAGTATGAGTAATTCTTTTGCAACATGTCCGCCCCCCCTCTCCCCCCCATTGTCTACAACAAGTCTGAGTGTGTAGTTGACATTCAATAATTATTGGGTGATCGTTGTTTGAACAGACAAGGAATCTCTCCTATGAGTGGAATCAATGAAGCATTAAGTTGAGAGCTGTCAGCGGTGACTTAATCCTCTGACTTGCCACTTTTCAATTGGAAGTTCGCCATGACTCGTACCTAGTACATGGCGTTCGTCTGTGCCCCATAATTGGCACCAGTTCCAGGGGACCACCAGATGGCCGTGGCTAGTATGCACAGCTTTGCTTTCTGCTAGGCTTTCAATCAGTAAATAAGCTGATACTCTTAAATCTTCCTGACTAAATCTGGAGCTGTGCCATGTGCTCCTTCCAGGTAAGTGTGCTGAGCAAGCTAATAACTCAAACTTACTGCAGTGCCCTCCAGAGAACACTTTTATTTGAGTGGGCAAGTGCTCCGAGCCCAGGAGATTTACGAGAGTTCAGAGACATAAACACAAACTGCATAATAAGTGTGAGGTGTGTTCCCACTGCAGCCTTCTCACCTCCTGTTAATGATTACGGGGAGGGAGGCATCAATACAAAAACAGCTGACCGGGCTCTCAAGTTCACAATCTGATGAAGACTTCTGGTGCCAGACCCACTTTTGGGGGTTGTCACATGGCTTAGTGAAGCAGCTTCCAAAATGGGCTGAAAACCACAATATTGATATACTGGGCCTCATGCCAGAATAAAGCCTGAGTCCAGCCGACTGGGTAAAAGATTCCAGTTGCTACATTAGCACCAGCGCATTGTCTGGGGTCCCCAGGGCACACTCATGAAACCAGCACCAGACAAATACAGCGGAGCCACTTTTTAATGCTGTTTTGGGGAGGGAGCTCGTGTTTGCCTGGTGGGTTAACTGAGTTATGGCAAACTTCGGCGGGAAGGAGTTTCCCTTCAGGAACTGATTTGGCCTTCAGCATATCTTAATTTTATAGTAATTGTTGGCAGTCCAGGGTGGGGTTCAGTGCTGGAATCTTATCCTTCATACTCCACCCCCTGCCTGCCCCAGGGACTCTGATGAATAAAGCATGCCGAGAGAGAACTGAACCAGTTTGGGCAAAGTATCAGCTTTAGTAAGTGCAGGGCTTCCTAGGAGAGCTGGATTATGCAAAGGGAAGTTTCCTACCCTTTCCCCCTGAATTGAAGACAGCAAGGCTGATCCAGTATTAGGCTGGAAAGCTGAACTTCAGAGAAGAGGCTAGGGAGAGGCCACACGAAGTAGAGAGGAGAGCTCATTCCATTTGAGGAGGTCCAGGTCGATGAAGTTGGAGCCATCTGGCTTTGGATGTACCCATTGGTGACAGGGGCTAATTGACTGGCCAGTCTTTCTCCACCTCAGTAAGCAGCGAGGTGAGGAATGGGGTGCAGATTTCCTTACCGTATAAAAAAAAGTAATGTGAGTACAGAAATTTAGAAGAATGTCCTTACTTCCCTGGGCAGAGAAGGGAAGTTAGTGTGCTCTGTCCATAGAGTGTTGTAAGCCCTCAAGATGGATGGACAGGCAGACTTGAGAACCTTCATAGAAGCTATGGGCACCATCAGTATGAGGCAAGTGCTATGGACTCTTTTGAGAAAAGGCACTTACGCAGTGATAGCTGGCATTAGTGTAGGAAGCAGTGAGCATAGGTGTTTGGAAGCCATGGTAAGACACCCTCAATGGTACAGATGAATCCAGAGGGATGATTTTACAAAAATCAGTGTCCCTAAAATCAATGTTCTCCTCTAACTCTTATTAAGCCTTAGAACTCATTATTTGCTTTATTTTTCTGTTTGAGGTTTCCTTTGGTAGCGTTAAAATGAGCTCAGGGTCCCTCACACATTGTCAACTCAGGCAAGTGGCCCAGAAACATGGTGGGTGGCCTACAGTGATGAAGCTGAGGTTAGAAAGGTACCTGAGGTTAATTACAAAATGGATAATCAACAGGAGACTTACAATGAGTAGGAAACATTTGAGAAATGTATTATAATATATATGTTCATAAAAACACTGGAGAAATATTTTGATTCACTTAGTAGGCACAATTGTTTGTAGATAGAGTGCATAAATTTTCAGACTAGACAAAACATGGTATAGCTTGTGATTACATAAAAAGAAATATGCTATGTTTGCTCAGTCATTTAATAACACTTATGATGGAGGGTTATTTTTGTTCATTGCTTGCTTTATTAAAAAATGAATTAAAAAGAAGAGTTGACAGTGATCAATATGTTTTACAGCTGAACCATATAGGAAGATGGAACGCTTGTAGCGTTGTTTACCTTTTTGGCTTAGTTTTGTGCAGTATCCCACAGCCAACCTTGAAATTTTTCTCTGCCTCTTTTTCTTGTTTAATTTTTTCTATTTCATTATTATTTTTTATTGTCTAAAGTTTTACATGTCTTCTTTCTCTCTAATTGACCCCCCCTACCCCAGCCATTTCCACCCTGGGGTGTCTGTGTCCATGGATTATGCTAATATGCACGCATACAAGTCCTTTGGTTGCTCTCTAACAGCCCCTCCCCCCCTTACTATTTGTCTCTGGATCTATTCTTGTTCAATTATGTTGATCATTATATCCCACATATGAGTGAGATCATGTGATATTTATCTTTCTCCAACTGGCTTATGTCTCTTTTTCTTATATTCAAATTGTATGCATCAGTAATCTAATCAAAGCAAATCAACGGAACTTTTCAAACAACTTAAAAAGCACAAGTTCTTGCACTGTCCAGTTTTGCTCACTGGTTAGAGTATTGGCTCACGGACCAAAAGGTCACAAGTTTGATTCCCCATCAAGGGCACATACCTCTGTTGCAAGGGCCCCAGCGCTGGTAGGGGCTTGAGCAGGAGACATCCAATCACTGTGTCTCTTTTATACCTAATGTTTCTCTCTCCTCCCTCTCTGCCTCTCTCCCTAAAAAATAAAAACTCATATTCTCCTAAAAACATTCTCACAATACCATAGGTTTTAAAAAAACATATGTAGAGTAATTAATTCTATTAAGTCTTGCAACAACAACAACAACAACAACAACAACAAAAAACACAGCAGTTTCTCACCCACCCACTTGCCATTAACCTCTCCCCCAGAAGTAATAACTTTGAGGTCTTTAATTGAATTCTTTTGATATTTTGCTCCAATTTTATTAAATATCATACTTATATGGTCACTTCTTAATTTTTTAAATGTTTAGACATTATATGTGACTTTCCACTGTGGAAGTTGAGGATTTGCTTTGTTTCACTCCCTCCCCCCACATGTACTTTTGTATCCAATACAGCTATCTCAACACTGGGGCTACCTCTGCAGTCAATCTTTACATTATTACTAGAGGCCCAGTGCATGAATTTGTGCACAGGTAGTGTCCCTTGGGGTGGCCTGCAGGGATCGGGCCCCAGCTCATGTCCCCAGGCTCACAGCCCTGCAGCCCCACCTGGCCTGTTGCTGCCCCCTCACCTGCTCTATCATCCTGCCTGCAGGACAATCAATTGGGGCCAGGCCCCCTGCTTGGCTCTCTCAGTGCCCGTAAGCCTGGTGGTGGCCCCATCCTCCACCGCTGGTGTCTGTCTGCTGGGCAATTGGCGGGGTGATCAGGTCCCCAGTCCTGCTCTCATTGGGGCCCATCGAAGCCTGTAGTGCATTCGGAGCCTGTAGCGCCTCCACTGCTATCCGCTGCCAGCACTGCTTCGTTAATGCCCACCATGCTCTGCACACGCCCCCCCCCCCCCCCCGGGGTTCAGTGCATGTCATAGCAAGAGGCTGAACTCCCAGTCAAACAATTTGCACATTAGACATTTTTTATAGGATGACATCAGTGTTATTCATGCTATGCTAGATAGTGCATTGTAATTAATTTTCTTTTCTCCACTTGCTTTTGTTTCTCTATTTGCTTGGTTTCTATGTCTTTATTATGAATTTAACTCCGAATCTCACCAATCTTCTGAATGTGAGATGAATCAGAAATTCCGTCAATTTTGTCTTCCGACAGTATCTCCCGACATCTCTAGGCCTGTTCCAGTCTGGAGTGGGTGCCTCCATTCCCAGCTTCTAGAGGCTGCCTGCATTCCTTGGCTACTGGTTGCCTTCCTCACATCACTCAGACCTCTTCTTCGATTGTCTTTCTCTTTCATCGACTATGATGCTCTTGTCTCTTATAATGACCCTTGTGATTACACTAGAAGCTTGTGGGTAATCCAGGAAAATCTCCCCATCACAAGATCCTTAATCACATCTGTAACCCCCGCTTTTCTATCTAAGGTAACATGTTTATAGGATCTGGGGACTTGGGGCACTGGTGGGTGAGTGGTGGTCCTCCGAAAGACAGGCCCACGTCTTTTCTTTCTAACACCCAGAACCTGTGAATGTGGTCCTATTTGTATTTTTATTTTCTGAAACATACATATTTCTTTGCAGATATAATTAAATTAAGAATCTTGAAGGAGATCGATAATCGGAGTGGGTCCTAAATTCAATGACAAGAGTTGTTAGAGACAGAAAAGAAGAGACAGATACAAGACAAGAAGGAGAAGAAGGCACGGATCTTCTAAATCTGAGAACCCATTGGTGAAAACCGACGCAGACACTGAGCAATGCCACGGGGAACTTTGGGAGACACCAGAAGCCGGAACAGTCAAGGACCAATTAGGCCCTAGATCTTGCAGAGGAAGTGCAGCATTTCTGACACTTTTTGTTAGATTTTTGACCACCAGAACTGGAGGGAATACATATCTTTTGTTCTCACCAATCCCTCCGTGGTACTTTATGATAACTCTGGAAAACCAATAAAGATGTGGACGTATTTGGGGGTCACTGCCTAACACAGGATAGTAATGAAATCTTTAGGAATTTTCTTTCCCTGGTCTCTTCCAAGTTGCTTTATTTTGTTTGCTTTGCCTCTGTTGTTTTAGAAGTTTCCTCAGGTGTCTGGTCATCCTTGCTTATTGCTCATGATTATGAATGAAGTATTAAAAGCCAATTAGAAGATCTGAGCATGTGGGTCATTTAGTTGGTGAATCTTCAACATCACAATATTTATGTTTTGTTGCTTAAGCGGGTCAGGTTTTATTTCAGCTTCTGTTTTGAAGCTATTGGTAATTCTCTTCAGTCTAGTAGAGGAGAGGTCTTAGCATTCACTGTCTAAATATCATTTTTATTTTGTGTTTTTTTTCTCTATATGGCCAACCTTGTACTAAAAATCTAATATAGTCCTCATTGGCATAACTGTATAATTTAAAGGGTTAAATTCAACATGGAGAACACTTGAGTCAGAATAAAGAATGGCTTTTATTACTGGGAAATGTGAGATATACAATGAGCAACTGAGTTATAGTCATAGGTTTATTCCTAAAATAAGAACACTCTCATGATTCTGAAGACTTAGCTAAGGAAAGGATTAGTCCTTTCAAAAGGCAGTTTAAAAATAACAAAATTAGCCAGTCTTAAATAAGACATTTTCCTCTTGTGACTTCAATTATCCTCTCTGATTAAGAGCATCTTTGTATTCTGTCAGCAATGCAGTTACTTAATGTTGGGAATGCCAAACACCTCTGGGTAACTAAAATTTTTAGTTTTCAACTACAGGCTATTTTCCTTTCTTTCTGGTTTGTGGCATAGCCTCTAAAATCTACTTGCTGAATTTGTGGTTCAATTCTAGACCATCTGGCTGACAGATAATTATGACACCAAATCATATGACACCAGACCATTTCTTAGTCTTCCTTCCTCCCTCCCTCCCTCCCTCCCTCCCTCCCTCCCTTCCTTCCTTCCTTCCTTCCTTCCTTCCTTCCTTCCTTCCTCTCTCCTCCTCTTTCTTTCTCTCTCCTCCTCTCTCTCCTCCTCTTTCTTTCTTTCTTTCTTTCTTTCTTTCTTTCTTTCTTTCTTTCTTTCTTTCTTCCTTCCTTCCTTCCTTCCTTCCTTCCTTCCTTCCTTCCTTCCTTCCTTCCTTTCTTTTTCTTTCTTTCCCTTTCTTTCTTCCTACCTACCTTCCTCCCCCCCCCCTCATTTTTCAAGGTTTTCTAAACCTTTCATGGTCTATTTCCTTCCTTTTTTGTTTTTTGTTTTCCCTTTCTTCTTTCCTTCTTGTAACCTGATAGAAAAACTACAGCTCTGACTTGTCTTCCCAAATGGTATTATAGTGGCCTCCCACCTCCCCCCAAAAGCTGCTGTTGTAACCTTAAGGATTGGTAGGTGGTTTAAGTGTTCAAATCCTGTTCCCCCAAGAAAACTTTTGCCAGTGGTCATCTTTTGGAACAGCACAAAAATAAACGCTCAAGGAGGTGCACACTTGGTCTAGGAGGTGCATTTATTTATGCTTTTTATTTGCATGAAAAGGACAGAAAGGCTAGAAGATTTTTTTTTTAACAAGGAGAAAGGGAGAGGGATAGAGAGTTAGAAACATCGATGAGAGAGAAACATTGATCAGCTGCTCCTGCATACCCCTCCACTGGGGATGTGCCCACAACAAAGGTACATGCCCTTGACTGGAATCAAACCCGGGACCCTTCAGTCTGCAGGCTGACCCTCTATTCACTGAGCCACACCAGCTAGGGCTTTTTTTTCTTTCTTTTTTTCTTTTTTGAAGGGCTAGAAGATTTTATAGTTTACCCTCAGCCTCTAAACTGCCTTCCCTTTCTAGAGGCCAGAGACAATAACCGTATCTAATCCAATTTTAAAAAATGATTTAAAAACCTTTAGCACATAGAACTTCACCACAGCGTTCTTTAACCCTCTAAATGTGCAGGGACCACTCATGTCAGAAGCTTCATGAACATGTGTTCTCATGCAAGTGACCTGAATAGAGTGTTTGGAGGTTTTAGAAGGAGAGGACCATCCTCATGCACTTGATTGAATGACCCTTTTTCTTTCTGAAAAATGCAGCTGCCTGGAGCTACGAGAATGGGCAAAACACTTAGGACACTCAGCCCACCAGAGAAATCAAACCAATCCTGGCAGTCCTTGAGGGAACTGGCATCGCAGCCAGAGTGTGCTTATATTTAAATCCTCTAAGAAGCAATAAAGGTGAAGGCAAACTTTTTATTTCTATTAACAGTGAAGCAGATGACTGACTGTCTCCACTTTAATAATGCTTTACATCCTTGGCAACTCTTAACTGGCCTGCTTTTAGGCGCAGTGGGCTCCTGCTTGAAAGTGCATACAGTGCAATAGAGCACAATCTTCTGCTGCTGTGGCAGTGGTGGAAACTAGCAAAGGGAAAGAGAGACAGGGCAAGAAATGTCCTTCTTCTTTGCCACCAGGATCCCCTCAAAATTATGTCTGTCCCCTTATTCACTCAGTGAATTTACTCAGCTGTTGGGAGAAAAATAATGTGATTAAATTCAGTTATAGTATACATTTTATACCTTCCAAGGATATTAGCACTTTCAAAGACCCTGGAGGTTAATGTAAAGATTTCAAACATAAGACTCGAGTGAAATAAATAATTGTGGACATAATGGGGAGTCACCTGGTAACAAAACAAGGAAACTTTGCCTTTGCTCTTAATTCCAGATGCAACTTTGTACAAAAGTAAGGCTATCTTACTTGTGGCTTATAGTCAGTCCTCTTAACACTTTCCAGATTCACATTTAAAAGGCATATATATTACCATTTGCAAAGTCAAATTGCAAGATGATATATCTGCCATCTTGTTTTGGGGAAAATATGCCAGGAAATCTTTTCGTTAATCCACTGTTGCAAAAAATTATGGAATTGGTGAGTATAAAAGATGAGAGTACCTATTTGAAACTCACCAGAAACAGATGTTTCCCTACCTTTGCTTTTCAGTAAAAATGTGATCCTCTACCCATAGTGTTTCCAATTTCATAATTAAATTCAGTTGCATTGTTAATGTACTGTTGACATTAACTTATATCTCAAATACACAAGACTGGGAATACACATCTGTTAACTTGAAACAGCTGTTTGCAAAATTATTACAATATGGCCAATACTTCTTTTAACCACTGTGTCTTTCTACTAAACATGATTTGCATCTGTAAGTGCCTATTATATATAAAATTAAAGGAAGATTTATGACATAATAATGAATTTTGAGGCTATATTAACATTGCATTTGACAATAGTATGGTAGAAAAAGAAAGGAAATGGAATATTTGTACAGATCAGAAGCCATGCCCTACTGGAATTCACGCTCAAAAGATATGTCCTAGAGAATGTGTACATCTTCCCACACACTCTAGGACAGTGGTCAGCAAACTGCAGCTCAAGAGCCACATGCGGCTCGTGAGCCGTGGTTTGCCGCTCTGTTGACTAGTGAGTTTGCCGACCACTGACGTATACTTTGGATTCCAATAATTACAGACTGTTGTTGTTCTTTGTGTTTAAGTCCCTAGGATAATGATGGGCAACCTTTTGAACTTGGTGTGTCAAAATTCACCAAAAAATGAGCATAACTAGGGTGGTGTGTCACTTCTAGAAAAAAACCACCATAATTTCACAATATTTGTAGTTTAAATAACAAAAATGTATAATTGTAATATATAACTGTATTTAATAAACCAAAAACTAATTATTTAACTTAGCTGCTTAGTGACTTCTTTGTTCATCCGTCAGTTGGTTTCTTTTGTTGGTCTTGATATTATTTAACTTGTGTGGGGTGCCGTGAACTAAGATAAGTGAGGGGGAGGGAGAATTCTTTAACTAACCTGCCTATTTGTGACTTTTTTGTTGCTGAATTTCATTGGCTAAACCTTCAATTGAAGGTTGGTATTTTGTACACTTCAAGCCCAAGCAAGCACTATTAACTCCATCTGTAATCTGTTTCTTTTGCTGGTTTTGATATTATTTAATGCTGAGAATAAGGTCCCACAGAAGTAGGTAGAGGGAAAAATTGTGAGTAAAGCCATTGCTATATTTTTCAGGGGGCTAAAAGTGTCTGGTAATCGGTTCCAGGCACTCCAAATTCCCTGTTCTCAGTGGCACTCCTCTTGATTCTCCAAGCAGCACCTTTCCACATTCTCAAGCTTTGACCTCAAGTCGACAAACACCTGAGCCCAGATGCTGTCTTGAAATTCTGCAAGTTGCATCTCCAAGTCATCAATTTGCATCCATTGGAAACTATTTAATTCCAAACTACTGTAGACTACTACATCAGGATATTTAATTATTTTTATGGCTGTTCTAGGTTTTTAAATTGATTAAATCTATCACTGAACTGGTCTAGTAGGAGTCTAAAATATGCTGGTACTTTATATGCAAGGGTTCCATTTCATTTTGTACAGCTGCACTGGCCTTCTCAAAATACTTTGTTACTTGAGGAAAATACTTATAAGTTTTAGTTTATACATCTCGCTTGAAAATTTTAAGTTTACTTTCAAAAGCTTTTGTGTATCCAAACATAATGTTAATACTTTTGCCAAAATCTTGTAACTTTAAGTTCAGTTCATTAATATGAACAGAGAGATCTGTAAAAAAATATCAGGCTGTTGATCCACTTATCATCATTGAGCTGAGAAAAGTTTCCCAGATCCTTATCCTCAAGAATACCTTAATTTCTTCAAAGCACTCCACAAAGCGCTCAAGAACTTTGCTCAGCCATCTTACATTATTGTACATCAGCAGTCCACTGTAGGTGGAATCAACCTCCAGTAAAAGTGCAGAAAAGTCTCACTTGTGAAGGGGGAGAGCAGCTATTAAATTAACTATTTTTGTAACAACTGACATGAAGTCGTTTAACTCTGTGAATCCTGCCTTGGCACATAAAATCTCCTGATGGATAATACAATGAAAAGACACAATCGGATGTCCAATAGCTTCTGTAAACAATTTGACAAGTCCAACATTTTTTCCTATCATGTTTGGTGCCCCATCTGTTATCACTGACACAACTTTAGAGATATCAATGCTTAGGTCATGGGATGTTTGTATAACAACCTTACATATTTTGCTTACTGATGTACTTGTTGGCATTGATACTAACATTATCAACTCTTCTCTCATTGTGAGACCATCAGAATATCAACCAATAATGGCCAACTGAGCATGTGATGTGATATCAGTAGTTTCATCAAGAGAGATCGAAAAATATTTACAATTACTTATGTCTCTCTTTAATTGATGTTGTACATTTGTGTTCATTCTCATTATTTCGTTTTTTATGATATTTCTACTGAGTGGTAACTCAGATAGTCTCTTAATAACTGCATCTTTATTTTGCATATGGTAAAATAGAAATGGTGCACATCTTAGGAGAGTTATTTTTATATATTCTCCCTCACTGGGTGCTTTTCCATGCTGAACTATGGAGTTAGCAATGCTCAGACTTGCAGATGTTAAATTTGTAGAGCCTTTTATAAATTTTAGGATGGAATTGGATTGGCTCTTATAAAGGTGTAACTGCCTGGAAATGTATTCCTTCCTTTCATCCTCACTTTTTTTTCAAGAGCTGGGAATGATTAGTTTCAAAATGTCTATTTATATTCCACATTCTGCTTACTACCATTTCAGTACATAGAATGCAAAATGATCTCCCATTTTTTTCTATAATGCCATACATCTCGGTCCGTGTCTCTTGAAAGGGTCGGCTACTGCTACTACCACTTCCTTTACTTAACCTTGGTTTTTTATTTTTTGGGTTCTCCATCAGGGGGGCAGTGACAGAACATAGAATTATAGATAGCCTGTTAGCCCTGCAGGCAATTAGGGGTTAACTAGCCTAACTGACCACAAGATGGCACATGTAACTGTCTTTTAGGAAAGGGCAGGGTTAATAAGGAGAAATAGGGGTTAATAAAGATGCACAACAGTAATAGTGGTGAAATGGAGTCTGCACTATGCTGCAAAATGGCGTTCCTTATATAAATTAAGATGACTTCCTCTATTTCTAATGGCAGGAAACAGCATCCATAGCACAGGCCTTCACCTCTCCCAGCCTCTCCCTCACTTATCTTAGTAATGATGGTTAATTAAAAATCCACGACACCCCAGAACAGTAGATTGGATGATGTCTGCTGTGGTTATGTGGTTGCTGGTAATGGCGATCACAGGGCCCCCAGAGATTCGTCCCCCCAAGGTATTCCCCTGATCCCTGTTCTGCCGGCCAGAAGTGAGGTCAAAGATCCCCTAATGGCCTAACCAGAAGTCCCAGAACTAGACTCTCTATGACAGAGTTCTGTTGTTTTGGCCTACAGACCTCTGGCACAGAGTGTCTACACTACACTGCAGCAAATTTTTCATCCTCGGCTACTGCACCTGGCCGTGCAGTAGCCGAGGATCAAACATCCTTCTTGGCATGTGGCCCCATACTTCTCTGTATGTGACCGCATGTGGCCGCGTGTCATTGAAAATGGCTACACGTGTCTGTGCTGACACACGTGTCATAGGTTCTCCATCACAGCCCTAGGACATGGTTATTGGACAGCTTTGGATGGGGCCATCCTCATGGTTCCACTCTTGTCTCTTCTGTTCTTGGGAATGGCAGAACCTTTGGGAAGTTATCTGATGCTCTCCATGTTTTCCAACTGCCCCATTTGTACATAGCTGATACCTAAAGTTCCACAACTAAAACTCTCTTACTTTGTTCTTTCCTGAAACTTCAGTAACAGCGTGAGGGCTTAAGTTGTAAGACCTGATAATTGCTGTAGACATCGGCATGGTTTCTTCAAACCCTTTCCAGCTTTTACAGGGACAGGGGAGGGAGAGCATTAGCTGCTGCTGGGATGAGTAATGAGTGTGGTATAGGGAAGATGAGGCCTGGGGTGTCGCAGACTTTCTGTGCTGCAAGCCTTAGGGCCTGGTACCTGTTGCCCTGAGCATCCAAAAACCTCCCGAAAGTCCAAGTGGGCAGCCAAACTGTGGCTCACACCTTCCCCAGTTACCTTTTTTATTTTGTGCCCAGCACAGTCCTTGGGGAACAAGGAGAGCAACAATTGGTACTTGCTAGAGAGAGTTTTTGGAAGAAATAATGCTATTTCTAACATAATGATTTGTCAAAGCCTCCTAGATAAGTTCTATTTTCAGCACAAATTCTAACTGTAGGAAGTGTTAGAGTAAGTTTGGGTATTTATTTTTCATTTTATAAAAAATTCATTGAATTTTCTCTCTGTGCTAAGCAATTTATTTCTAAGCCAAGAATGCAAAGATTATAATACTAAGTGAAATAAATCAGCTGCATAAAACCACATAGTGTATAATCCCATTTATATGAAGTGTCTACTATAAGCAAATGTATAGAAACAGATTGTTGGTTCCCTCAGACTAGGGGTAGGGAGGGGGCAGAGTGACTGCTAGATTTCTTTTTGGCATGACACAAATGTTTGAAAGACTATGGTAATGGTTGCCAACTTGTGTACATATACTAAAATCCATTGAATTGTACACTTAAAATGAGTGCACTTTATGGTATGTATCTTTATCTCAATAAAACAATCCTATATAATAAAAGCTTAATATGCTCAGTGTCTGGTTGTTCAGTCAGCCATTCAAACAGTCAAAGTCTAATATGCTAATTATATGCTAAGACTGATCAACTGCTCACTATGACATGCACTGACCACCAGGAGGTAGATGGTCTAACCAGTAGGTTAGCTTGCTGCTGGGGTCCAGCCGATCGGGACTGAGTGAAATGGGCTGGACAAGATGGCCAGCAGGGAAGGACCATTGGGAGGTTCCAGGCCTGCAACAGAGAGCAGTTGTGGGCCATCAGGCTAGTAGGGGAGGGCAGTTGGAAAGGACCAGGCCTGCAAAGGAGGACAGTTGGGGGCGATCAAGCCTGCAGGGGAGTACAGTTAGGGATGACCAGGCCAACAGAGGAGGGAAGCTGGGGCAAACAGGCTGACAGGAGAGCAGTTCGACATCAATTAGGCTGGCAGGGTAGTGGTTAGGGGGTGATTAGGCTGGCAGGCCGAAGCGGTTAGGGGCAATCAGGGATGCAGGCAGGTGAGTAGTTTGGAGCCAGAAGTCCTGGATTGTGAGAAGGATGTCCAACTGCTCGTTTAGGCCCGATCCTACCAGACATCCCTCAAGGGGTCCCAGATTGGAGAGGGTGCAGGCTGGTCTGAGGGACACCCCCACTCCCTACAGGCCACCCCCCCCCCCCGCATGAATTTTGTGCACCAGCCTCTAGTTATTATATAATGTGTGTCAACCAATGGTGGTTGGCATGCCAATTCAATGCCACAGAAATCTCCCATTTGGGGTGATTTGTAGATGGAAACTTTATTTAGTACAAACAGCTTGACAGTAATACAGTATGGCCGTGAAAATGGCAGGGCAAAGGCGCCCCTGGGGTCAGGCCCTCTTCAGCTGGGCAGCTCCATTCAGGGCAGGCCTGTTTCCCTCTGCGCTGGCCAGACATCTGGTGATTCAGCTCCCTACAGGGATGCTCAGTCTCGGATTCTCCCTGGAAAATGCACTTCCTGAGCCAGCTGGGAGCTGGCTTATATAGACAGAAGTGCCTGCCCCCTGGTCACTGATTGGTCAAAACAGAGTGGCTCTGATTGGTCAGACCTGTGCAGCTCCAATTGGATAGGGAAAGCCTCAGTCCTTTTAGTTGAAATAGAACTCTATAAGGCCTGGCTCAGATGGCCGAAACAGTGCAGACATAAATGGCAGCTAGGCTCTGCTTTTTGTTGTTTTGTTTGTTTGTTTGTTTGTTTGTTTGTTTGTTTTACTGGAACTCTGGTAGCCACCAGAGCCCTTTTGAGTCCCCAGGGTTCAGGTGGGGTGCAACAACATGATTGGATAGGGACTATGTTGTCAAGGAGGTGGAGGCTGAATTAAACTTTGACTTGGGGAGGGAGGTAGCTTTGTCTGAACCTAATGAGACAAAGAACTGCGATCTTGCCAAGGGCCTGCCCCGGACAATGCCTTCCGCCACGGCTCCCGGGACTCAGCTGGCTGCCCTGCTTCTCACTCCTCACCATGTCAGCACGTGCCGTGGGAAAGCCCGTGAGACCAGGGCCACTCAGGAAGGCAGGGAGATGGAGAGGAGGGAGAACCGTCAGCCTGCACGGCCGCATCCCTGCTAAGAGTGACCCCCACAAGAGAGCCCCCCTGGTCCGTTTCTTTTCCGCAGGGTGCACAGCTGCCCAGTTCCCTTTCTCCCCCCGGTTCTCTTTGTAGTTTTGATAGTGGAAGCCCTTATGACTCTGCAGCCAAATCTTTCCTAGCATCTTCTCTTTCTGATGATTTCTGGCAGTTGGGTCCCTTGTCACCTCCCACAAGAAACATCTGCCAGACAGCCCTCCCGCTCTGCTTGGCAGAGGCCTCCAACCCATTCCGCACGTGTCCGGACCAGCACCTGGCTAAGGCATCCGGAGATAGGGAACCTGTGAGGCAAAAGATTTTACATACTGCTGTAAATCAAAGACGGGAGGCGTGGTGGCAAGAAACAAATACAATGCTTATATGATTATTTGGTATTTTATTATTTATTTCACTTTGCAGGTGTGTGTATGCCCACACATACACTGAGTGGCCAGATTATTAGAATCTCCGAACACATAATAATCTAGCCACTCAGTGTATATCCTATATAATAAAAGGCTAATATGCAAATTGTCCCCTCAACCAGGAGTTCGACCAGCAGGCAGGCCGGCAACCTGCCCATGTACCCTGCCCCTGGCCAGACCCCACCCATGCACAGGGCCTTTAATATATGTATATATACACACTCTGAGTGGCCAGATTATTATGTGTTCTGAGATCCTGATAATCTGGCCACTCAGTGTATATGTACAGACATATGTTTTTATACATATTTATTCAGGCTGAGTTTTTGTTTAAATGAGTCCAGCATTCCTGTTTTGGAGTTCCTTATTTGACAGTACTATATCCAGACACCGACTGGGAAAGGCTTGGTTTTGGTCCCACAGTTTTGGCTTTTGTGGGCACAAAAGGCAGCATAGCAAGTCAGTGTTGGGGAGGGGCATGTATTTTCACTGTATTTGATAACAGTTTACTGAAGGTGACACCCAGGGAGGCTTCTCTTGGAAGAGAAATCGGCATCCAGAAACTCAGAACTTAGACTATGGTGACCCCAGGAAACAGGAAAACACCCTGTAGGCCAATCATACACTCGAGACACTCCATTCTTGTGGGAAATAGGAACCTGAGATGCCCTGTCTGCTTCAGCCTCATCTCTGAATGCATAAATAATTCAGGTACGATATCAATTTATTTCTAGGAACAGTGGCCAAGAGAAAGTTCTGAGTGTTTACCAATAACATGGCCCTGGGAACTCCATTCTTATTGAAATGAGTCCTGTTCTTGGCAGGAATAACTTGTGCTCAGGGTTGATCCACACCCTTTTAAAAACATACCATCGATTTTGCAGCGAAAGGGGACTTTTTAGAGACAAGTATGAACAGAGACCAGCTTTTCCCTAGAGGCTATGCACATGTGGTAGGAATGGATGAGCCCAAGTCTGTGCCATTTAACGCCAACTCATTATAGGTTGGTTATAAAGGCATTGTTTCAATTTTCCCCTCTACTATTCTTAATTCAGATCAAATTTTATCTCATAAGTGGAAGAAGTAGCTGCAAATAATTTCATGCCCTGCCAATGACATAGGCACCAATTTTTAACAAAATGCTCATAAACTTTTTTTTTTTATGATACTGTAAAACTGGAGAGCTCATGCCCATTAAAACATAAGCTTCATGTTACATGTAATTAAGGCCAGGAGCAGAACATAAAAATGTAAGTTTTAAAATGTATCTTGTATTACATATTAAATGTGCACAGAAAATACTGCCTGTGTTCCATTTCACAGGCCAAGGTGAAGACAAGGAGGAAAGTTCACTGTGGGTGAAGGATTATGGGGGTGAAGAAAAGTAAGGGACGAAAGGGTTGCTACTTCAAATTCTCCACAGGACAGAGTATATTGATGGTTAGACATCATTTTCTATTTTTCCTAATTAGAAATAAGAAGGTATCATTAAAGGCACATTCAGCTGCTCTTTAGTTAATGTAGGTTATAATTTTTGGTCAAATAAAGCTTGAAAATTATTATTTATTTTTGTTTAAGAATGAGGTCCTTCAAAGAATAGCTTTGAAGAGTTGTCCAAGGTCTGTCAAAGGCGGCTGGAGAGGTTGCTCCTATTTGCTACCCATCCCAGAACCCCGTGGGGGAGGAGACTCTTCTGGGTAAAAGCCAGTGCTGTCCCCCCTTTTGACTCTCCTCTGATTGTGATGGGCCCAATAGATTAAGCTATGTCTCATTTACTTCAGCGTTGGCATTTTGTAACACCCTCTACTTCCATTTACTTACTGCCAAGGGGTGTCAAGAAGCTGAATCCCGGATTGGCAGCTGTTATTGTCAGGGCTACGGAAACTCGACTACCTCGTGTATCTAAGTGGAGACTTGTGGATTACAAGTGGTCATATGTTGCAACATGTGCCCATTTTATTTTAATGTTCCTAAATTGTTTTTCCTATTTGTCAAATTGATGATTTCATTTAACATCACACAATTATAGACAAATAAAAATTAGATTATAGACTGTAAAGAAAATTAAAATGCTGACTTTGATGCCTTACACTAAGCTTTCAATCTACAGATTTTGAACATTTTTAGTGGAAAAATTGGGAATACAATGAACAAAATACACTGAGTGGCCAGATTATTATTATTTCTGAACACATAATAATTTGGCCACTCAGTATATATATATTAGAGGCCTGGTGCATGAATTCAGGCATGGGTGGGGTTTGGCCAGCCTGGTCAGGTGGAGGGGACATAGGCAATTGGCTGGCCTGCCTGCTGGAGGAACTCCTGGTGGAGGGAACAATTTGCATATTAGCCTTGTATTATATGTGTTCAGAGATCATAATAATCTGGCCACTCAGTGTATGTATGTCACATACAATTACCATTAAATTACTTAGTCTAGCCCTAAAAACAGTATCGGATTGCTGTATTTCACTAGCCTGCCATATAATAAGTCCCTACATAATTGAGAACTCTGTTACATTTCTGAGACCATATTACTTTTGAATTCTGATGTACAAATACTAGTAATCAATTGTAATTACTTCACTTTTTAAAAATCAAAATATTTAAATGAATTTTATACAAATTACTTTTTATGAGATAAAAATGACATGATGTTGCACATAAATTTCTTAAGTAAATATTTTGGTTAGATATAGTCAGTGTTTCCCCACAATGGGCCAGTCAGCATAAATCAAATTCAAAACCTAATCTACCTTAACAGGACAACCATGTAGGAATAGAAATCACTTATTATAGTGTTTTCTCTAAAAGTGGTTGTTTTAATTTTATTCTTGGTATTCCTTGGGTTTAAGTAATTATCTTTATTTTCATTGCAAACACATATTACAAATATTCCTAATACGGGTTAAGAATCAGTACTTTGAGTATGTATTGAATGTGCAGTGACCTGACATCCAATGAGTCATAAAACAGATTCTTCCTATTTCAAGGAGCATAAAGAAAACAAATGGAGCACCATTTGGGGAGGCTGTATATCACCTGGAAAAAAATGGCTTCTCCAGCCCCCTACACCAACTGAATGCATCATAAAAGAAATGAGGAAATGGATAATAGCAGTTTCTCCAGCAATAAAAACATGATTAAAGGTTCTTTGACAGGATGAAACCTTGGAAGCCGTGCCAAGTAGAAAACCTAGTTTGTAGGCACTGGCAGTATCTTGCTGACTGTAGTGGGTCTTTGGGGTTCCTAACAACTTCTGGTTCATCCCCCTAAGTCTAAGTGATCGGTCAACATGCCTTTGTGTCCCAGAGCAATCAAAGCCATTTGAGCTGAAGTGATTCATTGAGGAAAATTGCAGCAAGCTTTGGCAGAGCAATTATTTCTTGATCCAGGCAAAATGGTAGGATCTGCTGTTGTATCCTTTTACCCTTGCATACATGTTTTTGAAGTGATCAGCCCAAAGTTATGTTTGTTCATTTTAAATACATAATCCTAACTTGTAATTTTGATGACTTTTTAAAAATAAGATAAAAAGTCACAGAGAAAATTTTTACATACTGATGTTTCTTTCAGCATTAGCTCAATGAAAGGAGCCCATAAGATAATCCCTTGAGTAATATGTATGAGGCATATGCAAATTGACCATCACTCCAACACACAAGATAGCCACCCCCATGTGGTCAAAGATGGCTGCCCCCGGGTGGACACAAGATGGCCACCACAAGATGACCAGCAGGGGAGGCCAGTTGGGGGTGACCAGGCCTACAGGAGAGGGCAGTTAGAGGGGACCAGTCATTGCAGGGGTGGGCAGTTGGGAGGGACCAGGCCTGCAGTGGAGGGCAGTTGGGGGGCCAGGCTGGCAGAGAAGGGAAGTTAGGGGCAACTGGGCCTGCATGAAAGGGCAGTTGAGGGGGGCACCCAGGCCTCTAGGGGAGGCAGTTAGGGGTGACCAGGCCAGCAGGGGAAGGCAGTTAAGGGCAAACAGGCCTATAGGAGTAGGCCTGGTTAGGGAGGGAAGCAGGGGAGGCCAATTGGGGGTGGCCAGGCCTGCAGGGGAGGGCAGTTAGGGGAAACCAGGATGGCAGGGGAGGGTGGTTAGGGGCAATCAGGTCAGCAGGGAGCAGTTAGGCATCAATCAGGCTAGCAGGGGAGTGGTTAGGGGGTGATCAGGCTGGCAGACAGAAGAGGTTAGAGGCAATGAAGTGGGCAGGCAGGCAAGCATTTGGGAGCCAGCAGCTCTGGATTGTGAGAGGCAATCACAAACAAGGGGTCCCAGATTAGAGAGGGAACAAACTGGGCTGAGGGATATCCCCTTCCTCCCCTGCACGAATTTCATGCAGCGGGCCTCTAGTATTTAATAAGGTTATAACTCTGATTATCTCTCCAGGCTATTAATCTTATTATTATATTAGAGACCTATTGCAGGAAGATTCCTGCAAGAATAGAGCTTCCTCTGGCCTGAGCAAAGCTCCTTCCCTTCTCTTCTGCTTTGCTCCCTTCTCCACTACTTCGCTGTCTTCCTTCTGCAGTGCTTGGCTTCCTTCTATGCCATCTTCTGCACGTGGATACGCAAATAACCGCCATCTTGGTTGGGTCAATTTGCATACTAACTCTGATCAATTAGATAGGATTAGATCCCTGCTTCCCCCGCACACCCCAACCCCCCAATGCCAAAGCATTATGGCTTTGAAATAACTCTTGTTGGGTTACATAATTTTTGACCAGTTTTTGTACCCAGCAAAATGAAAGGAGAAACTTGAGACAGAATAGTCTTATTTTCCCCCTCATAAACATTACTGGAATGGTTTCCATTTTAAAAATCAATAATCTCCCCCTCCCCCCGCCCCAGTGCTTTTTCTCAGTGGGAATTACTGTGTTGTAGAGGTGACTACTAGGCACAGGGGCAACTAACATGAGGAAGATGAAATGACCCAAGTGTAAACTCCACCAGCGCCAAAGGCGAGGCCTTCTTTTTCCTCTGTCCCTACAGGATCCGATTTGCTTGCTGGGATGGCTGGTGAATAGCACAGTGAGCCATTCAACACACACACGCCTGTGCAATGTCAACAGTGATGCTTGGAAATACTTATGCAGTTATTCATGACTTTTAATATTATACATGTTTTCCTTAGTTTAGCTTAGTTTAGACTGGATACTAATCAATCCTTACAAAAGTACACTCTAACTTTTACATCTAAAAATATGTTAACATGCCTACTCCTATTTTTCCATTCAAATGATTAACTTGCTAAGCACATCCAAAAACTAGTATACATGCACACATTTACACACACCTATTTCCCCATGGTAAAAATAAATGGTAGTGTTTTTAATGAAGGAGCAATTACATGATTTCCAGCTCTGGCCGGGTAACTCAGTTAGAAGAGCATCATCCCCATCATCAAGGTTGCAGGTTCGCTTTCAGGTCAGGGCCCATTCAAGCAGCAACCAATGAATGCTTACATAAGTGGAACAACACATATCGATGTTTCTCTTTCTATGTGTGTCTCTCTCCCAATAAAAAAAATAAAAAAATAATGATTCCTACCATTTCTGTGTCTATCTTAAAAAAAGGTAAAGGCTTGTTACAGCACTGTCTTCAAAATGTTTGGTCACTGTTCAGCAGAGAGTTCATCTGATGAAAATGCAGAGAATATCAGGGCTGGAGGATAGTAATCTGATTAAACCACATTCCAATAGTTGAAACCGCATGATAATATCTGTACCAAGTGGTCACCATTTGTACCATTGTTTAACTACAGTGAAAAATAAAATAAAAGATACTCTCAGAGCACAGAATATTACTAAGACATTTATTAATAACATTATTACAAATGTGTCTCAAATCCATTATCATTTCAATGGTGAAGAGCTAAATGCCAGACAAACCTCGGTAGACAGTTATTGCAATTATGTTAGCAATAAATTGCAAGAATCAGCCACTGGCTATAATCCTGTTACAGAGAATGTAATACATTAAAACTTGAGAGAGAGGTTGTATAAATTGGCAACATCTTATTTCATTAAAAAATGATGGAAAAACATAAAAATAGTGCATGTGTATAGCTGCAGATATTAGGAAAAAACCCACGTTCACTTTAAAAGTGGATTCTGTGCCATTCTTTTAAAAAAATCTATCATCAGCAGATGCAGATATGTATTGTTTATATCAAGTGATATTTGTGCTTAAATATAATTTAAGGCAGTTAAATATAAATTCATGTTTACTTTCATATAAAAATATATATAAAAATAGAGTATTTAAAGGAGGTGGATATTCATACTCAGGAACCCATTGATCAAAATAGTTTTATGTTTAGTAAGGTAATACAATTGAGGTATTTGTACACTTGGTAATTTCAGCCATGTGTTGAATTAACCCTATCAGCTCTTTTTACCCCAAAAGGAAATTAATCCTTTAAAAACCATTGTTACTGTGAGATGTTATTTTACAACCAAGCATTTGTAAAATAAAGAAATTTTCTATTTTGAAATGAAAATATAGAAGAAAAAGTTCTAAATACTAGAATTAGGTGTGTTTTATATGTATGCCACAGTTTTAATAAAAAGTAATTTATACCTACTCTAAATTTGGGTTCGAAACAGTTGTTCAGAAAAATAAAAATATAGTTACTAGTAACATAGGAGTATTTGTAGACATGTACACGTGATTTATGGAAATAAATGCCTATGTACTTGAGAATGCATAATAATTTGCAAAATATTTATATAAAATGTAATTGTAACCTTATATTACATAGGGCTCTATTGGCAAACCAAAGCTTTCTTAATACTGACAATGAAACAAAGTCATACAATGGGAACTATATTTTGTTTTGCAATTAAACATTACACATTTACTCAACTTAGTCTGCAGTTACCCATCCAAGTTCAGGGACAGGATAGCAGGGAATGTTGATGAAAATGACAAAGAGTGCAAAGTTAAACATACTGGTGTTTAACGGTCAAATATTATACTTCTCATCTCATAGAATCTATTTGAATTCCCTTGTGGAACATTCCTATTCTTTTCCTTTCAGTTATAAAGTTGAAAAAGCTTAAAAACATGTTTTTCGTAAGCATTAGATTCACAAAGCCGAAGCCACATTAACGCCACGTTTTCTCCCAGTGAAGGACGCAAGCGCAGCCCCTACTTGCAAGTGGAATGTAATTGCTTTTTTTACCCTTCTCAGTATTCACGGGCCAACAGAGAATATAACACAAGGCTCAACGCATTAGCCTTTCTCCCATAATTCAAGTGCCTGTATTTCTTTTTATTATCACCATGCAATCCCTAGCCCACAGTGGTTCTTGTCCATATTATATGTTGAGTAACCTTTTCCTGGCTCTGTCTTTCACATGGAAAACCAGCCAATTTTTGAGAGCACATCTTGACTTTATAAAGTGATAGGAACAACGTGTTACTACTTTTTGGTTTTTAAGCTATGTGTGCATCGGTGTGTAACTGTGTGCTGGTGTGCACGAAGGCAGGTAGTCTAAAATACACACGAGGCACAGGTAGTGGGTCTTAGATGATGATCCAGGTTAGTGGTTTGTCTTCAGTTCCAAATTCAGTCCCCACCAGGGAGCCTAGGCAGCTCCTGTCTGCGCACACATCCTGCTGAGAAGGATTTCAGAGCAAACCTGATTAATCGGGCCTCGGACGTGATACGGCGATTGAACATTTATTGGAGAGTCTTGTTGCTGCTGTAACTTGCTCTGGTTGCTGAAATATTTCCCCACAGTATGATTGCTTGATTGTTTTATTTTAATCAAGTGATTTTCTTTGGATAACTTGGACTTCACTACCTGCAAATCAAGAACAAAAAAAAAAAAATAGTGAGGCAATAGCAAGGGCCTTGGGGCCCTGCACAGAGCGTGTAACTAATTCGGGAGCTTGAACATTATTTCCATTACACACATGTTGTCCAAAAGGCACAATATGATTTACAACACCAAGCACCAGAATGGCCTCGCTTTCAGAAAAGACCAAGATCGGAGTGAGAGTGGCTGCCTCTTTCCTGCCCTCGGGGTCTCTCTGCCACTCTGCTGCGGGCAGTGCCTCTCCAGGCTGGGGGCTGTCACACACAGAAGGCGCCGGCATGCTTCTGCGAACCACCCATTCAGGCGTGGCACTCCCATCTCTCAGGGAGCCTTCTACAGAACAGCAACGGCAACGAGTTTCAGAGTAAAACTGCTTTTCCATTGCACGGCATGAGCTGACACTTTACAGTTAGTGGTTTCATTTCTCTGGGCACCTACTAAATTCTGGAACCTGAGGGAGTAGCCTATGCCCTGGTAAGCTAAACCCTTTATTCTTGTTTGTACATATGCAGATACATAGGTACATTTATTTACATTTTTCAAATCGGCAGTATAATAAGCATTTGTAAAGCATAAAGAGGTATATAATAAAACCCCTTCCTCTATCTGTCCTCTACCTCCAATTACTCAATTCCCTCCCCAGAGAACACTAGTTTCTTTGTGATTCTATTCACAGATATTTGATGGCTATCAATGCACACATGGACAAAGAGGCCATGTTCATTGTCTATTTGCACAGTTTACAAAAAATGCCCTGTTAAAATCCTGTACTTTTCAGCTTTCATCACTGAGTTAATATCACTCAGGTTATTAGCACCACTGGTCAGAGAGAACTAGGTGGGGACCAAGACAAGATTGGAGGTGGGTTGGGAAATAGGATGAGAGAAAATATAGTAACACCCCGATATAACAGACTATTATGGGCAAGGGAGTATCCTTTAAAGCTGAAAATCCATTATATAATGAAGTAGGTTTTCCAAATGGGCATGATCAAAATTGACACATTGCTTAGTTTACCCGTTTTTCCTTCTGTAGACACATTTGTGTAATTAAAATTAAGTGTGTATGAAAAGTTTACTTTCACAGAAAAGTTTTCTATATGCATTACTGTCACTTTAAATGTACACTGAATAGGTCTAGTAAATTCACCAGTCACCATGAGTAAACAAATCAGTGCACACGGCTGGGCTGTGGCTTAGCGCATGTGGGGACATGGGCCTGCATGTGTTAAAACTGCTGCAGAAAGTCACGCCACATGACAACAGAACCAATCACTGTGTGCAATGCAGTGTGATCACATGCTAATCATTCCCTGAACATTGTTTACAAACAGTGACTCTTGGATTTAAATATGTAGACTATGGTTGCAGACATGTAATATTTATTTTTGTTTGCGAAATTACTACAGTGTTTTCTCCAACATATGGTCATTTCGCTAAAATTTGTTAAAAATAACAGTGAACTAATAACAAAAAAATAACCCGTTAATTTAATTATATGCAAAACTTTCTTTAAAGCATTTTAAAATTAACAGGGTGTTAATTTTCACATATGACATATGAACCAGTAATTCTGTCTGTTAAAGCCTAAGTCTGTTAAATCCAGGTGTGCAAAATTGAGGGTTTACTTTACTGGCTTTACAAATGAATAACAAATCATTAATTCCATCATGTTAATGCAATTATAAGACATTAATTTTGGTCAATATGGACACATAAATTAGTTACTAATGACTAATGAAGGTAACACTATCTAATATGGATTTTTTAATTCTTTTGAGTGTTTTATAATGACTTAGATACATATTTTTTGATCTTATGTAAGAGAATGCAATAAAACAGTTCCAAAAATATATAATACTTGAAAAAATTATACCTACTTTTAATTATGTTTTAAATGAGCATGAATCTTTTTAGAAGATATTTTTAATAGAGTCTCTGTAAATGACATACATGAAAATGTTGAGAGTAGAAATCTTTGAGTGGAAAATTACTATAGAGATGATTTAAGATGTATTCTCAATAAAAATAGATCCAGAGACAAAGAAACACTGAACAGACCATCTAACCTCAGAGAGAAGGCAGGGGAAGGGAGTGGGTGGAAAGAGATCAAAGACCTTGTATGCATGAATATTTACGAATGGACTCGGACACTGGGGTGGTGAGGGCTTGTCTTGGGGGGCAGGAGTGGTGAGGGTGTCAACTGGGGAAAAAGGAGATGTTTGTAATACTTTAAACGATAAAAAAAGGGAAAAAAATAAAGAAACCTGTATCACTGGAAAAAATGTATTCTCTATCACTTTTGGTCTTGACTTTTAAAGTTTAATACAATGAATGTGGATTACTTCATAATCATATAAATGTTGAGGCTATTCTCATTTTGAATAAAAATATAATATTAATGTGTTTTGAAATCAATTATAGCCTTCCAACCCCAAAGAAATGACTTGTTTTCCTATAGCTATGGGAGGTTTGGCTTTTTATGATCAGTCCCTCAGAGGAAGTGATCCTTGAGAAGTCCAGTGAAATCAGTGGTTTGCGGTAAGCAATCCCTATGGATTGTAATTTAGAGCTCAGTTTCCAGTTAACCACTGATTAATATTCCAGGTTCCAAGGTTGTAAGTTGCTGTTATGTGCAGCAACTTTTACCCCTGTTCGGTTATGCTATAACTTTCAATATGATAGGCTGGGAGGTGCACCAATGTTTCCCTGAAGGTTTTTGCCCATTTTCGGGAGGTCTGTAGTCAGTGATAGCAAGATTAGTGAACATTTTTAATGTTTATATCAGGAAACACTTAAGCACAAATATTACATTCAGCCCTGAAAAAATATTAGTATAGTATTCTGAAGCCAGAATTAGGTTAACTTTTTAAAAATATATTTTATTGATTTTTTACAGAGAGGAAAGGAGAGGGACAAAGAGCTAGAAACATCGATTAGAGAGAAACATCAATCAGCTGCCTCTTGCACACCCCCCACTGGGAATGTGCCTACAACTAAGGTACATGTCCTTGACCAGAATCGAACCCGAGACTCTTGAGTCTGCAGGCCAACACTCTATCCACTGAGCCACACTGACGAGAGCAGGTTAATTTTATTTATATATTTTTATCTTACACTAAAGACCCAGTCCATGAAATTCGTGCATGGGGGTGGGGTGTCCCTTAGCCCAGCCTGCACCCTCTGTAATCTGGGACATCCATTTCACAATCCAGGACTGCTGGCTCCCAACTGCTTGCCTGCCTGCATTCCTGATTGCCCCTAACTGATTCTGCCTGCCAGCCTGATCATCCCCTAACCACTCCCCTGCCAGCCTGATTTCCCCTAATTGCCCTCCTCTTCCAGCCTGGTCACCCCTAACTGCCTTCCCCTGCAGGCCTGGGTCCCATCAACTGCCCTTTCATGCAGGCCTGGTTGCCCCCAACTTCCCTCCTCTGCTGGCCTGGTCACCCCTAACTGCCCTCCCTTGCAGGCTTGATCACCCCCACTGCCCTCCCTTACAGACATGGTCCCTCCCAACTGCCCTCCCCTATTGGCCATCTTATGTCCACATGAGGGTAGCCATCTTTGGCCACATGGAGGTAGCCATCTTGTGTGTTGGAGTGATGGTCAATCTGCATATTACTCTTTTATTAGATGGGATGGATTGTCTGTATGCCAATTACATGTAAAATGGAAAACAGTCCATCCCAATGCAAAAGGTTATAGTACTTCAAACATTATTTTAATGTTGTGTGTGATTCCAGAGCTTCATTTAACATTGCATTGCATATGTTGGACAATGCTTATGAGGATGCATGTAGAAATCTTGAATTTGATTCATAAAAGAGATACACAAAACTACATAATCCCAGTGTGTGTGCTGAAGCAGATGCTTCCACTCAGGAGTAATGTCAATGTCACCTTTCCACAAAGGAAACTTGGTCATGTATTTCTGTTTGTAAATCACTGAAGTGAGAAAGAAAGATGGGATGGGGTCTCCCCTAGTGTCTGAGGGCCAGCCTAATGCCACCTGCAGGGCCAATGCTCCCTCTTTTCTAGATTGACACCTACATGCCTATGCCAGGGAGTGGCCCCACAACTCTGAGTGTAGTTGGTTTCCTTTGAAATTATTTTCCAGGAATTAATGAAAGATAGCTTTCCTAATCCCTTTGTTAACCAAGTATCAATTTCATTATGAATCCTGAAAGCTGACAGACTTACAGGGAAAGAATTATTCCAATTTTAATTTGTCAAAATATAGATGCAAAGAAATCCTCCCAGATGCTGTTGTAAATGGAATCCAGGAGCCTTTGAAAATTCCTGAAGCATTATCTGCTCTGCCATGAGCTCATACATTTATTTCAGGAATGCAAGGTTTAATATTATGAAATGTTTTGCTCTAGAAAATTACCGAGGAGTTATCTTTAGCTATCTGATTGTTTATCTTGAAAACCTAAAGGAATCTACTGAAAAATAATGAAATACTAGAAGAATACTTAAAAATGATATAGCTTTTCTTTATTCTATCAATAATTCATAGGAAATAAATTACAGAAAATATTCCATTACATTACTAAAACAACTTCAAGTTAACAGTGATGCAGGTGAAGAATATATTAAAAGTTTAATGAGACATAAAAGAAAACATAAACAAACAGAAAGACATGCCATGCCAAATCCCCCCAAAGCAATTAAAGTGCTATTACAATGGTAATCCCAGCAAGAGTTGGGAGAAACTTAACAAAGAAATTTTAAAATACATCTTTAAGAATAAATGTAAGAAAAAAAATCAAGACTATTTGTGAAGGAAAAAAAAAGAGTAGTAATGAGGAGTACTTTCAATACCAGACATTCATTCATCAATATGAATTAGATCTACCATCAACCCGCCATAGACCCAATTTGTTGGTTGTATAAGCCAGGTACAAGCAGAATCCAATACTGAGAGAGAAAGAATAGGAATGTTCACACTGCAGATTAAAATGCATTTCATAAACTGCTACTGTTCCTTAAAACATCCATTAAAAAATAAGGTAGTTTTAAATAAAGCCCAATGTTATACAAATCCAGTGACCATAAATTTTGATGGTGTAATAGTTTTAATTATGTGGGATTAAAACCAAGAGTATATGTTTAAAATGGAGCTACTTATCAAATGGCAGTAGCGTCTCCAAAGGAGAAGTAGGTGGGAACTGGGAGGTGTATATACAAGGTGTCCCCAAAACATGTATGCACATTTTTTAACCAGCTGATGGCTCAATGGATAGTTCTTTCTTTTCAGCCAGATTAAGCTTTGAATGAAAGGAAATTTATTCTAAAATGCTACTGGAAGTTTGAAAACACAGTTGAAGTACAAACACTGCCTTTATAATTATTCAAAGTGCTCAGACATTTCTCTGCGTCCCCACTCCCTCAACCCCCCACCAAATGTACTTACACTTTAACAGCTGATAATTCATTAGCTTCCATTATTTTACAGGTTTAACTGTCTGAACAGAGGAAACTTATCCACTGGACTCTTTTATGGAGATACATACAAGATAAATCTTAAAGTACCAAACCAGCAACAGTTGACGAATTGAGGGCGCACAAATACTGAATGAAATGATTCTTGATGTTTGTGATTCCATTGCTTCGTGTTATCAGCAGTGCTTGAACCAGAATGGTCACCAGTTTGAAAACAGGAATAGACAAAAAATTTATTCACGTCTATAGATTCTTTTAAATTTTGAAAATGAACTGTATGTTAATAAACACTGACTTTATAATCATTCAAAATGTGTATACATGTTTTTTGGGGGACACCCTATAATGTAAGGACAGGATTTTTGTTTCTGTTTTTATTGTATATACTAATTTTAAAATTTTCAGAGTTAGCAAGAATTCATGTAATCCCTTATAATAGAAAAAGAGTAGAAGAGAAGCAAGATGATGCTGTGTCTTACAAAGTTACAATTTAATGATATCATTTTTTCCATATAATATCCATGCTTTAATCTCCAGAGTTCTCTGTGTTGGGAAACACATGGAGTAATTCAGACATGGTCCCTACCCTCAAGGGGACTATATAAAGACACATGTCTGAGATACTCGAAGTAAGAACTAGAATGAAATGACTTCAATGACCTTGTCTGAGACTTGCTCCCAAGGTCAGGCACGGGGCTTTTTCCATGTGATGAATAGTTCCTTCGCACATGAAAAAGACTTTGTGCTAATTTATGACAAGCACGATAATCTCCTCACATGGCTATTAGCTCTTTGAACTTATTTGTAAAACTCAGTGTCCAGCATTGGTGCCAAATATCTGAGTTTCAGAATATTACCTTATTTTAGAGGCTTTAAGTGGAGGAGAAGGAGTAAGCTGTACTTTTAGGACTTGGAAAAGTTATGCCAATGGAAAGTGTTTGATACCCGGACATTAGAGAGCTGCTGGCTTGTCTGCTTTGATCTCATGAGTGGAAATGTGCCCATTTGGGTTCTTCCCCAAATCAGAGCACCATTTGGGATTATTAAAGCCCAACTAAAGTATCAACTAGAATGTGGCTTTGAAAGAGAGCTGTTAGTAATCCAAATGTTAGTTTACCTCTGGTGCAAAATAATAACTACATGCAAAAGGAGAATCAGAAAACACCAGTGAGAGGTTTAGGCCTCGAACCAGAGACAAAAGGCTCTACATGTTTGTTTACAGTGGCCACCTCAGTCAGAGACAAATTCCAATAGTATGACACTTCCAAACGCCTCACTAAATTTGGGTTCTTATGACTTCACCACCAAGAAAATTACTGCATATGGTTAATTATATATACACCAGAGACCAGGTGCACAAAATTCCTACATGGGAGGGGGTGTGATCCCTCAGCCCAGCCTGCATACTATCCAATCTGAGACCCCTTGAGGGATGTCCAACTGCCTGTTTAGGCCCGATCCTGGTAAGATCAGGCCTAATCGGGCAGTCAGACATCCCTCTCACAATCCAGGACTACTGGCTCCCAACTGCTCCCCTGCCTGCCTTCCTAATTGCCCCTAACCACTTCCCTGCCAACCTGATTGATGCCAAACTGCTCTCCTGCCAGCCTATTTGTCCCTAATTACCCTCCCCTGCTGGCCTGCTCACTCCTAACTGCCCTCCCCTGCAGGCTTGATCACCCCAAACTGCCCTCCCCTTGCAGGCCTGTTCCCTCCCAACAGCCCTCTCCTGCTGGCCATCTTGTGGTGGCCATCTTGTGTTTAGCTGGGGGCAGCCATCTTTGACTACATGGATGCAGCCATCATGTGTGTTGGAGTGATGGTCTTTTTGCATACTACTCTTTTATTAGATAGAATATGGGTTTTGGAGATGTTTACATTATTTTAATTAGTGTTAAATGACATTATTTAGCCACTTAAAACAATCCACACTAACCTCTTGTCTTTAGGGTTTTTGTTGTTGTTGTTGTTGTTTTCTTTTTGAATTTACTGTGTCAAATTATACTGAAAATTAGGAAGAGATAGTGAATGCCAGTTGTTCTCCAGAAAGTGTTAGGTCAACAATATTTTATAATAACAAGTATGGGTGTAATAATAAAATATTTCTCACAGCAATGTTAAAGTTCAGATTGTTTCATGTATAAACAGACTTTCAAGTGAAGAAGACAGTATTTCAAAAACAGTGATATATTCTAATATATTAGTTATCAAAACTTAGAAAAGAGTAATTTTGGAAATAAAATCAAATTATATAAATATAAGATATAACAGGATATGTAGATGATCAATTTTTTCTATGACTCAGTGTAATAAGAATTGAAATTCTGTGATTTTGGATATAGAAATAAATTTTATATTTTCATAGGTTCCTTATATGCTAAAGATCTCCCAGTTTATGGTGGTAGCTATTTTCATATCTCTACATAATTAAGGACTTGGGGACATAGACATTTTAGAAGGCATACGAATGGCCACAATTCAACTTGATTGGTTTTGTCCAATGGCTATTGTAAGGCTTCTGAAACAAAAGAAAAACTAATAAACTACACAACAAAAGTAACTGCAACTTTTACTGCTAGAGGCATCTAGCATCAGCATTCAAAATGGATTTCACATACATACTCATCAGAATGAATGTATGACCATGTCAAGTAATTGCTGCACTGCAATAACTTTGAATTTTCAAAAAGCCAGTGCAGACATGGAAAGCTCGGTGAGCTGGAAAAGTGTCAGGCAGATTACAAGCAAATACCTTTGCTAAAACTGATCTTGACCTGAATAGCACCCAAGGAACTTCTGATGTGGTTCCAGAGCCACATAACAAAATAGGAAACAATGTTCAGAGGTGCAAATGTTCCAAAACCTTTCTAGACAGGATTAGGGGAGATGTTCTTATTACAAGCATGTTTCATAATCCCGAGTGGGATCTGAAGAGGAATGAGGGTTATGGCTTCCTAAGGTTGGAAAACATGACATTGACCAGGCAAAATGGTAATGCAGACTTTTCAGATAAATGTCTATAATTGAAGTCCTCTGTACTTGGTGTAGTCATTCTTCAGGCAGGATATTCCATCTAAGATCCAGTCACAAACTTATGGCCAGCTCAAAGAATAGCCTAAGAATTCATAGAAATGGAGTAAAAAATAAAAGGATGAGCAATAGCTAGAAAGCCCATCCTTGTCATTCATAATTCCATTTCATGAAATCATGCAATTTTTTAAAAATAAAGAATTCATTCATTTCACCATCCCCAAAATATTTAATTAAGTATGGCCACATGAAATAAGCTATGCTCTGACTGAAGGGAGTCCAACTCGGAATGGGTCAAAGATGCTGAGGATTATAGGGAAGGACAAAAGTTTTCTTTAGGAATGAGGGGTTTCTTTGTTTTTGTTCTTGGTATTTCCAGATTTGCACCCTCCCTCCAAATCTCCAACTCTTCATACTCGGGCAGCTGAGCCCTTTTAAATCCTGTCTTTAGACACACCTCAGTTCCCAGGTCTGGGAACAAATTCTGCTCTGATGTGGAGAGGTTGATTTTAAGGAGCTACAAATCAGCAGTTTACTTACTAGTGTTAAACTGCTGGTTCTACTTTGTACTCCTATCCAGTTCCCAAGAAAGGAACTCCCCTGTTGTAAAGTCATTTTTCCTAAGTGGCTGAATATTAATATCAATGAATTCTCAATACTATTTGAATGGCCTTCAGTAGTCTGATGGATTATAAACTAAGTTGCTACCCTGCTCTATTTAGATGTTGTGTCTTGGGTCTTGGAATCCATTTGAGCTGTATTTGTTTCCATCTATCTCTCTTAACCTTAGACTTTTTATTGAAGAATGTGGCACTAAAATGTGACTTAGAAAGAGTGTGTGCGGGCCCATGTTTGCAACTGTTGGCTTCACTGTAGGGTTCTGCTCAGCACTACTCTGGTCTTTCTCAAGGAAATCTATTGGGCACTGAATTTCCTGGCAGAAGAGATGGCCAGCCTCCTGTCTGAGGTGGCATGTGCCTGTCCGCCGGTATTCTAGGGGTTTGGGAAGAAGTTGAGGGGTTCCACCCTTCCAGTGCCAACTTTCATTTTCATCTTTCTGATTCCAACCTCCAGATTCCTGTGTTCTTTACTGTGTCTGTGTTTCAGAGCCCAGAATCTATGCTGGTCAATTTTAAAGGAAATGATGTTTATGGGTGTAGGTTCTTGACTGCACAGGTTGGGTGAGGGATGAGGGGTCCACCAGTTTTGCATACAGATTTTTTAACCTGTTCTTTTCTGATCCGTGCCTCACCCCTGCCTGCCTTCCTCAGGGCGGGGCTCCTTCAGTTCTGGCCATTCAGAGCATCTGTGTTGCACCTCTCATTGGTGTTTCTTCTCTCAAGACACTTTGCAGGCTAACTTCCTTCTCAGTCTAAGTCAAACTTCCTAAATTGAACTTGAATTTCTTATCTGTTATGAGTTATTTCTTAGGATGTATTTTTTTTGGGGGGGTGTTGAATATCTTTATGTTTTTAGAAGCTTTTTGGTGGAGTTTCAAGTAGAAGAAAAGATAAATGCTTGTGGCCAATCTGTATACTCCACAAACGATTTTAGTCCTTACCCTTCATGCTAGTTTCCCCAAAGTATGTTTAGTGAAGTGTTAATAGTTATTTAAAAAAAGGAAAGTGGTTCTGTGGTCAAAGAAGTCTGGGAAAAACTGAGCTAAACAATTTCTTTGCTGTAGGGCTTCTGGGATCATTTAATATACTAATATTATTTGAGAATCCTTTAAGTGGAGGCAAATACAGTATTTCCTAAACCACAGATCCTGTTTTCACCAGGCTTGAACATTAAAACATAAAGTGGGAAATGTACTTAAACCCCCCAGAAATGAGGGTTTATTTCAAAGAACATGAAACAGTGCTGGGTCAACATCTTTTTCTTAGGCATACTAACTCTAGGTTCAAGTACTGCTATGGTTGGCAAGTGGAGCTGCCTCATGGAGTCATCATACTCATTCAGTACAGAGTGATGGACTCTCCCTCTTTGCTCATCCTCCACTTAATTATCCATCCTAAGGAAGATACCCTGATATAATTGGTCTTACCACCATTCAATACAGGATGCTCCCAAGTTTAGGTGGAACCCTTAAACTTCTTCCCAAAACCCTTAGAATACTGGCAGGCAGGCACATGCCACCTCTGACAGGATTTAAAACAGGATTTTTGTAGCAAATCATTTCAGAAAACACTGGACTCCCTTATGGCTAATGAATTCATCCTCACTTGGCACTGATCTCTAGTCATCACCCCACACAACAAGCTAGGATTCACTTGCAGATGATGGAATAAGCACTAATTGCTTTATTTAGAAATACACAAAGCTGTCTAGAATCACTTTCCCAATAAATGGGGAGGAGGGATGTTAGGCAGTGAAAACTTCTGTAACTCCTCAGAGCCATTAAAAGATTTTAAATGACAACATCGGATTTGAAGTGTAGAAATACCAGCCCAGTAAGGCATGAAGGATAAGTTCAAGTAGTGGAAAGTGAAGGTTCCAGGGAAGAAGAGACCCTCCAGTTCACCTTGTTCACTAATCAACATCCTGCCAGCTATTCATCAATGTTCTTGACCTGGTCCTCTCCTATGTATTCAGGGCCCTTATTCCAATAGCCCTACTCCCTCCTATAGTCTTAATATTTCCTTACTATTGACAATGCCCCCTCTGCCCAGGAACTGCCTCTAGGCTATTTTCTGTTCCAATTTCTTTCCCTATTTGTTATTTATTACTTATTGAAAGGCTTTACCAGCTTCCTTTTCTCATTCCTGATATCTCGTTAGCCTATTGTAGTCTAATTTCTGCCCACATGTTTTATCAAAACTACTCTTCATTTAATCAGAAAGGACCTTCTCAATGCCAAAATCAATGACTAGTTAAAAATTCCATCTTAATAGACCTAATTATTACATGAGACAACATCACCCTATTTCAACCTCACAAATGTTCACTTTTGAGCTTTCCGTGTCATTCCACTCTACTAGAGTTTCCTCGCGCGTTCACTGTCTAAATCCAAATGCTCCTGTTTCATCACACTGCTTAAATGTTAGCATTTCCAAAAGATTCTTCCTCAGCTCTTCTTATTCTGCTCACTTTCTCTGGATGATCTATTTTTATCTCTAGCCTCACCCTGTCTCTCAGGCTTCAGACTTGTATATCCAACTACATGTGAGAGATCTCACCTGGATGTCCTACAGGCATTTCAAACACATGTTCAAACCTGAATCCATCATCTTTTCCCAAAGCTGGTACCTTCCCAGTTATTTTCTGTCTCAATTGCCAGTTGAGCTCGCTAATCCATCACCTAAGTAGGGAATTATCTTGTATTTTTTTGGAGCCCTCATTTTATAGATACGATCTAGGGGTTGTATTTGTCTGTTTCTCCCTTATGTTTGCTGTCTCTGTAATTATTTGGGTGAGCTTTTATCATCTCTCACCAGATTTTTGAAAAAAGTCTCCTAACTTCTCTCCTTGGCTGAGCCCTCTTCAAATTTCCCCTCCTCACTGTTATCATATTTGAACAAAGATATGGCTATCTCACTCCTCTCTGAAACCTTTCATTGGCTCTCTATCACCTATAGGATAAAGTCTAACCTCTTACCATCATCAAACCCTAGTTCACTTCCCAATCCCCTTTTATAATTTACTAGAAGCCTGGTGCATGAATTCAAGCATGGGTGAGGTCCAGGGCCCGTCCAGATAGGGTCCGATTTGACTGGGCCAACTGGGGGGAGGGACCATGGGCTGTTAGCGGGCTGGCCCCATATGCTGGTTGAATTCTGGTCGAAGAAACAATTTGCATATTACTCTTTAATTATATAGAATATTCTACAATATACAGGATTACTTGTGATTTCCTGAGAACATCAGGCTATTTCAAAGCTACTTTGGTTCACAATATCCCATAGGGTTGGAATGGCCTTCTTTGGCCATCACCCTGTTACCATGACTAGGGTCTACTCATTCTTTAACAATAAACTTGAAAAATTTTCAAGGAGAGTTTCACTCAGTCCTCAGATTGGGTTAGGTACCCCTTCTTGATGTTATTACAATATCTTATTTATATCTCTAACAAGCCATTTTACATGTTTCATGATATGGGATTTTCTGCTTGAACATCCAACTACATTATCTCAAGGGAAAAGAGTATATCTTATTTATTTTTGCACCACTACTATTAAGCTCAAGAACTGGACACACAAAATAAACATGGGATGATAAAGTGAAAGAATAAACAAAGTTGAGGCAGTTAGAACAGAATGTAGGAAAAATACTTGGAAAAATATTTAGGAGGTAAAAAGCACTTAGTAACTAGCTGGTGGGAGGTTGTTAGGGGGCTGGAGAAAGAGAAGAAGGAGTAAAGGATGAGTTTGGTTTGTAAATGATAGTACAACAGAATAAATTAGAATATTATTTATTTCTGTGGGGACCTGTTTAGTTTGAGATGCTAATAGGAATTTCTCCTGGCTCAGTTTATAGCAGTTAATGCAATGTTTACACAGACACCAAAAAAGTTGATGAATTAAATTGTCATTATAGTCTACTAATTTATTAAAAACTAGAGGCCCAGTGCATGAAATTCATGTAGGGGTGGGGTGTCCCTCAGCAGAACCTCAACCCTCTTCAATCTGGGATGGCAGTCAGACATCCCTCTCACAATCCGGGACTGCTGGCTCCCAATTGCTTGCCTGCCACACTGATCACTCTCTAACCACTTCCCTGCCAGCCTGATTGATGCCTAACTGCTCCTCTGCTTACCTGGTTGCCATTAAGTGCCCTCTCCTGCCAGCCTGATTGCCTCTAATGGCCTCTGCCTTGGCCCCCACCACTGTGGCTTTGTCCAGAAGGACATCCAGATGGATGGCTAAAAGATGTCTTGTCTAATTAGCATATTACCCTTTTATTAGTATAGATAGCCAGTTAAAGTTAAAGTCTGGCATCTGCTATATAAATAAGATAACTCAGTTTGGACCAGTTGTTTTTTTTTCCTCTAAGTCATTATTTTAGTTTTTTAGATATATAAATTTAAAGGCTTTTTTTTCATTATGTTTATGATAAACTTTTAAAGTCTGAAGTACAAAAAAAAAAAGCTTTAGGCCCATAATACAGAAAAAAAACATTTATAGGCCAGATAAACTTTTGTTTACGTACTAGTAATTAAGATTAAATAATGATGCCCAGCTGGCATGGCTAAGTGATTGGGCATCAACCTATGAACCCGGAGGGCATGGTTTCATTCCTGATCAGCCATTCTACCAATCAAAGTGTAATATGCTAAGGTCACTCAACCGCTTGTTATGATGTGCACTGACCACCAGGGGGCATACACTCCAATCAGTAGGTTAGCTTGTTGCTGGTGTCTGGCCAATCAGGCTGAGTAAGACAGGCCAGACACACCCTGGAGACTCTCCTGCAGTCCTTCCCCAGCTGGCCAATCTCCCATGTCTCTAGTCCCGATCGTGCACCAGTGGGGTTCCTCGGTCTGGCCTGCACTCTCTTACAATTTGGGACCCCTCGGGAGATGTTGGAGAGTTGGTTTCAGCCTGATCTTGCAGGTCAGGCCGAGGGACCCCACTGGTGCACAAATTCGTGCACGGGGCCTCTAGTCACATAATAATTAGTTGTGGACTTTCCCCTTCTGCAGCTAAGTTTGGGCTGATAATAGTTTTGTATCCTTTCCAGGTTTTGGCTTGTTGACAGTAGATATTTGCCACATAACTACAGGCACCATCCAAAACCACTCTTGGGCAAGAGCTACCTGGATCCTGTTCGTTGTCCTGCATAAACATTGAGAAAACAAAATTCTGTCTCTGCCCAGGAAGGGATAGACCTGCTTTCCTCATTTGCGGGACCATGTTAGTCAAAACTGATGCACACCAGTTGGGAAATTTTATAGATGTGTGGTGGCAATGTATTCTCTTTTGGTGCCTTGACAGATGAAAGAGATGCCCAAACCCTTTAATCTCATCCATAGAAACAAGAGACCCCTGGAGTAGGCTTGTTATGTCTATGCTTGAATTCTCATCACAAAACAAAGAGGTCACATTCACATCTCGCTGTGAAGGTTATACCAATCCTTCTTAGATGTCTGTGAATTGATTGTGAGAATGGTTTAATTAAACACCAGAATATACAAGGTTCTCAAACTGAAATTCTTTGGGGTTTCTTACAGCTGATTTTAATTCTTTTGATTACTATTTGACAACTTTCTTTGCCAGCTCATTATATGAGCACAGAGGAAAAAATGGTTGTTATTAATGAATTTCTACCCTTTAACACATTTTGCATGGGACCAATAATCTACTGTTTTCTAGTTTGCTACATTTATCATCACACTGTTCTTTGCAAGAAGTTTTAGAATTTTATTAATTGTTTCTAATAAGCTAACAATGATTTAAGATGTTGGGTGATGGTTTAGAAAGATTATAAAACATATGCGTTAGCACTAGCAACTTCCTGAAATACAAGTGGTACAAACTGTTCAAAAGTTAAGCAACAAGTATGCCTAAGTGATGAATGAGCTATGAGACTTTGTGATGAAGGGAGTCATTTGAGAAAGACGATCATATCATGTCTGTGTGGTAACTAGAAAGGCAAACGCTCTTATAAGTATTTCTTCTCGAACATGGAAACTTTGGAATGGATAACATGCTCCAGAATCAATTGAGATAATTTGGGGGCATACCTATATAGCCTGCCTCGAAGACAGCATACATGAAAAATAGGGTTTAAGAAGAAAGAATTTGTACATGATATCTGAACACAAAAACATTATAAGATCAGATAAATTAAATAATTTTACCTGGCATGCTTAAGTCATTATGCAATTAATAAAGGTGTTTTAGTAATTATTAGAAGCCAATTTTCTAGCTCTGATGGTTCAGAGAGTCTTTTTTTGTACTTCTCTACTTCCATGACTATTAGTGTCAATTACTTGTTGCTGTAGCAGGAGATACATGTAATGCAATCATGTGGGGAGGGCATCTTATGTTTTTAATTAAAACCATGCTGGAAATCATTGGAGGATTTTTTTTTAGAAGCACTAAGGCTGAAAAAGAAAAAAACAGGTATCCTCACCCCAAATACTAATTGAAGGCATATTATACAAAAATAAATGAATCTCCCCTAAAAGAGACCAAAAAACCCCACAATTATCTGTGTATCATCTTTCAAAGTCCCCATTTTCTGCAAGTTTGCCAACTTTTGGCTTGTTTTTGTCACCAATCCTGATACTAGGTTGTCTCCAATACAAGTTCATTGTTTCTTCTTCTTTCAGGCTGCCTGCTCTTGTATTTTTAAGTCTTGACATTTTGCAAATTAGGATAAGCACCCAGAGTGTTATATTTTCTTATGGAAGAAATGAGTAGACACACAGTATCTTATAGATTAAAATCTGGCTTGCATCCATGTGGCCACGCTCCATGTTGCTAGATAAAGACTCAAAAGTGCGGGAGCTCATTTCTATGAGATGCAGTTCCATTTGTCTTATGAAAATATAACATTAATCCATTAGTAGAGCATACAATGCCATGTCAATAACTTTTGGGTATTCACAAAACCTGAGGACCAGGGTAGATTCTGACAGCCATCTTATGGGTGAAAGATAGGATCAGAAGAAATCTTTAATTATCATCTCACTAGTCAACTCACTAATGAATGCATTTTTGGTTTACAAAGGAGGTCATGCAAGAAAAAAACAACAATCCACGAGTGAATCAATATCTGACAGGATGGTCAAATGAGAAACTCTTTCACAGTTTCAGCAGAAGCTCCTGAGACCTAGAGTAAACAACAGAAGCCATGTGACTTCACATTCCAAAGCAATGTCTGGACAATATATGCAAAACATGCAAAAGTGGACAACATCTGGTGTCACAAACCCTTGTTTCATGAAAAGAACTGGGAAATGAACATAATGAGCGAGAAATTCTATGTAAGAAGTTTTACAAATACTTTGTGGTTTTCTTCCCTCTGGGGAGCTCCTCCAGCCTTGCTCTAAGCTAAGTGAGATAGGTTTCAAGAGACCAACTTGGAGAGATGGACATTAGTATGGACGTTAGGGGTACATTAGGACTGGGATAAGACACTGGCTAAAGTTCGGCTTCCCTGTAGCAGAGAAAGTGAGAGGGGAAGAGTGGAAGTGAAAGCAAGAGCAAGAAAGAGCGAGGAACAGAGAGAGGGCTGACGTGGAGCTAACTGTATTTCTAGCAACAGCTGAGCAAGGATGCATGGGTGTTTCTTGTGGACCAAATTTGGGCAACTGAATATAGTGAGCCCAGTGCCATTTTGAATATCTTCCAAGAGGATGCCTAGAGGGGCAACATGACCTCTCCCCCACCCCCTAACAGAAGGATGGGCAAATGGAAATAAAAGGGCCAAGGAAGGAATGCAGGGGTGAGTAGGACTGGTCTTTACCCAGGAAGTTATCTCTGGGGGGCTCAGTGGGAGCTGTCTTCAAGAAAGTGCACAAAAGTACCCTAAAACAGAATTAGCATTCTATCCCCAGAGAGTACATTAATGATTATGCTTATGTTAGTCAAGTAAGACTTTTGTTGCCCTTATTATGTCCTCCCTAACCTGACCCAATGAAGAGGGGTGGGAGAGGAAGAGTAGAGAAATAGGAAGGAAGTCCCTAGCTCCTTTGCTCCTATTTCAGGCTCTCAAGATGAGGCAGGCCTAAGCAGGGGGGAAGAAATCATGGTACATGGGCATAAACACAGGCCTGGGCAGTTTTAGTATTGAAGTGATATTCTTCTGTGACTGAAAATGGTGGGGGTCCTTTGATTATCTGAAAGTGGTTTTCAAGTTATGGGATCTACCAAGATGTTATTCAAGAGGTAGCGAGGTAATAATTCACTGGGGGATTTGAAAGGACAAGGGAAAAAGGATAAAATTATTTTCTATTATCACCATATCAGCTAAGCCTATTTAATTACTTATTACAAATAACATACTTGTCACCACTGGGGGGAAAATTAGTCAAAAGATAAGCCCTCCTGTTGTGCATTGACTACTTCCAAAGGAGGAAGATCATTCGTTAGTTATCATATTAAATACTCTATATCCTCAAGTTGCCTCCACCCAAGGAATCTGCCACATTTTGGGATACCATTCCTCAGGGAAGGCTCAGCGTCTGTTAAGCAGGTGCTCTCTAGGTTGCCATCTGCTTCTTGCATTGACCTGAGATCCCAGTTTCCAAGTATCTATGCAAATACAACTTTTTAAAAAACATGCCATTTTGCAGAGCCTTGAGTTGTGATTACCACATGCTTCGGCTGAGTGATGAACAAATCATTTCATCTCCTCCTGGCATAGTTTTTATTTTTTAATGTAAAATAAGACTAACAATGCTATTAAAAACACAGTGAAAAATTAAAAATAAATCAAAATCTAACAAAGTGAGAAAGCCAGAATAAATACCTCATGGAAATGGCACCCACAGGCTCCCTGCAAAAACTCCTTGTAGCGCCCCATGGTTACAGTGAAGGTGTCAACCACTTCATAGCCATACTTTTTTGCAGTGTCCAGAATAATCACGTTTTCTTTCCATAAGTTCTGAAGTTCCCTCTGCATTGCAAAGCAGAAGAATGAGAATTTTTCTTAAGAGCATTGTTTATGATTTGCTAAATCAGATAGAAATAGTGTAAAGGGCATCTTTTCTACAAATTGGTCTTATTTTGAGATAAAGAATTAATTTTACCTATATTTCTTAAATAAAGAGGTGTTACAATGTTTTATTCAAAATATAAGTGTAAACACCTGTGCGTGTATAAAACAGTAATGCGTAAATATGTACAGTGATTTACAGTTTAGAACTCTCCCTACCATAAAAGTCATTAGGATTTTGTTTTGTTTTGTTTTGCCCATAAAGATCCTTTGAAGTCTCCATTTAAAAGCTAAGATTTGAAATCACAAACATTATTCCCATCTATCTGAATTTTTATTCATTTGAATGTTAATTAGTATATGTTTTGTGCTTGGCTCTGTGCTGAGGGCCAGGAATACAAGAATAAGTAAATCATGGGCCCTGATCTTAAGACATTACATTCTAATAGGAGAAATATATGCATACATTTACTAAGTCTTTCATTGCAAGCAAACCCACCAGGCTCTGGCTGATAGGGAAAAGGGAATAGCTCTGCCAGGTACAAGGGGACAGCTGGACAGAGAGGCTTGGAGAGGTGACTCCTGAGGAGAGACAGGACTGTCAGTGGGGGGTGGGAAAGGAGGGGAGGAAGTGTTCTTCCAGGAGCACCAGAATTGAGTGCTGCTGCTTCTGGGTCATATCCCTCACTCTCTCCCTCGTTTCCTTCGATTGTCCAAGGTTGGAGTTCTAGTTCAGGTCTACTGGCAAGAGGAGGAACTCCTCTTCTACCCTAGTTCAGGATTCCTCATGGACTTGGCCAACATTTTCTCATCTGAGTCTCTTCCTCCTTCTTCCACACCCTTCATTTCAGACTCATTACACCCAAACACAGGTCCCAATACATAGTGGACTACAAAGTATTTGGTGCAAGATTGAGTGATATGTATTGGGTGCTATTGTTTGAAAGTCTTCCTGACTACTCCTCTTCCCTTTAGTCTTCCCAGGTGGTCTCCCTCTAACCTCCCTTCTTCTGCTCACCCCATCTTAGTGTCCCTTTCTTGGCAAACCCATTCTGACAAAGAGAGAGAATTGCATTCTCTCTGCCTTTTCTAAATAACAAAAATTATTTTCATTCTTTATGTAAAAATGCAAATTGCTTGCTTTAGTTAATCCAACCACAAAATAAAAGCAGTACAAATACGTCGAATTTTCTATCTGCACTGTAGTTAAATAACTATTTTTATGTGATATTCAAAGAAGAGTGTTTTCCCCCAAAATAAAGATCTTAAATAGTAAAGGTTCATAAAGAAGAAATATGAAAGAAAGGAGACAGATGTGAATTTTGTCTGTGCTGTCACATGAAAAATGATCCTTGGGCTTTTTCTTATCTAGTAAAAGCATTTTCTCAACTCTTTTTTTATGAAGGATACATGAAACTTTAGAGCAAGTAGTGTCTAGAGAAAGGTTGGTTCTCTGAGAAATAAACAATTAGATGAAAATTTGCATGCAGGAGACTAAGGGATCAACATTTATACAAGAGTGATTGGTTGAAACAGAGGCTTTGTGGATCTCACACTTTAGCGGTGGTCGCAAACTGCGGCTCTTTGGCCCCTTGAGTGTGGTTCTTCCACAAAATACCACGGCCTGGGCAAGTCTATTTTGAAGAAGTAGCGGTAGGAGAAGTTTAAGTTTAAAAAATTTGGCTCTCAAAAGAAATTTCAAGCGTTGTACTGTTGATATTTGGCTCTGTTGACTAACGAGTTTGCTAACCAGAGCACTAGGGGTTCTAGAGGAAAGATCTCCTGAGATAATGGCCCACATTAAGCAAAGGGGGCTAGGTTTCTATAGCAAAAGGCAATTCCTGCTAGGATTATGAAAAGGCAATTCATAAGTCCTTATTAGTCCACATAACAAACAACCCCAGGGAATGAATGTCTTAGTCCTAAAGAGGCAATCTGGGAGCAGCCAAATCATACAAGTGTCACTCACCCACTCAGGAATACATATTTTTGAGAGTCTACTACATGTTGACAATTGTGGTTTGTGCTAGGAGTACTAGAATGAGCAAGCATCCCTACCTTCCAGGTCTCACCAATCATAGATGTTATTCTAGCAGGGGAGACGGGCAACAAAGGACTATTATCGGATGAGTGACATACACGAGGGCACAAAGGGATAATATAGAAGCTCATAGCAGGAATAAACCAGTGAGTCCCAGGTGCCCATTAAGTCTCTCCTTAGGAAATAGTAGGTAAACTAACACTTAAAGGGTACTTGGAGGTTACCCACAGGAGGATATAGTGAAAGAGTGGGCTCCAAGAAAAGGGGGTAGTGGTTTCAAAGACCTGAAGATGACTGATAGCATGACATGCTTGAGAAGCTAAAACATGCTCAGCATGACTGAGCTCAGTGGTGGTGTGTGTCTGTTTGAATAGACATGTGCATATCTAAGGAGGCCAAGGGATAAGTCTACAGAGGAAAGCATAGGCCCAGTCCTAAAAAGCCATGAAAGCATATGATGATGAGTTCAGATTTATTTCTGCTTCCATTGCTATTTTATCTTTCATTCTATTGTTTCCCCACCTTCTGGTTCTATCCTCTTGTCTTTACTCAGTTTTAAAGGACTGATAAACACCATCAAAGCCCATGGGGAGGCATGTTTAACACGATATCTGGTACATAGTAAGTACTGAAGAAATGTTTGCTGTCTGCCAAGATGAATTGATTCTAACTTAATAAACTAAATATAAGCAGCAGCAACAGACCTCCAATTCCTGTAAGGAGCTACAGTCAAAGAAGCAAAGTAGAGATACCAGAGTCCTCAATAAGAAGTTGCAATATTGACTGGTAGTCTTCAGATAACAGTAAAGGAGATTCCACTTATAACCTATCGCAAAAATTATCAAACGATCCCTCTTCTAATCCTCAACAGTCTATAACTCTTCAGCTATCCTAGATACTAAATATCTTAACCCCTTAGCCCATCATAACTCCAAGGAGATGAATTTGGAGGCTCTACTTGGGCCACTTTCTACCAGTTCTCCTGCTTTTGTATCACAGAACCAGCATCTATGCAGGCATAGTTTCAAGGAAGGGGTGGAGGTTTGTGTAATATGTGCTGGGGAAACCTAGGAGTGCTCACCATTGACACAAAAGTAAATCTCATTTGGCTTATGTATTTAATGGATAGCTTACTCTCTCCCCAATTCCAAGTACTCCTGACCTCCCAGAGCAATCACACACAAACCCCACTGCCAAGAATTATCCTGGCTTGAACAAGAACAGTTGGTTCCTTTACCTACAGATGTCTTTCTGTTCTTTTCTGAGACTTCAACTCAGTGTTGAGACTAATTTACTAAATTCTATAAGAACTGGTCAGAGGCCTCTAAATCCTTTCATTTATGACTCTCTAGCCAAGGTTATACTACTCATGATATTACTTCCAAGATGATTTTTACAGCAATAAGTCAGACATCTTCAAAAAAAGCCAATCTTTCCCAAAGTATTCATTGATACTGACAATTTTATGTGTGGTTTCAGAATAAGCCTCCAAAGGTATATGAAACATTTGTAGAGTAAGGAGATACCTAAAGCACAATCTCTCTTATCTACCCTCAGTTCTTACTTTCTCATAGTTTGGCACCCCCTTTCTTCTTTTATGAACTCTAAGTATGAACAACACACATGGATTATGGGCTCCTTATCTCCAGGAATAATTACAACCGATTTAAAATCATAATACATAAGTATATCATCTCTCTTTATTTTTATAAAGGTTGCTGAATAGTATGTGGTGCCTTTCAGTCCTTTACAGACATCAACAAAGATAGGAAGCATGAAGTTCACAAGCCTGGGTGAAATGGCCTTACCTGTGTTAAGAAATGTACTCCATCCACTGGCAGATGAAACCCGATTCCCAAAGTTTTGATGATCACAAGGATATTGAGTAAATTTTCCCTGTGAAATAATTAGATTTCTAAAGTCAAGAACATCAATTTATTTCTAGACAATCATGTTTACAGCAACAAATATATGAAAGTTCTTTAGAATGTGGTAATTGGCAGTAGGACTTATTTCCCATTTTGTAGATTTGATATATGTTCATTTTGTGTATGCATAGTTTTACATGTCAGTGGGCATGTTTTGATCTGTAGTTAATGTAAATTTGGACACTGAAGAACCATCTTGTGATTGGATACAAAGGTATTTTGAAATATTTTTAAACAAGACTTTAAGTACTTAATTCTAAACAAGTTGGTCTTTAAATAAATTCTTGATAAAATTCCATCAAATCAAGAGTAGTTTTTTTAACTTAGAATCCTAATGAAAATTATTGTTACAGAAATGTACCTCTTCAGAACCTTGTGAATAATTTTCAGATGATTGGAATTAAGCCACTGAACACCACCAACAACCAATACAGTCTGGCCCGAATTCTCCAGAGGACGTGATCTGAAATCCAGAAAGAAAAACAACACGTGTTGCCTTGAAACAGATGGTAAATATTTTAACAGCATTGCCTCACATTTCATTGAACCATATCTGACATCCTGATCACAGGACCTCTTTGTCATTTCCAATTCATTTTCAGTTACATTACTTGCTTTATGCTTTTCAGCACCTTTGATATAGGTTGAGCAATTATGACCACTAGTAAAAAACAAGTGCGTTGTGCTCTTCTCAATAGCTCCATTGTACCTTTGCAAGAGATGCTCAAGGGCCTTTTCAAACGTTGGTCTTAATGAAGGGCTTATCCAGAACTGAGGGTAGTAGGAATAACTGATCAAAGTCTTCCCACCATTGACATTGTGGTAGAACTTAGTGCCATGCACCTTCTGCCATTCCTGCAAGGTTTCATTCAGTCGTTCAATCAAATAGTACATCATTCCTCTGTTGGTTGAATCGCCAATGAAAAGAATCTATAAATTAAAAAAAATGCTTTCAAATATGATGTGTACATGGTGTAGGATATAATATAAAATACTTGTTGAATAGTCATAAACCCACATGTCTATGTGTTTAAAAGACAGCCCTTCAAACAGTTAGAAATGACATTCATTATATTTTCCCCAAACCTGTTTATTTTTCTTTTCCATAGTCCTAGAATGACAACCTACTGACACACTAACATGTTTAAAGCTTCTTGCTTCATTTTCAAATTCTCTGTCTCCCCTATCTTTACTTTCTCATCTAATCAACTTAACAAGTTTTATTGATGCAAATAGGCACAAAGAAGTTTAGCGCTAGAAGAATACTTAGAGATTTTTCTAATCACTTTTTATTGCATACACTAGAGGCCTGTTGCATGAAGAAATTTGTGCAATATAGGCCTTTCCTTCCCTTGGTTTCCAGTACCAGTTTTCCTCCAGCACCTAGGACCCAGGCCTTAGCTTCAGCCGGAGTCTGCTGCCTTTGCTGCTGACTTCAGCCAGAGTCTGCCCTCTTCATCTTTGCTGCAGACTTCGGCAGAGTCTGCCTTCTTCATCTTTGCTGCAGACTCTGGAGTCTGTAGTTTTCATCTTCACTGCAGCCAGAGTGCCACCTTCACCCGCACCTGCCCCCAGACCTCCCTCTTATAGCAGGCATCCTGCCCCACATGGCCACTCCGCGCCAGGAGCAGCTGGGTGGCTGCTATCTTTGTCCTTCTAATTTGCATATTCCTTCCTGATTGGCTAGTGGGCATAGTGGAGTGATGGTCAATTTGCATGTTTCTATTTTATTAATGTAGATGAGCAAATTTATTGATTCAACCACGGAGGTTACATAGCTCAGAGGAGGTCATGCCACTACTTGAGAAAAAGCCATAGGACTAAAATCTGCTTTTCTGAACAGCCATTTATATCCCAGGGTGCAGATCCTAGTGCCATTAAATGGAATCTCTTGCACCCATACTCTCCTTCCCATTCCCCTAGCATAGCCCTGCTTCAGTTCCCATGGCTTCAAAGTTAGCTATTGTTGCTAATGCTTTCCTAATGGGCAGGCCTTCCTTCTTGCACAGTGGCTGCCCTCTCTAATTCGTTCTGCTCACTGTGTTACTGGCATACATTTCCAAATGCCTAGCTCTCGCCATCTTACTTTCATGCTCAAAAACCCTATTTGCTCCTGTTACTTATAGAATCAAGGCTAACCTTAGGATCAGTTAACATTTGCTGAATTGTTATTGCATATCAGGCTTTGCTAGGTGAATATTTCATGTAGGGCTCACTTTTAATCATCATAATTGTGAGGACTGAACCATTACTTCTGCTTTGCAAATGAGCAATTTGAGGCTCAGGGAGATTGAAGTCATAAATCTAGTAAATGGGGAACACAAGTCTCAAACCCAGGCCCTTTGACTCCAAGTGTAGGGTCAACGGCCCCATCCTCTCAACACTCCCTCTCAGATTCCTACTTTTATACTGAGCACCATTTGCACTGAACAACATCTGTTTTTCCTTGTGCCAATCCACTTGCCTAGAAAGCTTCACTCTCCTTACAACCCCACCTGAGTAAATGCTACACACCCTCTAGACCCGACATAAATGTTCAATGCCCCAGCCAGCATAACCTTTGCTGTCTCTGATTTCATTATAATTTTTATTTCCTTTGCAGATTTTATTCTATACTACATGAAATTATGGCTTTTTTGGTCTTTTTTTCTCACATCATATCATGAAGTATTTGGTATCTAAATTCTATTTTCCCCTACAGTACAATACATGAACTTTAAATACATTTATTGAGTCCAGTTGGTGTGGCTCAGTGATTGAGTGTCTACCCAGGAACCAAAAAGTCACTGGTTTGATTCCCAGGTTGCAGGCTTGATTCCCCAGTAGGGGGTGTGCAGAAATCAGCTTATTGATGTTTCTATCCCTAACTCTCGCCCTTCCTCTTTCTTTAAAAATCAATAAAAAATACAAATAAATAAATTTAATGACTTTATTATGATGCATATTTGACTTATAAACTGGTTTTAAAAGAAAATATTTATTGAACTGAAAGTCAAAGGGACTTTTGTCTTAATGTCTTTGGATAAGTTTATTTTGTTCTTTAGTGTTTTTTTCTCTATTCATTGGGATTTCTATTTCCGTGAGCCATGCACCTACTTCTGATTTTCACAGCAGTCATTGCCATAATTCCCAGGCACCACTGCACTTGCCCGTCCACAGCAAGCAATGTACCACAGATAGGGTGACTTACACAGAAATGTTTTTCATGATTCTGAGGCTAGAAATCCAAGATCAAGGTAATTTTGTGGCTGGGTGCTTCTGAGGGACCCTCTTCTTGATATATAAATGGTCACCTTCTTCCTGGGTCTTCATAATTCTTCTGTGTTTGCCTAGATCTAATCTCTCTTTTTTTTTAATAAGGACACCAGTCATATTGGATGACAGCTAACTCATATGATCTTATTTTAAAGGCCCTCTCTCCAGATACAGTCACATTCAGAGGCACTGGGAGTTAGGACTTCAATGTATGAATTTCTTTGAGCAGGAACACAATTCAGCTAGTAATACCTATAATGGGTCTTTGAGATCTAGCTTTTAAACTAGATTGCCACCGGATATGTTTTGTATAGTTTCTTTTCATTTGAGTATCAAGATACAGTCCCTCCTAGCTATCTCTAGGCAGCCAGTCAGATCACTGGTGTCTGTACAGTGGGCTTCAGAGAAAAATACAGACGCTAAAAATAATCAAAGTAGCTGCATATTACTGAGAGAAAAGTCTAGTTTTGCAGTCTTTTGAAGATGCAGTCCACCAAACCATATCAGAAGCAAAATCATGTTTCAGAATTCTAGGTGCTGTTATTTATTAACTACAGGCCCGGTGCACAAAATTTGTGTACTGGTACGTGTGTCCCTCAGTCAGCCTGCACCCTCTCCATCTGGGACCCCCCTGAGGGATGTCCAACTTCCTGTTTAGGCCTGATCCCGGGAGGATTGGGCTTAATCGGGCAGTCGGACATCCGTTTCGCCATCCAAGACTGCTGGCTCCCAACTGCTTGCCTGTCTGCCAGCCTGATTAATGACTAACTGCTCCCCTGCCAGCTCGATTGTCCCTACCTGCCCTCCTCTGACAGCCTGGTCCCCTCTAACTGCCCTCCCTGCAGGTCTCGTCCCCCCAACTGCCATCCCCTGCCAACCCAGTCACCCCTAACTGACCTCCCCTGCCAGCCTTATTGTCTCTAACTGCTCTCCCCTGCTGGTCTGCCTCCACCCCCCCCCTCCCGCTAACTGCCCTGTCCTACAGGCCTTATCCTCCTCAGTGACCCTTCCTTGCAGGCTTGATTGCTCACAACTGCCCTACCTTGCAGGCCTGGTCCCTCCCAACTGCCTTCCCTGCTGGCCATCTTGTGTCCACATGGGGGCAGCCATCTTTGACCACATGGGGCAGCCATCTTGTGTGTTGGAGTGACAGTCAATTTGCATATCACTCTATTATTAGATAGGATTGAGGCCTGGTTCATAGGAGGGAGCCAGCTGGTTTTCCCTGAAGGGTGTCCTGGATCAGGGTGAGGGTTCCCTTGGGGCATGGGGAAGCTTGGTCAAGGGGCCTGTGGTGGTTTGCTGGCCGGCCATACACCTCTGGCAACCCAAGCACAGCTGGAAGCAGGTATCTGGGATTTATTTATCTTCTATAATTGAAACTTTGTAGACTTGAGCAGAGGCCAGGGCTGGCATGTGGGAAGCTTGGTTTCTTCCATCACCAGGGGTTACCAAAACCTCCTACTTGGGTTAATTTTCATACTGGCTCCTCATTGACTGGTGGGCATGGCTTGTGGGTATAGTGGAGGTATGGCCAATTTGCATATTTCTCTTTTTATTAGATAGGACTAGACTGCCCAAGGCAAATTTTGTGACCTCTGCAGGAGTTCATCCCCTTATGTGCAACAGGGGAATGTTAGTAGCCCACCTTTGAGGATTCTGGTGAGATTTAAAAGGTTTGTCTGATTCCTGACATCTGGTAAGTTCACCAGGAAAGTGAACTAGCATTATGACATGGGGAAGGCAAGCACTGATTTTGAGTGCTGCCAGTATGCCCTCCAATGCATTGCAAGGGTCTTTAAATGAGCTCATCTAAGGAACAGGCCAGAGAAGACAGGAGATGTCTAAATCACAACAAGTCTCTTGCTTTCCCTCCCAAACCTGCTGTAGCACTTGTAGGGTGAAAGGTGAAACTGAAGCTCTGGGAGAGAGAACTGGAGGAGACATGCTCTGTGCAAACCGATACTCAACTGCCTGTCAGATCTCCATTGCTGATTGGTGACTAACAAGAGGCACCTGGATAGGAAAAGGAAGCATTGCCACCACCATCTGCAAAACAAGTTTGTTTAAATACTGAGCATTCCTAGACGGCCTTTCTCAAGTCCAGTAGACACACTCTGTGAAGACATTTTTCTAAGGAATTATTTTATCCCAGCACCGTTCTATGTAGGAAAGGTGGGAATGAGAAATTATAACTACAACGAAGATGCAGTTGTGACTTTAATTTTTTTCCTGTAGGTGACAGTTTTTATAATACCATTTTTCATTGGTATTCCTAACTAGATGATATCTAACTTCAAAATGTCAGCTTTTTAAGTGCACACACACACAACTGAAAAATATCAAGAATTAGAGTGGCTCTTTTCAGTTAGATGATTTATATTGAATCTTTCTATCTTTTAAAGCATTCAATTTGATGAACTATTTAAAAGGGAATTTATAGGTTAACTTCTTTTAAAAGGTCTAAATCACCAAAATAAATATTCACTACTAGCCATATAATTTTTAAATAACTCTTTGCTCCTGTGAAAATTATTGCCTTATGTTAACAGGCATAGATGCTGGTTAGCGTATGCAATCAAAGAAGGAAAATGTGATCATGAAATACAAATAACCAGTAAGCAAGTATAAAAAATCTGTGTTAGCAATACAATAAAATAATCCCCCTATCTAAGTAGCCATAATTTGAGAAGCCCTAATGATATTATGAGTTCAGAGAAAGGGGTCCTCACATATACTACTGTGTAAGCAGCAGGAGAAAGAGTTTTTGTCTTTTACGTGTTTTTTTTTAACTGCTGAATTCAAAGTATTCAGAATAGGGCCAGGCATAAAACTTGATTCTCACTTGTCAAATGGATGAATGTAAATGTTGCTGTTGTGTGTATAAATTGGCAGCTTTTAAGAAATTCCACTTATGTGAAATATTTAAGAATGTCTATTAAAATATATTTTAAAAGAAAAACAAATCTGAAATAACATCAATGTTTATTTGATTGATTATATTAAGGTATAATTATATATTTGAACTCCTTTCATCTTTTAGGAGTGACATTGTAATCTGAATCTATTGTGATGGAGAAGATGTCACAGTAGTTTTTCTAAAAAGCTGAGTATAATCAGAAGAGAAATAAGACTGCATTTTTTGTAAAAGTAAAGTATGTAGGTGCATAGAAAAGGTCCTAGAAACTTATTTGTGGATATTTTGAAGTGGTGATATCATAGCAGTTTATTTGGTTTTAAAATAAAAAGGTTTTATTCGAAGTTTTTACAAATGTAATTTTTGACATCTATTTAATTTTTTCTTATAATTACATAAGGACAATATTTTAAAAGCAAACCTCATAAAAATCCCTGCTAAACCCACCTCTAGTTTCCTCTACTGTGCCATATAAATGTAATCATCTTTTATACATGGGCCATGAAAGAAGTTAGAAAGGACTGTCCTACCAACAATTCTTCACATCCCCTTTCCTTTCTGCAGAACTCACTTTTCACCTTAGAAAAACAAAAATGCCACACAGGTTTTCCCCTAGTTTTTGCCAAGGAAGAAATCACGTGGTCCAATGGTGGCCGCTGAGGCGCAAAGAGATTTCTGGGGACTTGAAGGAAAGGTTTGCCTTCCTAAGAAAAATTGATCAACCCAAGTCAAAGTCCATCTTCTTCCATGAATGTGAGACCCAATTCCTAGTGACACCAGAACTTCGGCAGTTACGTGTGACCATGAGACCAAATGCTGCTGATATGCTGAGCATGGAATGGAAACATGGAAAGCTCGGGGCTCTGAAAAATTGTTAAGTGACTAAACTAACCTGGAACATCTCTACCTCTGTATGCCTGATCATGCCAGAAAACTCATGTCCTTATTACTTCAGCCCATCCGACCTGAGACTTCTGTGACTGGGAACCAGGGTACTAACTAATAAAGCTGGGGTGCTTTTATAGCGTGGTCCCTAAATTATTTGGCACTTCTGCCATTGGAAGGTGGGTTCACGACCCCTCTCCCTTGAACCTGAGTGGGCTGTGACTGCTGCAATGAGTGGAGTCTGGCAGAGTGATGCTGTGTGACTTGTGAGCCTGAAGGCAATGTGGCTTCTCTCTCGCTCGAAGGAGCACTCACACTTGGAACTTGGAGACGCTATGAAAGATATCTGACTACCCGAGGACTGCTGTGATATTAAGAAGATGACAGTTTATTCTTTTTGCTCATTGTATTTCGTAAAATGAACATATATGGGCTTTTTATGATAATAAAAGAATGGCATCTGCAGCATCAATATCAATAAATCCACGTTGAAAATTCGTATATAAAAAACAAATATTTAGTGATAATCCACTTAAGTAAGCTTTATTATCACTTATGCAGAACAATGACTTAAGAGAATTGGTATTGATCTTTGGTTCAATAAACCAATCACAGGAATAATATTAATCACATTTTGGATTCCAAATCACAGGATCAACCTTATTCCAAAGATTGAATTGCATTTTCTTTGCAGTATCTCTTTTCTGGCCCTACAGCGCAACAAGGGGAGGCTATCTCCATCAAGGTAAGCGCTGGAGCACAGCAGAAACACCTGTGTCCAGATGTGTCAGTCAAGCCTGGACCTCAGCTCATCCACTGGAGACAAAGATGTGTTTAGAAAAGGTTTGTTTGCATCTGTTCCATTCCTGAGATCGCCATGCGGTGAGTCATCAAAAAGTATCTAAGGACAGATATTTTCCCCCCTCTTTTACACAACTTCATGGGCCACGGGGCCTACAAGCACATCATGTTTCTAGGTTCTAGTAAAGTTTGAAGCTTATTTTCAAATAGTCTTATTAGACAACCATGACATTGTCTAATTATCTTTATTTTAATTTCTAATTTCTCAGTGACTGTCCTCATACTAGATGGGATAAATCTGGTGCTGTGACAAATGGAGTCCCTAAAGGTACAATGGCTTAAACAAAATTGAAGTTTATTTCTCCCTTGGAAGAACAGTCCAGGTGGTTCTAGGCAGGTGTGTGTGAGGGGATGGGTACAGGGAGCTCATTCAGTCCCAGAAGAACTGGATTGTGTCTTCTTCATGTATGGTTTCCAGGAACTCCTTGAGCACTGACAGCCCATTGTGTTGTGTGTGTGTGTGTTGGGAGGGGGGGAGGGGCAGGCGATAAGGAGTAAGGAGCTGCCAGGTTTAGCTTGGGAGCTGTCACACACCATTTGTTAGAATTCAAATGTGGCTCAGTGGGTGAGCCTCGACCTATGCATTCCAGATAAAGGTATGTGCCCAGGTTTCGGACTTAATCCCCAGTGTGGAGTGTGCAGGAGGCAGCCAATCAATGATTCTCACAATTGATGTTTCTATCTCTCTCCCTTTCTCTCTGAAATCAATAATATATATATAAAGAACTCAGTCCTATTGCCACACAATTAATTTACAGAGAGAAAATGAGTTTGACTAACACTTAGCCAGTCTTTACAGATTCTCCTACATGGCTATGTTCTCCTGAGGGAAAACTAAAACCTCAAATCAGATTTTCTACTTGTGAATTAGCCAAAGTGTGAAGTACATGAAAGGCTGATTTACAGTCTCCATGATGCATAAAAGAACTTCTGTTTGTAGAGAACTGGGATAAGTAATAGCAAGAATATCATTTATTTGTGGAACTATAACCAAGATTTGGGGAACTTTTAATTTAAATTTATAATAAAACTAGAGGCCCGGTGCATGAATTCATGCACCAGTGGGGTCCCTTGGCCTGGCCTGCACTTTTTCACAATCCAGGATCCCTCACAGGATGTTGAAAGAGCCAGTTTCAGCCTGATCCTCACATGCCAGGTGAAGGGACCCCACCGATGCATAATTGGAGCCAGGAAGGGATTTCAGGAGGGCTCCAGGGTGTCTTGCCCAGTTCCAATAAGGCCAGTGGCCAGGGAGGGACTGAAGGAAGTTGGCCAGCCAGGGAGGAACTGCAAAAGGGCTCCAGGGCTTGTCCAGTCCGACTTGCCCAGTACTGATTGGCCAAATCCCAACAGCAAGCTACCCTACCAGTCAGAGCATCTGCCCCCTGGTAGTCAGTGCATCATAACAACTGGTTGAACAGTCAAATGAAAGGTTGGACACTTTCTATGTTAGTCTTTTATTATATAGGATACTTTGATTTCATTTTATTTTATCATGAATGAAGGAAACTAACAATGGTGATACTTAAACATGAAACTATTTATTACATTACCTTCTTTTCTAGAATCACAAAAAAAATTGTGCAGGTCAAGTTATGAAGAAATGAAAAGAAAATTACTGGTGGCTATCTGGGTTAAATAAAGATAGCAAATTGTCTGGATCTTGTTAGTGTCTTAGATTCTTTTGATCTGTCGAGGCTGGGAAAGAACTAAGTATATGTAGGATCAATAGGCAGAGGGAAGAACCTTTTCATAAAATCACTTCCCTTCTTCCTCCATTTCCTCCTCCATAGGTTCTATCTTCAATATTCACAGAAGTGGGAATATTTCTTCAGATCCAATAAAGTGTGTTAGATGCCAACAGGAATCTGGCTAGAACCTTCCAAGAGGGAAAGGTAATAGGAGCTATTTGTCCATTAATTTAGGCAGTGCCTACTTATTGTAGACCTTTTATATCTGTACAAAAAGGGATGAAAGTGAAGTGGAGTTTTATTTACTATGTCTAATCCAGGCCAAGTGTATTTAGAAAGCTCACAATGAATTTGATAAGCCCATGATTGACCAACATTGCTCTCATAAGAAAAAATACCCATTTCTAAATAAGACAAGGGGGGACGGAGTTCACATGAAGTTGAAACTGAACAGATGGCTAATTATATTTAGGGCATGATGAAAATCTAGCTCAACAAAACATCTCTCTGTGCAATGTAATATGATTACAACAAATGTTTTGTAATGATGCATTTTTATTACATTGGCTTTAGATGACCAACCAAACTGCTCTTTGGGGTCAAGAACAAATGTAAATGGACATTTCGGCAAATGACTCTCAAACACATGGAATTTGGCCAAAAAAGAAAAAAACAAGCAACTAAACAATATCATCTAGACATAGATCTTCTGGCTTCCTGTTTATCTATATTTTCATTCCATCTGGATTGTGGGCATTAATGAATAGGTTATCCTTTTATGGTGAGAGTGAGAAACCCTCCTTTTCTTCTATCTGCCCCTTTTTATTGAAACTGACAAGCAACGATAAATGATTTTTGTAGCTATAATGGAAGTTACATATTAGAACATCTTATTATAAAGTAGCCATACTAAAAAAAATGTAAACAGCTTTAAACCCACAAAATGACTTAACTTGCAAAAATTACTCTAAAATGAAAGTTACATTTTCTGTTTTAACAGCTGAGTTTAAGTATGTCCAGTAAATACTGCCTTTTTGTATTTCCCTTTCCTACTTGCACTCTTCTCTCAGATACTTTATTAGCGGTTTGAATTCTGAACTAGGTTTTCAACTGACAGCTTAAATAAGGGCTTGTTTAACTCATTTTGGTAAGGTTCCTGTGTTTTTTCAGTTGCAAATGTGATGATTGTATTTCTAAGCCATTTCTTATATATTTTGCACTATGATTATAAAACTATGCTCTGATCAATTTTTATAAATTCCATTCATGATCTATTAAGAGGTGTGTATCTAAAACATGTGAAAGTATAATAGAATACATAGTTTACATTTTTTCAATTAATTTTGCTTTGATTCAACGTGATTACACATCACAAACCTGAACATACACTGAGTAGCCAGATTATTATGATCTCTGAACACATAATAATCTGGCCACTCAGTGTATATACTATATAATAAAAGGCTAATATGCAAATTGTCTCCTCGACCAGGAGTTTGACCAGCAGGCAGGCCAGCCAACTGCCCATGTCCCCTCCCCCGGGCCAGACTGGCTGGACTCCACACATGCACAAATTCATGCACTGTGCCTCTAAATACATATATATATATCCTATATAATAAAAGAGAAACATGCAAATTTGACTGTACCTTTGCTCCTGACTGGTTATGCTACCAGCCAATCAGGAGCAGGGGGCGGGGCCAAGTGGCATGAGCACTGGGCTCGGGGGGGAGATGAAATGGCAGTGCCATTGAACACTCAGACCCCGGGCACTGTGTGGGGAAGTGGTGGTGAGTGCCCAGCCCCCAGGGCCAGGTGGTTGCAGGCAGCTGGGGCTGAGCTGAGCAGGGCAATGGCTGGGTGCCCAAGGCCTAAAGCCTCGCCAGAGGCTTTAGACCTTGGGCAGGCTGGGGGTGAGCCAACAGTTGGACATCCCCTGAGGGCTCCCAGTATGAGAGGGGGCAGGTTGGGTTGAGGGACCACCCACCCCTGGTGCACAAATTTCATGCACCAGGCCCTAGTATATATATGTATACACACACACATACACACACACACACACACACACACACACACACACACACACACATACACATATATATCCTAGCTAATAAAAGAGTAATATACAAATTGATCATCACTCTAACACACAAGATGGCTGCCCCCATGTGGTCAAAATGGCTGCCCCCATGTGGACACAGGATTGCCACCACAAGATGGCCAACAGGGGAGGGCAGTTGGGAGGGACCAGGCCTTCAAGGGAGGGGAGTTGGGGTTGACTATGCTGGCAGAGGAGGGAAATTGAAGGTGACCAGGCCTGCAGGGAAGGGCAGTTAGGGGCAAACAGGTTGGCAGGGAAGCAGTTAGGCATCAAGCAGGTTGGCAGGGGAGTGGTTAGGGGGTAATCAGGTAGGCAGGCAGAAGCGGTTAGGGATAATCAGGAAGGCAGACAGGCCAGCAGTTGGGAGCTAGCAGTCTTGGATTGTGAGAGGGATGTCCCAGATTGGAGAGGGTGCAGGCTGGGCTGAGGGACACCCCCCTCCCCTGTGCACAAATTTTGTGCACCGAGCCTCTAGTATATAAATATATACCGAGTGGCCAGAATATTATGCATTCAGAGATTATAGTAATCTGGCCACTCAGTCTATATGCAAAAACCTAAAAATAAAATAACTCATATTTGGATAGATGTAGAGTTTAAAAAGAGTTCCACATGTACCTGCCCTCCATACCTAAGCAAGTATGCCATAGAAATGGGACACAAATGCTTCCAGGAGAGACTTTGTTCTATCTTCCCCCACAGACAAGTCTCCTATTCACCTCACTGAGGTGAAGGTAACTGTTGACTGAAGTATAGAAAGTATGGTCCTGCTCATGTGCCATTGGGAATCCTGGTCAAAGTTACTGGAAATGAGAACCCTTTTTATTTATTTATTAAAAGTATACTTTATTGATTTTTTACAGAGAAGAAGGAAGAGGGATAGAGAGTTAAAAACATCCAGAGAGAGAAATATCAATCAGCTGTCTCCTGCACTCCCTCTACTGAGGATGTGCCTGCAACCAAAGTACATGCCCTTGACTGGAATCGAACCTGAGATCCTTCAGTCCACAAGGCTGATGCTCTATCCACTGAGCCAAACTGGTTAGGGCTTGAACTCTTTTTGGAATCCCAGTTAATGTGTGTCCTGTTTCTTCCCCACAGGTGTGCATGTATTTCCAAGTATAGTCTGACATTCATTAATGTAACACAGTGGTAAAAATAGGTAAAAGATCATAATAAGGACATAAGGAAACTCAGTGGAAAGAAATGACTACTTGGAAATTGTAAAGAGAGCATAACACTTTTTGAATTTCCAAGTAGTGTTTTCCAATAACTCTCGTCATTCCAATCCAATTCTGATGCCTTTAATCTGTTTCTTTGAAGAAAGATAACAGTACATCCCCCAAGAAGAAGCGGGTCTTGCTTAGGACATAAAATAAAGTTCTGCTTTTTGTAGCATGACATGTTTGCACTATTTATTCCTGGTATAAGTGGAGCTTTTGGATTCTCACTGCAAAAACCTGAGATTTACATATTAATTGAAAGTCTTCAAGTTAGTAAGGCTACTATACTATGAGAATATGCATGTTTAGGTATGTCTGAAAATTCCCATAAGCCAAGATGCAAAAATTAGAACACACAGCAGAGACCGGTTTGGCTCAGTGAATAGAGCGTCGGACTGCGGCCTGAAGGGTCCCGGGTTCGATTCCAGTCAAGGGCATGTACCTTGGCTGCGGGCACATCCCCAGTAGGGGGCGTGCAGGAGGCGGCTGATCGATGTTTCTCTCTCATCGATGTTTCTGACTTTCTATCCCTCTCCCTTCTGCTCTGTAAAAAAAATCAATGAAATATATTTAAAAAATTAGAACACACAAAAAAATAAGACACTTGGAGTCATCTCTAGTGCCTGCCTCCCCTGCTTGTCTGTTCCCTTAATCTTCTGTTGCCTCTAATGGGAGGGGAATCAAAGAAAGCACTTGAGTAATAGGACTCATTGTAGATTATTTTTTGGGGGGGGGGGAATAAAAGTTCTTATTTTTTTTGTTTAATTAAACTATTTCAAAATAATGTTATTGGTAGATTGTCTGTCACTACCACTTTTAGCAACTTTTCCAGAACCTGTGTGCCCAGGTAAGGTACCTGCCTCTATGCTCTCCCACTTATGTAATTATCACAGAATACTGTAATGATTGCTTCTCTCACTTGTCTTCTGTTAGCCATTTGACACCTTGGAGGAGTATGATGCATGCACTTAGAATAGACTCTTAGCTCAACAAAAGCTGGATGAATGAACAACATGACATCGCCGAAATTATAGAAAGTATTCTGCACTTACCTTTGTTAAATTTTATCCTCCTCTGTGGTAACATGCTAGGGATACCTGATATTACAAAGTTTATGATAAAGGGCAGTAGAGTTACTCTGATGGGCTTTGATAAATACAAAATCACTTTGTTTGATGGAATCAAAACTGTAGAATCTGAGGCTCTTACTACTCCACAACCCTGCTGTCCTCATGTATATGTGATTTTCTGTATGTTGTTGTTCATATATCATGTTTCTTTTCTTGAATGTGTGACATAGTTGAAAGTGAAAAAAATCACTATGTAAGGTTTTTAAAAGCTAAAATGTGTGTTACTTATTTTTTGTTTTTGTAATTGATATGCTTCAACATTTATTTGTCTTGGAAATAGAATGATGCTTTAGAAAATTCTTCCCTTAATCTGTTGTGTATTCCTTCCAGTGTGCTCTTTATCTGTACTATGTCACCCTTATTTCTGTTTTCATACATGGCTAACCCATTCATGCCTTCACCCCTCCTACAGTCTCTATGTAGGATGGAAACGTAGTTATCTCAGTAATGACAGATCAGAGTTTCAGAATCACTTTGCATATGTATATTATTCTCATAGAAAGTGAAAAATAGAGGCATTGGGAAATCCTTTTGCTAAACTACTTCTATTCATAAATGAAACCTTTTTTTAAACAAATAAGTACTGTGTAGTTATTATTTTATATCTGTGAAGCTATTTTGCCATTTATTTTAAATGATACCTTGCTGGAGATAGTAATATTGGTTTCATAGTCTTGCTTTCCATTATCTTGAGTACTTCATGCCATCCCTTTCTGAACTGTAGAAATTCTGATGACAAATCAGATGACAGCCTTATAGGAGTTCCTTTGTAGAAAACAGATTGCTTTTCTCTTGCTGTCTTTAAGATTATCTCTCTGTCTTTATTTTTTGTCATTTTAAATATGATGTGTCTGGGTGTGGTCCTGTTTGGATCCTTCTTGCTTGGGACTCTCTGTGGCTACTGAACTTGGGAGACTTTTTCCTTCAGTAGGTTATGGAAGTTTTCTGCCATTATTTCTTCAAACACATTCTCTATTTATTGGTTCTTAGATTGAGTGAATTTTTTTACCTTGTCTTCTAATTCACTGATCGGATCCTCAGCTTCCCCTAATTTGTTGTGTATTCCTTCTAGTGTTCTTTTTATTTGTACTATGTCATCCTTTATTTCTATTTTGATAGTTACTATATATTTTCTCATGCTGTTGAGCATCTTTACCATCATTATTCTGAACTCTCAGAAAAATTTTTTATCTCCATTTTATTTATCTCTTATTCTGGAGAATTCTCTTGTCCTTTTATTTTGTGGTTATTTATTTGTCTCCTCATTTTGGGTGTCTGTTTGGGTTTGTGACTGTTATGTAGATCTGCGATGCCTTTCAATATCTAGTGCAGGACAATGTCAAATGTTGTTTCTGATTAATTAGGTCAGGCAAAGACTCAGAACCTCCAGAAACTGTTTCTGCTTGAAAGAATAATTGGATTTAGTCTTGAATAGGTCTAAAGAAATTGTCCATAGGTGTGGTGAGAGTTTTTGCCAACAGGGTGGGGGCATTGCTTTTGGAGGCTAGTTGTTATTCTCAGTCTTTTAATGAGCTGCAGAAACTCCACACTATGGGGCAAGGTGTTTTCCAATAGGGTAGGTCAACAGTCTCTCCCCTCCCCCTAGATACTAATTGTCTGCATGAGAAAGATGACTCCACAATGAGATAGAATGACTCAGCACAGGAAAACAGAGGTCTGCGTATGGAGCTCTAACCCCAGGATCCCCAACCCTGGCTTCTGCTCACACAGCATCAGCCCACTCTGCCCTCCCTCTGCTGGAGCACAAGGACACACAGGAAATTTTGTTCATTGGACGTTTAAGAGGGTGTCTGCATTTCTGGCTGTCCCTCCCTGACAGACAGCAACCCTGCTGCTTTTCACAGCCAGATGTTATGTATGTATCCTTCTTAGTTCCAGTGCTCTCTGTTGGGAGGCCCAGCTTACAGATTAGACTCCAGAGTTCTCAGTGGCAACCCCCTGCAGCTGAGATATCTCTCTGGAACTTCATTTGCTGTCTGTGGGAGCCTCGCTAACCCATTCATGCCTTCACCGCTCCTACAGTCTCTATGTGGTCTCTACTTTCCATCCTCGATTATCAGGGTTCTCTCCACTAGTGTCCAGTTGGTTATTCAAGAAATTTTTCTGTTTTTTAATTGTAATTCCAGTTTGGTCCTGGGAGCATGACCGTGCAGCATCCACTTACTCTGTCGCCATTTTTAATCTGCACAGTTATTATTTTAAATTAGAGGCCCGGTGCATGATATTTGTATACTTGGAGCGGGGGCTTCTCTCAGGCTAGCCTGCACTCTCTTGCAGTCCAGGAGCCCTTGGCACGATGTTCAGCTTCTGGCTTAGCGGTGCTCCCCCTGTGGAAGCTCACTGATCACAAGGGGGCAGTTCCTGCATTGACCATCATAGTGACCAGTCATTCCACTGTTGGGTCAATTTTATTTTAGCCTTTTATTATATAGGTTGTTTATATAATTATTTCTGAATTGTGTGGTGTATGAACATATGTACCCGGCTGTATATTACTGAGTTTTCTAATTCTAAATATAAATTATCTTCCTCCAAGCATTTCTGCTGTTTTTGCCCTTGTTCTGATTTATATAACATTTTAAAATATAAGTTTTTGGATTTCCAAAATGCTTGCACATTGTAAAAAACTGAAAATAGACACTATCTGTGTCTGACTACAGATAGTCAGACAGATATTTTCACCTATCACCGACCTTCTTTACTACCAAGCCTGCTTCATGGGCACATGACTTCAACAGTTGCATGGGTTCTGTGCTTGGTTTATTGTGCTGCTGTTGACCTCTTGAAATTCTTAATAATTCTGAATACAAAGTCATTTTTTACTGGGCCTTGAAAAATTTGTAGCCAGTCCTGTCAATATCCAGCCTCTTTTACTCCTTCCCTCTTATGCAATCACTCTGAACTATTTGGTACTTCCAGAAATTTTCTGTGTATGTAAGTATGTTTGCATTAGTTTTTCCATCGATGGGGTTATTCTATACAAATTCTATACTTTTTCTTGCCTCCTCAGTGTTGCATGACTGAATCTTTCCATGCAACAGCCTTCATCTCCACAGCACCCATTTCCTCCATCCCTCAGGCAGTCTCCATACCTCTATAGGATGAGATTTCTAACTTTGGTTTTGCCACTACTCTGCTTAAAATGCACAATGTTTCCCTGTTATGTACAGAGGAAATTAGCATCCTGGCAAACAAAACAGACTCTGAAGGACCATTGCCAATGTGTTGGTGAATTGAGTTTCAGGGCATGCAGGTCTGAAGGACAACTCTGCACTAGGAAAATCACCAAGATAAGTCTTTCCTGCAAAGAAGTCAGATCTCTGCTCATATCACCTAATCTGAACATGGGCCTTTATTTTTAGACTTTGCAATATTGAATCTGAATAACAGGTAGGAAAAAGTGATCTTCTCTTTTTCTTACCGTTACTTTGTAAGTTGTGAATAATTAAAGGAAAACATATGTAGTACTATTAAATATAAGTTATACTGCAAAAAATATATAAAAATTTAATTTAAAAATATTAGCAAAGACAATATTAGGGACTTCATTTTTGTGTTCCTCTCAAATTTATAAGTTTAAACCCTAACCCCCATGTGATGATATTAGGAGGCAGAGCCTTCAGGAGGTAATTAGGTTTAGATGTGGTCACAAGAGTGGAGGCTAATCCTTATAGGAAGAGGAGGAGGCCAGAGTGCTCTCTCTCTGCTTTGTGGGGACATAGCAAAGAGGCACCCAGATCTTGGACTTCTCAGCCTTCAAAACTGTGAGAAATAAGTATCTCTTTAAGCTACCCAATCCATGATATTGTCAAATAGAGAGGAAGGAAGGTGTTAGCTTTCTACAATGTTGATTAATTTACAGCATAGGATTAGGTCATGTAGACTTATTATCTACACTAATAAAAGAGTAAGATGAAAATCGACTATATATTCACAATGCCCACCAGCCAATCAGGAGTGGGTATGCAAAGTAATCCAACAAAGATGACAGGTTTATTTGTATACACAGGCACTGAGCAGCCAGGGGCAGGGCCAGACACAGGAGCTCCACACCACCCCATTTGCTCTGGGCCTCTGGGCAGTGTGGGAAGGCGGAAAGGCGGCTCTGGGCCAGAGCAAAAAGGCAGCTCCAGCCCAAGTGAAGGCAGTGCCAGCAGCCAGGGGAAGGAAGGCCCGTTCTTGCACGAATCTTTGTCCATCAGGCCTCTAGTTTTATAAATAAAGAAAATGAGTCTGAGAAAAAATACGTGCCATGTCCAAAGCCATGGAATTTAGTGATGAACTTAAATTAATATCTACTGCCCTTCAGGTTAATAGATTGTGACATTTTGGAATTTTCCTGAATCCTCTAAATTCTGAGGTCAACATGGTATTCTGAAAGAGTCTAGAGAAATCTGATTGTTATGGCAACAACTACTTTTATTGCTTCCAGTCCTGCATTTCTAATACATAAAGGTTCGATTGTCCAAGTTGGTGGTTAAGAATGCCTGTATAGTAGACACTCAAAGACCTGTGCCATCATGGATGAATTAACCTCTGAGATTTAATTTTCTCATTGTGGAAAAAAATCTATTGTGGAAAACAATAAATATAGTATCTACCTCACAGAACTATGATTAGAGATAAATAAGATTTTAACTTATCTGATTATACCACAAATATCTATTCAGTGACTATTATATATCAAAAATTGGGCTAAGAGTGAGATTATGGCAATGATTCACACACATTTCCTGCCTTCCTGGACCTAACAGTCTGGTTAGTTGTAGGGTGTCAGAAAGCAGCATAATTCCTGTACATAATTAATGCTCAGTTAATAAAAATATTTATAAACGATTTCCCTTCCTTCCTATTTTATCTTTAGATATAGTTTCAGTGACCGAATAGGGGTTTTTATATTGTAATCACCATGGTGAAGTCCATCCTCAGCCCTGTCCTCTCACCCTTTTATGCTTCCGAAATTATTTGCTACTAGAAAATATAAACTGAAAATATGAAAACTGGCACACATTCAGTCCAGTGCCCATCTCTTTATGCATTATTAGAGATATTTTTTTAAAAAAATCAGTTTTTTTTAACTCAATCTTGTCCATAGGTAAGAGTTTACAATTTTTTTTATAGAAATGCCCATGTAATAAACAAGCTTTGAAAATCTGGATGAGGCTTAATTACTTCATAGTAACCAAGCATCTCAGTCTGTGTGCCCGGCTCACATGTCTGAGAGCTCTGCTGGAATGGACTTAGTCAAAATGAGCCTCGCAAGAAGCCTGCATGGCCAAGAAACCAGCTCAGAAGCTGCACTAAAGGAAAGGCTACCTAAAGAGGACTCTGCGAGCACTGCTGCGGAAAGAGAAGGACATCGCGAGGCTATTGTGCAGAGACCATGCCTGCCATTCTCTCGGTCAGCCTCAGCAGAAGGGAGTCTGACATGCAAGAGCATTGCACTGCTGTGTGAGCTGCAGATGTCTGTGTGGCCCGCTGCGCTCTGCTGGAGCCGCAGTTGTCAAGGCCAGCTGCTCCGAACGGCCAGCTGTCAGCGGACATGGCGAGCCCTTCCCAATTTTTGCTGAGAAAACTAGCATGGAATGGGATCAGCACAGGATATGACTTTAATATCCTCCATCTGTCCAAGCAGACGTATTTGGAAATAACGGTGTGCTTTTGCACAAGAATTGTTAAGGCTCCTCTGTGATAACATTTACACAAGTGAAAAAGCCAATTGCGCGGTTAGTTAGGCTCTGCGGAGTGAGAGGGCAAAGATGCAGCTCATGGCCACCGGTGCTGCACGGGTGTCACTGGAAGGATTCCCCCGCTGAATCCAGAACCTACCTTCCTTGCTCCCAGGCACTGCTGCAGCTGAGGCTTACTGAGGACACCATACTGGCAGTTGTGGGGCTGCCACGTTATTTCTCTCCAGTCACAGGTCCTGTTGTCTGAACAACTAAGGCAAGGCATGATCCATTGGCCTGGAATAGACACCAAAACCTCCTTTGATTCAGTTTCTACTGATAAAATTACAGTTTGCAAGGAACCTTGGGATTCAGCTGTGGCAGGCACACCCTCCCAGAAGCTGTGGTGAGAAGACCACTCTTGCCATACAAATCCAGTGGAGCCATACGTGGCCTCTTTCCAACCGAATAGAATCTCACTACATGATCATCTGAAATAGCACAGTCCATGTGAGTTCATTTCTGTGAAACGGTGTACTGACACAAAGTCTAGTGATCAGGTACTATTCAATTAAAAAGCATATTTTAAAAATAATTTAAAAAATAATTACATTTTTAACCTGTAAAATTAGATCCTTAGGATCAATGTAGATGGGGCGCCACTAATATTGAGGTAGTTGGCCATAAATAGTGATTAGTTTAATTCATGCTTATGTGAGCAATCCATTAAGAAAATTACTTTTACATTTTCACAATTTATTATTTTGAAGACTAGTTCCTTAATTTGATGGATGTCTTTTTTTGGTGTGAATCTTTCCACCTCTTTTTAGCTCCATTGCCTTTATTTCTTCAGCTGTTAGATGAGGTATGTAGTGTTCTCACATGATTGGTGTGAGGATTTAATGGGATAATGTATTTAATGCATCAAGCACAGTTACAATATCATATTCACTTTTGTTCCTAGTAGATTTCAGGTAAGAAATAGGTCCCAAGCTTTAGTAAATGTGTACAAAATAAATGAATATTGTCAGTGTATTTAAGATCTTTTCTATTTTGTTGATAAGGTAATACGCATCCAAAATATACTAAGTGAGATAAGTGTAAGTAGATACATTAATAATTTATTAGAAAAAAATCGAGAAATGACTTGATTTTTCCTTGTTTATCTTTTCAGAAATGAAGTGTGAACTAGCACATTAAACATGAAGTAGTTATTTATCTCCTTTGTGGAGAATACCCTGATGTCTACAATAGTAATCTGCTCTACCTTAAAGGTCTTGCCTGTGTTACTACTAAATGTTTCTCTTTAAAATGTTGAGGAGATAAATATTCCCAGGAACTTAAGTTTGAAAGGAAAAATTTAAACAACTTTATCCATCCTGGCTCTGATTTGTGGCTCTGCTAACAAAAGTATCGAGTGTTACATGGATTTTAGTGGGAAGAGTTTCTCCTTTCAGTGGATGAATATGGTGCCACTTGCACTTCATGACCAGGGGGATGGGCGAATTGTGTATGCGAATGTGTGTGAAAGGTGAGCTAGTTTATGTCTTACCTACACATCTTTTCCCTTCACAGAAAGGAAAAAAGGTGTATTTACGTTAAGAGAGAAATTGGGGGACATAAAAGAAAATATTATTCTCTAGGAGGATTTTAATTTAGTGCATTATTGAAATAGCTTCCCTATCAGATGCTAGATGCTATTAGTGTTAAAATATCACGACAGCTTAAAAAATATTTAACATTTTCATAGCACCTGACAGGTGCCAGGGATATTCTAAGGACTTTTAATAAATTATCCAATTTAAGCCTCCTAACTATGATGTTAAACATCAAATATTTATAATCAGATTTAAAAGTTTATAATGTATGCAAGTCAAATAATTATAATAATAAGCAATGCACAATTAAGTATAAACATCTGTGTGGTCCTGAACGAGCCTGGCTTTGGGGATACACACCTGGGCTCTGCCTCCAGCGAGCTCTGTGGATCTCAACACCGCACAGTAGGGCCACCTGGAAAGCTTTTAAAAATCACCCATGCCCAGGTTGTTTGCTAGGCTGATTAAATCCAAGCTGCTGGGCTAGGTATGGGACACATGGGTTTTTTTTAAATTAAATATAGTTAAGTTTACTTTCTCTCATTTTTTCTTTATTGTTGAAAGTATTACATATGTCCCCCCTTTATCCTCATTGACCCCCTCCACCCCCCTCCACCCCATCTTCAGCACCCTATTGTCTGCCCATGGGTTATGCTTATATACATATAAGGTCTTTGGTTGACTGTCTCCCATCTACCCACCAGCCCACGCCTTCCCTCTGAGATTCTGCACTCTGTTCTATGCATCCATGTATGGATCCACTCCATTCACCAGTTTATTTTGTTCATTACATTCCACATATGAGTGTGATCATGTGATACTTGTCTTTCTTTGACTGACTTATTTCACTTAGTATGATATTCTCCATCATGGAGTATTTTTGAAATGCTTTTCAGGTAATTCCATATGCAGCCAAAGTTGGGAACCACTGTTTAACTTGTATAGGTTACTTAATTTTCTCTGTATGAAAAATATGTATGGCACTTGCCATAGCGCCTGATACCTAGCAACTGATAAATACACTTTACCCCCCCACCCCCACCTTAAGTAAACCATGGTAGTTCAGAATAAAGAAAGTGTCATGGGGGCAAGAGTTGTCTGGAAGGTTCCATGGAATGCATAAACTGAAATGAGGTCTATGGATAGACAAGATTTGGACAAATGGAATCAGTGGTGTTTAGGGACAGTGATGGGAGGGACCTGAAAGAAGTGAGGTTGAAGAAGTGACAATATATATTGGAGAGAAAAAGGCTTGCTGGGTAAAAGGTGTTTCTAATTTCCATATGTAGAGTCTAGCAGTACTATTAAAAGATTCAAGATTCTCTTGTATGATTTTTAAAAAATATATTTTATTGATTTTTTACAGAGAGGAAGGGAGAGGAATAGAAAGTCAGAAACATCAATGAGAGAGAAACATCAATCAGCTGCCTCCTGCACACCTCCTTCTGGGGATGTGCCGGCAACCAAGATATGTGCTCTTGACCGGAATCAAACCCGGGACCTTTCAGTGCACGCCGATACTCTATCCACTGAGCCAAACCGGTTTTGGCCTCTTGTATGATTTTTTCTGTGCTTTTCATTCAAAATATAACTTGCTTTCTATATCTATTTTTTTCCTGGAACACAGGGTTTGTAATCCATAATCAATCCCTTCACCTCTTTGCTTGGTCTCTTCTATCTATATGATTTAGACACAGTCTTAAGTTTAATGTTTGATGATTAATTTCTCAAGAAAACCTCCTTCTGAAAGTGACTACTTCATAGAGGTTTGCATTTTGTGGACATATAGAACCCTCTTGGATGGGGTTCAATGGGCCTTGGGTCTCCTTCTCTTTAAGAAATGAGGTAAACTGAGGCCTACAGCGTTGAATGACAGAAGTGAAATCATGCCATTCATGACAGGGCTGGGCCAGAACTGAGGCCTAGAAGTCTCCATTTTGTTAATCCTTTTATCATGTTTGGTCAGCACAAAATCGTTAGCTGAAAATGAAATATGGCCTAACAGTGTCATTTGTAGCATTTACAGGAAAACCCATAAATAAGTTTTTGTGTTTTTTAAATGAACTTCAAATACTTGAATTTATTCAGTGGGTTCATGTGTTGACAGACATTATGTTTAAAACAAAAAGATTGTTGATTTTCTTTCTAAGAGGATGCAGGATGTTGGGGACATGGAGGTATTTCCGCTAATGAGATTATAATTAACAGTTTCTGCTGATGAGATTATGTTTAAAGGGCTCAGCTTTCACCAGATGCTTGAATATCTAAGAGCACATGCATCCTTCCCCACAGACATGCTCCTCTCCCCCAACCCTTTGCTGGCAGCTAAATTTGCACAAACTGAGGCTTTCTTTGGTCACTTGCTGCTATGGCTGAAGAAACAAGTGGCCAAATAAATACAAGCACAAAGATTCAAATATGGGTACAATTAGTTTGGGGGAGGATGGGAGGAATAGACAACTGATTGGGTCTCTAAAAACTTGGTCCCATTGGTTCATACTACCATCCTATCTAATAAAAGAGTAATATGCAAATTGACCATATCTCCACTATACCCACAAACTACACCCACCAGCCACGCCCACCAACCAATCAGGATGGGTTGAATAAACCAAAACAAGATGGCTGCAGGCCAAAGAGCTGGAGGGAAGCTTTGGTTTTCCTGGCGATGGAGGAAGCCAAGCTTTCCGCCTCCCCTTGCTGGCTCAGTCCTCCACTTAATGCTACAAAGTTTCAATTATAGAAGATAATGATGGCAGCCACAGAGCTGGAGAGACTGGGAGGCTTGAGTTGCACCCAGAGATGGAGGAAGCCAAGCTTTCCATCTGCCCTGGTTGGCCCAGGCCTCTGCTTAAGGCTACAATGTTTCAATTATAGAAGGTAAATAAATGGCTCCTGCCATGAAGGGAGCAGGAGGCTTGGCTCCACTCCAGACTACAAAGTTTCAATTGTAGAACATAAATTAATTCCAGATACCAGGGCCTCCGCTTGGGTCACCAGGGGGTGTGGCAAGCCTGCAAACCATCACAGGCCCATCGCCAAGGCCACCCCATGCCTCAAAGGAACCCCCAACCTGATCTGGGGTACCCTTCAGGGCAAACCAGCTGACCCTCACCCATGTACCAGGCCTCTATCCTACCTAATAAAAGAGTAATATGCAAACTGACCATCATTCCAACACACATGATGGCTGCCCCTATGTGGACACAAGATGGCCACCACAAGATGGCCAGCAGGGGAGGGTAGTTGGGAGGGACCAGGCTGGCAGAGGAGGGAAGTTGGGGGTGACCAGGCCTGTAGTAAAGGGCAGTTGTCGGGGGGACCCAGGCCTGCAGGAGAGGACAATTCAGGGCAAACAGGCTGGAAGGGGAGCAATTAGGCATCAATCAGGCTGGAAGGGTAGTGGTTAGGGAGTGATCAGGCTGGCAGGCAAAAGCGGTTAGGGGCAATCAGGGAGGCAGGCAGGCAAGCAGTTGGGAGCCAGCAGTCCTCAATTATGAGAAGGATGTCCGACTGCCCATTTAGGCCTATTGGGATCGGGCCTAAACAGGCAGTCAGACATCCCTCAAGGGTCCCAGATTGGAGAGGGTGCAGGCTGGGCTGAGGTACACTCTCCCCTCATGAATTTCATACACCAGGCCTCTTGTATATTTATATAGTTCTATCTCTGCATTTTTGTATTTGTTAACAATTCCTTTCTTTCAAGTTAGTAATACTGTTTAAAAAATATATCTGTAGGACTGGAGTTCCATGACATCTTAAATGATACCAGCTCTTAACTAAAATTGTCAAAAAGAAGGACATAAATTCTATGTTCTGTATTTAAACATTGGATGAATCAAAACTGATTTCTGAAATAAAATATGACATATGTTTTGGTAAAAACATTCTGAGGCATAAAACTGCCTTTTGTGAGAAGTTATTTGATATATAATTAAAGCTTTGTATTTAATGAGAGCTAGTTTTCCACCATTTAAGTGAATGAGATTGGGCAATATAATGGAGAAAAAAATTAACTTTTTGATTTAGGGCTGAACTGAGATATAAAATCACACAGATAATACTAATTCTAGATTTTACAATGCTATAAAATAAAGCAGTTTTTACTTAAGAAGTAAAGTATACCCAGATTTTCATTAGTATAAATATTAAAGTGGAAGTTGTCATAGGTCCTTCCTAAAAATAAGATCTGATTAATGCTTTTATTCACATAGCATAAAATGAAATCTGAACTATTTTTCTTAAAGGGAATTCTCATTCAGTAATCATTGTATACATTTCTTCTTTCTCCAAATTAGAAGAATTCTTTTTTCCTTGTGAAGCAACAGATTTTATTCTTAGGTTGCGTCTTATAGTTAAATTATTTTCTAAAGGTTAGAAATCCACTTAAGAACTACAATATACAGCCACTCAAAATTACATTAGCTAGTGCTATAGAAAAGACAGTTTGACCATCATTACATTGGCAAGGAGAAAGAATGGATCCAATTATGCCAAATGCCTGAAATGGGCTGTGAAAATCAGCTTTTGGAAACTACCTGCAGCCTAAAAATATGAGAAGCTAAAGCTAGAGCTCCTAAGTAAACTTCCTCCTGTGCTGTCTTCCATGATAACTTTATTCAACAGAAGGGTGTCCTACCATCAAGGAAGGAAAATGATCTCCAGCAGAAAAAAAAATCCATTCTTGCAAAAAATCCACAAAAACAATATTTAAAAAATCCATTATTGCATATTATTGTCCCCAATCTCACTCATTTACTTTAATTACTCAGGACCTCACGCGCCAAGCAGTTATCCCTGGTTGACTGTGCCTTGGCTGCGCATATTCTTCTGTAGAAGAGAGGAGGGCTTGGACATAGTTTTAGTTCAGCAACCATTAAAAAAAATTTTTTTTTAATCCTCACCTGAGGATATTTTTCCATTGATTTTTACAGAGAGTGGAGGAGAGAAGGAAAGACAGAAAAATACCTATGTGAGAGAAACACATTAATTGGTTGCCTCCTGAACACACCCTGACTAGGGCTGGGGCTAGGGAGGAGCCTGCAACTGAGGTATGTGCCCTTGATGGGAATCAAACCTGGAACCCTTTGGTCTGCAGGTCCATGCTCCATGCACTGAGCAAACCAGCTAGGGCAGTTCATCAACCATTTTTAAATCATGTATTAGACACTGAAAGGTGAATAAGGGACAATCTCTGTTCTGGAGAAACATGCAAATCAGGGCAGTCATTAGTAATAATGTATTGCTAATGTGTAGACATATGAATACCCATATACTATATTGGATGTACATATACTGCTATATGTATATATTAATTGCATTATAAAACAAAAATAAGGATGATTAGATAAAAAGTAAATGTGCATATATTTTAATCTTTGTTGGCTTCCTCCTGTGCCACTGACCATTCAGATCTATCATTCCACTTTACAGACTACTGATTAGAGAAAGAGAAACGTGTAAATTCACCACCTGAAACAATGAGGTAAGTGTTAGTGTAGATATGTGCCCGAGGTATTCTGGGAGCACAGAAGAGAAGCTAGTCTGGGGGTAGGGTGTTAAAGAAAGGCTTCCTGGAGAGGAAGATAGAGCATCAGAAGACCGAGGCCAAGCTGGGAAGGCTGGTAGGAGAGGGAATGGCACAGACAATAGCCTGGAATCCTGGGCAGTATTATTGCATAAAATGAGGTGGAGAGGCTGGGAGGAGCTGAGAGAGAGAAGGGTCAGATTATGGAGGCCTGCAATTGTCAGACTAGGATGATGGGCTTGCTTGGGGATCTGTAAAGAAGCCCAGCTACTCAAATTACCAGAAGGCTCCTGTTCTGTGGTGGCCTCTCCTGTAAGAAACAGGCATAGTCACAGTTTCCTATGGCCTAGGTTCTTGCAGATTTAATGGCCTAGACCCATGATCAGCAAACTGCAGCTCGCGAGCCACATGTGGCTCTTTGCCCCCTTGAGTGTGGCTCTTCCACAAAATACCACATCCTGGGAGAGTTTATTTTGAAGAAGTGATGTTAGAAGTTTAAATAAATAAAAAATGTCTTTCAAAAGAAATTTCTATAGTTGTACTGTTGATATTTGGCTCTGTTGACTAATGAGTTTGCTGACCACTGGCCTAGACATAGACTTCTTGAAGAATCTCAGTAATGTATCTTTGACTTCTTAATGTAACTTTTGACTTGGTTCAGTAGGAGGAATGGGATTAAGTTGTTTTATGATTTTCATAAATTGTCATCTGATTTAAAAAATAGTTACTAGACACATTGCTGTCTTTTTGTATACAAGAGTATATAACTGTATCTCACTTCACCAAGAGAATCATGAATTATACCACCTATGCACCATAGTAGGCAAACCACTCTTTATGTCCTGATTATAATTTATTATTTAGAACACATGTTCAAGGATGAGGCTGTGCCCGTGTTTGTTAACTGGGCATGCCAAATTGCGATTCGTCCTGCCCATTTGTGAAACTCATTTCCCATCTACACAGTGGTGTGAAGTTCATGGGAAGGGTAGAAAAGCTCCTGAGTATTTTTTCAGACTTTTTAGATGAAGGGAGACCTGGGGTCAGGAGGCCAGTGTGGGGACCAGGAATCTCAGAGAAGATAACCCCTGCACCTCTGCTGGCCTTGGAGCCATGTTCAGTCCCAGCTCTGGCTTGACCCCACTGGTCTCCATGGAAAGAAGCACACTGCGGGAGGGGACTGCGGCTGTGGGAGAGGGGCTGCGGCTGCAGCCAGTGGCACCAAAGTCTCTCACTCATGGCCTGCTCTCGGCTTAGGTAGGACTGAACTCTCATTTGAACTGGACATCATATTTTTCCTGCCTCTATTATGCTCAATATATGGAAGCCATAATTAATTATTCCCAAAGACATTTTTTATAATTAAAGTACATGATTTAAAATGAAACATGTACCTGTCAGAATGGCTATCATCAGTAAATCAACCAACAAGTGTTGTCAAGGACGTGGAGTAAAGAGAACCCTCATGAACTATTGGTGGGAATGCAGACTGGTGCAGCCACTGTGGGAAGCAGTATGGAGTTTCCTCAAAATATTAAAAATGGAACTGCCTCTGACTCGGCAATTCCACTTCTGTGAATAAATCTGAAGAAACCCAAAACACTAATTCAAAAAAAAGTATGTATCCCTGTGTTTACTGCAGTTATTTACAATAGCCAAGATTTGGAAGCAATACAAATGCCCATCAGTAGATGAGTGAATAAAAAAGCTGTTGTACATTACACAGTGAAATATTAATCTGCTGGAAAAGGAAGAAAATTGTACCCTTTGCAATAGCATGGATGGACCTGGAGAGCATTATGCTAAGTGAAATAAGTCAGTCAGAGAAAGATAAGTACCATGTGATTTCACTCATATTTGGAATTTAATGAACAAAACTGAACTACCAAGCAAAATAGAGAGAGACTCGTAGGTAGAGAGTAGGCAGACAGCTGGGGAGACTGGGGCTGGGGAGGGAGAGGTTAAGCAAAAAAGAAAAAAAGAGGTAGAACTCATGGGCATGGACAACAGTGCGGTGATCGCAGGGGTGCGGGGATATGGATAGAGGCAGAAGAGGGCATAGAGGGGATAAATGGTGTTGCAAAGAATAAAAAAAGTAAAAAAAAATATATGTGTATTCTTTGCATTTCTTTGATTCAAAAGATCAACAGATAGTTATTTAGTTCCTACTCTGTAGAAATTACAGTGGGAAGTGGGTTGATACAATGTGAACCAATGAGACTCCTGCCCTTGTGCAGCTGACAGCCTGGGAGCACTGACGTTACACAATTATTACATACATAATCATTTAAAGAATCCAATATGGAAGGAAAGCACAGAGTGTTAGGGGAATCTATAATAATAAAAGCATATTATGCTAATTAGATGAGATGACCTTCCAGATGACCACGCTATGACACCCACTGGCGCCAGGCCAGCCAAGGTGGATGCAATGCTATTGGTCAGGGGCCCGGCTATTGCCCCATAATCACCCAGCAGAGGGAGGCCCAGGCCACCAGTCAGCAGGGTGATTAATGGATGGGGGTGCTTCGTGATCACCCCAAAGAAGGAGGCCCAGGCCACCGACTGGTGAGCTGTGGCAGGTGGGTGGGGCCTCCCTCTGTGAGGGGAACCTGGGTCCTGGGTACTGAGGGGAGCCAGTATCAACAGCTGGGGAAAGGAAGGCCTACTCTTGCACCAGTTTTGTGCATCGGGCCTCTAGTATAGAATAAAGAAACAAATTAGAGACTCAAGGAAGATTGTGGCACAAGTCATGTTTGAGCTGAGATCTGTAGATGAATACGAATTATGTGGGCAAAGAACAGAGGGCGAAGAGAAAAGTATTTAATTAATAAAAATATTTCGCATATTAAAACAATGCATTTACATTAATTACCTGTGCTACAGTTCATACTAATGAAAAAGTGATTTATTGTCTTGAGCTTTTGGTATATAGATTTAAAAATAAGCATATACTTATCTATATTACAGTTTTTAAAAGAGATATGATAACCAATGTGATAGTTACCTTTTGTGTCCCCAGATGGACAAGTTTTTAGTTCGGGCTGTGACAGGGCTTCAATGTAGTCAGAAGAAACAGGCTGTAACCCACAGGCTTCCTCCGGGTGAACCAGCAAACCACAATCCTGCATTTAAATGATAGAAATTAGTTGTCATTGAAATGAACCTGCTCCATAATAATAAAAATCTAAAAAGCAAGACCATTACTTTTCTTAGCATATTGACTTGTAGATTGTGCTATAAGTAGCTTCTTACATTCATATAAATTCTAATGATAATTTAATCTTTATTTTGCTATTAATGTTCATGTATTGCTTTGCCAATTTTAAAAGAAATGCATGCAAGTTTGACTTTGAAAATATACCCGTGTATTGACACATTAAAAAACATAACATACTATAAAGAGGATGATATTATTCTCCAACATTGGAGAAAAGACAGTTCACGTGAGAAGGAAAGTGGGGAATATTCTGGAATAAGGCTAATTCCATGGATTAATTTTATTTCAACATTTCTTAATGACCCATGATAGGCCCTAAATACAATTAAATACATGTATTTTATTCAAAACATGTTCATGTCTTTATAACAGTAGGTAAAATCTCCCTGCCATGGGTATCACTGTGGAGGCTTGTTCCCTATTAAGCAAGCGCTGCCTTCCTCAGTCTGACGCTGCCGTGGGTAACAGCAGTTTGGGGCTCTCTGGGAGCTCTTTCCCCCTCTCTTCTCTACTGCAGCGGGCTGGATCACGCTCATTTTCTCTTAGCGAATTCACAGCTATTGGCACCTGTACCTGCCCTATGGCCTCCTACCCGGCCTCACCACACCCACCTTCTCACCAGGGTCTCCCAGTCTAACACAATTTAGGATAGGTCACAAATGCTACACTCTCTGTGAGGAATGCTTTCCCTTAATTTTGCATGGAGACTATCAGTGTTTTAGGTCTCAGCAAGGCCTTCTTGAAACTCTAGCACAAGGATGTATCCTTGTCTATGTCAGTACTGGTTGTTTCTGTCTTACTGTTCACCATTGGCAATTACGTTTGCTACTTGAGTCTTTTCCCCTAGACTGAATACTTCACAAGAAAAGTAGTTATTTAACTCAGACATACACTCAGTATCTGTCACATAGTATGAAAAAGTAAATGTTTATTGAATGCATAAAACGTTAGAGTTGTCTCCCATTTCATGTAATAAATTCTCCATAATGAAGGGAAATAACTGGCTTGAGCTCTTCTTTGATCTGTAACTCTGCGTCTAATAAGCAATTTCTGGTTGCCTTCTCTCACACTCTCCAATACCCTGATCCTCAGCTCAGATACCCAGGACTCATCCAAAAATGTCCAGAATGTTAAGGGACAAAAGGCATGGGGTGGTGTACAGATGTCTTGAAATCTTGATTCAGTAAACTTATTTTCATTTTTAATTCATGACTGAAACTGAACTTTAGGATACTTATTAAAAATTAGGAATGTAATTTGTATTAAAATATTCATTATCATAAAGCAATTAAAATAACACTAAGTTTATAATGTGAGGAGCGTTTAATATGAAGAATCATCTGTGAAAGAGGTGTGTGTGTATGTGTGTGCGTGTGTACGTGTGACATCTATCTATACATTTATTTTTGGTGAACGCTAACCTTTTTTGAAGTCTAGAAAAAAATGTCATTATGCATCATTCAGATTTAAAAAGTGTTTATATGAAATGTGATGGGGAGCAGTGAAAAATAATTACCATTATATACTGCTGATGGGAGTGCAAATTGGTTCAGCTACTTTGGAACACAATTTATACCAAAATTAAAAATTCACAGACCCCCATACATGTGAAGTCAGATTTTAGAGTCTACTCCAGAGAAACTCTCATGAATTGCATAAAGAACAGGTATAAGGATAGATCTAAATGAACTAATGTGGAGAGATTTCTAAGACACACAATTATAAAAAGCCTAAAGAACATATTTTGTTACAGAACAATACACACCATATGAAAAACAACATGACCATGCCACAAAATCACCTGCATTCATGCACTTCAGCCTGAGTTATTGTGTTTAATTATTAATTATATATATTATATGTAATCATATATATGCAAATAATGTTTAAATATTCCAAAAGTCTGGATTTACTAAACCTTTGCATGAAAATTATTGTTTGTATTGTGGTGTATATGTTTGTGATCACATTTTAATATTCATCTGTAGGGCATTAGAAAGAGAGTCCGAGCTCTAGCTGCCCAAATCCTAGGCTATGCTGTGGAAGCCTTACCTATAATTGACACATAGCAATCATTGAGAAAGGTACACTGTAATGTGGCTGACTGCTTGCCTTGTGGGAACCAAGCTCCATCACTGATGATGATTTAATCTTTATCGTCAGTGAAGGACTTAGGACATAGGTAGGTTAGTATTGTCTTCTTTCTGAGGAGACCACATCTAAACTGAAGGATGCAATAACTGGGAGATGAGAATTCCAAGAAAAAATTCCAGAGGCCATGAGGAGGGAAAAGGATTTATATAACATCTTACATAAAAACAAACACCTGATATGCTGACAATCTATATCTTAATAATTAAATCATGTAACCTTCTTGACACGGTACCGTCAAGTTTACCCATGATAAACACATGAATCAGAGAAAGAATGACTCATTCATTCATGGATTCCCAAGTATTGCGAATACATCTTTAAAATGGAAGGTACTGACTTAATTTCTACAATGTATAAAGTGCCATACTGAGAATGCAAGGCCCTGACCTCAATCAACAAAGTCAAGCTCGTATTCAGAAGTTTCTCCTAATCTTAAACTAAAATCAGTATCTTCTTTGTTCTAATTTCCCGCAGGTGCAGCTTAGAAAAACTTACTGTGGTAATGCAGAAGCATGTTCTGATCTGATGTTCAAGCTGCTGAAACAAATGAGTGGCAATAGAGCATGATAATATCTCAAAATTTTCAATGTTTACACTTTCTGAATACCCACAACCCCACATATAAGCCCATGCTAACAGAATAAGCATAATGCAGAACACAGAAAAATAGTGTTAAGTGGGAACCAGACTGAGTGCTCCTGATAAAACAGTGGCCTTGACTCTGTGTTTGACCCCAAGTTTCCACCTCGGTTTGAAGTTCCCATTGGGTACCTGCTGTGCAACAGCCTGTAGGCCAGCCCTGGTGGTCCTTACGAAATAGTCTCTCTCAGCTCCAGCAAATTCCAAGATAAGACAAGAATCAAATGTTGCAAAGGATGGAGCAGAGAATGAGGGAGGGACAGTAGATTTTGAAGTAAATAAAATTTAAAGTCACACCCTCTTCATGAAACTAGACCACCAAATTACACAGTACACAAGAGTAATCTCAAAATGAAGAAACAAAGACTTAAATGTAAGTTGTGAAGCCATAAAAACCCTAGAAGAAACCATAAGCAGAAGAATCTCAGATATCTCTTATAGCAATACGTTTACCTCACCTGGGGCAAGGGAAATGAAAAAGAAAATAAACAAATGGGAATACATCAAAATAAAAAGCTTCTGCTCAGCAAAAGAAACCATCAACAAAATGAAAGGGAACCCACTGTATGGGAGAACATATTTGGCAACGATACACCTGATAAAGGGTTATTATCCAAAATATATAAGGAACTCATACAACATAAAAGAAAGAAGACAATCCAATTAAAAATGGGCAAAGGACCTGAATAGACACTTCTCCAAAGAGGACATACAAATGGCCAAGAGACATATGAAAAAATGCTCAACATCACTAATCATCAGAGAGATGCAAATTAAAACAACTATGAGGTATCACCTCACACCTGCCAGAATGGCTGCCATCAACAAATCAACAAACAACAAGTGCTGGAGAGAATGTGGAAAAAAGGGAACCCTATTTCACTGTTGGTGGGAATGCAGACTGGTGCAGCCATTATGGAAAACAATATGGAGTTTCCTAAAAAATTAAACATGGAACTGCCATTTGACCTAGTGATCCCACTTCTAGGAATATATCCTTAGAAACCTGAATACCAATCAGAAAGAATATATGCACCCCTATGTTCATAGTATTATTTATAATAGCTAAGATATGGAAACAGCCCAAGTGTCCATAGATGAGTGGATAAAAATGCTGTGACACATTTACTCCATAGAATACTATCTATATATATAAAAGCCTAAGCAACCGTTTGACTATTTGACTGATAGCTATGATGCATACTGGTAGCAGATGCTCAATGCATAGGCATAGAAACATGGAACAGACTGATGAATCTCAGAGGGAAAGAGATAGGGGGCAGGGCAAGAAGAGATTAACCAAAGATCTAAAATGCATACTAGAGGCCTAGTGCATGAAATTCATGCACGGGTAGGGTCCCTAGCAGCTGCTGGCCGCCAGCCAGGGCCTCCCTTCCCTGGCTTCCAACCAGGACCTTCCTTTGTTCCATGCTGCCCCCAGGTAGTCAGTGCATGTCAGAGAAAGCAATGGAACTCCTGGTCAGTCAAATTCCCAAGGGGCAACTTTGCATATTAGGATTTTATATATATAGATTAGAGGCCCGGTGCATGATTCATGCAGCAGTGGGGTCCCTTGGCCTGGCCTGTGGGGATTGAGCTAAAACTGGCAGTCTGACATCTCCCAAGGGGTCCCGGCTTGTGAGAGGGTACAGCCAGGCCAAGGGACCCTAATGGTGCATGAATCTGTGCACCGGGCCTCTAGTACAGTTATAAAAAAGAAGTTTCTCTGACCCTTTGAGACAGCATTGAGGGACCTGGAGAGTATTATGCTAAGTGAAATAAGCCAGACAGAGAAAGACAATTATCACATGATCTCATGCATATGTGGAATCTAATGAACAAAATGAACTGGTGAACAAAATAGATCCAGAGACATCTAAGCATGGAATAGAATGAGGAATCTCAGAGGGAAGATGGGAGTGGATGGGTAGGAAGGGATCAATCGAAGAACTTGTATGCAAATATGCTTAACCTGTGGACACAGACAATAGTGTAGTGAAGGCCTGGGTAGGGCAAGGGGAGTGGGTTTGGCATGGAGGGAGTCAATGGGGAAAAAAAAAAGATATCTGTAATACTATCATCAATAAAGATAAATTTTAAAAAAATGAAATCACACCCTCTATTCTGTAGTTTAGGCCAAAGAATAGGCTATTATATTCTGTGTTTTCTTATGAATTTTTCCTGAGCACTTAATCTTTGTTTTCAGCTCCGATGCCATATTCTTTGATGTTTTAGAAAGTTAGGAGAGTCTGCTGGAGTGGATATTTATCATTTTCTAGGTGCAACCAAGCAATGTTACTTTTAATGTTGAATGAAACAAAGTTTATACCCAATATAGAGTCAGTTCCATAGACTGGCTGGTAGGGTTGAGGGAGTTGGAAGACAAGGTAGTCCCAGTATAGTTGGATAAACTTCAGCACATTTTACAGGGAAAGGATAGCGGCACACCTTGGAAAGAGCACCTCTGTGAGTCACGCTTGTGAGGATAGTTGTAGCTTTGCCATGAACTGGCTGTGTGATAGATACTAAGTCCCCTGTTCTCCTAGTGTTGATACAAGAGAGTGAAAGGTGGAGAGAGAAGAGGGAAAAGTCACATAAAAAGATCTCAAGTGCAGCAGCAAATATGAGGCGCCTACACAATATCCATTCTCCTTCCTTCCCTTCTACCAGAAAGACCTTTGTCTTGTTGGAGGCAGAATATCTAGCATTCAAAAACAAACTAACCAACCAAACAAACAACGCCCCCTCTATTTCCCAGTCTCCATTGTAGCTGGCCATGGCCAAGGGACACAACTCTAGCCAAAGAAATGGAAGTGGATCTAGGCTATCGATTTCAGGGAAAGTTTTGCCTTCCCGATGTCACTTTGTCTGGTTACTCTGTTTCTTCTTACAGCTTGGAATGCAGATGGAAGACAGATACTTTGGGTTGCCTACATCTGCACTTCCTACTATGGAGGAAAAACACACTCCCACTTGGTGAGACAACCATGGGAGATGCAGCCAAATTTCTCTCTTTCTCTAAGGGTCTTAAGGGACCTTTTCTTCTCAGGCTATGTGAATCTTTTTTAGTTTTTCTTTAGATCTTAAAAGTAATTACATCTGCTAATTAAAAAAACTTAAACAATCTTGAAAGGAAAAAACTTACTAGTATTTCTCATTTCTTTCTGCTCTGGTGTTATTAGTAATTTGTTAACTTCAGGCATATTCAAGAAATTGAATGACAGCTTTTCTGGTCTACGTGTCATCTCTTGGTGCCTCCAAGTCTACATACATGCAAAAAGAAATATTTAGCAGCATTGGTTGAAGTGGCATTAACCCCAGAGAGCTTCACATTTAGAATGTATCATTTTGCAGGAGATTTCATGAATCCCTGAGTGGACCATCAGAGCTCTCGGTAGAATGCAATGAGATAATTAACAGGACTTCCTTGTTCAAAAATGTGCAGAATATATGTTTAGTATATAATTTCAAAAATTTATTTAACTTCCCAATAAGGGCATGGGTTCAATTCCCAGTCAGGGCACATACAAGAATCAACCAGTGGATGTACCAATACTAGTAAGTGGAACAACAAATCAGTGCTCCTTTCTCTCCCTCTTTCCTCTCCTTTCTTTTTTCTCTCTCAAATAATAAAAAGATTTTTTAAATCTACATTCACTTCCTGTGGCACACAGCTTTTTCCGGAAGACTCTATTTCACCCCTGCCCCTGAATTGCTGCTCTTTCCAATATGTCAAGAATGAGCTCTCAAATGTAACAATCCTGGCACAGTCACATCCTCCAGAAAGGCAGAGTCCCCTTCTAGATCAGGACTGTTAATTTTCCTCCAAAAAATGAGGTTCCTGAGGCTCTAATTTTACCATAATGCTCCAAAGGAACACATTATCTTTGTCTTCACATTGCCTCTGACTGTAACAACTGCTTTCCTTGTAGTGTAGTCACCCAGCCACAAAACATTGAGGACCTGTGTGATTTACAGTACTAGACACTGAGTGGACATAATTAGCTGAGGTAAACACTAGCAATAAGTAATTATAGCATAATCCATCTGAAATCATCCTTTACATGCCACAGTGATCCTAAAACTGAAGTTTTTCATGAAGAAAAGAGTGCAATTCATATTAAAACAGATTTATATCCTTTAGGGATGGAACCTTGGAAATATCTCACATATGGAATTAAAATGCTGAGAATTTATCCTACAGATATGTGTTATAAAGTCTGCAAAGATTCATGTGCAAGGAAGCTTACTAGAGTGTTTTGTGTCAAGAAAATTTGATACAACTCAAGTGTTCATCACTAGGGAACAGGTTTCATCACTTATACATCTGCATAATGATATATTTTATAATTCTTAGAGAAGCAGGATGCAGGTGAAGATATGAAGAGATCTAGAAGACATATTATTAAGGCAATAAAGTAGGTTGCAGGATATTATGTATACCATTATCCTATTTAAGCAAGATAAAGTGATCTATATTATATATGTTTGACTGTGCATACATAACTTCTGAATGATACCAAGCAACTCTGAACAGTGGCTCTCTTAGAAGATTAATAATAGCAGGCCAGAAATGGGAAAGCAAAAATGAACTTTTACTTTTTACTTCAAAAATGAACGTTTTATTGAAGATTTTTCCATTAGTATGAATCATGCACACACACACACACACACACACACACACACACACACACACACACAAACACACACACTGAGTGGCCAGATTATGATCTCTGGCATATATATCAGAGGGCCAGTGCATGAATTCGTGCATGGGTGGGGTCTGCCCAGCCTGGCCAGGGGGAGGGGACATAGGCAGTTGGCCAGCCTACCAGCTGGTCAAACTCCTGGTCAAGGGGACAATTTGTATATTAGCCTTTTATTATATAGGATATACACTGAGTGGCAAGATTATTATGTGTTCATAATAATCTGGCCATTCAGTGTATATTTTAGAGAGAGGAAGGGAATAAGAGGAGAGAGAGAGAGAGAGAGAGAGAGAGAATGATAGAGAGACTGAGGGAGAGAGAGACACACATTGAAACACTGATTGGTTGTCTTGACTAGAGATCGAACCTACAACTTCGGTATGTGCCCTTACCAGAAATAGAACCCACACCCTTTTGGTGTATGAGACATATTCCAATCAACCAATCAACTGAGCCACATGGGCCAGGGCATTTTAAAATGCAAATTCAAGTAAAGAAAAATTTATTTAAAACAGTAAAGTAAAATAATAGAAAGCCAGAGAAGGACTGACAGCTCCTTTGAGGTATACTAGTTTCCTAGGGCTACTGTAACAAATGCCACAAATTGAGGGCTCAGAACAACAGAAGTGTACAGTCAGTCTCAAAGTTCTACTGCCCAGAAATCTGAAACCAAGATGTTGGGAGGTTTGGCTCCTTCTGAGGGCTGTGAAGGACTATGGACCACCAAAATCATTGATTACTATACTGTGCTTATAAAATTTATGATTTATCAGAGAAAACATAAGTAAAAGGAAATCAAGTAAATATTCCAAGGCGGAAGGATAAGCATATGAAACATTTCAGAATTAAAAGACTACATGGCCATTAGTTGTCAGAGCAGATAGTGTTTTGAGAACAAGTTAGGAAGTGAGTACAAATCAGTACAATTATTTTGGAATCATGATTATCATCCTTGGCTCATTTTAATGCTACAAAATTTAGGGTTATGGCAATGAATATTTTTTGTTCTGTTTAAAAATTCCTACCAGATAAATCTCTAAGCTCTATGCCCTTTATAAAACTTATAAACTTTTTTTTATTAAGTAGTTGCTCTTTTAAAAGACAGTACAAAATTAAACATCTTTACTGAGGAACAGAAGACACATTTACTTTTATTTAGAGTTTGTTCTCATAAAATATTTGCCGTAAACAAAGTTAACCTACATAATTGTCTTACTTTGAATTTTATGAAGATTAGAAGCTAGCTAAGTCATTCTACTTTGTGCAGAAGGGATCTCTAAAAACATTGATTTAAAAACAGATGCTTTTCAAGCTTGCTGTTATCCTGCTTTAGTAAGAGTTTACAAATAACTTTTAAATTTTAATTGTTTTATATAATACTAGAGGCCCAGTGCATTAAATCTATACATGGGTATGGTCTGTAGGCCTGGCTAGTGATCAGGGCTAATCTGTGGGGCAACCAGTGGGGTGATCAGGGAACCCCTGCTGGCATCCACCTTGGTCAGCCCAGCGCTACTTGATAATCAGCCCCACCCCCTGCCACCACCTCTGGTTGTCTCCCTCTGTTGCTCAACTGGTAGGATAATCAGGGGGACCCCACCTGGCAACCGCCTTGGCTGGCCTGAGGCCTGCGACCTGGGGGCAGCTCCTGTGTTGAGCATCTGCCCCCTGGTGGTCAGTGTGCATCATAGCAACCAGTCATTCTGGTCATTTCACCATTTGGTCGATTTTCATATTAGGCTTTTATTATACAGGATTTATTTATATTCATTTGATTTTTTAAGAATAGAATTTAATTTTTAATTTTAAAAATCTTTGTTGTTTAGAGTATTACAGATGTCCCTCCTTTTCCCCCATTACCCTCCTCCATCCAGTTTCAATTGTTTTTTTTAAAAAAACAAAACTTGGTATTGGGTTGCATCACTATACAGGTGGCTTGACTTGCTATTTATTTTTGGATTTCATACCCTTAGTAAGGAGCCCTCATATATGATAACACTATTGTGTGTTTCTTTTCCTAAGCAAATGTCAGCTGAAAAATGGTAATACATTATATTACTTAAGAATTTTAGATTAGTCCACCATGAACTCAGGGAAAAGGAAAGTTGGAACAAATTAAGCAGATGAATTAGTTCTACACAATTAAATTTATTAATGTGAATTAATATTTGGAATACTTCTTTATATTGCTCCTGCATCCCAAATGCTTGAACTAACATGCACTTGTCTCTTTTTTAATCTAAATGGCCTCTAAATTAACTAGGTTGGGGCCAGCATGATCCTGCTTGCTGAAGTCCATTCTGAAAGGCACTTTCTATTCTCAATTCAGAAACCCAGACATGTCAGGGCTGTGTAGAATTTGGACTGAAAATCTAGTGAGATGGGGCCTGTGAAGTGACTAATGTTTCCCTCTTCTGGTGAGCCAGAAACTCCAAGGAAAGCAGCCTTTGTTGTGGTCTTTCAGCACTCTGGTTTTGGGTCCAGATGGAATCCAGAAGGGAAGATGTGAATGCAAATGAAAAGAAAGGATCAATGTGTATGTTTGGGTATTTGAAAAGCTCAGTTCCTCATGAACACAAAAGTGCGGAATTAGAACCGAATGTAGGACCATGGGATCCCTCGTGTGCTAAAGAATGTGGATCAGTTTGGGAAGTGACAAAACAGTAACAACAAAAAGGAGAAGATATGTCATATTCCAAAGGAACACGCTTACTATGTGTAGCCTGAGGCAGAAGCATAGTGACTAAGATACAGAGATATTTTAAAAGATAACTTTTAATTGATGTGATCACACCAAGCATAACAAATATTACCACATATAAAGCAGCAAGCAGGTCTTCACAGGAGAAATTGACCGCTCACAGTGAGCATAGCTGTGATACAGGTATTTCAGCATAGACTGTCCTATTTATAAATAGTCCACTAATAAAGCATACAAGGTTGTGATGATTAAAAATGTAGCTTTGGTAGGGAATCTTCTGCACAAACAGAGTTGAATATTTTAATAAAAAGATGCAGTCATACTAATTCTTGACACTAAGTGGGTAGTTCCTGCCTACTTTCATTGGTAACTTATACACAAATATATCTATCTATACATGTCCACAGAGTCCCACATACTCAGTGATCCTTAGAATTGCAGGATTTTAAAACTTGAAGGTAATTTATACCAAGTGACATATGGAGAATATTATGGGACAAAAGATTATCTTATTACATGTCTCACGTTATGAATTCCACCTGTTTTGAGGCTTTAGTAGTCAGTGCTTAGTACTAAATATTACTTTTAAAGATTTCCCCAGTAATATCATCTTATACAATCACAGTTAAGCTCAAAGCATATTAAGTGTATCTAAATTGTGTCTAGAAGAAAATACTGATGCATTCAAAACGGAAGAGCCAAACTGCTAAAATATTGTGAGATCAGAAGTTAATATTAATTTTTAATATAAACATATTGCAACATTGTAAAAAGTAGATACCAGTGAAAATAGATGTGTTATGATGGGACAGTCCTTTCTATATACTTGTTAATCAGACTTAAAAAAACAAACAAACAAACAAAAAACCACTTGAGCCCGGCTGGCTTGGCTCAGTGGTTGAGCGAGATCACGGTTCAATTCCCCCACCCATTCCGGGTCAGGGCACCTGCCCAGGTTGCAGGCTCCCTCCCCAGTGAGGGGTATGCAGGAGGCAGCCAATCAATGATTCTCTCTCAGCATTGATGTTTCTGTCTCTCCCTTTTCCTTCCTCTCAGAAATCAATAAAAAAATATTTTTAAAGATACTCAAAGGATACTCTAGGAACAGTCTAAATGTCACTCCCTTAAGATATTTATTAGTTTTAAAGAAAAATTTAATTTTATAGGGGAATGAAATCCAGCCAACAATAGCCTTAGAAAATGACAAAAACAAAACAAAACAACAACAACAAAAAAACCCAAACCACATGATTTTTTCAGTATTCTTTCTACAAATGTTAACTTAATTTAATCAGGAGAAAACATCAGACAATCCCAAACTGAGAGGCACTGTAAAAAAATAAGTGACTTACATTCTTCAAAGGTGTCAAGGTCATAGAACACAAAAGAAGACTGTGGAACTGCCATAGATTACAGAAGATTAAGAAACATAATAACTAAAAGCAATTTAGGATGGTGGAGCAAAAATAAAAGAATATTATTGGAAAAACTAGTGAAATTCATATGTGGTATCTGGTTAAGTAAATATACTTTACCAATATTAATTTCTTAGTATTTAAAAAATTCTTAGTATTGGTTGTATTGATCAAGTACCCTGGTCACATCAAATGTTAATATTAGGGAAAGCTGGGTGAAGGGTATTTTGCAAACTTTCTGTAACTATAAAGTTAATCTTAAAAGTTAAAAAACTAGTCTAGTATAATTTGATATTTATATTTTAGAGTTTTATGATGGGCAAAATAGCATTAACAATATAAAAATATTGTAAACATTAAAATGTTTTTAAACACTTTTGTTGGAGTATCATACAGCAGAGCAATGACACTGTAATCATATCATATTAGAATTCATGGATATAACATGAATTATAAGCATATTGATCTTAAAAATTGTGGGGATTGTGGGAGGACCAGCCCCAGGCTAAAGAAAAGCTAAGGTACATTACTGTATTAATGGGCTAACTTTTGGGTGGGCACCAACCTCCTGGTGAGTAGACAAGAAGAAAAGGAAATGTCATTTATAGAGAAGCTCAGTTACCCCAAGCACTAAAAAGTTGACACTGTAGGGTAGACACTTCGTATGTAATATTGCATTGCATCTTTACAAATATTTGAAGCAGTATTTTTATCCTCATTCAACAGATGGGGAAATAGAGGTTTGTAGAGTTTGGTGGAAGCTTTTCTGAAGTTGAGAGCTTAATGAGTACAGTCACTGAAGTTTGAGTCATGTGTATATCTGACTTCAAACCCTTGCTTCATAGACTGAAAAACAAAACAAGATAAAACAGAACACACTGGACTAAGAAACAGATCGTGTTTGTAAAACTTTTACAGACATTTCTCTTCATCAGGAAAGACCTTTTTTCCATGGCTACAGATGGCATCCCTGAACATAACCAGCTGCACTTCCAAATGCTTCCAGTTGGCGAAAAGTGGGGCGAGGCAAGAGTGCGAATGAGCCAGGCCAGATCTATTCTCTCAGCGGAAAATAGCCCCAAGCACCTTCCAAGCACACGCTTTGTCATTCAAATAATTTTGTGAGACTACTTATTAACTAAAGACTTAAAACTAATTCCTACGGTAGACAATGAACAGATATTTATTGCTAATCATCGATGAAAATATTTGTTTTCATTGATTTTCAAAATTATGAGTACTCGTTGTCATGTGTTATCAGTTTTCCAAAGAAGTTTATAGTTTAGGATTCATGTTCACTTCTTTCCACTTTCTTTTCTTCTTTAAAAAATTTAAATTCTTTATTGTTGAAACTATTACATATGTCTCTTTTTCCCCCATTGACCTTTCCCTGGCCATTAAAATATTTCTTTGACAGACATTCATTCAGCATCATATATGAGCCAGCCACAGTCCCTAAACGTTCTAGCAGAAAACACACACACACACACACACACACACACACACACACACACACACAAAACAGATACATAAATACACAATTGCTATAGAAAGTGCTAAATGCTATATAACAATTGTTCTAGACACAGTGTTGACACAAAGGAGAGCGATCAACTCTGTTTTACAAGGACATTACAAGTTGAATAGGTTGGCGTTCACCAGGCAGATGGGAGCTGATGGGCTTTCCAAGAGGTGGGAACAAATAAGGCGGGGGGTGGGGGGAAGGGGGGCCCAACACAATTGATCCTCTCCTGTAGGATTGCCGATAAAGAAGTGGGCATCCTTTATATCTGAAGACAAACTGAATCCTGATTTAACAATCACTATTTTTTTCTTTCCTGCAGTGCCTATTAGCTTGGGATTCAGTGCTTAGCCATAAAATACACAAGACAATCTGGAACAGATTGGAAATGGGTTTTGTCTACTTGTGTTTGGGGCCTGCAGAAAGCATGTCATATCAGATACAAAACTCTGAAACAGTTTGTTCAGCATCGAACCCAGCCATATCAGTTCAGGCTTTGATATTGTCAGTTATCAGCAAGCATACCCAGGCAGGAGCTGGCATTTTCCTGTGGAAAATGTGCTATCTTCCTTGGCATGTAATGTAGAATTAAGGGTTGCCTGTCTTCACAGAAGAGCTAAAGAATCCATGACCCCAGTTATAAAAGAAGGTGTCCTGGAGAAATTTTAAGATATGACTGTCATTGAATTTGTCTTCAGTTCCCCAGGGGTTTTTAATTAGCTCATTATTTCCTGAACTTGAATGCTGTTGTGATTTGATCATTACTGTTAAATGGCTGCCACCACTCACTGTGTGGGATGAAATGACTTTTATTCATAGCCAAGTCTGCTGAGTGAATCCTTAAAGATGACATGTCTCTAAGTCTCCACAGCCTTTGCCCAAAAGGCTGCTTCTATGAGTCTGCCTCTCTCCAGTCAGCTTAAGTCACCAGCTTCCCTCCTTGGCCACATGCTCACGGGACCTGCTTTCTGCCATGGTTTCTCCATAATCCACAACCAGGTGGCATTTCAAGCTGGTCTCCAGAATATGTCACTTCTCTTGGTTAGTCAACAGCTCTTTGGGGATCCTGCTGTCACCAGTCAGATATATTTGCCTGGCCTAGCCAAGTTATAGCTAACATTGCTTTAAAGACAGCCTCCCGCTTTGTTCTAGAACTTTGCAGTTGTTACCTTGCCCAGATCTGTTATTTTATTGCTCCTCAGTGTCTTATCTTTAAAAGGACAGCTGTGTCTTAAAGCTTCACTGTATTGGCTAACGTTGACAGGTCAAACCCAAGTGGACATAGCATTAGACACTACTACCAGTAATTCCCACCAATTCCCTTTCCTTATGTCAGGAGGTCCTTGCCACTGGAACTGTGTACATGGTGGAATGGTTTGTCAGCTAAGACTGATAATTGGGAAGAAAATTATATTGAGGAGGCTAAATTGCTTAATACAAAAATTGCTTAATAAAAATTGTTATTTTTTATCATTCCCTATAGTGTCTCATAAAGTTTCAAAACACTATTTTCATTGTACTCCAACTACAATTTAGTTAAATAAAAATGATATAATAATTTTAAAAGGCCTATCTGTTGCCAAAAGTGTGTTCCATGAAATACGGGTTTCTGGGAAGTTAACAAGTAGGTGTTAAGTCAAATGGTGTACAGACCAACTAAACTAATGTGCCAGAAAATTTTAAATAAATTTTGCCTATTTTCCCTGTCAGCATTCTAGCCAATTATTATCCTATCTAATAAAAGAGTATTATGCAAATTGACCATACCTCCGATCAAGCCACACACACAGACATGCCCATCAGCCAATCAGAAGCAAATTATGCAATGGCAGATGGAAAGCTTGGCTTCCTTCATTGCCAGGGAAACCCAAGCCTCCCTCCTGTTCTCAGTGGCCACAGCCATCTTGGTTGGGATTTATTTGCTCATATACACCTTAGTATTGTTTTTGTCATTTAAATAATATGTGTGAGAAGGCACTGGTCACTGGAATATCACAAAGCAATGCTTTGTTTTCATTCTTAGTGACCACTATCTAATCTATTTCTCAGCAATTGGCTTGTGATGAATATACAGTGTAGCAAGGGTGAGCTCAATTATATGCCTATATAGTATGAGTTCCTTTGAGTTGGCTCAGCACTTCCAGGGTTATTTTTCCCATTTGGAAAAGTTTCTTGCACATATAAAAGGAGAATTTTACTTTTTTATTAAACTGCATTTTATGAAAAGCCAAGATATTAAAGTATGTACATTTTATTTTTGATTCTTTGAATTGCAAACTAAATAATTTATTACTTGTAATGAGTAATAGACATTAAAACATTTACTTTTTCAGAACAATTTTGTAAGTGTTATAAATAAAAAATTCGAAGGTGATTAAATATTGTTGAGCAGTATTAAATGGCAAAAAGAGACTATTGGTTAGAAAAAAAAATTCTTGATAAAATTGTACCTACCTAGATATACATAAAAGCACATATCCAGAGATTTTTCCCTTCAGTAAATGGAATAGGAAAGAAAAAGCAATATTTAAAAAACTTGCATTAAAAGTTCACATATTAGTTTCAATAATTTCATATGTAGGCTAAAAATATTTAAATGCTTGAGGATTAAGGAATAGTTTTGATCTTTTTGCTATAATTAATCTTTGCTTATTCAATTATAATTGAATTTAAGTAGCAATATATATGTAATTAAAGGAGTCCTTTATGATTTTAAAAATGGCTGTGATTATTTCAATGTTAAGGATATAAAAATCATATATAAAAGTAATTAAAATTAAATAAATAAATAAAATTAAATTAAAATAAAAACACAAATTTTATTTTATCTACTTATTTATTTCTTTTTATTGCATTTTTTACAGATAGAGAGTTAGAAATATCAATGAGAGAGAAACATTGATCAGCTGCCTCTTGCACACACCCTACTGGGGATGTGCCCACAACCAAGGTACATGCCCTTGACCAGAATTGAACCTGGGACACTTCAGTCCACAGGCCAATGTTTTATCCACTGAGCCAAACTGGTTTTGGCTAAAACCTTTTTACCCTGATAGTATGTCATATATGATGGAGGGATTAAATGTGATAGGGGTGGGATCCTATCTAATAAAAGAGTAATATGTAAATTTGACCATACCTTCCCCACATCCACAAACCACACCCACATCCATGCCCACCAGCCAATCAGGAGCAGATTATGCAAATAAACCTCAACCAAGATGGCTGCTGCCACTGAGAGCAGGAGGAAGGTTTAGGTTTCCCTGGCAACAGAGGAATCCAAGCTTTCTGCCTGCCCTTGCTGGCCTAGGCCTCCACTCAATGCTGCGCTCTAGGCTACAAAGTTTCAATTGTAGACATAAATTAATTTCAGATCGTAAGGCCTACATTTGGGTTGCTGGGGACATGGATGGCCTGCAAACCACCATAGGCTCCTCACCCAGGCCACCCCACACCCTAAGGGCACCTCCACCCTGATCCAGGACACTCTTCAGGGCAAACCAGCCAGCCCCGACCCCTGCAACAGGCCTCTGTCCTATCTAATAAAAGAGTAATACACAGATTGACCATCAGCTCAACATACTACTCCCATGTGGTCAAAGATCCTGCCCCCATGTGGACACAAGATGGCCACCACAAGATGGCCAGCAGGGAAGGGCCGTTTGGAGGATCCAGGCCTTCAAGGGAGGGCAGTTATGGGCCATCAGGCCATCAGGAGAGGGCAGTTGGGAGGGACCAGGCATGCAAGGGAGGGCAGTTGGGGGCTATCAATCCTGCAGGGGAGGGCAGTTAGGGTGACCAGGCCATCAGAGGAGGGAAGTTGGGGACAAACAGGCTGGCAGGGAAGCAGTTAGACATCAATTAGGCTATCAGGGTAGTGGTTAGCGGGTGGTCAGGCTGGCAGGCAGAAGCGGTTAGGGGCAATCAGGGAGGCAGGCAGGTGAGCAGTTTGGAGCCAGCAGTCCTGCATTGTAAGAAGGATGTCTGACTGCCCGTTTAGGCCCGATCCCAATCCGGCATCCCTCAAGGGGTCCCAGATTGGAGAGGTGCAAGCTGGGCTGAGGGACACCTCCTCCCACCCCCTGTGCACGAATTTTGTGCACCAGGCCTCTAATATCAACAATAAAATGGCAACGAATACATATTTATCAACAATTGAATCTAAAAATCAAAACGAATGAACAAGGAATAAAATAAAATGATGAATAAAATAGAACCAGAGGCATGGAAACATGAAACAGACTAATAAATCTCAGAGGGAAGGGAGAAGAGGAGTTTATTATATGTATATATGCATTACCTGTGGACACAGACAATAGGGTAATGAAGGCCTGGGGCAGGGTGAGAACTGGGAGAGGGGCAATGGAGGGAAAAAGGGGGACATATGTAATACTCTCAACAATAAGGATTTAAAAATAACATAAAAATAGATGTAGATTTGAATATAGACATGTCAATATCAATGTAGTCAAAATCTGAAAGGATTTTCTTACTATTATTGTTACACTCAGGGAGTAAGTATGGGTAAGTAGGATGAATGGAGAGCATATTTTCACCAGCTTAGTTTTCTTAAAAAGTGGTGGGATTTTGAGTGATTTCTTCTTTATTCAGTGATACTAGGATTTTTCAGCCAATGAAAATAAAAAGAATAAGGCAAATTGGTATATGTTAATCTATAAAGATATCCATAATACTGCAAGTGAAAAATGTAGATTACAAACAACAGAAGTTTTTTTTGAATTGTCTCATTTTGAGGAAAACATACGTAATATTTAAAAGGCTAGATATATCAGACTGTGATGTTTGGGGCAAGATTAAAAAAACATTCATGATTTGTCATATACATTTTTTATTGTTTGGAATAAAAACAATAAAAATAGTAAAACAACTATTAATAAAATGTAGTCATGATTTTTTTACACCTTAGATATGTTCTTTAAAACTTCTGTGAAAATTAATTTTTAGTAAGAAAAATTACATTTTAATTACATTTTAATGAGATCAGTAGAGTTTTCAATTATGCAAAATATCCTGTGAAGTGAATATAATTTTTGTGCGTGATCTTAATATTCATGACTCCTGGAAGTTCATTTTGGCCTATTTAAAGCTTGTCCTTCAGAGATTTAGAAGTCAAGTGTTCATAATTATCTGTTTAAAACTTAACAGAGAAAAATGCCATTATTTTGCTTTCATTAGCCCTCTCAGGGAGAGCTCCATGCACTCAGTGTCTCTATTCCTTTTTGAGGGAGGGTATTTGTCTTCAGCAATTGAAGCTCATTTTAGCATTGCTGTACAGTAGCCCCACCTTATTCTCAGGGATATATTCCAAGACCTCCAGCAGATGCCTGAAATTACTTGATAGTACTAAACACTGTATACATGGTGGGGCAATAGTAGGTTTACAGTTGTATGTGAAACAGAGTTTATATATGAATATATACTAATAATAAATAATAATACAAGAATAAACTCTGTTTCACATACAACTGTAAGCCTACTATTGTCTCACCCTGAATATGATGATTTTTTTTTATACTTATGTGCAAACCTATGATAAAGTTTAATTTATAGGTTAGGCCTACTAATTATTCTTAAGAGGTTAAGAATAATAACAAGATATAACAATTATCCTATAAATTGTTATAATTTATAAATATTATAATTTATAAATATTATAATTTATAAATATTATAATTTATAATTTATATATAAATTAAATATAAATTTATAATTTATAAGTTTAATTTATAAATTAGGCCTACTAATTATTCTTAAGAGGTTAAGAATAATAACTAATAACAAGATATAACAATTATCCTATAAATTGTTATAATTTATAATTTATAAATATTATAATTTATAATTTATAAATATAAATTTAAATATATAATTTATAAATTTATAAATTAGGCCTACTAATTATTCTTAGAGGTTAGGAATAATAACTAATAACAAGATATAACAATTATCCTATATAATAAACATGCAAATTTGACTGTACATTTGCTCCTGTTTGCCTATGCTACCAGCCAATCAGGAGTGGGGTTGGGGCCAAGTGGCATGAGCACTGGGCCCTGGGGGTGGAGATGAAACTGCGGTGGTGGCAAGCACCCAGCCCTGGGCGCTGTGTGGGGAAGCGGCAGCAGCAGCGGTGGTGGCGGCGGCAGGGAGGGCTATGAGTGGAAGTAGTGGTGAGCACCCAGACCCCGGGCTGGGTGGTCACAGGCAGCCAGGGCTGAGCTGAGCAGGGGGATGGCTGGGTGCCCAAGGCCTAATGCCTTACCAGAGCCTTTAAGCCTTGAGCAGGCTGGGGGTGAGCCATCAGTAGGACATCCCCTGAGGGCTCCCAGTATGTGAGAGGGGGCAGGTTGGGTTGAGGAACCACCCACCCCCAGCACCCAAATTTCATGCACCGGCCCCTAGTGACAATATATGGGGATAAAAGTTCTGTGAATTGCCTTGGAGCCATTATTGAGTAAAATGAGAAATATTCAAAGTGATATAAAACAAGGACTTACAACCAAGATTACTCTACCTAGCAAAACTATCATGTAGAGTTGAAGGTCAAGTAAAGAGCCCCACAGACAAAGCTAAAGGAGTTACTTGAACACAAGCTCTGCAACACTGATCACCTTCGTGGTTCTGTAAACCAGGAAGGCTCCAAAGTGACTGGCAGGCAGGGTCCCCTGCAGCATGGAGAGTATGGACAAAGGCATCCTTCTGCAGGGGCTAGATCCAGGCAACCCGGGATTTCATCATGTAACTCAGAACAGTGTGCAATTTAAAACTCCTGAATTGTTTGTTGCTGGAATTTTCCATTTGGACTGCGATTGACCGAGGGTAACTTCAACCACACAAAGCAAAGTCGTAGTTAAGGGGGAGGAGGGGGGATACTGTAGTTTTGATTTCAGGATGAAAGAAGGAAGGTTACTGTCGCCTCTATTTGCATGCAGGGAGCAGATGAGTGGATCTGCCCGACTTAAGTCCTGAGACAGCAGCTGTCCAGGCTCTGGCCCTGACAGAGGCACAGCCTTCTTTCTCACGAATGCTAAGGCCTACATTTGTACAAAGTGAGCTTTTATTAGCCTGTGGAAGGTAACAAGCTAATTGTTCCAATAACTGGCAGTTTCCAACCCATGTTTTAAAGAGCCTTTTAGGTCCTGAATATTTAAAATACATTTGACTTGAACACGTCACAGTGTCATACGCCTTCAAAGTAAGCAAAGTATTAGCAGCAACCCCGGAATCACAACAGGTGAATGCTTTTGAGAGATTCAAATAAGCAAAATGAATGGCATTTCTTTATATGAAATTACATTTAATTCTACTCTCTATTTCAGGACTACTAAAATTTATTTCAGTCTTATTTGGAGCACAGTTTTCAGAAAGTAAAAATAAAAACAACAGTACCACAAACCTTTGAAAGTGTGAAGGAAAAATTATATCAAAAAGTACCTGACTTTTTTTTTCTTTGCTTAATTCCTTGTCAGAGGGAAGGGATGTGGGATAGGGGAAGGTAAAAAAGGAATAAATGGTGATGAAAGGAGACTTGACTTTGGATGGTGAACACGCAATATAACATACAGATGATGTATTGTAGACTTGTATACCTGAAACCTATATAATTTCATTAACAAATGTCACCCTGATAATTTTTTTAAATACCAGAGAAGAGGCTTTCCTAAATATCAATTAGAGAGTAACCAGAAAATCTTTCCACTGTGTGAAAAGTGAACAAAGAATTCAGAATTACTCAAAGAGCGGAAAAACAAAAAATGAGGTGGAATAACTAACTTACTCCAAAGGGAAGTGTTGCTTCATTGACAGATAAGTGAAATGATAAAATCCCAAGTTATAAAAACTTTTATGTAATTTCTTACATTTGATTTATAGAGGGTCATGTTTCTAATGGTCTCAAAACATGGAAAGACTTCTTGTGCTTGATGATGTATGTAACTTTAAGAAAAAAAAATCATTCAGAAAATAAATATTTTTATTATTATACTTAGTATTAGATGCAGCCATGTAGTTTCTTAGTATTTAAAATCCATGTGAAATCTTCAATAACAAAATGAACCTTGTTAGAGTGGGCGACCTCTTCTTGAATTAATAATGAAAAGAAACGGCATCCCAGACAAGAAAACCAATGATTTATGGCAGTGGCCTGCAGCCCCCATTTGAATCGTCAAGACTAGGCAATGACCCTTTTCTTGGTTATATTTATCTGACCATTTTCTGTGGGAAAGGAACATTAATAGCCACATAAAGCTTCAGCACATGTTGCACAGAAAGAACTATATAATCTGCTATTATTTCTGCCTGTAAATGACTACATGTCTAGCACTAGCCTGGGGTGGAATTGGCTGCCAGGAAACTTGACCTGCATCATGGGCTTAATGAAGCTGTAACTTTCTGTTTATAATTCTTTCCACTTTTAACTAGTATTGTATCCAGGGGAAATGAGATAATGTGCCTCTCCTTTTGAGATCATCTGGGCTACTGACCAGTACTCTGTGACGGGACAAGCAACACAATCTGGACAGTGTCCAGGAACTGTGACCTGCTCTGCTCAAGGCTCGAGAGGAGCCATCAGACCTGGCCCAGGTGGGGCGCCCGAGGACCTTCCCCCACGGGAGCAGAGTCTGCAATCTGGCTCCCTGTCTGTGTGCTGAGTGGCAGGCTTTGAAATCGATCTGGATAGAATTGCCTTCTGCCTTTTCCCAGATGACAATGAACAAGGTAGGGCCTTTCCAACACTTGAGTTTAGGGACGTTTTTCTGCAGTGTCTCCAGCCTTTCTCAGGTCCCTTTTCTCATTCAGGCTACCAGCATGTGGTAAACCTATTGTGGACTTTTAGGCTTCCTGTCTGCTGAGGATCTAGGTCACCACTAGAAAGCAAAGCATATTGTTATTTTTGTTCTCTAAACTGTAAGTGAACTTTAGTGTGTCTTTTAAGCCCCTTCTCCCAAATTTGGAACAGTTTTTAAAACTGAGACATCATTATGAATGTGGAAGAAGTTTTTATTTTACAGTCATCATTTATTTTCCTGTGAGTGTCCTGAAACGTTGGGTCTTTGAGGAAATACAGACTATGGTGAATCTCTTTAAGCTTCCTGTGCCTCCCCTTCCTGAGAGTGGGGACTGAGGCCAAGATGAGAGCAGGAGTAGGGGGTTGTGATGGGGGGTGGAATGTCTTTGCTTTTTTTACCCCATCTAGGATAGCACATGGCCTGGGCCAGGCCCACCATATATACCCTCAACTAGCAAGCAGCTTCCCATCTTTCATTTCTTTTTTTTCCCTTTCCTATATCTTCTTGTATTCTTCTGTCCTAGGACACCAATGTGAATGCTGTGATGGTACAGAATGGACTATCAGCAGAGTAGAGGCCATGATGCAGGGGGCTGAGCTGTGAATAGCCAAGGAGGTGAAAAGATGGTCACATGGCCCCAGGAGTCACAAGGACAGAGAAAGAATTATTTGTAAATATGGAGGTGACTTGTATGTTTGCTGACAGAGAGGAAGGAGGTAGTAGAAAGGATGAGTTTGAAGAATAGCGGAAGGAGGAAGGCTTCCAGGAGGTAAGAGGTAGTGAGGTTGGAGGGAAGGGGAGAGGTCAGCCTTTGAGAGAGGAAGGCCCCTCCCTGGAAGAGAGGAGGAATCTGTGAAGGTGCAGAAGAATTTGGAGAAACTGGGTTCGCACCAGCTGACTTTGATCTTGTTAATGATCTGTGGGGCCCAGGAGGAAAGCTTGAGAAGAATGGAAAAGATTTGGAATGAAGGACAGGGCCTTTGGTGGTGGGCCAGGTGTGTCATCTTTATTTATGATGAGCTGCACATCAGCATGTCTTAAAATAGGAGCAACTGGTTTCAGAAATTAACAAAAGCCCAAACCAGAAGGAGAGAACAATTCTAGAAAAAATGTAATTAGCATGTTTTGCATCAAGCATGTTTTATTTATTTGATTATGTTTTCTGTTTTAAAAATCAGCTTTATTGGGTTGTACTTTATATTATTGTACAGCATTTGGTGCTTTCTCCACTTGGCTGTCTCCCCTAAACATGTGTAAGTTGCTTGGGGGGGAAAAAGAGATAGAATCATTCACATCCCCTCACACTATTTAAACTGTATAGTGTGAGGAATGTGAAAATATGCTCAATTGTCTACATGTTTTAAAAACCTACTGAACACACAGCCTTTCTACAAGTGCTTTGGAAAGGATATCAGAAGACCTGGGTTATAGCACAAGCGCAGCTACTTCATAGCTCAGCAGCCTCTGGCAAGGTCATCACAATTTCCCAATCAGGTTCTCCATTTACAAAATGGGTATCCATTAAATCATTCAATAAATATTTATTGACCGCCCATGACATGCCAGGAGCTCTGTTAGGGATTCCAGGCACAATAGTAAACAAAACACTCTCTGCCCTCAAGTTTCCATTAGTCCAGGACTCCCTATCCCGCTTCCTTTAAGGGAGGATCAGATGAGATAATATATACCAGCATGTGGTTTGATCATTCTGGAGCCCAGTTTTAGAAAAATAATCTGTAGAAAAGTAAATTTTTAAAAAAATACCCCATTGTGATCATAATCATAACAATGATTATAGTTTCTGGATAGAAGACTCTTCCTCCAAGTCATGTCTCATGAGCTTAGACCTTCCTGCAGGGCTTCCCAGGAGCTGTGGCAGCACCGTCTCTACCCAGGCAGCAGGGAGACGGCTTTACACCGGGCTCGGGGCTCATGATATCCTCACCACTTTCTCATGTCGCCAGTGACTGGTGGCCCTGTTCCTGTGGCTGGCTCCTCTGAAGAGATCAGTGCTAATTCCAGCAGGAACACAACACAGAGCTCTCCCGCGGCCAAGTTTAAACCAGAAGAGCCCTTTGATCTTCAGTGGTGCATTCTTTGGGTGGTCAAGACTTTGGAAGGACAAGCTAAAAGAGTATGTCTGGTGATTGGAAGCCAGGTCAAAGGCAATGTTGTATAGAGGATTTCTGGGAGTGGACTTGAGGAAATTGCCTTTTTTTTTTTTAATGTATAAGTCTAAGATAGAAAAAAATATATATTCCCTGACATATATCCAGGAGTTCTGGGAAAGTCTATCATTAGATCCATGGCCACGGTTCTAATTTCTTTATACTACACCCAACTTTCTTCTGGGTTCTCAGTCTTGCTCCATATTTCCATTTTATCTACCACTTAAACACTGTTGTCAGTGGAGGAAGTACATTTCTAACACCAGGATATTTCTGACAAGGAAAAATATAGGCTGCGGATTAGGCAAAGAGCAAAGGTAAGGAGGAAGACGAAACTAAGATTGCTTTACTTTCTGCTTTCTGTCTTCCTCTGAGAAGGACTGTTATCTATACATGAATCTAGAAATTAGATTCTCAGAGAAACCTTACCAGGTAGGGGCATGGGCCAGTCACCCCAATTAGATGTGAGAAAAGCAGCCTAAAGCTGTGAAGATGGTAATTTCCTGGGCATTCATCTCTAAATAATCCATTTCAGTAAATCATGATTTGGGGAATATTTGGATAAAAAGTCTACTTCCCAAGTAGAGTTCCTTCATTTGTCAAGCTGTTGTTCTTGACCTTTCTATCTGACACTCACCTCCTTCTGCCTTTGGCCTCAGCTCTCGCTTTCTCAAAAACCTGAAGATTTATCTGGTAAAGGCAGAAATACCCACATGTATTCCAGTGAAGGTAGGTTTTTGTTTGTTAAATGTGGGCATATGGTTCCCGCCTTGCCTTGTTTAGCTGTTTCCCACTGTTTCCCTGGCCCTTTCTGGTTCTCTGATTTACCTTGAATGTGACTGCTTTATTGTGAACCACCCTGACCTTAAGACCTGGGGGAGGTGGGAGGGACTTCATGCTGTGTTAGTAATGGCACTGCTCTCCTCAAGGTCCTCTCCTCATTCACTGCAATCAGGTGGTGTAATTTGTTTCTCTTCTTGGGCTCATCAAGTTCATTTCTCTTTGAGTTCTCTCCTCTGCATTGGCCTCTAGCAAACTTCCTGTTTAATTTAATCCCACAAACAGTTACTGGTCATTGTGCTTGGTCCAGTGTGGGATGGCGATGTGAATGATTCTATCTCTTTTCCCCCCAAGCAACTTACACATGTTTAGGGGAGACAGCCAAGTGGAGAAAGCACCAAATGCTGTAACAGAGATTCTGCCAGACGCACTGGAGAGGAATTAACTGAAGGTACACCCACATCCCCACGAAGGCCTCCCAGGGCCTCTCTATTTTGCTTCTTTCCAACTTCTAAATTCCTACATCACTTATTTTGGGCTTAAATCAGCATTTTTCACATTCATGGTAAACATTATTCCTGGTAACATTAGACCCAAGAGATGCTCTGTGAAAAACGATTTCATGATCAATTACGAATAGGAAATAGCATTCACACATTCTCTTCCTGGAAATCCACAATGTACATTAGCACATCTAGGATTTCACGAGCAGAGAAGAAAAAATTTGTTTAATCCCAAATTTTCTATCCTATGTAATCACACCTTACGTTTAATATGATGATACCTTATAAGGATAAGTAGTGTTTCTCACTATACTCTTAGAATTATTCTTTAATTGATTCATTAAATGATAACTCTGGAAATATCATAAAAACTCCATTTGTTTGCAAGATCTTACTTTTCTTGTTTAAAGGTAATCCTTATCTTTTTTAAAGTTGATATTAGAGAGGAAGGGAGAAAGAGAGAGAAAGAGAGCGTGGGTGCGAGAGAAAGAGAAGCATTGACCAGTGGTTCCCCCTTCCCTCCATGCCATGCACCCTGACTGGAAATCAAGCCAGCAACCTGGGTATGTGCCCTGATCAGGAATCGAACTTGCCACCTTTCAGTGTACAGGCCAAGGCTCCAGACAACTGAGCCACACCAGCCAGGGCAGCACAAATTTATTTTTATCACCATGACAAAGACCTTTCATGTTAATTCAATTTTAAAATGCCAGAATTGTGCTGTCCAATATGGTTGCCATTAGCCACATGTAGCTTGTTTTAGTTGAGATGCATCATAGTGTAAAACACATACTGGATTTGAAAAGCAAAATAAAAAAGAATGTAAAATATATCATTACTGATCACATGTTTAAATAATTGGGGTATATTTTGTTTAAAAACATTATTAAAATGAACTTGGCCTCTTTTATGTATAAAAATTTATGGTATAAAAGAGCAAAGCAACAATTGGTAAGTACAATTTACCATCACCAAAAAACAAACAACAACATATATTGTAAAAATATTTTAAGATAAAGAACCGGCATTTCAATTATTTTGCTGACATGTTTATGAGAATATATGATCGCTCTTTCCTTTAAATTAAACAGTTTAAAAATCAACTTCACCTCATCCTTTTAACTTTTTTAAATGTGGTTACTAGGAAATTTAAAATTACATATGTAGCTCCCATTATATTTTTATTGGATGCCACTGGCTTAGAAATTAGGAATTGTATCTTTCCTATGCTTTATATTTTCCTATGGTGCAGAGAAAGACTCTCTGAAGATATTTAAAACATTTTTGTTCACTGAATTAATTTGCTTGGCAAGTTTGGGATTTGGTTGGGAAAATCAGTGAATTGAATCTTACTTTCTAAGGTGTTCATGCTCTGACTCATTATAACCCCTATGTGGATTGTTCTTATTGTCCATTTTCTTCTTCAGCCCATATGTCCCAAGCATATGCCTCAGAGCATATACTGACCATTTGAGACCTTCCTGTTAGGTTCTTTGTGGCTCCTCAATCAGAATGCTAGCATGCACTTGTAATTCCTATTTCAGCACAATCATTCAGTGAATTTCAATAGTTTTTTTTTTCTAAGCATTTACAGACTGTGGAGTTATTCCTTGCTAGTGGATCTATATTGACTGAATTAACTCAGAATCCTACTCCTTGGCAGGTAAGGGGAAAAACCAGGTTAAAATCTCCACTGTTACCACACTTGCTTCAAGGGAATCTTCACAGCTGTGTACTGACCACTGAAAGTCCATGTAATAAAAAAGCTAGGAAGTAACCGAGTTAGATCATGTTTTCAGTTACTAATAGAAAATAATCCTATATAATAAAACCCTAATATACAAACTGACCAAACTGCAGGAAGACCAGTCACTATGACAACTGCCCCCTGGTGGTCAGTGCGCTCCCACAGGGGGGCGCCGCTCAGCCAGAAGCCAGGCACATAGCTAGGGAGTACAGCAGGAGTGGCAGGAGCCTCTCTTGCCTCTGCTGCAGGTGGGCGGTAAGGAGTGAGGGGTTCCAAACTGTGAGAACCCTGAACTGCAAGAGGATTGTTTGACTGCACTCTTGACCCCCCTCCAATGCATGAATTTTGTATACTGGGCCTCTAGTTTATGATAAAATCACACACTTAGATGTCATGCCACATCTGTAATATAACTATGCCAGTGAGTGGTATCTTATAAGCACCTGTATCTATAATCAGGTAAAGAGTTGGAAAGCAACTGTATTTCACCTGAGCATACAGAACAACCTATGGCCTGGTGAATTTCAGAGACTGGTGAGAAAGCAGCCCTGATGGCAACTAATGAGAACGTTGCATCGAAAGGAAATAAACAGGGCTGAGGAACACTCTCCAAGGCATGAGTCAGAGTAAGAATACAGAAAAACAATGCCATGGAAAATAAACTGCAGATGCTTTCAATCATATGCCAATGTGCCCGCTCCACTCACACTGGCCATGCGAGAAGAATTATAATGAAAATGGGCCGGACATACCACTCTCTCATGCAGAAGCACAGCCTATGCACAAGCAACCATACTGAATGTAACTATCAAAGTTGAGCTTCTATTTAAGAAGAGACATTGCAACATGCAATGGACTGACATATTTCAGAGGGAAGGAGGATGGGGGGGGGGGGAGAAATGAACCAGTGAATTTATAGGCATATATGCATAGCCCATGGACAGACAATAGTGAGGAAAAAGTCTTGGGAGGGGAGGGGAATGGAAAGGAAGAGGTCAATGGTGGGGGAAGGGACATCTGTAATCCTTTCAACAATAAAGATACATAAAAAAAAATAGAAGTGACTAAAAGCCATGGAGGAAGATATAGCCCATGACATTCAGGAGTTTGTATGAGAAAAATAAGGTTTCTTATTTTGTCTGGCCAATCCTATGGGGTCTTGGAGATTTTCTGGTTGACAGATGTCAAGAGGTAGAGTACTGAGTGTTTTTTCCTTAAATAATAAATACTCTGCTGGACCCAGCTTGCCTTTTGCATAATAACTCTTATCCCCAAACACTATTTTCTGAACTTAAAAAATTGTAATCATAGTCTAAGTTGTATCAGTCTTTCTCCATCGCAACCCAATCAGAGGCTTGTTGTTAGACTTAAAAAATTTTTTTAATATATTTTATTGATTTTTCACAGAGAGGAATGGGGAGGGATAGAAAGTCAGAAACATCGATGAGAGAGAAACATCGATCAGCTGCCTCTTGCACACCCCCTACTGGGGATGTGCCCGCAACCAAGGTACATGCCCTTGACTGGAATCGAACCTGGGACCTTTCAGTCTGCAGGCCAACGCTCTATCCACTGAGCCAAACCAGCTTTGGCTAGACTTAAATTTTGAAATGCAGTTCTGAACACATCTCCCCAATATTAATATTCCATCAAGGTTTCCTGTTGACCTTAAACAAAGGCCACACTATTTAGCCTCACCTTTAGGGTTTGCCATTTGGCCCAATCTGCTATTCTGGCCTTATTAGTCATGATCAATTATGTACCCTCATAGATTGGTAGCTTGGCAGGCCCAACCTCCAGCTCAGCACATCCAGCTCATAGAGGGATGCTCTATCCTCTGGTCCTCCAGCACTTTTCTAAATATTCTCCTTCCTCTATCCACCCCCCCCCCACCCACCCACCCACACACACACACACACTCTCGAATGGAAACAATTCTTTCTCCGGGATTGAATCCCAGCTCTGCCAATCACCAGCTCTGTGACCCTGGCCATTACTCAATATCTTTGTGCCTGTTTCCTCAAGTATAAAAATCAGGATAACAATAGTATCCACTTCATAAGGTTGTTGTGGGAAATAAATAAATTCCAGTGAAGTGCCATTTGTAAGGGATATGCTATTATTAGTAGTAGTGGTCATAGTAAAGGTATTATTGCATTATTATTTTTGATTATTTTTTCATTTTTGTTTATAATTTATTCTTTATTGATTAAAGTATTACATATGTGTCCTTTCCCCCCATTGACCACTCCCCAGCCACTCCCACTTCCAGCACAGTCCCTCACTCTACTAGTGTCTGTGTCCATTGGCTATACTTACATGTATGCATATAAGTCCTCTGGTTGATCTCTTATCTCCCACCCCCACCACCACACCACCACCAACCCTCCTCTGCCTTCCCACTGAGATTTGATGGTCTTATGTATTTTTTTAATCCTCACTGATCCATTTCCATTAAATGGAAAATGGCTATTTTTTCCATTTATAATTATAATATATTTTTTAGAGAACGTGGAGGAGAAAGGGGAGAGAGAGAGAGAAAAAAGCATCAATGAGGGAGAAACATCAAATGGTTTCCCCCCTACATGCACCCTGACAGGGCCAGGATCTGGTCTGCAACTGAGGTCTGTGCCGTTCACTGGGAATCAAAATCAACACCCTTTAGTGCAAAGGCTAATGCTCTAAACACGGAAGGAAACCAGCCGGGTTGTTATTTTTTGTATCCCTGACAGCACTTCCTGTGATCTCATACATTGTACATAATCAATAAACATTTATAGAATAAAAGAATAAATAAAGGAACATAGAGCAAGACATTTTTTAAAAAATATATTTTATTGACTTTTTACAGAGCAGAAGGGAGAGGGATAGAAAGTCAGAAACATCGATCAGCTGCCTCTTGCACGCCCCCTACTGGGGATGTGCCCGCAGCCAAGGTACATGCCCTTGCCGGAATCGAACCCGGGACCCTTCAGTCCGCAGGCCGACGCTCTATCCACTGAGCCAAACCGGTCTCGGCAGAGCAAGACATTTTAAAGTGAGAATCAATGCATGCATTGGTTATTAAATTTAAAAAAAACTGCTTTGGGAATTCACTCTTAACAAAGTCACTACTTCCTAGAAAATAACTATAAATGTTTGAAAAGGAAAAACTAAATACAACTATTGCTGGTAACTTGCAGTTTCACTACTTTTTGAAGATGCATATGTTAACATGCACGTTAGAGAAGCAAACATTTATCTTACTGCATATTTTGTATGCTTAAACTGTAACAAACTCACACGCAATGAAAACTGGGTTCAGATGAGGCTAAATGACAAGGGAATGGAGACGTTTTAAAATTTCCAGAGTGCCTCTTTGCCCATTATCTCATTAAGGCTTTCTTGCACTAATGAGACAGATGTGTCGAAAAAAATGTAAGCGTGATCTTAGACGTGGCCACGTGTAGTCTTCCCTATCAGTGCGGAGTAGTAGCGCAGGGGCTGGAGGACACTCTTCGGCCTTTGAAAATCAGTCAAATTGCGGAGGACAGCAGCTGCCTTTCAGCCCACAGTATTGTTCCCTGCTGTCTTATAACTATGTCCTCACTAAATTTAACAGGTCCCCAGACTCCTTTTTAATTCTCACAGCTGGGAGACAAGACTCGCCAGCCAAATCTATTTTCCTAGAGTACCTACAAATCTGTCCTTTAATAATTTATTGTCTCAGCTATAATGGTTTCTAACCAAGCTCTAATAGATTTTGCTGCATAGTTGCTGTCTTAATCAGAGAAGATCATTTTATGGGTTTATGAACCATGCTCTGTTTCAAAAGCTACTGATTAAACATTTTCCTTAGGGTTGCAAATAGCCAGGGGGTGCGATGGAGGCTGCGGACTCACGGAGCAGCAGTCTGCAGGAAGCAGTCTGTATACAGCTGGTGCCAACTGAGCAGATTGAAGCTGCACTTCATCCCAGCTCCTGGCCACAGACACCGATAGAAACCTCCCCCCACCATCTTGTCCACCAGGGCTGTTCCAGAGGGCTCCAGCAAAATTCCTCCCCAATCCCCATGTCCCAAAGCAGCTAAATTATGTCCGAAAACTGAATGACATGCTTGGCAAAGGAATGTATTCTACCACAAGACAGCACTTACGACAGAGTTTACTTTGGCCCATTCAACCAGCAGACCCACTAAACACCATCTCCCCCTGCCTTCTAGGAAAATGGCAATTTAAGCCACACATTGCTTTACATACTATACTCATGTCACCAAAACAACTGCCAAATAACACAACAGGGCTTCCTGTTCCCCAGGAAAACCTTACTCGCCACCGTCGATTTATGGCACCTTCATGAGAACACACCAACCGAGAATACCAACCGAACTTGAGATTTCCTTAGAAGTCAAGACACCAGGAATAAGCAGTGAGCAGTGTTTTTGAGAGAAAAACAATCTTACCTTTACATATTTGTTTTATAAAGAAGATAAGTAGTTTCTTCAAAATTCATAGCTGTCTGGCTGTCCTTCAAGTTTCTTAGATACAAATGCAAATTTTCCTCTCCCTTCATTGGTTATTATCAGGTGGCTAGAAGTGGAAATATTCCTGAGGCAAATTTAGTGACCATTGGTCCTTGACTTGCCCAAACTTTTACATGTTTGGCAAAATTTAAAGCAAACATTTTCAGCTAGCATATGTGTACTAGATGTATTTCTCCTTTTACCTAAAGGGATCATATTTTTTTAATAAAATGAAGTCTCTACTTGAATTCAACATTATGTTCATGTACCTTCAACCACTAGACAAAGGATTAGTACTTTGTTTTGATAAGGGCTACTATATATTAGCAGTAAAAGGTCCTCCACTCTGTATCCAAAAAGGAGATTAATTCAACTATGGAAAAAAAGGGAAAAAGTATTTTAAATGCATGTGTCTTCACAATCAGGTTAACTCTACATAAGGATTTCCTAGGTTAATATTGTAGATATCTACACAGATAGTTTAAGTTTATGAAATGGGTCCAAGGTCTTATATGTTTTCAATTATATCTCCTAACTTAATAGACTAATCAATAAAAACAGGGACTGTCTTATATATTTAGTACTAGAGGCCCAGGGAACAAATTCATGCACCAGTGGGGTCCCTTGGCCTGGCCAGACAGATCGGACTGAAACCAGTTCTCCGATATCCCCTGAGGGGTCCCAGATTGCAAGAGGGTGTAGACCAGGCCAAGGGACTTCACTGGTGCATGATTGAGGCTGGGGAGAGACATAGGGGTTTGGCCAGCTAGGGAGGATCTTGGAGGGCTCTAGGGTGTGTCCAGCCCATCTCAATCAGTTTCAATAGGCCAGACCCCAGCAGCAAACTAACCTACTGGTTAGAGCATCTGCTCCTGGTGGTCAGTGCACGTCATAGCAAACAGTTGAGCTGCTTTAGCAAATCATTAGCATATTATGCTTTGATTGGTTGAATGACTAACCTGATGACCAGACACTTAGCATATTAGGCTTTTATTATATAGGAGGATAATAAGGAAGAAATACTTACTACTGGTAGAAAAACTAATAAAAAGGATATAACAGATCATTTTAATTCTCTACTAATGGAATTCATAGATTTAGAACTACCTTTCCTTTATGAGATATTAGAAAGTCCCCAAACACAAACAAATCAGAATTCATGTCTGTTCTTCATGCTACGTTACATTTTCTAATAAGCAATGAGGCACACTTCATTGAAAATCTTGACAGAGTTAATAGGGGGAAAAAAAACCCAAACCATGTACAGCTGGTAATTGGAATGGTCATCTGTCACAATTTTTCTCTGTGGAGATAATATATGCTCTGCCTCAATGGCCTGGACAACATGCATAATACTAGTAATTTCATAGCTTAGCCTGGGATAATTAATTGTTTTTAATCAGTGTTATTCAGGTAGTGCCTGAACATTTGTTACTGCTTTCATTTAAAAATATATTATAGTCCATGCTTTCTCATCCATGATAATAGAGGCTCAGCCTGCACAGATAAATGAATCCCACAAGTATTAATTTTAACCCTTATTATACACATGTAAGAAAATAGATCTGATTTACTTCAGAGACTTTATTCCAGGGATTTCATATTCTTGTATTCAGTTTTACTTATCTGTGAAAATTTGACATAAATCAGAGCTAGGATAAATTAAAAAAAATTTTTTTATTGTTTAAAGTATTACTTATAGTAGTACATATATCTCATTTTTCCCCCATTGACCTTCCCCCAGCCTACCCTATCCCTTGTCACATGCCCTCATCCCACCCTCCCCCTGTCTTGTATCCATTGGTTATGCTTATATGCATGCATACAAGTCCTTCGGTTGATCTCTTTCTCCCCTCCCCAACACTCCCCAGCCTTAACCAGTTTGGCTCAGTGGATAGACAATTGGCCTGTGGACTGAAGGATCCCAGGTTTGATTCCAGTCAAGGGCATGTACCCTGGTTGCAGGCACATCTCCAGTAGAGGGTGTGCAGGAGGCAACAGGTCGATGTTTCTCTCTCCTCAATGTTTCTGGCTCTCTATTCCTTTCCCTTCCTCTCTGTAAAAAATCAATAGGATTAAATCTTAACTCTACCACTACTCTGGGTAGGTTACTGCCCTTTCAGAGCCTTATGTTCATCATCTCTATGGCACCGTAAATAACACATCTATCTGGGGCTATTTCGAGCGATGTCTTTGTTGATTGCATCTAGACAAGAGATCAAACCTGACAACCTTGGTGCTTGAGAAATGAAGATCCTGCAGGGCCCTTACCAACCCTCTGCTCTGAGTCTCCTCCCCTCTATCTGTGTGCAGCCCACTCTTCAGAATCATGGAGCCCATCATGTCATAACTGACATTTTCAGAGGATGCATGAGAAGGCAAAGAAATTAAAGAAGTTAAGTTAATGTGATTTTGGTAGCATTAGTGGAAATGACCCAAAACACATACACACAAAAGAAAGAAAAGCTTTCACGTTCACCAAACAAATCTTAAAGGTACTAGGGTACTATCAATAGTTGATTTTCTTCAACTAGTGACCTAGATTGTTCACATTTTCTATCATTTAGTTTGGTATTTTTTAAAAATATATTTTATTGATTTTTTACAGAGCGGAAGGGAGAGGGATAGAAAGTCAGAAACATCGATGAGAAAGAGACATCGATCAGCTGCCTCTTGCACGCCCCCTACTGGGGATGTGCCCACAGCCAAGGTACATGCCTTTGCCGGAATCGAACCCAGGACCCTTCAGTCCGCAGTCCGATGCTCTATCCACTGAGCCAAACCGGCCTCGGCTTAGCTTGGTATTTTTAAGATCATGTTGGCCAGTCTAACCACTCTCACATTTCACTTTTGGTTCTTTGACTCTTAATGTTTTTTATCAAACATTTGTTCGTATGCATTGTGAAACAAATTGAAATTAACCATAGTGATGGCTAACATATAAACCACATTTGACTGAGTCAGAGGAGGTTTTTTTGGGTAACCCAAAATTCTATGTCTCTGCGTATTTCAGTCCCTTTGTCAACTTATTAAATGATAAATGGAGATCAGATGAACAGAATACAAATTAATCCATCTTAAGAGTCTATATGTTCTTGGTCATATCCCAGATCCAAAAGGAAACTTGATCTAAGTTTTGAAAACTGTAGTGTCTTAGAATGATTTTACTTACTAGTAATGAAGTTTCCAGAAGATACACGGTCGAGCCTTCTCAGAAAGTCAGTCAGAAGCACCGTGCTTCTGACCTGAAAATATTAACATCTTATTGATTTAGTTCATTTCTAAATTTTGATATGTGTACGTTCTTTGTCATCAGGCATGAACATTTATTTGTTTTAAAGCACGTATTTTGTATTTAGACACAAAAATGAAAAAAAGGTAAATTTTTTCCTGAAATTTTCTTTATCCTTTCATTCTTCTACAGCCCTGACTCCTACCAAGTCCATTGCAGTTACACAAATTTAAACACAATGTATTGAGCATTTAATGTACAATATGAAGCTATGTGAAAGATATAGAGAATAAGATAAGGGTAGCTCTTGTACTAAAGGAACTTGTCACTTGATTTTAGGAAGTACATATACAAAGCAATACATAAACACATGTATAACATCCATCATATACACAACATTTATACATGTCCTGCTAGAAGAGAGACTGGGGAAATGGGGAAAGAATGAGGTGACACTGGAAAATGCCAATGACACTTAGAAATAGCCAGTCGATGTGCCAGTTAACAGTTGCAAACTCAAATATAATGTTGAAGTTTATATTCCTCGCCCCAATTTCATTCTTCTCTGCTTCTGGCACTTTGATTAACTAATAAGACTAGAATCAGGATCATGATACAAGGTATTTCCAATGTATTCAAAGGTGCACTTATAAACTATTATTCTTTATCTAGAATATATCTTTGTTGATTACATATAGACAAGAAATCAAACAACACTTGAGTAAAATAATCCTTGTGACTCTAACTGTGGTGTTATTTTGTTGTTATACCAGGGAAATAACGTTGAAGGAAAGTGTACAAATTGAATTGTTCAAATAATAGTGTTTCCTTTTGTCTTTATACCATCTTTTTCCATTTCTGTGATGAGGGTGCCAATTAAAAATATGTTTTGATTGAGGTCTGAAACTGATATACCTCCCAGAGTTTTGGACCCAAAACTCAATGAAAAAGAACCACAGAGGCATGCACCCAATAACCCAAATTTGAGTGAATTAGAGCTGTTCTGTTTTGCCACACTAGTCAGAAAACCACAGGCATTCCACCACCCCAAAAGGGTCTGGAAAACTAACAGAAAATATAAAACTGAACGCAGATTGTACATAATTATGTTGCTGCATTCTTACTTCCACAACCATAGAAAGAAACCTATTTCAATTCAAAGGCTTCTCTGGCAATAATAATAGCCTCTCTAATAACAATTTTGACATAGTTCTTCACTCAGCAAATTTTTAATATGCCTTTAAAATTTATCCTAAAAAAAAGAACTCATTTTTTTTTCTTTTGTATTTTTTACACAGAAATAGGGATGTGTAGAAGACTTTTAGGGATCCATTAATTCATTTTTTCACATTATTTCATTTTATTTTATAAATATTTACAGGGAAATTCAACTACATCAAGACAATTCATTGAATACTGAAGACATATTAGTAAATTCGTAGCTGGTGAGAGAAATCCTTATAATAGCGTGATGTGTGCTCTGTAATAGATTTTTTAAAAAGTAACCTCAGGAAGCCTGAAGGAAGCCTGAAGGATGAGTTCCTAGGAGATATGAATTCAAATTTAACGTGCATGGCAGGAAAGCTGACAGCACTTGTAAAAGAATGGCAAATTAGAGGAAATAATAGTAAAATGATGCGACCAGGAGTTGAGGCACAAGATGGGAATTGGAACCTGGGATCATTATATAAGAAAACTAGATTTTATCTCCAAGGCATGAAGAGTAAGAAACTATGGACAGAAAACTTTTGTACCTTAGAAAAATTATTCCATTGCCTAGGATATTGTGAGATTATAGAGAGAAATGTGTATCAGAGATCCAGGTGAGTCATACTAAAGATAAAATTCGAAAGATATGAAAGATGTGGAAAGGATAGAATTTGGTGATCAGTTAGGTGTAGGGAGAGACAGAGAGAAAATATACCACCAATAATCTCACACTAGTTTTCCTCAGTATAATTTTTATATATTTTTTTCTGTTGAAAACCGCAAGAATATGACTTTACAGCTTGATTTCAGTTAAACTCACAGTAATCTTAGAGGTAGAATATTTGCCCAGCCTTCTTAAAGAGACAGCCATTGCATATGATTGTTTGGGGATAGACATGAAGATTAGCCTTTCTTTGACCTTTGACAATAATGAGTCATGCTTTTCTGCCAACATAAAAAGTGAGTTTTAGTGCATACATTCCATGAGATAAAAGTACCAACATAGTTTTTGTTGGGTGTTGTGTACCAGCAACATGGAACTACTTGTACTTTCTCAAGCACGCTGCTTTGCTTTCCATCTTTACCTCTGATGTCCTTTATGCCAAGATGTACCCTACCCCTCAGTTTCCCTTCTTTCAGTTCTTAAAAATAATATCAGATGTCATCCCCTCCAAGAAGTCTCCCCTAATACACTGAAATCAATGCTTTGCATTGTAGAGTTCAGGATATAGGCTTATAGTGTCCTTTTGCTCACTGGAAACATGAATTTCCTTACAAATCTGTAAAGTATTCGTTAATTTCTGAAAACCATTTTCCTCTGCTCAGTGTTTTTAGAGGACTTTGGGTTTCGTTTCTATTCCAAAAAGTGGCAAAAAGTATGCATCAAATAGTTACTTTTACCCCAAGTACCTATTCTCTGAGATTTGGAAATATTTTATGCATTCCTTTAATTCTCTTTCTTTAATGCCACATGGTCCTTACTGCCAATTGACCTTGACATTTACAAGCTAAAGGAACCAATATTGCCAGACAGGCTTTAAAACTCAGCAATGACTTGGGAGGGCAAAAATATGATTTGTATACGTGTGACTTTTATAAACTAATTTGTATTTTAACTCAAATGATTTCACCAAGATTTAATAAAATCCTGTCATCGCATTCAGTTTTCAGACTTAAGATGTTTGTTACATATTGTAGAATAATTTAGAGCTGATTTCACTTTTGAAGTTTGAAAGATTATATTATCTGATAAAGTTTTCAATAATCAGAAAAGTATGTACAGTACATTTCTCTGATAATAGGAAATAAAAATGGGAGAATTTAAAATATTCTTTAAAATATTATCGTCTTATTGATTTTTCCTAGTTTTCTTGAGTCTAGAAAAACATTGGCTCTCTAGTTTTTCTAAAGATAGAATTTCAATTAGTTACACACAAAAAAACAACACATGGGAGTGGAGGCATTTTGGTGGTTGGAAAACAGAGAACCGGAAGTGAGATAATCTTGATCTTTAGCCTACTTGTCACAAGTTACTTTGTTAGCTTCTCTTGGACTTTAAATGACCCTGTGAAGCTAGTAAAGAACAAAGATGTTTATATTTTGCTTGACCATTTCTAAGAAATTTCCTCAAACTCTACTTACAGTAGCAGATACATAGTGGATGAATACACACAAACACACAAATCGTATAAAAACTAAATCAGATCACGCTGTGCCTTTTCTCAAGACCATCCACCCCTTTCTTTTCTCCCTAGTAACGTCTATTCTTTAGCATGGTCTACAAGGCTTTTCACTGTCTGTCTCCATTCCCTAACTTCCCTGTGCCCATCTCATTCTCTTTGTCTCTCTACTATCCTCCTCACTCCCTCTGCTTGTGTCACTCTGCTCCCCTCCCTACTGTTCTACAAACCATCAAGACTGCTCACCACAGGCCTTTGCACCTGCTGTTCCTTCTGCCTGGTATGCTCTCCCCTCTGTCACTTCATTCAGGACCCTGCTCACCTGCCACTTCACCACAGGGACTTCTCTGACCAACTATTAAATCACACCCTTCTCACTGTTGGCCCTTTTACCTGCTCAATCTTTGTTCATAACACTTATCATTATCTGATATACTCTATATTTGTAAACAAAATTTAAATGTCTCTTCAACCCAAATGTAAATTTCAAGAAAGCAGGATTTTTGACAGTTTTGGTTTTTTGTTTTTTTTTACTGCAGATTCTTGCCCATTGTTATTGCCTGGTATCTATAATAGTGCCTGATATTTCATAAGCACTCAATAAATACTTGTTGATTTACCTGTAGGATGAATAAATAATTCTTTCCATCTATATTCTATAATATATAATTTATAAAAAGAACTTAAAGCCATGGTCAAGATCAATCTCATTTTCTTTCCAAAATGTATAGGCATTTAAAAAGTTACCCATGGATAAGCTTTCTTTTTCATAAATTATAAAGCATTGTGGCTAAATTATTTTTGCTAACAATCTTTGATTTTATGGGACTTTTCCATACTGATTTCAAAATACCTTCTATAAATAAAAAAGGCTACCTTAAAGCATGGAAAAAGTAGAAGTGAAGGTAAAAATAGAATTGTCACATGTTATGTGACAATATGTACTTAAGCCTGGGGAATGCCTGAGACTTGCCATAAAATATAGCAATTTCTCTTAGAATTTCTGAGATAATCACACAAGAGGTGATGGCAAATGGAGACCAAGGCTGCTGTTGCCTGGGTTTGTCTGTGCCCCAATTTTCTTGAGTAAATGGAGCGCTTCATATATTCAAGTACAAGGAGCAATGTCTCTCTCCCCCAAGACTAGATTCCAATCTTATAATCTTTCCACCCTCCTGCCAATGTGATAACGGAACCCTGAATCACTCTTAAAATGAGGACTTTTCTGCCTCATCTTACTTTGTTTCTCTCCTATTCTTTTTTTGATATCTTTATTGATTTCAGAGAGGAAGAGAGAGGGCGAGAGAATAGAAATGTCAATGATGAGAGCGTATCATCAATCAGCTACCTCCTGCATACACACACACACACACACACACACACACACACTGGGAATGGAGCCTACAACCCGGGCAAGTGCCTTGACTGGGGAATCGACCTTGACCTCCTGGTTAATAGGGGGATGCTCAACCACTGAGCCATCCTATTTTATCTTGGCTTTGAGATGCTATAGTTTCCTGATTTTCTTTCTTCATCTTTGCTCCAACTTTTCCACCTCTTCCTTGGTTTCTCCCTTCCCCTATCTCTAAAAGTTATAATCTTCTATAAAGTTAAAATCTTCATAATCAATAAAGATTTTTGGATTTCTTATCTTTTCTCCTTAAAAATGCTCTCTAGGAAGTTTCATCCCTCCCCACAAATTTATTTCTGAGGTTTTATTTGTAGAAAAGTTTAAACAAAACAAAAATTGATTAACTAGTATATTGAACAGCCATCTTCAACAATTAGCAGCATGTAACCAATCTTATTTTATCTAAATCCCCACTCCCTGATCTCATGTATTATTGTAAAGCCATTTCCAAACCATCAAGTAATTTTATCTGTAAATCTTTCATATGTTTCTGTAAAAAAAAAAAACACAACAAAACTTTAGTGTAAGTAAAATACATGATCAAATTTAGAAAAATTAATAACTCTTTAATCTCAGTAAATATCCAGTGTTTATTGTTTTAAAAATAAAATATTTTTAAATAAATATTGCATTTATTTCTTTTAAAAATTTATTGAACTTACTGGGGTGATATTGGTTAATAAAATTATATAGGTTTCAAGTGTACAATTCTATAATGCATCACCTATATATTGTATTGTGTGTTTATCACCCAAAGTCATCTTTCCTTCTGTCACCATTTATCCCTTTTTATTCTCTTCTATCTCCCCCTACACCCATCCCCACCCCTTCCCTCTGGTAGTCACAATATTGTTGTCTCTATCTATGAGTGTTTTTTCCCTTCTATTAAGCCTTCCACATTTTTACCCAGTCCCATAATCCCCCTTTCCTCTAACAACTGTCAGTCTATTCTCTGTATGAATCTGTTTATGGTTTATAATGTTTTTTTAATCATTTGGTTTGTTTGAATTATAGCCTAACAAGATCTGAACATTACATCTTATTGGATGGCAGTGTGTGCTTCCTTATGGCATCATATCAAGGAGTACATAGTGTCTGGCTATGCCATCTGTAAAATTAAAATACATCTTAAAAATAATAAAACAAATCACTTATGCTCCAGATGTTACAGCCACATATTAATATGAAGTGAGAGAGCGCCAGAGTCTGAAAAGCCAGCTCCTTTCTTTGGCCCTTGGGGTAGTAGAGACTTTGTAACTTTTGGATTGTCTCAGTATTCTGCTTTGCTTCTCAGCTCTTCTATCACCTGTGTAAGCAATTCCCTCAATTAAATTAACTCTGTTTGAAAGACCTGGAGTGTTTCCTGCTCTTGGTAGACCTGATTAATACAGAGAGGAAGATCACAAATTTAATTCTGGACATGATTAATCTGAGGTGACTGTATGTGTAATGAATGACTTTATTTATTTATTTATTTATTTATTTATATTAAATTTATTGGCATAACATTGGTCAACATGATCATATAGGTTTCAGGTATGGGTTTCTATGTTACAAGATCTCTGCATTACACTGTGTGTCCACCATCCCAAGTCAAATCTTCTGTTACCATATATTAGGACCCACTTCTCTCCCTACCCTCTTTCCTCTGGCAACCACCACACTGCTGTTTGTGTCCATGAGTTTCAGTTTCATATCGAGTGAAATCATATGGTTCTTAGCTTTTACTGACTTATTTCACTTAGTATAATGTTCTCAAGGTTCATCCATGTTGTTGCAAATGCCAGTATTTTTCCTTTCTTATGACTGAGTAGTATCCCATTGTGTGTATGGACCACATCTTCTTATCCAGTCCTCTATGGCGGGACACGTTAGCCCTTTCCATGTCTTGGCCACCATAAATAACGCTACCATAAACATGGGGCTGCATATATCTTTGTGAAAACATGGTTTCCAGTTTCTTGGGTATACACCCAGGAGCGGGATTGCTAGGTTGTATGGTAGGAAATTTAAACTCTCTGCCATGGCCTTCAAATGCTGTACCGTCTGGCCCTCTTTTTTTCTTTTCATGCACCAGCTTCTCCCTTGTCCAACCACCTTCTTATCTACCTGGCCTTTCTTTTTTTTCTTCAAAAGGACTAAGCTCTTTCTTGCCACTGACCTTTAAACAAGCAGTTTCCTATGCTTTGATGGTCTTAACCCAACCTTTCCAAGACTCGTCTGCTTTTATGTGACATACCACCTTCACAATGAGACCTCTGACACCCTCCAGGACTCCTTGTCATTGCCCTCATTTCCTCTATAGCATTCTGCATATACTGTAACTACTATATTATTTATGTGGCTGTTCAATGTCTAGATCCTCAAAGATATTGTAAATTCCACAAAGAAGGAGAGAAATCATATTTATTTTGTTTGCTGCTGTACCCCTGTGCCTGAAAACGTGCATCTACAATGAAAAGACATGAATGTGTGTGCTCCAGAGCTGGCCAGGTGTGCTGGCAAGTGGTTCAATGTACAACTTAGGTTGCAGGAACAGAAGGAACACCAGTGTACGTTACTCCCCCGTGCAGAATTCTTTGAAGCACAATGAGCTAGCCCACTGAGATGTATGCCTAAACACAAACTTTTGATTTTTACCACTTTGTGGAAGTTGAGAAGTGGGTAGAAAATGTATTTTCTCTTCTAGAAAAGACAAGACAAATCTAACAAAATCAAATCCCCGGGTAAGAAGAAATCCTAGTTTGATTAAACCAATGGCCCTGGACTTAAAAAGATTTAAACCTTAAGGTCAAAACATTGATAATAATTTTACAGAATGCAGAATTGTTTCATTTCTTACAATCTCAAAAAAGACTTCATTTCTTTAATAAACTGCTAGGCACCTATAAAACATTTGATGCCTTAATTTTGATAATTTTGCTAGATATATATGCACAATATCCTATGTGTTGTCAATCTTTTAAGAATGATATAGTATGCTGATGTTCCGATTTTCAGGCACCAGGAAGTAAACAATTCATACTGGCTTAGGGAAAGCATTTTGGTGGAGGCATAAATTGTCAGGAATTCCAAAACAGCCACAGGACTTTCTTTTTAATAACCATGCAGAAGATAAGTGCTTGCGTTTCACCCACGTGGTTAAACATTATGTTAAGAGATTTTAAACTATTTCAAAAAAAGTGTACTCTAACCATCCATGCACACAATTTTTAGGTAATTCACAAGTCTTAAAACATATCTTATCAGAGACAGATGAAGAAAAAAAGCTATACCAAAAATCTGGAGAGCATTTGAGCATTTGCATATTCATTTTTTGTCTGCTCAAAATTATATACAATGTCTTAAGTATAGAATAACATTGTGGGCAGAAAGCAAATAAAAACTTATGAAAATAAATGTCCCTTTGTCCTAGGTTTCATTTCTTAATTATATTGTAGAAGGGCACCCAATGTAAATATAATATACATATACATATATATATTCTATAATAATCAGTACTGTATCCATTTATTAGATCTACTAGTAATTCTCAACACTTTAGTACATTATCATATATGGTTAGGTACTTTCTTGCAAAGTATTTGAAATGTCGCTTGTCAGATTACTACCTGACCACTGCAGTTTTCCCAACACATGCTCTCTTCCTTCTTGCTGGAATGGGGCTTATGGGCTGTTCTCGCAAAGCATCACAGTTACCAGCAACATGCTAGACCTCCTAATGGATGTTTATTAACTGACCATTTAACACAAGTTAGCAATAGCAATTAATCAGAACTCCAAATTGATGCAGTTTGCCCATGTTCACCAAATATAGCTGCTTGCTGAGTTCTGCACTCCCAAACTATGGAGCTTTGTAGAGGCTGGGAATGAAGTGCAAAGGTAGTCATATTTAGACTTTATCTTTTTCTATCTAGTTTCTACCCAAACCTCCACTATTACACTTAGACATGGATTCCATGGCTTAAAATTATATTCTTACTTATTGGCAATAAAAGATAGTTTATTTTTAGTTATTGGCTATTATATTTCATCAACCTTTGTAATATTTTTTATATTTCTTCTACCTCCTGTGATTTAAAAGAGATTCTGGACAATTAAAACTTAAACTTGTTTGATGTAAAAATAGATACCTTAAATATTATTTCCCTCTCAGGTTTTACAAGGATCACTTTGTTAAAGAAACGTAACTGTTTTCACACTGAAAAAGTTGTGAACTAAGCACACTTCTACTGCACCTATTTTGCAATAGTTTTCTGTTCACCCGCCTCTAGTTCTTATTCTAATTTCCTTGCTAGGGTTTTTATTAAGTCAATTGTTAAGTGTATGCAACGTATAAATTAGAAAATAGTTACAATCACTTTCAAGATTGTTAAAATTGGAAGAAATGCAAAACCCACCCATTAGTCTTCTAAATATGATGCAAAACTTACAAAGAAAAACATGTCTCCTTAAAAGTTGAACAAGAAAGGTTAAGCACTGAGTGGCTTTTGAGAGGTGTAGTACAACCCATACACAAATAATTAAAAAAAAAAAACACAGCTTTAGGATTGATTAAAATAATAATATTACTTATTTTATATTTATCTGAAACTGTACCAGAATCTCAACTGCATTTACATTTCATCTATACACAAAAATTATTAGTTTGCCCTCAGTTTTTTCTGGGGATTTAACATAATTTCTTCCTCTTTTTATAGTTTATCATTTAAATAATAAGAAGATGGATAAATGAAAAACAATGCAACTGTGGTTCCACTTCCTCTTGGATGAAAAGAGTCACACTGAAGAAAAATTTTTTAAAGAAGTGTAGAAAGCAATTAGTTTTCCCTAAGTGAATTGCATGAATCTTTAATCAACAGTCTGGTGCTTCTTCCTTTGTCAACACTTAAACATATATTGTGCCTACTCTTAAAACGTATTCTAAACCAGCTTAGAAGTATACTTTGAAGTTCAGCTGAAAAACATCAATTACATTATTCTATTCACATCGAAGCCCCGCTAAAAGGTGAAGTATTGTGTGTGCGTTAAACATTTTATTTGAGCAGTTTCCTACAGCCATTCATTCACTCATTCGCTCTCTGTTGCTTTGTCTATTAGATGCGAAGGGGGTTCTGTGAGGAACCTGAGGAGAAGGCCAGGCCTTAAGGAATGTATGGAGGACCCCAGGCTTCTGAAATACTCTGCCCATCTCTGGGATTCCCGAGTGTCCGCATTGCACCCCCCCACCCCAATCCCTTGGTAAGCTTTTTGAAGATAAGGGCCCGTCTATGTTCTTAAATCCAGATCTAAATTAATACCTCTCAGCTGACAATTGTCATAGGCGCTAGTTTTTATAAGTTATAAAAACTTGAAAGCAAATACTTCTCAAATGGAAAAAATGTCATTGCCATGTGTCACTTTATTCCTTGCTGACAACTGCAAAAGGAAGAATTTCTAGGCTGAGGGGAAGCAGAAATTGCTAAAAGGCTTGAGGGAAAGAACTACTGAGTTGCCATAAGCCGAATGATTTCTAGGCTGAAAGTTTAGATAAGCACTCAGCACTTGGGGGAAGTTTGTGGTTTCTATGGCATGTAATTACTATGAATTATCTATGACTGTTAATAATTACAATATTTTGCTGATTCTTACATTTTTGTAAGTCATTGCTGGAAAACTAAACAGGAGTTTTTTCTTCAAAAAGACAAAGGTTAAACTTTAGAATATTAAGTAAAAATAATTCTTTGAAGAAAAAATGCTTTTATAAAGAGGAGTAAGGAAAAAGATGGAATGACTGTATTTCACATTTCTTCCACATACTAGGCTCAATGGTCTCGGCTACATGTTTGTCTAGTTAACTGATGCTCACAACAACTCATCAAAGTAGGTCCTGTTATCCCCTCCTTAGAGGCCAGGGAGTGCAACTGGCCCAAAGCAATCCCAACAGCAGGGGGAACTGGAACTTTAACTTTAAACCCAAGGCTGTCTGTTCAACTGTAGAACTTAGGCCCTCATCAGCCGTGCTCTCTCTCTGTGGCATGCCGCTTCCAGTTACATTGAACGTCAGTTGGAATAGAAAAGAAGTAGAATACCTACACAACAAATAATGAAAGAAGGAGAAAAGGGGTAGGGTATAGAAAGGAGGGGAGAAAAGGTGAGGAAAGAAAGGCAGGCAGGACAGGAGGGATGAATGAGGAGGGAAGGAAGGAAGGAAGCAGCAAGCAAGCAAGGAGAGGAGGGAGGGAAGGAGGGACTTATGAAGTGTTACCAGTTACTTTCTCCATTCATTTTTTCCCTCTCTCCATTGATTTGTTTCATTTTGATAAAAGCCAGTCTGCTTTTAATGAAGAAATAAATACCTTCACATGGTCTATCTAACTCTTCTGATATTATTTTTAAAGAATTTTATATGAATTTTTATTTCAGAAAATGTAATATTATCCAAACTAAAAAACAGCCCCTCCTTCAAATGTATAGCATGGGGCCGAAAGCTCTAATTTTATTGTAGTTTTTAAATTGTTTTTTATTGTCTAAAAATATAAATTATTTTAATATACTAAATGGATCCAGTGCAGAACATTTTTATGAGACAAGTAAACATGTGTAACAAGGCTGATGCAGACAGACATAGATGGCCCCTAACTAGCTTCCCATGTTTATTTTGGAATAGATACCACTTTTGAATGTTCATATATTAGTGTTTTTTTTTTTCAGAAATATCAAATTCAGAACCATATTAAGAGCTGTGAGACTGAAACAGACTTAATTAATAAGCATCCAAGATATTTTTATTTATGGTTGTCTGACAATTATATCCCATAGGTGTGTAACCTTTGGAAAGTAACCTAGGTTACTTTCCAAAGGTTACCCATATAACCTAGGTGTGTAACCTTTGGAAAGTAACACACTACTCCGTGCTTGATCCTTCTGCTCTGTAACATTAACCCGGTAACTGCACCTGATTAAACTCTTTGGAAGATACCGGTTTTAACAATTGTATTAAGGTTGATTAAAATATAAATCTACTCATGCAAGCAACAATACTTATAAACTTTTACTATTAACCAGACTGACATTTTGGTTAAGACCTAACTAATGTATCTTAGAGTTGACCTTAGAGAGCACTTTTTATGGTATCTTTCAATATAGAATACAGTTATCTCTTAGGGATTGGTTCTAGGATCCCCCCCCCCTTAGATACCAAAATCCATGGATGCTAAAGTTCCTTAGTCAGCCCTTCATATTCATAGGTTTCACATCCCCCGATAGAGAGGGCCAACTGCATACATTTTTAAGACATCTCATGATTACTGTTCAAAATCAATAATTTATTTATGTATCTCTCACAACAACATTCTGTATTTCCAACAAGTATTCAAACAAGTATCTTGAATTCCATCCAAGGAAACCCAGATTCCAACATAATTCAGTCATTGCCGAGGCCTGGGCGGCTGATTATTTACCAACCAACATTTAAATATCTCAATAAGAGAGCAACTGTGAACTTCATATCCTGGTGTATTTTTTATTTTGTTTCCTCTGCAAGGAATATTCTTAGGTGATGAGTGAAATGCTCTTAAACCTTCTGGGCTACCTGAAGAATGCACCACTGTGTCAAGCAAGTGGAGAACTATTCACCTTTTTTCAAAAATATAAAAGAGACATCAGCTGAAAACAGTTGTCTCTCCTGAAGTATGATAGTCACTCATGTGAAAATATGACGAATCAATGTAGGAATCATCACCCACTATTCTAGGATGAGTACCTGACTGCAATAGAACCCTAACCATTGGGTATTTCTTGAAAATGATTTTTAAAATAGTAGTTTAAAAATTATTTTGTTTAAAAAAAAGTCAAGTTGGTTTGGAGATAATTAAGTTCTAAGATGCATCCCTGTTAATCACCACATTAGTTTTAAAAACTACTAAGAAAGAACTGGTGGTAAGGTATTTTGAAAACTACTGGTTGATCATTTAATGATAGGATTCTGTTCCTACCATAAAAAGTAGATTTAACTCTTCCCCCTTTCTCTTCATTTTTCCATCGTATAGGGAAGAAATATGGATGTGACTCTAGTAACTGGGGCCAATAATAGTGGATGTATGCTCTACAGAGTGAATTAAGGTGTAACTCGTGGGGGAAGTGACTGCAGGCCCGGAACGTGTAGAGAAAATGTACCATGTAATTTCACACATTTTTTTCATGTAATCCATGTGGTTGTGTTAAAATACTTAGTTCTCTTAGGATATTACTATCCTATTGGTTTCAAAGCACTAAACTGAATATTAAGTTCTTTCTGTGCCTTACAGCTTACTTTATTATTTCTCACTTTTCTAAAGTCTAACTTTTATTCTAGGTTTTCAAAAAAAAATAAAAATAGGAAAATGGTAACTTTAAACTACCAACTAAAGAGATAATATAGAATCTAGTGTTCTTTAAAAGAAAAACAACAAAACATATGTATTCTGATTGAAAAGGGAAATAGCCCTAACCAGTTTAACTCACTGGGTAGGACCTTGACCTGAGGACTGAAGGGACTCAGGTTCAATTCCAGTCAAGGGCATGTACCTTGGTTGGGGGCACATCCCTAGTGGAGGATGTGCAGGAGGCAGCTGATGTCTCTCTCTCATCGATGTTTCTAACTCTTTATCCCTCTTCCTTTCTCTCTGTAAAAAAATCAATGAAATGTATTTTTAAAAATAAAAGGGAAATAGTATATCCTCATAACTGTGCATGAATAATGGAGAAAACCAAATTAAAAGCCGCAGAATTCTTTAAAGAAAATCAAATTTGCTGGCACATTAAGTCTATTTTCATTTCAATGTTGATATTTTTCCAGAGAAATATATTTCTAAGAACTCAGGGGAATCATTCATGTGTTAGGAAAAAATACAATAGGCCATCAGTTGTCAACCATTGTCTCGCCTGTAAAGTGATAATGTACTGATATGAAAACATGGGTCAGTTTAGGAATTATCACACGTCTCTTGCTATTTGCCCAAGTGCAATGAAACCCTTACTTGTCAGAAATGTGTCTGGAAGAAATCTAGACATCTTCTGGGCCATATCTGATATTATGCCAGGATTCTGGAAATCCAAGAAACCTCATTGATTAAAAAGAGAGTAAAGTGATATGAGCTGTGACAAAGTCATACAGTAAACAGAAAATAACCGGAAATCAGTCTAAGCGCGAAATGTGAGGTTTCTGATTCCCATGTGTATCCCAGAACACAGCACAATCATTGTTAGCTTCTTTTATCCTTCAAAACACTATGAATAGTTTAAAATACTAAATGTTTTCTAATGAAACTGCAGACTATTGAAGCAATGCAATTAAGTTTACTTCTTATTATACTAATTAAAGGGCACTTCTCCCTCACTACCTTGGATTGGAGCTAACCAATAACCTTTAAATCACAGTGGTTAAAATCAACTATAAATTGCTATTTTGAGCTTAAAAGCCATTGCCACTGTGGCACTATTCATCTCAAGTTCTAAGCATTTAAACGCACTTAAACTCAAGAAGACCACAGAAGTGCAAGTAAGGATAGGAAGCAGATAAGTGAGTTTCATATTAAAGACTTAAAGATAAGACACATTAAAAAAAAGTGTCTTCTTGTACTATTTGGGTGAAGGCACCAGATACATTGCTTTCTGTACTGTTGTGATAGTACTTCAGGAAGATGTGTGGAATAAAATCATTTTCAGTAATAATCCTCCCCATCCTTTAAATTTATTGTACATATACATTCTATATAATAAAGAGGGAATATGGAACCTGACCCTCAAGCCCTAGCACAAGATGGTTGCCCCCATGTGGTCAAAGATGGCTGGCAGGGGAGGTTAGTTGTGGGTGATCAGGCCAGCAGGGGAGTAGTTAGGCATTGGTCAGGCTGGCAAGGGAGTGATTAGGAAGTGATCAGGCTGGCAGGCAGAAGCAATTAGGGGGTGATCAGACTGGCAGGCACATAAGCGGTTGGGAACCAGCAGGCTTGGATTGTGAGAGAATTGTCCATCTGCTGGTTTAGGGATAGGGCCTAAACCAGCAGTCGGACATTCCCCAAGGGGTCCCAGATTGGAGAGGGTACAGGCTGGGCTAAGGGACACCTCTCCAAGTTTGCAAATTTTGTGCAATCAGCCTCTAGTACTATTTAATAAAAGAGCAATATGCAAATTAACCATCACTCTGCTACACCCACAAGCCACGCCCACCAGCCAATCAAGAGCGAGTATACAAATTAACCCACCCAAGATGGCTGCAGCCATGAAATGAGCAGGAGGCTTGCATTTCCCCGGGAATGGAGGAAGCCAAGCTTCCCTCACAACCTGGCCTGCTGTGGACTCCAATCAAAGCTACAAAGTTTCAATTATAGAAGATAAATAAATCCCAACAAAAATGGTGGCAGCCACAGAGCTGGAGAGAGCAGGAGGCTTGGATTGCCTCAGAAATGGAGGAAGCCAAGCTTTCTGCACACCCTGGCTGACCTAGGTCTCCACTCAAGGCTACAAAGTTTAAATCATAGAAGATAAATAAATCCCAGATACCAGGGCCTCCACTTGGGTCACTGGGGGGTATGATCAGCCTGCAAACCACCACAGGCCCCTCACCCAGGCCACCCCAGACCCCAAGGAAACCCCCACCCTGAACTGGGACATCCTTCAGGGCAAACCAGCTGGCCCCCACCTGTGTACCAGGCCTCTATCCTATTTAATAAAAGAGTAATATGCATATTGATTATCACTCCAACACAAAAGGTGGCTATCCTCATGTAGACACAAGATGACCACCACAAGATGGCCAGCAGGGAAGGGAAGTTGGGAAGGACCAGGTCTGCAAGGAAGGGCAGTTGGAGGCAAATCAAGCCTGCAGGGGAGGGCAATTAGGGGAAATATGCTGGCAGGGGAGCAGTAAGGCATCAATCAGGCTGGCAGGGGAGTGGTTAGGGGATGATCAGGTTAGCAGGCAGAAGCACTTAGGGGCAATAATGGAGGCAGGCAGGCAAGCAGTTGGGAGCCAGCAGTCCTGGATTGTGACAGGGATGTCCGACTGCCCGTTTAGGCCCTATCCTACTGGGATCGGGCCTAAATGGGCAGTTGGACATCCCTGGAAGGGTCTCAGATTGGAGAGGGTGCAGGCTGGGCTACAGGACACACACCCCCGTGCACAAATTTCATGCACCTGGCCTCTACTTAAAATATAAAGGGCTATGTTGCATTTCATGCTTTCTGACATGCTTTGTTGGACCTTACTCCAACTATCATTCTGTATTTCATTCACTGCCAAATGTCTTACAGAATATCCTATCTAATAAAAGGCTAATATGCAAATAAACCATCACTCCATCACAAATATGGTGGCACCCATAGCTACAAGATGGTGGCACCCAGTCCTCTCAGGCCCACCGGAGTTCCCCAGTCCTGGGGGAATTGGGGGAGCAGCCACTGAAAGCAAGCAGCATGAGCAGCCTGGCAGAATGCTTGCTCACATTCCACCCTGGCCACGAATGGGCCTCTAGGCAGGCTGGGTGTGGAGTGGCCAGGCCCCTCCTCTCTATCCTATATAATAAGAGAGGAATATGCTAATTATCTGTTAGGCTTTGAGGCATAATGATCAACCACATAAGGACCAGATCACGGAGCTACAGGAGGGGGCAGGGCAGCAAGCTATGAGAGGAGGGAGGGGCAGCTACAGGACGACAGGGCAGTGGGCAGAGAGCAGCTAAGTGGTACCAGCAGTGGTAGGCAGATGGCTAGTTGAGGCAAGCAGCAACAAGCTACTCACACACAGATTCGTGTGCAGGGCTACTATATATATATCTCCTATCTAATAAAAGAGTAATATGCAAATTGACTGTACCTTTGTTACACCCACAAACCATGCCCACCAGGCAATCAGGAGCGATATGCAAATTAACACCCAACCAAATGGCTGCTGCCCAAGCCTGGAAAAAGCCTCAGCCACAGGCTTTTCTGGCCTTGGGCAGGCCGGGGCTGGGGCAAAGCCAGCCAGCCATCGGCCCCATCTCTGGCTGGGGTCCCATGGCCGAGGTCACTTGCCCAAGGATGAATGGCCTCTGCCAGAGGCCTTCCAGCCCAAGGCCAGGGCTGGGGCAGAGTCAGGAGCCAGTGATTGGCCCCATCGCAGGGCAATCGGTTGCTGGGTGCCCAAGGCCTAAAGCCTCGGCCAGAGGCTTTCAGCCTTGGGCAGCCTGGGGGTGAGCTGTCAGTAGGACATCCCCTGAGGACTCCCAGTATATGAGATGGCGCAGGTTGGGCTGAGGGACCACCCACCCCCAGTGTATGAATTTAGTGCACTGGGCCCCTAGTGTATGTATATGTATATGTATATGTATATGTATATGTATATGTATATGTATATGTATATGTATATGAATATATGTATGTGAATATATATACATATATATGTATATATATGTGTGTATATATGTGTGTATATGTGTGTGTGTGTGTGTATATATATAATTATATATATATGTGTGTGTGTGTGTGTGTGTGTGTGTGTGTGTGTGTGTACTAGAGGGCCCGGTGAACAAAATTCATTCACCGGATGGGAAGGGTTCCCTCAGCCAAGCCTGCACCCTCTCCAATCAGGGACCCCTCAGGATTAGGATCAGGCCTAAACCAGCAGTTGGACATCCCTCTCACAATCCTGGACTGCTGGCTCCTAACTGCTCACCTGATTGCCTGCCTGATCACCCCTAACTGTCCCCCACTGCTGGCCTGATCTCCCCTCACTGACTCTGCATGCCAGCCTGATTGCCCCTAATTGCCCCCTTCCTGCTGGCCTGGTCGCTCCTAACTGCCACCCCAATGGCCTGGTTACCCCTTACTGCCCTCCCTGCCATTCTGGTCACCCCCAACTGCCCCCTCCTGTCAGTCTGGTTGCCCCCAACTGTCTCCCCTCCACTCGTCTAGTTGCCCCTCACTGCCCACCCCCTGCCAGCCTAATCATCCCCAACTGCCACTTCTGCCAGCCTGGTCATCCCAGCTGCCCCCCTCTACCAGCCTGGTTGCCTCCAACTGCCCCCCCTGCTGGCCTGTTTGCCCCACACAGCCTGCTGTTCAGTCATTTGGTTGCCCCTCACTAACCCGCCCTGCTGGCCTGCTTGCCCCATGAAGTCTTCTGTTCAGTTGTTTGCTCGTCCCCCACTAAGCCCCCTACCGGCCTGGTCATAGGCAGCCATCTTGTGAGGGTGTGAAGGTTAATTTGCATATTACCTCTTTATTATATAGGATACTTTCTACTCATTCACTCTTTTTTACTTCTCAAAACCTAGCTTCTGCCATCACCATTCCAGAAAAATCATTTGTTCGAAGGTCTCTGATCTCCTAACTTTCTTACACTTCATTTTTTTTCTACCGTATTTGATTTCTCTGGTTACTTTGAAATATCTTTCTTGTTTTTCAAAACATAGTACAGCTCGGTTCCCCCCCCATATCTCTGATCTTGTTTTCCTATTACATGTACAGGTTCTTTCCTTTCTCCTATCCTCTAAATACAGGGCTCTCCCATGATTCTCTCCTTGGACTTCTCCATTTTCATCCTTGAATAATCTCATCAGGGATCAACTTCATATCACTGACAAACTACATCTCCCAGACTGGTCTCAACCTTCCTCTTCAAATTTCTATTCAGTTGCCTGTTATCTCTACTACATGACTCGCCTGCACTTTTTCCTTTCTAAGAAATTTCTATGACAGATATACTATAAATAACTTGTATTTTACTTCATATTGCCCTGGTCTTTTTCAAAATGAGAGAATATATGCTGAGAGTGTACAATAGGTTACATCAGAGTGGTTCTTTCCATTTATGTATAAATGCACAAAGTAGTGATTTTTCTTTCTAAATCAAATCTGCTTGAAAAAGATATATGGGCAGTTAAGCAGATAAAAAACGAGTTTCCCTCCAGGAGTCCTTGCACCTTTCAGATATTTGCGAGCTGTTGTCATGCTCCTCCTCTCTCCTTTTAGAAATATGTGGGTCTTTAATCAAAGTTAATAAATCAGTACTTTCATTCTCTTAACGGCTTTTCTTGCTTTTCTCTGAACTCCATCCAATTGGCTTATATATATTTTTCAGTAATGAGTAAACCAAAACCAAACCTAATTTAATAGTCCAATGCTGATTCTTTTTATAAATAAGTTCCAAGTGTGATATTACAAAAGCAATTGGTATTCTGTAAAACACTTTAAAACTTAAACACACACACACACACACACACACACACACACACACACAAAGAAAACAAAAGGGAAGAGTGAGAGATAGTAGTGGCTTCTATGAAGGTTGGACCACCATGAAAGTTATAGAAATTCCCCTCTCCTTCAGTGTTACTTGGTAGGCTTTGTTTGTTGTTACTCACATTTTTTCCAGGTGTTTTTTTTATTTTTAGCATGTAAAAACTGCCGGTTATCACTCTAATCTATCTACTTGGACAGGGTCCTGTTAGCATTGGACTAACTCTTCAAGTGCTTCATACCTGCCTATCTGAAATCACCAAATATCATTCACTCTAGGCCATTCAACGTTGGAGGCCACTCACCACAAGCTGACTTGCTACTTCTAGTACCCCTGCTGCCACCTTTTCTCTGAAAAGAGAAGATGAATCATATCCCATGGTCTAGCTGTCTTGCCACACAAATCTATTACCCTGTTCTCCCGAAAGTAAGACATCCCCCGAAAATAAGACCTACTTCCGTTTTTGCCTCTCGCTGTAATATAAGGCATCCCCCCGGACATAAGACCTCCCCATTAATATTTTTATTCTTGAAACTGAAAAAGCCTGGGCCACACAAGCGGTTATAAGAAAGTGGGTCGATTTAATGCTGCCGCTTGTTATGCAAGGGAGCCAAAGAGGTCTGCTAGTCTGCCATGCAGCCAGCATTCACTATGCTAAAGACATGAAGAAATTACTTCATGAAAGAAAAGTAGATCAAATAATGATTCCTGCAGGAATGATGGCCTATCTCCAGACTCTTGATGTTGTAATAAACAAACCATTCAAGGACAATTTGCACATGGAAATTAATGACTAGATTGAAAATAGAATGGAGAGAAATCAGCGTAGAAACTTTGTGAAACCTAAACAGCAAAAGGTTGTGACTTGGGTGAAGAATTCATGGGAGAAAATCACTGACAGTTGCATTGCAAATGCACTATGTGCAGGCTACCTTGACAAGAAGTACTCATTTAAGGACAGTGCTATTGCTAAACATGAGAGGTTTGGTCCATTGATTCTGAAAGAAATGGAGTCACAAGAAATTCACCAGAAAATTCAGGGTTTGGATTATTATGATGATGGTTCAGAAGATGATGACATGACTGTCATTGAATAAATCTTACTTTGTGTTCATACCAGTAAATATCAGTACCAGTAAATGTAACATAGATTGTTGTACATGGAAATAATGGTAGTAACAAGAAATTCTTGATACCGTAGTATTCACAGTTTGTCTGGTTATGCTGGTATGTGATAACAACTACTATCGTACCATATACAGGTAACACATTTCCTTTTTTTTGTTCAACAATAAATGTGTACCGTATTCTTCTTCATGGAAAAATAAGACATCCCCTGAAAATAAGACCTAGCGCATCTTTGGAAGCAAAAATTAATATAAGACACTGTCTTATTTTCGGGGAAACAGGGTATCAAAAACTTCTGCCTGTTCATTGGCTCATTCTGGTGCCAGCCTCAACCTTCCTCCGTCACTCTTCCCTCAGTGGGTAAACAGCCATGCCATGCTGATAATGTCCAAAATATGATAATTGTTCATTCAAATTTTAACTTAAAAATTAGACTTCTATTTTTTTAAAGATAATTCATCAATTTTAGGACTTTCTTGAAGTATTTATTCTTGAATCCAAGAAACAAAATGTTTTTGCAGTATAACCTTCATGACTTTTAGCTAACGCAGAATCAGAAAGAATGTATGCAACCCTATGTTCATAGCAGTGCAATTTACGATAGCTAAGATTTGGAAACAGCCTAGGTGCCCATGAGCAGAATGGATTAAAAAACTGTGGTACATCTATCTGGTACAACAATGGAATACTACACATCTGGTAAGAAAGAACTCTTACCATTTGCAATAGCATGGATAGAACTAGAGAGCATTATGCTGAGCAAAATAAGCCAGTCAGAGAAATATAAGTATCATAAATCTCACTCATATGTGGATTCTAATGAACAAAATAAACTGATGAACAAAAATAGATCCAGAGACATAGAAACGTCCAATAGACCATCAAACCCCAGAGGGAAGGAAGGGAAGGTGGTGGGGGGAGGAAGAGAACCACCAATGAACTCATATGCATATATACGTATATAACCCATAGACAAAGTCAACAGGGTGGTGAAGGCCTGGGGTGGGAGTGGGTTGGGAGATGTCAATGAGGTTAAAGAGGACATATGTAATACTTTCAACAATATTGTAAAAAATCAGAGACATAGAAACATCAATCAGAATGTCAAACCTCAGGGAAGATAGGGGATGGTGAGGATAAGGGGGAGAGATCAACCAAAGGACTTATATGTATGCATATAAGCCTAATCAATGGACATAGACAACAGGGGGGGTAAGGGCATGAATGGGGGGGTAATGGGGGAATAAAGACACATCTGTAATATCTTAATCAATAAAGAAATTTAAAAAAAACAAGGAGTAGTTGAAGATATGAGACTGGAACCAAACTGCCTGCATTTGAATCTCAGCTCCACTACACATGTAATTTCTGTGAGATGGTTAATAGTTTTGTGCCTCAGTTTTCATAACAATAAAATGGAAATATTAATAATAATCTATTTCACAGGACTGTGATAAATGAGTTTTGACAAGTAAAACACTATTATTTTGTAATGAGCAAACCAAACCTAACTATAATATTAAGTAGTTCCAAGTACCTCTGAAGAACTGCCTGTCCTTAAGCTAAATGACAAGCAGGCTATCCAATCCCATCCAGTCCATCAACAAAAATGGTCTTTGCCTCAAGGACATTGATGTCTAGCTGGATTTTAAAAATACGTATACACAGAAACAAAGATGACAATCACAAGCCAGTGTATAGTATATGTTTTATATAAAGTTTATATAAAGTCTAAAACTATTAATTACTAGAGACTTTCAAATCCTTCAATCCTGAATCTAGATTATTATTCTTAAGCTGATGGGAAGAGTATGCTGGATCTGCCCACACAATGAATAATTAATAACTGCATTTACTCCAGGTTATCATCCTATCTAATAAAAGAGTAATATGCAAATTGACCATCACTCCAACACACAAGATGGCCGCTTTCCTGTGGACACAAGATGGCTGCCACAGATGGCCGGCAGGGGAGGGCAGTTGTGGGCGATCAGGCAAACAGGGGAGGGCAGTTGGGGACGATCAGGCCTGCAGGGAAGGGTAATTGGGGGAGACCAGGCCTGCAGGGGATGGCAGTTGGAGGGGGAGGCCAGGACAGCAGGGGAGGGCAGTTGAGGAGGATCAGGCCTGCAGAAGAAGGCAGTTGGGGGGGCGGGAGACCAGGACAGCAGGGGAGGGCAGTTGAGGAGGATCGGGCCTGCAGGAGAAGGCAGTTGGGGGGGGAACCAGGACAGCAAGGAGGAACCAGGCCAGCAAAGGAGGGTAGCTGAGGGGGAACAGGCCTGCAGGGGAGAGCAGTTAGGGGAGACCAGGCCTGCAGGGGAGGGGAGTTGAGGGGGACCAGGCCTGCAGGGGAGAATGATTAGGGGTGACCAGGCTGGCAATGGAGGGTAATTAGGGGCAATCGGGCTGGCAGGGGAGTGATTAGGGTGTGATCAGGCTGGCAGGCAGAAGTAGTTAGGGGCAATCAGGCAGGGTGGCGAGCAGTTGGGAGCCAGCAGTCCTGGATTGTGAGAGGGATGTCCCAGATTGGAGACGGTTCAGACTGGGCTGAGGGACACACACACACACACACACATATATATATATATATATATATACACAGTGCACAAATTTTGTGCACTGGGCCTTTAGTAGATTATATTCTCTTTAGGACTGCCTTTGAGCAGAATAAGATATAACATAATACCTTAAAATATTTAGGTGTTTGGACTAAGCTATCTATCAATCAATCTATACATCCATCTATCATATTTCCATTTATGATAGGGATTTCTTGTATTTTAAGCAGAAAGGCACATAAATAAAAATTCTGAAAGGATATGTAATCATATTTGTTAAAATATTTTATTGGCAACACTGCTATATAACTTTGTATGAGAAAATAGTTTTCTGCAATCTTTAAGTTTCATGTTAACTAAGGAAGAAAATAATCTCTAGCATAATTCCAACTTCAAGTAGAGAAAAAAAACGCATTAAGAGTATTTCAAACTGGATCAAGTTGATAAAACTGAGATGAAAGAAAAAGATCCTTGGCTCTCAGTACCTGTCTACCATTGTGAATTAAGCACCAACTTCATTTTAAAAATCACTAGCTATTTGTAAATCTGTAAATATATGTCTCCAAACATTCAATCTTTAAGATACTGATTTCTTCCTGTCCAGTACAAGCCCTTCTGTGACAGACCTTATCACTTTCCTCAGTACACACGGCAGACTGGAGCTTACGGCAGGATGTGGTCTAATGAGTTGCTTGCTGTTTGACATTGACAGTTACTTAACTTTTTCTCCCCTAAGTTCATTTTACCACTCTATTTTATGTAGCTTTCACTGTAAGCCACCTACCTCAAAGCCTTCCTTTTCAGAGAAGGGTATAAGTAAATCGATTTTAAAAATAAAAAGGGATTCAAACCCAGGCTTTCTGATTTCAAATTCCAAGGACAGGATGATAGTTGAAAATATATCATTCTCCTTTATTTATCTATTTATCTATGTACTAGATGCCTGGTGCATGAAATTTATGCACAGGGAGGGTATCCCTCAGCCCAGCCTGCACCCTCGCCAGGAATGGCCTCCTCCATGCCGTGAGGGGCCACAGGACCCCCAGGCCTCACTGTGTGGAGTGGCTGTCAGGCCCCGCTCTGCTGTGCACATAGCGATCTTGGATGGCCATCTTGTAACAACTTTAGGGCGTGATGTGTGAGGATGTGATGCTACCTAGGCTATTATTAGTATAGATTTATTTTTAGCAATGTCTCCCATTTTCCCTTCCTTCAGTCATTGTCCTTTAGAGATAAATTCATTAATAAATATCCTTTGATTTTATAATGCTTGCCTTTTAATTTAGGAATGGTCATTAAAGATACCCTAATTCTTAGGCATTGAGAGATTTCAAAACCTTAGGCATTGAGAGATTTAAGAAACACTATTTTATCCATTGTGGTAGTAATACACAGGGTATGTTTACGAGATGTTAGGTAAAGTTTAGAAAGAAAATATTCAAAATTTCTCAGAAAATTTCATAACATTATTTCATTGTATTGAATGATATTTATAAAAAAACAAAATGGATTATATTATATTTAATAACCTGTGTTGGTTGTAGGAAAATATTACTGTGATGGCAGGCTCAAGAGATAATGGATATAACAAAGCTGTATATTTTAAAAATTGTTTCTTCCAGTGAAGTCTACCATCATGTGAATAATAGCAGCATTTGGAATTTGGTATGATGGTAATCAAGATACAGCTATTTTCAATTGGGAAAAGTTACTAGCCAATGGACACATAAGTGATCAGAAATGAGGTTTACGAATTTCTCTAGAAATAAAATTTTATTTGATAAAGTATTACTTCCATTATCAATGAAAAGAAACTCAGTTTATTGAAAAAATATACAAACATGTATTAAAGAAAAATAGGCATTGAGTTTGAGTAATTTTAATGTTTTGCTATGGGGGTTTTTCTAAATTTAAATGGCAAGGGAGATTAAGATTTACTGAATGTATTAGAAATCCTTTAACCAACACTTTATAACATTTAACAATGACAAAAATCCTCCTATGTGTTGATATTAGAGACACATAAAAATCTCATTTTCAGAATTTTTAAAAAATATATTTTTATTGATTTTAGAGAAGGGGAGAGTGAGGAAGATAGAAACATCAATGATGAGAGAGAATCATTGATCAGCTTTCTCTTGCATGTCCCCCAATGGAGATCATGCCCACAATCCAGGCATGTGCCCTTAACTGGAATTGAACCTAGGACACTTCAGTGTGCAGGCTGATGCTCTATTCACTGAGCTAAACTGGCTAGGACTCATCTTCAGAATTTTTATGAAGAATATAAATTAATTTCTCATTATACTTTGTACTTCCCCATCATAGTACTTATGACAACTGAAATGAATTTATTTGTATAATTATTTATTGAGCATCTGTTTTTCCCACTAGAGACTAAGGTCCATGAGGACAGGGATTGTACCTACTTTAATCTGCACTGTCTCTGGTACATTGGAAACTGATAACCATAAGAAGTATTAACTTTTCCTGAATGCTTCCTACTTGCTAGACCCTGTTCTAAGCATTTTATAGGGGTGGGCAAAAGTAGGTTTACCATTGCATTGTGACATTCTTTTGAGTTAATAAGGCTATTGTAGTAATCATAACCTGTTTACTTTTTTTTTTCTCATATGAACAACTATAAATCTACATTCGCCCAACCCTATACTGTTGTAGAGTTCACTTAATTATATTTGTTATGCTAATAAATGAATTGGTAATTATCCAAAAGGTTCTAAATGTATATAAACACAGAACACTTTTTTGACAAACTAATGGGGTCCAGGGGAGAAGGCCTCTAAAAGTCAGCTACTCCATCCATGTGAATAATAAGACCAGGACTCAGAGAGGTACAACCACCAGCTTAAAGTCACAGAGGAATATGGAAAATGTGTTGTTTTGATGATGCATCTATGCTCCTGAGTGCAGGCATCTCATTAACGTTGGTGTTTTAATTGCTATGAAACTGTGAATATTTCTTGTGTGGATTTATTCTTCATCAATCACACACTCCTTCAGAAAACATTTACTGGATATCTGCCTTGAACCACTGCACTTTGTGGGGTGGCAGGGATTCCAGAACAAGAAAGAACTATCGTCAGGGATATCTGTCTGAAACAAGAGCGTCCCTAAGGTGTAGTCAGTGTAAATCAGGGCAGCGGAAGGTATGGTGGGGGGAGGGGAAAGGGTGGTCAGAGGAGTAAGCGGTTTCCTCCCACAGACATTGAAAAAATAATTTGGTCTCCTGGGACAGTCTCTATTGGGGAAAAAATCAAACACAATTCCTTTAATGTTGTGAAAACATGGAATCAGTCTTGGATATTAACTCAGAATCAGATTTACCAATGGCTGAGGAAATCAGCTTTCAGCACTATTTTCCTGAGCATAGACTGAAGCTACTGCTGCAACTGATACTATTCCTTTCAGGATATATTTGCTACAGATCAGTTTCAAAAGTACAATAAAGCTGCTTTTTCCTGAAGTTAATTTTACCTAATTATCTTCTTATTATAGAACTTACTTTTTTATACAACCAGTTTAATAATTTCTTAGGAAAATGATTTAAGCAAATTTAACCTATCTGTAAAAGATATAGGCAGCTTGTAAATTTTGTTTGACAGATTTATAGATTTGGTGACTTGAAATCAATTTAATATTGAAATTTGTATACATATTTATACATGCACTAGAGGCCTGGTGCACAAAATTCATGCATGTGATGCAGGTGGTGGTGTCCCTCAGCCGAGCCTGCACCCAGTGAAATCGGGCCTAAACAAGCAGTTGGACATCCCTCTCACAATCCAGGACTGATGGGTCCCAACTGCTTGCCTGCCTGCCTTCCTGATTGCCCCTAACTGCTTCTGCTTGCCAGCTTGATCATCCCCTAACCACTCCCCTGCCAGCCTGATTGATGTCTAACTGCATGCCTGGTCGCCACCAACTTCCTTCCTCTGCCAGCCTGGTCACCCCTAACTGCCTTCCCCTGCAGGTTGATCGCCCCCAACTGCCCTCCCTTGCAGGCCTGGTCCCTCCCAACTGCCCTCCCCTAGTGGCCATCTTGTGGTAGCCATCTTGTGTCCACATGGAGGCAGGATCTTTGACCACAAGGGGGCAGCCATCTTGTGTGTTGGAGTGATAATCAATCTGCATATTACTCTTTTATTAGATAGGATAGAGGACTGGTGCATAGGTGGGGGCCAGTTAGTTGGCCCTGAAGGGTATCCCAGATCAGGGTGGGGGTTCCCTTGGGACAGGGGATGGCCTGGGCGAAGGAGCCGATGGTGGTTTTCAGGCCAGCCATGCCGCCAGGTGACCCAAGTGGAGGCCCTGGTATCTGGGACTTATTTATCTTCTATAATCGAAACTTTGTAGACTTCAGTGGAGCCAAGTCTCCTGCTTGCTTGGTGGCTGCAGCCATTTCTGTTGGGATTTATGTATCTTCTATCATTGAAACTTTGTAGCCTTAAGCAGAGGCCTGGGTTGGCGAGGGTGTGCAGAAAGCTTGGCTTCTTTCATTGCCAGGAAAACCCAAACCTCCTTCCTGCTCTCTCCATGGATGTAGCCATCTTGGTTGGGGTTAATTTGCATACTCACTCCTGACTGGCTAGCAGGCGTGGCTTGTGGGTGTAGTGGAGTGATGGTTAATTTGCATGTTATTCTTTAATTAGATAGTATTCTAAAATGTTTATCAATTACATTTTATAATTTTTAAAAACTTCTAATTCCAATTTTGTTTTATCAGAACATTTTGCTAGTATGCATACATAGATCTGTTGCACTGAATTTGATAATAATTTTCAGTATCATCCATTATGAATTTAAACACTAAAAAGAACTAGTTGAGGTTTTAAACTTCAGCTTGTTTTCCCCCTTTCCTATGACTGAAACATTTGTAGAGTTTGCCATATTGAAGTGTCTAGCTTTACAAGTAAGCTTGTTTCTAAAAAAATGTGTAGGAATATGTTTTGGTAAATAAAATCATGTATTAAGTATAATGTTTGAGAGAATATATAATTGTTATCTTTGGGGGAAGACTACTTTTGAAATATTAGCATTTTCTCACTAACTTTTTAAGAATTATAAATTTTAAGGATTTCATATTTCATAAAGTTAAAGTTTACATATCCAATGGATAAAGAGGTTAGCTGATAACTAGCTTTTATTACAGCAACTCTCTGGACATATTCAAACTCTGACCAGGAATAAACGGTCATGCTATTATCATGTCTAAGAAGTATGTTAGTAATGAAGTACCCCTCATACATGGAGAAGTTGAATTGAGTAAAATCTCAGTACCTGAGGTCAGCTCTTGCAACTTTAAAAGCAATAGAATCTTTCTTTCTTTTTCTTTCTTTCTTTCTTTCTTTCTTTCTTTCTTTCTTTCTTTCTTCCTTCCTTCCTTTCTTTCTTTCTTTCTTTTTCTTCCTTTTCCTTCCTTCCTTCCTTCCTTCCTTCCTTCCTTCCTTCCTTCCTTCCTTCCTTCCTTCCTTCCTTCCTTCCTTCCTTCCTTCCTTTTAAGCAATAGATTCTTGAGGAAAACTCAAACTATTGGATCCTGGTGGTTTCTCTCAGATCTTACCAGTAAAATCCACACGAAATGATTGAGCTTTTTTTATCAGATCCCAAATACATTTAAGGCACCTGCTTCAAATTGTTCCAGGATGCAGATTAGGCATCTATTATCTTCATTAGGTGTCCCAGCCAGATTTCTACACTGCAGTTCCTTTCAACAATCCGAAGATCTTGAGCACGATCCCCCCCCCTACCTAGAAAATGATGTTTATAAACTAAACTCGGTTGAAACTAGTGGAGAGTGAAGGATTCAGTCTTGGTGGCCTTCCAAACCACTCTCGTTCCCATAATGAAATCACTTCTCTTGAGAGTTCCCTGCTCTAAGGTCCTTCCCTTGTGCTCCGGCCCGAGGAAGGCTTCTTACACTCTTTGCCATCATCTGGGCTTCACTCTCATTTCATGACCTTGGAGTTAATCCTTCCTTTTCCCCTATTAGCGAGTGTAAGCAGGCAGACTTCAAACGGACTGCAGCAGGTCACGAGGTTTAATGGGCACCAAGATAATCACCTAAATCACATTTCTAGGCCTGATGGGCTGGACAGACGTAGAGGGTGACTTTAGAGGTGTATTCGCTGCTAATCAGCAAGGGTGGGAGGGTTGATAGGAGAGCTGCCTTCGCCTTCCTCCCTGAGGGCCTGGGGCAGATGGACTGATTAGCGAGGGCAGCTGCATTGACTTTCTTCTCCCACAAAATGTGTCGTGTCCCAAAAGGACATGAAAGTCAAATGTGGCCACAGCTCAAACAGCAGACGCACTCTTTTCATCTCTGCGGAATGACCTGCCCTCTACGCGTCGGGCAGAGCCGCGGCACAACAGTTGTCCCTGATTTTCACGATCTGTTAACACTTAGGAATGTTGACGTTCAAGAACTGTCTTCTACAGTTATTCCTTGCAGCCTCCAGGAATGAGCCATAGCACATTGTATGTTTTTGGTGTTACTCTCTGATGCTTAACTTTAAAAGGGAAAAAAGAATCGTGGAATTACACTAAGGAACTAAAATAATTTCACTTTTTAAAATTCAGACAAGCATCCTTTGCAACTGGCAGAGGGAATGTCATCAGGAGTTGTTTTTACAATCTAGGCTCATCCAATTAGTTACATGCTTCACCTTGTTATCAAAGAAAACAGCAGCTTTTCCTCTGCTGAGACTGTGACCTTAGAATAAGTGCAACTGAAACCCCGAAAAAGAATGAACCGCAATCATTCAATTTAATCAGTATGCCTAATATATAATGAATATTATGCAGTGTCTCTCATCTCTACACTGTATAATTTACAAAAAAAGCTTTTATACCCATTATCATTTTATTCTTAATAAAAAGGTAGCAAAGTAGGTCACAGTAATTTCCTGAGAAGTGGCATCTCAATGTCACTGGGATAGTAGTGACGGAGTATGATACATTTGTGTCATAAAGAAACTAATGGTCAATAAAGGATTGAAAGTCAAGTTATAGAAAAAAAACATAGACGCGGTTTACTTTGCTCCATGGAAAGACCATCTCCCTGGTGATAGTATCTAGAATTAGTCTTTTCACAAACAACAACAGAGTTTTGGGGGAGGTAAAGAAGCAGCATTTCCCATCTTATACTAGTAAATAAATGGAATACAGAAGAACCGTGTCGGAACAATGCCCTGAGCTACATTGTCCTAAAAGCAGGTTTTCTGGTAACACACCCAATCCTGTGTATTACTGAATAACATTTTGCACAACCTGGTCATCTGGTGGAACAGCCAGTGCTTTTAAAAAAAATGCCATTCACTCAGGAAGGCCCTGTTGGCAGAGCTGGTAAGTAAATTATGTTTACTAAAGTTAACATAAAGAGCTGGTAAGTAAATTATGTTAGCATTTAAAGTTTTAAAAAATCAGATATACTGGATTTATTTAATAAGAAGCCTGTTGATTTGGCAAAATAACCACATACATTATGTTTCTCAAACCCTGGATGACTCTTGATAGCATGGAGTTTATAAAAGCCACAAATAGATGAAATCATATTTCGGTTTAATGCTGAAGAGGACATGAAGAAATTTAACAAATAAATAGACTGAAAATGATTTAAGTTAAAGCTAAAACTTTTTTAGATGTTTAATTTTTATAAAGTCCAACCTTAAAATATTTTAAGACTTTCTGAATTGTAAAAAAAAACCAACAAAACAAACAAACAAAAAAAACGAAGAAGAAAAAGTAATAATTTGGAAACTTTAGATTCAGTGGCGGTTAATCCTACAGGGACTGAAGTAGGAAGCTGATTTATTGTAAACTCTGTGTGAGGTCTCTGGAGACTGGGGACAGAACGAAAAAGAAGAGAATTATAGTGGAGAGGAGATTAATAAGAAAAGACTTTGTAATGATATAAGAATTGGTCAAATGATTACTGAACATATTGAGTGTTTTGTTTTGTTTTTTATGACTGAGTAGAAGTGGGGAAGAGATGATTTTAGTATATTCATCCCGCATGTCGCCAACATGAATCTGGTCCATTTCTGAGTGCAGCCTTTATTTTTATAACTGGCCCATTTAGAAGTTTCCAATTTTTAAAGTTTGACAAAGGAAATGAAACAAAATATAGATACAATCAAACAAAAACAACAGAAAAAACACTTATTGGATTCTTAAATGAAGTTTCTTTACAAGATATAGTACTTTGTTCGGCATCTTTTACCTACTTTTGTGTTTTTCTTTTTCTTTTCAAAGATTTGACTTATGTTTAACAAAAACTAAAGTAAAAAAAAAACCAGAATAACATATTACCAAAATAGTCATTTAACTATTTAACTACTCAATCCAATGTCATATGTTACATAAGCAAAACATAAATGCCTTTGATAATTTTGGATATTTTGAGAAAAAAATAGAAAAACATGATTGTTCTGAATCATTTAGAAGAGAGGTTGGAAAATTATAAGAATGAAGAAAAATACATTTGTGTCATAAAGAAACTAATGGTCAATAGAGGATTGAAAGTCAAGTTATAGAAAAAACATAGAAGCGGTTTATTTTGCTCCATGGAAAGACCATCTCCCTGGTGATAGTATCTAGAATTAGTCTTTTCACAAACAACAGAGTTTTGAGGGAGGTAAAGAAGCAGCATTTCCCATCTTATACTAGTAAATAAATGGAATACAGAAGAACCGTGTCGGAACAACAATGCCCTGAGCTGCATTGTCCTAAAAGCAGGTGCTTTTTATATGACAAAGAAAGGGCATAACTTCCCAAGAGTAAAAGGCAATGGTTCTCAACCTGCAGCTTTTGGACCAGAGGCCTGGGATCAGCATCACCAGGAAACCTGTCAGACTTGCAAATTCTTGGGGCCCACCTAGTCCTACTAAGTCAGACACTGAGGCTAGGGCCAGCAACCTGCGCTCCAACAAACCTTCCAGGATATTTCAGCACATGCTCACATTTGAGAATCACTAGCATAGGGAAAGCAGGACAGGAGAGGAATGAAAGGAAGGTGGTCAGCCGACTCTAGCAAGGTCAGCAAGCCCTAGAAAACTTGTCCTACTGTCTCAAGGGAAGGCTATTGTATGTTAGTTGCTACAAGACTCACAAGCAATCAGTAACATTGAACAAAACAGATCTAGATGCAAGTGAACTAAAGAATTGCACTAGACTGGAGAGGAACTAGATGACAAACTGTGGGTCTAATCCTCCAAATAGGCTTTGACACAAAGTCTCTTTAAATCTTTGGCCAAGTAGCCTGCAGTGGGATAGGCCCCCTGGCATCTGGGAAAAGGAGGGATCATAGAGTCTTATTAGGCCCTTAAATCAGACATGATGTTCTGAGCTTTTGCTCCTTGGTATTTACAAACACACAAACAGTGAAATAAAGAGAACAACATCTAACAGTACACTGAGACTAGGATATACCTCTAAATGTTCACTTATTTAAAATGTATGGATTAGTGAGGTTTTATCAAGTCATTTGGTCTACCCAAACCTGTGATGCTTAAATGCTTTCTTTAATAATGTCACCAAGGTGACAACTACCCAATGCTTTAGACACTGTGGAGAGAAACTTATTGTCTCTTGAGGGGGCCCATTTTCTTCTACTTTGAAGCGTTATAGGTATAAGAATGCATTTATATTGAGCGTAGCTGTCTTTCTGCCAGAATTAGGGACATTGTCCTTTTTTTCCACTGTCCATTATATAATCTCTTCTTATTTAAGAGGATCCTCTCCAGGCACTCCTGCTCCATCTGTCTGGTACATTGTACAAAGACACGTGACCTAAACTTGGCCAACTGTCTGTCTCACCCCAAGACTTTGAGTATGGAACAAAAGACACAAATATGAAGGGTCAGTTTACAATTCATATAGCCTGATGTTCAGTAGTAGCAGCAGAAGCAGCAGGCTGTACAGTCTAGAAAAGGTGGAATCTGGAAAAGGGAATGTGGCATCAGGAATGATGGTGCCAAGAGTGACATCCAGACCTATGGTTCTCACGGTATCACACTATCTCCTTCTCCTTCCCCTGATCCTGTCTATGTTCTGCTTCTTTAGTCTTTCCTCAATAGCTCAGTTCTGTAAGTGACCACATATGTTTTGAATTAGTTCCTTTTCTACTTGTATTTGTCAGACTTGATTTCTATTTCTTGCACCCAAGAACCTTGACTAATAACATAGGCATGATGGAGGGAAGTCAGGAAAGGGGAAGAAATAATTAATTTGACATTAAATATACTGAATATGACAGGCTGTCTAAGTAAAAGTGGGTCAGATGCATTTGGAGGAGTGGATGGAGTTCATGAAGAGGGTTGAGACTGGAAACAAGTATTTTACAACCATCTTTAGATTTAAAGCCCTAGGACTACAAGAAGTACTCATAGGGGATGAATCTTACATGGAATCTGTTCTTTGTTTCCTAGCGTCTACCTCTTAAAAAGAGTATTCCTAAATTTCTTTTGGTAATTGATTCTTTTTTAAAATGCATCTTTATTGTTCAAAGTTATAGAGATGTATCCCTCTTTCCCCCCATTGACTCCTCTAGTCCACCCCTCCCCTTACCCCAGGCCTTCACCAGGCTATAGTCTATGTCCAATATATATATTTTCCCCCCTTTGGTTAATCTCTTTCCATCCCCACCTTCTCTCTGAGATTCATCAGACTGTTCCATGTTTCTCTGTCTTTGGATCTATTTTGTTCATCAGTTTATTTTGTTCTTGTCCATACCTAGCTATGAGCTTTGGGGAATTGACCTCCTACTGGTCCTAGAGGTAGAGCTCATTGACTTAAATTAGCCAATCGTATGTAATAAAAAGGTAATATGCAAATTAACTATCACTGTACCATAAAGATGGTGGTGCTCAGTCCTCTCAGCCTCACTGAAGTCCCCCAGTTCTGGGGGGCTGCCACTGAGAGTGGGTAGCCAGAGTGGCCTGGTGGAATGCTTGCTTCATCACCGTGGCAATGCCCCAGCCACAGAGGGCCTCTGCTCCTGAGTGCAGCCCGGGAGAGAAGACAGTGGGCCAACTTCCCACGGAAGCAGCGCAGCTCTCTGCTGGTGTCCACCTCACTTCCACCTCTTGCAAAAGCCACACAGCTCCCAGCTCCCATAGAAGCAGCATGGCTCCCGTGGAAGCAGGGAAGCTCCTGGCAGCACACTGTTGTTCCCGGCCTACTGCACGTGATATCGTGCGATGGGCTACTAGCAGTAAATAGTCGAGCCCAACAATCTAACAATAGATTATAAAATTTGTGCAGATTTTCCCAGAACTTCTAGGAATGTGTTACAAAGATACGAAGTCTAGTATGGCCATAGCTACATATAGACATGTGAGAGGACCCACAGCTGCCCAGAGGTCCCCAGGTAGAATCTGAGGGAGAAGCAACAACTAGAATGCATAGCAGTGAAATGGAGAGGAAATAGGTAATATCACTTAAGCATTGACTTAAACTTGAAGCCAAAAATATCTTGGTTTTTCAGTTACAACAGCTAGAAAAAACCTTTTATTTTAAAATTCAATTCAAGTTCAGTTTTTACATTAGAAGTAAAAATTATTCTAACCATTACATCCCTATTCCTCAGCGTAAATAATGATTACACTTATCATTCAAGGTATAAGCAAATTGGGTTATATCAGAAGACACAAACTGATGACCTTTGAGTTGAATTTGATCACAGAATTTGTATTTGGCTTGCAGGAAGTTCCTTTTAAAAAATATTACAACAAATATAACTAAGGAGGTCTTCCATCAAAATCCAAATAACTCATTTCTTTTGAAGAATCAGAACTGTGAATACTGATTATTTCCGTGGTATTAACCACCTTGAACTGAGTAATTGCCATTCACCTTTAGCAGAGCACATACTATCCCTTTGCCACATTACCTACCACTGCCTGTTGCCTCACACTTGGTCTAATTCTGTCATGTACATTAACCACCTCTGAGAGGATTTGTACCTGAAACATTTTATGGTCAGTGAGATCTGTCCCAGGTCCCTTAAATTATTCCATTTACGTATAAAGTAAACAAGTGTAAACAAAATGCTCATCTGGGAAGCCAAATCACACTGTGGACATTAGGATTATAGGAATTTATTTGGGGGCAGAACATAATTTGATTATGAAAATATCCAAAGCTCTGAAAATAGGCATTTTACTACATGGCAAAACAGATTTCCTCATTGCCATCTAGAGTAAAAATACCTTAGAAGCTTCAGAGCAGCAAATTGAATAACAATTAATTTCATGATCTCGAAAACCAGGCAAACATAAATCTAAGTCCCAGGTCTGCCTCTGTTTGCTGTAATGGTAGAGCCCAGCACATACGGTTGTCAAATTATTAAAGTGATAAAAGGTGCCAACAACAGAATGTGGTAATAGACATTTGTTACAACTCTATTGCATGAGTTTATTCCAATCATGTATAATAGTTCTGACTTAGAAGTTTCAACTTGCAAGGTATAAATAAAAGTAATTTTATTTTTTCCAATAACTATAAGTATCATCCTCCACTGACCAGCCTACCTCCTTTCTTAATGGGCCTGGCCCCCTTAATGATCTTAGAGTCCTGTATCATCATGCGTTAGTCACTGCTACTTATAAAAAGTCTCACTTACTTTTTTTTTCCATTAGTACCTGGAATTTATTTATTTGTTTTTGTACCTGGAATTTTTCACATCAGCAAACCAAAGGGAATAAAAACAGACACAGAAATGAAGAACAAACTGATGGCTTCCAGAGAGGAGGGGAGGAGAGATGGGCGAAAGGGGGAAGAGAAGACAGTCAATAATGTGAGATTTAAAAAAAAAGTCTCACTTTCATTAGGAAGACTTAGGCCTATTCACTCAAACTTTAATTTTTTATTCATTCCAAAGCTTCCCCAGGGAAGGTTAGGTTTGTCATCCTACATGTTATGATGGGTTTAATTCTAAGATGGCTTTTACAATTCATGGCCCCTGGTGGATACACATGTTCTTCCAGTTATTCAAGTGAACACTGATCTAGATGTTTCTGTGAAGGCATTTTGCTGATGTGATTAAGGTCTCAAATCAGTTGACCATAAGTTAGGGAGATTAAACCTGGATCTAGAGATCAGAGTCAGGGAAGACAGAGACAAGTCCTGAGAGGGACTCAAGGTGTGAATGGTTCTCTGTTGCTGGCTGAGGAGATGGAGGGAACCACATGGCAAGGAATGCAAGCAGCTTGGGGTGGGGTGAGGGTTCACTGAGAGTAGCCCTTGGCTGATAGCTCGCAAGGTAATGAAACTTCAGCCCTTCGACTGCAAGGAACTGAATCCTACAATGACCTGCGTGAACTTGGAAACCAGTTCTTCCCCAGAAGCCTCCAGCCAAACTCAACCTGACCAATACCTTGATTTCAGCCCCTGAGTGAAGAATCCAGTCACACCGTCCTTGGATTTCTGAGCTACCAAACTATGAACTAGTGAATGGATGTTGTCTTAATCTACTAAATTTGTGGTAATTTGCTAATATTACACAGAAATAGAAAACTAATACCAGAAGGATAGAGGTAGTGGATGAGATTCATTCTCTCATAACTTCCGAATGCTCACTCTTCTCGATTTGAGTCAGGAGGAAGGAGAGAGGAAAAGCAACCTCTTTCTCAGGGGTCATGCTATTGTCGACCTTGATCCCTGTCTATACTCGATGTGGATGGAGGCAGCCTCAAATAGGCCCTGACGATAGCACAGAGGCCTGGAGCAATAAGAGGCTCCGCTCGCTTCTCTAGCTGATCCTGAGTAATATGCTCGGGCCTCTTTTTGTTCCACATTAGGTCCCTGATAAGAGAACCTAGTGTCTTCTACTTTCTACAGCTTCAACTCTGAGGCTGCAGCTGGGGCAGATAGACATACAGGTTCTAGATATGCAGTACATGTATGTCCTTGCATTTTCATGGCCTGGTTAACCTCATCTCAAAAATCTCCTTCTCTTTTCTAGCAGTACTAGAGTCCCAGTGCACAAAATTTGTGCACTTAGCAGTGGGGAGGGGGTCTCTCAGCCCAACCATCACCCTGACACAGTCCAGGAGCCTTTGTAGGATGTCTGACTGACGCCCCTGTGGAGAGTGGGCCTAGGCCATCGATCGGACATCCTCAGTGATGCTACAAAAGTGGGAGAGGCTCCTGCCACCACCACTATGCTCACCAACCTTCAGCCCAGCTTCTGGTTGAGCAGCACTTCTCCTGTGGGAGCACACTGACCACCAGGGGGTAGCACCTGTGTTGAACACCTGCCCCCTGGTAGTCAGTGCACACCAAAGTGACTGGTTGTTCCATCATTTGGTTGATTTGCATATTAGCCTTTCATTATATAGTACTAGAAGCTGGGTGCACAAAATTCTTGCATGAGGGGGGTGGGTCCCTCAGCCCAGCCTGCACTCTCTTGTAATCTAGAACCGCTGGCACCTAAATGCTCCCTTTCCTTCCTCATCACCCCTAACCACTCTCCTGTATGCCTGATCACCCTTAACTTCTTGTCTGTCTGCTTGAATCACCCCTAACTGCCTCTGCCTCGGGCCCTGCTGCCACAGCTTCATCCAGAAGAATGTTCGGAATGACATCTAGAAGGTCATTAGGCTGTCCTGTCTAATTAGCATATTACACTCTTATTATTATAGACTAGAGGCTCAGTGCACAAAATTCATGCACAGGGTAGGGGGGGTGGAGATTGTCCCTCAGGCCAGTCTGCACCCTCTCAAATCTGGGATCCCTCTCACAATCTAGGACTGCTGGCTCCGAACCCCTCACCTGCCTGCCTGCTTGATTGCCCCTAACCACTTCTGCCTGCCAGCCTTATTACCCCATAACCATTCCCCTGCCAGACTGATTGATGCCTAACTGCTCCCTTGTAGGCCTGATTGCCCCTAACTGTCCTCTCCTGAAGGCCTGGTCGTCCCCCAAATGCCCTCTCCTGCTGGCCCACTCACCCCTAACTTCCTTCCTTGCCAGCCTGGTTACCCCTAACTACCTTCCCTTGCTGGCCCAATCACCCCTAACTGACCTCACCCCTAACTGCCCTCTCCTGCTGGCCTGGTCACCCCTAACTGCCCTCCCCTGCATGCCTGGGTCCTGCCAACTGCCCTCCTCTGCAGGGCTAGTCCCCCCCAAACTGCCCTCCCCTGCAGGCCTGGGTCCCCCCAACTGCCCTCCCTGTAGGCCTGGTTGCCCCCAACTGCCCTCCTCTGCCAGCCCAGCTGCCCCCAACTGCCCTCCTCTACTGGCCTGGTCACCCCTAACTGCCCTTCCCTGCAAGCCTGATCACCCCCAACCACCTTCCCTTGCAGGCCTGGTCCCTCCCAATTGCTGTCCTTTGCTGGCAATCTTGTGTTGGCCATCTTTGACCACATGGGGGCAGCCATCTTGTGTGTTGGAGTGATGGCCAATTTACATATTAACTTTTTATTATATAGGATTGTAAGGCCATTTATCAAACCATGTAATTAAGCAGACATCCAACAAGGTAAGCAAGTACATTTCTCTCCTTCTTGAAGTCATCTCCACACTAATAATAGGGATTACCTCAGAGAGGAAAAATCATGGATACCACTCCCCCCCCCCCCCCCCCCCCGCCCCCGGGAAAGCAGGGAAGAAGGTAGCCTTACTTCAAGACCAATCCATTCCCTGAAGGTGATCCCCTCTCTCAATCCCGTCCTGTTCTTGCTGCTTAGTACGTGAATATCCGAGGATGAGCAGGAAGCCTTCTTCTTACCAAGACGTGAAGAATTTAGAGATTTTTAATTATTTGGTTAACCTACAGGGACAGAAATTATGCCAACACTGTTTATTTTCTTATGAATGTAATAATGCATTTTAATATTTCTGAAAGGATGGATTTATATGAGCTACAACATAACTTTTCCCCCCTCCCCTGAAGACACATTTTTATTGATTTTTTAGAGAGAGGAAGAGAGGGAAGGAGAGAGAAAGAAAGAAACACTGATGTGAGAGAGAAACAGCAATTGGCTGACTCACATACATGCCCCTTACTGGGGATCAAACCTGAAATCTAGGTATGTTCCCTGGCCAGGAAGTGAGGCTGCAGCCTTTTGGTATACAGAGCAACACTTCAACCACTTGAGCCACCAGCCAAGGCTACAGAATAACTTTTAAAAACCAAAACATATATTAAATTTTGCATTTAGCTTAGAAGTATTATTTAGTTTTACAAGTATTAATTTAAAATCCCCTAGGAATTATGTTAAGTGGGATGATCAAAGACCTAGGATTTGGCCTGGAGAAACTTACTGTATGTGTGTGTGTGTGTGTTTGTGTGTGTGTGTACACATGTGCATGTGCAAGTAAGAGAGAGCGAGAGAAATGAAAAAGAGGCAGAGATGTAGCAGAGAGGCAGAAAGCAAGTCCTAGGAATAGACTGTTAACTAAATGTAGTTTTATAATAGGTGCCCACAATGATGTGACCATTCTGAACAATAGTGTGGTAATGGGTAGGGGAATCTACTCATTATTTAATCATTTGACATGATTAAGTCAGATGTCCTCTTTGAGGTCCCAAATGTAGAATTTTAATAAAAGTTGACTATCACTCTCCACCCCTGGATCCTCAGGGCAATTTAAAAAAATCAAAGTTTTATAAATCAGAAGGATGAACTATAAATGTTTTTAATTCTTTTTTGAATGTGAAAGTTAACATTTATACCCTTTTTTAGTATGCCTGATAAAACGTGAAATCTTTATTTTGTGGGTCTGCACAAGCAACTTTTGAAGTCGGATGTATCTATCAACATACTTATTAGAGGCATTTTTCCCTACAGTTTTGGAGAGAGTCTGAAAACCAATGCCAGTATGGTTTAGATATTCATAATTGTTTACACATGTTTCAGTAACAAAATATATTTGGGGGGAGGAGCTTTACTTTTAGGATTTGGGACAGCTGGAAATTATTATCATTGTGGTAAAAGTGTTCTAACCGGATAATGGTGTTAAAAAGAATATAATATCCTGGAATGCTTCCTTCTAGCATGGAACACATATTATTTTGTTAAATTGAGTTACATAAGTAAGAATTGACTATTATCTGGTCACTTACACATGGAGGTGCCTAAGAAAGTAGTTTCTCAGAAGAACCATCAAAAAAGAAAATTATTGGGATTTATTATTATTATTATTATTATTATTATTATTATTATTATTATTCAGGGAAACTTAGTAATCTTTTTAAGGGCTTGATAGTTTATATCCACATATAGCAGTGACAGATTCCAATTAAATATTTAAGAAATGGGACATTGTTTCTAATCATGGTATAATGTGTCAAACACCTTGAAGATGTGTACAAATTATTTTTATATTTTCTTATCCAGGAAAAAATGATGATTAAGAAGGGATCATGTGGCTCCCAGACTATTACAAGAGCCAAGAGGAAGCAGGGTTCAAAGGAAATTCATCTAATATTTGTGCCTTGGTTCTGAAAGGGGTGGGAGGCTGTTCCTCAGCGGCATGCGGCCAGTTGGCAGGGAGGGCTGCAGGCCAGGCGAGGGGTTACTATGATCACAGATGGACTTAGCATGGGAAAGAGGATGCCGGAGAGTCCCAGGCAGGGCATGCTATTTTGGGGGCTTCACACAAATCATTATTTTTTCATTCTGTGCCAGTATTGACTCAGAAAAAACGTATCTGTTGACTGGCAATTGAATAACTGTAGATTACTAAAGTAAGTCTCATTCTTGGAGAGATCACTTAAGCATTTTCTAAAATAATGCTTTATAACTACCTCTGACTTCCTTTCTTCAAAAAAACAAAACAAACTTTGCCGGTTTTTGATTTTGTTATATCAAGTGAATGACACTAAGTCTTTACAAATAAGGGTATGAACTAGCAGAGTACATATTCTAAAGGAGAAATAGGGTCCTCTTTTTAGTCAATAAGAGGAGTCAGCAAATTTGCAATCCATCGTTTATTTTGTAAGTTTAGAAATAGCAGTTCCACGTTAGAGAGTCTCACAGACACAGAGCTGGCTCAAGGAACTCAGGACACATGTCCAGGTCTGGATTCCCATTGCCCTTCTCCATAAAGCATCACTTCCAGGAGGTTCCACAGCCAGCCTGTGGGCTCTCATCCTCACTGCCACTCACAGGCAATGAACCTTGGTATAGACCTGGAGAAATATTTGGGGTTTACTCATATGCAGGGTGAGGGTTTGAACTTCCAAGATGTCCCCACCCCTGAAGCTTAGTGTGACAATGGAATATAAGATTCACAGATGGCCCCAAAATGAATATAACTATTGCCCACAGAGCTCCTGGTCAATCTATAGCTACAGATGTGCCCAGCCACACCCCCCCTCCTCTATAGACATCTTCCCTTCCCCATTCACAGCTTGGGCTACTGGAGCCCTTCCCCCACACATAATTGTTACAGGGCTCCCTGGTATACTTGCCCCCTTCCTTAGGACACTCCCACTGCATTAATATTAGTATGTTTTAAGAGGATTTTTTCCAGTTATTACGATATGATTGACAAAGAATTTCTAAAGATTCCCTCTAACCTAACTTCACTTGAAAACTTTCTTCCATAGGAAAAAAAAAATTGACTACATGTTTCTAACAAGAACCTACAGATTAACTTTTAGAGCCAAAGCTTTTTGGAAAACATGCTTATTTCAGCAATCTAGTTTTGGAGTGGGGTGGCTAAGAGCACAGCTTGTAAGCAGCAGAGTTCTAGAACTAGGCTTCCTGATTCAATCATGGGGTCTGCTATTCTAAGCTCTGTGACCTTCAGCAAGTCCTCTCTCTGCGCCTCTGCTTCCCCATCTGTGAAATGAGAATTACCAAAGTATTCACCTCGTATTGTTTTGTTATGAGAACTGTGTTAATCAATGTAAAGCAATTAGAAGAGGGCCGGGCACACAATTGGTGCTGAGAAAATGTTAGATACTACACATTTTAAGTATTCTCAAAAGTGACAAAATCTCTCATCTGTGAGGATGCAATTGGCATTTGGGAAACAGCCAAAAGTTATTTGGAACAAATTTTGATTTTAAAAAGGTGAAGAGAGTTTAGGAGTTTTGGTCAAGATTATACTGTGAATACTAAATATATATGATGAGACTCATTTAATCATTCAGTTTATTATCAGGTCTGAATAAATTTATTATCTCTTGAAGGGGTGGTCTTCAAACGATAGTTTCCCTAAAGATTACACATACTAAAAAATTAAATTACCTTATGGCTATACATGTGCCTGATGAAACATAAGAGACCATCATTATCTTTCCTTGCTCATTCCTAAAAAATGCCTTTAATGGAATCTACCAAATAATATCTCTGAAGGATGTTCCTGAGTTTGGCAAAAAGAAAAATAATTTTTCTTCTTTTTGGTAAAATAACTCTTGAAGTTTTAGTCTTTCAATTGACAATGCTAATAAAATGACATACAAAATTGTGCAACTATAAAAATTAAAACACATTGCAGGGCAAATTTTATAGTCAATTCTGGAACTTTTGTTTTATCACATCCACTATAAAAATTTTAAGTATGGTTTATTAGCACAGATAGTTTGTTCTGCAAAGCCTTATGCATTTTTACCTTTCATTATAGCTAAACTAAAATATAAGCAATTTAAACATCTTTAATTATGCTTACTAGATCTCAGTAGGAATAAAAATCTTATCTTAAACATTCCTCTTATACCAGCCTGAAGACATTTTATCTAGTTATATTTTGCAAACATGTATATTAAGCTCTTTCTGTGCCCAGGCACTCTTACAAGCTTTTCACATTAATAACTCAGCTTTTTACTTAAAACCACACTGTGAGGTCGGTACTACGATATCCCTATCTGACAGACGAAGAAACTTGCCCAAGGTCTCCATCAGGACGTGGTGAACTGAGACTCAAATACAGACAGCACAAATACTGTTTTGATCCAAGTAATTAAGAGAGGTGATTTCACTTAAAGAAAATTCTTCACTTTCTACTATTTCTTGAGCCTTTGAAATCTGATTCTCTCAACTTTATCAGCAATTTAATTTTAAAATAACCTGTCAGATTAAGCATCCACATGCAATGTTGATTTTCTAAATCATTAGGACTAAAAAGATCATCCTCGAGTATGTGGGGTGGGGATGGGGGAGAGAGTAGAAGAGGTAAAAACTCTGAAAAGTCCATGAAAGTCTGCACCACATTGCTAAAGAATGGGATTCCAAAGTGATGGAGGGCCGCTGGGGTTGGGAGGCCTGGTCTGCTTTGAAGAGTGAGGTCATGCTCAACGTTTTAAACTCATTATCTCAGTCTAAAAAAAGGATGTGGGCAAAAAAGACAAATTAGTAGCATTTTCAAAAGAAGCTAAATATGTCAGGCAGTCCAGTGTCCTAAATCTGCCTTCAGGGAACATATGTCAAACCAGCTTGTAGTTCTACATTCAGTGGGACCATCTGCAAGGAATAACCCACCGCTTGAGCTTATCCCTACAACACATGCGCTCAAAGGAAATGGTCCAGTTGGTCAAATGCATCTGGAGATTTTCTCAGCATTACCTAATGGAGACAGTAGGCCAACCTTTCTTTGAACAGAAAACAATGTGTTTCTGCTTGCTGAAGGAAAGCACATCAGAGCTTTGGACTAGTGAGGGTGATATAAATAGCCCAAATGACATACTATCAAACTTATCTGTGTTTTCAGAACCACCGTTACCTACTACTCACAACCACCTTCTGAGTCCTTGGGAAGAAAGTAGTGGGAGCTTCTCACAGATGTGTATTTATTTCAAGGCAATTTTAGACGTAGTGGCTTAGTTATGCTTTGAGAACTATGATAATTGCTGATTCTCTGTGCTAATAAATTATATGGAAAGACCCACATAATTCTAACATGTAATAGTGTGATGTAGACACTGATTTCATTATCATTAAAATTATGAATGGAATAATATATGTAAACGTTGCTAAGACAAAGTAGGTGCTCAATAAATGGAATTATAATCATATATATTTAGGCCAGAAATGATTGATTTTAGTATGTTTGTTGCTGTAGTTATATTCTGCTTTATATTGTAAGATACTAGGCTAATTTTTTTTACCTGGGGTTTTTCATAATTCTGAAATTGTATACAGTGTTGGGTGTGATTATACATTATTTTCTGAGACATGGGATCAAAACTTTCATTAGATAGTCAATAAGGTAGATTGTTTCCTGTAAAATGTCAAGAACCACTGGCCCAGAGGAATTGTTTACTTTAACTTGTCTCACACAGAACTAAACCCTGTTGTTTGATGAAGCCCAAAATGTCTTTTAAAAAAAGAACTCATATTCCAAACTTTGTCTGGTAGGAGGAGGAGAACTTATAAAAATGTTAAACCTAGTACCCAATATTTCTCCCCCTTTTACCGCCACCCTTGCTATCCTGGTCTATACTTAGGCTACAGTTAGTTTGTACTGGAGAAATGAGGATGACAATAGAGAAAGAAAGACAAAAGATCTAGGGTCCTTTGGAGTGATTAAAACCCACAGAGAAGTGGCTATTGGGAACAGGAATTATCAAAGGAACTCCCTTTATCTGCTTTCTATGGGTCATAACCTCTTTTAAAGTTTCAAATGTCGCAGTTGAAATCTGGTTACTCTAACTGGAATATTTAATTTAAATGCCTCTCATGGTTCATTTCTATTTCCCTATCCAGCTCAGAAATCAGAAGACTAATTCTTAGAATGTCAAGACAGAAACTTCAAATGGAAATGTGTGTATCCGGCAACAAGCTGTCCCCAGAGAAACTTGTCTGCATGCTGGCAGAAGCCAGGAAGACCTAATTCTCTTTCACATTCTATTGGCATGACTGCGCTAACGGTAGGAAAAGTTTGTTTCCTCATCTAAAGGAAGCAGATGTGAGTCGGAGAAACATGGAGAACAGATGTTCTGAGCAAAAAGCTTTATTGGAATGATAATTTATCTGACCATAAGTTACATAAACTCATGGGTGAGTGTTCAACATCATTCTTTTTCAGCAACTCAGAAAGATAATTTATATAAGCACCAAAATAGACCATGAATTAAAGAATACATCACTCTCACCACCTCTTGCTTTTTAAGAAAACTGTGCTAAAGAGAAATAGGCCAGCCTTCGATGCCTGCCAAAGCTCACGGGCCACTTAGAAGGCCTCTACGTGCAAAATGTCTGAGTGTGCAAACTGCTCCTGGAAATAAAATCTCACAGTCACAGGGGATTTGGAGAAGCTGGGGAAGGATTGCTCACTCCTGCACACAGAACTTGAAACACTTGCAAAGGCTAAGTCAAGAGCACTGAACAGGACTTGAAAGAAGGCCTGCAGGCTGGGTCACTGAAGATAGAACGGATGCCTCTGCTATGATCCCTCAGTGAAGTGGGAGAGTGAGGACTTCTCCAGGAGGCATAGTGGGAACACACAATACTTTTAGGGGCCCAGGAAGATGCTTGGATTTCCTTTAAAATTAGAAGGAAAAAATAAACTTTTTAGGCAATGAAAATAGGCTTGATCCATGCATTTTTAACACTCCAAAAATATATTTTGTTTTATTCCTTTAATTTGGTGTTTTTCAATAACTAAAGTCACTCTTTTTTATTTGATTTAAATTCTTTATTGTTTAAAGTATTACATGAGTCTTCTTTCTCCCCCCATTTCCATCCCCCAGCACATGCCCTCACCCCGCTACTGTCTTTGTCCATTGGTAATGCTCATATGCATGCATACAAGTCCTTTGGTTGATCTTTTACCCCCTTACCACCTGCCTTCCCTCATAGGTTAGACAGTCTGTTCGATGTTTCTATGTCTCTGGTTCTATTTTTGTTGATCAGTTTACATTGTTCATTATATTCCACAAATGAGTGAGATCATATGATATTTATCTTTCTCTGACTGGCTTATTTCGCTTAGCATAATGATCAGAAAGGATATACGCACCCCTATGTTCATAGCAGCACAATTTACCATAGCTAAGGTTTGGAAACAGCCTAAGTGCCCATCAGCAGATGAATGGATTAGAAAACTATAGTACATCTACACAATGGAATATTATGCTGTGGTAAAAAAGAAGGAATTCTTACCATTTGTAACAACATGGATGGAACTGGAGAGCATTAAAGTCACTTTTAATATTTCTCCTTCATGGACTATTAAAACAGATAGGATTTGTTTTTTAAATGATATATGCTCTTATTTTTAAATTTTATTTTTCAATTATAGTTTACATTAAATATTATCTTTAAATAACAGCAACATATTCATCTTCATATCAAAATTGCAAACTATAATTTTAAGTGTTTTTGTCACAGACAGAGCTCAAGACCCATGAAGGTAAACACTGCAGCTCTATGGAAGGCCCAGTCACTCACTTTCCTTTCTGACTCCCAACCATTCTCCCGTCCCGATGCCTTTAAACTCCAGCTTCCTTGCCCTGGCTGGTTTGGCTCAGTGAATAGAGTGTTGGCCTGTGGATTGAAGGGACCCAGGTTTGATTCCAGTCAAGGGCACATGCCCTGGCTGTGGACTTGATCCCCAGTAGGGGGTGTGCAGGAGATAGCCAATCAATGATTCTCTCTCGTCGTTAATGGTTTTCTCTCTCTCTCTTCCTCTTCCTTCCTCTCTGAAATCAATAAACACACACACACACACAAACAAAATAAAACACCTCCAGCATCTTCAGTATTATTGGCTCCTGTTTTTTTGCTTTCTTTCTCCCCCTTTTCCTTTTCTATATATACTTGCATGTAATCCCCAGAGGCACATCCGTATAAAAAAAGTTTTCATGATGATGATAATGATGATTTAATATTGCCTGAACTTTTCATTATGCACTAAGCTTATGCTAAAAAGTCGAATTTATGATCTAACTGAGTCTTCAGTACAACTTTATAAAATAGGTACTATTACTAGTGCTGTTCTTAAAGAGAGGGAAACAGATTTTAGGGAACTTAAATTCCTTATACTAGGACACACAACCAATTACACCAGGCAGAGCGGGACCCTCACCTCAGATGTCCTTGTTAGCCATTATGGGCATGAGCCTTACAGTCAGTCCATGGCTTTTAACCAAGCCCTAGGTTAGAAAATGTCCTGGGGTATTTTGTTAAGATGCAGAACTTGCTCTGATAAAATAATTTCCACAGAGGAAACAGGCTCTCACCCTCTTTGTAGAATTAGAACAAATTCTGATTTTTGGAATAACAATATTGAGCATTTCTCTACAACAGAAGCTATTGTTGAAAATTAAATCACATTCTGGAATATAGAGACATGCAAGGTAACTGTAAGCCACCGAAATGAGCATTTCATTGATATTACAACTTTAGAAACAGATTTTTTCATTCAGTAATTATTGATAAAAGCTCTTCTGTTCTTTCATTAAGATATTTGCTAACATATTTAGGGAACTATAACTTGAGGAGTTTGGTAATAGTCATCTGTGGTGTTGGAAAGGTGCAAAAAAAATGGGAAAAGTGTAAAGTTTTTTCCAAATGCTATAACTGGAGCCATTCACACATCATTTAATAACTCAGCATCTAGATCACTAATTATTTTTTTAAAGAGAGCAGCAAATGTCAGTTTTAGATGGATGGGTCACTAAATCCTGAACAAGACTTTTCTTCAAGTCTTGGCATTTTCTCTTTCCTTGGTATCTTCCTTTTATTAATAGCAATTTATTTTAAAATGAAAGTTGTTCTAGAAATGAATCCATGAAACATATTCTCCTACACTTCTGCTATATGATGTAGATTTTATTAATGTCTTTATTTTGGCAAAACACGTTTGGGGCAAATTACATATGAAACCATAGATCATCTATGGAAATCAACATCTGTGGATGCTATATTGTTATCAATGTAATTTTTTATTTAGACAAAGATATTAAAAGAAATATTTCCTCCTAGTATCTTAATTTCTTTAGAACATAAATATAGTTTATTAATTTCTAAGCATGATATATCCCAGCCATAATGGCAGTTCATTACTTTCTAAATCTTTCTCCCTAAGAACAAAACATTATGCTACTTGGGTAAATCAAAATGAAATAACAGTATATGTATCTTATATGGTTTTTTAACATAATTACATTAGCCAGCAAAGAAGGCCCATTAATAAGTAGAATAAAGAACATCAGAGTAGTATCACTGATGAGAAAAAGATAGGAGGGCTGACTCTTCAACATTTAACATTGAAGGATTACCTCTAAATAACTCATACCACTAGAGAATTATTAATAGAAGTTGAAAAATAGGACCTCTCATTTGTCTCTATCAGTGATTCTCTGGGATTGAGTTCACCTCTGAGAGGACATTGTGGATTGTCACCTCTTGGAGAGGGGCGTACTAGAGGGTAGATGCCAGAGATGCTGTTAAATAAACATTCTACAATGCCTAGTTCCCCCATTCAAAGAATCATCCAGCCCCACTAGCAACAGTGCAAAAGTTGAGAAACCTTGCTCCAAATCTGGTTATTTCATGTAAGACAAGTAAATTAGCTCTTTCTTCCTCACTGGTACTAACATAACTAAGAGTTGCCTCTGTGACAACCATATACATGCCGATTGACAATATAATTAGAAACAGACACTAAACTAGAATAGTTATTTATGGAAAAGTAGGCATTTAACAATGTTTGAACACATAAAGGATACAAGTTTCTATCAACAGATTTATTAATTAGCTTATTATTCACAAAAAAGTCCTGGTAATTAATTTTTTAATTGACTGGGAAGCCTTATGTTTGCTTTCTCTTTACTGTGAGTCTTTGGTGAGAGGATCAAGTGAGTAATTGGCATTCAGAAATAAGTAGATAGAATGAGGGGAGGAGAAATTAAGAAGCTGATTAACCACAAATTAGATTCTCCTTTTTGGTTATTTGAAGGCAGATTGCTTCTTACATTTGTTTAAAATTTAATAATTGAGCCCATTAGACCAAAATCTAATTTGAAATGTAAAGAGGAATTGTAATTTTCCCCCTTAACCAACAGAGAAGGTATAATTACAGTTTAATCCATTTCCTTTTAGGTTCCACTTAAGGCTTTGGAGATTCCACCAGAACAGCCTATCACTTATTTGCAATAGTTGACTCTGGACTTCAGCCTTAGGAATACAATGCAGGGAGGCACTGTGGATGTTAACAGAAAATAAAAGTGACAATTCCAGAGACCAAAAGTTTTTTAAGTCTCATAATGCATATCTAGTTAGCTATAAACTTCAATGGAAATTCTGTAATACCTAAGAAGCGACAGGAGGTAGGAATGTTTATCCCTCACTCTTGGTATGCTAAACTTCAACATGGTATCACCTTGCAGTGAAACCTAAAGACTAATGAAAGTAAACATAAAGGAGAAATAAGGAAGAGGTCTCTGGATTAGGATTTGAACTGGACTGTCTAGTGAGAAAACCTCTGCGATTAACTTCTCTCAGGTCCTAAGGAAGGGGCTAAAGTAATCTACATTTTTAAATTCTTTGCCTGTTCAGTCATTGGACAGTTCATGAAAGGAAAGCTAAGAAATACTAATGCTTATTAGACATTTTTTTCATGTTATAGAACACAGTACTGCTGGGGAATCACACAAAAACTTTTCATTAAGACCTGGAAATTATTCTTATAAATGACTGAAATACTTTAATCACCTATAGGACACATTTCCCAAAAAAATTCTAATATTTTTCTTCAGATCATAGTAACAAATGCCTAATATAATCTATTGTATAACACAATTGCATGGTAATTAACTGGTCCTAATGAATATAATATACTAAGGGCCCAGTGCACGAAATTCATGCACCAGGGGTGGGTGGTCACTCAACCCAACCTGCCCCCTCTCACATACTGGGAGTCCTCAGGGGATGTCCAACTGATGGCTCACGCCCAGCCTGCCCAAGGCCTAAAGGCTCTGACAAGGCTTTAGGCCTTGGTCACCCAGCCATCGCCCTGCTCAGCTCAACCCCAGCTGCCTGTGACCACCCGGCCCCAGAGGCTGGGTGCTCATTGCCACCACCATTGCATCTCCACCCGCAGGCCCAGCACTTGTGCCACTTGGCCCCGCCCCCACTCCTGATTGGCTAATAGTATAGCCAATCAGGAGCAAAGGTACGGTCAAATTTTAATGTTTTTCTTTTATTATATAGGATGAGACTGGAGACATATCTTGGAAAATAATAGCTACTTCCCCACTAATATTTTTATCTTATGTTGTTAAGGTATAACATATATCCAAATAGATAATTTATAATAGCCAAATACATTTTATGTATTTTAAATACAGTAAGTTACATAAATATTAAGAGCATGGTTAATTAATTACATTTTTACAGACCTACATATTAAGTGGTTTTGGGGAGCAATTTAACCACCTCACACAGGTTAAGATATTTGCCCAAACAATTCACTCATGCTTAGAGGTACCATACCTTCTAGGTAACTGCTATTTTGATTTCTATCACCATAAATTAGTTTTACCTGTTTTTAAATTTTATATAAATGTAATATAGTATGTCTTATGTCTGGCTTCTTTTTCTCAACATAGTGTTTTGGAGATTCTTCTATTTTGTGTGTATAAATACACACAAATATCTCAATAATATTATATTAAATTTGTTTATTGAATTGTTTACAGCTTTAAGCGAATACAAAGAAAACTAACATTAAGATGTCTTGCGCCTTTCTATATCAGCTTCTGACAATTTTTCTTGATTCCTTTTCCCTAGATCAATGGTCGGCAAATTGCAGCTCATGAGCCATATGCGACTCATTGGTGTCTTGAGTGTGGCTCTTCCACAAAATACCACAGCCTGGGAGAGTCTATTTTGAAGAAGTGGTATTAGAAGAAGTTTAAGTTTAAAAAATTTGTCTCTCAAAAGAAATTTCAATCATTGTACTGTTGATATTTGGCTCTGTTGACCAATTAGTTTTCTGACCACTGCCCTAGATCATGGAGAGTTGCAAATGTCAGAAAAAATAGCAGATGCCACCAACAGACTAAGGAGTTACCTAGTGTTCTGGCTGCCAAATTCCGTTGTCACCTCTCTCCCCCACTCATCCCACCTAAGGATTCTGAGTTTGTGTAAAGGGGCCTTCTCCCCACTTGACTTCCTCAGACAGTTCTTCCTGCTGGCAGACCAGGCCAACAATACTTTCTGAAGGACAACAGCACCTACTTGCAATAGTTTACTCTCTTGAGCTCAAAAAGATTACTCCCCAGGTAAAGTAAACTGGAAAGTGATAACTGAGAGGAACATGTTTTCCAGTTGTCTCCATAGTCTAGCCCAGTGTTTGCACAGCATATTCAGTAGCTATTGCACAGAGAGAATGTCCAATAGGTTTGGAAATGCTACACACTGACCCTCTTTGCCTTCAATGCTCCAAGTGGCGTGAAAAAATCCCTGTGACATGATGCATTTAATTATACTTGCTGAGTGGATTAGTACATATGATAATAGTACCAATTATTACTTCCCTAGAATCACCCATAGGTAGGGTATATGATGTGAGGAAATGTAGAAGTTTATACATAGAATCCTAAAAAGCGGGGTGGGGGGGAAACAGAGGATAGAATCATCAAACAAGACAAAGTCTCTGGGCAATGTTTACCCTTCTCCAAAATCAATAGGCTAAAACATAGGATGTGTTGCTCACAAAAGAAACTATAGCTTTTCAGAACAATCAAAGCAGGAGAAGTGAATTCGAAATATATCTACCCAAGCAAATTTAATCTCATTCATTGGGTATCCCATCTGTAAAACAGTTCCATAAATTTTCCTCTCATTCTCTGAAACAAATTATGCTGAAAGTAGTTTAAAATTCCAAAGTAGATCCAGGGACAAATCCAAGAAACACAGCACAATTTAAAAGGGAAATATAAAACCAATTTCATAGCTAAGTGTGAGTACTCAGACATTTTTTATATTAACCACAATAGATCCACTGAATTCAGTCAGTGCAGGGAGAAGCTACCCCACTAAAAAGAAAACCACTCGTAACAGGGTATCTTAGACACCTGGCTGAGACTCTTGCTTTTCTGAAATGAGACCACAGTTTGGATTGAAAGACATACTCTCCCCCCACCCCCGCCCAAACAATTTTCATTTGCCATTTTTCACCTGGGTTAACATCATTTCCAAGTCAATCCAAGTGCAAATGTAAAATTCACTTACCTGCACAAAACCGCATGCCGTAAAGTCCTCAAACAAGGGCAGACTTGGACGGTCTTCTCGATAGATGATGAGTTTGTACGCCATCAGGGTCTCGCCCTGGGCTGGGGATTCATCCACAACAAGCATTGAGATTTTGTTTGTTCCTAAGCCCAGAGGGTAGTTGGCAAAGCTGGAGACAGAAATGTCTATTCAGCCCAAACGAATTCATACATCAATTTTAAGTGCCTATAATTTGTCTGTACAATTTCACAAGAAACCTAAAATTTGAAATAAATAGGTTCACTTCTGTTTCCCAGTACTTTGGTTGGTATGCTAACAGTTATCTTGCTAAGCAAGTCATGTTTCCTATAAATACAGCAAAGAGAACTAATATTTATTAGCCAGCCTTCAGGGTATACATTATCTCATTTATTACTCACAACAACTACACAAAACCATGACTGTCTTCATTTTAAATGTAGAGAAGATAACATAGAACCAGGAAACAAACTGCTCAAGTCACATGGGCGAGTCAGGTTTGGGACCCAGCTTTGTCTGGCTGATTCCTCTTTCCTTTCTGTTATATTTTCTTGGCTCTCAAGGACACAATAACATTTCTTTCCCTACAGCATGGGAACATGGGTATCTTCCTTGCTATGGACACAAATATCAAAAGGTTTTATCTCCTGTTCAAAATTACATACAAAACAGTTGGTGGCTCTCAAAAGGGTCAGGAGAACAAAATCTCAGTGAGATGAGGAAAGTTAATGTGACTCTGTCCACAACATGTTTATTAAGTAATCAATCCCTGAATATTCAAAAAGTTGAGGAGCTGGACTGGTAGGGGGCCACTCTTCGGAGGTGATTATCTTTAGCAATGTAAAATCATGAGGACAATAATAAACTAACTTCTCCCTTAATGAGTCCTATTTGATATTCCATATCACAAGATCCACTCCTGTTAAAATATGTTACCAAGACCCTATTAAAGGTTGCTAATAGATCAGTAGAGCACTGATGTGTTCTTTGTAACCACATGACACCTGAGAAGTAGAGAGATTTCACACCCTGTTAGCCTCTCCAGTTTGATTTCGTGCCTCAGTGTTTCCAAACCACCTGCAAAGGTTGCCTCAAATGTCTGTTTCCCACTGTGACATCTTTGCTCAGCCTGGCGGCATTCCATACCTGGGCCCTGCCCGTTCATGCAGGTACACCTTGCACTGACAGTTAGATGTCTCCACTCCAATTGTCACTGTTACCACATCAAAAGGGACTTCAGAGTAATAATCTTTGATCTTCGGGTTAAATTCAGGACTTAGTTCCAAATGTGGCTGTGTGAAGATCTGGTTGATATGACATTGTATGCCATCATCTGTATTTTTTTTAATGAAAAGGAAAAGACAATTGGTCAGAGTGGATTTGTGACTCGTATTTGTCAAATTTTGTAGCATTTGGATCATATAACAGCTATTGACTTTTCTTGGTGTCACAGAGATCATATATTTTGTTCAGCCCTTTAAGTTTTAGAGACACAGGAGGTGAAAAAATCTCTCTCCAGTGGATTCATAACATATTCATGGCATTTACTGCATATGTTAAGCAACAGTGAATCTGGGGTGATGACTCTGTGGGGTGGTGACAGAAGAGAACCAGCAGGGAATGAGGAGAATTTCTTACCAGGAAGTGTCATTAAATTGCTATTGGATTGATAAAGTAGCTTAGAGGCAGCAGGATGAAGCAAAGAATGTGTACCCTAATCTTATACCAAATACTCAGCTCTTACACCAAACATTACAGGGGTCCCTGCCCCCCTCCTTACCCCAAGCACTTCAACCTAAGAAAGTAAAGTGAAGTGTAAGAAGGAAAGCCTATTTCTGCTCAATCCTATTAGAGAATTTATATATTACTTCATACCATTGATTCTAAGCCATTTTAAATAATGTTTCTATTTGGTAGACCAATTTTTACAGAATTATCTTAACAAGCAAAACTACCAGCTGCATGCTAAATTATATTGTGTTCATACTTGAAGTAACCAAATTACTCAAAAGAAGCTTAGCAACTATTTTGCAAAAAATATTAACAAGTCTTTAATTCCATAAATACTTTCCAACCAACAAGGTTTCAATAAAGAAAAATGTTAAAAGAAAGAAAGAAAGAAAGAAAGAAATTCTATAAAAATTGGTAAAATGAAAGTGTCTTCACACTGCCTTTAAAATACAATGTTCAGTGATGTTTAACAACTTAGCAACCAAAAGATAACAGAATTCACTGCAAGAAGTTATACAATTGAACTTTAAAAAATGATTATCTTATTAACGGTTGCCCCTTCCTCTATTTTTATATGGCGATCACAATAAATTTCCAATAACAAATCTGATTATTTGTCTTCAGTGTTTTAATGTTTTCTCACCACCTCCAGAATTCAACTCAAGCCCTTAATGAAGCAGGCAAGGCATTTCACAATCTCTTCTTTATCTTTCCCGCTGTTGCATCTCCCCTTCTATCCTGGCTTTGTGCTTCAGCAATACCAACATTTTTTATCTCTGACAGAAATGGAGAGTTACCACCAAATCCAAGGAGAGGAGTACCACTATCCTTAGGAATATGTTATTCTAGTTCTGAGAACTAGGTCACAGTATAACTCCCATTGTTCATTAAAATGATGAAAATGAAAAAATCTGTACATTTCTGACCCACACACTATGCTTTTCTCAGCCAGTGGAAGAAAAAAATATTTAGGTATAGATCAGGACCATTAATAATGCAACTGATATATTGTAATTTCATTGTAGGAAAAACTTTTAATGAAAAAAAATAAACCACTAATCAATTTAATTGAGAAAGTCAATGAATTGAGTAAACTACCAGCCTGATTAATTTTACTTGTTACACAAAAATTCTAGCTGGCTGATAGAGGTAGGCAGATTGCACCATAATATTGATGATCACACCAGCTCCTAAATATTTTATAATAAATTAAAATATAAAAGACTGAAGGCCAGAGTATGTTATTAGATTTCATCTTGAAAAGGCCCATACCTTTATATTCTAATTCAACCACTTAATAAGAATGCATTTTCTCTTTAAAGAATCTTTTCGGAATAGTCTATGTTCAAGGCACCAAGGTCAGCACAGGATAAATAGGCTATTGCAGGTCCTGAGGGCTGATGAAGTGGAGATGTGACCCCGCATGCCACTGCCAACCAGTGGGCTCCGTGGTAGGAAAGACACTTCCAGAGGACCATTTCCTGGGCACCAAGGGTATTTAAATACTCGCACTCCCCTCCTATGCTCAGGACCAGTTAAGTAAATAAGAAAATGGAAAGAGGTTTTGTTCTTTTTTTTCCCCAAAAAATAATAATCATAGGAGGTGTACTTCAATTTAATATATACTGAGTGGCCAGATTATTATGATCTCTGAATATATACCATATTTTCCAGCATATAAGATGACTTTTTAACCCAGAAAAATCTCAAAAGTCGGGGGTCTTCTTATATGCCAGGTGTAAAAATATCATAGCTTGCAGTTATGATGGGTATTGCTAACTCGCCAGGGACTTGCCTAACACTTGCTCTCTCTACTGTTTGTTATCTTCCCCCTATCATCATCAGTTCCAGTCGTCTTATACGCCAGAAAATACAGTATATATATATTTTTTTGTAGGAATCTTACTGCAATGTATATATGTGTATGTGTGTATATGTGTGTGTATGTGTGTGTGTGTGTGTGTGTATGTGTATGTATATATATATTGCAGGAAGATTCCTGCAAAAATAGGGCTTCTCTGCTGCCTCACTCCCTCCCTTCTCCACTACCTTGCTCCTTCCCATTTTCTCCGCCTTGCTCCCTTGCATCTCCGCTGCCTCACTCCCTGGTGTCTTTGCTACCTTGCTCCCTTCTCTGCTGCCTCCCTCCCATCTCCTCTGCCTTGCTCCCTTCTCTGCTGCCTTGCTCCCTCCCTTCTCTCCCCCCACACCTGCTTCCCTCAGTTCTCCCCCGCCCCGCTTGCTTAGTTCTCCGCAGCTTTGCTCCCTTTTGCAGTGCTTGGCTTTCTTCTACACCATATTCTGTGTCTGGATAGGCAAATTAACCACCATCTTGGTTGGGTTAATTTGCATACTCACTCTGATTGGCTTGTGGGTGTGGCTTGTGGGCATGGCTTGTGGGTATAGCAGAGGTATGGTCAATTTGCATACTACTCTTTTATTAGATAGGATATACACACACATACACACACACACATACACTAGAGGCCTGAGGCATAAAGATTTGTGCAAGAATGGGCCTTCCTTCCCCTGGCTACAGGCACTGCCTTCACTCCAGCCAGAGCCGTGTTTCCACCTTTGCTCCACCTTCCCACACTGCCCAGGGCCCCCAACCACTTGGTGCCTGCATATACAAATTAACCAACATTTTGTTGGGTTAATTTGCATACTCACACCTGATTGGCTGGTGGGCATCAGAAGGTATGACCAATTTGCATATTTCTCTTTTATTAGTGTAGATTAGAGGCCTGGTGCATGAATTCATGCATGGTGGGGTCCAGCCAGCCTGGCCAGCAGGAGGGAATATGGGCAATTGACCAGCCTGCCTACTGGTCAAACTCCTGGTCAAGGGGACAATTTGCACATTAGCCTTTTATTATATAGGATATACACTGGCCACTCAGTGTATATTTTTTCAGCCATGGAGAGTTCATGTCTCTATAGCTGACACTGTTAATTAACAGTGGATGTCTCCAATGGGGCTCTCCCATTGCAGCACTGAAACAGCCCTCCATGAGGTAAAATGCATAATCCTACTTTTAAGCAAGATTTGAATAAGTCCTTGTTTTGGGTTTCATCAGAAACTTCACCTCTGGCTTACATGCTGAATCATAAACCCCTGCTTAAAAGCTGACTTATGCCTGATGTCACATTCAACTGAATCATCCATGTCGCTGCCTACAAACACATGATATTTCCTTGGCATCCTCTCCAACCCAGTCCCAGCTTGTCTGGCCTGCTTACCTGAGGTCTATGGAGAGCCCAGGATGGTAGCTGCGTAATCTACTTGGCAAGTCCATATGGAAAAGCTATTTGAAGATTTGGTTGCTTTTAATGTGTTTCTCTTAGCTGCAGACTTTTATTGCCCTCTTAAGAGATAACCGTAACTCAGATTAAACACGAGAATAGCCTAGACTCTGAAATATAACCTCACCTGTCCTGAGGCATTATTAAGTTATCTTTAAAATCTCATATCATAAAAGTAGGAAGATTAATTATGAAGACATAGGTCAGATTTGTTTTTATTGGCATGAAAAGGCTGAAGAATATATCTAACATTTTCACAGTATCTATATCATGTTACCTAGGAACTGAAAGAAAAAGAGGGATAATCTTGAATAGTTTCTTCATTTTATAAATGAGAAAGTAGAAGACCAATGAGGTACAGGGCTTTCTGGATGCTTCGTCAGCCCAGAACCCAACCCAGAGCAGGCAGTCAACCCTGTAGGGAGAGGTCTAAAAGTCAATGTCTATGTAAAGCACAGGAGCTAAGCTTGTCCATTTGAGCAGCCTCCAAGGAAAAGCAGCACCGCCAGGGCCCCTCAAAATGAGTTTGGAATATACTGATCTTAAACAACTAAACATAAAATATTTTTATGCAAAAGCAATAGATATTGACTCATTCAGAAATCTTATATCTTCTGAAATTTACTTAAATAGCCTAAAGATACACAAAAATTTTGCCAGATAAGTATCACATGGTGTCACTTAAATGTGGAATCTAAAAAACAAACTACACTGATAAAATAAATCCCAAGACATAAAAACATGAAGCAGGAAGGTGGGAGTGGATGGGTGGAAAGAGATTAACCAAAGACTTTATATGCATAACCCATGGACACAGACAATGTGGTAAAGGCTTGAAGGGGTCAATAAGGGAAAAAGGGTACATCTACATGACTTTCAACAATAGAGATAAATTCGAAATTTAAAGAAAAACAAACAAAATAAAGTGATGATTTATTCAAAGCAAAGCTGTGCCTGTTAGGGCTGCTAAAACCGCCAACAGGTACTCACCATTGCTGCAGTGCACTTCTATGGTTGCATTCATAATTTGTTGAACCACAACTAAAAAGTGTAAATTTAAAACATAATCAGAATTTAAAAATACATATTCAGGAATCTCAAACACAGCACATAAAAATAATAAATATTTATTATTTAACTCTATCACATAAGAAAGTACTTGTAAATTAAACTGAAAACTACAGTAAAACAAAACATGTTATTTGGTTCAAATCTCACAATAATGATTATTTCAAATAGGACAATATTAAGGGGGCAATATGAACTGTCTAAATGCCATTCATTGTCTTATGGTGATCTCTCATGATTCCTTCCAGTTCTATAATCCTATGGCTATAATTTTCCAAATTATTAGAACTATAGCAATTCCATCCTAGTTGGGTCAACTAATACTTTCTCTAAGTTTCTGAATTAAAATACTTCTTAATAAATATTTATGGTACAATGAGTGAATAAGAACACTGAGTGCTTACACCATTCATTTTAAAGAGCACAGACTGATGAGAGAAAGTAAAATGGAATTTCAGTTCATCCATCAGTTCTTCATTGGGCCTACTCATTCATTCTACTGAAGCAGTGATTTTCAGACTTTGGTGTGCCTAGAATCATGAGACAGGCTTGCTAAACACAGAATGCTGAGTCTCATACCCAGAGATTCTGATTCAGTAGATCTGAATTTTTCAAGTTTCCCCAGTGGTCTGGGGACCACACATTCAAAACCACTATATTGGATTAAACCTTGATTGGTAGTAAGAAAATTTGATTTAAAAAATGTAGATATGGTACTTTTTATTTTTAAAATCACAAATATTTTCCTGCAATCAAGAGTTCAGTATTTTTTAGAAATAAAACATTAGAAAATAAAATAAAATCAAAGAAAGAAAAAAGTTAGAATTTATAAAGAAAAGAAATGAAATAAAAAAATCACCATTGATTTTCCTTGAGGCTCATGTTGCTTGTTATTTTCACTTAACAATATATCAAAAATATATTTACAGTCGTAAATATTCTCCCATAATATTATAATGGATTTATAGTATTTATTGGATGCTTAGAGTTTACTTTATTTATCTGGTCCACTAGAATTGCAATAGTGATGGTTTTTATTTTTGTATTTATTAATAACTTTTGCAATTAATTTTGTATACATTTTAAGTGATTTCCTTAAAATGAATATCCAGAGTGAAATTTCTGGTCCATAAGAATAACTTGCCCAGCTGGTGTAGCTCAGGGGTTGAGTGTTGACCCATGAACCATGAGGTCATGATTGGATTTCTTTTCAGGGTACATGCCGGGTTGATCCCCAGTAGGGGGCATGTAGGAGGTAGCTGATAGATGTTCTTCTTTCATTGATATTTCTATCTTTCTTTCTCTCTCTCTCCCTCTCTCTGAAACCAATTAAAAAATAAAGTTAACAAATATTATAAAAAAGAATAACTTTGAAGCTGTTCCTCTATGTTGTTAAATGGCCCTTTATAAAGGTTCTGATTCATGCATCTACCAGTAGCATGAGAATATTTATTTCTCTTCAATCTCCCCAACTCTATTATTTTTAAGAAGGAAATACATCCAAATATGAGGAAACAGCACTTCCTTGTTTAATTTTTATTTTAGATTGTCACTGAAGCTTAACAATTTTTATGTGTGTTTTGCCCATGCAATGCCAATTTTCATGTTCAATTAAGTGTGAGACTATCCTTTTACCTTTTTTATGTTCCGTTGCATCAAAAGCCACTTGTGGTTTTTCAATGTTCTTATCCTCCACGAAGGAATGCCTGCAAGTGCAATGCCAAACAGCTCTATCAATGAAATGAACAAAATCACAGTAATTACATCAAACACATTATTTTCTTTTAATGTGGGGGCACAGTTCTTTTTGCTGAACACAAGAAACACTTTCTGGATTTCATTCCTTGAACCGGCAATCTTGTCTCAAACGAGGTGGGTGGAAATCTCATCTCTAATCAGCAGAAGCGCATTTGAAGAAAACCAGGGGAAAAGTCACTCTTCAGTCCAAAAGTAAGCAATCTCTGATAGCTAGGGTCCAACAGAAAAGATTCGGGAGCACACATTCTTACTGGAATCTGTTTGGCTGAAGTTATAGTCTTGAAGCAAAAAGCCTAACAAATATACATATAATCTAAGAAATACAAGTGTACCATGCAGAAAAGCTTGCCAAGGCCTCCATCCTTAAACTCTGATCAATAGGGGTGAGTGATAATAGTTATATCTTGGTGTGTTTGCCTCATTTTTCTGTTGTTTAAGTAAATGCTTGGCCATATTGCCCCTTAAATCCTCAAATTTTGGAACAAAATAATCTAAAATGCAGACAGAAAAATTGCTGGCCATGAAATAAAGAATACTGGGCATGATGTGACTTGACTTTCCTGTGCTTTGTTGTGAACCTCGATTTCTACTCCAACAAAATAGAGATAATAATACTGGCCCAGCTTCACAGGGATGCTATTAGAATTAAGTCAAATGCTCTGTGCATAATTACATTTTATACATATTTATCATCCCAGATATGTGCTGATTAATATCTGTGGAAGAGATGAATAAGCCATACTCAATTCCTTCAAAATATAAACATCACATAAGGAAATTGAGAAGAATCTAGGAATTAAAAATATTCCTAATGTGTAATTCTTTTATTGCACTTTCTGTGTGTGTATGTGTGTGTGTAATTAGAGGTAAAAAATCATGTCTACAATTTTAAAATACAGTTGACCCTTGAACCATGTAGAAGTTAGGGGCTCAACCCCATGTGCATTTGAAAATCAACGTACAACTTCTGAATCGCCCAAAACTTAATTACGGTTGGCCTTTTGCATCCAAGGATTCAACCAACCACAACTCTAAGTAACATTTTCGATCAGCAGTTGGAAATCTGTGGTTAGAAATCTATGACTGGAAGTCTGAAAATACTTTTTTGATCCACGGTTGATGGAATCTATAGATGCAAAAACCAAGGATACTGACAGCTGATTGTATTTATTGAAAAAAAAAACTTCTATAAGTGGGCCTATTTAGTTCCCACCAATGTTGTTCAAAGGTCAACTATATTTCCCTTCTCCCAAAGAATTAAGAAACAGATAAAGCAAGTATGGGGTGAGATATATGTTTAATTGAAAAATCTCTGAGCTCATATGAAGCAAAAACTCGAAATGAAGCTCATAATAGTTACAACTCTGACCTGCAAACGAGCTGGATTTTGGAAAGGTTACTCTCTTAATGGAATGAGATGTTTTAGGCAAGATGTAGTGATTTCTCATTTAATTTTGTGAATAAGTTATGTTTTCAAAATGTGAGTTTTCGTGGCAAGGATATGACTAGAACAACATACACCTGCAACTCTGTTTCAAGTGAAGTCAAAATGAGCAGAGTGCACATTCCATTCAGATTTATACTAATTCTATTGGGACCTCTGTATTCTGAGCCTCCGGACACAGGCATACCTGTCACTTTCTGAGCTGTTGCTTTTCTGATTTTATCTCTTTTCACCTGTTGCTATAGGCAGTTGATCTTTATTTCAAACAAAATAGAAACAGAGGCATGGACACATGGAACAGACTGACAGCTGTCAGTGGAGCGGGGAAGAGGAGGCCGGATTTAAAAAGTTGAAGGGATTATCCCCAAAACATCTGTACATAATACATAGACACAGACAACAGTGTGGCGATATCCAGAGGAAAAGGGGGTGGGGACCAGGTGGAGGTGGGCAAATGGGGGAAAGGACTTTGCTTTGATGGGCACATGATACAGCGTGCAGATGATGGTTGGCTGAGTTGTACACTTGAAAACTGTATGGTTTTGTAAACCAATGTCACCTCAAATATTCAATAAAAAGAACATAAAATAAAGGATGAAGTCAATAACCCTCACAGGTAGTTGAGGGATGTAAAATTGGATTTTTCTATAGGAAAAAAATCTGAGGTGACCATTGTGAAGATAAGGACAGTGATGAATGCCTGCTCCTCACCTCACTGCCCTGTCGACCTGCCTATGTGCTGGAACGGAGCACCTTTCCATGCTTGTGAAGGCCACCTCTGTTTCGACCAGCCGTGCGGACTGAGTAAATGGCCCACATGCTCAGGGCGTTAGTTTGCTCATCTCACAAATGTATACAACATGCATGCTCCTCTTACAGCAGCACGGATCACAATTAAAGAAACACATGCTCACAGGTAAATTGCAAGTTAATTAGAATTGAGCGTTCTTTCTTAAATTATTCTAAGAGCAATGTACTCATTGTTTCCTGATAGAGATCTAACGTTTCCTTGCCTCAGTGTTAACTTAGGTAAATCTGTCCATTTTATTTTGCTTTTCCTATAAAAACAAAAACAAAAACCGTTGATGCTAAAGTGAACTTTGGATGGTATGGAAACGTGAAAAGCAAAGCACACTGCTGTTTATACCCGCCTACAACACAGCACGCTACACACCAGTACGTGAAAGTTCTCTTCTGCAATCCTCTGAAACAATGCTTGGTAGGTAGTCCAATCCATATTTACATATAGAGAAAGTCTCAGAGGGGTCACAATGTACCTGCTGAAGTTAATATACTCCAAAGAGGAGATTTTTGAGTCTGTCTGATTCCAAAGGTTCTGACCTTTGCTAACTGCACTCAACAGCGATGATTAGTAACTTTCCTTGTTGAAAGGGAAACAGTTAGGGTTAGGGCTAGGGTTAGATTAGGGTGAGGGTTAGGGCTCAGAGTAAATTCAGTATTCTGAATTTAAGGTAACTTCATTGGTCAACATGTGGAACATGAACAAACAACAAAAAAACCCCCACTTATTGGGAAACAACCTTTCCAAAGCTTGTGTAACTCAAGGGAACCTAACAAATCGTACTTAAATAGGCTTCTTGATCAATCAGGTCTGCTCTTCCCCCATTGACAATGACACAGGAGACGTTTTGAATGATTTCAGTAAGTGCAAGGGACAAACAATGGAGCACTGAGCTATACTTTGAAAAACCTAACTCTTAAGCAAAACCTTCGGACAGGCTTACTACTTCCAAGTATTGGGGGAATAAGGCCAACTTCATAAAGTTGTGACAGCTAAAGTGATTTCTTATCCTGAGAGAGGTCTTAAGAATTCTTCAAATATATAATGCTTTGTATTTTTGAATTACAGAAAAAACAGCAAACTTCTTATAGAATTGCGTTCTCTAGCTCCTGAGGCAGAAGGAAATGCAGTCCAAGTCATTAGATGTCATTCCTGAGGGCGACTGCAAGAGACCAATGACTGCCATGGCCTTCGTCTTTCATCTTTCAAAGCGGGGGGGGGGGGGGGGGGGGGGGGGGGGGGGGCGTGCAGGGGCAGGGCTGCAGCACACGGGACAGGAGGCCAGCAGAGGATGGGGAATGCGGCGCATGGGACAGGAGGCCTCGGGACGGGAGGCCATCCCAGTGCGCGGCGCATGGCTGCCGAGTGCAGGGTGTCCCCAGGGCTGGGCCGTTGCCACGGAGGCTAAGGCCTGGGCTAGGGGGACAGGGCCAAGGTGTCCAGTGAGCACAGGGCCCCCGGGGTTGGGCTGTCACCCAGTGGTTGCCAGCGGCTGGGGCTAAGGCCAGGGCCGGGTGGGTGGGTCCGAGGTGGCCAGGGCAGAGCTAGCCATCAGCCCCACTGCAGGGTGATGGCTTTGTGCCCAAGGCCTAAAGCTTCAGCCAGGGGTGAGGGGTCAGCAGGACATCCCCTGAGGCCTCCCAGTATGTGTGAGGGGGCAGGTTGGGCTGAGGGCTCACCCACCCCCAGGGCACGAATTTCGTGCACCAGGCCCCTAGTTTTTTATAAATTTGAATAAGTTTTACCCAGAAAAAAAGTCACTCCTCAAAATTCATCTAAATAAATGCGTACGCTATCTTGGGCTAATTCTGACTGACAGTTCATAAAACAAATCTCATCTAATACTTTCTGCCTGCTGTTCCCATAACTCAAGGATATATATTACAAAATGAAATTAGACCAAAATTTTTAACTTTAAGCATTACTTTTTATTGGAATCAAGTTCTGTTGGTTTGAAACTCTGTTTGGTATATTTTTGTTTCAGTGTTTGAACACTAGAATCATTATGGTTTCAATGATTTCAAGAAGCTTATTTTCCAGAGCATGAATTTTTGGACACACTTGTTTTTTGTTGATTTCTTTAATTTAGGCAAAACCTTTGAAATCAATCTTTAGAGTAGAGATATTTTTTTTTGAATTGCACAATTCAAATTTGTGGCTCACTTACCATTCCAAAGGATGTGATTGTGCCTTTTTACTCAGGAGCTGAAATTGCTCAAAAACATTTAAAAGAGAGGCGTGTTGGGTCAGGACTGAATGAGCTTTTCCTATAGGATTTGCACTGATATAAAATTCACGCATCCAAGACTGAATCCTGGGAGAAGTTGATGGAAAGAGCTGAGAAGGAATATTCAAAGACAGAATATCAGAATAAGTGGTATACAATAAATGTAAAGGTAGTATTACTAAGAAAGTAGTTTATATTCAGATATTTAAAAGTCAGTATTTATTAAAAATCCACTTTCAGTACCATAATGTAATTTTCAGTACCATAATGTAATTTTCAGTACCATAATGTAATTTTCTGTGTAGTTGTCAAGGTAAATGCCACTTGTAATATGGCACTCATTTTTTTATGATTATATTTACAAGTGGGTTGAGTTTTTATTCTCTTTTCATTGAATGTAAATAGATTTCATCTCCCTACAGATACCTGAAAACAGCCCAGTAACAGGATGGGTCAGGCAGCAGGAAGAATGAGTAGGAATCCTCTTGTGTTATGAGTGAGTTATATCTAAGTGAGAGATATTAATCCTACCAAAAAACTATCTGCATTCTCTTTCACCTCTCACAGGATGTAAGTTGCTGTGTGCCCTTTCTCCTGTGAAGCAATTCTTTAGTTCTTCCTTACATTCTGCCAAGAGATGTTCTTAACATTCACAATATCTTAAGTGATGAATTCCTGAAGAATGAGGCCAGGTCTCTTTGATTATCTTTGTAGAGTATGGAGCCAAACTGCCATGAGTATAATATGATGTTTCAAGTAATTAAAATGATAATCTATGCATTTAATTATCTTTGGGGCAATAAGCTTACTTTGAACACTCCAACATATGAGGCTAAATTATAAAAGCAAATAGTAAACTGGTTATAACTCATACAAGTAGCATATGAATACATGATTTCTTATAGTAACAAGTAAATATTTGATCCAAACACATTAATAATGTATCATCAGTGGATTTTTTTAAAGTGCTGTGTTAAAATGTTTTATATACGCATCTTAGGCAGAAAAATACAAATTCATTATAATCTAACTATATAAGTGGCAGAACTAGAAACAAAGCAAGTTTTGAGAATGCACATGTATATATAAATTATTCTGTGGTCAATAAATTAATATAACCCAATAAAATACATAGAAAAGAAAATAATGATATTTTAGGCTGAAGCCAGTAAAAGTTATTCTAATTATTTACATTTCCTTTCTTTACATTTTCTTTCTTGGTATGAGTTATAACAAATTAAGTCTGTATTCTTAAATATTAATATATTCAATAATATTTGATTTTACACAACAAAAAGGGCAGAAGCAGAAAATATTTTTGTCACATGATAATATCCCAAAGCTAAAAGCAAAACTTATTTAGAAAAATTTGGATATTTTCCCCTTAATAATGTCAAATCCTGGCAGCTTTAACAACCTCATATTCTTTTAGCTTTAATAAGACATATTATTTATAACCTCTTCAAGAATATGGACTCTTCTCATCTTCATATATCTCTGAACAAAGAAAGGAGTTTACAAAGATGTCTGCTCCTTAAAGAAATATATTCACCTAAGTTAAAATAAAAAGCAAGCAGTTTATGGCTGATTTACTATAACCTCAGGAATCAAGATGAATCAAATGGCACTTTAGTTTTACCAGTTGGAATTGCCCCAAGTTCCCAAGTTCTTTTACAAAAGCCATCATTGAATTAATCTCCTCTAAAGATAGGCATCGACTCAGTTCCTTTTTGTAGTTTTCACCCTATAACCGGAAGAAAAAAACAACCTTTAAACATTTGCTACAGCCCAGTTGCAGCCCATTTCACAAACCAATGAAATTTTTCACTCTGTAAATAGACAGCTGGGCTAATGAATGCTAACTAGTACATAATAACTTCAACCATGACAATGGTGTCTGCATATAAGAGAACTTCATATCTGACAAAGAAAATCTGAATGAAATCACTCAAGAGTGCTCTGTTAGTAAGACTGGGGAGAGGAGCCCAGGAGGCAGAGGTGTGGGGTATTGTGGGAACACAGGAAGAGTCCCCTCCAGGTACTAGAGAATGCAGCAGCAACAGACAGAACATGATAACGTAGTTGGTAATCTGTACAGATATTTCAGAGGCCCCAAGAACACTTCTATTAACACCATAAAAACTAATCAATGTACTATGAATACTGTATTCTAATCATCACTATCTAATCTGTTAACCAGGTGTGGATGCTTCAAGAAATTGGTATTATAACTCAAGACCCTTGATATCAATCTGGAACACTCACTGCTATTCCAGACTGACTCCAAAATTTTATGATACACTTTTTAAAGTATTCTATAACATATAACATGTATTAGTCATAATATCTGCAAGTGTTCCTTATGAATTAAGAATTACTTTCCTTCATTTTAACTCATAACTTTATCATAATTAGTTTCATACTTAGCTGACACAAAAATAATATTGGTCCTCAGATGAGAAAAATACTAAGGCGTGTAATGTAGCTAATACAAATGAATCATCAAGTTGCTTAATTACACCATAAAGAAAATAGCATCTTGTAAAGAATGATTTGGAAAAAATATTTGTCAGTACAAAAATATGCACTTACTTTGGATACAGCTGATCTGTGGAGTCTCTGAAATATCTCAGAGAAAAGTGAAGATTCATTTGAGAAGAGAAAATTGAAAGCGTCTTTTAAAATAAATTCTTCTGGGCTTTGGTCCTCAAAGTCCATATTATCGTCATCTTGAAAATGTAAATGTCCATGCACCTGGGAGAAAGGCGAAGCACAGAAAATATATTTCATTGACTTACTTTTACTGCAGGGTCAGTTCTCAGACATGATTCATTTCCTGTTGGATTGTAGATCAGAACTGACATCTAGTGGTCTTTTTGGAAGTCAACAGCTTCATAAAATATAATATTCTTTCCAAGATACAATTCTTAGTAAGAAAATGAACTAATGGATTATAAAGTCACATGTGCTTAGCTTGAAAACATTAAGAACTTGTGTGCATGGAAGATAACATATAACATTTCTGAACAATATATTTCAAAGAGCATAACAAACTATTAGATCTGTGTAAAATATTGAATTATCATTATAATATATAAATTCATAAAGTTTTATGGATAACTCTTTGAACTATTAAACCAAATGTCACATATAATGTAATCATTCTTCTAATATAAAAGTTTGAAAATCAATCAATGCGATATAAAATTGAGTTCTGGTTGCACATAATTTTATTTTGTTCTTCTTCTTGCTTTCCCAAACCACGTCCTAAAATAAAGCTTTCTATAGATGAATTCAATCAATTCTTTTTCCACTAATGGCTATTTTAGATTTAAAATATATTGGAGGAAATGATCTGAATGAGTCATTTGATTTGAGAGGAATCAAAAGAATCAGTTTAAAAACTCTTCAATTTATATATATTTATATTAGAAATAACATATATTCAAACATTTATATGATCTTTTAAATTAAAATACAGGCCAATTTTAAAGTAAATAGGTAAAGAATGAGTTATCTTTTTCTTACAAACTCATGTGAATAAGTTTGGTAATCTGCTAGTTTCTATTGTCTAAAATGTCTGCTTTTCTGCATTCCACATGCTTAGCTTTATACCTTATTTCTTTCATATGCAGTTTTTGAACCATAGAAAAATCCATCCTTGTTTTGTAGGAATGGATAGTTGGATTTGGAACTCAAATCACAGGCTCTCCACATACTAGTTAATAAAAGTAGTTACTTTAATAAAGTTGTTATTTATTGACTCCTTACTATGAAATAACACACACACACACACACACACACACACACACACACACACCGTTCACCATAAAGTAGAAGCTCACACAGCCCTCTGGCACACCCACCTGGAGCACCACAGGGGACGTGAAAATGCCATAACCAATGTCAAAAGTTAAAAGTTGAAAACATAAACTGCATCTGAAATGAAACCACAGGGATCAAATTATATTCTATCCACTGCATTTAACCTATTATTTGGAATTACATTATGAACAATTACTCTAGTTACATTTCAAGATCTGTAATAATGAAAAAGAGCAGTTTTTGGACCATCCAAAATTGCTCACAATTTAATTTTGTATTTGGAACCTGTTTTGTTTCTTACAGAAAGTACAAATATATCTAAAGTATTCATAACACATTAAACTAGACAATGAAGTTACGCTGTGAAAACCTACATAGTCTCATTTGTGTACAAAGCATAACGCTTAATGGAGTCATCTCTTCCTCTGGCATACTAGCTTTAGTGTTTCCATAGGAAAAAGACATTAGATGATATTCAAGCTAACTGAGATATGGACAGAGGAGTTATTGAACTTTGGTCATAAAAGCCTGTAAGAAAAAAATATATATATATAGTCAATGGTAAGTATATGATAGTTAAGCTTGAAAGGTGCTACAATTTAAAAAGTCAGTTTAAGTAATTTTGCTTTACTTCTTATCACTCACTAGTTAGATCCGGAGGGGTCTGCAATGTGCTCTGATGTTTTAGGATCTATAAACAAGGAAACAGAATGTTTTCCAAGAAGCACCTACATGTGATAATTAAGATATATTTTCACTAACAATGTATTTCTAGCAGGTAGGGTTTTTCTTTTTTTAACATCAGACTTTGCTTTCACCTGTGGAAGGCTTTCGGTCCCAGAGGAGACTGTTCACTAGAAGCTTCGGCAGCCAGCAGGAGTTTGCTGATTGCTTCCTTCATGTTATCCAAAGCCTGGAGAGGCGAACTGGCGCTCAGGAATGTCTCAAAAAAGGTTTGCAGCTGTAACAAAGTAAATAGCTCATATGTTCAAACAACATCTCAGTTTGTCTCTCATTTCCAAGGTGACCAATTTGAAAGATTCCTTTAGATTCTCTGTGTCACACTTAAAAACTCCTAGTTACGAAAGTTTGATAATCTAAGATATATATATATAGATATGTGTGTATATATATATATATATATATATATGTGTGTGTATATATATATATAGATAGATAGATAGATAGATAGATAGATATAGATATATATCTCTCTCTCTCTATATATATATATCAGTATTTATATATATACTAGAGGCCTGGTGCATGAAATCTGTGAATGGGAGTTGGGGGGGGGGGGAGTGTCCCTCAGCTGAGCCTGTACCTTCTCCAATCTGGGACCACTTGAGAAATGTCCGGTAGGATCGGGCCTAAACGGGCAGTCAGACATCCCTGTCACAATCCAGGACTGCTGGCTCCCAACTGCTCGCCTGCCTGTCTTCTTGATTGCCCCTAACCACTTCTGCCTGGCAGCCTGATCACCCCCTAACCACTCCCTTGCCAGCATGATTGATGCCTAATTGCTCCCCTGCCAGCCTGATTCATGCCTAATTGCTCCCTGCAGCTTGTTTGCACCTAACTGCCCACCTCTGCATGCTGGGTCCCCCCCAACTGCCCTTCCCTGGAGGCCTGGTCACCCCTAACTGCCCTCCCCTGCAGGCTTGATTGCCCCCAACTACCCTCCCTTGCAGGCCTGGTCCCTCCCAACTGTTCTCCCCTGTGTCCATCTTGTGTCCACATGGGGGCAGGATCTTTGACCAGATGAGGGAAGCCATATTGTGTGTTGGAGTGATGGTCAATATTCACATTATGCTTTTATTAGATAGGATATATATATATATATATATTAGATAGATATATATAAATTTATATATGTAATGCAGTATAAATAATATACATAAGGTATAGTATTTGTAAAAAGAGCATATAATATTCTGCAGGTATATTATATAATGAATACAGAAATAGGCAAAAGTAGATTAAGACTAATAATAAATAATACAATAATTAAATAAATAATAATACAAAAATAAACTGTTTACATACAAATGTAAACCTACTTGGCCACATGTTTATATCATACATCCTATCTAATAAAATGGTAATATGCAAATTGACCATGCCTTCACCACACACACAAGCCATGCCCACCAGCCACACCAACCAGCCAATCAGGAGTGATAGGCAAAATAATGCCCAACCAAGATGGCTGTAGCCACAGAGAGCAGGAGGGAGGCTTGGGTTTCCCTGGTGATGGAGGAAGCCAAGCTTTCCACACACCCTGGCGGGCTCAGGCCTCCACTCAATGCTACAAAGTTTCATTTATAGAATACCAAAAGAAATAGCAGCAGCCATGGAACTAGAGAGAGGAGGAGGCTAGGGTTGCCCCTGATGATTGAGGAAGCCAAGCTTTCTGCAGCCCTGGCCTGCCTTGGCTTCTGCTTAAGGCTACAAAATTTAAGTTATAGAAGGTAAATATCCCAAGAGAAATGGCTGCAGCCATGGAATGAGTAGGAGGTTTGGCTCCACTCCAGGCTACAAAGTTTTAATTGTAGAACATAAATAAATCCCAGATACCAGGGCCTCTGCTTGGGTTGCTGGGGGGCATGGCCAACCTGAAAACCCAACAGGCACCTTGCCCAGGGTGTCCACAGCCCAGGGAACCCCCATCCTGATCTGGGACACCATTCAGGGCAAACCAGCTGTCCCCCACCCATGCACGAGCCTCTATCCTATCTAATAAAAGAGTAATTTGCAGATTGACCATCACTCCAATATACAAGATGGTTGCCCCCATGTGGTCAAAGATCCTGCCCCCATGTGGACACAAGATGGCCACCACAAGATGGCCAGCAGGGGAGGGCAGTTGGGAGGGACCAGGCCTGCAATGGAGGGCAGCTGGGGGCAATCAAGCCTGCAGGGGAGGGCAGTTAGGGGTGACCAGGTTGGCAAAGGAGAGAAGTTGGGGCAACTGGGCTGCCAGGGGAGAGTAGTGGGGGGTGGTCCAGGTGTGCAGTGAAGGGGATTTAGAGGTGACCAGGCCTGCAGGGGAGGGCAGTTAGGGGCAAACATGCTGGCAGGGGAGCAGTTACACATCAATCAGGCTGGCAGGGGAGTGGTTAGCTGGTGATCAGGCTGGCAGGGGAGTGGTTAGGGGGTGATCTGGCTGGCAGGCAGAAGCAGTTAGGGGCAATCAGGAAGACAGGCAGACGAGCAGGTGGGAGCCAGCAGTCCTGGATTTTGAGAGGAATGTCCGACTGTCCGTTTAGGCCCAATCCTACTGGGATCCGACTGGGATCGGGCCTAAATGAGCAGTCGGAGATCCCTCAAGGGGTCCCAGATTGGAGAGGGTACAGGCTGGGCAGAGGAACACCTCCTGACCCCTGCACAAATTTTGTGCACCAGGCCTCTAGTATTATATAATATCTATAGATTATACATATTTAAAAAATAGAAGCCTTTGAAATGAACATGGGGTATCACTACACCTTGTAATTTCAATTGCTTTGGAGATGTTTACTCCATTGTTTCCTCTTTATATGGCATAACTCCGTGGAGAGTGAAATGCAGCTGTAACAGGATTGTGATCAGAACGCCCAAGTTTAATTTCTTACTCTACCAGCCAGATGACCTCAGACTTGCAACTCAATTCTCCAAATTTTTGTGTCATCTTTAAAATGGATTAACACCTACCAGCAGAGTGCTGTGAAACCAAATTAGGAAAAAATGTATTTGAAATCTACTGGAAAGTATGAAATTCAAATCTAAGCATTTTATTATTACTTTCCCCCATATATCAGAACAAAAACAAGTATGTCAAAGTTGCTTCTTCACAGCATTTTGCTATGGGAGATCTGTTCTACTATTAAAGAATCTAACAGAATCTCAGTGTCCTCCAACCATCCTATCTAGGAAAGAGGTAATATGGTAATTAGATCAAACAGCAGAATGACCATCCAGACAACCTCTGGACAACCCTCCAGATGAAGTTGGGGCAGCGAGGACTGAGCCCCTTGTAAAAATTTCGTGCATCGGGCCTCTAGTTATAAAATGAGGTTCCACTGGGATGGAGAGGGTAAAGCAGTATTGCAAAAGGAAATGATGCTCAGGTCTATGCCTTCTTAGAAACACTACAATTGGCATAAAAAATGGCTATTTTTACTTGCTTTTAACTATGAAAACAATTGCAACAGTAAAATTACATCAAAAGGATGCTTAGCACCAGAATTCAAATAAAAAAATTTTTAAGTAAAAAAAAAAATCTCATTAATTCATAGACTTTAGATAGACATTCTTTTCAAAGACTAAAAATATTTTTTACATCTGAAACAAATCCCGTTTAATAAAATAGTAATATGCAAATTGAATGTACTTTTCTACTCTCACAAGCCACACCCATCAGCAAATCAGGAGCAAATAAACCCCAACCAAGATGGCTACAGTCACTGAGAGCAGGAGGGAGGCTTGGGTTTCTCCCGAAATGGAGGAAGCCAAGCTTTCCACCTGCCCTTGCCGGCCTAGGCCTCCATTCAATGCTACAAAGTTTCAATTGTAGAAAATACATGATCCCAATAGAAATGGCGGCAGCCACAGAGCTGGAGAGATCAGAGGCTGGGGTTGCCCCAGCGATGGAGGAAGCCAAGCTTCTGAAGCACCTAGGCCTCCACTCTAGGCTACAAAGTTTCAATTATAGAATTTAAATAAGCCCAAACAGAAATGGCTGTTGCCCAAGGAACAAGTGGAAGGCTTGGCTCCAATCCAGGCTACAAAGTTTCAGTTGTAGAAGATATATAAATCCCAGATACCAGAGCCTCCACTTGGGTCGCTGGGGGGCATGGCCAGCTTGCAAACCACCATATGCCCCTCTCCCAGGCTGCCCCAGGCCCCAAGGGAACCCACACCTTGATCTGGGACACCCTTCAGGGAAAACCTGCTGGCCCCCACCCATGCACCAGGCCACTATCCTATCTAATAAAAGAGTAACACGCAGATTGACCATCACTCCAACACACAAGATGGCTGCCCCCATGTAGTCAAAGATCCTGCCCTCATGTGGACACAAGATGGCCACCATAAGATGGCCAGCAGGGGAGGGCCGTTGGGAGGTTCCAGACCTGCAAGGGAGGGCAGTTATGGGTGATCAGGCCAGCAGGGGAGGGCAGTTGGGAGGGAGCAGGCCTGTAAGGAAGGGCAGTTGGGGGCAACCAAGCCTGCAGGGAGGAAAGTTAGGGGTGACCAGGCCAGCAGAGTAGGAAAGTTGGGGGAAAACAGGCTGGCAGGGTAGCAGTTAGACATCATGTCTAACCATGCCAGCAGTTAGGCTGGCAGAGTAGTCGTTAGGAGGTGATCAGGCTAACAGACAGAAGCAGTTAGGGGCAATCAGGGAGGCAGGCAGACGAGGAATTTGGATTGTGAGAAGGATGTCCAACTACCAGGATTGGGCCTAAACGGACAGTTGACATCCCTCGAGGGGTCCCAGATTGGAGAGGGTGCAGGCTGGGCTGAGGGACACCCCTCACCCCTGCTCCTGCATGCATGAATTTCATGCATCAGAACCTCTAGTATTAAATAATACTGCATGCCAATTGTAATTGAAAAAATTTTTTTTCAATTTAAAAATATTTTTTGTATAAAAGTGAAGCAGGTATTCTATTCATGTTTTGGAAGAAGAGACAACATCTATCTGACCTGCTCACAAATACAAAAGAAAAAACTTTTGTTGCTATGGTAATGGAGGACAGATATTGGCACAAATCACCTGAGGAAATGACAAATGTATCTTTAAAATATATAAGCAAAATTCCCCTAGGAAAAGCAAATACTGCCTTCATAAACTTTTACCAGCAGATAAACAGAATGAGATATATACTGTAAAACCCCATGAACACATCACTAGCTTTGGCAATTGGGATGTTTTTCTATTTCACTAAAAAGAAAATGAATATAGTAATTGAATAATCAAAAGAAAACAAATTAATGCTAACACTGAAAATGTTAACACCCTTGAGTCAAAACAGAATAATATTATGCTTTTTCAAATAAAAGCAACTCATCAAATTTCACTCACTTCATTGTATCATGTAGTGTTATTGAACATATATATTGTATTTTCACATTTTAATGTTTCCTGAATATCACAGAGGCCAAGGTTAATAATTTAAGAAAGCTCAAAATGTTTGTGTAGCATATAAGATACATAAGATGAATTATCAGGTTATATTCTTCATGTCAAAAAATAATAATCAAATTAATGTCTTAGGATTACATTTTTTCTTTTACTATGAAAATGGTTATTTCTTCATTTCTAACTCCAACTGAGCATTGAAAATGGGCTGCCAGTACATTAATGCAGTGCCATTTAATTCAACCTTTGTTGAGAATTTCACTATGTGGAAATCTTCACGCTCTGAGTTCTGGGGGACAAGTACAAAGCACAGAGGGAACAGACTCAAGAGGTAGAAAGTCCCAGAGGCAAAGTGTTGGCTCTGTGTCTGTTGTTATTACATTGTGAGACTTTATGGGATTAATCACAGTATCTGCTTCATCTAGGTATTGCTAAGATTAAATAAGAGAATGTACATAAGTTACATCGCCACTGGCACATTTCAATAACTCACTACATTTTAGCTCCTTTTATTAATTAAAACAAATCCACAGCCATATAAAGGAAATTCAATTAAAGTGGTTGTCGAATCCAGATTCTCATAATGCAATGCATGATTTGGTAAGATGAAGCTGCCTCTGGGAATTCAAACATTTGTGCGACACCAGCCAAGGAAGAATTTTTAATATATAAAAAGCCTTTCAATAGAAATGTTTTAGAAGGGGAGCATAAAGAGGCATGATGCCTGACCCTACCAGTGGTATGCTGTCTAACAGAAATGAAAGAGCAAAACTGAAGGACCCAAAAAACTGGCTTTTCTCCCATCTTCCTGTTAAGAGAAGGACTAACACAAGCCAACAACCACGAATGCCGGGGACCAGGAAAACCGGGGACCAGAACGTAACTGCCTTTATAAATACTTGTCTGAAGAGAGAGGAGAGAAGTGGCACTCAAAAAGCACGATTCAAAATGGAGCAACTTGTTGTTTTTTTTTTTTGGGGGGGGGGTTGTTTTCAATTTTTGTCTCTGTGTATATCTCCTTTTATCTCACTGCCTAGATTTCAATTCGTTTAAGCCCTTCAATTCAAAGTTCCAGTTGATTGACCACTTCTATTTAATTTATTTAGTATAGTGGCAAGCAAACTACAGAAATGGAAATAAACTCATGCTAGTGCTTAATAGATATATATTTTTTAAACCATCAGATTTCAGTAAGTCACCCCAAAGGGGCACAATACTTCTATTTAGGTTTTTTTGTAATTCCTCCATGTAGGCTAACGGAAGACTCCTTTGAGTGTCTGGTTGTATTATATTTTATTACAGTAATTTGTATTTCCTTGGTCAAATTACTTGAGTTCTATGCATCTCAAGTGTGCTCAGATGTAGAAAGAGAGAACTACTAGTATGCTCAATGACCTCATCAGACAATGTAAAGTCTGAAATTATTTATTATTAATTTTATTCAAAACCATAAGAACCTGAAAAACACATTTCACCTGGGAGCTTTCTTAACTCAAGCACAAGTGCCTGAAGGAGTACCTTCACCTTTTTTGTTAATTTAAAAACAATCAAGCCTTGAGCTCTGACATCAAAGAAATTTCTCCCTCTCTAGGTCAAGACTTTTAATTAATGTTTCTGTATTACACAAATATGAGAACTTAAGATCCCAAGAAAATCGGTGCCATAGTAGTGAGGTAAAAATGAATACAACAGCTTAAAACTTTTAACATGTTATGAATCTATTTTATAAACTATAAACTGTCCTCCTTCAATGTAAAAATGAAGTACCAATTTAATGCAAAATAAATTATATAGAAAATGACTGTAAGATTATGGTTGCCAAATCTGACCATTTAAGCAACATTTGTTTATACTTGTGTTAAATTCAAGGTATAACACAGTAAGGTATTTATAATTTTTACATCTATCCATTCAAGCAACTTATTAAAATATACATAAATGGATAAAAATTATCATTAAGATGAAAGGACAGAATGCCCTAACCAGTTTGGTTCAGTGGATAAAGCATTGACCTGCAGACTGAAGGGTCCCAGCTTTGATTCCAGTTAAGAGCATGTACCTTGGTTGTGGGCACATCCCCAGTTGGGGGTGTGCAGGAGGCAGCTGATTGATATTTCTCTCTCATTTATGTTTCTACCTCTCTCTCTCCCTTCCTCTCTGTAAAGAATAAATAAATAAAATATATATTTTTAAAAATAAATTAAAATTAAAGGACAGGAGAAACTGAGATGTTGAAAATATTTGTAGAAAAACTTCAGCTATCTCTTTGATATCTTAAAATACTTCTAGGCACCCTCTGTCTGCCTCATTTTTCCACCCCAGGTCTCACAGCCCATTTTCCCACCCCATATCTCACAGCCCCTCACATGCTAAATTCTGGGCTTTGCCTCATTATTTCTCTTCATCCTCCCACAAGGCCTTGGGCAAGTTGTTCTCAACAGCAACATGTGTTGTTCTGTGTGAAACGTGCTGAGTTTCTATCTGCTTTTCACTAGATTATAAGATCTTTTAGGGCAGAAACTATACGTTTTATCTTTAGGTGGTCAGTAACTAATGCAGTCAGTATTGCATACATACTGTTGAATAAATAAACCTAAGTTCAACATTACAAAAACTACAGAGACTTTGAAAGAGAAATTTATTACTAGAGCTCTGGATAACATAATTTTTCTCTTTCTGACAACATGTTTATGTCTTGTTTCCATTTCATGAGACAGGGGAGATATGTATTTTTCTGATGTGTTGCAATGAAACCTTTAAAAAATAGAAGCTTACTGCTCTTTGTGAGGATTTTTGAGATAAGAAAAGTTAACCTAGGAGTTAAAACAAAGAACGCAAGCTTAACCAATATCAGAGTTCTTTTTAAGTCATACTATTGACTAACTGGAAAGCTACAAGAAAATACTGATATTTCAATATTTGGAACTTTAAGTAGTGCTTCATAGTATTGAGCCTTACCAATGTGTACTAGAATTTCTGTCAGTACTAATGTATAAAAGAGAATTTTTTATCTCACAATAAGGAGTATTGGTACTTAAAATCATCTTGCACCATCAAGCAGATAAAAAGACTAGAGGCCCAGTGCACAAAATTTATGCACTGTGGGGGGGAGGGGTGTCCCTCAGCTTGGCCTGCACCCTTTCATAATCAGGGACTCACGGGGATCAGGCCTAAACTGGCAATTGGACATCTCTCTTGCAATCTGAGGCCACTGGCTCCTAACCACTCACCTGCCTGCCTGCCTGATCACCTCTTTCCTGCCTTCCTGCTTGCCCCTAACCACTCTGATTGCCTGCCTGATCACATCTAATCACTCTGCCTGCCTGCCTGCCTGCCTGCCTGATGCCCCTAAATGCTCTCCTTCCTGCCTAATCATCCCTAACTACCTCTGCCTCAACTCCTGCTCCCATGGCTTCATCCAGAAGGACATCTGGAATGATGTCTGGACGGTCTTTTGGCTGTCCAGTCTAATTAGCATATTACATTTTTATTTTATAGATGCTTGACATCACTAATCATTAGGGAAATGCAAACCAAAGCAACCTGTGAAATAATTTGGTCTGGCCCTGCCAAGGCATTAGGCGTGAGTTAATTAAATGTTGTGACCAAATATAGCAGGATAATCTTTGTTGGTAATTTTGTATGGCCCTCAAATGATGTCATAAATATCCAAATGGCCCTTCCAGAAAAAGGTTCCCCACCCCTGCCTCAAGGCATCTTTCTGGATCCCCAGAAGCACACAACATGGCACCCAGCTTGAGGGTCATGGCTCTGGATGTGTCTGGCCTAGAGGAAGGAACCTGCTATGTGCCAGAGAGCTATGGTGCGATAAGGTCCTCGTGAGCAATCCGGACTCAGAAGAAGTCTCCCTGGTGCTTTAAAGGGTCCTGATGTATGGGGGAGGGGGAATATGATATTTTAAAGTAGAAGGAAAAGAAATTTTAAAAGGGGATGAAAATGACTAGCAAACCTAAGTACGGATGCTGGTTTTCATTGAGTGCACCTGGGGTTATTTGGCTATAATTCTGGGTTGTATTTAATAACCTTGCTAAGCTGATACCATGACCTGACAATGACCACCACTGATGCAGTGTTTTGTTTATATTCATAGCAATGCTGAGGCTGAAGCTCATGGACCCCCTTTTACAGATGAAGAGCCTTATGCTTCGAACACAAGCATGTGCCTAAGGCCCTGCAGCCAGGAGGAACCACGCAGGTAATAGGCAGCAAAGCCAGCACTACTTCTGCCCTGGTGCCTTTGATTGCACTAGTTTAGGGGTGTGGATGGACCTCAAAATACAGAAGAACGGATTATCTGTTTTTACTCTGATGAAACCATCACAATTCTCAAGCATATCTAAAAGATCAATTCAACAACTTGAGTATTTATGTAGCCCAATTGCCTTTTGGAAAAATTAAAACTTCTTTTTTGTAACTTAAATTACCTGGATCAAGAACAAACTATGTGTTAAATCAATGATTTAAGAACATAAATATTATCATCATTTGTTTTAGCTCTTTGAAAATTGTCTTCATGAATAATCTGAATTACTTGGATGAACCTAAATGTGGATAGTTTTTACTAATTTCCTGGAATTAGATCAAAATTCTAATACTGAAATAATTTTCATGCTTCCAGCAACCTGAATAATTTTATTCATTTGCACTTACCCATAACCCTTGGGTTGGGACAACACCCAACCAACTGAGCTGCACTGGCCAGGGCAGTCAGTCATATTTCTCTGTCTATCTATCATCTATCTATCTATCTATCTATCTATCTATCTATCTATCTATCTATCATCTATCTATCTATCTATCTATCATCATCATCATCTATCATCCATTTATCTATCTACCATCTATCTATCATCATCTATCTATCCATCTATCACTTTATCTATCTATCCATCCTCCATGCACCAATTGCCAGTATGATTCCTGACTAGGGCATATGCCTGGGTAAGGGGTGTGCAGGGGGAAACTGATTGATGTAAGACTCCCATATTGATGTTTTTCTCTGTCTATCCCTCTCCCTTCCTCTCTCTCTAAAAATCAATTAAAATCATTTAAAAATATAACCCTAAGCTTTAGAGCTTACATTGAATTAGGAAATTACAAGTGATTTAATCAGTTTTATAGCTATTAAGTTCCCCCACATGTACATCAGAGAATTGATCAGAAGCAAGATGCAGAAATACAAAAGGCTGTGTGAACAGCATAATAATTTGTTTGCTTTGAATGGTAGAACCTTGATTGTATTATATTCAACTTCCCTAAAGAATTGGCAAGGTTATCTTTTTATTGCCCCTTCTGAAATATCTCAATGGCATATAAAGGAGCAGAGAGATTTAGCGGTAAAAAGCAAAAGTTAAAGTTGTAAAGATTTTACCACTGGATTCTACATATAAATGTCTACTAATTTTCTTACGTGAATGTTATTGTTTCAAGCAGGTCAAAAATAATTTCTATTAAAAGTTAAAACCTGGGTATTCTTTGATGCTTCAAAAAGATAAGTTCTGACAGCTTGCTTTGAAAACTGTCCATCTTTTATTGTCTTGAGTAGAAAATTACATTGAAATCTGCTAATATTTTTAACAATTAATATTTGCAATAGGCAGTACAAAAATTTGAAAACAGGTGTGCATTTGACAGAAGATACCTATCTGATATATCTATACACTCAAGTGAGTAAGAAAGCAAAAAGGGAAATATTTTTCATTTATGTTCTGGATTTTTTATGTAGGATATCTATTCTCGGAATTATTAAGTTTCATGGTCGGTCACAAAAGAAAAAGAAATGTATTCATTATAAAAATAATGGATGTAGAACTAAAGTCTGTTGATTCCATAGATTTATTACAACCCTCAGCTATTTCTCTATAACTCTTGTCCATCACTGACTTTATACCTCTCTCTAACCAGTCTCCAAACAAAATTCATTCGTTTATATGGGATAGTTTACATGGGCATTTAATTGTTGTGCACAACTTAAATGTTCATGATTTAGTATTCTAATCTATATCCTAACTAATAAAACAGTAATATGCAAATTGACCGCACCTACGCTACACCCGCAATGACCACCAGGGGACAGATGCTCAATGCAGGAGCTGCCAAGATGCAGTAATTTGGCAGTGGCGGTTCTCAGGTGATGCACCCTGGAACCAGAGAAGAGTGAGCCCAATTCTAGGGGGTAATACCCAAGAATCTGGGACCCCTAGGGGGATGTTAGAGAGCTAATTTCAGCCCAATCCCTGCAGTCCAGGCCAAGGAACCTTACCTGACAGAGGGACCATGCTCACTCTGCAGATACCGTTCCAGCCATGGCACCATCCCATGTTTGGCTGGCTGGGGAGGGACTGCGGGAGGTTGGCTCCAGGGCATGTCTGGTCTGTCTCGCCCAGTCCTGCCCTGACAGCCACCTTCTAATCAATTTCCTTGGAATGTGCACAATCCATGCACCAGAGCACTATTTAAAAATAATGATACTTGAGGCCCAGCACACAAAATTTGTGCATGGGTACAGTACCTAGGCCTGGCCTGCGATATGGGCCATCTTCCCTGGATGCCCACAGCCAGCCCCCCACATTGCCACTCACCCCTGTTCCTCATTTGCCATCATGCAATCAGAGCCTGCCAGTTGGGTTCCAAGAGGTGGTCTGTGCACCTCAATAGTGACTGGTCTGGAGGTCATTCTGGTCCTTCCATCTTTAGAGTCACTTTGCATATTATCCTTTTATTATATAGAAATAGAGGCCTAGTGCACGGGTGGGAACTGGCTGACCTGTTCTGATGGGGGACCTATATCAGGGTTGGGTGGTCCCTGCTTCAGGGTGAGGCTGGTATGGGCAAGAGGCACCAGGGGTTTGCAGGCCGGCCTCGCCCCTCAGTGGGGGGCCCCACAGGGAGGCAAGGCCAGCCTGAGCAAAGGGCCGCAGGTGGTTTGCAGGCCAGCCACACCCCCAATCAAGGTGGGGGACCTTGCTGGGGAGCAAGGCCCGCCTGGGTGAGGGCCAAGAGGGTTCTGGTCTCTGGTCATTTCGGTTATGATGGCATTAAGGTCACTGGCTTTTTATATAGAGAGATATAGCCCACACCAATGTCTTCCCATTGTGGTCCTAACTGCTGACATCTGATTTTCCTGCCCCTGCCCACTTTCCCTCTGATTGCTGCTAGAGTCATCTTTATGAAGCACAGTTCAAGACACATCATTCCTCCTGACACATGGGACATGCCTTGTGATCCTAGGAAGTAAGAGCAACTACTTAGTGCTCTTTTGTTTAGAAGCAATATGATACCTCTTTTGGGAATGGCAAAAGGGAGGGGAATGTGGAGGTGAAAGGCAGGAAGAGAAAGTGAATGGGTAAAGAAACATCAATCCCAGGCAGAACTTTTCTGTGTAGGGCCCTCAGGCAGGGTCTGCAGCACAGGAGGCCCAAAGCCCAGACAAATGGACAGCAGCATGTAAATGGGTAAGCTGCTGTGAGATCTGAGCTGTCTCCCTCTCCACTTCCTCATTCCACACGTCTCTGCCTCATTCCCTTCCATCTGATCTATCTCAGGGAATGGCACCACCATTCAAATAATGGCTGAGGACTCGTCTTTGTGTTATTTCTGTCTCCCCTCCCTCTCAACACATCACCAATTCTCATGTCTATCTCCACAGGTATCCACTTATCGCCACCTTTGAATGATCATCCCCGAAATTAGTGCAAGCTGCCATCCTCCTCACCTGCTCACCTGAATAGCCTTGCAACTGATTTCCCTGCTTCTACTCACAACCCCCTTCAATCCCTTCTCCACACAGCTGCAGAGTGGACTTGCAAAGGCCAATCAAACTATACCATTCCCGTTTACTATCTTGCAGGATCCAAATTTCTAACAAACCTTTCACTTACTTTTTACATATCATCCTTATTCATTTCATTCTTTGCTATAGTTGAAAATCTGTAATTGCCTGTTTGTTTATCCTACACTAGATGTCTGGTGCATGAAATTTATGCACGGGGGGCAGGTTGTGTGTCTCTCAGCCCAGCCTGCACCCTCTCCAATCTGAGACCCCTCAAGGGATGTCTGATTGCCCATGGGATCAGGTCTAAACGGGAAGTCAGAATCTCTCTCACAATCCAGGACTGCTGGCTCCCAACCACTCGCCTGCAAGCCTGATCAACACCTAACTGCTCCCCTGACAGCCCAATTGTCCCTAACTATCTATCTCTGCTGGATTGGTCACCCCTAACTGCCCTCCCCTGCCGGCCATCTTGTTGTGGCCATCTTGTGTCCACAAGGGGGCAGCCATCTTTGACCACAGGGGTCGGACATCTTGTGTGTTGTAATGATGGTCAATTTGCATATTACCTCCTTATTATATCTATAATAATAAAAGCCTAAGTGACCATCACGACCAGATGACCGAACAGACTGTGTGGAGCAACTAGGCCGGCAGGGTGGTTAGTGAGGAATGATCAAACAATGAAGCAGCAGGCTATGTGGGGTGACCAGGCTTGCAGGGGGGATAGTGAGGGGCAACCAAATGAATGAGAACCAAGCCCACAGTGGGAGCAGTGAGGGGTGACCAGGCAGGCATAGAGGGGCAGTGAGGGGTAACAAGATCATTGGGGCGGGGAGGATAGTTGGTGCTGACTAGGCCAGCAGGGGCAGCAGTTGGGAGTTACCAGGCTATCAGGGGGACAGTTAGGGGAGAACAGGCAGGTGAGCAGTTAGGAATCAGTGGTCCCAGATTGTGAGAGGTATGTGTGACTGCCAGTTTAGACCCACATGAATTGGGCCTAAACTGGCAGTTGGACATCCCCTGAGAAGCCCAAGATTGGAGAGGGTGCAGGCTGGGCTGATAAGACCCACCCCTGGGCACAAATTTTGTTCACCGGGCCTTTAGTAGGATAATAAAAGCCTAATATGCAAAGTGTCCAGTTGTCCATTCAACCAATCAAAGTGTAATATACTAATGACATGCTAAGGCAGTGATGGACAACCTTTTGAGCTTGATGTGTCAAAATTCATCAAAAACACATAACTCGGGTGGTATGTCACTTCGAGAAAAAAAACCATAATTTTGCGATATCTATAGTTTAAATAACAAAAATGTACAGTTAATATAACAAAAATATATAATTATAATACATAACTGTATTTAATAAGCCAAAAACTAATTATTTAACTTAGCTGCTTAGTGACTTCTTTGTTCATCTGTCCATCAGTTTCTTTTGTTGGTCTTGATATTATTAACTTGTGTGGGGTGCCGTGAACTAAGATAAGTGATAGGGAGGGGAAATTCTTTAACTAACCTGCCTATTAGTGACTTTTTTGTTGCTGAATTTCATTGGCTAAACCTTCAATTGAAGATTGGTATTTTGTACCCTTCAAGCCCAAGCAAGAGCTACTAACTTCATCTGTCAATCTGTTTCTTTTGTTGGTTTTGATATTATTTAATGCTGAGAATAAGGTCTCACAAAAGTACGTAGAGGAAAAAATTGTGAGTAAAGCCATTGCTATATTTTTCAGGGTGTTAAAAGTGTCTGGTAATGGGTTCCAGGCACTACAAATTTCCTGTTTGTAGTGGCACTCCTCTTGATTCTCCAAGCGGCACCTTTTCACATTCTCAAGCTTTGACCTCAAGTCCACAAACACCTGAGCCCAGATGCTGTCTTGAAATTCTGCAAATTGCATCTCCAAATCATCAATTTTCATCCATTCACCCATTTGAAACCATTTAATTCCAAACTATTATAGACTACTACGTCAGGATACTTAATTTTTTTATGGTCTCTTCTAGGCTAATAAACTGATTAAATCTATCATTGAACTGGTCAAATAAGGAATCTAAAACATGCTGGGACTTTATATGCAAGGATTCCATTTCATTTTGTACAGCTGCACTGGCCTTCTCAAAATACTTTGTTATTTGAGGAAAATACTTATAAGTTTTAGGTTCCACATCTCGCTTGAAAATTTTAAGTTTAGTTTCAAAAGATTTTATGTATCCAAACATAACGTCAATACTTTTACCAAAACTTTGTAACTTTAAGTTCAGTTCATTAATATGAACAGAGAGATCTGTAAAAAAATATCAGGGTGTGGACCCACTTATCATCAATGAGCTGAGAAAAGTTTCCCAGATCCTTATCCTCAAGAAATACCTTAATTTCTTCAAAACACTCCACAAAGTGCTCAAGAACTTTGCCATGGCCCAGCCATCTTACATTATTGTACATCAGCAGTCCACTATAGGTGGAATCAACCTCCAGTAAAAGTGCAGAAATTTTTCACTTGTGAAGGGGCGAGCAGCTATTAACTATTTTTGTAACAACTGACATTAAGTCATTTAAGTCGGTGAATCCTGCCTTGGCACATAAAACCTCCTGATGGCTAATACAATAAAAAGGCACAATCGGATGTCCAATAGCTTCGGTAAAAATTTAACAAATCCGACTTCTTTCCCCACCATGTTTGGTGCTCCATCTATCGTCACTGACACAACTTTAGAGATATCAATGCTTAGGTCATGGAATGTTTGTATAACAATCTTACATATTTCACTTCTTGATGTACTTGTTGGCACTGATACTAACTTTACCAACTCCTCTCATTGTGAGACCATCAGAATATCAACCAATAATGGCCAACTGAGCATGTGATGTGACATCAGTAGTTTCATCAAGAGAGATCAAAAAATATTTACAGTTACTTATGTCTCTCTTTAATTGATGTTGTACATTTGTGTTCAGTCTCATTATTTGGCCTTTCATGATATTTCTACTGAGTGGTAACTCAGATATTCTCTTAATAATTGCATCTTTATTCTGCATATTGTGAAATAGAACTGGTGCACATCTTAGAAGAGTTTCTTTAATAAATTCCCCTCACTGAGTGCTTTTCCATGCTGATCTATTGAGTGAGCAATGCTCACACTTGCAGATGTTAAATTTGTAGAGCCTTTTATAAACTTAAGGATGGAATTAGATTGGCTCTTATAAAGGTGTAGCTGCCTGGAAATGTATTCCTTCTTTTCATCCTCACTTTTTTTCAAGAGGTGGGAATGATTAGCTCCAAAATGTCTATTTATATTCCACATTCTGCTTACTACTGTTTCAGTACATAGAATGCAAAGTGATCTGCCATTTTTTTTCTATAACGCCATACATCTTGGTCCATGCCTCTTGAAAGGGTCGGCTACTGCTACTACCACTTCCTTTACTTAACCTTGGTTTTTTATTTTTTGGGTTCTCCATCAGTGGGGCAGTGACAGAAGATAGAATTATAGATAGCCTGTTAGCCCTGCAGGAAATTAGGGGTTAACTAGCCTTACTGACCACAAGATGGCACATGTAACTGTCTTTTAGGAAAAGGCATGGTTAATGAACAGAAACAGGGGTTAATAAGAATGAACAACAGTAATAGTGGTGAAATAGAGTCTGCACTATGCTGCAAAATGACCTTCCTTATATAAATTAAGATGGCTGCTGCTATTTCTAATGGCAGGAAACAGCACCCATAGCACAGGCTCTCGCCTCTCCCAGACTCCCCCTCACTTATCTCAGTAATGATAGTCAATTAGAAATCCTTGACACCCCAGAATAGTAGATTGGATGATGGCTGCTGTGGTTATGTGGTTCCTGGTAATGGCGATCACAGGACCCCCAGAGATGCATCCCCCATGGCGTTCCATTGCTCCCTGTTAAGCCGGCCAGAAGTGAGGTCAAAGATTCCCTAAGGGCCTAACTGGAAGTTCCAGAACTAGACACTCTGTGCAGGAGTTCTGTTGTTTTGGCCTAATGACCTCCTGCACAGAGTGTCTACACTACACTACATGTTTCATCTTGGCTATGCAGTAGCTGAGGATGAAACATCCTTCTCAGCATGCGGCCCCATACTTCTCTGTATGTGACTGCATGTGGCTACGTGTCATCGAAAATGGTTACCCGTGTCAGTGCGGACACGCATGTCATAGATTCGCCATCATGGTGCTAAGGCCTCTCAACCACTTGTTATGACATGCACTGACCACCAGGGGGCAAACACTCCAACCAGTAGGTTAGTTTGCTGCTGGGGTCCCGCTGATCAGGACTGAGCGAGACAGGACAGACATGCCCTGGAGCCCTCCTGCAGTACTTTCCTAGATGGCTAACGTCCCACATCCCTCCCTATTGCCTAGTGATTGTGCACTAGTGGGTTCCCTTGGCCTGGCCTGCACCCTCTCGCAATCCAGGACCCCTTGGGGGATGTTGAAGAACCCACTTGGTCTGATCCCACTCAATGCAGGAGCTGCTCCTGGTGGTCAGTGTGCTCCCACAGGGGGAGTGCCACTCAGCCAGAAGCCAGCTCAGGGCTGGGAAGTGCAGCGGCAGTGGCAGGAGCCTCTCCCAGCTCTGTCGTAGCACTTAGGGTGTCTGACTACCAGCTTAGGCCCGCTCCCCACAGGAGCAGGGCTTAAGCCATCAGTCAGACATCCCTCTCAGTCTGTGAAATGGCACAGGGTAGGCTGAGGGACATCCCCCACCAAGTGCACAGATTTTGTGCACCGGGCTCTAATATATGTATAATTAGTTCTTCAACTCATCTACCATTCCACAAAACTCCACAGACATAGGGATTTTGTCTTGTTTATTACTGTACCACTGGAAACTAACACAATGACTAGCTTGTGGAAAACAGCCAGTAAAAAATATGTAGAAGGACTGAAAACCTCAGTTAGCCCATTAGAAACTATTCCTGTTTTACACAGAAAGTGGTTCAGAGAGGGTAAAAGCCCTGCCTAAAGTCAGGCAGCTGCTATGAGGGCTTTGCTATGGGACATCTATCCGGGCCCCAAAGGTCCTGCCTTGGAACTTTTCTTTTTAGTTTTCTAGTTCTAGCAGTAGTGGCTTATCTCTCTCTCCTTTAGAATAAAATTGCAATAAATATTTGCTTATCACTCAGCCTGAAAGGCTGTCATCATTGCCCTGGTCATTTTTAAACCCCACTTCTTTTCACTTTACCAGTAACTCCTTGGAAGTATGAAAATGAAATATATTTCCTTAGCATAATGTTTTTCTTCTGTGATGTCTGGGTTTAGAGTAATGATTTTACCTTCTGTGACTTGAATACATATTTCTATAGATGACTTGGGTAATCAAGCCCATGGGGGAAATCTCATACTTTTCAAATGGAAATAAAATTTCCAGTGGAAATCATTTTGGTACAGCTCTTCTTTAAACCTGGAGATAAGGCTGTGGATTCTGGAAGATTGGACACTAGACATGGAGAAGCTGACTTAAAGGGGAGCCACATAATATTTGGGTATATACAGGGCTGGGCAAAAGTAGATTTGCAATTGTGAGTCCATGAAACACAGAGTTTAATCCTGCTATTATTCATTAATTATTGTGTTATTTTATTTTTAAAAATATATATTTTCTTACTGATTTCAGAGAGGAAGGCAGAGGGAGAGGGAAATAGAAACATCAATGATGAGAAGGAATCATTGATTGGCTGCCTCCTGCACACCACCTACTGGGGATCGAGCTGGCAACCCAGGCATGTGCTCTTGTTTTAATTGAACCCCGGACCCTTCAGTACACAGGCTAATGCTCTATCCACTTATTGTATTATTTTCCAGATGAAAACTGAAAACCTACTTTTATCCACCCCTGTATAAATGCAGAGAGACCTGGATTTCCTCTCCTGTTTGCATTCCTTTTCTCTGAACATTAAAGACTGGCTTCATAGAGCTTCAGAAAACTGGTTTCCTAAGTCTGGCCGAAGAGGTGAGAGGACAAGCTATTATGAGACAAAGTGGGTAAAGTGGTGGGTATAAGGGTGCTCCACATTGGTAAGGGAGGGAGTCCGAGAATGACTGCCTTATAGGGATCATGCCCCACAGAGATAGAATTAACAAAAGCAATGACATCTACCTGTATATTACAGTAGATATAGAATGCAGCAATAATGAGAAATAATCCATCTTTGTCTGCCTCAGTAGCACTCAGAGAAATGAAAGACAAACTTTCAGTTCCAACATCACAAAATTAGGCCACTTCCATAATTCAAAGGAACTGGGGTTTAATAGCCACTTTGAGGTTCCGGTTAAAATCAAACAGAAGTACACTCAAAAGATGATGGATAAAAGCAATGCATTTTCAGGTGCTAAGACTAAAGTGTTAGTGTTAGATTTGCATTAATTAAAGAAACCTATTGTGCCACAAAATTATTTTAAGTGGAAAAACAATGTCCAATGACTTACAAATGCTGAAAACATTTAGAATAATTTTGTGGCCTATGTCATTTAAATTGCACTGAAGATTTATCACCATTCAGAGACTCTGCTTGGCAATATAGCCTTCCTACTCCAAGCACAGATAATCAAGTACCATTTACAAAATAAATCTGTATAGTCCAATTAAAGAAAAAGCTTAAAGCTCTGTTTAAGCAAATTTGCCCTTTTTTCTTTCACTGCTGGACAGTTCAGGCTATTGGTGCAATATATAATAAGGCCACTTGGGGGCACTATAGCATTTTTATTTTGCTTTACCTCATAGCTATGTAGGTTTCCTGGTTGAAGAAAAGATTGCTGTTTCTTTCAAATTTGAAAACACCTTTTACTCTAGGGGGAGAGAAAAGCCTGTATTTAATTTTAAACTTGCAATGCATAAATCACTTAAGACAAATGCAAGTCAGATTTTCTCCTGAAAGGAGCAAAAGTCTGTCTTCTTTTAGCGGACAGATCAATTTTAGCTAGTTGGCACATTTGGGGATATCTTATACTTAGAATTCGTCACAGCTTTTGAATAGATCTCAAAGAATAAAGAAGAAGAGTTTAAAATGACAAATATAAACTTTAAAACAAACTAGTGGAAAAGTTGATTTGTTTCTATAGATGAAGAAAAATATGTAAATATCATTTGTCTTCTCCACTGGGTATATGTATTTTCAATAAACTTAAACATTAAAGTAATGAATTTCTTGAGACATTCCTGCCATGGTCTTCACTGTTATTACTTTGCATTCACATACTGCTTTGTAAAGGGGTGGTTTTTATGACTAATTATTCTTTTCAGCAATTTGATAAATGGAGTCTCTATCCCAAGCCTCCTCCACCCCCACCCCCCCATCTTCTGAGTACTAGGTATTGGGTCAGGCACTGAAGGTTTGTTTCCCTTTTAAATAAAAAAAATAAACATAATCTCTTCATTCAAGGATTTTAAACATATTTAGGCAAATTTTTCTCTCTTTTTTTTTCTGTTCTCCAGATTCTTTTCTGACTTTATCTGATATTTTTCTCCCAACATATTTTCCTGACCTCAGAAGGTATTTCTCATTACTAGAGAACTCTAGTGAGCCCTGTTGTGAAAGCCCAGGAATCGAGATTTATAAAATTAAATTCAGTGATTCTCTAGGTGCCTGCATAGGAGTGGAGAAATTCAGGATGTTTACAGGAAGTTCTTGCCTTGATTCATAGTCCCATTAACCAAACCTCCATCTTAATGATTCTTTATTGCATGGAGGGTAGTGAAGGAAGAGATTATAGCTGCTCTCTCCTTGAACATCATTCTGGTTTAGCAAGTTCATCTATTGAACATCTTTCTGGCTTAGCAAGTTCACCTATTAAAGAAATAATGAGACACTCAGAAATTAAATGGTGCTGCTATCTGAGGACATTTAAAACATTTCAAACATTACTTATTTACCTTTTTTCCATGTCATATTTTACTCTAAACATGTGTGTATTTTATGAACTTGTGTTGGGGTGTAATGGAAGTCAGAGTGACACTCCTGTGCTGGGCAATGGCAGAGAGAGGAAAAATCTGTGTAGACTAATTTATAAGAGTTTCTATGACATTCACAGGCCGTGGACTTCTAGTCTTCCATTTGGGAAAATAAGACTTGCTCTTGCCAAGTTCTCAACTGCACCCCTTCCTCATTTCACACCGGTATCCCCTAGGCCTAGATGAAGCCATAGAGAAGGGAGCTTTGAACAAGACATGTAAAGGGGGAGGAACAAAGGACTAGAGAAATACACAGCCTAATATCCAAGATACCCCCGAGGAATTCCCTTTCCCATCTTTAAGAATTCACTTACTTCTTCTGATTTCACACTTTCTGAAATCCTTGCATATTAGCTAACTTCTGTTTTTCTGGATATATAGTTAATAATTGCCTATCAATTTTCTAGTACTAAAGGAAATATTAATCAGCAAATATATTCATTAGAGTTGTTTTACCTTATGTTGTCACTGTAATATAATATACATAGAATATATAATGCATACATTTCAGTTAATCATATTATCATATACTTATCAGATTACTACATTCAGAAGAAATATGAATATATGTATATGAATACATATAATATCTTATGTTACAGAACCTACTCTTAAATCCTATTTCTCAAAGATGAAAGTTTCTAGTATGTTGTAATTAGTGAGGGAACTTTAATAAAAATGATAATGATAGAATGCATTGGTAAATATTTTGTAGGTGTCTGCCATGTTCTAGGCACTCTCTGAGGCTCTCGGGATTTAAATATGTTGCCTGTTGTTCTGAAAATTAGGATCATATGTTTAAATGATAATTTTGATCAAATAAATATGACCACAGTTAATGAACAATTTTCTTATTTAGGATAAGAATTGAGGTTCAGTATTAAGAAACTGATAAATGCACAAAATTATCTGGCAAGCCTTTTATGGAGTAAAGTTGGGAATAAATTATATGAATGGATGAATAAATAAAACTTTTCAAAACAAGAGACAAAGATGCTATCAACAGTATAGAATTATTTTGCATTAATGGTATGTACTTTAAAATCATATGCATTTGTACACAATGGAGTCAAGACAGTCTCTTCAATAAATGGTGTTGGGAAAATTGGACAGATACATGCACAAAAGTGAAACAATTATTCTTTATATAGACCAAATAGATATATGAAATAATATTTAACGCCAATGTGGGCCAATGAGAAAAGAGTTATTTTGCAGTTATTATTTTGATTTTTACTCTAAGTCAGTTTTAGTCATATGTTTTACTTATTTAATTTTATGCTGATTATAATGGCTACATATATAGAATCATGCTTTAAAATGAAAACCCTGATGCAATTTTTAAATTTATTCTAAATAGACTAAGTAACACATCAACTTATTTACAAACTCCCAGGTGCAAGCTTTTATTCCCATTCTTTCTGCATCTGATATAAATCTCCCTGGCCTGCAGAAGGATGCTCAGGGAAAAAGGCTTTCCACAAGGTCTGCTCTATAGTTTGCAGTTTTAGATGTAAAATGAAGATTGAGAGAAGAACGCTTCCTAAAGTTGAAAAACATACTGTAACTTTATACTTGCTTCCAAAGACATCACTCACTTTTACCCTGGGAATATATGAGCTATCTCACCCGACATTATGAAAGACATTGCATGAATATTGACGACAAGCGAGGCTAACTTCATCCCTGCAACACGTCATGTTTCCAAAACCCAGTAAGATATATGCATTCTTTACAAAGGGTCCTTGTAAATAACATCCCCTGCTTTGCCAAGGGCTTCTCTCTCTCCTCTGTGCACATTTGCTGATCGCATCAATGTGAGAGAAACTACAGGCACTGGATGTGGAAGAATGTCCCCCCCAAGGCCATGCAGTGGGGGGAGACAGCTGGTGATTTAGAGCCCCTGACTGGGCAGGAACCTGCTTTAACTTGGGTTTCCAATGGGCATGATGCTCACAGATTCCAGCCTGAGAAAAGGCTGCAATGTCTCATGTTTTCCCCTGTCGAAGTGGCCCCGCCAGGGTGTTCATGTTATGACATCTGTCTAACACGTTTACTGAAAAGACACTGGAAAACCTTTTTAAATACAGGGGCCGAATTAGACAGGGATTAAAGAGATGTGGGCAAATTCTTCACATATTTAATTTTTTAAAAATTATCCTCAATTGGATTCAATCCAAGACACATTTATTAAGCACTGATTGTACTCAAGGACTCATCTTCATGAAACTTTTGAATACTGACTATAAACAAATGAACATCTTTCAATGTGGGATGGTTGATCAAACGATGAATTCATTTATGTCTCAACAAGATAAAATAAGGCTTTTCACAGATGAATTCATTTATGTCTCAACAAGATAAAATAAGGCTTTTCCTGTCACAAATCACTCCAGCAATGGGTTTCCAACAAATCAGTCAGCTATGATCACAGGTATGACCACAGGTACAAAGAATCTTCAGATGTCAAAAACTAATTGCACATATGAGAGTTTCCTTTCTACTAGATAACTTTACAGTGGATGAAGGGTTAACTTTTGACTTTTTACTCTAAGAATCAAATTTTAATTATTACATTTCTTGATATTTTTTGCAGTTAATCTATGTGATTTGTGTATAAATACAGCCATGGATGCATTTGACCAAGAGTTATAGTTAGAATGGTTATGAAAGAGTTGTAAACTTATAGATACAACTGGAATGTTTTCTAATTGAATTGAGAACTTCATGGAGGAAAAATTTTTTGAGTAAAATATCTAAAAACTTTGAATCAAATAAGATAGTAAGCAAATGTTTCACTTGCTGTTCATTTTCTTTCCTTTTTCCAATCTTCCTTCCCCTTTTAAATTTGAAATCCTTTGAAAATAGCTAACACTTAAATGTTAAATTATTTTTTTATATTTTTTTTATTGATTTTTCACAGAGAGAAAGAGAGATAGAAAGTCAGAAACATCGATGAGAGAGAAACATCGATCAGCTGCCTCTTGCACACCCCCTCCTGGGGATGTGCCCGCAGCCACGGTACATGCCCTTGACCAGAATCAATCATGGGACCTTTCAGTCCGCAGGCCGATGCTCTATCCACTGAGCCAAACCGGCTTCGGCAAATGTTAAATTATTTTTATTGTATAGAAGGGGATTTCAGAAAAATTTAGTTTACAAATATAGTTTGCACAGTTCTGCTGTCCATTATTTCTCAAATTTGCTTTCCTTTATATATTTTTTCTTTCCAAAGCTTTAGCAGATAAAGTATCTAGAAGCAGACCTAATTGGAAATAAGTGAACTCATAGTTATATCTGCTATTCCTGTCATACCTCCGTAAGCTGCCAGAATATTCTATAAATGGCCACAGATAACCAGTTTAGTGGGCTTACCTCACCGCACAGAACATAAATCATCGCTGATTTAACTCAGTAATTTCGCCTTTGAATTCAGGACTCAGTATACACACATATACATACACTTTATATCCTCTGGAATTTAAAAGAACAGTGTTTAATAACACTTGAATGTCGCATGATTAGTCTTTAAAGTGGATTTTGGTCCTATCTTCCACATTAACATTGAGAACCATTTCTGTGTATTTTTTCCACATTTAGAAATATCAAGAAGGTGCAATGTTGTGGGGGACAGTACTGATTTAACAGATAGGCATAATCTGTTTGATTTAGCTGAAGTAAGAGGTACTTCAGTTGAAGGATAATAAATGTCCCCTTGTTTTCTGAAATCTATCTGTAGCATCACGTATAACTTTAACCTCATGAGAAAGAATGACTGTCTGGCACATTAACCCAGAAAGCTGCACTACCTTTCTTTGAGAGCAGGTAACAGTGTTGTTGTCCAGGGGAACTAAGCAAGCTCTTGAAAAGACAAACCCCAAAGAAGGGGGTGAAGATGAGGAGAACTGCATGCTTGCTGTACTACAGCTGCAGGTTGTGTCTGTCCCACAGGCACAAGAGATGAATAAAAACAAAACAGTGAACAGATGTGAAAATATAAAGAAATCCACACATAAACTGATGAACAAAAATAGATCCAGCCATAAGAACATCAAACAGACCATCAAACCTCAGAGGGAAGGCAAGGGACGATGGGAGCTGGGAAGGGGGGGAGATGGTGTAAGAGATCAACCAAAGAACTTGTATGCATATAAGCATATCCAATGGACACAGATAATGGGGCAGGGGGGGAGATGAAGGCCTGGGGTAGCCAGGGGTGGGCTAGGAGAGGACAATGAGGGATAAAGGGGACATATGTAATACTTTCAACAATAAGAATTTTTTAAAAATGAAGTACAAATTAGCAGGTACAGAATAGTCATGGGGTTGTAAAGTATAGCATAGGAAATATAGTCAATAATATTATAATAGTAATCTATAGTGTTAGATGGCACTAGATTTATTGTAAGCTATATAAATGTCCAATCACTGAGTTATGCACCTGAAACCATACTGTACCTCAACTCTAATTAAAAAATAAAAAAATTATTTTCTTTTTATTTAACCCCAGGAAATCCATAAAAACTACCACAAATATCCATATCATTTCTGCCAGTGCATTGTTTTTGCAGTTGGGAAGTAGTGTTTACATAAAAAGACAGAAAAAACTTAAACTACTTGGAGTATGTAGAACCTTCAGGGTTTTATCCAGATGGTGAATGAGCATAGGTGAAATGAGCTAGGAGCACGAATTCAACAAAAGGACAAATCATAGAAACCTGCGTGAAAGGGCATCTACAAGCTGCTTTGAGCTGGTCCAGCCAGTGGTGGCCACAGACAGGGGCAACTCCAATTTGGAGGAAAGGATTTTTGTTTTCCTCCTGCCTCTCCCCCATGATCCTCTGGGACAAGCCCTGCCTGCTCCTTCCCTGTTAAGAACACAAAGCCCACCTGCTCAGGTGAGGCATTGAGGAGGAGACTTGTGAGATTATGGTCTTGCGTCCACCCTTTTTCCTCTCAAACCCAAATTTGATGGGTTTTAATGGAGGGAAGTGCCCCTTCCCCGGGCTTTTAGGCACAGTGGTTCTCAACCTCCCTAATGCCACGACCCTTTAATACAGTTCCTCATGTTGTGGGGACACCCAACCACAAAATTATTTTCGTTGCTACTTCAGAACTGTAACTTTGCTACTGTTAATTAATCGTAATGTAAATATCTGTGTTTTCCGATGGTCTTAGGCTCTACACTGTACAGTGACCCAATGATCTTAGGTGACCCGGCCAGCAGTTCTCAACCTGTGGGTCACTGTACAGTGCGGAGCCGGAGACCATCGGAAAACACAGATATTTACATTATGATTCATTAACAGTATCAAAATTACAGTTATGAAGTAGCAATGAAAATAATTTTATGGATGGGGATCACTACAACATAAGGAGCTGTGTTAATGGGTTTCAGAATTAGAAAGGTTGAGAACCACTGGTAGGGGATGAAATTCTGACCAGAGAAATCTCCTTGTAAAGTTCTCTGAACAATTATTTCTGTAGAATCAGAAATGCCTTAAAATTTATCAACCATATGGTCACTGGACTTTTTTTTTCTACTGAGTTACCTTTTATAACTCAACTTCTTGGGGTTATTATTAAGTTCTTCCTGAAAACTTTCTCATCATCCTTTAGGTCCTGCTTTACTGCTGCGTTAGGAATTGCATTAAGGACCCTTGAGAGCTTCCTTTTTCACTCAGCAAATATTCCATATTTACCGTTGTAATAAAATGGGCATTTTGCTTTCTAAGAATGAAGCACAGCATACAGACAAAATTACATTGACTCTATTTGTCTTGAATAACGGAAAGTCAAGAAAATTGCCTACTAGCTTGGTAATAGGTCAAAAACAACTAAAATGATGAACTGGGGGGGGGGGGGGTAAGATGTAGCTTCTGTGGTCCCTAGTGAATTAATCTGCTTCCAGATGATTTTTGAACATACACCTATTAAATAAAAATCTCTGCTTGCAGCAATAAATCTCTGCAACTTTTGATCAATGGGATTTGATGATCACAAAGATTGGAGAAAGGCAGTCCAACTCCCTTCACTTTTCCTCAGTGTACTTTGTGTGAAATCACAGCTTTGATGGAAATATTACCTTGACAGTGAAGCGTTTTCTCTTAGGTGGATTCCAAACCATGCCAGTCGAATGAATGAATGCACGCAAAGGGGTTAAGGATGTCACCAACACATATGCTTTAAGAATCACAGATAGATCTTCGGCTCTAAATATGGTCTCTTGTGGAGCAAGGATTGTTGTTTGATCCCTAAAAAATAAAAAATAAAAACTTAAAGTCCCACAATGTAGTGTGAGGATATCATTTGTAAATTATCACAAAACTTTGTACACTCATCTATCCTTTGTTGGACCCCAGCTTTCAGTGTGGGGGTTCCTCAAACAGTTTTACTAGCATCACTCCCAGGGGATATACAGGTACAGATAAAAGGGGTCAAATTAATAAGAGTTCTCCACTCAGGCAGAGTTAATAAAAATATTTTTAAAAGAAAGAAAGGTATGAAAACAATACCTAAAATAAGGTTTAAAGATTTAAAAATTTAAATTAGTCACATATGGAACCATAGTAACAAAAGTGATAAAAATTACAGATTAGGGAACAGTGCAACCCCTGAAATGTTCTGGCTGCCCTTACCAGCCTTTACTTTATCTTTTCCACAATAAGAAAAGATGTTACATTTCTTTCTTTTTTAAAAAATATATTTTATTGATTTTTTATAGAGCAGAAGGGAGAGGGATAGAGAAAGTCAGAAACATCGATGAGAGAGAAACATCGATCAGCTGCCTCCTGCACGCCCCCTACTGGGGATGTGCCCGCAGCCAAGGTATATGCCCTTGACCGGAATCGAACCCAGGACCTTTCAGTCTGCAGTCCGACGCTTTATCCACTGAGCCAAACCGGTTTCGGCAAGATGTTACATTTCTTAACAGTGGACAGCTCACCAAAATATGCCAAAATCCTTTCCCCACTAGTTTGTTTCTGCCTAATAACCCTCGCCACAAATATTCAGGAGTTAAGGGATGAAGCGTCAGGAAAATAGTTTAGTCTAAAAGAAAACATAAGACTAGTTTAATATTTTATGACGAATAACTGTACTTTCATCATAAATGGTACCAAAATGTGTAACTACTTATTTTTCTCTACCACATTTCTATATTCAAAATATCTAAGCAAAAAATACATACGATTCTTCAATGAACACTATTAACTTTGTAAATACTACTTACTCATAAAATTAGACAGGGAAACTATTTTGTGTATAGGTAAGATTATTAAGGTATCTCAATTTATCTGCTTTATAAGTCACTCTTCTAGAAGTAATACGGCACTCTAAGTTGCGCTCTTAGACCCTGAAAGCCATAAAAAAATAACTATGAAAACATCTCAATCAGCCACACTCACAGGCTAAGGCAATGTCATTTGAGCATAAAATGCAAGTTAAAATTTTATAGTTTCACATTTTCAAGCTTTTAAATCCAACTTACATTAATGTAGCTTCCTAAATAAGAGTTCTGTTTACCCAAATGTTTTATTCTGTGTCAGGAAAGGTTTTAATTACTCTAGAAGAAAATCAATGATGGCTTTCTTTTACTGGCTAGTGTTGCTCAGTGGTTGAGCATTGACCTATGTATGAACCAGGAGGTCACAGTTCAACTCCAGGTTAGGGCACAGACCCAGGTTTCCGGCTTGGTCCCCGGTAGGGGGTATGCAGGAGGCAGCCTATCAATGATTGTCTTTCATCACTGATGTTTCTATCTCTCTCCCTCTTTCTTCCCCTCTGAAATCAATACACAACACACACACACACACACACACACACACACACACACACACACATATATATATATATATATATATATATATATATATATATATAAAACGATAACCAACAAATTATATAACAAACCTAATAATTCAAACATACAAAACCCCCTAGATCTGTTCATTGCTTTTCTCTTGCTAGTGGTCTCCTAAAAATGAACATTGGCCATAACATCTCACATGATTAACTTACAGCTGGTCACGGCCCCAGGCCCCTGGTTTCCACATATGCGGCCTCATGGTTTTTAAAAGATGACTCCAAGAACGCAGCTCGAATAGTCTGCTCTGGTCCAAACACACAGAGGAGCTCACCGGAAGTTTCAGTTCTAAAAAAGATTCAAAAGAGCAAAACAGTCATTCTATTGCTTTCTTTTAGAATGGCTTCCATAGTAGAATCTGTATTAAACTATCTTTCTTATGTAGTACTAGAGGCCAGGAGGATGAAATTCATGCATGGGGGGCAGGGGATATCCCTCAGCCCAGCCTGCAACCTCTCCAATCTGGGACCCCTTGAGGGATGACTGACTGCCCATTTAGGCCCGATCCCAGTAAGATCGGGCCTAAATGGGCAGTCGGACATCGGTCTCACTATCCAGGACTGCTGGCTCCAAACTGTTCACCTGCCTGCCTCTGTGATTGCCCCTAACTGCTTCTACCTGCCAGCCTGATAACCTGCTAACCACTACCCTGCCAGCCTAATTGATGTCTAACTGCTCCCCTGCCAGCCTGTTTGCCCTCAACTTCCCTCCTCTGCCGGCCTGGTTTCCCCTAACTGCCTTCCCCTGCAGGCTTGATAGTCCCCAACTGCCCTTCCTTGCAGGCCTGCTCCTTCCCAACTGCCCTCCCCTGCTGGCCGGATCACCCACAACTGCCCTCCCTTGCAGACCTGGAACCTCCCAACGGCCCTCCCCTGCTGGCCATCTTGTGGTGGCCATCTTGTGTCCACATGGGGGCAGGATCTTTGACCACATGGGGGCAGCCCTCTTGTGTGTTGGAGTGATGGTCAATCTGCGTGTTACTCTTTTATTGGATAGGATAGAGGTCTGGTGCATGAGTGGGTGCCAGCTGATTTTCCCTGAAGGGTGTCCCAGATCAGGGTGGGGGTTCTCTTGAGACATGGGGCAGCCTGGGGGAGGGGCCTATGGTGGTTTGAAGGCTGGTCATGTCCCCCAGCAACCCAAGCAGAGGCCCTGGGATCTGTGATTAATTTATATTCTACAATTGAAACTTTGTAGCCTGGAGTGGAGCCAAGCCTTCTGCTCACTCTGTGGCGGCAACCATTTCCGTTTAAACTCTAAAAGTAAAACTTTGTAGCCTAGGGTGGAGGCCTAGGTGCTAGGGCTACAGAAGCTTGGCTTCCTTCATTGCCCAGGCAACCCTAGCCTCTGCTCTCTCCAGCTCCGTGGCTGCTGCCATTTCTGTTGGGATATATCTTCTATAATTAAAACTTTGTAGCATTGAGTGGAGGTTTAGGCTGGCAAGGGCAGGCGGAAACCTTGGCTTCCTCCACTGTCAGGGAAATCTAAGCCTCCCTCCTGCTCTCAGTGGCCACAGCCATCTTGGTTGGGTTTTATTTGCATAATTTGCTCCTGATTGGCTGATGGGCATGGCTGTGGGCGTGACCTGATAGGAGGTATGGTCAGTTTGCATATTACTCTTTTATAAGATGTTCTCCTTCCAAAGACTAGGAAGACAAGTGTAATGACTGATTTCAAATTTTCTTGTGCAGAAGTGGAGGTAGATATGATGTTTCCCACTGTCTTGAACAAAGTAGACCTATCTGCCACCAGATGAGAGACTCTGTGTGAGAAGGTACCCGAAGGAGCTGACTTTGTTTGCAATGATACTATTAACATAGACAACTTGAGTTGATTTTCCAACAATACAATCCTTTGTTTGCTAGAGTTTGTCATGCTTCATGACCTAACAACAGTGCTTTATTATTTTGTAAAGTATTATTTACTGGGTTTTTGCATTATATAAAAGTAAAGACCAATAGCAGTAACTTACTTCAAACCACTCATATTGATATTTTTAAAAAATAGATGTATATAATTTTTTAAAAATTAAATTGTACAAAAAGCTATCAAATGGGAAAAAAAGGTATACAGCAATCCACCCCCAGCTATGACCTCTCTCCTTTAAGCCAAAGTCAAAGCTTACATATTTAATTTACCATCTAGATAAGCAGAAAATCAGTAAGATGCACATGATTCTTTGATATGTAAATTGACATAAATATCAATGTATTATATAAATCTATACATGTAGATACAGATAGTCCCTGACTTACAATTTTTCAACTTTACGGTGATACAAAAATAATAGGTATTCAGTAGAAACCATACCTCAAATTTTGAAAGTTGATGTTTTTCTGGGTTAGAGATAGGTGGTACATACAAATACTGTCTCATGATGCTGGGCAGTGGCAGCTCCCTGCAGCTCCAAGTCAGCCCCACCATCACTAGACTCTAAACAACCAATACTCCACAGTGGATTCATTGTTAGATGATTTTGCCCAACTGTAAGTGTTCAAAGCATGTTTAAAGTAGGCTAGGCTAAGCTATGATGTTCAGTAGTTTAGATGTATTAAATACATATTCAACTTATGATGGGTTTATCAGGAACTAACCACATCTGAAGTCGAGGCGCATCTATATTTCTGCTTTGTAACTTATCCAAAAGAGACATTACAATGTTCTGTCTGGCTTATTTACCTACTAATCCACCCTGGAGTCCGTCCCATATCACCAAATACAAAATCATCTTATACTTTTTATTGACTTAAAGTGTTTCATTAAATGAATATACATTTAATTTAACCATCCCCTTCTTTGTTGTATATTTAGATTATTTTGTAACATTCCACTTTTACTATTTCAAAAATGCTACAATGAATGCTGTTACACATGTGTTGTAGTGTACTTTCACAAGTTTATCTAGGGGCAATTCTAATCTGCATGCATAATCGCCAGGTCAATGGGTAAATGCATTGTAAATGTGATAGACATTACTAAATGGGCTTCCAAAAAGGTTGCCCCAATTCCCACTGTCTTCAATAGCATATGAGAGTTGTTACCTTACTGCTGGGTCACAAGGCTTTATATTTAAATTAAACAATTTATCTAGCTCTCAAAATGGAACAAAGCCTTTAAATTACTTTCCCCCTGTGCATGCTTCATCAATACTAACATAGTTTAATTTAAAACACTTCACACTCTTAAGTAAAAGTCAGCAGAAGTCAAGCTGTTCAATGCATTCTCATATCTCATTACTGAGTACAGTATGATCTTTCTCAAAGCTGATAGCCTATTTATAAGGCTGCCCTATTAATGATGTTCTAACACATCTTAATAAAAGAAATACCCAAATTGCTTGTTTCTGGAGGTGACAGATGAAGAGTCATTAAGGTAATTTCTTTCTTAGGAATCAGATTTTATAAAGTTGAAGTGTTTATATAATCCTTGAGGTTTTTAGTAAGAAAGTGTGTGTGTGTGTGTGTGTGTGTGTGTGTGTGTGTGTGTGTTTCTCACCAGACTTAATTTTTTAGATTAAATTTACAGGAAGAAGATACATGTTCTTCTTTTCACCACTAAATAGTCATTTTTTTAAAGAATTTATTACTAGGAAAAATTTTGTCTCTCCCAAAACATTAATTTATTACCTTCTTTATATAATAAGAGAACAGTGTAATTTACTCTGCTTTCCCTTTACATTTTCTGCCAAGAAGCAAAGCACTGATTAGAAGCCCAAACAGAACTGACCTTATAGAAAGACCTATTAAGTCTTTCATTGAGGTGGTAGCTCATTAATTTTGAGGAAATAGTAAGTAAATATGTCAGAATAGTAAACAACTTTATGTCCTTTTTTTTAGTTCAACTAGAGAACCCTATGCCATGTAATTAAAGGAATCCTTTATAAGAATTGCAAAGAATAGCCGAGACTGGTTTGGCTTAGTGGATAGAGCGTCGGACTGCGGACTGAAGGGTCCCAGATTCGATTCCGGTCAAGGGCATGTACCTTGGCTGCGGGCACATCCCCAGTAGGGGGCATGCAAGAGGCAGCTGATCGATGTTTCTCTCTCTCATAGATGTTTCTGACTTTCTATCCCTCTCCCTTCCGCTCTGTAAAAAATCAATAAGATACATTTAAAAAATAAAAATAAAGAAAGAAAGAAAGAAAGAAAGAATTGCAAAGAATATTTCAGATTTTCCACAGCAGCAATACAGCTATTGGAACTGTGGTTGAACAATGGAGCTAAATCTTGATTAAAGTAGTTTTTACCCTTTGTGTGTATATTTATACACACATATATACTATAGATATTTTTTCTTGACATTATATTATTCCAGGTTTGAAAATTACTTTTAATGATTCTAAACAAACAAACAAATAAAAATCTGTGGTTACTGTACATGTCACCTTACATCTAAAAGCATTCCCATTTCCCTTGATTACAGACAAAAATTTAAAAATACACTTTATTAAGACCTTTAAAAAGCTGAAACTGTACTTTATGGAGCTTTTATAAATAGTTATGGAAACTTTAAATACCGTAGGTTCTTATTTCACTGAGGCAAAGTTTTGCCAGCAGTCACCATTCCTTATAGCTCTCATTTGGCATATCTATCAAGGGCTCTTTCAAGAAACCAGTCCAATCCACTTGTCTGAATACCCCCTCCCTTGGATATATACAAAGAGCCTAGAAATCTATAAATAATGCCAAAGCTAGCTTTTCTTTTTTGGAAAGAATTGGGGAGAAGAGTTTCTTTCTTTTTTTCATGTTTATGAAATAACAGTGATAATACCAGTTTATTTAAAGATTAATGTTTTCAAAACACCTTGTACCTGAAATTGTACCATATCCTGTATTAAAATATGCAATTTCCACTAAAAACACATCTTAGCTTCTGACTAATGAAAGTTCTTTTTTTTTCTTTATTGATTAAGGTATTACATATGTATCCTTATCCCCCATTGCCCTCCAGCCCTTCACTCACCCCCTTACCCCCTCCACCCCCTCATCCCACCCCAGTGTCTGTGTCCACTGGTTAGGCTTATATTCATGCATACAAGTCCTTTGGTTGATCTTTACCCCTTGCCCCCAACCTCCTCCAGCTTCCCTCTGAGGGTTGACAGTCTGATCAATGCTGTTCGTCTCTGGATCTGTTTTGTTCATCAGTTTATGCTGTTCATTATATTCCACAAATGAGTGAGATCGTTGATATTTATCTTTCTCTGACTGGCTTATTTCACTTAGCATAATGTTATCCAGTTCCATCCATGCTTTGCAAATGGTAAAAATTCCATGAGTTTTTATGATACAAGCAGTCTTCAAATGGCCTTCTAACTCATTAACACATGTTTATTAATTTTTTTCAGAAAGTAATTAAATAAAGAGGGCTAACATGTGTCTTTAGAATTTTCCTATGCCATAATATGTGGACTGAATGGATGTAAACTTTTATTTATTGACTACTCCGCTTATTTTAAAAAGCTCTGAAGCCTATAACTTTATCATTTACCCAGAATAAAAATAAACAATAGGTTAGGGACATCTGAAGACTGCTTTTAATATGCCTTCCAATGTCTGGCTGGCCAGGCATTGAGGGTCTACTGACTATGGTGAAATTTTATGAAAAGAAAGATTAAACCAGAACCACAGAACCAGGTTTTCAGTTTGATTCTTAACAACCAGTGCTTAATGGGCATGCGACTTTGTCAAGGAGTCTTCTAGACTCCAGTGTGTAATTCACATTAATTTTCCAAATCTCCCACATCACTAAACAAAATTCTTATATAAAAGAAGTACTCAGCAAGTGCTTGTTCTAGCAAACCAGAGTGCAGCTAAAGATATTCACATGTATTAAAATATTTATTTGGTTATTTATTTTTTCCTTTCTATGTGACATATTATTATGTACATCACAGACAAAGACTAAAACTGCAAAAATTAGCTTGTACTAGCAAAGATTAGCTGCCAAATTTCTATTGTATTAGATTTACTCTTGTCCCAAAGTTAATAATTAATAGGAAAGAAATAGTAAAAATATAATTATATTTCACAAATATCTGAGTATTGTCTTGAATTTAGTATTAGAAAACTAAACTTAGCCAGCATTTTCTTATTTCAAAACTTCCAGAGGGAGAGAAGGCGAAAATGGTGGCCAAATAGGCAGAGCTGTCATGCACTTCATACTCAGTGGGCAAAAACTAAAACCATTTCCCCCAAGAACAGGAACAAGACAGGATGTCTGCTTTCACCACTCTTATTCAGCGTAGTACTAGAAGTCCTAGGCACAGGGATCAGACAAGAAGAAAAAAAAGGTATCTGAATTGGAAAGGAGAAAGTAAAACTGTCATTATTCGCAGATGACATGTTATTATACATAGGAAACACTGAAGAGTCTATTAAAAAAAAACTACCAGATTTAATAAATAAATTCAGCAATGTAGCAGGATACAAAATTAACATAGAGACATCTATGGCATTTTTATAAACTAATAATGAACTCTCAGAAAGAGAAAAAGTAATCCCATATACCACTGCAACAAAGAAATTAAGATACTTAGGAATAAACTTAATCAAGGATGCAAAAGACTTGTACTCAGAAAACTATAGGACATGGAAAAAAAGAGATAAAGAAGACATAAACAAGTGGAAGCATGTTCTGTGTTCATGGATTAGTACAATCAACATCATCAAAATGTCCATACTACCCAAGCAATCTATAGATTCAGTGCAATCCCTATTAAAATACCAATGGCATATTTCACAAATCTAAAACAAACACTCCAAAAATGTATATGGAACAAAAAAGACCCCAAATAGCCTCAGCAATCTTGAGGAATCATAATATCAGATATCAAGTTATACTTCAAAGCCACTATACTCAAAACAGCCTAGTACTGGCCCAAGAACAGGCATATAGGTCAATGGAACAGACCCCAGGGATCAACCCATGTCATTATGCTCAATTAATATTTGACAAAGGACAAAAGAGCATACAATGGAGTAAAAACAGTCTTCATAGATGGTGTTGGGAAAAATGAACAGGTACATACAAAAAAATGAAAATAGACCATCAACTTATACCATATACAAGAATAAACTCAAAGTGGATAAAAGACTTAAATGTAAGTCATAAAACCATAAAAATCTTAGAAGAAACCATAGGCAGCAAAATTTCAGACATCTTTCATAACAATATGTTTACTGATACATTTCCTAGGGCAGTGGTCAATAAACTCATTAGTCAACAGAGCCAAATATCAATAGTACAATGATTGAAATTTCTTTTGAGAGCCAAATTTTTAAAACTTAAACTTGTTCTAATGCCACTTCTTCAAAATAGACTTGCCCAGGCCGTGGTATTTTGTGGAAGCGCCACACTTAAGGGGCCAAAAAGCCGCATGTGGCTTCAGAGCCATGGTTTGCTGACCACTGTCCTAGGGCAATGGAAACTATGTAGAAAATAAACACATGGGCCTACATCAAAAGAAACCATCAACAAAATGAAAAGAGAGCCAACTGCATTGGAGAACATATTTTCCAATGATACAATTTATAAAGAGATAATTTCCAAAACATATAAGGAACTCATACAACTTGACAAAAGGAAGATAATCCAATTTTAAAAATGGGCAAAAGTTTTCAATAAATACTTCTCCAAAGTGGACATACAGAAGACCAAGAGACATGAAAAAATGCTCAAAGTCACTAAATGTCAGAGAGATGAAAATTAAAATGACAATGAGCTATTATCAACAAATCAACCAAACGTCAAGTGTTGGTGAAGTTGTGAAGAAAAGGGAACCCTAGGGCACTGCTGGTGGGAATGTAGATTGATGCAGCCACTGTGCAAAACAGTATGAAGTTTCCTCAAAAAATTAAATATGGAACTAGCATTTGACCTAGGGATTCAACTTCTAGGAATATGTCCTAAGAAACCAGAAACACCCATTAGAAAGAATATATGCATCCCTCTGCTCAGAGCAGTGCTATTTATAATATCTAAGATTTGGAAACAGCCCAAGTGCCCATCAGCAGATGAATGGATAAAAAAGCTGTGGTACATCTATACATTAAAATGCTATGCAGATGTAAAAATAAGAAGGACCTCTTACCCTTTGAGACAGGAGGGAGGGACCTGGAGAGTATTATGCTAAGCAAAACAAGCCCATCAGAGAAAGGTAAGTATCACACAATCTCACTCATATGTGGAATCTAATGAACAAAATAAACTGATGATTAAAAATAGACCCAGATATATAGAAGTATCGAACAGACTGAGGACTCCAGAAGGAAGGTGGGAGTGCAGGGCTATGTGTGGAGTGATTAAAAAGGAAATTTGAATACATATATCCATAGCCCATGGACACAGAAAATAGTTTGGTGAAGGCCTGGGAATGGTGGGTGCAGGGTGGAGGGGGTCAATGAAAAAAAACAAACAAACAAATAAACAAAGGGGACATCTATAATACTTTCAACAATAAAGAAAAAAAGAAGAAAATATTAATAGGTCTGTAGTGATTTTCTGTGTTAGCTGCTGTAATCATTATAATCATGAAATAATGATGAACATCTTTAACAGTAAAAAAAAATCAACAATAACAAAAAACCTTCCAGTGAAACTAAAGGCCTTATTTAATTATTAACAATTAGTTTTGAGATTAGAAATATAATGAATACTATCTGGAGTTATTGTTCTTCTTGCCTGAGAGCATTTGCAAGTCATAGTCCTTAGCCTGCAGGAAAGAACTATAGCAAATATCTACACTAACAAGAGAAAAAGATGCAAATTGACCATACCTTCAGAATACCCACCAGCCAATCAGGAGTGGGTATGCAAATTAACCCAACAAAGATGGTGGGTTGATTTGCATATACAGGTGCAGAGTGGCTGGGGTGGGGAAGGATGCTGACGTCATCACCATGCTGACGATGCAGGCATTCTGTACCACCCCAGCTGCATAGGGCCTCTGGGCAGCGTGGTGGGCAAGGCCAGAGTGGAAAGAGGCGGTTCTGGGGCTGGAGTAGAAAGGCGGTGCCAGCAGCCAGGGAAAGGAAGGCCCATTCTTGCATGACTCTTCATGCATCGGACTTCTAGTACATTATTATGTACATAAATGGAAGTCATAGCCAAGAAATAATTCTGTCAGGGCCTTGGGAGAAAATAGATGAAGGCTAGAATCAAAGGGGTAACTGAAGACACTGCTAACCAAGACACTTAGCAAGAGCCATTTAAAGATGGGACAATTAAACACTACACAGGGGAAGAGTTAAAGATAAGCAGCAATAGGTAGTACAGCTCTTCATGTCTCACATATGGAAGCTCTCATCACCCCTGGTCCAGAGGGAGATGATTGCAAAACCAGGCAAAAAGGCATAGCTGTGGGAGAGAGCACCACGCAGAAGCTATGGCAACAAGTAGAGGAGCACATTCATCTCCAAGCCAGCGCCCACCGGGGAAGAAGCCAAGGAAATATGCTCCAAAGTTCTCTCCATCTGAGCTCTGAGCTCCTGCCAGAAGTCAGGGGGTCAGGGCCCTGTTGATGCAGGCTGTGTGGGACAGCTTTCTGGGGAACAGCCGAGGGTGCATTTGCAGGGGCAAATGAAGAAGGCCCTGGATTGTAGTTGGAAAAGAATAAATTTTAATGCCAATCTTCTCCTTTTTCTCACTCAAATAACTAGAGATATGTGCAGTGCTCATAGAAAAGGAGGACTGACATGAAAAACTGAGGAAGCCCAGCGCAGAGCAGTTTTACTAGAGTTGCATGTGAACATTTTTGTTCACAGTCTGGGAAATGAGTGTGACATGGGCAAGGTTGGTTTTCACTGGGCATAACCAGTGGTGTCTGTTCCAGTGGCATCATATGCTCTGGCTATGGCAGGATGCTGCAATGACACCGAGGCAGCTCCCACGATGAGGCAGAGATGGACACCCCGTGATGAACTTCCTAAGGCCAAAGGGCCCTGGAACCCAGCATGAGCACAGGAACCAGGTAGAGGTCTCCAGCAGACAGCCAAGGGAGGACCAAGCAAAGTGAGCCTGGGTCTGAGGAGGCGTGGGTGGAACCAATAAAGACACATGTTCATACTGGCCCAGCATATTGGCATAGAGTTGCTACTACATTTTTTCTTCAATCCTATTTTACAAATGGTATCCCAAATAACAATTATTTTTAAAACTTTAACTCCTGTTTATTAATAGATTTCTATTCATGGAGGTGACTATAAATCTTAAGTATCTTTAGCTAGAAATTGAGGTTAATAATAACAGTAATAACAAGAAGAACCTACCTCATGTGGATTCTGACAGAACAAAATATCAAATTTCCTTTAAAGTGCTTTGCATAGCTTTTCGCATATACTGAACACTCAAAAATGTTAAATAGCCACCAGTAGTATTCATGGAGTATAATCTTACAACTTTAGAAACTTCAAAGTATAACCCCTTTAATCATCCTTTTAAATTTTTTTAGCACCAAGGGCTTCTTACCACTGTTGGTTATCAAAGAAAGGCTCATCTATTAAACGCTCTTCTATGTGATTCTTAAACATCTGACAGTTGGCATTAGTCTCTTAAGAACAAATCGGGAAGTATGTGGAGTAAACACAGATGTTGTGTGGACCAAAATAAAGCACAGCATCTTTACTATAAGTGACCTCTAAAGATACCCTCTGTTTTCAGTGACTAACATTTAGCAGTGCTGTATCTCAGCAAAACAGTTCGTTTCTGGTTCTGTTTCACTCTTAAAGGACTTTTGTATTAGTGCTATTTCTACAGATGGAGTAAGCCTGAGACCAACCCAGTTAGTGCAATATTTAAGTCTGTTCTCTGTTTTGCTCAGGGAAAGACTTTTTTGTAAACAACCAACACAAATTTAAACAGAACTGGTTCTTATTTGACAGACTTATGACACACAGACAAGATTCCCTGGACTCTTTCAGATCTTTACTTGAACTTAAATGATGTAATCTGTATCTATATACTCCAAAAACATCAAGTCTTTAATAACTTTTTACTTTCATTTTATGCAAGTAGCATTGGACAGAGTAACTTTGAAAAAATGGATACACCAAAGGTTTACAGGCACTATTAATACATAGTTCTAGCCTTATGCCAGGGAACTCAAAATTCCTTCTTCAAGATCTGACATTATTACCTAAGTAGCTGTGATACCAATAGTTTATTATGTATAGTTTGAGAATATTATTCATATGCTATTAACGTATAAGGGTGCATCAAAACACAAATAAAAACAGCATAGGATTAATATAGTACTTTGGGGGGGATAATAACTTACACTTTATATTACAGAAAATGAGATGAATTCCATGTCCTAATATAAGTGGAAACACAGTTTGACACATAAAAAAGGACCAGATCAATGACTTAGCAGTCTGCTTTAAACAGGTAATCATTGTATAAAATTTCCACCAACTAACCATCCAATCAATCAAATGCTTTTTGAGCACTCAGAAAATGCAAAGCCATAGCACTCTCCATTCTGTTCTTTTTCAGTGGATGTGTCAAAATCATGCGGTTCTACACAAACAATTTTCCTCATGGGCTGCTCTATGTTTTGACCATGACAACATAAGAACCTTGAATTCAGCTCATTTTTTCTGGTAATAAAAGCTATGTCTAGACTACTACTTCAATTTTCTTGCTCCTATGATTTCACTGAAATGACCAAATAGCATGAAAGGTTGTCTTATTACTTTATGGCAGCTTAATTTTGCTTTGACGTTTTTTGCCAAATTTTTCCAGAGGGAAAGAAAGAAAAATAATGCTTGACTACTTCAGCAAAATCAAAGATTAATAATTCAGTATAAATTAATAAGCACCATTAATAACAATTTGGAACACAACCTCCAACAAATATTAATAGAGTGCAACAAATATAATAATAGAATAACTGTCTAGGCCCACCCACCATGAAAATAAATTTATCCTTTTATTAACATTAAAGTTTTCTCTCAGGAACATTTTCTGGAGTAAAACATGAAATATTATTGATGTAATTTACATCAGAATAATTAATGATTAGCAGGGCTCTTAACAGTGATTTGAAATTCTTTTCAAGTATATTGAAGTCAATCCTAAATTAAATGTAAGACACAAACACTAACACAAACACTGCTATCTATAATAAGAGGGTAATATGCCCCCAATTAGACTGGACATCTTCCGGACGTCCTTCCTGACAAAGCCAGGGCCAGAGGGAAGCCAGCCCAAGCCCTGGGTGCTGGGTACCTGCAGGCAGCCCAAGAGAAGCCAGCCCGGGTCCTGGGTGCCCATGGGCCACAGGAAGAGAAGCAGCACAGGTCGCATGTGCCAGCCCGTGGCCAAAGGAGGAAAGCCTAGGTGCCAGGTGCCAGTGCCGGCAGCAGGCAGGGGAAGGAAGGCCTACTCTTGCACGAATTTTTGTGCATCAGGCCTCTAGTTTTAAATAAAACCATACATTAGTATATCTCTCTTTTAGTGGCCACTTTACAGACCCTATTTTTTAGTGTAATAAAGCATACACAGTATTACTATCAATGTACTTCTCTATGTCAATATTATGTACAAATAAATGCATTATATGAACCAAGTACATATTTAAAATATCAAGATTTTTCATAATATCTGACTCTGAAAGTAAGACAAAAATATAAGACATGCAGAAAGTAGAGCCAATTGTCAAAATGAAATCTAATGAGAGACAGTCAAATACCCAGAATTAGCTCAGGAACGTGGACTAGGTCAGAGGAGATTTTTCATTAAGACACTGAACAGGAATATTTCTACAGAAGCATTTTGTCCTCATGTTCTTTCTCCTCAACTGAACAGCAATCGGATTGGAGTCTGTGGAAGCAGGTTTGGCTAAGAGGCATTCTAACACGCAGTCTTCTCTAACGGATGAGGACACAAAGGGCAGGATCAGAAGGCGGGCAGTATCTGACAAGAGGTTCTGAAATGATGTTTCAGTTTTGACCTTAGTTATACAGTGGTATTAATCAGGTATACTTGGCCTATTTTATATCTTGTAAATGACTAAGGAATTAATCAGTTAATTGAGCCAAAGTGGAGGGAGACTTCATAGCTGAAATGCTAAAGAACCCTTGGACTTTAAAGAGGTTAATTAGGTGGTTAAATTTTTTAATTCTTGTCTGGATTTTAAACTTTGATGTTAACGTGTCTTCTCCCAAGTGGAATTTAGGCCAGGACATTCAATTCAAATGATTGTTTTCTACAAGGATATTCTTCATATATTCTTCATACATCTCCCACCATCTGTATTGCCAAGAGGCCATATACACGAATTATTTTTCATGGACTTAATACACTGTGAGTCAGGCTTAGAATTCCTACACCAGCAATCAGCTCTTTGTGTGTCCCTGACTGAACTTCCAGATCTAAGCTGCTACTTAAATGCCTTTAAATAGGTGGATGATGAATAGCAAGTCATTTACATCTTGCTATTTCTTACAGTGCAATGTCTTAGAGTAATTTTGTGGCACTAATAACATCTAGTCATTTCAAATAGTCAGGGCTGTGCAGTCATTGCTTAAAAAATCCCACGAGCTCTGGCATCGCTCAGGTGTCCAAGGTCCTGAGTTAACTGCTTGAAGTCTCTGCTACAATTTGCCTCTGTAGAGCCAGCCAATGGAAGCTGAATTAAAAGGCATGGATTGTAAGCAGAGGAGAGAATTCAAGCTAACTTTCAGGAAATATTGGGGAACAGCGATAAAACAGCAAAGTCTGGGTTTCCTTTCTCCTTTTCCCTCTGAGAAAGAATGATACATGCTTATTTGGAAACCAAGTCATTGTTATGTTGTTTGAATGACAGGAAGAGATAAATTGATTTTTAATTTCCATAAATGAGTTGGAGAGAAGAGACCAACAAGGAGAGGGTTTGTAACAGATGGTGTTCTGTTGAGCGAGAGGTGAGTGCTTAAGAAGAGGGTTGTAAATGTCATTTGGCAGAAATGTCATCGTGTGTTGAAAAAGGCTAGTTGCCCTATTGATAACATTTTGTCTCCAACCTGCCTTCCCTAAAAACAAAACAAACAAAAAACTATTAAAATTTTAAAATACTTCTCCAGGCTTTTGGAATAAGACTTGTGGGAGCGGGTGTTTTAATTTGTTTATCTGTTTGCTTAATACATCATAGTGCTCAAGATTCTCTCAAAGGGGCGACTTTTGCCCAAGTCCCTTGCCACACTGGACTCAGTCCCCTGACGGGGAGGTCAGGTCCAGTTGCCCAAGTTGGCATCTCCGGCTCTCGGCTCTTCGCAGTGAGGAAAGGGTTGGGGTGGGAGCACTGGCAGCCAAAGTCCGGTTTAAAGAAAAAGTACATGAAGTTTCCATTAGGAGAAAAGCTGAACTCAAGAGTGTTCATTCAATTTCATGGATCCAGAGTGAAAAGTGACAGAAGTTCACGGCCACTGTTATCCATCAAATGATTTGCAATTCAGGTTTTCAGCACTGTGCTTCAAAACTGCTCACCGAATCACCCACTTGCCACAGCCGCTGGTGGCTCAGAGAATGCTGCTCTTCACTCAGCATTTTCTTGGATATCCCAACTCAGGCTTTTATTTACCAAATCGCTTAAAACACTCACAATATCTATCAATCCCAGGAGCTTCAGTTGACAGGAGAACACAGTTTCTGACTGGACATTTCAAAATAGGCATGAGACTCTAATGTTTTGTTATGAGTTTTGCTTTCCCCCATGAGCCATATTCTATCTACTTAAGGGCTTTTCAGCCACCAATGGCTGAAAATGATTCAAAAGCGTTTAAGTAGTAAAATATCCTATTAAAAACTACCCAATAGGTAAAATTTCCCTTAATTGAAAATGCAGAAACACCTGCACATTGCTCATTTTGCTCTTGGCAAAATCTACAGGTGTAGATTTACCGATAAACCATGTAACTGGAAAATTTTAAATATCACTTTGTGGGTGGTACCTTTGCTTTTTATAGCCCACGATGAATATAGTTTAAAGTTGTTTGTTTTAAATGACACAATCTCTTCTAAAATTGGCCATTGACTGAGCAACTACATAAGACTGAGAGAAGGAATCTAGAAATAGAAATATTTTAAAATACCGAACTGAAAAAGATAATTTAGGCATAACCAGTTTACTTGACCTTGTAATCTTTATCCTTTTCTTCTTAATTATGTATTCAGAATTTAAGGAAACTTCCTGTCTGTGCAATATTTGGAATGCAAGAATATAGTTATGGCTTTTTCTATTTCAAGGATAAATACATATTTCTATACCTTGTTCAAGAGCTATACTTCAGGTCCAGTTGTGACAGTCTTAGAACTAACCAATACTAAGCATCACCATCACCACACTCAGGACTGTGGGTTGCAGGCTCTGAGTGAAGCCTTGCTTCAAGTGCTTTAAGTGTTAACTCACTCTCCCATCCGAGCAATCCTAGGAGACAGTCACATCGCCCCTACATTTCAGACAGAAAAGTAAAGCACAGAGAAGGTAAGAAACCTGCCCAGGGACACTGAGCTATTGAAGGCCAATATGGGACTCCCACATATGCAGCCCAGCCAGAGGTGCACCCAGCCGCTATCCAACAGCAATGTGCAAATAGGTCAAAGCAATTACTCCTGCAAACCATTTTCAAGAGTCATTAATTCACAGAAATTATATAATTTGGTTCTACTTACATTTATAACCCATCTCCCCAGAGTGTTCTTTATAAACCAGTGGATTCTAAAAATCCTCCCATGAAAGTCAGAAGAGCGGCTTCAGAATGCCAAGACAACTGATTCTTGGCCCTTTCAAGTGCTCCAGTGTGGTCACGATCATTCTAGCCGCCCAGACTTGAGGTTGCTGGCTACACCCACATCTGAGTCACCCATCCCAGCACAGGGCTACAGTGTGAAGTTTGTCATGGTAAATTTTCTACTTTGCTTAGAAAAGATTGCAGCTGGTTTGAGGAACTGAACCTGGAGTGGGCGTATCAGAAAGGAGTAACAGAAGAAAGATGAAAACAGAGTGGCAGTAAGCACTGAGCACCTGAGTTCCGACTGCCCACGGCTGGCACTCTTTTCTACCCTTGAATTCCTGATCAATAGACAAAAACAAAATGAAACAGGGTCTGTTCGTAGCAAATCACTTAACATCTGCTTATATGGAAATAGTATAGTAAATAAGAAATTATAAGGATTATTTTAATTCATTAGAGAACAATAAAAATAATTTTAAAAGTTCAATGTCACTAGGCCCAGGCATTAGGCTTTCTTAAATAGCTCCTTTCTTTTCTATATATATTACTGGCCTGGTGCACAAAATTCAGGCACTGGGGGGGTATCCCTCAGCCCAACCTGCCCCCTCTCACATACTGGGAGCCCTCATTGGTGGGAGGCGACCCAGCGATCAGAGAAAGGCAACAGCCCGTCCCACCTCTGCTGCTGCCACTGCCAGCAGCATAAACCTCAGCCATCCCTGGTTACCTGCACCTTGGGCTGGCCCTGGGCGGCCAGATAGCTGCCATCTGAGGCTTGCCTGCACCTCAGGCCAGCCCTGGGTGGCTGGGAAGCCACCATATGAGGCTTGCCTGTGCCTTGGGCTGGCCTTGGGCAGCTGGGGGGCTGAGGGGACTAGGAGACTCTGGAGGCAGGCATGTGGAGCTCAGGGGACTGGATGCCACCATCTTGTGGCTGTGGGCACCACCATCTTTGAGGGCATGGCAGTCAGCATATTCCCTCCTAATTGGCTGTGGGAGCTGCCATCTTTGCAATGGTGTGAGGATCAATTAGCACATTCTCTCTTTACTAGATAGAATAGCTAATATGCAAAGTGCTTCTGCAGGAGTTCAATTGCTCACCATGACATGTGCTGACCACCAGAGGGTGGCACGGAATGAAGAAAGGCCCTGATAGGCAGCTGGCAGCTGGCAGCCAGGGAAAGAAGGCCCCGGCAGGCAGCCTGAAGGCCCTGGCCAGGCCTAGGGACCTTACTTATGCATGAATTTCATGCACCAGGCCTCTAGTTTTCTTATAAGATAATATTAAAATACAGCATAATGGTATATAGTATAGTACTTCAGCTATGGATTTGCTTCTCTCTATCTGTATAGGCCAGAGGATCTCAGAGCTTCTATTTCTATATCTAAGAAGGCATGACAGTATCTGCCCATTGATGGTAATACAGAATTAAAGAATAAGTTTGTAAATGATTGACACAGTGTCTGACATATAAAAAGTAAAAGTTAACATGAGCTCTAGTCATTATTTTAGGGTAATTCATCTATAAAATAACACTGTAGTATAAGTCAAGAAATTCTATGATAATTACACAAGAAACCCCCAAACTAGTACTCATCTGTTTGATGACGATCTATGCACTCAACCTCTAACTCTAGGCAATGCTTGCCTATCTCTTTCCATATCAGAATGACTCCAACAAGAACAATATTGTGGTGACAGTTTTATGACAACATATTAAACTGAAAACCTCATTCAATTTTTTTCCAAGTCAATTCATGGATATTTGATTCATTTAGAAATAATACCTTACATATTATTTTATATATTTATAATACATATTCTTTTAGAAAGCATTTTCATGACAACTCTCTGAGCAAAGGATAATCAGTACAATTGTTCATATTTTGCAAGTCTAGAAAAGAAGCATAGCTTACATACTTTCCCTAGAGTTAGTGGCTGGGTGAAACTAGAATTTTGGTTTCTCATATCCGGGCCATCGTAAGATTACTCACTTCTGCCTTCACTCTGTGGAAAGGTAGATTTCTTTTAAAGTCTTTCATTAGAAATCTTAGCACATACTTTCTTACAGTGGCTTAGAAATGGGTGCAGCAAGATGGGCCTCCCAAACACCCTCTCCGTTAATGTGGATGAGTTATCCACTTTTGTCCTTTTGGGGTAAGTGGGACACTCAATATGTTGCACATTTTCTAGTGACATGACTCTCAACACTGGGATTGTACTGCTGCTATGACACTAGGAGGGCATTATCTAAAATTACTCAAGACAACAGAAATTCCATATTTTACCATTAGATGGTGCTAAGAGAAGTTTAAAGAAAATAGTCTCAAGTTACTGAGGCAATGAACCACAGGATATGATCAGAGTTTACTATGAAATGGACTATGCTTCTTTCCCAGACAGAAGCACACCCAACCCAACATCAAAGAGCAAAATATCTCCCATAGATTCCCTATTCATTCAGTTCATTGTACTTCTGCCAACTTCAACTGTAAATGAAGGATTCTAAGATTCTACTTAGGGCCATGAATATGTTTTACTTTGTTTATAGCTTGCTGCAACTCTCATTTTGGGCCTTTATCAATGTATTGTTCAATAGAATGTGTTATATCTGAAGACACTAAATATCTAATAAATTATATTATTAATTACTAGTGGACTGGTGTGTGACATTTATGCACAGGGGGGAGTGGCCTTCAGCCCAGCCTGTGCCCTCTCGCAGTCTGGGACCCCAGGGGGCTGTCTGACTGCTGCTCCCCGCAGAGCAGGCCTCACCCATCAGTTGGACATCCCCCGAGGGGTCCTTAGCACTGCCACAGAGGTGGGAGAGGCTCTCGCCAGCCTGGCTTCTGGCTGAGTGGCACTCCCCCTGTGGGAGCAGACTGACCACTAGGTGACAGCTCCTACATTAAGCATCTGCCCCCTGATGGTCAGTGTGCATCATAGTGACCAGTCGTTCTGCAGTTCGGTCGATTTGCATATTAGGGTTTTAGTAAATAGGATTAGAGTTACAATGAGAAGTTCAAGAGGTTACTCATTTTCCCATAAATAATATGTTATATAACGTACACTTTATGACACTGTGTGCAAAGCAGTTAATGCATCTCTTTAGTGGGCTTTTATTTTTTAATGCTGATGATATCCTGTAAATCTAAAGTCAGGTCATGGCCATGAACATCCATGAAAATGAATGAACAAAGAGTTGGGCACCAAAAGCTTTGCTAACACTTTGTCTTAACACTTTTAAGTTTTTTGTTGTGTTACCACTAGAAGGAGACTGGGAGAGAGATTATCTTTAAATTCAACATTGTATATCCCCAACATTGAATACTCACTATATATCATATATCTCTACATATAATAGAGATTTTAGATACATAAAAAAAACTAATTGAAGTTCTGCTGACTTCTCTCACAAAACAAAACATGCCTGTAGTTTCAGAATGAATTTCCACCATTTCAGCAGCTAAATCCTAGAACCTGAATTTGCTGTATACCCTTCTTGACCCAGCTCTCATAATTCTCAAGTAGTGCAGCTGCCAGTGGCTTAAAGGACAGAGTCTGGTTTCTCCTGTAAGAACATTTCCATCTACACTATTTTGTAATAAGATACATTTTTAGGTATTTTAGCAAGACTTCAGAGGCACTGCTAATATTTCTGCTGCAAAAACAGTAGCTCAGAAATGGGAAAAATATCACAATCACTGTTTAGATCACATATTTGTTGAAGAAAATGCAAAAAAATACAGTTTATTTTGGCAGGCTGAAGTCTGTGTCATGGAATGTGTCTGACATAGATGAATAGACTATTGGTTAATAGATGTAGGTTGGGCAAACAGGACAATTAAGTTAATATAGTACAAATATAGTTTATGAAATTTTTATTATTTTAATGTGAATAAAAGGTCTTATTATGGTATCCAGTTTCATTGTTTAAAGTTCTTTATGTTTTAACAAGTTGTTTGGGCATTATTTAGATGCAATGTTATTTGCCTTTGTTTATCACTGAAATAAGTTCTCAGGGGATTTCTTGGAGACTGTTAGACAACAAAAGTGCCTATCACTCTTATCAACTCTTCCTTTATGGTCTGTTGAAAATCAGAATTAATCATCAAAATCACAGAGTATAAATTTGCTGTACAATGCTGCCCCTAGTATGTAAGAGTGTTTGGCACAAGATAATGAACTCTCCAAATGAAATAAATAAATATAACTATGTGATGGCATGAAGGACAGAGGTCAATTTTTCCAAATCAGTTTAACATTAAAAGATTAAGAATATATAGAATATATATATATATATATATATATATATATATATATATATATATATATATGTTTCAGAGAGTAATGGAGGGGGAGAGAAAGAGATAGAAACATTAATGATGAGAGAGAATCATTGATGAGCTGCCTCCTGCACACTCCCCATTGGGGATCAAGCCCCCAACCCGGGCATGTGCCCTGACCAGGAATTGAACCATGACCTCCTGGTTCATAGATCAACACTCAACCACTGAGCCACACCAACTGGGTAAAGGTCATGACCTTTTAAACTTGCCTTACCAAAGAGCAGAGGGATGAATGAGTCCCTTCAGCTAGTCAATGAACTACCAAAATGTTTACTGGGAAATGTACATGCTGTCCTTTTCAAACTGGTCCGATGCCAAATGTGCAAAGTGTAAAGCCCTGAGCGACACAAGAGCAAGAGACAGTTTTGGGTCAGTGACATTGGTCTAGTTTCTCCCAAAGACAAGAAAAAGTGAGTCTCCTAAAGCTCGCACTCCCCCACACATCCCAGTGCTCCCAGCCACCATTGACCTTCCCTCTGTCTTCCAGTGACCAGCCAGGAAATATTCCAGGCACACTGGCAAGCTTGAGTCTCAGTTTTGAAAAAAAGCCACATGGAAGGAAGAACTATGCAGTTTCCAGTGAACAGGCTACAGCAAGCAGAATATATTTTCCCCCATTTAAAAAAAAAATTAAGTAAGGCTACCATTTCCCCAAAATCTTCATTAGATTTTGGCCGTGAATAGTTAATTTAGAGATTTACAGTTCACGGGGAAAGTTGTGAATTTCATGAATAGGTCAGACTGTGTAAGTGACCACCTCATTTGCATGATTCAACAGTTTTCATGTGGTTCTGACTGGTCTGCAGTGTTGTTTAAATTTTTACCATAGAATTATTATTTGGGTTGAAGTAAGTCCTGCGGGGGAAAAATGCATATTTAAGAAAGGAAAGAAGAGCAGCACTAATTAATTCATCTTATTTAACTAGCTATGGAGAGCAGAGGCATGGTCTGGGAACATGTGAGAATGGGGGTTCAAGGTAAGAAGTAAGAACCAAGGTTGGCCCAGAAAAGCAAATCCATATACAGACCAGCAGAAGGACACTTGGGTAACCAGTGTATAGTATTGAGCTCTGGGTGCTGAAAACAAGGAAAGATAAATATTTCCTTAAGTTAAAATGATTTGCGGGTGGGGTGGGGCTAGTTCTGCTTAAGAATTTCATGGGCTTTATCACAACCAATCAATAAGTATTTATCAAACATCTGGAATAATAGACATCTGTTGTCTTCACCTGTATAATAGCTCTCCTTTTGGGGATCTGTTTTCCCCTCTCAATCCCCGCCCCTTCCACCCATCTCTGGCTGTTATAGGTTGGATTTTGTTCCCTCAAAATTCATATATTGAAATCCTAACCCCTCAGCGACTCAGAATTGGACTATATTTAGAGAAAATGTCTTTAAAAAGATGATTAAGATCACTCTGATTAATTTAAAATGGGATAAAAATGAAGTCATTAGAGTAAAGGCAAGAAGATAAGACAGCAATAAAGTAAAGGGACAGTGAAGGGAGGAGCTCGGCTTGAGGAAAGAATGTAAGACCAGGGAGAAATGCCTCAGCCCTAAATGCCGCCTTGAAGAGTTTGGCAGAGTGAAGTGGTTAAGAAAATTGGCTCCAGAGTCAGACTGCCTATGTCCAGAGAGCACTTGTCAGCCATGGGATCCTGGAAAGTCACCTCACGTGGCTACTGATTAAAATAGGAATAATATTAATATCTCCTTTATGGAGATACTATGAGTGCCAAGCAAATGAGTATGTGTATGAATATGTATATAAACATATGTAATATAAACATATTAATATACATGTTACATAGATATTGTATAAATAGGCAAGATATATGATACAAAATATATTTTTATTTGTAACTCAGTCATATGGTGTAAATATTTTTCTACCCCAATAAAAGTAGATCTCCATAATATTTTAATCTTTATTGTTCAGTTTATTAATTACATTGTTCCTTTTTTTTTTCCTCTATAGCTCCCCTCCACCTGGTAGCCATCCAACCCTCCGCCCTCAACCCCCTCCACTGTCCTCTCCCATAGTTGCATGATTTTTGTCTCTTGCTGCACTTCCCACACCCCTTTTCTCCCCAAGAATTGTCAGTCCATTCCCTCTCTATGTCCATGATTCGGTTATATTCACCAGTTTATCCTGTTCATCAGATTATTAATTCACCTGATTTTTAGATTCATTTGTTGATAGATGTGTATTTGTTATTCATAATTTACACTTTTATCTTTTTCGTCTTCCTGTTCTTAAAGAATATCTTTCAGCATTTCATATAATATTGGTTTGGTGGTGATGAACTCCTTTAGCTATTTCTTATCTGCGAAGCACTTTATCTGACCTTCAATTCTGAATGATAGCTTTGCTGGATAGAGTAATCTTGGTTGTAGATTCTTGCTATTCATCACTTTGACTATTTCTTGCCACTCCCATCTGGCCTGCATCATTTCTGTTGAGAAATCCACTGACAATCGTATGGGTGCTCTCTTATAGGTAACTAACTGTTTTTCTCTTGCTGCTTTTAAGATTCTCTCTTTGTCTTTTGCTCTTGGCATTTTAATTATGATGTGCCTTGGTGTGGTCCTCTTAGGGTTCCTATATATTGGGGTTCGGTGTGCTTCTTGGAATCCTAAGTCAATTTCTTTCACCAGGTGTGGGAAGTTTTCAGTCACTATTTCTTCAAATAGTTTTCATTCTCTTGCTCTCTCTCTTTTTCTGGCACCCCTATAATTCGGATGTTGGTATGCTTGAGGTTGTCCCAGAGGCCCCTTACACTATCTTCAATTTTTTGGATTCTTTTGGTTTCTTGCTTTTTCAGCTGAGTGGATTTTACCTTTTTGTATTTCAAATCTTTAACTTGGTTCTTGTGGTGCTCTAGAGTACTTTTAGGTCTTTGTATAATATTTTTTATTTCAGTCAGTGTATGCTTAATTTCTGGTTGGTCCTTTTTCATATCCTTGAGAGTCTCCTTCATATCCTTGTAGGTCTCGTTCATTTCCTTGTAGGACTCATTCATTTCCACGTTGGTCTTGATCATTTCCTTGCAGGTCTCGTTCATATCCTTGAGAGTCTCATTCATTTCCTTGTAGGTCTTGCTTATTTCCTTATAGGTCTCAACCTTTTCTAGGAGCCTCTTGAAAAGCCCTATAACCATGGTTTTGAATTCCATGCCCAGTTGTTTTTTTTTCCTCCATTTCTTTCACATCTGATTTCTTTCCATGTCTCTGCATGGTGGCTGCTTCCCTGAGTTGGTCAATTAGCTTTGTGTGGTAGACGTCCTACAAGGGACAGTGGCTCAGCCTCCCCAGTTACCTGAGGTGGATATGGGTTTCACAGTCTTGTTGAAGTTAAGCTAAGGTTAATCATTGTTAGCACTTGGAGGGGTTGACCAATTGGCTGTGAAGGTAAGCTGTGCTCGAGTTGTATGTGTATCAGCTCCGCCCAATGTGGCTCCAGGGTCTCTGAGAGAGAGCCGATGCCAACCTCCACCTGCCGCCAGAGAATTCAGCCTCTCCCCAAATGAGTCTGCACACCCAATGTCTCACCCAAGGTCGCAAAACAATGCAGTCTGACAGTTTCCTGAATGAAAGAGCAAGTCAAGAGTACTCTCTGTGCTGTCAGGCAGCTGCGCAGTTCCCAAGCTCACATGCACTCCACACAAGCTTGCCTTCTCCACAAGCCCACCAACCCCTGCAGCACCCGAGCTTCGGTGTGCCCTCCCACTGTCCAGTTTTTACCCCATATGATAGTGGGTTCCCTGGACTTCGCCCAGAGCTGGAGAATCAGTCCAGTGGGACGTCTTTGTCTCCCCGTTCGAGAAAACTGGCCGGTATTCAGCCGCCCTCCCTATCCACTGGCGCGCGTGCTCCTCCAAACCTGTGACACCACGCGTATCTTCAACGCTGTCCGCCGCCACTCCTCCAAGTCACAGTGTCTTATCTTCACCTTTATTTGTGGAATTTTCACTTAGCCAGCTTTCCGGTGATTCTGGATGGTGTTTGTTCTTTCGTTAAGTTGTAGTTTTGAAATTGCTGTGTATGGTGGCAAGATAGATGGTTTACCTGTGCCGCCATCTTGGTTCTCTTCCCACTTCCAGATCTCCATAATTTTTAATGTCTTCAGAGTTTTTTACTGATAAATATGCCACATGTGAACTGCATAATATTTTAGTATGTAAAACTTGTACATGAATATGTAATGTATGGAAAATGTGTAATTTCACTAAATTTAATTTTTATAATGAATATATACTTACTGTGTAATAAAGGCATAATAAAAAGGAAAGGTAAGAGAAATTTTAGAAATGCATTTTGAATCATTTTTAAATTTTGATTTCTTTTCATTAACTTCCTTCTCATGAGTGGCCAAAGATTTATCCAGGATACAGGAAGAAAAGAGAATAACATTTCTAATAACTTTCATGTTTGGTAAATAGAAAGAATCAAAAAAATATTTCTCATCCCCAATGACTGCTGTTAACTCTATACTGGAGTTCCTTATCTAGAGGGCTGGGCAGGTGTGATGAAGTTGCCTCCAAGAACTACCACAAGGAAGAAAAGAGAGGACAAAGGACAGAATGAAGAAGGGAGGATGCTATGCATTATTGATTAAAGCAATTTAATTTCTCCAATAAATAGAGATTCTGATTTTTTTCTAATGTTTAGAATTTAAAAAAAGAAAAACAATCCACCTGGCATCTACTTTAATCTAGATCAATGACCTTTCTTTCAGATTTAGGATTTCCAGCTATATTTCAGACACTTTCACAGAATCCACAGAGAAAAGATGCTGAAATACAACAGTCAGCAAAAAGTATTAGGTTTATCTCCTCTGCCCTAAATGCTGAACCATTAAGATGAAGAAAAGAGCCTGCAGAGTTAATCTACAAGAAGTGGTAAAACAGCCAGGCTGGCATGGCTCAATGGTTGAGCATAGACCCATGAGCCAGGAATTCATGGTTCTATTTTTTATCTAGGTAGGTGCTTGAGTTGCAGGCTCGATCCTCAGGGAAGGAGGTAGGATGTGTGGGAGGCAGCAGATAGATGATCACTCCCATCATTGATGTTTCTGTCTTTCTCTCCCTCTACCTTCCTTCCTTCTTCTCTGAAATCAATAAACTCAAAAACATTTTTGGAGGAACCAAGATGGCGGCATAGGTAAACACCTATACTGCTGCCTTGCACAACAATTTCAAAATTATAACTAAAACACAAAACAGATATCATCCAGAAGCACTGGAAAGCTGGCTGAGTGGAAATTCTACAACTAGAAGGAAAGAGAAAAGGACACTGAGACTCAGAGAAGGTGCGGAGGGCAGAGGTACGGATACACAAGGACAGAGGTGCGGAGACCTGGAGATACGCATGTAGAAAGGGTGGGCAGCTGAATACGGAGCTGGTTTTCTTGAACGGGGAGAGAGACAAAGGCTCTCCACTGTGCTGAATTCCAGATCCAGGCAAGACTCAGGGAACCCATACTCATACGGGGTGAAACTGGACTGTCAGGAGGAAGCACAATGAGACTCAGGGGAGCTCCAGAGGCATGTGAGCTTGCAGAGAGAGTGCCCAGCTGAGCGTGTGGCTGGCTTTCTTGTTCAGAGGAAAACAAAACCTCCTGACTGTACTGTACTCCAGTTCTTGGTGAGACTTTGGGTATCCAGACTCATTCAGGGAGAAACTGGACTGTCTGGCAGCAGGCAAAACACTAGGGCAGCTTTCTCTCAGAGGTGCGTGCAGCCATTGCCATGGGACATGAAAACTCAGGCACTGCTTAGGTCAGGGCTGATAGGAAACCAAAGCTGACTGCTCAGCCCTGAGACTTCACCCCATCCAAGCTGAGCACAGAAGCTCTCCCAGTGTAGACACAGCTGATCCTCACAACCAATTGGCCTGGAGGTCAACCCCTCCCAGTGATATCAACAACAATCTAGGCTTAACTACAACAAGACAGTGCATGCAGCCCATAAAGGGATGCATCAAGAGTGTCCATCTCAGGCAACTGGGGAGCCTGAGGCACTGTCCCCTAGAGGACATCTACCACACAAAGCTACTTGACCAACTCAAGGAAGCAGCGAAAATTCAGATGAGGAAACAGATCACAAATGAAAGAAATGGAGAAAAAAAATGACTGGATATAAAGTTCAATACCACAGTTACAAGGTTTTTCAAGAATTTCCTAGAAAAGGCCTATAAATTTAATGAGACCCTCGAGGATATGAAAGAGGACCAACTAGAAATTATGCATACACTGTCTAAAATAAAAAAAATATTACACAGAGACCCAACAGCAGACTAGAGGATCACAAGAATCAAGTCAAAGATTTGAAATACAAAGAAGTAAAACACACTCAGCCAGAAAAGCAAAAAGAAAAAAGAATCCAAAAAATTGAGGATAGTGTAAGGAGCCTCTGGGACAACCTCAAGCATACCAACATCTGCATTATGGGGGTGCCAGAAAAAGAGAGAGAGCAAGATACTGAAAACTTATTTGAAGCAATAGTGACTGAAAACTTCCCCAACCTGAAGAAAGAAATGGTCTTAAAAGTCCAGGAAGTGCACAGAATCCCAAACTAAAGGGACCCAAAGATGACCACACCAAGACAAATCATAATTAAAATGCTCAGGGCAAAAGACAAAGAGAGAATATTAAAAGCAGCAAGAGAAAAACAGTTAGTTACCTACAAGGGAACACCCATATGATTGTCAGCTGATTTCTCAACAGAAACTATGCAGCCCAGATGAGAATGGCAAAAAAATATTCAAAGTGATGAATAGCAAGAACCTATAACCAAGATTACTCTACCCAGCAAAGCTATCATTCAGAATTGAAAGTCAGATAAAGAGCTTCATAGATTAAAAAAAAAAAAAAAAGCTAAAGGAGCTAATCACCACCAAACCAGTATTACATGAAATGCTGAAAGATATTCTTTAAGAAGAGGAAGAATAAAAAGGAGGAAAAGGTGGCTGCTTTAAACTAAAGCATGGATGGAAATGGAGAACATTATACTAAGTGAAATAAGTCAGTCAAAGAAAGATAAGTATCACATGATCTCACTCATTTATGGAATATAATGAACAACATAAACTGATGAACAAAAACAGATCCAGAGACAGAGAAGCATTGACTGTCAAACCTCAGAGGAAAGGTGGGGGTAAGGGGAAGAGATCAACCAAAGGACTTGTATGCATGCATATAAGCCTAACCAATGGACACAGACACTGGGGGAAGTGGGGGAGGGACTGAGTGGAAAAGGGGGGTTGGAAAGGTAATGCGGGATGAGGACACATATGTAATACCTTGATCAATAAAGAAATTTTTAAAAAAAGAGGAAGAAGGAGAAAAAGGTAAAGATAAAAATTATGAACAACAAATACATGTCTATCAACAAGTGAATCTAAAAATCGAGTGAATTAAAAATCTGATGAACAGAATAAACTGGTGAATATAATAAAATCAGGGGCATAGAAAGGGAGTAGACTGAGAATTCTTGGGGATAGGGGTGTGGGAGGTGTGGAAAGAGAATGGACAAAAATCATACACCTATGGATGAGGACAGCAGGGGAGAGGGGGAAGGTAAGGGCAGAGGGTGGTGTGGGAACTGGTGGAGGGGAGTTATAGGGGAAAAAAAGAGGAACAATTGTAATAATCTGAACAATAAAGATTTATTAAATTTTTAAAAAGAAAAAAAACATTTTTTAAGAAATAGTAAAATATTACTAGATTAGAGGCCTGGTTCGTGGATTCATGCACTGGTGGGATTCCTCTGCCTGATCTGCAGGGATTGGCCCAAAACCAGCTCTCCCACATCCCCCAAGGGGTCCCAGATAGTGAGAGGGCAGTTTTCAGGTGATACACCCCAAAATCGGGCTCCCTCCTCTCTGGTTCCAGGTGCATCACCCAAGACCCACAGCTACCAAGTTACCATAGCTCAGCAGTTCCTGTGTTGAGTGTCTGCCCCCTGGTAGTCAGTGTGTGTCATAGCTACTCGTCAGAGCAACTGCCTCCTGTTGGTCACTGTGTGTCATAGCTACCAGTCAATAGTCAGACACTCAGATGGTCATTTCGGCATATATATATATATATATATGTATATATATATATATATATAGTGAACTCTCACTATTGTCTTCCTGCTCTGTTCTTCTGGCCTTTAACACCGAGCTTCTCCTCTAAAGAATTGGTGGACTAATATTTAAAGCATTGGGGTTGAAATTATACAAAAATATGAGCCTGCTATGGGAAGTACATGTCCATCTCCAGTCTGCATGAATGAGAATCAACCAACAATGTGAGAAAGTGTTGTTTGCCCTTTTAGATAGCAATAAGGTGATCTGTCTCTTGGGTGAAATGGTAATCACCTAGAAATAGGCGCTACATCACATAATTTATTGATACCAGTCTGCCTTGTATCTGCCCGCTAATAGTTCTCTTGTTCTTTCAAAGATGTAAATACCTATTGCTCAAAACATATAATTATATCTTAGAAGAGTGAGACAGTATTTTCATCTTCTCTGACCCATAGCACCAACCCATTATTGAGCTCTTAATGGGTAAATGGATAAATCAATCTAAGCATTATCAAAACACTCTGATGATAGGCAGAGCACTCCTTCCACAACTCTAACCCCCTCCATTAGCATCCTCTTAATGATTTCATTTAAAAATAGTAGCGTGACTATTATATACCAAGAATTATGACCATGTACTGAACTTAAGAAGTGAAAAATAAGGAAGTCTCATTCCATGAGGAAAAACAAACACATATAAATGCAACTGAGATACAACGTATCTTGGCTATAATGGAGGCTTTTACAGGTATAGTAGGAGCAAAGTGTAAACCTAACTCACCAAATCAAGTAGACTTCACATGGAAGACATTCTTGAGTAATAGTTTAGATTTTCAATATAAAACATATACACAAAAGTTTCTAGTAATTATCTCTGGGTTGGTAAATTCAGGATATTTATTTTCTTCTTTATATTTTCTTCATTTGTAAAACAATATGCTCAATTAGAAAGAAATGTGTCCTTGGCCAACACATTGACTTTTCTGAGATCTGCAGTTGTTGAATGACAAATTAGCTTCCATTTCCTGGTGTCTCACTTATCTAGCCCAACTGGACTGACTAAAACTGTTGGGAGACCATCTTTTACAAACCACAACCAAACCATTAGCACACTCTGCTGGTTTTTCTTGTGAAATAAGCTCTGCCCTTCTCTACTTATTCTGAATGGAATAGAGCATGAAGAACTACAATTTTCCCTAGCTGGTTTGGCTCAATAGACAGGGTATGGGTCTATGGACCAAAGGGTTCCAGGTTTGATTCCGATCAAGGGCACATATCTTAATTGCAGGTTCCTCCCAGGCCACGGATGGGCTTGTGCAGGAGGCAATGCAGGAGGAAATTGATGTGTAAACACGATGTTTCTCTGTCTTTCCCTCTCTCTTCCACTGTCTTTAAAAACCAGTGGGAAAATATCCTCAAGCGAGGATAACAAAAACAACAACAACAACAAAAGAACTACAATTTACTTCTAGCAGCTTTAGAATGGAAATTCCTCCTATATTCTTCTATAATGTGAGTACTAGGAGTAGTTCTTACATTTCCTTCTAAGTATTTTAGAGGGAAATTAGGAGAGGTTGCTTCATGTGACCCGGGCTGGGTGTGTTGTTGGTGTAGGTTGGGCTGACAATTGCAGGAGTAGTTTGATTCTTTCCATTTTAGCAAGTGAGGAAAAATGTCCTTGGAATTGAATGCAATCTTGTGTGATTTTCTCCCATATTTGTTGTGTGGAGCAGAGAAATAAGATTGTAGAATATTTTCCTCTAAATGTTTTAAGGGATGGTGTGGAAGAAAAATAGGAATATTGCAGGTGCTTTTATAGAAATATTTCAAGTGGCAGACTAAGTGGTCCAGGTTTCATAGAAAAGATATTATGATTAAAAAATGTCTGACAGATGTGGAGAAAGTAGCAGACAAAAGTGACATTTGAGATTCATGGCTCAGTAACACTGAAGGAGTGAAAAGGCCAGAGAGGCTGTGATTATAAAGTGGTGAAATAGTTTAAGCTTTCAAAAAGAAGTAGCTCTCTGTGGTATAAGTTCCTGAGTAAGGTTATAGAAGTGGGAGGCTGAAGCTGATGAGAAAGGAAGGTAGTAGTTTAATGAGATCCCATAAGGTGTTAACCTCCAAAATGTATAGGGAACTCATACATCTTAACAAAAGGAAGATAAACAATCCAATTTAAAAATGGGCAAAGGACTTCAATAGATACTTTTCCAAAATGGACATACAGAAGGCCAAAAGGCATATGAAAAAAATGTTCAAAGTCACTCATTATCAGAGATGCAAATTAAAATGACAATGAGGTACCATCTCACACCTGTCAGAATGGCTATCATCAACAAATCAACAAATGACAAGTGCTGGTGAGGTTGTGGAGAAAAGGAACCCTCGTGCATTGCTGGTGGGAATGCAGCCTGGTGCAGCCACTGTGGCAAAAGTATGGAGTTTCCTCAAAAAATTAAATATGAAATTCCCATTTGACCCAGTGATCCCACTTATAGGACTATATCCCAAGAACTCAGAAACACTCATTAGAAAGAATATATGCACCCCTATTTTCATAGCAGCACAATTTACAATAGCTAAGATTTGGAAACAGCCTAAGTGCCCATCAGCAGATGAATGAATTAAAAATCTGTGGTGCATCTATACAATGTAATTCTACACAGCTGTAAAAAAAGAAAGAACTCTTACCATTTGCAACAGCATGGATGGATCTAGAGAACATTATGCTAAGAGAAATAAGCCAGTCAGAGAAAGATAAGTATCACATGATCTCATTCTTATGTAGAATCTAATGAACAACATAAACTGATGAACAAAAATAGACCCAGGAACACAGAAGCATTTAATAGTCTGTCAAATCTCAGAGGGAAGGGTGCAGTGGGGGAAGAGATCAACAAATGAACTCATGTACATATATGCATAACCCAGAGCACAGAGAGTGGATGGTGAAAGCTTGGGGGATGAGGGCAGAGAGAGGGCAAAATTAAATAAATTTTAAATAAATCTTTAAAATAAAAAAAAAACTAAAAAAAAAGCTGTGAGTTAGGATGCTAAACAGGTCATGTAAATAACATCATTTTGACAAGAATGATGATAGATTTGAAGTAGAGAGGAAGATGTTAATTCAGGTGATAATTTTCTTATTAATTATGTTGAATAATCAAGATGTTGATAAGTACTAGTAAGAAGGAGAAGCAAAGAGATGTTGACAATACCCCAACTCCAGATATTAAGGTTTCAGTGGAAAAACCAGCTTCATTATTCTCCAGGGTTAACAAAAGTTATTGTTTCATGAGAAAAATCAAAATCAAAGCTGAAGTTTCCAACTCTGCCTGGGTGACTCAGCTGGCTGGAGCATCATTCTATCAATCAAAAAAGGTCCTGATTTGATTCCCATGAAGGTACATACTTGGATTGTGGGTTCCATCCCTAGTCGAGGCACCTACATGATATTTCTTACGTTGATATTTCTCTTTCTCTCTCTCTCTCTGATTAAAAATCAATTTTTAAAAAGCTAGAGTTATCAAGGATTTAGGGAAATGCAAAGATGTGCTAAGAGAAGGAGCACAGAACAAGAAAGGAAGTGGGAAGGTATGAGAGAAAGCTGACTTGGACTAGGCTGGTCATGATAGAGATGGAGATAAGCAGATAGATAAGCTTTGGGAGTGACTTGCTATTGAATTGAATGGGGATTTGAATGCACTTCCAGAAATTCTACCAATTAGAAATTCACTGGGTTTGCAAGCTTCTTTTATACAAATTCAAATACATTAAGAGGCTTAGGACTTAGTGAGGGTGTAATTTAGTCTGCATTAGTTCCATCAGCTTACTTTTACCATCACCGAGCTGAAGTCAGTCATACTTAAAGAGCTGAGAGTTTTGCTTGGAGAGAAGAATGTTTTACATAAAGGATATAATCCTGTGTAAAACAGGAAGTGAAGTCTTGGGAAAGACAGAGGCCTGAAAGAGCTTACAGGAGACACACAGATGGGTGGCAGCATTTGAGAGCACAGAGAACAGGCAAATTGGCCTTCTCTGAAACTTGCTTGATTGCTTCTTAGAGATAAGTTCCCAATTTTCTTTAGAACTAGGAATGTCTCGTTTCTTGTACTCTTGTCTAAAAAAAGAGACATTCCACCAATTTATAGCAGAGGAAAGAAAATAAATGAAAGCATTAAAAGCATTGACGCCTTAGCCTGTTTGACTCAGTAAATAGAGCACTGGCTTGTGGACTAAAGGGTCCCAGGTTCGATTCTAGTCAAGGACACATGCCAGGGTTGTGGCTCCGTCCCCAGAGGGGGCACACAGGAAGCAACTGATCAATGATTCCCTGTCATCACTGATGGTTCTCTGTCTCTCTCCCTCTCCCTTCCTCTCTGAAATCAATGAAAATATATAATTTTAAAAAGCATTAACAGCCCTGACCGGTTTGGCTCAGTGGATAGAGAGTCAGTCTGAGGACTGAAAGGTCCCAGATTCGATTCCGGTCAAGGGCATGTACCTTGGTTGCAGGTACATACCCAGTAGGGGGTGTGCAGAAGGCAGTTGATTGATGTTTCTCTCTCATCGATGTCTCGACTTTCTATCCCTCTCCCTTCCTCTCTATAAAAAAATCAATAAAATATATATTTTTTAAAAAGCATTAACAATTTCCATGTTGTCTTATTTAAATTTAAGGTAAGCTACCTGATTCTCTGAATATTTTATTGATATCATATGAAAAAAAGGAATTTTAAAATCTAAAATATTAAAAATAATCATCAATGCCATGCAAGATAAATAAATATTATTGATCAATGTCTAAAAATAATTTCAATTATGTTATTTTAAAGATTTTTTCCTTTCCCTGGTCCATTGACCTCCCCTAGCCTCCCTACCCCCAAGCAGATGCTCTCACCTGCTCCCCTCGTGTCTTGTATCCATTGGTTATACTTATATGCATGCATACAAATCCTTCAGTTTATCTCTCTTACAGCCCCCGCCCCGCCACCTTCACCTGCCTTCCTACTGTAGTCGTAATACTTTAAACAATAAAACACAACAAAACCAAAAAAAAAAGTGGTAAATATAATTTTAGAGAAGATGACAATGCCCCTGAAATCATACAATAAACTGGTTTGGGTGGGAAAAATTTTTTTTTATCTTTGGTAGTGAATAGCTATATTTTTTTAAGTCCAGTCTTGTTTAGATACAACAAATGGTATTACATTTTATTTATTGTTTTATTTTTTTATGTACTCACAATCTTACTTTTTAAAAAATGACACAGATCCTAAAATGTTCTAAATGCTATCTTTTGGGTACAATTTTGGGTACATTTCAAACATCATGTGTCAGCCACTGCTCAGAGCTAAGATAATACTACTGGAAAGAATGAGTAATAGCCAAAAATTTGGCTCACTCCTAACCCTGACTTCTTGGATGGTGATTCTGCATAAAAAAAGGACAAAAGTAATAATTCACGAATGAAATAAAACAATTCTCTGATGCTTTGATTTGTACTTATATTTCAAATATGGAAAAGAAATTCTTTTTTATAAAAAAACAAACAGTAAAAAGCAACAAAAAAAAACATTAGCAAAAAGTCTGGGCTCATAAAAAAATTAGACAACTTTTTTTTAAAGCAAAGCATTAAATGGCAAGATAAAAATAGATCTATTTGTGAGCCCATAAAAATTCCATGGACTTGTGCCTTTGGATGTGAACCACAAGCCTAGTGGCAGGTACACTGTGTGTAGCTGTGGAATGGAACAGACTGTTGGTCTCCGCCGCTGTGTTCAAGCTTTCCCCTGCGTCTGGCCCGAACTCAGTGTGTCCTGCTGCACATGGAGGGTCTCAGCTATGTTTACCAGTACAATCACCGATCCTTTCTTAGCATCCTTGTTTCTCTCTCCTGCTCAGAATAAAATCTGGGACAATGCATCTGCATGGGGAAAACCACTGGGGCAGCATGGAACCTCAGCATTATTGATCACTGCCAATCGCTGTGTTTTTATCGATAAGAGAAACCAAGTACAACCAGGCTGGAAATCTTGCTCAGAATTACCCATTTACTTACCCTCAGAGCTGAAGCTTCTCAGGTAATCTCTCAAACCGCGGGGAGACACTTATCCATTTACCTGGCACATTTCTGCACATTTTTAAAAAATATTTTTTATTGATTTTTCACAGAGAGGAGGGGAGAGGGATAGAAAGTCAGAAACATCGATGGGAGAGAAACATCGATCAGCTGCCTCTTGCACACCTCCAACTGGGGATGTGCCCGCAGCCAAGGTACATGCCCTTGACCGGAATTGAACCCGGGACCCTTCAGTCCGCAGGCCGACGCTCTATCCACTGAGCCAAACCGGTTCGGCACATTTCTGCACATTTTGCAAACAGAGACACTGACCACCTTTGCTCTGAACTATCTTTTCAAAGACATCTAGATAGCAGATAGCTTTGAAATATAACAATATCATCTCCCTCCTGAGCGAAGAGATTTTTTCCAATATAACAAAAATAATGTCTCCCTTTGGGGCGAAGGGCAGGCATGCTCACTGCCCGTTATAAAACAGTCAAACTCCCTAAGCTAGGAGTTCCTCTCTTGAACCACAAACCACTAAGTTTACAAGTGTCAGCTGCCTGCTTCACATCACCCTGTGGGAACTGTGCTCAGTGAACCGGGACAAATGCTGGTAGCCTGTCTGCAGCCACTGCTGTAAATTATAGAGTCATTTTTCTCTGAGTCAGGAGCTCCTGTCTCCTGCCAGCACCCAGGATGCTGTGGCAGACTGACTTGTGAGCTTAGAAGGGAGAAGAAATCTCAGACCCTTCACACTTTTGACGGAAACCTAAAAGTTTAGTGACAGTCACTCATATCAAAAGGAAAATAACACTAAGCACTACGAGGCCTGTTGCTTGATTTTTCAAATCTAGGGTGATCCAGTTACCATTTTTTTAAGCATTATGTGTTAGGGATGATATATAATATTTTTATTCTTCAAATCAAATTATACACACACACACACACACACACACACACACACACACACACGTATTATTTACTTTATTTTCTAAATTTCATTTATGCAATGGTTTCATTATCCACACGCAACAGCAACCTGAAGTTAAGTCACATAGCTAATAGCGGCAGAGCTAAAACATCTGGTTTCAAAATTTTGTTTTGCCTTTCTCCAAATAAAACACAGCTTAAAATGGCATGGGCCATTTTAGTTTTAAATGAAATGGCTAAATTGTGTCATATTGTGTTCAGTTTGACAATCCTTCCTTTTTAATAGAACTACTGCAGATGTTTAGGCACTGACATGTTGCTATCTAATATGCATTCAATGTTAAATATTCAGTATTCAGAACAGATACAATGTTATTTATACTGAGTTTATATTTTATACTATACAGTCACAGAAAAAGTCTACCGCAGGAGCTGTTGTTTTCAAAGTTTAAATCGTACAACCATGTTGGAGCTATATTCTTTTAAAGCTACACAGCTAAGAAAACATGATAGGAGAAATAATTCCATTTAAAAAACTATATATCTCATAAACTATCTTTTTAGTCATGAAGATATATAGAAAATAACACACTAGACAGAGAGGAGAAAGGACATATATGGAGAACTTACAAATGTTCTTAAGAACAAAAAAATCTTTGCCCAGCCTGTGTTGCTCAGTAGTTGAGCATCTACCTGTGAACTAAGAGGTCATGGTTTGATTTCCCATCAGGGCACACACCAACGTTACAGGCTCAACCCTAGAGTGAGGTATGTGCGCGAGGTAGCCCATCAATAATTATCTCTCATCATTGATGTTTCTCTTTCTCCCTCTCCCTTCCTCTCTGAAATCAATAACAATATATTTTTAAAAAGAATAAAAAATGTTTAAAGCAAAAGAGGAAAATTTAATTTTATGAAAGCAAAAGTAAATTATAAACTTATAAACTGGTAATCCATTTCTTATAAACTGGTAATCCAAATGCTCTTTCGTCCCTATGATTCTATGTTGCTAATTCCAACACTAAAGAAACTTAATGTTCTGAGTCAACCATTTTGAATGTAAATAGCAAAAACAAAAACTTAAAAATCTGTAGTCAATCTTCAAAATGAAAACAATATTTTTTCAAATTGCTTTAACTGTATTTCCAAACTTATTAGTCATGTATTAATGGAAATTATTTTTCTTATTCCTCACATTACTTTTAAAAAATAAAATAAACTAGCCAGTGGATGTTTACAAAACCAAAACAAATTTAGAGACTATGGAGTCAGTTAAAATTGTGATTTGAAAGAATAACTACAGAACCAAGATTATGTAGCTCTCATTTATTTTAGACTAGAGGCCCAGTGCATGAAATCCGCGCACTGGGAAGAGGGGTTCCCTCAGCCCAGCCTGTACCCTATTCAATCTGGGACCCCTCGGGAGATGTCCAACTGCCCGTTTAACGGACAGTCAGACATTCCTCTCACAATCTGGGACTGCTGGCTCCCAAGTACTCACCTGCCTGCCATCCTGATCACCCCCTAAGTACTCCTTTGCCAGCCTGATCGACGCCTAACTGCTCCCCTGCCGGCCCAATCAATCTCAACTGCCCTCCCCTGCCAGCCCAGTTGACTCCAACTGCCCTCCCCTGCTGGCCTGGTCACTCCCAACTGCCCTCCCCTGCAGGCCTGGTTGCAACCAACTTCACTTTCCTGCAGGCCTGATCACACCTATTTGCCTTCCCCTGCTGCAACCTGTCTTCTCTGCCAGGCCCGCCTCCACTGTGCACACTGCCATCTTGTAATGGCCATTTTGTAATGATGTTAGGTGTGATGCGTGAGGGTGTGACAACCACATAGACCAGTGATGGGCAACCTTTTAAGCTTGGTGTGTCAAAATTCGCAAAAGAAACGAGCATAAATCGGGTGGCGTGTCACTTCGAGAAAAAAACCATAATTTCGCGATATCTATAGTTTAACAAAAATGTATAATTGTAATATATAACTGTATTTAATAAACCAAAAACTAATTATTTAGCTTACCTTATTAGTGACTTATTTATTCATCTGTCAGTCAGTTTCTTTTGTTGGTCTTGATATTATTTAACTTGTGTGGGGTGCTGTGAACTAAAATAAGTGAGGGGGAGGGGGAATTCTTTAACTAACCTGCCTATTTGTGACTTTTTTGTTGCTGAATTTCATTGGCTAAACCTGCAATTGAAGGTTGGTATTTTGTACACTTCAAGCCCAAGCAAGCAATACTAACCTCGTCTGTCAATCTGTTTCTTTTGTTGGTTTTGATATTATTTAATGCTGAGAATAAGGTTTCACAAAAGTACGTAGAGGAAAAAATTGTGAGTAAAGCCATTGCTCTATTTTTCAGGGTGCTAAAAGTGTCTGGTAATCGGTTTCAGGCACTCCAAATTTCCTGTTTGTAGTGGCACTCCTCTTGATTCTCCAAGCAGCACCTTTCCAGATTCTCAAGCTTTGACCTCAAGTTTACAAACACCTGAGCCCAGAAGCTGTCTTGAAATTCTGCAAGTTGCATGTCCAAGTCATCAATCTGCATCCATTGGAAACCATTTAATTCCAAACTGTAGACTACTACATCAGGATACTTAATTATTTTTATGGTCTCTTCTAGGCTTATACATTGATTAAATCTATCATTGAACTGGTCAAGTTATGAGTCTAAAACATGCTAGTACTTTATATGCAAGGACTCCATTTCATTTTGTACAGCTGCACTGGCCTTCTCAAAATACTTTGTTACTCAAGGAAAATACTTATAAGTTTTAGTTTCTACATCTCGCTTGAAAATTTTAAGTTTACTTTAAAAAGCTTTTATGTATCCAAACATAACATCAATACTTTTATTTTGCATATTTACTTTTATTTATTTATTTACTTATTTATTTAATCTTTATTGTTCAGTTTATTAATTACATTGTTCTTCCCCTTTTTTCCCCCTATAGCTCCCCTCCACCCGATACCCATTCCACCCTCTGCCCTCACCTCCTCCCACTGTCCTCTCCCATGGTTGCATGATTTTTGTTGTCTCTTGCTGCATCTGCCACACCCCTTTTCTCCCCAAGAATTGTCAGTCCATTTCCTCTCTATGTCCATGATTCTGTTATATTCACCAGTTTATCCTGTTCATCAGATTATTAATTCACCTGATTTTTAGATTCATTTGTTGATAGATGTGTATTTGTTGTTCATAATTTATATTTTTACCTTTTCTTCTTCCTCTTCTTAAATAATACCATCATTTCATATAATATTAGTTTGGCAGTGATGAACTCCTTTAGCTTTTTCTTATCTGCGAAGCACTTTATCTGACCTTCAATTCTGAATGATAGCTTTGCTGGACAGAGTAATCTTGGTTGTAGATTCTTCCTATTCATCACTTTGAATATTTCTTGCCACTCCTGTCTGGCCTGCATCGTTTCTGTTGAGAAATCAGCTGACAATCGTATGGGTGCTCCCTTATAGGTAACTAACTGTTTTTCTCTTGCTGCTTTTAATATTCTCTCTTTATCTTTTGCTCTTGGCATTTTAATTATGATGTGTCTTGGTGTGGTCCTCTTTAGATTCCTATATTTTGGGGTTCTGTGCACTTCTTGGGCTTTTAAGTCAATTTCTTTTACCAAGTGTGGAAAGTTTTTGGTCACTATTTCTTCAAGTAGGTTTTCATTATCTTGCTCTCTCTCTTTTTCTGGCACCCCTATAATTTGGATGTTGGTATGCTTGAGGTGGTCCCAGAGGCCCCTTACACTATCTTCAATTTTTTGGATTCTTTTGGCTTCTTGCTTTTCTAACTGAGTGGATTTTGCTTCTTTGTATTTCCAATCTTTGACTTGGTTCTTGCAATCCTCTGGACTGCTTTTAGGACTTTGTGTAATATTTTTTATTTCAGTCAGTGTATGCTTAATTTCTAGTTGGTCCTTTTTCATATCCTCGTAGGTCTTGTTCATTTCCTCATAGGTCTTGTACATTTCTTCATAGTTCTCATTAAGTTAATTGGCCTTTTCTAGGAGCCTCTTGAAAAACCTTATTACTGTGGTTTTGAACTCTATGTCTAGTCGTCTTTTTTCCCTCCATTTCTTTCACACCTGATTTCTTTCCATTTCTCTGCATTGTGGCTGCTTTCCTGAGATGGTCCATTAGCTTTGTGTGGTAGATGTCCTCTAAGGGACAGTGGCTCAGCCTCCCCAGTTATCTGAGGTGGATACTCTTACTGCAATCCTCTATGGGTTGTACAGTATTGTTGGAATTAAGCCCAGCTAATTGTTGTTAGCACTAGGAGGGTTTGATCTCCAGGACAATTGGCTGTGAAGGTAAGCTGTGTTCAGGTTGGATGGACAGAGTCTCCAGGCTGAGCAGGCAGCATCAGCTCTGCCCTATGCGGCATGTGGGTGTTGGCTGCACACACCTCCAAGAGAAAGCTGCTGCTGGTCTCCACCCATTGCCAGACAACTCTGCCTCTCCCCAAATGAATCCGCACACCCAAAGTCTCGCCCAGGATTGCAAAACAAAGCAGTCCGGTGGTCTCCCGAATGAGGGAGCAAGTCACGAGTCCTCTCTGTGTGGTTGCGCACTTCTGTCCACAAGTTTAGGCACAAACTGCTGTTCCAAGTTTATGAGGACTCTCCTCAAACTCCACCGCGCCCAGGCTTCAGCGTGCCTTCCCCGAACCTCGGACCTCGCCTGGAACTGGGGAATCAGTGCAGTGGGATGCCTCTGCCTTTCCTGCTGGAGAAAATCAGCCAGGTTTGCTGCCACCCGCCCTTTACCGCTCACACGCACGGCTCCAAACCTCTCTCCACGTGTATCTTCAAGGCCATGCTCCGCCGCTCCTCTGAGTAACAGTGTCCTATCTTTACTTTTATTTGTGAAATTTTCACTCTGCCAGCTTACCAGTGATTCAGGATGATATTTGTTTTGTTGTTAAGTTGTAGTTTTGAAATTGTTGTGTGGGGCAGCAAAATAGGCGTATACCTATGCCACCATCTTGGTTCCTCCTTCGTAACGTCAATACTTTTGCCAAAACCTTGTAACTTTAAGTTCAGTTCATTAATATGATCAGAGTGATCTGTAAAAAATATCAGCGTGTTGACCCACATATCATCAATGAGCTGAGAAAAGTTTCCCAGATCCTTATCATCAAGAAATACCTTAATTTCTTCAAAGCACTCCACAAAGTGCTCAAGAACTTTGCCTCGGCTCAGCCATCTTACATTATTGTACATCAGCAGTCCACTGTAGGTGGAATCAACCTCCAGTAAAAGTGCAGAAAATTCTCACTTGTGAAGGGAGTAAGCAGCTATTAAATTCACTATTTTTGTAACAACTGACAAGTCATTTAAGTTGGCGATTCCTGCCTTGGCACATAAAACCTCCTAATGGATAATACAATGAAAAGGCACAATCAGATGTCCAATAACTTCCGTAAACAATTTGATAAATCCGACTTTTTTCCCCACCATGTTTAGTGCCCCATGTGTCGTCACTGACACGACTTTAGAGATATCAATGCTTAGATCATGGAATGTTTGTATAACAACCTTACATATTTCACTTCCTGATGTATTTGTTGGCACTGATACTAACTTTATCAACTCTTCTCTCATTGTGAGATCATCAGAATATCAACCAATAATGGCCAACTGAGCATGTGATGTGACATCAGTAGTTTCATCAAGAGAGATAAAAAAATATTTAAAGTAACTTACGTCTCTCTTTAATTGATGTTGTATGTCTGTGTTCAATCTCATTATTCAGTCTTTCATGATATTTCTACTGAATAGTAACTCAGATATTCTCTTAATAATTGCATCTTTATTCTGCATATTGTGAAATAGAACTGGTGCACATCTTAGGAGAGTTTCTCTAGTAAATTCTCCCTGAGTGCTTTTCCTTGCTTATCTATGGAGTAAGTAATGCTCAAACTTACAGATGTTAAATTTGTAGAGCCTTTTATAAATTTAAGGATGGAATTAGATTGGCTCTTATAAAGGTGTAGCGGCCTGGAAATGTATTCTTTCCTTTCATCCTCATTTTTTTTCAAGAGGTGGTAATGATTAGTTTCTAAATGTCTGTTTATATTCTACGTTCTGCTTACTACTGTTTCAGTACATAGATCACAAAATATCTGCCATTTTTTCTATAATGCCATACATCTCGGTCCATGTCTCTTGAAAGGGTCAGCTATTGCTACTACCACTTCCTTTACTTAACCTTGGTTTTTTATTTTGGGGGTTCTCCATCAGCGGGGCAGTGACAGAAGATAGAATTATAGATAGTCTGTTAGCCCTGCAGGCAATTAGGGGTTAACTAGCCTAACTGACCACAAGATGGCACATGTAACTGTCTTTTAGGAAAGGGCAGGGTTAATAAGTAGAAATAGGGGTTAATAAGGATGCGCAATAGTAATAGTGGTGAAATGGAGTCTGCACTATACTGCAAAATGACATTTTTATATAAACTAAGATGGTTGCCGCTATTTCTAATGGCAAGAAAGAGCACCCATAGCACAGGCTCTCGCCTCTCCCAGCCTCCTCCTCACTTATCTCAGTAATGATGATCAATTAGAAATCCACGACACCCCAGAACAGTAGATTGGATGATGGTTGCTGTGGTTATGAGGTTGCTGGTAATGGTGATCACAGGGCCCCCGGGGATGCGTACCCTGCCACATTCCACTGTTCCCTGCTCCACTGGCCAGAAGTGAGGTGAAAGATCCTCTAATGGCCTAATGGGAAGTCCCAGAACTAGACACTCTGTGCAGGAGTTCTGTTGTTTTGGCCTACAGACCTCCTGCAAGAGTGTCTACACTACACTACAGCAAATGTTTTATTCTTGGCTACTGCACCTGGCTGTGCAGTAGCCGAGGATGAAATGTCCTTCTCGGCATGCAGCCCCATACTTCTCCCTATGCGACTGCATGTGGCCAGGTGTCATCTAAAATGGCTATGTGTGTCAGTGTTGATATGTATGTCATAGGTTCACCATCATGGACCTACGCTATTATTAGTATAGATACCTTCTAGGGGCATAGCCATTTAACATTAAAAGGATTTTATTAAGAAATATGAAGAACCCTTTCATTGATTATCTTTAAAGGAGATTATAATTTCATCTATGAAGACATATAACATCTGATGTTATTTTCCTACTCTGGGAATCTATGAGAAAACAAATAAATGGTAATTTTTATCCTACTTTTCTAATGTTGTCAAGACATAGAATTTACTCAGTCAGTATCTTATCTTAAACACACAGACAAATTGAGAAGATTTCAGAAAGAAGAAACACATTAATCATGAATACATATTTTTTAATTTAAAGTTTTACATAATTATTATATAGTTAAGTTCTAGAATAATTGCTTTTAAAGTAAAGCAGAAAATGTATTAAAAGCAAATATATATGAAGAAAATAAATATCTAGAAAGAAAGAAGGCAAAACTAAAAGAAAGAATATTAATGTTACACTTGTATTACTTATTATAGAGGTCTTCCCATTAGTAAAACCTTGTGGATTCTGAAAGATTTATGATCAGGAAATTGGTGGACAAAGGAGCTCCTTTATCAGATATTGTCTCCTACAGATGCCTATATATTTCACATGTTTATGCATAAGGAAGCAAAGGAAAGCTTACCTGGAAATTTTTGAATTATTTGACATAAGCCTTCCTTTCTGCAAAGCTGATGCTGTATTTCTGGTAATATGTTTACCTGAAAGGAATGAAAAGAATCTAGTGAGCTGGGCATTCATAAATGCTCAGGCAAAGGGAACGCCATCCACACTCTACCCTCAAACCTCTGCAGGTCAGCATTTAGATCCAAGAAAAACAGAGTAGTCTATTGGGTAACATAAAATTAAAACCTGGCCCTTAGAAATCTTCAAAATATTTGGGAATACTTTTGAAAACCTTGATTTATTTCAAAGCCATGATATTTGCTAGAAATAAAAGGGAATACTATGTCCTTATGGCAAACAGAGTAACACAAATAACTTCATAGCTTCAAATTTAGCTTTGGCCAAAAAGTAGTACTAAGCATAACATACCTCAAAGTAAGTCAATTACAGTGCAACGTTCCAAAGGCCCTCAGCGATCTGAATCACAGACAGTGGAGGTTCAGTGCCAACCCTATTTCTAAACTTCACCCCTACTTTCCACTTTGTACTGAAGGGCATTCATTATTGCTTCCAATTATAAAGCCCAGCTATCACAAAACTCTGCTTTAACAAAAATGTGTTCTTAAAAAGCATCATAAATATGATCACAAATTCAAATATGTACTTTAACTCGAAAAGGTACAAACAAGCTAATTCTCTCTTCTCCTGAATTTACAAGTTGGCTTGCTAGCTATTATCAACAAAATCTCAAAAATAACTGCAAATACGGTAAAGCCTTATTAAAACCAACAGAAAGATTTAAGTGTGAATTTCCTTGAATGTCAGATTTATTTTGAACAATTACCGACTACTCTCAAATTAATTCACTCTAATCTAATAAAATACTGGAGTTTCTCTGCTTGGTCTTGCTGGCATGATTAGATGAGAACACAGTTGCAGTTGGAGAGAAGTGAGGGACCCAGGAACAAGGCTTGTGCTCCCACTTCTGCCGCCCAACAGAGTCCATCACTTGGCTTTTCTTTCTCACTCTCTCAGTTTGTAAAATAAAGCAGTTAGAGCCTTGGGTCTTTAAGTTCCACTTCTGCTCTTAGATATTATCAACCCAATAATTCAATCATGGTTCTAGTTTTGTTTTGTTTTGAAATATATTTGTATTGACTTCAGAGAGAAAGGGAGAAGGAGATTGTGATATAAACATCAATAATGAGAGAAAATCATTGATCAGCTACTTCCTGCAGGCCCCCTACCAGGACCATGCCCACAATCCGGGCATGTGCCCTTGACCAGAATCGAACCCAGGACCCTTCAGTCCTCAGGTCAACGCTTTATCCACTGAGCCAGACCAGCTAGGGCTTATTTTGTTTTTTAATGGTTCATTTAAAAAAGCACCTTAAGATGTGAAACAGCGCATCAATTATTCTCCAACCATTGCAATCCTGTTAACTACTCTTCATTTATTCAATAAAATGTAAACTTCAGCCCAAATTATCTATGAATGAAGCCCAGACTTCAGCAGAACCAACTCTGTCAAATTTGCACCAGCAACATTCCTAAACACTCCATTTGAAAGTCTACAGAAATATGAAAATCTGAGCCACTTACTAGTACGTTCCTATTGCACTGGGAATTGAGAAAAGACTGTAAATATAGTACTTGATAGACTTTAGAGATGTCTATATTTATTAAATTCTAATGTACAATTCAGAGACTAAATGTAGGGGGGAAAAGGCTTTCATAAATCCTGAAGTTTTCCATTCAGAATTCGTAAAACAGGCTGCAGGTCAGGGACAGAGCACTGCAAAAATAAGGGAAATTCCTAACAAATGTTTGAGATATTTTATCCCTTAAGTTAGCATATAAAAGCACCTTTCAGATGTAGAAAGCTTCAAAAGGCAATAAACTTGAACCATTTTCCCCCACAGCAGGCAAAATGACTTAGTTGCTATTGACCAAATAAAACCTTTAACAATAGAAGGACCCAGAAAAAGAGCCAGCATTAGGTAAGTAACATGAAAGACTAGGTCAGTGATGGGCAACCTTTTGAGCTTGGTATGTCAAAATTCGCCAAAAAAAAAATCGAGCATAACTCTGGTGGTGTGTCACTTCAAGAAATTTCACAATATCTATAGTTTAAATAACAAAAATGTGTAACTGTAATATATAACTGTATTTAATCAACCAAAAACTAATTATTTAACTTAGCTGCTTAGTGACTTCTTTGTTCATCTGTCCATCAGTTTCTTTTGTTGGTCTTGATATTATTAACTTGTGTGGGGTGCTGTGAACTAAGATAAGTGAGGGGGAGGGGGAATTCTTTAACTAACCTGCCTATTTGTGACTTTTTGTTGCTGATTTTCATTGGCTAAACCTTCAATTGAAGGTTGGTATTTTGTACACTTCAAGCCCAAGCAAGCACTACTAACTTTGTCTGTCAATCTGTTTCTTTTGTTGGTCTTGATATTATTTAACGCTGAGAATAAAGTCTCACAAAAGTATGTAGAGGGAAAAATTGTGAGTAAAGCCATTGCTATATTTTTCAGGGTGCAGGGTGTCTACACTACAATACAACAAATGCTTCATCCTCGGCTACTGCACCTGGCTGGGCATCCTTGGCCACTGCACCTGGCCGTGCAGTAGCCGAGGATGAAACGTCCTTCTCGGCATGGGCCCCCATACTTCTCTGTGTGCAACCGAATGCGGCTGTGTGTCATCGAAAATGGCTATGCGTGCCAGTGCTGATACACATGTCATAGGTTCGCCATCACAGGACTAGGTACTGGCACAGGTCCAGCTTAAAACCTTCTCCCACTTCTTGAAGACCTCCGAGCAAATGTGCTGTCCTTGCAAATGCTTGAAGCATCCTGGGTCCCATTGTCCGCTGCAAATAGGATGGAACACAAGTCTTGGTAACATGAGATGCTACAAAGATAGTGCACAGCCTTCACCCAGAAAGGTACTTTGCTGTGCCTCATCAGAGAGATGACTTTTCATTTGGGACCTTGGATCAAAAGGATGAAATGACTGCAGGTCAACAAAGCACTTGCTTCAGAAATTCAGAGCCACGCCACAGGAAGTAACTAGTCATCCTCTTCCGCCTTCGATTTTCCCATCCCTCACCCAGTGACCTCTTCCCAGGCTCTTTCCTCCAGAGTAAATCTTTGGAATTCAGAGTCACAGCAGATTACATAAACATGGTGACACGTGACACCAGAAATATCATCTCCATTCTAATCTGGAACTGAGCACTGAACTAAGCAGTTAAACCGAATGACTCAGCACAAAAATAAACACACTCCAGGGCAATGGGTCACACAGCTATGGCAAATCATCCATATTACACGTATTTTAACTTTTTAATTGTTAAACCTAATAACCTTTTTCTGTATCTAGGGCTTTATATTCTTATTTTTTATGTACATCATTAAATTTATGATTTGCATCCTTGTCAAGTGGAATATCATCAAAGAAGTTTTTACTTGGCTAGCTAACTTTTATAAGATGAGATTCTCCAGCTTCAGACTGCAATAAACATTTTTATCAGACTTTATTTTGGGGAGTAGTTGAGGTTCAGTTTACCCATCGCCCCCACAAATGCATAACCTCCCCCATTATCAGTACCCTCCCACCCCTCGAGTGGTGATTTTGTTACAATAGATTAATCTACATTGACACATCGTAATCACCCAAATAGTCATCTCTATACCCAATTTGTATTGGGGCTGAATGCTTTACAAATGTGTGTGTGTGTGTGTGTGTGTGTGTGTGTGTGTGTGTGTTTTATAGACAGCTATTCTGATATTTTTCTTAGCATACAATCTTTCATATCTTTGAAAGAATTAGAATGACTATAAAATGATAATGACATCTTAGCCTGGGACTCTTCTGAGATCATATTGTGACAACGGAAATGTGCATTTTAAAAAAATATTAAAAAAAATACTTTTATTGATTTCAGAGAGGGATAGAGAGATAGAAACATCAATGATGAGGGAGAATCATTGATTGGCTGCCTCCTGCATGCCTCCTACTGGGGATCAAGGCCCAAACTGGGCATGTGCCCTTGACCAGAATTGAACTTGGGACCCTTCAGTCCATAGGCAGATACTCTATCCACTGAGTCAAACTGGCTAGGGTGGAAATGTGTATTTAAAAAGATTTCAATCTCTACATATCTTCTACAATCATAATCACTGATAATCTGTATCTAAATTATTTTATTACATACTAGAGGCCCAGTGCATGAATTTGTACATGGGTGGGGGGTGTCCCTCAGCCCAGCCACACCCTCTCCAATCTGGAACCCCTCGAGGGATGTCCAACTGCCCATTTAGGCCCCAACCTGTCAGGCAGTTGGACATCCCTCTCACAATCCAGGACTGCTGGTTCCCAACTGCTCACCTGCCTGCCTGCCTGATTACCCCTAATTGTTTCTGCCTACCAGCCTGATCACCCCCTAACCACTCCCCTGCCAGCCTGGTCACCCTGTAACTGCCCTCCCTTGCTGACCTGGTCCCCCCAAGCTGCCCTCCCCTGAAGGGCTGGTCTCCCACAACTGCCCTTTCCTACCCACCTGGTTGTCCCAACTGCTTTTCCCTGCCGGCCATCTTGTAGTGGCCATCTTGTATCCACATGGGGGCAGCCATCTTGTGTGTTGGAGCGATGGCCAATTTGCATATTATTCTTATATTAGATAGGATATTGTCAGAATCAAAAGTAAAAATCATTCTTAGTTGAAACCTTTAATTAATAAGTACAACAGTATAGTATTAATTATAAACATTCAAAATGTGTTTAAAATAAATGTTTAAAAAACCTAATACTACAGTAACTCATTATGGAGAATAGGCATTTTAGCGATTATACACTTTATTTATAAAGTGTAAGAAAACATCCAAGTAATAAAAAAAATTTTAGTCACTTGTGAACACAGAGTACACACACTTCATATTATATCTTAGGGAACTGCTCTTTTTCTTCACTAGATCTGTATAGACTTTCATTCCTTTTATTTTATCAAAAATAGGATCTCTGAAAGCTGTTCAGTTTCATTCATATGGAAAAGAATTAATGACGAGAAGCAACTAATCAAAGAAAAAAGTCCTTTTACCCCCCATGTTTCTAACATACAATTATCATTCCATCACATTCACCTGAGAATGTCCTTGCACGCCTTAACATAAGCCCTTTCAGTAGTTTTCAGAACTCCAAGTAGTACTAAAAACAGTATCCTGGGTTTAGGGATTGCTAATCCCACAAACATTTAGAGCTAGAAATCAATCTCTCATCCCAGGAAATACTAGAACCTGTCCGTTAGAGATGAGATACAGCCCAGTTACTAAATTTAATGCTACCCCAACTAGTAGATCTCACTTCACTTTCAGTATCACATGGACCAACACAGTTTTAAATTTATGTTACTTCCTTCTTCACTAGAGAGACTCCTGACCATTCATTTTCTGTAACAGATTGATGATCATTTTCATTAAGCATTTAAATTCCAAACCTCTAACATGATTAGTAATTTCTATTTGAGCAGATGCCCTTTGTTAACTTTATAGTCACTGACAATCCCACAACATCATCAAGCAATTTGAAACAACTGTTTTGTTATTTTTTCTTTATTCTTGTAAATATTACAGATGTCCCACTTTCTTTTCCCCCTCTCACCCTTCCCCCCGGCCTTCATCACATTATTGTCTGTATCCATGGGCAATGCTTATATGCATACAAATTTTGTGGTTAATCTCTTCCCACTTTCTCTGTTCCCTCTAAGACTCATAAGTTTGTTCCATGCCTCCATGCTTCTGGATCTATATTGTTCATCTGTTTATTTTGTTCATTATATTCCACATTTAAATGAGGTCATGTGATATTTGTCTTTCTCTATCAGGCTTATTTGCCTTTCCAGAATCTCCAGGTCCCTCCACACTGTCTCAAAGGTAAGAAGTGCTTCTTTTTTTTACTGCTGCATAGTATTCCATGATGTAAATGTATCACAGCTTTCTTATCCACTCATCTACTGATGGGCACTTGGGCTGTTTCCAGATTTTAGCTATTGTAAATAACACTGCTTTGAACATGGGGATACATATATTCTTTCTGACTGGTGTCTTGGGATTCTTAGAATATATTTCTAGAAGCAGAATAAGTAAATCAAACAGCGGTTCCATTTTTAATTTTTTTAAGGAAACTCCATACTGTTTTCTATAGTGGCTGCACCAGTCTGCATTCCCACCAGTAGTGTACTAGGGTTCCTTTTTCTCCACATCCTTACCAGCACTTGCTGTTTGTTGATTTGTTTTGATTTGCAACTCTCTGGTGATTAGCGATGTTGAACATTTTTTCATATGTTTATTGGCCATCTGTATGTCCACTTTTGAGAAGTATCTATTTAGGTCCTTTGCCCATTTTTTAATTAGATTGTTTGTCTTCCTTTTGTTGAGTTGTATGACTTCTTTATATATTTTGGAGACTAACCCCTTACCCTATGCATCACTGACAAATATATTCTCCCATTAATTGGATTCTCTTTTCATTTTGAAGAGGGTTTATTTTACTGTGTGGAAGATTTTTAGTTTGATGTAGCCCCATTTGTTTATTTTTCCCTTAGTTTCTCTTGTCCAAGGAGATGTATAGGTGAACATTCTGCCACTTGAGATGTCTGAGATTTTGTTGTCTGTGTTCTTCTAGGATTTTTATGGTTTCACAAATTGCATTTAAGTTTTTTATCCATTTTGAGTTTACTCTTGTGTATGGTATAAGTTGGTGACCTAGTGTCACTTTTTTGGCATATACCTGTCCAATTTACTCAAACTATTTATTGAAGAGACTGTCTACTCCACTGACTGCTCTTGCCTCCTTTGTCAAATATTAATTGAGTGTAATGGCTTGGGTTGATTTCTGGGTTCTCTGTTCCATTCCATTGATCTTTATGCCTGTTATTGTACCAGGCTGTATTGCTTACAATGGGCTTATAGTATAATTAGAATCCCGATGCATGAAATTCATGCACTGGGGGAAAGGGGCGCGGGGGTACCTCAGCCCAGCCTGAGCCCCTCTTGCATCCAGGACCCCTTGCTCCTTACTGCCCACCTGTTGGCTTCTTACCACTCGGCTCGCTGCTCTTTAGCACTGCCACAGAAGCAAGAGAGGCTCCCCACCCATGAGCCTGGCTTCTGGCTGAGTGGCGCTTCCCTTGTGGGAGCAAACTGACCACGGGGCAGCTCCTGCATTAAGCATCTTCCCCCTGAGGGTCAGTGCACATCAAAGTGACCAATTGTTCTGGTTGTTCTGCCATAGTAGTTGCTTAGACTTTTATTATATGGGATTTGATATCTGGTATTGTGATCCCTCCAACTTTGTTCTTCTTTTTGAAGATTGCAGCAGCTATTCAGGGTCTTTTTTTATTCCATATACATTTTTGCAGTTATAATTTGTCAATGGCTAACTTTCTTTATATTGTTCTGGATCTGTGAAATATGCTATTGGTATTTTAATAGGGATTATGTTGAATCCATAGATTGAATTGACATTTTAATGATGTTGATTCTTCCAATCCATTCCATTTGTATCTTCCTTTATTTCTTTTTTCCAATGTCCTGAAGTTTTCTGAGTACAGGTCTTTTACTTATTTGATAAGTTTATTACAAGGATCATATATTTTTTTGTTGCAATGGCAAAAGGGATTGTGTGTGGGGTTTTTTGTTGTTGTTTTTTTTTTGGTGGTTTTGTGTGTGTTTTTTTGTTTGTTTTGTTTTTTTCTCTCTGGTGAATAAAAATGCCATTGGTTTCTGAATATTGATTTTGTATCCTGCTGATTGCCTAATTCATTTTTAAATCTACTAGTTTTTTGTGTGAAATCTTTAGGGTTTTCTATGTACAATATTATGTCATCTGCAAATAACAACAGTTTTACTCTCTCCTTTCCAATTTGAATGCCATTTTTTTTCTTCTTGTCTGATCCCTGTGATTAGGACTTCTAATGCTATCCTATCTAATAAAAGAGTAATATGCAAATTGGCCATACCTTCACTACACTCAAAAGCCATGCCCACAAAGCCACGCCCACAAGCCAATTAGAGCCACTATGCAAATTGACCCAACCAAGATGGCAGGTAATTCGCATATCCTTGGGCAGAAGATGGAGTAGAAGGAAGCCAAGCACTGCAGGAGGGAGCAAAGCTGCCGAAGAAGTAAGCAAGTGGGGTGGGGGAGAAGGGAGGGAGCAAGGCAGAGGAGATGGCAGGGAGTGAGGCATAGGAGATGAGAGGAAGGGAGGCAGCAGAGAAGGAAGCGAGGCAGTGGAGATGGGAGCGAGGCAGAGGAGATGGAAGCGAGAAAGGCAGCAAAGACGGGAGAGAGTGAGGTAGTGGAGAAGGGAGCGAGGCAGCAGAGAAGGGAGGGAACTTTGCTTAGGCTGCAGGAAGCTCTATTCTTGCAGGAATCTTCCTGCAATGGGTCTCTAGTATTGAATAAAAGTGGTGAAAGTGAACATCCCAGTCTTGTACCTGCTTTTAGTTTTGCCTATTGAGTATAATGTTAACTTCAGGTTTTTTTTATATGGACTTCATTATGTTGAGCTATGATCTCTCTATTCCCACTTTGCCAAGAGTTTTTATAAAAAATGGTTGCTAGATTTTGTTGAATTGCTTTTTCTGCATCTATTGATCTGATCATGTGATTTTTATCTTTAATCTTGTTTATGTGATGTATCACATGTATTGATTTGCAAATATTATATGAGTCTTGCATCCCTGAAATAAATACCACTTGGTCATGGTGTCTGGTCTTTTTAATACATTGCTAGGTCCAATTTGCTAATATTTTGTTGAGGATTTTAGCAACTCTGTTCATCAGGAATATTAGCCTATAATTTTCTTTCTTGTAGTGTCTTTGTGTGGTTTCAGAAATAGGATGATGGTGACCTCCTAAAAAAAGCTAGAATGTCCTCCTTCCTCTTGAATTTTTTGGTAAGTTTTAATATTTATTTTTACATAACTAAGTTATGGCTCATCTCATGAAGCTTCAAATTATTTATGTTCCAAAGTGATAATTGTATAACATGTATCATTTATAATTTTTGTATTCCTTAAGTATATTCATTTAGCATATGCTATACGTGCAGTGGCTAAATATCTTTTCAGAACAGTTTTTTAGTGATATGGTAAAAGAAAACAGAATTTGAAGTCAGACTGTCTGAATTTGAACCCTCTTTGCTTCATTTATGATCCGTGATTTTCTATGCACTTAGTCTCCTAAAATGTAAACAATGGACATAAATAAATATGGAGGCACTTTGAATGGTATCTGGTGCCAATTGGGAAACCTTGGCAAGAGATTAGAGGGTGGGAGTGGATAGAATTTGGACACTTATCTTCCAAGCTTCCTCTTTGCAGAACTATGATTTGATTTGTCAATAGTTGACTTTCCCATATTTATAGCTCCTCTCTTATAACTCCCTCAGTGACCTTTTTACCTTGATTCCAGTTCTTATTAGGCTCTGCCACACCCTTCCTTCTTCATACCCTTCCTCAGACCAGAGCTGGGGGAAATGTTGTGATGTTGCTGGTTTCTCTGTGCCTCTAATCTTTTCTGTTTCTTATTCTGCCAAAACCACTATAAATAGCTTCTTCATTAATTTCCCTTCAGTAATATCCTTTTCAGTATGGCATTTGTCTCTTGCTGGGAGGTGTGATACACAAAGAGGATCATTTTTCACTGTGACAATGGTGGGCAGGATAAATTTCAGGGGAAAAATATTTGCTTCAGAAAAATCAGTGAGGAGGATTCGGCAATAATCTTGGTAAAATATGGTGATTGACTGCCTAGGGTAAAGGTAGTAAGTACTGATATACTTGAAAAATATTAAGCAGCAAAATATTTGAGAAATATTTAGATTTCATTGTATTAGTGATTGATGGAATGCAGATGACAAAGAAGAGGAAAGTGAAGGCCAGGTTTCTCTCAGGAAATGACAGAGAACTTGATCATGCTTATGACCAACTGAACAGAAGTTCTGCAAAGCTCTTAAATGCAAGAATAGAATAAATTTACTGGGGAAAACAATGAGTTGGTTTTCTCCATGTTGAGTTTGAGGTGTCTGTGGGACATAGAGTGGAGATGATAATCAGACCTGGAGAGGTACATACAAATCCAAAGCCTGGTAGAGTGCTTTGAATTTTAGATGTAGATTTGAGAATCATCAACTACCAATGGGAGTTAAAACTTTGGGAGTGGTATTAGGGAACACAAGCATTTAAGAATGACCAGAGGAAATGTAGCTATAAAAGGTAATATGCAAATTGACCAAACAGCAGAACAACCAGTCACTATGACATGCACTGACTACCAGGGGGCAGATGCTCAATGCAGGAGTTGCCCCTGGTGGTCAGTGTGCTTCCTTAGGGGAAGCGACACTCAGCCAAAAGCAAGCTGACAGCTGGCAAGTGCAGTGGCGGTGACGGGAGCCTCAGCTGCCCCACAGCAGCCTAACAATGTCCAACTGATGGCCTAAGGATGTCCATCAGTCAGACATCACCCAAGGGCTCCCAGACTGTGAAAGGGCACAGGCTAGGCTGAGGGACCCATGCCCCCAATACACGAATGTCATGTACCAGGCCTCTAATATACAAGAAGAACAAAAACCATGTGCTCAGTCCAAAGGCCAAGGGAGTCAAGAGACAGAAATAGCGAGGAGTTATCAAGACTGTCAGTTGCAGAAATATCAAGTGATCAGGATTGCTACTACAATACTATTTACTACTGAAAATAGCTATTAGTTTTGACACTTTTTTTTTAGAGATTTGTTACAGGTACCAAAATAGAACATATTTCCAGTACAGTTACCAAACACATTATTGAGCATTTTATAAAACTTCATTAACTTTTCTAAAAGCATTTACAAAAATTCACACAAAGTAAACTGTAGAGATTGAATGTCAATTTTAAAAGTTAGTACCATATTTTTCGGCGTATAGGACGACTGGAACTAGTGATGATAGGAGAAAGATAAACAGTAGAGAGAGAGCAAGTGCCGGGCAAGTCCCTGACAAATTAGCAATGCCCATCATAACTGCAAGCTACGGTATTTTTACACCCAGCATATAAGATGACCCCCAACTTTTGAGAAAATTTTCTTAGGTTAAAAAATCGTCTTATACTCTGGAAAATATGGTAATAAATTGTATAAACCCTGTATAATAAAAGCCTAGGTGGTGTGCTGCCCTCATGTGACATCACCACAAAATGGCTACCACAAGATGGCCAGCAAGGGAGGGCAGGTGGGGGTGATTAGGCTGGCAGGGGAGGGCAGTTGGGAGCCAGCAGAGGAGCAGTTAGGCATCAATCAAGCCGGCAGGGGAGTGGTCAGGAGCCAACAGTCCCAGATTGTGAGAGGGATGTCCCAGATAGGAGAAAATGCAGGCTGAACTGAGGGACACCTCCTCCCCGCAACCATACTTGAATTTAGTGCACCAGGTCTCTAGTTTTATTATAATTCAGAATACCACTTTAACTTTGAAAAAGTTAAAAAGTGATCTAGAGAATAAAGACTTGACTACTTTGGATGAACATGTGGTCAGGGTAAGCAACAATCCAGAGGCTATAGACTTCTCAATCAAGTTTTGGGTCCTGCTAGGTAAAATGGGGTCCTTTTAGGTATCTTCTGGGGTTGGGGGGATTCTATCAAACCAAAAGGGTGAACATTTTATGGTAAAGTGTATAAGGCATGACCATTGGAACTTTCTCCAAACATGTTATGGATCTAATGATGAAACCTTTGTGAACATTATTGAACATGAGATGATGGTAGTAATATCTATAGGACTAATATAATCTGTGCATGTGTAAAAAAAAATACTTACCTTTTGATGTAAACTTAACTGGCACACATCTTCCTTGGATACGCAGGGATTTCCACCAGCTTTCCTGGAAGACAGGCAAATGAGCAGATCCCAAGAGCCCAAATCACCTAGTAGCAAAAAAACATTGAAAAAAAATTATCAGATTTTTTAAAGGCAGCATTTACTTCTTCAGATTAAAGAATTTAATTATTTTGATCCCAAAACACAGGCAACAATGATTCTGATTATCTTTAAAAGTCAATATTCAAAGTGACTAAAGTTCAATTTTTCTAATTTAGCAGACCAAATATTTTTATATTTAGTATTGTTCTCTAGGAAAATTCAATTATCTGAAGCAATATCAAAAAATTTTTGGAAAAAAAAACCAAATTGAAATATAATAAATTTGCAAAGTTTCATTTGGAAATTGGGAGGAAAGAAGATTATACATTATTTTAAGATAGGAGATAATTGCAAAATCAAATAATAACAAGTCAAAACACTGAATATTTAGTTTTGGGCTTCAGCAGCCTCATTACCTTTCATAGGTCTTAAACATCAAATATACTTTCACAAGATTTCTTACAGAGAAAATATAGTAGTAGGCAGAAAATAAAATTCAATGAAAAATTTAAGACACAGGTTTTGTCTGAAAGAAATTTGTAGACAGCACAGAGTTAGATAAAAATACAGAGTAAAACATGGACCAACGCAAATGATATTTTCTTTATTTCACCCAAGACAAAGTTCTTTGCCAATAAATCCTATTAACTTACCAAAAGCATGTCACAAGAGTACATTCTCACATAATGTTTAAACATTTAAAAGTTAACATTTGCAAAAAAATAAAAATTACATTTGCATATATTTTACTTATTCTCTTTGATTTATTTATATAATTTTTTTATCAATATGCCTTACATAAAATTGGTGCTTTAAAAATATTTGTCATGCCCTAACCAGTTTAAGTCAGTAGACAGAGATAGAGTATCAACCTATGGACTGAAATGTCCCAGGTTCTATTTCGGTCAAGGGCATGTACCTTGGTGTGCAGGAGGCAGCTGATCAATGTTTCTCTCCCATTGGTGTTTCTAATTCTCTATCCCTTTCCCTTCCTCTCTGTAAAAAAGCAATAAAATATATATTTTTAAAAATAAAATAAAAAAATATTTGTCAAATTAATGAATGAATAAGTAGCCCATGATAGGGTAGTAAACACATTTGTGCAGAGAGGTTATATAAATGGGTAAACCAAAAATAACCAAAAAGGTTATGTATAAAAGAATTGATATTATTTGGAAAACTTCCCTTATTTTGGATGGAAATCCAGTTTAAAAAATTAAGCAATTTCTGTACACATGATCTTTTGTTGACCACTCATGACATAATGTTCCTTCAAGTAACTATGCCAGACCTCACAAGTCATTTCCCATAACAGATATTAATGGTCTCTAAAAGGAAGATAACCAACATCTCCAAATCCTATCTTTTAATAATTTCTCAGAAGGCCCTGGCAGTTGGTTGAGCATGGTCCTGTGCACTGAAAGGTTGCCAGTTCAATTCCTGGTCAGGGCACATGTCCAGATTGCAAGCCTGATCCCCAATTGGGGTGGGTGCGGGAGGCAGCCAATTGATGTTTCTCTCTCTCTCTTCTTCTCCCTATAAAAAATATTTAAAAAATAACTAAAAACATATTTTTAAAATTTTCCAGAAAAATAACTCACTTGAGAGCATAATACTTTCAAAGAAGGGCTTTATAGAAAAGAAAAAAAAAGAAAGATTAATAAGGAAGCATGAATTGTGATAATTAGGAATGAAATTTCATTCTTCACTAATCAAGTCTTTTACAGGCTGAGAAGCTCTGTGCTGACTGGGCTATTGGTTCCTCTATAATTATTCTGTTGCTAGAAGAGAAGCCTCTCTGTCTAACAAAAGTTGATCCAGGCAATTGAGCTCAAGTTAACATACGAGTTCTTGTCCTGGAAATTCTGTATTTGCTTGCTGTATTCCAAGACACTGAAAGATAGACAACAGTTCAAAGGACAAGGAGAAATGGTGCTGCGATTTGAGAATGGGAGATAAAACTCTACATGTAATTGCTATCAGGCCTTAGGTTTGAAGGGCCTAACCTGTTCCACTCACCCTCATTTTAAAGAAACTACAAGCATATTCCATTAGCCCAATCCAAATAGCCCAATGATTCTAATACTTTAAATCTGGCATTTAAAAAAATCTTTATTGATTTCAGAGAGGAAGGGAGAGGGAGAGAGATAGATCCATCCTATATAATAAAAGGCTAATATGTAAATCAACCAAACGGCAGAACAACTGGTCGCTATGATGAGCATTAACCACCAGGGAGCAGATGCTCAATGCAGTAGCTGTCCTCTGGTGGTCAGTGCACTCCCACATAGGAAGTACCACTCAGCCAGAAGCCTGGCTCACTGCTGGCGGTGGTGACAGGAGCCTCTCCCACTTCCAAGGCAAGGGGACATCCCCCTAGGGGTCCTGGACTGCAAGAGGGCGCAGGCCGGGATAAGGGAGAATGTCATGCATCAGGCCTCTAGTCAATAATGAAAGAGAATCATTGATCGGCTGCCTCCTGCATGCCCTCTACTGGGATCAAGCCCAAGACCCAGGCATGAGCTCAGACCTGGAATTGAACTGTGACTTCCTGGTTCATAGGTTGTTGCTCAACCACTGAACCACTCTGGCCAGGCCAAGTGGCATTTTCAACCAAAACCCTTGATGTGGATTCAAAAGGAAAAACATAAAGACTATTTCATTCAATATTATTTCAATAATGTTTCAAGCCCAAGAAACATTATAAACCTAAAAGAAATGTCCTATCTTAATATACTCAACTAAATATTTTAAGAAGATATGAATATGCAAAGAAAGAATTTCAAATTATGGACTCTATTGTTTGGGTGTTAAAAACAGAGTATATTTTTTTATATTCCCCATTCACTACCCAAGGCACATGCACAATTTCTCAATTTGATAGAAAAAAATATTAAGCCATAAATGTTTAAAAATGGAAGATACCTTTAAATAATTCAATGCATTCAATTTATCAAGAACCTCCTATGAACAGAACATTGTACTAGAAATATGAAATTAACTAGCAAAAAGAAAAAGAAGACAGGAGAGCAATAACTGCCTCCAGCAATCTACTTGAATGATCTAAACATTAAAAAGAATTTAGAATAAGTTATAAAGCATCACATAGTTTTTGAGCCTCATAACAGTTACTCATCAGCTCTCAAAAATATTTAATTAATATTTAAAATTTAAAATGAATATTTAAAAAATACTCTATAGCAAAGTAGAACTGAAATTTTCAAGTCATCTCTTTATACTTCTTATCTAATTATTGCTACCATGATCTGAAAAATACTGATTGTTTCCATTCAAAATTCCCATTGCTGCACTCATTAAATTCTACCTCAAACTATTTTCCAATTAAATATTTAATAGACCTTTTTCCACTTTCTTTTCAGTTCTTTTTCCAACATTAGAAATAAACTACCTCTGCTGATTCCCACAGCACTTGTTTAGAGTAGAAGCTTATTTATTGCTTAAGTGTTGTTCTGCACTCAAAGTCGACTTAAAAAAAAAAAGTCACATTGACTTGTAGAAACTGGGCAGAAAACAAAGCACATTCACTAGCTAAGTAAATCACACTTAGAAGTCAACCATGGAGCATTTGGAATACAATTTGTGCCTCAGCAAAATTACAAATTATAGTATACTAGAGGCCTGATGCACGAAATTCATGGCTTCCTCCATTGTCAGACTGCATCCTCTCCAATCTGGGACCCCTTGAGGGATGTCTGACTGCCCTTTTAGGCCCAATCCTGGTAGGGCCTAAACGGGCAGTCAGACAATCCAGGACTGCTGGCTCCAAACTGTTCACCTGCCTGCATCCCTGATTGCCCCTAACTGCTTCTTTTTTTTTTTTAATATATTTTATTGATTTTTTACAGAGCAGAAGGGAGAGGGATAGAAAGTCAGAAACATCGATGAGAGAGAGACATCGATCAGCTGCCTCTTGCACGCCCCCTACTGGGGATGTGCCCGCAGCCAAGGTACATGCCCTTGACCTGAATCGAACCCGGGACCTTTCAGTCCCCAGTCCGACGCTCTATCCACTGAGCCAAACCGGTCTCGGCGCCCCTAACTGCTTCTGCCTGCCAGCCTGATCACACCCTAACCACTATCCTGCCAGCCTAATTGATGTCTAACTGCTCCCCTGCCAGCCTGATGCCCCCAACTTCCCTCCTCTGCTGGCCTAGTCACCCCTAACTGCCCTCCCCTGTAGGCTTAATCACCCCCAACTGCCCTCCCTTGCAGGCCTGTTCCCTCCCAACTGCCCTCCCCTGCTGGCCTAATTGCCCACAACTGCCTTCCCTTGCAGGGCCTGGAACCTCCCAACTGCCCTCCCCTACTGGCCATCTTGTGGTGGCCATCTTGTGTCCACATGGGGGCAGCCCTCTTGTGTGTTGGAGTGATGGTCAATCTGCAAATTACTCTTTTATTAGATAGGATAGAAGCCTGGTACATGGGTGGGGTCCTGCTGGTTTGCCCTGAAGAGTGTCCCAGATCAGGGTGAGGATTCCTTTGGGGTGTGGGGCGGCCTGGGCAAGGGGCCTGTGGAGGTTTGCAGGCCAGCCATGCCCCCCAGCAACCCAAGCTGGAGGCCCTGGTATCTGGAATTAATCTATGTCTACAACTGAAACTTTGTAGTCTGGAGCAGAGCCAACCCTTCTGCTCCAGGGTGGCAGCCATTTATGTTTGAAACTTTGTAGTCTAGAGTGGAGGCCTAGGCCAGCAATGGTAGACTGAAAGCATGGCTTCCTCCATTGCCAGGGAAACCCAAGCCTTTGTTCTCTCCAGCTCAGTGGCTGCTGCCATTTCTGTATCTTTTATAACTGAAACTTTGTAACATTGAGTGGAGGCCTAGGCAGGCAATGAAAGCATGGCTTCCTCTGTTGCCAGGGAAACCCAAGCCTTTCTCCTGCTCTCAGTGGTGGCAGCTATCATGGTTGGGGTTTATTTGCATAATCTGCTCCTGATTAGCTGGTAGGCATGTCTGTGGGCGTGGCTTGTGGGTGTGCTGAAGGTATGGTCAAATTTTCATATTACTCTTTTATTAGATAGGATTGTGGGCTTCGGGTCATGCTCACATAGCTGAAAGCATGAGACTGGGTACACACATGCCCAATGTTTCACAGCGAGACTGTAGGCATACAGGAAGAGTCAAGCCCACGTGTGGGGTGCATGTGGCCTGCACAATGTTTGTTTTGTTGTGTTGTACAATTTTAAATATTTGACAAAATGCAAATGTCAGCACAATTCACATCAAAATCCAGTTCAGCCTTCATGTGAAAACTGGGCAGCACCTTGTCCATGCCTGCGTGGCAATCAGTACAGCTTCCCACACGGTCTCCAGTTGACTGTAATGGCCCTGCCTGCTCTCCTGTTGTGTGGGCTCCACCTCTAGAAGCAGAAAACAGTGCTAAACCTGGTGTAAAATACTGGTGTGTCAGTGTCCATTCAATTGCTCATTCAGCAAGTTGATGATCCATGTTTCAGCTTTTAATGAATTACACTGTTCATTGTGTGATTTTGATGAGCTGACTTTAGGCAAATTGAGATTTGGTCAGTTGGTCTTAAAAGCATATGTTACTACACCCTTTGATTTCCAGATTTGGCCATGCTCTCCCGCAAAGTTGAGTAAGGTCAACTCAGCAATAAAGACATTTCATTGGCTGTATTACAGTTAGAGAGGACTGAAGTGTGACTTCCTAGAGTTGTTTTTCTCCGGAGCCTGGAAAAGGCAAAAGTTGCCCTTGATCTTGTTTTTCATTTATGTCTTTACTCTGGTTGGATTGCCAACATGGCTCAGGTCCAACTTCAAGGCTGGTTGGCTCTCAATCCTTTTCTCACTCACACTCTCTCTTTGGACTCTTTCCCACATTGGGCCTGTCTCAGTTATAAATGATCTTTTGAGGTCAGGCTTTTTAGAGGCATTGGGACAAACATTCTTGGTGTTCATCTTGCTTGGTATGTTTCTTCTACCCCCAGAAGATTGACATTAGAGTGTAAGAGCTGAGAAGGCAAATTTGGATTTGGGGGAAACAGGTAAAGTAGACCAGAAAGGTTAAATAACTGCTCCAAGGTTAGTCAACTAGTTAGTGGTGGGAAGAGAATTTTAAGACATGATGTCTAGCTTTAGAGGCCATGTTTGAGACCACTATACCATTATCCCTTTGAAAAACAAAGGGGCAACAGAGAAACTTAGCTTTTGGGGCCTTATATGTTAATGTATACAGAACTTCCAATAACAACTTAGAAACAATTATTACACACTAGAGGCCCTGTGAACAAAATTCATGCATGGGTAGGGTCCCTAGGGCTGGCCAGCAATCAGGGCTGATCCTTCTTCGGCTGCCACCTGGGGCCTTCCTTTGTTTCGCACCACCCCCTGGTGGTCAGTGCACATCATAGCAAGCAATTAAACTCCCAGTCTCCCCATCCAACTTCCAAGGAGACACTTCGCATATTAGGCTTTTATATAAATAGATATAAATATAGATACATTATAAGAGAGGAAACTGAGACAAAAAGGAATTGTTTAGTTTTTCCAACTACTGTCCATTGCATCTATTTTCCTTTGGGAACTTGGAGGAAAAAATGCCTACAATAGGGATAATTCAGGTATTCCTAGACCCTCACCTGGGAGCAGCACACCCCAAGATATTATTAGCAATGCCACTGGGAATTGAAGTGGAATTTTCATATGTAAAAGAGTAGTAATCCAACTGCACGTGTACTCAGAAACTCTAAATATTAATGTGGCCTCTGCTTACTTTTAAAAAGAAATCTCCAAAAGTTGCTTAGATTCTTTGATGGTTAAAATGATTTCTTTAAAAAACATAAAATAAGAATAAAATAAAATGATTTATTTCCCAAAGAAACGAGAGCAGGACTAGCCCTCCAGACTGAGTCAAGCCTTTGCATAGAGAGGTCATAGGACATTGTTCTAGGAAAACAGGATGTGGATGTTCCCTTCTCCATCTCAAAATTACAAAAACATGAGAAACACTTACAGGCGTGTCTCCATAAACAGTGAAACCAAATGGCTCGGAGCACCACCCACTATCGCTCCACGCACTGGCTCTGAAGCAACGAGGACGCCACAGACAATGCCAGGAGTTGTCAGGGCCCAGATGCATTCTTTCCGATATGAAATAGCACTGACTGTTGCGTTTCTCTTTCTCTAAGGTTGCTCAGAAACCAGTGAACATCTTAGTGTTAAAAGGAAGAAAAATTTTTAAGTCTTTGTTCTTAGTTTTAATCAAGCATCTGCCTGCCCTAAGGAGTGAGGCTTCCTTTAGAATATTTCCAGTCTCTCACAGGCAGGCTGCCATGTAAAATAAACAACCATTTCCTGGCTCTCAAGTGACTCCCCTCATTGATAAGGTCTGCCTATCAGTAATTCAACCCAGAGAACAGCAGAGAGCAGAGAGTTCTCAGACCACAGCATTCGGATAAATGCTATTTATTCCCAAGGAATGACAACTGCAATTTTCTGGCACACTATATAACCATCTCTGAATATTAAGTCCATTTCTGCTTTATTTGTCTTCATAACCCCTATCATCATTTGACAGATTATACATTTGTCTATTTGTGTATTGTCTGTCTCTCCCCATTTGAATGTGAGCTCTGTGAGGGCAGGGCTGTCTGTTTTGTTCATTTCTGTGTTCTCAGAACATACAACAGGATCTGGAATGTAAGATATACTCGCTACCTATTTGTTAAGTGCATAAATAAATGTGAGCAACAGGTCAACAATTAAAAATCAAGAGCCAGTATATTTTGAAATACTTTTACAAAAACTAAAATTGAAAGGTGGTGAGAAAAAAAAATGTTATTTTTTTAAGAAAGGACATAAACATATATTTTGGTTTTTAGTAAGAACGAAGAAGTAACCATAAAAATCAAAGTTAACTATTCATTGCATTGAAATAATTATAAAAACAAAGAGCCAATTCCAAATGCTTTACTTATTGGAAACTTTTCTGTGGACAAACACATTAGATTGAAGCAGAAAAGATTTATAAAGTATGACTCAAAAAAATAAATCTGTCCATGAGTGTCTAAGATGCATAGCTACAAAACCCAAGCCTCATTTATTTACAGTATTAGATTATTATACTCCATAAGGATACAATTAGGCTGATTTCCTAAAAAAAGTTTTCTTTCAGTGTGAAATGCTGAAGATGTTTACTTTTTAAATCATTTATAATATAATAAACATAAGCTATTTCACATTCCACAATGCCATCTCTATACTCTCCTTTTTTAACATTTTAAAAATATATTTTTTTATTTATTTCAGAGAGGAAGGGAGAGGGAAAGAGAGACAGAAACATCAATGATGATAGAGAATCCTTGATTGGCTGCCTCCTGCACACCCACTACTGGGGATAGAGCCCACAACCTGGGCAGGTGCCCTTGATTGGAATTGAACCCGGGACCCTTCAGTCCACAGGCAGATGCTCTATCCACTGAGCCAAACCAGCTAGGGCCTTCATCTTTTAAGGTTCATTAACTAGTTCCCTTAACTGAACTCTTTTTTTAAATATATATATATTTTTTTCATATATATATATATATGATATATTGATTTTTTACAGAGAGAAGGGAGAGGGATAGAAAGTCAGAAACATAGATGAGAGAGAAACATCGACCAGCTGCTTCCTGCACACCCCCTACTGGGGATGTGCCCGCAACCAAGGTACATGCCCTTGACAGGAATCGAGCCTGGGACCTTTCAGTCCGCAGGCCAACGCACTGTCCACTGAGCCAAACCGGTTTCGGCTTAACTGAACTCTTAATATGATGGATCTAACAGAGGACCCATAGCTCATTTTATTTATGGCTTTTTTTTAAGGATGAAAAAAATACTTGCCTTCTTATATCTAACACTGATTCTAGTAAACACTTAGCAGATATTTATTGGATTGAATATTTCAATTTTTGGAATGCGCTTGAAGAAAAATCATACATACAGAATCTTAAGATCTTCAGTGAATTTTACAACATGGCACAAAATCTATTTAAATCTGGTTCCCTACCCTCAGAGACTGGCTTTTGCTTGTTATGCCTCTGGCTTCTTATCCTTTAAGAGCTGATGATGAAAACTTTGCATTTTATGACAAAGAAACCCTCAACCATTCTCTCCCTGGATGTTCTAAATCCATACCAAGGATTAAGCTTTTCTGTTCTAATGTCTACACTCTTTCTGCCCTATGAGAGGTTGTAAAGAACAATAAGATGGTTTATGTGAAGAGTTTTGAGGTTCTGAAATTTTTCCAATCTGTGAAAAAGTTCAAGAAAACAATATTATGCCTAAACTCTTGCAAATGTTTAAAAGATTCCTGCTTTGAAGAAATTTTTCTTTAAGAAAAGCATGAAAGGAAATAGAACAGTCTATTCCTCTGAAATAAACTCAAGACATATTTAATTTACAGAGCTTGCTAAAGTTCCTTCCATAGATTTTTAATGACTTTTTCAGACTTTTATGCTACTTCTGCTGCTTTCTGTTGAAGTGCAACAGATTGAATACGTGCGTATGTGTGTTTAAACTTTTACTGTTTTCAATATTATTGTCCTTCTGGGAAAAAACACTTACTGCTGCATTTTTACAAAATATCTGATGTCTGAAAGCCTTACCACTTAAAAAAAAAATGGATGCTGCAGCAACTTAAAAATCAGACTACATTTAGTGCCCACATACTGGTTTCTAACACTTCTCTTCAATAAAAGAAAGCAAGGTTCCTTGGAGAGTTGGCTTATTTGAGGGCTGGAGTAGTAAATATACAGGATGAGCCTGGAGCATCACAGTGCCAGCAAAAAATAAAAGAGCTCAAAACAAACAAGCAAACCAGCCAGCAAAAGCAATGGGGGAGATATTTCAAGGGGACAAGGGACTCAATGGCTAAAGCTGGAAACAATTTGAGCAACGAAATAAGTATTATTGGATTATAATCCAAGTACTGAAAAAATCCATAAGACCATATTGATATAAACCAAAGGTTAGATAAGTAAATAAGGTCTGAAGAGACAAATCTTCCACACAGAAAAACTCCCAATGACATAAGAGTTACTCCTCCATCAAGAATGTGGAGTACAGCTGTGCATAACGACACCCTTCCAAAGACTTCAATGTGGAAAGCGGAAGTAAACGGAAAACCTGGCTAACACTGTCAAGTTACCATCAACAGCGATCAGTCGTGTTGACAGTATTGTACCCTTGGTATAATGTGATGAGAACCATTGTGGTCTGACTTCCCCAAACCACAACCCCAGTCCAATCCTGAGAAAAACTACAGATAAATCTCAACAGAGAGATATCAAAATGCCTGACCAGTTCTCAAAACTGCCAAGGGGATGAAAAACAAAGAAAACCTGAGAAACTGTCACAGCCAAGAGGAGCCAAAGGAAGCATGATGACTAAATGGAATGTGGCATCCTGAATGGGATCTTGGAACAGAAAAGATACATTAAGTAAAAACTAAGAAAAATCTGAATAATTGGTTTTTTTTAAATCAGAATAAACAAATTCTACAGAGAAAAGAATATGATGATTGTTAAGTATATGGCTGTAGCTAGAGGTGAGCTCTCATATACTAATTACATTTCTCCCCAAGTATTTTACGCAAAGAATGTTGTATTACAAAACCCATTAGCACTACCAGGTGGAAAGTGGAAAATAATTGTTTTTATGCAAAATTCACTCTTCTGTTAATAAAAATTTCAATGGTATTTAAAATTCAGAGAACTGAAAAATAGATCAAATTTGGAGCTTGACACCATCCGCTTAATATATGCAACCCCCATATTCTATACTCACTTTATATTTGTTATTATTTCTCTCTAAATTCAACTCCTCTGGTCATTTCATTTAGAGCCATTGCTTTATCTCTTGCTTCTCTGCAATCGACTCCAAAATTTACTTTTCTTGACCTTTCTTATGTTTCAGAGAGCTATTTCCAGTTACACGCTAGAACACGTGCCCTGCTGAACAAGTACAAATCTAAACCCGTTATCTCCTGCCAAAGAACCTGTCTCCTTCGGCTCTTCTTACAGTCAAAGGTGCAGCCACTCTCTCAAGCTAGAAACCACCTCCTCTTTCATTTGTACTTGTCTCTCATCCTACTTCCCACTGATTTCCAAGTCCCATTCATTCTAAATGAAAATGTCTTAAACATTTCCTAACCTTTCCAAATCCTATCGCATTCTCTAAATCTAAGATCTTGCCAGCTCTTCAAAGACTCCTAGTTCGTCTCCTTGCTTCTAATTCTTTGTCCTTCTGTAACTCATTTTCCTACCTACAGCCAGGGTCATCTTCCAAAAACACAGCTCTTATCATTGCCAGTGCAATACAGATCAACTCCTCAGCAAACCAGGCAAGGCCTTTCAGAGCAGCCACAACCTACTCTTCTGGTCTCATTTCCTGAAAGCAGCCCCCTCCTTCCTGTTCAGCTACTCGGGACCACTTGTGTGTCCCTGAGACTCCAAGCCCTACAGACCTGTGTACCTCCAACATGCAGCGCCTGCTGCTGAGTGTCCTCCCCTCCAAACTCGGCTGGAGAAATCACTGTTACACGCCAATAATTCTACTTGAGACACCTTCCTAGATACCCACATTCAAAAATGGTCCCTTCCTTTTCTGCCCTTCACACTGCTTCCATTGTATCTAATATTATTACAGTTTAACATGCACATTCTTCTTCCTCAGAAATAGTTCCTGGACCTGCAACATCTTCATCAACTAAAAGCTTGTTAGGAATGAAAAATCTCAGCCCCCAACTTTGACCTTATCCAATTAGAATTTGTCGGCAACACGACCTCCAGGTGATCTGCATGCACCTGGGAGCTTGAGAAGGGCCAATACACACTTCTGCCCTATGTAGCTACTTGGAAAGTCTCACTCATCTTCGCAATGCTGTCTCCCCCACCTATACCAATGAACTCTTACATTAAGTGAAACTGAAATGTTTAGTGTCAATTATAAAATAGCGTGATGCCTGGCTGTAATATCATCCTCATAACCCTTACTAGGAGGTTGGTGCTTTAGACTGGGTTCTTTTGGACTTGACATGAGTCTTTGACAGACACTCTAATACCAAATTCCTCTGTGTGGCACAAAGAGTTTTAATTAGCATTGTGTCACTTCATTTAACTAAGTATGATTCTTTCCTCCTGTTTTATTAAAAATCATTTTGCATGACTTCTTTAAAATGCAGTGAATAAAATCTAGTCATCTGTGGTTTCACATTGTATAATAATGCACCGGGGACTTTGAGAAATCTGAGAGGGAGGAGGCAGTCACTGATTTAAAATTTATTCCAAGAATAATTCCACACTAATTCAGCACAGATGAGAATTAAGTCTTAAGAAAATACAATTCACTAACATGGGGAAAAGAATCAACTCTCTCCATGGCTTATTACTTAATGCCAAAAGTATTTTGAGATTATACATTTCTTATTCATAATGCATTATTTTCATAATCTTTGAGATTTAGTTATCCCAATCATAATATTTCTGTAAGATACATGTGGAGCCAGTCTTATCCTCCATTTTCAAATCAAGCAATAGATAATTTAAAGAGCTTGTTCAAGGTCATTCCAAAAAGCAGTAATGGGCATAAAATTTAGACACCCTCCTCCCCAGCAGATAGCCAATCAATGATTCTCTCCCATCACTGATGTTTCTCTCTCTCTCTCGGCCTCTCCCTTCCTTTCTGAAATCAATAAAAAATATTTTTAAAAGAAACAAAATGTGACTTGTATGTGTCATGTAGCCTATTATTTAAGACTTCTGAACAGATTGATATAAGGGTCATTTAGAAAACACATGAAATAATCTCTCCCCCAACTCAATACTGTTTTCTCATGTTTCTTCAGCAGGCCTTCCTTTCCCGGGAGAAAGTTATGCTAACTCAGTGGACACTCATTGGTGCTTTCAATGTATGGAAAAGAAAGGGCCTCATCAATAGCAGGTTCAGGTAACTCAAGCACATTTTCTAGGACAGGGCTCTGCAGTTTTCCCTCATTGGCACTATAAGTGCATTTTCTAGAATAGGTGACATCAGAAGCCTTTGAACTAATGATGAAGGAATGTCAATTTTCATGCATGAGCAGCAACAAGCCCCAAGTGGTAGGCACAACCTGGCGAGATAGGCAAACCTTGAGGGACCCCAAGTGGGTGCTTCAGGTAAGGAGGAACCAACTGGGACAATGGGTAAACAGGACTATTGCCTAACAGAGGTTACATCCACTCCACAATTTTCCTAAATTGGCACTGTTCCTACAAGATAAGCGGATATCAGAAGTAACTCCTGAAACTAATCATTCTGTTATCCGTGAGATGAATATTAAGTCAATTTGAAACAGTGCCAAGTATTATTAAATGTACCATACTTTAAAGTGTATTATTTCTACACATATGAGAACCATATTTTATCTTACATAATTTAACAGAATTCTGCAAAACCATAGTTGCCTCAATACTCATAATATTAATTTTTCACCTCTCCAGAGATGTTTGGAACATAATTTGCTTTTTTCCCTATTTACTGCTCAAACTTTGTATAGCAGTCTCATTTCCCTTACTTAAAACCATTCTCTCTTCTTCATTGACATTGTAAATGTTAAGATTTATGTCTAAAATTCATTGTTTTGATTCTTTAATTTCTAATAATATTGCCGGTATAAAAGTATATGTATTTTAAATTGTATGTATTTTACCAGATTGCCTCCCCCCCCCAAAAAAAAGCCTATATTTCACATTTCCAAAAGCAATGTTTAAAAGCTTCCTTTCCCAGAACTCCTATCAGCAGTAGGTGGTGTCACTAATTTTGGGTTTTGCCAATCCCATAAGTGTAAAGTGACATGGTTATAATTTCAATAGTGCTGTGACTTTTTTTTGAATTTCATAATCTTCTTTGTTTTTAAGCAGCTTATTCAAACTTTTACCATTAAAAATTATAAATAAAACATTAAGTTAAAAAACAGTATTCAGCATAATAAAATCACTTTTAATTAATGTGCAAGTAAAAGTTTCTTTCTATAAAAAGTAAATTAATATGTCATTTTGACACAATTCATATTTAAGAACATATTATCATCTCTTACTAAAATCCATGTTGATGGAAATATTGAGCTCGTAACTATCCCTTTGTAGAGGAATACAGCGGTGAGAACCACAGTTTTAATATTTTCACCAACTGACCCAATAATTCAGCATTATACTCAAATCTCCAAAATGTAATGAAAATGAACATTATAAGGAAAGTTGTATTTATAGCAACCAGTTGAAATTATTCTATGTACCAAGAAGGACTTACTTCAAAATTATGGTATACCCAGACAATAAAATACTAAAAATTATGAAGCAAACAGTATTGATGTAGTTTCAGGAAACTAGCATGAGGCTGTGGGTAAAGGCTCAGACAGGAGAGGGCTAATCCTCAGAGCAAACCGCAGCCCCACCATTTATGAGACGTGCCACTCAGCTCCTCATTTGTGAAACAAGAAGTCCTATCTTACGGACTAGGAGTGAGAACGCAATGAGTTAATGTATATAAAGGGCATAGCAAGTGCATTTAGTTAATAATAAAAAAGGTTACCAAAACTACTGATGTGAAAATGTATTATAATTTTTAAACTGCTATGGCAAAATTTCTTTTTAAAATAATTTTTATTGAATTCAGAAAGAAAGGGAGAGGGAGAAAAAGAGAGAAACATCAATCATGTGAAAGAATCACTGATCGGCTGCCTCCCACGTGCCCCCCACTGGGGATCCAGCCTGAAACACAAGCAAGTGCCCGCCTGGGGATCGAACCTCTACCTCCTGGTTCACGGGTTGAAGCTCAACTATTGAGCCACACTGGCTGGACCTAAACTGGGTGCTGTAGGTAAGGAGGGACCAACCAGGACAATGGCAAAACTTTTATCATTATGTCAAGATTTTATTTGTCAAAACACGTGGGAAAAACTATTGTAAAGAAGGAGGCAAAAAGACAGAATGTATGTTCGCATGTGTGCATGTTTGTGTGTGTGTGCATGTGTGTGTGTGCATGTGTTATGCTTACAGACATACCTGAAACATGCACAACATTGTTAACCATATTATCTCTGGTGGTGGAATTTAGAGTAACTTTCATTTTCATCTCTTTATTTGTGAATACTTGATTCCATAGTCTACCATAAACATGTAATATATTTGTAAATGAGGAAAACCATTTTCTAAAAATGTGGTTAGAATATGCATCCAAGTAAAGAAATAATATTCTCTGGGGAAAACAACATTGAGTCTTTTCTCACATCGTACATCATTCAAGGTACTGTCAATATCAATTAACTTAAATAGAAACAAAAAATGTACAGAAAGCTAATTTGGCCCTCCATCATTTTAAAACTCTAAACATCTCTGCTGTAAAGCAGCCTTCAAACTACTCAGTGTGACAAAATAATAGGACTTCTTGAAGCAAAATTCAGTGTGGGCATGAATTCAGTGTGAGTCATGCTGTGTGCAGTTATGAGTTGGAGATTTCAGGCACCACACAAAATAAGGGCTTGCTGATAAATCTGCAGATGCTATTTCTCCAAAATTGGACAAATAAGGAACAGAAATGCTTGAGTAAACAAAACTATGCAAGTACAAACACTCACTATTCCTGATACATTGGGTATCTGGACCAGCCTTCAGATTAGCATGGAATGTGCCTGCCTTTCTGGCATTCCCAGCATTCCTTCTGTGATGCAAATACCCATTTCCAGGAGGAAAGTCATGTTTTACACCACAGCTGGATTTTGGATTTCCATGCAGTGCTTCTATAGAATAACAAGTAAAGTTCTCATTTTGCAAACAGCCTCACTTAAGAAAACGACACTTTACTTGTTGATGAGGTTTGGTGAGCTGGGAAATTTCTTGCATGTCTAATAGGCAGTGTTTTAATCTTCTCAGGTAGAATTCTGACATGAATGAAGAGCTTTAAAATGGATCCTCATTCTTCATGCCACTAAACTAAATTTTAGAAATCTATGCTAAAGAAATCATTTGAAATGTACACAATGACTTATTTACAAAAATGTTCTGCATGCATTATTTACAACAAAGCATTCCTATCTAGATTAAGAAAATTAAATTAGGTAAGTATTAGGTACATCCATATAATACAAGTTTATATTGCCATTGAAATAATATTTACAAAGTTTTTATAGCACGTCTTTGGGATAAATCATGTGACCATCCATATTCTTAACTTGGTCTTACTACCTTCAAGCAAGCCAAATATGTCCAAAGACAGTTTAAATTCAGCTGCTTACTTTTCAAATGGGGTTATTGCCTTGACTAAAGAATTGAGCTAAGATGTACCACGGCTTTGTATGTCAACTCATAATTAATGGGTTTAGCACCTACGTATATTTAGGAATGGGGTGTCTCACCAATGTGGAAGGTTGATTGAGGGTCTGGTAAGGCAAACGGGAAATTGTTTGGCCACTAACTACTTACATAGCAAATAGGTAGAACTTCTCTGAAAACCTGCAATAAAAAAGTACCCAGGACAGCAATTCTCAGCACACAGTGCAGGACCAGCATGTTAGCATTACCTGATAACATACTTCTTGACCAGCCTTCCGCTGTTACTGAATCAGAGCTACAGGGAGCGGAGCCCAGCAATCTATGACTTACTTAATAAGCATATTAAATTTGAACAATAGGGTCCTAGCAAATAGGTAGGAACTATGGTGAAGCTTTGCCAAAACTAAGTACTTGAAGCAAACACTCAGATAAGGATTCCCTTTCCCTTCTGATAATCCTATCTAATAAAAGAGTAATATGCAAATTGACCGTACCTCCAATCAAGCCATGCTCACAGCCATGCCCATTAGCCAATCAGGAGCAAATTATGCAAATAAACCTCAACCAAGATGGTTGCAGCCATCCTATCTAATAAAAGAGTAATATGAAAATTGACCATGCCTCCAATCAAGCCATGCCAATCAGGAGCAAATTATGCAAATAAATCCCAGCCAAGATGGCTGCAGCCACAGAGAGCAAGAGAGAGGCTTGGGTTTCCCCAGCAATAAAGGAAGCCAAGATTTCTGCCTGCATTGTCAGCCTAGGCCTCCACTCAATGCTATAAAGTTTCAATTATAGAAGATACATAATCCCAACAGAAATGGCAGCAGCCACGGAGCTGGAGAGAGCAGAGTCTAGGGTTGCCAGGTGATGGAGGAAGCCAAGCTTCTACAGCTGTGGCCAGCCTAGGCCTCCACTCCAGGCTACCAGGTTTCAATTATAGAAGGTAAATATCGCAACAGAAATGGCTGTCACCACGGAGCGAGCAGAAGGCTTGGCTCCACTCCAGGGTACAAGGTTTCAATTGTAGAACATAAATTAATCCCAGATCCCAGGGCCTCCCCTTGGGTTGCTGGGGTGCGTGGCTGGCCTGCAAACCACCACAGTCCTCTCACCCAGGCTATCCCCCACCGCAAGGGAACCCCCACCCTGATCCAGGACACCCTTCAGGGCAAACCAGCTGGCCCCCACTCATGTACCAGGCCTCTATCCTACCTAATAAAAGAGTAATATGCAGATTGACCATCACTCCAACACACAAGATGGCTACCTCCATGTGGTCAAAGGTGGCTGCCCCCATGTGGACACAAGATGGCTACCACAAGATGGCCAGCAGGGAAGGACAGTTGGAAGGGACCAGGCCTGCAAGGGAGGGCAGCTGGGGGCTATCAAGCCTGCAGGGGAGGGCACCAAGGGGTGACTAGGCTGGCAGAGGAGGGAGGTTAGGGGCAAACAGGCTGTCAGGGGAGCAGTTAGACATCAATCAGGCTGGCAGGGGAGTGGTTAGGGGTGATCAGGCTGGCAGTCAGAAACAGTTAGGGGCAATCAGGAAGACAGGCAGGCAAGCAGTTGGGAGCCAGCAGTTCTGAATTGTGAGAAGGGGATTGGGCCTAAATGTGCAGTTAGACATCCCTCAAGGGGTCCTAGATTGGAGAGGGTATAGGCTGGGCTGAGGAACAACCCCCCCCCCCAACTCTGTGCCCGAATTTCATGCACCGGGCCTCTAGTTACAAAATATAAAGCTAGCTACGAGGGAACCGGGGACCTGGAGTCATCTCTGCCCTCTATACTCCATCATCAATTGTTTGGTTTCATCAATTGTTTGGTTTCTCTGATAATGAGGTGGAATTCTGAATAATGTTTTTTAAATTCCAAGAGCTCCTTGATCTAAATGGACCATTTTGTTGCATAGATGATGAGATTCACACATGACTTTCCTATTTTTCCTTAGACAAGGAGCTGAAATTACTTATTATGGTTATTAACAGGTTATGATTAACTAATTGGCAGAATTCTTCCTTCTTTGAAAACTGAGACATTGCTGGCTTGACTGACACTGAAACAGGGTTATAGAGAACACAGCAGTACGAGTCCTATTTTTCCCTTGGCTTTTCCTGGTTTGTGTTACATTTTGCTCTACCATATAGCTATTTCCCGTCATACTCACCATTTTCCCCCTAAACTTCAAAAGAGGCAAATGGTGCTTGAATATCTGAAAAAAAGACTATGTTATTTTATTAGTGTATTTATAGGGTTTATTGTTTCAGTTGTCAATTCATTTCATTGTGTACTACTGGCTATACACATGGCAGTGTCCTATGCATAACAGCATGTAAATAGACCAACAAAACACTGCCTGACTTATAACTTCATAACATAAAAGGGCAAATGAGATGAAAATGCAAAAAATATTAAAAATGTAGCATAAGCATACTTTGGACCTCAGAGATGTATAAACAATGGGTGATGAGCCTTCAGCTAACTTGTTTACCAGTTCTAATTTGAGGGGAATTCATGGGGGAATATATATATTAATTTGGATTTTAAGAGATGGCAGAAAAGAGGTGGTTATAGGAGACAAAAATTTCAATAGCATTGCAAAATATGATGTTATCAGGCAAAGGTGAGTAGGCCAATATCATGAATTCTCCTACCTGCCCACATGTTAATATCACATGGGAAGTTGTGTGTGTGTGTGTGTGTGTGGTGTGTGTGTTTTAATTACAGTTTCCATTCAATAACATTTTGTGTTAGTTTCGCGTGCACAGCATAGTGGTTAGACAATCCTACACTTTCCCAAGTGTTCCCCCTGACATGTCTAGCACCCATCTGACACCACACATCATTCTTACCATACCATTGACGATATTCCCTCTGCTGTAATTTACATCCCTGTGACTATTGTGTAACTAGCAGCATGTCCTTCTTAATCCCTTCTACCTGGAAAGCTTTTTAAAAATATAGTGATGCCCAGGCCCACCCCTTCCTGAAAATGCTTATACACTTTTTGAAGTAGGACCTGGGCATTGTTTACTCTGTTTTTTAAGTTTTCCCTGGATAATTCGAGAGGGAGAGGACGGGCCAGATAAACATGCTACAGCAGGGATGTGAAGGGGCTGACCCGCAGCTTGGGAAGCTTTGGATGCAGTGCTAGGAGATATGCATGCCACATAGGAGGAAACGGGATGCCATTGAAGACTTCTGCACGGAGCAGCAAAGTGCATGGGGTTGTGGTTGTGCAGTCACCTGGCAGTTGGTGGGGCTGTGCTATGGCAGGCACTGTGGTGGCCCCAGAGAGGCACAGTACTGCAAGGAGTGAGGAGCCATGGCTGATGGGAAGCACACACTTTACGGAGCTTGGTGTCTACTGTGTGCTGTGGCTGAAGGAGAGAGAAGACCCACCTGTGAGCTTTAGAGCTGGAGGGAATGCAGGGCTAACAGAACATGGTGGATAAGAACCACAGATAATTAAGACAATAGATCAGTTGTATGCAGGTTGAGGTAGTGGGACACACAGATCAGAACATCTGACAAGTGCCTGGAAAATCTGGACTCTCAAAATTCTGCCTGGAGGACATAGATTAGGAGGAGACTTTATTGAAAAGTTATATCCCCTGAGGAGATCATTGATTCTGCAGAGTGGAAAAATGTCGCAATGGAGTATCAAGAGAAGGTGCAAACAGATGACCAGGGATAAACATCTTGGAGAATGCCCATATGTGGAGGAAGAACATGAACGAGGAGGGCTCAGCAAGGTGCCAGAAGCAGGAGGTGGCAGTGTGAAGGAAACTGAAAGAGGAAATGTTTTACTCTGTGTTAGGGCAGGCGTTTAATTCAGACTGATTCATAGGTCTCACCAAGTTTGAGGAACATTGCCAAAGAAAGATAAAGAAAACTGAGGGATTTCCACAGTGAATTCACATTAAAGATCAATTTATAGTTTTAATTTTTTTTCTATTTTTTGAGAAATACTGATATTTCTCAGTATTCAAATCTGCTCTTGTACCCCCCCCACCAAAAAAAATGCAATCATAAATATAGTGACTTAATTTTGTAACAAAAAGGTGTTTCTTGGTAAATTTTGAAAAGATACCTTATGGAGGAGGAATATGAGAGGGATGAAAGTTAAATCATTGAAGGTTAATTGGAGAGACATTCTTAAGGAAAAAAATATCTACTTTTCCTTAAGTCTTTGCTTTCTAAACTGAATGAAGAGACTCTCTAAGGAAGAAGCAACTTAGAATGAAGAGAATATTCCTAGGGAAGTACTGTTTCACTGGGGAAAGTAACGTCTGAAAAAGAAGTGATTCGGGAGGTTTCAACAATAGTTGTAATATGAAGGGTAGAAAGTAAGAGTGATACAAAAATTAAGAGGCAGTCTTTAAATATGGTAAGATGTCCTGAGCTCCTCCCAAAAATTGGGGATATCTAAAACATTTTAAGCCACTAATTCTGACAATATAGTATCTGAGACCCCAAACTCCCCTTGAGTTAATCCACAGAGTCAACTGAAAGGTTCCATATGAAGGAGTTCATTTTTCTTTCCTGGAGTCTTTCCTCATCTAAATATAATATGGATTTTGTTTTTTGTAAATTAAATCTGTCATTCAAAGCACATTTTCTTAGTATTTGGAAAACCAAACAAAACTCTCTAATTTCTTTTTTTTTTAAAGAGTCTTTTTAATTTTAAAGAAATATGAAAAGAACAGTGATCTGAAGACTTCTGCACGGGGCAGCAAAGTGAATGGGGTTGTGATTGTGCAATCACCTGGCAGTTATATTACCTATAAAAAAGTTCAATGCTGCATCCTTAAAAATAAAATAAAAGCAGCAAAAAGTGCACTTAAAGAAACAGGACAGAGAAAGTATCTTCAAAGCTATATTAAGCGTTTCCCAGCTTTGGAAAATTCACATTCCCAATCTGGTTTCTATGAAACTTTTAAAAAGATCAAACAATTAGAAAGAAGCTGGGCTTGAAGGAGAAATGCTAGGGATTTTAGTAAACATCTGGTTACCATTTTCAATTGTAAGAAGTAACCCACTTAAGGAAGCAGTTTAGTTCCTTTGGAGTAAAAATAAGACACTGGCTTTTTGTTCTCTGCACAGTGGTGGGCAGAGGAAACATCAGAACCAGGAGGTCACTTGAAACTCAACTTTTATAAATAAAAACGGTTTTTTCAAAAGCTAAAGTAAACTGAACTCGGGTCCCTGTTGTATAAACAACTCAACTGAGTTAAGGTTAAATAAACATTCCTTGAGCTCAAGGGTGCCAATTAAAGAACACATTCTACTTGGTCATAAATACACCAGCAATTCTATAAGCATTCAGGAAAACAGCAATAAACCTAAACACACAATTACCATGTTCCATACCATAATAAAAGAGAATGATGCAGACTTAAAAGTTTATTTGATTCAACTCCCCCTTTCCTGCCCCCCAGTTTGATTAACTAAAAGCAAGGAAGCAAGCACTTCTGATACCGTCCAAAACCTATTATTCGCATAATAAAAAATGTATGTCAGATGTGTCCTAGGTGAAATACTGACAAGGCAAAGCACACTGTGCTTTTTAAATGTGACCTTTACTCTTCTGTCTTCCTGGTAAACAGTCATACAGCATATTAAACTCAGGAAAGCAGCAGGGGTTCTGGAGTGGGGCTGGAGGGGGCCAGGAATGAGCAGAGGAGTTCATTGGGCTCTAACGGTTTTAAAGTATCAGTAGAAGCATCTGCTATAAATGTGCACTACCAGCCAAAAGGGACTGCTGCCAATTTTGCCTCCAGATCCACATTTCTCCACTCCTTTGCAAGCCACGCCTCCCTGCTGCCCACAGGATACAAAACTAAAAGCAAAGACTGAAAAGAAATCCCTAGAATGATGGAAGTTGAAAATCTCGCCTTGCTTTTGTGCATGTGATGTGATAGCACATCACGGAACTGCAAATTTGAAGAAAGATTTTGGTGGTTGGTTGGCATTCTCCTGAGTAATAAAAACCACTCTCTCACCAGCCTTGCTAACTCCTTTTGTTCCAACAAAACTTTCTACTTGTTGAGATGGGCTCTGTTCCATTGCTGGATAACTCTTAATTGATGCAGTGTTCATCCTTCAATTGGTCCTGGTTACACCTTCTAGAGTTACAACAAATGAATCTTGTACTCAAGTATCCCATTAAACAGTGGGAATACAAAAATATTGGTCCGACTACTTGCAAGGCCTCCCAGAAACATTCTTTTCAATTGGAACAATCGATTTCCTCGTGCCCACTGCCACTCTGATTTCTGCTACAACTGTAGAAATATGTCCTCTTCAAGGATACATAAATAATCCTGAACCAACAATAACATATATTATGTCAGAGTCTATTGAACTACATATTACTTAGATTCTATCCTGGGAGCAAGTTTAAAACTTTTAAAAAAACATTGATTCTCTCTTAGGCCACTATTTCATTCTACAAACTAAAACAATGGCATGCTAAATAGTACCTGGATGATATGAAAGACAATAATTTGATAGTGCCCTATCTTTTTCTTTAGAGAATTAAATAGTCATAAAAATTCTGCATCATCCTATATAATAAAAGGAAAATATGCAAATATACCTAACAGCAGAATAACCTAACAACCAATCAAAGTGTAATATGCTAATGATATGCTAAGGCCGTTCAACCACTCGCTATAACATGCACCAACCACCAGAAGGCAGACAGTCAACTGGTCAACCAGTTGCTATGATGTGCACTGACCACCAGGGGGCAGATGCTCTAACCAGTAGATTAGCTTGCTGATGGAGTGTCACCAATCAGGACTGAGCAAGATGAGCTGGATACTCCTTGGAGCCCTCCCATAGTCCCTCCTCTGACTGATCGTCGTGCACCAGTGGGGTCCCTCAGCCTGGCCTGTGCCCTCTCATAATCTGGAACACCACAGGAAATGTTGGAGAGTCTAATTCAATCATACAGGACATTTCCCTTGGGAGGGTGCCAGATGCAGGACTCGTGGCTGGTGAGCACTGCTGTGGCAGCACGCGAGCCTCTCCTGATTGGGACTGATTGGGTGTGAGCCTGCAGCAGGCACAGTGGGGCTGTGATGAGTGGGAGCGACAGGTAGAAGCTACAGGCAGCGTTGGACTGCAGGTTTCAGCTGATCCCTGCAGGCCACCCAGAGGGACCCCAGCGTGCACGAATTTGTGCAGTTTGCTAAGAAAATAACTAGAGAGTTCAGTGTAGAGGACACAAAAGGACCTAACTGATGTGACGGGATTGGCCCTTCATACTTCCCATGCACTCACGCAGCAGAAGCTGTCTGCGTACTTTCACATGTCTTTACTGGGAACATTTGTAGGTAATACTATGTGTTCCACTGTTTTATGGACCATTAAATCTTCAGTGAGTCCGCTGTCACCTCTAAGCGAAACACCCACAAGTCTTCATATCCTTCCCTGGCCTCTGTTCACTCCAGGTTCTGCTACATACATCCATGTGAAAAGCTCATGGCACTGGTGACTGAATTAAGTATAAACTTATCATCCACCTTCCCCAGAACCCACAGGCTGAGTAACACTGATAAATGATAGGAGACTCTTAAAAGCAAAGAAGAGAGAAACTATGAAAAATGGACCTGGCATTTAAAAGCCTTCCAGTCTAGACTCCTGGCTGTACAAAGAATCAGCCCTATCTATATAGCACTGCATTGGTGGTTGCATTATTTTCTCTATAAGAGCAGATCTGAGCATTATCAGTGTTCCTCTAAAGTTATATAAAAACTAAAGGTTTATCAATGAAGTTTTAATGTGGATTCTCTCAGGCCATTCATTATGAAAGGGGCCCAAACATTAGTGCACCATTTGATCTCCATTGATTCATATATTCGGTACATATTTATTGTCTGCCCCTCTGTGGAGGGCATGCTTTTAAGTGATAAGCAGAACCAGACATAATCCCTGACCTCAAGATTATTTGGAAGTGGGGTGTCTTTTTTTCTAAATAGAATGAATGATCCAGGATACTGTGCGTTGGAGTTTCAGGAGTGTTTACAACCCAGACCTTTCAATGAAAACATCTAAGAACCTTGTGTGCATATATGCATGGCCCATGGCCACAGACAATGGGGCTGGGAGAGCCTGGGGTGGGGGCAGGGGCGGGCTGGAGGGGGTCAATGGGGGAAAATTGGGACATATGTAATAATTTCAACAATAAAAAAATATTTAAAGATAATAATAAGTTGAGACAACGTGCTTTGAAAACACCTAAAGTATTCATTTATCCCAAAATATTCAGCAGCAGCATCAATCTCTTTTCTGTAACTAGTTTGTAACAGTAGTAACAGTACCTTTTTCCATTTTTGGAGTTTCTACATTTCCCAGTCACTGAACAATCCAAAAACAACCAATTTGCTGAGGAAAAAACCAAGGCTTTGAGAGAGTAAGTAACTTGCCCAAGGTTATGTAACCATGAAACTAACACTAGGGACTCCAACCCTGGCTTGGCTCAATCTTACTCTGAAGCTTATTCTTTTTAATTACTGAAGTCTGCCACTTCCCCAATAAAGCAATTATTGTGGTTAAGCTCTTCTTACTTATGGGTAATTTAAATCTCAGCTTCCTTATAGCTTCTTTTTGAATATAAATAAACAAAAGAGAAATTTGAAACAGGTTTTTCATTACAAAAGTTAAGACTGTTTTGTGGGGTTTTTTGGTAGCTGTTTCTTTTTCATACAAATTTCAGAAAGGGCTTTTGGCAAATAGCCATTCTAAATAAACCTTCAAAGTTAGGCTAAATTTCAAATGATACATGGATGTGTTAGAAATGTTTTAAGAGTCCAAGTGAAAGTAAATGGAAATACAAGAAAGTAGAAATCTATTACATTATGTACAGGAGAGGAAATAGCCTTTTTTTTCTTTTTAAATATATTTTCCACAATATTAAGTTGTGATCTGTCTCTCTCGCTCTATTATCTGTTAATAGTGTTCCCAGGAATACAATTTGGTAAATTATAGTGCCCTTATTAGAGAGGGGAAAAGCTGTGAAGCAACATTATTTAAAATACCATTCTCCAAAATACAATATATCAAGTGTAATATCAATATAAATATCAAAAAGTACTGATTACCTCCTTCTTAATTCTAGCCCTTCATAGATATGCATTCACTATACCACACTATTGGAAGGTGGCTGTAAGAGTCAAGGTCTGACATTCATTCATTTGCATGCAAATGTTGCGCTGGTCCTTGACCTGTTAGGCAGCGTAGGGTTGTCTACTTCGGAATCCCTTTGAGAAAGGTTGTAGACATGCGACCTGGGTATGTGAGAGATTTCTAGAAGGAACTGCAATGCTCCCTTCCTGAGGGTAAAACATATTCTTTCCCTGTTGTTCTAGGTACACCAAAACTCAGAGCCAAAAGTAGGCCTCAATCATAGTAGCTAACATATCCATATCCGGTTTGAGCCCAATTTTTGTATTTTCATTTTAGTAATTTTGTAATTATATGTTTTATTTTACCATCAAATCCTTTTTAAATGAGGTTTGGTGTAAGTTAAAAATACTAAACTATCTCAGCCCCAGACCCTAATCATCAGCTGGGTAAAGGGTCAAATGACATAGAATTAGACTGGACACGTGGGTCAGCACACTTTTTCCATAAAGGGTCTAATAATAACTAGTTTGGGCAGTGAGAGCCAGGCAGTCTCTGTTGTAACCACTCAAGTCCGCCGTTGCAGAACAAACGCCACAAAGCCAGGACAAAACAAATGAGCGCCTGTGTTCCAGCGAACTTTGTTACAAAAGCGGGCGTTGGGCTGGATCTGGCCTCTGGTCCATCGATTGCCAACCCCTGGCAAGAAAATCAATATGGCCTTTCACTTTTTGTATTTCTTCAGAAAACATTCCATACACAACCCCAACATTACAAAAACAAGAGCAATTTCAAACCATCAGAGTGACTCCAATTCTGTAGCTTTGACAGCAGGTTGAATTTGGCTTTTCAGGTGAACTATATAATACTTTTAATGTACTAGAAAAAGTGCCAGACGCATTCAGAAGCGGGCAGAAAAGTGCTAAACATGCACTATTCTTCAGTTTCCAGTTTTAACATATGCACATAAATAATTCCATCCCATGATAAAATCCACTGAGTCAGTCTTTGGGACCCATACCACTTGGATGTTGTCTCGGAAAAAGTTAAGAACGGTTTGCTGGAAGGCACTTATTCTCTCTTAGACCACTACACTCTTCCATGGGCAAAGCACTGGTTTTCTAAATGCTACTTAGATACCAGGAAAGGGAATAACTGGTTGGTGCTTCTATCTTTTCCTTCAGAGAATTATATGTTCTTAGCAATGCAGACATAAGATATACTTTTCCAAAGCAAGGGATTGACAGGCCATAAAAGTATATGTTTTACATTCTAAGTTTTGCTGGCCCAAATCTACAGACAATTGTCTTTTTACTGTTCTCAAAATCAGCTTACTGATGAAATGCTTGTAAATACTTACAGAGTTCAATCTTAAGGAGTGCAATGACATTATAGCAAACTGACTTTTGCATCATTTTATTTCCCAAATTAATTCTAAACATTGTTACTCCTTGAACCATATCCCTGAGGACAGTGTTCCCCAAACTGGGCTACATGTCAGAATTGATTTTTGGGTTTTTTTTTCCATTTTTAACATATACCTATCTAGGCCCTGTTCCAGACTATTGAATGAGAAAAATATTGGCTGAGTTTTACTGTGTTTCTTCTCAGAACTCTGATGGGAGTGGACAAAGTGATTAAATTCTCAGCACATCCTGTGGTGCAGTAAATACCATTTCCACCTTTAACAGATAAGAGAACTAGGGCTCGGAGCACTTGACTTGCTTAAGGTTATGTAGTCACACCCCTGCAATCCTTCTGGTTAGAGCCACAAACTTCTGTTATGTCACTAGAATGGAATTAACCATATGAGAACCCAAGACTTCCTTTCTATCCAATTAATGTTAACTAAATAAGTGGTAGGACAATTAAATAAAATATACAGTCCAAATTACTCCACAAGAACAAATTATAGTTAATCCATAAGAGAAGCTGCCCACCTGCGGTCCCGGCACCAGCACTTTTGGCTGCAGCCCAGGCAAAGCCACCTGCCCTCCATCCCCTGTAGCTGCAGCTGGCCTGGGCACCTATGCCTGACCAGAAGGAGGGAAGCCCGGATCCCAGGTGCCTTTGGTCGACTGGAGGAGGGAATCCTTGGTCTTGGATGCAGGACCGAGGTAGAAGTGGTTAGGGGAAATCAAGCCAGCAGGGGAGCAGTTCAGGACAATCAGGCTAGCAGGCAGAAGTTAGGGGCAATCAGGCAGGCAGGCGAGCCTTTAGGAGCCAGCAGTTCTGGATTGTGGGAGGGATGTCCGACTGCCAGTTATCCACTGAGGGGTTCCAGATTGGAGAGGATACAGGCCGGGCTGAGAGACACCTTCCCCCCACCCCCTATGCCCGAATTTCATGCACTGGGACACTAGTCCTATATAATAAAAGGAACATATGCAAATTAACCATCACTCCATCACATAGCCACAAGATTGTGGTGGCCAGTCCTCTCAGCCTCACTAGAGTCCCCAGTCCTGAGGGGGTGGCCCCTGAGAGCTGGCAGTGTGAGTGGCCTGGCAGAATGCGTGCTTCATCACCGCAGCCACAGGCAAGTGTTCTGGGCTCAGCTGCAGATGGGCCTTTGGGCCACAGAGAGCCTCTGGGCAGTGGGCACGGAGCAGCCAGGCCACACAGAGAGCTACTGGTACATGGATTCATGCACAGGGCTACTAGTATTATATAAATGTGTCAATTTTGCTCAGAGAAAAGAAGGGAGAGGGGACAGGGAGGGATTAACTGAAGAACTTACATGCATATATGCATAAACCCATGGGCACAGTGAAGGCTGGGGTAGGCCAGGAACCAGGTAGAGAGGGATAATGGGGGACATCTGTAATTCTCTTAGCAATAAAGGTAAATTTACACACACACACACACACACACACACACACACACACACACACGAAGTAGAAACCTTAAATAGATTTGGAGATATTCCACCCCATTAGTTGGCACCATGAACACCTCATTGCATAAATGTAAACTACCTCTGCCCCCTCTGTGGCATTAAGACTTAGGTACAATGGGTGACCTTTATCTCTCCATCTATGTAATTATAGTGACTTATTTTTCTCAGCACCCTACATCTTAGCCTAGAAGGCAGTCAGTCTTCCATTTATATTCCCCTAGAGCATGACATAATTTCTCATCAGAGGAAGAGAATCAACGACCAATGGGGAGAAAGGCTGAGTATAGAATAGGAATGCCTTCCAATTGCTCCAAGAGAGAAAGTAAACAGGTAACAAAGCCAAGAATATATGCAGCTTTGTCAGTAATAAAATAAGATAAAATAAATAAATAATAAATAAATAAATGTGTCAAGTCTGTTCCTGGGTACTTAGTAAGTTTTGTTTCTAATGTAATATTTCCAGTTTCAGGTTAGCAAACAAGAGATACTGCAGTGATGAAGTAAAAGGTGGTAGTAGCTTTCTAGATTATTCTGAGTTCTTTCCACTTCCTCTGGGCTGCTCCACAGGAGAAGATTAAGTTTCAAAGCACCAACATAGCCTCAGACTTGCTGTTGCTGCACATGTAGCAGAATAAGCATGAGGTGGCCATGTGAAACTAAAGCAAAACAAATTTTACAAGACTCGAGTGTCTAAAAAACATTTTTTGTAGTAAATGCCTCGGTGCAAACATAATTTGTACATTAAACTTGTAGCCATGGCAAATAAGCTGCAATAACACAGTGGGGTTTTTTTTTATATGTTTATATAGGAAATGCCAGTTTATAGTCACAGAGCTTTTTTATTTCAGGTAGTCAGTGCATCGTGATCTCAGAGAAAATGACAAAAATCAAATGAAAAACAAAAACAAAAATCAATTTTCCATACTCATGGAATTACTACCCTTTCTATCCAGGAAAAATATCTTACTATATAAAGTAAAAGAATATCCTTAGTTGGTTTGGCTCAGTAGATAGAACATCGGCCTGCAGGCTAAAGGGTCCTGGGTTTGATTCCAACAGGGGCATATACCTGGGTTGCAGAGCAGGCTCAATCCCCCAAATGGATTGGATCCCCGAGGGCTTCTGATCCCAGTGGTTAGGAACAGAAGGAGCCTCCAGATCTGGAAGATGCTGAATGTCCTGGTTACTAGGAAAGTCCCGGCACCGATGGGAGAGGGGTGACCCGGTACAGGGACGGCCTAAGGAAATCTGTAGCTTCAATCGTCTGTAATAACCAGGTGCCCGGCCCGACCTGAAGTGTGAGGAAGTAGGGAGAGGCGGCCTGGGCCACACCCTAGCCAAACACATTGATGCTCGCTTTGGGAGCTCGCTGCATGGGCTGCAGGGGCCGTGCTGATGCAGCCTGCTGCCACGAGGTCAGTCTCTGCTTGTTCGCACACACCACCAGACCAGCCCCCGCCCCCCCAATCTGTAGACTGCATCGTTTTTGAAAAGTTAAGTCAGTTCTAATTGCTCAAGCCATTCGCGAATCCACTCTTTTTAAGACATGAGGTGACTACAAATAGAGCTAGCCTTGTTTGACCGCCGTTTTCCCTCCCTCCCTCCCTTAACTGCTGTTGTTTGTTGTACATCTTTCTATCTAGACTTTAAAATTTTTATGTATACTAATTCTTGGAAATGTTATTGTGTTTAATGCAGACAGTATATAGGGACATGTCCTGCAATTTGCTTTCTTGGCCTAATTGCTTTTGAGGTTGGTGCATGTTGCTAATAGATCGTGTCATCCTTTGTAATCACTGTATAGATTGCCGTCATAAGACTGTTTTCTGGTTTTGATATTACAAAATACATAGGAGCACCGTGTGTGTGTGTGTGTGTGTGTGTATGTGAAAATGTACCTGTGATCGATGCCTAGAAATTGAATTGAAAGAGTCATAGGCTATTTACATTTTTGTTTTTAATAGATACTTCCAAATTGCCCTCCTGTACCACTTTACTCAATATTTTTTTTCAGATTGTCTTAGGTTTAACAGTATGTACTTCAATTTTCATCCTAAGCAGCGACATAGTGAAACCACGGGTTTTATGTGTTGTTGTGTTGTTTTTTAATGCATATCACCCCAAACAGACTTTCAGAAACCCTGGAACATATGAGACCCTACCCTGGAACTTCTAGAGGGGAGGGAACTTCTAGAGGGGAGGAAGAGAGAAACATTGAGAGAGAAGCATCAGTTTTTTGCCTCCCACTGCTGCCCTACCAGCCCGGGATTGAACTTGCAAACAAGGTACGTGCCCTTGGCCTGAGAATCGAGCCCACACGCCTTCTGTCAGTGGGATGATGCTCTAACCACTAATCAAAAACAAAAACAAACAAAAAAAGGAGGTAGCCAATCAATGATTCTGTCATCATTGATGTTTGTCTTTATCTCTCCCTTTCTCTCTGAAATCAAACATATATTTAAAAAAAATAAAAGAATATTCGGAAAGAGTTAGGAGATGGATGTGTTAAAAGCTGAGGGGGTATGGGGGAAGAGCAGCCAAGCCAACATTTGCGCTGACCCCGGGGATGTGCAGCTCCTGGGGCTGCCAGATCCTACTGCCTTTCGGGATATTTGGAAGCTGCAAAGTAATCCTCCTTTTCCTTGTAAAACTGACCCAGGGACATCAAGGGAGAGAGGAGACATATTCCCGCTGTGATGCAGCTGGAGAAAGCTGCACATTGACATGGAATGAACGTTGAAATAACCCATGTTGAGCCCGTCCCCAGGCACTCACAGCACCAGCACGGAGGAGGCCCAGGAAGAGGAACCGCGCAGCAGTGGGGTGTGATCTGCGCCCCACCAGCTGCGCAGGCCCCGGTCACACACAGGCACCGGGCTCACTGATGGGCTAAACTGTTTTGTGGGGTGAGAGGGAGGACGAACATTTTGTTTGTTTGTTTGCTTGTTTTTTGTTTGTTTGTTCGGAGGAGAGGGTTGTCTGCTTTGTGTTCTAGGAAAGGATCTAGAAGTTCCAGGGTAGGGTCTCATATGTTCCAGGGTTTCTGAAAGTCTGTTTGGGGTGATCAGGTGGCTTCCAAATGAAGGCATGTGGTACTTTGGGGCTATTTGACCTGGTTTTCAGATTCTGAATGTTAGTCTTGGGGATGTACCAGACCTAGGTGGGTGTCTGAACAATTTTCTGGTGCCTGAAAGCATGTGGGGGTACCTATGTTGAGATGCCTGGGACCACCTGAGACGTGTGGAAGTACTTTTTTCCAGACTTTTAGTCAATGCTGCCTATTCTTCATAGGTGCCCCTTCTTCATAGGTCATAAATCTCTTCATTTCTTGTATCCTCTACTGTCCAACTCTTGCCCCCAACTGGCCTTCAGGGTCCCCAAGGTCCCCTTGCACCCATTCCCCCAAAACAGCACAAAGCCCCATTGTTCTCCCCACACAGAACCCAGCCCCGCTGACCTGACCTAGCAGCCTGAGGCGAGATCCCAGGGGCTTCTCCGCGAGCCCCCCACCCCCCATCCCAGGACCACACCCTCTCACCCGCCCTGGAGAATAAGTGTTTTACAGCTTTCCTTAACACCTGCTCTAATAAACGGTTTTCTGACACTATCATTGACGGATGTCCTAGATTGGTCCTTATTAGAACCAACCCCGATGGGGTTTGTAAAGTGTGTCTCCAGCCCTCTTTGGTATGCCAGAACTTGCATCCTCCCTGTTTTCCTCCTGTGCTTCCAGAAGCCCAGTGCCCTCTCTAGGTTTCCATCGACCCCTCTCTGACCAGGGACCAGATGGAATTCCTGTCCTCGGGGCCCATACTCTCCACACTTTTAATACCTTTCTTTTCATCCAACTGGATTTTTTTTTTTTTGTGGGGGGGTGGGGGGGAGGATATTTTTAGTCCTCATCCGAGGAGTGAACGTATATTTTCCCACTGAATTTTAGAGAGAGTGGAGAGCCAGGTCGGGGCAGGGGGGGAGGAAGAGAGAAACATTGAGAGAGAAGCATCAGTTTTTTGCCTCCCGCTGCTGCCCTACCAGCCCGGGATTGAACTTGCAAACAAGGTACGTGCCCTTGACCTGAGAATCGAGCCCACACGCCTTCCGTCAGTGGGATGATGCTCTAACCACTGAGCAACTGGCCAGGGCCAAAGTAGATTTTTTTTCACTAACCCCTGGGAGCTTTGCTAGCTAAGTAGCTGACAGCTCTACAGCCAATGTGGTACAAGGTGAACGGGGCTGAGCGTGATCTTCCCTTCACTAGCATGAACCTAGCACTTCAAAGAGTACGGGGGGCGGGGGAGGACCCCTAACTGCAGAAGTGCTATGACAACGGCATGATTGTTGAAACTTGGAGGAAAAATAAATATTATGATGGCACCGGGATCTGCATATTCTCTCCCAAAGAAAACCTCTGTCAAGTTCAGCGGTCGATTCAAACTGCTTTTCTTCTTTCTTTTATAAAAGAGAAAAATCTGATTCGCTCCTGTGAATGAGCACTCCACATCCTTGTGGATTGAGTGATAACAGAGTCAAGCAGGATACTGGGCCAGAAAGAGAGATGGGGGCAACGGAGAGGTAAGGAGGAGAATCACAGAAGTGAGGACTGGAACACAGGGCTTCAAATCCCGCCCTTCCCACAACCCAGGTGTAAGATGCCAGGTGAGTCCCTTTACATCTTGAAACCTCAGTTTCCCCTCCTGGAGAATCAGGGAGAGGACTTAATGTGCCTTAAGCTTAGGGCATTCATCCCATGGGGATGAAATGAGGTCATGGACACAGAACACAACGTAGTATCTGTCACAAGGTTAGTTGTCCAACAAGTGTAAGCTGTTATTGTTAGTCCCTTTTTGAGCCTTATGACCTATTCAGCTCTCTTTTTCAAATTACTTGTTTAAACACTTGTCTTTCATTTTTCACTGCAAATGACAGAAAGAAAAGTAATTGACCAGTAATAGCATGTGTGATAAATATGCACACTTCTTTCACAGTTACAGACAATCTATGAGTTGCACTGAAGCTGGCTTCTGGAAACAATTCCCAGCACATTCCACTTGCAATCAGACGAATTGGCAATTTTCTTAAAATATGAGCAGTTCGGCGCTGGGCAGAACATGTACTCAAGCCATAAACATAAACATGTTTTACATAGCGTTTAAACCTGAACTGTGCAACTCCAAAATGCTACAACAATACAGACAAAATGATTTCAAGAATAAAGACATCTAGCTAAAGAAACATTGGAGGGAAGTAGAAAAGGAGCCAAGTTTTCTATAAAGCAAGAAAGCTGATCAGGGAGAGAAATTCGTATCTCTGAATTCTTTTAGAGGAAGAGAGTAGCACATTCCAGAAATTATTTAACATTCCACGCCAAGCCACTTCGGAAATTACTTCCATATTCTGACCTTTTTCTAGCATCTCCAGCCCAAGGTCACGAGTGGGCCTCTTCTCAGTGATGACCACTGTGTAACCAAGTTGAGCAAGAATGTGCTGGTGAAGCCGAAGCTCCGTTGTGCTCGAGGAGGGAGGCCTGTAGAGTATGGCCCTTCTGCTGTGGCTGCCAAAGTGGGTTTCCATGGATTCTTCCATCTAAAAAAAAAAAAAAAAAAAAAAAAAAAAAAAAAAAAAAAAAAAGGAAGCATAAAAACTCAAGAGGAAACAGCATCTTTCTCTTGAAGGACATCATTCATGCAAACCAGGGACCATTCAGAAAGTTATCTTTTAAGTTTCTTTCTCTAGACATCAAAGACATTTTCTCTGAAAGGCTGACAAGAACAGAGACAACCTCCTATGCAAGAATTGACGGTGCACTGAATTTTTCCCACTGTTCCAGAATGTTGAAATTTGGGGGCCATTAACATAGAGAGCTCCTAGAGGAATACTGTGGTGCAGAAATCAGAGTGCAACTCTAGCTGAAAATGTAAATGAATAGCAATGCCTGTCATCTGCATTGTGCTTTTATAAAGTGGTTTCAGCTGTATTATCTTATAACAGGTCTTCTGGGTAAACACGGTGGAGGAAACAGACTCAGAGAGAGGCTGGGTTTTGTTCCGGAAGGAATTGTTCAGGAAGTGCCACAGCTGGGAAGCAAGCCCAGAGCCCGTTGGAGACATATGTTGCGGCAGCTTCTCTCAGGATGCAGCAAAACTTGAATGCATCTCAGTGAGACTGGGTGGGTCTTTGTGTGAGGAGAGCTAGCAAAGTGTCATAGTTTTAGGTTATCCTTCCAACAGTTTTTTGTCCTCCAAATAAACATTCCCCATTCTCACAATAACGTTTGGAAATACCATTAACAAAAGGGAGTTTTCTCATTGACAAGCAGAAAGAATGCTGACATTTTTTAATGTTTTTAAAATATATTTTTATTGATTTCAGAGAGGAAAAAAGAGGGAGAGGGAAAAAGGAACATCCATGATGAGAGAGAATCATCTGAAAATTACCAGACAACGCACAGTGGAGTGCAAGAGAACAGAAACTCTGGGGCCAGGCTGCTGGGTTTGAATCCCCTGGCCCCACTAGCACCACCATGCATTGACCTTGGACAATACCTGCCTCCCAAACGTGCTGTGGGGATTAAGGAGTTAATATTTGTAAAGTGCTTAGAACTGTGCCCGGCATAGAGGCAGTACTAGATTTGTGTTTTAAAAATAGCAATATACCGTATCATAAAGATCAGAGAATCAGGAAAAATGTTTGATTCTGAGCTCGGCCTATCCCATACATACATGTGTTGGACATAATGGAAAGGAATAGAACTCTACCTAATCATACTCTGTGCATGGTACTTTGGCAAAATATGACTGATTAAAGGATATCACATTTATTGGAAATGAAACTATTTGAACTCAAGAGTTTAACTGCAGATTGGGATGTGCTCCACACCCCCCTCCCCCTGCCAAAAAATCTGGTTCTAGTTTGCAATGATAAACGTCTAAGAAGGAGTACTTGAACCTCAATACAGTTCGAATCTTTGGAACAGGAGTTAGAGGGAACCAGTAGCACAGAGGAGGCCAAAATAAGCAAACATGCATCGAGGTGGAAGGGGAAGACAGATGCTTCCAAATATATCGGCGTCACTCAAGCAAAATGCAGTGTCCAGAATTCCCTTGTGGTATTATTTTCTTATGCAATCCCAGGATGTGTTTCTCTATTACAGCCGGTTCAAGTATAGCAATGATTTCACGTAATGAGATTGCACTTTCAAACTTCAAGTTATTATTTAGGAAGATACCATTCCTCTTTCCCCCCAGTCAGGATCATGTTAAGCAACACAGAGGTAACTCTTACCAATATACCTTCCTATCTAATAAAAGAATAATATGCAAATTTGACCATACCTTCGCCACACCCACAGCAACACCCACCACCCAATCAGAAGCAAATTATGCAAATATACCCCAACCAAGATGGATGCCACCACTAAGAGCAGGAGGAAGGCTTGGGTTTCCCCAGCAACTGAGGAAGCCAAGTTTTCAGCCTGCCATTGCCAGCTTAGGCCTCCACTCAATGTTACAAAGTTTCAGTTATAAAAGATACAGAAATGGCTGGAGAGAACAGAGGCTTCAGTTTCCCTGGCAACAGAGGAAGCCAAGCTTTCAGTCTGCCCTTACTGGCCTAGGCCTCCACTCTAGGCTACAATGTTTCAAACAGAAATGGCTGCCAACCCAGAACCAGAAGGCTTGGCTCCGCTCCAGACTACAAAGTTTGAATTGTAGACATAGATTAATCCCAGATACCACGGCCTCCACTTGGGTCACTGCGGGGCATGGCCAGCCTGCAGACCACCTCGCCCAGGCCACCCCTCACCCCAAGGAAACCCCCACCCTGATCTGGGACACTCTTAAGGGCAAACCAGCTGGACCCCACCCATGCACCAGGCCTCTATCCTATCTAATAAAAGAGTAATTTGCATATTGACCATCACTCCAACACACAAGAGGGCTGCCCCCATATGGTCAAAGATCCTGCCCCCATGTGGACACAAGGTGGCCACCACAAGATGGCCATCAGGAGGTTCCAGGCCCTGCAAGTTAGGGCAGTTGTGGGCAATCAGGCCAACAGGGGAGGGCAGTTGGGAGGGACCAGGCCTGCAAGGGAGGGCAGTTGGGGGAGATCAGGCCAGCAGAGGAGGAAAGTTGGGGGCAAACAGGCTGGCAGGGGAGCAGTTAGACATTAATTAGGCTGGCAGGGTAGTGGTTAGCACATGATCAGGCTGGCAGGCAGAAGCGGTTAGGGGCAATCAGGGAGGCAGGCAGGTGACCAGTTTGGATTGTGAGAAGGATGTCCAATTGCCTGTTTAGGTCCTATCCTACTGGGATCAGGCCTAAACGGGCAATTGGTCCTCCCTAGAGGGGTCCCAGATTTGAGAGGGTGCAGGCTGGGTTAACGGACATCGTGCACTGGGCCTCTAGTATTGAATATAATGACTGGGTGTTTTTGTAATAACCTTGACATAGGCTTAAATTTTAACTCATGTCTCTGACTGTAAGGACCAAATAGGAAATGAGCTTGTCAGTCAAATTATGTTGTATCATTTTGTCCTACAAACCGCCATGTCCTTGCAATATTTATAACACACTGAATCAGCAGAATGGCCCAATACCAAGGAATGAAAGCAGTTTTCAGCAGTCTGGCAACAGGTGCACACACTGGGTATGTGAAATGAAAACTGTGCCGACAGTACGTCAACCGCACCAGCAAATGCGGGATCAGCAAACACCACGAGCAGCACTTTTAGAAATAAAAGCTCCTGATTACTCAGACAGTTTTGAAGATATATATTTAGTGGAAAAATACATTCAACCTGGGCACCACTACAACTAAACTTGAGACTTGCGAGCCTCAAAATCTAATTGAGAAGTGAGATATTCTAATCTAATGACACTCTAATCCCTAAATCACTTCCCTCTCTAGCTTCTTGAGTGATCAACAGAAAAGTCCCTCAGAAATCATTTTGCTAGACTATAGGAAAGTTGTTTTATTAACTGAACACATTCTTATTGGAATGACTTCCCAATCCAATAAAGCAAAGGGTAGAGTGTTGTAATAAACGAGTTGGAGTGTTACATGAAGCAAGGCAGAGTCAGACTAGAGAAGCATTGGGAAATCCAAAATCTGAATGTGAATTCCGGCTGTGCTAATCGCTTGCTTTATCCTCTGGGGCGAGTTGTTGTTGAATGTCTCTTTATCAGGGCTTTTCTTATGCGTAGTAACAAATCCTACCTCTTGAAGTTATATTGGGAATTAAATATATTTTCTATGTTAAAGTGTATAATATAGTGCCTATCAATAAATGATGCTAAATATATGAATGAAGTGGATTAATAATGTTATGTTGTAACTCTTTTATAATGAAAATTCTAGAAACTTTTCAATTAATATAGTTTGGTCTTTGTCAAAAAGAAACAATTCTAAAATAAACTATGCAGTACCAGATGCCCTGTTGTGTTTTTATTTGTACTCATTACCTTTTAATGCAAAAATATAATTTATTTATTTACTATGTTTATTTTCTGTCTCCACACACCATAAAGGAAAGTAAATGAAAGCATGTATCTTTGTTTTATTCACTTTGGTTTCCTCAACCTAAGAATAGTATTTGGAATGTAATGGGCACATAATATATATTCTTTGAATGACTGAGGGAATGAATGCAAACATCCTTTTTCTCAGTTTGTAAAAGTCTTTGTTATAAATACTGCTATGGAATATTTGGAATAGAAAAATGAAAATGTATTAAGAAATTTACTTCAGTAGAATTGTAAATAGTAGTAAGAATGACCAAAATAGAGTTAAATATTTGAGCAAAATAGTAACTTTCAGTAAAAATGAATAAAAAACTATATTAGAAAAGTACTATATTTCTCAGATACTTATACTATTAAAAATTGTTCTCTTAAGACTCACAAGAAAACCAAGAAATACTGCCCTTTAAAATATAGTGTGAATCAAAAATAAAACTTTTTTCCTACACAACAGAAAGATTATTTCTGGATTTATTAAAGTAACCATGTATTTATGACATCTTTTGGTGCTTCTACAAATATATAGTAGATCTAGGATGTATGTCATATATAACTAAAAGTCAGAGTGCTTTGCTGGTCTAGATTTTTTGCATTTTACAAATATTACAGAGCGTATTACTGTGAATAATGTTTTAATTTTTCCTACTATAAGAATAAAATATTTTTTCAATTGATGAAGTATGCACTTATTTTAGGTAATTTAGGAAATAAAATGGAGAAAGTTTGTTAGGATGTATAACTTACACATTTTCTACTTAAAACTTATTTATAACTGCAGGATGGTTTAGGGGCCACAGATTCCCTGGAAATGCAAGCGGGGTCTCTGGAGAATGCTCCTCACCTAAATGAACCTTTAGTGAACCCCTGCCTTCTGTCACAGCTGACTCAACTGAATTTCAAGCTCATCATGGAAGGACCATAGAGTTGTCAGAACTACTCCATAACATGAAGCACCACCTGACTGTACTTTCAAATTGTGCATTAGGGTTATCTCAATACTCAACACCCAGTGAAAGGCAAGTTTGCTCATCTGTGGCTCTACATAAGTTATAAACAAATAGTAAAGAAACAAAAGCAATAATATATATATATGTGTGTGTGTATATATATATATATATATAGTATATGTGTGTTATATAATATATAATATATAATATATATATATATATATATATATATATCCTATATAATAAAAGAGAAACATGCAAATTTGACCATACCTTCACTTCTGATTGGCTATGGTACTAGCCAATCAGGAGCAAGGGTGGGGCCAAGTGGCACGAGTGCCAGGCAGGTCCCAGGGGTAATGAAACAGGTGGTGGCGGTGAGCACCCAGCCGCCAGGGCCGGGTGGTGGCAGGCAGCAGGGACTGAGCTGAGCAGGGCAATGGCTATGTGCCCAAGGCCTAAAGCCTTGCCAGAGGCTTTAGGCCTTGGGCAGGCCGAGGGTGAGCCGTCAGTTGGACCTCCCCTGAAGGCTCCCAGTATGTGAGAGGGGGCAGGTTGGGTTGAGGGACCACCCAACCCCAGTACACCAATATTGTGCACCGGGCCCTAGAGTGTGTGTGTGTGTGTGTGTGTGTGTGTGTGTGTGTGTATGCAAGGACTAGGCCAAATCTGTGCACCAGGCCTCCGACATACCCTGAGAAGTCCTAGGCCACGTGAGGGCACAGATCAGGCCGAGAGACCCCAGTGGTGCACGAATCTTTGCATCAGGCCTCCAATATTAATATAAAAAGTTTATGCTCAGTACAGCTTTGAGAAAATGACAAAACCTGTCATCACCCATTTCTGAATCTAATTTTCCCTTTAGCACTCTTAACAATTTATAATTATATGTAACTAGGGGCCTGGTGCACGAAATTCACACACGGGGGGCTGGCATGTCCCTTAGCCCAGCCTTCACCCTCTCCAATCTGGGACCCCTCAGGGGGGTGTCTGACTGCCCATTTAGGAATTGAGACTAAATGGCAATTGGACATCCTTCTCACAACCCAGGACTGCTGGCTCCAAAATCCTCACCTGCCTGCCTCCCTGATTGCCCCTAACCACTTCTGCCTGCCAGCCTGATCACCCCCTAACCACTACCCTGCCAGCCTAATTGATGTCTAACTGATCCCCTGCCAGCCTGTTCGCCTCCAACTGCCCTCCCCTGCTGGCCTGATCACCCACAACTGCCCTCCCTTGCAGGGCCTTTAACCTCCCAATGGCCATCCCCTGCTGGCCATCTTGTGGTGGCCATCTTGTGTCCACATGGGGGCAGGATCTTTGACCACATGGGGGCAGCCCTCTTGTGTGTTGGAGTGATGGTCAATCTGCAAATTACTCTTTTATTAGATAGGATAGAGGCCTGGTGCATGGGTGGGGGCCAGCTAGTTTGGCCTGAATAGTGTCCCAGATCAGGGTGGGGATTCCCTTGGGGTGAGGGGTAGGCTGGGCGAGGGGCCTGTGGAGGTTTGCAGGCTGGCCATGCCCCCCTGCCCCCCAGCGACCCAAGTGGAGGCCTTGGGATCTGGGATTAATCTATGTCTACAGTTGAAACTTTGTAGCCTGGAGCAGAGCCAAGCCTTCTGCTGGCTCTGGGTTGGCAGCCATTTCTGTTTGAAACATTGTAGCTTAGAGTGGAGGCCTAGGCCAGCAATGGCAGGCTGAAAGCTGGGCTTCCTCCATTGCCAGGGAAACCCAAGCCTCCCTCCTGCTCTCAGTGGCGGCAGCCATCTTGGTTGGGGTTTATTTGCATAATCTGCTCCTTATTGGCTGGTGGCTGTGGGTGTGGATTGTGGGTGTGGTGAAGGTATGGTCAAATTTGCATATTGCTCTTTTATTAGATAGGATCTGTTTAATGTCTGCCTCTCTTACTAGTCTGTATGTTCCATCAGAGTCTAGACTTGTCTGCTTTGGTCATTGTTGTGCACACAACTTACTGCAGGTTCTAAATAAGAGGGAATGAATGAATGAGCAAATGAATTAATTCATGAATGCAAAGTATGAGTTAATTATTTGTAAATACATGCATGCCCTTTAATTACTGTACTCACTATCAGGTGAAAAATCCACTAGAAAATCTCAGTGGAGCTTTGACATCTGCATCTCAAGCCATAATATATCCATTACTTCTTCATCCCCAATGACTATGTCTTCTACATCATTGCTACCACCCATTCCAATGGTTATACCTTTAACTTTATGGTTCCTCCCACAGTCTCACCTCTAAAATTGTAAGTAAAATGAGACATTTCATCCTCTAATCACATTCATGTATTTCCAGCTCTTCTCCTATATTTCTAAAACGTCTATTCTTCTACCACTGGTCTTTCCCCCAAATGCCAAGTTTTTTCTACTAGCCTCCTTTTCACCTTCTTTATCTGCAGCTCATTCATTCATTCATTCATTTAATACTAGAGACCCAGTGCACAAAATTCATGCACGGGGGTAGGGGTATTCCTCAGCCCAGCCTGTACCTTCTCCAACCTGGGACCCCTCAGAGGATCGGGCCTAAATTCCTGTGGGATCAGGCCTAAACCGGCAGTTGGACATCCCTCTCACAATCCAGGACTGCTGGCTCCTAACAACTCGCCTGCCTATCTGCCTGATTGCCCCCTAGCTGCTCCCCTGCTGGTATGATTGACACCTAACTATTCCCCTGCTGGCCCAAACACCTCCAACTGCCCTCCCCTGCAGGCCTGGTCTCCCCCAACTGCCCTCCCCTGCTGGCCATCTTGTGATGATGTGGAGGTGGTGATGCAAGGGCATGAGGATTGATTTGCATATTACCTCTCTATTATATAGGATTTTTAAACATTTTCTATATGACAAGCATGTTTGTAGGCTCTGGGACATAACAATCAAGAATCCTGAAAAAGGTCTGTCTTTCACTGAGCTTACTTTTTGTGGGAGGAGCAATACACAAGTAATGAAATCAGACAATATAAATTCCTGCAGAGATGTGGTCAGCGTAGAGTGCTAAAGAATGACCCAGGAACTCCCTTTAGATGTCATGATGCTGTTCTTACCTGTGTTATGAATGTTGCGGATGAAGGAAAATGAGAGGAGAAAGGTTATTCCTAAGAATTAGGAATTAAGGAGAGAAAAGATGGGAAGAAAATTTATGAGATGTTGAAAGTCAGCAGCACAGGTACTTTTTATTGCAAATGGTAAATATGGTCAGGTAGGTGACAAAAGCTAACTAGCACTGAGGATAAAAATATAGTTAATGCCACATTACTTATTATCTTGTTAAGTAGCTAGTTGGGAAAGAAAACCTGGTGAGTAGAAGAGAATTTATGCTGGTAACTTGTGCTGATTTTTCGAATTAGGTCCAACTGGAAGAACTTTGAGTCCTTTTATTAAAAGCCAGAGAAATGTGAGAAATGCTTACCCATCTGAATTCAAAGAATGGACTCGGAGATACAAGTATGGCAAAAACAAGACTTTTAATATGTTTTCAAGAGCGGGTGTCCATCCCATTGTACAGGCACATGTGGGGCAGGGAACATAGCCTATTAATTTAGCCCCTTCTCTGGTTCCTCATTGGCTGAGTACTATGGGGTCACCTGTTTCCTCATATGTCACGTAGGTCTTGTGGTCTCCCATTGGGCCATTCAAAAAAAATGGGCTGAGGCCTTTTTAGCTGTTTCTATCTCCCCTGTCCAGCTGAGGCCAGACTCCTCAGGGGTTTCCACTAGGATGCTGGCCTATGTGCACAGTTCCCCTTTGCTCATCCCTACATTCTGTTTGCCCTGGGGAATTCAGCAAAGTCCATCAAAAGCCGACCACGCTGGAGATGAAGCCCAGAGGCCCATTTCCTACAGAAGGGAGGAAGTGGATGAGGAAAACTGGACAAATTAGATAGGTGTTGTCCTTGTTTTGTTTTGTTTTCTGAGTGGGTGGGTATCCAAATAGATTCCAGAAGCCCCGACTTTTACAACCTAAATCATAGGCTTGCCTACAGACGGTCTGCTATTGCTCCCTTTGCTCCCATAAGGCAGAAAAGAGACTTCTTTAAAGGGGGAAAATGGAAACACTCAGGGGTCTGAGTGATCAAGACATGAGAGAGGCCTAAGACCTGTCCTAAGGGGTCATCTCGCATGGCGTGGTGTGGGGTAGAGGTGTGTGTGTGGGGGGGAGAGATAAAGGAAGGAAGAACATTGGGAGTGAGATGGGGTACATGGCAGAACAACCACAATCGAGATTTACAGGAGCTGTCAAGAAGGACAGCCACCTAACACCAGAGCAGGTTCACAGTTTAAACCACCAGAGCCCAGCTGGATCCAACATGACAACTCATCTCGCCTGACTGACCGCTAGCCGATCGTGTGCTCACTGGAATAGATTGGCTGGCTGACGACACTCCACAGGCCGCCAAGAGCTGGAAAACCCATATAAGGACACAAGTGGCCACTGAGCTCCTTAGAGAAGTCTCCACTCTTTCCTGGGAAGATCTGAATATTCCTTCCCCTCCTTGAATGCCCTAGCCTTCCCCTCCCCCCATTAAGTGAACCTCAATAAATGAAGCAAATTCAGCTAAAAGGGCTGCAGCTCTGCCTCACTGCTTCACTAATAAACTCACTTTCACTTTAAACTTGATGCTGGCTTGTCTTTGAATTCTTTCCTGTGTGACGCCCAGAACCCACAGTGGGTCCCAGAACCTGGGGTCCCCAGACCTGGAACGCCTGCATCAGGAGGGCAGCCGAGCCCTGCACTTCTGGGCCTGGTTTGGTTAAAAAGAGTCAAGTGTAGCAGCCATGGATGGGCCAGTCAAAATCACAAGTCACTATGCGTGTCCCTGAGAAAGAGCAAAGTGCAGAGGATGAAAACATTCCAAGAGTGGCGAGAAAAGTCCCAGAAAGGATTTGCTGCACGGATACTAAGTAAACAGAGAGCGAGTCCATCAGCTCAGTGTGAGAATGAGAGAGCCCAGCACAAAAGGGGAAACAGGAGAACACAGGCCACCCCTGGCGAGGACAGTCCAAACGAGGAGATCTGTACGGATTGATATGGCCAGTCGCCTTCGTCCACTGGGAACATCTGAAACACGGAGACTGAGACGGAAGAGAGAGATTAGGATGGCTGCTGATCAGAAAAGACTCCATCACTTCTAACAACTATTAAGCCTATAATCTGAAGGTAAACTCTGAGAAAACCTAGATCATCTCTATGCTAAACGCCCATGCTCCCCACCCACAACCTGGAAACGCAGTGCCTCCTAAAAGGGGCACACAGAAAGGAGAAGGGGAGTGGCTGAAGAAGAGTAAGTTGCAAAATAATTTTTTTTTTTTAAAAAAAAGGATCCTGGCAGGCGTGGCTCAGTGGTTGAGTGTTGACCAGGAGGTCGCGGTTCGAGTCCTGGTCAGGGGCACATGCCCGGGTTGTGGACTCAATCCCCAGTGGGGGCGTTGCAGGGGCAGCCGATCAATGATTCTCTCTCATCTTTAATGTTTCTATTTCTCTCTCCCTCTCCCTTTCCCTCTGAAATTAATAAAAACATATTTTTTTAAAAAGGGCTGGGGAAAGAGGCAGACAGAGCAGCTCCTCAGCACTTAGGTCGTGCTGGGGTTCCTCAGAGGCGTGCTGCCTGCTCAGCCCTTGCCCCGCTAACCCTCACACAGAGCAGGAATCTTGGAGACCAGGACACATTAAAAACAAAACCAACGGCACAGAAACAGGAATTTCTCCTCCAGTCAGTAGCTGGCATCTCCTGCCGTGACTTCTTGCCTCCCTGGGCCTGGCAGTAGTTGTTGCCTGCCTCAGTTTACCCCCGCTGAAATGCATCCACTTCACAACCAACCTGGAGGAGCTGATATTCCCTTCTGTGCTTCTCACAATTTTCTTTCGTTTCCATCTCTTTTGAAAGTCTTATTAAGTGCTTTTTCCAGCCCCGTCTGGAGGCTTTTCCTCCCACTGATTTTCCTTGGGGTGCCACCCACGGCGCACAGCTGCGGACCATCAGTTTACTATTTGCTGTAACTCTGCAGACATAACAAAGACTGAACTGAAACGATAAACACTGGGGAATAGCTGGGAGATAGGGGTCATGGCAGCTTCCTTCAAGGTATCGTTGAAAAATAGATAAAGCTTTAAATGCAACCAGGAGAGAATGCAGATTGCTTCTTCTTTTGGTTGCATCGATTTTGCTTCCTATTTAGGAGCAAACCAAAGCCACTCCAGTGAAACCCCTTATATCTTTCTCCTTCCCTTGGCCTTCCTCTTTCACTGCCTCTTCCCTCCTTCCCCCCACTCCCTCCCTCTTCCCCCACCCCCCACCCCTCTTAGAAGCCCACATAGAGCTTCAGAGCAGGAGGAAGTTTATTTTCTTTCTATCCTCAAGCCCTGAGGGCATTTGCAGCCTTTCCAGTAAACGTTCTCTAGGCCCCTGAATCTTACCACAGTCTCAACAGGAAAGGGCATCCATAACGGGGAAATATAAAATCGACAACTAACACACACACACACACACACACACACACATATATATATATATTAAAAAAAAAAAAACAAGCAGAATACAAGAAGAGACCCTGTTCTTTTGTGGGGGAAAATGGTCAAATAATGGCGAGTCTCTGTCCCCTGACACCAAAACAAGTTAATACAGCAATTCAGTCTTAAAATAGTAAGTCCTTACAAAGGCAATGTACGAAAAAGGAAAGAACGTTGAGTTCATTACAACATCAATACCTCAGCATCAAACCATCTCCAACTATTTTCATAGCCGCCAGAGATCCTAAATCTCAGTCCCAGGCTTTGCCAGCAATACCCCAAGGCCTTCTGAACCCTGGTTCTCCCCTCTACTTCTTGCTCCTCATTTACTATCTGCTGGCACTTGCCATCCTTGGCTAGTTATGAAAAGGAAAAAAGTAAGGAAAGTCAGAAATTGTTCAGCCTGGTCAGCTGGGGACACTGGCCTGCTAGCTTCACCAGGAAGCCAGAGCTTCACACCCCAGGGAATCACAGCATTGTCCCTCCAAGGGATTAACACCCCTCCCTTCCTCCCTACATGATTGTGTGTGTGTGGTGTGTGTGTGTGTGTGTGTGTGTGTGTGTGTGTGTGTGTGTGTGGTGTGTGTGTGTGTGTGTGTGTGTGTGTGTGGTGTGTGTGTGTGTGTGTGTGTGTGTGTGTGTGTGTGTGTGTTGTGGAGGGGGAGAGGCAGGGGAAAATAAGCACAGGCACAATCCAGTCAAAATGATGCAGGGGCAGGCACCTAACCACAGGACAGCCTAACCTGGAGAAAGCTCCTTGGCAAGGAAGTGGCCCCAATGGAAGGCTGTGAAAACTTAGGAAGTTGAGTGGCTATTTTAAACTATTTTGAAAAAGGCCCTAGTTGAAACTCCGGAGGAACAATCTCTCTCTCTCTCTCTCTCTCTCTCTCTCTCTCTCTCTCTCTCTCTCTCTCCAGCAGAAACCCTGGGCACAGGCTTCGATTCTGGCCCTGCTGAAGGCACAGTGGGACTTTTCCATGGTGGGAGGAAGGGATATGGGACATTGGAAACCCAGGGGCAGAGACAGGTTTTCTGAAAACATTTTGTCAGGAGACCACCATCTCCAGTGCCTGGGTCTTTCCTCACAATCCCCTGGAAGAGCCAGATTTCCACCAACAACACCACATTGGCGTCACCTGATGCACTTCATTTTCCTCATCTGCAAATGAGCACCAACTTTCCATCTTTTCAGGAGATTGCAGGCATCAAAGGAGACTCAAACCATGAAGATAAAAGCATTTTACTATATGTAGCCCCTTGTAAATGTAAGGCACATTTTAAATATCTCTTAAAGAAGTTATTGCATCGAAGAACTTCTTGACAAATTAAAATAATGTGAATTGTTAAAAGATAAACTGAAGTCTATTTAAATTTTTAAGATTATGCTGAGACCGGTTTGGCTCAGTGGATAGAGCGTCAGACTGCAGACTGAAGGGTCCTGGGTTCGATTCCGGCAAGGGCATGTACCTTGGCTGCGGGCACATCCCCAGTAGGGGGCGTGCAAGAGGCAGCTGATCGATGTCTCTCTCTCATCGATGTTTCTGACTTTCTATCCCTCTCCCTTCCGCTCTGTAAAAAATAAATAAAATATATTTTAAAAAGAATAAATTTTTAAGATTATTTTAGCAAAAATCAATTGGAATTGGGCCATGTCAACCCAAGAGTGATTAGGAGTGGACCCCTCAACCCACTGTAAAAACCAGGGGCAAAACTATATATAAAGTATAGAAGCAAAGAAAGAAAATTATTTTATTGCCTGTCCCTGGAGGCACTTCCAGGCTTAAATTGTGGTTTGCTTACACAGGCCACCACAGCACTAGAACCCCCTCAGTCTAATAGCCTCCTCATTTAATTAATTTAACAACATAAAAACCTTAAACATTTTCATCGTATGATTTTACAAGTCCTGTCAAATTACAAGTAGAATATGAGAAATATAGTGTGTGCATTTAGGGACAATAAACATTTATTTCATTTAATTTTTTAATTACAGTTTACATTCAATGTTATTTTGTATTAGTTTCAATGTACAGTATAGTGATTGGACAGTCATGTACGTTACAAAGTGACACCTGGCATTACACATTGTTATTACATAGTTAATATAATATTATTAACTATACTAGAGGCCTCATGCACAAAATTCATGCATGGGGGGGTCCTCTCAGTCCAGCCTGCACCCTCTCCAATTAGGGATCCCTTGGGGGACATCCCTCTCACAATATAGGACTGCTTGGTCCTAACTGCTCACCTGCCTGCCTGCCTGCCTGATTGTCCCTAACTGCCCCCCTTGCTGGCCTGATTGCCCCTAACTGCCCCCCCTGCTGGCCTGGTCACCCCCAATTCCCCCCCTATCAGCCTAGTCACCACCAATGCCCCCCCCCCCCCGCCAGCTTGGTCACCCCCAACTGCCCCCCGCTGCTGGCCTTGTTGCCCCATGCAGTCTGCTTTCTGTCTTTAACAAAATCCTGGACAATTTGTATATTCCCATATTATTAGTACAGATTCCCAATGCTGTATTTATATCCCATCACTATTTCATAACTATTAATTTGTACTTCTTAATCCCTTCACTTTTTGGGATAATAAAGCATTTAAAAGTCATTGGTGTTCAAGTGCCTGTTATGTTCCTATACTGTGGTGGTGTTTGGAGCAGAGATGGAGGTGGGTTGGGGATGGGGACCACACATTGGTTCTGGGTGCAGCTGGAGGCCAAAGTTCTCTCCTCTGTGCATGCTTCAACTGCCTAACAATGGCTTAGGTCCATCCTCTCTAAAAAGCAACTGCATGGTTTGGCTCAGTGGATAAAGCATCCGCCTACAGAACAAAGGGTTCTGGGTTCCACTTGGTCAAGGGCATGTACCTCTATTGCAGGCTCATCCCCCTCCCAGGCCCTGGTCAGGGCACATGCAGGAGGCAACCACATCGATGTTTCTCTCTATCTTTTCCTCTCTCTTCCGTTCTCCCTGAAAATCAATGGAAAAATATCCTCAAGTGAAGATTTAAAAAATAATTAATCAATTAATTAAGTAAGTAAAAAAGCAACTCTGGATCTTGCTAAACAGGAGAGGACCATTTTGAGCTGGGTCTGAGGTTACGTAATCAGTGGACCATCTCTACTATTCTTCTCTGATAAAAACCCAGAGTTGAAGCAAATATAACATATGGGTAAAAATGGCCACGGACACCATATATACAAAAAACATATTCCTAGGCTTGGGTGCTACATAAAAAATAGTTTGTTAATTGCACAACTGAATATGATTTAACTTCATCCTTTGTTATAATGTTCTATAAATAAATTTTCAGTGGAAATATAAGAAGCCCTTTATTGCAGCCCCTTTTGGGGGGGGGGGGGGTTTAGAAGATATGGTCACTATTGTTCACACTTAGGACCTTCAAAAGTATGCACCTATGAAATTTCCCAGCCTCCCATTTTCATTCCTCCTTCTCCTCTCTCCCCTCTCCCTGCAAGGCTTCCTGCTCATCCTCACACCACCCTTCCTACCCAGTGATGACTTCAGCGCTCCTCCCAGGCCTGTAGCCTGGCCTACGTTTCCCCACTGCACACCCGCAGCCCCCAGGCCTCTGCAGCAGGCCCTCGTGAGGGCATCTGTGGTGGCCGGCCTGGCATCTCTTAGCACCACTGTGAACATGCCTTATTCTGAACATATTCTAACCAAACAACACAACTGGGGCACCAGGGAAGAAGTCAGACACTGAGTTGGGGATGAAGATTTTCCATCCCCTGCCTCTCCAATCTCCACGTTCATACCACCCTTTCCCCAGAGAAGAGGATAAATCCCACATCCCACTTCAAGTGTCTAATGTGTCAATCCCAGGCAAAGAGCATCTCTGGCTCCGTGTTTACATCCCTATGTCAACAAGTTCATCGGGAATTCTCTCCAGAAAGCCAGGCTCCCGGGAACTGTACAGAGGCGTCTCGAGGAAAGCCATCACACTCCATGCAGGTGGCCCTGCAGCTCCAGGTCATCAAAGGTCAGTGCCAGTGTTTGGTTGAATGAAAGGCTGCAGGGTAAAGGCACACACCTCACAAACCCAGAGGGGCTCTGTCTCATCCTTCTCATGTATGGGCCAAAGAGTTAAGAAGAATAGGGGAGCACTACTAGGTTTGGCTCAGTGGATAGAGCATTGATACTTGGACGGAAAGGTCCTGGGTTCAGTTCTGTTAAGGGCACATACCTTGGTTGCAGGCTAGATCTCAAGTCCGGACAGGGGCACGTGCAGGAGACAACCAATTGATGTGCCACTCGCACACAGATGTTTCTCTCTGTGTCTCTTCCCCTCTCTTCCACTGTCTCTAAAAACCCATGGAAAAATATCCTTGGGTAAGGATTAACAACAAAAAAAGAAGAAGGGGTAGTGGGGGGCGGAGAACGTGAAAGATTCTGACATGAGCCTGCATAAAAGAAACATCCTGTCTTGTACCAAATTTGCACAACAAGTTCCCTAAGTGCACATTGACTCCTTGGTACTTATTCTGATTTTATATGTACTCTGAGCACCCTTTTGGCTATTCACTTTCCAGGCCTTTCTCATCTTGTCCCTTCTGCCCACTGGCGAGCACTAATATGCAACCTTAGCTATCCTTGGTGACTATCCTGGGTAACACTTTTCCCAGCCTGGCTGAGCCCCAAGATCCTAGAGGCCTTCATCCAAGTCTACCCTAATGCTGTTCATGTTGCCAGATGGTGCCCTATTATACCAACACATCAGAATACAACCTCAAACTCTATCTTAGAGCTCTTAAAATTACACACTCAATCTAGAATGCTTATATATTTGATGGCCAACTTTTTGCTTTAAATATAAAAAGTCGGCCGGATGACAATCCTATCTAATAAAAGAGTAATATGCACACTGACCATCACTCTAACACACAAAATGGCTGCCCCCATGTGGTCAAAGATCCTGCCCCCATGTGGACACAAGATGGCCACCACAAGATGGCCAGCAGGGGAGGGAAGTTGAAAGGGACCAGGCCTGCAAGAAAGAACAGTTGTGGGTGATCAGGCCAGCAGGGAGGGCAGTTGGGAAGGGCCAGGCCTGCAAGGGAGGGCAGTTGGGGGCAATCAAGCCTGCAGGGGAGGGCAGTTAGGGGTGACCAGGCTGGCAGAGGAGGGAAGTTGGGGGTGACTGGGCCTACAGGGAAGGGCAATTGGGGGAAACCAGGCCCACAGGGGAGGGCAGTTATAGGTGACCAGGCCTGCAGGTAAGGGAAGATAGGGGCAAACAAGCTGGCAGGGGAGCAGTTAGGCTTCAGTCAGGCTGGCAGGCAGAAGTGGTTAGGGGCAACTAGAAAGGCAGGCAGGCGAGGAGTTGGGAGCCAGCAGTTCTGGATTGTGAAAGGGATGTCCGACTGCCCGTTTAGGGCAGATCCTATCAGGATTGGGCCTGATCAGGCAGTCGGACATCCCTAGAAGGGTCCCAGATTGGAGAGGGTGCAGGCTGGGCTAAGGGATACACCCCTCTATGCACAAATTTCATGCACTGGGCCTCTAGTATCTAATAATAGCACAACATAAGTACTACCTCTAAAGGAAAAAATAAAACATCATCTAATACTGTTATGAAATTTTCAACTCCCTGAGCTCTAGAATCTTTTTAGGGGATGAATGATAGCATACTAGCATTTGGCATTCTGTGACAGCCTAGAAAAATCAGTTCCCTTCCTGGAAATCCAGCTTATTCTTAGAGGGTCCAGCACAAGGCGAGGATGTGAAGAAGAGCAAACCCTAGTACACTCCTGGTGGGAATGCAGACTGGTGCAGCCATCATGGAAAACAGTATGGAGGTTCCTCAAAAAATTAAATATGGAACTGCCATTTGATCCAATGATCCCATTTCTAGGAATATATCTTAAGAAACCCAAAGCACCAATCAGGAAGAATGCATGCACTTCTGTGTTCAGAGCAGCACAATTTACAATAGGGAAGATCTGGAAACAGCCCAAGTACCATCAGTAGATGAGTAGATAAAACAAGCTGTGGTACGACAGCATGGAGGGACCTGGAGAATAGCATGCTAAGTGAACTACATCAGTCAGAGAAAGACAAGTATCACATGATCCCACTCATATGTGGAATCTAAATGCAAAATAAACTGATGAACGGAGTGGATCCAGAAACATGGAAGCATGGAACAGAGTGTGGAATCTCAGGAAGGAAGGCAGAGGGGAGGGTGGCTAGGTGGGAGATAATCAACCAAGGACTTTGTATGCATATATGCATGGCCCAGGGACAGAGACATTGGGACAGACAGGGATGGGATGGGGGGTGGAGGCAGGGGCAAGCTGGAGGGAGTGAATGGGGAAAAGAGGGACATAAACTTTCAACAGTAAAGAATTACCTTTTTAAATTAGCTTATGCAGCATTAAAATACTTGAATAAATAGGTTTAGCTTGTGTGTAGGTTGTTTCAGATATGTTAGCAAAGTTTTCATTGTTTACTCAGAAAAAAAATGAAGATAGTTAATAATAAAGGGAGGAGTGATAAAAAGCCCATTTGAAATCACTTCTGCCCTGTGTGTGTGCCCTGCAAGGAAGGTTTACTGCTCAATAGGAAAGCCGACTTCCTGGTTGGTACTTTTCTAAGGTTAGGTGGCTCCTGCACTGCTACAGAAAAGTTAATTTCCTGTTCCATTTTTCCTGAAGCATTTGTGCACTTTGGCTTAATTAATACTAAATTTTCCACGAGGGGAAGAACCAGGTGGAGGGCTGCAATTATTACACTTCCAATTGCCTGTTAAAGAAACAGTGAGACGTCAAGAGGAAACTCAATTGCAACTGCACAGTTAGGGGCTCCCAGTGACATTTTGAAATATAACTGTATAACTTGATATTTAAATAGCACACTATACTTTATCTTTTTAATGAAAAAGAAGGGGCATTCCTGGTACTTGAATTTATGTTGCTTATACACATTCTCTCCCCTCAAGAGTCTCCAAATGCAAAGAGAATCTTTTCATGACATTATCCTTTGGGCTGTGTTAAATTAACTGCACAATGAGGCTATCAGACTGGCGTAGATCTAAAGCCTTAGCAGCAGCCTACATAAGCACACCAAAATCTGTCTATCAATGCCTCGAGATTATGAAATCAAAACAGAAGAACAACCAGTCACAAACAGCCAACTAGGCTTTACATTATACTCAATCATTTCCTTGCTTTGCCTCCACCTTTTCTCCATAAAAGTTTTTACCAGGTCTCCTGCTGGTGAAGTTCTCCTAATCACTTCTGGTTTGGAGCTGCCTGATTTGAATAGGTTTTTTTTTTTTTAATAGAAAACTCGTAACATTACTAATATGCCTGTTTCTCCTTAAGTAATGTTTATTCCCCTGTTCTTTATAGTATTTTCCAAAGCACTCTGCTGCATTGTCTAATTTGACCCCATATCATCTCTGCAACAGGACATTTCCATCCCCAGGCTACAGTCTAGAAAAATTAAACCAGAAGGAGTCACTTGTCCACGGTCACTCAATCTTCACCATTGGAACTGGGTCCCCATTGGTGCTTGTGGCATGGAGAGAGAGTGATGGGGCACAACAGGGTCAGACTCAGATGCATGGACCTTTGACAGATGGCTCAGAAGGTTCTCAGAAGCCTGCATCACACCCCCCCCCCCACCCCCACAACATCCACTTTCTCTCCTGTCATCAGGACCCTGGAGCAATATTACTGCTTAAATAAATTCTATTTTCTCTCCATAAGTTATACACTATAATAAGACTTTTCCATTTGTCTGATTCTCCCATCCTGAACTGACCTCCCCCCATACCCCAGATCACTCTCTTAGGCATAGTCAGAATATGCTTAGAGCAGCAGAAATCAGCTCATTTGTCAAGATCAGCTGTGAGGTGTATAAGAAATTGATTATAGCTCTGGCTGGTGTAGCTCAGTTGGTTGAGCATCATCTGACAAACCAAGAAGTCACTGATTTGATTCCTGGTCAGGGCACATGCCTGGGTTTCAGGCTTGATCCCCAGTAGGGGGCATGCAGGAGGCAGTTGATCTCTTTCTTCCCCCTCTCCCTTCCTATCTAGGATATATATATATATATATATATATATATATATATATATATACACACACACACACACACATATATATATACTAAATTTTATATATATATATATACATATATATATATATATTCTATCTAATAAAAGAGTAATATGCAAATTGACTGTACCTCCAATCAAGCCACACCCACCAGCCAATCAGGAGCAAATAAACCCAACCAAGATGGCTGCAGCCACTGAGCGCAGGAGGAAGGCTTGGGTTTCCCCGGCAATGGAGGAAACCAAGCTTTCCTCCTGCCCTTGCCGGCCTAGGCCTCCACTCAATGCTACAAAGTTTTAATTATAGAAGATATATCCCAACAGAAATGGCGTCAGCCATGTAGTTGGAGAGAGCAGAGGCTAGGGTTGCCCAGGCAATGGAGGAAGCCAAGCTTCTGCAGCCCTAGCACCTAGGCCTCCACTCTAGGCTACAAAGTTTCAATTATAGAAGGCAAATGTCCCAACAGAAATGGCTGCCACCGCAGAGCAAGCAGAAGGCTTGGCCCTGCTCCAGGCTACAAAGTTTCAAGTGTAGAAGATACATAAATCCCAGAGATTAGGGCCTCCACTTGGGTCGCTGCGGGGGCATGGCCAGCCTGCAAACCTCCACAGGCCCCTTTCCCAGCCCGCCCCATGCCCCAAGGGAACCCCCACCCTGATCCAGGACACTCTTCAGGGCAAACCAGCTGGCCCCCACCCATGCACCAGGCCTCTATCCTATCTAATAAAAGAGTAATTTGCAGATTGACCATCACTCCAACACACAAGAGGACTTCCCCCTTGTGATCAAAGATCCTGCCCCCATGTGGACACGAGATGGCCACCACAAGATGGCCATCAGGAGGTTCCAGGCCCTGCAAGTTAGGGCAGTTGTGGGCAATCAGGCCAGCAGGGGAGGGCAGTTGGGAGGGACCAGGCTGGCAGAGGAGGGAAGTTGGGAGCAAATTTGCTGGCAGGGGAGCAGTTAGACATCAATTAGGTTGGCAGGGTAGTGGTTAGGGGGTGATCAGGCTGGCAGGCAGAAGCAGTTAGGGGCAACCAGGGTGGCAGGCAGGTGAGCAGTTGGGAGCCAGCAGTCCTGGATTGTGAGAAGGATGTCTGACTGCAGTCAGACATCTCTCAAGGGGTCCCAGATTGAAGAGAGTGCAGGCTGGGCTGAGGGACATCCCCCGCTTCCCATGCATGAATTTTGTGCACCAGGCCTCTAGTATCTATCTATCTATCTATCTATCTATCTATCTATCTATCTATCTATAAAAGCCAGTGAACTGAACACTGTAATGACCAGAACAACTGGTCACTATGATGCCCACTGCAGTCAGTGAACTGGCCTGATCTGGGGGCACAGCCGGCAGGCCAACCTCCTGTGGCCCCTTCCTGTGGTCAGCCCCACACCTAACCACCCCCTGCCCTAACAGAAGATAGGGCCAGCCAACCAACCTCCTGTAGCCCCTCCCTCCAGCCAGCTCTGCCCCTGACAGCACCCCATACACACCAATGGAGGGTGGGGCCTGCCCGTCAATTGTGGTCCTTCCCCCCACTGACCCAGCCCTGATCACTTGACCATCTTCTTCTCCCAAGAGGGCCGGCCCCTGATCTGCCCCAATTGGAGCCCTGCCAGCCAGACCCCACCCATGCACGAATTTGTGCACTGGGCCTCTAGTTCCATATATAAAAGCTTAAGGCAATCAAAAGACTGAATGACCAGAATGACTGGAATGACTGGTCGCTGTGATAAGCACTGACCACCAGGGGGCAGACGCTCAATGCAGGAGCTGCCTTCTGATGGTCAGTGCGTTCCCACAATGGTCTGGTGGCAGCTACTCCCTCATTAGTCCTTTAGGTCCAATCTCCAGAGAATGGGCCCAGCACTGAGGGACCAGTACCACTGGCCTCCTGAAAGTTGGCCTTGGTACAGTAGTCACTTCCCTTCCCTAGACACTCTGTAAGGAAAAAATGATATAAAAGTGGTGGCTGCCAGGTGGCTCCCAACAACCAGTGGAAACATCAGCAGGATGGATCCAGACCCCGGGCCCACCCAGAGGGCAGATCGTGTCCTGCCCACCCCCCTCTGGGGACCCCAGCCACACACAAATTTGTGCACTGGGCTCTAGTAAAAAAAAATAAACACTTTTTTTTTTTTAATCTAATGAAGAAAAGACATAGACTGAGGATCAAAAATATGTACTGCACATGCATTCTTGAAACAAGAACAATATAAGCCATTTAAAGTGCTTATTTTTGTGCCAGAGCTAAACCCAGCTTCTCAGGGGCAGGAAGGACACATTGATTGGATGCCAACTCTGGTTTGCCACCATTCTTGGTATTTCCAGACACATACTCAGTTCTCTTAAGTAGGGGTTGGTTAGCTCCATATTTCCAGTGAGAAAACTGAGAGTTTAAAAATCCAGGTAAAATGTGTCTGCATCCTAGAGCTAGTAAATGACACAGCAGGAATTGGATCCAGCATGTACCAAAGCCAGTGTTTCTTCCACAATATATGCTCTTAGACTTCTTAGCCAATATGCTTCACAGGCTTGAAAGTAGAAGCCTTGCTGGAGATAGTTAGGTTTATTCTCACCAGCAATGTGCACAGTAACGAAGACTCCTGCTCAGCAAATTGCCCGATTGAGATTCAAACTGGTGTGGGTTTATCAAGAGTCCCCACGTAAGGATTAGAGACACCAAATACAGTAATATTTCAGAGCACATGACCAAACCCATCTGTACCTCCAATTCCATGTGCTCTTCTTCATAATTATTTTGGTTCATTTTTTTTATTTTGAATCATAAGTACCCTTAGCCTCCATTAGTAAAGTGAATTGAAAAAAATGTTTCATGAAGATCTTTCTTTATATGTAGCAAGGATCAATTCCTATTGTGCCATTGTATTCCCTTCCACGCCCTGTACACAATATGTTTTGTTTTTAACACTGTTGACAAAGTACTATTTCCCTTGCAAATGTCCAACTTCAGTACAGTTTTTGTGTGAGAACATAAGTCCTATTTTAGAACATTAACTCATCTTTTCAGTGAACCTGGCTACCTAGAAAAAAATATCCATAGGAAACCAAAGGGAAAAATGAAACCAAGACATTCCTTTTGCCCCCAAAAGGCCACCAAGTTGATAAGAGGAAACACTTTTTTATGTCATTGGTTTCCATTTCAAAGGGCTTATCTAATGTGAGCTCCTAATTAACTGCATTAGAAGAAGAAACAAAATTCATTAAAGAAATAAGCAAAAGCTATTGACACGTCTTGAAAAAAGAAAACAAGACAAAATGAAACTTATAAACTGGTTAATTTCTTGATTCATAGGAAATTTCACATAATTTGCTTAAATGAGCTTCATCAAGGCTCCATTAAAATTTATCTGAGTAAGCAAATTTAAAATTCTCTCAGTATGAACAATTTTCATCCATGTGCATATTTCATTATAAAAATTTAACATAGCTCTAATCAACTATCTCAGAGAAATCTATAGGCATTAAATGCTCATCAGTAAGCCCAACTGATTCCATGAAAGTTGTATACCTATTAGTATTCTGACAACATCTGGAAGTCTTTTATACACAGACTCCTGTATTTACATGCTATCAGCATGATTTTTAAGTCTTTACCTTCAAATCTGAGGTTGACAAAGGAGCCAAGAGCAATGGAAAGAAGTTAGAAAGTAATTGTGAAAGAACGCTGGCTTTGCTTTTTATTGGTTCATTTGTTTTTATATGATAGATCCTTGAGAATGTTTATAGGATAAAGATCCCAATGAGACAAATGACCTAAAGAGAATAGGAAAGACAGATGATAATTGAAGAATCAGATTCAATGCAGCAAAATGGCAGGAGAATTAACACTAATCAGAAATGCAAGAAATGGCCAGGAGTTCAAGGGAAAAAGATGGAGTGGAGAACTTGAGAGTTCAGAAAAGAAACAGAAAGAGAGGGAAGAAGTGGCCCTCTCATTTCCTTTCCTAGCCTCTGGTCTAAAGCAGGCCTTCTCTGACCCTTAAGTTCATGATTCATTTATTTATTCCCTCACTGACTATTTCACTCAGCGCTCATTAGGTGTCAGACACTGTTTTGGTAGTGAAGATGTAGCAGTAAGTGAAATGAAGTCCTTGCTCTTAAATAATTTATATTCTATGTGGGGAGGCAGACAGTACATACATGGGGGAGGGGAGAGGGTACAAAAGTAGGTGTATAGTTGTTCGTATAAAACACACCATAATTAGTAAATAATAGTACAAGAATAAACTGTGTTTTATGCTCTCACAGCTATTAACATACTTTTGCCCAACCCTGCATATGTATTTGTGCAGGGTCCAAGATTTCAACCTTTTCCCATATTACCACCTAACTCATCTTTCTACAACCCCAGCTATAGCATCTTATTTATCTCAATATCGCAAACCAAAAAAAAAAAAAAAAAAAGGAATTCAGCACAAACTGAAGACCTGACTCTGAAGTGACATATCAGCAGACCTGACTCTAAAGTGACATATCAGCCTTCCTAAATTTCGTCTTGGTTCTAACAATTAATTTTCCTGTGAAAAGGCATTAATTAGAGGCTGGCAAACAGAGAGAGAAACCTAACAAAGCTTTCATCTCAGGCATGCTTGCCCACGTGCTTATCTGCACTTCAACAATTGCTTATTGCTCACCTGCTTTGTGAAGGCCAGAGGTTAGAGTCTGTAGGGAATGAGTATTAAATAATTATTCTTTTTTGAAAAAAATATGTCTTATTGATTTCAGAGAAAGGAAGGAAGGGGAGAGAGATAGAAACATGGATGAGAGAGAAATGTTGATTGACTGCCTCCTCCATGCCCCCTATGGGGTATCAAGCCCAAAACTTGGGCATGTGCTCTGATCAGGAATCAAACCTGTGACCTCTTCATGTGTTGGACACAATCAACCAATTGAGGCACATAGCCAGGCTAAATAATATTTATTCTGATACTTAATATTCAATGAGAACTTTCTATCTGCCAGATACTTTAAGGGCTTCATTTAAGCCTCACATTAGCCTAATAAGGTAGGTGATAATATGTCCACTTGCAGGCGAGAAAACAAAATCCTAAGAGGTCAAGAGCTGTGCCCAAGGTAATGAGGAAATAGTGCTATTCATCTAACTCCAGAACTATGCTGCCTCCCATTCCATTATTTTCCTAGGGCTGCCATAGCAACTACTGAACTGCTGAAGGCTTTTCAGGAGCAATATTATGGGAGTTGTGCAAAGATGGCTTCGAATGTGAAGGTAGATTGAGGGGTAACTAGTTAGACTACTGAAATAGTCCTGGTTGGTGTCAATGAAGGCACAGCATAGAGACTGTGGAGGTAGACGCTAAGATTTTGAAATATTGATTAGTTATTCTCTGGATTGAAAAGTAAATCCCATTCTTTTCAGGGCCATAAGGCTTGTGCAGAGGTGATACTTACTAAGGTCCCTCAGTATGATGAAGGGCCAAAGGCACATCATGGTCTCAGAGAGAAGTTCAAAGTCAGAGCTAAAAAAGGTAACATATACACTACACAGAGGAAATCTAGGTCTGGGTCAGGAACGAGGGAGATGCAGACATTGAGTGGGGTTGAAACAAATGGTCCCAAATAAGGGCTGTGAACAAAGCAAGGATATTGTGTCCTTTGCACAACAATATAAATATAAATAGTCCTACTGAACTGAACTCTTAAAATGGTGAAGAGGATACATTTCATATTTTGTTTCTTAACTCAATTTAAAATGTTTCAATAGGTAACAATTTTTAAAAAGAAATCAGAAAAATGTCACCTTTCCAATTTGGAGCTGACGGGGCAGATCAATGACAGGCCTACAGATTTGGTGAGGAGCCGGGCCAGACAGATTAGGTGATGGGCAAGTTATGGAGAAAGCGTAATAGCTATAGAACATAACTAAGTTTTAAAACCTATGTATCCAGGGAAATGGGGAAAGGGTATTCCTATTCCTGCAAATAGAGAGGTCAATAATAGTCATTGACTTAGGCATGATCATTTTGAGAGAAAATTATTTGATTTTTCATGGTTCTTGTTATTCCTCAATAAAAGATTACAAGAGAAACTGGAGATGCAGGTCTGGAGGTTTAAGAGTGAAAGCTAAGCTAGAAAGAGGCATGCTCAGGTATCTGTAAAAGAGTGAAAATGAGCAATATGCAAATTTGATAGAACCACCAAAGGGAAGTGTAAAACAATACAATAAGGGCCCAACAAACTAAACTTGGGAATGTCTTTTAGCATCAGAGTAAATGAACCCAGAAAGGAGACCACAAGTTATTCATATCGGTCAGAGAGTAACCCTGCTGTGTCACAAAACTCAAAGGGGGAGTTTTGAGAACAAGATGTACACAATGTTATAAAATTCTTCAGAGAAGAAAGATGTGATTGAAAAATTGTTTTATTTGGTAGCCAAGGAGTCATCAAGACGGATGGATAGTTCAGTAGGAAAAAAAAGGCCGATGGAAAAGGGTGCGGAATGGGTAGGGGTGGCCAGAAGTGCATCCAGAGAGAACCCTCTACAGTTTCTCTGAAAGAAAGGAGAGAGGGGAGAACCAAGATGGCAGCATAGGTAAACACGTATACAATTTCAAAACGACAACTAAAAGACAAAATGGACACAATCCAAAACCACTGGAAAGCTGGCTGAGTGGAAGGAAAGATAAAAAGACACTGAGATTCAGAGGAGGTGCAGAGGGCAGAGGTGCTGAGACGTGGAGACAGGCACGAGAGCGGAAAGGGTGGGCAGCTGAATACCCAACTGGTTTTCTCTAACTGGGAGGGAGACAAAAACTCCCCACTGTGCTGAACCCCAGTTCTAGGCAAGTATCAAGGAACCTAGACTCATACGGGGTGAAACTGGACTGTCAGGAGGAAGCACACTGAGACTTGGGAGCTACAGAGGTGCACAAGCTCACAGAGAGGGTACGTGGCTGGCTCTTTCATTTGGAAGGAAAACAAAACCTTTGGACTGCACTGTACCTCAGTTCTGAATGAGATTTTGGGTATCCAGACTCATTTTGGGGGAAACTGGGCAGTCTAGCAGTGGGCAAAACTCGAAGGCAGCTTTCTCTCAGAGGTGATGGAGGCCCAGGCACCGCTTAGGGTGGGGCTGACGGGAAACGAACCCTGAGACTCTGCCCCATCCAAGCTGAGCACAGAGGCTCTCCCAGCATAGACACAGCTGATTCGCACATCCAATTGGCCTGGAGATCAATTCCTACCAGTGATATCAACAACAATTAACAACTTAACTATAACAAGGCTGAGCACACAGCCCATGAAGGGTTGCACCAAGAGTCTCCACCTTAGGTAACTGGGAAGGCTGAGCCACTGTCCCTTAGAAGACACCTACCACACAAAGCTACTCAAGCAATCCAGGGAAGTAGCGAAAATGCAGAGACAAGGAAACATCACAATTGAAAGAAATGGAGGATAAAAAAACAACTGGACAGAGAGTTCAAAACCACGGTTAGAAGGTTTTTCAAGAGGTTCCTAGAAAAGGCTGATGAATTTAATGAGACCCCCCAACGATATGAAAAAGGACCAACTAGAAATTAAGCATACACTGACTCAAATAAAAAACATTATACAGAGACCTAACAGCAGACTGGAAACCATAAGAATTAAGTCAAAGATTTGAAATACAAAGAAGCAAAAACCATTCAGCTGAAAAAGCAAAAAGAACCCAAAAAATTAAAGATAGTGTAAGAAACCTCTGGGACAACCTCAAGCATACCAACATCTGAATTATGGGCGTGTCAGAAAAAGAGAGAGAGCAAGATACTGAAAACCTATTTGAAGAAACAGGGACTGAAAACTTCCCCCACCTGGTGAAAGAAATTCACTTACAAGTCCAGGAAGCACACAGAACCCCAAACAAAAGAAATCCAAAGAGGACCACACCAGGACACATGATAATTAAAATGCCCAGGGCAAAAGACAAAGAGATAATATTAAAAACAGCAAGAGAAAAACAGTTGGTTACCTACAAGGGAGCACCCATAAGATTGTCAGCTGATTTCTCAACAGAAACAATGCAGGCCAGATGGCAGTGGCAAGAAATATTCAAAGTGATGAATAGCAAGAACCTACAACCAAGATTACTCTATTCAGCAAGGCTATCATTCAGAATTGAAGGTCAGATAAAGAGCTTCACAGATAAGAAAAAGCTAAAGGAGTTTATCACTGCCAAACCAACTTTATATGAAATACTGAAAGGTATTCTTTAAGAAGAGGAAGAAGAAAAAGGTAAAGATAAAAATTATGAACAACAAATACATGTCTATCAACAAGTGAATGTAAAAATCAAGTGAATTAAAAATCTGATGAATAGAATAAACTGGTGAATATAATAGAATCAGGAGCATAGAAAGGGAGTGGACTGACAATTCTTAGGGGGAAAGGGGTATGGGAGGTGCAGGAAGAGACTGGACAAAAATTGTATACCCATGAATGAGGACAGTGGAGGGGGAGGGTAAGGGCAAAGGGTGGAGGGGAGGTATGGGGGGGGTGTGTGAGAGAAATAATTGTAATAATTGGAACAATAAAGATTTATTAAATTTTAAAAAATGAAAGGAGAGGGAAGGCACACACTGGGTGAGGTGGGTTGCCAGGGACAGGAACACCTTGCTTTCTCAGTTCCAAGCATGTTTACACTCAGAAGGGTTGGTCTGATGGAGAAGTATAAATGGTAATACTGTAACTAGTAGAGAGTACCTCTGAAATCTGTTCTGGATAAGGTCTAAACACTTGCCTCCCTACTGCTCTGCCTATCTTCAATTCTATCCACTTTAGTCCTTCCTGGAGTATTCTCTCTGCAACATAAATCTACTTTTGCATTTATAAACTATTCCACAAATATTTACATAATGAGTGCAGAAAAATGAATCAATAAATTAGAGAATCAATGGGGTGAGGAGGAGAAAGAGGGAGATTTTCAGTGAGGTAATTACAGACAGGTAATTTCAGATCATTTCACCTAAGGTAAGTTATGCCATTTCCCAAGAGTAAGAGCACATTTTGACGTTTTCTATGGATTTCAGAAAGCAAATTAACATAACTACTGTATCGGACACTAGATTACCTTGCCTCCTGAACCTCTCCGGTGGGCATTACTCAGGCCATAACTGTGGTGCTGTGGACAGTTTTCACCACTCTGGGTGACACAGACCTGGGAGTTCTTATGAACAGTACTGGTTGAAAAGGAGGGAGCGGCTCATCTCTGCCCTAGCAGGTCTGCACCCACTGATGCCCTGGCTCCCCCAGGGCTGCCCAGAGAGTCCACCTAACACTACTTGGAAGTAGGATGGGGTGACTCTACCAATAAAAGACAGAAAAGTGGAAAAGCTAGGTGATAAATTACTCCTTTCTTTCCCACTTGCCCCAGTGCCAGTTCTGAGACGCAGTAGTTTAATATAGCTTCTCTGGAAAAGTCTCCCAATACTGCACCCATTTCTGTTTGCTCTCCCCCTTCCTTTCTGCTCCCCACTTTTGTGTCCTGGGATTCTGCCATTCAATAAGGTGTTAACATGAACTCTGTGCCCCTGCTTCTGTTTCTAGAAAACCTGGTCTAATTTTGAGACATTTTTCAATGTTCAATATCTTAGGAAATATTTCAAGCACGTTATTGAAGCATAAACAAAAACATATTTGTAATGAGAACATTCATTTATTTGCATTGCATTATGTTTGGAAAGAGTAGTTACAAAGAATAGTTGCAGTCACTTAAGGAGAATGAAAAGTCAAGAAGAAATGGTGAAATAAGAGTCAAGCAACAAGGATACAGTCATTCTTGCAGAATATTAACAGGAGATAATCAGAAACACATGGCTATAGTGAGTACAGATGTAGTCCCCAGATAGCAAAGTTTCCATTAAAGGAGACCACATTAAGGAGATTTTCTCCCATTGTGTCTGTTTGTAATTAATGTGTTCCTGTGTTAGGACATATTAAAGTGTTAGATTCAAAAAGAAAATCTACTGAGTGACATATCTCAATGAAGACAACTGAAATTGTCTTCAGTTTATATATTAAATTGAAATAATTTTAAGGCACAATAAATTACCAGCTAAAATTCAAACAACTGTGAAATGACAAAAAGTATATTTGCTTAGCAAACTTCTTGGGAAGTTAAAATGGAAAAAAAGAACTAAAAATTGGCCAGAAAGAGGGAGAGTACTTCCTTGCTATGTAAAGTTGGCATACACTATACCATGATCTCAATCTGTACTGAAAACAGTTTTAGACATTGAACCAGATCCCAACTGTAAAGATGTGAAGGGAACAGTCAGTCACCCACCTTTAAATATTTCCTACTACAAATATTTAACCTTCTATTGCTAGGCTGACACAGCACAAAAGGTCTTCTCTTCAAACAACTGAAACCAAAAGACTGGGACATACTCATTGCTCATTCACAAAAGAATAAAAACTATGATTCAAGAGAGAGACTGAGAACCAAGATGGCAGCATAGGTAAAACACCTATCTTGCCGCCATACACAGCAATTTCAAAACTACAACTTAACGAAAGAACAAACACCATCCAGAATCACCGGAAAGCTGGCTGAATGAAAATTCCACAGATAAAAGTGAAGATAAGACACTGTGACACAGAGGAGCAGCAGCGGACAGCACTGAAGATAAACACAGAGTCAGAGGTTTGGAGGAGCGCGCGCGCCAGCGGAGAGGGCGGGCGGCTGAAAACCAGCCAGTTTTCTTGAACGGGGGAGATAAAGACGTCCCACACTGGACTGATTCTCCAGCTCTGGGCGAAGTCCAGGGAACCCACTATCATACGGGGTAAAAACTGGACAGTGGGAGGGAAAGCCGAAGCTCGGGTGCTGCAGGGGTCGGCCGGCTTGTGGAGAAGGCAGCTTGTGCGGAGTGTGCGTGAACTTGGGAACAGCGTAGCTGTGTGACCGCGCAGAGAGCATTCGTGACTTGCTCTCTCATTCAGGGAACCGTGAGACTGTACTGTTTTGCGACCTTGGGTGAGACATTGGGTGTGCAGACTCATTTGGGGAAAGGCTGAATTCTCCAGCAGCTGGTGAAGCTCGGCAGCGGTCTCTCACAGAGACCCTGGGGCATAAGGTGGAGCTGACACTGTCTGCTTGGTCCGGAGACTCCACCCATCCAACCTGAGCACAACTGAACATCACAGACAATTGGCCTGGAGGTCAACCCCTCCAAGTGCTAACAACGATTAACCTGAGCTTAACTTCAACAAGACTGTGAAACCCATATCCACCTCAGGTAACTGAGGAGGCTGAGCCACTGTCCCTTGTAGGACGTCTACCACACAAAGCTAATTGACCAACTCAGGGAAGCAGCCACCATGCAGAGACATGGAAAGAAATCAGATGTGAAAGAAATGGAGGGAAAAAACGACTGGACATGGAATTCAAAACTACGGTTATAGGGCTTTTCAAGAGGCTCCTAGAAAAGGTTACCCACAGGAAATAAGCAAGACCTACAAGGAAATGAACGAGACCTTCAAGGATATGAACAAGACCTGCAAGGAAATGATCAAGACCAACGTGAAAATGAATGAGTCCTACAAGGAAATGAACGAGACCTACAAGGATATGAAGGAGACTCTCAAGGATATGAAAAAGGACCAACCAGAAATTAAGCATACACTGACTAAAATAAAAAATATTATACAAAGAACTAAAAGCACTTTAGAGCACCCCAAGAACCAACTTAAAGATGTGAAATACAAAGAGGTAAAATCCACTCAGTTGAAAAAGCAAGAAACCAGAAGAATCCAAAAAAGTGAAGATAGTGTAAGGGGCCTCTGGGACAACCTCAAGCATACCAACATCCGAATTATAGGGGTGCCAGAAAAAGAGAGAGACCAAGACAATGAAAACCTATTTGAAGAAATAGTGTCAGAAAACTTCCCACACCTGATGAAAGAAATTGATTTAGGAGTCCAAGAAGCACACCGAACCCCAATATATAGGAACCCTAAGAGGACCACACCAAGGCACATCATAATTAAAATGCCAAGAGCAAAAGACAAAGAGAGAATCTTAAAAGCAGCAAGAGAAAAACAGTTAGTTACCTATAAGAGAGCACCCATATGATTGTCAGCAGATTTCTCAACAGAAATGATGCAGGCCAGACAGGAGTGGCAAGAAATATTCAAAGTGATGAATAGCAAGAATTTACAACCAAGATTACTCTATCCAGCCAAGCTGTCATTCAGAATTGAAGATCAGATAAAGTGCTTTGCAGATAAGAAAAAGCTAAAGGAGTTCATCACCACCAAAACAATATTATATGAAATGCTGAAAGATATTCTTTAAGAAGAGGAAGAAGAAAAAGGTAAAAGTGTAAATTGTGAACAACAAATACATATCTATCAACAAATTAATCTAAAAATCAAGTGAATTAATAAGCTGATGAACAGGATAAACTGGTGAATGTAACAGAATCATGGACATAGAGAGGGAATGGACTGACAATTCTTGGGGAGAAAAGGGGTGTGGGAAGTGCAGCAAGAGACTGGACAAAAATCATGCAACTATGGGAGAGGACAATGGAGGGGGGTGAGGGTGTAGGGTGGGATGGGTACCAGGTGGAGGGGAACTATAGGGGGGGAAAAAAGAGAACAATGTAATTAATAAACTCAACAATAACGATTAAATTTTAAAAAACATTATGATTCAAGAAATACACTGTGAGTACACTTTGATTTCTGAATGTGTATTCCTACAGACTCCATAGCAGTCATTAAGTCAGTTTTTCAAATGTCCTCAAGTAGATTCTTTAAGAATTTTTTTTTTCCTTTTGTAGATTTATAAATCCAGATGCAACTGCCACTTTGTGGAGGGGCAGTTAGTTTAAAGTTCAAATGTATTACTTTTTAAGCATGTGTCATGTTTCTTTTTAAAAAATGTATATTATATTGAGTTTTTACAGAGAGGAAAGGAGAGGGACAGAGAGTTAGAAACATCAATGAGAGTGAAACATCAATCAGCTGCCTCCTGAACTCTCCCTTCTGGGGATGTGGCCACGACCCAAGTACATGCCCTTGACCGGAATGGAACCCTGAGACCCTTCAGTCTGCAGGCTGATGCTCTACCCACTGAGCTACACTGGTCAGAGGTAGCATGTGTCATGTTTCTTAGTATCTCTTTAGGTCTGAATAGCTCAAGGGAATTATGATTTTTCCCAGAGAATTGCACATACACATATATACAACATTTCCATAAAGTACATAAGCTCTGTAGATACTTCATTCATCCAAATACTTTCTGGAATCCATGAATCTCAGGTCAAAGCCAGCTACTTTAAGTCATTTAAAAAATCACTTAAAGATGGACAAACACAAGTAAGGGAAAGCCCTCAGAGCGTGCATATTTTGGTATGCCGATCAAAGTAAAAACAAATCCCCAATTTTTTTATTCTTTGTTTTTAATTGGAAAGAAAGGGAGAGAGAGAGAGATAGAAATATCAATGATGAGAGAATCATTGATCAGCTGCCTCCCACATGCCCCCTATTGGGGATCAAGCCCGAAACCTGGGCATGTTCCCTTGACTGGAATTGAACCCAGGACCCTTCAGTCTGTAGGCTGACGCTCTATCCAGTGAGCAAAACTGGCCAGGGCAAATCCCAAATTTTATAGATAGAAACAATGCTTCTACTAAAGGCTTAAAATCTATATTTTAGGTCTTAAGGAAAATCTATGTAGTATCTCATCAGTATTTTTTTTTATAATCCTCACTTGAGGATATTTTTCTATTGCTTTTTCAGACAGTGGTAGACAGGGAGAGAGGAAGGAAATGAGGGAGGAAGAGAAAGAGAGAGAGAGGGTGAGGAAGAGAGAGAGAGAGAGAGAGAGAGAGAGAGAGAGAGAGGGGGAGGAGAGAGAGAGAGAAAGAAAGAGAAAGAAAGAAGAAAGGAAGAACGAAAGAAAGAAAGAAAGAAAGAAAGAAAGAAAGAAAGAAAGAAAGAAAGAAAGAAAGAAAGAAAGAAAGAAAGAAATATTGATGTGAGAGAGACACATCGACTGGCTGCCTCCTGCATGTGCCCCAGTGGGTGGGGGCAGGGAGGGAACTCACAACCCAGGTACATGCCCTTGGTGGGACTCGAACCTGAGACCTTTTGGTGGGAGGGCCAATGCTCTAACCACTTGGCAACACCAGCCAGGCTCTCATCCGTCATTTTTCAAAATATATTTTTATTGATTTCAGAGAGGAAGGGAGAGAGAGAGAGGGAGTGATAGAAACATCAATGATAAGAGATAATCATTGATTGGCTGCCTCCTGTATGCCCCCCACTAGGGATTGAGCCCAAAATCCAGGCATGTGCCCTTTCGTGGAATCAAACTCAGGACCCTTCAGTCTGCAGGCCAATGCTCTACCCACTGAGCCAAACTGAGAGGGTGAATTATTTTTAAGTAAATTTCATAAGCAGCTGTTTTTGAGACTAATCTATATGTTGACCCCCAAAACATTTCTTTTTCAATTAAACTATCTGAAAGAATATTAACATTCAAAACTGGATTATTATTCAATTCTCTTTTGGATCAGATACTATAGGAATAATTTATACCTGATTTAAACTAACTTCCAAGTGATATGTTCTCTCTAGCTTCTTTTCTATCTCTACAAAAAATGGCTTTAAACCAGTGGTGGGCAAACTCATTAGTCAACAGAGCCAAATGTCAACAGTACAATGATTGAAATTTCTTTTGAGAGCCAATTTATTTAAACTTAAACATCTCCTAACACCACTTCTTCAAAATAAGACTCGCCCAGGCCGTGGTATTTTGTGGAAGAGCCACACTCAAGGGCTCGCAAGCTGCAGTTTGCCAACCACGGCTCTAAACTAATGGCTGGCACAAGTTAAGTTAAAAATAGAGGCACGTGGCAAGTGTTTGGAAATTTAGTGTTCATATCTATTGGATTTCTGGACTGTAATTGTGAATTTAAAATCTTGCTTATGATTAAAATATTTAAGACTATTAACAATTTGGAAAAAAAATCATCATGTGTTTGTCATTTTTTGTGAAGAAAAATTCTAGAGTGAATGTTTTACACAAGCAGCCAGAAAGATCCAAAGTGAAATAAATTTTTCTGGGACAGCCTAAAATAACACATGCCTAACTTACAGACAAAAGCAGGATGCATGTAAAATCAAGTAGGGAGTAAAAAGGACTGTTAAATTAGTGAATAAAAACCTTTTGGTCCAAAATTTTCAGCAAAAATGTTAGGTACTTAAGGAGCAAAACTATCTCAACTATTTTTAAAGAAATTATATTTATTAATATTAGAACCAAACAAGACGGTGACTTTCAAAGTCACAGTTTACACCCATCATAAATTTGATGTGCTAAAAAAACAAAAACAAAAAATTACAAGAGTTAATGCTAGTATAAGTAAACAAAAATACTTATCCGTCCATTACTTTAGAGCAGTGATCAGCAAACTTCAGCTCTCGAGCCACATGCGGCTCTTTGGCCCTTTGAGTTTTTAGCAAAGGCCAGCTTAGGAGTACCCTAATTAAGTTAATAACAATGTACCTACCTATATAGTTTAAGTTAAACAATTTTGGCTCTCAAAAGAAATTCCAATCATTGTACTGTTGATATTTGGCTCTGCTGACTAACGAGATTGCCGACCACTGCTTTAGAGTATTTAATAATTGATTCTCACTTGCAGTTGATGTTCATCTAGAAGTGTTTCTAGTTAACTTATTTATCTGCTCTTTTTTGGCATAAATATTTCTTGGTCAAGTTGCTTCTTGACATTATTGGTAAAAATAAGTCATTCATTTAAAAGTTTTCAAATTTTCTTCGTTCCAACCTAATGTTATTTTGTGTTTCAGTAAGTTTTTAGAGTTGTGCTTTCACAACTTGCCATTAGATCTTTAAACTTATTTTTAGTTAGAGCTTCAGCCTTGCAGTCGGAACCAGTTAGATGGACCGTGTGAGCATGGGGCCTGCCTCAACATCTGGGAGCATCAGTCATCTTGTCTGTAAAATCATGACACTCATACCCACCTTAGCTATCTCACGGGTTTGAGTCCCATGTGAAATCCATAAAGAGTTTTTAAAAACAAGATGGCACTGGAGCTGAAGGTGTTAGGAATAATAGTAAAAGTACTGTTTGGTATTTAACAAGAAATTCTGCTCCAAACAATAACCGTGATGATAGGATTTACTGCAGAAATAAGATGTTAGTTTACAGACTGCTAAATTCTCTTGTTACAACACCTGCGATGGCATAGAAATCATTGACTTTGCTACTGTGAATTCTGTCTGTGTGTTTCCTTTTTCTTTTTCTTTTTTAGACCGGACTATTTTAAATATCATTCCACTGACAGGCATAAAGAGGGGTGGTATTTTAAAATAGGAATTTGAGCATTTTCATGTGTTTTGTGTTTTCTCTAACACTTGACAAGTGAGATTAATAAAGTTAATCAGCAGAGTATAAGTATAGGATAATCTACATTTTCCTAATTCTATAAGCAATAAAATGCAGTGTACCAATTCTTTTGAAGAAACCTATTGCAATTTTCTTTTAAATGCTTCAGAAATAAATATTTGCTCTAGAAATGTGTTCAGCAACAAAAACTGATTTAACCTATTACAAAATGAAATTTGGGAGTATCTTTGAGTCTGGAGTGGTCTGGGGTGCTCACACTGGCTGCCTTGAGGAAAGAAACACTTAGTGTTTATCAACTTTTAGGGATCTTTATTTATGTTCCTAAACTTTAAATCTTTAGTTCTATTAGCATCTTGAAGTTTTAGAAAGCATTCAGATCACTCCCACCTCCTCCAAACTGCCTATTTCATTCAGCTGGAATGAAGTGAAACCCTAAGAGAGAAAATAATTGCCAGGACTTTCTGGGAATAAAAAGAAGTTGAAGCAACATGTGTCTGGCTGTCATGAGGTCACTCTCTGGGCTGGGTATACCCTGGACCTCTTTCAGGACTCATGCAAGTTAATTTTAGTTTCACAGAAAGGACAGAGTGAGGCAGAAAATGTCAAGGTTAAGCTGATGACCGCCTTACCGTTCTGATTTCCCGAGCATTGCCAGAGAGAAAGAAGCACCGTTGGTCCACAGACCATCTTCTCTTGCATCTGCTGGCCTGGGAGTCCGGGGGGGTGCTGGGGGCAGCCCCGGGCACAGGGGCTGCGAGCTTCCTCGCCCCTCGGAGTGTCAGGCTCTGGTAGAAGAGACAGAGGGCTACCACCAAGCCCACCAGGAAGGGCCGGGGGCAACAACGTCGCCGACGGCAAAGGAACCCTGGACGACAGACCATGACCAGTTCAGCTGCACTTGGCCCCTGTCCACGTCGCCGGAAAAACCATAGCAGCTATTTCTTGTCAGCATGAAGGAGACAGATCCGCCTCCTTTCTCCACAGCCTAAGCGGGGATTGCTCCATCCCGCCTGAGGACTTTCCGAAGAACCACGCCAAGAGTTATAGGTCCCAGAAGGTGGAGGCGGTTACTAAGCGCCTTTCCATAGGTGACAGTGGAAAAGCGGGCTGGCCTGGGTTCCGTAATAACGATTTCAAAAGGGCATCCCAATAATAATAGTTGTAACCAATAACCCGAGCGGACCCCAGGCTGCCCAACTGTTGCTTCCGGCGACTCCTTATTTCCACAGCACCCTCCAACTCACAGTGACGGCATCACAGAAAATAGAAGACACCCCCAGGGTGCATCTGGGACCTCGAAACAGCTCCGGAGAGTGCAGTCGGTTAAAGCGCAAAGTGCCCCGGTGCAGCCGCGGCTGAGGGGGCAGCTTGCCTTAGCAGGTCTCGTTTTTTCCCTCCGGTTTGAAAAGCTGCCCCGCTTTCCGCCTTCCAAGTTCCTTCGCCGCTTCCCTTCATTCGGTTTCAAATCGCCACTTTGCTGCAAGCACTCGTGGCTTTTTTTAACATACAAACGGAATAAACGGGTCGCATGGACACGGTTCCTGTTAGGGTTTGTGCCTGTTATTTTGTAGCATTCCGTTTCAAGTTCAAAGTTCTGTGTACTTACTCGGTTTTCATCCTTTTAGCCAGAAAAAAAGTTTCCAGGAGTCCCTAACGGATTGTTGATCGGAGCCCCTGGGAAGGAAACACCGGTCCTGTGACTCCAATTCATCTGACACACTCACTCGCGCGCAGACACAGCCCCACGCGCGCCGGCCGCCCTCCAGCCCTCCCCGCGGGGAGCTGCGGCCCGCACTCCGCAGCCCACAGGCCGGGGAGCGGCGAGCGGGGAGCGGGGGGCGGGGCGGAGCTACTCTCGGGGCGCCTCCGGCTCTGGGGCTGCTTGGAGCCGCGCGTTCAGCTCTGGGTCAGACAAGGTGGGCATCCATAGACCGGGGACAGCGGTACTCATGTCCCCGAAGTGTGACGGCCTCCGCAGAGCTGCAGCAATTTAAATGCACAATTGAAAAAAAAAATAAATGCACAATTGATGTTCCATGCCTTAGTAATTTTTTCCCTAAGATAATGGTGCAAAAACAAATAGCCCTCCCTCCTCTGGGATCGATCCTGAGCTCAGTCCAATGATGACAAACGTCGAGGATTTTCACTTAGGGGATTGTGGTCCCTCTTTGGGGGATAAGTGGGCACAACTCCGGGCTGGGCCCCAGAACAGCGAGTCTGTTTTACGCAACAGAAAACTGAGCTTTCTGCTTGGTACCTGGCTCATTTCACAGTTGTAGTAACAACGACAACTGTCCTGTCCTGGACGAATGTCCGAGTCCTTCAAAGGCTAATTGCTGACACATCTTATAATGAGTTGATGGGAGCGGGTCCTGGGTAACTCACGCTCAGTAGGAACTGGTACGCAGCAGGCTCTGTCCATATTCATCTCCACCTACTGCTGCTCAGCACCACAGCCCGCCCCAAGGGCACTCCCAATCAGGCAATTCTGCAGACACCAGCTGAGTCAGCTAAGGGAACTTCAGGGAGAAAAGCTATCTGTCTTGTGCAAGGTGCTCACCTCTACCTGCCCCCGCTTTTCGAAATCTGCCGGTTTAGGCTCCTAACAAAGGCTCTGAATCTAAATAGATGCTGTAGCCTGTTTCTAACTCTAAGTCATTCTTGGGGGCTGAGGTTCTCCTGGGAGGCCACACCCCCAGGGTGATTCCATGTTTTAGGCAAGTTCCTGTCAGTCACTTGGACTTTGTGATAAGGGGCACCCCCTAGGGGTGCCCAGATACTATAGAATAGACATCTACAGATAGGAAACTATGTTAACACCTTTATAAAACAGATTAAATTTTAGAGAATACATATTCACATTAAATCTAGACTTATTCCAAGTCCTTGTGTATATTTCCTCCAGTGTGTTTAATATTAATGAAGGAATAGAGAAAAATGAAATGACACTTGACTTTAGGAAGCCAAAAGGTTTTGAAGAAGAAATGGCTAACCAATGTGTTTTGGAAGATCTAGTTTCGGTGGATGCATTGTGACTTGAGACATCATAGGAATTACGAGATCTCTGAAGTTGTTCTGTGTTGATTAGGTCCAGGGTGTGACAAAGTTATTCATTAGTTGAAAGGAATGGACAGGTGCAGTTCTATTAAGTCAAAAAGTCTGGAAAACCAAGAATTTGAGGAATATCAAGGGTCATTCATGTGCATTGTTAAATTGTTAGTACAGGATACAAAAGAGAGCATAAAGCAGACACTAAAGTCATATTGCCGTTTGGACTAGGGCAGTGGTTGGCAAACTGCGGCTCACGAGCCACATGCAGCTTGCGAGCCACGGTTTGCCGCTCTGTTGACTAATGAGCTGAGCACTGGACTAGGGGAAGTGAAAAATATCAGCACAGATAATTTTGGAGCTAGACTTCAGATAACAGAAGTTAGAAAGAAGGTGGGAAATTAGGGTTCCAGAAATTATGCCAGCAGATTGAAAAACCCAATTTCCTATTTTACCAATAGTTTGAGGGAGAAGCTAGTAGACAAAGGGATGTCTGATAGAAAAGGGTTAGTTAGAGTGGGACAGTGGAAAAAAGTGGAAAGAAGTTATAATAAAAAGTAGAACCCAACTAAGGGGATTCATAAATAACATTTAATATTAAAGTTAACCCAACCTAAATATGGATCATGTTGCTCCTTATCAATTGTTTTCAATCAGGGGAGGGCAGTTGGAAGGGACCAGCCTGAAAGGGAGGCAGTTGGGGGCAATCAAGTCTGCAGGAGAGGACAGTTAGGGGTGACCAGGCTGGAAGAGGAGGGAAGTGGGGGGCAACCGGGCCTTCAGGGAAGGGCATTTGGGAAGGACCCAGGCCTGCAGGGGAGATCTGTTGTAGGGAAATAGGCCTGCAGGGGAGGGCAGTTAGGTGTGACCAGGCCTGCAGGGAGGGAAGTTAGGGGCAAACAGGCTGGCAGGGGAGCAATTAGGCATCAATCAGGCTGGCATGGGAGTGATTAGGGTGTGATCAGGCTGGCAGGCAGAAGCAGTTAGGGGCAATCAGGAAGGCAGGCAGGCAAGCTGTTAGGAGCCAGCAGTCCTGAATTGTGAGAGGGAAGTCTGACTTCCCATTTAGGCTTGATCCTACCGGGATCAGGCCTAAAAGGGCAGTCAGACATCTCTCGAGCTGTCCCAGATTGGAGAGGGTGCAGGCAGGGCAGAGAGACACCACCTGCCCTCCCCGTGCATGAATTTCGTACACCGGGCCTCTAGTAAAATAATATGCAAATTGAGCATCATTCCAATATACAAGATGGCTGCCCCCATGTGATCAAAGATGACTGATCCCCTGTGGACACAAAATGGCTGCCACAATCTGGCCAGCAGGGAAAGGAAGTTGGGAGGGACCAGGCCTACAAAGAAGGGCAGTTGTGGGTGATCAGGCCTACAGGGGAGGGCCGTTAGGGGTGACCAGGCCAGCAGAGGAGGGTAGTTGGGGGTGACTGAGCCTGCAGGTAAGAGTAGTTGGGGGGGACCCAGCCCTGCAGGGGAGAGCAGTTGGGGGTGACCAGGCCTACAGGGGAAGGCAGTTAGGGGTGACCAGGACTGCAGGGGAGGACAGTTAGGGGTAAACAGGCTGGCAGGGGAGCAGTTAGGCATCAATCAGGCTGGCAGGGGAGTGGTTAGGGGGTGATCAGGCTGGCAGGCAGAAGCAGTTAGGGGCAATTAGGAAGGCAGGCAGGTGAGCAGTTGGGAGCCAGCAATTCTGTATTGTGAGAGGGATGTCCAACTGCCTGTTTAGGTAGGATTGGGCCTAAATGGGTTGTTGGATTCCTTCAAGGGATCCCAGATTGGAGAGAGTGCAGGCTGGGCTGAGGTATACCCACCTCATGCATGAATTTTGTGCACCGGGTCTGTAGTATAAGTCTAATGTGCAAATTGTCCCCTTGGATGGTCATTCGATCAGGATTTCGACCACCCTCTATGATGTGTGCCAACCACCAGGGGCGGTGCAGACCATGGCATGTGCCAGTGATGCAGTGCTTGCAGAGGGCAGCAGTGGAGGTGCTGCCGCCCCAATGGGCCCCAATGAGAGTGGAACTGCAGCGGAATAGTGGAGCAGCTGAGCAGGTGGTACCAAGATAAGGCAGGTGTGAGCGGGGCCTGATTGGCCCGCCGATCACTTTGTAGATGCAGGCTGGCAGCAGTGGCAGGGGAGGGGGCCACTGCCTGGTTCCCAGTTGATGAGGGAGCTGGGTGGGAAGCCCAGTCCTGACAGATTGCCCCACAGATGGCAACCTGCAGCTGGCAGGCCCTGATTGCCTGATCAGGGCAAGGCCCCAAGCTGGAATGGGGAAATGGGAATGGGTGATGGCAACCAACCTCTCACAACACCAGGTGGGGGCTGTGACCTCTTGCCAGCTATCTCCGGGCAGGGGTCATGGGGATGGAGGTGCAGTGAGAATGCAGGATATCTGCTGTGCTTGCTCTCACTCCTCCTGCTATCCTCCCCCAGAACATCAGGGCGTGCACCAGAGAAGCTCCCATGCTCAGGTGCTGGGCACCCACGGCCTCTTCTGGGTGAGCAGGGCCACATCTGCCAGGACCGCAGCGGCCAGTTGGGCTCCCTGTGAGTTTGCACAGGAGCCGGTCTGCAAAGCAGCTGGGTAAGGGTGCACTGCATGCCTGGCTCCCATGCAGTACTGCTGGGTGGCCCAGAGGCCCATCCTGCGCCCCGGCCCACAGCATCCATCTGCGCTCATCGCATTTCCATGTGGGGACTCCGGCTCTATGACTCAGGCGAAGAGGGGTGCAGCCCCCAGAGCCCAGAGGACACTCCTGCTTCGATCGCCCACCAGGCCCAGGGACCACACCCATGCATGAATTTCGTGCACCAGGCCCTTAGTGATCAATATAATGGCTTTTTGGAACACAGAAGCAACCAAAGCAAACATGAGCAGTGTTAGATCTCTTCCCTTTGCTTTGTGAGATGGAGGTGGGTGGCAGATGCTTGTTTTGAAGAGTGAGAATGAGGGTGCAGTGGGAGTGGTTTGTACGAGAGACTACAAGTGCAAGGGATTTATGCCTGAGTGGTAATGGAAGCATGCATTAGAGCATTAAGAGGACAGAACAGGGAAGAATGAAGAGAGAGTAAGTGGTTCAGTGTGGGGAGTGGGAGGATAAATACACACAAGTACAAACCCGTGGATTCTGGCAGAGAATCAGTGAATGCTTTTGCGCATATGATTTCAGGAAGTAACGCTTCCACTAAATCATTTTGCCGTCCAAGAGATGATGTTAGCAGCAGCAACCTGGGACAACAGTGACAGACCGCTCCAACACACAATATGCTCTTCTATCACACATGTTTCAACCTAGCTTTTGGTATGGAGTGGGGATGAAGGGAGAGGATATATTTAATAATCATTGTTTGAAGAAGGTATTTTCAATTTTTTTTTATGATTTCAGTAGAGTAATAAAAATATCCATAACAGAGAAGATTCCAGTGTGGGATCAGGAACTTTGGGAAAGTATCAGCTTCCTCATAAAATGCCTCCTCTTTGAGGGTCCGCTTCAGGGATCACTAGACCTCAGAGGTCACCAGAGGCTTCAAAGTCATACTTCTAAGGATGCATTTTGACACAGATTTCCACTCTGATACAACCTGGGAGGAAGGTGACAGCTTCCGATTCTGGGCCCTCTTGGTTTCCTACAGGAAAACCTTTCCTCTTTCAAGAGGCTCTTGACTATGGAGATGTAAACTCCAGCCATAGCTACTAACAGAGATGTTGTAAAGTAAGTCCTGGCAGTCCTGTCCACAACTGGGTACTCAGCTCCCAGTACTCCCCTCTCCCCCACAGTTTGCCTGCCCTCTTCTCAGCTCCTATCACCTTTCATCTGATGCTGACTTTAGAATTTCTTCCATTCGCACTGAACGTAAGATGATGTTTATAAATTGTGAATCACATACTTGAATCTCTACTGTACCAAAACCTCATTCTAGGCACCGGGAAAACAGAAGACATATGACAAATACCATAAATGACTATAATATAACCCATTGGTCAGTGTAGGGTCACTTCTGTAACAAACAACCTCAAAGTCTCAGTGACTCGATACAACCAAAGCACTCACCATCTTCCCATGTTTGTCAGTTTCTTTAGGACTGGGACCAGGGTACTTCCACCTGGGGACTTTCCATACCCTACAATCTTGGGATGAAGAACGAGAGAAGGGCACAGAGGGGGGACAAACTTCAAACTGTCATCTATTCTCCTGCCAGAGCCCAGTCACATGGACCCATGTAACTGAAAACGAGCTGGGAAATGAGCTATGTGCCCCAGAGGAAAAGGAAATGAGGCTGATAAACATATATCTGTTCCAGCCACAACTAAGGTGGAGATAAATGCCATGGAAACTCAAAATAGGAAAATCAAATTTTGGTGGAGGTGTTAAGGAAAGTGGTCATTTCTTAATTGGGCCCTGAAAAGTCCCAAAGACTTCAATTGCCTAAAAAGGGCAAATACAGGTTTTCTGTCTTAGTGGAAGTTCACTAAGGATAAAGCTGGAGAGTCAGGTGCAGGTCAAGTTCTGCTACACTTCCAATATCAAGAATTTATTTAGCTTTTCTCTGCAAACAGTAAGAACCCCCAAATAAACAAGTTTCTTCCTCGGAATACTTATTAAGGAAGATATCGTAATTGCTGTCAGGATATAAGATGACCTTTATTTACAACTAGAGGCCTGGTAACGAAAATTCATTAACTCGGGGGTGAGGGAGGGTCCCTCTGCCTGGCCTGTGCCCTCTCAGAGTCTGGGATCCCTCGGGGGATGTCCATCTGCCGGTTTAGGCACACTCCCCAGGGAATCGGGCCTAAGCTGTCAGTCAGACATCCTCAGTGCTGTTGAGGAGGCAGGAGAGGCGCCTGCCACGGCCGCTGAGTTCACAGCCATCAGCCTGGCTTTGTGGCTGAGCACTGACCACCAAGGGGCAGCTCCTGCATTGAGGGTCTGCCTCCTGGTGGTCAGTGGTCATTTCAGCAATGGGTCTTTCATGGTCTTTCCACCATTAGGGTCAATATAACTCTTATTATATAGGTTATTTGAGAATACTGTTATATTACCATTAACCTTAGTGATAAATTCACAGAGCCTAACCTCTTTTGTTGCTTTTTTTTTTTTTTTAGGTAGAATACGGACAAAAACATGGGTCAAGTTCATGTGGTTACTCTCAATGGTGTAAAATACATACACAACTTAACGGAAGTTTATGTGCAGTGCCTTAGAGCCCTCACTGTCCCTCAGAGGAAAAGGGTATCTACACTGTTTTGAGTATGTTTCCCCATAGTTATGTAAACATGAGTATTAATTTATACCGGGTGTAGGATCATGCATCCTTTTGCCTAAACTTAGAACTTGACATCTGCCATCTGTTACAATGACACACCGGAAGCTCACCTGCAGTCAGGCAATGTGTGGTTCTTTAGATGCTGGAGGACAGTGAACAGAAATCCCAAAAACAGTTGTCATTTCTAACGCATTTAAACGTGTGAATTTCCTTTCAAATCAGCTATGTTGCTTCTCTCCAGATCTCTTCCCTTGTGTAGTCACTTTGTATATGAATCTATGAGTTTAAATTTAAGACCACTAACCCTTTTATGGAGTTTTGCATTCAGAAAAGAAAAAAAAGTAGCCCAGCTGGTGTGGGTCAGTGGTTGAGCATTCACTTATGAACCAGGTCACGGTTCGATTTTCGGTGAGGGTGTATGCCCACAGTTGCAGACTTGATTCCCAGTACGGGGCATGCTGGAGGCAGCCGGTCAATGATTCTCAGCATTGATATTTGTCTCTCCCTCTCCCTTCCTCTCTGAAATCAAAACTTTTTTTTTTTAAAGGTAAATATCTTTCTCTTCCTTCTCATTGGCTGCTGACTGGTGACAGCAGGGTTTGACAGAGGTCTAAGAATGGTGTTAAAGAGTAAAAGGGACGGTGCAGGACTTCCCTCGGACACAGCATTTGTCAATTTACACATAGAAATAAGAAGTTGTATTGCACATCTTCATTTTTCTGCTATTCTTTTCTTGTTTGATGTATTTATTTGAACAGATATTCTGCACTATTTCTAGATGAACAACAGTAGAAATAAACCAAATGCTTCAAACTAAATGCTTTTCATTTAAAATTATTCACTAGACCAGTATTTCTGAGCATACACATCACTTGGAGGTCCCATATTGACGACACTTGGCACTGCATTTTTAAATGGGACATACAGCAGGTCCTCATGTAATGTCATGATTAGGTTCTGGGAAATGGCGATTTTAAGCAAAATAACAAGTCAGATAAATTTTATCACAGGTTACTTGATACAATTAAAAGTTAAGTTTTTATAGCGTATTTCTGATTACAGAAACATCACCAAACTGCTAATTAAAGACCCAAAATACTTAATATTAGACATTGAAATATATATGAACTACACATACATTTAAGAAAGATTAATAGTCTGGTCAGAGCGGCTCAGTTGGTTGAGTGCTGTTCCAGCCACAGAACAGAAAGACTGTCAGTTTAAAGCCTGGTCAGGGCACATACCTGGGTTGCAGGTTTGAGCTCCAATTGGGGAGCGTGTGGAAGGCAACCAATTAATATCTCTCCTTCCCCCTTTCTCTCTCTAATCATGTCCCTGGGTGAGGATTTAAAAAAAAAATTAATAAAAACAAGGAAGATGATTTCCAACCCACTGATACCAGAGCCTACCCCAGGTGTTCAAGGTACAGGGAGGAACCCACCATGGACAAGATGTCCTTTCATAGCAGGGCCACTCACACCCATCACACTACCTCAGACTGGGACAATGTGGACACACTAGCTCACCTCGGGTGCACATCTTTGTGAATCCTTGGAGAAACCCAAACAGACAAAGGCCTAACCGAGAATTGATTTTATTTCTCTTGTCGACGTTATAACCAAATGATGCTGAACAGAAACAATGCTACTGAAGGACCTCCTGTACACTCAGCAGCTCTTCCCAGTTCTCAACAAGGTACATGGCTAATTTTTCAGAGCTTTCTCTTATTTAAAATTTCTTTTTATTGATTTCAGAGAAGGAGAGGGATAGAAACATCAATGATTTGTCATATCATAGTATCAAGTTATGTTCTTTGACCAGCTGCGTCCTGCACGCACCCTATTGGGGATGGAACCCACAACCCGGGCATGTGCCCTTGACCAGAAGAATCAAACCTTCAGATCACACGCCAATGCTCCATCCACTGAGGCAAACCAGCTAGGGCACAGCTTTCTGTTTACAAGTGATTTGAAAATGCTTGCATCAGTACCAAACTTACTTTTGTTAAATTCTGTACTGTATTTTAGTTACTAGTGTATTTCTATCTCTTTACAATATAGACTGGTTTATGACAGAACTATTTTACTCATCTCTATACTCCTGTGTCATCTAGATGTGTCTTCCTATGATTTACTGCCTCCTCAAACATATGCAACTTTGAGCATATGATCTCCTCTAAGTCTCTCAAATTTGCTAAGTTTTGCACCTTCTAAAAGAGTTTATATATGTATTCACATACATGTATACACATACATATATATACACATATATTCTACAAGACAAGACAGACAGACAAATAAAGTACTTACTTCAAGCAGTGAGTACACAGGTAGAATGGCAAACATTTAATCCAATGAACTATTTTTTTACTTTCTTTAAGATACTTATACCTTGGCATAAAGCCAGAATTTCGGTTTTTATCAATCAACTAGAGGCCCAGTGCACGAAATGCATGCACTGGGTGGTGGGGGGAGGGTGTCCCTCAGCCCAGCCTGTGCCCTCCTGTGGTCTGCAACCCCTCGCTCCTTACCACCCGCCTGCTCGCTTCTCCTTACTGCTTGGTTTGCTGCTCCTTAGGACTCCGCAGAGGCTGGAGAGGCTCCCACCACGCCACAGCACTCACCAGCCGTGAGCCTGGCTTCTGGTTAAGTGGCACTCCCCCTGTGGGAGTGCACTGACCACCAGGGGGCAGCTCCTGTGTTAAGTGTCTGCCCCTGGTGGTCAGTGCGCATTATAGTGACCAGTTGTTTTGGTCGTTCCATCATAAAGATTGCTTGGACTTTTATTATATAGATATATAAAAATATACAAATTTAGCTTTCTTTTGTCATATCATAGTATCAAATTACGTTCTTTTACTCAATTAGATATCTCATTTGTTTTCTCTGTAGATCTGCAATATTCCTTGTAATGATAATACATTTTAAAAATTGCTGCAAGAAAGTCACATAATTTAGCCTGTTTCTTTTTAAAATGTAATCACAATTCAGTTGTCTATTTTTATTCTCAGAAAATGTATTTTGAAATGTTTACAGTATTAAATTTGCTTCCTAAGAAATTAATGTGTATGATGGGGGAATGGGAGGTGGGTAGGTTTTGTCTTATCACTCTGATGAAGGCTGGCATTCATTTAGCTAATCTACATATATACAAAAGCCTAACATGAAAATTGTCCTTCAGGAATTCAATCAGGAGACCAGGAGTTCAATCACTCGTTATGACATGCGCTGACCACCTGGGGGCGGCACGGAACACAGAAAGGCCCGGCCGGCAGCCAGAAGGCCCTGATTGCTGGCCAGGCCTAGGGATCCTACCTGTGTGTAAATTTCATGTACCAGGTCTCTAATCCGGGTGATAAGATGGAAATATTCTTTGACAAGAAATGGTTTTTTGGTCACAAGTTTACCACATAAAGTCAAATGATTACCTCTATATCTAAAACATATGACCTCTGACATATCAGCTTAATTTTTTTCTTGTTTTCAACAAAAGAACTGGACTTGTGTTTTAACATATGTAAATGACAACAATTGGTAAAGTGAGAACATCTTTTGGCACATTTGAGAAACCCATTAAAAAGTCATTTGTTATATTAAAGATAAATACAAAATGCTTCAAGGATATGAATATGAGGAAGTCATACTAAAACTTTCTACTAACTAGTTATTAGTAAATCATTTTAATGAACTGACTCATATTTATACTCAGTTACTTGGAAATATTCCTGACTGGCCCCTTGTATTGCATTTGATCTAGAAAGTGTTTTAAAGTAACTTATTGGTAACTATTAAAATTGTTCTTACTTTCAACATGGAGGATTCCTCTCCTGGGGTAGATTTAACAATGCGAAAAGAAATAAAATATGACCATTGCTTTCCTCTACAACTGATGGTATATTTGTCAATGTTTTAAATTAGTTCATCATTGGAGACTAGCACTTACACACTTTCGTAAGGAAAACTATTATTTTTTTCTTTTTCAAATACACTTTTATTGATTTCAGATAGGAGGGGAGACAAAGATAGAAACAACAATGATGAGAAGAAATCATTGATCGGCTACCTCCTGCACACCCCCTACTGGGATCTAGCCTGCAACCTGAGCATATGACCTTGACCAGAATTGAACCTGGGACCCTTCAGTCCATAGGCCGACGTTCTAGCCACCTAGCCAAACAAGCTAGGGAAGAAAAACTATTCTTATTCATTAGAGTAGGCAAAGAGGAATGGCATGAGAATAAGCAACATGCACACAGCATACACATTCCCCACACTCACCATATTGGCTTCTGAACTGTTAATAAACAGCAGGAAAATGAATGATTATGCCTCCTTTGCCATGAGTAAAGAAAATAAAAAGGGGCTATAACTTAACTAAAAACTGAATTATATGGCTCTAAAGAATTTATTAAGAAATTAAATTTATTTCAAAAAACATTTTAATATATCAAAGTCTCTAATAATTTACTAATTAAGATAATGACTTATAAGATATACATGACTTAAATGGCGAGAAGGAATATGCCTCTTCCCTATGACACACTTCAATTGAAATAAAAAAATACTTAAGTCAGTTCATAACTTTAAACTTTAACTTACTTCTCTGTAGAATCAAATCATGAATATTAACACCTTGGGTCAGAAATCACAATCTGCTTGAATATTTTAGATTTTATCATCTAAAAAAGGAAACCTAAAAATCTTGACTAGCAATTCTAATTTGTAGTGTTTCAAAATATGGAAGAAAAGGTTAATCTTAAGTATAGAATTTTTAAAATATTTCCAAGTTTAGATAATAAACTATTGTCAGCCTATTTTATAATCATTGTGTTGTTGTTGTTAATCCTTACCTAAGGATGTTTTTTTCCATTGATTTTTAGAGTGTGAAGGAGGTGTGGGGAGGCAGAGCAGACGTCCATTTGAGAGAGACACATCGGTAGGTTGCCTACCACACGTGCCTCAACTGGACTGGGAAACAAACCTGTGCCCTTGACTGGGAATGGAACCCATGACCCTTGGTGCACTGGCCGATGCCAGGGCTGATTTTATCATCTTAATTTAAAAAATGCTGCCCTGACCTCTGTGGCTCAGTTTGCCAACCTGTGCACCAAGAGACTGTCGGTTCAGTCCCCAAACAGGGTACATGCCCGGGTTGTGGGCTCAGTTCCCAGGAGGGGATGTGTAGGAGGCAGCCTGTACATGTTTCGCTGTCACACTGATGTTTTTCTCTCTCCTTCTCCCTTCCTTGCTCTCTAAAACCAATACATAAAGAACATAAATAACGCTATTTTATTAAACTGTTACATAATAACAATATAATGTATTTAACCAACAATAAGTAAATGTCACTATTATTCCTATTAATAACAATTCAATGGCACAGTGTAAAATGTTCTTCTTAAATAGACTCTACCTCAGCTTCTGGCTTCGTTTCCTGATCTGACACATCTCTCTACCCCAGGTCCGTCCATTCCTGACTACTTACTTTTAAGTCCCCAGAATGTATATGGCTGTTGAACAATCTCTTCTGCCTTCAAAACCTTCTGCACTATCCATCTTTAGGAATCAGTTCAAATGAAACCTCCTATGTCAAGTCTTCCAGTACTCCCAGAGTGCTTTGTATACCCATACACTATAGCATGTATCAAAATAGCGCAACTGTTTGTAGACATGTCTGTCCTTCCCACTTCCCACAGGCACACACACAAATACACACACACCTGCATTTCTGCATTCTCCACATTTAGGTGCTTAATGTTTGTAAAATTATAAGCATTTTCTAGGGCATCTTTTCTCTTAAAGCCCATTTGTTTAAAGATTTCTTTTAAACATGTGAGAGTTGAATGTCTACATTCTATAATGTCTACACATGCAAAAAGTATCTTACCCCTTCCAAACAAGTATACTGGTCCTTTATTTTTCTGACACTGAGTTAACTCATTAGATCAAGAAGACCATTTATAAAGTCTAAGGACAAAGGGCACTAATGCTGTACAAGCCTAGGGTTGTTAAAAATCTAAAATATGTGGAATTTGCTTTAAAGGAGAAAAGAGCAAAAAAATTTAACTGCCCTTAACAAGAATGATTGTATATTTATCAAACACTCAGCTTCGTTTAGGCATTTAATTAAGCCATTTATTGCTTCAAGTGTGTTACCATGAACATTTTAATATACACTCCACAGCAGTAAGGCCTCAATTTTCACCACCTATAAATTGTGAACCCACAAATGACTTTCTTTTAGGCCACCAATTGTTACATGAGTTTTGTACACAGCAAAGATTTTGAATGTGTATTTTATAATACCAAAAATGCTCATTATACCCCTTGTAAATGTCATAACAAATACTAATAGTTGGCCACATTATTTTTGATGAGGTAGTTCCATGTCTGGCTATCTGAGATATTAACAGGTTCCACCAATTATTAAATAACTGCATAAAGTTTTGGTTTACTTCTTTATACACACTTCATAAAATATTCAATGTTTGAGCTTAAGATTTGTCAAAATGTTTCGGAGTGATTTGGGAAGCAGTGGAATTCACATACTAAAAAGGGCTGTAGCAGCTGGAAATAGGGATGTTCCTGACTCTGACAAGGAACTTTCTCTTAAAATAAGGCTGAATATAAGGCTTTATCCTTTGACCAATTCCTATAATACAAATAAGTTTGGAAAAATCATTACATATAATTCGAACATTAAACAATAACACTAAGCAACTTCAGGCAACATGCTGATAATCTAGTTGAATACTACGTTATATATTATTTCTTAAAGATTTATAAAATTTCCATGAAATATTGAGTACCACCAAATCGTGAATCTAGTGATACTATGAAATCATGGTAACCCACAAATGAACCTAACTTAGCTTTATGGGCTGTCCAGTTATAAAACAGACTGCAGCAGCTCAGAGCTGTGGCACTGGGAAGCTGAAGAAACCTTTGAAATCCCCTATCTAACCCAAACCCTTTGGGTAGCATTGCATAGACATCACAGTTTTCTGAATAAGTTCTAAGAGGCTCATAAGTAGTTTTCATTAAAGTAAAAATCTGATGTACCCAGTACGTTTTGATATAAAAAATATGACATAATATTTTAAAAGCTTTAAGGATTTTTCTACTGACCAGACTCAATAGTATGCAAAATTTATAATTTAAATAGCACCTATAGAATAAAACCATAGAAGTGCTTTAGAGACTTCCTATAGCTAGCATCACCCTGGTTTAATAAGGCCCAGCGTGATTAAAAACTTGAATTAACTGTCATACTAGTATATGGTAAAATAAAAAACAGAATTGAATTTTAAACTCCAATTTAGGGGGATACTTTACTTAAATTGGTCACACTGCCTTAATTCAAATATCTATAACCACTATTTTCATTTTATCTGCTGTAATTAGACTTCTTTCATGTCATTCCAGCTGAAGGAAAAGCCAGAGAGATGATCTAAAAAAATACATCTGCATTTCAAATTTACATTAGAAATGTATTTCCCTTATTTTCACATCACAAATTGTAAGCATTATTAAAGAAATCACAGACTAAACAGCTTTCTGTGTCCTGGGCCTCAGTCCTTTTTAGATTAAGAAAATTGGAATTTAATTAGAATTGAGGAATTTTCATTAAGTGTGTAAAGTATAAATACAAGTAATTTTTTAAAAACTTTATTTTAACACCTAATACAATTCCAATTTTAAGGATTACTTGCACAAAAAAATAAACACATTTGGTATAAAAATGTATCACTTTAATACCCTTTCCCCTTCAGCCCCTCCCCTCCCACCCTCATGAACTGCACTCGGTCTGGATGTAGAGACATATAAAGACTAATGGCACAGATTAGCTTTTACCTACAGGAGTTTCTGTTTATGTATCCAGGTACTCTAGAGGACGCCAGCTCACTTTATCACATGAACCACTTCCTTCAGCCTGGTGAGTGTAGTTTCACAAAGAAACAAAGCTTATTATAAAGGCATTTAAAAAACCATTATCTTAAATTCTTTTTAGAAGCACTACCTTTTTTTTTAAACCATTTATATACAGTATTACATAACAGCTCTGGAGTGCAGTACATGCAGCAGAACATACCTGTTGAATATAAAATACTTTTCTTAAAACCTGCATCGTTGGAATTCTTAAAGTCTAAATTATAGAATGCCCATTACTTTGTGAAAACGGCTGAGGAATACAAATGTCTGCATATGTTGGCCACTGAAAGAATCCAAGGCTAACTGGAATAATATTCATAGCACACCAGGAGTGCATAAATAATTTACTTACATTATTAAAATACAACCCATAAAATTCAAGTTCAAGATCTTACAGGATTGCCTATGTAAATCCTTTAAGTGGTTGCCTGGAAATGTACTGTATCTTCTTTCTCTTTTCTTCTTTTTTAAAGTCCTATATAAAATGTTTAGTTGAAGTCTTACTCTTTCTCAAATGAAATGGCCATCTTTATTTGTGCCGACTGCCTCTTCTCTTCATGGCAGCAGTACACTGTGGACAGTACCATTTTCCTTTTGGTGCTTCTGTCAACCCAACGCATCCATAATGGAACCATTCTATAGGGCACTAGAAAGCAAAGTTGCAAAGAAGTTTTTAGTTCCGCTAAAGATTAGGGAGTATATTAAAATATGTCCACTTTACTGAATATTAGATTAATGGAAACATAATATTTAGATCTAGGAGCTGATTTATAAATCACATGGTCCAAGTGATAAGCTTCAGAGATGGAAATGGAGGCACAGAAAAATGATGCACCTTTGCTAACTGAGATCCGTATAATCTATTCCCATAATTCTAAATAATGAATTAAAATTTACTAATTTTCAACTTCTTGAGAGTAAACTGATACCAAATTTTGAAGATAAGAAGGGAGATGGGTCTCATATATAAAAAGGAAATGTATTTTAAAAGACTTTATTTAATACTAGAGGCCTGGTGCATAAGATTTGTGCACTGGGGGAGTGGGTGGTCCCTTAGCCTGGCCTGCGCCCTCTTGCAGTCGAGAGCCCTCAGGGGATATCCGACTGACGTCCTTAGTGCTGCTGCAGAGGCAGGCTTCTGGGCTTATGGCTGAGCAGTGCTCACCCTGAGGGAACACACTGACCACCAGGGGGAAGCTCCTGCATTGAGCATCTGCCTCCTGGTGGTCAGTGCACATCATAGAGACTAGTAGTTCGGCCATTCAGCAATTTGCATATTAGCCTTTTATTACTTAGGATTCAGCCTTATTTGCTCCCACATGGAGTGGAATAAGCTACTAGTAATTAAAGACATAAAGGAATACCCTGGCTTTCCCTTTTGGATAAACCCATTCCTGGATATACAGAGAGGAAAAGTGCTATACCCTGCAATATATTAGGCAGTTCTAAACTTCCATAGAAAATCTTAGCATTCAGAAGAGTGTAACTGGGAATGAGAGAGCTTGGAATATGATAAAGTAATCACAGAAATCTTATTTGTCATTTACACTAACAGCCCAGGAGACAGTTTCCAATGGTGTTCTTTAAATATTTGGGTAATGCTGTTTTACAATAACTACAAGCAGCCCATTAAGTGATTCTAAAGAGGGAAGTGGAAGGAGGGTCTTTCTCTTTCTATGTGAACATGTTTTTGGGGCCCTATCAGGTCAGAGAAAGTCCGAATTTCAAGGGTACCTCGCCAACCCTGCTCAATCTTCACAGTGTTTACAAATTTAAATCTCTTAGGATAACATTCCTGAGTAGGGTTTCTATAGAATTCAGAGTGGATACCCCTCTGGAGTAAAAGAGTTATTTGAAAGTAAGGAGGGAGTGAAAATTACTGAACAGACATATTCTCAACACTCAGTAAAGCTTATCTCTAATCAAAATTAAGATTTCAATATAAGAGCAATTTCCTTGATTTTTTAATATCAGCTGACACCTGCAGAGTACAATAGGACATAATACACTAATGGGAAGAAAATAATCTCACATTAGGTCCTCAACATCCCTACCCTTCATCTGAGCATCATGCTTCTAAAAGAAGGTATTGTTTTCAAGTTTCAATTCTTCACTGTGATAGTCAATTGGATTCTAGCAAACACAATATTCTTTTGCAAAGGGGAAGAGGGTGTTCCTAATTTCCATACAATGTAAAAATTTTTAGAGAAATACAATTTGTATAAAACCATAAAATTAGCTTTAAAAGTTAAAACAGGAACACATTAAGAGACACTATCCTATTTTGGAGAGGAATATTCTAGCACTAATATGAAAGAATTAACATAACTGCAAACTGTTTTCTTAGACTAAAAGACAAACTAAATAAAAATATTCAAGTAATAATGTGCTTTTTATCATTCCTGAATAGAAAAATGTGATACTTACATCTTGGTTATCACAGCCCACCATCTCACCATAGGATACCTGGTTAAAGGAAAAATCTTATTATGACTATAGAACAAGAATCTAAATCCAAATTAACTATTTATGATACTATTAGAAAATAGAAATACACTGAATATACACTTGCATTAAGAAACAGGGTATAGCCAAAACCGGTTTGGCTCAGTGGATAGAGCGTCGGCCTGCGGACTGAAAGGTCCCAGGTTTGATTCTGGTTAAGGGCATGCACTTTGGCTGCGGGCACATCCCCAGGGGGTGTGCAAGAGGCAGCTGATCGATGTTTCTGACTTTCCCTCTCCCTTCCTCTCTGTAAAAAATCAATAAAATATATTCTAAAAAATGAAATATTAAAAAAAAAAAGAAACAGGGTATATAGATTTACACACTTACGTATTTTTTCCAAAAGACTTTATGGAGACATAGGGGGAGACACACAGAAATTATATGCCCTTTGAAAGTCTGAAAGAACCTTAAGTTTCTTTTTTGGTTACTTACCTACTTAGGCTTTTATTTTTCATTGGGTCATTTTAGGTCATCTACATTTTAGCAGTCAATAGTCCATTTCATTGAAACTTCTAAACCTATTACCTATTATATGTCCTTTCTCATTTTCTTTTTTGCTATTCACTGCTAGCACTTTATAGCACAACCTCCTAAGTCCTGAATTCAATGAAGTTCTCAATGAACTGAATAATTTTCCAGAAAAGGTAACTAGGTGGCATACTTTCAGATTCTATGGACATGAACAATAACTTTACTCTGGGTAACAGTTTTTGGGGAACACTCAAATTTTTCCCTCAAAGTTCTACATACATATTTCATCAACTTCTGATTTTTAGTGTTATGGAGGAGAAATTGTGGGTGAATCTGATTTTGTTCTTTTGTAGGTGACTTTTATTGCCAAGATTTATACAAGATTTCCTTTCCTTAACCCAGGAATGAAATCAGTCAGCACCTTCATCTTGGTCTACCCAGTCTCCAGAACTGGGTAGTTCTACTCTTTAAACCACGCAGCCTATTATAGCAACATGAACACACTAAGACAATATGCACATGGGATATGTAGTAGTGGTACATCAAAATGTTTAATTACAGGTCACATATGAGGGCTGAGATTATGGATAACTTACATGTTTCTTTATACTTCTTGTATTTACAATAGATGTCATTTTTATAAAAAGCTGGAGAAAATTTTATATATATATATACACACACACACATATATATAGCAAGGATTTTTTAACTGGAGTAAAAATAGCACTTGAAAAAAATGAAATTGTTTTTTCCTAGTTTGTTCAGATTATGCTTTTATAGACACATGCCAGACTTTTACCTGATTACAGATGCAATATCGTGGTTCATTTGGGTCATAAGTCCAATCAACCTGACTATTTGAATCGGATTCTGGTACGACTGTTGTTTGTTGAGAGATTTCTTGTACAACAGCTGATGATGAAGAACACGATGACAAGGAAGAGGAGGAGGAGGAAGAGGATGACTGCTGGCTTGAAGACTTGTTGTTGTTTCTGAAAAAAACAAAAAAACCAAAAAAACCCAGCATCAGTTTTATTTGCTCAGCATCCAGAAGTTACCTAAGAATAACTAAGTAAACGTGGCATGAAATCAAATATATAAATTAATGTTTAAGACCAAATTAAAGTAATCTGATAAATAGATTTAAAAGCACACTTGTTTAGAACAAAGAGCAACACTTTTCATAATGGTTTATTTTTCTTAAAAAATTTTTTTGTTATCTGGAGAATAAAGGTATTCAAAAGGAAATTTTTTCAAAATATTTCAAAGTTTTCAAAATAATTTTTAAAGAGTTACTATTTATTATTGATTTAAATTGTAGGCAATATCTTTAAGAATTAGTATTAGTTATGGCTCCCTTTCAGATATTCTTTGTATTTTTAAGCATACTGAATTGTCTTGATCGAAATCTGAAATACAAAAGATGTATACGAAAGCGTTTGGTGGGCCCCGCCAGTGTGGCTCAGCGGCCGAGTGCCCGCCCCGGAACCAAGAGGGCACTGACTGGATTCCTGGTCAGGCGCATGTCCAGGCTGCAGGCTTGATCCCCAGTGTGAGAAGTGAAGAAGGCGGCCGATTTATGTTTCTCTCTCTTTTCCTCTCTCTCTAAAAAACCAATTTAAAAGACACATTTTTAAAAAAGCATTTGGTAAAAATGATCATGATCATTAACCGATGTGTGAATACTTACCTGTGTAGAACAAGAAACCCAAAGTTTTAAAATTCACAAGTAACTTACCTTTATTTGCATGCTAATTCAATTTAAAAAATACAAAAATTTATCTTCGGCAGTTATAATAAATTTGGGTCATTACGATGAATTAATTTTTAAAATACTTAGCACTTTTGTGGTAATTCTACACTGATCATTCTTTCAGGCACTTACAAAAATAGACTACATTAAAAAATTACAATACAATTACTAGGTAACTAATTCTGTTGGCCTAGCATTTGAACTTTCATTATGTATGAACACCTAGCATATGCAGGTACTTAGTAGACATTACTAAGTACCATTGTTTTCATATTTAAATATAATCATCCTAAGAGGGTAATACACAAAATCTAGGGATATTTTCATAATTTCAATTTTGGGGACATAAGACCAAGAATTAAGACACCTTGTTCTTAATCAAAATGAAGAATCTTATTTAAAAACAAAAAATTCCCAGGATATAATTTGTATTTTATGTATTAATTTACCTAAATAAGAGGTTATAAGTAAAGTTTCATAAAATGGTGTATCCTAACAAATAAAGAGAAAATAAACAGAAATAATAAACCCAATTTAAGACTAGTAAAATAAAAGACTCTTAACCCTTTTTAAAGACTTTACCTCTTCAAAGTATGGCAGTGTGAATGACAATGTCATGCCTTTCACCTCTCCAAGCAAACTGATCCCTCATATGCTGCCTCTGATCTGAAAGCCAGTGGTGCCCTGCCAGCTGCACACTTGGTAAAGGTGCAGGGCTCCTGTAGCAATCAGACTTACTTGCTCTTTCTCCCACTCCGTGAGTCTGCTGCTGATGAACTGGCATTCTGTGTCAATGTAGTCATGAGCGCTGAAGATGATGAAAAGCCAGCTGTTTCCCTGGGCATTGAAAATTCTTTTCCCAGCTGAAAGTCATTATTTTTAAATGCTTCATAACTGGCTTTTAAACTTGATGTCCTTCGGCCCTCTTTCATCTTGAATAGACATTAATTGATAGTATTAATATACATAAATATGTAGATTTTCTTTCTCAAGTGTTACTAGTTACATTACTTTGGTTTAACCAATACCACTTTATTTTGTTTAAAACATTTTCATCATTGTAATTTTAAGTTATTCTATGTAAAGAATTTAAAAATCAAGGCAACCTATGTTCTGAGGCTACAGAGAACGCCCTGGAACAGGTAGATAGAACAAAGTATTATCCTAGTAGGTGCTGTGAGTTATAGTCAAGAACATGGACATCATGAACAATTATTGTGAGAAGGAATCTGCATGAGATTGTATGAATCTATTTTTTATTATCAATTAATAATTTCTGCATGCCCATTTCTTTAAATAAAATATCAGATATCATAACACTATGATTTAAAAATGAAGCTGTGCAATGAGAAAACTTCTTGTTCACACCTAGTTGTTTCTACTAGAATTTGCCAATATTTCGAACAAAATGAAACACCATGTTTCCAAACCTTTTCCATTTTTTACCTGAGCTGTAGCTTGAACTGCTTGAGCAGCTGCCATTGTAATTGCCCCTGCACCAGTTCCTGAAGATAATGAGCCAATATTATAGGATGCCAGAGGTTGGGAGGAATTCACATTATAAGCATTGTTGGATGAGGCCGTAGAATTATTATTTCGACAACCTGTGTAGAATTAAAGGATAAATAGAAATGGTCAGAGAGAACACAATGTTAGTATGCTTAAAATACATTCTTTCTCACCACAGATATAATCATTAACATTTTCATGTCTCTATAACATTATCATGTCATATTTTTCCATTTCCTCTTTTTCCTTATGTAGAAATTAACCAGGTGAGGAATCTGTATATTCATTAATCCTGAATGCTTTCATTTTCCCTTATTTTAACATGAACAAGCAAAAGCAACCAATCATATTTAAGAATAAACTTACCTAGTGTATTTTCCTTGGAGGCATCGGATGTTAGAGTAGATAGAAGAGCTTCAGATTTAAACTTCTTTTCAGGAATATGGTCTGCTGTCGTATGGTGAGAAGTTGGATTATACTTCCTTTCTGCATATAAAGAATCCATGTTTTTTTTTTAACTTTAGAGAACTATGGACAATGCATAATACTTGAATTTAGTTGTAAACTGGTACAGTTTATGACCTGAGTTTCTCATGAAATGCAGAACATTATGTTTTCTTATAAGACAGGACAAACATATATCACATGTTTTATCAAGAGAGGATTTCTTAGACATTTAAAAAAAATTTTAGTAGGAAAAAATTGAAGTTAATCCATTAATGCACCATAGGTTCATGTAGCAAGAGGGAAATTCTGTTTTGAAAAGATTATCTATAATTTAGATAAATTTTCAATCAACCCTTCTATCATGTCAAATTGATTTGTCAAAAAATGCGGACAGTTATCAAGCCAACTGACTAACCATTTAGTCAGTCACTAAGTAAAATGTTATTTCTGCCAAACAGTAGACTGGGCACTGGAGAAGCAAGAATGAAAATGACAAAGAGCCCGCCATGGAGTACTTTGTCGTTTGCCTCAGGTGTTTGTATGCAGGAAGTATATGCTGCTATTAGTACCATATAGTCTTCCTCTATGGATTCTATGAAAAAACAGGTCCCTGTTTCCAAATCAAAGACGCTCTTCCCAAGTGAAGAAAAGTCTACCAATAACTGCAATGACAAATATATATCTAACAAAATAAAAGGAAGGGAAATATACTTATGTCTCAATCAGTTGTGTAGATCTAATAAAAAAAAACACACAGGTAATATGAGCTTTTAATTGTATTTAATTTTATTTGTACTAATAAACCAAACTTACTTTCCACTGGAGTATGTGAATGAGCATGGTGATTGTTCACTGGCTGAGAAGGAGTATCTAATTCCAAAGATCCTGAAAAAAAAAAAAATGACAGATTCACTGTCATTAACATGTCACCACAAAACTTGACATGTCAATCAACTACGGGTACTGTGTATCCTCACCCAGCAGAGGACTAGCAAACTCTGACGTATATGTCTTTATCACTTTAGTCAAACACATTAGGTCACCACTGTCAATTTCACCCTGAATCAATTTCATACTTTCTGTAAACAATTAAGTAATCCATTTCTCAATATTCACCTTAAGTACAAAACAGGTCAAGGCATGATAATTTCGATTAAGGGAATGCACAACAGTAGATACCAAATACTAGTAAGTGGATGAATGGATATTATAACTCAACCCAGTTTTACTGAGTTGAAGACTCTTGTATGGGAGATCCTAAAGTATTAAGCAACGGGACATTACTATACAAAAGAAAATTCTTTGATCATTAAAATGACCTAAGATAGTAAAGGGATTTTGCTTGTGAAAAGTGAAGCATAGAATCTACTGCCAAGCTTTACAATACTTTTAAATAAATGTTCTGGGTTTATTGTGATCCCTTGAGATGAAATTGTGGCAGAGCATAGGGCGGTTCAGTTTCTGTATCTTGATCCAATTTAATTTCATTTGTCTGTGTCCTTATGAGGATGCTTCATGAACCTTCCTGCAGTACTGAATAGGCATGAATTACCGTTAGAGCATGTCAGGAAAACAAGCAAACAAAAACTCAAAGCAGCTAAAGGACATTTTATTTTGTCTCAAAATACTTATTATTATCAGAGTTCCCCTGGGATAGAAAGATCACAAGTAAATTAAACGGTCATCTAAATTGATGGATCCACTTTTGAATACAAAATGCAGCTATGGATTCATATCTGGTTGCTCTCTAGTTGACAAAAGTATATTAACAGAGTATGTCAACAGAGGTACATAACCTAACACTGCAAGTAAATTTTTCAGGTGTGAGTGTGTAGAAATATGTACATGTTCTTGCCACTGAAATGCACCAAGTAAAAAAGATGTTTGAGCCCTTTAACTAGATTCTAGTAGAAATCAGCCACAATACTGATTTGGCTCACTAACATTTAGCTGATGTCTACTCTGGGCTTACACCACATTATATGCTTTTATGGACATCACCTATTTAGGTTGGAATAAATGCTAAATTAGTTAAAGAAACAAAGCGTATGTCTCCACTATTGGGTAGTCTCCTTAGTTAAACCTAAGAAGTTATAAGGATAATCAGAGCAAGAGATCAAGCTGACTCTTGCAAACAAATGCTAAGATGGTTTCTTGCTGATCCAAGAAAGTTTAGAGGAAAGAGACAGGACTGTGGAACCTATTAAATTTTTTCTTATTGACACAGTTAAGGAAAAGCCTTAAAAACGATTCTTAAGAAGAAATAATAACCTTCTTCAAAGTTTACAATTTATACAAAGTCTAAGCAGGCAGGGCAAAGTCAATACATTTAATGACAAATGGTTGACTTGTTTCTAGATGGTTTTCTTTAAATCTCTGCTCTTACCATTCAGCTTACTAGCACATATGCATATTAAAAAATGGAATGACTTAACATATTATTTCCATAGCCAATGAGAATATTCTATGTTATCTCTCTCCATTTCCATGACCCAAACAGTTTCAACTGCCAAGGTCCAAGCTCTCCGACCTGGTTGTCATCATCCACTGAGCGCAGGATCTGAGAAGTTTCTGTGGGCCCAGTGTCTCCTCAGGGACTTGCACACATACTGTCCAACACTGATGGAAAATGTAAATTTTACTTACGCCTCTCTAATATTTCTGTAATTCCAGCATTATCAGCTTCCAGCTCCATTTTAAACTTAGCGAGTTCCTGATCCAGCTTTCTCAAGTGTCGATCTACCTGTTTCAAAGAAGATCAAAGATAACCACCAAAATTTGGGACACTATTAAAGTGTCAGTTTAATGAGGAAATCTACATCTTTGTTTATATTAATGAACCTGTTTTGTATCCTTGAGCAGATCCATTAACCTATACTTCAGGTTATTCATCTATAAAATGAAGATGCTGGCTAAATAATTTCCAGAGTCTCCTTTAATAAATTTTAAGTTTTAAGAAAACAGATTGTAGGTCTAGCCGGCTTGGCTCAGTGGACGGAGTGTCAGCCTGTGGACTGAAGGGTCCCAGGTTCGATTCTGGCCAAGAGCACATGCCTGGGTTGCAGGCTTGATCCCCAGTGGGGGGCGTGCAGGAGGCAACCAATCAATGATTCTCTCTCATCATTGATGTTTCCATCTCTCTCTCCTCCCTTACTCTCTGAAATCAATAAAGAAATATATTTTTTTAATAAAGAAAGTAAATTGTAATTTGTTAGAAAATATCTGAAAAAAGTGGCATATAAAAAGTAAAGCAACAATGATATTAGGGATTTGAGGGAGGAGGGAGGTGCAGGAGGGCTGGTAACTTTTCATAGTATGCCCTGGATTACTTTTAGCCTAATTTGACCCTACTCATAACAAGGCCATCTATACTGCCATACCACATCATTGTTATTTAGAGTGAGTAAAGAAAGAACCCCAGTCTACAAACAAAGAGGCTACGATATTCTATACATATAGTCCTCTAAGGCAGGAAAGTGAAAATTTTAGGTAAAGGGTTGAAACAAAATAATTTTTAGCCAGAAAAGTGCATTCCTCAAAGAGCCTGGTTAAAATAGTTTTACTATAAAACTTTTACCCTTGTAAAGGTGGCAAATTTTATTTTCTCATTCACCTAGAGATCTTTTGACTGATTTCAGAAAATTATATGATACCTCAAACTAGCAACAAGTCTTCATTTATTTTTAAGCTTAATATTATTTTTTCAAATGTACTACTTTGAAGGGAAAGAAAAAAATAAATTCTTTGAAAAAATATTCATGTTGCATTATTGACAACCTCTTTTTCAAATTCCAATTTCCCACAGGATCACTGTTATAATTAGTAACTTTCTTACAAATATCAAAATGTCTTTCATAAAATAAGGGGGGAGAAAAGTAGAGGAGACAATTTGTGTGTGAGATACTCGATAAAGTGCTTGATGCATTAGATGGTCTATTTTTTCTAACCCTCCCTTCTAATCTTTTTATATAGGTTATTATTGTTTCTATTTCATAAGAAGAAACTAAGACTCATAGGAATTAATAATTACTGCATTACAAAAATGAGATTTAACTCTGATCTATATTGTGTTTCACCATTTATGCCTAACATTGTCTTCTGAATTGTATATGCAGAAGCCAACTGTTTGCTTTTTTAACTCAAGAGTAATATAATTCAATTTGAAAAAATAGGAATATTATCTTATTATTTGTATTTTGTATATTAAAACAGCAACCACTGGGTGTTGGTTTGCGACTTTTCAATAATTTAAAGACCAACTGTCCCTCCATCCTCACACACAAGTTATTTTTCAGAGCTTGGTTGTAATTACAATATTTAAAATCCTGTAAGGTCACACATTATGGATACTTGCTCCTATTCAAAGAACCTGCAGGTGATTGAGCATCCTTCCAACAAATAAAATGTGAACACAGACCTCAGTTATTCAAGAATATATTTTACATTGTCAAAATTTAATCTCAAGGGAAATTAGAAAAAAATTCTCATATTTAAATTCCAAGACCACTTAATCCACCACTTTTCCTACTAATAAATATTGAGTTCTTATTATGTGCTTAGCAATGGATTACTTGGAGGATACATGAAATGTGAGAGAATCTCTATCTTCATAATAATTAGAATATAGCTAACAAATCAAGATTTATGTGTTTTCTAATATAATAAAGTTTTGAAATGTATCTTTATTCTAGATGTAACAAATAAGCAACAGCTGAAAAAGTCAGAAGTAGCATTCCAAAAAATAAAACATTGGACAGAATACACCCAAAGGAAGTATGAATGTCAGTGAAGAATGGATGGCATTCATACAGACAGAAAGGGGAATAATAATTAGAAAGCAGAGAGACAGGAAGACAAATGGATTCTTAGAGAAAAAGGAAGTGAAGTATGGGGCGCCCTGTAACAGGTGTACAGTCTGATATAGACGGGAAGAGAGTTGGAATCTCGGTTGGGAGAGTGCGGTCAGGGGAGATGAAGACATCATACACACTTCACTCACTCCACCCCTGCGGTTAAGATCGCTTTACTCTACGAAAGACAGTGCTGATAAGGTTTATTACATCTGAAAGCATGGAAAATAATGATGAGAATTTCTAATATTAGTTCAAATAAAGCAAAGGAACCCAAAGAATTAAAAACTCAAAATCCAAATTCCTAACTAAAATAAACAAACACTGGAAAGCCTTAACTACACCGTGGTGGACAACTTGTAAAACAGCTTCCAATCATTTCCACCTCCTGGTATGTAAAATATTACAAATTCATTTATTAGTTATTTATTTATTAACAATTAGCAGTTAGTGAGGACTTATTTAGATTCACTATTCCTACTAAATCAAATTACAAGTTGGAAAGTGAGTTGCTCACAATATTTAAGCTATAAAGCACCAGGATACTTAATATTAAGCAGCCCTAGCAAGAGCTTAATTGAACCTGACTGTGCTCTATAAAGTGATTTTTTACTGATTTGCAGCAGTAAAAAAGGTACTGATCCAACTGACCAAAGATTACTAACATAAAGCTAACCAGACTCTGATTATTGAATTGTTCCCCACTTAATGTCAACAAATGCTAGCAATAAGTTTCCTTAAAGCCAAAAAACATCCTATCTAATAAAACAGTAATATGCAAATTGACTGTACCTCCAATCAAGCCATGCCTACAACCACGCCCATCAACCAATCAGGAGCAAATTATGCAAATAAACCTCAACCAAGATGGCTGTGGCCACTGAGAGCAGGAGGGAGGCTTGGGTTTTCACGGCAATGGAGGAAGCCAAGCTTTCTGCCTGCCTTGCAAGCCTAGGCCTCCACTCAATGCTACAAAGTTTCAATTATAGAAGATATATTCCAACAGAAATGGCGGCAGCCATGGAGCTGGAGAGAGCAGAAGCTAGGGTTGCCTGGGCAATGGAAGAAATCAAGTTTCTGCAGCCCTAGCGCCTAGGCCTCCACTCCAGGCTACAAAGTTTCAATTATAGAATTTAAATAAACCCAAACAGAAATGGCTGTCACCAAAGAGCGAGCAGAAGGCTTGGCTCTGCTCCAGGCTATAGAGTTTCAATTGTAGAACATAAATTAATCCCAAATCCCAGGGCCTCCACTTGGGTTGCTGGGGGGCGTGGCCAGCCTGCAAATCACCACAGGCCCCTTTCCCAGGCTGCCCCACATCCCAAAGGAACCCCCACTCTGATCTGGGATACCCTTCAGGGCAAGCCAGGTGGCCCCCACCCATGCACCAGGCCTCTATCCTATCTAGTAAAAGAGTAATCTGCAGATTGACCATCACTCCAACACACAAGAGAGCTGCCCCCATGTGTTCAAAGATCCTGCCCCCATGTCGACACAAGAAGGCCACCACAAGACAGCCAGCAGGGGAGGGCAGTTGGGAGGGACTAGGCCTGCAAGTGAAGGCAGTTGCATGTGATCTAGCCTGCAGGGGAGGGCAGTTAGGGGTGACCAGGCTGGCAGAGGTGGGAAGTTGGGGGCAAACAAGCTGGCAGGGGAGCAGTTAGACATCAATTAGGCTGGCAGGGTAGTAGTTACGGTGTGATCAGGTTGGCAGGCAGAAGCGGTTAGGGGCAATAAGGGAGGCAGGCAGGCAAGCAACTCGGAGCCAGCAGTCCTGGACTGTGAGAAGGATGTCCTACCAGGATTGGGCGTAAACGGGCAGTCAGACATCCCTTGAGGGGTCCCAGATTGAAGAGGGTGAAAGCTAGGTTGAGGAACACCCCCCTACCCCCACATGAATTTCGTTAACTGGGCCTCTAGTATCCTATAACCCCAATCATGAGTGCTTTAAGTTTAAATCTATTATCCTTTTTCTGACCTCTTTAGAGACTAAGGAAATTATTTCAACATTTAATATATTCATGATCACAAAGATGTTTAAGTCACAGTTAGCTCCTCTGCATGAAATAAAAAAAATCCTCATTCTTCCATAGTTGTAATCCTTTATTCTCTTTCGACTCGCCCAGTGTTCTAATATTCAAATTTTCACATGTCCTTGAGGACCCAAACTGAACTAAATATATATAGCTTTGTAAAAGTTTCTACATGATTAATAGTTCCCAATACGGTCAAATTTTAAAATTTAGATGCCTAGCTTACACTTTCAAAACGAGCACTCAGCCCCTAAGCTGAAATCCAGAGCAATAAGAGATAAATTTCTATCCATGAAAAGATCAGGTAACAGTGAATAAGGATAAATTGGTGAAGAAAAAGGAACCACAATGATGAATTATTTCTCTGATAAGTCATGAAAATTATTCTTTCCATCTCTGAATCATATTTAAACTAGATGAAAATTTGATCCATCTTTAGGCTGAATCAAATAGTTGAGGCATTAGCACATGAACTACATCTAATCATCTTTCTAAAAGACAGTAAAGATAAGAGACAAATTAAAAGGTCAAACACGTATTTCATTCATTAGAGTATCAGATGAAGAATTCTCAAATTTATAGGTAAAATGTGGGCCTGAAATAGAACCATCTCAGGAATAGGCAAGGCTATAAAAAAGAACAAGTTCAAGGCTAGCGGGCACTATAACCGACTGCTAAAATCAGTCAAGCATTAATTAAAAGCTCAAATTTTATTAGAGCATACATAAATGAACTTTATTAGGTACTATAATCTAATGCAGCCATATGACAGTGACATCTGGCTGAGGAACACAAACAATTGTATATGATTATGAATATCAAGATTCTAGAAGGAAATTATTGCAATAAAAGATAGGTATTTTTTCTGTTAGTCAAATTTCCCTAAAAGACACTGATATTTTTAGTTATGTTGAACCCTAATTCCATACATTTTCATTTGCTGATGTTTAGTCAGTCCAGTTTCTTTTCTTAATAAATATACAGTGCAGGTCATAGGAATAAAAAGTTTATCACTGATTTTAAAAGCAAACAAAATATTTCAATGAAAAATAATGCAATGAAATATTATGCTATAGTAAAACATTGACGGGCAAAATCAAACACAATTATATACTCAATTGTTATAGCTTAAAATCTGTCAAAATAATACATGCTTACTTAACATTGCCATAAAATGTGTTTAAGCAAAGCAAATATCAATCTTCTCTAAGGTATAGTTCACTCCTCTGGTTAGAATCCTTCATTGGCCTCCCATTGATTTTAATTTAAAAAAAATTTGCCATCACCATTTATCCCCTCTATGACCTCTTCCAACCGCCCCTTCCCCTCTCCCCAATCACCACACTGTTGTCCATGTCTATGAGTTCTCTAACCTTTTTTTTTTCCTCTTTGGCTCACATCACTCCCCCCACCCAATCCCCACCACCACCCACTAGAGCCTTATTTAGTCTCTATGAGTCTGTCTCTATTTTGCTTGGCAGTTCACTTTGTTCATTAAATTCCATGAGTGAAATCATATGGCACTTGTCTTTCTCTGACTGTATTATTTCACTTAGCATAATGTTCTCTAGCTCCTTCCATGTTGTTGCAAAGGGTAAAATGTTCTTCCTTTTATGACAGAGTACATGTACCACGACTTTTTTTATCCCTTATCTGTGGGGAAGCACAGGAATTGGTTGGAAAGTCTGTAAGAAGGAATCTCGGAAAGGTCGGAGGCCTCTAGGGGACCTTGCCAAAGGCGGCAGAACCTGCCTTGACTTTTCCAAACAAGTCTGAGACACTGGGTGTTTTACTGAAATTTTTATGTTTAGTCTTTAGACGTCCTTGCTTAAAGGACACTGCAGATGCCATGTGTCTTCTTAAGGATGCTTACCCTACTGATATCTAATAGTTGACTTTAGTTCAAGCTGTTGTTAGAATAAAAGCCTAAGGAGGCAGGTGAACAGGGCTGTTTGGTTTCTCATGCCAAATAGTCCCTTAGCCCTCTCTTTCACAGAAACGTGTGTCAGAGTAATCATTCATCTGTCACTCAGGGTCTGCTGGTCAGCCCCAGCATTTATCTACTAACTAGTGACCCAGCACACAAAATTGCATGAGACTCAGACCCGTGGGAAATGGCGCGAGACCAGGACTCCCCTGAGCCGTTGTGGGACCCAGAGTCAAGTCCCCACCCACCCGCGTGTGCCTCACTGGGCACGCAGCCTGCCCACCCACACGCACGCAGCCTCCTGGTGACCAGTCTTTGGTTGTTACGGCATTAAGACCAGTGGGCTTTTATTATATAAATGGGCACTTAATTCTGGCTTTTGTAAATAATGCTTTAATGAACATAGGGTGACATATATTCTTTCGAATTAGTGTTTCGGTTTCTTCAGAGAAATTCCTAAGAATGGTATTGCTGAGTCATAAGACAGTTCTATTTTTAATCTTTTGAGGTAACTCCATACTTCTTCCCACAGTAGCTGGACCAATCTGCATTCCCACCAACAGTGCACGAGGGCTCCTTTTCTCCACATCCTCACCAACACTTGTTTGTTGATATGTTAATGGTAGCCATTCTGGCAGGTGTAAGGTGATATCTCCTTGTGGTTTTGAGTTTCTCTGATGAATATTGATGTTGAGCATCTTTTCATATTTATATTAGCAATCTGTATGTTCTCTTTGAAGAAGTGTCTATTCAGGTCTTTTGCCCAAAAGACACCCACTGAATAGGAGAATGAATTCACCAATGATTCATCTGTTAAGGGGCAAATATCCAAAATTTATAAAGAATTTATAAAACTCAACACCAAAAAAACAACAAACAACCCAATTAAAAATAGGCCCTGGGGGAGGGAGTAGGAGTCAAGCAAACAAACAAAAAAACAGGCTCCATTACTTTTAAAATAAAAACCACAGCTTCATTGACTTGTATGGCCCTGCCTGGGCTGGCTCCCGCCTGCCTCATCTCACTCCACTCCTCCTTTCTCACTATACTTAACCACACTGGCCATTTTCCTGGTTCATTCGCCTTTTTTTTTCCACCTCAGACTCTGCACTTGGTACTTCATCTCCCTGAAATGTTATTCCTTACGCTTTTCACATGGCTGGCTCTTTCTCATTTTCCAAGTATCACCTCAATTGTCACCTCTTAAAACTACATTTATCCTGAATATAGTCTTAAGAACATCCCCCAGTTATTCATTCTTTTTCCATCTCTCCATGTTTATATTTACATCTTTTAAAGCACTTAGCAAAATCTAAAATAATATTTATTTACTAGTTTGCTTATATTAATGAACTCTCTGTATCATTACTGCCCACCTACCACCAGTAACTGTTTATAGCTGCCGTTCTATAAATATTTGCTGAAAGTTGAATTCTCTCTCCCACTATGAAGAACTGAATCAGTAGTACCACCACTGTTTACAGGGTAAATGATCTATGAATAAAAAGTACTGTAGTTTTACTCTTACTCTATGTACCATCTACTCACCTCTCACGTACATAGCATTCTAAGCTCTCAAATGTTAAATCTTGCCAGAATTTAACTTCTCTTTAAGATTTATAAAACTTTCACTTGGATGCTTATTGTTGACTAGGGGTCTGGCACATGAAATTCGTGCATGGGTAGGGTCCCTAAACCTGGCTTGCAAATAGGCATGATCTTTCCAGCTGCCAGCAGCTGGCCCCTGCTGCTGCCATTGCTACTTGCCCTCTGTGTGGGGGGCAATCAGCAGGGTGATCAGGGCCCCGGCACTGTCTGCCGCCACCCACCCCCAGATCCCAGTTCTCTATCGGGCAATTAGGGCCTGGAGGGCAGGGGAAGGGACTGAGAAGTTGGCCCCGATCAGGTGATTGGGGCCTGAGGCCTGGGGGCAGCTTCTGCATTGAGCATCTGCCCCCTGGTGGTCGGTCTGCGTCATAGACGACTGGTCATTCTGCCGGCCGGTCGATTTTCATATTACACTTTTATATATATAGATTAGAAACCGGTGCATGAAATTTGTGCAAGGGGGGCGCGGACCCCTCAGCCCAGCCTGTACCCTCTCCATTCGGGAACCCTCGGAGAATGTACAACTGCCGGTTTAGGCCCGATCCAAACCAGCAGTCAGACATCCCTTTCACAATCCAGGACCGCTGGCTCCTAACTATTCACCTGCCTGATTGCCCTTAACTGCCCCCCTGCCAGCCTGATCACCCCTAATTGCCCCCCCCCCCCCAGCAGCCTGGCTGCCCTCAACTTCCCCAGAGTGGCTGCCATTTACTGTGGCTCCCCGCCCCTGCTGGCCTGGTCACCCCCAACTGCCTCTCTCTACCAGCCTGGTTGCCCCTAACTGCCCCACCCCCGCCAACCTGGTCACCCCCAACTACACCCCTTCTGCCGGCCTAGTTGCCCCTAACTGTCCCCCCTGCCAGCCTGATAGTCCCCAATTGCCCCCAATGCTGGACTGGCCACCCCTTACTACTCCCTTGCCAGCCTGGTTGCCCCCAATACCCTCCCCCCCCACCAGTGTGGTCGCCCCATGCAGCCTGCTGTTCAGTCATTTGGTCATTCCTCACTAACCCCCCTGCTGGCCTTGTCGCCGCAAACAGCCTGCTGTTCGATTATCACTGTTACTGTGACGGCATCACAGATGATTTGCATATTCCTATATTATTAGTATAGATATTTAGGGAAGTAGAACATTTTGAGATGGTAAATCCATTTAGTGATCTCCCTACTTAAGAAGTCAATGATTCCATTATGTTTGATTGCAATGACTTGTGAGGCTAATAAAATAAATTTCTTGGCCTCAAGCACAAACAAAGTGTTCAAATACTACAAGACACTCTGGCAATATGGTACAGCGCATAAAACACAAGCATTCCAAGGAGGGTGTATAATTAGTGTTAACATTTTAATAATTATTTATTTACAATGCTAGTTTCCATTTATGTAAGTAGTATCAGATTTTTAATTTTCAAACTTTCACTTAAAAACGTACTTAGTGCTCTAACTGGTTTGGATCAGTGGATAGAGCATCCGCCTGCAGATTGAAGGGTCCCAGGTTCAATTCTGGTCAAGGGCATGTGCCGTGATTGCAGGCACATCCCCAGTAGGGGGTGTGCAGGAGGCAGCTGATCGATGTTTCTCTCTCATTGATGTTTCTAACCTTCTATCCATCTCCCTTCCTCTCTGTAAAAAAACAAAACAAAAACAAAAATAAAAAAACAAACAAAAAAACCCAATATTTTTTTTAATGTACTTAGTAAATAGAGAGGTGTAATGCAGATGTTGTAAAAACCTTAAAGGTAAAATGCAAATGATTAAGGTGTGGAAAATACTGGATTAGATCACGTAAAAAGTCTTTGTTGTCCTTTTGTATACAATTCAACTAGTCTATTATGCCAGGCTCTGAGAGTATACAATAGTTAAGAACCTCAGCTACTCTCAGGAATGTGGTTGCCTCTAATATTTTTTTAATTTTCCAAAAATATAAGACTTTATTGGGAATGAGTTAACTGAAAGTCCAATATTGCTGTTACTCTATATAGTAAAGTCTAATAATGTTTAATAAATGTTTTGTCATGATTTAAAAGGAACTTCTTTAAAAGAAAAGAAATTGAAAAGAATAAAGATAAATTTCTATGTAATGTATAATTAAGTGGGAGATATTTTTTATTTAAAAATTCAAGACACATGTATCACAATAAGTGTTAATATGTTTATACCAGTGCCTTTTGTTGAAGGCACATCTATAAATCCTGCTTTAGAAGAACTTTCCAAATGAGCTTATGTATCAGAGAAGGAAATCTATCCTAACTCAGGAAACAAATAAAATTGAGAGCAATTGAAAAAGAAGGACGCCAAAAAGATCTGAGCAAAAACTTGGACCATAAGATTGTTTGGTCTCTGAAAATGATTCCATAAAAGAAACCAAACTGATCTGAATTGTATGACTTTGGCTTTTCTTGGTTTAAAGCCACACTTTGAAAAGAAGCTATTTGCACTGCAGTCTGCCAAACCAATCTCGGCACCCTAAAATGAGAACTCGTGGCCCAACTGAAATATATCCGAAACCAGCAACGACACTCTCTATCCCTCAGGCTCATCTTGCAAGTCATGTTACTGCTCCTTTTTCTCCATCAATTTATTCAGGTGATATTGTTCCACAAATATTTACAGAGGACATATTTTTTAACATTTAGAGCAGGGGAAACACAAACATACCAGCAGAGGTAAATAAATGATTACGATGTGATTCAAGTAATAATAAATTCCTGGGATTAACAACGATTTGGAGGTTGGCATGATGCTGTTGAAGGTTAGGGCAAGGCACAGACTTTGTATCACCTCCTCAATATGCCTTCTCTCCTTTTCCCTGACAGAATCCCACATTCCTGGGCCGGCAATATGCCCCAGCTCAGCCTCCCTTGCAGCTGGCTAGTAGTGAGATTTCCAGGGAGGCTCTTTAAAGGAGCTGACTGACACTGCTAAACGCACCCTTTTGAGAAACCCCCTATGCAATTCTACTTGCTGAGTGGGGACAGACTGGAAGGAGTCTGGGGCACTGAGGATGCTGAAGTAGCCATACAAGCCCTGCTCTCTCTCCTCTCTAATAGTTATTTTACCGACGAGAAAAATAAATCATTTGTTTAAATCACTCTTGTGGTTTTGCTGTTGTAAATGGTCAAGTCTCTTCTAGATATAAATGACAACTATCACGACGATTGAGATCACAATGGATGATTGAGATGACTTTAATAAAGAAGCAATGATTACACAGGATTATGAAAGATGATACAGTTTACCAAGCAAAGATGAAAGGAACGGCATTCGTCAGTTTTTTATTTTAAAGTCACTTGAGCTATGGCAGGCTAAAATGGAGAGGAAGGGATAAATGAGAGGTAGTTAGAAAGTAAGATGAACAAGATATGGTGATTAACAAAATGTGAAGTTAGGGACAAGGAAGAGACTAGGATGACTTTCAGTATCCCACTGTGAATGACTAAGTCAGTAATTCTAAGATTAAGAAAGAAAACATGGGAATTCCAAGATGGCTGCACCTGGAATCTTCATCTGTTTGCTCCCAACCCTGGACTGGCCTCGAAGCTAAACTGCAGAGCAATTATCTTGAAAGCCCAGAGAAATGTAGCTGATCTTCCTGCTGGTACAACCTGGAAGCCCGATGGATACTGTGGCAGCAGAGCCCTCCCACCGGGAGCACAGGATCTCAGTCCACGCAGGGATCCCCAATCGAGAGCAACAGAGAAAAGAAAGGGAGTCCACATAGCATCCAGCAGTGGGAATCAGTGAGGATATGTTCCCCTGGAAGATCTGCACAGCACCATCCCGAGCACAGAGTGATGTCTTCCTTATAACATCAAGCTGGGAAGCTCTCTCTGGTTAGGGAATGCTGGAGGGGCAACGAAGCAGCGCTCGGGGACAGAGGAGGGGTCTGCTGGTACATCCAGCAGTGAGTAGAAGGATTTTGAGCAGAAAGTTGGTCAGAGACTTAGACTGAGTGGTTTGAGAAAGATTATTAATCATGCCCAATTGATCTTTTGTGCATGAGTGGCACCTCTCCCACTACTAAGCTGCTGGGTCTCTGTGCATCTGTATTCTCAGGCAAAGAGGAAGGGCACTGGGCTGGAAATCTGTGCCCACACTACTTGGTTTGATGGTTTAAAGAAGACAGATGTTTGGGAAGGTGGGAGCCTGGGAAGAGGCCCTGCCCAGCTGGGGCTGGCCATGCAGAGTTTGGAGTACTAAGTGGGGCTGATTTTTAAATTAATATTTACTGTTGAAAGTATTACAGATGTCCTCTTTTATCTCCCTATGGACCCCCCCCGCGCCCCCCCCCCCCCCACACACACACTCCATGACACCACCCCTAGCACCCAGGCCTTCACAACTCTATTGTCTGTTATTTAGGCATATAATCTTTCCCGCCTCCCATTCATCCCTTCCCCAGGGATTCGTCAGTCTGTTCCATGCTTCCAGGTATCTGGATCTATTTTGTTCATTAGTTTATTTGTTCGTTAGATTCCACATATAAGTGAGATCATGTGATACTTGGCTTTCTCTGGCTGACTTATTGCACATAGCACAATACTCACCAGGTCCATTTATGCTGTTTCAAGAGTAAGAGATGCTTCTTTTTCATAGCTGCTGCACTCCACTGTGTACATGTTACACCTCTTTTTTATCCACTTATCTACTTATGGGCACCTGGGCTTTTTAAAGATCTTGGCTATTATAAATAGTGCTGGTATGAACGTGGGGGTGCATATATTATTTCCAATAGGTGTTTTGGGATTCCTAGGATATGTTCCTAGAAGTGGGATTATTGGGTCAAATGGCAGTCCCATTTTTAATCTGTTGGAAGAAATTCCATACTGTTTTTCATAATAGCTGTACCGCTCTGCATTCCAGCCAGCAGTGTACTAGGGTTTCCTTTTCTCTACATCCTCATTGCACTTGTCATTTGTTCCTTTGTTGATGACAGCCACTCTGACAGGTGTGAGGTGATATCTCGTTTTAATTTGCATCTCTGATAATTAGTGACTTTGAGTGTTTTTTCATATGTCTTTGGAGAAATATCTATTTAGGTCCTTTGGTCTTTTTTTAATGGGTTTGTTTGTCTGCCTTTTCTTAAGTTGTATGAGTTCCTTACATATTTTGGAAATTAAACCCTCATCAGATGTATCATTGGTAAATATATCCTCCCAAACAATGAGTTCCTTTTTATTTTATTGATGGTTTCTTTTGCTGTGCAGAAGCTTTTACTTTTAATGCAGTCCCATTTGTTTATTCCCCATGCCCTAGGAGATGTATCAGCAAACATATGCTATGAGATTTGCTGTCTATGGTTTCTTCCAGGTTTTTACAGCTCCATGACTTACATTTAAGTCTTTTACACATTTTGAGTTTATTTTTGTGTTTGGTGTAAGTGGTGGTTTAGTCTCATTTTTTATATGTATCTGTCCAATTTTCTCAACATCATTTATTACAAGACTGCTCTTGCCTCTTTTGTCAAACTGTCACTGTTCGCAGATGACATTTTATAGATGAAAAACCCAAAGATTGCACACACAAAAAAACCTACTAGATTTAGTATATGAATTTGGCAACGTTTCAAGACACAAAATTAATACCCAGAAATCAGTGGTGTTTGTATACACCAATAGCAAACTCTCAGAAAGAAAAACAAAGAAAACAATTCCATTTACCATTGCTGCAACAAAAATAAATAAGGCATCTAGAAATAAACTTATCCAAGGAGGTAAAAGACCTGTACTTGGAAAACTATGGGACACTGAAAAAAGATACAGAGGAACATATAAACAAGTGGAAACATATACTGTGTTCATGAATCAGAAGAATTAATATCATTAAAATGTCCTTACTACCCAAAGCAATCTATGGATTCAATGCAATACCTATTAAAATACCCTCAGCATATTTCACAAATCTAGAACAACTACTCCAAAAATTTAAATGGAATTAAAAAAGACCCCAAATAGCTGCAGCAATCTTGAGAAAGAACAAAGTAGGAGGCATCATAATACTGGATATCAAGCTATAATTCAAAGCCATTGTAATAAAAAGAGGCGTGTGCTGTCATAAGAACAGGCATCTAGATCAATGGAATAGAAGAGAGAGCAGAAATCAATCCACTTATTTATGGTGAATTAATATTTGACAAAGGAGACAAGAGGATTCAATGGAATTAAGGCAGTCTTTCCAATAAATGGTGCTGGGAAAATAGGATAGAAACATGCAAAAAAGTTACCACCAATTTACACCATGCACAAGAGTAAACTCAAAATGGATAAAAGACTTAAACATAAGTCATAAAACCATAAAAAACCCAGAGGAAAACATAGGCAGCAAAATTTCAGGCATCTCTTATAACAATATGTTTGCCAATATATCTCCTACAGCAAGGGAAACAAAAGAGAAAACAAGCAAGCGAGACTACATCAACAAAAGCTTCACCACAGCAAACCATCAACAAAATAAAAAGGAAACTCACTGCATGGGAGGATATATTTGCCAATGATACATCTGATAAAAGTTGATTTGCAAAATATATAAGGAACTCATACAACTTAACAAAAGACAAACAATCCAATTAAAATATGGACAACGCACCTAAATAGACTTCAATAGCCAAGAGGACATACAATGGCCAGGAGACATGAAAAATGCTCCAAGTGCCCTAGCTGGTTCGGCTCAGTGGATAGTGTCGGCCTGCAGACTGAAGGGTCCCAGGTTTGATTCTGGTCAAGGGCACATGCCTGGGTTGTGGGCTCAATCCCCAGTGGGGGGCGTGCAGGAGGAGGCCAATAGTTCATTTTCTCTCATCATTGATGTTTCTCTCTCTCCCTCTCCCTTCCTCTCTGAAATCAATAAAAATATATTAAAAAAAATAAAATTTAAAAGAAAGCTCAAAGTCATTGATAATCAGAGAGATGGAAATAAATCAACAATGAGGTATCACCTCACATGTGTCAGAATGGCTATCACCAACAAATCAGCAAATGACAAGTGCTGATGAGGAAGTAGAGAAAAGGGAACCCTACTACACCACTGATGGAAATGCAGACTGGAGTAGTTACTATGGAAAAAGAGAACGGAGTTTCCTCAAAAAATTAAAAATGGAACTGTCATTTGGCCCAGTGATCCCATTTCTAGGAATATAATCTAAAAATCCTGGAACACCAATCAGAAAGAATATATACACCCCTATCTTCACAGCAGCATTATTTACCATAGTCACAATCTGGAAACAGGCCAAGAGCGTATTAGTAGAAAGGTGGATAAAAAAGATGTGGTACGTTTCATAATGGAATACTACACAGCTATAAAAAAAGAAGGCATTCGTACCGTTTGCAACAGCATGGGTGGATCTGGAGAATATTATGCTAAGTGAAATAAAGCCAGCCAAAGAAGGATAAGTATCACATGATCTCACTTATATGTGAAATCTAATGAACAAAATAAGCAGATGAACAAAATAGGACTAGAGATATGAATACTTGGAACAGACGAACAGATTTCACTGAGGAAGGGCCTGAGTGTACAGGAAAAGATTAACCAAAGAACATACATGCATAGGCATGGACACAAACAATAATGTTGCAAAGGTCTGTGGGGGCGCCATGGGCTGGGTGGAAGGTGGCAAAAGAGGGTAAAATGGGGATATCTGTAACAGTGTCAACAATTAAAAAAAAAAAAGTGTGTGTGTGTGTGTGTTAGGGAGTGGGAAGGAGTGAAAGAAGAAAAAAGGGAGGCTAAGAGTTAAATTTTAATTCATAGAGTTCCAGGGCCTGGAACTTGGGTGGGGTTGTGGGGCCAAAGGAGGTAAAACTGGCATTTGATAAAGCAAGTTTTCACCATGTGGTATCTGGTCTTCCTGGCCTCTGGAGTTAGGGTAACAGATGGGAAGAGAGTTTCCTCTGCAAGAGAACCACTTGAATAGGGTAGCCACCCCATTATGAGCAATATTCAAGAAGGAGGATAAGGGCCATAAAAGTGAGAGGGTGATATTGATGATTAATATTAAATCTCAAAGAAGAATCGACTTTTATATTATGAAGATGATGGTCACCTGAAATAGCAACTGAGTATTAAAAAAGGAGGGGAAGAATAGAAGTAGGAAAAAAATTAAAAAGGGAGAAAGGGGAGAGAAGGAAAAGAACAAAGAAGACATTGCTAGAAATACCAGGGAATGGGAATTAAACAGGTTCAGGGTGGTAGAGCTAAAAGCAAAGAAGTGCCTTCAGGAAAGTAGAAAATGGCAGTTAGGGAAATGAGATGGAGTAAGAATTTAAAAATGGAATTAGTGCCTACTATCTGCTAAGCTAAGAGCACTATATAATATGTGATAAATCCTCCTGTAAGGTAAAAATTAATACTCTATTTTACAGATAAGGAAACTGAGGTTCCAGGATTAAATAACTTTCCCAAAGTCCTGCTATCAGTGAGGTAGATGAATTCATGTCTGTATAACTGTTATCAACACTTGCTTTTGATCACATTTATTAAATTTATTACATCACTTTTTAAAAAATATATATTTTATTGATTTTTCACAGGGAGGAAAGCAGAGGGATAGAAAGTCAGAAACATCAATGAGAGAGAAACATCGATCAGCTGCCTGTTACACACACCCCCACGGGGATATGCCCGGGAGCCAAGGTACACGCCCTCGACCGGAATTGAACCTGGGACCCCTCAGTCCGCAGGCCGACGCTCTATTCACGGAGCCAAACCAGCTTCGGCTATTATATCACTTTTTAAAATTTAATTTATTGGGGGTAGCATTGGTTAATAAAATTATATAGGTTCCAGGGGTACATTACCTCTCCCCATCCCTCTTTTCCTTTGGTAATCACCACACTGTTGTTTGTCTACTATATACATCACCTTTTATTACCTTACTCTTTTTAAATAAATCCTCACCAGAGGGTATTTTTTCCATGGAATTTTTTTTAGAGAGGAGGGGGGCGGGGAGAGAGAGGAACATTGATGTGAGAGAGACACATAGATTGTTTGCCTCCCACATGAGCTCCAGGGACAGGAATCAAGCCTGCAACCAAGCTATGTGTTCTTGACCAGGAATTGAACCCAGGACCCTTTTGGTCTGAGATCTGATGCTCTAACCATTGAGAAAAATCGGCCAGGGCTATTACCTCACTCTTTTAATCTAATTAATCTATCTTCCTCAAAGAATTTCATTCTGTTTATCCATTATTTCTGAGTGAAATACTTTCCTCTCAATATAACACCTAATCCAAACCCCTGAACTGCTGAATAATTTCTACTCAAAACTCATCTCATACCCTCTAAGAAATTAACAATAACTCCGCATGCCTTAGTTGATACTCAACTGCATTAGTCTTTATTTGTTACGTGTTCCTATTCAGGATCTTTACTTCAGTTTGAGGGCATGTCTTTCCAACTAGTTTACGTTGAGAATAGGAGCCATTTGTAATATGTTCTCTTTATCCCTCCATTACACCTAAGTAAACTCCACTATACCAAGCACCGAGTGAATGAATACTGTGGCTCATAAGTAACAGGTGAATACGAACACATACACTTAAAAAGCACATACTTAAAGAAGCAAAATCACAAAATATAAACTAAACAGAGTACAACCAAAGAGCTATATGATTTAAAAAGCGGGTAGTCTATGGCCTAGTCAGTTTGGCTCAATGGATAGAGCACTGGCCTGTGCACCAAACAGTCAGGGCACAGACTTCGGCTGCAGGCTCCTTCCCCACCCAGGCCTTGGTTGGGGACAGGGGGCAACCAATTGATGTGTTTCTCTCACATCGATGTTTCTGCCTGTCTTTCCCTCTCTCTCCTACTCTCCCTAAAAAAAAATCAATGGAAAAATATCCTCGAGGATCAACAATAAGTAAAAAAATAAATAATAAAAAGCAGGCAATCCACATATAAAGATTGATATATATAGTCATTAACGGTGAGAAAGAATACTATAAAAAATTAGTCTTGGACTCAAAGAAAACTACCTTTTTCTATGTTTATAAATATAACTAGAGCTCTAACCATTGAGAAAAATCAACCAGGGCTATTACCAGGGCTGAAACTGGTTTGGCTCAGTGGATAGAGCGTCAGCCTGCGGACTGAAAAGTCCCAGGTTCGATTCCGGTCAAGGGCATGTACCTTGGCTGCGGGCACATCCCCAGTAGGGGGCGTGCAAGAGGCAGCTGATCAATGTTTCTGACTTTCTATCCCTCTCCCTTCCTCTCTGTAAAAAAAATCAATAAAACATATTTTTAAAATATATATTTATAACTAGAGGCCTGCTACGTGAAAATTTGTGCACTCGAGGTGGGGAGGGAGGAGGTGCTCTCAGTCCAGCTTGCCCCTCTCATAGCCCAGGAGCCCTCAGGGGATGTCCTACTGATGGCGTAAGCTACAATCTAGCCTCCCTCTGAGGGAGGCAACCAGGCCGATCGGAGGAAGGCGCCGCCCCCATCAACCCGCTGCTGTTGCCACTGCCGGCGCGGTGGCCCCCTCGGCCCTCGCTGCTCCATGGCTTTGTCCAGAAGGATGTTTGGGTGTCTGATCTAATTAGCATATTATGTTTTTATTATTATAGAAGAAGATTCAAGGCCAAAATAATAAAGAACTTTTTTTTTCATTCCACAATAACTGACGACACCACCCCCTTCTACCTTTCTTCAGGCCATATCTTTTATGAAATTGTTTTCAGAATAACTGTAAGAACAAACACACCTAGGTTATTATAGCCACAAAATATTTTCACTATATAAAAACAATTAAACATTTTCTATACACAACAAATGTTCACTAGTTTTGTGTAAGCATTTATAACGTACACCATAGGTGGTATGCATCTTTTTTCTTGTGTCTTGCTCACCAATGGCATTTCTATTTACATGTACTTGTTCAGAAATAAGATTGCGACTATAAAAATAAGATATAAAATCAGCTTCAACTTGCTTTAAGGCAAACCAGAAATGAGTATTAACTAAAGTATCTATTTTAAAGAAGACGCTTTACATTAAAAAGAACACCATATTTATACCAGTTTGAGAAATATCGCATATACCTGCCTACTTAGTAATTTCAGCATTTTACAAGCACTGCTGCAGCAAAAAAGAACGTTTTTAAAAAGTTAGTTAGTCTACTATTTCCCATTTTTGCCACCTAAGCCAGTTGTGTACTGCCTACTGACATCTCTGGACAGCTGGGTATGATCTATTAACACTGATTCAAATGATCCTCTTCTTCACTCCAATTTGACTTCTGAAAGTCAACAGAGTAATCTTATGTGCATTTTACCACAGAAACAATCTCGATATGATTTACCAGGAAACTAAACACACTACCCTTAAGAAGAAAAAGATTACTAAAAGAAAGCTAAACAAACAAACAAAAAACCTAACATCAGATACAATTTGAAAGCAATATAGATTTGGTTAAAATGTAAGGATCTTGACCTGTTAACTAACACTGTGGACACTACAGGAATCTTTTCCACAAAGAAACCAAACAGATTCTGAACTCTCAAATTAAATGTTTTATTCTGTTCTTTCTTTTACATTTAAGCAAATAAATTTAAAGTGACCACAATTCAAGTATTTATGGCATAGCATGCACATTAATTTTACTTACCAAATCATATATCTGGTTCGCCAACTGTACCTTCTCATCTGCATCTTCCAAAGCTTTATAATAATCCTAAATAAAAACATTTGCATTTCAAGAATAAATTAATAATCTTAAAATATGTGTATCTAGGACATATAACCACATTCTCATTCCTTGTTTCCACTGTCAGTATTCCTAAATAAGCAATAAAAACCCAGTTAAGATTTAGAAATTATGCACAATGGCCAAGAATTAAAGAAAGATGTTCAGAATTCCTAGAAAAGATATAAAGATAAATACTATTCCAAGTCTAGCTTCAATACCAATGAAATTTATATGTGGTAATGACTAGATCTTTTCCTTTAAAAAATTTTTTTTGAAATTAAGATTTATCTAATTTGTAAATAACATTTAAAGAATCCAGTTTTAAAACATGTTTTTTATAAAAGTACAGCTACTGAAAAAATGCTAATCTGAATGTCTCTGTTTTCCAATTGCTATATAACTCTCATTTTAAGTCAGGTATGAATTTATACAGCTCAACTTATACTTAGATTCTCCTCAGTAGAAAGCAAATTATTGTTTAAAAATATAGATTCTATGAATGTCCCTGGAGTATCCGACTTCTCAGAATATATGCAAGATGCACTACACCAAAAACTTAACAGATTAGAGGGATAATGAATGACTTTGGGATGTATATATGTGATGTCTATATTCAAACACACCTAAGCCTCCACATATCCTCTAAGCCAGGACCAATTCTGTCATAAATTCTAATTTCTATTTCTCCTAACAGAAATAATCTTTCCCCCTTGTGGTAAAATAAATGACACCACTACTCTAAATTTGTGGTTTTCAAATGTATTAGCTGATCTTTGAACAATTCTATGCAGGCTGGAGTTGGGGGTCATTATTAAAGGACCTGTCCCATGTCACAGAGCCAAATGGCAGAGTCATCACCAAAGCCAGGTGTCTGAAGGGAGTTCTTTCAATGAATCCCAAACAAACTAAATTACACCCTTAAAGCAAACTTCGTAGGGAGAGCTGATATCCATTCTAATCTGAAAGACAGCTATAAGTACTATACAACTAATTAAAAACTCAAAGAAATCTTTATTTCTAGGCCTAGTTCATGTATGAATTTAGAATTTTAAATTAAAAGACTTTTAAAGAATCTCAGCTCTTAAGATTCTGTTCTGTGATAACACCAACTTGGGTACCGAATAATATAAAAAATATGCTTCAAGTTCTGCTAATTAAAAGTGTACTTTTTTTTATGGCTCTTAACTCTCTAATAAAGTTACTAATTACTGAAACAACTTTTAAATAAATTACCAAAATGCTTCAATGAAGCTCTATAGCACCACAAATTATTTAAAATTCTAAGAAGCCATTGATAACTTGCCCTCATTTTGATATCCAGAAAACTATTTATTTTTAAAATATCTTTCTCAGAATCCCAATTTTAACCAACATATAACCCAGAATGTTGAACATACTTTTTTGATGGATGCCATTTGTTCTTCTCTCCATTCTGGTTTATTTTTCTTTGCATTCATAAAGAATTCACTGACTCTTTGCTCTAGTTGATCCATTGCATCTATGACATAACAAAAACATTTCATATTTAGACAACTAAGTTCATACACTGAATGTACATGCTTTGACTTGGGGAAAGAAACAAATATCTGACAATATACACTCCTTCACTTGGTCACTAACTTTAAATATGGCAGCTTTAAATCTGTTAAACATAGAATGCCTTAATTACCTCAGTAAAATCAAAGTTACAATTTTCCCTACTAACAATTTATTTCACAAATTTTTCCAATAGTCAATGTAGTCAACAATATAGATAGGCTCTATACTATAGTTTCTGAATAGTACAGTCTTGGGTCAAAAGGTAATGGTATTAAATCAGCCAAATGTGTCAAAACACGATGTCTTATTGTAAGTTCCACTAGGAAATTGACAATTCTTTTAATAAGAAAAAATGATAAAAACAATTTTAACCTCTTGCTATATGGACTTAAACACATGATCATCTCCTATCTATGATTAAAAGCAGTAGGCACAAGAATTTATTCACTTAATATAGTATATTATTTATTCTAGATACATTTTTTTCCTAAATGTGTGCCAAAAATAGTCATTCTATGACTGCTAAAAGAAGAAAAATAAATAAAAGGGATTCTGTTGCCACATAAATTAAGGAAAACATTTTTACTATATTCTTCTTTTGGAGATTTTTGGTGAAATACTAGCTCTTTAAAGATCCTGAAAAGGCTTACAATTAATTTTTAAGAGAATTTTCCTTTGTTTAAATAAGCATTTCCAAACTGTTGTTAATCCATACCTATTAACTTTAGAAAATTCTAATTATTATAAAAAATATAAGGTTAAAAACCTAATTTATATAATCTAAGTCTGAATTGCAAGAGAATTTAAAATTTGTAATAATAAAAAAGCATAAAATAAGTTACTTCTTATTGAGTGCCTACTTTCTATCAGGCAATGTATTATTTTCTAATTTATCTGTATTATTTTATTTTATTTTAAGTATATTTTTATTGATTTCATAGAGGGAGCGAAAGGGAGAGAGAGACAGAAACATCAAATGAGAGAGAATAATTGACTGGCTGCCTCCCGCAGGGCCCCTACTGGGGGGTGAGCCTGCAACCCAGGCCTGTGCCCTTGACTGGAACTGAACCCAGGACTTTTCAGTCTGTAGGCTGAGGCTCTATCCATTGAACCAAACCGGCTAGGGCTATCTGTATTATTTTAACTCCCATGTGATTCTCACTCTGTAGATGAAACGCCTTCAGAAGTGGTAATGAGGCCAAGGTCAATGAGAAGGCAGTAAAGCCCCAAAATGAACTCAGATCTGAATGAACTTCAAAATCTGTGCGCAAACCTATTGATAACTGCTACTTTGGCAAATTTTTAGCATTTCGGCTACATTAAAGTTACAATGAGCTTTGTGAGCAAGCTGGAGAAACACACAATTCAGACTTCCATACCACAATATACTGAACAAAACAACTGTCCACATCACATCACCTCCTTTACGTGCCTCACGAAACTGACAACAGGCTGAGAAAAGGATATTCCTGAACAAGGGGCACGGCAATGTGTGTGGTGCTGGTGGGCAGAGAAGCGACGGGAAAGAAAGGACAGGCTCTTAGCTACCTCAAGACCCCCACCCTCTGGAATGTCTGGTCCTCTGATCTCTTCTCATGGTGCTTCCCCCTCCCTATCAGGCCCCACATCCCAGATCTTGCTCTGCCCCCACTTTTCTAAGAAAATCTGGCAGAATGAGAAACATTTCCTGTATAGCTTAAACCCAGCTGGAAAAAATGGAATAAAAAAACCCATTTTCTACAGATATATTCCCACACGGCCAGCCACTCACATCCTTTAAGAATTTAAGTATCTTCATTTCTCCAAACAAAGGGAGTGACAAAGGCCAAAAGATACACTTGATTATTCACTTTCATTATGTACCACGTAATTTTGTTCTTCATTTTTAATACAGTATCTATGCAAGAGAGTGAACAGCTATATCATGTTCACTTCACAAAGGACTGTGAGGTTCTTTCAAAACATGGTCAACATAAATTTGGTGCTCATCACTGTTTCCTTGCTGTTGATTTTCAATATGTTTTTATTGATTTCAGAGAGAGGAAGGGAGCGGGTGAGATTGATTTCAGAGAGAGGAAGGGAGCGGGTGAGAGAGAGAGACGTCAGTGAGAGAGTCCCGGGTCGGCTGCCTCCGGCGCCCCGCCCCAGAGGGAGCCCATCCGGGCATGTGCAGAACCCTGACCTCCTGGTCGACCTTCACCCAGAGTCACAATGGCCAGTTTTTCCTTGTTTTAAGTGTAATTTTGCTCCATGTATTGGCCTTCTTATCTCCAGAAGCACTGATTCTTTACCTTCTCTGGATCCTGAACAATTTTAAGAAACCTCACAGAGAAAAAAAAAAAAAAATTATATAAACCAAATACTGCCCTATGAAAGAATAAGGTTAATTTTGGGGAAAAGTCACAGAATGACCAACTATCACTGACATAAAAAGAGGAGCCAAAAATTTTATTACGGCATACAAGAAGCTTTACAGTAAAACCCCATTACTCTCACTCATTCTGATTAACAAATACCACGCTGTTGACAATTGAGTATACATTCTATAATGTGTAACTTTTCAAATGTGACATTCCAAGGGTCTCTAAAAAACTGCATATAACCATACTTTCTATTTGTTTTCTCCTCTTGAAAAAAATTTTAAAACGATGAACTTTAACAAAAGCATTAAAGGTAAAATATATGTGCAATACATAAAGGCTCAAAGTCAGAGTTTTAACGTCTATGCCGCTGTGCATTGGAGCATCTACGGTCTCCGTGGAGGCATAGACACGTTGAGTGCACAGTCCAAACCCGAGAAGGGTCACAGGCGTGTCTGACATCTCCTCTTGTCAACGCCTGGAGAAAAGTAGGGTGAGGCAAGATTTGGTATTGACTTCTTTCTGACAATTCCTAGGTACTAATCAGCCAGAGAGTCAACTAGTAGAGGCGCTGGAGTCGATAGCAAGTAAGTCTGGCACTGAACCTGCGCAGCAAACGAGAGCAAACGCGCCGACTTACTCTGCACCTGCAGGTCCATCTCGCGCATCTCCGTGAAGCGGTCCCGCAGATCCATTGGAAGCTGCTCAATCACTGTCAAAGGAAGATTCCGTCAGAGGGGCGGGGCCAACGGCGAAAGTACGTGCCTACGCCACCGCGTACGTGCGTGCGTGCGTGCGTCGGTGGGGTGGGGGTCGAGGGAGCCGGCAACCCTGAGCGAGGCTGCCAGTTACCGTAAGAAACATCCCCCGCCTCCCCCTCCCTTCCCGCCATCCCGCCTGCCCGGCCACTCGCGCTCTCGCCCGCCCGCAGGTTCCACGGACGGCCCCGGCCAGCGCCGCCCACTCACTTTCTAGATAGTCCTCTAGGTACAACATCGCGGCCTTTAGCGCTTGGGGGACGAGGGGATCCAGGGGTTTATTTGTGTCACTCGCTGTCGCCGGAGTTTTGTCCCTTCCAATATGGCGCCTCCGCTAGCAGCGCCCGCTCAGCTTCGGTGGGAAAAAAAAAAAGAAAAGGGGGGGAAAAAAAAAACCACTTTGGCGCCTGACGGCGCTTGCCTCACTGCCGCCCGGGGCTGTCATTGGCTGGCTGGCGCAGTGACGTAGGCCGGCCGTGCCTGTGCCCGCGCCGTTGTGGGAATTGTAGTTTTCTCCCCTTTGCAGCAAGTGAACCCGCGGGCAGTTTTTCACACGGAAACTACAAATACCAGGCGCCATGGCGAAAGCTGCGCAACAGAACCCAAGATGCGGTGCCCGTGTTTATTTGTTGATTTTTGCACAGGGCTTGACCGCGGGTGTTTGCGTCTGCATAACAGGGCTAGGAACAACTTTTCACCTGTGCCTGTCGCTGTGATTACTTGCCCCGCTGTTTGTGAGTCATGGGTTTCGAGGAGTGCTAGAAAAATAGCAAAGGTTCTAACGCTAGAATACCCAGCAAAGTTCAGGCAGTTTGGACTCTCTAAAACAGAACTCGCTGCTGGAATTTAGCCTCAGTATCCATTCCCCAAAATGTAAACAGGACGTCTGATTGGCTTCCATGTCCCTAAAAGTTTATTTTAAATATAGGGTGAATATTTTCCATAGTAAAGGATGCCCAAATAGTTCTCAATAGTTTCTCATATATTTTGTGGTCCGTCTCGTCGTCATTATAATGAACTTAATCTATACGTACAACCTGCATCTGCAAAAAAATAAAATAAAATAGCAAGCAGAAATAACGGATGGAGCCTTCATGTCCAATGCACTGTGCTAGGAATAACTTTATGTTGAGCAAATAGCCTGTATTAGACGTCTGTCGTCCTGTGCGTTATCTTTTTGAATCTTTTGATACCACTTCTCAAATGTCCATCCGTGATAGTCCTTCACTGATCAGCTTTTCTCTTAAAAACTATTGCACTCAGTAAAGGTTGGCTATTACTTTCTACCTGTCGCAACTCTCTTCATGTTTCCTGGTTCCCCCTCCTTGACATTTTCTTGACCTAAAGACTTTTTCACTGCTCTTAATCAGGATTCTTAGCTGTCATATTCATGAACCCCAAAGAAAATTTACCTCAATCCTAATAACAATTATCTAAATCATTTTTGTACTTATATTTAAAATGTAATGACTTCAGTCTTCCTCCCACCCTCCCCTTCCTTCCTTCTTGTGGCTGCTTTTAAGATCTCTGATATTATCCCAGTTTCAAAGCAATGACTCTAGGTATAATTCCTCCCTCCCTCCCTCCCTCCCTCCCTCCCTCCCTCCCTTCCTTCCTTCCTTCCTTCCTTCCTTCCTTCCTCCTCTTCTCTCCCCTCCTCCTTTCACCCCTTCCTCTCCTCACTGCCTTCCTTTTCTTTCCTCCCTCCTTTTCTTTCTTTCCTTTCTCCATCCCTTCCTATTTCCTTATCAATGTACTAGAGGCCCAGTGCATAGATTCATGCACATTGAAAGGAAATTAATTAGAAGGTGGCCAGCGGGGTGGGATTGGGCAAGACGTGCCAGACACACTCTGGAGCCAACCCCCTGCAGTCCCTCTCCTGGCTACACCTGGGATGGTCCTGGGGCTCAAAGGGCATCTGTGAATGAGTGGAGTCCCTCTGGCAGATGGAGTTCCTTGGCCTGGCCTGCCAGAATCAGGCCAAAATGGGCCAAAACTGGCAGTCTGACATCCCCTGAGGGGCCCCAGAGTGCAAGAGGGCACTCTGCAAATTTACTGTTGCTCAGCAGCTCCTATGGGAGGCAACCACCTTGTGTGCTGGAGTGATGGTCAATTTGCATATTATGCTTTTATTAGATAGGACTTAGACGCCCGGTGCACTAAATTCGTGCATGGGGGGTGGGGGTGGGGGTCAGGCGGTTTCCTCAGCCCAGCCTGCACCTTCTTCATTCCGGGATCCCTCAGGGGATGGCCCAATCCCTAAACTGGCAGTCGGACATCCCTCTCATAATCTGGGACCACTGGCTCTTATTGCTTACCTATCTGTCTGCTTTGTTGCCCCTAACTGCCCTCCCCTTCCAGCCTGGTTGCCACTAACGGCCCTCCCCAGCTGGCCTGGTCACCCCTAACTGCCTCTGCCTGTGTGTATGAGCATGGACCTGAGGGACACACACTCACACACCCACACAGAGTCCTTTGATGTCCGGAAGGATGTCCAGAAGATGTCTGGTCTAATTAGCATATTACCCTTTTATTAGTATACATAAGTATTTGTCATATTATTCTATACTTTTCTATATGTATTTAAAATACTCGAGAATATTTTATGCAAATAAAAAATGATCAAGTTGCAGACAAATAAAAGTTTTGAAATACAACCTGGTAGACTTGAAAGCAACAGCATTTGCATAAAAGGGCATTAGTTGCAGTCGGCAACAAAACTTGTTAGGATTGCTTGGTTAATATTCTTTTGTTGGAAAGGCATGGTTTGGACAAAGGAGGAAAGGAAACCAGACCAGTAAAAGGGAATGTCTGATTGGGTCATTGTCACACCAGAGAGGGGCAGGTGCGGCAAAGGTTCAGGCTGTCCCCCAGGCAAGGATGTCTGTGTGTATGGGACACCAGAGGGCACCTGAAACACAGTTTGCTAACACAATTGCAGAGCTCAGGAAGAATCACTGGTTTTAAAATGATTTATCTCCCTGACATGTAAAATATACATACATATAAGTATACATGCCCTCTTCTGTTGTTCCCTCCCTCCACTTAATATTTGGCTATGGCCTTCTTTTCATGTCAACGAATTGGATGTACAGACATTATTTTTAATGGCTACAGTGTTATCCCTGACTGTTTGACATTACTATGGTTTACTTCACTAACCCTTCATTGTGGGGCAGGTTGCTTCTGGTTTCCCCTGGCATCAACAATGAAGTAAACATAATTGCTTATTTGACTGTTTACTTAAGTTCACAGACATGGAACTCCTGGCCCAAAGCTAATTCACTTGAATTTTGATCCACATTTCCAAATTGACTTTCTAGTTTAGTCCATTAGTTTTAAGTCAGATTACACTCCCAAACAGGATAGGAGAAAACTGTTCAACATGCCTTGGGCAAATTGCAAACTTGCTGAATTTGAGGGACCTCAGGGCTTGGGATCTGGAGGATCTGGGTTGGAGGGTGAAGTCCAGGGAAGCACAGGTGATGCGGTTGAGGGCCCTGTGTGGTTGTGAGCCTGTGAGTATGTGTCACTCGCCTGCCTCCACACTCGGCTCCCAGAGGCCGGCCCCTCCCATCCTGCCCCTCCCGTCGCGCGGCTCCTGTCCTACGCAGAGCCCCGGCCGCCTTGGCCCAGCCCCCTGGCCCTGACCTTAGCCCCAGTGGCGACCACCCAGCTTCAGAGGCACCCCACGTTGGCAGCCTCTCGCATGCCACCTCGGCCCCGCACCCCCGCCTCGAACTGTGACTCTGCCCCCTGCTCCTGATTGGCTGGTAGCGTAGCGAAGGTACGGTAATTTGCATGTTTCTCTTTTATTAGATAGGACTAGGAGCCTGCTGCACGAAATTCGTGCACTGGGGGTGGGTGATCCCTCAGCCCAACTTGCCCACTCACACATACTGGGAGCCCTCAGGGGATGTCCTACTGACCGCTCACCGCCAGCCTGCCCAAGGCCTAAAGCCTCTGGGCCAGGCTTTAGGCCTTGGGCACCCAGCCATTGCCCTGCAATGGGGCCGATGGCTGGCTCAGCCCCAGCCCTGCCCCTCAGCCGGGCCTTCGCCCCAGCCAGCTAGTATACATAGATTTTTAACCAAGTTTAGGATTTGACAGGGTTCCTGAATCCCAGGCTTAGTGTACCATAACAATTCTGTAAAATTCTCAACCATTATTTCTTCAGTGTTGCTTATTTCCCATTTTCCTCATTATCTCTTAGAGCACCTCTAAGACAAAGGTCTCATTCCATTTATCTTTTCTTAAAAATATTCATACGGGGCTGTGTGTTGATTTTTCTTTTTAAAGAGGGAGAGAGATCAGTGTGAGAGAGAAACATCCACTTTATATGGTCCACCTCAAAATTTTTATATACCCTGTATTTTTAGAAGTTCTGTTTGGTTTTCTTTTCAGGCCGTGTTCTAATTTCTTATACAAATTAAACATAGTCTACATTGTGTCTGTTAAATTCAGTACTGAAAATCGCATGGGCATTTTGTACTGTCGTTTCTTCTAGCTTTTGCTCATGGTGCCTGTTTCTTTGTGGCTTGTGATACGAACTCTGCACTCATGTTTCTGGGATTTTAACTATGGGGATTCATTGGGAACTGAAGTAAAACTGAGTATTCCTAGAGAGTATTAGAATTTGCTACTGCAAGTTGCTCGGAGGCAACAAAAACCCTACATCTAAATTAAATATTTCATTTAAGATTTATCGAATTTCACAGGTAAATTGAATTTGGGCCATATGCTAAGTAGCTTCTTATACATACCGAAGGGAAAGGTTTTCTTCCTCTCCTGGTTTCCAAGGTCAAGACAGACATGTTTCCTTACTGACCTGTACATCAGGTGTGTTGTGTTTTTTTTTTGGGGGGGGGGTGGTTTGTTTGTTTTGGTTTTTTCCTGATTCACCTTTACACTGGGAATGTAGCCCTTCTGAGAATTCCTTCTCTTCCTACCAGTTCATCAATGTGTTTGATTCTTTTTAATACAGAATTTTTTGTTGTTTTCAGCAGGTGGTTCATTCAGATAGCTAAAATAGCATGCTATCAGAAATAGAAGAAATAGAAGTGCATCATTTCAGCAGGTGGCTCTGTTGATTGGGGTGTAGTCCCATATACCAAAAAGTTACGGGTTCTATTCTCAGTCAGGGCACATACCCAGGTTGCAGGTTCAATCCCTGATTGGAGCATGTGGAAGAGGCAACCAATTGATGTTTCTCAACTCCTCTCTCCCTCCTTCCCTCCCTCTCTCTAAAAATCAGTGAAAACATATCCTCAGGTGAGCATTAAAAAAGGAGTATCATTTCAGGGTAAACTGAGTTTCTTCAGTGAGCTTTTCGTATTAAGGAAAATGAGATAATAGATGGTTCCCGGTTCAGTTACTATAGATACGCACTCCAAAGAAACTAAAAAATAATAACACTAAACACTATATATTTTTCTTGATGAATGTAATTCTTATTTTGTAACCATGTATCAGCTGCAGAAAACCTGTGATTGCTTCTTACATCATTAGATCATAAAGCAGATACCACTTAAAGTAGTTGCCACTTACAGCCACTAATGCATGTGTAGGCCGTGCCCCTCATTGATAAGGTTGACCATATGTATTTTACATTATTACGCTTCCTAATCATAGCTCATTAATTTAACAGGGTCAGGCCAGAGATGGGTATATTAGATACACTCTCTTGGGATTTGAAGCTGGGAACGAAGAGACTTGGAGATGGAAAGAATTGAGGCAGAATTGTATTAATTGCAGCACAATAAATACATTGTCTACAAGTTTCTTCTGCTGAGGTCCCGAAGAACAGCCCTAGTTTTATCCTTGGCATTTTTTTTCCTTTCTCTGTCACTTTCTCCTACACTGGTTGCATCGCCTTGAGAAAGATACTAGTATTTTAACACTCTGTGCCTTCGTTCCTGATCTGTAAGCAGGCAATAGCAATAGTAGCTAAATCACAGGATATTTAGATTGAAATGATAGAATCTATGCAAAGCACTTAGGTTAGTTCCTGGTAAATGTAATAATACAATCAATGTCAGCTTCTATTAATACCCTCAGTTCCCCTCCTAAATTATCCATTTTGCAGATGCTCCTTTGCACTACTCTTAGCTTTGCCTTGTGCCCCTGCTTATTTTGAAGCTTTGGGGCGGGACACCACTTAGAACTCACTAATGAGTGTGTCACTGTCATTAAATTCAAAGGGAAAGAGATGCAAGGAAGGCTATGGAAGGGTGCTACCCTGAAGGCTACTGGTGAAGGAGAAGGGATTAGGATGTAGGGAAACGATTTAAAAATGAATGCAAACTCGGGTTGTTACCAGGAGTCCAAGAGAAAGGAAATTTAAAATTTTTCATGTAGCATGTCCTCAAGGGGACCTTTTGCATTATGTCTTATATTACAAAGAAAACCACTATCTTTAAACCTTGCTGGTAAAACTTTGAAATGAAATATCTTCTTAACTTTGTAACAACCAGCCTATCCTCCCTGACAGACCTCTAAAACATGGGGTGAAAGCAGAATAGAATGGTGTCTTTACATGAACCTCTCTAATTTTACATTTTAAAAATCTACTGAGTCACTCACTGGATCTGTTATAAACAGCAGGATGATATCCTTCACTTAAAATACCTATGGGTGTTCCTAGCCTTTTCCACTCCAAATTCCTTTCTACTAAAAAAGACCCCTCTAAGGAAAGTTGTGATTTTTCTGACCTGGTTCCTAGGTATTTGTGATGAATAATTGGAGAAGACAAATAATGGGTTGAGAGTTAAGGAGATTTAGCAAAGGGGGTTGCTGGGCGGGGGGTTCAGTGGATGGGAAATGGACACTATTGAGAAAGAGTATGAATAACCAGATATAAAGCTGTCATAAAACCGTTCCCGCAAAGCAATGGAAATTCTGGATAAAATGGAAGGAGAAAGCCCAAAGCCAAGAGAATAAAATCTCTAGGTCCAGAAATAAAGACTACACTCAACATCTTTATAGTGAACGAGAGTTGAAAGAGCCAAAAGGTTTAGGCCTTCACTCTTAGGTCTTCTGAATCTGATTGTGGTAGAATGAAAATATTACAAACTAGAGGCCTGGTGTACAAAATTCGTGCACTTGGGGCAGGGGGGCTCAGCCCAGCCTGCACCCTCTTGCAATCTGGGAGCCCTTGGGGGATGTCCAACTCATGGCTTAGGCCTACTCCCCATGCTACCATGCTGCCTCAGAGGCAGGAAAGACTCCCATCACCACCACTGTACTCGCCAGCCATGAGCCCAGCTTCTTGCTGAGCAGCACTACCCCTGTGGGAGCACACTGCTACTGGGGATAGCTCCTGCATTGAGCATCTGCCCCCTGGTGGTGAGTGCACATCATAGTGACCAGTCATTCTGTTGTTTGGTCGGTTTGTATATTAGCCTTTTATTATATAGGACGTTGAAATAAATTTCTAGGCCCAAGATGGAACTACCCCTACCTGGGATGTCACCAAAATTTATATAACTTTCATGTCTTTGTAGCTGCTCCCCTAGACCAGAAATGCAGTACATCCAGACAGCCAATCTCCAAATACCATTCCAAATCTGGGCTCTATAATTTCCTTGTTCCTTCTCACCCCAAACAAGGCTGGCTATGTGGCACCAGCTACCAACAGGTGTGGAGTCCAAATTCAGACTTCTCACAAGGTGCAGGGACCCTTTTCCCAGATAGGAAACATTGGTATGGCCCAATAAAACATGAGAGGGCCCACATAGAGACAAATGTATTAGTACCCATTAGGGTTGCTCCTCAAGTTAGAACACAAAGAAGAGCAACATCTGTTGGAAATGAGCACACATTCAAATATTACAAATCACTTAAGGAAATGAAAACTCTGAGAGACTATTAGCAGACAAACTGGGGAATTCTAAATATGCAAATATGAGAAGATGTGATTGACAAAATTAACCTAGAAAGTAGAACAAACGAGAGTAGAAACAAAAAGTGAAGGCTCAAACTTGAAGTTTCAATACCTTATTAATAGGAATATCAGAATGAGAAAACAGAAAAAAAGAGACACTAGAGAGTACATACTCTATGATATCATGGAGGTGAGGTTTCTGAAAAGGTAAAACAAATCTTTGGTGATAGACATGGAAGGGTGGCCACCTCTGGGGAAAGTGGGGTGCTTAGAACCCTTTCCTGACAGCGACTTTCTTATGCACTGCTCTATTACCAGCTTACAGAAAGCACTGGGGACGTATTTGTGGCATGAAAAAGATGGAAGCAGTACTGGGTGGATTAGAGCTTTTGAATCAGAGAGACCTGCATTTGAGCACTGCTTCTGTTATTTGCTCATAAAACCCGAATCAAGTTATTGAATGTCCCTAAGATTGCTTCTCCATCCATGAAATGAAAATAAGGAAGGCTACTGGCACTGGTAGGTTTGGGCAAGGCTCAAAGGAGATAATTTGTTAGAATACCTAGTACATTGCTTGGCACAGAAATGTAATCATGAAATAATATTATTTGGAGAAGTGACAGTACCTTTACGTGAATGGTCTAGTACAGTGGTTGGCAAACCGCAGCTCGCGAGCCATATGCGGCTCTTTGGTTCCTCGAGTGTGGCTCTTCCACAAAATACCATTGACCTAGGTGAGTCTATTTTGAAGAAGTGGCATTAGAAGAAGTTTAAGTTTAAAAAATGTGCTTATCAAAAGAAATTTCAATCGTTGTACTGTTGATATTTGGCTCTGTTGACTAATGAGTTTGCTGACCACTGGTCTAGTAAGTTCCATTCTAAGGGCATTGAAGTGGGAATGGATGCCTCACAGAAGGCAGATAAGGAGAAGCAATGTCTTTAGAGGATTTAAAAAAACGACAATAAAACTGACTTTTCCCGTCTGTTTTTATTATTACCACGTGCCAGCAATTCTAAACAATGTTAGTGATCAAATATTTCTTCCTGAAAAACATTTGCTTGGTCTACATTATAAACAATCTCTGAAGTTATGGTTGAATTTTGATAATTGGAATTACATATTTTCATTAAATAATGGCTTGACATAAACATGGAAAGCACAGCGATCGTAAATGCAAAGACACAAAACTTGAATTATTTACATACATAAAAAGCCAAGAGACGGGAACCACCGGAAAGACCAGTCACTATGACACGCACTGCAGCAGCCAACTGGCCCAATCGGGGCCCTCCCCACCTCGCACGGGCCTCCCCGCAGCTGGCCCAGGCCTCCTCATCCCCATCAGGGCAGGCTGGCCAGACCCCACTTGTGCATGAATCGGTGCACCGGGCTTTAGTTTTTATTAGAAAATTCTATATGATCATTTGGAGTTTTTCTTTGTAATTTAAAACTGAAAATGACCATGAACAGTTAGGTGTATTATTTTTGCTTAGCAAATTCAAATTTTAGTTTATACACAAAACTTATTACTAAATTTGAATAATATTTTAAAAATTAAAATATATTCTTCTAAAATTGTTCTTTTTGTTGAATTGGTATTTAGTTGCTATTACATTTATTGTGGTTATTTATTAGTGCATCAAATCAATATGTTTTTTTCCTTTTTTAATAAATGCTTAAATACAGTTAAAAGGGATTAATACATTCCTTTTTTCCTATTTTCTTAATTATAAAATTAATTATTCATTACAAGCTTGATTATATAATGAAATTTAATAAAATATTTATACTGCCGGGGCCAGTTTGGCTCAGTGGATAGAGGGTCGACCTGCAGACTGAAAGGTCCTGGGTTCAATTCCAGTCGGGGGCATGTACCTTGTTGCAGGCACATCCTCAGTAGGGGGTGTGCAGGAGGCAGCTGATCGATGTTTCTCTCCCATTGATGTTTCTAACTTTTTATCCATCTCTCTTCCTCTCTGTAAAAAATAAAATATTTTAAAAATATCATTTATACTGTGCGTTTCTTTGCCATTATCATTATTTCACTGAATGACTATTTTGGAAAATAATTTTCCTGTAAGAAGAAGGGCTATATTAAAAAGTGATACTCTAGGTATGCTTATTAAAAGGCTTCTCACAGAACATGTGCAATTTATTAATACACAGAGATAATCACTGCTAATAACTATTTCTTGTATTTGATTTTGACAGCCTAAGGTTCTCTAACATTCATTTTCATGAGATTGGGAATGTAAACATAAATTACCAAACAGTGACTTGTTACCAAGAGACGTCTTTATGATGCAATATGGAAATTTTTTTATATATATAATTTTTATTTATTTATTTATTTAAAATCACCCGAGATATGTTATCAGTACCGGGACCCCGCCAGCAGGCGAGGGGACCCCAGGGCAGGTGCTGGACGTGGAGGCCACGGGGTCGAGAATATGGAAATATTTTAATGACTGAGAGGATTTTTAGCATTACTGAAAAATCTTCAAAGAATCACTTAAGTTCTCTATCATAGTCACCAAAAGTGGTGCTTCTTATTTTTATTTAAAACTTGTTTTTTCATTAATACAGACCATTAATGGTTTAGAAAGCCATATTTTGCTAGTAGGTGTAAAGTATTTTTCTAACCTTAGGATATTCCTACCATTGAGGAAATGACAAAATAGTGCTTTTATGCACTCAGTCCATAAATATCTTATGAGATGTACTACATTGTAGTATAGAGCCTTTCTCCCCCACTAATCTGGAATTTCTCAAGGGCAAAGACTATGTTTTATTCATCTGTTGATTCACAGATCTGGCAGGTAATATGAGTTCAATAAAGAAGTAAGAATTGTTGAATGAATGGGTTAATTCATGAGCATCAAGTGCAAGTTCTTAAGTTTTCATTCAGACCAGAGAGAGGACAAGACAAAGTTATGATTGCTAATTAAGTTCATGATTACTAAGCTCTGTGAAGGAAATAAGATTCCAGTGGTCATTCAAGTAACTGGAATAGAATGCTGTATATTTTGGAAAAATCCTTTGAAGTTATAAATCTTAAGTAGATTAATAAATATGACTCCTATGGAACATGATAAAAAATATTACTAAAGTTAATTTTAGTAATAATTTATTGAACAACAAATACCACCAATACAAAAATATCACCAGGGCACAGTCCCTGTTCTTGCAGGATGCACCATTTAAGAGAAGCAAGTGGTAGAGACATGATTTAAATATGATATGGTAGGAGCTATAATGTGGTAAAATGTTGAGGAAGGGACTACGAAATTTACATAAACTGGATTGAGAAATGATGGTTCATTTGATGGACAATGAACATACAGATTCAACAAAAGGATAAAGCTCTGGAACCAATATAAAGATGCAGTGGATAAAATATCCACAAATTCAGGTACTTTCCAGCCATTCAATATTATGTTTTGATTTAAGTAGATATTGAAATATAATGTATTAGGAATGCCAGTCAGAAAATTTACACTGACACAACCCTACTCAGTTGTTAAAATATTGGGATAAGATGCTCAACAGTGTATGTTATCAGGGAAATACAAATTAAAAGGAGATACCACTACACATACATAAGAACAGCCCAAATCTGGAACACTGACAACACCAAATGATGATGTGCAGTGGAGCAACAGGAATTCTCTTCATTTCTGTTGGGAATGCAAAACTGGTAAAACACTCTGGAAGGCAGTTTGGCAGTTTCTTACAAAACTGAGCATATTCTTACCAGATGATCCAGCAATCATACTTTTTGGAATTTACCCATAGAAGTTTGAAAACTTATGTTCACTCAAAAAATTGCTTTCAAATTTTATAATTGCTTTATTTACAATTGCCAAAACTAGGAAGCAACCAAGATTTCCTTCCATAGGTGAAGGGATAGATAAATTGTGGTACATTCAGATAATGGAATATCATTCATTGTAAAAAAAAGAAATGAGTTATAAAAGACATGGAGGAACTTAATGATTCCACCCATGTGACATTCTGGAAAAGGAAAAACTAGGAAACAGTAAAAATATCCAGGTTTACAGGGTGTGGGAGGGGTTTGGAGGTGGATCTCTTGAAGAAAGCATATGTACGTGTCATGTTTTTGAATCCATTCAGATACCCTATGTCTTTTGATTGGAGCATTTAAGCCATTTACATTTAAGGTTATTATTGATAGGTATTTATTTCCATTTTAATTATTTATACCTATATTTCTCTCTATATATCTCTTCTCATTACAGCAGTCCCTTTAGCATTTCTTGCAGTGCTGGTTTGGTGGTGACAAACTCTTCTGGCCCTTTTTTATCTTGGAAGCTCTTTATTTCACCATCTATTTTGAATGATAGACATGTTGGATATAGTAATCTTGGTTTCATATCCTTGCTTTTCATTATCTTGAATACTTCAGGCCATTTCCTTCTGCCCTGTAGAGTTTCTGATAAAAGAAAAATCAGTGGACAGCCTTATGGGAGCTCTGTTGTAAATAAAAAGAATTGCTTTTCTCTTACTGCCTTTAAAGTTATCTCTTTGTCTTTAATTTTTAGCATTTTAATTGGGATGTGTCTGAATGTGGGCCTGTTGGTTTCTTCTTACTTGGGACTCTGTGCCTTCTTGACTTGTGTGACTTATTTCTTCACAGGTTAGGGAAGTTTTCTGTCATTATTTCTTCAAACACATTCTCAATTCCATACTCACTTTTTTTCCCTTCTGGCATTTTCCATAGTGGCTGCACTAGTCTACATTCCCAACAGCAGCATACTAGGATTTCTTTTTCTCCACATCCTTGCCAGCACTTGTCTGTGTTTTTTTGTTTTTTTGTTTGTTTGTTTGTTTGTTTTGTTTTTGTTTTTAATTACAGGCCATCAGTGAAAATCATCAATCTAAGCCATAGCTCTGCTTTCTGGGAAACCCAAGCTAAGATAGTTGATACCAGAAGAACCCTAAATAGCATGTTGTTAGTAGAATTTTGGAGTTTATTATTACTTGAGCAGAGGGCAATGAGTGGGATGGTGAAATCACCTGTCATAGAGACTTACTCCTGTGATAAAGTCAGATAACAGATAAAACATGTGGAGAGTGAACATAACGGAAACAATGTTAATTACAGGAATTGTGTAGTGGGATAACTTGAGGTAAGGAACTAGATATACCAATTTGTGGATATGATTAATGATTTGACCAAATGATCTAGAACTTGGAAAAATCCAGACTGGAAAATTGGTTTTATGTTCTTGGGGATAATAGATCTTAATGTGTGAGATTTTTTTTTTCTTTCACATGATTGTTCACAAAAAGACCTCCATACCAAAGTAAACTCTCTACAACTTAATGAGCAAAATGCATAATTCTGCTTTATGTCAGTTAATTATTTTTCATATTTAATCCCAAGGTTTGCTCAATGGGCATTGTGGCAAGAACAGAAGTTTTGCTTGGGTTCAATAGCTTTATAGAATGTATATGTTGGCAATCTTTCAAGTTAGAAGGGGCAATGATTTTTTTCCTTAGAGAATAAAGTTAGTTTTGAGCCACTTTCCCTGCTACAGTGCTTCTGCCAACACCACTCTATAGATTGACTAAATATCCAGTCATACTCATTGCACCTGCTTTAATAATTCATCTCACAGTGAAATAAGTCAAGCAATGAGACAATGTTTATAGGTTTCACAAGTTTTAACATATAGCAATCCTAAAAGTATATGTCTCTATGATATAATGGTCAATTAAAGATTAGAATTTGAGGTCGATCCTACTCGTGGCTCCCGGCGACCACGGTTCCATAGACTAATTGGCCAAAACGACTAACACAAAGGGAAAGACGAGAGGCACCCGCTGTATGTTCTCTAGGCCTTCCCGAAAACATGGAGTTGTTCCTTTGGCCACATACATGCGAATCTATAAGAAAGGTGATATTGTGGACATCAAGGGAATGGGCCCTGTTCAAAAAGGAATGCCCCACAAATGTTACCATGGCAAAACTGGAAGAGTCTACAATGTCACCCAGCATGCAGTGGGCATTATTGTGAACAAGCAAGTTAAGGGCAAGATTCTTGCCAAGAGAATTAATGTACGTATTGAGCATATTAAGCACTCTAAGAGCCGAGATAGCTTCCTGAAACGAGTGAAGGAAAATGATCAGAAAAAGAAGGAAGCCAAAGAGAAAGGTACCTGGGTTCAATTGAAGCGTCAGCCTGCTCCACTCTGAGAAGCACACTTTGTGAGAACCAATGGAAAGGAGCCTGAGCTGCTAGAACCCATTCCCAATGAATTCATGGCATGATAAGTGGGAATAAAAGACTTCTGTGCTGACAAAAAAAAATTAGAATTTGATGTACTCCCTTATATGATACTAGAGGCCTGGTGCACGAAATTCGTGCACTGGGGACAGGGGTGTCCCTCAGCCCAGCCTGCACCCTTTCCAATCTGGGACCCCTAGAGGGATGTCCGAATGCCCATTTAGACCCGATCCCGGTAGGATTGGACCTAAATGGGCAGTTGGACATCCTTCTCACAATCCAGGACTGCTGGCTCCAAACTGTTCGCCTGCCTGCCTCCCTGATTGCCCCTAACCGCTTCTGCTTGCCAGCCTGATCACCCCCTAATCACTACCCTGCCAGCCTAATTGATGTCTAACTGCTCCCTGCCAGCCTGTTTGCCCCCAACTTCCGTCCTCTGCCAGCCTGGTCACCCCTAACTGCCCTCCCCTTCAGGCTTGATTGACCCCAACTATCCTCTCTTGCAGGGCTGGTCCCTCCCAACTGCCCTCCCCTGCTGGCCTGATCGCCCACAACTGCCCTTCCTTGCAGGGCCTGGGACCTCCCAATGGCCCTCCCCTGCTGGCCATCTTGTGGTGACCATCTTGTGTCCACATGGGGGCAAGATCTTTGACTACATGGGGGCAGCCCTCTTGTGTGTTGGAGTGATGGTCAATCTGCAAATTACTCTTTTATTCAATAGGATAGAGGCCTGGTGCATGGGTGGGGGCCAGCTGGTTTGCCCTGAATAGTGTCCCAGATCAGGGTGGGGATTCCCTTGAGGTGAGGGGTGGCCTGGGCAAGGGGCTTGTGGAGGTTTGCAGGCCAGTCATGCCCAAGGGGAGGCCCTGGGATCTGGGATTAATTTATGTCCACAATTGAAACTTTGTAGCTTGGAGCAGAGCCAAGCCTTCTGCTCGTAGCCATTTGTTTGAAACTTTGTAGCCTAGAGTGGAGGCCTAGGCAGCAATGGCAGGTAGAAATTGTGGCTTCCTCTGTTGCCAGGGAAATCCAACCCTCTGTTCTCTCCAGCTCAGTGGCTACCATCTTTTATAATTGAAACTTTGTAGCATTGAGTGGAGACATAGGCTGGGCGGAAAGCTTGGCTTCCTCTCTTGCTGGGGAAACCCAAGCCTTCCTCCTGCTCTCAGTGGTGGCAGCCATCTTGGTTGGGGTTTATTTGCATAATCTGCTCCTGATTGACTGGTGGGCATGGTTGTGGGCATGGCTTGTGAGTGTAGCAATGGTATGGTCAAATTTGCATATTACTCTTTCATTAGATAGGATACTATATACTCTAATTCATGGATTAATATATAGAGTAATATATGAATCCTGGAGTATAAGGGTTCAAGTAGGAGTGAACCACTACCCAGATATTTAATTCACAGCCCTCTGAATGCTGGTTTAGATGTACTAATTTAAAGATTTTGCATCATCCCTTTTAAAGTAGAGGGTGACCTTGTTTTCATTTATGTGGGGATAATGTTAGTTATGTTAGATTATTTTATTGTTGCCACAAGAAGTTTAGCTTGGAGAAAAAGAATGTATGTGATGTTGGGCAGCTAATGCAGTGGGCTATGATGGTACTTGTCATATTTTTGAGCTATCATTGACTACACGGCCTACTATTTGGGCAGTTCTCTATTTTATGTGAATAAAAGCCAGGTGGATAATGGCTTTCCCAGATTTTCTTACAACATGTGATCTCAGCTGTGCCAATCAGAAGGAGCCATAGCAATACAATCAGAAATCAGGAACTAGTGATAAAGCTGACCTGATGAGGAATTCATTCTGATGAGGGCTGTGGTATCCACATCCAATGCCTGTGATGTGCAGAAGTGACTATATGTTCAGTTCATGCTTTGATAATTTCATATTGTTTCTAGCTGTGGAACTAAGCCTGGTTTGTGGATCTTGCTAGAGGATGAGTTGTTTAAAGTCTCCTCTGATAAATTCCTTAACTTTCTACATTTATCTACATTTAACAACTTCTTTTTCATTTTATTTGATTGTTTCTCTTTCAAATGTTTCAGTTTGATGCTTATTTTCACTCGCACATAGTAATATATGTGCAAAAGGCTATCATTTTCTTTAGACATTGCTTTATTTTTTCATTGTCACTACTATTTATTACAAGTATTATAAAATTTAGGTTTTGACATTCTTTCAACCCACCAAAATTTTTTGACCAAAATTTTGAATTTCTTAGTTGTTGTGAAGATGTTATGTTTTTTTCCCCTATTTTTGTTGACTCTTAATTTTACTGTGTTGTGATCAGATAATGTGTTCTGTGTTGTGTCTATATTTTAGAATTTATTGAATTTTTGTGGCTTAACTTACAGTAAATTTTTACAAATGCTTGAAGTCATTTTTATAAAGTTGCTGTTTTGTTTGGAGAATATTGAGTTTAATATCTACCTCTAAGTTCTTCAGTAGGATCTTTATATGCTTACTTGTTTTTCTGTCTATTTCATCTATAATGTATGAAGTGGGAATTGTCATTTTTCTTTGTCTACTTGTATTTTTAACAAGCTTTGCATTTTTTAATTCGGAGCTGTTGTTTGCTACATAAAAGTCCTTGAAAATGTTTATTGTGGATTGAATTCTTTTATTTTTTTTAATTTTTGTTAATCTTCATTGATTTTTCATTGATTTTTAGAAGAAGTGTAAGGTAGTGAGGAAAGGAAAGCTGAGAGAGAGAGACATCAATGTGAGACCTATTGATTGGTTGCTTCCACCAAATACTCCAAATAGGGTCAAGGATTGAACCTGCAACCAAGTGTGTGCCCTTGACTGAGAATTGAACACACGGACCTTTGATGCCTGGGCCAACACTCTAACCACTGAGCGACACCAGCCAGGGCTGCATTCTTTATTATTTTAAGAGATCCATTTTTTAAATGCCTTTTGCTTTGAGTTAATAATTGCCTGTTACTACCATTGCAATTCCTATTTTCCACCATATGATTATAATTTGTTTACACACTTTCTTTCAACCTTTTTTTAGTAATTTTATTGTAAATGTTTTTTGTATGTGGATAATCATTGTTTTATAGCCAATCTAATAGATTGATGTGCTCTATTTCACTTATGATAAGATAAATATGTTGAAATTTCATTCTGATTACATTATTTTCTATTTGTAATGTTTCCATTTTTTTTATAATTTGCCAAGAAGAGATGTAAAGCATAATTTTAAAAAGCATAAAATACTGAAAAAATTGTTTCTCTCTATACATTAGTTGCACTAATTACCGGTTAACGCTGGCTTTCTCTTCTATCTTAAGGAGAACACTGACTATGAGCCCTTCTTAGTGTCATGTATATTTCCTCTGACTTTCTAGCGCCAGCTTCTGATTTAGCATTTTGGTCACATTTCTGCTGATACATAAAATATAAGACATTATTTTTCCTTATGAGTGCTCCCAACTAGCTTGTCCGTGTGGAAGGAGCCACTTTCTTTCCCTCTCCCTTTCATGGTGCTTTCTGCTTTGAAGCTGTGTAGTGTAATCTGGTAGAAAAAGAGCTCTTGATGACCCATATATCTCCACAACGCTTCTCCTAGGTTTCTTAAAAGAGTTTATTTGTTCAGCTGGCTACTCCCTGTCATTTCTTTTAAAGCTCGGAGCTTTAAAGTCAGAACTCATTGAATTATTTAAGAAAATTTTACAACAGACATATACTTAGTTCAATAGAAACTGTATCTCTTTTTTGTCCTCCTATCTTCCTTTCTCGTCTACATTATGAACACATACTCATATACATGTTGGTGTTTAGAATGATGCAATTCTTTTTCTCAGTAGTAAGCTTGAATGTTAGCCATCTTCAATGTAAATGTAAATGCTGGTAAATACAATTTGATAATAAATATTGAATGAATGGTGCTTTATCATAAACATGTCATTCTTATGAAAATATTCACTTTAAACTATTCATATTTTTCAACGGAATAAATAAATTTGCAGTAGAAACATCTATTTCAAGATCAAGGTAGTTAATTACTTGGTGCATCAACAGGAAAATGGAATTTCCGTATATCTTCAAACTTGACTTTTAGCCCAGATTTGGATAAGTACACACCTTCTCTTTCAGTACATTTTATTTACAGATGAATTAGTCATCATTTCCTTTTTCATTTCCTTATGCTCTGCAAAAATATCAGTTTTAACCATTTAATTTCCAATTTCTCAAAAGTTTGTTTGAATCAATTTACATTCTTATCTACTCCTGTTAGCATAAAGACCATAGTTAAAGGTAATTAACTCTTAGACAAATGAAATTTAAGATCAATTTTAACCTAATATTTTTTGTTTGTGCAGTAAAAAAAATAGAAGTTTTATAAGACCATCTTTGCAATGGTTTTTAATGAATTAAAGTACAATGTAATTAAGAAAGGTTGCTTTTGGATCATTAAAATATTAAAATGTCTCCAAAGTCTGATATATCTGTTGATGAGATATAATTTGTTATTTTTAATGCTATAAAATTTTAAAGATACATTTCAACTTTAATTTCCTTAAAACATATTCTAGTGTAGTGTCTTCTAAATATATATACTTTAAAAAAGTTTTGTTGATATTGATTAGTAGTATATGCTTAGAAGTTGGACAACAAGGGTTCAAATGCCTTCTTTATAACTCCTTTAGACCTGTCCTTGCCTCAGTTTACTTATCTGAAAATGGGGATAATATTCTTAACTCATAGGTTGTTGTGAGGATTCTTAGAGTAGATATAGATAGGCAAAGTTCTTAGAAGAAGACCTGACATTTGTTTATTTTTTAAATTGAATGTATTGGGGTGACAGTGGTTCATAATACCATACCTGTTTCAAGTGTTCAGCTCAATAAAATATCTTCTGTACACCGAATCATGCATCCAGTGCCCTCAGCAAAGTCTCTTTCCGTCTCCATTTTCCCCCCACTTGGTCCACCTGTACCTTTCCCCCACTTCCTTTCTCTCTGGCTATCACCACACTGTTGTCTGTGTCTATGTGCTATGTATATATGTTATTTGACTAATTATTTTGCCTTTTTCATTCAGTCCCTTCTTTACCCTCCTGCCCTGATAGCGTTAGTCTGTTCCATGTATCCATGCCTCTGGTTCTATTTTGTTCATCAGTTTACTTTGCTCATTAGATTTCACATATCAGTGGGATCATATGGTATTTGTCTTTCTCTGATTGGCTTATTTCGCTTAGCATAATAATCTCCAGGTCCATCCAGGCTGTGGTAAAAGGTAAAAAATTTCTTTCTTTTTTACGACCATGTGGTATTCCATCTGTAAATGTACCACAGCTGGGTTTTTTTTTTTTTTTAATCCATTCATGTACTAATGGGCACTTGGGGCTGTTTCTAGATCTTGGCTATTGTAAATAATGCTGCACTGAACATAGGGTTGTATATATTCTTTGGATCGTTGGGTCAAAAGGAAGTTCCATTTTTACATTTTTGAAGAAATTCAATAGTCTTTTCCACAGTTACTGCACCAGTCTGCATTCCCACCAGCAGTCACAAGGGTTCTTATTTTTATTTTATTTATTTATTGTTTAAAGTATTGCAAATAGTAGTACATATGTTTCCTCCTCCCCCCCCCCCCCTTGATCACTCCCTGGCTTTCCCAAACCCCCATCATATGCCCTCTCCTGCCCTTCCCCCAGTGTCTTGTGTCCTATGATTATGCTTTTATGCATGCATACAAGTGCTTCAGTTGATCTCTTGCAGCATGCCCCCCCCAACCTCCCCTGCCTTCCCACTATAGTCTGACAATCTGTTCCATGCTTTTTTGTCTCTGTATCTATGTTTATTTCTTCCGTTTTCTTTCTTTAAAAAATATTTTCTCTGCAGACTGGAAATAAACATATGAGCACAAGAAATGCTTGAGACCCAATTTCAATGACCAACAGTTCTGAGACCCAGTTTCAATGTCAAATTGTTTCTTATGTGTGCATGACAGCAAGAGTATCTGGATGGTGGACACATGTTAGCAATGCAGGACCAAACCCTCTGTTGTTTGGTCCTGAGTAACCTGCAGCGATGCACAGCTGCTGACTGGTAGCATGGCAAAGCATTATCAGCGTCTTCCATCTGTGGACTGTCTCTCCTCTTGTCTTCGTGGTTGGAGCAGACCTGTCAACTCCTCTCTGTTGCAGGAATCCACATGGTCTTGGAGTTATTTTCTGAAAATATACAAACATATTCTCTACCAAAAGTTAATAAAGGCATCTTTTCTATAAATTTGACTTGGGATCCTTTTTATTTTTGCCTTGACGATTTTCCTTTGGCTTATTTTGACACTACATGTGTTTTACATGGGTGTCTTGCTGTTAGTATTACAAATAAAAATTAATTTTCTGAAGTAAAAATTTTCTAGGTGTACTTACAAGATATTTTCCTTACATGATATTACCCTACTTTCTTCTTTTTTAATTAATGGGGGGTTTTGGAAATTTTATAATGCAGTCTTGATAACTTTAAGTTTTATTTTTTGTGCACAAAAATATGACTGCTTTAGGTTCATTGCATGTTAAGCCATTTTACCATTAGATGAACTACCAATAGAAATTTTAGTTAATACTTTAGAAACAGCTTTTTGTCCAGTACAATTAAATTTTCTTAAATATTCACTTATTTCAATTAGCGAATTTAAATTAATCTTAAAACTTGATTACTATTTTACTGTCAAATTTAATACTCTAACAATCATCTTAGTTTACAAGGGTTCTTTTTTCTCTACATGTTTGCCTGTACTTGTTTGTTGATTGAATTATGATAACTATTCTGGCAAGTGTGATGTGATGTCTCATTGTGGTTTTGATTTGCATTTATCTGATGGTTAGTGATGTCATATGTCTACTGGCCATCTGTATGTCCTCTTTGGAGAGGTGTCTGTTCAGGTCCTTTCCCTATTTTTAATTGGATTGTTCATCTTCCTGGGGTTGAGTTGTATAAGTTCTTTATATATTTTAGAGATTAATCCCTTATCAGATATATCATTGGCAAATATGTTCTCCCATTCAGTGGGTTCCCTTTTCATTTTATTGATGGTTTCTTTTGCTGTGCAGAAGCTTTTTATTTTGATATAGTTCCATTTGTTTAATTTTTCCTTTGTCTCTTTTGCTCTAGAAACTATTTGTAAATCTATTGCTATAAGAGTTGTCTGAGATTTTACTGAGAAGGCCTGACATTTGTAGCACTACAATAAAGTTAGCTATATTTTCTTCAAATATACTGTAGTAATTAAAATCATGGGCACTGGAGCTGGGCAGACCTGGGGAACATTCCCAGTTCTATTTCATTCTGTCAAGTGTGGCGCCAGCCATTTATTTGCTCTCTCCTCCAAACTCCTACCTCCCCTATTATGTGAGGATAATAGTACATACTTGCCTATATTAGACAGAAGACTTAACATAATACTTAACATGGGGAACGCAATCAATTAATGGCACTCAGAAACTCCAAATATGTTTTTGAAATATTTTAAAATATTTTTATAGAAATCTGAGAACAAGTTTTCATATGAAGGTGAAGAGAGGCAAAGCTAATTGACAGATATAAAGGTACATAGATGAAGGAAGGAAGGAGGGAGGAAGAAAGGAAAGGAGGGAAACAGGGAGTGGGTAGGAAGTAAGTAACTTAGTCTATATTCCATGGTATTTTTAAAATAATAACATTCCCTTAAGTGCTAGTCTGTGGAGATAGACAGGAATGAAAATCTCTTGCTCTTGGGTTTATACAGTTTTGTGTAACTCTTTCCTTACTCCAAAGGCCAAATAGTCTAAATGTTTTGATTTTCCCACACACTAACTCCATGCTGATGTCCATACATAGGCCTGAGTTCTTACAGGGTTGGCAATGTCTATGTGGGAAGATTCTCCTTCTGAAAGGAGTTTCTTCACAAACAAGTCCCTGCCAAAAATATTAATTATTCCTTATAAAATGGCTATTCCTTGGGATCGTCAGAAATGGTTTTATCTTGTGAATGGTTTATTTATTCTCTTTTAACAGCTAAGTAAGGAATAGAGCACTATAAGGTGAGTTTGAATTCAGAACAGAATGGAGAGTATTTTAAATACCCAGTTGTATTCAGGAGGGTCTAAAATCTTTATCAGGTCCTCAAGAGCTCAGAAAGTAATAACCTTTGAAGAATGCTAGACTTAAAATTTTATTTAAGTTAAAAATACAGGAGGAACTAAGATGGCGGCATAGGTAAACACCTATTGTTCTGCCCCGCGCAACGATTTAAGAACTACACCATAACAACAAAACAAAAATCACCCAGAATCGCCAGAAAGCTGGCTGAGTGAAAACTCCACAAATAAGAATAAAGGTGGGACACTGAGACTCAGAGGAGCGGCAGAAGCGCAGCCTTGAAGACCGAAACAGGTTAGGAGCCGTCCTGGTCACACACATGTGCTGGGGCTGGAGCAGCAACCCCGGTTGGATTTTGGCAATGGGGAGGGCGGAGACGTCCCACTACACGGATTCCCCAGCGCCGGGCGAGGTCCAAAATCCGGGGTACGTGGAGACGTCCCACTGCACAGATTCCCCAGTGCCAGGCGAGGTCCGAGGTCCGGGGGATGCACCCTGGAAGCGGGGCGTGGCAGAGGTCTCCTAGTCTGCGAGAAACCCGGAGGCGGGGAAAAGAAGTTTGGGCGCAAGTGTCGCACAAACCCGCGACTTGCCCCCTGGAAACTTGTCTCCAGGTCCCGGAAATCATCTATTTTACAACCCTGGGCTAGACTTTGGGGGTGCAGACTCATTTGGGGAGAAGCAGAGTTGTCTGGCAAGGGGAAGAGACTAGTGTCTTTCTCTTGGAGGTGTCTGCAGCCATCCCCATCCAACAGAGACCTGCGCATGCGAGCACCGCATAGGACATAGCTGACACTGAGGCTGCCTGTGCAGCTCAGAGACTCCGCCCATCCAACCTGAACACAGTCTCCCTTCACAGTCAATTGGCCTGGAGGTCAAACCCTCCTAGAGCTAACAACAACAAGCTGGGTTTAAACTCAAAAATACTGTACAACCCATAAAGGATTGCAGTAAGAGTACCCATCTCAAATAACTGGGGAGGCTGTGCCACTGACCCTTAGAGGATATCTACCACATAAAGCAGCCACCATGCAGAGATATGGAAAGAAATCAGGGGTGAAAGAAATGGAGGAGAAAAGACGACAAGACATAGAGTTCAAAACCACGGTTATAAGGCTTTTCAAGAGGCTCCTAGAAAAAGCCGATGAACTTAATGAGAATTACGAGCAAATAAACAAGACCAACCAGGAAATGAATGAGACTTACAAGGAAATGAATGAGACCCTCAGGGAAATGAACAAGACCTCTGAGGATATGAACCAGACCCTCACAGATATGAAAAAGGACCAACAAGAAATCAAGCATACACAGACTGAAATAAAAAATATTACACAAAGTCCTAAAAGCAGTCCAGAGGGCCACAAGAACCAAGTCAAAGATTTGAAATACAAAGAAGCAAAATCCACTCGGCTGGAAAAACAAGAAACAAAAAGAATTCAGAAAATTGAAGATAGTGTAAGGGGCCTCTGGGACAACCTCAAGCATGCCAACATCTGAATTATTGGGGTGCCAGAAAAAGAGAGAGAGTAAGTTAATGAAAACCTACTTGAAGAAATAGTGACTGAAAACTTCCCCCACCTGGTGAAAGAAACTGACCTAAAAGCCCAAGAAGTACACAGAACCCCAAAATATAGAAATCTAAAGAGGACCACACCAAGACATATCATAATTAAAATGCCAAGAGCAAAAGATAAAGAGAGAATATTAAAAGCAGCAAGAGAAAAACAGTTGGTTACCTACAGGGGAGCACCCATACGATTGTCAGTGGATTTCTCCACAGAAATGATGCAGGCCAGACGGGAGTGGCAAGAAATATTCAAAATAATGAAGAGCAAGAATCTACAACCAAGATCACTCTATCCAGCAAAGCTATCATTCAGAATTGAAGATCAGATAAAGTGCTTCGTAGATAAGAAAAAGCTAAAGGAGTTCATCACCACCAAACCAGTATTATATGAAATGCTGAAAGATATCCTTTAAGAAGAGGAAGAAGAAAAAGGTAAAAATATAAATTATGAACAACAAATACACATCTATCAACAAATGAACATAAAAATCAAGTGAATTGATAGGCTGATGAACAGGATAAACTGGTGAATATAACAGAAACATGGACATAGAGAGGGAATGGACTGACAATTCTTGGGGAGAAAAGGGTTGTGGGAAGTACAGCAAGAGACTGGACAAAAATCTTGCAACAATGGGAGAGGACATTGGGGAGGGGGAGGTGAGGATGGAGGGTGGGATAGATACAAGGTGGAGGGGAGATATAGGAGGATAAAAAAGGGGCAACAATGTAATTAATAAACTGAACAATAAAGATTAAAAAAAGTTAAAAATACAAAGTGAAATTATCATTTCTACAAATTATTTAACTATCCCATCTAATAAAAGAGTAATATGCAAATTGATCGTACCTTGGCTACACCCAATAAACCATGCCCACAAACCATGCCCACCAGCCAATCAGGAGTGATATGCAAATTAACACCCAACCAAGATGGCTGCTGCCCATGGTAGGGCCATTTGCAAGGTTCCCAAGGCAGGTTTCCTTGGGGCGGGCTTGGGCCGGGGCTGGGGTGGGGCCAGCCAGCGATAGCTGGATCGCAGTGCGATCACTGGCCGGGGGCCCCTGGCCGAGGTCCCCTGCCCAATCACGAAAGCCTCAGGCAGAGGCTTTTGAACTTGGGCAGGCTGGGGGGGAAAGGAGGAGCTGTCAGTAGGACATACCCTGAGGGCTCCCAGTATGTGAGAGGGGGCAGGTTGGGGTGGTGCACCTCCCACCCCCAGTGCACAAATTTCGTGTACCAGGCCCCTAGTCTATATATAAAACCCTAATATGCAAATAGACAAAATGGTGGAACAACTGAACAACCAGTCGCTATGATGTGCACTGACCACCAGCAGGCGTGCGTGGAATATGGTAGGCATTGGCAGCAAGTGGTGGAATGCAGAACATGGCAGGCATCAGCCATGGCAGGATGGTGGAGCAGGTGAGCAGGGGTGCAAGACCAAGGTGAGACACTGGTCACTGTCAGGGGCAAGCCTCTGGTGGTGACTAAAAATTCTTTGCTCCCATGCACCATGGTCCCGCCTGGTGCTCCCACCCACTGCTGGTACTGGAGCCACCACTGGCACCTCCTTCTGGTGCCCAATGCTGTCCCCAATTGCTTGATACCATCAGTGGGTGCTAGCAATGGCTGCCAGATATGATCGCTTCATGCCATCAGTGGGTGCAAGTGAGGCCATTGCCATCAGCATGTGAGAGTGACGGTAGCAGGGGTAGTGGGAACAGGGCTTCCAGCAGAGAGGGAATCTGGGGTCATAGTGGGAGGGACCAGGCTGGGACGTGGAGGATGGGCTGAGATCTGCCCCTGTGCCCACCGCAGCCTCGCAGTTCACAGTTCTTTTCAAGGTGTACGAATTTGTGCACTGAGCCCCTAGTCCTATCTAATAAAAGAGTAATATGCAGATTGACCATCATTCCAACAAACAAGATGGCTGTTCCCATGTGGTCAGAGATCCTGCCCCCTTGGGCGGGGGGGGGGGGGAATCACAAGATGGCCAGCATAGGAGGGCCACTGGGAGGTCCCAGGCCTGCATGGGAGGGCAATTGTGGGTGATCAGGCCAGCAGGGGAGGGCAGTTGGGAGGGACCAGGCCTGCAGGGAGGGCAGTTGGGGGTGATCTAACTGCATGGGAGGGCAGTTAGAGGTGACAAGGCTGGCAGAGGAGGGAAGTTGGGGGCAAACAGGCTGGTAGGGGAGCAGTTAGATATCAATTAGGCTGGCAGGGTAGTGGTTAGGGGGTGATCAGGCTGGCAGGCAGAAGCTGTTAAGGGGCAATCAGGAAGGCAGGCAGGCGAACAGTTTGGAGCCAGCAGTCCTGGATTGTGAGAAGGATGTTTGCCTGTTTAGGCTCGATCCTACTGGGATCGGGCCTTCAAGGGCAGTCAGAGATCCCTCGAGGGGTCCCAAATTGGAGAGGTGCAGGCTGGGCTGAGGGAAACTCCCTGTGCACGAATTTTGTGCACTGGGCCTCTAGTATATGTATAAAAGCCTAAGCAACCAGACAACAGAATGACCTGTCAACCGATTGCTATGATGTTCATTCACCACCAGGGGCAGACTCTCAATGCAGGAGCTGCCCCCTGGTGGTCAGTGCACTCCCATAGTGGGAGCACCGCTCAGCTGACTGACAGTTACCAGACAGCAGGCTCATGACTGGCGAGTGCAGCTGCAGTGGCATGAACCTCTCCTGCCTCCACAACAGTGCTACCAAGCCACAGTGGAGGCAGGCGCAATGGGCCGGGATGTGCAGGAGAATCACAGTGCCTGGCCCGGCTCGGGCTCCTCCCCAGCAGCCTGCCACTTTGCACACTACTACATCCCCTGAAGGGGTCCCAGATTGCGAGAGGGCACAGGCCAGGCTGAGGAACCCCACCAGGCCTCTAGTATTTTATAAACAGAGCAGAAACAAACAAACAAACAAAAACACACACATATATTTTGAAGTTATTATTTCTTGCTCTATAAATCTTATAGAGCAAGAAATAATAACTTCAAAATATTTTCTGTTTTCAATGGCTAAAAATAACTTCTTAGAAAAAAAGCCCAAATTCAGGACTAGAGATCAGCACATACAGAAGCATGACGCACATAGATCACATTAAAGTCCCATCTGATAAAGCAAGAGGAATCATTTGCATTCATATTTACACTTTACACACAGAAAAATTCTTACATGTACCGTTCAGAGCCTTAGATTTCTTCCTATCTATCAGTTGGATTACTAGTCTTTCTCATCTGTATCTACTCTCCCCTTCTAGTACCTCGGTAGAAGCACAACATTTTGTATAAGGTGTATCTTAGGCATTTTCCCCCCTCCAAGCTCTTGCTGATCATGGAACTAACCTTGTATCTCATATCCGGGTCATAACACTTGTTAACACTCGTGCTTTGAATATTGAAAGTCCCTGATTTATTGTCATTGTTCTGCCTGGCTCTTTACTGTCTTAATAATGATTGCAATGTGCATTATGTATCTATTGTTTCAAAACAAATTAAAACTTAGTGACTTAAAACACCAATAAACATTTATTTCTTCTTACAATTTCTGTGTCAGGAATTTGGTTGCTGCTTGGCTGGGCAGCAGTTTTGGCTCAGGATCTTGAATAATGTTGCAGTCAAGCTGTCTGCCAGGGCTGCAGCCAGCTGAATGAAGGCTTGATGAGGGTTAGAGGACCTGCTTCCAAGAAGGCTCTTGCACCTGCCTGGTAAATTGGTGCTGATTTTTGGCAGCAAGCCTGAGTTTCTCTCCACATGTATCTTTCCCTACAACTGCTTGAGCGTCCCTACTACATCGTGGGGCTTCCTTTAGCACAAGCATTCCGACAGAGCAAAGCAGAAGCTACAGGGCCCTTTATGAATTTACATAGGAAGTCACATTCTCATTGTTGCCATCCTCTGTTTGTCACACGGAGCAGCCCTGATTCAGAGTGGGAGGAGAATATGCAAGGAGATGAATACCAGGAGGTGAGGATCCTTCGGAACTCTCTTGGAGGCGGCCTACCACACAATGTAAGAGTATTTTCTGTTGTCCAATATGAAACACTGCTTTTGCCTCCTGAACTAGTGTTTCTATTTTCTAATAACTTTAGAGGGACCTGTATCTAATTTGTTGACCTTAGTGATTTATTATAATGCAGGTTTCTGGCCACCCTTAGTCTTTACCATCCAGCTGAACAAGAGCCTAGAAAGGCAAGTCCAACAAGAAATATATTCTCAGTTAGGTCATCCAGGCGTTGGTAACCAGTGTTGACTCTCAGTGAATCATTAATTTGTGAACTTAGGGTATCCTTTTCCCTTTTCAAGCTTAATAACATTACACTGGTTAGTGTAAACCTTTTCAGAGTTAGTAGGTGTTTTATCCAATTTCCCGCTTTTGGATAAAAGATGTAAAGACATTGGAGAAAGAATATTAACTGCATTTAAATGTGCATTGTCTGTTTAATCATAATAATGGAACTTTTTGTTTTCCAAACTGTACTTCTGTACTGCTTTTCTTATTTATTTGGGTTATACATTGTGACTTCTTACCCCGGATTTACAGTATATGAGGACAAGTCTTACCAGTAGGTGGTTATAGTTTGATTTTGTTAAAAGGTTTTTTTGGAATTATTATTGATTCAAGTATGAGTTTTCCTTGATAAAAAGACATTTTACCTAATGTTGGAATGGTTCGGGGCACATTGCTCTATAAGCCAATGTAGTTACAGAAGAATATGGTAAAAGATAATTCTATAACTGGTTTAACCAGACAGTGTCATGATTAATGACATAATTCTATAAGCACAAATATTTATACAAATAATGTGGAAATTCATGCAGTAATTTTTAGGACAGCACATTGTTCTTTTAATTTTCTTAAAAACAAAATTATAATGAAAGGTAGGTTATGTAAATAAAGAATGTTGGATTTAGATTTTTAGATTTATTGAGCAGATATTAAATTTCAAAACCAATGACCTAAAGGTGTTCTAAATTTATATAAATGCATAATAGTATAAATTAATTGATTCTTATAATTAATTTTATTTTAATATCAATTAAAATCTATTAATTCTCATTACAACATAGCAAAATAAATTTCTTTAAAAGTACATCTCTGCTGTAAAGTTGAAATTCTTAGAAGATATTATTAAACTATATATCAGTGATTCAGTAAAACTCATAGGAGATAGAATTTCCCATTAAAAATTTTCCAAACAGCAAATTTGGCAAGCTATGTGAGTCTACTTTCAGTAATATCTATAAAGTACTCTTAAAGCTCATAGAATTAAAAACTGAAAATGCTGGGAGAAGAGAACTGAAATACTTTCCCCTTCCCTTCCTCTAAGCTTCCAGTCTCCGTCCAGCTGGTAGCAATAGGAAGGGATAAACAACAACAAAAATCATATGACGAGGTGGATGATAAGAAGTCAAGAAAAAGAAGGCCAGAGGCCCACTTGGAGCAATTAGAACCTACTTGGAGGTTTTGCTATAGACTGAATGTTTATGTCCCCTTAAAATTCCTATGTTGAAGCACTAATCCAAATGTAATGGAACTTGGAGGTAGGTTTTGGGGAGGTAATTATTAAATGAGGTCATGAGAGTGAAGCCCCATGATGGGATCAGTGCTCTTATGAGAACAACATAAACTGATGAACAAAAACAGACCCAGAGACATAACAAACATCAAACGGGCTGTCAAATCTCAGAGGGAAGTCAGGGGAGTGTGGACAGGGTGCGGGGGAGGGGGAGATCAACCAATGAACTCATATGTGTATATGCATAACCCATAGACACAGACAATAGGGTGGTGAATGTTTGGGGGGGAAGAGGTGGGAGAGTGGGAATGGGGGAAAAGGAACATATGTAATACTTTCAACAATAAAGATTTTTGAAGGGAAAAAAAAAGAACAGAAGGCAAGAGCCCCCTCTCTCTCCACCATGTGAGGACACAGTAAGAAGGTGTCTGTCTGCATACCAGAAAGAGAGCTCTCTCTAGACAAATCTGCTGGCATATGATCTTGGACTTCCCAGCCTTTGGAACTGTGAGAAATAAATGTCCATTGGTTAAGCTACCCAGTTTATGGTATTCTGCTATAGCAGCCCAAGCTGACAAATATAGGCAGGTACCTCAGGGAAAAATATTCTCAAAAGTAGCTCTGTTTTGTATGATGTCTTGTTAATTCCAAGACAATCTCTATTCTTTTCTCTTGAAGAAGAAATCAATCTCCACAATAGTCAAAATTACATAGTTATGTATGTAGTTACAAGCTCAGCAAGCTGATAAAACCCTCATATTTTACTTTCCCTGGACAAAACTACTGTGGTCAATTTTAATACACACTGCACCACTCTTTTGATATATATACTAGAGGCCCAGTGCACAAAAGATCTTGCATGGATAGGATCCCTAGGCCTGGTTGGTGATCAGGGCTGGCCAGGGCCTTCATTCCACGCCGCCCCCTGATGGTTAACCCACATCATAGTGAGTGGTAGAACTCCTGAGGGGACATATTAGCTTTTTATTATATAGGATTTTTAAAATTGATTTCAGAGAGGAAGGGATGGGGAGAGAGAGAAACATCAATGAGCCTGACAGCATGGCTCAGTGGTTAAGTTGACCTATGAACCAGGAGGTCACTGTTCAAATATCTCCTTCTCCCTTCCTCTCTGAAATCAATAAAAATATTGTTTTAAAAAACAAACATTGGTGATGAGAGAGAATCATTGATAGGCTGCCTCCTGCACGCCTCACACTAGGGATTTAGCTTGGAACCTGGGCATGTGGCCTGACCTGAATCAAACCATCAAGTGATATGTCACTGTGCTTTTAATTTGCGTCTCTCTGATTAGTGAATCATATGTCTCTTGGTCATCTATATGTCCTCTTTGGAAAAGTATCCATTCCAGTCCTTTGGCCATTTTAAATTAGATTATTTGTCTTGCTTTTGTTGAGTTGTACAACTTCTTTATATATTTTGGAAATTAATCCCTAATCAGATGTATCATTGGAAAATATATTCTCTCATCCAGTGGGTTCCATTTTCATTTTGAGGATGGTTTCTTTTGCTGTGCAGAAGATTTTTAGTTTGATGTAGTCCCAGTTGTTTGTTTGTTTCTTGCCTTGTTTCTCTTTCTATGGAAGATGTATCTGTGAACATTATGCTGAGTGTGATGTTACAAAAGTTATTGCCTATGTTTTCTTCTAGGATTTTTATGGTTTCATGCCTTACATTTAAGTCTTATCCATTTTGAGTTTATTCTTATGCACGATGTAAGTTGGAGGTCTCATTTCATTTTTTTGCATGTACCTGTTCAATTTTCCCAACACCATTTATTGAAGAGACTGTCTTGACTTCATTGTATGCAGTTGCCTGCTTTGTCCAATATTAATTGACCATAATGGCATGGGTTGATCTCTGGGTTTTCTGTTCTGCTCTATTGTTCTATATGCTTGCGCTTGTGCCAGTACCAGGCTGTTCTGAATACAATGGCTTTGTAGTATCCTATCTAATAAAAGAAAAATATGCAAATTAACCATCACTCTGCCACACCACCAGCCAATCAGGAGCGAGTATGCAAATTAACCCCAACCAAGATGGCTGTGGCCACAGAGCAGGAGAGCGGTTTGGGTTTCCCTGGTGATGGAGGAAACCAAGCTTTCCACACACCCTGGAGGGTCTAGGACTCCACTCAATGCTACTTCAATAATAGAAGATAAATAAATCCCAACAAAAATGACAGCAGCTATGGAGCTGGAGAGAGCAGGAGGCTAGGGTTGCCCATGGCAATGGAGGAAGCAAAGCTTCTGCAGCCTTGGCCTGTCTTAGCCTTTGTTTCAGGCTACAAAGTTTCAATTGTAGAAGAAAAATAAATCCCAGATACCAGGGCCTCTGCTTGGGTCGCTGGAGGGTGTGGCCTACTGGCAAACCACCACAGACCCCTCGTGTAGGCCATCCCACACCCCAAGGGAACCTCCACCCTGATCTGGACACCCTTCAGGGCAAACCAGCTGGTCCCAACCTATGCACCAGGCCTCTATTCTATCTAATGAAAGAGTAATATGCAAACTGACCATCACACCAACACACAAGATGGATGCTCCCATGTGGTCAAAGATCCTGCCCCCATGTGGACAAAAGATGGCCACCACAAGATGGCCAGCAAGAGAGGGCAGTTGGGAGGGACTAGGCCTACAAGGGAGGGCAGTTGGGGGTGATCAAGCCTGCAGGGGAGGGCAGTTATGGGTGACCAGGCCTGCAGGGAGGGCAGTTAGGGGCAAACAGGCTGGCAGGGGAGCAGTTAAACATCAATCAGGCTGGCAGAGGAGTGGTTGGGGAGTGATCAGGCTGGCAGGCAGAAATGATTAGGGGCAATCAGGAAGGAAGGCAGGTGAGCAGTTGGGAGCCAGCAGTCCTGGATTGTGACAGGGCAGTCAGACATCCCTCGAGGGGTCCCAGATTGGAGAGGGCTCAGGCTGGGCTGAGGCACACCCCACCACTGTGCACAAATTTTGTGCACCGGGCCTCGAGTAGTTTGATAACCATTATGGTGATCTCTCTAGCCTGTTCTTTTTCAAGATTACTACGGCTATTGTGGTCTTTTTTGGTTCCATGTAAATTTTGGGAATATTTGTTCTTGATCTGTGAAATATATTGTTGGTATTTTAATAGGCATTGTGTGGAATCTATAGATTACTTTGGATAAGTATGGATATTTTAATGATGTTAATTCTTCCAATTCATTAGCATGGTATATGCATCCACTTGCTTGTATCTACATCAATTTCTTTTTCAGTGTCTTAGTTTTCAGAGTACAGGTCTTTTACCTCCTCTGTTAAGTTTAATTCTAAGTATCTTAATTTTTTTGTTGCAATGGTAAATGGTATTGTGTGTTTTTGTTGTTGTTGTTTTTATTTCTAAGAGCTGATTATTGGTGTATAAAAATGCCATCAATTTCAGGATGCTGATTTGTAGACTGCTACTTTCCCACATTGATTTACTAAATTTAGTAGTGTTTGGTTGAATCTTTACGGTTTTCTATGTATAATATCATGTCGTCTTTGAAAAAGTACAGTTTTGCTTCCTCTTTTCCAATTTGGATACCTTTGTTATTTTTCTTCTTGTCTGATTGTTGTGGCTAGGGCTTCCAGTATTTTTTATTTTTAATATATTTTTATTGATTTTTTACAGAGCAGAAGGGAGAGCGATAGAAAGTCAGAAACATTGATGAGAGAGAAACATCGACCAGCTGCCTCTTGCACGCCCCCTATTGGGGATGTGCCCGCAGCTAAGGTACATGCCCTTGGCCGGAATTGAACCTGGGACCTTTCAGTCCGCAGTCCAATGCTCTATCCACTGAGCCAAACTGGTTTCGGCAGGGCTTCTAGTATTATATTGAATAAGAATGGTGAAAGTGGACAACCCTGTTTTGTTCCTATTCTTAGGAAAATAATTTTAGTTTTTGGCTGTTGAGTATGATGTTGGCTGTAGGTTTTCATATATGATCTTATTTATGTTGAAGAATGGTCCCCCTATTCCTACTTTGCTGAGAGTTTTATTCAAAGTTGGTGATAGATTTTGTCAAATGCTTATTCTGCAGCTATTCATATGATCATGTGATTTTTGTTTATGAGATGTATCATGTTTATTGATTTGGAAATATTGTAACAACCTTGCATCCCCAGAATAAATACAAGATGGTCATAGTGTATGACCTTTTTAATATATTGCTGGGTCTGATTTGCTAATATGTTGTTGAGGATTTTGGCATCTAAGTTCATTAGGGATATTAGCCTATAGTTCTCATTCTTTGTAGTGTCTTTATCTGTGTTTGAAATTAGGATAATATAGGCTTTGTTAAAAAGTGTTTGGAAGTCTTCTCTCCCCTTGAATTTTTTGGAATAGTTTGAAAATAAGTGATAGTTCTTCTTTGAATGCTTGGTAAAACTTGCCTTTAAGTCCCTCTTGTCCAAGACTTTCGGCTGAGAATTTTTTAAAATTATTGCTTCAATTTCATTAGTTGTTATCTAACTATTCCAGGTTTCTGATTACTATTGATTTAGTCTTGGAAGATTGTGTTTATGGAATTCATCCATTTCATCCAGGTGTCCACTGGTTGCTTTGCTTCTTTCGTTTCTGATTTTGTTTATTTATGTCCTTTCTCTTTGTTTCTTTATGAGCCTGGCTAAAGGTTCATCAATCTTGTTATCTTTTTGAAGAAACAGCTGTTGGTTTCATTGATATTTTGTGTGTGTGTGTGTGTTCGTGTGTCTGTCATTTATTTTCACTCTGATCTTTATTATTTCCTTCCTTTTTTTTCTTTTTGGCTTTTCTTATTGTTCTCTTTCTAATTCTTTTTTGTAATATTATATAATTTATTTGAGGTTTTTATTGTTTCTTGAGTAGGCCTCTAGTGCTATGAATTTCCCTCTCAGACTGCTTTCACTCTGTTCTATAGATTTTTGCATTGTTGTGTGTTTCTTTTTATTTTTTTCCCAGGAAGTTTTTTATTTTTTCCTTGGATTTTCCCCACTAATTGTTTAATAAAATGCTACCTAATCTCCATGTGTTTGAATATTTTTGACTGTTTTTATTTATTTCAGAGAGGACGATAAAGGGAGAGCAGTACGGAAACATCAATGATGAAAGAGAATCTTTGATTGGCTGCCTCCTGCATGCCCCCCCCCCCCAATGGGGATCGAATCTGCAACCCAGTCATGTGCCATTGACTGGAATTGAAAGAACCTAGGACCCTACAGTTCACAGATGCTCTATCCACTGATCAAAACCAGCTAGAGCAAGGGTGGTTTTGTTGTTGTTGTTTTGTAGTTTATGTCTAGTTTCATACCATTACGATCTGAGAAGATGCTTGATACAATTTCAGTCTTCTTCAATGATTAAAGACTTGTTTTGCATCCTAACAATGTGTTCTATCTTTGAGAATGTTCCATGTGCACTTGAGAAGAATGTATATTCTGCAGCTTTGGGATAAAATGTTTTATAAATACCAATTCAGTCCATCTGATTTAGTGTGTTATTAAAGGTCCCTGTTTCCTTATTGATTTTTTTTGTCTGGAAGATTTATTCAGTGATGTCAGTGAGATATTAAGTCCCCTCTATGACTATATTGCTGTTGGTCTTTCTCTTAAAGTCTTCTAGGAGTTTTTTTTATTATATTTAGGTGCTGCTATATTAGGTTCATGTATGTTTACCAGGATTATAACCTTTGGTGGAAGGATCCTTTAAAGGAACCTATATGGATAATAAAATATATGCTTATCACTTAAGAAATCTATGAGTTTTAGGACTTCTGTGTCAGGAACAAGGACGAAATATATATTTTGGTATACCATATCTACTCATTTTATGTCTTTCTTATTAGACACCATAAAAAGTTTAAGGCATCCTTAGGAATTAATTTAAAAGAGATCTGTTTCATTTATTGAAACAATTAATGACAGAGGATGAAAAACTCTTAAGTAGAATGTCAACTATTAAATGTTAAAGGAACAATGAAGTTTGAAAGTAACCATTGGGCAACAATCATTTATCATTTCAGGAAAGGATTATCAAAGGACACCAGAACAAGTGTAATGAGAAATAAGATGTTTAGGTAGTCTCAAAGTATCTTCCCCAAAATACTTATTGGTTAAAAGAGAAATATAGATATGTGGGAGAATCAAGATGGTGGCATAGGTAAAACACCTATCTTGCCGTCATGCTCAGCAATTTTAACACTACAACTTAACGAAAGAACAAACACCTTCCAGAATCACCAGAAAGCTGACCGAGTGAAAATTCCACAAATAAAAGTGAAGATAAGACACTGTGACTCGGAGGAGCGGCGGCGGACAGCTTGAAAGATTTGCGCGGAGAGAGGTTTGGAGCGCGCGCCAGCAGAGAGGGTGGGCGGCTGAAAACCGGCCAGTTTTCTCGAACAGGGAGACAAAAAGGTCCCACTGGACTGATTCTCCAGCTCTGGGCGAAGTCCAGGGAACCAACCCACTATCATACGGGGTGAAAACTGGACAGTGGGAGGGCACGCCGAAGCTCGGGTGCTGCAGGGTCTGCCGGCTTGTGAAGAAGGCAGCTTGCTCGAACAGCTCAGCTTCATGACCACACAGAGAGCGCTCTACGACTTGCTCTCTCATTCGGAAAACCGTCAGACTGCTTTGTTTTATGACCCTGGGTGAGACATTGGGTGTGCAGACTCATTTGGGGAGAGTATGAATTCCCCTGCAGCTGGTGGAGCTCGGCAGCGGCTCTCTCTCAGAGGTGCTGGCAGCCATTGCCCCTGGAACAGAGTCCCTGGGGCTACATAGGGCGGAGCTGACGCTGTCTGCTTGGCCCAGAGACTCCGCCCATCCAACCTGAGCACAGCTGAACTTCACAGACAATTGGCCTGGAGGTCAACCCCTCCAAGTGCTAACAACGATTAACCTGAGCTTAACTTCAGCAAGACTGTGTAACCCATATCCACCTCAGGTAACTGGGGAGGCTGAGCCACTGTCCCTAGTAGGAAGTCTACCACAAAAAGCTAATTGACCAACTCAGGGAAGCAGCCACCATGCAGCGACATGGAGAGAAATCAGATGTGAAAGAAATGGAGGAAAAAAAACGACTGGACATGGAATTCAAAACCATGGTTATAGGGCTTCTCAAGAGGCTCCAAGAAAAGGTTGAGGCCTATAAGGAAATAAGCGAGACCACAAAGGAAATGATCAAGACCAACGTGCAAATGAATGAGTCCTACAAGGAAATGAAGGAGACCTTCAAGGATATAAAGGAGACTCTCAAGGATATGAAAAAGGACCAACCAGAAATTAAGCATACACTAACTGAAATAAAAAATATTATACAAAGACCTAAATGTGCTCTGGAGCACCCCAAGAACCAAGTTAAAGATTTGAAATACAAAGAGGGAAAATGCACTCAGCTGAAAAAGCAAGAAACGTAAAGAATCCAAAAAATTGAAGATAGTGTAAGGGGCCTCTGGGACAACCTCAAGCATACCAACATCCGAATTATAGGGGTGACAGAAAAAGCGAGAGGCCAAGACAATAAAAACCTATTTGAAGAAATAGTGACTGAAAACTTCCCATACCTGATGAAAGAAATTGACTTAGGAGTCCAAGAAGCGCACCGAACCCCAATATATAGGAACCCTAAGAGGACCACACCGAGGCACATCATAATTAAAATGCCAAGAGCAAAAGACAAAGAGAGAATATTAAAAGCAGCAAGAGAGAAACAGTTGGTTACCTACAGGGGAGCACCCATATAATTGTCAGTGGATTTCTCAACAGAAACGATGCAGGCCAGACGGGAGTGGCAAGAAATATTCAAAGTGATGAACAGCAAGAATCTACAACCAAGATTACTCTATCCAGCAAAGCTATCATTCAGAATTGAAGGCCAGATAAAGTGCTTCGCAGATAAGAAAAAGCTAAAGGAGTTCATCACCACCAAACCAATATTATATGAAATGCTGAAAGATATTCTTTAAGAAGAGGAAGAAGAAAAAGGTAAAAGTGTAAATTAGGAACAACAAACACACATCTATCAACAAATGAATCTAAAAATCAAGTGAATTAATAAGCTGATGAACAGGATAAACTGGTGAATGTAACAGAATCACGGACATAGAGAGGGAATGGACTGATAACTCTTGGGGAGAAAGGGGGTGTGGGAAGTGCAGCAAGAGACTGGACAAAAATCATGCAACTATGGGAGAGGACAGTGGAGGGGGGTGAGGGTGTAGGGTGGGATGGGTACCAGGTGGAGGGGAACTATAGGGGCGGGGGAAAAAGGGAACAATGTAATTAATAAACTGAACAATAAAGAGAAAAAAAATAAAAGAGAAATATAGTAATTTTACAATAAAGAAATCTGGGAGAAACTGCCTAAATACAAATGATTAATAACAAAAATGGGAGAAAACAATATCAAATTATCTGAAACGGTACTTTGGAAGAACCCAACATTACTTCTATCACATTCTTGTCAAATATGTTGAACCTGAATCTGGTCATGGAAGAACATTAGATAAGCCCAAATTAAAGATACTCCCTTAAATAACTAACCAATAGTTTTAAAAATTTTTCAAACACATAAAGAAAAAAATGGCAGTGGAACTGTTTCATATTAAAAGAAACTAAGACATGATAACTAATTATTTACATGTACAGTATGTGATTATTTTTTATAAAGAACATTTAAATATATATAAAAATATATATATATTTATATATATTTATATATATATATTTCTTTATTGATTTCAGAGAGGAAGGCAGAAGGAGAGAGAGTTGAAATATCAATGATGAGAGAGAATCATCCATCGGCCTCCTCCTGCATACCCTCCATGGGGATTGAGCCAGCAACTCAGGCATGTGCCCTTGGCTGGAATTGAACCTGGGACCTTCAATCAGCAGGCTGACGCTCTATCCACCAAGCCAGCTAGGGCAGCATATGATCTTTGATTGCATTATGTACTGTTTTGTTTTATTTTTAAATTGGTTTTTCTTTAAAGACATTATTGAGACAATGGACAAATGAAAAAGATTTTTAGATAAGGGTACTGAATCACTGTTAATTTTCCAATTTTCGTAATTGTGCCATAGACATGTAGGAGTGATCTCTTTTTTCCTCCGGAAACAAATAACGTGCTTAGGTATTTGGGGCAGACCCTGGCTTCATGTCTGTAACTACTCTTAAATTGATACATATTTATATCCAATATTGACAACTGGAGAGCCTCAGTGAAAGATAAATTTGAAAGTATTTCAAAGTATAAAGCTATATACAGAACTCTGGCTGTCCTACTTTCATTCTGTTGTCTTACCGGAACCTCTTATAAGGCCCTGGAAAGAGCTGGAGTGATGATATATGTGGTGTGTCATAGTGGGAGCTCGGTAACTTAAAATAAGAGACTTTGTTGTCTCGTCCTCTAGAGGCCAGAAGTCTGAAATCAAGGTGCAGGCAGGGCTGCACTCCCTCTGGAGCCTCTAGGGGAGAACATCTCCTTGGTGCCTTCAGCTTGTGGTGGCTGTCAGCACTGTTCATGGCTGCATCACTACAGTCTCTGCCTCTGCCTTCACATGGTCTTCCCTGTGTGTGTGTCTTCCCTTCTCAGTACTCATCATTTGATCTAGGCTCCCTCTGAGCAATCCAGAATGATCCCATCTCAAGATCCTTCATCACATCTACAAGACTCTTTTCCCCAAATAAGGGCATATTCACACGTTTGTGGGTTATGATATGGATATATTGTCTGGGGAGCACCATTCAATCTATTACATACTAGTATGGTTATATTTTTAATTTTCATAAAAGATATTTTTAAATGCACTTGACTAAGACATATCTCTTTACACTTCATTGTTGTCTTTGTTACATTTTTCCTTGTGTTAAAGGCTTTGAAATAGTAAGCAGTTTGGGGAAACAATAGGAATTTGAGTTGAATATACATTTGGTGTGAATTTAGAATGATATATTTATGTGTTTGAGGTCACTTGTAAATGCAGTTAATTTATTGCTAACACCAGGTGTAGGGAAGGTTTCCTGGAATTCCTTTTTTGCCCACTATATTAGCATTCACATAATCCCAGGATACTAAGGTGCAAGGTTATATCTACAGCAAGCAGCACTGGGAGTACCTGGATTTATAAAGGAGTGTAGGTGGGGCTTAAAGGTATAAGACAAGAAGTTAATATATGAAAACTTCTTCCAGTCATTCTGTGTATAACATTATGAGTAAATGATTCATTTTTTATTAATGCCTTGTCAGAAAATGAAGTTTCTCTTACTAGAAATATACTTGGCAATATAACTATATAGTATTACAAATAATGTATATTTCTTCAATATGGAAATTGAATAAAAATGTATGTTTCAAATTCTTAGGTTCAAATTTTAGTAAGACTATTAGCAATTAGTGTCATACACTTTATGCTTTTCAGCATACTAGATTGTATCTTAGCATATCTGCTGTATCAGGAACTGAAGAAGTCTGGCTGGAGCAAAATATCTAGTGACTCAGTGAAATGACCTGAAGTAATAAGTAGTTCCAATGACAAAAGCTTATATCCATCAATGTGTGTGGTATTAGAGTGATTTAATTATACAATTATATAGGTCAATATAATTTAGTGGCTATTTAAAAACAAACATTTTCTTACTTTCAGATTAATTGTGGGGTCGTTTTGTGTTTTTTTTTTTTTTTTTTTTTTTTGCAGAATTATATCCCATCAAAATTCAAACATAGTTGTCAGGAAGTTTCCAAGTTGAAACAAAAAAATAAATAAATAAAACCTGAAACAAAAAACAATAGAAGTTTTTAAATGCTAAAAATAGTACCTCACAGCAAAATATCACAAAGATAAGGAAAATAATAAGGATATCAGAGAAAATAAGGAGAATGAATATGCAACAACATTGAAAAAGAAAATGATGAGAATCAGTAAATTTTTAAATAGAAACCTTAAAAATAGATTTGAGGAATAATGAACAAAAACACAATTTATATGAACATCAGTGACAAACTGGTTAATAGTATGGTCAACATAAAGTTTTATGCATACTAGGAACTGTACATAAAAATGATCTTCATTTGATATCATGCAGTCAGATTTTTACAAAAATCCTAAATGTTTACATGACATTAGCAAAGTGAAGTTGCAAGATATCTGTCAATAGTACTACTATGAAAAACAAATTTTGATCAACCATTTGTGAAGAGGCTGAATTATCTTCTTTTCTATTGAAATAATATCATAAAATTATCATCATATGAAAAGTCAATCAAAAGCATTACCCAAAATATATTAAAAAAAAACAATTCAGACCTGGGTCAGACTAATCAATAAAAAATATTAGCATGGAGAATCAAGATGGCAGGGTTGGTAAATGCCACACTCACCACCTCCCACAGCCACATCAAAATTACAACTAAAATATAAAACAATGACCATTCATACCTGCCTTAATCTGGCTGAATGGAAATCCTAGAATTAGAGAAATAAAGAAGAAAGCACATGGAGGCTGGTAGGAGGGGTGGAGGCACAGAACAGGCTGGTCTGACATGTGGTGGTTTTTTTTTGTTCATTTGTTTTTAATTGGGAGGTATAGGTAAGCCTCAGAGGCCTCCCATGAGAAGGAAGAGGTCTTAGCCCCACACCAGACCCTCAGCCCAGGCTTCCAGTGATGGGAAGAGAAGTCTCCAGTACTTTGGCCTATAAAAACCAGCAGAGATGGTGGCTGAGTAACACGGACTTTGTTGGGGACCCAGACTATCAGCTGATGTCTCAAGGGAAACTTTACAAACCAGAAGGGAATGACAAGAAATATGCTAAGTGATGACTAGCAAGGACCTACAACCAAGATTACTCCACCCAGCAAAGCTATCATTTAGAATTAAAGGTCTGATAAAGAGCTTCATAGATAAGAAAACCCTGTCGTTTACTAAGTGGTGTATGCCTCTTACTCTTAAACTGCACCCCAGAATCATCCTGCCCCACCACCTTCAAATTAATATGATCATTGTTCTCAGTCTTGACTCCTTCCTTGGGCTTTTCGTCAGCCATGGTGAGCACCTGAGTCTCCTCAGCTGCTGCTTCACAAAAGAGGCACCGGGTCTGCACCAAACAAGCACACAGGCAGCACCAGGAGTGGCAGAAGCCAGCAGCCATTTCTGTTGGGTTTTATTTATCTTCTATAATTGAAACTTTGTAGCATTGAGTGGAGACCTGAGCTGGCAAGGGCAGGTGGAAAGCTTGGCTTCCTCCATCGCCGGGGAAACCCAAGCTTCCCTCCTGCTCTCTATGGCTGGCAGCCATCTTGGTTGAGTTTATTTTTATATTCACTCTTGATTGGCTGATAGGCGTGGCTGGTGGGCATGGCTTGTGGGTGTAGCAGAGGTATCGTCAATTTGCATATTACTCTTTTATTTGATAGGATTTGGAAGGGTATTCTTTAAGAAGAAGAAGAAGAAGAAAATAGATTTTAAAAAATTAACAATAAAATTGCAATAAATACATATCTACCAACAATTGAATCTAAAAAAGAAAATGAATTTAATGAATAAAATAAACTAATGAATAAAATAGAACCAGAGGCATGGAAACATGGCACAGACAAATCTCAGAGGGAAGGGAGGAAAGGGGTAGAGATTAACCAAAGAATATATGTATGTATGGTTTACCTATGGACACACAAAATTGGATGGTAAAAGCTGGGGATGGAGCAGGACCTGGGTAGAGGGCAAAAGGGGAGCATCTGTAATATTCTCAACAATAAAGGTTAAAAAAATATTAGACCATCTTTTTGGATTTTATATGTGCTTTTTGTCATTTTAAAAAATGTAAACTTTGGGTTTTTCATTTTGAAGAAATATTGATTTTTGTATTGAATCTTATATTATTTTCCTTACAGGGGGCCTCAAAACTGTACATGTCTTGGTGTCACTCCACTAGGTAAAGAGTTATTTTTGGATAATATAATTCTGCTTCCATAAAGTTATCTTTATTTTATTGATGCAGGACTTATTCTTGAAAAAGAGCACCCTAACACTATAATTCAAAAAGACCTAGTTTGTAAAATAAAAATGGTGTTCAGAAATATCAAGTTCTTGTGTTGTGATTATTTGAAAAGGTGCCCTCCAATCAAACAATTAAGAAAGTATTTTGTTTTATTTAATTAATTTACTTTAAAAATTTATCTTTATTGCTGAAAGTATAACTGATTTTTCCCATTGAACCCCTCCACCACACACCCATCTTTTCCAGGTCTTCACCACACTATGTCCATGGCTATGCATATACTATCTAATAAAAGGGTGATATGCAAATTGACCATACCTCTAATCAAGCCACACTTACAGCCACGCCCGTCAGCCAATTAGGAGCAAATTATGCAAATAAACCCCTATCAGGATGGCTGCGGCTACTGAGAGCAGAAGGGAGGCTTGGGTTTCCCTGGCAATGGAGGAAGCCAAGCTTTCCACCTGCCCTTGCCAGCCTAGGCCTCCACTCAATGCTGCAAAGTTGCAATTATAAAAGATACATATATCCCAATAGAAATGGTGGCAGCCACGGGGCTGGAGAAAGCAGAGGCTAGGGTTGCTGGGCGATGGAGGAAGCCAAGCTTCTGCAGCTCTGGTCGGCCAAGGCCTCCACTCTAGGCTACAAAGTTTCAATGATAGAAGATATATAAATCACATCAGAAGAGGCTGTTGCCATGGGGTGAGCAGAAGGCTTGGCTCTGCTCCAGGCTACAAAGTTTCAATTGTAGAACATAAATTAATCCCAGATCCCAAGGCCTCCTCTTGGGTCACTGGGGGGCATGGCCAGCCTGCAAAACATATAGGTGCTCGCTCAGGCCGCCTCATACCCCAAGGGAACCCCCACCCTGATCCAGAACACTCTTCAGGGCAAACCAGCTGACCCCCACCCATGCACCAGGCCTCTATTCTATCTAATAAAAGAGTAATTTGCAGATTGATCATTACTCCAACACAGAAGATGTCTGCCCCCATGTGGTCAAAGATCCTACCTCCATGTGGACACAAGATGGCCACCACAGGATAGCCAGCAGTGGAGGGCCATTGGGAGGTTCCAGGCCTACAAGGGAGGGAAGTTGGGGATGATCAAGCCTATAGGGGAGGGCAGTTAGGTGTGACCAGGCTGGCAGAGGAGGGAAGTTGGGGGCAAACAGGCTAGCAGGGGAGCAGTTAGACATTAATTAGGCTAGCAGGGTAGTGGTTAGGGGTGATCAGGCTGGCAGGCAGAAGTGGTTAGGGGCAATCAGAGAGGCAGGCAAGTGAGCAGTTTGGAGCCAGCAGTCCTGGATTGTGAGAGGGCAGTCAGACATCCCTCGAGGGGTCCCTGATTGGAGAGGTTGCAGACTGGGCTGAGGGACAAGCTCCCACCCCCTGTGCACAAATTTCATGTACAGGGCCTCTAGTCTATATAATAAAAGCCTAATCAACCGTTATGGTGGAAAGACCAGAATAACCAGTTGCTATGATGTGTACTGACCACCAGGGGGCAAACACTCAAAACAAAGCTTCCCCTTGATGGTCAGTGTGCTCCCACAGCTGGAGCACCACTCAGCCAGAAGCTGTTCTGGCCACTGTACTAGTGCTAAGGAGCAGCAAGTAGGAAGGTGGTAAGGAATGAGGGGACCTGGACTGGGAGAGGATGCAGTCTGGGCTAAAGGACCCTCCTCCTCCAGTGCACAAATTTTGTGCACTGGGCCCCTAATCTATAATAATAAAAGCATAATATGCTAATTAGACCAGATGTCCTTCTGGACAACCTTCTAGATTAGGTGTGGCTGTGAGGGAAGTCCAGGTCCAGGGTGCCAGATGGAAACCCTGGAAGGAAGGCCTACTCTTGCATGAATTTCATGCATTGAGCCTCTAGTCTTCTAGACAGTATATATAAAAGACTAAGTGATCATTATGATCAAACGGTTGTAAAGACCAGAACAACCGGTTGACCAGTCACTATGACACACACTGACCACTAGGGGACAGAAGCTCAATACAGGAGCTGCCCCCTGGTGGTCAGCCTGCTCCCACAGCCAACCTCCTGCAGCCCCTCCCCTTAGCTGATCCCCCAATGACCTGAAATGGGGGGTTAACCAGCCAACCTCCTGAGGCCCCTCCCCTTGGCTAGCCAACTGCCTGTGGCCTCTTCTCCCCCTGCCCAGATAACCTCCTGCAGCCCCTCCTGCTGGCCAGCCAACCTCCTGCAGTACTTCCCCCTGGCAGCCAACCTCCTGTAGTTCCTTCCCCTGGCTGGCCAGTCCCCCAATAGCCCTTGATTGCTGGCCAGGCTGAGGGACCCCACCCATGCACAGATTCATGCACTGGGCCTTGAGTATGCATATAAGTTCCCAGGTTAGTCTCTCCCCACCTACCCACCCACCCCTGCCTTCCCTCTAAAATTTGTCCATGCTTCTGTGTCTCTGGATTTATTTTGTTCATTAGATTCTACAAATGAGTGAGATCTTGTGATACTTGTCTTTCTCTGACTGGTTTATTTCATTTAGTATAATGCTCTGTAGGTCCCTTTATGCTGTTTCAAATGGTAAGAGATCCTTCTTTTTTACAGCTGCATACTATTCCATGATGTAAATGTACCACAGCTTTTTACCCACTCATCTACTGATGGGCACTTGGGCTGTTTCTTAGCTACTATAAATTGTGCTGCTATGAACATAGAGGTGCATGAAAAATACTTGATTTTTAAAAAGTAAACATCCATTGGTAAAAGTACAAAATTTTCTAGTTTGAATTTTTTTTCTGAATGACTATTTATGTGTACATTTGTATATAGTTAAGATATATATATAAATTAAATAGTTTTGATCTGCAACAATATTTTCCAGGAAAGTCTTAGGTTAAAAAATAATTTAATTTTTTTTTATTTCATAAGAATAGGCCACATATCAAATAATAACTAAGTGGCTTATTTACTACTAGTATTCTTTTTTAAGGTAAAACTTTTAAATTTTGCCTAGTAACACAAGCCTTGGTTGAAAAACAATAAAATTTACTGGCAGTAGGTTATTCAAACTAGCCTAAACCTCCTCTGTCTGCTTCTCTCTGTAGTCTGCACAGTTTGAATGCATTTAAGGTTACTGAATCATACACTTAAAATGGTTAAAATAGTGAAGTTTAGGTTTTGTATACTAATATTTACCACAAAAATTTATAGATATATTGTAATATTTCATTTAAAGATCTATTATTTGGAAGAAACTTTTCTTAAGTTATTGTCACAATAGGCTTTATGACATAAAATCCATCATCTTCACTAAGAGGTCCAGTCAAGGAACCTCAGCTCATAGCTGCCTCCTTGTTCCTTTATACTTGAAGCTTTAGTAAATCACAAAGTCTTTATTTGATTGACTTCATTGTGTGGTCTCAACTCCCTAATGCTTTATTTTAATTACTTCTTTTGCACGATATCTGCTTCTGTTGTTGCAGTCTCTTTGTTGCATTCATGTTCTCAAAAAAGAGAATTATATCAAAAAGCATGGTACTACCCCCAAAATAGTCACATATGGAGCAGAATAGAGGACCCAGTGATAAACCCCCACTTTTGTGGTCAACTAATCTATGACACAGGAGGCAAGAACATACAATGGAGAAATAGTCTCTTCAACACATCATGCTGGGAAAACTGGACAGATACATACAAAACATGTAAACTGGAGCAACATATTATACCACATACAAAAATAAATTCAAAATGGATTAGAAACTTAAATGTAAAGCCTGAAACAATAGAACTCCTGAAGAAAACATAGGTAGTAAACAAAAAGAAAACCTACTGAATGAGAGAATATATTCACAAATAATGTATCTGATAAGGAGTTGATATCCAAAATATATAGAGGATCTCATATAACTCAGTAACAAAAACATGAATGCTCCGTTAAAAATAAAATGAGCTGAGGACATGAAAAGACATTTCTCCAAAGAAGACATTCAGATGGCCAATCAATATATTTAAAGATGCTCCATTTTAGTAATAGTCAGGGAAATGCAAGTCAAAACCATAATCAGATATGACCTCCCACCAGTCAGAATGGCTATAATTAAAAAGTCAACAAATAACATGTTGGTGAGGATATAGACAAAAGAGAGTCCTTGTGCACTGTAATGGACTGCAAATTGGTGCACCCACTATGGAAAACAATATGGAGATTCCTCAAAAAAACAAAAAACAAAACAGATATACCGTATGATTCAGCAATGCTACTCTGGATATTTATTCAATGAAAATGAAAACACTGAATCAAAAAGATATATGCACCCTTATGATAATTGCAACATTATTTATAGTAGCCAAGAAATGGAAGCAATGTAGGTATTGATTGATAGATAGATAAATAAATAAAGGAGGTACTTGCTGTAAGGGAAGGGAATGAAAGGATGGGTAAAAAAGTGAAGGGAAAGATAGTCAATAATATTGTGATAAGTTTGCACAGTGACACATGATTACTAGAATTAATGAGGTGATCACATTATCTATATAATAAAAGGTTAATATACAAATCAACCAAACTGCAGAATGACAAGTTGTTATGATGCACACTGACCACCAGGGGGCAGATGCTCAACACAGGAGCTGCCCCCTTGGTGGTCAGTGCGCTCCCACATGGGGAGCACTGCTCAGCTAGAAGCTGGCTCATGGCTGGCTAGCACAGCGGCGGTGGCGAGAGCCTCTCTCCCGCCTCCATGGCAGTACTAAGGGTGTCCGACCGATGGCTTAGGCTTAGGCCTGCTGCCCTCCTCTCCCCCGGGGAGCAGGCCTAAGCCATCACCCGGACATCCCTCAGGGCTCCTGCACTGTGAGAGGGCACAGGCCAGGCTGAGGGATCCCATCCCCCGAGTGCATGAATTTCATGCACTGAGCCTCTAGTAAGGTATAAAAATCTCAACTAACTATATTGTACACTTGGGACTAATATAACTAATGTCATATTGTATAGAAACTACTGTATACTTAAATTTTTAAAATGGGAATCATATGATCACATTTAGCAATCTCTATCCAAACTATAGCTCTTCTAACTGTCAGAGTTCTTAGAAGTTGCTGTGCCAGGTGTCCTTGGGTCAGGCATTGATCTGTGCACAATCTAATATGTTTTGGCCAAGTTTTCAAGGGCATGTGACATAAAGCATGGCAACCTCAGACAAAAACTGGTTCATGCTGTTTAAGCAACAACTTTAAATGGTTAATGTAGCATGCATTGGATACATGGATACATTTCATGCATGGAACGTTTGTGTCAGCCAAATTGGAATTAAGGGTATTATTGCTACATATATGCCTAGGCAGAACACATTGTGAAATTAGGCACTGACTGAAACAGTCAGTCAAAATCGACTGGGCTGGAAGGCAGGATAGTCTGGGATACTGGCTTCAGATCCCTAGCTAAAGTAGAGGTTTAAAGAATAGTGGCAGATTGTGGCTGTTGCATATTTGTGAGATCTCATCTGTCATAATTACTATATCTTTTGCTTAGGATATTTCATCACCATCAATTGAAGCTATACTTTATCTAAAATGACTGCAGATAATATCACTACTGCCAACATCCTGGAACACAGCCAGTCTTCTGGCATTTCAGTGATCCTTGATGCAACCCAACACCACTGTGAACAGGATGTTGAAGCAGCTGTTGCAGTAAGCTGAAGTGGCAGTTGCGATCACTGAGCAGAGGAAGCACATAGCGAATTGTACCAGCCAAGTTCAAGTAATGCCATAATGCCTGGAACAAAACATGTTCTTGGGGGAAGAGTTTAGTTGTATAAAATAAAGCAGACCTGGAAATATAGTAGTCATTTCCCAATAGAAAGTTCTCCTCTGGTAAAATATGTGAATTTGTTAAATTACTTAATGTATACATTTATGTCAGTTACCCAATTTGGAATTTATAGGATGTGATTTTTCAAATCACTCTTGTTGATCATTAAAGAGGAAAGAACTAAAGTTACATATAGAAAAGGGAAGAAAATCAAGTAGTAGAGAAAGAACTATTTCTTTTGCAGTCAAAGTTTGGAAAAGATAAGGTGAAGAGGAAGAAAACTTAGTCTTTAGAAGAGCATAGTGAGCTGGGTCATGAACAAAAAGGTGCCCGGGGAAACGACCCAGGGCTTTGGGGACATGAAGCAGGGACAAAGGGATTGGTATGTAGATGTCAGCATCTCTAAGCAATCAAATCAGAAAGGTGTTTGGAAAAAAACAAAACCTCTCCTCAATGTGAGATGGCAAATGTCTTAAACAATAAATGATACTGACCTTCTCCTCTCCCTTATCTACTAAAATAAACTTTGGCTTCGCTCTTCTGGTTTCCAAAAATGGTTCCGTTTTGTTCCACTTATCTTTGGGGCTCTCCTGACGAACTGTTAGAAGGAGAAATTTGGGCTGAAGGAGAACGATTTGAGTAATAGATTGGGTTAAGGATTAAAACTTTCCTGCGAGTTTTTCAGAGGAATTTTGGAAGGAGTGGCACACAAGTGAGAAGCTGATGAGTGATGGAAGGAAAATTTTAAGCATTACAATAGAAATATGCCTCCTTCGTGGACTTAAAAAAATACATGTGAAGACTTAAATTATTTTAAAATTATTTTCTTGGCTGTGTTCTGACTGTACTATTGATCTCAGTTTGGACCTCGTGGATTATGACTTTATAAAATTACATTAGCTTGTACATGATCCTAAATTTAATCCAACAGCTGTGCATATATCATGTTAAAGCTTCAGTGAAGAAAGGGAGCTTTCATGGTGATTTTGGTGGTAAACAAAAAATAATAGTACAGAGCACATTATTACTTGCTTTCCTTAATCATCATTGATCTTAACTTAAGTGATAAAGTTTCCTTTCTGTTTTGTGAAGCAGACATTAAAGCTTTAGTTAGTTAATTTTTTTTACTTCAGTTTCTATTCTATTTTTTTTTCACTATAACTTCCCTCATGAATTTTCAAAGACATTATCTGTACAGTCAGGGAGCTGTTATCATAGTTTGTAAATTTTTATTTTCCATAAATGTTATTGTTCACCTCACCAATACAGTTTCATATCATCTTCCATATAGATTTCAAGTGTACAGATACATCAACATACAAATAAGCGGACATATATACAGATATGCCCGCATGCCCCATTCTCCTTCTCCTTCTTCCTTTCTCTGTCTCTGTTTTTCTCTCTTAAGCACACATGTGTACACACACACACACACACACACACACACACACAATTTATTTATTAAGATAGCTAAACATATGGCAATAAGAAAGATTAATAACACATTACTCTTGGCCCAAACCAGAGAGTTGATGGCAGTGCCTCTTTAAGCCTCACAATCTCAGCCACTAAAGAAAGGATGCTGTGGTTTAAAATATAATTAATGAAGGCCTAGATGCCCTGTCAAAATGCAAATTGAATATTGCCATAGTCTGAGCTGAATAAGTTTCAGAGACCTAGCTATAGCTGAGGGGCCTAGCTTCCAATGGTTATATTTATGACTGTAAGAGAACCACAACATTGAATTAACATTTATTCAACTCTGTTGGAGAAGCTGCTATTTGGAGTGCCTGGTCAGGTCCAGCCCAGAGTTATTTGCAAGGCCTATTCTCCAGCAATGACATATATAAGGCTGCCCTGGTATATAGCAGCCTTTTCATTAGCTGCGTGGTCTTACCAGAGGTAGTACTGTCAAAGAAAGACCAAAGCTGGACAGTAAAGCAATAAAAATAGAATTTATTTAGAAAAACTGTTGCAATAAGAAAAAAATACCTTAGTGTAGAACGGAGCTCAATTCAGAATATAATAGGGAAAAGCAGGAATTTTCATCCAAGTAGCAGGCTGGGGGTTGGTGGGTAGAAAATTACTTGAAGAAATATCAGAAGTAATGGGGGGATTCTGGCTTCTTGGTGAAGGCAGGCCAGAGTAGTCAAACACCACTTGGAGGATGAGGAACCTGATTAGATATCAAGCATGGAGTATTCTGGCTAAATCAATTGAGCAGGATTCTGTTGACATTGGACAATGCAGATCTGAGCAAGGAAGCCCCCAAATTTTTAAAATTTAATAAATCTTTATTGTTCAGATTATTAAAATTGTTCCTCTTTTTTCCCTCATAGCTTCCTTCCACCTGGTTCCCACCCCACCCTCTGCCCTTACCCCATCTCATGTCCTCATCTATAGGTGTATGATCTTTGTCCAGTCTCTTCCCACATTCCCCACATCCTTTCCCCCTGAGAATTGTCAGTCCACTCCCTTTCTATGCCCCTGATTCTATTATATTCACCAGTTTATTCTGTTCATTGGATTTTTAATTCACTTGGTTTTTAGATTCACTTGTTGACAGACATGTATTTGTTGTTCATAATTTTTATATTTACCTTTTTCTTCTTCCTCCTCTTCTTAAAGAATACCTTTCAGCATTTCGTATAATATTGGTTTGGTGGTGATGAACTCCTTTATCATTTTCTTATCTATGAAGCTCTTTATCTGACCTTCAATTCTGAATGATAGCTTTGCTGAGAGGAGTAATCTTAGTTGTAGGTTCTTGCTATATTCATCACTTTGAATATTTCTTATCACTCCCATCTGGCCTACATAGTTTCTGTTGAGAAATCAGCTGACCATCATATGGGTGCTCCCTTGTAGGTAATTAACTGTTTTTCTCTTGCTGCTTTTTTTATCCTCTCTTTATATTTTGCTTTTGGCATTTTAATTATGACGTGTTTGGTGTGGTCCTCTTTAGATTTCTTTTGTTTGGGGTTCTGTGTGCTTCCACCAGGTAGGGGATGTTCTCGTTCACTATTTCTTCAAATAGGTTTTCAGTATCTTGCTCTCTCTCTTCTTTTGGCACCCCTATAATTCTGATGTCGATACACTTGAGGTTGTCCCAGAGGATCCTTACACTATTTTCAACTTTTTGGATTCTTTTTTCTTTTTTCTTTTCCCATTGAGTGCTTCTTTGTATTCAAATCTTTGACTTGATTCTTGCAGTCCTCTAGTCTGCTGTTGGGTTTCTGTATAATATTTTTTATTTCAGTCAGTGTATGTTTAATTTCTAGTTGGTCCTTTTTTATATCCTCCAGGGTCTCACTAAATTTATTGGCCTTTTCTAGGAAATGCTTGAAAAACCTTTAACCATGGTTTTGAACTCTAGATCCAGTCATTTGTTTTCCTCCACTTCTTTCATTTGTGATCTGTTTCTGTCTCCACATTTTTGCTGCTTCCCTGAGTTGGTAGGGTTGCTTTGTGTGCTATGGGTTCTATATGACCTAGTGGGTTGACCTCCCCAGTTACCTGAGGCGGACACTCTTAGTGCACCCCTTTGTGGACTGTGTTTATAGCCTTGTTGTAGTTAAGTCTTGATTATTGTTGGTATCACTGGGAGGAATTGACCTCCATGCCAGTTGGCTGTGAGGGTCAGCTGTGTCTACATTGGGAGAACTTCTGTGTTGGAGACAGCCTTATGAGACAAGACTTGCCAAACTGCAAAAGCCTCTGTGCTCAGCTTGGATGGGGAAGAGTCTCAGTCCTGAGTAGATAGTCTTCGCTTCCCATCAGCCCTGCCCTATGAGGTCCCTGGGTCTCAGTGTCCCTCGGTAATCACTGCAAGCACCTCCGAGAGAAAGCCACCCTTGAATTTCGCCTGCTGCCAGACAGTCCAGTTTCTCCCCCAATGAATATGGATTCCTAGATTCTCGCCAGGAACTGGAATTTAGCGCAGTCGGGAACTTCCCTCTAGCTAGAGAAAGCCAGCAACACACTCAGCAGTCCTCTCTGTGCACACTCGCACACATGCCTCCAGACCTCTGCTTTTCGCAGCTCCCCTGAGTTTCTGCCCAACAGTCCAGATTCCTCCCGTATGAGCCTGGGTCCCCAGGGTCTCACCTGGAACTGTGATTCAGTGCAGTCAGGAGCTTCCTACTCTGTCCCACTAGGGAAAGCCAGCGGCAACCTCAACAGTCAGTCCTCTCTGAGCACTCTTGCACGCACACCTCCAGATCCCTGCCTTCGACGTCTCCTCTGAGTTTCTGTGTGCCTTTCTCTCTACCTGACAGTCCAGACTCCCCCTATATGAGCCTGGGTCCCCAGGGTCTCACCTGGAACTGGAGTTCAGTGCAGTCAGAACTGGGGTTCAGTGCAGAGCTTCCTTCTCCCTCCCACCAGAGAAAGCCAGCCAGGCACTCGGCCACCCTTCCTCTCTGTGCACTTATCAGAGGAGCCTTTTGCAGCTCCTCTGATTCTCTGTGAGCTTTTTTCTTTCTTTTTAGTTGTAGAATCCAGTTTTCCTGTGGTTCCTGATGATGTCTGTTTTGTCTTTTAGTTGTAGTTTTGAAATTATTGTGTGGCAGCAGTTTAGGTGTTTACCTATGCCACCATCTTGGTTTCTCCAGAAGCCCCAACATTTTTTCAGGTGTAGTTGAAAAATAGTCCAGAAGACTATGGCTAATATTTAGAAAGGGAGAGGATCTCTGTCAGTATGTACTGGACAAGCTGTCTGTATCTGCACCCATGTTCTGGGACCCATGCTTGTGTTTCCAAGGGGGTAAATATTGAGGTAGCTCCAGAGCTTGCTCTTTCCACTTGCTCCAGATGTAAAGTCAATTTCTACCCAGCTTCCTTGTGCTTTTGATAGCCGATGTAAAAGTTTCTCCAAAATCTGTCTCAAATGGATGTTATGAACACAAAATTTGCTATATTTGCTATTGGAAATTTCATCTCCCTTCAATTCTCATATGTAATCAAACCTTCTTGAAAATGTTGAGCACAATTGATCTGCACTCTGAGAAATACTAAAGAAGCATATTCTCTCAAGGTTTTGCTTTTCCACAAGAGTAGACTAGTCAACCCTGATGAACTCCATATGCTCTCTGAGAACAGCCTTTCTTTACACTCAGATTCCTAATTATCCCTGGAGAGTCTCCTAGTAACTTCCATCAGAAAGTCTCCCTGAGCTGTGCTCCACAAGTTCAGTTCCACTTTACTCATAATACACACTCAACTACACAATCTTTGTTTCAGCCTTAATTGTAATTAAAAATCACTTTCAGGAAGATAGTTTTCTATCTGGAGAATTAGGAATTAGAAAATAATTTGGTTCAGTGGATAGAGTGTCTGCCTGTGGACTGAAGGGTCTCAGGTTCGATTCCAGTCTTGGGCATGTATCTTGGTTGTGGGCACATACCCAGTAGAAGTGAGTGTGCAGGAGGCAGCTGATCTATGTTTCTTTTTCATCGATGTTCCTAACTCTATCCCTCTCCCTTCCTCTCTGTAAAAAAATAAAATAAATAAAAATCAATAATTTTTTTAAAAAAATTAGTAAAATAGTTTTAAATAGCTTTTGAGTTCTCAAAGTCAGGCAGAAGCAGAGAACTGACTCCTATATTGTGATTAATGCATCACTCCAAACCCATTACAGTTTTTAGAATATTTGCTGAGGGAGAGATATAGTGTCACAAATAATCTTCTCCTTCCCTCCTGAGAGTACACCGTTCAAACTCCAGAGAACCTTCCCACCAAAAGAACCCTTAGTGGGTTGGAGACCCCTTTGTTCAGCTGAAGTAGAACCATAATCTCACATAATATGGTCATTTCCCTAATGGAAGTGTATTTGTCTAGCGTTTCTTCCCAAAGCAACTTCACCTTTCCATCAGCCTTCCCATTTCTCCCATTTCCAATTTTCTTCTGTACATGATATTTTTGGGGAAAAAAGTAAATGCCACCATAACATTTAATTATGATTCCCATGTCTCTATCCAGTAGAGAGTCGTGCCACTAAGAAGCTCATGTTTCTTACACTGGATTTTGCTGACCCACATTAGCATTTTCCACCTCTTGCTTGAGTTTAAGACCATGACATTCCACTTGAGTTGAGGAGGTTTGAGCATGATTGCTTAGTCTAATGGTTGGGCATCTTCCCAGCTCCTTTTTGAGGTGAAGGTCTTCAGACTTTTATGGCTATATTAGTACTTGCAAGCATTGAGAGACTTTAGACACTCTACAGATTCCACTTATTTGTGAGCCATGAGTTATTCAAGTCTAAATTATGGTCACCACTGGAAAAGAGACTAAACCTCTTTTCTATGATTAATGTGGCATTGGTAAGTCTCTATCATATATCCTATTTCCACTATATTGTTAAACTTAAAACATTATACAAAATAGAATATCTATATCAGCACATTTCTCCACTATCTCCTTAAGAATCATTCCTTAAACTTTTACATATCGTGCTCTCTTTTCTCAATGAAAATGTTATTGCTTAACAAAGAAAATTAAAGGTAAGCTTAAAAAAATCATAAAATGAGAATCGACATTTTTTTATAAATTTCTTTTTAGAGAAATTAAAAATCTCATGAACTAACTCAATTTATATTTGTTTTGTCACATATCCTAGGTTTGGGTGCAGTCCTATTTGAATCAGTTTGCTAATGGAAAAACAGATTCATGATAATTTCATTTGATCTATATTCATTTGAAATAGATTATATAAGTTTTTAAAGCAACAGTTGGAAATAAATAATGAATAAATCTACATGCTAGTGATATTTTATTTTATTTAACCAAGTTATATCTTGCTTAAGAACATGCTAAAAATGATTAATACATGTGTAGATATTGTATTTATTTTCTGTCAATGTAAGGTTTTTTTTTTAATTGGCCTCTCTATTAATGGGAATATCTAGATTACACCATTAATGTTTGTTTCTAGTTTGGCATAGATTTTATTTTTATTGATTGATTTATTTTAAAATTTATATTTATTGTTGAAAGTATTACAGATGTCACCCTTTCCCCCTCCTTGATTCCCTCCTCCCCACCCCTGCCTCTCCCCAGGCCTTCCATAGCACTATTGTCTGTATCCATGAGTTATGCATATATGCATGTAAATTCTTTGGTCAATCTCATACTATCAATGTGAGAAGTCATGAAAGTATTTTTTAAAGTGCTCTGATAGAAAAAATTTATGTAGGATAGAATTTGATATTATTTTCCCTATATTTGTATGGCTTGAAGCCCTGACTGACAATGATCACTCATCAATTTAAGGAGAGAAAAATGTCAAAAATTCCAGAAATCTAATAAATGTCTGTTCTTGATGGCCTCATTCCATGTTATCTCTTCTTTCTAAAGTGATACTTTATTTTCCTAACAGATTCATATAACAAGTGCCTTTTTACATATGTCTTTTGTATGTTATAGCAATTGTTTATATTTATATTAGTTTCTCCTGAAAGCTTAAATTTTTGTTTCATTAAAATTATCATGTATGCTAAATTTAAATATGATTTTTAATTAATTCTATTAAAAAAACATTAAACAACTTTGCTTGGCCTTTCTAGTTAGAAAAAATATTACTTAAATTTATTATTTAATAAAACTGAAACAATTTTTGCCACTCTGACAAAAGAAGATATTTATTTCCCATGTACATCAAATAATGAAAACTGAACAAATGCTAACAGCTGCCAACCCATCAACTTTCAGCTCATGTCAGACAAAACACACATTTAAAGAGGCAGACATATGAGCTTTATATCATGGTCATGTAGGCATTTGTGAATTAAATGCCAAAAAACGTTCTGCCCCCAAACCATAGTTATATCTTTTGTCTTAAGGAAATCCGTACAAGTTAATGCATCAAATTTTGGTAGAGTTGACGTACTCCATTTAACCACAGTATGTTTTGTAGTTTACTAGAAGATATTTTACTTTTTGTTGGTGGTAGTGTTTGTTTTTTATTGAGGTGTAATTTTCATAGAATGCAAGCCATTCATTTTATATTTTGGAAAACTTACCACAGTTAAGGTGTATTAGAATTCCATCATTCTCCCAATTTCACTCATGTCCCTTTTGTCATTATCCTCTCTCCTCATACTCTGTCCCTGGCACCAAGCTGTGTCAGATTATTTTTATTCAGCATTTCCACTTTTATCGATGCATTTGAGATTAATCAATGTTTTTATGTGTACCAGGAGAATAATTGTTTGAATAACTGAGAAGCATTACTTCAATATATGTACCATAGTTTGTTAATGGACTCATTAGCTAAAAGTTATGTAGTGTGTTTCCAAGTTTTGGCAGTTATATAAAGCGGTTATAAAAATTTAGTGGTTTTTGTTGTTGTTGTTGTTGTGGTGGTGGTGGTGGTGTTTTGTTTTGTTTTTACTGTAATCTTAAATCTCCATTTGGGGGTGAGAATGAATTCATAGAAATGGGAATAGTATAAGAATTCACTCCTATCAATGCATCACAATATAATTTTCTGGACATATTTTCTTGACAAAAGCAATATGTTACCCATGATCAAGGTACCAGTACTCTTGTGTTGTATTCTTATCATCTAGGGCTTCTTTACCACTGTGGTTTAGGTATAGAATATGATCCTATAGAATACGTATTCTTTTTTAAGAGCAGCTGACCAAGACTAAACTAAATTAGTGCTATGTGAAACTATGAAAGAGACATTTAAATGTATATGTGTAACACAAATATAGCACTGGGTATATGTCTTCTAAGCGATGTGGTACTGCATATTACCTAGCATAATGCTTTGTGCATATGGCTTCAAAAAATGGTTTTCTAAACAATAACCCCAGTGCATATATGAATACATATACAGCAAAACTCTAAGGGAGAAATATCAGTGTGTCTATTACACTTCACCCTACTTCATTTCCCACATTAATAAGTCACACCTTTTGACTTACTAAACATTTTTCAATCTCCTTTCAATTTTAATTCTTCATGCTCTAATTCTTCAGACACATAATATATCTAGAAACAAGTGATTTATTTTATTATCTAACCTAAAAACCTTTAAAATACCTCCTCATCATTTAGTTTTATTTGAGAAATTCTTTAACAATGAAAAAAAATACAATTTAAAGTGATGAGAAAGAAACTTAGAAATGACCAGCACAAAAAAAATAAGATGCTTTGTGATACTTAGGATATATAATGTCTTTCTTTTGAACCTAAAGTTGGTATTTCATTATCATTAATTGTACGTTTTTTTCTCAAAAAATTAATTTTAAAGATGCACACTGCCCTGGCCAATTGCTTAGTGGTTATAGCATCTGCCTGCAGACCATAGGGTCTCTGATTCGATTCCCAGTCAAAGGTCCATACCTGGATTGCTGGTTTGATCCCTGGCCCCAATCAGGGAACATGTGGGAGACAACAGAGTGATGTGTCTCTCTAACATCAATGTTTCTCTCTCCCTTCCTATCTCTCTTCTCCACCCCCTCTCTTCTATTCTCCACTCTCTTCCATTCTCTCTAAAAATCAGTGGAAAAAATATCTTTAGGTGAGAATTAACAAAAAAAATAAATAAAAAGTAAAGATGGGGCACTAAGTTATGAGCTTACATGATATACCATGTGCCTCAATCTGACTGTGTTGTAGGAAAATTGATCATTACAGGAAATACTTATAAACAAACCAGCTATCGGTAAATTACTTAGAACCATGAGTCCCACAGAACTGATATTAATATTGAGAATATTTAATACAAAAAATGGGATTAGCCTGAAATCACTTTAAGGGATTTATTATATAGAAATAAATAAACATAAAGAATTATTTTGTAAATATTCTCACCTAGGAATATTTACTGAAGCATTTTTAATGATTAAAAAACCGATAAAAAATGTTGAGTGTTATTAGGAAGAATGGGTAAATAAATCTTATACATCTACACAATGCAGCTATTCAAAAGTATAAGTTCCATTTATATTATTATTTCAGAAGAATGCATATGATGTATTTTTTCAAGAAAAAAGAACACCAGATTGCTTGTTAATGTATACACTTTTACTCCATTTTTGTAAAACAAAGAAAACATGTGAGAAAAAGAGTGAATGGGAGAAAGACAAAAATAAAGAGACAGAGAGACAAAGAAACAGAGAGAATATGTTTATGCACTGGTTTGTATGATCATATGCAAATGCAGGCTATCTCTGTTAGAAAGGTATTCAACCATTGGGTAGTGCATCACCTTTATCTTTTTACTAGTGGCCTGGTGCGTGAAATTTGTGCATGTTAAAAGGAGATTAATCAGAGGAAATAATTTAATATTGCTATTTGCCCTTTCTCTATAATAGAAGTGTCAGAGATAAAAGAAAACTAGTAAAATATATATGAAAACCTTCCTTCTGTCAGAGTCTGGGGCACACTACAGGACCCAGAGTCAAGTCCCGGCCCACCCACATGCACCTCAAAATTGTGTGAGACCCAGACCCGGTCAGCTCCCCGCCCCTCCCCCCCCATTGGGCTAGATTCAGACCCAGCCAGTCCCACCCTTGTCAAGATGCACTGGGCAGGGGTCATTGCCTCAGGTCCCCTGGTCCAGCACCAGGAGGGAGGCACAGCCTCAGGTCCTTTGTCAAGTTCCACTGGGCAGAGGTGTACCTGAGTTTCCCTGACCCAGCACTGGGGGTGCACCTTGAGCTCCCCTATTAAGCCCCACTGGGTGGGGAGCATGGCCTGAAGTCCCTTGTCAAGCCCTACCTGGTGGGGGGCATGGCCTGAGTTCCTCCAGCCTGGAACTGAGGAAGGGGAGGAGCCTGAGGTCTCCAAGCCCAGCACCAGGATAGGAAGTGCACCTTGAAGTCTCCCATCAAGCCCTGCTGGGCAGGGGGCATGGCCTTAGGTCCCCTGGCCTGGTGCTGGGGTGGGGGGTGTGGCCTGAAGTTTGTGTCAAGCCCCATCTGGTGGGAGGTGTGGCCTGAGGTCCCTGTCAAGCCCCACCTGGTGGGGGACATGGCCTGAGGTCCCCTGGCCTGGTGCCAGGGTGGGGGTGTGTGGCCTGAAGTTCTTGTCTAGCCTCACCTGGTGGGGAGTGCAGCCTGAGATCCTCCGGCCTGGCTTTAGGGTGGGGGCAGCAGCCTGGGGTCTCCTACCCCAGCACCAGGATGGGAAGCACACTTTGAAGACCCTTGTCAAGCCCTGTCTGGTGGGGGACACAGCCTGAGGTCTTCTATCAAGCAACATAGGGGCAGGGGAGGGTGAAGCCTCAGGTTCCTGCTGATTGCTCATTAAGGCTCCTTATGGGAACTTGGCTTCAGCTGTGGGTACAGCCATATCTGTGACAGAGTGATGGTTAATTAGCATATTCCCTCTTTATTAGATTGCATAATTTTGCATGGTTCAGTTGTTATAATTAGCATGGCATAGAGTAGCACTGTTATAATTTACAGTCATTTAATAAGAAATGAAAATTTTAAATTGCTGAGAAAGCCTCAGCTTACTTATCACTTCATCTCCAGCTTTTCTCCCTGCAGCAATTTGTAGCTAATACAGCAAAAAGGTTTTTTTTATAATTGTTTAAAGATTTACATATGTCTCCTTTTTCCCCGATTGACCTCCCCCTCGCTCCCCTAGCCATTCCCACCCCAGACAAGCCCCCAGTTTCTGTGTCCGTTGCTTATATTAACATGCATGCATACAAGTCCTTTGGTTGCTCTCTAACTCTCCCTCCCCACATTCTCTGCCATTTGTTTCTGGATCTATTTTTGTTCATCAAATTAAGTTAATCATTATATCCCACATATGAGTGAGATCATGTGATATTTATCTTTCTCCAACCGGCTTATTTCGCTTAGCATAATGCTCTCCAGTTCTATGCATGCTGTTGTAAATAGTAAAAGTTCCTTCTGCAAAAAGTTTTTAATAACTATCACACTTGATAATTTAAGGACCCCTCATCCCCATTCTAGGGGCATGATATGAACTTCTTAAATTCTTTTTGTCTCTACATGTATACATGCATTCATATGAATAGATGTCCATCCATATTAAATTATATGAAACTATGGCACATTAGCCCCACATATTTTTAATATAAGTCTATATATCTCTAGAATTAGAGACTACAGGATATGGCAAAAGAAGGTTTATAGTTGTTCAGATGGAAAATAAGAAAGTAAGTAAAAATAAATAATAATACAAGAATAAACTCTGTTTCCTCACAACTCACAACTGTAAACTTTTACCCCAGCCTATATTTTACAGTGGAGTCAGTGAATAGCAGACTTTCAAGAAATTTTGATCTAGAAAATCCCAATGAATATACATATGTACAATTGAGGTGTTTTGTTCCTCATACTTATATGTACAAATATCAGAAACATATATGCACAAACTGAGGTAGATATAACAATGATGTGAGAAAATATGAAGCTAGCTAGTTGCATTTTAAAGCAAGATTTTTTAAAATCTGGAAACACACATTTATAACTAAAAAGGATGTGATACAGATGTATTCTAAGCAGCCTTCTTACACTAAAACATTAATGTTGAGGTTAAAAGGAAGTAATGAATGTCCCCTTTTCTTACCTCTTCAGAAAGGAATGAAACAGTAATAGAAATAATTTTCCATAGCAGTTTTACTTAAATATGGAATGAAATTAAAATATTCTGCAAAGAAAAACAGAACTGTAGTATTCTTTTCCCCATCACACCAAGTGACCACAGTTACACAGCAGCACAATAATGTGCATTTCCACTGTTTCTCCTTCCGAAACTGAGTTTTGGGAGCAAGGATCAGACCTCTGTGCTTCACTGATCTTCTTACTATGGTATCTTCTGTGGAACCCTATTTAATGAATATGGGCTAACATGTGTGCTTGTAAATATTCTCAGTGAGTAACTCAAGATTATAATAATCAAATAATTGCTAGTTGAGCCCTGGATGACAAAGAGTAAATACCTGCTTCCCCATCCTCCCCCGCCCCCCATTTTTTCCTCCCTCTGATTTCCATGAAATTTACAAATACAACTATTCATAGTATTGGATATTCCCATATGCAGATATAAGTATTCCATTTTTATGGAAGAATGTGAGGTATAATTGAGTTATTCCAGGAGGTTAAAAATGGAGCTGGGTATACAAGAAACCCATTTAGAATGATCTGCTTATATTCCTCTATAACCATATGACTTGGTAACTTATAATCTGGCTTAATAGGAGTTTCTAATCATATGGTTAAGGTACTGAGGATTGATTAAGAATATAGACTTTCCAGTCAAAATGCTTGGGAACCTGCTTCTGCTTCACTCATTACTAGCTAGAGATGTTGGTGAGTGGGTTTTTCTAAACCAGCTTCAACCTTGTTTATAGCATAGCCTACTTCATAGGGTTGTAAAGATTATGTAAAAAGATGCTTGCAAAGTACTTGCAAAGTGCATGGCACAAAGTCAGTAGTAAAAACCTGATGTGGCAAAATTAGGTTTACCATTGTAAGGAGTGAGGTTTACAAAACAATTTATTCTTGTATTATTATTTATTAATTATTGCATTGTTTCCCATACAAACAACTATAAACCCACTTTTCCCCCATCTGTATGTTAGCTATTAATGATATTAAGTACATTCAGGACCATTTCTTGCATCCACTGAACTAGAAAAATTGTTTTGTTCTATTTCTCTGTGTTCCCATTTTCTGGGTCTTAAAATTAGGAAGACCACAGAAAGACCCATGTAAGTTAAACAGAAATTTAGCTAATTCTCAGGCCAATTAGGCCAAGGGAAATTGTGACCCTGAAGTAAACATATTGGAAAATATTCTTTGGAACTGTCACGGTTCTTGGGAAATAGTCAAAGGTGATAGCATTCAAGAAAGATAATCCAGAGCTATCCTTGTAGCTCCTGGAGGATGAAAACAACAGCAACAAAACCAATTCCAGGTGATCTTAATCAATCTTTAAATTCTCTTTCTTGAGACAGTCACTGTGAGGAGTGAGGAAATGGTTATGAAATACTTTTTAAGTCTCTCTTTATAATGGCCAGGACCAGGGAAAGAGAGAGGAGAGGAACAAAGGTAACAGAAGAAGATAGAATGGGTATAGGGAACTTTATTAACTTGATATTTGTAAGCTTATAACAGCAGACCTACTTTAAAAAATGCACATGATTAAAGAACAAAAGAGAAGGAAGAGAACCAGTGTATATGGATCAACTAATATGATCTAAGCACTCAGCTAGGGGCTTTATTTTTATTATTTCACTTCATCCTTTCATCAATTCCACAGTCAGAATAGGGTAGGTTAACCTGCAGTAACATCTCCCAGTGGCTTAAAACAGCAAGCATTTAGATCCAGGTAATTCTCAAAGGCAATTATCCTCCATGTGTTGGCTCAGATTTACAACTCTATAGCATGTCAACATATGCTCTCAAGACCATCCTAGAAAAATAAGATGCTTCTGTAAAGTTTCATAATGCCAATTAATGCTTCTTCCCAGAAGTGACATGTTACTGCTACTCATTTCATTGGCCAAAGTAGGTTAAAGCACCATCACCAACCTTAATGGGCAAGAGAATGCAATTTCCTCATGTGCCCAAAGCATAAAAGCCAGAAATTTTGGCGAGCAGCACTGATGCCTATCAAATAAGGGACTTCTTAGTTTGGAGATGAGGAATCCACGATTCAGAGACATTAACAACTTAGGCAAAAACACCCTGTTCCTCCTGTGTAGCAGGGGTGGGGAACCTTTTTTTCTGCCAAAGGCCATTTGGATATTTATAACATCATTTGGAGGTCCATGCAAAATTATCAACTTGATTATCCTGCTATATTTGATCAAACATTTCACTAACTCATCCTTAATGCCTTGGCAGGGCCTACCAAACAATTTAATGAGCCACCCCTGGTGTATTGGATTGCAAAACTCCTAAATCTATTTTCTTTTTCATTGCGTTACCTTGATTCACATACACCTTTATATTAATGGAACTAACAGAACAAACAGTTTCCATTTAAATCAGTGTAGAAGTGAACATTATAAGCCATTCCATAGCCAGATAAACACAGATAAATGGGTCAATTATTGTAAAAACCTAATATCATAATCATGTACTTTGGGATGAGAGGTTCTTATCTGTTGGTATTGAAATGAAATGGTTTCAATTTTGCAGTGTTGGTGTAGTTTCATTTGTCTTTGTTTTCTAAGGATTTTAGTCCTCCTGTGTCCTGAGGAAACCTCTGTTGTGCTCTGACAGTTTAGTAAAATCCATGGCACATAGTTCAAAGCAAGTGCACCAGTGAGGCTAAGAACATTTTCCAGGTTCAAGGAAGCCTTCCCCACAGCTTGAACGTGGTTTCTGGATCAGTGAAGATAGGAGTTCAAAGGGACTAGTCAGTTTGGTAAAATAAGTACCTTAGTTACCCATTAAATTGGCCTTGGTAAATAAAGTGCAGTGAGTTTCTCTTTGATCTCGTGAAGATAGTTCAGCATGCTATACATAGTACGGAGATGAAAGGAGATGAGGCTGCTTAAAATGAAACATGCCGCTGTGTGATAGAAAGCTCTCAAACTGTCTTGAGCAGAAGCAGAAGTAACTGGGGGTAAGTAATGTTTTAGCTTTGTGGTATTTCTATATGGCGTTTGGCATTAATTTCAGGTTATTTTTTATTACTATGGATAAACAATGGGCGCTACAGGGAAAATATCATAAAATGCTAGGCATAAATATGATCAATGATTTATGACAGGCTGCATTTATTTGTTTCCATTTCTTGAAAAATTACATCTAGCTTTCATATTATTTCATCAAGAATCCCTTGTCACTTTCCTCTCTGGCCAGGACATTACATTTTTAAAATTTATTAGAAATGCCTCTATCTACATTTTACATTTTATCTTCTCCTAGCTGGTTGACAAGCTTTGTCTTATTATTGCTGGAGGATGGTGCCTTAAAAGTAGAAAATAAGAAAAGTGAGATTGCTGTATTTCCCATTTTAATGACACACTTTATAGCTTCCGGTAGATTTCTTCTGGTGTGTGTCCCTCCTCAAATGTCAAGTTTTATTCTAGTTTTTAAGAAATTCAGGCCATGGTTTTTGCAATGTTTAGCTTATATTTTGAGAGCTGGCATTTTAATAGAATTTTTGAACCCAGAAGAATGAATGCTATTGGAGGAATTTCCGACAAAGGTTATAGATGGTGTGCAAGAAGTGGCCTGGACAGTATGCAGCCAGGGGTTTCTACTGGCATTCTTGTCACCTGTTTGGAAAGCTGTCCCTGGTTGAGGGATAGTCTTAAGAGGTAGAATAATTCCTACTCCTGCTTCGTGGCAGTTTGATTTCATTGTCTTTTCAAAAGTTTGTTGAAGAAATCTTATTTTACAACACGTTAAGCACCCACCCTGTTTTGTCTTCTGGACAGAAAGTATAGTGTCAGTCACCGGTGATTGACATGGCGCTTAACTTGTTAAAAATCCCTAAATTACCTATAAAGCTTGGACTTCCAGTATTTATGGGACTGCATTTTTCTTTGACAATTAAAAAAAGTACCTATTTTTCAACTGGGCCATTATCCTAAACCCTTCTTTCTATGATTTATTCCTTCCCATAGGAGGTAAAATGTTTTACTTAATAAATGACATTTGGAAGAGAGATATTACTGTTTGCCACCCTCTCTGTCTCTGTCTCTCTTTTGCCTCTTTGTAAACCAGCCTTCCCACAGGATGCATATGTGTTCCTCTCTCCAGTTTCCTGTAGTCAGGAGCCTGGCTGTGGGGGTGACTGGGACAATGACAATTGTCCATGGGTCTGATTCAGTGGAGAAGTTTTTATTAGTGCTCTTAGTAGCAATCTGTGTCTGTAGGCTGACATTTTGAGCTCCATTGGTTTGACTCTATATTTGCCTTATAGTTAGTACCAAACTTTTGGGTAGAAGCGATGTTATCTACGAGGCTCCTCTGTATCAGATGTGTCATTAATCATCCAAATCATATATTTATTTTCTCTTGTCCTAATTCCATACTTACCAAACAGCCTTCAGATGATAACTCACCTCTTTACAAAGCTTGTTTGTATGAAAATAATCTGTGCACCAGAAGATTTTAAGGACCTGGATTCCAGTTAGATTTCTCTTTATAAATTAAAATATTAGCCTTTTGTTTTGATAGTTTACTTCCATAAGCCTGATTTTTAATGTTCATTTGTCCTTGAAACATGAGTCTGTCAATAGACTGACCTTGGAAGTGGCGAGCAAAATAGATAAAGCTCCAAGACATTTCAGAATTCAATCCAATATAGTTCAAGTGCTAGAAGAATTAGGCGTTTTCGATAGGGGGGTAATGGGGAAATAAGGACACATATATAGCACCTTAATCAATAATGAAATTTAAAAAAGATATTAAAAAAGAAGAATTAGGTGTTTTCAGAATATGAGAAAATGCAGACTGCCTTATATTCAAACTAGAGAGTCCTGATGCAGGAAATTTGTGCACTTGGGGTGGGGGGTGGGGGTTCCCCTCAACCCAGACTATGAGAAGGATTCAGGAGGTTGGCCAGCCAGGGAGAGACTGTGGAAGAGTGCCAGGGCACGTCCAGCCTGTCTCCCTCAGCCCTGATTGACCAGATCCCAGCAGCCAGCTACAAAATAACCTACTGGTTGGAGGTCTGTTGCCTTATATTCAAATGTCTTTACACTTGGATGTGAATACATTTAGTTGTCTTAAGAACTAAGGGAGCAAAACCAAGGAAAGCAAAAATCCAATGAAGAGGTATGGCCATCTGGTGGGAGTTAAGAGAGTCTACCCTGACTTAAAAACTAGTCAGGTTTTTAATGAATATGAGCCACATGAAGTTTCCTGCTTTCACTTTTGAAGTCCTTAATATAGTCTTGCTATAATCTACAGGGTTAAGTATGATCCATCCCTGTCAGAGACAGGATCCAGTCTTATTCTAAGAGTAGTCTCTGGTCATTGAGAAGCTGAGAAGGAGCAATCATATTGGGATATAACACTTAAAATTTGTGAGATGGTATATTTATTTGTGGGAAAGAGTTTTCATATCTAGGAAGATTAAAATTAATTGTAGAAAATTTTAAGAGAATCGAAATGTAATACTATTTTTACATTAATGAATGTGTGCATTCTTTCTATTTTAAGTATCTATAATATATGAGACATTAACCTGTTAGGATAACAAATCAACTTTGTAACACCATTTTAAAAAGTCTAATTGGGAACTGATTTAAAATTGTGTATCTAAACTGAACAGAATTAATTTTATATATAATACTAGAGGCCCGGTGCATGAAATTCATGCACGAGAGGTGAGAGGGTGTCCCTCAGCCCAGCCTGCACCTCCTCCAATCTGGGACCCCTCGAGGGATGTATCACTGCCCATTTAGTCCCAATCCTTCTCACAATCCAGGACTGCTGGCTCCAAACTGCTTGCTTGCTTGCCTCACTGATTGCTCCTTTACTTCTGCCTGCCAGCCTGATCACCCCCTAACCACTACCCTGCCAGCCTGTTTGCCCCCAACTTCCCTCCCCTGCAGGCCTGGTCACCCCTAACTGCCCTCCCTTGCAGGCCTGGTCCCTCCCAACTGCCCTTCCCTGCTGGCTTGATCACCCACATCTGCCCTTCCTTGTAGGCCTAGAACCTCCCAAATGCCCTCCCCTGCTGGCCATCTTGTGGTGGTCATCTTGTGTCCACATGGGGGCAGGATCTTTGACCACATGGGGGCAGCCCTCTTGTGGGGGCTTGTTGGAGTGATGGTCAATCTGCGTATTTCTCCTATATTAGCTAGGATAGAGGCCTGGTTTATAGGTGGAGGCCAGCTGGTTTGCCCTGAAGGGTGTCCAGATCAGGGTAGGGGTTCTGTTGGGGCATGGGGCAGCCTGGGCAAGGGGCTTATGGTGACTTCCAGGCCGGCTACACCCCCCAGCAACCCAAGCAGAGGCCTTGGGATTAATTTATGTTCTATAATTGAAACATTGTTGCCTAGAGTGGAGGCTTTGGTGCTAGGGCTGCAGAAGCTTGGCTTCCTCCATTGCCTGGTCAACCCAGCCTCTGCTCTCTCCAGCTCCCTGGCTGCAACCATTTCTGTTGGGATTATGTATATTCTGTAATTGAAACTTTGTAGCATTGAGTGGAGGCCTAGGCCAGCAAAGGCAGGTGGAAAGCATGGCTTCCTCCATTGCCAGGGAAACCCAAGCCTCCCTCCTGTTCTCAGTGGCCACAGCCTTCTTGGTTGGGGTTTATTTGCATAATTTGCTCCTGATTGGCTAATGGGTATGGTTGTAGGCATGGCTTGATTGGAGATATGGTCAATTGGCATGTTACTCTTTTATTAGATAGGATCTGGAGAAAATAGATCTTGAAACCATTTTTAAAGTTTTACTTATTAATTGTATAACTATTGCTTAAATACTTGAGGAAATTTGTTAATTTATATATGCATAGAAAATCATTATGTTAAATGTGTTAATGCAATTAAAAATTTAAAGAGATTAATTAATAAGATTCCAGATAGTAATTAAAGCCACCTTTAAAGTGACTGAAAATTTGCTAGCTTTATAATGGTATAATAGGTTCATAATATGAACTGAAGACTAAAGAACTAATCCTTTTTTTTACTTCTAACTATAATAAATTGAATATTTAGAGGCTTTAGGAGGAACCAAGATGGCAGCATAGGTAAACATCTATCTTGCTGCCCCGACAACAATTTCAAAACTACAACTTAATGACAGAACGAACATCATCCAGAATCACCAGAAAGCTGGCTGAGTGGAAATTCCACAAATAAAAATAAAGATAGGACACTGTGACTCAGGGGAGCAGCAGAGGGCAGAGTTGAGGATACACACAGAGTCAGAGGTTTGGAGCTGCGTGCGAGTGGAAAGAGTGGGCGGCTGTATACCTGGCTGGTTTTCTCAAACAGGGAGGGAGAAAAAGACATCCCACTGCACTGATTCCCCAGTTCTGGGCTAGGTCCGGGGAACCCACACTCAAACGGGGTGAAACTGAACAGTAAGCAGGAAGTACGCTGAAACTCGGGTGCTGCAGAGGTCCGTGAGCTTGTGGAGAGGGCGTGTAAACTTGGGAACTGCAGAAGTTTGCAAGTGCACAGAGAGGACTCATGACTTGCTCTCTCATTCAGGAGAGAAAAAAAGAAAGAAGGAAAACCACCAGACTGCATTGTTTTACAACCCTGGGTGAGACTTTGGGTGTGCAGACTCATTTGAGGAGGCTGAATTGTCCGGCAGCAGGTAAAGCTCGGTGGCAGCTTTCTCTCAGAGTTGTGTGCAGCTATTACCACCAGGCACAGAGACCCAGGTGCCACTAGGGCAGATCTGATGGGAAATCAAGGCTGCCTGCTCAGCTCGGAGACTCCATCCATCCAACCTGAGCACAGCTGATCCTCACAGCCAATTGGCCTGGAGGTCAAACCTTCCTAGTGCTAACAACAATAACCTATGCTTAACTTCAACAAGACTGTGCAACCCATAAAGGGCTGCACCAAGAGTATCCACCTCAGGTAACTGGGGAGGCTGAGCCACTGTCCCTTAGAGGACATCTACTACACAAAGCTAATTGACCAACTCAGGGAAGCAGCCAAAATGCAGAGACATGGAAAGAAATCAGATGTGAAAGAAATCGAGGAAAAAAATGACTGGACATAGAGTTCAAAACCACGGTTATAAGGTTTTTCAAGAGCCTCCTAGAAAAGGCCAGTGAACTTAATGAGACTTTTGAGGATATGAAAGAGACCCTTGAGGATATGAAAAAGGACCAACTAGAAATTAAGCATACACTGACTGAAATAAAAAATATTATACAAATACCTAAATGCAGTCTAGAGGACCACTAGAATCAAGTCAAAGATTTAAAAAACAAAGAAGCAAAAGCCACTCAGCCAAAAAAGCAAGAAACAAAAAAGAATCCAAAAAATTGAAGATAGTGTAAGGAGCCTCTGGGACAACCTTAAGCATACCAACATCCAAATTATAGAGGTGCCAGAAAAAGAGAGAGAGCAAGATAATGAAAACCAACTTGAAGAAATAGTGACCAAAAACTTCCCCCACCTGGTGAAAGAAATTGACTTAAAAGTCCAGGAAGCACACAGAGCCCAAAACAAAAGGAATCCAAAGAGGACTACACCAAGACACATCGTAATTAAAATGCCAAGAGTAAAAGACAAAGAGAGAATATTAAAAGCAGCAAGAGAAAAACACTTAGTTACCTACAAGGGAGCACCCATACAATTGTCACCTGATTTCTTAATAGAAACTATGTAGGCCAGACAGGAGTGGCAAGAAATATTCAAAGTGATGAATTGCAAGAATCTACAACCAAGATTACTCTATCCAGCAAAGCTATCATTCAGAATTGAAGGTCAGATAAAGTGCTTCGCAGATAAGAGAAAGCTAAAGGAGTTCATCACCACCAAACCAATATTATATGAAATGCTGAAAGGTATTCTTTAAGATGAGGAAGAAGAAAAAGGTAAAAATAAAAATTACGAACAACAAATACACATCTATCAACAAATGAACCTAAAAATCAAATGAATTAAAAATCTGATGAACAGAATAAACTGGTGAATATAACAGAATCATGGGCATAGAGCGGGAATGGACTGACAATTCTTGGGGAGAAAAGGGGCGTGGGAGGTGCAGCAAGAAACTGGACAAAAATCATACACCTATGGGAGAGGACAGTAGGGGGAAGGTAAGGGCAGAGGGTGGGATGGATACCGGGTAGAGGGGAGTTATAGGGGGGAAAAAGGGGAACAATGTAATCAATAAACTGAACATTAAAAATTAAAATATATTGAATAAATAAATAAATAAATGAATAGAATATTTATTCTACTAATTTTCCCACCAGTCTAGAGGAACAAAATCTCTCATTTAATAAGAATTACTTCTAGTATCAGACACACATCAGGCTTTCTATATGAGTTGAGGCCACTGTCTAGATTATGCCTTGGTAAATTCACTAGAGAATGCCAACCTAAGATGGCTCTTTGGATGATAGGGAGCTGACCTTTAACATCTCACATTCTGACCTCATTATTGGTAATGCCCTTCCTTTTTTGGAACTTCTACAACTTTTTAGTGCTTTATTAAAATGTTATTTCCCCCAAAGTACTGAATATTTAAATTATAACTGTCATTGAGATAAAAAAAAACACTTTTAAGTAATCAGAGGTTTTTATGATTCTCAAGCAAGTCAGCTCTGGTAATAATGAAAACAGGCTTGTGTCTTTAATAATAGAACTTACCTAAATTCTTAATGACTTTATGAGTTTGCTTTTCAATGAAACTTTTGCCTCTTCTTTAGACTCTCCTGTGTTATATAAATAGATCATTATTTATCAATGCCAATAGGGTTTGGGAGCTAGACAGATCTTGTTTTGAGTTATAGTTCTGCCTTAAACTAGTCTGAATCCTTGAGCAAGATATTCCACCTCTCAGCTGAATCATCTGTAAACTGGGGATCATAATACCTACCACATAGGGTTGCTGTAAAGCTTGGAGATATTATATAAAGAGACTTGACACACAACTGGTTCTTGTTCAATCAGATATGATTCTGATGGGTAGTTTGAACACAAGGCAGTGCATGTATTGGTAGGTGAGAAAGGGTTAATTTCTGCAGCAGGTTGAGTGTGTGTGTGTGTGTGTGTGTGTGTGTGTGTGTGTGTGTGTGTGTGTGAAGGAGCAGCTGCCCTGACAATATGCTGCTGCAGTGACTCATGGCTGACTGTCAAATGGAGGCTCCAAGACCCTTGTGCTATGTTAGGCAATGGTCTGCATAGTGTAAACGATACCCTGCAGGAACTCTAACTTCAGACTGCATGGGGTTGAAGACCTGGCCTCATACAATCTCCCAGAGATCATAGGTCCTATACCCCACTGGAGTGAGAAAAACCTCTAAGCCCAACAATTGCATATATAGATTTCAAGCTGCCTTCTTAATTCCTAAGATTTCTTTCATTCATTCACCAGACACATGCCCATGTGTTAGTTTCGCTCACACCGCCAGTGGATGCTTGGGGTTTTTCCCCTCCCATGGTTATTTGAGGCAAAATATCACACTTTGAAATTCTTAGGAAAACTGTAAAAAAGGTTTGCCCTCTATATGCTGTTGTGGTTGATGAAATTGTGAAAGTGGCATTTTGTATCAGGCTCCAACTCTAAACAATTTCAAATAGGATGATCTAGGGCAGGGAGGAGGAGAGGGAAGAAGAGAGGGAGGGAGGAGGGAGGGAGAGAGAGATAAAAGAACTGACAATATTTAGAGGCAAAAGGAGTGAGGCTTTTTTGAGGTACTATATAAAAGGGAAACGATCTTATCCATTGACAACCGTACTGAATTTCACTATTTTTTTAATAAAGTCTTTTTACATCTAAAGACACCTCGAGAATGGAATAACAAGATATGGGCTCTAATGAGAAACAGAAGAAAACTGATGACCGATGCCATAAAGTAAAGAACATTGGAATAAAATACTTTACCATCATCCCAAATACTCTTTGTTGATTCCTTCTGTTTTGTATGTCAAAAGTCAAAATTATCCAATTGACAAACTGTTCCATTGAACACTTCCCAATCTAGCTAGAGGAAACCGAGTCTTTCAGCATTAAGACATATGTTGATTGCCTAGCTGGTTTGGCTCAGTGGATACAGCGATGGCCTGAGGATTGAAGGGTCCCAGATTCGATTCCAGTCTAGGGCACATGCTCAGGTTGAGGGCTCCATTCCCAGGGGGTGGGGCATGCAGGAGGCAGTTGAATGGCGATTTTCTCTCATCATTGATGTTTCTATCTCTCCCTCTCACTTCCTCTCTGAAATCAACGAAAATATATTTGAAAAAAAATGTTGATTGACTAAATTGCCTTCAAGAGTTAGTTATACTTATTATCATAATATAGATTTTAATTGGGTAAAATAATACTTTGTGTTGTATTATTTTAGAGAAGTTAGTTTTTAATTTGAAAAATATGTTTACAGAATGCATATACTAGTAGACTGTTCTTAAACACTGAGGATATTAACAATAGAGGCTGCTTTTAAAGAGGTGATGAACATATATCAACAAATAATTACGATACACAATTTACCTGGTAAAAGAGGTTACACAGGTGTAAGGCAGTATTAGTGAGGAGCGTTTAATTTAGCTTGGGGCTGTTAGAGAGTTCAGTTTTAAACCTATTGTGTTGAAAATGTGAGTTGTCTGTAGAAGCTGGATGTGTAGTATTATGATTTTGAAGTAAGTAAAGGCTTAGATGGAGCTCGAGGAACTAGTCATAATCATGAAAAACTCAAATGTCTCTGAGAAACATTTGTCACTCATGCTTAAATGCCAGGTCATTCCTTATGATTAATTCCAAGTGTACATGAAAATGCTGCTGAAATAAATATAAATATTATTTAGGGAGGCTTAGGAATGAATAAAAACAGACTGTTAATGGTAGATTTGGCCAGGAAAATATAGAAATAAAGCAAAGCCTCAGAAGAGTATCAAAGAACCCTTTCTTTTTTAGAAATAATTTCATTCATTCATTTATTTATTTATTTACCTTTAATTTTTTATAAAGAATCTTTTTATTACTTCCTATAATACTATCTATACAATTAATAAAAATCAATTAAATTATTAAAATGATGAAAGTAATGATAACTTGCTCATAAAATTGATAGAAAAGGGTCCAATTGAGAGATGGCTGTTTTCTTGACTAGAACGGATTTGATGTATATTTTGCAGTAGAATTGTTAGGATTTCCCATTAAAGTAAATAGAGTGTTGAGGTAAGAGAAAAGAACAAACCAAAGAAAAAAATCTAGGTTTTGGGTTTAAAAATGAATGAGTGGTGATTCCACTTAAAGTGGGAAGTGGTGTTGTGCTCCATTGCTGGGAATTCCATTTTGCGTACATGAAGCTTGGGATACCCTGTAGGTTGGATAGTAAAACTGGAGTTCCCAGTAGAGGGAGTCTGAGCTGGAGATGTACTTATATGTGTCAAGATATGAATGTAATTTATAAGCCTGAGAACTAATTGAGATTGTGTAAGGAAAGGAAGAGACTATTGGAGGAAAAGAAAAGGGAGAAAAAGGAAGAAAAAAGACAGAATAGCTTAGGAAATGCAGCTGCTTCCCATTCCATCATTTCCCAGTGCCCTGCAGGGAGAAAGAGCTCTTGAAACTAATCCCGCTGTTTCCTGGGTTAACTTGGTGGAGTAGGAAGGGGACAGTAGAGGCAGATAGGAAAGCCCTAAATAGAAGCAGCTGTTAACTCTTCTGGGTAGTAATTCGACGACTATTTATTTAGCTTCAGTAGAATAATTTTGTTGAGTAGATAAAATAGTTTAAAGCATTTTTATGTTGACTATATGCCTTTATGTCTTCCCAATTTCAAAAAAATTACATGGGTAGATGTACAGAAGGGCATTTACTGGTACAATTGAATTGTTCTTAGGGTATGAAAGAGTTGAATATGTTCTATGTTCTGTATACGTTAGTCCAATGAGCAAATATTAATGTTAAAATTCTAAAGACTATACATCTATTGATGAGGAATGATAATTTCTATTTGTACTTTCCATGTTGTCATTAAATAAGATAGATTTATATTGACAATTTAAATATATTATGTCTGTGATAGTAAGTGATTTTTGGTTGGTAGTTAAAGGAAAGCAATAATTTAATAAACCAATGAGAGTTTAAAAATTATCATTTTATGAACTAAGAAACTTTTCTTCATTCTCCTTATTTAGCCTGTAAGCATGGGTACTTTTTTTCTCCTTTCTTTTTTTTCCCCTAAGGAATGAAAGAGATGAAAATCTAAAGCATCTCTGTTATGGTCTGCACTGAAGTTACTAAGTTAAAAAACAAGTTCAGCAAGTTTTTAAGAAAAGACCTGTTAGTTAAGCAGAAGGCAAATATTTTCATTAGTGCTGAGTGGGAAGGGAAAGTTTCATGTGACACATCAATGTTCTATCACTTCTCACCTGAAGCCCTTTTAACTCAAAGGAGAGGGAGAAAACAAAATGATCAATTTAAAAAGAGAGTTTACATCAGCAAAATATTATTTTTCTTATACCATCCAGAAAGAAGAGATGGTGTTGTTTTATTCAGTACCTCTGCACTTTTTCTTAAGAAATAGAAACTCATACAATTATTTTGGATATGTTTTTGACTAGGATGGAGCAATTAAGGATAACAACTCAGAAGAAAATGCTAAATGTAGCAAGGAAGATTGGGAAAGGATGTATATTCTTGTAGCTCACACCATTGTGTGCAGGTGGGGATCAAACAGATTTCATCTCCTGAAATCATCTCAGAGCTAGATAGTGCCCTGAATGGGTTCTTTAATTCCAATAAGACTTGTGCTTTTTGAAACAAGGTCCCTGGAGTTGACAGGAATTTCTCTCAACAGTGGTCTTAGTCCCAGAAATTCAACCTGGAAAGGGGTAAGTACAGATGTTCCATGTTAGACCTGAGGATATAATTATTAATGAATATAATTGATTTCTGCTGGTTGTGGTAACTTCCATCTAGTTCCAAAGGAAGTTTGCCCCAGGAAGTTCATCAAGAGCTCACGTGAAAAATTTGTACCAGAAAATACTGAGATGCCAAACCACTCTGATCATGAACCTATGAAAAGAACTGTTGTTATACTTGGCTGGAGGAGGATGAGCCATCCTGCTGATACACATCCTTCCTCTTCAACTGAGGAAGGTGTGGAAAAAACGTTAGGAAGGAAGGAGGCAATGCAGTCATGCCATGATTTGCTTCCTTCACCAGGAGACACAGGAGAATTGAAATAGGGTCAACAGTGACAATGAAAGTTGAGTCACTCTAATGGCACCTGTGTCTGTAGGACAAATGTCTAATGGATTCCAGAGACTAGGTATGGGCATTGTTGAAGAAAAAAAGAGCCTAAAAACTTATAGCTTAAAAAACAACAAAAATACAACAACACTATGGCTATTATATTATCCCTTCCCCTTCCTGCAAACATATTCTCTCAAGCTGGTGAAAACTGGCAGCATGTTTCATTCAGCCATTATACTTAAAATATTTGATATATATATATTAAAAATTTTAAGAGGAACCAAAATGGCAGTATAGATAAATACCTATACTGCTGCCTCGCACAGCAATTTCAAAAATACAATTAAAGGACAAAACGGACATCATCCAGAACCACCGGAAAGCTGGCTGAGTGGAAATTCTACAACTAGAAGGAAATATAAAAGGACAATGAGACTCAGAGGAGGTGGAAAGGTCAGAGGTGCTGAGATGCTGCAACAGCGATGCAGAGACGTGCACGAGTGGAAAGGGCAGGTGGCTGAATACCCGGCTGGTTTTCTTGAATGGGGAGAGAGACAAAGGCTCCCCACTGTGCTGAACCTTAGTTCCGGGTGAGTCTCAGGAACCTAGACTCATATGGGGTGAAACTGGGCTGTCAGGAGGAAGCACACTGAGACTTGGGAGCTGCAGAGGCATGCAAACTTGTGGCTCTCTCATTCAGGAGGAAAACAAAACCTCCGGACTGCACTATAATCCAGTTCCAGGTGAGACTTTGGGAATCCAGACTCATTTAGGGAGAAACTGGACTGTCTGGCAGCAGGCAAAACTCGAGGGCAGCTTCCTCTCAGAGGTGCGTGCAGCCATTGCCTCTGGACATGGAGACCCAGGCACTGCTTAGGGCAGAACTGATTGGAAACCAAGGCTGACTGCTCAACCCTGAAACTCCACCCCATCCAAGCTGAGCACAGAGTCTCTCCCAGCATAGACACAGCTGATCCTCACAGCCAATTGGCCTGGAGGTCAGCCCCTCCCAGTGATACCAACAACAATCAAGACTTAACTACAAAAAGGCTCCTCAGGTAACTGGGAAGCCTGAGCCACTCTCCCCTAGAGGACATCTACCACACAAAGCTACTCGACCAACTCAGGGAAGCAGTGAAAATGTGGAGACAAGGAAGCAAATCACATGTGAAAGAAAAGGAGGGAAAGAAACAACTGGATATAGAGTTCAAAACCATGGTTGTAAGGTTTTTCAAGAATTTCCTAGAAAAGGCTGATACATTTAATGAGACTCTCAAGGATATGCAAAAGGACCAACTAGAAATTAAGCATACACTGACTGAAATAAAAACATTATACAGATACCTAACATCAGACTAGAGGACCACAAGAATCAAGTCAAAGATTCGAAATACAAAGAAGCAAAAACCACTCAGTTGGAAAAGCAAAAAACAAAAAGAATCTAAAAAAATTGAAGATAAGGAGCCTCTGGGACAACCTCAAGCATACCAACATCCAAATTATGGGGGTGCCAGAAAAAGGGAGAGAGAGCAATATTCTGAAAACCTACTTGAAGAAATAGTGACCAAAAACTTCCCCCACCTGGTGAAAGAAATTGACTTAAAAGTCCAGGAAGCACACAGAGCCCAAAACAAAAGGAATCCAAAGAGGACTACACCAAGACACATCGTAATTAAAATGCCAAGAGTAAAAGACAAAGAGAGAATATTAAAAGCAGCAAGAGAAAAACACTTAGTTACCTACAAGGGAGAACCCATACAATTGTCACCTGATTTCTTAATAGAAACTATGTAGGCCAGACGGGAATGGCAAGAAATATTCAAAGTGATGAATAGCAAGAACCTATAACCAAGATTACTCTACCCAGCAAAGCTATCATTCAGAATTGAAGGTCAGATAAAGAGTTTCACAGATAAGAAAAAGCTAAAGGAATTCATCACTGCCAAACCAGCATTATATGAAATACTGAAAGGTATTCTTTAAGAAGAAGAAGAAGAAAAAGGTCAATATAAAAATTATGAACAACAAATACAACAAATATTAACAAGTGAATCTAAAAATCAAGTGAATTAAAAATCTGATGAACAGAATAAATTTGTGAATATAATAGAATCAGGGGCATAGAAAGTGAGTGGACTGACAATTCTTGTGGTAAAGGGGTGTGGGGGGTACAGGAAAAGACTGGACAAAAATTGTATACCTATGGATAAGGACAGTGGGGGGGGGAGGTAAGGGCAGAGGGTGGGGTACCAAGTGGAGGGGAGCTATGGGGGGAAAAAGAGGAACAATTGTAATAATCTGAATAATAATTATTTATAAAATTTAAAAAAATTTAAAGTTAGCAGAATGTGAGAAATTAAAATTTCATTCTTATCCCTACTGAGAGCCATTAAACAACTTCAGTGTTTTTGACTCAGGAAAAATCTAGATTACAAACTCATTGTCAGAATTAATAGTTTTTTACTCTTACCAGTGGAAAAAAAATCTCATTTGTTTTTATGGACTAACTCCTCAAATCAAGTCTTCAGTCCACTAAAGTGCAAAGAACTTTCCTTCTGTCAATTAGCTTTCCTAAGTTTCTAGATGAAAAAATTTTAAAACTAGAAACAGAAAGGCTAAACTTTAGTCTTCTGCTTCCAAGTATAGTGGTCATTTCATATACTGTACAGGCTTGAAGTAGCTTAGATACAAAAAATTCATCAGCTAAAAGTAAAATTCCTTTTAAATATTTTTAGGGTCTTTCTTTCACAAGTTTAGGTCAGTAATACTTTCATGATTAGAGGCCTCTGAACTCAGAACTTTACACAGAAGATAGACACACACACACACACACACACACACACACACACACACACACACACGATGCTTACATCAAATCCTTATGCAAAACAGCATAAAATCCTTACACTGAAGTTCATGGATTGCCTAGACTCTCTCTGGAGTATATTTCCTCTGACTTTGAATTCTGTTCTATCATTTCTGTTCTCCTGATTTCCCCCCAGAATATATTAGAAAACGTGTTTCTTTGCTTTTCACAGAAGAGAGAATAGGGAATAAGGAAGGGGAAAGCTGTGTAACTTGATGCAAGCACACTATGACCAGTAAAAGTAACAAAGAGACTAGCAAAATCCAGCACAAAATGTTATGTTACAAACTCACTCAATAGAGCAGCTAATAACCTGCCTCCTTCCATAGGCTATAAGGTCAGCCCTGAAAAGAGACCTTTATGTATTGGCCATTAACATTTGAGCATGTTTAGGCAGAAGGAAAACAAAGATACAACTATCCAAATCCCTACAGGTCAATAGGAAAGGGCTGGGACAGTGTTCCCAGCTCTAGGGCTTGAGGTACGAGTCTGAAAGGTCAAGGCAAACTCAAGTTTGCTTCTTGCAGGCTTTGGTACCCAACATGTTCCAATGCCATGTATGTGAATATGTGTGTGTGTGGGGGGGGTGTGGGGGGCGGTGGTATGAATCATATATTCTAGTTTCTTTTTAAGCCTCAATTTTTTTGTTGTTGTTGGAAACAGGACCTTTTAGATAACATATTGCAGCAACTCTAGGTACTGGTCACTCCTCCTCCTCTGCGATTTGTTCATGTGATTTGCTTGTGTATTGACTGGGTGGATAATCCTAGTGAAGTCTGTTTCCCCTGTGGTGTGTGGTGTTAAGCTTCTATGCTGCCCCTCAGGGAGGCCCAGCTTTGCGGGTGCCACAGCCACCTGGGTAGCCAGAGGGTTTCTATTATTTGATTTTGAGTTCTGTGTCATGCTGCTACTGAAATCCCTTCAGTCAAAGGCAGCTACGCTTGTCGGCTTAGTACTTTGAGAGGGAAGGAATCTTTTCCTGAAAATGGTCACCTATCAGAGAAAAGAAAACCATTCTTGAGATAACAAGATGGTCCATAAATTGATTCAGAACTCTAAAAGAATTGTTCCCTTCCTTCCCCACCAAGAATCCCCAGAGGGATTACAAGGGAAAACATGTTGATCTGCAGCTTTTGAAACAGAATTTTTGGACTGGAATCCGGATTCTTTGACTGCCAGAGTCGAAGAATGAATCCAGAGACAGAAGGTGATATAACAAAGGTGAAAATTTATTAAAGACCAAGTATAGGCTCCCATCTAGAAAGGAGAAGATGTCCCACAGAACAGACTACCACATGGGGTCTGGGAAAGGGTCCCATTGAGATCCTTTTCCCTATGGCTTTTAAAGGCTGCAGATTCTGGTGCCTTGATATCTCCTCTGATTGGTCACTATTCCCTTAGACTGGTTACTATAGTAACTCCTGGCCTCAAAGGTTTGAACCTCATATGGGACATGTGACATGTGAGGTTCTCTCCTCTCCTCTCTTATTGTTTTTCTATTCCCTTTGAGCTTTCTTCTTCTGGATGAAGGGCTTCCTTTTCTTTATTTTGTAAACTTAGACCTTTTGCTGTCCCCAGCTTCCTCATTCTATGGAAATGTACTTGTGGCAACTTTTCAGCTCCCCCATTTGATGGAAATATAGCTTCCTCTGCTCTGCAGCCTTGTGTTTCTTCCATGGTCCCCTTAATTTCTAAAATTTCCTAAACTTTTCTTTTTCACCCTTCAAAATCCCCTTTTCACTTTAAGACTTAGAGGCTCAGTCCATTTTATTTAAACTTCACAGGACAGCGTGACTCCAGCTACATGTGAGCCATTCATATCTACACTAATAAAAGAGAAATATGTAAATTGACCACACATCTGTGATGCTGCCCAACAGCCAATCAGGAGTGGGTATGCAAATAAACCCAATAAAGATGGAGGTTAATTTGCATACACAGGTATGGAGCGAAGACTGAAGGCTCTGGCCCAAGCAAAGACTGAAGACTGAAGACTGGAGAAGACTAAAGACTGAAGAGGCTTGACTTCTCTGCTGTGGCCAGAGCAAAGGCCTGGGTCCCAGGTGACAGAGGAAAACCAGTGCTGGAAGCCAGAGGAAGGAAGGCCTATTACATGAATCTTCATGCAACAGGCCTCTAGTACTATATAATACTCATGCCCACTTAAGGAGGTGGGTGGGTGGGAAGGAAACTGAGGCTTATAGAGATGAGGAGGTGAGGACATTTGTTCATCATCACTCTTCCAGCAAGTGGTGAAGACACCATTCAAATCTAGGTCTGACTTCAAAATGTCTGCTGTTGTTGGTTGTGTTATTCTTCTGTTCATGTCAGAACCTGTCAGTGGCTTTCATTGCTCCTGAATAAAGTGCAACCTCTTAGGCTCATCATTTAAGATCTTCCTTAATCTGGAAACCACAAACGTTTCTAATCTTCCCAGTATGACTCCTCAAACTGGGGACGAGGGGACTTTCTCTGACACTGTGGCTCTTGTTCTACAATCCTGCTCTTTGAGGAACCTGCCTTCATCTCCCTGGCCCAGCCTCATCCACCAAGCTTCAGGCAGAGTGATTCAATCACCTTGATGTAGAGAAGGTATTTTCTTGCTTTCCCTGTTTTTTTTTTTCTTTTTCTTCATTATTTTTTTCTCTGCCATGTCCTATGACACTGAGTTCTGTCTTGTCTGCCAAGGCACCTGTCTGTCTGTCATCCTTTGCTGGGCCTCTCTGATGCTGCCATCTGTTTTCCTGCTGAGCTTTGCGCCTCACACTCCCCTCATCTCTGATTCCGCTCCAATGCCTGGATTTGCATAGCTTTTTGATGGGTCTTCACTCAAATCCCAGTCACACCCAATGGATTGGTCTGGCTTTTAGGTTCTGGCCATCTCTGTCTGCTCCCATAGCGGAATGAGGCTTGTTTGGGAACCTTTGGATGCACAGCAAACATGATGAGTGCACTGGATAGTTGGCAATCCCTGCCTGAATACAGGGAGGGTTATGGAGGGGAGGAAAGAAGGGGGGTGATTTATCACAACCTCAGTACAGTGCAAGCTGGGGACAAAAGAGTGTAAACTTAAGCAACATAAATTCTTGGTTGCTGTATTTTCAGTTTTTATGTCTGTTGCACGAAATGCCTGCCAGGACCTAGTTAATTAAGTTAACATCTGGTCAGCCTCGCAGCCCAAATCAACTGCCGCCAGGTTACAGGCCACCTTCCCTGACGTGAGAAGCAGCTCATCTCCACAGTGACAGACCTGGAAAGACCCCTCCCTGTGAGCCAGCGCTAAGGTGACAGTGACTCATAAAACACCATCAATATAAACTCCCACCAGAAAACACACACTTTAATTCCTACTAGTCATTTTGGAAAATATGCATATATTTTCTAAACCAAACATATTACATCCTGAGTCTTTTCTCTAGTCATTTACAGTGAGTGATTTTACTGATAAAGCTAAGAAATGCATTAAAATAACAGAAATGCATGTCAGTTATTAAAACTAACTCTAGGAGTTATACGTGGATTTCTTCTGTCCCGGACATGGTGTCTCTTTCTTTATTTCTGTGAACAGTAATCATTAATGCTGCTTTCTAAGAAAGAATACTGACCTTGCCGAAACCGGTTTGGCTCAGTGGATAGAGCATCAGCCTGCGGACTGAAAGGCCTCAGGTTCGATTCCGGTCAAGGGCATGTACTGTGGCTGCGGGCACATCCCCAGCAGGGGGTGTGCAAGAGGCAGCTGATCGATGTTTCTTTCTCATCGATGTTTCTGACTTTCTATCCCTCTCCCTTTCTCTCTGTGAAAAATCAATAAAATATATATTTTTTTAAAAAAGAAAGAATACTGACCATACAAAGGTCAATAGCAATTGTTAGTTCTTTGCAATGATAAAAAAAAAGTGGTATCAAGCAGGAATACTAACTTTTTCTTATTCATTACTCAACCATTAATGCATTTATAGCATGAAATACAAAATGAAAATTCACTACATCTCTACATGGCTATGGCGAACACACACACACACACACACACACACACACACACACACACACACAAATAATAACATGGAAGTTTTAAAGACTGAATTATAACTACCAAAATTACAATTGTCTTTGTATATAAAATGGTTGGTTTATATGTGGTAGGATGAAGACACTTGTGAGCTGATTGAAAAGAAATTTTAAAATTAAATATTTTTCTGATGTAAAGAAATAAATGTGTTATTAATGTGCCACTGGAATAACATGGAAGTTTTAAAACACAGCAAGTGAACTGAAGGGACAGCAGATGAAGACAAATGACTAATATGTATGATAACAGTTTATCTTTCTCCTAGCTGTTGTACCCTGGGTACGATAAGAAGGTGATGTGGTAATATAATGGGATAATTCCTGAGGGATTTTTCTAAGAAAACTAAGGTCTGATATCTGTTTCTAAGTGAAGCCTGTGTCCCCTCCTTTTCTTTACAGTTTGCTTCAAAGAACTGTAAGTTAAGAGTTTCTGCTAAGAGAGCTCTTGCTTTTTGAAGAATATTTGTAAAAAAAAGATGTAAATTCTTTGAGTCAAAATTACTTTAGAACTTTTGTTATCTTTTAGCACAATTCTGAATGTGTAGTAACAATTCCACACATATTTATTGAATAGGACTGGATTATTTGTACCAAAGCAAGCTGGTGAAATGAGTCCAAATTTGTGAATGTTGAATGAAGGCTGGGTTTGGATACATTTTAACAAGAAAGTATTCGAGGGGGTTTCTCTGAGGCTGCTGCTTTGGGCAATCCTTTAATCAGTGTTATGGTGTGCACATTAACATATAATATAGGATGTAAGCTCATGGCATGGGATGGAAATAATGTGATCTGAATTTACCTAGGGTTTTGCTGCTGCCAGGAGGTTCCTGCTTCCGGGTTTGTCTGGGTGACAGAAAGGTGCTTGCTGAATAGTGCCACAGAAGTAGTGAGCTGAGGGCTGGGTTGTACTAGCACTGCGTAAGAGAGAGGAGGGTTGCATCAGTTCCCTTTCTATACCCCACAGCTTGTTGTGGGGCGACCGCAAAACAAGCTCAAACAAAGTTCTGACTGTGTTCCGTTATCTACACTCCTCCACTTGGCCATGTGCTCCAGAGAGGAGTCGCTCCAGGCACAAGGGAATATGTCCTGATTGTTTTAAACCAGTCACAACAGACCCATACTCTTTGCCGGTAGTTGCCACATACCTAAGTATGTGATGGGATTCCAGCTAATGAATCATAAGGAATAGCCTACTGTAATACTTTCTGGGAAAAGTTTCCTTGATTCTATGAGAGATCCATAGAAAGGATGAGTTTTTTCTAGAAGAAGTAGTAACTGGGTGCAATTACTACTTGCTGGGTTTGCACAGCTATCTTATAATCGGGAGAAGAGGTAGCCCAAGGACATTAGCTGACACATTGTGTATGTCAGAAGGGTAAAGTGGAGAAAGAATGATTCCTGGATGCTACTGTGCAATGGATGAATTGTTATTTTGAAACTATTGTTATGTAAAATAATGTATTTATTTATATCCTTATTGTTGTGGCACTTTGAGTTGAATTTTCTAGAGTTGTCTGAATTGGCAAATAAAAATCTAAGATGTGCAGTTAAATTTGAATTTCCAATAAACATAAACAAATGTTTAATACATGTGTGTCCAATGTGGTACTTTCCCCATGCAATATTTGGGACATCCTTATACCAAAAAAGCATTTGTTGTTTATCTGAATTTCTAGTATTACCAGGAATCCTGTATTTTGTTTGTCAACCTAAAGGCTGTAGTTGAGAAAAGTCTGCCTAATTTAGTGATAAAAGACTTTTCTCAGGTCCTGTTGTGTATACTGCTTGAGAAATAAAAGGTAACATTAGACTTACCAATCATAGTTTGAGTATACATATTTGAAATTCAGCCTTATGTTCTCAAGAATTAATAAATACTCCTTAGAATATTTTTTCTTTTTGAGGTTTGTCAATGACTCCCCATCTAGACTTGAAATATTACTTTAATGCAGATTAACATAACAAAGAGTCAGACACACCTTATCATCTGTTTCTTTACTTGCTAACTGTAGGACCCTGGAGAAATCAAGTGAATCTCAGTATCTCACTGTGCGTTTATGATAAATTAACAAGATACATTATGAAAAGCATCCTGCATGTCAGACACTTGCTCAAAACACATTATGCCTTGTTTCTGCATTGATTGTGAAGAAGTGTTCTAAGTGTACCGTAATGGGTATTATACTGAGGAAAAACATAGAAATTCGTTCTACAAAATCCCTATGCTGCTGCTTCCCTCTGTACAACTTGAGCAGAATGAGTGGAATAACATATGGACAAATTAGTTGCCTCGGGGAGTGAGGAACTTATATTACCTTAGTGCATAGCTGAGTTTTATTTCTGACTCTGGGACTGACACATCTGAGATTGTTCCTAAATAGCAGCTGTTATCATCTAAACTGAAAAGAATAGTTTTGCCTTTTCTTGGAGGATAGGGAGCCATCTTATTCTCAGTATCTTAGTACTCTTAGTAGGTGCCACACAGTCAAAAGGTATTTAATGAAGCACACGTAGCTACAGAATTGGGTTTCTGCCTCAGGGGCAATGAATAGACCACACAATCTTCCTAATGTGTTATTCTACATTCAAATTGTCATGCCCATTGTGGGATTTTTCTACCCTCATTTTTTTGTATGTACAGAAAATGATGTTATTCTCAGAATAAAATATGAGCCTGTAAAATGACAGCTGTGATGTCAAGTCTTATTGTGCTTCTGTAATTCTGGAGAAGACAGGAATTGGAGAGGGAGGAGTTAGCAGCTGCCCTCAAGGAATTGAGGGGCTGCGATGGGAGAAGGGGGGCTCAAACTGAGGACTCCATAAGGCAGAACTAGACTTGAGGGGCAGGAGTTGAAGGGAGGCATGGTCAGGTTGAAACAGTTACTGCTGCCTGGTCCTCAGGTGTCCCCAATATGGTACATCTCCTCTACTGAAATTTTGACTCATATACTCTGGATAATGGCTTATCAGGCATATTACAGCAGAAACTAGAGCTCTTTCTTCTTAACTTGTAAAACGAGGATATTAATTTTAATTTATCAATTCACAAGTGAAGGATTGGATCCAGCTAAACCCGAAGAAACCCCTTTGTTAATTTCCCGGCATCTGTAAGGTGTCAGTTGCAGTGATTTTCAGCCTTTGCTGCAGGTTAGAATTAACTTGGGAACATTAAAAAACCTGGATGTCTAGGTCGGCAAACTCATTAGTCAACAGAGCCAAATATCAACAGTACAACTATTGAAATTTCTTTTGAGAGCCAAATTTTTTAAACTTAAACTTGTTCTAACGCCACTTTCTCAAAACAGACTCGCCCAGGCCATGGTATTTTGTGGAAGAGCCACACTCAAGGGGCCAAAGAACCACATATGGTTTGCGAGCCACAGTTTGCCGACCACGGGAGACCATATCTGCAGAGACTCTGGCTTGACTGGTGTGGGGTATGGCTTAAGTGTTAGAATTTTTTTCAGAACTTCCCAAGTGACTCTAATAGACAGCAATTTTGAGAATCACTGAACTCACGTACAGTTAGAGAGCATGATTCTGAATTTTAGTTTGAAATCTGATTTAACTATAGGTATAATATTGAACAACTCCTTGAACTTCTATGGTTCCCATATTATTTACTTTAAAAAGGGGGAGGGGCTTACATTCTTCCAAAGAAACTTCCTCTAAAATTGTATTATTCTAGGGCCCTTAAGAGTTTATGAATTATGCCCGGTTGGCCTGGCACAGCAGTAGAGTGTCGACCTCTGAACCAGAAGGTCACAGTTGGATTCCCAGTCTGGGCACATGCCCAGGTTGCGGACTTGATCCCAGTGGGGGACATGCAGGAGGCAGTCGATCAATGATTCTCTAATCATTGATGTTTTTATCTCTCTCCCTTCCTCTCTGAAATGAATAAAGAATACATCAAAAAGTTTATGAATTATGGAAAGGCACTGACTGCATCCCAAAATTAGAAGAGGATCTCTGTTACTGAAGTTTTTTGTGCTCTTTTAGTCAGTTTTGAGGCTAGTCATAGATTGCCAATGTGGGGGTGTTTCTATCTCTCAGAGGAATGTGTGGTTCCAACAGCATTCAGCTGATGGGCTGTCTCCACAGCTCTCTAATTTGAGAGGAAACTGATGGTGGATAAAAGTGGGTTTCTTCACTAGTCTCCATGTTTCTAGAAGATACTTTGCTGCCAGAGTTAGAGTCAGCTAATGGATGCCTGGACACTTTTCTTGGCGTTTTGTGTAGATGGCTGTCTTTGAGCTCTTTGGGCTTTCTGCCTTACGTTAAGCTTAGTGACTTGCTTTCCAAGACTGTGCTAACTCTAGCCCGGAACACTGGTTCTCTTGTAGTAGTGATTTTATTTCTACTCAAATAAGTGTATGTCTCATTGTCACCATGGTCGTGTAGCAACTGACCATAGACAGGCAATTACAAACACAGGGTTCTATTTCCCCCCACCCCGCCCCTTAGAGCAATGTAAGCAGGATCCTCATGATTAGGTTTGCTCAAAGATGTTGCTTGCAAAATGAAAATACAACCCATGGAATAGGAGATCATTTTCGCCAATGATATATCTGGTAAGAGGTTAATTTCCAAAATTTATAAGGAAGTCATTCAACTCAACACCAAAAAGCAAACAATCCGACTTAAAAATGGCCAAATAACCTGAATAGACACTTCTCCAATGAAGACATACAGATGGCCAGTAGACATACAAAAAGATGCTCAACATCACTAATCATCAGAGAAATGCAAATTAAAACCTCAAAGATATATCACCTCACACCAGTCATAATGGCTACTGTCAATAAATCATTAACAGTAAGTGTTGGTGAAGATGTGAAGAGAAGAGAACCCTTGTGTACTGTTTGTTGGTGGGAATGCAAATTGGTGCAATCACTATGGACAGCTTATGAAGTGTCCCGATTTAACTATAGTTATAATGTTGAGCCACTCCTTTAACGTCTATGGTTCCATATTACTTATTTACTAAAAAAAAGGAACTGCGTTATGACCCAACAATTCTACTTCTGGGTATATATCTGAAGAAAACTGAAACACTAATTCAAAAGCATTCGTGTGCCCCTATGTTCATTGCAGTGTTATTTACAAAACCCAATTTATGGAAGCAACTCAACTGCCATCAGCAGACAAATAGATAAAAAGTGGTGGTGTATCTATACAATGGACTATTACTCAGCCATAAAGAGAAGGAAATCTTACCATTTGTGACAGCCTGGATGGCCCTAGAGAGTATTGTGCTAAGTGAAATAAGTCAGTCAGAGAAAGAAAAATACCGTATCACACTGTAACAACTATGTAAGGTGCCAGGTGGGTCCTGGAAATATGGAGGGGGAGCACTTTGTGAAGTGTGATTGTCTGACCCCTGTGCTGTGCCCCTGAAACGAATACAAAATAACATTGCATATAAACTATAATAAAATAAAACAAAATGTATAACTGCTATTCTCTGCCACATTTCCTCAGTTCATTGAGATTTTGCTTCCCGATAATTGCTGTCAGTTCAGCTCAACTAAATTTTTAATAAGTCTCTAAAAAATGTTTTTTTTTATTTCTATGGATTCAGATTTGTTAGTGTAGATTTATTTGCTATACAATGTGCATAAAAATAATTACAGAAATCTGGGCTCTCACCAGGCATAAAACATAAAATTTTTATATAGAGATATGATGCAGTGATTTTGTGTGAAACTTATTACTCCCCAAAGAAACTTTAAAAAAGAAGGATAGTTTCCCATTATTATTTTAATACTTCCTGAATCTCTAACTTAAAAAAAAAATCCAAATCCAATTCCATTAGTATGTACACAATTTAAGGTAAAGCAGCCACTTAAAACGCCATTTTATTGAGAGAAAAATTTGAAATCTTTGTATTACATGTGAAAGAGTTAAAATATTTTCTTCCTGTGCTGGATGTCAGACCTGGACACGCTTACTCTGGTGTTTCCTAGTGCATTATGGAAGTAGGAAAGAACTGGTGTGTGTGTGTGTGTGTGTGTGTTGTGTGTGCGTGTGCGTGTGTTGTGTGTGTGCGTGTGTGTGTGTGTGTGTTAATCTGGGAGGCAACAAAGCAATTAAAAGGATCACAGGGCACCACGTTAGTGACAAATCACAGGAGGTGGTTCCCAGAAGGTTGTGAAAACCGGTTTCTCCTTGCAGGAATTGGGTTGGTCCACTTTCACCCCCCTTCCCAAACACAAATATTTTCATATAATAAGAGCCTGCTTCCCTATGGTTAGAGCCTCCCTCCCCTCCTCCTGCACCACCATCTTAAAGGGGTTCACTGAGTGGACTCCCCCAAAGTCCGTGGCCTTAGCTCCCTGACCGAGTCTTGCAGAGGTGAGGCGTCCCTCAAGGGGCTCACTCGGGGCGACGGGACCAGAAACACCACTAGGATCCGACCCGGGCCGGCGGCCGGAGCATGCGCCGAGAGTCCGTGCCGCCAGCCCTGGCCGCCGCCGCTGCCTCGTCCGGACTTGGCGAGAACTTGGGAGGGACAGCGGCGCTGGGAGGTGGCTTAGCAGAGACTTTCCAGCAACTGCTGCCCGGGACTCCTTTTTTTTCTTTTTCCCAGGAGGCGGCGGCGGCGGCGGCGGCGGCGGGCGGAGAGGAAGAGAGAGGGAAGCGTCTCCAGCTTGAGCCGATGCAGCCCTTGGGCTCCACGCGGGGAGCGTCCTGGCCCCGATGAGCCCCCTCCGTGCGTCCCCGACGGTGGAGCGGCGGGAGCGTGGAGCGGGGCCAGACGCGGACGGTGAGTGGCCGCACGGCTGCCGTCTTCCTGCCCGAGGTCCCGCCAGCGCGCCGGCCGCTGCCCGGGCGCCGTGTGCTACACAGTTCGGGGCTGCCTCGGCCGCCCCCCGCGCCGCGCTGCCCCCCGCGCCGCCCCCCGCGCCCGGCCGGGGGCGCGCGCACGCGGCAGCGGGCGGGGAGCCGCGCTCGGCTTTGTGCTCCCTGGGCGGCTGGGAGCGCGGGGTCGCGGCCGCGGCCGGGGCCGGGGGAGGGGACGTGAATGAGTAACCCGGTGCCTGCACAGCTGCGCGGGCCCCGGTCCCCCCGCGCCTTTCCCCCGCCCCGCCCCCGCCCCAGGCTAATCCATCGCTCCGGGCCGCGGCATCGGTTCTCACGTTCTCCCCGACAAACTCTAGTCGCCGGGCGGAATCCCAAGGCAGCGCTGCGCCCCCTTCGGAGCCGCGCGTTCCCACTGGAGCTGCGGGATGGGGTGGGAGGTGCGGAGTTGGGGGCCCCGGGAAGCGTCCGGAGGAGAGGTGCACGCCCACCCCGGGGCTCGCGGGCGGCGCCTGGGACGTCTCGGGCGGGGAGCTGGGATGTGAGAGGGTCTGTCCCCAAGGAGCGGCGTGGCCGGAGGGGGGTTTTCCGGAGCGTCTCGTCAGAATTCAGAAGACAGCGCCGCGGGTCCCTGGGAACGGGAGTTGACTCCGCGCCTTCGTCCGTCCGTCCGTCCGTCCGTCCGTCCGGGGAGCCGCTCTTTGCTCTGCTCAGCAGGTGTTATCTGCAGGCGGGTTGGGGCTTGGCGGAGGGGGGCGCGGGTGACCATCAGAACTTGAACAAGTGACTGTTGAGGAAGCGGTGTCTGGAGCGAACCAGACACCGGACCTAGCCGAGGGCTGGCAGGCCGGGGGTGACCTGAGGATGCGGAGCGCAGCGGTAAGTCCTCTCTGCTCTCCCCTGCCAGCTGCAGATCGCTGCTGTCTTGCCCTTGGGGATAGGATGTGGTGAGAGAATGGGGCTTCTCCCTCCCGGGGCTCGCCATGGCCAGAGAAGATTCCGTCAGGTGCCTGCGCTGCCTGCTCTACGCCCTCAATCTGCTCTTTTGGGTAAGTCAGTGCCACCGCACCGACAGGTGGGGACGGCTGGACCGGGTTTCCTTCTTGCAGCCACCAGGGAATGCGCCAAAGGGCTTGGCTAAGCATTCCTTAATTACACGGGATCACACCCTGTTTTTCAGAGAAGTACGTTATGACCTTAAAATGTCTTTGATCTAGCTCAAGTTCCATTTCAAAAAAGAAATCCGCCCCTGGACCCTCGGTGGCAGTAAAATTAGACTTGAAGTTAATCTGGGGATATAAATAAATGCACGTGCCTGTGCTTGTAGATAAGAAAATTATGACCTGCTCCTTGGGGAGCTGCTTGTTTTCAGGAATTTCAGATAACCGTGCAAGCCAGGAATTGTTTCCCTATCATCCTAGCCTGAAAACCGGGTTGTGGCTAGCCAGTCTTACTTAGGTTCTCAAGACTTGGTGGCTTTTTCTAGAAGATTCGGATCAGTCTGAAAGGTGGTTTTCATGTAAGGGTTCCTAAATTGGGGAAGTTTTCAGGAATTTTGTGTATCCTTTTGGAAAATCCCATAGCCATTTAATAAAATGAAATACACTAAGTGTAACAAGCTCATGGAAATCTTTATGCCCTATGAGTTAGTGACTTTTGATGCTTTGCACTCAGACACAAATTTTCATTTAGTGTTACTCATATTCACATTCTTATTTATAAAACTTTTGAGAATATAAAAATTAAAACTTTGTTGCTTTAGGAAACTGTCATGCTTAAGCCTCTAGATATTAATAACGAACTACAACATTCCCCAATGACTGATTCCTATAATGGTGTTGCGTTCATTTCCTTATGCACCTGTGCGAGCACACCGTTTCTCTCCACTAACACCCACAGCGAATTTTAGCAGCCGATGGCCGCATCATTAGTCTTGTACTGACTTGTTTGGTGTGCGCAACAGAAAATATTTTGCTTTTGGAGAACAAGTTTTTATTGCAGCCCACACAAACTTGGACCGTGTTTATTTGGCCTGCATTAGCGTTTGAGTTTGACATGCTTGCTCTACAAGGGGCCTTTCCGTGGATGAGTGTGGGTTCTGAACCTTGGGATTAGTAGGATTTTTGTTGTTGTTGTTGTTGTTGCTATTGCTGTTGAACAAAGAATAAATTATTTGGAAAATTTCTCCATAATTTGTATTACCTGGAGGGAAAACCCAAATCATTTAACAAAAATATGGCTCTTTTGAGTAATGAAGTTTGCTTGAAAATACCTGTTCCTTAAATTCCTGCAACGCTTCTTGTGTCCCCAAAGACTGTGAAATGTCATGTCTTTGCTTTTATTCTATAGCTCAGCTGTCTCACTTGGTGTGTGTTTTGATTATTGAGATTGCTTCCTCCTTTCTCCAGCCCTCCTCATCTATCAAAAATCACCTTCCTCCACCAAAATAATCCATGCGAACTGCCTTGTATGGGTCCTCCTGTTTTTCTTTATTTCATATAAAGATATATTTACTCAGCCAAAACAGATTTGGCTCAGTGGATAGAGTGTTGGCCTGCGTACTGAAAGGTACCAGGTTCGATTCTGGTCAAGGGCATGTACCTTGGTTGCGGGTCAAGGGCATGTACCTTGGTTGCGGGCACATCCCCAGTAGGGGTGTGCAGGAGGCAGCTGATGGATGTTTCTAAGTCTCTATCCCTCTCCCTTCTTCTCTATAAAAAAATCAATAAAATATATTTTAAAAAAAGATATATTTACTCATACCTGTCCACGTATTCCCATTCATGAACATTCAGATGTACATTCACAATATTTTTTATTGTTTTTTTTCCTTTGGGTTAGAATTGCTGAAGAGAATATGTAACAATAGCAGCAAAAGAGCCAATATCAGCATAAGTTTTTGTGTTTGCTAGGCCTCAATTTCTTAATTTGTGAAATAGGAATGAGAGTTTCTATTTTTTAGAGTTGTTTTGAGGATTCGAGTTACTGTATGTAATGTGCTTGAACAGTGGCACTTAAGTACTCTCTCTGTAGCGGTAGTAGTAGCAGTACTTGCAGTTGTTACTACTGGTACTACTACAATAATGACCTCCTGTAAGTAGATTACCGGGAGGTGGGTTGCTGAGTCAAAGGAATCCCGGCAGTGGTAATGGTGGTAATTGGAATTGTTGTGATTAACACTGCTGCTAGTGTTACTACTGTTACACTCCTTAGATGCAGCAGTCCTGTGCTGGGAACCCAGCCCCTAGAAATCAGAGCACCACTACACCCCATTATAGGGATGCAAATAGGGTTGCAATCTTGGTTATGGTACTTTTTAATTTTTGCCATTCTGAAAGGTTTAAAGCAGTGATGACCACCTTTTTCATCTCATGGCACACATACACTGATTATTAAAATCCAGCGGCACACCAAAAAGTATGATATATTTTGCCTATCTGACAGAAAATAGGTATAATTTCGACTCATTCACACCAGATGGCTCTTGTGTTGGCTGTTGTCATTTTAAAATTTGACAATCTGAGGGGAAAGAGGTCAGTGCCCTTGACTAACTAGTAAGGCATTGCATGTTTTAAAAATTCTTGCATCATGTGGGTGGAAAATTGCTGGTTTAAAATTTTATCTCACTGTTACTTTACTTTTTACTTCCTCCACCCTCAGTGAGCATAGCATCAGTTTACAAAAAATGTATATTTATACATATTACTTCATTTCATAATTAATATTCATTAAATGTTTTATATTTACATTTCAGTTTGCGCTGTTTTTGTTCATTTCATTTATGTTACCTGGTTCCGCATAAAAACCAAAATTTTCTGTGTTTTTAATAGAATTTTTCGCATTCTTGCATGTTCTGTTCTTTTTAAAGTGCTTGCCTTTTTGTTTTGGTTACAGATTTCTTTTTACATACTGATAGTAAGATTGTTGTACACCGTTAGAAATAACTCTGGGAGTTTTGCTGGATTGTATGAAATGTGTATGCCAGCTTTGGGGAAATCGCCATTATTGTCTCAGTGTTAAAGCTGTGTGATCCTTGATCGCCTCTCGCTACTGAAGCAGAAGCAGTTTTCGGCCTTGGGCTGTGCACCTGCCTGGCCATCCTTATATTACTCTCTCCTCTAGTTCTCATCACAGGTAGGGAAGATAGTTTTTGTTTGTTTTTGCAAGGGGAGGTTACTCAGAGAAGTTCTGTAACTTGCTAGTAAGTGACAGAACAGGGATGCAAAGTTCCAATTTTTTTCTTTCTCCAAGTGCCAGGGGAGTTGTACTTCTGGACACAGTGGGGAATTTATTTGCAGCAAAGAAGTAAACAGCCTTAGTCGGAAGGGATTAGCTGTCCACTGCTCGCTCCAAGTCCTCTGCGTGCGGACAGTCACCTGGGCCTCGTGTGTTAAATGCAGCTGCTGATTCAGTGTGTGTGGGTTGCGGCCTGAGAGTCTGCGTTTCTGAAAGCTCCGTTGTGGTGCTGAGGCTGCTGGTGTGAGCGCCACATTGCGGCGAGGCTTCTGACCTTGCTTGTGTTCTCATCGGCATTGGAAGCAGAACGGGACCAGTGTGGCTTAGGACTCTCACCTCTTCAGCCAGACTGCACGTCCTGAGTGTGATTGGACAGTTGTTCCTGCCTCTCCATCAAGAGCTATAGTCTTTTGCTCTCAATCGGCATTGTAAATGGACTTTTCCCAGCATGTATCTGCTATACTGGCTCCTTCTCCCCTTCTCTACCCCACGAGGATTTGAGAGAAAAGAAAAATCTTAATTGGGAAAACACTGGGAACCTATATACAGTTTTGTTTTGCTGTTTTGTAGTTGAAAATCACACAGTGATTTTTTTTTTTTTTTTAGTGAAAAATAGTATATCTTAAGTACTTAATTTTTGGAGGTGTGAGGCTTAGACATGTCCAAGAGGAAATAATCCCTAGCACATTTTGGACTGAAAATGCACTGCATTCACATTGCTGTGCATCTAGGCACCCTGATTTGTCCTCTGTTGAGTGCTTTTTTCCTCCTTTCAAAGAAGCATGATCCCCCTACAGCTGCATAGGGTCCAGATTCTGGACCTTGTGGGTCTGTCACGAGTGTGTAGTGGGTGTGTAATGGGAAAGGCACATGGGACAGGGTGCATGGGAACGAACCACCCCTAAAATCTCCTTTGAGGCATGACTCTCAGTCTGGCCAAGATGGAGCAAGGAGCTGGATTATCTTTTCTTTACATTTATCCTATTTTTACTAGTTAGATGGCACATGATTGAAATAAATGAAAACTTTTCTCCATTTTAAAGGGAACTTCTATGGATTTATGATGACTGCCAATGATAATTTTCTGCTATTACAAATATGGACAAATATGATTCTCTTTGAAAGTTCCTGACACAGTTCCTGACGCAAAACTCCTCAAATATGTTTATTATTTTTTAAAAGTATAATATATTTGTAGCTTTAAAATTTTTTTTATTGACTTCAGAGAAGAAGGGAGAGGAAGAGAGAGATGGAAGTATCAATAATGATTGAGAATCATTGATCAGCTGCCTCCTGCATGCCCTCTAGTGGGGATTGAGCCCACAGTTTGGGCATGTGCCCTTGACCGGAATCAAACCCGGGACCCTTCAGTCTGCAGGCCAGCACTCTATCCATTGAGCCAAACCAGTAGTTTTAAGCTCCTGTTTCTCCTTAGTAGATACGAGCCATTCTTTAATAGCAGTGGCTCTTAAACAACCTTGGTGAAAAGACACATATAAAAGAAAGCCCAGTCCTAGTTGGTTTGGTTCAATGGATAGAGCGTCAGCCTACTGACTGGGGGTCCTGGGTTCGATTTTGTTCAAGGGCACATGCCCGGATTGCAGGCTTGATCCCCAGTAGGGGGCGTGCAGGAGGCAACTGATCAATAATTCTCTCTCATCATTGATGTTTTTCTCTCTCTCTTCCTCTCTGAAATCAATAAAAACATATTTAAAAAAACAGAAACAAAAAGAAAGCCTAGAAAGTAGATAAGGCATCTAGTTCACACTTTTTTTATCATATATATATATATATATATATATATATTATTGATATCAGAGAAGAAGCGAGAAGAGAGAGATAAAAATACCAATGATAGAGAATCATTGATTGGCTACCTCCTGCACACTCCGCACTGGGGATCAAGCCTGCAACCTGGGCATGTGTCCCTGACAGGGAATCGAACCGTGACCTCCTGGTTCATAGGTCAACACTTAACCACTGAGCTATGCCGGCCTAGCTAGTTCACACTTTTGAAATATGTGAAAGGTACGTGAAACAAACAAAAAAGATGTTATGCCCCCCCTACACCCCCCTATAAGATCTCCCTGCATCTGTAGTGAGCCTCAGGTGTTTGACCCATGCGTACCCTAAAGGGGCTCTTGATGCGTGGACATTTGCATCCCCACAGCACTTATATATAGTCACATTAAAGTACTGCTTTCTAATGAATGCCCTCAGCTTTACTCTATGACAGGCTTCCAGTTTCCTTTAACTCTTCCTAAGGAGTATTGGAGAGCCCTCAAACAAATATTAGTGGTTTATAAAAATAGACTTTAAATAAACTTTAGTCCCAGGGGCAAAGCTGATATATATATTAGAGGCCTGTTGCACAAATAGGGGGGTCCCTCAGCCAGGCCTGTGCCCTCTTGCAGTCCAGGAGCTTTCAGGGGATGTCCAACTGACAGCTTAGGCCCTCTTCCCAAGGGGGAGCGGGCCTAAGCTGCAGTTTGTCCTCTGTGGGAGACGGTGGTGGCCCGTGAGTGGCCATCCCCATCCCCTGTGCTGCAGCTGCTATGCCACTGGTGGCCTCCCTCTGTGGGAGGTGAAAGGGGGCCATCTGGGGATGGTGCACCCTCCCATCTCCCCTCCACCGCTGCCAGTCACTGCTCCTCCCATCCCAACCCTGATTGCCATCCCCTCCCTCTGCCCACTGGCATGTGTCTTGGCTGGCCTGGTGCTGCCTCCTGCTCGCCAGATGGTTGTTCCACTGGTTTGGTTGATTTTTATATTATGCTTTTATTATATAGGATTATATAGGATACTAGAGGCCCAGTGCATGAAATTCTTGTACTGGGGGGGTGGGGTTGTCCCTCAGCCTAGCCTCCACTCTCTCCAATCCAGGACCCCTCGGGGGATGTCTGACTGCCGGGGGATGTTTGACATCCCTCTCACAATCTGGGGCTGCTGGCTCCCAACTGCTTGCCTGCCTGCCTGCCTGATTACCCCTAGCCACTCTCCTGCCAGCCTGATTGATGCCTAGTTGCTTCCCTGCTGGTCTGAATTCCCCACAACTTCCCTCCCCTGCTGGCCCAATCACTCCCAACAGCCTTCCCCTGCCAGCCTGCCTGCCCCCAGCTGCCTTCCCCTGCAGGCCTGGTCCCCCCAACTGCCCTCTCCTGCAGGCCTAGTTGCCCCCAGCTCTCCTCCCCTGCTGGCCTGATCACCCACAACTACCTTCCCCTGCCAGCCATCTTGTGGCAGCAGACTTTGACCATATGGGGGTGGCCATCTTGTGTGAGCTGTGAGGACCAATTTGCATATCACCTCTTCATTCTATAGGATATATGTATTTATAGTGTGCTCAGCAGGGCAATGATGGGAAAACTGAATGCTTCTTAAGGAATATCTTTTGAGGAGGGCAGGGAGGGAGGATTCTTTGGAGCACAGACTGGGGTGGTAGCCCCTCACTCATTTGTTTCCTCTGAGAATAATCACAAGCTGGGCTGCTGGAGAAGTGAAGGTGGAGTTTACTCTCATTGGTCTGCATAGAAACTGCGGTGCAGAATGAGGCATCTTACTCTTCCGTTACCTGCTGTCTCTACAGGGTGATTATGTATCCTGTCCTGGGAACCAGGGAAGGGAAGGGGATGTTCCTACTAACAATTATGACAGGACAACAGAGGCTTACCGCCTGGCCAGAGTAGGACGTATGGTCTCCCCAACTACCGGGCAGCATGATGATCTATAAAAATCAGTAGTCAAAGCAGCTTCAGTGTGCTACTGATTTATTCAGCTCCAATTAATAGATGTCGACGCTTAAATCATACCCACAAGTAATCTCCAGAACTCATTTTGGCATAATTTATGGTACCCTCCCCCCCCCCTCACCCCCTACAACATTCTCAGATGGTGTTACCTCTTTGTTCTCTTTCTGCTGCTCATGCCTTGGTAGAAGGAAACTGGTTAGGTACCAACTAACCAAAAGGCAGAGGGAGGCGGGCAAGAAATAGACACATTACTGGGAAGTACTGGCATTGGGCTGCCAGCTCCCGAATAATCAAGAATTGATTTACCTTTACATTTTAATAAATAGCTATTTGAGTTCTTTTTTTTTTTTTAAGAAAAAGGGGAATTTAAAAGCCTCTAATCCATCTTCTCAATTTTTAAGATGAGCAAGCAGAGGTTCAGAGTGCTTGTATTGCTTCTCCAAGCTCTCTGCAGACAGAGCTGTAACTAAGTCCCCATCTCTTTTGCATTCTGCTCCTTTCTAACAATCTGACAGAAAAGGAAAAGTTCAAATAGGTGGTTTCAGATATCTGTCAGTCTTGAACAGAAATGAATGGTCTCACTGTCACCTTATGTGAGACTATATACACTTTTTATGGTAGACAGTGGAAGGATTTAAAAATCTGTTTTTTGACTGTGACCTTACTATTTGGTGGAAATGATAGATATACATTTCATAGTAAATCTAGGATATATGAGTACACATAAAATTCTGATTTAGAAAACAACTTGATTCAGTACTTATTTTTGCATAATTAGATTCAAACAGAACCAGAATATATTTCCTACACGGGAAATTTCATACTTATAAATATTTATTGAGAGCTAGCATTTTCTAAATGTTTTTCAAGGCAGAATGTGGCAAATGTCCTGCCAAGGAGTATATTAAATATAGCTCTTTAAGGTAATATTTGTATCATTTGCTAAGTATTCCTTTAAACTACAAATAATATTTTGCAATATGGAAGAAAATGCAAGGAGCTATAAGCCTAGTTACTTAGGGTAACAGTGTTTATAGTAATTTAATCATCATGAAAGAGTTTAAGAATTATTTTGTTTTAATTTGGAAAACTAGTAGAAAATACTATGATTAGTAAGGAGTCTGGAATTAATTGCATAATTTGTTTTCCTAGATTTAACACATCAGGATTACTTGTCAAGATGAATGTGTCTCATTACAACTTAGCTTGCTATAGATTGCACTATCTTTGTTGTTACTGTTATTATTTTCTCAACCCTGGTGGATAAAATCACTCTTTGAGAATGAAACTGCTCTTCGACATTTAGTGTGGATGTCACAATAAAAAGCAATTTATTCTCAGAGTTGCTTGTTTACTATAAAATAAGGTTTGGGTTGATGTAATTTATGCTGATTAATGTTCTGTGCACAGCTACGGTGCTTGGGCAACTGCTGTGAGAAATACAGTAGGGCCAAGTAGGACACAAGGTTTGTAGTTTAAAGGACATTTGAGAACACTAAGCCAGCTTCTGACCTGATATGTAAATCTTTGATCTTATAATTCAGCAAGCATCTTTCTACTGGAAAACTTCCAGTGATAGGAAGCTTCATTTTGCTTAAAGTGTCTCCTAATTTTGCTAAAATTCTCTGAGAGCTTGTTTAACAGTTGAAATCATCTCCTTTTACTTTTTTTCTCATTCATTCACCTAATAATATTAGGCCTCAGTATGGAGCCTGTTGCTCTTGCTATCTGATTGAGCTGAAAGTAATGGTCTGGCTCTAGGGGAGTCAGACTGGTGGGTAAAAATAGGAAGCTAGATAGCTGCTCTATGAGGTCTGAACTAGCACCCTGACTGGGGAGGAGGGAGTGGAGAGAATGTCTTCACACTCATTTGAGCTGGTCTTTCAGGATGGAAAGGCTGGGGCAGGATAGCATTGCAGGCAAGGGAAACTGGGCAAAGACATGGAAGCTTTGGAGATGTGCACGGTGCATCTTAGACATGTGTGAACAGTTTGTTTTGGTCACCTGCATGCAGACTGTGTGTGGGTAGGAGCTGGTAGGAAATGGTTCAAGAGATAAGTCAAAGGGTGACTGAAGAAGGCCTGCTGAGAAGTTTAAACTTTCTTCTCCTGGAAAGCGTTGGGGAAGTGGAAATGAGAGTTGGGGAGGAGCCACAAGGGGCAGCTATTAGGGCTTTAAAGCAGAAGTTGAACTCTGTTTTATGAAGCTAATGGAAGGGTGGATTTGAGGTGCAATCTGTGAGCTGGAGAGTTCTATTGGAAGGTGATTGTAATTGCCTGGCAAGAGATTGAGGGCCTGAACTAGGCAGGAGTGACAGGAAGGAGAGAGGGATTCACCAGACGCATTGCAGGAACAATCTGTAGGACTTGCAAGTAATTTGTTGCAGAACTGAGGAAGGAGGAGAGGTTCAGTCTGCCTGCCCAGTTGCATTGATTATACCATTTACTGAGGTAGGGAAAATGGCGTGAGGTGCATGTAGGTTTTCAGAGGAATGGAAATTAGCTCCGTTTTAGAGATGCCAAAAGTGAGAATGGCCATGGAAGTCCTATAGGTAGCTATGCCACCCTGCTTCTGCCCTTACCCACTTGGTAGACTTTCATATATATGATAATTTCGTTTGTGGACTGGTTTTGCAGTTGACTTGTCTCTTAAGCTGACGGAGAAAGATTAAGAGAAAGCCTGAGGTCAAAAGTGACTTGAGATAGTTAAATGACAGCCCAGAGTTATATAGCGAAAAGGAGCAGAGCTGGAATTCAAACCAAGGTGTTGTTGTTGTTTTTTTAGATAATAGCTTCTTATTGCCCTTACTAGAGGCCCTGTGCACGAAATTCGTGCATGGGGGAGGGGGACAGGGGATTTCCTTTAGCCCAGCCTGCACCCTCTCCAATCTGGGACCCCTTGAGGGATGTCTGATTGCCCGTTTAGGCCCAATCCTACCCTAAACGGGCAATCGGACATCCTTCTCACAATCCAGGACTGCTGGCTCCAAACTGCTCACCTGTCTGCCTTCCTGATTGCCCTTAACAGCATCTGCCTGTCAGCCTGATCACTCACTAACCACTACCCTGCCAGCCTAATTGATGTCTAATTGCCCCCCTGCCAGCCTGTTTGCCCCCAACTTCCCTCCTCTGCCGGCCTGGTCACCCCTACCTGCGCTCCCCTGCAGGCTTGATTGCCCCCAACTGTCCTCCCTTGCAGGCTTGGAACCTCCCAACAGCCCTCCTCCATCTTTTGTCCACATGGGGGCAGGATCTTTGACCACAGGGGGGCAGCCCTCTTGTGTGTTGGAGTGATGGTCAATCTGCAAATTACTCTTTTATTAGATAGGATAGAGACCTGGTGCATGGGTGGGGGCCAGCTGGTTTTCCCTGAAGAGTGTCCCAGATCAGGGTGGGGATTCCCTTGGGGTGTGGGGTGGCCTGGGTGAGGGGCCAGTGGGGGTTTGCAAGCCGGCCACACCCCCCAGGGACCCAAGTGGGGGCCCTGGGATCTGGGGTTAATCTTTGTCTATAGTTGAAACTTTGTAGCCTGGAGCGGAGCTAAGCTTTCTGCTTGCTCTGGGATGGCAGCCATTTCTGTTTGAAACTTTGTAGCCTAGAGTGGAGACCTAGGCTGGCAATGGCAGGTGGAAAGCTTGGCTTCCTCTGTTGCCAGGGAAACCGAAGCCTCTGTTCTCTCCATCTCAGTGGCTGCTGCCATTTCTGTACCTTTTATAATTGAAACTGTGTAACCTAGAGTAGAGACCTAGGCAAGCAATGGCAGGAGGAAAGCTTGGCTTCCTCTGCTGCTGGGGAAACCCAAGCCTTCCTCCTGCTCTCAGTGGTGGCAGCCATCTTGGTTGGGTTTATTTGCATAATCTGCTCCTGATTGGCTGGCGGGCATGGCTGTGGGTATGGTGAAGATATGGTAAAATTTGCATATTACTCTTTTATTAGATAGGATGGTCAAGTTCATACACCTTATAATGACTTCTAAGAGTCTGTGATCTGATTCTGATCTCTGCCTCGCTTTCTGTTCTTACCACATGCCAGTTTCCCTGCCTTGAACATATCATGATGCCTTCTACCCTGGGATCTTTTCTGTTCTTTTGGATTGGAATGTTTTTTCCAGCCTTCCTCTCCCTAATGAACTTGATAATTATCCTTCAGACCTCAGGTCTCTTAGCCAAGTCCCTTTGACCCCTTAGAATAGATTAGTCACCCCAAAAGGAGTTCTTATGGCAACTTGTATTATTCCTCCCCTGTACTTATCACAGTTTGCAGTTATGCATTTATATCTCTGACTAACGGCCCAGTGCATGAATTTCGTACATGGGGTGTGTGTCCCTCAGCCCAACCTGCACCCTCTCCAATCTGGCTCCCAACTGCTCACCTGCCTGCCTGATTGCCCCTAACTGCTTCTGCCTGCCAGCCTGATCACCCCCTAACCACTCCCCTGCCGGCCTGATTGATGCCTCACTGCTCCCCTGCCAGCCCAATTGCCCCTAACTGCCCTCCCCTGCAGGCCTGGTCACCCCTAACTGTCCTCCACTGCAGGCCTGGTGACTCCCAACTGCCCTCCCTTCCTGGCCTGGTCACCCCTAACTGCTCTCCCTTGCCAGTCTGGACACCCCCAGTTGCCTTCCTCTGCTGTCCCAATTGCCCCTAATTGCCATCCCCTGCCAGCCTGATCTCTCCAACTCCTCTCCCCTGCTGGCCTGATCATCCCTAACTGCCTCTGCCTCAGCCCCGCCACCATGGCTTTGTCCAGAAGAAAGGACGTAAGAAGGTCTTTGGAAGGACTCCTGGTATAATTAGCATATTACTTTTTTATTAGAATTTTGGTGCACAAAATTTGTGCATGGATGGGGCGGGGGGCTGTTCCTAAGCCTGCCTACACCCTCTCTAATCTGGGACCTGTCAGGGGATGTCCAATTGCTGGTTTAGGCCCGATTCTGCAGTTGGACATCCCTCTCGCAATTCGGGATTGCTGGCTCATAACCACTCACCTACCTGATTGCCCCTAACCTCCTCTGCCTGCCAGCCTGATGCTCCCAACTGCTCCCCTGCTGGCCCAACTGCCCTCCCCTGCCAGCCTGATCGCCCCTAATTACCTCTGCCTCAGCCCCCGCCACTGTGGCTTTGTCGGAAGACATCCGGTCTAATTAGCATATTATCCTTTTATTAGTATAGATTCCCAGTACATACTTTATATGCCCATGACTATTTTGTAACTGCCAATTTGTATTTCTTAATCCCTTCAGCCCATTGGCTTTTTATTGTCTTCTTTAGGATCTCTCAGCCTGGCCTGTGGGGATCAGGCTGAAACCAGCTCTCTGACATCCCCCAAGGAGTCTCGGATTGTGAGAGGGCGCAGGCCAGGCCAAGGGATTTGTGTACTGGGCCTCTAGTCTATACATATAAAAGCCTAAGTGGTGATTCGACCATTTGACCATTAGCTATGATGCGCACTGACCACCAGGGGCTAGACGCTTCTATCAGTAGGTCTACTGCTGGGGTCCAGCTGATTGGGACTGGGCAAGACATGCTCTGGAGCCCTCCAGCGGTCCCTCCCTGACTCCGATTGTGCACCAGTGGGGTCCCTCAGCCTGGCCTGCACTCTCTTGCAATCTGGGACCCTTCAGGGGATGTCAGAGAGCCACAGGCCAGGCTGAGGGACCCCACCGGTGCACAAATCCATACACCAGGCCTCTAGTATGCATCTAAGATCTTTGGTTAATCTCCTTCTGCCCTCCTTCCTCCCTGCTTCCCTCTGAGATTCATCAGTCTGTTCCATGTTTCCATGCTTGTGGTTTCTACTACTGCAGTGAATGTCTACCCCTGGTGGTCAGTGTGCGCCATAGTTACCAGACAGTGGGCTGGCCGGCCGGTCACTTAGGCTTCTATAAATAGATGGTAAGGCCAACATGTCAGGGGATGACTGGCATTGAAAAGAGTTCATTATACCCACAAATCCCAAGAGAGTTCATGTCTCATCAGAGTGGGCCAAGAGGTGGAAGCAGGGGCATCTACCACAGGCAGAGAGGTGGTGGGACCAGGCAAGTGCTTTTATTGTGGCTTCTTTGAAAAGAACCAGGCACGGCAGGGTAAGTAGGCTTTGTATTGGCCACTTGGAATACTTTCAGCATTTTGGAGTACAGGGACTGCCTCTAGTTGTCTGGCACTGGGTCTTGTAGTGGTTAGGGCAGGTGTAGAGTAGCCCAGACTAAGGGAGCTCAGTAACGGAGGTGGGCTTTAGATTGGTTAGTTTGTATTTCTAAATGAAAAGCTTGTCCCGGGAGAAGGGACTCCTCCCCAGGGCAGTAACAGCAGGTGGCCGAGACAAGCTAACTCAGGCGTATTATCAGTTTCTCCAGACGAAGGCATGTCTAGCATAACATGTAGAACAGATGTCAAAGCGTCAAGTTTACAGAAGCTAGGAGCAATACACTGTGGCTGATTCACTGAGTAGCCTTTATTAGGTTTGCAATCTGTTCTTCATTCCCAACAGAAATGAGGACAGTAATAACTGGCCTAGTCCTCCTCTGAACTGTGGTCCCAAGGCTCCTGACCTGTGTTGGACAGTAGGCCCCTGAGCTCCTATTCACCAATGAATATAGTTCAGACATTCAAATTGAGCCTCACCACTCTACGCTACCTCCCCCTCCTCTCTCTTTTTCTTATCCCTTTGAAAACAAACCTTGCATGCTCTGCAGGCTGGTCTCCTCACTCTCTGTGGAATTTCTCATACTTGTCTCTAAATTGGGAAGGTAGTTAATTACTGTGGGTGAAGCTCCAAAGGCCTGGATTTGAATCTCAGCTCTGCTACTTAGAGTCTGTAAGACCTTGAATAGGTTACCTCACTTTTCTGTGTCTCATGCTGCTTTTTATAGTCTGTAATAATCGGATTTATATTTCCTTCTCCTGTCCCACAAGAGGCTCCTCAAAGTCTGGCGTCTTGAGTGTCTTATTCATTGTTGGGTCTCTGACTCTAGCACAGACAGTACAAAGCAGACAGTATGTGCTGAGTAAATATTTGCAGCTGAATGAAGGACAAGTGAATTCACTAATGGATTTTCCAAGCAGGTGTCCATACGTCACTGTCCAAGAGGCACAGGGCTCTCCATGTGATACTTACCCTAGAGCCTTTTTCCAGAAAGCATGTTTCATTAGTACAGACACAGTCCATCTTGTATTTTCATCATTTCTTTTAGCATTTAAAACTAAATCTATAACATATAATGGTAATTGATATATTTATAATGTGCCAGAAATTATTAAAAATCAAATGAAGTAGAATTTCACTATATTGTGCTTTAAAAGACAAGTATAAGGTACATTTCAGAAACAGTTCTAAATAGGAAAGACCTCCAGAACAGAGGTGTTGACTTGGATTATTTATTTAACCATTCAGCATTTATCTCTAAAAGATAAGGATCTTTAAAAAAAAACAAAAACAAAAAACAACAACACCCCCAATACCATTAGTATATCCAAAATAAAAAACAATAATTTCTTAATATTTTCAAATATCCAATCACGTTAAAATATCCCCTGTTGTCTCATAAATGTCTCTTTGTTATTGGTTTGTTTGAATAAGAATTCATACCAGGTTTCCCAACTGGTTTGGCTCAGTGGATGGAGCATCGGCCTGCAGACTGAAAGATCCCAGGTTCGATTCTGGTCAAGGACATATACCTTGGTTGTGGGCATTTCCTCGGTAGGAGGTGTGCTAGAGGCAGCTGATCAGTGTTTCTCTCTCATCCATGTTTCTAGCTCTCTATCTCTCTCCCTTCTTCTTTGTAAAAAATCAATAAAATATATTTTAAAAGAAAAGAATTCATACCAGGTCAACATGTTGCATTGAGTAACCTCTTAAATATCTTTTCATTTTTAATGGTTTCTCCTCCTCCCACCCCTTTCCAATTTTTAAAATTAAATAAATCAGATCATTTGTTCTATAAATTTCTCATATTCTCAGTTTTGCTGATTGCATCCCCATGGTGGCATTTAACACATTTAAATCTATTCCCTGTATTTCTATAAACTTATACAGCTAGGGGTTTGATTAGATTCAGGTTTGACTTTTTGGTAAAAATACTTCAAATGTATCTCTGTGTATTTCTCATTGCATCGTGTTGAGAAGCATCTGGTTGTCTCTTTTTGTGATACTAAAATTGATCAGTGGGACCTGCCTCTCTCCATTCTAAACTTTCATGTAATGCAGTGGTTCTTAGCCCTGACTACATGTTAGAACATCTGTGGAGTGTTTACACATTTCTGATGTCTAGCCCCCACTCTCACCAATTAATTGGTCCAGGGTAGATTAGGCTCAGTAATTTTTTTAGAGTCCTAGGTGGTTTTGACATACAGACAGGATTCAGAACGACTGTCCCGATCATTTTGGCCTCTATTGAAGATCCTTGCCTAGAAATTTATTCTTTCAGAAGGAGTTGATAAATAGTGATACTCTGTCATGCTTTCTTCACATTTTATCAGAAATTTGTCTATAAAGGCTTTCAATAAATCTTTGGTTCTTTAGCTTTTATAGAAAAATTTAGTAAATACTGGATTTTTAACAGTTTTCTGAATGATTTGAATATCCAACATTCTACAAAGGTGATCAGTGAGTTTTGTTTAAGTATGATTATGAATTTATATAGTTTAGCATATTTGATGTTTCAAACTATTATGTTGATTATTATTACTATTGCTGTTATTTTGATGCTCAAATTGTTTGAAATTTAGCCAGTGGAAGCTCTTCCAAGTTAGCTCCTTGGACTTTTATTTTTGACAACATCAATAGTATTAGATTGCTTCCTTGTTTTTACATTTGACATATTTTGGGCTTATCTTGTGCGTTTCATAATTTAATTGTTCCGTGGCCTCTTCATCTTGTGCAATTCCCATTCTGGACAATTCCATTCGGGAATCAGTCATTAAGTAGTTTAGCTTGGTGACTTTCTATTTAGTGCATATGTTGTGATTACAAGATGGAATGGCAGATATATAAATTAAAAGTAAATCTCAACAGGAAATTAGGAAAAAGCATTATGGTTATGTAAGGCAACATCCTTATTATTATTATTATTATTTTTTACTGTTAATCTGGCAGAGAATGTTGCATAAATTCTTTGTAACCTTTGTGTTTTTTTCTTTCCAGTTAATGTCCATCAGCGTGTTGGCAGTTTCTGCGTGGATGAGGGACTACCTAAGTAATGTCCTGACTTTAACTGCAGAAACAAGGTAGGCTTTACAAATAATGATTGATTTCTTTGATCAGGTTTCCTCAGGCACTAGTTTCTAGATAAGTTTGCCCTCAGCTGTTTAGAGGGTAATGCTCCTAAGTTCATTTGGAAAGTTTTCCCTGCTCATGGCAACCATGGTTACAGCCTGTTACAGCCATCTGCATTTTTCTAGCATTCTCATTAAGGTCCTAAGAGATCATTCCTGTCCTTCTGACAGGGTGTCAGCTCTGTCATATTTGCATATAAAAGACAGCAGGGCTACTTTTTTTCTGCAAAAATCATCCCCAAACTTGTTGCCTTCACATTCCTGAGCTCAGGAAAACCAAACCCAATCAAAGGCATTTCTTCTAAAATTTCAAAGGTTGATCCACTAACTTTACTAGGAGCAAATTACTCAACTTCTCCTAGCCTCAAAATTTTTCATCTTTGAATGGGGAATGTAATATGTCCCACTCTGAAATGTCCTAAGGATTCACTGATATATATTTTTGTAAAGCCCTTAACACAATGGAGTGGTGTAAGGGTAATTTTTGTTGTTCCCATTAAGGCTGTAGTTAATGATTTTTTTCATCACAAAATCATTTTGTTTTCTAGCAAAAGTCATCTTTCCCCCTTCCTTTTTCTTCTAAGTGGAGTTCCAGAGCTGGGAGTAGGGGGATGGAGACTCCCCCCTCAGCTGGAAAAGAGTGAAGGGTCCAGTGTGGTTCCCCAGGCTGAGGCTTCAGAGCTAACAGTAGATCGACTTTTCGTTAAGGAGAATACAGCTTGGCATATATTTTAAATTAGTTGAAGCTGGAATGTACCACTTGTATAAAAACTAAAAAACAAATCTAAACAAAAATAAAACAAGCAAGCACATTGCTGAGCTAGCACAGGGGCTTTGAAAACAGCGGGACAGCTATTGCTTTTGCGTATGCTGACTTAGACTATTCGGGCAAATCACAATGGTGTCTTGTACCGTCTTGGGTGCCTTTTGGTCACATCTTCTTTGAAATGTGACATGATTGTTCTTTTTCAGGGTAGAGGAGGCTGTCATCCTTACTTACTTCCCGGTGGTCCATCCGGTCATGATCGCCGTTTGCTGTTTCCTTATCATTGTGGGGATGCTCGGATACTGTGGCACGGTGAAAAGAAACCTGCTGCTGCTTGCATGGGTATGGTGTTTCTGTCTTCTCTTTGTTATGGCCCAAAAGACCAGCCAGTGGTGGACTCTTTTTCATCAGCGCCCGAGACTGGATGGCTTTGGGGACTGTGACCGCAGTGCTCGGAGCCGGTAATTGTTCAGCAGCCTGTCCGGAGGGAAGCTTTTCCCAGGAGAGATGACTTTAACCCACGTCTTTGCTTTACTCAAATGATGAGGAATGGAAATATGTGCTCTATTTAATTGTCTCACTCAGATTATGTGCTGACGTTTTCATTCAAAAGTATGAGTTTTGTCTTGAGTCATGGACCTTATGGCCAGTCTGACAGGTCCCCGAGACAGCGTAATGGAACGCAGCGTCTTTCTCTCTTCTTTTTAAAACCCATCTGCCGTGGAAGCTCGGGCGGAAGTTCAGGTGGTCAGGTAGCAGGCAGGGATTACCATCCTGGCACTGCCTTTGCCTGGGTTAGCCCATCTCAGTGAGTCTCAGTGTCTAAGATCTCAGTGGTTTTTTACTTTTAATTCTGAAAGACTTTTCTAGATTACTTCTTAAAGTCTCTCCAGCATTCAACTTCTATGATTCCAAAATCTGTGCTTAAACTTTTAATGAAAAAAATTAGCAAACTCTCTTTTAACATTAAAAATCTGATTCAGTTAAAAGTAGAGCTTATATAAAAATTTAAAAAAAAATTTTTTTTTTTTGCTAATCCTCACTCAAATATATTTTTCCCTTTTGCTTTTGAGACAGAGTGGAAGGGAAGGAGGGATGGGGAGAGGGAGAGGAAGAAAGAAAGGAGAGAGAGAGAGAGAGAGAGAGAGAGAGAGAGAGAGATATCGACAGCTTACCTCCTGCATGTGCCCTTGACCGGAAATCGAACCTGAGATCCTTTGGTGCGTGGGCCAACAGTTTAACCACTGAACAAACACACTGGCCAGGATTATAAAGATTTTTTGAAGTGCATTGGGTGTATCAAATATTACATATAAGTGGCACCAATTATTGAGGCTGCTAATATAATTGCAAACATATTAGGTGCCCCCCCCCCCGAATTCATTGAATATATTTATTTCTGTGCAGTGGTTTTCAAGACTAGTTATGCATTAATACCTTGTAGGAAACATAATAAATTTCTGTGTGCTGATATGCTGGATGTCTGGGCAGAAAAAAAAAGCCCTGATTTGTAGCGTTGGCAGGTTTCTGTGAGGTAAATACTCCCAACATGGTGGATTTTAGGTTATCAAATGGTGTTAGTGAATGCAGAACTGGGGAGAGATGAGTACAAATGAGCTCTGAGGAGCCAGCTTGGCACACCAGTGCTGGATGGCTCCCTCCCAAGCCAGCTAAGCAGAACCTTAGTGTGAAGCTGCACTGAGCCTTTGAGTTTCCCAGGGACAACCTGTGTTAATGTGCGCCTTGGCTCCTGGGAGGATAACTCTTCAGGCCCATGGTTAGAAACAGAATATGGCGCCGACAGTCCACCACCAGAGAAGGGGAACACGCCCGGGCCGCACTTCACTCCCATTGCTGAGAAGCATGGTGAAGGCTTTGGATCCTTATTTTGCCATTTAAGATATTTGGACAATAACTTAAACATAAACTAGAGGACTTACTTTAAATGGAACTGATAGTTTAAATCATTTTAAACGGAAAACACTCAGGATTCTTATTTATTTATTTATTTGTTAATCCTCACCTTAAGATAATTTTCCGTTGATTTGTTTTTTAAGAGGGAGTAGGAAGGAGTGAGGGAGGGAGAAAAGAGAGGGGGGGGAGAGAGAGATGTTAAATATCAATGTGAGAGACAGATTAATTGGTTGCCTTCCAACTCAGCCCAGGGATCTGAACCTGCAGCCCTTCAATGCGTGGTCTGACACTCTGACCACTTGAGCCAGGCCTCCAAACCCTCTTTAAATCCACAATCTCACAATGGTGTTTTGGTCACACCAGTTTAATGTGATAGCTATTCTCTTTTACTCTATAATTGCCCCCTTTTCCTACATGCTTCTAAACATATCCGACAGTGTATAAAATATTTTCCCTATGATCTTTCATTTTAAACCTGACAATAATAATCTAATAAAGATAATTATAAATGAGATTCAGAGAAGTTCAGTAATGTGTCCAAAGTCACTCAGTAATACTGGGTAGAGTTTTGATTCAAGTCTTAGTGTTTCTGACTCTCAAGCCCATTCTCGTTGGGCCTTTACTGATGTCTGTAATAGATGCTCTTCAACCTCTGTGGTCCAATGCATTTCTCTTATTATAAATTTCATTTTTTTATAACCAGATCAAACTACCAGATTACAGACAACTTGATAATATGAACCATTCACCTTGCCTATTGCTTTTTAAAAAAATACATTTTTATTGATTTCAGAGAGAAGGGACAGGGAAAGATAGAAACACCAGTAACGAGAGAGAAACATTGTTCAGCTGCCTCCTGCATGCCCCCTACTGAGGATCCAGCTCACAACCTGGTCCTGTGCCCTTGACCAGAATCCAAACTGGGACCCTTTAGTCCGCAGGCTGCCGCTCTGTCCACTGAGCCAAACCGGCTAGGGCTTGCCTATTGCTCTAGTGTTTACTAACTTGAATAATGGACATAATTAGAACAGTGGGAGTAGGAGTGACTACCCATCAGGTGGGGGGATGGTGCCTGGAAGGCAGTGAGGAGAGTGAGATTTTAGAGGAGGAGCTGGGTGCTGGGTGGGGTTAGCCATGAAAGGAGTGACTTGTGAAGGGAGGGTAACTAAAATACGAAATGATGTTGTATTTCTTTGCCAAATATTTGCAAGGCAGCTTCATGGTTTCTTAGTGCCCTTTAGCTTTTCATCGAAAGTTAGGGGAAAAAAAATGAGAAAGTTCCTTATTTTAATTTCTTATCTTTCAAATTAAAGCAAAAGTTTCTTTAGAGAGCCATAGAGGTAGAAGTGAGCTGTGGAAGAAGTGAGCCAGCTGAGCGGCATGGGCTCAGGGAACAAGTTACAGAGAGAAAAAGAAGGGATCTTGGAGCTGAGGAGAGAGGCAGGGAAGAGGGACCTGAGGGGGAAGGAAGGCCTGGGCTTATTCCTTAGAGAGAGCTGCCTCTTTTTTTTCGTTTTTTTGTTAATCCTCACCTGAGGATATATTCTTTCCATTGCTTTTTAGGGAGAGTGGAAGGGAGAGAGAGAAACATTGATGTCAAAGAGATGACTGGTTGCCACCACCCCCTCTCCCAAGTGCCCTACCAGTGCTGGGGATCAGACCTGCAATCCAGGCTGCCCTACCAGTGCTGGGGATCAGACCTGCAATCCAGGCACATAGCCGTGACTGGGAATCGAACTCTGAACCCCGCAGTGCGAGAGCCTGTGCTCTTAACCACTGAGAACACCAGCCGGGGTGAGAGCTGCCTCTTTCCTTCTTTTTATTTTAAATGTAAATATTTCAACAACTAGAATTCATTCAATCCAACTTGTCCATTTCTCTGTAGTCAAAGTCTTGTTTCATGTGTAAGACCTGTAAGCCAGATGAGCAGGAGGAAAAAAATTTTTAAAGGTAACCAGTATCTCTGAGAACCACCTTATCTCTTAAATGGTCAATAAAAAAAGAACTGGCAATTGGGCGATGGTGATGTTCCAGCAGAAATCAAAATGCCATTACTCACCAGCCTGATAAAAAAAAGTGAGAAATCCTCAAAACAGAGCTCTACTTGACCACCCCGCCTGCACCCCCCAACACACAACTCTTCAGGCTCAGAGGACACCCATAGGAAAATACTTCCCAGTGAACCTTGGTCACGAATTTGACCATCTGTTGGATTATAGATACAATTTAAAAATATACTAATTTAAGGTTCCCAAATAAAGTTTAGGACATCCAATTAAATTTGAATCCCAGATAAACAACAAATAATATTTTAGTATAAGTATGTCCCATGCAATATTAAGTTATAATGTACTAAAACATTCTTCATTGTTAATCTGCAACTCAAAGTTAAATGAACATTCTGTATTTTTTTTTCTTTTCTGAATTTGGCAACCCTACTCTGACTACATTTGTTCTTAATAAATGTGAAATTGTCATAGGAGAGAAATGTTTTTATACTTATATGAGAAGATTGGGAATAATTAACTTCTAATTATATTGGGAGAGCAAGCCAAAAATGACTAGGAAAACAAACTTGATTATACCGTGACTTTCAAAGTAATTTCAGTAGCAGAAATTCCTTCTCTTTAAAAGAGAAATTGGAGCTAAATGGGAATTGGTTTTAAGCCTATATGGGTACTTCTCAAGGCTTTTAACTATAGACCAAATGAAATTCGTTTATTTTTGCAGTTCTACCTTGCTGTTAACATAAGCAATGGGGGAGCTGTGCCAGCTCAGAGGGATTGTAAACAGATTGAACAGACATGCTTACAATATTGACAACAGCTGAATGCCACTGTCAGGAGATTGTCCTTTGTCAGAGTGGGATGCTAATGTATGCCCAACTGCCAGCAACCACAACTAGTCAAGCACTGGTCAAAAATTAAGTTGGATGCACGTCACATGTTTCAGAGCAATACCTTGTGTTTAAAGGTGAAAGTTTCCCCCTTTTCACCCAATTTTGTTTTTAGGAGAATTTTCATATAGCCATTGATTGTATGGAAGCTTTTCTAAAGCGTTCTTATAATATACAGTGATTAAACCAGATTTGAAGTGATTCTCTTAAAGAAAATCAAATCAATTTTTGTTGTTGTTAATCCTCACCTGATGATATTTTTCCATTGATTTCTACAGAGAGTGGAAGGAGGGGGAAAGACTAAGAGAAACATCGATGTGAGAGAGAGATGGTTTCTTTGATGGTTGCCTCCCACATGCACACTCCCTGACCAGGGCCAGGAATCATGCCTGCACCCGAAGTACATGCCCTTGCTGGAATCCGACCCAGGATCCTTCAGTCCGAAGGCCAACACCCTGTCCACTGAGCCAAACTGGTTAGAGCAAAATCAAATTAATTTTTAATGATCATGGAGAAATTGCCATCCTCCATGTTTTTTGTTGTTTAAAATCAATATAAAACTGGATAACCTTCATAAATAATTTTTCTATAGGCTCCATTTAAGGCCTTTTCATAAATAGTTATAAATTTTGTTTATATGGTTATTAAGTATAAATTTTGTTTGTATAGTTATTAAGTTAAAATATCACATTTAATATCTTTATTATTTTCGATGCTCAAACCACTGAGCCATGTTAGCCAGGCTTAGCAACCAAGTTGGTTTAGAAATAAAGTTGCCAACCCTGGCTGGCATGGCTCAGTGGTTGAGCATCGACCTGTGAACCAGGAAGTTGCAATTTGATTTCCAGTCAAGGCACATGCCAGGGTTGCAGGCTGTATCCCAGTGTGGGGTGTGCAGGAGGCAGCCGATCCGTGACTCTCTCTCCTCACTGATGTTTCTACATCTCTTTCCCTCTCCCTTCCTCTCTGAAATCTATAAAAATTTATTTAAAAAATAAGTAAAGAAAGTTGCCAGCCATCAACCAATATTAAAAAATAGAAAGTGGAAGACATCTGTAATACTGTCAACAATAAAATAAAATTAAAAAAAATAAACCAAGGTTCATCATATCATTGACTGCTTGTTCAGCATGTGCCCAGTGTTTTACCCTTGTTTTCTGAGGAAATACTTACAGGATGTGTTTCACAGATGAGGGGAGTAGGATGCCCAAGGATACACAGCTGGTAGTTGCTATAGTTACTATCAGTAGTGTGCAAACACTGTCTTATGCTGAAAGCCCAAGCACACTGCTATGGTTAATTAATTACTGGCATTGTTTCTATATGACTTAAGTAGACTTTGTTTATAATTCCAAGGCAGTCAGTAGTCATTTAACTTTTAAAATATAATCTTTAAATGTCCTTATTATAAGAGGAACTCTAAAAGTTCTGCGATGGTTCTCTCTCATCTAATCAAGGAATAAATGGTTTTTCCTTTTCTTTCCTTTCTATATTCTTCCCTCCCAGTCCTCTTTTTTTCTTTCCTCCTCTTCCCCTCCCCCCCCCTTTAAACATATATTGAATACCCAGTCTGTGTTAGACATTGGAGGGGCAAAGATGAAAGGGGAGAATGCAAAGAAAATAACAAAGGAAAATACAATATTAAAGCAAAAAATAGATTGCTCTGGGAACACAGAATAAGAAGCAATTGGAGGCTTCTGGCAGGCTTTATAGGACAGTTATTTGAGCTGCAGACTGAAAATATGTAAGAGCTTACTGGTAACAAAAGAAAGGGGCTTTAGAGCAACATGATTATGTGCAAAGACATAAAGACACGGAGGAGTAAAGGAACTTGGCGAGTTTAGGCAAAACTTAGATATTCAGTGTGGCTGTGGTGTCGGTGCACAGTGAGAAACACATGAAGCAGACCAATTGTGAAGGTTTTTATAGGAGAGTGTGATGTTATGCTTGGGTGTTTCGAGCGTGGGATGAGATGATAATGTTTAAGGCAGGAGGCACTGGGAAGCCCTGTTAGAGGTCACACCATGGTTTTCAGAAGCCATGGACGGAACTAAGATTTGGGGGAATTAAGGAGGGCAGACCTTGCTGGAATAGAATTATGGATAAAGAACTGCACATGTTAGTAACGTTGGTGACAATGACAAAGGCACCAGCTGTCAGAATGGATCTCAATACTTAAGTTCTGGCTGAGAAAGACTTCGAAGGCGAGACTGAAACTACAAGAGAAAGTTTATTTTGAAAGTCAGAGAGGTGGAAGTGAGCTTTAGAAGAAATGACCTCAGGGAACAAGTTACAGAGGCAAAAGAAGGGCCGGTGGAGCAGAGGAGAAGCAGAGAGGCCGGGGAATGCTCCTGAGAGGAAGGGGTGGGCGTGCTCCAGAGGGAACTGAGGTGGGTCTTGAGGCTATTTATCTGGAAGTCTCGGGAGGATCTGAGTAGAATATTCGTCAGCTTTCCAGATGTGTCTTTTTGGGGTCCTGGTCTGCACTGATTGTCACACCAGAGCAGCAAGCGGGTCGTTAGTTGATGAAGCTGATTCTGATGTCAGCCAAGGCTTCACTTGTCTGATTTTGCTCCTTTTTCTGGGCCTGGAGCTGAAACACAACTGAGGCGTAGATGTTACCTCCGGGGTTTAAAGCTTAAGGGTGTGATGGTGCAAAAGCCTGTATGGGAGTCCCATGAGGCCACTCTTCAGGCCCTGGTTCCTCTTCCCAGGTAATTTACCGGATGACTAGCGACATGCCCTGGGAGGAAAGGTCAGAGGAGGGTCCAAACTGCATGGCCAGCGATATGAAAGGTCAGGGTCTAAACTGCATGACCAAGGATATGCTAGTGGAAGAAAGATTACCCAGGGGGTGAATTCTTGTTTCCCCGGTTTTGCCTGTTGCTAGGCGCCCTGGGCTTTCTGCCCTGATGATCTTCTATACCTGGCCCAACATCCTGTCTTTGCACATACCTGTCTAACTGCCTACTGCAGTGATGTTTATATTACTTGACATCTGGAAATACAGTACTCAATATTTATGCATTTTAATGTAATAGAAACATATCCTTTCAATGTATGCATTTTATTTTGCATGTTGACTAGAATTTTCTAAAAACCACAGTTATTAACTGTAGCTGTTAAGCTCACAAAAATCTCAAGCAGAGGAATCTGAAGGTGATTTAGGCATTCCTGGATAGAGAAGCTGTTTGTACATTTCGCTTACGTACTCAACCGAGCTCCCGGACCACTCCTGCTGGTTAAGTGGTGTTTGTTTGAATGCTTCTAATTATGCCTTTGAAAAGCATGTGCACTGATGTCTTTTTACAGTAAATATCGTGCCAGTAACTTGGACCAGGGACAACCGTGTGAAATTCATGGCCTTAGTGTTGGGTCTTTGTGACAGAATTTGAGTGCTCATGAGACTTTGTGCCTACTTTAAAATTTGCAGTATGAATGGTTCAAGCTTTTGTATTTATGTCATTTGCATAATCTGGTGGACTTTGTCATAGGCAGCATTTTAAGTGTTATTACATGCTGTTTCTTCATATACTCATTTGAGATAACTTGGGTTAAATGTGAGCCATTTTAATCTATATCCATTGATTGGGTGACAGCCCTTAGTCCGTGCTGAGTTCAAAGCCAGGCATTTCTCTATCAGCACATGCTATTGAAAGGCTTGTCCAACTGTGAATGCTGCTCACCAGTTCAGATGCTACCTGGAGGCAAATCTAGCAATTGCATAGTGTTTTTGTATTCACATCTGCTTCCACATTGTCGGTCTATTGACCCCTTTGTCAAACACAGAACATAGACATTCATTTAAAATCATATATTTGTCTAGATGACTCAGGATACAGTGTCCCTCAATGAATAGAATTAAAATAAGAAGACAGATAACACATGTAAAAGACGAAAGAATTAACTCATTTAAGCCCATGCAGAAAGAGAAATATTTTAGAAAAATGATGTTTAATATTTACTTTATGTGCAATGTCGAATGAAGTTGATGACTAAACAGTAGCTCATGAATTAAAGTTAAGCTTTTTTCATGAAATTTTACAAATTTAATAACCTTACATTTTCAAAATTTTCATCCATATAGCTTTTCCCCTTTTAAGACAAATGATAACAGGTCCTGGTTATGTACTCAGATTAAGATATATATACTTAGCTCAGACGACAGAACACTAAATTAAATTTTATTTAAAATGTATAAACACTAGTTGCATCACATAGTATTATTGTTAAGCAATACACTTGAATTATTCTAAAATAAGTGTTTATTTCTGAGTTTTCTTTAGGTTACTATTATTTTAGTTTCAAAACTTTAAAATGGGAAAACTGAAAATTTCTTTAAAATGATTACAACTAGCAAGACATTTTAGAAACATTGCCTTTACGAATATAGGAATTTTATTAGGTGATACTTGCCAATGAAATTATTATTTTTAATTAAGTACAAATATGATTTTTTGGTGTTTATTTTATGAAACAATAATTTGAATGTTTTAACATTTGAATATTTTAAAGTTCTGTGCAGGGTTTGCACAGCTAGCCGAAGACATGGACTAGTAACTTTTAAATGAGACAGTGAGAGGTTTGCCTTTTATAATGAAGATATTTCAATGTTAAAAGTTTTCTCTGTGTTATTGAAGTTACTTTAAATGAACTTTAAGGAACAATAGCTGGCTGCAGAGAGAAGCTGTAACGAAGGGGCAGGAGAAGTGTCAGAGCTGCGATGTGGGGAGGGCAGAGAGCAGAAGGTTGGTGCGATGTGGTCAGGAGTCGGGCCACGGCTTACGGAAGAGCCCTTGCTCGGGGAGAAGTGCTTTTGAGGAATTGAAAGGCTGGTGGGGGAAAACTAGAGCTAATACTCGGAAGCTCAGGGTGTGTTTGGAGAAGGGCATGTGTAGGTCATGGTAAATATGTGTGCCAAGTGTGCAGGGCTGAAAGTTGGCTGTGTGACTGAGGGTCAGATAATGGAGAGTCTTACTATTGTGCATATGTACTCTGCAGTTTGAGGTTTTGTGAGCTGACAAGTGATGTTAAGTGATCTATCTTTTGCTGTGGAACCCTAGTAGCAGGGTCTGTTCTTGCTCGCCCCTGCGCCTTTTGCTTATTTATCTGGGAGAAAATAACTACTTGGTCCTGCCACTCTGGGCTAAGGTGCCTTCCCTTTTGGAGAACTGATTTATTTATTTTGTTTGTTTGTTTTAATATATTTTTATTGATTTCAGAGAGGAAGGGAGAAGGATAGAGAGAGACAGAAACATCAATGATGAGAGAGAATCATTGATCGGCTGCCTTCTGCACGCCCCACACGGGATCCAGCCTGCAGCCCGGGCATGTGCTCTGGCCAGAATTCCAACCTGAGACCCTTCAGTCCATAGGCTAACACTCTATCCACTGAGCCAAACCGGCTAGGGTGGAGAACAGTTTGTTTTTTTGTTTTAATAATAGAAGAGAGAATGGAAGACATACTCCTACTCTAACGATGTGCCTTTTCTGATGAAGGAATAAAGGTACTCAGGTGGAGAAGTCTAATGTTTTCCAGGTGTACATTATAAGCACAATAATGTTGATTTGGGTGTGTTTAGTTCAGGTTTCATAGCAAAAATATAGTTCTCAAGCTAAAGTAGTCACCGAGACTGGCTGCTGGGCTAAGGTGCCCTTAGGGAAACAAGCCAGCGTCGGACTCTTGTGGGAGGGTGAGGACAGCAGCCGGTCTTTGGAACACTACAGCAATTTCCAGGTGTGGTGTGTGTGTGTGCGGGGAGTCCCATAAACAACTCATTAGTATAGGGGATCATTTAGAACTGCTTAACTTGATTGAGAACAAACTGATAGTGGATGTGGCGCCTTCAAAGCATCATTGACCCCAGGTCTTCAAGGGCCTCTACTTCGCATCATCATTATAACCCAGATATTTGTGTAACAAAAGTGCATTTCTTTAAAATCATTCTGTGGTTTATTCTGTTGAATTCAAAATGTTTCTTCTATCAATTAGCCTGAATTACTGATGCTTGGGTAGCTCTGGTGAGAATTTAATGCTTTTATCATTGTTCCCACAAGTTTTTCTTTCCCTGAACATTAAGCATGATTGTGAATCAAGTTGCGCTCTTATACTTTTTTCTTTTAAGAAAACAATTCACTTTTTGGTTTAGGAAGAAAGTGTTTTTGCTTGAATCAATTTATCAAAATGACCAAAAAAAAAAAAGGAATAAATATTTTTATACATGGATTTTTAAAATTTAAAGGAAATTTTTTTCCTTTAATTTGTTCAACAAACAGGTTTGTGGTTATTCTGGAGAATACGCAAACATAAGTTCAAATGTATATCTTGTCTGAAAAATAAAGGCAAAAATGAAAGAACATGATTTAGAAGAAGATACTTTTAGAGACATAGAGCCATAGATAGATGCAAAAAACTTATTGGCAGGTATTAAAGAATGAGTTCCTGTTCTAACTAATAAAACATCTTTTAGCCCTAACTGGTTTGGCTCAGTGGAGAGAGTGTTGGCCTGTGAACTAAAGTGTTCTGGGTTTGATTCTGGTCAAGGGCACGTGCCTGGGTTGTGGGCTTGATCCCCAGTAGGAGTGTGCAGGAGGCAGCTGATCAGTGATTCTCTCTCATCATTGATGTTTCTGACTCTCTCTCTCTCTGTCCTTTCCTCTCTGAAATCAATAAAAACATATTAAAAACACCCAAAACATCATCTTTTAAAATTGCCAATTTCTTAACATTTTTGTCTTGTAAAGATGTCATAATGTGGCCTGCAATAAACTCCTGGCCCCTTATGTTTCCAAGGGATCTGGCCATATTTGTCCTGGTCTGAGTGAGAGAGATGCTCTGGATCAGAATTAAGTCTGATGTTACTTGGTCAGTGTTTCTAGGATATATTTCCAAGGGTCCTTTCTATTGGCACTTTCTTGCCCAGGTTCTGGTGATAAAGATCCCTGTCTTGCATTCTGAGGAATGGCCCAATAATATGTAGAGACAACCTCTTCAGAGACCGCTAGCAGCTTGTAAATCCTTTGAGATGGGGCTAAGCATGCAGACCTAGCTTACAAAGCAACAGAGATTATGCAGTGACCTGTCTAATGTGTCCATCTACTTTACTACCTCAGTCTTAATGCTTTATCTCTCAGGATAAAGACCACTAACTCTGGCAACTTGGAGCACTTGACTAAGTCCCTCAGAACCTGGTGTAACACAGTTCTCTGTCGAAAGGTTTGAACAGCACATGAAGCAGTCACCTAGTCATGTGGGCGTCCTCCACATCTTTGATCAAGAAATAGGCTCAGCAATAACCAGTGGAAATAAAATTGAAAAGGGAAGTAAATTAAAATACATTTTAGACATAGTCTTCTATATTTATCTATACTAATAAAAGGATAATATGCTAATTAGGCTGGAAGACCTTCCAAACATCCTTCTGGACAAAGCCATGTGGTGGGGCTGAGGCAGAGGTGGTTAGGGGCAGTCAGGCCAGGAAGGGAGGGCAGTTGGGGGTGATCAGGCCAGCAGGGGGGTGGTTGGGGGTGAGCAGGCTGTCAGTGGGGGGCCAGTTAGGGGCAATCAGACCTGTTGGGGGCTTTTGGGGCAAGCAGGCTGGCAGGGGGAGCAGTTGGGGGTGAGAAAGCTGGTGGGGGTAGTTGTGGGTGAGCATGCTGGCAGGCAGAGTGGTTAGGAGAGATCAAGCAGGCAGGCAGGTGAGTGGTTAGGAGCCAGCAGGCCTGGATTGTGAGAGGGATGTCAGACTACCAGTTTAGGCCCAATCCCTGATCCCTGTGTGATTGGGTCTAAACTGGTAGTTGGACATCTCCTGAGGAGTCCCAGATTGGAGAGGGTGCAGGTTAGGCTGAAGGACCCCCCCCCCCCATATCCCCCTCCCTCCCCACCCCAGTGCACCAATTTTGTGCACCAGGCCACTAGTTCAAATATAAACATAGACAAAGGACCACAGGGTACCAGTACTTTCTTATTTTAGCTTAAATTTCTGCATGGGCTCAGGAGTTACAAGACTTTGTTTCTTCAAAAACTGGTTCATAGTTCTAGCTTTTTCTTAATTAGACTGAATTCATTCCATTTATGATTCTCAAAAGAAAGAAATTTAATGTTGCCTTTTCTTTTAAAACTGTATAGAGAGACATAGAATGTGGTGAATACTGGCCTTGAGAAAGAAGAAAGCCTGTGTCTGCTATGACATCATTTCAAGAGGAGACTAAAACAGAGGCATGTGTAGGTGTGTTTTAAGCAGCAAGGGCTCTTGGACTGTTAGTTTAGTCCCAGTGGATTCTTAACAGAATGTCGGCTGTTCCATTATCTTGTACAAATATTTGGCACTGGAATTCTCTTATTTACTAACTATAAGTAATACAGTATTTTTAAACCTCCAATCACTGGGAAAGGCAAAATAAACAACTGACATAGATCTACTTAGCACTGAAAGCTTGCAGGGTTTAGTATTTGACAGGGGAGAGCCTGGAGTTTACCATTCATCACTTAGTGAGTGCAGGCCTTTCATCAAACATTTTGTTTATCAAAAGTGTTGGTTATGTAGCATGTAGCGAGGAGTCAAAAGGCACCATGTTCTAAAAGTACTATAATATATAGTAAAGTATGTTATATTTTGAAATAGTCTTATTTAGGGGAGTTGAATCTCAGACTGTACTAATTTTCAAGGATAAGCTAATCTGACTTCTGCAGTTTCAAAATATGTTGAATGTTAGTTATGAAAAAAAGGATCTGTTTTTAGATGTAAATTAAGAGAGTAGCAGGTTAAAACCATCTTCTAGTACTTATAATTTTTACACTTCTCCCAGTGAAATATATTCTCAGTGAGACGGTTCTGTGACATTTGTTTATCTGCTTGCTTGCACAGAGAAAGATGTAGATGTTCAAGAAAGACATTATATCTTTGTTTTAATATAAAAATTCTTTCCTAGTTGGCATTTATGTAGAAAAACAGTTTAAAAATAACTGTTTTGTCTATTTGTGGTAGGAAACTGGACAGAATGAGGCTCAGTTTAAGGCTTACTAATCGAGAGTATTTTTTCCTATATTTGTCCACTGCTTATTAAGTTTAATATTCTTAATAAATATATGCCCTCAGTAAATTAAGTGGCTTTTTAAGGGCATATTTAATTATTTATTTTTGTTTTCTTTAGATTGATAAATTAGAAATGAAAATGAAAAAGAATCTATCTTTCCAAAAGTGAAAATTATTTGAAGTATTTTTTGCAAAATCAAATATTACTTTCTTAGAAATGTTATTAATATCGATTAGTAATAGTAAAGAAGTGAAAATGTGAAAAGAAAATTAATCACTTTATCTTATTAGTGGTTTTACCAAAGTTCAGTTTAATGAGCTATTAAGCACTCACTGGCTACATGGTACTATATACTTCATTATAAAAACTGTAAAATGCCCCTGGCCAGCATGGCTCAGTGCTTGGGCATAGACTAATGAATTAGGAGGTCAGCAGTTCAATTCCTGGGATTCCAGGGTTGCAGGCTTGATCCCCAGTGTGGGGTGTACAGGAGATAGCTGATCAATGATTGTCTCTAATCATTGGTGTCTTTTTCTCTCTCTCCTGCTCCTTCCTTTCTGAAATCAATAAAAATATATTTTACTCCCTGCCTTCCTCATAGGTTGTACAGTCTGTGTGATGCTTCTGTGTCTCTGGGTCTATTTTTGTCAATAATTTAAATAATAAAGAATTAAAAAATATATATATATTTAAAAAAAAACACCTATAATGTAAATAAGAACAAAAGTTAATTTTTAATCAATTTTAAAAGAAGCTGTTCTAACTCACCTAATATAAGTTCAAAACCTAAGAACAAAAGATGGAATTGTCGATATAATTTGTTGAGGATTTTGACATCGTAATTAAAGCAGCATTTGTGCCTTTATCTAGCCATATTAGGAGGAAGGAAAAAATAAAGGAATAGTTTTGGCCATCCTTAAATTCTTGATATTATTGGAAGTCTTTTTCTTTTTTATTCCTACTGGAAAATATCAAAGATGGGAATATAGGGGTTTTAGGTCATTCCTCCTTAGTTCAAAGGCAAGAAAGGTTTGTAAATACATGCATGAATATGTATTGCATGTGCTCCCAGAAGATGGGGGTGTACATGATAAATTGTGAGGTATTGCTAACACCACCACCAACATCTCTAGCATAATATGTGCTATGTACTAGCTGATGCTATGCATGCTCTATTGTATTGACTCATTAATTTCTCCCAACTATACTATGAAGTTGGCACTCTGTTGTCCCTATTTTATAGATGAGACACAGAAAGGTGAAGTGGTTTGCCAGCTATGAAGTGGTAGAACTGGAGTTCGAATCCCAGATGCTTGGTTCCCAAACCTGTCCTCTGAACAACTTGGTGTTCTGTTGTCTCTCAATCATGGATGGAGGCACCTAGCTCCATTTTCTCTTGTGATAAAGTAGAGTTCATGATATTTTATGTAATATTTTTTGAGGAGTAAAGTCAATAATATATGTAAATCTCTTGCATAATAAATGGTTTGGGCATCCATTCCTGTGTGTATTTATTCATACACACAGTTGCATATACACTTACGTGCATCCTAGAGAGCTGGAGCACAGGACTCGTGCACGGGTGGGACACGTGCCCTGCGGGAGTCGGCCTGCGTGGGAGCACTGCTCATGCCAGTCAGTCGAGCGGCAGCTCTTGCATTGAGTGTCTGTCATCTGGTGGTCAGTGCGCTTCATAGCGACTGGTCAACCAGTCATTCTGGTTGTTCTGCCATTTGGTTGCTGGGCTTTTATTATATAGGATAAGTATATTGATATTTTACATTCTTTAAATTTAAATAATGCTTGATTACATATAGGTGGGGCAAAAGTAGGTTAACAATTTTGAGTACATGAAATGTAGAGTTTATTCTTGTATTATTATTTATTAATTATTGTATTACTAGAGGCCCAGTGCATGAAAATTCATGCACTGGATGGGGGTTCCTAAGCCCAGCCTGCCCCCTCTCACAGTCTGGGAGCCCTTAGTGGGGGGAAGGCAACCCGGTGATCAGGGGAAGGCAACGCCCCCATCATGCCTCTGTTGCTGCCATTGCCAGCAGTGAAAGCCTCGGCTGGCCCTGGTTACCTGAGCCTTGAGCAGCCCTGGTGGCTGGGCAGTTGTCATCTGAGGCTTGCCTGTGCCTTGGGCCAGCCCTGGGTGGCTGAGCAGCCACAATATGAGGCTTGCCGGCGCCTTGGACTGTCCCTGGGCAGCTGTGGGGCTGAGGGCTCTGGGGGACTCTGGAGGCCTTGCCATGTGCCTGTCATCCCGGCTGAAGGGAATGGGCACTGCCATCTTGTGACTGTGGGAGCTGCCATCTTTGAGGGCATAGCAGTCAATTAGCATATTCCCTCCTTATTAGCTGTCTGCACCACCATCTTTGAGGGTGGGGAAGTTGATTAACATATTCCCTCCTTATTGGCTGTGGTGCCCTATCTTTTGCAATGGCATGAGGGTCAATTAGCATATTCCCTTTGTTATATAGGATTTTCCATTTGAACAACAATAACCCTACTTTTGCCTCACCCTGTATAATACATATATATCTCTTTTCTGCCAATGAATAAAATTCAGGTCTTCATCATTGAATAAAACCCCATGTAAGATAGAATTCTAAGTTCAATTTTTTTAAAAATATGTTTTTATTGATTTTCAGGGAAAGGAGGGGAGAGGGAGAGAGATAGAACATCAATGATGAGAGAGAATTATCGATCGTAAGCTTTATAATTTTGTGATTTAAATGAACTATCCTGGGAAATAATTCACTCCACAGTGATCTGAGCAGACTGTGTAGTTTTAATGAGCAACATTGCAGGAGAGATCCAAATTTCCAAACAGGGTCTAGTGAAGGAGACCTCTGGGATGGTCTATAAATTACATTTAAATATACACTTGTTTATTTCCATGTAGCATTCCTAGAAAGTTTAGCAAAAGGATGATGGCTTCTGAGCATAAAGTTTCCAGTTGTCAACCACCCACTTTAGTCCTAATAATCATGAAGGATAATTGGGCTACTTACAATTTTCAGCCATTTTGAATGACTTTTTCTACGTAAAACATGTATAACATCCTTTGTTTACCAACCTTTTTTCTTTGGTGTGAAGGCATCAGGGAGGCTATTGTTTGTTTAAAAAAATAATTTTTTTTTATCAGAGTGCTTCATACACATAATTTAGAGTTAATTTCATTCTAAAAGTCTTATTTTGAGAAATAGTACTCCTTTACCCCTAACAGTTCCAATCCTAAGACACAGTCACTTTCAATTTTATTTTAGCAGATTCCCTCTAAAGCACATATTTATGTAATTCTTTTCTTTCAATTGATTTTCAGTTTTAAGTTCTATGTGCTGATTTCACATAGATAAAGAAATAGCCTCCTTCCTGCCTTTATTCTCCCCTCCTTTAGGCATACTTCCTATCTCACTTCAACATGGACACTTCATAATTTTGGTTGGATCTGTGTTTACATGAGCATGACTATGTAAATGCTGTTTATAGCTGGGCTAGGCAAAGGACTGGTCATAATATTTTTCTGAAATAATACTTTCATTTTCTAGGAATTAACATTCCTGTTTTCTATGTATTTCTGTTTAATTAAACTCTTAAACTTCTCCAGTGTAAGTTTCATTCTTATATTTTCATATATTTGGGGCATTTATTGATGATCTTTTAATTATTTATTTTAAAAAAAATATCTATATATATTTTTTTACAGAGAGGAAGGGAGAAAGAAAGAGAGCCAGAAACATCAATGAGAGAGAGACATCAATCAGCTAGCTGCCTCCAGTACACCTCCTACCGGGGATGTGCCTGCAACCAAGGAACAAGTCCTTGACCAGAATCGAACCTGGGACCCTTGAGTCTGCAGGCCGATGCTCTATCCACTGAGCCAAACCGGCTAGGGCTATTGAAGATCTTTTAAAGCGCTCCCTCTCCCAGAGCATTTTAGACCTGCTCCAGACTAGGCCAGCTGAAGAGTTGCTGTCATGGGCTATTCCTTTACTACCTAGGGCTGCAAAGGGTCACTAGAAGGTTACTGGCAGGATCTTGGCTCAGCAACCTCTGTGCTTGAGTTCTGGCTAAGAAAGAATTGAAAGTCAAGACTCAAACTATAAAAGACAGCTTATCTAGAGAGACACACGAGGTAGAAAAAGTGAGTCATCAAAGAAATGGACTCAGAAAATAAGTTACAAAGGCAAAAGAAGGGCCCTTGGGGCTTCGAGAAACATAGAGGCAAGGAAAGTGAGCCTGGGGGGAGGGCGTGGAGAAAGATGTGGGCGTGGTCCTGTGTCTTGAAGCTATTTACCTGGAGGCCTCAGGGGGAGGGTCTCAGTAGAATATTCATCAGCTTTCCAGATGTCTTTCCAGGTCCCCATTGTCACACTAGGGCAGCAAGCGGGTCATTCGTTGATGAAGCTGCTCCTGATGTCAGCCAAGGCAGCACTTGTCTGGTTTTGCTGCTTTCTCTCTGCCTGGAGCTGAAACACAACTGAAGTGTAGATGTTATCCCTAGGGGTTAATGCTTCAGGTGTAATGGCAAAAATTGGGTCAGCGAGAAGCTACTAACCAAACGCACTTGGAGGTTCAGAAAAGGACTGTTTATTCGCACTGGTGCTGGCCCAGCAGTCATCTACAAAGGCTGAGTTCCGGTCAGCGGGATTGGCCTTCTATACCCCTGGGCGCTTTGTCTCCCAGATAGGGCATACATACACATTCTAGACATCTTTCTATGTTACATACTAAACTTCCGGGTATTTCTCGGGCTTTTACACCCGTCGCAGTTCATGCCAAAGGCCTGTTGCCTAGGCTGCAGACGGAGGACTCAAGGTTCCTTATTTGCGCCTGGAGGGAAGCCCTGGACCACAGGGAAAGAGCACCAAGGGCTAACGCATGCTGACCTCCCCTGCTTCTCACCATTAATCTGCCAAGAAGCCAGCCAGGGAGATGGTTACAGTGGTGCAGCCAAGAGAGAGGGAAGGGTGGTTATCTGCTCTGGACTTGCCTTCTCAAAGGGAGTGGTGCAGAGGCCTGCATGGGAGTCCCATGAGGCCAATCTTCAGCATCTTGTTCCTCTTCCAATGAGTTTACTGGATAATAGCAACATTCCCAGGTGAGCGTCCGAACTTTATGACCAGCGATATGAAAAGTCAGGGTTTAAACTGAATGACCAGGGATATGCTAGTGGTGGGAAGGTTACCCTGATGGTGAATTCTTTTTTTCCCAGTTTTGCTTGTTGCTAGGCTCCTGAGCTTTTGCCCTGGTGACCCTCTGCAGGTGGCCTATCTTCCACTCTGCTCCTGTCAGCATTGCTTCCCATCACACTATTATTCTGGGATTTTCTTTTGCCCTCATTCCTATTTTAGGTCGCTTGTTTCCTGGTATCGAAGCCATTGTCCTTCTCTGTTTAGTCTCTTATTTTAGGGAAACATCTTCCAGTAGTTTTCTGAAAAAGCAAATAGAGGAGGTAGATTTTTTTAAAAAGCCTGTATGCTTAAGAATGGTTTTAGATAGCCTTATCCTATCTAATAAAAGAGAAATATGCAAGTTGACTATACCTCTGCTATGTCCACAAGCCACACCCACCAGCCAATCAGGAGTAAGTATGCAAATTATCCCAACCAAGATGACAGTTAATTTGCATATCCATGCACAAAGCAAAGACTGAAGACAGTGTAGAAGGAAGCCAAGCACTGCAGAAGGGAGCAAAGCTGTAGAGAAGCAAGCGGGGCTGCAGAGAAGGAAGGGAAGCAGGCATGGAGGCAGAGACTGCCACAGGAAGCCCTATTCTTGCACTGCAATGAGCCTCTAGTGTGTTCATATTGATGGCTATAGAATTATAGGTCAGAAATCATTTTTCCCTCAGAATATTGAAGAACCTCTTTTACTGTCTTCTGGCTTCCAATATTTTTGTTGAGACATCCAGTGCTCTTTTAGTATGATTTGAGTTTTGAACCTTTGTGGCAAAGCTATATAAATTAGAACTTCAATTTTCTGTACTTTATTCTCTACTGTACCTCTGCCCCCAATTCTGAGACTCATTTTTACAGTTTCCACAGAAAAATGACTCCTCCAACTTCTGTGTTGGTGGGGGTGGGTAGTCACCCAGTTGCATAGCATGGGGAGGGACCTGCAGATTCTAACTTCTTCCTAAACAGGTTTTCAATAAGTCATCCTCTTTTTAGCCCTCCCTTCCAGAAGTATCTGAGTATTTGAGGGCTCTATAGTATGAGTTGGTTGTTCCAAACTTTCCCTACTACTGGTTAAGCATTCAGCTTTTGAAAGACTGCTGAACAATTTGCTAGTTTTCCATCTTCTTTGCACCTTCCAAAATATACTTGCTGTTGTTCTTTTCCTTTATCTCTGGGTTATACCCTTTAAATATGTTTTTATTGATTTCAGAGAGGAAGGGAGAGGGAGAGAGAGATAGAAACATCAATGATGATAGAGAATCATGGATCAGCTAGCTGCATTGTGCACGCCCCCTACTGAGGATCAAGCCTGCAACCCAGGCATATGCCTCCCCGGGGACTCAAACTGTGACCTCCTGGTTTATGGGTTGATGCTCAACCACTGGACCACACCAGCCTGGCAGGTTTATACCTTTAAAAATAGCACTTTATTGTTTTTCCAGTGAAATTTCAAGAGGGAAATGAGATAAGGGGAGGTGTTTAATCTGCTTTCTCTCTTAGAAAATCCTGGGGAGTGGGAGTGACAGGGAACCCAATCATTTTTATAAATAAACATTCCTTTAAGAAAGGAATTTTACTGTTTTCAAATTTTACTATTTTGTCTGCACACATAGAATAAGATGAAACATTCAATATGGGGGATGGATTTCCTTTATTTCTATTGGGGGATGAATTTACTTACAAGTCATGAGGGGCTTAAATAGGAAAGTGAGATTTTATGCCCCTCCCTTCTCCTCAAATACTTGTAGGGGACAAAGGCACTGGTAGCCTTCGCCATTCTTGCCATTTTTTGGTCAACTTTAGTTTAAAATAACAGGCAAATTGATTTCAGTATTTTAATAAAAGAAGTTGGATTCCACACCCTCCACACCCTTCCTGCTTTAGTCTCCCAGTAAAGATGTTTTGAAAAAATACCAGCTATGTTTGCACTGGACAGGGATTTTCCTTGTACTTCAGTGAGAATGACGCTGATAGTCTTAGATGGAGATAAAAGGGTTTTTTTCACCACCTCCAATCATAGTTACATCTATTCAGGAAATATGTCAGGCCATATGTCAAGTACAGTATTTAAAGCATTACATGATACTCTTGTCCTCATGGAGTTTATATTCTAACAAATACCGTAAACTGGTTAATAACGGTTATCTTTAGGTAGTGCTTACCATGAGACAGTGCCTGACCTGCCTGAATCCTTAGCACAACCCTGCAAGGCAATTTTAACATTCTCATTTTACATGGGAGGAAACAGAGGCTTAGTGGTTTGCTCAAGGTCATCCAATTGGAATATAAGGAGCCAGAATCTGAAGCCAGGTCTCTTTTATTTCAGAGCCCGTGTTCTTCCGTTTGTATAGTTAAAAAAAAAAAATCAACAAAGCAATTTCACATACAGTGTTTTATAAAATCTCCTATTCTCTAACCCAGTGAGGACACTCTTTTTTTTTTTTTTTAATCTTTACTTGAGGATACGTTTTTATTGATTTGAGAGAAAAAAAGGGAGGGAAGCGGGTGGAAGGGAGGGACAGAGAAAAAGAGAGAGAAACATCAACCATTGCCTCCTTCCCATAAGCACCTCAACTAGGAATTGAACCTGCCACCTTTTGGTGTATGGGATGAAGCTCCAACTAACTAAACCACTTGGCCAGGGCAAGGTCCCTCATATTTTAACTAAAAGTAATTATTCTCAGCTTGAGAAATTTGATGGAAAAAAATCACAAATTAATTACATCATTTTGGGGCTATGTCCTATTATCGGCTTGCCTGACTTGATTACATTTTAATGAACATTATGTTTAGGAATATAACTTCTTTGCATAACACAAATTTTACTTTAATTACAGTAGGAGAGCTTAGCTATTTTAAGGAACTCTGTATTAAGCAAATAAAATAGTGCATAATGCAAATAATTGCATTATCATTTCCTTATCTAAGCACACACTTTTTCAGTCTTCATTTGTTTAAAATGTTTAGATAACAGTGACCCGGGAAGTATGGGGAGAGCCTGTATAGTGTTTCTTTTCTTTAGCCGTGTAAATTGTCTTAAATGCTTAAAGGCACAATAAATTAGCATAGTATAATTCACACAGTAAAAGAGAGGCAATATTTAAAATAGAATTGTATAGGTAGAAGTTCAGGGGAGTCAAAGGATAACCAGAAACTCTCGTTTGGAGAAACTCAAGGAAATCTGAAATTGTTTTTTTTTTTTCTTCAGTTGGTAAGCTGATCATTATTTCCACTGACATTTATTGAATACCTGCTGTGTGACAGCTACTGTTCAGACACTGGGGATGAAATGATGTTTAAGGATAGGCTACCTGCCAGTCAGAGCTGGTGGTCTGGCAGATCAGTGAGCACTGAGACTTGTGGGGGAGGCAGCCAACTGGCTTCAACACTGAAGCCTCTGAGGATTGATGTGCAGCCAGCAGAGAAACCCTGACATGTAGAAGATGGAATAAAATAAAATGGTTAAGAACAGGAGTTGAAATACTGGAAAATAATGATGAGGAAGAAACCGTGGCACACTGCTAGAAATTAAGGCTAAGTTTGGGCGAAATGGACAAGTTAATATTGGATTGTGTTTCACAAACTAGTTCGGAATAGTGTTGATATAATACTTCACAGCTTCAAAATTTAAAAATGTTCAGTCCTAGCCAGTTTGATAGAGTGTCAGTCTGTGCCACATACCTTGGTTGCAGTCTCCTCCCTGGCCCAGGTCCTGGAGAGGGCTTATGCAGGAGGCAATCAATTGAGTGATATTTCTCTCTGTTTTTTCCTGTCTCTTTCCACTCTCTCTTTAAAAAAAAAAAATCAATGGAAAAAATATCCTCAGTTGAAGATTAATTTTTTTCAAAGCACTTTCCCATTTATCAAATCAATCTTGATAGCAGTAAAGAAGGCTTTATTTGTAACTTCATAATACAGATGAGCAGACTGATGCCAGAGCAGTAGAATGATTTTGCCAGAAGGTCACAGAGTATGTTCCAGAGCTGTATTTGAACTTCAGTCTTCTGACTCTAAATTCAGAGCTCTTTACACCATTCTAGAAGGATAGCAGTAAGGAGAAGAAAGAAGAGAATACATCAGCAAACTAAGTTGGTACAGATCCTCTCATGAAACCACGTGCGCTGGGAAAGTAAGAAACGTGAGAGACACATGCTGACACCATTACCAGCCATGTATATACATGAACCCAAAACTGTCGAGAACAACTGATGGTTTTGTAGTGTAATAGGACACATAAGTACACTTCCATCCTTAACAAAGCTCAGTGGAGCTGTTGCTTAATTCTTGGTTAATTTCGTTCTATTAAAACGATGGATTAGTACCATGCCTAATAGATGCCTCAATTAGATCCAGCCTTTAAACCAATTAATGGCAGAGTGATTCTTTGTGCAGAAACCAACATGAGGATGCCTTTATCTAGGACTCAGAGGTCACTGAAAAAGGAAATGCAGCCCTAGCTGAGTAGCTCAGTTGGTTAGAGTGCCATCCTGATACCCCAAGGTTGAGGTTCATTCAATTCCTAGTCAGGGCTCAAGCAAGAGTCAAACAATGAATGAATAAAAGTAGAACAACAGGTCACTGTGTGTCTCTCTCCCTCCCCCTTTCTCTCTCTCTAAAAAAGCAAACACACAACTAAGAAAATGTAAGCATAAATGCAGTTGAGCTGTCTGTGCCATATTAAAAGTTTTTCTCGGGGTTAGAGGACGGGGTGTTTGAGGCAAATCCGATGGCAATGAAGCAGACAGAGATTGCTGACCATGAAGCTGCAGCATCATTTGCAAAAAGAAAACAAAACATTTTCTTTGAATTACATTTTAGATTTAATTTGTTACAAGGTCAAGTAAATCTGTGCCCTGTTCCTTTCCCACCCAGGTACCACTGAGTTCTTGATTGATTAGCTCACCCTGAAAGGTGGCCATGCTTTTTGCTATTGCTTCTTCCTGGTTGATTTCCCACACATCTTCACAGCATCATCTTCTCCTTGTCATTATGGATTCACCTTAAAGATTCCCTGTACGAACAGGCCTCTCCCGATCTCCCACCCTCAGGGGGCTCCGGTCCCTGACTGCCATGGCGATCTGCTCTGTCTTCATTTATGCTTTCATGAAACGCCTGCTTTGTGGTGAGGAACACAATAAAGTTCCTGGCCTAAAGGGAGTTGCCACTCCAGTGAAAGGAAATAATCAATAATCATCACAACCTGGTACCCCCATTCCGACTCCGCACCAGAAGCAGAATGGGAGATTCGAGAACAATGACACTGTTTGCTTTCTGCTGCAGTGAGTGCAGAGAACATTCAGAGAACCCATTCTTTCTCACACTTTTACTACTTACTTCTGTAAAGTTATCTGCACAACCAGAGAGCTGACAAGTTATACCATAGAGAACATGGCTGGCAACTTCTCCAAAATGTACTATGCACATTCTTGAGCAACTCATGTTATCTACTTTTTGCATTAAGTTTCTCATTTGCCAAATGAGGTAGACCTATCCATTTCACAAGGGTTTTGAATGAATTAATTATGAAAGTATTTGAGCCTTAGCTGGTTTGGCTCAGAGGATAGAGCATTGGCCTGTGGACTGAAGGGTCCTGGGTTTGGTTTTGGTCAAGAGCATGTACCTTGATTGCAGGCTCGACTCCTGGCCCTGGTCAGGGTGCATGTGAGAGGCAACCAATATATGTGTCTCTTTCACGTCACTGTTTCTCTCTCTGTCTCCCCTGCTCCCTTCCACTCTCTAGAAATCAATGCAAAAAATCCTCAGATAGAGATTAACCAAAACAAATTATGCAAGTATTTGATAAGTAGAGCACTAGTGGATATTGAGTGTTGGCTACAGATGTCTCTAAGTTGCTGCAATTTCCCCCATCTGTTCCTGAGGGAGCTTTCCAGATGTGCCTCTTTCTTTCATTGGGTAAACAACACTGAGTAATATTTAGCTTGTCTCAGATGACCATATTTTACTTTGAGTCTAGTCTAACAGCATTAATTTTCTGTTTTTCTACAGTATTTTGGAAGTTTACTTGTCATTTTCTGCGTGGAACTGGCTTGTGGTGTTTGGACATATGAGCAGGAAATTATGGTGAGTTCAAAATGGGATACAATCACAATCTGAAACTATATACAGGTCAGCCTTATAGATCAGTTCCTTTGGAGTAATTTAGGTACATGGTTATTGATTTGAATATTTATACTATATGATAACATGTAGTCCAGTACTTCTGAAAAGAAACACTGTCTTTTCTGTGCCTAAAGCATAGTTCCAAACCCTAATTTACAATATTTTATTTGGTGTACTATGATATGTGTTTTTAATTCCACAGATTGCTTCAACATGGATATAATAGATTTAAAATAATATATGTTTTAAAGTGGTTTACCGACTTTTGAGTATATAGTTCGGAAAGATTCTTATTTTCAAAAGCTTAAGAAAGCTCGAAAATCTGTCCAAAAGCCTTATAAAACCTGTCACTCATGAGTGGGCGGCGCGCATCCCCTGTAGGCCCCGCACACTGAGCCACCGTCCACTGCAAGAAGCGCGTTTGGAAAGTCTCTGTGTGTCTCCTCCAGCCAGAAACACTCTTACAGGTGGACTCATGGAAACAGCTCTTCAGATTTTCTCTCTTTCACTTTTGCAATGGAAACCATGGGACCAACATTTATAGTTATGTCAGAATGGATGAGAATAAGAGTTTCTCAGTGTTAAGATGTTAGCAGTCATGTTTGCTTTAACCATGTGCACTTCACTCTTGCTCATGTAGGTAGGCCATTATTGCTCACTTTATGGGTAGGTTTACACCTCGGCATGCCTGTGATCGCTGGCTGTTTTCATGGTGGCGGGCCAGATTTCCCCACTGCAAATGTCAGGGTAATTCCAGTAAGATGATGCTTTTCAACATGGAGTCCTCAGCCTGGCTAGCAGGAGTCTCCAAGGTGATTCTCAAAAGAATGCATTCTAAGGCTTGAGGCCAGGTTTGCTAAATCAGAATAGAGGCAAAAGCAGAGGGAGAAGGGGCAGAGGACTGGGCATGTGCATTTGTGACAGTTTCTCCAGTTGAGTCTTCAACTCTAAAATTTAAGAGTTCTTAAGCAGAGAGGCAGATCATTTTGCATCTGTTTCAGAGAGGCATTTCGGCAGCTGTGTAAGAAAATTGAAATTGTTTATGGTACTGATGCAGTTATTAAAGATTTTATGCTGAATCTGCTGTGACACTGTTTTGATTACTAAGTGGTAATTGCAGACTAGTTGGTTCTCTGCATACTCCAATTTATATGTAAATGATGCTTTGACACTGCCTCTACTCTGAACCCCTCTGAAAAGCCCTCTGAAACATCCCTAGTGTGTGACAACTCTCAGAAAGAAAAGAATTTATAATTATTTATTTCTCTATGAAAATTGAAAAAAATCGACACAGGTTTTAAGTAATTTAATATAACTTAGTTTTCGAAAATGAAATCTATTTAATAGGAATACTCGTGCTATCTTTGAGAATCATATTTTCACTCCTTACCCTGGAAACTTTGCATATGTAGGGGGGTGAAAATTAATTGTTTTCAGGGGTTCAGTTTTTGTGTTTCATTGATAAGAATGGTCTCTTAATATTTTTCTGTTTTTAAAAAATGCTTGTGTCTCTTTGTCATTCAAGCAAAATATAGAAAATTGTATAATTAGTTATTGATCCCCTCACCTCAGTTTTTGATTGAATTGTTTTGGATAATTAAAGGGTTTTTAGAGATGAGTTTACTTCCTCTGGATTTTAAAATGGTTTCTACGGTGTTTATGTCATACTAATTAACTTAGGTAATTCTCCTAAGTTAAAACAGTTTGAAATGAATAATTTAATGTATTTGACTGGAAATATTTTGTTTCTAATATAATTCTAAGAAACTTAAGCTCATCGAAAGGAATTTATCCTGTTTTGATACTGTATTTTTTTCTGTTAAAGAACCATCTGCAAATACCTTTTAAGTATCAACTGTGGTACTAGGTGTGTTCAGACTGTCATCTCAGTTGATGGCATACATCACGGTTTTGCTAATGGTAATCTTCCCCATTAATCTATCCTTCACCAGGATAGAGCAAGGCCTGTGTAAAAGTAAACAATTTTAACGTATTTTTAACTTGTTTTTTCACTAACAGCAGTGTGAACGAAAGGTGCCCTAAAAGTTTACTAGCTGCCAAATTGCACAAAACCTAGCCTATGCATAGATGGCTTTGGGCTCTTGGCTGCTCCATGCAAGGAGCCAGTAAATGAGTGTTTTCCTTTAAGAACCAGATCATAGTGCTTTATTCCAGAACTTTAATGATCTTCTCTGTTTCTTGCCACGTTTGGTCTCAAGACTGATTGTGGCCAAAAGGGAGAAGCAACTTATATTTATTTTGGAAAATAACATTAAAAGTGAGACTGTCTTAATCACCAAACCAAAAGATTTGACATCATACTGTCTGTTTCTCCATTCTTTCTCCGTACATTGTCACCTCTTATTCATTATTTCTTCTCTCAAAAAAATCTGTCAGTGATATTAGGTCAGCTGATAAATTTCTGGAGAATTCATTTCACTTTTGTGTATTTTATGCTCAAAAGGATAGGAGACAATAGTAATTTATAGTAAGTAGCTTGCGCTTTGGTTAGCATCCTGCGCTTTGTTGAAACCACATGAACACTATGTCCATTATGTAGGGAACAAAGTTGTGTGCCTAAGTACGTGTTGGGGTGTTTTCTTTTGTGCCATGGCATTTCCAAGTCATAAAAAAGAAAATTAACAAAGGGAAAAAATGAAGGATGTGGTCAGGAATTTTTAAACTACCCATATTGGTATCACTATTTTTTAAAATAAGATTTCCAAGTGACCCAATTCTTGAGTTTGTTTCAAGCTTGCTTGTCTGAGCCTGGTCTGTATGACACCACAGGTCAGATGTGGCTATCTGCCCAGCCTCCTAGAAGCCACTTAGCACCACACACCCCATCAGAAGGGGGCTTGCATGCCCCGTTTCCTCCTGGGCCACAGTTGGTAACAGACTGTTGCGCTGACTAGATTTCTGGTCTGGTGTTGTGTTGTGTATCGGAAGCTCTGGCACGATTAAACATTCTGTCAAGGGACACAATGCTAGGTGACTTGAAAATAGAAGCACAGACAATGCTTCCATTTGGGAACTCATCTTTCTAGAATTCCAGCATGCCTCTGAAATCCAAATTTTGTAAAGGTGTTCACAAACTTATCCCAGAGTGAGGCTTGAGCTCTTTTTCTTCTCGATTATTCCCCCTTTATGTTAATACCATAATCTGCAGTTTCTTCAAAGACAGCGATTTTCTGAAGTGAAATCAAAAGGCACTGCTCTGCAGGTATGGTTTGTGGCGAGGAGCTCTTGAGGTGTGTCTGTAGAACACATTGTGTACTTGTGATCTCCTTGAGCTCAATATTGGCATTAACTGATTTTGCATTACTTTGCTTTATATGACATACCTCTATATTTAGTACAAAAACCTACTTGCGTGAGTATGTGTATGAGACTATCAACAGTTGTTGATACTCTGTTTTTTATCTTCAGCTTCCAGTACAGTGGTCAGACATGGTCACTTTGAAAGCCAGAATGACAAATTATGGCTTACCGAGATACCGCTGGCTTACTCATGCTTGGAATTTTTTTCAGAGAGAGGTAAGTGGTAGTTACTTCTGAGGTAAAGAGTATAGAGTAAATGGCATACTTTCAAAACAAATGTTCAAAGCTTTGGCCTTGGTCAAGTTCTCTGTGCGGAAAAGTTAAGCCTGTGGTTCAGTTACCACTGCTGTGATTCTTTATTGAGAAATACCTTAAGGAAAGCCAGGTTCTGCTTTCCTTCCCAGGTATACCATTTCCTCTGTAGTTTCAAAATTTTTAAAAAGCCTTTTTACCAAGCTACCGTGAAGTTTCCTTTTCATGAGTCAATAAATGTCCACCTTCTCTTTGAATAGACCATTTTTCATCACTTTTAGAGCTATTTATATTTTAAGTCATTTAAAATTTTAAATGATCATTCTCACTTGAGAATTAGGAGTCAATATGTTGTTAAAGACATCAGCTTTCTAGTCAGAAAATTCTGGCTCTCCTGCTTACTATTTCCTGAGCTTCTGTAATTTACTTAACTTTCTTAAGCTTCAGTCTCACCTGTAAAGTAGGGATAATAAAATATCTCCTCTAGTTCTTGAGAAGATTAGATAAGTTTGATCTTATTCAGCTTATGGTTATTAACAATAACATTACAAAGTATAGGGGCTTTTAGCTTTTCTTACCTAACTTCCACTACATGCAAGCATCTGCTCACATGGGGACTATATTTAGATGTTTAAAGTCTGTTGGCTTGAAGTTAATCATTGATCTTGCTTCAAACCAAGCTTCTCTTCCAAGCAGTTTCCTTGTGATGGGAGTGACATTTCCAGATGACCAAGTATATCCGTTTCCTTTCATTTTATTTAGAGCTGAGCCACAAAGCATTTGAGGGCCAGTGTCTTCCATGATAGATAACCAGCTCTCTGCTCAGTTACACTGGCTTGAATATGGGCAGAAGTTCAAGATAATCTCCAAATCTGGCCCTTTGTGTTCTAGCTGTTGAGATGGTGACCATTATCATTGTAACCAGATTTCCTGTTTGTTTAAATGCATCCTGACTTTGTTTGTTTACTGTCCATTTGTACTAAAAACATGCAACAAAAATAAGTAAAGCATTAGGGAATTTATAGGAAGCTGTGTTTAGCTACTAGAAGGTACCCAGAGTTCTTTTTTTTTTTGAGGGGGGGTTGAGATTTAGACCAGGATAAAACAGGTTAAAAAAACAAAGCACTTTTTTTTTCTTAAATGGTAGGAAATGGAGTTCCACTTAGCGAATGTACAAGCATTGCAAATTTTAGATTTGTTGCATGCTGAATTCCCTCCTCCATGTCATAGGCCTATTTCACCCCAGAGGGTGGTGAAGACCTCTGAGTGTCCTAAAAGATTAAAAAAACACCCTTATACTAGTTTTCTAGGGCTGTGGCTATAACCAAGTACCACGGGCTGGGGGACTCAAACAACTGAAATGCATTGTCTCACATCTCCGGAGGCTCAGAGTCTGCGGTCCTGGCCTGTAGGTTGGTTTCTTCACAGGCCTCTGTCCTGGGCTTGCCGATGGCCGTGTCCTGGTGGCTTCATGTGGGCTTCCCTCTGTATGTGTTTGCACTTCAATTTCATCTCCTTAGAAGGACATCAGGCGTATGGGTTTAGGGTCTACCTGATGACCTTAATGTAATCACCTCTGCAAAAACACTGCCTTCAAATATGGGCACATTTTGGGGATGAGAACTTCAACATGAACTTAGGTGGCATACAATTCAGTCCCTAACATTCTTTTTGAACAAAATAAATAGTAAGCTGAGAGGGACCTGTCTGCTCATTTTCCTGACTCTTTCAGGGCTGTTCTGTGCATGTCCTTCAGCCTTGTGGACTCTCAAGCCCTGGTAATGTTTATTAAATACCTTATTAAAAAAAACCTCCTGCTTTTTAAAACTGTGGTTATTTATTTTAACATAGTGGTTGGGGACTAGGCTTTGGAATTAATGGGTTCTGCTAGTCTGTGATCTTGGCGAGTTACTTGGGCCATCAGAGCCTCGGTTTCTTTGTATTTAAAGTGGTGATGGCGTTTTCTTGACTTTGACCCAGTGTTAGCTAGAGGGGCCCTGCCTCACGCTGTGGTGTTGAGGGAGGCAGGAGGACCACGGGGAGATGTAGACCACCGCCGTACGTGGCATCATAATAGGTTCGCTTAAGGGAATTTTCAGGAAAAGTTTCAATTCGGTATCCTCTGCTAAGGATGAAAAACAACTGTGTACAAAGAAAAAATATCTCAGTGGCATTAAAATTTAAAAAAAGCTTGGCACCGAAGGTGATATGCGTAAGTAATTTGGAAGAAGCAGTTTCTGTGGAGCACCTCATTTCCTGACAAGCCAGATGAATGGGCTGTCCTGTTGTGGATGGGGTTAGCATGTGCCAAGAGCTATTCTTCTGTCATCAACCAGGAAAAACACATGTCGTTAGGAAATGAGAGAGGCGCGTTCTCTCTCCGTGTAAGGATTTTTAAAAGACTGACTTGGAACTCTTGTACGTTGAATATTATTTTTACTGCATACGATTTTTACGGAATCTTAATGACATGAAATATGTGATGTCAAATGATGTTTGACTTAATTTGTGATGCCTCTGATATATATTCATGGCTTTGAGAACAAGTTTATAAAAGGAAATTACTAAAAATATTTTAAAGTTTCTTGGAAAATTATAGTATTACTCATAGAGTTCAGTAATTCATCATTTTAATACTCTTAAGGTGATTTTTGCTTTAAAAATTATACATTTGGGCAAATGAAAAAAATGTAAAGTAATTTTTAGGATTTTCCTTGTTTCATTTTACTTGAGAATTTCAGAATTCTTCACAGTTGAATTTTGAAATGGTGGGTTGTGGTATTTTATGGCACAGTGTAAATCCTGGGCATGATGGATGTGTCGGACTACATAATTTACAGACACAGTCACTCTTGGCAGAGTTCTTCTCAGAGACTGCCCACAGTGCTTGTTTTTCCCTCTGTGAAGAGTAAACCCCCGCTACCTCAGGGCACAAAATTATCATAGTTAATTATTCTGAACCTAATCTGCATCCATCCTTAAGCAGGGCATTTAAACCTTGGCCAGAGAAAGTTTTTGCAAAACCTTGGGGAAATGAGACAAAAAAGAAAAGGAAAAAGAAAAAATATTTTTTTGTGAATCTAACTTTCTGTAAGCTAAAGGAATATCATTTCTTCTGTGATTTATGTGATAGAATATGATAATTTATTTTAAGAACCTTATTTGGGTGGGTAAAAATTTATTGGCCAAGTTATGTTTACATCTCAGAAATTTCTGGAGATTTTTCTTTGGTTAATGAACCCGAGTCTGGTAATCTTTGTGAGGGGAGCTTTGGTCAACAAACCTTTTTCTGGAGATTACAGAAACGTTTAACATAACATTTGAATTTTTAAGCAGGTAAACTTGTAAGTAGGCATATACACGTAGATTTATCAGCTACTCTTCAGTGTCTAGAGGCTGAATGGTGAATTTAAGGCTTGAGCTGTTTGTTTTGTTAGTTGTGCAGATGAACTGTGTTGCTGTGAAATCACTTGAGGAGGGCCTCGGGGTCGGGAGGGAGAGGGAGGCCGAGTGGTCTGTGTTCTGGAGTCACGGGCACTCGTTCAGAATTGTCCCAATGAGGACTCCTTCACAGCTTTTCTGTCATCCACCGAGAACGTACACGTCGTTAAGTGATGAAGAATAATGTTTGTTTCGGCTACAAAAATTTAAGAAACCTGCTGTTCAGCCTCCTATGAATGAAGGAAATATCTGGGCAGTCTCTGAGCCTGACCGGTGTTCCGTTACAGTTCAAGTGCTGCGGAGTGGTGTACTTCACCGACTGGCTGGAGATGACGGAGATGGACTGGCCCCCGGACTCCTGCTGCGTCAGGGAGTTCCCAGGATGTTCCCGACAGGCCCACCAGGAAGATCTCAGTGACCTGTATCAAGAGGTAAGGCCGTATCCATTTAGCTTTCAAAGGTTTCTTGTAATGACAAGTGTAAAACCCGCAACATGCCAGTGAAATAACCTCTTCTGTGCAAATATAAAGGCCCTCGAAATTTTTGCTCTGGTATGTGGAAAAACAGGGTAAAGGTAAAAATTAATATACAAATCTGAACATGGATCACATGTTAACAAGGGACATTGGGAAGGTCTAGGTTTTAGAATTAATTGGATTTTAAAATGTGTTGTCTAAGGATCAGGTTCTCTTGCCCCCTCCTCAGGGTCCTTTGAAAACAGACGCAGGCAGAGGTATCATCGCTGCCTCTGGAGGTCAGGACAACACACATTGGAGTTCCTGAGTGGACTATGGTATAGGACCTCCACGCACCATTAGATTAAAACGTGTAGGGGAAAATCACACTCTCCAGAGAAAGTGCTGGCCTCTTCCCTCCCCACTGCTGGTAGTGAGCAGTGCTGGGAGTTTTAGTTAGCTGTTGGAATGGAGCTAGATGCTTGCTGGGATGAAAATCAATTGTCCCCTGCCCAAGAAACTTGCATATTTGTGTTTTCTGGAAGAACTTACCCGAATAATCTCTTATTCCTTGTTAGCAGAAGTTTTCCTATCACTCCACTTTTAGTGGTGATTTTCAAATGTTTTCAGCCACAGAATTCTTTTTCTTCCAATTAAAATCTAGAACTACACCATCCTGTACAGCAGCCGAGAGCTACGTGTGGCCATTTAAATGAGAATGAGATCAAATACAGTTTTCATTTCCCCTGCTGCGTTAGCCACATTTCAAGTGCTCAACAGCCTCTCTGAGCTAGCTCTTTCTGTGGTGGACCAGACAGATGTAAGATATTTCCATCCTTACCGATCTAGAGGGGAAGCTCAAAATGGAAAGGAAGCTGCTCAGGCTGAGGGGCCAGAATCATTTCCCAGATACTTCTCCAGGCAAGCACCTGGGTACACAAAGCACTATGCAGACCTCTGGCTTAACAGACACACTGAGGATACAGCACCCCCCCCCCCCCCACACACACACACGCCTGCGTGCACATAGAACATGCTACAAAGAATGAAACTATAAAAAATAATCATATCAGGATTTATGAAACATGGCTTTTTATGTGTTTCAAGATCATGACCTTAGGCAGTTAAGCGTTTTTTTCCCCTAGAAATACTAACATTATTCAAAACATCTTTTAGCCAGTCTGCCAAAGTCAAGTTCAGAGATGCACAGGAATGAGCTTCATTAATTTATAGTGTAAAGGAACTAATTTGAAAAAGATACTGGAATACTTACACAAATGATATCCATGTCTCAGATATGAGTAACTTTGGGCTGTTAAAAAAATCATCTCAGAGGAAAGGACCCTGCCACCTTGAAGGATGTCCAAAATGAAGTGCTTTGGGCTCCAAAGGCACATACAAGGAAGAGGGCCAAGTTTTTTTTTGTTTTTTTTTTAAGAGGTTCACAATTTTATTAATTTCCTAGGGCTACTATAACAAAGTGCCACTAAGTGAGTTGCTTCAACAGCAGGTACTTCTTGTCTCCCAATTCTAAGGCTATGAATCTGAGATGGAGGTGTACTAGTAAGCAGGGTTGGTTCCTTCCGAGGGGTGCGAGGAAGAACCTGCCCACGCCTCTCCCTCACTCTCGCGGTTGGCTGGCCATCATGGGCGCTCCTTGGCTTGTAGCATCGCCTGCTGTCTGCCTTTACCTTCCCACGGAGTTCCTCTTGTTTGTGTCTGTCTCCAGATTTCCCTTTTTATAAGGATGCTAGTCACTCACTCTTCTCCCGTATGACCTCATCTTAACTAATCAAACCTGCAACAACTCTGTGTCTGAGTAAGATCCGATTCTGAGTGACTGGGGACTAGGACCTCGGCATTGAGCATTGGGAGGGGACACAATTCAGGTCATAACAAGAATTGTTGAAACAGCTGAATAACTCAGGTTGTTTTAAAAGGTAGCCAACATAGTTTTTGTCTTGCCTCATGCTACTGAGAAGCGTTGTGTTTGGATATTATCATTTAAAGCATATTATGCTTAGTAACATCTTGGCTTTGAATAAAAAAATATATACACGAAGAATTGTTGGGTCAGTGTGTCTGTGTGTCTCGGTGGTTGTGCTGTCTCTTGTGTTCTGGGAGAAAGCTGAATATTGGTTGGTGTCCGTAGCAAGGATGGCCAGCTAACAAGTGCAACAATCAAAGTCCTGCTTATTCCATAAAGCAGAAGCCGTGCTGAACATCTCTAAGATAATATTAAATGCAGGCATAATTGTGGATATTCACACACATTACAACACCACTAGATTTAAGAACACACAGTGATGATTACAGTGTAGGTACAAGTGTAAACATGTGAACTAAAACCTACTGACTTGCCCAGTGTAAACTTAATTCATTTGTTAGTTTTTAGGGGTGTCAAGTCAGTATGGGAAATTATTGGACTGTAACCCCATATATAGTGATTTCTATTTTCTTTAGTGATTAATACTGATAATATGATTATAACTAATATTGACCATGAGAATGGCAAATGTGAATCAATTTTCCAGATGTTCCCACAAAGTCTTTACTTCGGTTTTACTTTATTTATTTGAAAAGCATGCAGTTAACATTTAATAAAATTTTCTTGTAAAAGTGCAATTCAATTTTACCAGCTTATCTTAATTATCTCCACTAGTAATATTTATAATGGGATTCTTTGCTTTCAGGATGTCAGTAATTGCTTGTTCCATGAATTTTAAGCTGGAAAGAAGCCAAACTGTTGTGCCTGGGCAAATTTGAGGGCCCAGACTATTTAAAAAGTTTTTCATATTTTCATCAAAAGACCTTCAGTAGCAAGCTGTCATTGTCAGTTATGAAATATTTCTTTAGACAGAATTCCAGCAAAGATGGAGGTTCATTATAGCAGAGTAATCTGCTTTTGCAGTTTCTAATTAATAACAGATGTTGCTATTGGTAATGTTATAGTGCATCATAATATGCATAGTTGACTTACCAATGTGAATCACTTAGTAGCTTTATGGCACAAGTACAATTAAATCCATCATTAAAAAGAAGACTCAATTCCAGTTTGCCCTGGAATACATGTTTCCTAATTGCAGTGTGCCCAGGGATCATCCACCTGAAAGATGAAGGATCTAGAATGAAGAACAAGGGAGGGACAGTTGGAGGTATTTGGAATATTTATTCTGAAGTAGTGAGTACTAAGGGGAGATATTTCAAATGTCTTCAAGTATTTCCAAGTTCATCAGTCAGAACAGGAACTGGACTTACCCATTGTTGCTCCCAGGGCCAGAGTCACAGGAAGGAAATTTTGAGTCAGTAGAAGGAAGAGCTTGCTCATCAAAATCTGTCCAATTGTGATACAGGTTCTCTTGTAAAATACTGAGTGTCTTATCTCTAAAAATATTAAAGTCAAGGTCATTGGTGTTAGAATGGGTTTTTAAATTAAGAGTGAATCTGGACTAGATGAACTTCAAGGTCCCTTTTATCTTTCACATTCTGTAAGCTCAGAGATAAGAACCGACTTTCTTCCTGTGATTTCTGTTCAGAGGAATGAAATCAAGGAAATAAATCATTCTCAACCATCTGGTCGCCTGCTTGGTCCCTGACCCAATAATATTTATGACACATTTAAAACCTGTGAAAAATGACAGAGCAGAAATAGAGCAATAGTTGCACATTTTAGGAACATTCCAATCAGAGTTATTCTTGGGTCTGGTATACAACTTAAATATCTGCATTGAGTAAAACACATGTCTGAAAGTATACAGTTAAAATTCACAATTTAAGATATATCTGACCATCACTTTGGTTCCATTGCATTCATTCATTCAAAATGTTTTGTGGTTACTGACTGGGATCTAGGTGTTGAAGATACAGTGGAGAATGTTGCAGATAGAAATCTCTCCTCTTGTACAACATATATTCTAGTTAGGAATATAAACAACTAACAAGAAAAAAGCAACAAAAATAATTTCAGGTGGTGTTAAGCACTTTGTAGACTCTGAACAGGGTCATGTGCTAGAGAATTTCTTCATTGATGAAGGAACTACTTAAGACAGGACAGGTAGGATCTAAGCTCTTTTAGGAGGTGACATTTGAACTGAGACCAAATGATGAGAAGGGCCCAGCCATGCAAATATCTTTTGAAGAGTATATATTTTTAAATATGTTTTTTTTAATTGATTTTTAGAGAAACTGAGAGGAAGGGAGAGGGAAGAGAAACATCAGTGATGGGAGATAATCCTTGATTGGTTGCCTCCTGCACACCCCCTATTGGGGATTGAGCCTGCAACCCGTGCATGTGCCTTGACCAGGGATTGAACCGTGACCCCCTGGTTTATAGGTCAATGCTCAACCACTAAGCCCCACTAGCCAGGCTCAAAGACTCTTAATAATTTCCTTTGTGACAAATAATTGGAACCAAACCCTTTCTGTCTCATTAGATGGTTGTTTATTTCTTTTCTGAGTAACCGGAAACATGTACAGACAGGGAGCTAGAGAAGGGCAGGGTGTTAGGTGTGAACAGATGTGATCTTTCTGGCTTCTGGGACGAAGAACCGGATGATGGCAAGTATGGACAGGTCTCCAGTGCTCACGGTAGTGCATGGGTATGGAGGGGTGCTCCCTCACATTGAAGGTGGGGCAGCTCATGGTGAACCGTAAGTTCTTAGAGATTTTCATTCTCTCAGCATGTGTTACCTGCTCTGTGAGTTGAAAGCAATTTTGAGGTTCTATCCCTACCCATCTCCTTTGTACCCAGACCTCATTGGCAAGTGGTTTTTGCTTTATAATCTACATACATTTTTAAAAAAATTTTTCTGGGCAGTACTGCAGCCCTTGGCACTTTTTGTTAACACTCTTCTCTTGCTAACATCTTTGACCAATGAGAAAAGTGAGTCAAGCTGTATGTCTGTTTTGACTAATAGAAACAACTTTTATTTTGTCGTGTTCTCACACATTTGAGACATGTAAATATTTCCTCAGCACTTCTGAGCCAGAGGTAGAGACTCGGCAGTGTTGTGTATGAAAAGGAGATGATGGGAGTGGGGATTGATCATTTTTCTCCCAGGTAACCTTACTTGTAAGTTACTAGTGGTATTCTTCTTAGAACCAAGTACATTACCACACTGGAAACAAACAGTTAGGGGCTAGGTCCTGTCCAATGATGCTGAGTTAAAGTGAGTCAAATCTGCATAGAAATGAGTCTCACCTCAGTGTTAGAATAAGAGATAGGAATGATCTTGAATTGGGACACAAGAAGGAGCCTGGCATAGGGTAGGCAGTCCTTATTGCCATTGTGTTTATGCGTGAAATATGCAATGAGAGCACTTAGAGGAAGTAGAAATTCATTGGGCTTCCAGTCTTTTTTAAATACATTTTTATTGATTTCAGAGAAGGAGAAGGAGAGAGAGAAACATCAATGATGAGAGAGAATCATTGATTGGCTGCCTCCTGCATGCCCCCAAAGGATCGAGCCCAAAAACTGGGAATGTGCCCTTGACCAGAGTCAAACCTGGAACCTTGAAGTCCATAGGCTGACACTCTATCCCCTGAGCCAAACCAGCTAGTGCTGGGTTACCAGTCTTAAAAGATAAGTAGTCATTACCAAAGACAGCAAATATTTGGGGGCATAAGGCTGAAAAGGCCATTCCAAGCAAAGAGGCAGACAACCCAGCACAGTGGGACTGCACGCATGAGGAGGCCATTTAGACGTGGCTGGACAGACGGGCACTGGACTGTGCAGAGCCTTGGATACCTGATAATGGGTGTGTGTTCCACAGAAGTCTGCAGATGGCTACAAAATAAAGAAGGCGGGCATGTCTGCAAAATGGAAGCATTATTATGAAAGGAATGCTGAGAGCAGAGCAGTCCTGGGATTCTGACTTATCCATAATGAAGCTCCATTCTCAGATAAACATACACAGAATCTCCTGCCCAGATAGTAAAAGGGAGGCTGCTTTCTGGCCAGCCCAGTGGTGATTTAGATGGAATATCCCCAAGAAGTTTCATTCCCAGAGTTCTTTTATCTAGTGTCAAAGACACTCCCTCCTGCCTCTCTGCTGACTTCATTATCTCCTCAGCAACTGCTGGCAGGGGTCAGCTGGACTCTGACAGGTGATATCTGCTTTACCATTCAAAGCCTTGCCAGGCCAGTTCTGGCCAGGAGGGCGGATCCCTTTTATCTCTAGGCTTTGCTTGATCTAATCAGGCCTTGAACTATCCTGCCAGCTTTGCTTCAGGTTACAAGTGCTTTCTTATTTCCTTTCATTCTCTTCCTCAACTTAATTCAATTGTGAGTTTCTTGTTACCTATTCACTATTCAAACAACCCCTCTCCCTGCCCCCCATGCTCTATTTGAAGATTTTGCCTTTAGAATTTACTGATGTGAAAGCAATTATAATAGGTTTGACCTGGGAAGTACCTCACAAAGTATAACAATTTTAGATTTGTGCTTAAAAATAATTGTACAGGCAGAGAATGGGTTGAGGTGAGAATGGGGTCTTGCTTGAGGCAAGGGAATCAGTAGGAAACTGTTGCAGGTCACACATGTGAGTGACTGTAAGGCTGGGCTTCCCGTTGTGCCATTCAGGATGGAGAGGAGGGAATGGGAGTGAAGGATAGGAAAGAGGGAGGGTGAATAGAACTAGGTGATGAGTTAGTTGGCTGGGGGGAGTGAGTGACAGGACACTTGACTTTGACTTGGGCCCTGAATAGATGTAGAAACCATTTTCGGGGAGGCGGGGGGAAGGTTGCCTTTGATTACTCCACTTTGGAAATGCTAGGTTTTAAGGGTCCTTGTCCATGTACTCTCAGTAGGAAATATGAAACTTAGGAGTCAGAACTCAGTCAGAGATATGGATTTTGTGTGTATTAATTAGGGAAAGAGCTAACTCAAAATACAACGGCTTGAATAAGGTGGGAGTCTACTGGTGTTTCTCTCTCATAGACCAGTCAGCTGACCCAGTCTGTCAGGCAGCTCTGCTGCACAGGTTCATCCAGGGGCCCAGAACGGTGGGATACCTCGCCTTTCTTTTAATACCTACCTTCTAAAGTTGCTCCTGTTTTTCTCCAGTTCCAGTCAGTGGGGAAAAGAGGAAGTGGGAAGGAACACAACCCATGCATTAAGCTGTACACTCTTCACCTCTGCTCACACTCCACTGGAGAGAGCTCACAAGGCTGGGCCTCGCTGCAGCGAAGGCTGGGTAACGGATGTGGTCTCCGGCTAGTATCTGCCCCATAGACCACACAAATCACTGGGGAGGTGGAGAACAGACGGCTGAGCTGGAGCACTAACAGGTTACAGTGTTACCAGTGCATAGGGACAATTTAATGCATGGGAGTAAAGAAGGCCACACGAAGAGGTGAGGTGACGTGTGCGGCCAGGACCGAAGCTGGGGGACGGCAATACTAACAGCCGAGAAGGAGTCACCAACTGTAGGAAAGAAGAAATGGGAAGCAGTGTCCTGCAAGCCAAAGGAGAAGATGAAGTAGGAATGAGTGTTTTTCAGCAGGTAAAGCTAGTCTCCCAGGCCAGACTCTTTGGGTTAAATCTTTTATCTGCTTCTTACTAGCTATGTGACCTTGGGCAAGCTGTTAATCTTTCTGTGCTTCATTTTTTCTCACCTTTATTGGTGAGATCCAACCTGAAAAAAAGAGGATTGCCAGAGTTCTTATCTCATAGGGGTGTTTGGAGAGTTATGTGAATTAACCTATTAAAAACCCTTGGAACAGTGCCTGTCGGTAGCATGTGCTTATAGTAATAGCTGGGAGTTAAAGTAAATCAGAAAAGTACACATTGCATTTTTCAAATAGGATACATATTTAATAAATCTATGAGCAAGTATTTTACATGTATTATCTCCTTTAAGCCCTAACACAATTCTTTGAAGTTTACAGTATTGTTATCTCCATTTGACAGATGAGAAAAATAAGGCCCAAAGAGGGTAAGTGACCTAGCTAGTCATAGAGCTAGTCAGTGACTTAGCTCAGATCTAATTGATTCCAAAATTCTGAGATGTGAAATACTGGTGAGGAGCAAGCTGAGCCTTCATAGATTTTTTTTCTCCACTTCTAAACCTCACTTTTATCTACTAAGTGAGATAATAATAGTACCTGTCTCATTATAGTCTTGCAAAGATGAAATCAAGCTACTTAATGAGAAACCCTTAGCAAACCAGTTGGCACATAATAAATACAAATCTTCAAAGCATAGTAGTAGCTAATGACAATAATAACAGTAATTTATTAACAACTTGTTGAAGTCAGTAGAAAATTAGCAGCTTCTGATTGGTGTTCACACTAGCCAAATTGCCCCTGGTTGTGACCCTGGTTATATATATTTGGGCTGGCTGAAGGTAGATTTTTAGGCCAAGGTTTTGGGGACTTTGTGTAGTCTCTCATTTTGCTTGTTTCACTACTTTCCCACTTCTTACAGTCGACCATGTAGGGGGACAAAAGGCCCAGTGATAGACAGTGTGAATGAGCAGCGTGGGAAGGCTCTTCTGCGCGGTCCGGCAGCGCGCGCTGGCTGCTGGAACGGGCCTCGCTGGGAGGCCCGCACCTGCTGGGCTTTCTGACTCTAGTCTAGACCACGTTTCATTTGTGTGTGTTTTCTGTTTGTTTGTGTTTTTTATTTTTCCATAAAAATGAAAAATGTTTGGTAAATGTAGGTAGTCTTTTCAATTCTATGGTTCTGCCTTTCTAATGGAGATATACTAATGATTAAAAGAGACCTGAGGGTCTGCCATTATTAAGAAGCTAGAGGCCCATTGTACGAAGAGATTCATGCAATAGGCCTTCCTTCCCTTGGCTTCTAGCACTGGCTTTCCTCTGGCACCCAGGACCCAGGCTTTTGCTCTGGCCTGAGTCTGCCGCCTTTGCTGCAGACTCTGGCCAACTCTGACTCCAGCCAGAGTCTGCCTTCTTCGTCTTTGCTGTGGGACTGGGGTGCCAATCCTGAAGATCCCCTTGTCCCTCACCCTCCCTCTCATAGTAATTGTCCTGCCCCGCCCGGCCACTCCGCGCCTGGAGCAGCTGGGTGGCTACCATCTTTGTTCTAATTTGCATATTTCCTTCTGATTGGCTGGTGGGTGTAGCAGAGGTAAGGTCAATTTGCATGTTTGTCTATTATTAGATAATACTAGAGGCCTGGTGCATAACATTTGGGGTGCACAACATTCAGGGAGCGGGCCTAAGCTGCAAGATGGACATCCCCCTGAGGGGTCCTTAGCACTATCACATCAGTGGAAGAGACTCCCACCACTACCACTGTGCTTGCCAGCCGTGAGCCTGGCTTCTGGCTGAGTGGCAGCGCTCCCCTTGGGGGAGTACACTGACCACCAAGGGGCAGCACCTGGGTTTAGCATCTGCCCCCTGGTGGTCAGTGTGTGTCATGGCGGCCAGTCGTTCCATGGTTCGGTTGATTTGCATACGAGGGTTTCATTATATAGGATAAGACTTTATTGCATTTCCTGTGCATGGGTTTGATTAACCTTCCTTTTAAGAAAACAGAAATCCCATAGTGAATTTTATTACTTGCTGTTGAACTTTTTTTTTAAATGACACATTTATTTCCCTGCAAAGCTTATGGTTACTGGTGGATAACTTGTGGTCCAACCTGTTTAAAGCTCATGACTGCTATCATTCATTTTTTAATTTTAGAAGCACTAGAGCAGAGATTATATATTTGTACCTCATGATTAGCACAATCCTTTCAAACTTGAAAGTCGTGTTTATTATCAAAAATCCATTATGAAAATATTGTACTGGTATGTATGGCACCTAGACTTTATTTATACTTTATTTCATAAGCCCAGGAGATCTGTTTAACTCTTTGCCATGGTGTGGGAAAGTCATCGGTGCTTTTCTAATTTTAGAAACTCATTTTGGAGATAGATTAGAGAATAATTTCAAGTGTATCATTTCCTCAAGTGAAATGAGGCATCTGACTTACCTTCAGATAGATTCCAGGAAATGTAGGGATTAGTAATTTTCTCTGATAAAAAGGTAATGTTATTATTTACTGTTAATAGTTGATCAGAATTTTTATATTGCAGCAAGTTAAGTAGGTTAGGCAATATATCTTATTCATAGCTTCGGATTATTTGAGGTTATTAATTTAAGGCTAGCATAACTTTAGTTATGAAGAAAACATATTCAAGGTAAATCAACTCAGAGTATTTTATTTTGAGAAAAGCAAATAAGTGCAATTCATTCCTTTCCAATTCTGATTAAAACAACTTTTGTGAAATAGAATGCAGTTTTGAACTTTAACATTTCTGTTTTCTCTTTTTGACTCACTTAACAGAAATGTTAATTTATGTAACGAAATATCTATGAATAGTACAATAGATTATATGGAAAGACATCTATCTTTGTTTTTACTCTAAACTTAGTGTCTTGCTTTTCAATGAAAGTATCAGAGTTTGTATTGAGAAGTGTAAATATTATGCATGATTATTTGATTGGCTTAAAATAAGTTCACAACTTGTATTCAGACTGAATTATTTCAATGAGGATAATGCAGAAAGGACCATAAGCTCACAATTGAGAATTGTGAGCTTATTAATTAAGAATTTAGAGAGTGGCTGAGGAGGACAGTAATTTTATGCAAAGAAATCTGGGAAAATACTGGCTTATCAAGAAGAGGGATATTGGAAAGTCAACCTTTTAAGTAATTGTGTAATGAACCACTAATATTGAGCAATATGCTGCAAGTTTCTACAATGCCTTCTGAGTCATCAAATATTAAATTGTGTCAGTATAAAGAGATTTGTGCTTTTATTTATATACTAGTTTTTTATTACATATTAGAGGCCTGGTGCACAAATTTGTGCACTGGTGGGGTCCCTCTGTTTGGCCTGGGGAGATTTGGGCTGAAACTGGCAGTCCAATATCCCCCGGAGAGTGCAAACCAGGCTGAGGGAACCCACCAGTGCAGAATCCGTGGACTGGGCTTCTAGTATGCATATAAAACCTTTGATTAATCTCTTCCTGCCCTCTCCCCTCCCCACTTTCCTCTGAGATTTATCAGTTGGTTCCATGTTTCCATGCCTGTGTGTTGAGTGTCTACCCCATGGTGGTCAGTGTGCATCATAGTTATCAGTCAAATAGTCGCTTAGGCTTTTATAGAGAGAGATTTACAACCTGTATCTTTTTATTAAGCAAAGGGTTTAATGCAGTACACAACAAGAATGATGCAATGAGTTAATAATAAAATATAAATAACATTGGAAAGTCAGGGTTAAGAACAGAATATTTATATGTGCCTAATATGAGGACAGATGGGGTTGTGGAGTTTCATACCTGCCATTCAGCTTTCTGAAAGCTCAGATGAAAAGGGGACATCATCATTTGCCTGATTTAATGCTAGAATAGAGTATTTTATATTTTCAAAGGGAATGAAACTTGAAAGTATTTTTTTCAAGTGAGATTTTAAAAAAATCTACTCTGTGAATTATCTAGGAAAATATCTTCAATATTATTTTGCATTAATTTTATTAAGCAGTTTCTTATGGTATTTTAAAATATGCATTAGTGGAGAATATACACGGCAGAGGCTAATATATTCCAGCAGATTTTGTGTAGCAGATTTTGATAGTCTGGTTTGATATTTGGACATAATTTAAAACTATATAGAGATGTCAGTTGATTTCATCTTTTAAGTAATCTGCAGATAATAACTTTTTTTTCTGATAAAGAAGCCTAAATTTTAAGTGGTGAATTATGATGACAAGCATAAGTACTTAAATTTCATCTTGTTTTGAGGGATTGTTTATGTATTGTGTAAACTGAGGAAGTGATAAGACTGACACATTTTTATAGAAGTTGAGTAATCGAACTAAGATCTTTGGTTTGAATAGACAACCCTGACCCTCAGCATTGACATAATATTCAGGTCCCAGTTATCAGGAAGGAGACCAGGTCCTACCCATGTGCCATGTGATACAATGCCATGTCCACTCTCCTGGGGTATCTGAAAAGCTTTTTGCGTGGAGTCCAAACCCATTTATAAGACCTTGTTTTAATATTTTATTGCATTTTCTAGTTTTTTTAAAGTTAAAAATCAGTGTTATTTCCAAAGAAACATTGATAAAACCAGGCAATCCAGGAAGAGATAATCATCAGGATGATGAAATGTATCTATTTAGAAAACTTGGAGGCAGTAGTAATACGTAGTCTAGAGAAGAGGATGGTTAAAGGGAATGTGACAGCTCATCAGGCATTGCCCTCTACCTTATGGAAAGGGGTTGTCTGAGAGCAGAACTGCATGTTATTGAAAGACAGGTTCCAACAAGGAAATGCTTGTTAAGGAGTACTGTTTTTTGTTCAGCTGGTGTGGCTTCATGCTTGAGTGTTGACCTATGAACCGGGAGGTCACTGGTTCAATTCCCAGTCAGGGCACATGCCTGAGTTGCAGGAATGATTCTCTCTCATCATTGATGTTTCTTATTTCTCTCTCTCTCTCTCTCTCTCTCTCTCTCTCTCTCTCTCTCTCTCCTCTCCCTCCCTCCCTCCCTCCCTCTCTCTCTCTCTCTCTCTCTCTCTCTCTCTCTCTCTCTCTCTCTCTCGCGCACACACACACACACACACACACACATATTCATTTATTTTTAACTATTGTTTATCAAGTGTGGATAGAGCTGTCTAGTGAGGCCCCGAGTTCCTCTCATTAGAAGCATTTTCTTTTTAAAAAATACTTTATTGTTTAAAGTATTACATATGTCTCCTTTTTCCCCATTGACCTCTTCCCGGCCACCCCCACACTCCAGCACATGATCTCATTTCCCTACTGTTTGTGTCTATGGGTTCTGCTTATATGCATGCATACAAGTCCTTTAGTTGACCTCTTACCCACCCCCTACCCTGCCTCCCCTCTAGGGTTGATTGGCCTGTTCGATGGCAAAGCATTTTCTTTGATGTGTGTGTGTGTGTGTGTGTGTGTGTGTGTGTGTGTGTGTGTGTGTATCTGTCTCTGTGTGTGTGTGTGTGTGTGCGTGCATGTGTGTGTGTGTCTGTGTGTGAGTGTGTGTATGTGTGCGTGTGTGTGTGTGTGTTTGTGTGTGTGTCTCAGACATACTTTCTTATTTGCACCTCTTTGATTTTTTATTTGTTTTTGTTGTAGAAAACTGGACATTTTAAATAATATAATGTGGCAACTCTGTCCTACCTCCTTCTGAAAACGTGTGGTTTATTGTTGTTTCTATTTGTTCATTAATGACTTTTCTGAACTTATTTTGTAGGTTCTTTGTCATGTGTGGCCCCTAAAGTCTATGCTCTGTTTGTTTCATGGTCAGTTAATGAATGAACAGTGATTTCCTTAGATGCCTAGAACCAGCAAGTCTCCCAGCCTTTGCCAAGGGTACACAGAGCCTCAAGGTTAGCCAGAGGGGAGATCTTAGTGCCTTCCTAGGTCCTCCTCAGCATGTGCATAGTCCTAGGTGTGAGCACAGCTCTACTCATGTGTGTAACCTCTAGATCCCACCATGTGTCAGAGTTTTGCTAAGGCCTCGGGCTTCTTTTTGCCTCAGCTTTTTCTTTTAAGCTTTTTGACTCACCCGGTGTGTGCACTACTTCATGCAGCCTCAGTGTTCAGCAGTGACCTCTGATTGCTTTTGACAAATTGGGGGGAGAGGGGGTAAAGGGACCCTGGTTGATCTGAAGGCAAGTGAGGCCTTCCAGGGAACCACCAGACAGAACAAATGATGGCAATTCTCTGGTAATGGTTTTTTTCCAGTAGCTCCAACCCTATTTTGTTATCTCCGGTGGTTTCTAGGCCACTGGTTTTTAGTTTGTGTGTTTTAAAGAAACACTTTCAGTGGATTTTTAGAGAGAGAGGAAAGGAGAGGGTGAGAGAGGGAGAAACATCGATGTGAGGGAAACATTGACCAGCTGCCTCCCGCGCATCCCCTACCAGAGTTCAAGCCCACAACTTGAATGCGCATCCTTTCAGTGCATGGAACGATGCCCAAGAAACTGACCACAAATCTACTGCGGAGCTGGGGAGGGAGGGGATGAGAATGGGGTAAAGTAAGGTGCCACAAAGCTTACTGTTCTTACTGGACTCAGGTGAGTTCCTTACATAAATGCTGCTCAGATTGTTGAAAGCCTTCAGTGAATTTCCAGAGTTATAAAAGCATATATTCTGGATTTTTTTCTTAAAAATTGATTTTAGAAAAAGGAAGGGAGAGAGAGAGGGAGAGGGAGAGCAGAGAGAGAGGAGAGGAGAGGAGAGGGGAGAGTAGGGAAGGGGAGGGGAAGGGAGGGAGGGAGGGAGGGGAGGGGAGGGGAGGGGAGGAAAAAGAGACTTGTTGCCTCCTGAATAGGTCCCGAGCGGGGATTCGAACTTGCCCCCCTTTGGTGTGTGGGATACTGCTCCACTGAACTGAGCCACACCTGCCAGAGCTATTTTGACAATTTTTACTAGTGCTTTCATTGTTTACATAAAGGAAAGACTATTCAGAGTTTCTTTTCTCTGCATGTTCTCTGCATATGGCTAAAAGAAGTGCTTTTTTTAGCCATATTTTTAAAAGTTAAAAAGTTGAACTCATTGAATTCTAAGGTCCCCTCTCACTCTAGAAAATTCAGTGTTAATATGTCACATTTTCAAACCATCCTGGATTATATAATTTCTTGTAATTTTTTTTCATAAATATGATTGTTTAAAATAAAATTAAAACAAAATTTTCTTAACCCAAAATATGAAACACAATAGACTATAGCTTATTATCAACTTCTGCTTAATTTTATTGACAGCTTTTTAAAAATAAATATTATCTTTTTTACCTACTGAACTTTTGCCATGTACCAAACCCCATTCTAAGTGTTTAAATATGTTTGTTCATTTAATTCTCCCCAAGTCTCAAACAGTAGACTCTATTACTATGAATGTTTTCAGACAGGAAACTGGAGCATGGACAGATTAAGTAACTTGTCCAAAGTCACATAACTTATCAGAAGCATAGCAGGGATTTGAAATTCAGAATTCAGGCTCTGCAGTTCATGATCTAAATATTCTATGCTGTGTCACAAAAGGATGCTTGTTGGAATGACACATAAATAAGCATAAGTGTGAATAGGTTCTGATAGACTAGCTCAGTGGAACTCTTTGAAAAATATTTGAGCATTGGTGACTTGTATTTGTGAGATCTACTTTGTTTTTCCAGAGTGTCTGTGTGCAAATGCATATTTTTATATATAAAATAGGTAAGATGATCAGAGAAGTGATCTTATTAGACTGATGTTAAGTAGTATTAAATTATAAATATTTTAATTTTACTTTTGGTTAAATTGATGAAACTTGGATAGTCTTTTGCTGTTAATTTGCATTACATTATGTACCAGAAAAATGATTTATTGAGAGTTATGAGTTATTGGGGTATAATTACTAATTATTCTCTTTGGAAATCTAATAATTATGAATCATTCATTCCTCCCTCCAATATAATGCAGAAGTTCTAACAACTGATTTTTGCCTTTCTTGCTTTAGTTGAGTTCTTTGTAGAATCTAGAGAAGAAAACAAGGAGGCGGTTATTTAAATAATGATCAATTTTTTTTATTTAAGTAGCTGCCGTAATAGGGTAACCACCGACTCACTTTTACCCTGAATGTGGAGTAAAAGCTGGAAAAGTCAAGGTTTTGTTGGGAGATAATTTTCCATGTGTCTCTTGCTTGTCTTGTGAGGGCAGAGTCACTGGCTGCTTATATTTTGTTTGGCTCTGCATAGCAAACAGCTTTGACAATGAACAAAGTGTGTCCCTCCGGAGAAAAGGGCAGGTTTACTTACTGTTCAATATCATGATGATAATGTTTCTCTCCAATGCCCATTATAAAAAGTTAGGGTTCCCAAAAGATTGGGGTTCCTGTCCCATAATGCAGTCCACTGCATGTACAGGGTCATCTCTCTATCTTCATGTTGTCCCGGGGACTCAAGGAACTGCAACATACTCTGGCCGTTGCTATTGCTGTGAGTGATAAGGTTCTTTTTCTCCTTCTGCCAGCGTCCATCAAACCTTGACAGGCTAATTTGTAGCTTCCAAATAGAGTAACATCTCAGAATCTTCAGAGTTTTTGAAATTTGTTAATTGTTATAAAATTCTTTCCCATATTTTTACCTTAATTTAGAACCAGCTTCCCTTTGGAAGAGGGAATTTTCACTTTGTTGTGGATTCATTAGAGACATGGCAGGTAGCCTATGTGAAGTGACTTATGACAAATGTTAGTCACAATCTACCTCCTTTTGTTTGCCCCTCATCCCATAGTTTCCTTGCTCATGGATTTTTTCCCTCTTTTTATTCCTTTCCGTCTCTTTCTACATTATCTTCTTTAACTACTATAGGTACTCCTAAGCCTTTTGAATTAAAACTAAATACAAACAAAAATCTTGCTTGTTTTTTTAAGTCAGATGTCAAATTCTTATCTGGTAGAACTAGAACTTGGTGCCATGTCAGGAAGTCGCCCATATATACTTCTGCTGCAGGCAGTGGACAGAGGTGTGTGTGCATGTGGAAGGTAGGGGGGAAGGGAACAAATTGATTTCCACTCACCAGCATGCTTCAGCAGCAGACTGGGGAAATATTCCTGATCCCTGGGGAAAAGCTTCTGACCGAATGAACAATAATCAAACAGTGTATACAAATAATAATAACGATGAAACTAGTTTTGAAAAATTTGAGTCAGTCTGTGTCAGGAGTTGGCACTCCGTGGCCTGTGCCCCAATTCTGGACGACAGCTACCTCCTCCATTCATTTACATTTTGCCTGTGGCTGCTTTGGTGTTTCAGTGGCAGAGATGAGTAGGTGGAACAGAGACCACATGGCCTACAATCCATGAAAGAGTTACTGTTTGGCCCTTTACCAAAAAAAAAGTTCACCAACCTTTGCTCTAGGTGTGTATTTTACCAGCAGCTCTCAATTTCAGGTTGTGAGGAAGACAAAAGAAATCACTGGGGAGGCTTTTCAAAGAGTTCCCATCTCAAGCTCCCCTTTGGCTTCTCACAGGTGTCCCCGATTGAGAATCACTGTTTTAAAACTTTAGGATTTAGTCGTTTCGTTCCATTAACTGATACCAATTGTTTGTTTTCACCATTTTGGCTTTCTGTAACCTATCCAAAGTAATTTCAACTGCTATATTTCTTTTGCAGGGCTGTGGGAAGAAAATGTACTCCTTTTTGAGAGGAACCAAACAACTGCAGGTGCTAAGGTTTCTGGGGATCTCCATTGGAGTGACACAAATCCTGGCCATGATTCTCACCATCACTTTGCTCTGGGCTCTCTATTATGATAGGAGGGAGCCTGGGACAGACCAAATAATGTCCCTGAAGAATGACACGACTCAGCACCTGTCATGTCACTCAGTGGAACTGTTGAAACCAAGCCTGACGAGGATCTTTGAACACACCTCCATGGCAAACAGCTTTGATACACACTTTGAAATGGAGGAATTATAGAGAATGTCTAAGAAGAACACCCAGTTATTTTATTTTACTTGTGAATTTTTGAGCACAGAGTTGTTCCAGAATGTGTAGAAATAAAAATGTCATAAATCGATGCCTACGCATGTCATTTTGAACTCTTTAAAACAAAGAGGTAAAAGTTCTATATATTATGTTACCACCTGGACAATAGTTGATGCCCTTTACAATGCCGAGGTCAGATCTAATATCCACTATATAGCTTGTGCCAGATTTTATTAAACATTGTGCCTTGAGGTTTATGCTTTGGTACAGATTGACCAACGTTTCTGCATGCCTACTATGGAGGGATTGGAGCTACAGTAAAGTTTGATTTACTTCTGTAAGCTCTCTAGTATATAAAGTACCAGTTAACTGCTAACATAGGAAGTAAAACAATACTAATGATTTTTATTCTTTGGTGATATATTTTTTGAGGGTAAAATAGATTAGACAAAAGAAAAGTCTGAAGATTGGTGACTACCTAAATGTGATTTTTGCTAGTTACTAAAATATTCTTTACTTCCAAGAGCAAACTAATGCATTGTCTTAAGCTGATCAGGGATCTATCTATGTGTATATGAGAATCTGTGTTAAGTCTGTATAATTAACTAGATTTCAGTTCTTATAATGTTAATAACAATTGTGAAAAGGATACATTTGTCCTGTATAACAGCATTATTCTTAACCTTTCCTGTTACTAGAGTTTTAAAATTCTGTCTTGGTTGTTACATTACATTACATTACATTACATTACATTACATAACTCTTAATTTAAATACTTAACCACTAATTTTGAAAAATTGCTAGTGTGATACAAAAGGAATGCAGAATGTAGTCTGGTCCCTAGGGAGTATTAATAAGAAAATTTACTTACTTCTTTTAGCAAAGACCTGGATGCTATCTTTCTCTCAAACTAAGACAAACTAAGACTCTTTTTGCCATTAAACACTTGTCAAAGAAGCTTATCTTTGCCTTCTGGCAACCAGAAGTGACAGTATCCAAGTCTGAATATAATTCTGAGAATAGTGTTTTCTTTCTCCAGGGAAATGCTATGAGAATCATTAAGATAAGTGGCAACTTAACTAGAGAATTTCTTTGCTTTATTTCACTGATTAAGATACTATGGCAAGATACACAGATTATTAAATTTTTTACCAGAGTAAATATATTTATTTAAAATGGGAAAAGTGCATTTTACTGTATTTTATCTATTATGTTTTTTTCTCAGAAAATGGAAAGAAAATTAAAACTTGTCAATAAATATTTTCTAGAGAGTAATGATTTGTCTGTCTAATTTATATACATTGTAAGCACCTTTAACACTCAAGAAGATTAGCAAAGGGAGAAAAATGTGAGAAGAAATGACCGAATGTAGTAATAATAATGATTTTCAAACTCAAGCTAATCTATAAGAATACTCGAGTCCCGGTGCATGAAAATTCATGCACTGGATGCAGGGGTCCCGCAGCCCGGCCTGCCTCTTTTCACAGTCTGGGAGCCCTCAGGGGTGGCAGGCGACCTGGCCAGCAGGGGAAGGGTATGCCCCCATTACTCTGCTGCTGCTGCCACTGCAGGCAGCACAAGCCTCGGCCGGCCCTGGTTACCTGAGCCTCAGCTGGCCCATCTGACGCTTGCCTGCACCTTGGGCCGGCTCTGGGGGGCTTAAGGTACTGGGCACCGCCATCTTGTGGCTGTGGGCGCTGCCATCTCTGAGGGCATGGCAGTCAATTCACATATTCCCACTTTATTAGATAGGGTGTATCTTCACTAAGAAAAGATAAAAGTTGCCCATTTACTTTTCAAGTTTGATTTTGAGCTAAATGATAAGTAACTGTTTGATACAATGTATAAAAGTACCCATTTATGTTTGTTTATCTCCTCAATATTTTCATATCCCAGTTTTTAAAGTAATTTTAAGAGAAAAGTAACCTAAGGAATACAATATTTTAAATCAACAGCTATATTTTATCTCTTCCATAGGTTTAAATTGAAACAGTAAATAACTTGCTTAATCAGAATCAAAAGCAATCCTTTTTATAATTTCCTTAGCACTTCAAATCCTCATAATTTTATCTAAAATGCCCAAGTAATTGGAGCAGCTATGAGTATTATTTGAATTATTTGGCAGTCAAATTTCGCTGCTTCTTTTTTGACGTCACAGAAAGAACAAGCAAATGTTTGATTGACCTTGGTAAAAAAAACAACAACAAAAAACAACTAACATTTAAATTTGTAGATAAAAGTCCATTTCTACATCTTTAGATTTCAGATATTTTGATATATGTTTACTTTAATAATAGTCAACCTAAATTTAGATAATCATCTTATATTCTTATGCACTTGCTTAACAGGAACACATGAAATATAGCAGAGGTCTACAAAAGCCTCTTATGGAGGCAGTGCACCTGGAATAATAACACTGGAAGGGACTTTAAAAAGTATATTTAAGCCTTAGCTGGTTTTGCTTAGTGGATAGAGCACCGTTCTGTGGACTGAAGGGTCCCAGGTTCAATTCCGGTCAAGGGCACGCACCTTGGTTGCAGGTTCCCCCACCCTGGTTGGGTTGTGTGCAGGAGGTAACCAATCAATGTGTCTCTTTCTCACACATCAATGTTTCTCTCTGTCTCTTCCTCTTCCACTCTCTCTAAAAATTAATGGAAAAATAGCCTCCACTGAGTATTAACAACAACAACAAAGAAGTGTATTTAATATGGCAGAGCTCAGGGAGTTCACTGTTTGGGTCCATTGCAAACAACATTGTTAACTGGTTCTGTGAATTTTTAAAAGGTTTCTTTTTTGTGAAAGTAACATGTAAGAAGATTATTTTTACTCAAGAGTCAATTCAAAGTGCCCTGGAGATTCAGAGATGACAATAAGAGTTGCTGTGTATCTTCTACCTCTGTGAATTATAAAATCAATATGTATAAGAACATGGGGCAATTCTTAGCAATATGAAACTGAAGCGAGGAGAATTAAGGCAGTTACATGAAGGAAATGATCTTCCGGCAGAATCAGGAAAGAGGAGGGGAGCTTAGCTGGCTCACAGAGAACATGCCGTGGGCCATGACCCTGAAGTTAGGAAAGCACACGTTATTTGTGGGGCAGAGCCTGTTATTTAATGTGGTTGGAGTATAGAATGCTTGAAGAGATATCATGGGAAAGGAAATGGGTGAAATTTGGGTGCTTAGACTTCATTCTGTAAATTCAATGGTGAATAAATGAAGTATTTTCAGAAAGAGAAGCGGTGTTTCAGAAATGTAACTGGAGTAATCAAGTGAGAAAGGGGAAGCCCGAAGATGGGTGTACATCATACAACTCCCCATGGTGGTCTGTTCTTTAGCTAGTCCGGGTATGGCACTCTGGGGTTGGAGAGACGCCAGAACTGGGCTGGCTAGATGGCCGTTGCTGTGGCCTGGAGAGAGAGAAGGCCCCTACAGCACAATGGGAGTCAGAAGCACGGTGCATGGAACAGGTGACATGGGGTGAATCTCCAACATTGGGCAACAGATGAATCTTGGAGAATGCCACTTGAGAAGTGAAAGAGTGGAAATTTCTAGATTTCGTACCTGGTAAATTGGCATTGGCATTACCCTAGATAAAAGCTGAGTGGGAACGGCTGTGGGAGGGTGATTAATTTGGTTGGGACATACTGAGTTGGACATGCCTGCAGGACATGCAGATGGAGAAGTCTGCAGGTGGCTGTAACCTTCCAGTCTGGAGCTTCCAGAGAGCTCAGCGTGGAGCCTGAAAATTTTTGTGCTTTGCCTTCTGAACTCAGGAAGTCTGACAGAAAATGGGCCGAGAACCAAATCTTCTGTGAGGAGAATCTTAAGCAGGATGCTGCAAGAACTTCCTATTGTCTAAACTCCCACTCCTGTGGATGAGTCAACGGAGGTTAAAAAAAAAAAAGCAACACTGAAACTTCTGTGGCAAAAGAAGCCACCTCTCTCACCCAGTGAGGATTAGAAAGATATTTTCTTTTTAGAAAGAGTGTAAGGGAGGGAGGGAGAGGGAAGGAAAGAAACATTGATGATTGGGGAGAACTTGCAACCCTTGACCTGGAATGGAACCTGAGACCCTTTGGTTCAGGGGATCAGTATCTAAGCATTTGGCAACACTAACCAGGGTGGGAGTCACCTCCCTTTAAAACAACACTGCCAACTGCTATTGGCTTCACCCAGCTCCCCTTCTTATTATCGTATTGTGATTTATAAGTGGGTTTGTCTTTCAAATTGACTGAGTTCTCATGTCCTCACTAGGGGCCCGGTGCATGAAATTTGTGCACTGGGGGTGGGTGATCCCTCAGCCCAACCTGCCCCCTCTCACATACTGGGAGCCCTGAGGGAATGTCCTACTGATGGCTTACAGAGGCTTTCGGCCTTGGGAAGGGGACTACCAGCCCCCAGCAATTACTGGCTTTGCCCCTGCCCAGGCCTGCCCAGGCTGAAAGCCTTCAGCCAAGCTTTTGGCCTTGGGCAGGGAACCTTGGCCAGGGGACCCCCAGTCCCCTGGGATTGCTGGCTCCACCCCTGCCCACTCGGCTCTGATAGCTTACCTCACAGTGACCCGGGTGCCAGGATGTTCACGGGACACAGGCGCTGGGTGCCTAGGTATGCAAATTAACTGCCATCTTTGTTGGGTTAATTTGCATACTCACTCTGGCTTTGGGCATAGCGGAGGCAGGTCAATTTACATACCTATCTATTAGGTAAGATATCCAAGCACCTTGTAAAAACACGGATGGGAGAGTTTTTTATATCCACTTGAGAGTGCATTTATTTTACATTCTAATACGTTCTTGTGATCATTCTTTATCTCAAACATTTATGTCAGCCTGCTAGGCACTGGCCTTGGGCGCTAGGTGTTTTACACATATTTTTTCTGCTCTTTACAACTGTTGTGCAACCTCTAGGCATCACTAACCCCATCTTAGACATGAGCAAAAGGGACTTAGTGAGACTGAGGAAATATAGTCACCAAGTGGAGTGCTCTGTGTCCATTCTTCCCCACTTCGTAATATGGCATCTTCATTAGCCTATGGGAGGCTCAGCTAATCCTTCATAGAAAAGCCAGATCCTCCTACAAAGGAAGCAATGTCTCTAGGTTTGATTTGTCTCCAAAGCCTGTTACTTCTTCCTTCAAGACAGCTCTTTGGTCTAATTTCATCCTTCCTATTTTCCCAGAACAAGTCCTATTTATCTAAAACTTTGACTGAAGCCACACATTGCTCTTCCCCCCTGCCCATCTCTTGTCTCCTCCCAATAACCTATCTTGCATATAGACACACAGTGAAATGAATTTCTTTAATCAACTTTATGGAGGAAATATATATCACCTATTTTAAATATCAGTTTTCTTTGTTCGCCTCATTCCAAATGACACCTTCTACTTTCGTATTCCAGACAGCAGGCTGGGGAGGGAAAGTGAAAGGGGAGGAGGCCTGCGGCTCCCTTTAGGGATGTCCCCAGAAGCACACTTGCAGCACTTCCATTCACATGGCACAGCTATGGGTGGGGGTAGACTCTTTGTTCTGACACCCATGTATCCCATTAACCAATAAGTTCTGTGACTGCAGAAAAAGGGGGAAAGGCTTATTTGTGTCAACTAGCAATCTCTGCCATATTTCTTAATACCTGCATAATAAAATCTACTTGAATTTATTTTTCAAAGCCCAAATCTGAATACTTTCCTACATGTCACTATCTATCAGGCAGATGTGCCGATGATAGTCTACTTGTTGCCTCTAACACCCTGCATGTCCTGCGCCTCCTTGATTTTCCTTCCTTGGTGTTTCGTCTTCACAGGTTCACCTTGCGCTCAGTCCTGAGGTCTCAGCTCAGCAGTCGCTTCCCACACGCAGCTTTCCCTGACTGTCCCACCCACAGCACTCCTTCCCACGCTGAGGTAAGCATTGTTTATTGCTAGTTTGGTTCTTATATTTTCTATCTTATAATATACTGTTTTATCCTGGAATTTTTAATTTTATAATATTTTTATTTTCTTTTTGTTTATATGTCTGGTCTCTCTTGAGAACTACTACTATATTGTTTTGTATCCCACTCAATATTTTGCATAAGACTAGGTAGTATTTCTTATATATCAGTTGCATATTTATTTACTATGTGTATAAATTAATAAATGCATGAATTATGAGTCATTAATAAATCAAAAGTCATTGTCCATCCCTGGCTTGGTGGCTCAGTTGGTTGGAACATCTTCCCATACAACAAAGGTTGCAAGTTTAAATCCCACTCAGAGCACATTCCTAGGTTGCAGATTCAATCCCTAGTTGGGGTGCAGAAAGGAAGCAACCACTTGATATTTCTCTCTTACACTGATGTTTCTTTTTCTCTTTCTCTGTCTCTCCCACTTTTCTGATGTTCAGAAGACTTAGTCATCACTTCTTTCTTTCACAGTTGTAGACCGACTTCTCACACGCAAGCCTGTGAACAATCATTTCTAGATTTCTGGCCACCTCCTGGACTGACATTTTTAAAATCCTCATCGAGGATAGGTTCTTTGTTTGTTTGTTCATTTGATTTTATTGATTTTAGAGAGAGAGGAAGGGAGACAGAGAGAGAGAAACATCAATATATTGCCTCCTGTATGCTCCCCGACAAGGGATGGGATATGTGCCCTGACCTGGAATTGAACTTGAAACCTTTTGATGTATGGGATGACGCTCCAAACAACTGAACCACCTACCCAGAGCTGGATTGACTTTTGCTTCCTCTAGTCCTAAAGTTGTGTATGACTCTAATTCCCTGTATTATACCCCTTTCTAGATTGGAGTCCTCTTTCCTCTTGAATCCTGAGACATAAAAACATACTCTGATGGTCATGAGCAATGACTAAGAATGAGCTATATTATTTTGTGTGTTGGAGAACAAATAGAACCAATGAAAGACACGGAGAAAGAATGGTCAGAAACATTTTAAAAAATGAACACACTAAAGAGAAGCCATTTGAGGGGAAATTGTGAGGAAAGAAAATGTTTATCAGGGCAGTACAAAATGAAGAAAAGGAAATGCATCCTGAGGTAATATTTGTCAAGGGAAAGGATGACTTGCAGGAATTCCATTTTAGTGTAAGGATATTCCCACACATGTGCTTCCAGGGTCAGTTAGAATGATGTTACCAATTAATGGACCAACATAATGTCTGATGGGATTGTAAGGTAATCAAGGCCCCTGGACACTGAATATCACAGAGAGGCAGAGAGACTTCAAAGTCTTGAGTATACAGGAAATCCAATACTGTCCCTGCTACACAAGAGCGAATCTCTGATCTTTACTAATTGAGCTAAAGAAAAAGCGTTGGCCAGATTTAATAGTGACATATTGTTAACCATATCTTGAACAACCGTGCAAGTGGCAATACTACCTGATTATATTTATGGTAATCACATAATTCTACAAAATTCATCTTTATTTGGCATACACCTCAGAGGTGAATTAAATGGGAGAATTGGTAGAAATCCCCACTCCTTGTCTGTCAAGTTTGATAGTGGCACTAATCACTCAAATATTATTGGTGATTTTCTACTTTTGAAGGGAGGAGCTATTCTAGCCAATTTCGTTTGACCCTTCTGGCTCCCTAGATCAAAGAGCTAAAATGGGTAGATTTTCTGTTGAATAATGTATGATTTGCACTTAGAAACAGCATAGTTAAGCACAGGAGAGTTTACAAAGCCATTCAGTTCACCGTGAGATGGATTCTGATTTTTGCATTCATTTTCTGTATTATAATAAAGAAGTTCTGAATTCTCAACCCCAGTGAATATAGATAATTGACTTCCATAAATTCATATTCTGCTAGTCGACACCGACATATAGGACCTCCTGGATTTGTGTTAGCTCTAGGCCAGTTCAATAAGCTCTGGAAAAGCTAAAACAAAGATACAAAATGTTAACATTTGTTAGATGATTGTGGTGAGAACATGAATGTTTCCCTATTCTTCCTACTTTTTACAACATTTCATATTAAAATATTTAAAAATCTCAAACAATTGAGATGAAGCCAAGAGTTACAAGTACATATGTGTGCAGTACATGTCACATTGGAAAATGTTTGCCACAGTTTGGAAATAAGGGCCCTTATAATGAACTGATTACAAGAAAAATTAACTTCTCAGAGGACAAAGTCAGAAAGAGATGAAATGTATGTTCTAATTTAAATTTTTTAATGAAAAGACAGACACTAATTCTGCCTCTTTGACTAGTTATGTGGATCAATCTTGGAATCAAATTTTTTTTGTGTGCATATCTTCCTAAAGACCAGCAGCTTCCCGCTAAGAATGTTGTTCTATAAAAAAGGTTAGAGGAGGGAAGCCAAAAAGAAAAAAGAAAAAAAAGGAAAAGGAAAGAAAAAGAAAAAGCTAAGTCTGAAGTAATAGTGATCACAATAAAAATCCATCAGCACTTGTGTTCTATTTATACACATTTTATCTGTAACGCATTTCTCAAAGTGTGGGCTTTATTAGTGAATGGTTTTTAATTTAATTTATTTACTTTAAAATTGTATTTTATTTTTATTGTTGACATTATTAGATGCTCCCCATTTTACCCCCACTTTGGTCCCCTCAACCTAGAACCTATCCTCCCCTCCCTCTGGCCCCCACCACATTGTTGTCTGTGTACATGGAATATACATATATGTTCTTTGAATAGCCTCTTCACCTTCTTTCATCCCATGGACCCCACCCATCTGCCCTCTGACATCTGACAGACTCTACCATGTATTCATATCTCAGGTTCTATTTTGTCAGTTCATTTTGTTCATTAGATTGCACATGAAAGTGGTATTTATCTTTCTCTGACAGGCTTATTTCTCTTGGTATTATAACCTCCAGTTATATTCATGATGTCACAAAAGATAAGAGTAGACACATAGTATTCCACTGTGTAAATATATCACAGATTTAAAAATATACATATTTTTATTGACTTCAGAGAGGAAGGGAGAGTGAGAAATAGAAACATCAATGATGAGAGTCATTGATTGGTTGCCTCCTGCACACCCCCTACTGGGGATTGAGCCCACAACCAAGGTATTTGCCCTGACCAGGAACCAAAGCATGACCTTTTGGTTCATAGATTGATGCTCAACCACTGAGGCATGACTGCCAGGCATATTACAGAATTTTTATCTACTCATCTATGATGGGCAGTTGGGCTATTTCCTGATCTTGGATATAGTAAACAATGCTATGAATAGAGGAGTGCATATATTCTTTCTGATTAGTGTTTAGGGATTCTTAGGATATATTCTGAGAGGTGGGATCACTGGGCCAGTTGGAGGTTACACTTTTAATTTTTTGAGGAAACTGTTCTCCACAGTGGCTACACCAGTCTGCATTCTCACCAACAGTGCACTGGGGTTCCTTGCCAGCACTTACTGTTTGTTGATTTATTGATGGTAGCCATTCTGGCAGGAGTGAGGTGATACCTCATTGCCATTTTAATTTACATATCTCGATATTAGTGACTGAGTATTTTCTCATATGTCTATTGGCCATCTGTATGTTCTCTTTGGAGAAGTGTTTACTCAGGTATTTTGTCCATTTTTTATTGGATTATTTGTCTTCCTGGTGTTGAATTTCGTAAGTTCTAATATATTTTGGAAATTAATCCCTTATCAGATGTGTAATTGGCGATTTTGTCTTTCTATACAGTGGGTTTTATTTTCATTGTGTTGATAGTTTCTTTTCCTGTGCAGAAACTTTTTAGTTTGATGTAGTCCCATTTGTTTATTTTTTCTTTGTTTCTCTTGCCCTAGGAGATATTTCTGCAAAAAATGTTGCTATGAGAGATGTCTGACATTTTACTGCCCATGTTCTTCTAGGATTTTTATGGTTTCATGACTTGTATTTAAGTCTTTTATCCATTTTGAGTTTACTGTGTATTGAATAAGTTGTTGGTATAGTTTCATCTTTTTGCATGTGTCTGTCCAGTTTTCCCAACACGATTAGTTAAAAAGGCTTTTTTGATTCTATTGTATGCTCTTGCCTCCTTTTTCAAATATTAATAAAGGCATAGGTTGATTTCTGGACTCATTGTTCTGTTGCACTGATCTATATGCTTGTGTTCATGCCAGTTCAGTCTGTTTTTTTAAAAAAATATATTTTATTGATTTTTTACAGAGAGGAAGGGAGAGGAATAGAAAGTCAGAAACATCGATGAGAGAGAAACATATATCAGCTGCCTTCTGCATACCCCCCACTGGGGAGGTGCACGCAACCAAGGTACATGCCATTGACCGGAATCGACCTTGGGACCCTTTAGTCCACAGGCTGAAGCTCTATCCACTGAGCCAAACAGGTTTCGGCCAGTCTGTTTTTATTACAATGGCTTTATAGTATAGTTTGATATCTGGTATTGTGATCCCTCCTACTTTGTTCTTCTTTCTCAAAATTGCTAAGGCTATGAAGGGTCTCCTTTGGTTCCATATAAAATTATGGAATATTTTTCCTGGATCTGTGAAATATGCCATTGGTATTTTAATAGGGGTTGAAGTGATTCTATAGATTGCTTTTGGTAGTATGGACATTTTAATGGTGTTTATTCTTCCAGTTCATGAACATGATATATGCTTCCACTTATTTGTATCTTCTCCAGATTCTTTCTTAAATGTCCTATAGTTTTCTGAGTACAGGTCTTTTACCTCCTTGGTTAAATTTATTTCTAAGTACATTTTATTATCCTTGTTGCAGTAATAAATGGGAATGATTTTTTTACTTTCTCTTTTTGATAGCTCATTATTGGTATATAAAAATGCTATCCAGGGACCCAGGTTACAGACAGAGACTTTGCCAGCAACAGCTGCTATATATCTAAATCCTGTCTAGCACCAGGAATGGGCCTACTCAAAAATGCAAATAATCCTTTCCACAAATATTTACAGGGTAAACTAAGATTATTGTTTGAGTATTAAATTTGACAGTAAAATAGTAATCAAGTTTTCAGATTAATTCAAGTTGGCCAATTGAAATAAGTGAATAGTCAAGAAAATTTAATTGTACTGGACAAAAAGTTGTTCCTAAAATATTAATTAAAATTTCTATTAGTAGTTCATCTCATCGTAAAATTCCTTAACATGCAAAGAATCTAAAGCAGTCATATTTTTGTGCAAAAATTAAAATTTAAAGTTACCAAGATTGCACTATAAAATTTCCAAAAGCCTCTATTGATAAAAAAGGGGGGGAGATAGTGGGGTAATATCATGTAAGGAAAAATATCCTGTAAGTAAATTACATCTAGAAAATTCTTACTTCAGAAAATTAATTTCCATTTGTAATGCTAACAGCAGGACACCCATGAAAAACACATATGGTGTCAAAATAAGCCAAAGGAAAATCATTTGGGCAAAAATAAAAAGAATCCCAAGTCAAATTTACAGAAAAGTTTCCCTTATTAACTTTTGGTTGAGAATATGTTTGTGTATTTTCAGAAAACATCTCCAAGACCATATGGATTCCTGCAACAAAGAGGAACTGACAGGTCTGTTCCAACCACGAAGACAGTCCAGAAATGGGAGATGCTGATGAAACCTTGCCATGCCAGCAGTCAGCAGCTGTGCATCACTGCAGGACCAAACCACAGAAAGTGGGACCTGCATTGTCACCATTTGTCCACCATCAAGATATCATTACTGACACGTACACATAAGGAGCTATTTGACATTGAAACTGGGACTCAGAACTGTTGGACATTGAAATTGAGAGTCAAACATTTTTTGTTCTTATGTGTTTATTTCTAGTATGCAGATGCAAGATGTTTTAAAGAAAATAAGTGGAAGAAAAAAGATACAGAGGCAAAGAAACATTGAACAGACTGTAAAACTACAGTGGGAAGGCAGAGGAGGTTGAGTGGCAGAGGATGTAAGAGATCAACCGAAGGACTTGTATGCATGTGTATAAGCATAACCATAGGACACAAGACACTGGGGGCGGGGCAGGTGAGGGCATGTGCTGGGAGGTAGGAGAGGCCAGGGGGAGGTAAATGAAAAAAAACAACAACAACAACGAAACATATGTACTGCTATTTGTAATACTTTAAGCAATTAAAAAAACAAGTATAAAAATTCTATCCATTTCTGGATATTGATTTTGTATCCTGCTATTTTGCTGAAGCTTGCAGTTTTTTTGGTGGAGTATTTAGGGTTTTCTATGTACAATATCATAACATCTGCAAATAATGGCAGTTTTATTTCCCCCTTTCCAATTTGGAGGCCTTTCATTTCTTCTTGTTTTCTGATCCCTGTAGCTAGAACTTCACTACTATGTTGAATATGAGTGATAAAATGGGCATCATGTCTTGTTTCTGATCTTAAGGGAAACACTTTCAGTTTTTGCCCATTGTGTATAATGTTGGCTGTAAGGTTTTCATATATAGCCTTTATTATGTTGAGTTATAATCCCTGTAGTTTAACTTTTCTGAGTTTTTATCATAAATGATGTTAAATTTTACTGAATACTTTTTCTGAATCTATTAGTATGACTATGTGATTATTATATTTCATTTTTATGTGATTATTATGTTTCATTTTTTATGATGAATCACATTTATTGATTTTCAAATATTGTGCTAACCTTCCATCACCAGAATCAATACCATTTGGTCAGAGTGTATGATCTTTTTAATGTATTTTTGTATCTGGTTTGTCAATATTTTGTTTAGGATTTCTTTGTAGTATTTTAATCCGGTTTTGAATTAAAATAATGTTGGCTTCATAAAAAAAGCTTGGAAGTTTTTCCTCCTCTTGAATTTTTTGGAATAGTTTGAGAAGAGTAGGTATTAGTTCTTTATTGAATGTCTGGTAAAGCTCACGTGTATAACCATTAGGTCCTGGACATTTGTTTGCTGGGAGTTTTTATTTTATTTTATTACTATTTTTTTTCATTAGTTGTTATTGGTCTATCAGGTTCCCTGATACTTCCTGATTCAGTTTTGGATGATTGTATGTTTCTATGAATTTGTCCATTTCACCTAGATTGTCCAATTTGTTGGGATATAGTTGTTCCTAATATTTTTACAGTCCTTTCTATTTCTGTGATTTCAGTGTTATTTCAACTCTTTCATTTCTGATTTTATTTATTTGGCTCATTTCTTCTTCTTTCTTGATAAGTTTGGCTAAAGGTTTATCAGTCTTGTTTATCTTTCCAAAGAACAAGCTCTTGGTTTCATTGTTCTATTTCATTGTGTTTTTAGTCTCAATGTCATTTATTTCTCTTCTGATTTTTATTTTTTTCATTATATTTCCTCTGGGCTTTTCCTGGTATGTTGCCTCTATTTTTGTTAGTTGTAGATTAGATGATTTGTTTGCACTTTTTCTTACTTCTTGAGGTTGGCCTGTAATGAATGCTATGAAACTCCCTTTGAGGACTGCTTTTGCTGTTTTTGCATAAATTCTGGACTATTCTGTGTTTCTTTTCATTTGCTTCTGGGTAATTTTTTATTTTTTCCTTAATATCATTGGTAACATATTAATTGTTTAATAATATACTATTTAGCTTCCATGTGTTTGAATGTTTTTGAGATTATTGCAGTTTATTTCTAATTTCATGCCATTGTGATTTGAGAAGATGATTGGTATGACGTCAATATTTTTTAATTTGTAGATACTTGTTTTGTGTCCTAACATGTGGTCAAATCTTTGAGGATGTTCCATGTACATTTGTGAAGAATGTATATTCTGTTGCTTTGGGATGAAATAAATGTTCTCTAAAATCAATTACTGGTATATCCACCTTATCTAGTATGCATTTAAGGTCATTGTTTTCTGGTTGTTTTTTTTTTTTTTCTGGAAGATTTATCTGGTGATGACAGTGGGGTCATAAAGTCCACTACTATTATTGTATTGCTCACAATTTCTCCCTTAAAGTCCGCCATAAAATTTTAATATATTTAGGTGCTTCCATATTAGGTGAATATAAATGTATAAGAATTATATCCTCTTGTTCGATTGACCCCTTTGGTATTATATAGTGAACTTCTTTTTCCCTTTTATAACCTTTGTTTTGAAGTCTATTTGGTCAGAAATAAGTATTGCTACCCCAGCTATTTTCTGTTTCTATTTGCATGGAATATTTCCCCCATTCTGTCTCTTTCAGCCTGTTGTGAGTATTTTGTTCTGAGGTGGATATCTTGTAGACAGCATATATATGGGTCATATTTTCTATTCCATTAAGCTATGCTATGTATTTTGATTAGAGCATTTAATTCATTTATACTTAAGCTTATTACTGAGAGGTACATATTTACTTTCCCTTTTTTTCTTTATACCTATGTTCCTCTCTTTCTCTATTTCTTATTTTTCTTAGAGCAGTCCTGTTAGCAATTCTTACATTGTGGCTTTGGTGGTATTGAAGTACTTTATCATTCTTTTATCTGGGATGCTTTTTATTTCACCTTTGATTTTAAATTACAGCATTGCTGGATAGAGTAATCTTTATTTCAGTCCTTGCTTTTCATTACCTTGAATACTTCATGCCAATCCCTTCTGACTGGAAATGTTTCCATTGAGAACTCTGCTGACAATATTCTGGAAACTCCCTTGTAGGTAACTCTCTTTTTGGATGCTTTTAAGATACCCTTTTTGTCTTTAATGTTTGCCAGTTTAATTATGATGTGTCTTAGTGTATGTCTCTTTGTGTTCATCTTGATTTGGACTCTCTGTGCTTCCTGAACTTGAGTCACTTTTTCTTCTATCAGGTTAGAGAAATTTTCTGTCATTATTTCTTCAAACATTTTCTCTATCCCTTGCGTGCTTTCTTCTTCTGGTACCCTTATTTTGTGGATATTATGTTTCATGTTTTCTAAAAGTTCCCTTAAACTAACCCCATGCTTTTTAAATCTTTTTCTTGTTGCTGCTTTGATTGGGTGATTTTTTTCTACCTTGTTTTCCAAATTGCTGATTTGATCCTCTGCTTCATGGAACCAACTGTTCAGTGTATTCTTTATAATTACTATGGCATTCTTTATTTTTCATTTGATTATTTTTTACTAAAGGCCTGATGCATGAAATTCATGCAAGAGTAGGCCTTCCTTCCCTTGGCTGCCAACACCAGCTTCCCTCTGGCACCCAGGACCCAGACTTCCCATTGGCCACCAGCAGGCACCTGGGACCCAGGCTTCCATTGCAGCCCCAGCTTTGTTCAGAAGGTAATCTGGAAGGACATCTGGTCTAATTAGCATATTATACTTTTATTGTTATAGGTGGTTTCTATGCATTTTTCATGCTGCTGAGCATCCTTATAACCATGACTTTAAGCTCTAATTCTGATAAATTTTTTGCCTCCATTTCTTTTAGTTGAAGACTCCTCCTATTCTTACATTTGGGGCTTATTTCTTTCCCCCAATTTTAGCTGTACATTTGTGTTTGTTTCTATGTATAATATAGAGCTGCTATGATTCCCAGTATTGGTGGGGCGGCCGTCTGTAGTAGTGACCTATGGGACCTAATGGTGTAGTCTCCCTGATCTCCTAAGTTGAGTGCTCTAGGAATGTCTCTTGTGTTGCTTATTTACCCTCCTGTTATAATTGGGTTTTAATTGCTCTTGGCCCATTTGGGGGTATGAATGACCCTTAGGCTGGCTGATTAAGGCTCAACACTAATCACTGTGTGCAAGCTGCTGTGCAGGTATAGTCTTAAGTCTTGTTGGGCTCAGTGACATAATCATTCAGATCACCTGTCCTCCATGCTCTAAGAATGTTTCTTGTGCACCCCTTATTCTAGTTGTGTCTTGATGAATGTGGTTGGCTCTTTCATGAGTAGAGCTGACCATTCAAGCTGGGTGGCTATAAGGGTAAACCTTGATCACCATGTATGAGATGCTGTGCAGGGTCTTTCCCCTAAGGTAGAGTTGTTTCCAGCAGGGTCTAGAGCCTGTTGGAATCTTCCTTTGAGTGTGTGACTTGTGTGACTGGTTTGGTTGAGCTATGGTGTGGTTTGAAGCCTATCATTGGTTGTGTTGGTTCTGGGTCCACTTGGGTGGGATTCAGATACAGGTTGCTGTGAGATGACCTGTGTAACTTGTTTGTGGCTACCTTTCTGGAAGTACCATGCTGTTCATTGTTTGTGTCTGTCTACTGGACCTCATAGGAGAGGCCAATTCATGTATATGGGTCAGCTTCCTAGAGCGCTGACCTGGGGTCTGTTCAATAAAGACCAAGGCTCACTGAGGTTGGCATTCACTTGTTGGATACTCCCTTCTCAAGGTTGCCTGGATTTCCTCCAGAGTTTAATGTAGAAAGGCTGTAAAGTGGGCCCAAGCTGGTCATGCCCCACTAACCCTTTCAGAGGGCTCAAGCTCCATAGGTAAAGGTGACCAGTTCAGGCTAGTGGATACTCTTGTTTGGGGCAAGTGTGGTCTGGCATTCAATGGGGGAGAATGTGGCCCCTACTCCAGGGCCATAACATTCAGTCTCTGTCATTTTCCAACTTTAGCTTCCTTAGGAGGAGTGCATTGCATGTTCAAGTTGGGTGTAGCCAGCTGTCTTACTACCTACAGGAGCAAGCTCAGCAGGATGGGATGGGGTCACTGGACTTGGGCAAGCAGATTGAAAAATCCTTCTTTGTGTGTGTGTGTGCGGGGGGGTAGTGGTGGTGGTGACACCAACTGTGCTGTGGGAGAGGGGCAAGCTAGACTCTTCCTTTTAGCTCCTTAGCCATGCTTGGTCAATTCCTGGACTGGAGATCTCTGAGGTAGATGCACTTTGAGAGTCCCAGCTCTGAGCAGAGCCTCCTTTCCCCTCAAATCTGAGCTTAGCAAGACAGGGCTAGCAGGGCTTCTGAAAACAGATCAAGGCAGTCTTCCACTGATGGTGGCACTAGCCTGCTTGACAGGAGAAAGCTGCATGCCTCCTTCCCCTAGCTCTGAGGCCACTCCTTCAGAGACCCTGATGGAACGCATTCCAAATCTCCCAAGCTCCTAGCTATTCTTGCAGCTCCTTGTATGTTGACCCTTAAGGAGAAACCTGGGGTTCTAGCAGACTTCCTCCTCTTTCCAGCAGGTACAAATCACAGCTTATTTTTGCTTCCAGATGTTTTGCAGGCTCTTGTTCCTGATCCTGGTGCTCTAGTTTGAGGAGTTAATACCCACTTTCCTCAAGGAGGACTTTTGCAGCCACAGTATCCCTTCAGCTTCTCAGCTGCTACCCCGGGGTTCAGGGATTGACCCTCTCTGCATCTCCACCCTTCTTACTAGTCTCTGTGTAGCTTTTTTTTCAGTCCTCAGATAAAATACTCCTGTTCGGGTGTCCTTCAGTTGTTTATTTAGGTTGATTGGTCTAAATTTTAGCTATAAATCCAATTTGGTGCTGGGAGGTGGTATGTGTTGATCTCACCTACTTTGTAGCTATCCTGAAAGTCCAGTAAGTGATTTTTTAAAAAGGATCATTTGTTTACAGGTGACTGCTATGATTAGCATGATTCTTTTTAATGATTTAAATAGAGAGAAATGAGAGTAGAATCTGAAGCTGAAAATGCTCGCTAACTTGACTTGGATTCTGCAGCTATTCCCTAAGATTTTCTGCCTTTAATTCAGATAAAACAGCTCATACCAATATACTGCCCAAGAGGAGAAAAAACACTTATACTAGTAAAACGTAAAATAGAAGACTAGCTGAATCAGGAGTAGGGGACTGTGCTTTGGAGTGAAATGTGCTGAGCTCATACAGAATATGAACAATTTGAGAGGGGAACACTCAGGGTCACCTGAATAAATGTATTCTACCCTCCAACAAACCATTGACCTCCACCCTGCTTTCCCCATCAACATATTCATAGCAGACGGATTAGGCAGGGATGTAAGCCTTGTCATTTAAAGGGGCTTTTACATGCTTTGTCTTATTCAACCCGCTGTCCTTCTGTGAGCTAAGCAGAACTTTATTTAAAGATGCAGACACTGAGGCTCAAAAGGTTGGATCAACTTCCAGGTGTCACTCCTAGGAGGCGGTAGAACCTGGGTGTCTGCCTTTTTCTTTATATCTCATGAATTTTCATTCTCCTTACCCTCTTTGTGTCCTCTTGATCTTGACATTCTAATTTCAGGGAGACTGTGGAGGGTTTAAAGTGATTCATTTGGAAAATTCTTTGTGAAACACACAGTGTATTGACACTTATCTCTAGGGCTGTGGTTTTATTATCAGCAATACTAATTGAGGGAGGCAGTGCTTTGACCAAAATAGCTAAAGGCAGAAGATGTTAAACACATGGACCCATGCCACAAGATTGCATTTCTCTGTGCAAAAAAAAAAAAGATACCATTTCTGGTCTCCCCAAATACATTTAGAAGATTTGATTTTTTTCCTCCTTAGGAGTAAAGCAATGAGAACATTAGATGGGTAAGATTATCATACATAGTTACATAGCGTTTTATGACTCCATTCTGGTGATGAATTAATTACTTACCCATTGCTTCCTAATATTACCCCAGAAGTTAGTGGCTTAGAACAACATTGTTTCACAGTTTCTGAGAGAACCACATAGCTGGTGGCTCTGGTTCAGGGTCTCTAATGAAGATATTAGATAAGGCTGCAGTATCAGGCAGTTGGACTGGAAATGAAGAGTTCACTTCCAGGATGGTTCGCTCACATGGCTGGCAAGTGGATACTAACTTTTCATTGGGGTTCTTACTATCTCCCTATCTGGGTCACCTTACTAAAGAACAGCCAGCTTGCCTCAGAGCAATTGGTCCCAGACAGTGGGAAGGTGCACCTAAGATAAAAGCTGCAATCCTATCTAATAAAAGAGTAATATGCAAATTGACCATATCTCTGCTATACACCAGCCATGCCCACTAGCCACTCCCACCAGCCAATCAGTAGCTATATGCCAATTAACCCCAACCAAGATGGCTGCAGGCCACAGAGAGTGGGAGGGAGGCTTGGGTTTTACCGGCGATGAAGGAAGCCAAGCTTTTCACCTGCCCTTGCCAGCCTAGGCCTCCACTCAATGCTACAAAGTTGCAATTATAGAAGATACATATATCCCAACAAAAATGGTGACAGCCAGGGAGCTAGAGAGAGCAGAGGCTAAGGTTGCCTCTGACAATGGAGGAAGCCAAGCTTTCTTCAGCCCTGGCCTGTCTTGGCCTCTGCTTAAGGCTACAAAGTTTCAATTATAGAAGGCAAATATCCTAAGAGAAATGACTGCAGCCACGAAGTGAGCAGAAGGCTTGGCTCCGCTCCAGGCTACAAAATTTCAATTGTAGAACATAAATTAATTTCAGATCCCAGGGCCTCCACTTGGGTCGCTGGGATGTGGCAGGCATGCAAACTACCACAGGCCCCTCACCCAGGCTGCCCCACGTCCCAAGGGAACCTCCACCCTGACCCGGGACACCCCTCAGAGCGAACCAGCTGGCCCCCATCCATGTACCAGGCTTCTTTCTATTCTATCTAATAAAAGAATAAAATGCAGATTGACCATCACTCCAACACATAAGATGGCTGCTTCCATGTAGTCAAAGATCCTGCCCCCATGTGGTCAAAGTTGGCCACCACAAGATGGCCAGCAGGGGAGGGCAGTTGGGAGGGACCAGGCCTGCAAGGGAAGCAATTGTGGGCAATCAAGCGTATAGGGGAAGGCAGTTAGGAGTGACAAGACCAGCAGAGGAGGGAAGTTGGGGACAACCAGGCCTGCAGAGAAGGGCATTTGTGGGGGACCTGGCCTGCAGGGGAGGACAGTTAAGGGGAAACAGGCTGGCAGAGGAGCGATTAGGCATCAATTAGCTGGCATGGGAGTGGTTAGGGGGTGATCAGGCTGGCAGGCAGAAGCAGTTAGAGGCAATCAGGAAGGCAGGCAGGCGAGCAGTTGGGAGCCAGCAGTCCTGGATTGTGATTGGGCCTAAACGGGCAGTCAGACATCCTTGGACGGGTCCCATATTGGAGACAGTGCAGACTGGGCAGAGAGACACCACCTGCCCTTCCCATGCACAAATGTTGTGCACGGGCCTCTAGTCTTTTTATGCTCTTGAAGAGTTAGCCCATCTATCATTCTTACAAACTCAGTTAACCAGGAGTGATTCATTAATGAGGCTTACAGGGGTGGTGGTTCACTTGATGAGGGAGAGAAGGGATTCAGCTCCACTTCTTGGAGGGAGGAGTAGCAAATACTTTGCGGATATACTTTTAATATCACTATGATGCCTTGCCCAAATTCTTATCTTTTGTAGGAGGAAGTACATAAAATAAATGTATTACATTTCAGCTGTTCACATCCTAGTAAAACTGATAAAAACTGGTATAGAAAAGTCTTCCTATATCTCATCTTTTACTGATAGTTTTTACTATTTTCTTTGCTTCCTTCCCCTCATCTTCTGTTTGCCTTAAAATGTTGGAGGGTCCCGGCTGTTCAGGGTTTCTTATATATGTGTATGCTCACCTTACTAACATCCCTAGGACCATCCTTTATCTACCACCTCCATTATCACAATTCTTATACAACTGTCTTCAGCCCTGACCTTCCCCTGAAATCCCAGATTTATAAGTATATCAAGCTGCTCTTTTGTTAAAAAAATATTTTTATTTATTTCAGAGAGGAAGGGAGAGGAAGAGATAGATAGAAACATCAATGATAAGAATCATTGATTGGCTGCCTCTTGCACACTCTCTACTGGGGATGGAGCCCACAACTTAGGCATGTGCCTTGACCACAATTGAAGCCATAACCTCTTAGTTCATAGGTTGATGTTCAGCCACTAAGCCAAACTGGCCGGGCTCCATCTGCTCTTTGCCATCTCCACACAGATACATGAATTTAAAATGTACCACAGCTAACAACTCTGGATCCGCCCCCCTGCTTCTTTCCCAGCCTTTTCCTTTTAATAGATCCACCCATTGTTTATGCACCTCTATCTTACGTCCAATCCCACAGCAAGGCTGTCAGCACTTCCTTCAAAATCTTTCCTGGACCTACCAAACTTTCTCCATCTCCACTGTTCCCACTCTAGTTCACGCTACCTCTCTTCTAATTTGGACCATCGCAGGTGCCTCCTAACGGGTTTCCGACCTTCTTCTCTGGCTGTTGTAAGTATTCTCTGTTGTACAACCATGGTAGTTTTGCAAATGAAATCAGTTCTTGTCACTCCTCTGTTTAAACTTCTCTATGCTTTAAACATAAACAAAGTCTATGGCTTTCTAATTCACTTAGAATAATAAACCCAAACTCCTTGCTCTCACTTGGAGTTTTTTTTACATATTCTTGTTCCTGCCCACTAGCCAGCTATAATGTCTCTCTCCTATCTCTCTCACACACACGTGTAATATGGTTTGGTAAAAATAAAATCTAAATTGGAATTTAAATCTTACTTCAATTGTAACTAAAAAAATAGAATATGTAGCTCTCTGTCCCATCTATAGAGAGAAAGAAGACCATTCTCAGCAATCAGAAAATGTCAAATGTCAACATCACTCTGATGGGACACACCGTTACTGTGGAGGGCCCCACAGACACCTCATGGAGGGACTTCAGTCACATCAGTGTAAAACTCAGTCTCTTAGGAAATTAGAAGCAAAGGCTCCTGGTTGGCAAATGGTGGGAAAATAGAAAGGAACTGGTCATTGCTTGCACTATCTGCAGTCATGTACAGAACATGACCAAGGTGTTAAGCTGGGCCTCTGTTACAAGATGAGGTCTGTGTACACTCACTCCCCCATCAATGCGTTGTTCGGGAGAGTGGTTCACTTGTTGAACTCATACACTCCTTGGTTGAAGAATACATCCGCAGGGTTCAGGTGAGGTCAGGCATTGCTTGTTCAGTATTTCAAGCCCAGACATACTGAGGAAGATGAAGTTAGCTCTTAAAAGAAGGGACATTGAACTTATTAAGTTCAGCACGTTGATTCAGCAAGGATATCAGAACAATTTTGGATGGTATTTATGTTTCTATAAAAGGAACAGTTGAGCAGTCCGATGAATAAGATCTAAGTTGTCCAGCTATAGAAACAGTCGGATGATTCCTCAGATTTATTTATGAGATTTTAAAGATGCAATATAATCTGAGTATTGATTTAAAAAATAATTAGAATGCATAGTTTGAATAGTGGTTGTGGGAAACAATTGGACAGAATACCTAAGTCAGGCATATGCCATAAAAGTGAGGGAGATTTTATATTTGTGCAGATTATGTTAAAAAAAATATCATGACTAAATTTGAGACCAATAAGTTGAGCACACAAGTAGGAAACTCTGATTTAATGAATAATGGGTGGGATTATACATTTTGTGAATGATGAGAAGATAAATAAGGATGGCAGTCTCTGTTATTAAAAAAAGTATATTCAATGTAAAAAACTATACAGTACTTAGGTATATTATCATATTCTCTGTGCACATGTATATCTGTGTTTTGTTTGTTTATATGCATAGATATGTTTATGCATGTTGTGGATGAATATGCATGTTTCAATGCATTAGCATGTGTCTGAGTATCTGCAGGTGTGTGTGTGCCTGGGTGTATCTGGAGTGCCTCTGTGTATGAAGGGCCATCCTGATTGATAGGCAGATTGGGCAAAATAGACAGCTCCCTCGAGAATACTCAGGGACTACAGGCATCTTCTCTTTCAATATTAATATATCTCTAGAGACTCATTAGATCTAAGTGGTCTATTTTTTATTGCGAATATGCTGGGAGTTACATCCCTCATCTGTATCTTCCTTTGAGTTATGATAATTAGGTTGTGTTCCTCCTAACACTTGCTGACAATAATCAGAGATCTGAACCAATGCAAGGGTCTCAGGAAAGAAAACCTAGGGACCCTTGGGTGGTGGGTGGATGGCTTTATAGCTGAGATGACATCTCCTGAATGATCTCCCTGGATCACAAACATTCCTTCTCATTTATGGAATTGGCCAACACCGGGGAACGAGAGAAAACAGAAGGGAATTTAGAAGAAGCCGATGAAAATGTCAGTTGTTTCCCTATTTTGCTGAGTGCCACATATGGCTGGTCCAGTTCTGTGCTTCAGAGGTTCCCAGGTTCTCTTTAGAGTTAGCCACTCCTCCTTTATTCAGAGCATTGGGGGGAAAGTTGGTTCCCAGGCGATGCAGCAAATCCTTGGTGAGCAAAAGCAGAGGACAGCAAGGAAGCACACTCAGTGACTATTCCATGCTCAGCCACACACTGCCACACAGAATGCCTTTCATAGAGGGGCCACTGGCCCTTCCCACCCAGGGTTGCTCCCTTCTCCTGCACTCTCATTCCCTTCCTTCTTTCCTCCCTTCTTCCTTCCTCCCTCCCTTCTTTCCTTCCTCCCTCCTTTCCTTCCTTCCTTCCTCCCTCCTTTCCTTCCTTCCTTCCTCCCTTCTTTCCTTCCTTCCTCCTTCCCTTCCTTCCTTCCTTCCTTCCTTCCTTCCTTCCTTCCTTCCTTCCTTCCTTCTTTCCTTCCTTTCTTTTTTCATTTCTTTTTTTGTTAATCCTAACCTGAGGATACTTTTCCATTGATTTTTATTTTATTTATTTAAAAATATATTTTTATTGATTTTTTACAGAGAAGAAGGGAGAGAGATAGTTAGAAACATCAATGTGAGAGAAACATTGATCAGCTGCCTCCTGCACACCCACAACTGGGGATGTGCCCAGAGCCAAGGTACATGCCCTTGATCAGAATCGAACTCGGGACCCTTTAGTCCACAGGTCGATGCTCTATCCACTGAGCCAAACCGGTTTTAGCTCCATTGATTTTTAGAGAGAGCAAAAGATAGAGGGAAAGACAGAGAGAAACATGATGTGAAAGAAACACATCAATTGGTTGCCTCCTGCATGAGCCCCGACCTGGGCCGGGGCCAGGGAGGAGCCTGCAATCAAGGTAAGTGCCCTTGACCAGAATGAAACCTGTGACCCTTCGGTCTGCAGACTGATGCTCTATCCCTTGACCCAAGCAGGCTAGGACCCTGTCTTTCACTGTTTACATTCTCCCTCTCTTTCCTGCAACTCCAGCGTTTCCTTTCCCATCTACTAGATTTGAACATGCCATATTACATCCCGTCAAATCGAGAGAATATAAATCTTACCTCCTTTCACCCCTAGTCCCTTAGAAATTTCATCTCAAAGCTGTCCTTCGGAGTCAAGCAGTTTAGGAATGTTTGAGTCTCTAACTCGGTCTCAGTTTTGTGCTCACTACATCATGTCCTGTGCTTTTGCTCAGTTGAACAATCACCACTCTGATGCCAGATGGCCCCACCATTTTCAGTCCATGCCTTACCCTACAGACATTTTGGCAGCATTCCTTGAGCTGAGCTTCCCTTGTCTTGACATACTTCCACAGTCTCCTGGCTATTCCTTCTCAGACTTTTTTTTTACTTTTTATCTTTTTTTATAGTTTTTTTTATTTTATTGATTTTTTTGAAGTATAACTTATATTTAATAGTAGTACATATGTTTTCCTTTTCCCCCCATTATCCTCTCCCCAGCCTCCCTTACCCCCCAGCACATGTCCTCACCCAAACCCCTCCCAGCCCCAGTGTCTTTTATTCATTGGTTAAGCTCATATGCATGCATGCAAGTCCTTCGGTTGATCTCTCCCAGCATCCACCTCCCATCCACCCAAGCCTTCCCCCTGTAGCTTGACAGCCTGTTCAGTGCCTCCCTGCCTCTATATCAATCACTCTCCCCTGTTTCTTTTCTTCAAAAATATCTTGCCTCTGCATACTAGAAATAAATGTATAAGAACAAAAAATGTTTGAGTCTCAGTTTCAATGTCCAACTGTTCTGAGTCCCAGTTTCAGTGTCAGATAGTTCTTCATGTGTACATGTCAGCAATGGTATCTGGATGGTGGACACATCGTGGCAATGCAAGATCCATCCTCTCTGGTATGTTCCTGGGCCGCCTGCAGCCATGCATAGCTGCCGACTGCTAGCATGGCAAGGAGTCAGACTTCTTTGTAGCTCCTCCTGGGTATTTCTAGGAATCCTTCTCTTATTCTCCACTTTAATCCTTCCCCTTGGATTTAATACTTACCACATGATGTTGATTCCCAAAAGGAATAATTCTCGAATTCTCTTCCATGCTGAATACCCCTGGATCTAACTATTTACTTAATGACCAAAGAGAGAGATCTCAGGGATGGGTACATTTTTCAGAGCCAGAATCAGCAACACGGGATTCAATCCACCTTTTGCAACTTATTTTTTGTGCGACTTTAGGTAAGTTATGTGACATTTCTATGTTTATGGAAAAAATCACTGTCTATAACTAGAAAAGCTATAGTAAGTGCTTTATAGGGCTTTTCTGGGGATAAATGGGTTAATGTATTTAAAGCTCTTAAAAACTGTGGCTGGCCCAGTTAAATATTTAATAACTATTAATACTAAGCATTTAATAAATATCTAATAATTTTTATTATTATTGTGTTTTGGTTTTTTTTGCCCCCTCCTTTTGGGTGATTCATGACATATTCAAAGCAGAATTACTGACCATTCTAGCAAATGACACTTTCTTCCACTCAGCTACTTAAATCAGAAATTAACAGCTTTCTAGAATTTTTTCATGCTGATACCAATTACTACCAAATCTTGACTTTAACTCCAAAATGTCTCTTAAATTGTCTAGTTTTCTCAGGTGCTGCTCTCAATCTGCCTATCGCATCTCTCGCACTGGAATGAATCACTGAACTGGTGTCCTAATTGGTCTCCTTATTTCCTCTTATGCCCCTTTCCCCAACAATTCTTCAGCACAGGAACTAGAGTGTTCCTTTAAAAATATGAGATGCTCAAAATTCTTCCTGGTTTCCCACTGGACTGAGGATAAAGTCCAAAATCCTTGAGTGAAGGGGTCTATAAGTTCATGCATTTGCCATGTCCACTTTCTAGTTAATAGTCACTCCCCTCTCATGCACTCTGACTCAACTACACAGGCCTTCTAACAGGTTTGCACATGTTACCAGAGCTTTTCTGTCTTGTGAATTATAGTTTTGTTTCTAATGTCTGCTGCCTGAAATGTTTTTTTCCCCGTTTTTTGGACAATTCCCACTTTTCATTTAGGACCAAATAAATGCCAATTCCTCAAACATAACTTTTCTGCACCTTAAATCTTAATAAGAATGCCTCTGTTATCTCTTTTGTAGTAGCCCATTATTTTCCACTGCTACATTTTGCAATTACATATTACCTATAAGTTTATTTGCTTAATGATAGCATTTTAAATGTTGTAAACACTACAATGATAGGAAATTATATTTGTCTTTTCCACTGTTTTATTTCAAGTGTCTAGCAGAGCAGTGCCTAATCAATATTTGTTGAGTGAACAAAGTGAATTAGTGTGTTCTGGCTTATGAAAATAGAAGTGCCCAGCCAGAGTGGCTTAGCTGGCTGAGCATCGTCCTGTGCACTGAAAGGTTGCTGGGTAGATTCCTGGTCAAAGTGCATACCTGGGTTCCAGGTTAGATCCTCTTTTGGGGCACAGACTGAAGGCAACAACCAATTGGTCTCTCTTCTCTTCCTCGACCTTTCCCCCTCCTTCTCCTCCTCTTCCTCTTCTCCTCTTCTTTCTCCTCCTTCTTCCTCTCCCCCTCCACTTTCCCTCTTTAAGCATGTCCTCAGAATAAAAAAAAGTATTTAGTGGTCATTTTAACAATAAAAAACGCAATAATACAGATGTAAGAACAACAGAAGATGCTCCTAAACTTGTATTTAAGTGATGAAACCAGAATTATGTGTTGTATTCAGGTTTAATAATGAGAGAGTCTGTCACAGGGGGAAGAGCTCAGCTTTGCTGCCAGACCTGAGTTTAATTCCATCTTAATCACTTACCAGCGTTGTGGCTGGGGCAAGTCACTTCACTCCCCTTGACTTCAGGCCCCTCCCTTTGAAATGGTTATCCTAATAGTAGCAGAAAATTGCTAGGGAATAAATGGCTCCCGTTGGTTGCTTAGTGAATAAATGTTCGGTGACATTTTTACTGAAAGAACTTTATTTTTGCCACTTAACTAAGAAAGGGAACCAAGAATGATAAACTATTCATTATTTTAAAACAATTAGAAAAATTTGGCCCCTGAATCACACAAAGGCCTCAAGTCACAAATAGTAGAAGGAAACAATTAAAATCCATGAATTTTATGTAAATCAAATAGATTGGTCCTTTATATTCACAGAGAAAATTTATGGGTGCTTCCCAGGCCTGGAGTGCTCTTTGCATGGCTGGCTCTTCCTTCTGCAGTTCTCCTGTGTCTCTCTTTACCTAGAGACCTTTTCTTCAACACGATATTAATACCTCCCACCACCCCATCACCATATCATTGCTGATCTGAGCATTATACTGTTTTCCCAGAATGTATCTCACTCTAAATTAGGTTCCTTAACTTTCTACCTGTTTTGGGTCCAAGTCATCAAGGACATTATAAATAGTGAAGGTGTGGCAGAACATGCCATACTAAAACATGCCTCTTTGTTGTAGTAATTATGTTGATCTGTAGGAACTTGAAAAACAGCAAACAAAGGGACACAATTTCTCTGAACTCTCTTACTTGACTATACATATAACCTCCAAAGAAACTCAATGGTCATAAGTCCCTTCCCCAGGAATTATATAAACTCCTGTCTTAAGAGAGGGGATGAGAAGTGAATACCACACTCAGACTGAAGCATAGTAACCTCCATCTTGTATAAAAACTGCTGTTTGAAATTTCCTGCTATTGTTAGATAGTCCCTTGTTCTGTAAACTGTCATTTTTAGACAGACTCTTATTCTATAAAATATTTCAGTGTGGATAATAGAAAAAGATAAAAACTTAACTGTCTGACCTTGCAAGCCAGCCATCTAACATAATGGACTAATACTGATAATAATTCCCATATTCTTATGCCAAATGTTTGTTCTTTAGGTATCTAAGATTACAAAGTGTCTGTAACAGTAACTCACACAGAGCCCTTTGTAAAATCTGCAAAGAAGTTCAACAGGTATAAATATGAGAAACTTCTTGTGTGACTTTGCTCACAGGTTCGGAAGAAACACATCCCTCTGGGCTGTGAGCAATAAACGACTCCTAATGAATTGGCTCATTAAGGGGTCTTGTATCTCACTCACTATTTATGACACAACAAGACAAAATTTGCGACATAATATCAAAACTCTCATTTAGTTTGCTAAGGGCCTATTCATTCTCCCTAAAAATCATTTACTCTCTTCTAAGAGGCCTACACCCCCCAACTCTTCCTTTCCCTAATAAGATGCTACTTAATCCTGAATTCTAGACCACCTCAAAGGGTTAGTTTCCCTGGATTTCTCCCTGTATACCTGAGGTATACACACTAATAACTTATTTGTTTTTCTCTTGTTAATCTGTGCTTTGTTATAGAGGGGAAATTATTTTTCCTCTCCTATGATATCAACAAGTACAGGATCTTGTTATAATTTCATCCTAGCACTTAGCATAGTGCCTGAAACATTCAATGTGCTCACAAAGGAAATGAATGAATAGAATGACTTCCTCTACAACTTGAGTGTCCATATGCTCCTTTGCAATAGTTTTAGTTATAGCAGACATATAATGCAATAACCATTCCTTTAAAAGTTCTTGCTTATTAAACAGCTCTTGAAATTTACATAACTTGAAGCTACAGGCAATATACTGTCCAACAATTTTGTTTTTTAAAATGTTTTTCTTTTATTTTATTGTTGACAGTATTGCAGATGTCTCTCATTTGCTCCCTTTTTGACCTCCTCCACACAAACCCCATCCCACCCCAGGCCTTCCCCATACTATTATCTGTGTGCATGGGTCATGCTTATCTATTCTTTGGTTAATCTCTTCCTGTCCTCGGCCCCCCTAACCTCTCTCTCCCTTCCCACTGAGGCCTGTTAGTCTGTCTGTGCATCCATACCTGTGGACCTATTTTGTTTGTCCTTTTATTTTGTTCTTTACATTCCACTTATCAGTGAGATCTTATGATATTTGTCTTTTTCAACTGGCTTATTTCACTTAGAATAATAATCTCCAGGTCCGATCCGTGCTCCAACAACTTTCCTGAGTTGCATTTAACACTATCTAATATCCTGGTTGTTTCCAGATGTCCACATGGTGTCATATACAGCAATTAACATGGACTGGAGAGTGTGGGCATGTGTATATTTCTGTTATCCTTATAAATTACAAAGTTCAAAGAGAGCGATCTAACCAGTTGAAAGCAGGGAGAAGAATAGCACAGAAGCTCACAGATACATTTAGAAAACAAGACTTCAAAATGCTTGCTGTCTTTTTTACTTTCATGATAATAAAATAGAAGCATAGTTTGCCTTTTACAACCTCACTAACAGAAAGAATTTCCTTAATGTTTGATACAAATTTAGCTAAGAAGCAGATTATTATTATTATTATTTTAAATCTATAGGTTGCTTTAGTTAAAAGTAACCCAATAAAGCACAGATTCTCAATACTTTTGCAAATGAATAAGCAATGAGTTTCTCTTCAGGTGTGCACTCAAAATCACTGCTATCTTATCTCTTCCCTGGACCAGCTAATGCAGGTTTCAGCACTCTTAGCATTTAAGCTTTAGAAAAAAGACCATGCTGTTTGGAATCCTAAGAATGCTACTTTTGATTGTTCTTTTCAGGAAGATTCACTTAAAAAGCCTATCTATAATGATAATATAATTTTTTACAATCAACCAAGAAAAAACCACCAGAATATATAATGGTTACTGGCAAAAAAAAGTTTCCTTCCACATTTCATTAAAATGCATTAATTAGTATGATAAATGAAACTCTGCGTTCTGCCTGTCTCATTGTGTGTGTGTGTGTGTGTATATGTTATTATCTTCCTCCCTCATTTTCTATCCTTTTTTATCTGAGACATAAAAGGATTTCATAAGAAAACCACTACATAAATTATATGACAATCTATGATTTAAAAATAGAAATGTATGTATAAGAAAGCTCCCAAGAACTTAGATTTTTATAGCAATATTTTATATTACTTTATATGTTTCTATTATGAGAAGTGCATTGGATGCTTAAGTTAATTTATTATTATTATTTTTGGCTTCCTCTTATATTATGCTCTTATAATACATGTAGGGCATCAATATATTTTCTCTGTTATAAGAAGAAATGAAGAAGGGAAGTACAACTGATGGAAAAGAAACCATAGTCATTCTAAAGCTCATTTGTATTTAAATTTTGATATGATCAGGGATTATTATAGAAATTTACTCATTAGAGATACTCACACATAAAGTGGGGCACTAATACTCTCACTTTTTGACTTATGGACTTAACCCTATTTTCCTAACTTGACTTTATTATAATTATTTTAGTATTCAGTCTAACTTCAAAATTGAAATACTTACATTTTGAGACTAGAGGTGATGAGGGAAATGCCAAATTAATTTTGGATAATCCTACAAAATTTATAATCCATATCTCATAGCAAATATAGTGTAATCAAACTAAGTTCTCAAAACTGCCAATGAGTTGGATTTTATATAACCTAACTAAAGAAACTGATGGGATGTTGAATTCTGTCTAGCCTTTCAAGCTCTGTATTTTTCAAAGGATATATACTTTCAGGCTCTTCCAGTCACTCATGGTTCCATTTTTTTCTTAGTCTCTCATTAGTGGCTTGTGCATTTTGTTTTAGATACTAGTAAGGCTGTTGAATATTCATTAAGTCCCTCCTTTGCAAATTAAAGTGTGATTTTTATATTAGAGTTTACCTGCTGTATATTCCTACTTTGGAAAATAACATAAATGAGAATTTTTATCCTTTATAAAACAATTTGAAGATACTTTATGTCATGGAGGCAAATATTTGTAAGTTATCATCATGTTCAATAGGATTTGACAATGATAAATCATATTAAATTTTTGATACATTTCTTTTAAATCATATTTGTATCTTAATTTTTTATGTAAAAGATGTTTTAAACACAACATTAATACTTGTGATAAACAAACACATTTACCTTTTGAGAAGTAAAAAAGGAAACATTGAGGTGAAAAGTAAAAAGATATTATTAATAGGCCAGTGCTACATGGAACATAAAACAAGCAAATGATGAAACAAAAGGAAGAAATTTTATGACAAGTACTTATACCCCAAGTACCATTTTAAAAGGTACATTAAATTTTTCACAGTTCTGTGTAAATCAGATGTCTGTGTTTATACCTTTATGGAAGCTTTCCATTTTATTAAGAGCAAATAAAAACTATCAACAACTTACAGAAAAATTTTGGAATTCTTTGTGAGGGTGAAAAAAAATCTAAAGTCTAAGAAATTGTTATTGTATCATATTAAGTTGAGACACTGAATTATGCTATTGCATTGCCTATCTGAATCCTATTTTGCATTTTATTAAGTGCCATTGTTGTGCTATGGAATTTTTGCCTGCCATAATTTGAGGAAGATACAAAAGATAATTGAGGGTAGTAATTGTGGTTTTGATCTAATTCCAAAATTTTTCTCTTCCATGAGAAAGAGCTCTAGGACTTGGACTATGGGTCAACTCTGTTGTGCCTATCACTGCAGCCCTGACCGACTGGTTGCACATCTTGGCAGGCCTTGTTAAAAAATGGATACAATGCCCAACCAGTTTGGTTCAGTGGATAGAGCGTCGGCCTGGGGACTGAAGGGTCTCAGGTTTGATTCTGGTCAAGGGCATCTTCCTTGGTTGCAGGCACATCCCCAGAAGTGGGTGTGCAGGAGACAGCTGATAGATATTTCTCTCATCAATGTTTCTAACCCTCTCTCCCTCTCCTTTACTCTCTGTAAAAAAGAAATCAAATATATATATATATATATATATATATATATATTTTTTAAAGGAGACAAATTTTTTAAAGGAGGAGGGAAGCTCTCACATTGGAAAATTAACTCTGTGAGTATGCTGTGCTGATATGGAATTGCTGGAAAAAAACCTTTGTCAATTAGAATGGCAATCTATTTCTCAGTCAAGTTCCATTTTATTTTAATTCACCATTAGTCAATCAGAAATAGCCTATTCATGCCATAGAATGGAGATAAAAAATTCAGACCAAAAAAAAAGGGAAGAAAAGTTCATTGTCCTTGATGATGGCCTTGCAACCAACAGAACATGAATATAACCCAGCTTTCTCCTGCCCCCCATTTCCTCTCACGTCTGTTTAACTCTAAAAGAAAAATAGCATCAATATTTCTACAAAGGAGAACACCATCACAGAAATACATGTTTTAATTTAAAAAATGTGTATTTTTTTCTGAATTAGGAGAATTCATTATATAGCTTTAAAGGGTTGGTCTCCAAGGAAACGTGGCTAATGGAATGATACGTATGCTAAAGTGGTTAGCACAGCTCCTGGGCATATATTTAGGACCTAGTAAAAGTTAGCAGTCATAGTTATTGTTGTTGAAACAGAACGCTGGAATGTAATCCTCCTTTCACAGAGGCAGTACTGCCCAGGTGCTCCCTCTGTCCTCAACTTGACCCCAGATCCTAGAATCTTCAGGATACAGAACTCAAGTAACAGAAGTGTGGCCACCAGAGCCCTTTGTGAGGGGAAAGTTCATATGGAAGATCCAGTGCCTAGACAGAAAATATGGACAGATACAGAACTGACCAATCAAACCCTCCTTGATTAGAATTCCTTCGTGCTTTCTCTTACCTCTCTACTCTATAACTTAATTGGCCAAGTTCCAAAAGAACTCCAATCAAAATTTGCTAGGCCAGCTCAACCACATGCCACCTTGCCCTCCTTAACTCTTAAAACTTGTCAAGACCCCAGAAGATTTATCAGTACCTTCTGTGTCCTGTGTGTGCACTCAGCAATTAAAAGCTTCTTTTCTAAAAATCAGCGTCATAGTTTTGTCTCCCACGTGCATCAGCCTTGCTCAGTAACATTCTCATATTTTCATGGTTGCTATAATTACTATTATTTAGTGATCACTATGAATCAGTGGAAGAAAGAAACTATATATTGAAAGACTGCATTAGGATTTTACAATCCAGATCAAATCTTATGTAACATAGTGTGTGCATGACATTTTACTTTTGGAATTTTTATATCCAGTGCCTTTGATAAGGAGATGTACAGATTCATCTATCTGAGGTCCAGGTCCATGCTTTAGCTGTTTCAGTCCTCTTTCCCACATCTCAGTACTAGTTCCCTATTTTGTTTTTCCAGGGTTTTGTCCTCTGTTGTACAGGGAACCTGGGAGATCTCAGAGCAATTTATTGGTGCTTTACTATTAAAACTGAATAAGTGAAGGTAAGTAACTTTTGGTGTTACAGTTTTTAGCTCTAACAAAGGAATTAACTTGATTCAACAACAACAAAAATGTTGGATTAAATTAGAATAAAAATCCAAATGTGAAGCTCTGCCTCCTCTTTTGTTCTGTGTTTGCTCACTTTCTAACCTTTCTCCAAGCAGGTAGGCCAGGATATGGGTGTCCTTTTCTGTAACCCATGGTCCAATAGGAGGACCATAGCCTGCAGAAAGAGAATTTTAATGATGTGAGATTTTAGAAAGAACTTTGAAGAATACTATCTTGATGCAGCCTTTGTTGAAGAGATATCTTTGGGAGATTAAGATAGCCAAATGACTTTCAATATGCAGAAAGGAGAATACTTGTAGGGTAAGATTATGAATAGCAGTGTGAAGCAGAGCTTACTCTGAGCTATTTTTTTCTATATAACTGCCTGAGGAGGATTTTGTTTGGAACTTTAAATCTCTACTACTCTAGCACCTAATGCATTGTCTGGCACATCCTACATCCTCAAGGATTTGAGTTATATGTAGAATTAAGATAAGTCAACTATTGGATTCCATAGAATAACCAGAGGATAAAAATGATTAGGGAAAGTGGGAGAATAATCTAATAAAAGAATTACTAGTGCTCCAGAGAAAGAAAAAAAAAAAAGCCAAGCAGTAGAGAGCAAAGGTTTAGAAGATACAAGATAGATCTAATATTGTTTATACTAAAAACTTTTTGCAAGAAATATTTATAATAATAAAAGTGTAATATACTAATTAGACTAGACATCCTTCCAAATGAAGTTGGGGCTATGAGGAAAGCCTGGGTCCTAGGTGCCAGAGGGAAGCTGGTTCTGGTAGCCAGATGAAGAAAGGCGTACTCTTACACTTATTTCATGCATTATCTTAGTCCTATTTAATAAAAGAGTAATATGCAAATTGACCGTACTTTCCACTACACCCACAAGCTATGCCCACAAGCCACACCCACTAGCCCATCAGGAGCAAATAAACCCCAACCAAGATGGCTGCGGCCAATGAGAGCAGGAGGAAGGCTTGGGTTTCCCCGGCAATGGAGGAAGCCAAGCTTTCCCCCTGCTGTTGCCGGCCTAGGCCTCCACTCAATGCTACAAAGTTTCAATTACCCTATCTAATAAAAGTGTAATATGGGAATTAACCATCACTCCACTACAAAAATGGCAGTGCCCATAGCCACAAGATGGCGGCGCCCAGTCCTCTTAACCCCACTGGAGTTCCCCAGACTGCCCAGCGGTGGCAGCCTGGGGTGTCCAGCTGGGAGACACCAGCGCCCAGCGTGATCCCTGGTCAGCAGCTACAGCCTGGGCTGGGGTCTCAGACCAGCAGGGCTGCGTACCCCTGCCATACCACCTCTGGCCAGTTGTGGAAGCCTGGGCTGGGGTCTCAGACCAGCAGGGCTGCGCACCCCTGCCATACTATCTCTGGCCAGTTGTGGAAGCCTGGGCTGGAGCCATGCACTCAACCTCATGATCACCTGACCAGGGGCAGCAGCTTGAGCTGGGGTCTCATGCTGGCAGGGCCACACACCCCCCGTGGCACGATCCTCGGCTGGGCTGGGGTCTCAGCCTGGCCAGGGTGGGGTGTGCCCCCTCTGACCCAGCACAGTGGTGCGATCTCTGGCCAGGATGAGAAGGCAGCCCAGCTAGGGTCTCATCCTGGCAGGGGCCTGCACCCCGTGGCACAATCCCTGGCCAGGCTGAGATGGAGTCCAGGCTGCGGTCTCAGCCTGGCCTGGGAGGGCACCCTCCTCAGTGTCAATGCCTGCTAGGGATGTCAGCCTGGGCTCGGGTCTCAACCTGGCTGGGGTGTGCAGCTCCGTAGAGCGATCTCTGACCAGGCTGAGATGGCAGCCTGGGTTAAGGTGTCAGCCTGGCCAGGCTGAGGCTGCAGCCCAGGATGGGTCTCAGACTGACTGAGGTGTGATACCTTTCCAGTGGTGGCAGCCTGGGGTCTTAACCACTGAGTCACACCAGCCAGGCAGATATGGAGGAATCTTAGATGTTCTTTTTAATTAAATATATATTTTATTGATTTTTTACAGAGAGGAAGGGAAAGGGATAGAGAGCTAGAAACATCTATGAGAGAGAAACATTGATCAGGTGTCTCCTGCACACTCCCCACTGGGTATGTGCCCCCAACCAAGGTATATGCCCTTGACTGAAATTGAACCTGGGACCCTTGAGTCTGCAGGCTGATGCTCCATCCACTGAGCAAAAACAGTTAGGGCTGTCCAATATTCTAAAGAAAAAATCCTATCTAATAAAGAGGGAATATGCAGGGGAGGGCACTTGGGGGTGACCGAGTTGTCAGAGGAGGGCAGTTGGGGATGATCGGGCTGGCAGGGGCGTAGTTAGGCATCAATCAGGCTGGCAGAAGAATGGTTAGGGGATGATCAGGCTTGCAGGCAGAAGTGGTTAGGGGCAATGAGGCAGGCAGGTGAGCAGTTGGGAGCTAGCAGTCCTAAACTGTGAAAGGGACAGGCAGTTGGACATTCCCTAAGGGGTCCCAGATTGAAAAGGGTGCAGGTTGGGCTGAGGGACCCCCCCAATGCACGAATTTTGTGCACCAGGCCTCTAGTCCTATATAATAAAAACCTAATATGCTAAGTGTCCAATCATCCAGTCAGCCATTCAACCAATCAAAACATAATATGCTAATGATATGCTAAGGCTGCTCAACTGCTTGTTATGGCAAGCAATGACCACCAGGGGAAAGATGCTTTAACTGGTAGGTTAGCTTGCTGCTGGGGTCTGGCTGACTGGGACTGAGTGAGACAGGCCGGACACATTCTGGGACCCTCTGTGGTCCCTCTCCACTGACCAACCTCCCACATCCCTCCCTGGCCCTGATTGTGCACCAGTGAGGTCTCTTGGCCTGGCTTGCACCCTCTTGCCATCTAGGACACCTCAGGGGATGTTGGAGAATCAGTTTCAACCCAATTCCAGAGGCCAGGCCAAGGGACATTCATGAATTCCAGAGGCCAGGCCTACCGGTTCATGAATTTGTGCACTGGGCTTCGAGTCCTATCTAAAAAGAGTAACATGCAAATTGACCATACCTCTGCTACGCTCACAAGCCATGCCCACAAGCCATGCCCACAAACCAAGCAGGAGCAAATGAACCACAACGAAGATGGCTGCGGCCACTGAGAAACCAGACCTGGCTGGGCTGCAAGTGAAGCTTCGGTGCCCCCAGCTGGGGCCATGGAGAAGTAGGGAACAGTGGCATGGGCTGGCTTGGCTGAGGGAGGGAATGGGCTCCCCACCCCCCGGCCTTGGGGCAGGCTTGGGCCGGGGCTGGGGTGAGGTCAGGGATAACCAGAGATCAGCTGTATCACAGGGCGACAGATAGCTGGGGTACCCTGGCCGAGGTGCCTGTCCAAGGCAAAAGCCTCCACCAGAGGCTTTCGGCCTTGGGAAGGGCATGGGTGAGCCATCATTAGGACATCCCCTGAGAGCACCCAGTATGTGAGAGGGGGCAGGTTGGGCTGAGGGACCTCCCACCCCCAGTGCACAAATTTCGTGCACAGGGCCCCTAGTATTACATAATTATCTTAAGCAAATGTGCTATTCAAAAATAATAATTCCAAAAAAATAATTATTTTTCACAAGTAAAAAGTCTTTCTCTTTCATTTTTGCCACCCTAAATACAACCAGCCCAGGTAGATATAAATTTACACTTTAAAAAAAAATAGAGTGTGTCTGCATAATTATGTTGAAAATTCTGATGAAGTTTGAACAGTACCAAGCACTAACCCTTTTTCATACCTTTTTGTAAAATAAACAGGTATTAACACCTTAGGAAAAGATGCCTTTCTTATGAATCTCTGAGGAGTCATTTATTTGAGATCAAGAACCATTTTTTTATTCTTTTGAGCACTGTTGCTGGCAGACATTCATATAATTCTCTGGAGGCTCTTTCCAAGTCCACATTGTAGCTAAGTTGAAGGAATAGGAAGGTAAATTGAACCTTTTTAATGCAAGATTGAAATTTCAATAATCAAATCCCATAAGGAAAAATAATTAATAAATAAAAAATAGAGACTATCTAACAGAATGACTACTAGTTAAAATCACTGCCTTTATTAAATGATTTACTCTGTCTTGTAACTTTTTTTTTTTACTTTTTGTCCCTTAATGGATAGAAGCCACTATGTGCATATTTTAAAAAATGAATACAAACCTATGAGTATGCGTATGAATATTATATATATATATATAAATATATATATATATATATATATATATATATATATATATATTCACAGAGACATATATAAACAAATAAATCACCCTGTCTGTTTCCTCAGACAGAAAAGAGTCTTTGACTAAGAATCTATTGAATTCTGACCAAAGTTATTACCTCATAATGGCTCTTTCCTTAACTCAAGTAATGTAAGTCAAGGAGTTATAAGGTTCAGGCAGCAGCTCCCTCTCCGGCCCACACTGTGCAAGAAGCCAGTGGCATGTAGGGTACAGGCTAATAAACTGTGGGTCGTACCCTGCAGAGGGCACTTTCCTTGATAGTATTATGTATAACACACCAATGGTTTAAACTGTACTACATCTTTTTTTAATGACCAATAAAATCTTGCAACAAAATTAAATTATCATAATTAGTAGCTATGGAGCTGGAGTTGCCAATATATTTCCAAAAACGACCATTGAAAGCAATGACACTCTTTTCTTAAAATGCTGTTAACAAGACTGCTTAACTTCCATTTTTGGCAGAACTACTCTCTCCGCTGGTTTAGATTAGATTTAACTGTAACAATTGATGGGTTCTTGGAGCACATGTTTACAGAGTTCTAGATAACGTATTAGGAGTGTGGCACATTCTAGGTTCTGGAAAAATGAGAAAGTCTAAGAAAAAAAGGGCAACAGCCAGCCATGTCATCCTGTTCAAGCATGCGCATGTTTTATTTAAGTATTCTCCAAAGGTCTACTTTTCCAGCATAATGCAGACAGTAGGCTACCCTTTAAAATAAAGACATATGAGTTTCAAACCAAATTGCCAAAAACAATGACCTTGGTTACTCCATATGGCACACAGAAATAATTACATTTCACTTACAATACAGATGCACTTAACACAGTCATCAAGAGTCATTCACCACCAACACAGTATATTTTTAAAATCACCTAAAACACCAAAAAGTTTCTTTTTCTTTTCCAAAAGTCTAAACAAAGTAGTAGTTTGGGATAAATGATAAGTTGAAAAGGAGGCAGAATTGTCAACTGAAATACTAATCTAACTGAACTGCATTTTTTAAATGTAATATTCAGAACATGAAAATAGAACTTCTCATTGGGAATCAAAAGACCTAGGTATTCTCGATGGTGGTTTCTTTAGTCTACTTTTTAAAAAGATTTTCAACAAATGTCATCAAAGAAGTTTCACTATATATTTGCTCTAGAAGCAAAAAGTGGCATGAGGCAGGTGTTAATATAATCATTAGTATTCACACTCCAGGAAGGTTAGTAACTTTTTAAAAGACATACTATAAATAAAGGCAATTCTTCCCGAGAGAGAGAAGAGTTTGTCTTCCTTTCGCTCAGCAAATGCTTATTAAAATCTACCATGTGCACAGCACTGTTCTAGAAGCAATTCTAGAAATGGGAAGCAAGAAAGTCTGGCTTCACTTGAAAAGAGTTAGATTAATTCCTTTTTATGATAAATTATGATAAGCATTTAAAAATCTCTACAGTAGAGGGATAATTATTAATTCTTTCCATGTATGGAAGCTAAACTTTATTCCTTACGCTGGTGGTTTGAAATAAACAAAACATTTCATTTGACATAAAACATTTTACACTGTCACGTGCAGACATGTCTGCTGATATATTTTAAAGGTGAAAAAGTATTGAGACTTTTTACTGAAATGTACATAGAGGTCAACTTTGCATCATCAAACTCCTGTCCTCCTGATTTAGTGGAGAAAATGACTCCTTGCCATATACAGGAACCTTTCTGAGATAAACTTGGGTTGCCTTTCAATGGCATAGAAAGCATGCTTTCATCAAAAATTGTTACAACAAAGCACTTCAGTTTATCTCTGCATTTCAATTCACATGAGTTATTCTCAAAATTTATTCCAGTTCTAAAGCAAAATAAATAATACATCAAGTGAGATTCTAGGACCATTGATTCTGTGATAATAGTCCCAGCCAGCTCTTTGTATGAAACATACAGTAATATATCCAATAATTGGGCTTTTCCATGACAGTAAAGAGGTTAGAAATAATTCATGGATGTGAACTCCTTTTTCCAAATTTTTGATGAGAGGATTGTTGATGATAATTGACTTACAAGATGATTTGTTGGGGAATACAAAAGTAGGAAAGTCTATTGAACTACGAAACGTTAGTCCAGTTGATGACAATAAATCCAAAAGAAAGGTTAGCACAGGAACAAGGAATGCTCTGTCATGGGGACATAGCAGATCAAAGAATATTACTGAGAAACATGTATGACAGTTGAGGTTGGCATTAGAAAGTTATCTAAAACCTGGCCACGCTAGACATTTTTCTATGAATGTGGCTCTTACAGAATTTATAAAAACCTGGGAAGTCTCACAACAAAAATCCCGATTCCTGATACAACAGGTGTATATTGAATTATTGCAGTTGTAACAGTATCCAGGTGCAAGGTAAAAAGATAATACTGCACTATCTGCACACTTTAGAGTTATTATGAGCATCCCCATGAGAAATGCTGCAGTTCCAACAGGAGTTTATTTGCACAGCCCACCATGGGACGTGAACATCCAGCTTGTAGTAAGTGCACAGAAATTCCTCCTCTCTACATTTATAGTTTAACATGCCTATTCTGAAGACAACATAAGGAAACTGAGATAACTACTTCAAAGAATTCTAGCATGCATTATGATGGTTTACTTCAGTTGATACGAATGTGTCGCGTGAATTTTTCAATATGCAATAATCATCATAGCCAATGTTCATGGTTTTAACAGGAAAAATTTTATCAAAATGTTTTCCATATTTTTTTTGGTTTGTTTTGCATTCAACTGGAACATTAGTTTCAAAGATTTATTTTATTATAAAAGAGTTCTGGTCATAAGAAGCATCAATAGGCGGCATTTCATTGTGCTCATTCACAAAGCCAAAGGGCCACAGACTATTCCTCTATACAACAGATCAAACTCTAAAGAAATGCCATTTGGTGGTTTTATTTTCATCCTCTAGTTTGGAAGCCTTGTTTTTATGTCACTACCAACCTTCTAGTTTTGCTGTTTCCAGCTGCAAAATGTTTATCTTGTCTTCTTTCTTCCACATTGGAATTTTCTCCACAGCCAGGGCTCAAATTCCCCTAGACCTGATTCCAACTGTCTACAAAGCAGACACTCGGACAATGTTTCCTCCTGAGTACTCGGGAGACTCTGGCCTGTCATCTCCTTCGGGAGTGGTTACTGGAGGTGTTGGGATGCTTATTATTGCTGTAGTCACATAAGGTTGTTCACAGTTTAGTTTAACACATTCTTCCATTTTGGCATTTAGACTGGATCGGCTGATGAGGGAAGAAAATAGATTTAAGAAGGTAAGTTGTTTACTTAAAAAAGTTTTTGCCTACAATAGAGGTTTACATGATGTCAGGTTTATAAGTGACTTTTTAAATGTCTAAGAATAATTGCCATAATTTTAAAAAAGGAAGTGCCCAAACCTTAACATACAAGGTAGGCAAAAGTAGATCTACAGTTTTTTCCCATGGAAAATAATACAATAATTTATATATATAAAGCCTAAGCAACCATTAGGACTGGTGGAACGAATGGTCAACCAATCTCTATGATGGGCACTGACCACCAGTGGGCAGATACTCCCTGGTAGTCAGTGCCTCCCACAGCCAACCTCCCAAGGTCCTTCCCCCTGGCCCACTGGCCCCAAAGCCCTTTTGGGACTTGGCAAGAAGGACCCCACCTGTGCACGAATTCATGCACTGGGACTCTAGTTAGCAAATAATAATGAAACTCTGTGTTTCACATACAACTACAAACATATGTTTACTCCACTCTGTATGTTAAAGTGAACATTAGTTAGGTCCCTAATCATAAATGACTGTTTGAAAACCAATTAAATTTGATTCCATCAGTGTTCTTCAAACAAGACGTTATATAAAAATGTAAGAAACAGGATCAGGTAGGTTTTTGAAACACTGACTTGTGCAAAATAAAATAGTTTTCTTTAAGATGGAATCTCTGAGAGGTTTGAGATACCATTATGAAAGAGATATATCCTGTAGATAAGTCCCAATTATTTGACCACAGCATCATTTCATTTTGTCCCTATAGGGTACCCTTAAAGTTTTCAACTTAGTAACACTCAAATGTTACAAACCCCAAAAAGTTAGACATTACTAATACTTAAAGGCTTTTCCAAGTGGTATTCTTGCATGAATTTAATACTCTAAATGGGGGGAGGGAGGGGGAAAGGAGAAAGGAGTTCATACATGGGAACTTCAAACTATTTTATTTTTATGGAAAACTTAATTTAAATGTTTATGGCCTAAAAATTTATTTCTAAACACTTCTCCATTTTCTAAGTTGGAGTGGTAGAATATCTTTGAGACAGATCTCTTTCATTGCTCCAACATTTAATATTCTGGTTCCAGATATATCTGATTGATGTAAATCAACATAACCCGAATTCAGAATCTCATCCAGGTTTTCCACAAAAATTACTGGATACCAACAAAGAAATGGCACTGAATGAATGGTTCTCACTCTAAAAAGAAAAGCTACTTCATTTGAAGAACAAAGTAAAATTATTTGGACCAAATTGATTTTTTTAATGACTTGTAAAAACAAGCAAATAAAAAGAAACAAAGGGAAAACACCAATAGAAAATTTTCACTTCAATTGTCCATAAACTCACTAGATATAACCATTTTAGCATTTTACTTATCTTTCTTTGAATTGGATTTATTTTTGCGTTTATTGCGACCAAAATACTTTTTTTGATCTAAATTATATACTGATTCAAAAGATTTATATAGATATAGTTTCAGTTTTTACTGTCACAGTGACTGTTGATTTATTTACAGGTGCTGTTGAATACTTTTTAATCATATCAATGTCAGTTTCACTGGTCCATTTCAGCAGTGTTAACTATCATTTCAAGTGATTTGTTTTTACCTATGAGGCTCATGGGAACAGAAGTGTCTGTTCAAATAGGAAACAGCTGTGGAATGGAAGAGGTAGAAATACATTTGTGGTTGCCTGCCTGCCTTATGTTTTCTCTGCTCTTTTAGTATTGCTACAACTACTCTGTGACTGAAGGAATATTGCAGGAGATCCATTTTCCTGCTTGTTACAATCTAAGTCTTGTCGCATTTTAAACCCTAGGAGCTAGGATTTAGATGCCACACATGTAGCAACACAACTTCAGTTGGAGATATGCTCGGGGACCAGCACAGGGATGTGTCCACACATATTAATCTACCTGTTAGATAGCGGGTTTCTCTCCACGCATCTGATCTGAATGGTACTGAGTTCTTGCACACTGCCTTGATGGCTTCCTGATACGTTGGCACTTGGGATGCGGAAAGTTTTTTTTTGTCGTCGGGAACAGCAAGTGCCAGTGACTCCTTGTTGTGAGGAGAGAGAGGGACTATGATTTGAAGGACGATGAACAGTTGAAACCTCCATGCAACTTTCTTCAAACACTTGTTCATCCACAAACTCGTGATTCTGTTCCAGATGTGGGAGAAAATGTGAAGAGAAACACACTTTAACTCTTAAAAAGCAAAGGAATAGCTTCATTTTTAAAACTAAAGCAATGTCCACACACATGTAGACTATGCAATGGACAGCTAGTACCATTTTTTTAAAATAAAGATTAGAATATTAAAGCTACTTAATAATGGCATTGGTGGGAAAATGACAGCTCTCTAGTTACACCTTGAGATTGGCACATGAAGCCGGATGTGGTATCTATTTGTAGGCTAACTTTATCTTAAAATATCATTTATTTATTTAAACTGGAGATTATAAACTAAAGAAAAAAACTTGAAAGTGAATATAGATAGCACCCACAAAAATGTGTAAATTCACATTGTTTTATTTTAAACAATTGAAATTATAAAAAGGAGACTATTTTAATCCAAGTTAGATGGCCTGTTATATAAAAGCAAATATTTTCACATGGAATTGAAAACATTTTAAATTAGAAAATAAGGTACCTGGGACACTTCCCATTTCTTTAGATGTTCCTATAAAATTCTTGGTGGAGAGAAATATATGGCTTATTAGTCAAAAAATACAATATATTTATCTGCAAAATGTGTCACTTTATGTCTGACTCAGAAGGGGTTAGAACTGAACTTTCCAGGGCTCCTTTCTTAGCTTTGTGCTACATCGTTAGGTGTGTTCAGAATCTCTACCTGTGTTTAGGGTTCTAGCCAAGAAGCAAATAGTGATGGAAATAATTTCATATTCTCCATCTTAGAGAAACACAGTGTAAAATTTGCTTTAAAGATTTTTAAAGCAAAGCATTGTCTCCTAAAATGCTTATGGAAGACTTTTACCTCAGTCCTATAAAGAAAATATTTTTGGTCTAAGCTACTAAAAAATGACTTCAATTACTATTTTTTTCTTTGAGTTTGTGGGAATAGTCTTATAATGAGAGACTTTGCACATGCAGAATTCCACTTAACTATCTCTCAGCCTAACCATTAGCAAAACAATTGAAGCAATTCACTGGCTAATAGGAAATAGATTGTTTTAGTTACTCATTTTGTCATTTCTTTGCTGAGACAAGCATTTTGAAGTAAATGAAATTTAACATTCTACAGTTGAAAGTCAGGGGAAAATATGTTTAGAGAAGATAGAATTTTATGTTAACTATTTAATTACTAGAAAAAATATAGTTCAATAAGGATTCAAACTGTTTTCTTCTCTGGCAATGCACATCTCACACACTTAATGTAAGTTATGAGGTTCTAATTTGTCTCCTCAGTGACTGGAAGTAAAGAAGTCATTCTGCCACTGGTTTCCATAAGTTTTTATAGGCAGCTCCATTTAAATTATATCGATTGGTATTAAATAATTTTTATTTAAAAAGCCCTAAATGGTAAAACAGTAAAAAAATTAAAATGAAAGGGAAGGAAAAGATAGTCATAAATACATTCTTTTATTAATGTTACTATTTAAATGTCAAAGGTTTATATTAGGAAGTTATAGAACTGCCCATATTTTTATTTAAAATGAAGCTACAATTCTATAATTTCTCTGTTTAAAGCCTCAAATAATTTTCTATTTGAGATGATAAAAATTTTGCACGTGCCTTGAAAACCTAGCATGAGCTAGTCACTGCCTTTCTGTCTCCTTGCTCTCTCCTTCCTACCACTCTCAAAATCCTCCTAGAGCAAGTTCTAGCCTTCCTCGGGTTACATCACCTTTTTGTCCCTTTACTTCTTTGCCTAACTAACTCTCAGTCATCTTTTGGGTCTGAACTCAGGTTCCTCCAGAAAGCCTTGCCTGCTGCTGTAGCCTCTGGTTCTATCCTTTTTGACCCCTACATTGTGGCCCATTGTTGCTTTGCTGCTCACTGCCCTTCCCTAGAAATAGGCATGGTTTGTCCCACACATAGAGACTGATGGGGTAGAGACCACACCTGACTTCCCAGCATATCTAGGTCTTGGCTCACTGTCTGGCACATGGTAGGCAAGTAATACATATTTGTTGAATGACTATATAAGTGAACGAAAGTAAATGAATAAATGTATGGGCAATATATTGGAATTGAGAACACAAATATGCATCTCTAATGAGTAAGAAGACTTGATCCAAATATGGTGAAAGTTTCATTCTGCTCTGTGGTCACACACTGTGATGTCTTTTGACAAGCCAGCTAGGGAAAGGATGACTTTGCTAAAGAGGGGTCCAGCTGGGAGCCTATAAATGGAGAAATGCACACTCAATCCTCAGCCAAAGGGTCATGACACTGCTTAAACACTTTTTTTTTCTTATGAGAACAAATATCTGTGTTCATTATACCTGTGAATTACAGAGATGCTTACTAGTATATTGCCCTGGCCAGTTTGGCTTAGTGGATAGAGTCTTGGCCTGTGGACTGAAGGATTCCAAGTTTGATTCCAGTGAAGGGCACATGTCCGGGTTGCAGGCTAGATCCCTAATGGGGGCATAGGCAGCTGATCAATGGTTCTCTCTCATCATTGATTTTTCTATCTCTCTCTCCCTCTCCCTTCTTTTCTGCAATCAATAAAAATATATTTAAAAAAGAAGAAATGCTTATATTTATTCATTCTCTATTTTGTATTTTTGCTATTAATATTCCCTTCATCCAGATGTCAGAAACACCTGAACTTCATCAGTTTTTTTCTATTTAATTAGCATTTTCAAAATCAGGGTAAATTACATTTAAAAATATGTTTTTATTGATTTCAGAGAGAGGAAGGGAGAGGGATAAAGAGGTAGAAACATGGATTAGAGAGAAACATTATTGATTGGCTATCTTCTGCAGGACCCTTACTGGGAGTTGAACTCAAAACCTGGCCTTGTACCCTGACCAGGAATCGAACTGGTGACGTCCTGGTGCATGGGACAATGTTCAACCACTGAGCAAAACTGGCCAGACAGGGTAAATGATATTTTATAGGACTTGCAGTTGGCTATTGGAAAACAACTTTCCATCCTCATTAAACTAGTATTTTAGACTAGAGTGAGGATAGCCGCTAAGGATAACAATATTTTAATACGTCTCTCAAACACTTTGCAAATGGAACTGTCACAACAGTCTTTCAAAGTAATTTTGTGTTTTGTTTTCTTTCGTTTTTGTCCTTTATTCTATTTTCCAGTGATGCAGGCACGGAAATCCTTTCGAGGAGGACTGAATATTCACAAAAGCAAATGGACGTATTATTAGGACCAGGGCAGGCAGTGATGCTGGTTCCTTACCGTGGTCTTTTCCAAGCAGTGAAGCAGGTGGTGGTGTTGGCTTTCAAAGCTGGAGCCGGATTTGCTGACAAAGGCCTGCTCATCCTCAGAGGACTGTGAACACAGAGAAGACAGAGTCTTTTCTATCTTATTTGCAAACAATGAGAATCTCAACTGCATAATCTTGAGATTAAATGTCAGCATTTTATTATTATTTATCTTAGATAGAAAGGCACAGCCTAGCAGTTGCTTTTAAGTCTGAGAATCATTATATATTTACATTTCTTTTTCAAATTAGCAGCCTGGTTTTTTAGACTTGCCTCCCTGAACAGAAACTTTAAATCTCTTCTACTCTTTCACCTAACACTTTGAAAACCTGAGAGCCATTATTTTGGGGTAGTAAAATTTAATCTAATACTTAGATAATCCTGGAAATGGCATTATGCTCACTTAAATAAAAGCTATTTTTAAAGTAACGATTATTGGAATATTAAATATGAGAAGAAAGTTTTGAGCTAAAAGTGGTTTCTCAAATTGTATTTCATACTTTGTGATATTTATAACACTAGATGGTGTTCCTCTCCATTAAAAAAATAAAAGGAGACATCATGCCACCCCCTACTCCCACTCATATGAACTTTATGGAACATAAGTAATTTTTAAATAAAAAAAAAAATTAGGTATTTGAGTCACTGAGCATTTTTTACATTTTCCCACGTGAAAGGGGTTTTAAACCCAGCTCCGAAGTGGTGGGGGTTATCCCCAACACCATCAAGCAGTGAAATGGTCTGTACACTAGTGGTATCCTACAATTCAGCTCAATTTGGACACTGTCTACCTGGAAACAGCATCATATTACACAGGTTGAGGGCTCAGTCTTGCAAGACTGTCCTTCACGCTCCTCTCCCCACCTTAGATTCCAATTGTAAACTTAAATTGTCACCTGGGCTTCTGACCATCTGGCTATAGGTTAGAGGTTCTGGTGACCTCTCCTTGAACTTTAGATGCCAATTGCAAGTGGGACAGTTTACCTGTGCTTCTGACCAACTGAATATAAATCAGAGATTCCCACAATCTGCTCCTTGAGTTTGATTAGTTTGCCAGAGTGGCTCACAAAACTCAACGAAACATTTTACTTACTAGTTTAATGGTTTGTTATAAAAGCAAATAATGTGACTCAGGGACAGGCAAGTGGAAGAGATACATAAAGCAAGGTATGTGAAAAGGGTGAGGGCATCTGGGTTCTCTGTGCCACTCTCTCAGATTTCGAGCATAAATAGCTATAAATTAATAAAAGAAGGGAGCAAAGGGAATCAAACATTAAGAAGCCTAATTGACTAGGAAGCTGAATCAGACATCATGCCTAATAAATCAGGTAGCTGAATTGGACAATAAGTCTAATGAAGTTTGGAAGTGAAGTCTAATGAAGTCTGGAAGTGACAGCTTCAGGCACACCAAATGATCATGGCATTACGCCACTAATGGGATTAACACCTGTCCCTTTCCTGTGTTGGGTGGAAGGACTAGCTTTTCGCATCTCCTCGGGGTACAACCAGCCCACTTGTCCAGACTAAGGGGTGGGGGAAGTAATTGGACAACAAAGGGGAAATTCCTCTGCTGGGCACATGCTCAGTAGAAGCCAACATGGTGCAGGGAGAGATCATTCCACTATGAGGCATGCACAATAAAAACTAAGATGGTGGCCATCAGGGGCAGAGCCTTACCTCCAATTGGACAAAGGACACAGAACCCCAGAAGATTTAAGAAATGGATTGGTTAGGAGGAGGACCCAGCACAAGCTGGCAAAGAATTGGGAAATTGATTGGTTATTTTGAAAGAGTGCTTGGCCCTTCCCAAGCCTGAAATAATATAATCCAAGCTTCAAAAAGTCAAGCTTCCTCTCAACTCCTGCCTCATAACACACATTTGTGGGTTCATGTGCTCTCATTTTCTCTCTTCATAGTAGCCATGTGGGCTAGCAGCTGCCCAAGGCCCATTAGCCAGGCAAGCTCCACATGAGGGCTCCAAGCTGGGGCTCCAACTGCAAACCTGGATACAGTCCTGCAGCACCAGCTGCAGCACAACAGGATATAGAGGCTACAAGCTGGACAGAGACAAAGGCTAAGCTAGAGTAAGCTCTGACATAGACTGAACCAATGGTGCAGACTTTTTGGATGTTGGCCTTTCTTCTGGGCTTGATGAAAATAAGGCTGGGCTTTTTCCACAGTGGGATGAACAAAAAGGAGACACAGGGAACCTCGGGCAGCTCTCTAGTTCTATTCCAATAAATCTTACCACTACATCTCAGCCTCCCATATGTGGGTCCTTAAAAATGCCTTTCTTGCAACTCCATGAAAGGACCCAACTTCTACTGGCAATGAAATCTCCACCTGTTACCTAACCAGGAAGCTCTCCAAACTCCTTTCTTTTGAGTTTTTATGGAGACTTCATTACTTAGATATGAATGAGTAAATAAATCATTAGTCTTTGGTGACTGAACTCAATCTCCAACCCTTCTCCATTCCCAGGAGATTGGGGGTGGCTCTGAAAGTTTTAACCCTCCAATCACTTGGTTCCCCTGGTACCTAGCCACCAACCTTAGGTGAGGTCCTGAAGTCACTTCATTATCATAACAAAAGACATCTTTTTAACTCTCCTCTCTTAGGAATTCCAGAAATTTAGGAGCTCAGTGCCAGAAGCAAGAAGATCAAATATATATTTGTTATTAAAAATCACAACATCGTACGTGGTTACATTCGAGTGTGTAAAAGTCCTGCCCAATCACAAATAAAAATCATGATTTACAGGCAATATTTCATAGCCCAGTTTATAATCGGCTACCATCAATAAGACTGTAGAGAAAGATGTCATTAAAAAATGACACTTCTGTTGTTTATGTAGCCATTTTCATAATTACCCACAATAAAATTATATGCTTATGTAAAAATAAATCAATATTACTTCAACAACTTGAGCATTAAAAAAAAGTGAGTTGCTTGACAGTACCTGCAGCTGATTACTGAGCAAACCATTCCGTTTACTTTGCATGTAAGCATTTGCACTTCCGCTTTTGGCTGCCCGTATCCTGGCAAGTCTGGCTTTCTATAAGAGAAGAAAAATGAATGTCCTGTTAATACTCAATGAATTGTTTTCTTAAGACAGTGCATATATTCTTGTATAATTTCAATGTCAACATACATATGTTAAAAACATGCCAGCTTTTTGTAATTACTGACAATTAAATTTTTATCAGATTGAGGCAGGTTAAGAAACTAGGAACTTTCCCTGGAAAATGGAATGAGGAAACTGAGACAAATGGCTGAACAAACACACAAATGGCTGAACAAACTGACAGAATGGCTCAGCAATAAATCATAGGACCCTATCTCCCTAACTGAAGATGCCTAAGAGCAGATGGTTTAAATCACTACAGTCAGGGAAGTAGATAACAAAACCAATTAGAGCCAGACTTATGCAAGATAAAGGCAAAACTAACTAGGAAACGACCCCAGACACCATTATACATTCATTTTCATACATCGGCACATTAAACAACACACCCAGAAATCCAATGAATATTTTGTTGAGATCCCCCGCCCTGGAACCTCTTCTAAAATTCGGGGTGATAGAAAATAGATAAAACATTCAGGACAAAGGATGCTTCTTTGAGTGCATCCATGCCCCCTGTCCTCAGGTGTGTATTTGTTTCTTCTATCCTAAGCTCTAATGGTACCAACAAGACCTGCACCCAGGGAAGCAATGAGCAGTGGCAGCTCATCCTGGTCTTACCCTCCAATCCTATCTCCAGGGGTCCTTCCTTTGCCTCACTGTCCCAAATGTCAATTAATTTACTGTCACTTTCACCTGGACTTGCGTCTTGAAATTTTTCTCAAATGAGTCAGAGCCTGTAGGTTGCTTGACCTGCGCAAGGTCCAGGGCCAGCACCCAGGGTGGAAGCCGTCTGGGAACAATATGAGTGTTTTATTTTAGTTAACATATCAGCAAGATCAATTAACTACTTTGGAGCTGGGTTATGCATTTCGAAGATTGTAATTAAATCTTTACAGTAAGATCAAGTTATTTCATTATTGTTTCTGTCAATAGTGTTAATAGAAAAAATTGCTGGCTGTATTACTTATATTTTCACTCTCGCACTTCATTTATCCCAATCTGAGTAACTTAATGAAATAAAGACCCAGCAAACCAGCTGCCAACTCTTTTTTATTTAAATTAATGTCCTTTAAAAATTAATAATTAAGCTTTAGAAACCAATTGCCTTTTTTTTTCTTTCTTCTTCCCTCCATCCCTTAAAAACAAAACAAAACAAAATTTAGTTAACATCTGTACCTTCAAATATAAACTTTTTTTTTCTATCAGTTTGCTAAATTGGCCAGTGTAGAACCCATGCTGAACAATAGGGGCTTCCAAGAAAAATCCCTAAATTTTTCCACTAAATTTTTTGTGTCACAGGTCCACACAAAAACATGCTCATCTAATTTCTGGTTCACCTTTAAATTTGTTGAGATAAACATAGTGCTCCTTGCTGGAGAAACTAACATTATTATTTTTTAATTTTAAAAGCATTTATGTATAGAGAATATTCTTCAATTTAGAGGGTTTGGATGGTCAGTTGAATTGTTCATATTGACAGAGAGACCACCAAAGTGATATTATTGAGCAAACTGTGTAGCAAGATTCCAAGTATTCCATTCTTCTTTAGAACTGCTGTTGTGTATCTGCTCCAACTGTCATGGAATGAGTCTGATTTTCACTTCCTGGAGAGCAATTTTCTGGTGACCACTCTACTTAGATGACCTGTATCTAGCACGGATGTATAAGGAAGCAACTGGGATATCTTGGCTAAAAACCTTTTTGTAAAATTATCCTATAAAGATTCCCTTTTTTCTCCTTTCTACACAACCCTCCCCTACCACAATATCACTTTTGGTTTCTAGCCCTTTAATATTTTTAAATAATAATTAAAAATTATCTAGATTTTAGAAATGAAAAATTAATATGTACATGTGATAAAACTTTAATACTACAAACATGCAGGAAAATCAAGTAAGTCTCTCTGGACCCTCAAACTACCTTACTCCTATGCTTCAGAGTCTATCACTAACAATATTTCTAGAGCATCTTGCCAGAGGTTTTCTAGGTATATGAAAACAAGTATATGTACATGCACGTGTGTATACACGTATATTTTACTCAGTTGGGAGAACACATTTCACACTTTTACACGCAGCTCTTTTCATTTAACACAGCTTGGAATTCCTTCCATAGCTACATGTGTAGATCCACCTCATTTGCTTATGGTTGTATCATATAACACTGTATGAATGAAGCATCCTTTATTTGAGCTTATCTGCACGACAAATTTCTAGAGGCAGAAGTACTCCTGGACCAAAATGTGTGTGTGTGTGTGTGTGTGTGTGTGTGTGTGTGTGTGTGTGTTTTACTAAACTTCTTCCCAAGTTGTAGTATCAAGATGGTCCTTCACCACAGCATTTAAAAGTATTGCTGAAATGTGTGAAGCTCTTGAAATGGCATTAAGATAACATCTAGCTTCAACTTGACTCCTTTTCTCTTCCTCCATGAATTTCTTCTTGTGTGCCAATTCCAGGTTAAAACAAAACTTTGTAGAAAGATCACACTTCTAAGTGATGGGGAAAAAGACAATTTTTTTTTCTTTGCTGATGGTATAATATTTACATCCCTTAGAATACTGAGACAATACTACAAGATGAAGTTGGAAGCAAGAAATGTTTAACTTCAAGGCCATGCTGCTCACCCAGGACTACAGGCCAAACTCAAACAATGGCAAGTGTCAAGCACACCTGGAAATGACTTACTAGTAGAATTGATGGTAGAAATTCAGAAATAAGTAAGTTAAATAGACATCTCATTTTCAGAAAGGGGTTATTGTTGGAATTTCAGTCCCTAAGTCTCATTGGAATCAGTCAATGTCTTTTTTTGTTTCTCTTCCTCACTCTCCCCCTTCCTTCCTCACCCCCTCCCCATTCCCATCCTCCCCTTCCTCCCTTCCTGTGAGAATAAGCAAGTCATCATTTTTTGTCAAACAACAGTTTAGACAGCTGCCATTTTGGATTGCGTGACTTGGCAGCCACCATGTTGGCCATATGGCTTGCAGCTCCCCTGGGGGCTGCCACCTTGAAACAGCAAAGGCAAACCCCTCCCTTTGAGTTAGTCAATCTCCAAAGACTGTGCGCCTGAGCTCCAATCAAGAGCAAAGGACAGATCATGTGCAAAAGGGACTATAAATCTGAGCAGAACCCCTGCTCAATGTACATGCGCTTCCAGACCATGTGTGCGCACCCTTCTATGTAGTCGTAAAGTTGTTTGCCTTGCTGCCTGGCTCCCGAATATGTTTTGGATTTTACCAGGATCCCTGACTTGGGGGCTCACCTTATTTCTAACACTTCCTTCCGGCCTTCACTTCTTCCTTTCCTTGTTTCTTCCTTTCTTTGTTTCTTCCTTTCTTTATTGTTTCCTTCTCCTCTCTAGCTCTCTCTTTCTGCAACTACTGATCGTAACTAATTTTATATCATAGTTACTCTATCATAGTTACTAGTCTTGCCTCTGCCATTTCATCCGCATTTAGCAGCAGTATTAGGGCACATCATATCTTTCATAAAGGTGACATAGAAATTGACCAAAAATAGTGTCCAGCAAAGAAAAACAAAACATCTTTCTGATGGAAAGCATATATTTGGTGGTAACCACTACCACAGAAGTAATTCTAAAGCTTAGGAAAAAAGAAGCAGTTATGTTAGAGACCGAATAACCATTTTGCTAAGTCATGTGTTGTGTTAGAAAAAACACACACTTCTCATCTCAATTTCAATGACCAATTATCTTTCATTTTGAGTTAATTGGCTTAATTGTTCTTGTAGAGCACCACACCAAATGTCTCTTGAATGCTAGCCCCTTGCTGACCTGTGATTATATCTTTGTTTCCAGTAGGTAATTGAGAGAAATTCCTTTGCAAAGATATTTTAGAATATCACTTTACTTCTGTTCCACTCATTATGACAATCTTGGCAACTGTGGCTGAGTAATTGGGAGGTTAAAAGAGCACCGTTCACTAGTAAGAGGAAATGTACTCCTCCCAGCCTGCTACCCACAGCCCTGTAAGAAATACGATTTCTTTGCATGGTCAAGTACTAGCAAATATTATGGAAGTTAGAGCAAGATTTCAGTAAATATTAAGCCTATATGAAAAATAGAAGGCTTCCAAATTTTAATTAAAAATAAGGCTCATATTGTCAGTATAAAAAATAGCTTTGTAGTTATTTTCAAATTCCTAATCTGCCTTGAGAAATATTGATGGTGCTGGAAAAAAATTATCTCATAAGCACATTTTTCCTATGCATTCCAATTTTTCATAAATTTATTTTTTTCTTAATTCTTTAAATTTGGGGGTTTCTCAAAACTAATTCCATAAAACTAGTACATGTGATAGGTGAAACTGAGTGAAGCAAAATGGTTCTGTGGTCATGAGAGTTTGGGAGTCCTAGCCAGTTTTGCTCAATGTATGGAGCATTGGCCTGCAGACTGAAGGGTCCTAGGTTTGATTCCGGTTAAGTGCACATGCCTAGGTTTCAGACTTGATCCCCAGAAGGGAGTGTTCAGGAAGCAGACAATCAATAATTCTCTGTCATCACTGATGTTTCTATCTCTCTCTCCCTCCCCCTTCTTATTTGAAATAAATTAATGTAAGTATATAAATAAAGTTTGGGAAATGCTGAGAGGGTAAGTAAGTTTCTTTGAAGTTGGATTTCTCGCAAAAGATCACATTGTGGATGTTCACTGTGAAGTAGAGAGTGGGATATAGTATGAAATTTTTCTCAAACTAATTTGACATGGAATCCTTCATTGTGGAGCATTCAGTGGCTAGTGTGCAGGGGTTTTTGGAAAGTTTGCTGTTTTTCAATTGTACCAAGTTACATTATGTGGACCATGCATTTTCTGGAGCAGTGGCTAGAATGCCAGTCAGAGAAAGATGTACAAGCCCCAGACCCTTGAGACAGTGACTTTCTTAAATGGGTTCTATCTCTTAAATGAGGTATGATATACATTGAGAGACATTATATTAGACCATCTTCTTACCAAATCACAAAGTGTTTTCATTTGTGAGGTAGAGAAGGCTTTATCCCTTGTAATCTGAGGCACTTCCTACTTCTCAAATAGAAACCACATACTTCCTGTACCTTTTATCAGGGAAATTTTACTTATACTTTAGCTTTCATTTAAAGTTTAGTGAAATGCCTCATATGGAGATAACATATTAAGGTTTAGTAACATGCTTTATGTGGAGATAGCATATTAAGCTTTATGAGCTTTTAAAAATTTAATTTAAGGAGTTTACTGAAATCTTCCAATTTGTTAAGAAAAATCACTCCCCTAGAAATGAGACAAGTTAGTGCCAAATAATAATAAAAGAAAGAGGAAGTAAGTCAGTGGGAGAAAGTGCAGGTTCCCAACTCTAAAGCTTGTTAATATTGGAGATGGCAAGGCTGGGCTGGGATTTGGGTCATAGAAGGGACTCAGAAAGGCTCAGAGGAAAGGTCAATAGAATGGAAGAGCAAGAAAAAAACTGGATGTAGGAAGAGGGTAGAACGGAAACAGGATATAGGGAGTTATCAGAGACAAAATTGTGCTTCCCAATATGATTTTTAATTGGTCCTAGTAATGTCCACCCTTACTATAGAAATGGAGGACGTGTCAAGGTGAACAAGGCCTCACTGTTCATTCTTTCAGTCATTACACAAATATTAAGTACCTATTTTATGTTGGGCAGTGCACTTAGTACAATGGAGAAGAGGGAGAATAGAGTGTAATACATGATAATAGAGTGTGCATGATATTGTATGAGAAGAGAAGAAGTAACTAATGAAGTCCATACCATTCAGAAAAATCTTCGTAGAATGGGTGATAGTTGAAGTAAGTCTTGAACCCTGAGTATGAGTTTATCAGGTGGCCACATTAAGTAGTGTTGGGATGAAATGGAGAATTAAGAAAAGAGGTAAGTAACTCACTAAGAATTAAATGTAGATGGATACTGAAAAGTATGTAATCTATAGATTCTTACATGTGTTGATAATAGATTATTGAACTGCACAAAACAAAACACAAGAAGAATAATAAACTTAGGTTATCTGCAGAGATTTGAGGTAGGGACTAGGGATATTTATTAATAGTGAAAAATTTAAAAGAGATCATTTTCATATTCCAGCAAAGAGTTATTTCTTGCCTTTTAAATATTCTAGAAAATTATATATATACTTAATTTGGACATTGCTAAATGTATAGGTAATAGGTTTTAAAGTGTGGTCCCCAGATCAGCAGTATCAGTATCATCTGGTTACTTGTTGGAAAGGCAAATTTTCAGACTGTACTCCAAAACTACTAAATCAGATGTTTTGGGGTCGAGTCCAGCAATTTGAATTTTAAGAAACTCTATAATTCCAATGAACATAAAATTTGAGAACCACCATAGTAAGATGCGATAAATGGCATACTGAATATTGATAACATATTTTTTGTGTGTATGAATGTCAACATCTTCATGTAAAAAATAAAAATAATACACTTACATTATACATTGTCTGTTCATCAATTGGCACATTGATTCCAGCTTCTCACTGTATTTAAAATTATCTATGGAAAAGCCCTAAAGATTTATAGTTCTAATAATTTCAGAATATTCTTGTTTCATATATTAATCAACTAGAGGCCTGATGCACAAGATTCATGTAAGAATGGGCCTTCCTTCCCCTGGCTGCCAGCACCACCTTCACTCTGGCCCAGAGCCACTTTTCCACCTTCCCACACCACCCAGAAGCCCAGAGTGGCTGGGGCATGGTGGAATGCCTGCATTGTTGCCATGGCAATGATGCAAGAGTCTCACCCTGCCCCAGCTGCTCAGCACCTGTGTATGCAAATTAACCCACCAGCTTAGTTGGGTTAATCTGCACACTTACTCCTGATTGGCTGTTAGGTGTTGTAAATGTAACGTCAACTTCCATCTTTCTCTTTTATTAGTGTACTAGAGGCCCAGTGCATGAAATTCATGTGTGGGGGGAGGGATGTCCCTCAGCCAACCTGAACCCTCTCCAATCTGGGACACCTTGAGGGATGTCTGACTGCAAGTTTAAGCCCAATCTCAGGCTTAAATGGGCAGTCAGACATCCCTCTCACAATCCAGGACTCCTGGCTCCAAACTGCTCACCTGCCTGCCTTCTTGATTGCCCCTAACCACTTCTGCCTGCCAGCTTGATCATCTCCTAACCATTCCCCTGCCAGCCTTATTGATGTCTAACTGCTTCCCTGCTAGCTTGTTTGCCCCCAACTTCCTTCACCTGCTGACCTGATCACCCACAACTGCCCTCCCTTGCAGGCCTGGTCCCTCCCAACTGTCCTCCCCTGCTGGCCATCTTGTGGTGGCCATCTTGTGTCCACACGGGGGCAGGATCTTTGACCAAATGGGGGCAGTCATCTTGTGTGTTGGAGTGATGGTCAATCTGCATATTACTCTTTTATTAGAAAGGATAGAGGCCTGGTGCATGGGTGGGGGCCAGCTGGTTTGCCCTAAAGGGTGTCTCGGATCATGGTGGGGGTTATCTTGGGGTACTTGGGGTGGCTTGGGCAAGAGGTCTGTGGTAGTTTGCAGGCAAGCCACACACCCCAAGCAGACGCCCTGATATCTGGGATTTATTTATCTTCTATAATTGAAACTTTGTAGCCTGGAGTGAAAACAAGCCTCTTGCTTGCTCCATGGCAGCAGCCATTTCTGTTGGGACTTACGTATCTTCTATAATTGAAACTTTGTAGCCTTAAGCAGAGGCCTGGGCCAGCCAGGTTGTGTGGAAAGCTTGGCTTCCTCCATTGCCGGGGAAACCCAAGTCTCCCTCCAGCTGTCTCCATGGCCGTAGCCATCTTGGTTGGAGTTAATTTGCATACTGGCTCTTGATTGGATAGTGGGCATGACTCTTTTCTTAGGTAGGATATTGGTGTGCAAACATGAGCAAATCATCTATAAAATAGAAATAATAACACTTCCTTTGCAAATTAATTGTGAAATTATAAATAACAGGTTAAAGAACTTGGGACATACTAGAAACTCTAGAGAGGTTTGTGGTTGCTATTTTCATTATTAAATTATAATTATAATTATTATTACTATTATGCATGACAATTACTCAAACGTTAGCCTTATAAGTATGCAGATGATTAAGTGATGCGATTTGAATTTTAAAACAGGATAAGCTCTTTGCTTCAAAATATCAACCCTACCACCTGTCAATGTATCAACTTCAATTCACTTTGGCTAATATGTTCTATTCAATAATTTTTATTAAAAAATGGAGTGAATAAATAAATATATTAAAGTGTAATTAACCATGAGGGTAGGGGAGAGATGTTACAGTTGATACTTGTATTCACTCATATGTCAGTGTTTCATTAAGAATTTATCAAGGGCTGATAGAAATGGGGTAAATGATCCATCCCCTTTAAAGGGTGGGAACAGGTAGTGAAAACAAAAAGAGTACTTGCTGGGGGGTAGAACCTGGAAGAGAGAAAGTATTCCTGAGTGATGAGGGGGATGTTCTCAAATGCCTATTGTGTATATTTCATTTTTTTTTCTTGAGCTTTGAGTTGACTCAAGCTCAGTGGGACCAAACTACAAAATCTGGTCTAAAAGATCATTTTATAATATTACTTATTGTTCCACTTGGCTGATTTTTTATTGAATGGACTGGACTCCTTGCATGGCTGAATTAGATGGTATTTTTGCTTACCTTTGGTATTTGTCAAATCACCTAGTTCCAGATGAATCTAAACTATCTTAGCCTTGTGAATCTTTATTCTGTTTGTTTTTTCCTATGGAAGAAAACAGGAAATATCCCTTGGCAACTTATTTAGTTCTATATCCACAGCCCTTTTGTAGAGAACTAAGTTTAGTTTACTGGTTACAGACTATTTACACCAGGTTATTATATTTAGCTTCCGATAGCCAATTTTTCTAGTAGTCATGATATGCAAAATTCATTGCTTTATGATAGACACTGAGGAAATAGAAGATATTTTAAAGATACTGAACATGTTTATCAATTCGATACACTTATTAATATCACATTTAAATATTTTTGCATTTTAAATTTCTGTAGGCAAAAAGGCTTCTAAAATATTACAAGATTTTCTTTATTGTCTTTCTTATTATAGATGTCCAAGTAGAAAAAAAAGTAATCTATTTTGAGATTGGTTTATTTGATAATTACATTGGTAGTTCCTACAGTTTTCATATAGGTAGTTATTTGACAATGAAAAAAATATTCATAGTTAGTTATTATATTAAAGAAGGAATTTTCAGAATGGAGATTGATGGGTACTGGGGAGCTAAGATTTTTGCAAGCTTTCTGTTATTGTAAACACTATCCCTGTGTTCCCAATAGAAAGTTTTTAAAGTGTGGCCAGAGCCACGGCTGAGGCATAGTTCCTGGTGGAAATTCCTCCATCTCCTGTAGCTAAAACTGTGCCCTATGTGAGGCTTCAATTGTTCAGAGGGTTCCTTTTTTTTTTTTAAACCCTCCCTGTGTACTGGTTTATCAGCTCTACATACTCATGATAACTGAACTTTAATTATTATTCTCTATGATAATTAGTTAAAAGTTAGATACTTGTGAAGAAGGAAGGGGGACCTATAAAGCAAGAAACTATAAAGCTTAAAGAGTGATTCTGTTGTAGAGGGAGAAGACCTCTGAGAATGGGCATGAACAAGTAATCTAAACAACATGCTATGTTGACTGTACTGATTAACTTGAACTTTCCAAAGGGTTGCTTTGTGAAATTTTATACTTACCAAAGAGACTGACATTGTTCAAAAGCATGTTTAAAATCCTAATCTGGAATTACCTATCCACCCAATTATCAACTGGTACACAAAAATCTCTCATGATATTTTGTGGTTATACCACAGTACCCAGGTTGGCAATGATTATACATTTTTTTTTTGTTATTAAAAAAATGAAGAATACTGAAAATCTAGCACTATAGTCCTGAGAAAATTACAAAGAAAATTTCCCAAATTATTTTTAAACAAGGGACCTGGCTTTGAAGGTAACTATTTTGACAAAGAATGGATAAAGGAAGTGTACTAACATTTAGTCAGTTCTTCTGAGAGGCACGCTACCATTGTGTGTAATGAATGCAGGAGCCAGATGACTTGTATTGAATTGAATGACAGTTCTCCAATTTATTAGGTATGTGACCTCAGAATTTCTCAATTTATTCCACAAACTATTTTGGTTACTAACGCTATACTTACAAAATTTTAAGAATTATTTTTTGAAAAAACATTAAACCAATATCTGGCACATAGTAAGTCATTAGTAAATGTTTAAATTGTAAATATTGTGAAAAGCTTATATATATATATATATATATATATATATATATTTATAAGCATTTGCATATAAATGTTTATATATCTATAAACAATACCTACCTCAGTCTTAGCGTGAGGTAGGCATTGTTTTCCTTATTTTGCAGATGAGCGTGCACCCAGCTTACTCTTAGAGGGATTAATTGACTAGTGAGACGTTCAGAGAAACAGTAAATGGTGGGGCCAGGAATAGACCTTAGCTACAAGTGATCAGATTTCTCCTTCCTCCTCTGTCAATTTTGTAAAATAACCAAGACACATTTTGGTGCCCTTTAATAGCCCTTGTCTCTGGACACCAGCTTAAACCTGACGGACAGAGACTGGATGAATCAGAACTAGAAATCTGATTCTAATAAAATTTGCCAAGAATCTATCTTTGATTCAGCTACTGTCATTAGTATTGTCCACTACATATTTCTTTCTTTCTGCCTCTAGTTGCATAGTGGGATTGAATTTCCCTGTCCACTTTGAAGTTACACATGGCTATGTGAATTGGTTTGGCTAATGCAATAGAGATGGAAGTGACTTGGTCCACTTCCAGTAGGAGGCTTTAGGAGTCAGTGTGTGATTCAGAAACTACTTCTGCATAAATGATTGCAGAAGTACACTGTCAAGATGGAGATTCTATCACTGGACTCGTAATTGACTTGTAGCATGACTGAGAAATATTGCTTGTTGTGTTAAGCCACTGAGATATTAAGGTCCTTTTGCTTGTGCTGACAGAAGCAACTATGGACCAAATTGGAACGCTGAGTAGCCAGTAAAGGTTTTTAAAGCTATGAGAATGGAGAGATGCTAATCATGGTTACACAGGGCTGAATACACACCTTTTGTGCCCTCCTTTTGTCTGCTCTTTGATTTTGGTGGTAGATACGGCTGAAGTTGGATACAATCACTGGAACAGGTAGAGCAATGACCAAGACCCCACTCAACGAGCAGATGGATCCAAAAATCTTCCCTGCTATGGTTTTTGGTACCATGTCACCATACCTGGGTTAGAGAGGAAAAAAATATATATAGTTTTAAGTCACAGAAAGTTATTTCCACCTGCTAAAAAATATTTTTTGCTTAAAGCCAAATGATTTTTTGGAGCAATCTACCTCTAATTCATGACTACAATATACATGGTTTAAGACTTTAGTAAACCAGAAATTAAAAACATGCGAATATAAGAAAGTTTCTTTTAACATTGCAGAAATTAATTCTAACATTTGGAAATCTCTTTGCTTGGAAAATATTTTAAGCCAGATGATTTAATGATAGTTCTTCAATTTGTTCTTCCTATAACATGGCATAGTTCTTTACATTTATTTAATCATAAATATTTACATGCTAAATGTTACAGGTTAGATCACACACCTTTTCACTTAATTTTGTTCAACATTGGATTGGTTATAAAATTTAAATAGAAAAAGTGGTACAGCCCATTCCTTTCATCAGGTGTAATCACTTAAGAATAAACTTTCCAAGATCCCATTAACCTTCAATTTGTGAAATCCAATGACCATTTCTTCAAGATAATCTTACTCAATCTCTCATTTGTATTTGTTTAGTTGAATTTTCTCTCCTTGAAACACATTTTCTTGGCTTCAGTATCAGAAAATTCCCTTCGTGGTGCTTTTAGCTCATTGGCTGTTTATCTTCTCTCTGACTCCTTTCCTCTTTGATTTCTAAACCTCGGGCTAATTTACTAGTAAGTCTCAAACTTGAGTCATTTTATTTTCTCCATATAACCCCCACCCTCCTTTGTTCTGATTTTATCCCATCTCCTGGCTTACAATTACTATCTATGTGCTGATGATATTCTAATTTACATGGACAGTCCTGATGTTTATCTTGAAAATCAGGCTCATATTTTCAGTGGTCTGGTCTGAAAATCCCTGCCTCTGGATGTTTAAGAGCTAATTAAGACTTAAATTAGCCAAAAAGGAATGTTTATTTCCCTCACTTCCTCTGCTCCCCTCAAATCTTCTCCTTCCACATAGTTTATCACCTCTAATTCCATGGAGCTGCAAACCATCCAATTACCCATATTAAAATGGAAACAGCTACCCAATCCTTAGTTCCCTTACCTCATTTCTCAGCTAGTCTGTCTCTGACCAAACCAAATTATGTCCTGTTTGGTTCTCTTTCATCAGCCTCTATTTTCCCATGGTAAACCAAGCCATCATCTATTGCCTTAGCCATGGAGATAGCTTTTTACCCGAACTCTCTTTTCCACATTTAACCCTTTACAATTAATGCCCACATAGCAACCAGGACGGATGGTTTTAAACATGGGGATTAGATTGTGGCTACTTTGCTTCACCTTCTAAGAGATTTGAAATGAAAATAAATCCAAACTCCTCACTTTTTTCTCTGAGGGATCTATGTCATTTCATTCATGCCTATATTGCACACCACTCTCCACCAAGCTCACTGCCCTCCGGCCACACTGGCCATCTGGCTTTCTGTCACACATGTAAGCCCCAGATCATCATATCTCAACTTGGCCCTGAAAGGTCTCTTCATTTGAGAAGTTATTTTCCAGCTGCCTTATCCATGGTGGTCTTGTTCTCTTCCTGACATTTTCCCATTTGATTACCTCCACAGTACTTAACACATAATATTTTCTAATTTTTTTAAAAAATATTATTGTTATTTTTTATTAAGGTATTACATATGTGTTCTTATTCTCCCATTACCCCCCACCTTCCATTCATGCCCCCACCCCCCTGTTGTCTGTGTCCATTGATAGGCTTATATGCATGGATATAAGTCCTTTGATTGATTTCTTCCCCTTACCCCCACTGTCCTCTTCATTCCCTGAGGTTTGACATTCTGATTGATGTTTCTCTGTCTCTGGATTTATTTTTTGTTCATCATTTTATGTCGTTCATTATATTCCACAAATGAGTGAGATTATGTGATATTTATTTTTCTCTGCCTGGCTTATTTCACTTAGCATAATGCTCTCCATCTCTATCCATTTTGTTGCAAATGGTAAGAATTCTTTCTTTTTTACCACAGCGTATTATTTCATTGTGCAGATGTACCACAGTTTTTTAATCCACTCATCTGCTAATGGGCACTTTGGCTGTTTCCAAATCTTAGCTATAGAGGAGCATATATCCGTTCTGATTTGTGTTTCTAGTTTCTTGGGATATATTCCTAGAAGTGGGATCACTGGGTCAAATGAGAGTACCATTTTAGTTTTTTGAAGAAACTCCATACTGTTCTCCACAGTGGCTGTACTAGTCTGCATTCCCACGAGCAGTGCACGAGGGTTCCTTTTTCTTCGCATCCTTGCCAGCACTTGTCATTTGTTGACTTGTTGATAATAACCATTCTGACAGGTGTGAGATGGTACCACATTGTTGTTTTGATTTGCATCTCTCTGTTGATTAGTGACTTTGAGCAGGTTTTCATATGTCTCTTGGCCTTCCTTCAGTCTTCTTTCAAAAAGTGTCTGTTTAGGTCAGTTGCCCATTTTTTGATTGGATTGTTTATCTTTTTTTGTTTGTTTGTTTTTGTTGAGCTGCATGAGTTCCTTGTAAATATTGGAGATTAAACCCTTATCATTGATGTCATTGGCAAATATGTTCTCTCATGCAGTGGGTTTTCTTCTTGTTTTATTGATGCTTTCCTTTGCTGTGCAAAAGCTTTATATTTTGATGTAGTCAGTCCCATTTGTTTATTTTCTCTGTAGTTTCCATTGCCCTAGGAGAAGTATCAGTGAAGAAATTCCTTTGGCATATGTCAGAGATTTTTCTGCCTATGGATTCCTCTAGTATTTTTATGGTTTCCCGCATTGTGTTTAAGTCCTTGATCTATTTTGAGTTAATTTTTGTATATGGTGTGAGTTGGTGGTCTAGTTTCATTTCTTTACATCTATCTGTAATTTATTAATGTATTTCTTTTCTGACTCCCCACCTGCCGTGCCAACATTAGTATATAACCAGGGGCTGGTCTATTTGTGTCTCACTAGCACAAAGAAGGCTCTTAGTAAATGTTAGCTGAATGAATGCATTTTCCCTACCTCACTCATGCACAGTTCTAGGAGTTCATTCCTCCCAGCGGGAGCAAGAAGGATGCCTCTGCTCTTGTAACTGCAGAAGATCCCAGCGGCAGCATACAGCCCCAACTACTCCTGCTCCCTGGGGGCTCTCAGGGTCTAGTCCTTAGAAGCAGGGCTCCGTAGAGCTCAGATACTGGAATCCTGACTCCAAGGGTCTTTAGGAGTATTGGGGGAGACATTATGTCTTGAAGGGGGACCTGGGACATCACCATTGTTTGTGTGGAAACACATAGGTGTGTCAGCATGGAGATGGGAGTTCTGAGGAACTGGCCCGGGAAAGGCTGGGGAGAGCGACAGCAGGCCATACTGACTAGCACTGCCTTTGGTGAGCCTAGGTCAGGCTCTAGTCTTCTGTGTCTAAGGCCCAGTTACTCATGCTTGTCCGTGCTTATGATTGATCAGTAGCTGAGCTAATTTATCGGACCTAAAATGCCCACAGGTTTTGGCATCAAAATGATAATATTAATTTATCATAAAAATAATCATACCTCGAGAACTAGAAGGCTGTGTCCATATGAAACATCACACCCTTTTGTAGTGCACTGGGAGAGCGAGACCATAATCTGATTATTGTAGTGAGGAAATGGTGAAAACTAAAGGAGTTTGCAAGACGAGACAAAAAGGCTTGAAAGTTTTCTTGCTATAGCGACGTCAGTAGAATTGAAATATCAATTTTTTTTTATGTAATGCCGTGTGCACAGGAGTCAAGTTCCATGTTTGCCAAAATCACATCGAGAGCCCAGCCTGTTTTATAAACATCTTTCCCTTTGCACTGATCATGCAACGGGCCCTGGAGAAATAAAAACTCAAATATCCCACCACGTGCACACACCCTGAGCGGCTTCCAAAAGCCTCTTTTCCTCATTCAAATGTCTAGAAAGGATACAGAAAGTGTTTCTCAAAAGGAAAGTAAATGAAACTCAACTATTTTCTATGGCCAAAGAAGACAAGCATTGAGTCTATGTAATTAAAATAAGTCCTTTAACATACAAGTACATAAAATAAAAGAAACAAATAGCTAAACAAATCTATCATATATAATCTTTCCTGCCTTTCTCTAAGAGATTTTAAAAAATTAGGATTTATTTACTTTTTTTTTTTTGTATTCTAGGCTCACTAATGTCATCGAGTAAGCCAGGCCAGCATACCTGTAATCATTAAAATTAAGAGTCTATGCGTATAGCATGGATTCTAAGCTCAATAAGACTTTTTATTTATTCAGAACACAATGAATTGCTTTTATTTTGGTATGCATCCACGTCTCAGCAATTAGTGGTCCTGAATAGAAAAGTGGAAAAATGCAGCAATGTTCTAGAAAGTCAAGCTCGCCAATTTGGGGGTTCTGACATGCACATCATAAGACAATAAGCAGATAGAAGACTGGCAGGTTCAGGTAGCAGATGGTGGAGGGATAGGGAGTAGATATTCATGCACTCAGAAGGGCTACAGCTAACCAAAGGGAGAAAATAGATTCCGAGGGACTTGGTCAACGGGATTCTGGGTCAATTGAGACAGCAGGTTTCCCTGGGAAAGCAATATTTGGTGGGGTGCCTGGGATTCACCTAGAGGGGAAAAAAATCACTGCAGATCCTTCTTGAATGTAAACAGAAGCTATAACGTAAATAAACAAAGCAGAAAGTACATTTGTTGTCCAGAAGGGGGAAATAGGTATAATGAAATATCTTGTTTGCTTTGGGATGAAATGGTAAAAAGTAATGATGCGAACCAGCCTGCTGAAAGGCAGAGCATCCATAGCCTAGCGGGTTCTCTTAAGGAAAAAAGAGGGAACGGATCCTCAGGGGAGGTTTGATAGCATAAAGCTAAGCTAATCTGAATCAAATGCTGTTATATTTATTAATTTACCTCTATCATATTTGCTTTGCAATCCGAAATTCCTTCACAATCGAAAAACGAAAAACGAAGAGGAGCGCGGGCGATGCCTGGTCAGTCCCGCAATGGTTCCGGTGGGAAGGAGCGGGGAGAGGAAGCGGCTCCTTAGTGGAGCATCCTCTCTTGTCGGTTCGCTCTCACGTTAGGGCGGGTGGGGATGGTCTCTAGGTTGTGAGGCCGAGGCAGAGTGGCGGTGAGAAGGCACAGGGGGGACGGGCGGGATGTGAAGGTCCTCCAGGCTGTCTGTCCTGTGGTTTTTCCTAGTGACAGTCTGAGCCTGGGCCCACTCCTGGGGCCCCCTGCCCCTCTCCACACATCCCGTGTTCTGCGTACACCACCCTCTTGGGTTTCCCGCCTGCTCCCTCCCCTTTTTAAGACTTGGCTGCTGTTAGTGCTTATGATGCTTTAGGTATATTTTACTACTCTGGGAATGTTGGAGAAGAAGGAGAAGTAACAGTGTGATTTGCATCTGTTTTCACGGCATCCATTTTGTCTGTCTCCTTCTTTAGGAATGACTTTGAGAAACGAAAGCAGGTAATTTTTACCCATAAAGATGTTTTTGGGCACAGAATCTGCTTGGGACAGGGAATGTCTATCTCTGGCAAAACCAGCTGTTTTCGTTTGTTTATCAGGGGCCTTTTAACTGGGATTCAAACCCTTAGTAAGAAGCAACACAGCATTGTATACCTCAGCTGTCCTGTCTCTGAAAGGTAGTGGAGGAAAGGTGTAGAATAGAAAGTTTTATCACAAGAAGTGACACTTACTTTGGCTAAATGATCATTTAATGAAATAGTGCCTACAATACTGTCATCTTTTAATGATTATGTGTATCCTAGGTAACTTGTATATTGGTTGGTATTTCGTTCTTTGTTCCATATGAAAACACATTGAATTTTTCCTGACTCCTTATTCTTAAATGTATGCTAAGCCCAGCAATATTATATATTCTATTCTTTCTGTGTTTTTTTTTAAATCAAACTTTACTATTATCTTTCTAATCTTCAAAAATCCATTTGCCAGAATTACACTGACACTATCCTATCTAATAAAAGAGTAATATGCAAATTGACCATACCTCTGATCAAGCTACGTCCACAAGCCACGCCCACAACCCACTCAGGAGCAAATAAACCTCAACCAAGATGGCTGTGGCCACTGAGAGCAGGAGGGAGGCTTGGGTTTCCCTGGCAATGGAGGAAGTTAAGCTTTCTGCTTGCTGTTATCAGCCTAGGCCACCACTCAATGCTACAAAGTTTCAATTATGGAAGATATATCCCAACAGAAATGGCGGCAGCCATGAAGCTGGAGAGAGCAGAGGCTAGGGTTGCCTGAGCAGTAAAGGAAACCAAGCTTCTGCAGCCCTAGGACCTAGGCCTCCACTCTAGGCTAAAAAATTTCAATTATAGAATTAAATAAATCCAAACAGAAATGGCTGTCTCCACAGAGTGAGCAGAATACTTGACTCCGCTCCAGGCTACAAAGTTTTAATTGTAGAAAAAAATTAATCCCAGATCCCAGGACCTCTGCTTGGGTCACTGGGGGGCATGGCCAGCTTGCAAACCACCACAGGCCCCTCACCCAGGCCTCCCCATGCCCCAAGGAAACCCCCACCCTGATTTAGGACACGCTTCAGGGCAAACCAGCTGGCCCCCACCCATGCACCAGGCCTCTATCCTATCTAATAAAAGAGTAATTTGCAGATTGACCACTACTCCAACACACAAGAGGGTTGCCCCCATGTGGTCAAAGATCCTCCCTCCATGTGGACACAAGATGGCCACCACAAGATGGTCAGCAAGGGAGGGCCATTGGGAGGTTCCAGGCCCTGCAAGGGAGGGTAGTTGTGGGTGATCAGGCCAGAAGGGGAGGGAAGTTGGGAGGGACCAGGCCTGCAAGGGAGGGCATTTGGGGGCAATCAAGCCTGCAGGGGAGGGCAGTTAGGAGTGACCAGACCAGCAGAGGAAGAAAGTTGAGGGCAAACAGGCTGGCAGGGGGGACATCAATCAGGCTGGCAGGATAGTGGTTAGGGGGTGACCAGGAGGTAGGCAGCTGAGCAGTTTTGAGCCAGCAGTCTGGATTGTCAGAAGTATGTCCGACTGTCCATTTAGACCTGATCCCGGTAGGATCAGGCCTAAATGGGCAGTTGGACATCCCTCAAGGGCTCCCAGATTGGAGAGGGTGTAGGCTGGGCTGAGGGACATCCCTTGCCTCCCATGCATGAATTTCATGAACTGGGCCTCTAGTATGTATATATATAATTTTCATAGACACATTTAAAAATACTTAAATAAAATTGATTTAAAGACTATAGGGTCTTCTAAGGTCAAATAAGGGGAGAGAATACCATAATATGTACAAAAATAAAAATATGTACATAATAAAAATTAGTAGGCTTGAACTTTGCTTATTGAAGGAAAGCTTTCCCCATACTTCTTCTACCTTCCTCTGCTTCTTCTACCTTTTCCCTCTTTCTCTTACATCACCATCTAAAGCAATTCCAGTCTCTTTCTGATTCTTTTTCACCCTGAAAATCTGTCAAATCTCATGTTTGCTGCTCCCCTTCCTCCTCACATCAGTTAAATGGTACAATATGGAGGTGTCATTCACATAAAACCATTAAATCAATATTTGTACACACTGCCCCCAAAATACTCAGGTACACTTACAATGTTACCATATGTTAAAGATCGTATTGAGTGGAGAACCAATTCTTCAAAAGAGATTCAATTGTTAGGTTTTGACTGTTATCCAAAATGTCATATAAAATACTTAAATTCTAGCATGCACTTGGTACCACAAAAATGGGTAAATCTGGTTAATTCAGACAAATAAGTAGAATGAATTTATCTATCCAACTACCTATTCATTCATTCATCTTCCCAATTTATCAAATAATATCAAAATAGGTTGAAAGGTGTGTGCAATATATTATAAACCAAGTTTTAGTAATATTCACTCAAGTTTTCTCTTTTGGTCAGTTCTCTAGAAATCATATATCTAGAGAGTGGTTGTCTTTAGATCTCAAATGGAAAACTATTTTCGTGAAGTTTCTTACATAAAGTTCAAACACAATATTGCTGGCTTCGTGGTCCTATTCAGAGTTTCTAATTTTCTTCTCTTCTTTTTGAAGAGTATAAATATAGGCTCATTTGATAGAGTAGAAATGTTATATAAGACAAACCTCCCCAGTTTAGTCATGACTTTCTACCTGTGAAACTATTTCCCAGAGGTATGATAGAGGAAACAAAAAGCATGTATTTTATAAATAATCAGGAAAATAGAAAAGATCTTTAACAGCAGGAAAGAAATGCTGACTTGAAAATAAGCTGTAACTCAATCTCTCACTCACCTTGTTTTTTTTTATTTTTATAATGACAAAGTCCTATAGTTCCATATATAAGGAATAGAGTAAATAGATCCTGCACAGCTGCACAAAAGTCTAGGAACATCCTGTACTTTGTATAGGGCAGGTGCTGGCTCAGCAAACCCTGTTTATATTTCAATAACTAGTCAGCATGGCCTGCCGTCGCTCTCCCCAGCCTTTCCCAGCCCAGTTCCTCAGAACTCCCATCTCCATGCTGACACACCTGTGTGTTTCACACAAACAACGGTGACGTCCCAGATCCCCCTTCAAGACATAATGTCTCCCCCAATACTCCTAAAGACCCTTGGAGTCAGGATTCCAATACCTGAGCTCTACGGAGCCCTGCTTCTAAGGACTAGACCCTCAGAGCCCCCAGGGAGCAGGAGTAGTTGGGGCTGTATGCTGCAGCTGGGATCTCCTGCAGTTACAAGAGCAGAGGCATCCTTCTTGCTCCCGCTGGGAGGAATGAACCCCTAGAACTGTGTATGAGTGAGGTAGGGAAAATGCATTCATTCAGCTAACATTTACTAAGAGCCTTCTTTGTGCTGGTGAGACACAAATAGACCAGCCCCTGGTTATATTCTAATGTTGGCACGGCAGGTTGGGAATCAGAAAAGAAATTAAAAAATATTATGTGTTAAGTACTGTGAAGATAATCAAATGGGAAAATGTTGGGAAGAGAACAAGACCACCATGGTTAAGGCGGCCGGAAAATAACTTCTCGAATGGAGAGACCTTTCAGGCCCAAGTTGAGTTATGATGATCTAGGGCCTGCACATGTGACAGAAAGCCAGATGGCCAGTGTGGCCGGAGGGCAGCTTGTAATATAGTCAGGAACAAAATGACATAGATCCCTCAGAGAAAAAAAGCGAGGAGTTTGTATTTATTTTCATTTCAAATCTATTAGAAGGTGAAGCAACGTAGCCACAGTCTAAATACTGGTCCAATCAAGGAAAAAGATAATGGGATTAGTGTTACATCTGCTATGAAAGGTCTCAATGTGTTTTCCCCAAATTCATATGTTGAAATCTTAATATTTAATATGATGATATTAGGAGGTTGGGCCTTTAGGTGGTGATTAGGTAATGAGAGCAGATCTCTCATAAATGGGATTAGTGTTCTTATGAAAAGATCCTGCAGCTCCTTAGCTCCTCCACCATCTCAGAGCTCAGAGAAAAAGGCAGTCTATGAACAAGGAAGTGGACTCTCACCTCCAGAACTGTTAATAAGAGACCTGTTAATAAACTCCTGTTTATTAACTACCAAGTCTTTGTTATTTTGGTATAGCAGCCCAAACAAAATAAGACAATATCCTTAAAAACACAGATAAATTAGGAGAGAGGAGAGAAACCAAGATGGCAGCATAGGTAAACACCTAGGTTTTTGCCCTGCACTACAATTTTGAGACTACAACTAAAGAACAAAATGGACATTGTCCAGAACCATGGGAAGGCTGGCTGACTGGAAGTTCTGAAACTAGAGGGACTCACGGATAACCAGAGCCTCTGCAAAGCCTAAGTAAGGTAGGAGACTTGCATGTGTGCAGAGCCAGAGAGGATGCAGTGTCTGTACCTGGCAGGGGTGCTCTAGCAGAAAGGAGACAAAAACCCCAGGCTGCGCTGAACCCAGTTCGGTTAGCACTAAAAATCCGGGGGATCCAGGCCCTTATGGGGAGAATCTGGATTGTGAGGCAGAATCCCAGGGGAAGAGCCAAAGGCAGAGCTCTGGAGGTGTGCACACGAGTGTGCACAGAGAGGGCAAACTGGGCCATTGGAGGTGTCTGGCAGGAGAAAGGAGCTCAGAGCAGTGCTGTGAGGCAGAATCTAGGGGGAATAGCCAGAGGCGGAGTTCCAGGGGTGTGCAGGAGTGATGGTGGTAAGGACGAGCTGTTGACTGTGTGGCTGGCGTCTGGCGGAAGGGAGAAAGAAGTTCCGACTGCACGGAACCCAGGTGCCAGGCAAAAATCTGAGATTCCGGATTCACTGGGGACTGGATGGTCTGGTGGCAGGTAAAACTCCAGGTCGCCTTTCTCGAAGAGGTGCTTGCTGCGAATGCTCCCCGATGCTATGACCTGGTGACCTTGTGGGGTGGGGCTGACTGAAAGCCAAGGCTGTCGTCTCCACCCAGAAACTCCACCCCACTCAGAAACTCCACTCCATTCAAGCTGAGCACAGAGACTTTGGCAAATTTGCAAGTCTTGCACATAAGACTGTCTCCCAGTGTAGACACAGCTGATCCTCACAGCCAGTTCCAGTGATACCAACAGTAATCAAGTCTTATCTGTAACAAGGCTGTACACACAGTACACCTCAGGTAAAAGGGTAGGCCGAGATACCTAGCACCAAAGCTATCCTACCAACTCAGGGAAGCAGTGAAAAATGTGAAGAGAAAGAAACAGATCACAAATGAAAAAAAAAAATGGAGGAAAAAAAACAACTGGATATAGAGTTCAAAACCACGGTTATAAGGTTTGTCAAGAGGCTCCTAGAAAAGGCTGATAGGTTTAGCGAGACCCTGGAGGATATGAAAAAGGACCAACTAGAAATGAGTAAGATCCTCGAGATATAAAAAAGGACCAACTAGAGATTAAACATACACTGACTGAAATAAAAAATATTTTACCGAAACCCAACAGCAGACTAGAGGAACACAGGAATCAAGTAAAGATTTGAAATACCAAGAGGCCAAATACACTCAACTGGAAAAGAAAAAAGAAAAAGAATCCAAAAATTAGAGGATAATGTATGAAGCCTCTGGAACAACTTCAAGTGTACTAACATAAAAATTATGGGGGTGCTAGAAGAAGAGAGAGAGCAAGATACTGAAAATATATTTGAAGAAACAATGACTGAAAACTTCCTCCACCTGGTGAAAGAAATAGACTTACAAGTCCAGGAAGTACACAGAACCCCAAGCAAAAGGAATCCAAAGAAGACCACACCAAGACACATCATAATTAAAATGCCAAGAGCAAAAGACAAAGAGAGAATATTAAAAGCAGCAAGAGAAAAACGCTCAATCATTTATAAGGGAGCACCCATACAAATGTCAGTTGATTTCTCAACAGAAACTATGCAGGCCAGATGGGAGTGGCAAGAAATTTTCAAAATGATGAATAGCAAGAACCTATAACCAAGATTACTCTACCCAGCGAAGCTATCACTCAGAATTGAAGGTCAGATAAAGGGCTTCACAGATAAAAAGAAGCTAAAGGAGTTCATCAACACCAAACCAGTATTATATGAAATGCTGAAAGGTATTATTTAAGAAGAAGAAAAAGGAGAAAAAAGTGGCTGCTTCACACTAGAGCATAGATGGAACTGAAGAGCATTATGCTAAGTGAAATAAGCCAGTCGAAGAAAGGTAAGTATCACATGAACTCACTCATTTATGGAATACAATGAACAACATAAACTAATTAACAAAAACAGATCCTGAGACAGAAAAGCATTGACTGTCAAACCTCCGAGGGAGGTAGGGGAGGGTGGGGGTAAAGGGAAGAGATCAACCAAAAGATTTGTATGCATGCATATAAGCCTAATCAATGAACACAGACGAGGGGGGGGGGGGATGGGAGTGAGGGGGTGAGGGTATAAGTGGTGACAAGGGGAGGGGAGATTGGAACGGGTAATGGGTGATGAGGACACATATGAATACCTTGATCAATAAAGAAATTAAAAAAACTTAGATAAATTAATATGTACAATAATATCCTGGTAAAAGCTATTAGTTGATTGTTTACGTATGTGTATTGTAATTTCCGATGTGTTTGAATTTTTCTCCTGGACCTGATTAATACTCACAGGGGTCTGAGAAATAATTTCTTCTGACCTATAAGCTAGATTACTTCTCAATTAATAATTCTATCCCTTAGGGTCTCACTAGCTATGTTATTCATGGATTTCTCTGCCATCCACTTGGTATTCTAGAAAAATCATAGATGGATAATTTTTATAGCAGCTGCAATGTTTGCAAATAGCAAATGACTTCTTTTAGAGTGTTGCTATATAACACCTGTTTGTGGTACAGAACTTTTTTTGCCAGAGGGGCCCTGGTCTTACTTCTAGAATAGATTTCTATTCGACATTTTAAATTTAATGTTTGTCTAAAAACTCCCTTGATTTTGTCTTCAATTCCTGCCTGTAAGATCAACCACTATTCTATCCTACCTGTCTTGAAGACTTGTGATTTTTTTTGGGGGGGGGGGGGGATTGTATTGTACATATAGTTATTTGAAGAATTTTATGTTTTTTCTTGTTTCTTAAATCTAAGCCAAATTCTGAGCTACTATTTAAAATTATATTTTTCCTTTTTTCAAGAACGTTAGCAATTTTATCATTTACTAAAAGAAAGGGGCAGCACACCTTAATTAGTATTCTTAGTCAACAGTCCATGGACTCTTAAGGAATTCATGGATAAAATTCAGATGGGTCAGGGGACATTATGATAATTATGATTTCATAGGCATTTTCCTGACAGTTTTGAGAGCTTTCATTAACTTATCAAAAAATTGTGTGGTTTGAATATTTAGGGAGTATACCAATGTCATATATTGTTTTGTATAATCAGTTTAAACACACAAAAGGAGATGGCTGTAAGATGTCATTATTTTACAGCTACGAAAGTACCAAATATCCACTAGGGGGCATAAAAACCTAAATGAAAGTTAAAAACAAACCAGAATCCCTCTTGGTTTTCACAAGCTAAGAGAGTATTTTCAGAAAATTACCCGTACTGATCCTTATCTTTGCCTCTATACAATCAATATTCAGGATCCATTTTGGACATTTTATTCCTCTAGAAATAGTTGAGTAGGACCTAACCTCACCATTTTATAGATTATCTATTATCACGGTGTTTCCAAAAAGATGCAAAATAATTCTGAAAGTATATTCTATTTCCTTTAGAAGGATAAGTGAATTTCTCTAATGTGAGATATAACTAAAGCATAATTTCAAACATGAAGCCTTCTACCCAAGACCCTCATTGTGGAAATTAGAGAAAATGAAAAGATTTGGTTCCTGTATAGAAAAAGGGAAAATCAAGGGAAAGGCAAATAGGATTAGTATTACATCTTCTCACATTTATACTTCAAGCTAAATATTAAATTTCAGTAGGGCTTACTGTGTTCTCCTAGCTTGTGTCTTTTCCCAAAACAAGTTATTCTCTGTTTCCTATGTTTTCTCTTGCTTTAAAAAAAACCCCACACCTATTATATGATTAAATGAAGCTTTAAAGATAATACATGAAACATATGTTTATAATCTGGCATCCTAATAAAATGTTTTTTTAACCTAAATTAATACCATCAGTAAAAGTCTTTATAGTCTCTTCAAAAAATACTTTTAAAGTATGCTTTTCAAAGATTACATTTGTAACACTTACTTTATTCTTCATTAAAATAGTTATGAAAACAATTGTACATTGATTTTTGTGAGGCACACATTCAAAAACAAAAACATGAAGGGCTGGCTTTCCCAGCTGTGGGACCACCGGAAATATTTTAACTTGCATCTGGTTCCTAGTTTTTGTTGCCTGGAGCTATCCTTTCACTCTCACATATCGCAGAGTCTAATCAAGTCAGTCTCCCACATAAAAGCCTTCATTGTCTCTCCATCACCTGCAGGAAAAGCTCTGGCTCCTTAGCACGGCGCACACACAGCCCTTCAGGACTCCGCCACCCATCCTCCACTGCCCACCCACATATATTCTATGTTCCATTTGGAACAAGTAACTTTCTATTTACATATACGTTCTTAGCAGAACATTCCCATTTGTATAAGTCCTTTGGATGAACTAATTTACATGGATAAAGCTCCAGCATCAGTCCTTATTTGAAGAACTTCTTGACTATTTTGTCTCCATCCAATAAAAGAAACATCCTCCCTCTTCAGCGCCTCCAATGCTGCTTGCAACTAATAGAGTACAATTAGGTTTTCATAGTTCTTTTTTCTCCCATTAAACTATGAGTCCCAGGTGGTCAAGGATCATGTCATCATTATAAACCCAAGTTCATTGCTGAGCAAATACTTGAAACTCAATAACTGGTTATTGCTTAAGTAAATCCTCTAGGGAGAGGTTTAATGGTAAACAATAAATATGGGAGAGAGTCAAGGGGAATACACACATATTGCTCTTTCTCTTCACCAAGTTTCCTTTTCCTCTCAGGCCCAGCACCATCACATCTCCTCAATTTGTCTAAATTCCTCTTCAGATACTTAGATGATATGCCCAGAATAACCTAGTTCTACAGTCAATTAATCTTACTTTTTATACCCAGAGGGATCATTTTTAACCTACATGATTTTAAATGAACAGAGAAGCTGAGAGACGTGACACTTTCCCAGTTTCTACCTATTTTTCATTGTCACTTGCTTAACCAATATGTATCCGACTAGAATTTCAATATACAAATCTCCTACATCTGATAGATTTCGCAAGCCTTAAATGCCAAACATTTTGGGTGCATATGACTGCTGGTTCTTTGACTCTCACATATTATCCTGGGTCTCTCCAGACCTTTCCTAGCATCTCCCAGAGGATGCTAATCTTAGATAGTGAGCATAGCAATTCTCTGAAAATGCCATTGATTTTTATCTATTGTTTTCAACAAGGTCCTTTCCAGTGATGCCCTGATTGTATATTGGAGGAGGTATGCTTGTTCTCCACCAGAATAAAGTGAATCCATCATGTAAATCAAGGTCCCGGTGAATGCCAGGGTAATTTGGCTGTGGGTTGATGGCACCAGCTCCAAAGGATATGTGTTTTGGTCTTGCATCCAAAGGTTTCATTTTCAACATCGTCAGCTGCTCTCACACTGTGAGCTTTTTTCAGTTGCCTGCTGTGGTTGCTCTCATCTCTTCCTGTCCTTTGAAAGGTAACTCTGTTGGAGGAAGCGTTCCTCTGTGCAAGGTTCCAAGTTGCTACTGCTGTCACCCAAGGAGCCAAATCTGATGCCATTTTGACTGTCATGCTCATTAGCTCGTCTTCTTATAACCAGCCACCTATTCCATTTGCCGATACCACCAAAATTCATTGATGAAAATCCACTCAAAGACTCCTAGGTGTCTTGGCCATCCATGGAAGAAGGAGCAGTTGGTCCTTAGGGTTATGTTTGCATCGCCAGTTTCAGAAGAGGTTGCAGTAAGGCAACATAAAAGCATGAAGTGGAGATGTTTATGGTGAAAGTTTTCATTTTTTTACACCTGGTTTTAGCTATTACTGGCATCATGGAATCTTTAAAATGTCTTAAGAATTTCTGTACAGATTGTGGATTGTACTTTTAAAATTACTTATGGATAACTCAGTAATGACCTGACATGTCTCTTTTTTCTAGGTCCCTTTCTTCTAGGAAGGCCTGGTAATTTTGCTGCCTATTGTCTACATCTTACATTTATGGAAGAGAATGCACAAAAATCTAACTGTACTGGGAATAAGACAACCCTCATATGGGCCAGGGAATTAGGCTCTGTTTTGGCAGCAGCCATCTCTGACTGATATGATGCTGCTGCAAACACAAGTTGTATTCTTTCTGTAGATCTGGAGGATGGGAAGTCCAAGGTCAAGGTGCGAAAGGTGTTTTATCTGATAAGAGCCCACTTCCTAGTTCATAGGTAGCTGTCTTCTCACTTTGTCCTCACATGGTGGCAGAGGGGGGCAGCTCTCTGGGGTAGTAATCCCATGAGGACTTCACCCTCATGACCTAATCGCCTCCCAAAGGCCCCACATCGTAATGCCATCACATTGAATGGTATTAAGATTTAATTAAACTGGTGAACAAAAATAGACCCAGAGACAAGGAAACATCAGACTGTCAAACCTCAGAGGGAAGGCAGGGAAGGGTGGAGGAAAGGGGAAGAGATCAACTAGTGAACTCATATGCATATATGCATAATCCAAGGACACTGACAATGGGTTGGTGAAGGTTTGGGGAGGAGTGAGAGAGGGAAATTGGAGGTGAAGGGGGACATATGTAATATTTTCAACATAAAGATTTATTTAAAAAGAGATTTAACTTAAGAATTTTTAGAGGCCAGGGGGCACAGACATTTGGTGTATAGCATGATCTAATGGCAATAACATTGATGGATTGGCACCCTTCAGTCAGCTGATTGCTTGGGGAGGATCTGGGTGCCTCCTGCTCTGAAGTGGAGGTGGGATGCAGTTTGGAACTCGCACCACAGAGCAGTTTCTTACAAGCCATCCAGCCAGCTCCTATGCCTGCCTTGCTCCTTCCTCACCTATGCATTGCTCTGCCCTCCCATTGAACAGGGCCTCTTTTCCTCCTAAACATTCCAAAATTCCTTAAGCATAAATAATTTAATATTATTCTACTTCATGTAAATAGTCGCATCTGTTTAAATGTAAAAGAAAGGTTATTCAGAGAAACTGTGATTTAACTTCCTAAAGGGAGCCAGACATTTCCACAAAAATTCTAGTCTTCAACTAACCTAGAAAGTGTCTATATCATTAAACAAACTGGTTTGATAAATCCAAGGGCTTATGTTTACATTAAAGAAGCTTTTGGAGAATAATTCTATTCCAATCAATGTGAGACAGAATTATTTCCTAAAACTACATAAAAATAACATGTATTTTATGTTCAGATTCATTTACTTCTTAGGAGATTAAAGCACTGATTGAATGGTCATTCTTTCCATTAACTATGCAAATTAGGATGTATCCTGGGTAAATATAAATGAAACAGATCTTAAATAAATTCATAAAGTTTTAACTAGTCAGATTTCTAAATGGAAATGTTCCAGTGGCACATTCTGATTGCATCTTGTTAAACTAACAGCATAAAATGCAATAATAAAAATGAAACAAAAAGGTGCATCTGCTTAAAACATAAACCGACCAGAAGACTCTTCTATAAAAAACATATTTTTCCTAAAGTTTCATTTTAAGAAAAAAAGGGTAAACTAATTATTCAAAAACAAGTTGAAACTAGAAATTAAAATTTAAAAAATATAGAATATATATCCCACATGTCAAGCAATTAAATGCGTAATTTCTTGCTTCTCTTCATATGTTCTTATCTACACTGATATTTTGGCAATGAGATTAAATTATAGGTAAAATGCCTCACTTTTAATACAAGCATTGCTTGTATTCAGAGTCTAAGCAGAAAAACAGAAATCACCTCAAGCACTTAGCACAGAATGGACTTAATGAAGGGAATGAAGGGCTTGGGCAACAGAGTTGTTGAGACTCAAACAAAAGACAAGACTAGAGATAACCTGGAGGTAGCAGCCAGAAGCTGCAACCACAATGAAGATGGAGAGGCAAACAAGGAGGAAGTTTGCCAAGACCAAGGGTCCTTACCAGCCCTTAACAGAGGAACTAGAGCCACCACGGAGGGTCAGCTGATGTCTTAGAAGATACAAAATGGAGGACAAAAATCCTGACTTTTCTCCCATCCCCTTCCAATATCCTAGCAGTGGTCCCACTGGCCAAACTGAAAGCAAATCAGATGAAAATCCAGCCTGGGAAATGCACCACTTTCTAGCTATTTAGAGGTATAAGCAAACTGGAACCCAGGGCTTTTCGCCAAAGCTATGCTCTGCCCACCCACCGTGGCTTATGGCCAAAGTCCATTCAGATTCCAAGACAGCGTGACCAAATGCAGAGCCTTTGTTGATGAACTCAAGCCCTCCCCCTAAAAGCAGAAAATGATGTTTTGCTAGAATTAGAATCCTGGTCGTGATAGGACCTCATGGGGTAGCAGTGCCATGTGTCATGTTATTCTAATTTTTGAGACTTCTCAGCCATATCCACTTTCCTGCTTACGTATGAAGGGAAAGTTAGGGGTGGGCTCCAGGTTTTTCAGTTTTTGTCAAAGATGCACATTTCAATCCGTTGTAAATTGAGGATAAATGAAAGAACCAAAATATCTGTTTTGACAGAATGAGGGGAAAAATGCCAAACACGAAGCAGTGTTGTAAAGATGTCTGATGATTAGATCTGATGATTATAAAATGTTCTACTTGCCTAAAATGGGCACGATGTGTAATAAATGCTGGCCCCTAGGGTTTCCAAGCTCTGTGGTATCTAAGTGCTGACAAGAAGCTCTTAATTAGAATGAATTATTTCAGAGTTGTATCCTTCAAGAGATCACTGAGGGTGCCATCAGTAATAATGTCCTTACATATTTTAAAGACAGGTGAATATATGTAAAATCAAGTTACCTTTCAAAATGAATATAGTTCCACAATTAGTTCAGTTGCTCACAAACCTGTTTGCTGGTAGAGTTTTTGCTTTCATTGTTGTTATTTTTCTTGTTATATCTGTTGTTTTTTGTTGGAGTCAAGCAACAGAACAACAGCTCTGCATCTGGGTCATGACATCTTGGAACCAGAATGGCAGTGAGCCATGGCAGGTGGGCAGAGCACAGTTTTGTGGGGGAAAGCCCTGGTTCCTGTTTGTTATCAGTGGGGTGCGCTCTGTGTTCCCCCCTTTCGCTGGTGTAAGTAGGCTTCTTGTGATGTCACAAGAAGACATTTTCAGAGACAGGCACAGGAGAATGACTGGCATTTATTGCGTGGAATTAAACCCCTGAGTTTCCAAGACCACTCTCCCTCCATCCAGCCACACAGGTACATGGCAGACAGTTCAGCTCTGTCTTCAGTAATGCTAGCATTAAAGCCATTGTCCGGAGTTACTGCTTCATATTTACACAATCCCTTCCAGCATCAGGCCAGCTAAGCTTGTGTTTCTAGCTGTAGTCCATCAGTCCATTGCATGTGGAGTCCACATGGTCATGGGCCATGAGGCTTCCAGGGCCACATGGTTGTGGAGGGAACACGGGCAGGAGCAAAGAAAGAGGAACAAGAGAGAGGAAATTTGTTTGACTGGGGATTATGTATTCTCAAATTTTTGTGAGCTTACATTGGCCCTTCCTCATGTAGCCAATGATCTCTGTCCCAGGTTTTTTTTTAATGTGTGTGTGTATGTGAGTGTGTGTGTGTGTTTTGTTTGTTTTAAAACCAAGATCCATTTAAATTTTTTTTTATTAATCCTCACTGGATGATATTTTTCCCATTGATTTTTAGAGAGAGTGGGGGAATGGGAGGAGGAAGAAAGAGAGAGAAAGAGAAACATTGATGTGAGAGAGACACACACATTGATTGGTTACCTCCCAACTGGACTGGGGATCCAACCTGCCACACAGGTACATGCCCTTGACCTGGAATCTAACTGCCCACCCTTTGGTGTGTGGGCCAACGCTCTAACCACTGAGCACACCAGCCAAGGCTGTTCCAGGTTTGAGTGACAGGCACCTTCCCCTACATCAGCCCAACTTTATTTCACATGCATCTATCTTCCCTATCCTGGTCTGCAGGGAATGGGCCAGTGATTCCTTGAGGAGTGTGAAATCGCAGCTTCCTAGTAAAAGTGCCCAGGTGGCCATGCTTATAATGTCTGGCCTCCCTTTTACTCCTTTCCTATTACTAATAACTAGCTAATTCCATTGCTATTAGTTATGCCTCTTACTAGTTACCAAGTGCTGCATTTCCCAGGTTGTCTTGTCATCTGACTTGCTTCCCATTTGTTATTATAACAATGAAAGTCTATAGCTAAACATGTCAAAGCCTGGCTGCTAGTCACAAATTTAAATAAAGAAAAAAATATTTGTACGTATAAAGCAGAATATAAGATTGTGGATGAGGGCTTGGGCAATAAAATGAAAAACATTATGTGTGCTTTAAATTAAAAACAAGAATGAACATAGTGGTTCCATTATAGATTTCATTACCAGAGATAGCTGGAATACATTTTTAAGATTTGGTTGCCAACTTGATGTTTCTACCACTAATGAAGTTTTCTGATAACAATTTTTTTACAGTTGTAGAGTAAAGCCTTCACAACACAATGCTTTAACCTCTAAAGAAAAGAAACTTTGTGATCAAGGATGATTGATTTTCATTATGAGGCCTAAACTTGAAATAGCAAAACTAACGTTCCCTGAAGTAGTGTTGAAATATTTGCTAGTGGTTTTATAAATACAAATAAAATTTTCTGCTTAGATAAAAGCACCTCCACCTATTACAAAAATAAAAAGAAGTTAAACAATAAAGTTAAAAGCAAATATTTCTCTTAAGTCTATTTTTCTTCCCCCTTTCTTCCTTCCTCAAAGTTTATCTGGTTCCTATATTAAGTGGGGTACTTTGATACAGATAATAAGTTTCAGACTTGGTCTTCTACCCATCTGAAGACCTCACAGTTAAGGAAAGAAGTTGGAGCAATCTTATATAATAAAGGGCTAACATGCAAATTGTCCCTAGGGGTAAGAGTTTGACCAACTGGGAGTTAGACAAGCGCTGACCACCAGGGGGCAGCATGGAACATGGCTGGCGTTGGTGATGTGGCACTGGCAGTGGGCGGCAGTGGAGATGCTCCCAAACCTGATGGGCCATGATGAGAGCAGATCCGAGGTGGGATGGTGGAGCAGGTGAGTGGGTGAGAGCAGGGGCCTTGATCACCCCACTGGTTGCCCACAGGTCAGCTCTGATCGTAGTCTAGGCCTAGGCACCCTAACCATGCAGCAATTCCAAGCACCAGGCCTCTAGTAAACAAATAGTTGAACTTTCATTATCTCAAGATTCTATGTATATTTCTTCTATCTCCTAGATGCCTAAGGTTATTGTTTGAACTCATGATTTATCTGATCTAACTTCTACTGGAAACAATTAAGTCTTTTACCCCTCTGCTTTTCACTCAGAGGAGACTCCCCAATGGTTTATTCTCCTGAAGCTTATGTGAATAGCCTTTCCTCATTTTCAGTTGTTTCTGAGTTATTTTAAAAAAGAGATGTAAAAAAATGAAATAAAATAAAAAGAGATGAAAATAATGTCATTAGGTTACCTCTGTGCTTCCTAATATATTCATTTAGAATATTTTAGGTTTTTCAGGACATAGAGCTTCTGTTACAGCTACTCAACTTTGTTACTGGAGTGCAAAAATAGCCCTGGATAATTCATTAATGAATGAGGGTGAGTATAATCCAGTAAAAATGTCAGTGTCCATAATTAAATAAACTTTTTTTTATGGACGCTGAAACTTGAATTTCATACAATTTTGTGTATCCAGAAATGTTCTTCTTTTGATTGTTTTCTAACCACATAAAACATGTAAATACCCTTCGAAAATCACAAGCAGTACACAAACAGAGGATGGGCTGTATGTAATCCATGGGCTGTAGTTTGCCAATCCCTGATTTAGAGAGACCTTCTCTGTATAGTCAGCTCACTTTGGAGAGAGTAAGTGCTTTCCTATAGAAAAGTTTGAAATCATTCAACAAAACTTGACCTCAATACTGTTAAACATATTTTTCAATCACTTTGTAATTCTTGGGGAAAGAGAGTAGAGGAGCCCCTATATTTCACCTATCTGCCCAGTTTCAACTACTGCCCATTACTGAATGCCTGGTGTCATTGGGTGTAAAGTAGAGGAATGGAAGAATGAGCTGATTTGCCCTGGCTGTTGTCTGCTATTTATGTAACGTTGGTACAGGGGTTGTGGGAGGATGTGCTGTGTTCCAAACATTCTGTTAAGTGTAGGAAGGCAGAAACTAAAAGCAGCAGTCCTTGCTCTTGGTGACTTGAAGTAGGGAGAGAGGCAACATAGGAAATAACAGTTAAGTGTAATTACAATAAAATAGAAATGATTGTGGGATTCTTTGAGAGTTGAGTGTACTGGGGAAATACCTCCACAAGGAGATAAAACTTGAACTGAATCTGGAAGAGTAAAAAGCAATATATGAGAAGGGATGTGTTGTTATGAGACTGCCAGGCAACTCCTAGCAGCAGGGATGGTCTTATGAGTAGATGGTGTGAACTTCTGTGATGATCAAACTGAGAGGACCTCCTGCCAACTCCATCTCTCTTGCTCTTCGCATTACTAAATTCCATAATTGGAGACTTATCTGCCTAAGGATTCTTGTCTTTGCTAAAATACAACTCTTTTGAGAGTAGTAACCCATTAAGCTTTTGAACTCATGTATGGTTCTTTGGGATTGAATTTTTATATTAAATTGTTTCTTACAGGCAGATTTTAATGGGGGAAGGTTGGAGAGAAGTCACACTCAAAGGGAAAAGGGGCCAGAAATGAAGCCCGCAGCACTGAAATTCAAACTTGGACTGTTGAAAAATTTTACTCAGAGCTGGTTGTGCCTACAAAAACCTTTTTTTCATGAACTGACTTTTAAAAGGGTGTTTGTTTGTCTAGTAAGAGTGAAGGGAGCCAGCCATTATGCCTTAGAGACCCTGTATTGATCTTCGCAGTCAAACCACTAAATAGAACTTGACTGCTGCACAATGGAGGGCTAATTCTCCATCAGCATAAGCCCGCAGTGAGCATGTCAATATGCATTTCTGAAACCTCCCTCTGTGCAGTGAAGAGAGCAGAGAACCCAGCAAACAAATTAATGCAGAAAAGTCAAAAGGGGAATGAGGCCAACATGTTTTGTTTATCTTAAACTCTAGCAAATAAATCAGAAAAAAACAACACAAATTTTATATATAACTTCCTAACTTTACTTATGCTTTTTGGTTTACTGTTTATATATAGTACAATGGTAATTATTTTATATTTTAAAAGAAAAAATGTGAAAAATGTTTTGTTTTGTTTTCTCTTAGTGAGTTCTTCTTGTTGAAACATCCCAAAAGATTATAGAAGACTTTAAACAAGAGTGAGTCTAGGTAATTAGGAGCTCTTGCTAGCCTAGAAATATTATAATTTTGAGTAGGATTTTGCTTAAACTTACTAAGTGAATGGAAGGGTTAGAAAGTTCTCCCAGCAAATTATTTGTGAGTGAACTCAAACAAATAAGAGATAGTTTTTAAAACTAGACTGATTAAGTATGGATACAAGTTTAACTCCCAAATAATTAATTAGTGACAAAAGTCAAATTAGACTACAACTGGTTTTGATGAAATATTGCAAGTAGAAAACTTGCAGAGAAAGTTACATGTTGGATTTAATATAAATTTGGTTTCTTTGAGTTTTCACTATATACCTACTTATATGTCACCTTTTAATGAAAGAGGATGTGGAACTGTATTGATATAGGTTAATATTAAGCTCTCTGATCTTCCTCATAATATATGCGATGTGTAGTTTTAACCTCTTCTCAATTTTTCTACTCAAAAAAGAGTAATCCAGCAGTAATTATAATTCTAGAGTCGTCACATAAGTGACTGAGAATAATTTTAATGAGTTTTTTTCAGCTGTTTTTGCACTTTTGCATCCGGAACATCCACCCTTCACATGGTAATGTCTTCTTCTGTGAGCAGGCGGGTCTCACTCTCAGAGCCTAACAGATTAGGGTAAGAAGAGTCACAACTATAACTAAAAGCAAGAAGGTAAGTGTAGCAATGTTTTTTACTCTTTGTCACTTACCTGGTTCCACACCTTTCTTTTCCAACCTTGGACACTAATCTTAACCTCTCTAATACAAAAGAAAACAAATTTTGGGGCAACAGAGACAATCCTACCTAATAAAAGAGAAACATGCAAATTGACCATGCCTTCGCTATGCTAACAGCCAATCAGGAGTGGGGGGCAGGGCCAAGCGGCACGAGGGGTGGGGCTGAGTAATGTGTGTGAGGCTGCTGTGAGTGTGGGGTGCCCCCGGGGCTGGATGGTTGCTGCTGGGGCTAAGGCCAGGGCTTGGGGAGTGGGGCTGAGGCGTCTGGCAAGTGTGGAGCCCTGGGGGCTGGGCGGTTGCTGGGCAGTCACCAGTGGCCAGAGCTAAGGCCAGGGCTGGGGGGGGTGGGGCTGAGGTGGTCGAGGCAGAGCCATCCATTGGCCCCATTGAGGGGACATGTTAGGCTGAGGGATCACTCACCCTCAGTGCACGAATTTCTTGCATCAGGCCCCTAGTCTTATTATAAATCCCTTTATGTGCAAGCAGAGATATGATTCATAATATCTGTCTCTATCAGCCCAGAGCTCCCTAATCAGTCAAGTTTGATCAGTCATGGCAGTGCTCTCTATCTCCAATGTCCCAGAAGGTGAATGCCATGGAAAGGGAGAGAGCTGTGTGAGGGGTATGTTTGGTATAAGTCATCTACACTACCTTCAGGCTCTAAAGAGAAAGGAAAATTCTCATCTAAGTCATCCTACCCTAACCACCTTCCTTGGTTCCTGCAATCTCGCCTGCTCAGTCAAACTGCGCAAACTGGAAGGTCCCTGAATAACCAGAAACTTAGTCCATATATGTGAGACAAAGGAATAGGGACATGTCTGGAAGTTTAGTCCATATTTGGGAGACAAAGAAGCTAGCAGGGTATAAAAACGTTGGTTTGCTCAGCCTCTGAAGAGGACTCCGCTGAGCCAAGCACCAAATAAAACTGAACCTCAGAGTGCATCTGGCTTATTGCTTCCTGCCAGCCTGATTTCTGCTGTAACACTAAGCCCTTAATTCACAATTACTGATTTTTGGTATGTCAGTAGGTCTTTATATCAAGAGTCTTTATGAATTTCCAAAAAGTATTTTGTATGATTTAATTTATACTTAATTCTGTTAATTTATACTTAATTCAGTGGCATTAAATATAAATTAATTCTTAATTTATACTTAATTCTGATCTCTAATAAAAAAAAAGGGTGCATGTTATAAAATCAAAACAAGACAAGAAGGATGCCTCAATTCCCAAAGTCTAGGAATGGCTACTGAAATGAGATTTTCCATTTTTATGAACTATTTTATTATGTCATCATGCCCCTACCCTCAGGGGACGGTAAATGCCAAAATATTAAATGTAAGCAAACAGGATGATACAGATAGAACAGATAAAATGTATCTTAATATTGTTAAGTTATTATGATTACACCTTAATATGCAATTCTGGGAACAAGAGTTCAAAGGTGAGAAAGAGCTACTGATAAACTACATTCATGTGATTAGTTGTTTCTATGGATAGTTACTTGCAAGTACAATGTTGGCTAATCCGTGTTGTGATATAAACAAATCTATGAATCAGAGCTGAATACTTTCATATGTTAATTGTATTTTGTTCTATAACCAACACGTTTTTATTTACATAATCAGATAAAAACAGTAATTTATTTTTTTCAGAACTTTCTTATCATTTAAAGAAAGCTTTATCTGTCTAACTTTAGATGGTAAATTAAAATTCTGAATTGACATATCAGTACCATTCTAATGAAAGCATGTAGGAACAAAAGGACTCTTTTTTGGAAGATAAGACAACTTATTTTTGAGAAACTAAAGGAGTGTAGGACTGAAAGTTATATATAAAATGTTTGAAGTTCTTGGATTAATTGTATGTCTATTGGCATGAGAGATTAAATAACAATGGAATGTGCTCAAAAAGCACTATATTTGCTATCCTCCAAATATGAGCAAAAACCTTTTAAAAATATTATATAGTTTTCTTGGAATAAGCTATTACACAGAAGAAAGGCTTGCTATCAGGTCAGTATTATTACAGGGTTGTAAAATTTGTTATGTCTGGATTTGCTACTCTTACCAATCCAAAGCAATAATAGTATGTCACTATCCAGAAATTCTGAGGTTTTACCCTCACATGTAAGACTGTGTAGCTCAATATTGTAAAAATGAAATAAAATAAAATGAAGAAGAAAAAAAAGAAGACTGTGGTTCACATAACTAATATCATTACAACAAAATTTTCCAATTACAACAAGGTCTACAAGCCCAGTGCAACTTTTAAATATTTCAGGGAAAATCTGTTGCAAATAAATTTATATTAGTAAGAGAGAATATGATCATTTGAATGAATGAGAGTTTTACTTGGAGGAATTTGTCTCTGACCATATCCCTCTCAGATGGCACATTTGACCAAATTTGTGACTTGAGTGGATTTTGCTAAAAAAAAAAACAAAAGATCTTAGATTGTACTAATATTGTAAATAAAAGCATACTATGTTCCTTGTTTTTGTTTCCCAGTTGATGGTATTAAAAAATCTTTATTGTTGAAAGTATTACATATGTCCCTCTTTTCCCCTATTGACCCCTTCAAGCCTACACCTGTTCCCCATCCCAGGCCTTGAAAACACTATTGTCTGTGTCCATGGGTTATGCATATAGATGTATACAAGTTCTTTGGTTGATCTCTTTCCACCCATTCTCCCACCCCCATTGTCCCTGTGAGATTCAAGTTGATGGCATTTTATTAGAAAAAACACAATTGTGAATTATTTCATGTTAATCATGGCCAGACATGTAATTAGAACATGTGTAGTCCAGTTCTGCTCTGTCTCCTCCCATCCCAGTGATATAGAGTACATAACCTCTCTGAAACTGTTTCCTAGTCTTTAAAATGTGAGGTCAGCATATTCACTCGTTCCATGTTCCAGTTTGTGTTGGAAATATTACTCCACACTACCTTATCCAGGTGCTGTTGGAGATGATTTGACACATGGAGTCAGAATAAGCTTCCAAGGAGCTCATCTTATAAAGGGTTGAATTCCTGTGATTCTGGAAATTTTAGTCTACTTTGGCTAAACAATTAATAACATTTTTGGACACTATGCTAAGAATCTTATATGGAAAACACATTGATAATAAGTTCACAACCCACGTGAGGTAGGTACTATAACCACCCTACTTTACAGATAAGGGAGAAAAGGCTTAGAGGGGTTATATTCCCCAAAAGGCAATCCGAGGAGAGGTGGGAAGGGGCAGCTGAGCCTGACCACATGTTTGCCCCTAATTACAAATGATGCTAAGCAGGCAGAAGTGCATGATCATTAATGGAAGAGCTTAAATCTGAACCCAGGCATTCCAGAACTTACGAGTAAGATGAAAGACTTTCAGAAAGCAAACTGAGATAGATCCTGAATATGGTTCAGGTGGTTTTTGAACTTCTAATTTAAGATACCTATTTCTTTTCATTTCCTTCTGGCTTAAAATAGAATAAAATTCATCTTCTTAGGTGGAATTGTTTTATACTTTTGTTTCTTTTTTAATAAATCTTTATTGTTCAGAATTATAATGTTCCTCTTTTTTCTCCCCATAGCTCCCCTCCACCCTGTACTCATCCCACCCTCTGCCTTTATCTTCTCTCCACTGCCCTTATCCATAGGTGTACAATTTTTGTCCAGTCTTTTCCTGCACCTCCCACACCCTTTCCCCAAGAATTGTCAGACCACTCCCTTTCTATGCTCCTGTCTTTTATATTCACCAGTTTATTCTGTTCATCAGATTTTTAATTCACTTGATTTTTAGATTCACTTGTTGATAGACATGTATTTGTTGTTCATAATTTTTATATTTACCTTTTTCTTCTTCTTCCTCTTCTTAAAGAATACCTTTCAGTATTTCATGTAATGCTGGTTTGGCAGTGATGAATTCCTTTAGCTTTTTCTTATCTGTGAAGCTCTTTATCTGACCTTCAATTCTGAATGATAGCTTTGCTGGGTAGAGTAATCTTTGTTATAGGTTATTGCTATTCATCATTTTGTATATTTCTTGCCACTCCCGTCTGACCTGCATAGTTTCTCTTGAGAAATCAGCTAACAACCGTATGGTGTTCCCTTGTAGGTAACTAAGTGTTTTTCTCTTGCTGCTTTTAATATTCTCTCTTTGTCTTTTGCTCTTGGCATTTTAAGTATGATGTGTTTTGGTGTGGTTCTCTTTGGATTCCTTTTGTTTGGGGTTCTGTGTACTTCCTGGACTTGTAAGTCTATTTCTTTCTCCAGGTGGGGGAAGTTTTTGGTCACTATTTTTTCAAATAGATTTTAAATATCTTTCTCTCTCTCTTTTTCTGGTACCCCCATAATTCAGATGTTGGTATGCTTGAGGTTGTCCCAGAGGCTCCTTACACTATCTTCAATTTTTTGGATTATTTTTGCTTTTTGCTTTATTGGCTGGGTGGTTTTTGCTTCTTTGTATTTCAAATCTTTGATTTGATTCTTACGGTCCTCTAGTCTGCTTTTAGGTCTCTGTATAACATTTTTTATTTCAGTCAGTGTATGCTTAATTTCTAGTTGGTTCTTTTTCATATCCTCAAGGGTCTTGTTAAATTTATCGGCCTTTTCTAGGAACCTCTTGAAAAACCTTATAACCATGGTTTTGGACTTTATGTTTAGTTGTTTTTTTCCCCTCCATTTCTTTCCATTGTGATCTGTTTCCTTGTTTTCCCTGCTTCCAAGAGTTGGTCGAGTAGTTTTGTGTGGTAGGTGTCCTCTAGGGGACAGTGACTCAGCCTCCCCAGTTACCTGAGGTGGATACTCTTGGTGTACCCCTTTATGGGCAGCACTGTCTTGTTGTAATTAACCCTAGATTGTTGTTGGTAACACTGAGAGGGTTGGCCTCCAGGCCAATTGGCTGTGAGGACCAGCTATGTCTATGCTGGGAGAGCCTCTGTGCTCAGCTTGGATGAGGCGGAGTCTCAGGGCTGAGCAGACAGCCTTGGTTTCCTGTCAGCCCCACCCTAAGTGGCACCTTGGTCTCTGTGTCCCACAGCAATTACTGCACGCACTCTGAGAGAAAGCTGCCCTTGAGTTTTGCCCACTGCCAGATAGTCCAGTTTCTCCGCAGATGAGTCTGGATATCCAAATTCTCACCCAGAACTGGAAAACAATGCAGTCCGGAGGTTTTGTTTTCCTTCCGAATGAGAGAGCCATCCACGTGCTCAGCTGCGTGTCCTCTCTGTGAACTTGCATACCTCTGCAGCTCCCAAATCTCAGTGTGCTTCTTCCTGACAGTCCAGTTTCACCTCGTATAAGTCTGGGTTCCCCGAGACTCGCCTGGAGCTGGGGTTCAATGCAGTGGGAGCCTTTGTCTTCCTCCCCTTTCAAGAAAACCAGCTGAGTATTCAGACCCCTGCCCTTTCTGCTCACACACATTTCTGTATCTCCACACCTCTGTCTCCACATCTCTGCAACTCTGCCCTCCGTACCTCCTCTGAGTCTCAGTGTCCTTTTATCTTTCCTTCTAGTTGTAAAATTTCCACTCAGCCAACTTTCCCGGTGGTTCTGGATAATGTCTGTTTTGTCTTCTAGTTGTAGTTTTGAAATTGTTGTCCGAGGCTGCAGTATAGATGTTACCTATGCTGCCACCTTGGTTCCCTCTGTTTTATAGTTTTCATTATGACTTCTGTTTGTTCTTTCTATCCAATATTCTTTTGTTCACTTATATTCTTTCTAGACTGTAAAATCAAGTTAAAAATACCAGTATATATTTCAGCAATCCAAAATTCAAAGGAAAAACACAAAACTGAAAGTTTAAAAAATGAAATAGGTTATATAAATACAAGTACAAATTTGACCTAGCATATAAAAAATAGCTTTCTCCTGACCAGTTGGCTCAGTTGGTTGGAGTGCTAGTCTATACACCAAAAGGTTGTGGGTTTAATTCCCAGTCAGGGCACGTACCCAGGTTGTAGGTTCTTTTCCCAGTTGTGTACATTCGAGAGGCAATCAATTTCTCTCTCTCTCTCTCTCTCTCTCTCTCTCTCTCTCTCTCTCTCTCTCTCATCAATATAATGATGGTGAGGATTGAAAAAAAAGAAATAGCTTTCTTATATCATTCTTTTTATTCTCATGATGACAAAGAGTAGGGCAAGAAGCATCAGCTGAGACTGATCACATCAACTCCCCCCGCATTGTCATTTATGCCCTCTTCCACCTCCACCCCCACACCTCTGCAATCACTACCCTATTGTCCAGGTCCATGAGTTCTCTCTTCCCCCCTTTAAACCCCCCCCCCAATCTTTCCATCTACCAGCTGTCTGCCTGCTCTTTATCTATAAGTCTCTCCCTATTTTGCTTGGCAGTTCAGTTTGTTCATTAAATTCCACATATGGGTGAAATAATATGGTGCATGTCTTTCTCTGACTGGCTTAGTTAACTTTTCATAATGCTCTCCAGGTCCAACAATGCCCTCACAAAGGGTAAAATTTTTGTCCTTTTTACAGCAGAGTAGTATTCCATTGTATATATTTACCATAGCTTTTTTAACCACTCAGCTACTAATGGACACTTGGGCTGTTTCTAGATCATGGTTATTGTAAATAATGCTATAATGAACATAAAGTTACATATATTCTTTTGAATTAGTGTTTCAGTATTCTTCAGATAAATACCCTGAAGTGTGATTTCTGGGTCAGAAGGCAGTTCCGTTTTTAATTTTTTGAGGTAACTCCATATTGTTTTCCACAGTGGCTGCACCAGCATTTTGCCAACAGTGCATGAAGGTTCCCTTTCTTCACATCCTCACCAGCACTTGTTTGTTGATTTATGGATGATAATCATTCTGAGGTGATATCTCATTGTGGTTCTAATTTGCATCTCTGTGATGATTAGTGACATTGTGCACCTTTTCATGTGCCTATTGGCCATCTGTATGTCCTCTTTGAAGAAGTCTCTATTCTGGTCTTTTGTCCATTTTTTGATTGAAATTTTTGCTTTTTTAGGTGTTGTCTTACGAGATATTTTTAAAGATAAATTTTTAATTTTATCATCATATCAGATGTATCTTGGCGAATATATTCTCCCATTAAGTGGGTTGTCTTTTCATTTTGTTGATGGTATCCTTTGCTGTGAAAAAATTCTTTAGTTTGATGTAGTCTTGGCAGAGGATATATATCAGGAGAAAATATTGCTATGAGAAATGTCAGAGATTTTTCTATATCTATGTTTTCTCCTAAGATCCTCAACAAGATAATACAAACCAAATCTGGCAATATATTAAAAAAGATCATTCACCATGATCAAGCAGGACTTATTTCAGGAATGCAAGGTTGGTAAAATATCCACAAAACAATCAACATGATACTCCACATAAACAAATTGAAGGATTAAAACCACATGATTATATTAAGAGATGCAGAAAAAGACATTTGGTAAAATCCAGGACCCATTTATAGTAAAAACTCTCAGCAAAGTGGGGAGAGAAGGAACATAATTCAATGCAATAAGGCCATATATGACAAACCCACAACCAACATCATGCTCAATGGGCAAAAACTATAAGTTTTTGGGAATAAGACAAGGATGTCCACTTTCACCATTTATTCAGCATTGTACTGGAAGTCCTAGCCACAGCAATCAGAAGAGAAGAAATAAAAGGCATCCAAATTGGAAAGGAAGAAGTAAAACTGTCATTATTTGCAGAAGACATGATTCTGTATATAGAGAACCCTAATGATTCCACCAAAAAAGTGCTACAACTGATAAATGAAGTCACTGAAACAACAGGATATAAAATAAATATTCAGAAATCAGTCTCATTTTTATACAACAATAGTGAACTACCAGAAAAGAAAACTTAAAAAAATCCCATTCACAATTGCTTCAAATAGAAAAAAATATTAGGAATAAATTTAACCAATGATGTAAAAGACATGTACTCAGAAAATTATGATGAAACACTGAATAAAAAATATTGAAGAAGATACAAATAAGTGGAAATATATACCATGTTCATGGCTGGGAAGAATTAACATCATTAAGATGTCCATACTACCCAAAGCAATATACAGATTCAATGCAATTTCTATCAAGATATCAATAGCATATCTCACAAAAATATAAAAAATGATTCAAAAATTTATATGGAACTAAAAACTATCCAGAATAGCCTCAGCAATCTTGAGAAAGAAAGTTGGAGGAATCATGGTACTTGATATCAAACTATACTACAAGACCATAGTTATCAAAACAGTATGATACTGGCATTAAAATGGACATATAGACCAATGGAACAGAGCAGAGAACCCAGAAATAAGTCCACACTTTTATAGCCAATTAATATTTGACAAAGGAGGCAAAAACATACATTAGGATAAAGATAGTCTAATCTGTAAATAGTGTTGAGAAAATTAGACAGATATGTGCAACAACAACAAAAGAAACTAAACCGCTTTCTTACACCACACACAAGGAAACTAGACCACCTTCTGACACCACACACAAAATGGATTCAGCATGTCAACTTTCAATATTTTAAATTGGGAGGAAGCACCTGCAACATCAACTACTGTGCATAGCATAAATATGCAGTCTTTTTCATTCTCCTTACCATTATTTAGAACCTTTTTTACACAATAAGCTCTTTTACTGTCTACTTGTGTGTTTTGATTTGTTCACTTATTGAGTTGCCTGATTATAAGCTGATTCTAAAATAAAATAAATTATGACTCTAACTATAAATACAGATTTCAGTGGATCCTCATATTAAAGTGAACCAAAATTTAAAAAATGAAACTCACTTCTACAAATATGTTATGAATTACTTTTACCCAAATACCAGTCTCAAGGAATACAACCAGGATGTTCCCTGAAGTAAATCGGAACAGAATTTATATAAACCACAAGACCCATTTAAAGACTTTCACTTATTACTAAATAAATACAAAGAATTCAGTGACAAGAATGGCTATTTCTTTATGTGCCTACGTTGGGGAATCCTGAGTGTCCTTTCTTAGCATGACCCTCCACAACCTGCCTGATTTTAGTTGTATTCCTAGCAGAATGCTATTTCTTTGAATGTGGGCCTTTGGTCTCCTCAAATTAAGTTGGGAAAAGAACATCTATCAGACACTGAACTGTTTTAAGCCTCCTGATAACATAAATGCAAGTCATTCAAATACAGAGTTGAATTGCATATACTAACCTTCAGTTTTAATGAGTAAATAATAAATGTTGCATAAAATCTGGAACATAAACCTAGATATCTAAAAGTACATGGACAATATAATGAGGAAATCAGTTCTTTGAATCATTGATCAAATGCTCAAATCAGTATACTTGGTTTGAGAATATGACATCTCTAAAACAATTTATAAGTCCACTTTGTCATTTTAATTTTATCATTTATAAATTATAAGTAAATGTATATAAAATATATAATATACATGTTGTATTTTTGTATCATATGTATATGAATGACTAAGGAACATTTTTAGTACAATAATTTTCTAATTGTAGTCTAGTTTAAGAAAATATATTTGTATTATTAATGGCAGAACTGAAATCTGAACCAGGTAGATTTCAAGAAGCAAGCTGAGATTGAACCTGAATCGGTTTGGGAAATTTAACCTTAGCATCACTTTCAGGACCTGTAGCTGGTTATTGAACTGAATTGTGGCAGAGAAGTAAAATAAAATGAGAAACAGTGTAGAAAGATGAAAAATGCGTACCCTAGAACATAGCAGCGTGAACTGACCAGTGTAAATGTAAGAATCAGAGCAGAGAAAGGAATGTAATATATAGCTCTAGTCTCATGAAATTGTACAGATATTATCATTACTAGATCTCTGGCTTTTGTGAGTTTATTGAGAATGAATTGAGTAAGAACACATACTCTGCCAGCTCTGGGTACAAATTCTAATGCTGCTGTCTACCAGCTGTGTGAGCTAGTTAACCTTCATAAGACTAAGTTTTCTCATCTGTTAAACAGAACAGAAAAACTCAGCTTATTAATTTTCTTGCTGTTGTCTAAGTACCATTCTTGGAAGGCTCCTAAACCAAGACCGTTCTAAGCTGTGATGGTGACTAGCACACTTGTTCTTGGTATGACCATGTGCTCTCAGAACTGGGGTGCACGTCAGGAGAAAATGCAAAATCAACCCAGACCCAAAGAACTGTGAAGATGGTTGATCTTGTTTATGATTGTGTCTCCCTTCAAAAGGGGCTAATGAGTGCAGTGTCCTCCTGGCTAAAATATTTGCAATTGCCTTACTGTATAATTTAAATTATGGTATATTCAATTTTAATAATGAAGCAGAGAAGAAAATATTGCTGTGCTAAATTACCTGCTCCCTGCTCAGACTTGAATATTTCATAGCTCAGTCAATGGCAAGGCAATTATAAATGTCTGCAAATAAAAATAATTTCTTAGTCCTGGTGTGCAAACATATGTATCTGCCTTCTGTACCAGTTATGATAGAAGTTTGAAAAGCCCTGGGGAATTATTTGTCATACTTTGCTGTCCTCATAGTGGACTGAAATTATCTAGGTATCTTCCTCTTATTATGATTCATTCCTATAAACTTGGAGTTTGGATATAGTACCAATAGGTATAAAGCCAGAGCAAAGGGAAGACCAAATAATATAGACATGCCATATGTGCCAGAAAGCCGCAGTTTAATACTCTCCAGATCCTGGAGGAAGGCACTAGCCAAAGAAAGAATAGACGCATGCCCAGTAAAGTCTCAGTGACATACAAAGGGTGTTTGCCTGTCAGTCAGACCTGAGAACAGGGCATTGGCCAGAGTAGGGATGTAGGTGTGGCCACTGCAAGTGTAGGAAGATCTGACAGTTCAGCTCCTAAGCAGAGGGGTTCTTTCTTGTTCTCTTGCCCCTTCTTCTTGCTGCTTGTGCCTGGCTGCTGGCTTGCAGGCCACTCTTGCTCTTCACTCACCCACATGGCCCACAGCCATGTGGACCCTACAGAAAATGGACGAGTGGACTGTGATTAGCATGATGCTATGCTGGACTTAACTTCACCATGGAAAGGAAACTCTGGACACTGACTTTGCTTTGAGCTCTGCTGCATCCCCAGCTACCCATTTTCCAGGACTGGTTTAACAGAAATGGAACTTTGGAAACCCAGGGATGTAACTCCACACAAATAAAGCTTTCCACCACATCTCATCCTCCTGTAGGGGCCTCTAGAAATTCCTATTCCAGCAGCGCCCCAAGAACTCCACTCCTACTCCCACTCCCACTCCCACTAGCAATGGAGAAATTGCTCCCGTGCAGTTTTCTGTTAACAAAGTTAACTAGTTTCTTCTAAGCAGAGATGTCTGAGAAGCTAGCAATGTAGAGCCATCCCTGAGCACAATACTGAAATAGGTGAAGCTGGTTTTGGCTGTCACTTTGTGTATCTTATCAGCCATCTCTCCGTGATTGCCCAGAACCCTGTGTCAGCCTGGCTGGTTGTCCTCCGCAGCACTGGGAGTGCTTGACAGTCCCCTGTTTGCTCCAACAATTCCTTAGTCCTGGTGTACAAACATATGTATCTGCCTCCTGTACCAGTTATGATAGAAGTCTGAAAAGCCCTGGGGAACTAACAAAGCATAAACTTCAGGGGTCTGAGAGGGGGTCTACTAATGTGTTCAATGTCATGTATGTACTTGTTTAATTCTCTAGAGTAAGATATTGTAACCACTCTAGGGTAGTGCTCCTCTTTCCACATCAATTCTCCTTCCTTCATATTTGCCCTTTGATTAGAGAATGTGGAACATTGTGGGATCTGGCAAAAGGGTTGAGCTGGGCATACATTTAGTTGAAGCTTATGGACTATATTTATATGACTTGCAGTTACTTCCTTGAATAGTTATTGTTATAGCTGTACCAGTATAGGAATTATTTCTAGGAATATACATACCATGTTCTGTGTCTCCTCCCTGTACCTGAAGCAAAAGTGCAAGGCAAAATCTGTACCAATATATAAATTGATTCTACATCATTTGACACAGGTAAGAGGTGGGATTCTCCTAGACTACCCAAAAGCTAATCTGAGGAAAATTCTTCCCATCATCAGATGTATAAACTAGTAAGCAAAAGATTCAGTTCTAATTAACACGAAGTCAAACACAAGTAATTTCCTATTAGTAAGTCAGGGTACTCTGTATATACACTTCTCTTTAATGTTTATTTTTTCCAATTTTTTAATTGATTAAGCTAGTACATGCCCCATTATATGCCCCATTGCCCCACCCACCCCACTCCCATATATGCCCTCACCACACTTTTAATGGAAGTTTTAAAGTAGAATTCTGCTGTGTTACATTAAGAAAGGCAGAATTTTTGCCTTTTTAGGAAACGAACTTGTAATAGTAGAAAACTAATGTCTATTGTATGCATCTCAGTGATCAGTTAGAGAAAAACAAATTTTGATCAACCATGCTATAAGAAAGATTGAATTATGTTTATATTCTTCTATAGAAAATATTACAACTATTGTTATTATGCATGGAGGGATCTTAAGTATGCAACCAAAAAAGTAGGAAAAAGGTATTATAGATGTGTGATAAGCAATTCATCATAGAAATATTTTCTAGATTTTGTGACATATATGTTACTATTGAACTTTTAAAAAATATATATTTGATTGATTTTTTACAGAGAGGAAGGGAGAGGGATAGAAAGTCAGAAACATCGATGAGAGAGAAACTTTGATCAGCTGCCTTCTGCGCACCCCCTACTGGGGATGTGCTCTCAGCCAAGGTACATGCCCTTGACTGGAATCAAACCTGGGACCTTTCAGTCCTCAGGCTGAAGCTCTATCTACTGAGCCAAACCAGTTTCAGTTGAACTTTCTTAAAATGTTTATTTTGTTGTGTTTTCTAATACTAAGTAAATATTTACTTTTATGAAATTTTGTTTTTATTACTGTATTTTTTTTAATCTTAAAGAGGGCCCTCAAAATATAAGCTTCAGGCTCCACAAAAGCTATTTATATCTCAACTCTAACACCCTACATCGGTAAACTAATGTTAAGGTGGTAACAAGCCTTTCTCATTAACCTCTGCACTAGTCTTATGTTGGGGTACTAACCTTTACTGTGTACCTACTCCAAAGTGTCTAACCATAGTCTAAATCTATGAGATGGACAGTGGATTGCATGCCCCATTCTCTGGTTGGACTTTCTGCTCCATAGTTGTCAGTGAAATAGAAGTTAATAAGTAAGGGACCCCTGTGGGGATAAGAGACAGTAGTAGGTTCAGGTAACTGTGGGATATTAAAGCTGGAGTAGGAAGAAAGACGAAAGAGAAACAGAACAGATGCTCTGGTAGAAGGATACACATCATATGAAGAAAGAGACAGAGAGAGAGCGAGAGTGAGAGAGACCTTTGTTCCTTTTCAGTTCCCTGTTGCAGATGCTTGTCTTGAGATGGATGGAATTATCTATCCTATACAATAAAAGACTAATATGCAAATTGACCAAGCAGTGGAATAATTGGTCACTATGACACGCACTGACCACCTAGTGGTCAGTGTGCTCCCACAGAGGGAGCGTTGCTCAGCCAGAAGCCACATGGGGAGCGGACCTAAGCTGGGAGTCGGACATCCGATGAAGGCTCTCTGACTGCAAGAGGGTGCAGGCCAGGCTGAGAGACACCCTCGCTACCCCAGTGCACAGATTTCTTGCACCCAGCTTTTAGTAACCTTATAAGACTACTGCCTCAGATTTCTCATTTATTGAATTTGAGTGGCTCTCTGTTCCTGGCAAACACAAATAACCTGAAAAATCCTTTTTCCCAATGCATTTATTACTGGAGGACTCTGGAAAATGATAGCTAAAATTAATTGAATTCCAGACAAACTATTGAATATCTATACCATTTCTTATCTTCACAGCATCCCAAGCTGACAGCTATCATCAACATTTTATAAGTGAGAAAACAGCCTCAGAGAAGGTAACTTGCCAAAGGTCATGCAATAGGAAAGCAAAGCTGGATTAGAACTCAGCTTTATCTGACTCCAAACTGTATGTTCTTTCTGTAATACCATATTGCTTGCCAATATCTATAATCAAAGGAGTTAATTTCTGCTGATAGAATTGTGATTTTGAGCACATGGATATGGGATATTAGAAACCATACAGATTATCCAATTCAACCCTTCATTTTTGCACTTCAGGTCATTGAGGTCTCAGAAGTGATGCTACTTGAGTTTCCAGGAAAAGTATGTGAACACAGACAAGAATTTGGGTCCCTGGTTACTTCCATTAATTTTTTTCTATTCTCATACTGTATAAGGATCTCAGATATAACCTAATCCTGTTTCTGTTGAATAAAAACTATTTGATTTTGGTAAATTCATATCTAGTAAATCACCTTTTTATTTCCAAAGGAACATTAATAGGCAATTTTAAATAAATTGAAATATTAATTCCTTTAAAATAGGGTTTAAAGTTATTCTACATGTTCAGTCATTTTAGAGGACTTTCTCATTTAGTATATTTGTAAGCTAAAAAATGGAAATAATTTTTGCTATCAATAGCACTTGCTGTGTTTTACATATATTATTTTTAAATCATTTGAATGTAGTATAATATATGTAGGAACAAGGAAACTTACATAAATTAAGTAATTTACTCAAGGCAACCAAATAATAAGGGGCAAACAGGATATAACCAGGTTTGCTTTTTCGGTTGACTAAAAATAGCAAATATTTTACCAATTTTCTTGAAGTTCAACATACATAAGAGTCAAAATGTGGACATTTAGACATAGTTTATATTATGCCCTTTTTATATTGTGTTCCTTTCTTTACTATCTGTGATATGATTATGGATTGCCATTTAAATCAGCAGTCTGGTCAAAAGCTATTAAATATTCCTTTGGTAGAAATCTTGTTACATAAATACTCAGGGCTGTGAATGTTCTCATTGAGCAGGAATAGACACATTACATGAAAAACAACTCACCTGACCAGGGATTTAAGATTTAAGAACCATTTCTGTAATTTAAACTGAAATTTAGAGTTTTAAAGATTCACTGAAGCCTTTGGAAAAAAAATCTTGGGAATTCTACCATCCTGCATAATGCATCATCCATAAATAAACCAGAATTTATTACAAAATTCTAATATTTTAGAAATGTCTCTTTCTAAAAATTGCTCCTTGGCTATGGTATGGTTGATTAAGCTGATATTGATTCTGCTCTTCTTGAATAAACTGAGAGAGGTTGTAAAAGGTAATATTCTTTATCTAGATGTTTTCAATCAGGATTCTATTAGAAGGAAAGTAGACAGAACTGGATAGTATTTGGCCAATAGCCATTATTATGTGAGGTGAAATGAATATAAATTTAGCACACAATGCCCAGCATACAGTAAAAGCTCAATAAGTGTTAGCTATTGCTATTTGTATTATTGGCAATACAGAGATGCCTGGGGAAACGGTCAGAGATGTGGATGACTTCCTAAAGTGAACATAGCATTTTGTCAAATGTTTCATGAGACGTCTGAGAGCACTGGGCTGGTGGTGAAATGAAGCGGCTTTATGTAGCGACAAGATAGGATTTGGCTCGCCCCTGGCTGGGTGCCAGTCATGTCAGAGCCTTTGTGGATGACGGCGGAAGGTTGATCTGACCTGCAAAGTGACATTGCTGACAACACGGTGCGGCCAGAGCCACCTGCGATGTATCAGCACTTTTTCTCCTTCCAGTGCCACAGACCTCAAATAAATATCCAATTTCTCCCTCTGGGGATGCACGTTTTTCTCTTCTTGAGCTCAGGGCAATCTTTAGGTTCCAGTGCTTATGATAACTGTCCCGGACATTACAACCGGGACAGTTATCATAAGGTCATTTTCCACTTGTCGTTGTCTAAAAGAACAGATTGGCAGCCAATCGCTGTCCACCTCGCCACATTGCTCCCGGTTATTTTAACTATAAGGGGTGCAAAACAACAGCAGCACCCAGTTCAATAGCAGGTGCTTCTTCTCCAGGAGCGGTCACAGCATTTGAAAGGCAGTGTGCCAGCGTCCCGAACGGCACCATCTGGAAGGCGATGTCTCAGCGCCGGCTCCTGTCATGCAGGAGTCAGAATGGAAGAACACTGACTGCCCTTGGATAATTTCTGGAGGACATTGCTGATGAAGGGCAGGGGCTGTCTGATTTTGTTGTTAGTTTAATAGTTGGTTGCAGTGAGGCTTGTACGCAGTTCGCATGCCAGTGAAAATTGGCACGTGTGAAAATTTGACTCATGCTCAGGTGCTTTGTCTCTTTGGACAGCAGCTATTCAAGAATTTCTCAACAGTGCCAATACAGACCCTTCCCCCTGCATCCCCCCCCCCACACACACACACCTCCCCAAATCACTGGACCAATGAGGACATCTAGATTCCACATCATACATTTGAGTCTGTTTTCTTCTTTTTTCATTGTTATATTAGAATTGTATAAGCAGAGCTGAGACAGTGAACTATCACAAAGTGAAATAATACAACCTCCCGGGCAAATGATTTAGAAAGATAGCACTCCTTTGAAATATGGCCAATTAGGCATCCTAAATCCCATCCTAAATTTGCCTAGTGCCTACTTTACTTCTTGTCCCATTCCCCACTGGGCAAGCAGGGAGTTTTGTAAGCTTTAAATCTTCATTGTGAATGGAACTATATAGCAGAAATTGCTACCAAGTGGCAAAAATTGCTATTATAGCCAATATGTATAACTAATATCCTATTTTTTCTATGTATTACAGACATTTAACTATATATAAATTTAGTTAGGTATTTCATATGACTAAGCTCTGGCTTTGTAAACTGAACAGGCTATCACTCGATTTGGGATAACATTTCATGTAGTGTCAATAAGACAGTGCTACCTATGGGGAGTTAGTATGGCTACAGAGAACTCTGCAAGCATTTTTTCTAAGTAATCACCCTTATTCATATGATTAACAATATGAGTTAGCTATATGAAGCATTTCTTTCTATTGGCTCATTATTTGCAATAAACATATCTGATCAAAATATTTCCATTGAAAATATTCACTACTCAATGTACATTTACTGTCCCATTTATCACCTTTTCTTCATTTAAAAAATATATTTTATTGACTTTTTAAAGAGAGGAAGGGAGAGGGATAGAAAGTCAGACACATCAATGAGAGAGAAACATCAATCAGCTGCCTCTTGCACACCCCTTCCTGGGGATTTGCCCGCAACCAACGTACATGCCCTTGACCAAAATCAAACCTGGGACCTTTCAGTCCATAGGCCGACACTCTATCCACTGAGCCAAACCGGTTTCAGTTCACCTTTTCTTTAGAGATAAACTTCATTAGGGTTAATAAAAACTCACCCTACATCCTGTTTTTCATGAGGCCCTCAGGGTCTAGTTATTCTTCACCACTCTTTGGCATTTCCCATCATCCCTGCAGCTCTGTTACTGACAGCTCTTAGCTTCCATAAGAGTTTTTGTCCTGGTTCTCCAACTTAGTAGCCACCCTGCATTCTCATTCACTGGGTCTCTTATGCTACCATGCCTGAAATACAGTGTTTTTTTAAGTTCTCTCTTGAGTTTCTTCCTCTCTCATTTCACATACCACCTATTTTCTGATAACTCATAAATGTAGTTCCTGAAATGTAGAGTTGTATTTCGGTAATTGTTTAAGAACATTCGCAAGTCTAAGACTAAACTCAGCCACCTCAGGTGTCAGGTTGTTCCCCTCTAACAGTATCCTCTCTTTGGGGTGGCAGCATTATTGTTTTCCTTGTTGATCGCTCTTTGCCTTGGGAAGCTCATTCATCCTTTAGGATTAATTTAAATTCTCCTCTCTGCTTGGAAATGTTCCTGAGTTTAATGGTGTTTTTTCCTTTCCTGTGCTCTAGCTCTTTGACCCCATAACAACATTGTTTTATTTCTGTTTCATATGTTTACCCTATGTTGTCATTATTAATTTACTTTGAGTCATCATCACTTATTAGTTTCTTTTGAGCTCAGCTTCAGGTTATCTCTGTGTCATTTGAATCTACCATGCTGATTCATACAAATGAGGAGCTCAAGAAATGCTTTTGAATAAATGAATGAACATTTCCCTTGGCTCTGCAGATAGAGCCATAATTTGGACATACCACTCATTGAATCCACTCTATTTTTTCCATTTTCTAGACTTTAATCACCTCCCATCTCAACTAGTTTTCTTTTTTCCTAAGTTAAATTCTTATTTATTTTAGAAACTTTTAAATTAAAAGATATTAATAGGTTGATATTCTTTTTTTATTGTGGTAAAATACATAACATAAAATTTAGGATTGTAACCATTTTAGGTGTACATTCACTGGCATTAAGTTCATTCACAATGCTGTGCAACCATCACCATTATTCATTTCTAGAACTTTTGCCTCATCTCAAATAGGAATTCTGTACCTATTAAAAATTACTTCTCATTCCCTCCTTCATCCAGCTCCTGATAGTCTCTGTTATATCTTCTGTCTATGAAGTTGCCTATTTTAAAAACTCATCTAAATGGAATAATATAACAGTTATCCATTTGTGTTTTGCTTATTTCACATAGCATAATGTTTCAAAGCTCATCTGTGTTTCAACAATGTATCAGGATTGCATTTCTTTTTAAGGCTGAAAATGATTTCTTTGTGTGTATATACCACATTTTAGTTTTAATTTTTAAAATTATTCTTTATTGTTGAAAGTATTACATATATACCCTCTTTCCCCCATGGATACCCTCCAGTCTGCCCCTGCTCTCCCTATATAACACATTTAAAAAACTTGAAGTGCTTTTGCTTTTAGTTTTAAAACATTCAATTGCATATGTTATTCAATATTATATCAATATCAGTTTCAGGTCCACATAGTCATTAAATATTTACAAAAACATATGTGCCTTATGAAGTGCTCTTCTGATAAGTCTAGTACTCACCTGACACCATACAAAGCCTTTACAATATTATAGACTATATTTCCTATGCTGTACTTCATCCCTGTGACTATTCGGTAACTAGTAATTTGTCTTTTTTTTTTTTTAACCCTAATCTTAGGATGTGTCTTATTGATTTTTCTTTCTTTATTTTTTTTAGTGAAAGAAAGGGAGAGAGAAATATTGATGTACCAGCTGGGGAGGGAATTTACAATCTAGTTATGTGCCGTGATAGGGAATCAAACCCACAACCTTTTAGTATATGGTATAACACTCCAAACAACTGAGTCACCTCAGGGACCATTTGTATTTCTTAATACCTTCACCTTTTGTATCTAGTTCCTCAATCCACTTCCTATCAGGAAATCATCAGTTTGTTCTTGGTATTTCTTTTTATTTTGTTTGTTTATTTTTATTTAGATTCTATATGTAAGAGAAATCATATGGTAATTGCCCTTCTTTGTCTGGCTTATTTCACTAACATAATTCCCTCTAGGTGCATTCATGTTGCAGATGGCAAGATTTAATTCTTTTTATTATGGCTGAGTAAAATTCCAGTGTATATTTGTACCACATCTTCTTTATCTGTCATCTATCTTTAGCCTCTCAGGTTGCTTCCATATCTTGGTTATTATAAATAATGCTGTATTGAATGTACTTAGATACATTTTTACATGAAAGAAATAACTAAATGTATAGGAGAGAATTATAGAAGAATCATTGTTTGTTTTTTTAAAAACCTTATTGATTTATTTTAGAGAAACAAAGAGATAGGAATTAAGAGAAATAGGGAGAGAGAGAGAGAGAGAGAGAGAGAGAGAGAGAGAGAGAGAGAGACATTGATTTGTTGTTCCTCTTAGTTATGCATTCATTGATTGATTCTTATATGTGCCCTGACTGGGGATTAAACAAACAATACTGATGTATTGAGACTGCTCTAACCACTTAACTACAAAGCCAAGGTTATAGTTTTTCTTATTTCCCCATTTTTAAACCAAAAGAACAAAATTGTCATTTTGGTGTTGTGGGTAAATACATGTAAAATTCCAATAAAAATTCTTTTTATAAGGTATCTAGTGGCCCAATACGCAAATATTCATGTAAGAATGGGCCTTCCTTCCCCTGCCTGTGGGCACTGCCTTCACTCAGGCCAGAGCTACCTTTCCGCCTTCTCACACTGCCCAGAGGTCTGGAGTGGCTGGGGTGGTGCAGAACCCCTGTGTTGTTGTCATGGTGATGATGCAAGCATCCCACCCCCCTCCACAACTGTGTTATGCAAATTAACCTGCTATCTTTGTTGGGTTAATTTGCATACTCACTTCTGATTGGCTGGTGGGCATTGTGAAGGTATGGTCAATTTGCATTTTACTCTTTTAGTAGTGTAGATTGTGATTACAAACCTAGCCTACTCACTGGGCCCAACATTAGTATTCTCTCTAAGGTCTAGCCAATTAATCTGTAGCCTGGTACCATCAGGGATGTGGTAAATATTGTTGAATGGTTTTTATCCAAGTATGACTTCATCCATTACTTTAAGTTGAGATAGTATGTGAAATAGCACATAACTCATGGTAGTCAATAATAGCTGATATTTACTGAGAGCATCCTGTGTTCTAGGCACTATTTCTTACTGTTATTTTTTTACATAAACAATCTCATTTAATCCTTAAAACAACATTATAAGGTAGATTAATAATAATAACAATAATAAAAATGATAGTTATCATTGTCATCATAATCATTTATAAACTTAGAAAAATGAGCCACAGAAAGGTTTAGTAAATTGTCTAGACTATTTCCTATGCTTGACCACTAGGGGAGGAGGGTCAAGATGTCAGCTTAGGTATACATGGTACTCACCTCCTCCTGCAACTACATCAACATTACAACTAAATTACAGAACAACCAACATTCAGAACCTGAAATCTGGATGAATGGAAGCCCTTCAATTAAAGAATTAAAGAAGAAGCTACAGTGAGGCTGATAGAAGGGGCAGAGACAAGGCACTGGCTGTTCCAATACCTATGTGTAGCATATTTAAAAAAATATATATGTTTTATTGTTTTTTTTAAGAGAGGAAGGGAGAGGGATAGAGAGTTAGAAACCTTGATGAGAGAGAAACATCTATCAGCTGCCTCCTGTACACCCTCTACTGGGATGTGCCTACAACCAAGGTACATGCCCTTGATCAGAATCAAACCTGGAACCCTTCAGTCTGTAGGCCTATGCTTTTTCCACTGAGCCAAACCAGCTAGGGTTGTGTATCATATTTTAAATCAGGAGGTATATATTGGCTACGGAGGTCCCCTGTGAAAAGCAAGGGAAGACCACTCAGTCAAGTGTACTAGTAGTGGGAAGAGAAGTCCCTGTAACATTGGCATGTAAAAACCAGGTGGGGGGGGGGTTGAGGCTGAGGGAGATGTAGGGCTGCTAAGATTCCCAGGCATTTCCTCTTAAAGGGCCTATGCACAGACTTACTTGGACTCACTCTCTGACCTCTAGTATTAGGCAGTAGCTCAAAAGGATCCAGGGACATACAGGAAGGAACTAAATTGCCTGTAGGGGCAAGAACTGGAAAATAACTTTCTCCCAGACAAAAAGTGCTGGCAGGCACCATATCTGAGTTTTCGTTACCCTGGCTCACACTGTTTGTCCTTCCCTGGTGATTTCCTGAGACCTTGCCTCACCCAATTTGCAGCCCCTCCCAAGTTGTTTGCAGTGGTTTTTCCATATGAATGGCCTGTCGAGTTCAGGCTTCAGACTTTCCTAAAATCTCTCAAATTAGCAGCAGCTGGCCTTAGCATGCTACATACCTCTCAAAAAGTGGCTCCAGGCAGAGCACTAGCAGCAACCTGCCAAGGTTCCTTGCTTCCCTTATCCTGGGCACTTTCAAACCCAGCACAAGTAGCAGCCTTCTCAGATCTCCCTGTAGCTTGTGGCAGGTGGCCCCAGGCAGGGCACAGGGAGTACCTGACTTTGCACCTCCTGGGAGGCCCTATTGCCAGTGCACCTGGTGGTCAGCTTCAGACCATGCCAGATTACAAACCTGCCATATCCATGAGCAACACACTCCAAGAGCAGATGTGGTGAGCACAAAAGCCCCACTGAAACAAGTCATGCTTCTGGATAGTAGCTCTTCTGCTATAGTTGCAACTGGTCCTCGAAGCTGATACACCTGGAAGTCAATCCCTCTCAGTGATGCCAGTAGCAATCAAGGCTTAATTACAATGGGAGAATGCACACAGCCCACACAAGGGCACACCCAGAGTGCCTAGCTCAGGTGATTGGGGAGGCTGAGCCACTGGGCTTTACAGGACATCTACTACACAAGGTCACAAAACCAATTCCAGGACACATAGCAGCTCTATCTAATATACAGAAACAAACACAGGGAAGCAGATAAAATGCAGAGCCAAAGAAACATGTCACAAATGAAAGAACAGAAGAAATCTTCAGAAAAAGACTAAATGAAATGGAAGCAAGCAAAACACCAGATAGATTTTAAAAACAATGGTTATAAGGTTTCTCAAGGAACTTAGTGAGAACTTCAAGGAACTAGTGACAACATCAATGGCATAAAAAAAAGGCCAGTCAGAAATGAAGGATACACTAACTGAAATAAAGAATAATTTAAGGAATTCAACAGTAGAGTAGAGGGTGCCGAGAATTCAAATAAATAATTTGGAATACACGAAGCAAATAACACCCAATCAGAACAGTAAACAGAAAAAAGAATCCAAAAATATTAAGATAGTGTAAAGAGCCTCTAGAACAACAACTTCTAGCATACCAACATTCATATTATGGAGAGATGCCAGAAGGAGAAGAGAGAGAGCAAGATGTTAAGAATCTGTTTGAAAAAATGACAGAAAACTTCCCCTACCTGATTAAAGAAATAGAATTACAAGTTCAGGAAGTGCAGAGAGTCCCAAAGAAGATGAACTCAAAGAGGGCCACATCAAGACACATTATAATTAAAATGCTGTAGGTTGAAGACAAAGAGAGAATCTTAAAACCAGCAAGAGAAAATCAGTCAGTTACCTATAAGGGAAGATCTATAGGACTGACAGCTGATTTCTCAGCATAACCTTTGGAGGCCAGAAGGAATCACAAGAAATATTCAAAGTGATGAAAAGCAAGAAACTACAACCAAGATTACTCTAAACAGTATTACATGAAATGTTGAAGGATCTTCTTGAAGAAAAAAGAAGAAATATGAACAATAAAATTCCAATAAAAACATATCTATCAATAATTGTATCTAAAAATCAAAATAAAGGAGAGAAGTCTAATGAACAAAATAAATGGATGAATAAAATAAGACCAGAGACATGGAAACATGAAATAGACTAAGGAATCTCAGAGGGAAGTGGGGAGGGTGCTGGAAGAGATTAACCAAAGATCTTATATGCATAAATGCATTACCTATGGACACAGACAATGGGGTGGTAAAGGCCTGGGGTCTTTGCAGGCCACTCCTATTTAGCAATGGGAATGGCTAAATTGAATTTGATTCTGGGAACTCAGAAAAATGCTAATTTAGCCTTTAGCTCAGTCAAAATAATTTTCTGTTGAGAAAAAAAATGTAGTAGAGGGGACAATGGAGAGAAATATAGAGGAGGCATCTTTAACACTCTCAACAGTAAAGATTTTTTAAAAGTATCATCACTAGTGAGGAGGAGAACTGAAACTTTAAGCCCAGCAATCTGGCTCTGGTCTGCTTGCTCTTAAATAATCTATAGCGGCTGTGCTGGGATAGACAAGTGACTCCAAATAGATTTTTAAAATAAACTATATAACCAAATATTCTCCCCTAAAGTATGAGGGCTATGGGAAATCTGAATAATTATTCCCTAACATTTTTTAGGCTATAAATATAGTGATATTTAAAAATTAACAGCCACAATTGGGTGAACAATACATACTATTTTCTAAAATGTTTAGTAATTTTATTTGAGAGTAGTTGCTACATGACATAAGCAATATTTCCTCAATCTCGGGACGTGTTGACTATATTTTAATAATAGGCTAATTCCACCTTAACTATATTTCTTAGCTTTGTTGATTGTTATTCTTATAGTTTTCCTATCATTATCCTCTTAGCTTCTTCTTTTCATTCTCTGGCATTTGGTTCATGGGTTAAAACTACTGCTTTCTTACTCTTGCCGTTTACGTGTTCTCACATTTTTATGAAACCTCTCTAAAGTATAATTTGTATATCACCATATGCATGACTTACCTATTAGATTATAGAACAAAAATTCAAACTCTTCATTGTTAAAACCTTTTAGCACATCAGACTAGGACTCTTTGTTATAAGGTGTTCTTTTTAAATATCCTTGAGTTTTTTAGCTTCTAAAACAATTATAATAAAACAGTTCTCTCACACATAGGTAAACGTAAAAGAAATTATTTTATCCATCTAGGCAGAAACAATATTAATTTTTAGAGGTTGGTATTATAAAAATCAACACTGAAAAGATGCTTAGCTAGGTAATGCCAGAATTATCATCTGTAGTATAAAAAGTTGTCCTCTGATTACTTTACCTTGTAGTAATCTCATTGGAAAGGAAAAAACAAATAAGCCATATCTGTAATTAGAATGCAAAGTCACTCTTTTATCAGTGCTTAGGGAAGATTGATTCCTCTCAATACTCTCTCTACTTAGGTGAGCAATTAGAGCACTTGCACTGATTCAGCAGTTCAAAAGCTGTATAAACTAGAATATTCTCAAGATTAAAAAAAGGATAATACCATTATTTGCATATAAATTTTAAATATTTAAGTAGTTACATTTGCTTAATAATCTATAAGCATTTCACTTTCTCATCAAGCAAGACAGTGTAAGGCTTAGGTCCACACAGTTTTAGAACATGGCCAACATGGAGAAATGACCCAAAAGGTCACAATAATGCTTCTATCAAAGGAATATATGTTGGGTGGGGTCTTTGCAGGCCACTCCTATTTAGCAATGGGAATGGCTAAATTGAATTTGATTCTGGGCACTCAGAAAAATGCTAATTTAGCCTTTAGCTCAGTCAAAATAATTTTCTGTTGAGAAAAAAATATGTAGTAAAACTATTTTCTTTTATCTACAGTATTCAATTCCCACAAAGGATGTCTGCAAACTATATGGATAATACCATATAGAGTTTTCTAGATAAAATATAGCCAAATTAAAAAATATGTAGTTTGAGTTAGGTAGCTCTATGCAACAGAAATGTTGCTCGAGATAATGACATTTCTGGCTTGTTGCCTTGTTTGATGCTCCCGGAACTGGTTTCCTTTGAGACTATTAAATAAAGGATTGATGTGCTATGGAACTTGAGTCAATGGTGACCTTTGTATGAGGGTTAGTTGACTCTTTGATTACTTTTGGCATTTCATTTTACACCTCTTTTTGAAATCAACTCATTGTAGTGTAGTCTATCAAATTCCACCTGTAAACTACTCAGAGTACTTTTTATATGTATTCTGATTAGTGTTATATCATTCTAAACTTTATTAAAAATAAATGAATTGAGGGCATTAAATATAGAGGGAAGGAGGTGAAGGGCTCTGTAGACAAGCAGAAGAAAATGAAATTTCCATTTCCACTGTTGTCATCGTCATCATCATCAATAAATGTATTAAGTTTACATAAGCACTTGCCATTTTTTCCTTTTCTCCATTATAGTCTTACTTGAAGGAATATATATATTTTAGAATTATTAAAAGCATATTAATGTAAATATAGCCTAATTCCTCTCCTTTTAAAAAATGATTTGAGAGAGTAAAACATCAATCTGAGAGGGAAACATCAATTTGTTGCCTCCTGCATGCACCCTGTGCAACCTGACCATGTGCCCTGGTCAGGAATCAAATCTGCCATATTTTGATGTAAGCGACAATGCTCCAACCAACTGAGACCTACCAGCCTGGTTCCTTTCCTTCTTAAAAAGCAGCAGGGAGTGTGGTAGAATACCAGTTTCCATGACAAATCATTGGCACTCTGTTACCAAATGTGTCTGATGTAAAGTGAGAAATCTGATCATCTCATACACAGAGAAAAATATAAAACATTAAACTTAGCATATTTTCTATTTCCAAATATTCCTCTCTCTAAATCAAAAGTGCTATAGAAATTCAGAGAAAGGAGATTAGATTGAAAGCAGACTTCGAAGATTAGGTAGGGTTTGATCAAGATGCCAGGGTTACTAAATGCTATTTCAGCTTGGAGGAAAGTCTTAAGCAAAGGCAGAGAAACACAATAGAACATTAGCAGGTAGGCATCATTGCACAGGCAGGTAGTTTAGCAACACTGGCAGCTATTTTACATCTCTACTTCTTTCTTTCCCCCCCTTCCCCTCATTTTACCTCTCCTCTCTATCTCTCCATTCTTTGCCTCATTCTTCATTTATTATCTATTGAAAAATGTGGTTTAACCACTTCTCATTTGCTAAGTACTATGCTTGGCACTGGGGAAAAAATGGTGCCTTGATGGTGAATATTTCCTTGCCATCATCAGCTTACCATCTAATGAGAGACAAACATTGATCAGAGTAGGATACAAATGAATGTAAAAGTTAACAACTATTTCATTTCAAGCAGAATTACACAGTGCTATAAGAGCGAATAATAGAATTATTAATATCTTTTCCTTTTCCTCTTTTTGTAAGTATAAACAGAAGAATAAATTATACTATACTAGACCCCAGTAAATGACTAGAAATGTAAATGTTTACATGTTGTTGGAATGATCTTGAAAACATATGAAGACTGGTACTTCTGTATGTTAAAATTCTGGAATCAGGAAGATGAATAACAGACATGGCAACCTAACATATTTATATTTCATGTTTGCCTTTTATGCTTCTTTTGCTAATTTTTTTGGATGATAGTTGTTTTAGTAGCTTCATTGGTTTACTCTTCCTTTGATTAAATAAATAGAAATTCCTTCCTTCCTCTGGGGGAATAATGTACTTTGGAGCTCAGAACAGTGGGTTGCCCAGAAGCTATATGTTCAATCACATTACAAACACTCAATAGAAGATAAGCTTCGTCCCTCATAGGAGTTTCACTGTAATGAAAAGAGCTGAGGCAGCTTCAGAGTACAGAATGCCCTTGAGGGACTGAAGCTTCTCCCGGGTTTTGCATCCTGAACAGAACTGAGAACTCGAAGGGCCCATCCACATAAGTCAGCAATCCCAAGCAGCAAGGCACTGTCTTATTGGATAATAATTCTATCCTCGCTACACGCAGAAGGGATGGGTCATTTGCAGAGGGCCTTAGAGTCTGGAGTAAAAATGACTTTTTCTTAAAGGATTGTTCCTGGGAAATCTTTTTTCTTTACGGTCCCTGCCTGCCAAGGCTGGGGAATTTTGGTCCTGCCAGTGTGTTTATGTCACATAAACATAATCTAATCTAACATTTCCTCTCCTTATAGTAAGTGACTCTTTTGGGCATGAAACTTGAAGACCAAAGTAAAAGATGGCTACCTCCAATCTGTAACAGAGAATCTGGAGTTAACTGATTCACAAAGCATCATAGCCAAGAGCCTCCATTCCATAAGTCACATGGATCCAGATCATTCCTCTCTGGTGACATTGGTTGTATTAAGGATGGCCTTTATGTAATACCTTCCTCCCACTCCAACTCCCCCCACATACACACACATAATATCTCTCTCCCACTGCCTATGATCTGACTCCACTTATTTCTCTCCTTCTCTAAGCAACTTTCCTCCAGAGTATTGCCATCTCTAGTTCATCTCCTCTCATTCTCTCTCTATTGTATATTCAAGAGACTGAATGAAAGCAGTTTCATTTCTAATCCACAGCTTTATTTGAGTCCTGATAAAGTGTGTTTTGTTCTACATATGAAAATAGTCAGCCCTGATCAGTTTGGCTCAGTGGATAGAGTGTTGGCCTGTGGGCTCAAGTGTCCCAGGCTTGATTTCGGTCAAGGGCATGTACCTTGGTTGTGGGCACAAACCCAGTGGGGGGTGTGCAGGAAGCAGCTAATCGATGTTTCTCATCGATGTTTCTAATTCTCCATCCTTCTCCTTTCCTCTCTGTAAAAAGTCAACAAAATATATTAAAAAAAAAAAAACAGTCAGAGAAAAAATATTTTAGAATATAATAGAAGTAATCATATTATTTGCGGATTCTTAATATTTCCTACAACTTTTGTGATGTTATACTATTTTAGTACAGTTTTTGGTAATATTATATTTAAAATTCTTTTTCCTTAAAATATTAATGTTTATTGCATGCAAACTATTATATTCAAAAATAGAAGCCCAGTGCACGAAATCTGTGCACAGGGGGAACTGGGTGTCCTTCAGCCCAGCATGCACCCTCTCTAATCTGGGACCTCTTGTGGGATGTCTGACTCTCAGGTGGGATCAGGCCTAAATGGGCAGTAGGACATCCCTCTCACAATCCAGGACTGCTTGCTCCCAACTGCTCGCCTGCCTGCCTTCCTGATTGCCCATAACCTCTTCTGCCTGCAGGACTGATCACTCCTTAACCACTTCCCTTACAGTCTGATTAATGCCTAATTACTCCCTTGCAGGCCTGGTCACCCCTAACTGACCTCCCATGCAGGCCTTGTACTCCCCAACTGCTCTTCCCTACAGGCCTGGTCACCTCCAACTTTTCTCCTCTGCTGGCCTGGTTATCCCTAACTGCTCTCCCCTGCAGGCTTGATTGCTCCAAATGCCCTCCCTTGCAGGCCTGGTCCCTCCCTACAGTCCTTCTCTGCTGGCCATCTTGTGTCCACATGGGGGCAGGATCATTGACCCCATGGGGACAGCCATTTTGTCTTTTGGAGTGATGGTCAATCTGAATATAACTCTTTTATTAGATAGGATAGAGGCCTGGTGCATGGGTGGGGGCCAGGTGGTTTGCCCTGAAGGGTGTCCCGGATCAAGGTGGGGGTTCCCTTGGGGTGTGGGAAGGCCTGTGCAAGGGACCTGTAGTGGTTTGCAGGCTGGCCACACTCCTTGGTGATTCAAGCAGAGGCCCTGGTATCTGGGCTACAATTCAAACTTTGTAGCCTGGAGTGGAACTGAGCCTTCTGCTCACTCTGTGGCTGCTGCTGTTTCTGTTGGGATTCTATAATTGAAAATTGTAGCCTGGTGTGGAGGCCTGAGCTGGTAAGAAAACTTGGCTTCCTCCATTGCCTGGGAAACCCAAGCCTCTATGGTTTTCTAATCTATGTGGCCACAGCTATCTTGGTTGGGTTTATTTGCATATTTGCTCCTGATTGGCTTGTGGGCATGGCTTGTGGGCATGGCTTATGGGTGTAGCAGAGATACAGTTGATTTGCATATTACTCTCTTATTAGATAGGATAGTTTTTCTTGAAATATTAAAAAATAATAAGCATAGTAACTAACAGTATGATTAAAAAACTGAACTTCAATGACAAAAGGGATACTTTTGAAAGAAATAAAGTTTGAAAAGGTGAAGTGTTTTAAAAGTCAAACTTCAATCCCAATCTCATCAATTGTAAAGATTATGTTATTTATGTATCCATAATCTTTTTAAAAATATGTTTTTATTGATTCCAGAGAGGAAGGGAGAGGAAAAGAGAAAAAGAAACATTAATTATGAGAGAGAATAATGGATCAGCTGCCTCCTGCATGCCCCACACTGGAGATTGAGCCCACAGCCTGGGCATGTGCCCTGACCAGGATTCAAACCCATGACCTTGTGGTTCATAGGTTGACACTCAACCACTTAGCCACACGGGCCAGGCCTTAGTCTTTTTTGTAATCCTCACCTGAGGATATGATGGTTTTTTAAAATTGATTTTTAGAGCAAGAGGAAGGGAAAGAGAAAGAGAAATATTGATGTGAGAGTGAAGCATTAATCAGCCGCCTTCTATACAACCTCTACCAGGGATCAAGTCTACGACTCATGTATGGTATAAGCCTTGACTGGGAATACAACCAGCAATCTTTAAGTGTGAAGGTTATTGCCCAGGCAGCTGAGCCACACTGGCCGGGGTTGAGCCCTTAGTCTTATGAAAACACCATGATTAGTGTATTGCTTATCATGATTTACAATTCAATCTTCATTTGGAATCCAGTTGTTCTTATGCAGAGCTCCAGAACTGCAAACATGTTTGAGGAAAAGATCCTCCATCCTCCATCTCAGACACTAATCTTTTAACCTTTGTTGGAGAGGAAGCTTTCTAACTACTTTTTTCTTATTGTGCAGGAGTGACTGCGGGAGGAGGGGAATGGTTAATTTTTCAGTCTCTTGAATATGCTCTTTAGGGTCTAGGAATTCTTGCTTCTTTTCCTTATAAGGACTCAGAGGAAAGGCAGAAAGTGATTCTGATAGGACAACTCTTGATCACAAAGGGAGAGGGGAAGAAAGAGGTTCCTCTCCTATTGGAATGGCATTGCTTTTCACCTTTTCATGTAGGGGAGAGTTCTAAGCAAAGAAAGACTCATGGACACACATCAGTATGGTGACTGACAGAAGGAAGGGAGTAGGGGGGACAAAAGAGACCAAAGGAGGAATAAATGGTGATGGAAGGAGATTTGACTTGGAGTGATAAACACACAATAAAATATACAGATAATGTATTTTAGAAGTGTTTACCTGTAATGTTGACAATTTCATTAACCAATTTAATTCCAATAAATTCAATTAAAGAAAAAATTGTTTGGTCAAAATATTTCTTAAAAATTTCTTTTTCAAAAAACTTATTCCCATATGTAGAACAAAACACATTTTATCAGGACTCAAATAAAGCTGTGTAGTAGAAATGAAACTGCTTTCATTACAGCAGATATGGAGTTGACACTGTAGTGCTAAATGAAACCAGAATCTGCAGTGTCAAATACTCATAGAGCAGGAGTTGGCTACACTTGGATTTGGATATTTCTCTCTTCATCTTTGTGGTCATGCATGTTCTGGCATCTGATATCATCACGTCAACTTCCAAGTATTATACACATATTGTCAAATATAATCTGAAAAGAAGTATTTGAGAGAACCTGGACAGACTCCTGCATGAATGTACTGTAAATAGTATACCCTTATCTAATAAAAGAGTGATATGCAAATTGACTGTCTCTCCAACACACAAGATGGCTATCCGCAAGTGGTCAAAGATGGCCCCGTCCATAGGGACACAAGATGGCTGCTATAAGATGGCCAGCAGGGGAGGGCAGTTGGGAAGGCAAGGCCTCTAGAGAAGGGGAGTTGGGGGTGACCAGACATGCAGGGAAAGGCAGTTGAAGAGGACTAGGCCTGCAGAGGAAGGCAGTTGGGGGGTGAACCAGGCCTGCAGGGAGGGCAGTTTGGAAGGACCAGGCCTGCAGGGAAGGGCAGTTGAGGGCAACGAGGTCTGCAGAGGAGTGCAGTTGGGGGTGACCAGGCCTGCATGGGATAGCAGTTGGGGGCAACCAGGCTGGCAGGAGAGGGAGTTAGGGGCAACCAGGCTAGCAAGGGAGGGCAATTAGGGGAGACCAGGTCAGCAGGGGAGGGCAGTTTGGGGCAATTGGGCCAGCAGGGGAGCACATAGGCATTTATCAGACTTGCAGGGGAGTCATTAGGGAGTGATCAGGCTGCCACGTAGTAGCAGTTAGGGGCAATCAGGCAGGCAAACAGGTGAGTGTTGGGAGTCAGCAGTCCTGGATTGTGAGAGGGGTGTCCAATTGCCTGTTTAGGCCCCATCCCACCAGAATCAGGCTTAAATGAGAAGTCAGGCATCCCTTGAGGGGTCCCATATTGGAGAGGGTGCAGGCTAGACTGAGGGTCGCACCCCCTCACCATGCACAAATTTTGTGCACCACACTTCTAGTCCCATGATTGCGAACCTATGAAATGTGTGTAAGCACGAACATGCGTAGCCGTTTTCAATGACACACGGCCACATGCGGTCGCATACAGAGAAGTATGGGGCCACATGCTGAGAAGGACGTTTCATCCTCAGCTATTGCATGGCCAGGTGCAGTAGCCGAGGATGGAACATTTGCTGTAGTGTAGTGTAGACACTCTGTGCTGGAGGTCATTAGGCCAAAACAACAGAACTTCCGCACAGAGTGTCTAGTTCTGGGACTTCTGGTGAGGCTGTTAGGGGATCTTTGACCTCACTTCCGGCCAGCGGAGCAGGGAGCAGTGGAATGCTGCCAGGGAGGCATCTCTGGGGGCCCTGTGATCACCATTACCAGCAACCACATAACCACAGCAACCATCATCCAACCTACTGTTCTGGGGTGTCGTGGATTTCTAATTGACCATCATTACTGAGATAAGTGAGGGGGAGGCTGGGAGAGGTGAGGGCCTGTGCTATGGGTGCTGTTTCTCGCCATTAGAAATAGCAGCAGCCATCTTAATTTATATAAGGAACGTCATTTTGCAGCATAGTGCAGACTCCTTTTCACCACTATTACTGTTGTTCATCCTTATTAAGCCCTATTTCTGCTTATTAACCCTGCCCTTTCCTAAAAGACAGTTATATGTGCCATCTTGTGGTCAGTTAGGCTAGTTAACCCCTAATTGCCTGCAGGGCTAACAGGCTATCTATAATTCTATCTTCTGTCACTGCCCCCCTGATGGAGAATCTAAAATATAAAAAACAAGGTTAAGTAAAGGAAGTGGTAGTAGCAGTAGCTGACCCTTTCAAGAGACATGAACTAAGATGTATGGCATTATAGAAAAAAATGGCAGATCATTTTGCGTTCTATGTACTGAAATGGTAGTAAACAGAATGTGGAATATAAATAGACATTTTGAAACTAATCATTCCCAGGTTTGAAAAAAAAAGTGAGGATGAAAGGAAGGAATACATTTCCAGGCAGCTACAATTTTATAAGAGCCAATCTAATTCCATCCTTAAATTTATAAAAGGCTTTACAAATTTAACATCTGCAAGTTTGAGCATTGCTCATTCCAGAGTTCAGTATGGAAAAGCTCTCAGTGAAGGAGAATTTATTAAAAGAACTCTCCTAAGATGTGCACCAGTTCTATTTCACAATATGCAGAATAAAGATGCAATTATTAAGAGAATATCTGAATTACCACTCAGTAGAAATATCATAAAAGACTGAATAATGAAACTGAACACAAACGTACATCAATTAAAGAGAGACATAAGTAATTGTAAATATTTTTCTATTTCTCTTGATGAAACTACTGATGTCACATCACATGCTTAGTTGGCCATTATTGGTCAATATTCTGATGGTCTCACAATGAGAGAAGAGTTGATAAAGTTAGTATCAGTGCCAACAAGTACATCGGGAAGTGAAATATGTAAGGTTGTTATACAAACATTCCATGGCCTAAGCATTGATATCTCTAAAGTTGTGTCAGTGATGACAGATGGGGCACCAAACATGGTGGGGGGAAAAGTCGGATTTGTCAAATTGTTTTCTGAAGGTATTGGACATCTGATTGTGCCTTTTCATTGTATTATCCATCAGGAGTTTTTATGTGCCAAGGCAGGATTCACTGACTTAATGTCAGTTGTTACAAAAATAGTTAATTTTATAGCTGCTCACCCCCTCACAAACAAGAATTTTCTGCACTTTTACTAGAGGTTGATTCTACCGACAGTGGACTGTTGATGTACAATAATGAAAGATGGCTGAGCTGAGGCAAAGTTCTTGAGCGCTTTGTACAGTGCTTTGAAGAAATTAAGGTATTTCTTGAGGATAAGGATCTGGGAAACTTTTCTGAGCTCAGTGATGATAAGTGGGTCAACACCCTGATGTTTTTTACAGATCTCTCTGTTCATATTAATGAACTAAACTTAAAGTTACAAGGTTTTGGCAAAAATATTGACGTTATATTTGGATACATAAAAGCTTTTGAAAGTAAAGTTAAAATTTTCAAGTGAGATGTAGAAACTAAAGCTTATAACTATTTTCTTCTAGTAACAAAGTATTTTGAGAAAGCCAGTGCAGCTGTACAAATGAAATGGAACCTTTGCATATAAAGTACCAGCATGTTTTAGACTTGTTACTTGACCAGTTCAGTGATAGATTTAATCAATTTAGAAGCCTAGAACAGACCATAAAAATAATTAAGTATCCTGATGTAGTAGTCTACAGTAGTTTGGAATTAAATGGTTTCCAATGGATGCAAATTGATGATATGGAGATGCAACTTGAAGAATTTCAAGACAGCATCTGGGCTCAGGTGTTTGTCGACTTGAGGTCAAAGCTTGAAAATCTGGAAAGCTGCCGCTTGGAAAATCAAGAGGAGTGCCACTATTAACAGGAAATTTGAAGTGCCTGGAACTGATTACCAGACACTTTTAGAATCCTGAAAAATATAGCAATGGCTTTAACTCGCAATTTTTTCCTCTATGTACTTTTGTGAAACCTTATTCTCAACATTAAATAATATCAAAACCAACAAAAGAAACAGATTGACAGATGAAGTTAGTAGTGTGTGCTTGGGCTTGAAGTGTACAAAATATCAACCTTGAATTGAAGGTTGAATTTCAGCAACAAAAAAGTCACTAAAGGCAGGGTAGTTAAAGAATTCCCCCTTCTCCCTCATTTATCTTAGTTCACGGAAACCCACACAAGTTAAATAATATAAAGACCAACAAAAGAAACTGACTGACAGATGAACAAAGAAGTCACTAAGCAGGTAAGTTAAATAATTAGTTTTTGGTTTCTTAAATACAGTTATATATTACAATTATACATTTTTGTTATTTAAACTATAAATATCATGAAATTATGTTCATTCTCGAAGTGACACAACACCTGAGTTATGCTTTTTTTTTTTTTTTTTTTTTTTGGTGAATTTTGACACACCAAGCTCAAAAGGTTTTCCATCACTGCTCTAGTCCTATAAAATAAAAGGCAATATGCAAATCACCTGAAGACAGAATGAATGGTTTCTAAGACGCACACTGACTATCAGGAGGCAGATGCTCAACACAGAGGGAGCACTACCCAGCCAGAAGCTGGGCTCATGGCTGGTCAGTGAGCAATGTTGTCAGGAGCCTCTGCACCCTCTGGATTTCAAGAGAGTGCAGGTTTGGCTGAGGGACCCCTCCTCCCGAGTGCAGATAGATATAGATATAGATATAGATATAGATATAGATATAGATATAGATATAGATATAGATGACCAAGACTGTTCTAATGACGTCGAAGAAGAGCTTATGTGATCTTAATGTTTAGGTAGGTGAATAACTGCCCAATTTTTAACAACCAAATCTGTAAGGGTGAACTTCCTTACATAGGAGAGAGGGAGTTCATCTTTCTCATCTTTCTCATAGTCTTGCTTTAGACATATCCAGAGACTAACCTTTATCAGCGCTCATCTGTGCTGTGTCTGGGCCTTGCTGCAAACATCTCTGAGCTTTAAGGTTTACCAGTGTCTACCCATGATCACTACCAAGAGACACTTGATGTCTACTCAGAATATGTAACTTCCTATGTAGCTGGTTGGTTTATCTTGCAAAACCTCTGACTTCTTAAAATGGAAGCTGGTGAAAATAGGGTGAAATATATTAACCAATCTGCTGCAGTTCTCATTACCTAAGAAAGAAATTCACATATACTCTTATTCCAGGAGAGTTCTTAATTTTTTTTAAATAGCTGTCTCTTTGAAAATAACTTCTACTTACATGCAGTTGCTTAAGCCATGAGGCCCGGGACACTAAAATGAGTGTGCTATCTTGAACTTAATAAAAATATATTTTAGCGCGTCCCTGTTAATGGCATCGCCATGTGTGGGCACTGTATGGTACCCCACAATCGGGGTAACATTTGCCTTGAGAATGGATCTTTCTTGTTGAACTTTACTGGCTATGTGGTGTGCAGTAAGCGGGATTTTATGCTGATCACAAACAAAAATCTTTGAAAGAGGAAGATGGAGAAGAAATAGTTATCTATGATCATCTATATCAGAATTGACATCACATAGTAGCCAGGCATGAATATATATTCTGTATCATGGATGAATTTCAAGAGTATATCTTGCTGTGTTTGTTATGTGGCAAAGCTGAAGATATTCTCAGTATTCTCCCTGATGACCCTCCACAAATGACTCTGTTATTCTAAGGATCCTTTTGCAGTTCTGCTGTAACTAGGCTGTGTTGGTTACAATACTGCAAACCTGATGCCCAGGTTTATAATGGAAATTATTGGTTTATTTGTTTCTGTTTAGACCTACCTAAGAGGTAATTTGGGGGATTACTATTCTCTGGAGCTGAGCTCTTTTGCCGAAGTTCCCAGTTCACATTGGTGCAGCCAGAATGAAGCATCTTTGTTAGTGCTATGTGGCTAAAAATAATTAGAATGCGAGGACCTGGTGCCCAGACCTTGGTTCCAGTAAAAGGAAGCAGGGCTTCTTGAAGAAATGACTTATTCTAGGACTAGGGCTATAAATACGCAAGATGAGCCTGGAGCATCTTATGCCACTTACAAGAAAGAAAGTGCTCAGAAAAAAGTCACAATGGTTGGGGATTTCAAAAAGACAGAAGAGCCAACTGAAGGAGCTCCCAGTAATCAAAGCTGGAACAATTTGAGTAAAAAATTAAGTAGCTTTGGATTATAACCCAAGCTATACAATAAATATTCATGAACCCATACTGACATAAATAGATGATTGGATAAATAAATATATACATTACAGTAGGCAAATCTCCCATGCAAAAGATTTTCAAATAATGTATGCAGATATTCCCCACTCCTTAAGTGTGAGTGTGTGTGTTGACTTTCCTCCAGAGTATAGTGTTGAAAGGGGACAAACACTAGCCTGGGTCAAGGTTAACATCATTGCTGATAGGCCACGTGATAGCAAGATGTGATGAGAATGGCACTTTACTTTTGTAGCATCCTCCCCCAAAATCATAACTCCAGTTTCATCATTAGAAAAACATCAAACAAATCCCCGTTCAGGGGCATTCTACAAAATGCCTGACCAGTGCGCTTCAGAACTGTCAGGTCATTAAAGATAAGAACGTCCAAGAAACTGGTTTACTCAAAGTAGGTAAGTAAAAGACTACTGACTGTAATGTCATATACTGAATGGGATCTTACAACAGAAAAAGGACATTTGTGGAAATCTGAATAAAGTGTGGACTTTTGTTAAAATAAATAGTATGGTTTCATTTGATCCAAAGGAACCTTAGACTATCTTAACTTGCATAATTGAAAGAACACTGGGTGCTCTAAACTCTGGCATTTAGGCCCCTCTGCCATGGGGTAGCAGCACAACCATTAAACAAAGCATTATTATATTTTTTATTGTCCCTTTTAAACAAAATTAGTCTAATAAGAATTGATATTTCTTATCCTGCACAGTATTATTGAGACATCCAAAAGAATAATGAATGTAAAATGATCTTGAAAGCATAGCATGAACCAATACAAATGAGATGGGTTTAGTCAGTTCTTCTCATTGTGAGACTAAATTTAAAAGGTTCGGCATTAGAAACGAAATTGTTTCCTCTTCAGATCTAGGAGACTTAGACATTCTGAACCAAGGCTTTGCTTGTAAGAAAAAAAGGTGAGCAAAATGATCATTATTGATACCATGGGACGCTTTGTTATATAACAGGGATAATAAAGGCTGAGTTTTATCGAGTACTTACTTTGTGCCAAGGCCTTTTTAAAAAAGCACTGATTTCATCCTCATTCACAGCTCCATGAGGTAGGTACTTTTATTAATCTTTTAGAGCCAAAGAAACTAAGCACAAGAAGTTGAGTAGCTTACTTAGGGTCACACAGCTAGCAGTCACGCCCTCTCAGGAGTGTTCAGTGACATGAAGCATAGGATCTGGAAGGTCAGGGAGAGTTTGAGACTATCAGTGACTGCCTTTTGAGAAACCAAGGCATGTCAGACCGAAATAATAAAAAATGTATTATTTGGAAAAGCTAAGTTAGCTGCTCCTTAGGAATCGGTTGTTTTATTCCTGGGAAATGTTTTCCACTTACTGCAAATCTATATCGGACCTGCTGAGGAAATCATTTGGTGAAATAAATCCAGACAGTAGAGAAAGTGCTTCATTATTTTAAATAGCACTAAGCCCGTTACAGCCTCTGAATTGCCCCTTTTTGGAGTTTGAATGCTTCCAATTTAGTCATTTGGAGCTCAAGAGTACAATCTGTTATGCCTCTACTGATATCTTCATCTATTGCAAGATGTGTAATTATTATCTATTGTGAACTAAATATACTACAAAATTTAAAGCATAAAATCCTATCCATATATTTTATTATTATTTGACTAACATCATGGTATGTTTTGTGATACTTTCTTTTTCATCTTCCAGAATTTTTCTATGGATCTAAAAGAATAAAGACCCTTTGAACCTCCCCCCCCCCTGAAAAATAAAAAAAATATTTTTTAGCAAAGATGAGGGCCTTAGGTGTAAGGCTACTCCATATTAGCATGCACACAAAGAGTTCAATCCTTTGTACAAAATTCAGCCTTTTCTTGAGAAAGGTTTTCTAGTAAATCAGTAGTAATCCCTTGCTTTTTAAGGTTATGATGAAGTACTCCATTTTCTTATTATTACTATCTTAACTAAATAAAGGCTGGATTTGGAGATGGCCCCTGTTATCCAAATGGCTCAAATAAGAAGCCAGAGAAAGACAATAAAATAAAAAGAGAAACAACAGGTTATTTCATGCAAGCTGCAATAGAATCAATTAGATTTACTCCACTATTCCTACCATTCATTACTCCACCTACATTTAATCTTTCAGAACTCAAGTCTGTTGAATCTCTGAAATGTTATTTCCACCTCTATTTTATTTTTCTTCCTCAATAAATGCCAGAGGGAATAATATTTTGATTAGTCAGAGTTCTCCTCTACCTTATTTAAGTTTCTGTATTAGAACTTGCTTTTGTCAATAAGTATGCACATCTGATCTGGTCATTGATTTACAGAGCTATCCTCAAAATTTTCATGCTCCTTAGTCATATTTTCTCTCTGATCATAGAATTTTCTGTATTAAACACATTCAAGTTGTACATATAACATATATATGCCTGTTGTAATATCATTTTTATAATTTAAATAATTATCCATTTTACTAAGTATATTATTAAACATAGCACTTACTTTTGTTTTGAGTGTTTTCTTGTTGCACTGACTATACAAATACTACTATATCTTTTCAATGCCTTATCTTGATGTTATAGTTTTTTCCAGAGAATAAAAGACTTCTGAGTTCCCCTGACATCGCTCAGCACTGGACCCTACAGAGTTGCTAGGACACTCAGCATTACTAGTGTGTCCCCATGCTGTCTTGCTTAAGAAATGCCACTGAGTAGTATCTTTACTGCCATTTGCAGTATCTTTACTAGAGAAAGAAAAACAACAACAATTGCAGGCCCTTTGCATTTATTCATCTCACAGGCACTGAGAGATGCGCACCATGCTTGGTGTTTGATATGAACTTGCCTTAGATTGCTGGGAGGAGGAAGTAATTTCCTCAGCCTCTCTGCTTTCAGAATTGGTTAAAAGTCAGGATTTTATCAGATTTTTCAGGTGAAAAATTGTTATGTATAATTTTGTGACAGATATTGGTGTTTTCTTTTTTCCACAGTCATATCCCTTTCTTCTTTCTTAAAGCAGGCCAATTTTTCTTAGGATGGAATAGTATTGTTCTCCAAATAAAGACTACCTTCTAGTGTTTTAAGAGGTAATTATATTCTTTTTAAAATACGTTTTCATTGATTTCAGACAGAGGAAGGGAGAGGGAGAGAGAGAGAGAGAGAGAGAGAGAGAGAGAGAGAGAGAGAGAGAGAGAGAAACATTGATGAGAGAGAAACATTGATTAGCTGCCTCCCGCATGCCCTCTACTAGGAACTGACCCTGCAACGCAGGGATGTGCTCTGACCTGGAGTCAAACTGGTGACCTCCTGGTACATGGGATGATGCTCAACCAACTGAGCCAGGCCACCTGGGTAACCATTTTGTTATTTAAGTCAGTCCTGGGAACCCCATTTGTCTTTGCCAACAAGTGATTTGTGAATTAGGTAATGAAGCAGTTTTGGCCAACAAGACAGCTGGAGAGTCTACTGAAAGTCTCAGACACATGAAAAGACTGACTTCTTTATTCATTTGAAAACTGCTCTATGAAGACATGATACTTACAACTGCTATAGTCTTCTTAAAACCTTAAACAGCGTTTTCACCAACATATCAAGTGATGGTGGAGCAGAATAGTGGAACAAACATCATAAGCAACTAAATCAACCATGGGACTGCCAAACGCCAGAGTTCTTATTGAGAGAGACAATCAATGACTATTTCTTCAAGTACTTTTAATTGGCCATTGTGTTACATATAGCTAACAAATCTTAAATGATACATGTTACAGCCACATTTCCCAATGAGATAATCTAATTCCTTGCTTCTTCTCTGAAGTTTTCCTTAGCTATAGCTGTATAACATTGAAAGACTGCTGTGTCATTCAATACTCATTTAAATGGCTGATCAGCAGGACCAGTTTTTATGATATTAGTGGAGAGCTGGGGTAAGTTTTTGACTGGTTCCATGAAGTCTTTATGCTTTTTTATGTATTGATGTCTAATAGAAAGAACAGTACACCATACTGATCTTAAACTATTTTACATTCTATTTCAACTCATGTTCCTAAATTTAATTTATTTTTAGTATGGTCAAACTTAAAAAAATCTTTATCTGAAAGATTGCTAATTTTTTAAACTTTATTTTTATTGTTGGTACTATTATAGATTTCCCCATTCCGCCACACCCTTTGCCCATCTCCACCCAGCCCTCACTCATCCTACCTTCCCTCTGGCCACCACCACACTGTCTGTGTCTATGGGTTCTTTCATTAATCCCTCCATCTTCTTTCATCCAGTCCCCACTCCCTCCACCCCTCTGAAAGCTTTCAGTGTCTTCTATGTATCCATGATTCTATTTCTATTTTGTCAGTTTATTTTGTATATTAGATTCTACATGTAAGTAAGATCATATGGTATTTGTCTTTCTCTGACTGGCTTCTTTCATTTGGCATAATACTCTGCAGGTTCATCCATGCTGTCATAAATGGCAAGATTTTCTTCTTGTTTATGGCTGTGAAGTATTCCATTGTGCAAATGCACCACAGATTTTTTTTTTTTATCTACTCATCTATTGATGGGCACTTGGGCTGTTTCCAGACCTTGGCTATTGGGAATAGTGCTGCTTTGAAGATAGAGGTGCATAAATTCTTTCTAATGGTGTTTTGGGATTCTTAGGATATATTCCCAGAAGTGAGATTGCGGGGTCAAAAGTCAGTTCCATTTTTACTTTTTTTGAGGAAATTTGCGCTGTTTTCTACTATCTTACACCAGTCTGAATTCCCACCAAAAAGTATTAGGGTTCCCTTTCCTCCACATTCTTGCTAGTAGCTATTGTTTTTGATCTGTTGATGGGAGCCAAGCTGGCAAGTATCATTGTTGTTTTAATTTGTATTTATATGATGATTAGTGACATGGAACATTTCTGCATATACTCCTTGGCCATCTGTATGTCTACTTTGGAGAATTATCTATTCAATTCCTTTGCCCATTTTTAAATTGGATTGTTTGTTTTCTTGGTGTTGAGTTATATAAATTCTTCATATATTCTGAAAATTAACTGCTTATCAGCTGTCTCAATGGCAAATGTATTCTACCATACAGTAGATTTCCTTTTCATTTTGTTGATGGTTTCTTCTGTTGTACAGGAGTTTTTTATTTTGATACAGTCTCACTTGTTTATTTTTCTTTAGTTTCCCTTACCCAAGGAGATAAAAGTGACAAAATATTGTTATGAGAGATATCTGAGCTTTTACTGCCTATGTTTTCTTCTAGTATTTTTATGGTTTCATGACTTACATTTAAATCTTTTGAGATTATTCTTGTGTATGGTGTAAGTTGGTCTACTTTCATTTTTTGGCATGTAGCAGTCCAGTTTTCCAATGCCATTTATTGAAGAGACTGTCTTTTCCTCATTGTATACTCTTGCCTCTTTTGTCTAATATTAATTGATCTAAAAGCATGGGTCGATTTCTGGGCTCTCTGTTCTAATCCATTGATCTACTAGTATAATAGCAGTACCAGGATGTTTTGATTACAGTGGCCTTCTAGTATAGTTTGAAATCAGGTAATGTTATCCTCCCACCTTTGTTCTCCTTTATCAAAATTGCTGAGGCTATTTGGGTTTTTTTTTTGTGGTTCCATATTAATTTTTGGAATATGTTTTTTAGATCTGTGAAATATGCTATTGGTATTTTAATAGGGATTGTGTTGAATCTATAGATTGCTTTGGGTAGGATGGAAAATTTAATGATGTTAATTCTTCCAATCCATGAACATGTTATATGCTTCTAATTTGTATTTTTCTTAATTTTTTCTTCAATGTCATATAGTGTTGTTGTTTTTCTAAAAGCAGAGTACTCTATTTCAGCAAACAGTAAAGCTCTTAAGTTCAAGTATAAGATTTTGTATAATTGAAAGAAATGAATGCAAGTGCAACCTTTACTTATCAACTGGCATTAGAAGAGGTGTGAAAGGGAGATGTAAAGAAAGCTTACATTGTTCAGAAACAATAGGATGTGTCTTCCCTACCTCTGATGGCGCTTTTTCTTTGTTTTTTAAATGTGTATTTTATTGTTGATGGTATTACAGATATATCCTCTTCCTTCATTCGCCTTCTCCCAGCATCTACACTCCTCAGGTCTTCATTACCCTTTTGTCTGTGTCCATGAGCTATGTGTCCTAAAGTTTTATAAAATATATTTTTATTGATTTCAGAGAGGAAGGGAGAGGGAGAGAGATATATATCAATGATGAGAAAGAATCCTTAATCAGCTGCCTCCTGCATGCCTCACACTGGGAATGGAGCCTGCAACCAGGATATGTGCCCTGACAGGGAACCAAACCTCCTGGTTCACAGGTTGATGCTAAGGCACGCTGGCCGGCCCAGTAGTTTTTGAATACATTACTTTTACCTCCATGGTTAAATTTACTTCTAGGTACATTATTTGTTGTCACAATGTAAATAGGTGTGTTTTCATAGTGTCTCTTTCTGATAGTTCATTATTTGTGTTTAAAAGTGCCACCAATTTCTGAATATGTAATTATGTATACTGCTACTTTGCTATATTTATTTGTTAAATCTAGTAGTTTTTTTTGGTGGAATTTTTAGTATTTTCTATGTACAATATCATGTCATCTGCAAATAATGCCACTTTTATTTCCTTCCTTACAATTTGGATGCCTTTGAATTTTTTCTTCTTCTCTGATCACTATGGTTCAGACTTCCAATATTGTGTTGAGTAAGAGTAGCGAAAGTGGACATCCTTGTCTTGTTTCTGATCTTAAGGTAAATATTTTTAATTTTTGCCCATTGTGTATGATGTTGGTGGTAGATATATATATATATTTGAGGCCTGGTACACAAAATTCAAGCACCGGGGGGCGGGGGATGTCCCTCAGCCCAGTCTGCACCTTCTCCAATCTGGGATCCCTTGAGGGATGTTCAACTGCCTGTTTAAGCCTCAGGCCTAAACGAGCAACATGACATCCTTCTCACAATCCAGGACTACTGGCTCCAAACTTCTCACCTGCCTGCCTTCCTGATTGCCCCTAACCTCTTCTGTCTGCCAGCCTGATAACCCCCTAACCACTTCCCTGCCAGCCTGATTGATGTCTAACTGCTCCCCTGACAGGCTGTTTGCCCCCAACTTCCCGTCTCTGCCAGCCTGGTTATCCCTAACTGCTCTCCCCTGCAGGCTTGATTGCCCCCAACTGCCCTCCCTTACAGGCTTACTCCCTCCCAACTGCCCTCCCCTGCTGGCCTGATTGCCCACAACTGCCCTCCATTGCAGGCCTGGAACCTCCCAACCACCCTCCCCTGCTGGCCATCTTGTGGTGGCCATCTTCTGTTCCCATGGGGGCAGGGCAGGATCTTTGACCACATGGGCGTAGCCCTCTTGTGTGTTGGAGTGATGGTCAATCTGTGTATTACTCTTTTATTAGATAGGATAGAGGCCTGGTGCATGGGTGGGGACTGGCTGGTTTGCCATGAAGAATGTCCCTGGGCGAGGGGGGTGCCTGGGTGAGGGGCCTGTGGTGGTTTGCAGGCTCTCCATGCCCCCCAGTGACTCAAGGAGAGGCCCAGGGATCTGGGATTAATTTATGTCTACAATTGAAACTTTTTACCCTGGAGTAGAACCAAGCCTTCTGCTTGCTCCATGGCTGCCCCCCATTTCTGTTCAGATTATGTACCTTTTATAATTGAAACTTTGTAGCCTTGAGTGGAAGCCTAGGCTGGCAATGGCAGGGGGAAAGCTTAGCTTCCTTCGTTTCCAGGGAAACCCAAGCCTCCCTCCTGCTCTCAGTGCTAGCAGCCTCTTGGTTGGAGTTTATTTGCATAATTCGCTCCTGATTGGCTGGTTGGTGTGGCTTTGGGTATGGCTTGATTGGAGGTATGGTCAATTTGCGTATTACTCCTTTATTAGATAGGACTAGTGGCCTGGTCCATGAAATTCATGCATGTGGGGGTTGGGGGTGGGGGGTTGTCTCTCAGTCTGACCTGCACCTTCTCCAATCTGATACCCCTGTGGGATTGGGCCTAAACTGGTACTTGGACAACCCCCTCACAATCTATTCCTAACCATTCACCTGCCTGACTGTTTGGTCAACTCTAACCACTCTGCTTGCTGGCCTGATTGCCCCAACTGGTCCCCTCTGCTGGCCTGCTCAGCCCCAACTGCCCCCCACCACCAGCCTGATCACCCTCAACTGTCCTCTTCTCCTGGCCTGATCACCCCTAAGGGCCTCTGCATTGGCCCCGCCACCATGGTGATCTGGGTCCATGGCGTGCATGCCGAAGCGTGGCGGTGGCCTATCTCCCCCCCAACTCCCAGGCCCTGCCCTTTGCATGTGCTGGTGATCTGGGACCCCTGCTCATGCACCCTTTGCGATCTGGGAACCCTGGCACCTGCAGCAAAGCGTGGCGGTGGCTGGCTTTCCCGCTGGCCTCTGGGTGGCCTGGGGAACGTGAGCCCTGGGCCTGCCAGGACTGCCAAGCAGCATCTGCTCCCCAGGCTGCATGGAGGCAGTGCAAAGGGTGGGGGTCGAGTGACGTGTGGCCCCGCCCCCTGCTCCTGATTGGCTGGTAGCATAGCGAAGTTATAATCAATTTGCATGTTTCTCTTTTATTATATAGGATGGCCTTTATTATGTTGAAGTATGATCCCTCTATTCTCACTTTGCTGAGATTTTTTAATATAAATTGGTGCTGGATTTTATTGAATACTTTTTCTGAATCTATTGATTTGATCATGTGATTTTTATCTTTCATTTTGTTTATGTAATCTATCACACTTATTGATTTGTGAATATTGTACCAATCTTGCATCGCTGGAATAAATCTCACTTGATTGTAGTGTATAATCTTTTTAATGCATTGCTGGATTGTGTTTGCTAATATTTTGTTGATATTTATTTTAGCATCTATGTTTATCAGCGATATTGGCTTATAATTTTCTTTCTTTGTAGTGTCCTTCTCAGGTTTTGGAGTTAGGATAATGCTGGCCTTGCAAAAAAGAGCTTAGATGTCTTCATTCCTCTTTCAAGTTTTCAGAATAGTTAGTTCTTCTTTGAATATTTGATAAAACTTGCCTGTAATCCATCTGGTCCAGAACATTTGTTTGCTGGGAGTTTTGTTTTTTGTTTTTTACTGCTCCAATTTCATTTCTTGTAATCGGTCTATTCAGGTTTTTCTTTCTTCTTCTTGATTCAGTTTCGGTAGATTGTATGTTTCTAGGAATTTAACTATTTTCAATGGTTGTCCAATTTGTTGGCATATAGTTGTTCATAGTATTTTTCTTACAATCCTTTGTAGTTCTGTGATGTAAGTTGTTACTTCCCCTCATTCATTTCTGATTTTATTTATTTGTGCCCTCTCTCTTTTTTTCCTGATGTGTCTAGGTAAAGGTTTGTCAATCTTGTTTATCTTTTCAAAGAACCAGCTCTTGTTTTCATTGATCTTTTGTATTGTGTTTTTTAGTCTCTATGCCACTTATTTCTGCTCTGATCTTTATTATTTCCTCCCTGCTACTTACTGTGAACTCTTGGGTTGTTCTTTTTCTAGTTCTTTTATGTATAGCATTAGATTGTTTAGTTGAGATTTTTCTTGCTTATTGACAAACATGTAATGCTATGAACTTCCCTCTCAGGACTGCTTTCATTTTGTCTCATTCATATATTTTGGGTTGCTGTGTGTTCATTTTCATTTGTTTCCATGTAAATTTTTACTTTTTTTTTAACTCATTGCTAAGCCATTCATTGTTTAATAATGTGATTTAGCCTCTAGATGTTTTAATGTTGATGAGTGTTTTTAGTTTAGTTGAATTCTAGTCTCATCACATTTTTATCAGAGAAGGTGCTTATATGATTTCAATCTTCTTAAATTTGTTAAGACTTATTTTGTGTACTAACATACAGTCTATCTTTGAGAATGTTCCATGTGTACTTGAGAAGAAGGTATATTGTGCTGCTTTGGGATGAAATATTCTCTAAATAACAATTAAACACTTCCGATCTAGTTTTTCTAGGTTGCTGTTTATTCATTGATTTTTTAGTCTGGAAGATATATTCACTGATGACACTGGGGTGTTAAAATCCCTTTCTATGACTGTATTCTGTCCATCTATCCTTTAAAGTCCATCAAGATTTTCTTTCCATATTTAGTTGCTCCTATATTAGATCCAAAAGTTTATCAGGTTTATATCCTTTTGTTGGAATAGTACTTTTAATATTATGTAGTGACCTTGTTTGTCTCTTTTATGGCTTTTGTTTTGAAGTCTGTTTTGTCAGATATGAGTATTGCTACCCCAGATTTTATTTGTTTGTTTCTTTCTATTTGCATGGAAAAATTTTCCCATCCTTCACATTGAGCCTGTGTGAATCTTTTGTTCTGAGGTAGATAGCTTGTAGACAACATATATATGGGTCATGTTTTCTTATCCTCTTTGCTACCTTTTTTCTTTTGATTAGAGCATTTAAGCTGTGTACATTTAAGGGCATTATTGATAAGAACTTATTTATTGCCATTTTTTCTTTATACCTATGTCCCATCCCCCCATTCTACTTCTTCTTAAAGCAGTCATTTTAACACATTGCAGATGGAGCCTGAGAATTCCCACTTCATATTACACAGTGTTTTACAAAATGTACTTTATAAAGATAGTAGCTTGTAAGAACATGTAATTAATAACTTCAAAATGCAATGGGTATTTAATTTTAAAGCGTGTTTTTTTTTGTACTTGTTCAATAGAAACTTATCTGACCACTGGGTAAAGGTAGCAATAAAACTACTGGTCCACAATGTGATCTCTTGCAATAGTAGTTTGGTGGTAATGAACTTTTTTAGCCTTTAAATTTTTTTTCTGGGAAGCTCTTTATTTTGCTTTTAATTTTGAATATCCTTGCTGGTAGAGTAGTCTTGGTTGCAGTCTTGGCATTTCATCTCTTTGACAACTTCATGCCAATCCCTTCTGGCCTGAAGGGTTTCTGTTGAGAGATTCACTGATACCCTTATTGGAATTCCCTTGTAGGTAAGTCTGTCTCTTGCTCTCTTTAAGATTCTCTTTTTGTCTTTAGCCTTTGCCATTTTTATTATGATGTGTCTTGTTGTGGTTCTCTTTGGGCTCATCATATTTGGGACTCTGAAGTTCCTGAACTTGGGTGACTTTTTTTTCACCAGGTTAGGAAACTTTTCAGCCATTATTTCTTCAAACAGTTTCTCTATCCTTTGCTCACCCTCTTTTCCTTCGGATGCCACTGTAATGTATATATTGTCCTAGAGGTTTCTTAGACTTTCCTCTTTTTCTTATTTTTAATTTTAATTTTTAAAATTCTCACCCAAGTATATGGTTTCCTCCCAGATGCACCCTGACTAGGAATCAAACTTGCAACCAAGGTATGTGCCCTGACTGAGAATTGAACCTGAAACCTTTTAGTGCATGGAACATGCTCTAGCCACATGAGCCCCCAGCCAGGGCTTCCTTGTTTCTGTTAATTCCTCCCCCCCCTTTTGATGCCCTGCTTGGGTGTTTACTGTTATGTGGTACTCTAATTTGCTGCTTTGGTTCTCTGCTTCATCTAATCTGCTGTTGATTCCTTCTAGTGTACTCTTCATTTCAGATATTATATTTTTTACTAGGGGCCCAGAGCACAAATTTGTGCACCAGTGGAGTCCCTTGGCCTCGCTTGCAGGATCGGGCTGAAACCAGCTCTCCAACATCCCCGAAGGGGTCCTGGATTGCAAGAGGGTGTAGACCAGTCTAAGGGACCCACTGGTTCATGATCAGGGCCAGGGAGAGATGTGAGAGATTGGCCAGCTATGAGGAGACAGTGGGAGGGCTCCAGGGTGTGCCCAGCCTATCTCACTCAGTCCCCAGCAGCAAGCTAACCTACCGGTTGAAGCATCTGCCCCCGATGGTCGGTACATATTATAGCAACTCATCAACTGGTTGACTGTCTGTTCCCTGGTGGTCAGTGCATGTCATAGCAAGTGGTTGAGCGGCCTTAGCATATCATTGGCATATTACACTTTGATTGGTTGAATGGCTGACTGGTTGACTGGACACTTAGCATATTAGGCATTTATTATATAGGATTTTTGATTCATTCTTTTAAAAATATGTTTATGGCTTTTTATTTATTTATTTATTTATTTTAGAGAAAGAGAGGAAGAGAGAGGAAGAGATAGAAATATCGATGAGACACATTGATTGGCTGCCTCTTGCACACCTACACTTGGGAGCTGAGTTTGCAACCTAGGCAAAGGCTTGACTGGGAATCTAAACAGTAACCTCTTGGTGCATGGGTCAAAGTTTGATGCTCAACTGCTGAGCCACACCAGTCTTGCTTGAATCATTTTTTCCCTATGGTTTTCATGTTATTTTAGTGCTTGCTATCTCTTTGTTTAAGGTCTTACTGAGGTCATCCATTCTTCCTTTAAGGTCCCTGAATATCCTTATAACCATTATTTTAAAATTTGCATCTCGTATTTTGGTTGCTCTCATTTCATCCATTTCATTTAATTGTTCTTTAAAAATATGGAACACTTCACAAATTTCCATGTCATCCTCGCTCAGGGGCCAAATTAATCTCCTCTTTATTGGTTTAATTTTAGTATATGTACTGATGAAGTGAGCACAAGATTGCTAACTTTTAATTTTTGAATGTCCTCATAATATAATTTAGTGTGTGCTGCAACAGATGTATTATCACTATTATATTTGTTTATATTTTCATTTATTACTCCACATACCTTTCAGGGAAATAATTGACATATTGAAAACAAGCTTCACTTAGAGAAAACATACAGAAACTTGTGAAATTATGTTTGTGTTTCTTGACTTTAAAAAAGAAGAATGAAGGAAGGTTACTATTGCATCAAGGAAATGAATTACTTAGTTGTAACATGTTTTAGCAGAATTAGAGATTATATTTGTGAAAATGAGATAATAAACTATAATTAAAGTTAATTTATAATTAATACATCATGTAGAATTTTATCATTTTCTTTTAAATAGTGTCATTTCTGTTGCATTATTATCTACTTAAAATTTAACTATCCCTTTTTGGAATTTCATTAAATTATCTCCAAGTTAGTGTTAGTTCCTTAATTATACTAATTATGTTATTATGATAAAAATAAAACCTTTCATATGGACATTCAGCAAGGAATATTTCCATGTAGGGTATTAAATACAATCCTTAATATCTGATATAAAACTAGCATTCATATACTCTACCTTTTTTCTTTTTCTTAGAAATGTTGCTAAGAAACAGGCTTATTGATACTCAGTAATGAAAATGCGAATAGTTATGACCAAAAGATAGAAAGTATGAAGCCCAAATCACAATTATGTACATATGACAGTTTGATAAAAATTGAGTAAACAGGTATTTATTAACTTTATACTAAAGTTAAAATGCTTACTCCTTCATTTTATAGAGGTGAGTATAGAAATTGGTTGTTACTGATGCACTGTGAACATTTCTAACGGGCATGTCAACAGATGTTGGTGCAGGTGAATAGTTATGTGTACAGAGGCAATGTGTAGTTGGAGCATGGTGATCTTTCTCCCTCCCCTCGTCTTCCCCTTTCCTCTGAGTCAAATCCTTTTTCACTGACCATAGTATTACAGCTGGACGGGTTTTTATAATCCAAGTCTGCCTCTTCTACACACCTTACAACTCCATCCAGGGAGAAGGAACTGAGACACAGAAACCGTAGGATCCTCAATGATCCAGTAGCTGTAGAGGCCTTGGGACTCTTAATTTCAGTTCAGGACTCAGAAATGCATAGTCTTAGAGAATCTCAACTCTTTAGGGTGAAGCATCCCATCTAAATGCTGCTTTGATATGTCTTCTTTGGAAAACTGCTTATAAACAGGTTGTTCAAATGCAAGGTTAATCTCGGTCTTTGGATGTGAACTATGGGATTTTATCTTAAGACCCTAATCAGCATGGAATTATTGATAGGCCAACAGATACACCAACTGGTACTACTATATGAACATATCCATTAGGGCCTTCCCTTTATGACTTAGTACTTTGGTATCTTAATCTGAATGATTTGCCATGAGTCCATTTTTATCTCAAATTAAAGCCATCACTGTTCCCTTCAACCTTCTTTCTTTATTCAACAAATATTTAACTACTTCTTTGTTTAAGGTAGTGCTCTAAAATAAAGGGATTGTCACAGCAGTGGATAAAACAGACAATTTCCCTTCTCCCAAACAGCTTACAAAATTCCTATTTAATAAAAGGCAGCAATGAAGGCTTTGCAAATGAACCAAAACAAGTGGTTAGAGAGGTGGTGTGCTGGAAGACAAGATGGACTGGTTGGCCAGAGAAGCCTCTGTAATCTGACAGCTGATCAATGAACCCATGTTTGTGGCAACGTGTGTTATTTTACCTCGTAACTTGTTTTATTCATTCATTAAGTACTTGTTATGGCCCTCTGCTCTAGGGCATGCGGCCTGGTATTATACCTGAATGAAACAGACTCAAGTTGTTACTTTCGTGGGCTTAAGAGATATGAGTATGTAGCAATAACTAAAATAAGGCAGGTGACAGTAAATGTAGAAAAGCTATATGGACAAAGTGCAAGGCAATTCAGAAGATGGAAAGAAAATGAAGAGAATGCTCATTCGTATTAATCTTGTCTTGCTGGTCACATATGCAATAAGAAGGTGGTGATGATACCTTTTTCTTCTTTGTATCTCAACCTCTTGGCCCAGCACTTTTCCTGTTTGCCTCTTTTTTGGACTATGAAAGTTTGTTGTAGATGATGACTGTTGTTCTCTGAATATTGTTTCTCATTTAGTGACTGCTACCTTTAAATTCTTCTGTAGCAGATAAATATTCATTCACATGTAAATGAATCATATCTAAAATGAAATGCATCTTTCTTTTTAAAATCTCTATCTATATTTAGCTACATTTAAAACATCTCAGCTTTCTTCCTCTATCTTGATCTACCAGTAACCTTATTATGAGGAAACTAGAGGCTCAGTGCACAAATTCATGCATGGGTGGGGTCCCTCGGGTTGGCATGTGAGGAATGGGCCAAAACCTTGCAGCTCATCCCAGCCCCACTGCGCCTGATGTGGGCTTGCACCCAATCAGTCCCGATCGAGAGAGGTTCGTGCCATTGCAATAGTGCTCACCAGCTGTGATCCTTGCATCTGGCACCCTCCCAAGGAGAGTGGCCTGTGGGATCTGGTTGAAATCGACTCTCTGACATCCCCTAAAGGGTCCCAGATTACCAGAGGGTGCAAGCTATGCCAAGGGACCCCACCAATGCATGATTGGATTAGGAAGGGACCATGGGAGGGCTCCAAGGCATGTTTGGCCCATCTCGTTCAGTCCAGATCAATCAGACCCCAGCAGCAAGCTAACCTAACAGTCAGAGTGTCTGCCCCCTGGTGGTCAGTGTATGTTATAGCGACTTGTTGGCTGGTTGACTGTTTGCCTCCTAGTGGTCAGTACACACCATTGTGAGCAGTTGAGCTGCCTTAGCATATCATTAGCATATTATAGTTTGATTGGTTGAACAGTGGACCAGTCACCAGACAACTGGACACTGAGTATATTAGGCTTTTATTATATAGGATGACTGTATGGCCACGTCATCTACATATGTACTAGAGGCGTAAGAGCAACACATGTTCAAGTGAGCAACTCTCTATATAAAACCCTAATATGTAAATTGACCAAATGGTAGAACAACTGAATAACCAGTTGCTATGACATGCACTGACAACCAGGGGGTGTGCATGGAATATGGCGGGTGTTGGCAGCAGGCAGCAGAGTGCAGAACATTGAGGGCATTGGCCACAGTGGGATGGTAGAGCAGGTGAGCAGGGTGCCAGACCAAGGTGGGGCACTGGTTGCTGTCATTGGGGTGAGCCTATGGTGATTACTAAAAATTCTTTCCTTTCATGCACCACGGTACTGTCTGGTGTCGGACCTGATTGCTCAGGGCTTCTCCATCTCCTCCTGCTCCATGATCGGGGCCAGCAGCCACCTCTTGCACCTCCTGTTGGCAACAGCCCTGTTTGCACCCGTGAATGGCACAGAGCAATTAGGACTGGCGCCATCAGTGCATGGGAGCAATGGTGGTGGGAGTAGGGCTGCTGGCAAAAAGAGCACTGGGAGTCATGATGGGAGGGACATAAAGGATGGGCAGAGACCTGCCCCTATGCCCACTGCAGTCTCGCAGCCCACAGTTCCTTTCAAGGTGCATGAATTCGTGCACTGGGCCCCTAGTGAATAAATAAGATCCCTTTCAGGGTATTGATTTAGCATAGTTTGAATCATTATTTAGATGGGCACTTCTTGGCTACAGAGAGGAGAGAAATGGAGATAAATTTAAGTTTAAAAAAGAAGCTTTCAAAAGGTTTGTACAACTTGCCAAAACCAGTTTGGGTCAGTGGATAGAAAGTCGGCCTATGGACTGTAAGGTCCCAAGGTCAATTCTGGTCAAGGGCATGTACCTTGGTTGTAGGCACATCCCCAGTGGAGTGTGTGCAAGAGGCAGCTGATCGATGTTTCTCTCTCATCAATGTTTCTGATTTTCAATCCCTCTCCCTTCCTCTCTGTAAAAAATCAATAAAATATAACAAATATATTCTTAAAAAAATGTTTGTACAACTTGAACTCCATGGTTATTCTTTCTTTTTTCTTTCTTTCTTTTTTTAAATCTTTATTTTCAAAAATATTACATATGTCCCCCTTTTCCCCCATTGACCTATAGGGCTTGGTTGGATTATTATTTTCTTAAAGAAGGTAAAAAAATAATAAAAAGAACTAAAATAATTATGTACATTAAATATTCTGTCTACAAATTTACATACATGCAAGATTGTCTTCTTTTGTGATCCATTTCAAATTTTAAGTGTCTAATTTTTAAAAGGGATCATTTCAGTTCCTCTTTCAGTCAAAAGATTAAACAATTTTAATTTTTTAAGAAAAAAGCCCCCATAGCCACATAGAAGTTTTTAATCCTGGCCAAATATAAGCTGAATTCTCCAAAATGCCTGCCTCCAAAGTAAACAAAATCCATTAAAAAGTAGTTATTAAGCCCTGTGAGCAGAAAACAATATTAGAAGTCTAAAAATGATAGCTTTGGGGCAATGAAACTCATTGGAAATGGAGCGCAGTACAGAAACAGGAAAGGGAGAGGGATCCTTTAGTTTCAAAAAAAGATTATGATGAAAACTATAACTAATTAGCACTTTCACTGTTTCTTTCAATAAGAAATCTTAAGATACTTTATGGGACAAGTAGGGTGATAAAATAAGCCTCAGTGTAGGCTACCAGATGGAATAATATATAAAGGATTAAAATATACAAATATGGAAATGCCACTGTTTATGTAAGCTCTGTAACTACCTAATCATGTTGTCTGTGTATATTTCCCACCATATTTAGTATATTGGAAGGGCTTCATGCTTCACAGCGATAGAAAATTTTCAGAAAGTATTACTACCTAACAAATGTAACTCTAAACTCAAGTACAACTGAGTCAAGTTTCCAAAGTTTTATGTTGTGAACTAAAGCAAACACACACACACACACACACACACACACACAGACACACACCAAAATACTGGATTTTATATTCATAGTATGCCCTTGCAAGGAGGGATTATATGTATATGTATATGCATATGTATTTATAGAGAACTAAAATATAAAAGACATACATGTATATTTACATATATACAAACATATATATATGATATTAAAATGTATATCCTATCTAATAAAAGATTAATATTCAAATTGACCATACCTCTGATCAAATCACACCCACAGCATGCCCATTAGCAAATCAGGAGCAAATTATGCAAATAAAACCCAACCAAGATGGCTGCCACCACTGACAGCAGGAGGGAGGCTTGGGTTTCCCCCCGCAACCGAAGAAGCCAAGCTTTCCGTCTGCCATTGCAGTTGCTGGCCTAGGCCTCCACTCAATGCTACAAAGTTTCAATTACAGAAGATACATAATCCCAACAGAAACGGCGGCAGCCACAGAGCTGGAAAGAGCAGAGGCTAGAGTTGCCCAGGCAATGGAGGAAGCCAAGCTTCTGCAGCTGTGGCTGGCCTAGGCCTCCACTCCAGGCTACAATGTTTCAGTTATAGAAGGTAAATGTCCCAATAGAAATGGCTACTGCCACAGAGCGAGCAGAAGGCTTGGCTCTGCTCCAGGATACAAAGTTTCAGTTGTAGAATATAAATTAATCCCAGATACCAGGGCCTCCGCTTGGGTCACTAGGGGGCATGGTTGGCCTGCAAACCACCACAGGCCTCTCTCCCAGGCTATCTCATTACCCCAAGGGAACCCCAACCCTGATCCAGGACACACTTCAGAACAAACCAGCTGCCCCAACCCATGCACCAGGCCTCTATCCTATCTAATAAAAGAGTAATATGTAGATTGACCATCACTCTAACACACAAGATGGCTGCCCCCATGTGGTCAAAGATCCTGCCCCCATGTGGATACAAGATGGCCACCACAAGGTTGCCAGCAGGAGAGAGCAATTGAAAGGGACCAGACCTGCAAGGGAGCACAGTTGGGGTGATCAAGCCTCCAGTGGAGGGCAGTTAGGAGTGACCAGGCCAGCAGAGGAGGGAAGTTGGGGGCAAACAGGCTAGAAGGGGAGCAGTTAGACATCAATCAGGGTGGCAGGGGAGTGGTTAGGGGGTGATCAGGCTGGCAGGCAGAAGCAGTTAGGGGCAATCAGGAAGTCAGGTAGGCGAGCAGTTTGGAGCCAGCAGTCCTGGATTGTGAGATGGATGTCCGATTGCCCGTTTAGGCCCCATCCCACCGGGATCAGGCCTAAATGGTCAGTTGGACATCCCTCAAGGGGTCCCAGATTGGGGAGGGTACAGGCTGGACTGAGGGACAACCCCAAGCACGAATTTTGTGCACCAGGCCTCTAGTATGGTATAAAAGTTCTATAGATTAAAAACACATGCATATCTTTGTAGTATTAAGTCCTGTGCCATCAAGTACAACAGGGGTTTGGAAATGCACTATACTTCCTTAGCTGCTATGATAAATGTAAGTGATATTCTTGCTAAGGTCAGATTCCCTTAACCACATTATAGTTAATGTTCAAGAATCATAATGAAGTTTAAGTATAACCCATGCTAATAACACAGGGCATGTGTTCTGTTCAGATAAGGCTTATTTTCAATAAATGAAGGGAAGAATCAGCCTTTGTGACAACTCATTAGAGCCATCTATTGCACTCACAATTCAACAAAAATGGCTCACAAATTAATTATTCTATTTCTCTTTTAAAAAAATCTTTGTGTCATTTTTATATTGTTAATGATTTTCTATTTCTAATAAATATATAGATAGAACATTGATTAAATTATATGGACTACTCATTAATTTATTAACCCTAAAATAACACCGATATACATATTCTTACTGACCTAGAAATAAACTTGAATATCCTTTTAAAACACAAGCCAACATTAATCAACTTATTAGTTAAAGAATGCATTCATATTGCATTTTTTCCCCTATAGAAGCTAGTGTTTAGAGTAACTTAGCATTTTGAAAGCAAAAGCAAAGTAGTGCTAACATCAAACATAATCACTGGGGATGACGTCCAAAACTGATAAACCTCATTTAATTTATGTTTCTGATGTCTGTGGGAGTTGGGGTTCCTATATTCTATCTTCTGGATATCCACATTCCTGTTATTTAAAGTATAATTTAGATCAGTACTGGATATTTCACAAGTTCTCACCACCAAGGATAAATGTCATACAAATCTGACTACACATCAACCTCTATCCTTTGCCACAAAGACTAGCTGAATAAGGAGTTTTGGAACTCAAAGTGATGAAAATGTCCAATTACTATATTGTACACCTGAAATTAATATAACTATTATAATATTACTAAAGACCCGGTGCAAAAAATTCTTGCACTGGAGAGATGGGGTCCCCTCAGCCCAGCCTGCACCCTCTCCATTCCAGGACTCTTTGGGGGATGTTTGACCACTGGTTGTGGCCCGATCCCAGGGATCAGGCTGAAAATGGCAGTTGGACATCCCTCTCACAATCTGGGAATGCTGGCTACTAACTGCTCACTTTCCTGCCCTTCCTTCCAGCTTGATCACCCCTAACAACCTCTGCCTGCCAGCCTGGTCACCCCAACAGCCTTGCCTGCCAGCCTGGTTGCTCCTAAATGTCTCCCCACCGGCCTGGTCACCTATCACTGCCCCCCTACCAGCCTTGTTGCCCCATGCAGTCTGCTGGTCAGTCGTTTGGTCGCCCCTCCCTAACCCCTGCTTGCTTGTCAGTCATTTAGTCGTCCCTCCCTAACCCCCTGCCTAATGGTGAATCATTTTGCCATCCCTTGCTAACCCCCCTGCTGGCCTGGTTGCCCCACGCAGCTGCTGTTCGGTTGTTACTGTGAGGGCCTTGTGACCTATTTGCATATTACTCTTTTATTAGTATAGATATACCAACTGTCCTAAAAGTTTTAAAGAGTGGCCTGCCAACACTTCATTTTCCTCATTCTTTCCTGGATAGAATCAGTTTCTTGACTTACTCATTCCTGGAACTGATTCATTCTCAAGTGACTGGCTACTCACAGACCTTGTGATGCCAGTCATGTAAATACTTCCATTTATTTACAGATTTCCTCTTTGTAGCACTGTCTCTATCGCCACTAAATATTGATTAAGAAAACCCCAAAATACTAAGGCCCTATCCCTGTGATTTCTGTCTTCATTCACTTCCACAGTCTGCTCCAGTCAGCTGCTGCCCTTAAATCCTGGCAGCATGACCACTGCCAGGGTCTCTGAGATGAGCAAAGAATAGCAGCTTTCAGCTTCCCATGATCATGAACTTGCTTGATTTTTCCATAGTGAGTGCCCATTGGATTAACTGCATGTTTATTTAATCAAGACCCAACTTCACTAGTTATGATTGTCTGACCTGAGATTTCTGTCCTTCCACAACCAACATATTGGCTTACTCAGGTAGCTCTTTCAAGGAAAGTACCATTCTTAGTTCTCACATAGACGGTGCCACCTAGATTTCTCCTTCCTATCTCACATCTTCAAATTGTTATATTTGTAAGCATTTTAGTCATCTGTTTTAAAATAGCTACAGACATAGGGAAAAAATGTCGCAAGAAAATTAGAAAATTTAGACTGGTTACTATGGCAAATATTTGTACAGTATTTCCCAAGACAAATGTAAATCATTTGTCAGGATTTTGCTCACTTCTTAAGTCATCTTTAATTTCTTGGAGTGTGTCTATCTTCAAATGAGTCAGACAATAATATTCAATGCACTATTAAAGAAATATGATTTTGTAGCCAGTGTAGAATTTCTATACTCTAAAATGAGTAACTGTGGTGTTAAACCAAAGAGAAAAAATACTACAGGTAACTCTATAACCTAGAAAGACAAACAATCCATATAATTTAAAGACGTCTAGACATTAAAGTTGGTGTAGTTAAATCAATGATGCAAAGCTGAGCACAGTGGGACTAAGTGATGCCTAAACTACAATTAAACAAAGTGAAATACATCCAAAATGTCTTTTCAGTTAATGATAAAATTCCATTTAATTGCAAAAGAGAAAGGAAATCATTTAAAAACAAGACTCTATGAAAAAAAATCAAAGAAAATCCTTTAATGTTGCCAATACAAAAGCAACTGGCAAACCCAATTCAATACAGCACCATTACTAAGCATCTCTAAATGCTACATTATTTTAGTGCTGAGAATAGAAAAGGGGATAAGTGCATGCTACACTTATATAACTTACAAACTAGTTAAGCAAAAACAAAAATGCATCTCATTATAATACTACTAGAGGCCCGGTGCACAAAATTCATGCACTGGGGGAGTGTCCCTCAGCCCAGCCTACACCCCCTCCAATCTGGGACCCTTCTGGGGATGTCCGACTGCAGGTTTAGGCCCAAGCAGTAGTCGGACATTCCTCTCACAATCCAGGACTGCTGGCTCCCAAGTGTTTTCCTGCCTGCCAGCCTGATCACTCCTAACCACTTCCCTGCCAGCCTGATCAACATCTAACTGCTTCCCTGCTGGCCTGGTAACCCCCAACTGCCCTCCTCTGCTGGCCCAGTTGCACTCAACTGCCCTCCCCTGCCAGCCTGGTTGCCCCTAACTGCCCTCCCCTGCTAGCCTGATCAATCCAACTGCCTTCCCCTGAAGGCCTAGTTGCCCCCAACTGCCCTCCCCTGCATGCCTGGTGGCCCACAACTACCCTCCCCTCCCAGCCATATTTGACCACATGGAAGCAGCCATCTTGTGTGAGGGCATGAGGGTCAATTTGCATATTACCTCTTTATTATATAGGACTAGAGACTTGATGCACAAAATTCAGGCAAGAGTGGCTCTTAGCGGCCACAAGTGGCTGCCTGGATCCTTCCCTCGCAGCTGCAGTGGCTGCCTCGATCCTGCAGCTATAGCCCTGGCTTCGTCCTGGAAGGACGTCTGGAAGGACATCTGATCTAATTAACATATTATGCTTTTATTATTATAGATGATAAATGAGATCATTGAGGAATGAGCAAAGTGGTATGAGAGAACAAAATAACCTTTGAGGTAGTTCTCACTCCTGACATCTGACTGAGATGGAATAAGTGTGTGGCAGATAGGAAGTCTGAACCATTCATGTCCCAGAGACTCAGGTTTATGTGCACATAAGCATGCATCCACCACAGAGAAATAATTGAAAATCAATAATGGATCAAAAGTTAAAAGTCCCAAGGGGTTATCAAGTTTCAGTTACCTGAACAAAGTTGAACAATTTGTCCTGGTTCTAAATAAAGATAAATGAAAAAGCTGTGATTTGATGAAAGACTTGTAAGAAAAGAGATAGGGCACAAGGTCAGGTTTCAAAAAAAGTTACAGGTAGAGAAAGTTTTTTTTTTAAAAAACTTCTAATCAAAGATGGGAAAGTAACTGTGGGGTTAAGCCAGAGAGAGAAAACACTACAGGTAACTCTACAACCTAGAAAGGCATTATTTATTTTACATTGAAGACATTGAAGTCATTGTTTATTGTAAATCAGTTTTATAATCAAGGCATGCTTTATTATTTTACTTTCCTGAGAAAAGAAGGACTTTCCCCTCACATAGATACCCCTAGTGGGATATAAGAAAAGTGAAGTAATATTAAATTTGAGGGCCTTGGGGTTTGTGGGCACACAGTGGTTGACCATGAAGCTAGAAGTTTATGAAACTGCTGAACTAGGAAAGATATGCCAATAAACCTTTAGGCTGTGGTTGCATTTTTTAATAGGAGTAGAAAAATGTGACAACTTGAGGGATCAGATTGTTTATCTGAAAATTTTTATCTAAGAAAATTCTCAGACATATAGAATATAACTGTCCTATTAATGGCTTTCCCTCAGGAAATTCTTAGGAAAATTTAACATGTCTAAACCTGCACTCATATCTTCATCCCTTAATTTATTCTTACATTCATTTACATTGATTGAAGTCACATGAGAGCCTCGAGATGCAAATACAAAGTTTTAAAAGACTTAAATCAAGTATCTTAGGTTCACTGGTAAAGGTCTATTATGGTAATAACGTACATAAAATATACTAATATACATAAAACACCTTTGGATTTCATTAGAGGGGCACCTGTATGAGGCTGGCTTGTGGTAAGCAAAATAAGTAAGGCTCTTTATTGTGTTATCTGTGTTGACTTTGAGAGATAAATTAGAGGTAGGCAGGTAAAGAAGGGAAGGTTGCTCAAATGTATGGAGGAAAATTAATATAAACATTCAAACTACTCAGGATGCCTGGAGTACAGACTAAGGTAGATGATATGGGATGTGGTCTGAAGGTCATGGAGGGCATTGGATGCCATAATGAGAACTTGCTTTTATTTTTTTAGGCTGTGATAAACTATTGAAAGATTTATAGCAAGGAAATGACATCATAAGATTGCATTTTCATAAACTCAATCTGATGACAATGCAAAGGATTGGTTAGAGCAGGGGATAAGACAGGAGATCAGTGAGTAAGTTGATGAAGCATTTAAGAGAGTTGTAATGGTATGAAGAAGGAGGACATGTTTTCAATCTGTAGATTTAACATTATTTGGTAACCAAACACAAATGGTGGTTGAAGAAATTAAATGCAACAATGACTATTCCCAGATTTCTGGTGGGACAACTGGTTAGATGTATATGCCTATTATCAGTATGTGAATAAAAAGAGGAGAAGCACATTTTGAGTAAAACAAAGTTAATTAAATTATCAACATATTAGGTTTAGGGAAGTTATGAAACATGCAGTTTGAGATAATTAGAATGCTGTTATATTTACGGCCTGAGCTGAAGATAAGGATCTGCATTGCTTTGCTAGGTCTGCCCTAACAAAGTAACTGACTGGATGACTGAACACAAATTTGTTTCTCATTGTTCTGGAGGCTAAGAGTCCAAGGTCAAAGTGTTGACAGATTTGGTTTCTCCTGGGGTTCTTTTTTTTTTAGCTTGCAGAAGGCCAGCTGCTTCTGTTTCTTTGGTGCCCTGGTGCCCCCAGTACCTCTTTGTTTTGTCCAAATTCCCTCTTCTTATAAGAACACCTGATTGGATTAAGCTTGAGCAAGTGCTTTAACTTAATCATATCTTTAAAGGTGACACCTATCTCTTAAATATGTTGCAGTCTAAGGGAAAGCGGTTAGGGCTTCAGAATATGAATTTCTGGGGGACGTAATTCAGCCCACAGTAGGTCTGATCTGGAGATTGATTTGGGACTAAATGAGCACAGGTGGTACTTTCAGCATAAGAATAGATGGGCTCACCCAGAGAGGATATAAACATTCTGTCTGTCAGTATCGACCTGAAAAATGAAGTCCAGGGAGGCCTATGTGAGTATAAAAAACAATGCACTAGTCTAGATGGAACAAGAAATTAGAAAATTTTTTAGGTCAAATGCATTATTACCCATGATTTTCTAAGCTCAAGGGGACTGGGACCCCACAGAAATCCTTAAAGATAATGAGTACCTTTATTTTTATGGATAGTAGAGTCATTTGTTGAAACAGATTCTACTAGGAGTTGATGGAAACTTTTACCTTCACCTTTTATCATTGCTGCTGCTATTGCACCTGCTTGTGCATACTAGATTGGCTACAGTGGGAAAGGAAAATCCATGGGAACTTTAGCACAAGATAATATATGAAATGTCTTCCCAGTTACGCATCAGTGCAGCGGACTCCACAATTCAGGGGAGCCACTAGTGAAAGGGTGTTTCCTCCACAGTTGCTATTTCTCTGTTCTGCAATTAGGGAGCCTCTCTTTGCCTCTCCTTACCCACGGAGAAGCCTAGTAAGTGAGATATACAGTCAAATAGCATTTGTTTTTCTTGTAACCAGAGCACTAAGTCAGCAAATGGTGGAAACAATATATCACCATATCCATTATATTCTCTTTTGGCTCTATAAATTTATCTAAAACCATTGGTGATAATATGTTAGCACATTAGAAAAATTCATAGGGTTACTTCAGACATCAAATAATTGTAAGCTTTATATTTTTGTTCGCATGATAGTATGGGTGATATTGGAGAAGTATATTAACAGAATTCAAGAGATTTATTTGTAATTCGTGACTTATATAGAATTCCACTCTTGGGCAATTTGTTATTATTTGGACCTTAGTTTTACACATGTGAGATCAGGAGGCTAGGCCATCATTCCTAATTTCTTCTAGGAAAGAAAGATGAGTAACTCTGTTTATTAGATCTTCTTTACTTGGTTCTGCTAAGATCTACTTTGAAAGTCTTAATATTTTATAATTATTATGGCATCTCTAAAAGGAAAGAAGTTTACCAATCCTTTTATACACTGAACTAGGAAGAATGTGCCACTAAAGGTCTTCTCTGAGAACTGTTTAGAAAGGAGATCATCTATAAAACACTTTCAAAAGCAACTTATCACATTTTGCAACTGGCCCTAGATAAAAAAAGAAGATGTCAATGTACTGAAAGATAAAAAGAAAATGATTTGCTAACTCTATCATCATAAATATCAATGAGCACTGTAATTTTAATGTTGCTGAAATTGGCACTAGGGCATTATTGATTTTCTGTATCATCTAATGCTTTCCTGCAAATATCTTCGATAAAAATATATTGTATGTCTTCTTAATAATCTTTTCTTGAGCCTTATACTATCAAATTCCAGAGAGCACTATTCTTTCAGCAGTAACTTAATGCCATCAAGCATATTTCTATGAAAATTTTGTTAAACTTGAGGCAACATCCTGAAACCAATACAATGTAATGGTACTCTCTATCCCAGTCTCCACCTTGATTGTTTTATGTTAAACATTTAGAACATCAGAAACACTTTCTAAAAGGATTATTAGAATGTATTCAGATTTTATTTTTTTGGTCATTTTTAATGCAGCGGTAATTTTTAAAATCTATTGTTATAACAACTCTTGGTTTTCAGGCAGACCCTCCTCCCCTGCCCCCCTCCCCCAGGTACTTTTCATTGGGGGCAAAATAGATATTCTCAGAACATGACCTGTGTGAAATGTGTGCTGATATTGTGTAATTTTCATCTGCCTTACATCTGGGCATCACATAGTGTTAGAAAGGGAGAACGTAGAAGATAATTACTGGATTTTATGTTACCATTGATATGTGAAAATTTTCAAGGAAGAAAACCCATTCATTTTGAGAACATAGGCACACTGGTTAAATGTACAACTCCATCTCATAAAAAATTTATTTTCAACACAGTTTTTACTCTAGTAAGCCATTATTTGAAAGTGCTTCAGTGAATTTTGATTTTGTTTTGAGGATTAGAGACACATCCCAATGCCACTATTCTTCCTCCGGCCAATCAGGCATAGTAATTTTAGTTACTGAGATATTTAAAAGCATTTTCTTTCTGGTTATATTTGGGGTTGTCACCCAATAAGTTTACTTTGGTATTGCATTTCATCTTTTCCTTCTCCCACCCAAGAAAAATATTTGTGTTTCTGTGAAGGAAAGCAGGTGAGGTCAAAGAGGGTTAACATGCCTGGCCCAGCTGTCTCTTTGTCCTCTTTTTATTTCTTTTCCTTTTTTTCTGAAGTTCAATAATAAGGCAAGTTTGGGCATATTCATGTCTGTTGAATAAAGATAGAAATTGTATTACTAAGAGGAGGTCAGATATATTTAGTTGAAAAACTCTAAAGTTTTTAGATAAAATGAGAATTATTCGGCATTTCTTAAGCTCTCCGATTTTTCTTAGATACCACTCTGAGAAGCTGCATATGGGGCCGGAGGCCATTAACCTCACCCAGTGTGGTGTTTCTTAGCTGCTTATTACACACATGCATTAACCTGACCCAGTATGCTGCTTCTTAGAGTTTTATATGCATACACTTTCAGAGTTCATAGTTTTCTTCTTTCTCAGCTCGGTAATTAACTGGAAATGCAAGCAAGAGAGAACATGTTACCCTGAGCCTGGATCCAAGCATGGCTGCCTGGATTTGGAGACCTCTGTAAAGCTGCAGGCAAAAGACTTCATATGTGTGCACCTATGCTTTTCTGGGGAGGGTCACAGCTTTTGATAGAATTTTAGATATCCCCAAAGTTACGAATTTTTGTAGCTGGACCACATTGTTCTAATTAACAGCCATACTGAGTTTTCCTTATTGAATTTAAAATGAAAAATCAAAGCCCATGCTTCTTGCTACAGCCAGAGTCTTGTTCTACCAAAGGAAAAAGAGATGAAGCTTAAAATTAGAATGTTACTCTATGCCTAAGTCATAGGCTTGTCGATTGAAGTCAGCTTATAATAGATTTTCTCTTTATGGAGTCTTTTGCAGGACCTAAGAGTCTTCTTTCTCTTTCTCTATTTTTTTTGTCTCTTATTCCTTCTCTTCCCATTTTTCTTCAGTTGTTCGTTGTTTCTCCCCCTGTGTAGCTAAAAAAACGAATTAAAAACTGAGACCTATTGAATACACTTGGCTCTAAAATTTCTTTACTGTCAATGTCCTAAGTTTGATTTTCCCCTCTTGAATTACCTAGAGAACTACAAATAAGTGATTGGCTGAGGCATCGTCTTTTGAGGGAGTGTGGTTTTGAATGGAATGAAGGGACTTAGTAAAGAGTTAGGCTAACCATGCCAACTCAGCCAACAAACTTTAGTTTGGGTCTAGATGGTAGGCCTTTGGGATGTCTCTGCAAGAGCTTCCACATATCTCACTATTGGACAACGAACAAGGAAACCGGACTATATGCTACTTTATCCTTGAGCAAATAGGGAGGTAAAACTCCAATCTGAAGATCCTAAGGGGGACTGAAGGTGTCCTTTACATCTTGTGGCCCTGTTTTATCTGAGCTATACTATTCTGCATATACTAAACTGTATATTCAGTAAAATAACCACATCTTTTATCTTAGTATTTTTAGAAATTAGTTGAGCACCTAACACATAGTAGGAATTTCAAACTGGCCAAATACATGTTTTAATCTTATGTGGCAGGAATTCACTTTTTTTCGTCACTGATCTGATTTTGGTTTTTCTGTTCATTCCTGATTTTCAGTGTCATGGATCACAATGTTTTTTTATATATGAACTAGAGGCCCGATGCATGAAGATTCATACAAGAACATGTCTTTTTCCCCCTGGCTGCTGGCACTGGTTTCCCTCCAGCACTTGGGACCTGGGCCTTCAATCTGGCTGCCACCTTCCGCCTTTGCTCTGGCCCTGCCACTCTCCTGCAGCTCTTCCACCCACTGATCCTCCTGCATAGAGGCATCCCACCCTGCCCTGGCTGCTCCACACCTACATGCGTGCACTGCCCAGAGGCCTGGAGCAGCGGGGGTGGGGGTGGGGCTGCCTGCATTGTAGCCATGGTGACAATGCAAGCATCCTGCTCCAGCTGTTGCCATCTTTGTTGAGTTCATTTGCATATTCCCTCCTTATTGGCTATGGGTGCCACAATTTTTGTCATGGAGTGACAGTCAATTTGCATATTCCAGATTTATTAGATAGGATTGTGCCCTCAACCCCCAAACTGGCATACTTAAAATTATGTCTAACAATTTACCAGATTGAGCCAATATTAAAAACATTTCATGATATAATTCTGGACTGGCATTATGCATTCAGATGTGAATGACTGTCAAACCTGTTAGACCTATTGAAAAATATTTTTTTTCATATTTCTAAGAAATTAAAAAATTTTTTCTGAGTATATTGTTATACTTAACAATAGTTTGTTAATAATTTTGTCCTCCCGTTCAGTATTACTCTCTGGATAATCCAAAATTTTATTTGCTTAACCAATAACAGTGTATTCAGTTATGTGCAAGAGTATGGGCCATATGTGAAATACTATCTGTAAATACTAATGGAACAATTGCAGATTTATACTTGCCTGGGTGTACATGCTCATGGATGACTTTCCCATTTGTTATTCAAATAATTGTGGTTGTAAAATAAAAGACAAAACCAGAGAAAGATTCAATCTAGTTTTGATCATTGCAGAACTATTTGAAGAAAAAGAAATGGGTTGTGTGAGTCAATTATCATAAAGAGAATGGAAAGTAAATGACTCCAAGTGATTTCTTTTAGATTAGTAAAAGCAGCACGAAAAACCTCCCAATTCCCCTTCTTTCTTCCTTAACTAATTTTATGCCGGTTTTATTGCCAAGTGCACCTTTCCCCCATTCCCTGCAGGAATAAAAGCTGTTGACTATATTTGGGAAAAAAGAAAGCACTTGAATCTGTTTGTATGCTATACAGACATGCAACTCAGTAAAATAAAACTTAAAGTGAGTTAATGAGGTATTAATCCAATTTAAGATAATGAAAAGGGCATTGATATCTCAGGTAAAATTGTACATGTAAAACAAATTGAACTTGGATTTTGGCTAGGAGAGAGGTAGATATGTGCATTCAACTTACATATCTGTTTTTAAAATTTAGAACAGAAAGACAGACATAAGTATCAATTTGTCAACCAACCAACTCATAAAACCAGATTATTTTAGCAATTGTGCAATACTTTGTTTTATTGGGATGATACCCAAATATTATTTTCTTCACCTTCATTATCCACTTAAATATCCACTTGTTTGCACTATAACCTGAGTGGCAAAAAGTAATTAGGTTTATGAGCTGGAGTGCCAAGGCTATCCACACAAAACTCAGCTTTTCTGGAAAGATTATCAGCATTATGGGTCTCTGGTTTTAAAACCTGCCTAATTAAAATACAACTTCAAGGATCTGTAAAATAAAAACAACAACAATCCAGAACAGAATTTAATTAAATATGATACACAACATCTCTGATGATAGATATCCTTCTATATTTTCCTGGGATGAGGACTGTGACTCTAAGATGCTAAATTGGTAAACATGCTGCTACTATTTGGTTTGAGAGTTATGGCAGAGTTTACGTACCTCCAGATATATCTCTCCTACAGAGTTCCCTGGCTTAGAATAGTCACTGGATTACTAGTATAATAGCCACGACAACTGGAAAGTCATAGATGAAACCTGAAATTGAAGCTATAGAGCTAGACATAAACTGCAGGTTTTCTTACGAACACAATTATCCTTGGCTCATGGTGATTGCACTTTTACTTAAAAACATACCAGGGCAAGAAACTTAGTATCTTAAAATATGGGTGGTTCTATTCTTGGCTGGTGTTAATTAAATAATTATTACCTTTTAAGCATTGATGCTAAATATACATTTCTTGAAACTTATTTATTACTTTGTTTCATTTTTTCTCTTTTCTATGGTAAGAAGGTTGAAAAATCAACCAACCAAAAAAAACCCCCAAAACAAAAACAAAAAATAATCCAACCAACCAAACAAATAAAACACTAAAGCGGACAACAGAAATTGCTTAAAATTTTCTACCTAGGAACCAAAATGTATGTGCAGGCATGTGTACACGTGTGCATGTGTATGCTTGCATGTAGGTGCTAATGTTGGAAAGAAGTTTAGTATTGAAACAACTCTAGGTCAACAAAGGTCATGGAGACTTTAGCTCCCATGCCTACACTTCCATTCTCCTATGCAAATACTCTGGAACTGTAATTGGATCAGTGAGCACGAATGCTGTAAAGTGCTCTGGAAGCATTAATGGTAGATAATGGGGAAGAAACGAATTGCTGCCTTTTGAAAGAGTGGGAAGAAACTGCAACTGAAAGTCATGACATGTTGCAAAGTTTGTGTTTTTACAACAACCTCTTTCATGGCCACATTATTTTGGAATTTAATGCACAAGTGCCAAGAAACCATGTCATGTTACAGAGAGATAAACATATATTTATAATCATACATATGTATGTAAACACATTTATATAAGCAGAGAGAAAAGTGAGAAAATATACTAGTAAATACAGTATTATTTACTGTATACAGGTTAGTATTGGTTAACTAGGGAGAAGAAATTAGAGAATGATTTGGATAAATTATTATTTTTCTTTATGCATTGTACTTTTATTCCTATAGCTAGGGGTTTTTATCTTAGAATTTAAAAATTTAGTGAACTTAAAAAGTAGAAGTTTAAAAATATTTGGCAGTTTTTCTTAAAGTTTTGTTTATCACAGATAAGCACAATCATCATAAAATTGGAAGGCTGTCATGAGGTTGTCATTTGTTAATTTGTCCCATTATTTCATAAAATAAAAAACTTAAAGATCAATCAAATAGGGGTGGCATAAAATCACTTTATGAAAAATCTTTTTTATTTTTAATTGGTGAATTTGATTATAAACTAATCTCATTTGTAACTTCTCCTTTTTGTAAAGTTGAAAGTAGGTTAATTAGTAAGAAAAGTTACACATGATTATTTATCTTAAACAAGTACTTTGAAGGTGCTCCATGAAATTAGAAGAGGAAAAAATTAAATTGCTTTCAACATACCCTTCCAAATCATATTGCACACCAGATAACAGTCTAGAGCAGTGGACGGCAAACTATGGCTTGCGGATTTGCTGCTCTGTTGACTGATGAGTGCCGACCACTGGTCTAGAGGAGCCTGCTTTTTCATAGGCTGAGGTCAGACCCAGATGGCAGAGAGCTTCAAAATTCCTGATTATCACTAATACTAGAGGTTTGATGCACAAAAATTCATGCAAGATTGGGCTTTCCTTCCCCTGGCCACCTTTTTGCTCTGGCCTGGAGCTGCCTTTCCACCTTCCCACACTGCCCAGAGGCCTGGAGTGGGTGGGGCAGTGCAAAACACCTATGTTGTTGCCATAATTATGATGAAAGCATCCTGCCCCAGCCACGGCCACTCAGTGCCTGCATATGAAAATTAACCCATTCTTTTTGTTGGATTAATTTGCATACTCACTCCTGATTGGCTGGTGGGCATTGTGAAGGCACAGTCAATTTGCATCTTACTCTTTTATTAATGTAGGTAGTTCTAGTTATAAACCTGGTTAGTCACCATTATAAGCAAACAGTTTGGCCATCTGTTAAAATGTGAACATTTAGAGGATTTAGTCAATGTGTTGGTAGCCACTGCAAGTTATAAACCTCAGGAATCTATGGGAGGAAAAATGCATAGGTGACAGAAATTATGATCCTGGTCAGATCTTTATTGTACTCTTACCCTCTGGTTGTAAGTCTATGTAGGTTCTTTTGCTTTAGTGGGTGATTTGGTGCATAGTTGCATTTTATTTAGGTGACTGTTATTTGAAGTAAGGAAAGTTAAAAGAATTTGAAGCATAATTTCATCTGTATTTATGAACAAAATAAATTAAGAGGAAATATTTTTATTTAATATGTAAGCTCAGTTTGTCTCTCCTCAGATGTTATAAATATCATACATTTTATTTATTTACCTTTACAAAGCATGGCCATGGCAGGGACAAGCAATAGAAAAAGCCATTGTACAGAATCCTATTTAATAAAAGAGTAATATGCAAATTGATCAAGCTATGCCCATAGCCACTCTCACCAGCCAATCAGGAGAAAATTATGTAAATAAACCCCAACCAAGATGGCTGCTGCCACTGAGAGCAGGAGGGAAGCTTGGGTTTCCCCTGCAATGGAGGAAGCCAAGCTTTCCACCTGCCATTGCCGGCTTAGGCCTCCACTCAATGCTACAAAGTTTCAAACAGAAATGGCTGTCGCCAAGGTGGGAGCAGGAGGATTGGCTCCACTCTAGGCTACAAAATTTCAATTGTAGAACATAAATTAATCCCTGATCCCAGTGACTCCACTTGGGTCGCTGGGGGGCATGGCCAGCCTGCAAACCATCACAGGCCCCTTTCCCAGGCTGCCCCACACCCCAAGGGAACCCTCACCCTGATCCAGGACATCCTTCAGGGCAAACCAGGCAGTCCCCATCCATGCACCAGGCCTCTATCCTATCTAATAAAAGAGTCATTTGCAGATTGAGCATCATTCCAACACACAGAGGGCTGTTCCATGTAGTCAAAGATCCTGCCTCCATGTGGACAAAAGATGGCCACCACAAGTTGCCCAGCAGGGAAGGACAGTTGGGAGGTTCGAGGCCTGCAAGGGAAGGCAGTTGTGGGCCATCAGGCCAGCGGGGGAGGGCAGTTGGGAAGGACCAGGCTTGCAAGGGAGGGAAGTTGGGGGTGATCAAGCCTGCAGGAGAGGCAGTTAGGGGTGACCAGGCTGGCAGAGAAGTTGGGGGCAAACAGGCTGGCAGGGGAGCAGTTAGACTTCAATTAGGCTGGCAGGGGAGCAGTTAGACTTCAATTAGGCTGGCAGGGTAGTGGCTAGCGGGTGATCAGGCTGGCAGACAGAAGTGGTTAGGGGCAATCAGGGAGGCAGGCAGGTGAGCAGTTTGGAGCTAGCAGTCCTGGATTGTGAGAAGGATTTCTGACTGTCCATTTAGGCCCAATCCTACCGGGGTGGGGCCTAAATGGGCAGTCAGACATCCCTTGATGGGTCCCAGATTGGAGAGGGTTCAGACTGGGCTGAGGGACACCCTCCTGCCCCCTGTGCATAAATTTCATGCACCGTGCCTCTAGTTTTGTTATAAGGAAAGAAATATAATCACATCATTGAAGCATTGCTTATTTGGGCAATATGCTGGGATATAAATATGGCTTAGTTATAAAGAATTTCCTGAATAATTGTGATAATGAAAGAAGTTTTTAGGGGTGAATTAGACAGGTTTTGGGAAATTTTAGGAATTATGTGATCCATGGAAAAAGCGCCAGGGCTACAGAGCTGCAGAAGGTACATTTCCATAGAATAAGGGAGCTGGGGAGCTGCAGGAGGTACATTTTTATAGAATTTTTATAGGGGCCTTGGAGCTGCAGAAGGTATACATTTACAGAATAAATGCAAGGAAGCCCTTTATTCAGGGAGGGAAAAGGAAATCCCATAGGGAATAGAAAAACAATAAGGGAAAAGAAGAGAACCTCACATACCAACCTCACATACCTCACATGAGGTTTGAGCTCTGAGCTGCTATAGTGACCAAATCAGAGGGTATAGTGACCAATCAGGGAGGATGTCAGAGCACAAAGAACTGCAGCCTTAATAAACTGTAGAAAAAGGGACTTAGTGGGACTCTCTTCCCCTCCCCACGTGGGAGTCCGTGCTTGTTTCTCAATAAATTCCATCTTTTACTATAACCCCTTTTGTCCGTGGTTTCATTGTTCAACTCCACCGAACAAGGACCTGGGAATCATCCTGCCCAGAGAAACATCACACGTGCCAGTTCAATTTTCATGTTTTAATAACAACACTTTTACTGACTAAAAGTGACACTATTCTAAATTCTTGGAGGTATTTCGTAGAGGACGATAATGCTTTACAAAAAAGACTATAACCTTTACAAAAAATATAGATGAAGTATTTACCAATCTCTTACCAAATACTGTGCGGTAAGATAAAAATGAACACCACTCCACAGACACTGTCAGGATGATGGGTAAAGATTGTTATAATAGGTTATAATAAGTTATAATAGGTCATCATTAAGAGATTCCCCATGATATTCATTCATTTTCTTACTGTAGTAATTTGAAGTGCCATCACCAAAGGCTTGGGTGGATCTCGTAGACTTGCTGTCCTTTCTTCTTTTACTGATTGGTGCTCCTCACTCTAAGCCTCAGGAGCTTATGCCCATGAGTATCATTACCAACAACATTTTAGAATATTTTGTGTCTAAAAATATAATTATTAAAATGAGTCTTGACTGTAAATTTTTAGACAAGTAAAGTTTTTTGTTTCAGCTTCTAGGAGCAATGCAAGAACCAATTTTGAGCATTAGGAGAGTCAGTCCTCTTGTTCTCATACCCACCTCCCCCCAAAAGGTCATCATTAGGTTTAGATATGTTTAGTCCACTTGACTTCATAAAATACTAGAGGCCTGGTGCATGAAATTCATGCATGGATAGGGTTCCTAGGCCTGGCCAGCGATCAGGGCCTATCTTTGAGGCTACTAGCGCGGAGATCAGGGGGCCCTCTCTGGTTCCCACCTTGGCTGGCTTAGGGCCTGTCGGCTGGGGGCAGCTCCTTAGTTTAGGATCTTCCACCTGGTGGTCAGTGTACATCAGAGTGACCAGTTGTTCAATTTACATATTAGGCTTTTATTATATAGGATATTAAAGTTAAAAAGCCTCATCCCAATATAGTTTGAGAAAGTTTCTTATTTGAATAGGATTTAAAGACAGTGACACTTAAGACTCTACTTACTCCTTCCAGTTTCTAGGAGAAGTTCTATCAATGGTTTCTTTTTAATTCTGGGAGGAAAAAAGTCATATATGTACAGATTCATATTTTATAAATACATTATTAAATCAAATCTGAGAGAACGGTATTCCTTGACTGACACTATGGAACTTATCACAACACAACCTATTTTCGCTAAAATTCTTTAATGACTATACTAATATCATTAGTACATTTCTATGCAAGCAAGCCTCAAGTCATATTATAATGATCTGTGTTTACATGTTTGCATATAATGGTTTTTCAAGGCCATGCTGGAAGTCTTACCCTAATCAATAATAATGGGATAGTTTATGTTTTACAATAAATTAGGGCTAAACAAACTTAATGTAAAATCCAACCAGTGGGGAAGAATAAGAGGTCATGATATATAGAGACAAGAAATTATCTGTTCTTAATTAAAGATTCCTTTTCAAATTTACTTTTGATTTATTTTAGGAATGGAAATTTTTCTTGATTGAAAAGCTTTCTCCAGATGGCTGGTCATTGTTTCTTTTTTGAAAATTAAAAAAGAAAGAATGTATGCATTTTAGTCAAAAGACTGCACAATGGTCTCTGCTTTTTAAAAATACATGTTTTTATTGGTTTTAGGGAGAGAGGAAAAGAGAAACATTAAATATAGACATTGATGAGAAACATTGGTCAGCCTCCTCCTGCACACCCCCTACTGGGGGTCGGGTCCCAAACCCAGGCAAGTGCCTTGACTGGGAACCAACATGATAACCTCTTGGCTCATGGGTCGATGGTCAACCACTGAGCAACAATGGCCAGGTCACCGCTTTTAATTAGAAGGAAGACAGAACTGATGAGAATCAAAACTTGCTTTTGTTTTGGACACCAATGACCAAATTAAAGAATAAACAGCAGAACCTCAATATTAATATTAAAGGTACCAATATGCCATACATACGTGTTGTGGTAGGGGGGTATATATCTATAACAAGTTATGTTCCTTGTTACATATCAACATGACTCCCCATAATATCTCACCCACATGAAACCTACAGTCTCAGTGTGTGTGGGTGGTGGTGGTGGTGTGTGTGTGTGATAATATTTCCCACTGATTTCTGAAGCAAGTAGAAAATTTAAAAGTAGTCCTTGCCTTGTGGAAATTAGTTTTCTGTTTAAATTTAATGACTCACTCGATTGACATATAAGGACAGTTGCAAATTTGATTACCATTTCCTCCTTATGGTATGCAATCAACTATACAACATCTTAAGGACAAGTTTCACAATTGCAACTTAAATGTACAAGAAAACCATGCATTGGCCAGTTATTTCCCACCATTTTATATGCTTAACTTAAATGCCACATAATTTTATACACACATACTTCTTTGCAGGTGGTGTCTTTGATTTTATTACCATGCTTGTTGGGAAAAGAATTCTGATCCCAACAGGAACCCACAGGTTGTGACGTCTACAGCAGTAGCTGTGACTCAGAAGCAAAATTAGTAGAGTTTTAAAGACGGAGCTGTTCCTATCAGCTCTCGTATGTGGTAAGTATTAGCTAGACCACCCATTCTAGAGGCATAGCCCAAAGACAGACCATATACAAACTTTGGCATAAGTGAGACATGCATGGCCAGAGGAAAACTGTGAAGTCCCTCAAGTTTGAATTATCTTACTTTGCTCCTTTTCCCTCCAAATGGTGGGATGTTTATTTCTTTTCACTTCCTGATATCTAGCTCAGAATTTCAGGCACCTGGGCTTTCCTTTTTTAAAAAATCTCCCCTGAAGGACATGTTTATTGATTTTAGAGAAAGGGGTTGTGTGTGTGTGTGTGTGTGTGTGTGTGTGTGTGTGTGTGTGTGTGTGAGAGAGAGAGAGAGAGAGAGAGAGAGAGAGAGAGAGAGAGAGAGAGAGAGATGGATCAGTGGCCTCCCATACACACCTGGACTGGGAATCAAACCTGCAACCTAGGTATGTGCTCTGACCAGGAATTAAACTTGTAACTTTTGGTGCATGGACCCAACCCACTGAGCCATGCTGTTCAGGGCCAGGGCTTTCCATTTAAAAATGCCCAGTACTGGTAAAAATCACCGCGATAGACTGAATGTTTACAAAACTTGTACATTGGAATTTAATACCCAGTGTGATGGTGTTTGGAAGTGGGGCCTTGAGGAGGTAACTAGATCACAAAGGCAGAACCCTCCTGCGATTAGTGACATTATGAAAGAGACCCAAAGAGCCTCCTGGCCCCTTCTGCCATTTTTGCACACAGGGAGTGGCCATCTATGAACCAGGAGCGAGATCCACTAGGCGCCAAACTTGCTGGTGCCTTGATATTGGACTTCATAGCCTAAAGAACTGTGAGAAATCCTTTCTGTTGTTTATAAACAACTTAGTTTATTGTGTTTTTATTATAGCTGTATGAACACACTGAGGCATTACTCATTCTATTAGTTTGATATTGAGGATTGTTTCATATAAAGAAAAGTTGCAATTTCAGCATATACTTTATCTCTCTTACTGGTGTTTAAGTTTGTGGTAAGGGTTCAGTTTTGCTTATCTTGCATTTTTCCAGTACTCACACTTTCCTGTGGCAGTAGACCCATCCCACAATGCCCCTTATGTATTTTACAACTGTGAAATGAATGTGTGTGCAAGGAGCGCACCTTTAGTTAAGCCATTCAATGACTTATAACATAGTATTTTATGTCAGGCAGTAAGAGAACTATAATACAAATGCAAAGGAAACACTAGTTTTTGGTGTGTTGAGACTAGGACCTTGGCTGTTTGAAGGCGAAGACTCAGGACCTTTATCTCTTTAGGATTGAATGTTGAAGTATATGATGGTGCTGCTCATGTAGGTAATTAATCAATTCTAGCATATGAAATAATTTAAAGTAATGCTAATTTCAGTCATATATAGGATGAATTGCTTATCATTTATGCTTAAGCACCATGTCACCCAGTAGATATGATATGTATTATAAGTATTTGCCAGATTAAATTTGTTTGGTTAAGACAAAGAAATAATTCACCTGTTTTCATGTTTTTAGGTTCATTCTGCATAGTGGTCTGCTTCTAAACCATGAAAGGACAAAAGTACAGGAGATATTCTAGATGTTGTGGATATAGCAGCAACAAGGCAGACTCAATTTCACACTTGTTTGCAGCTAACAACTATCACTAGCAATACCTCTTCCTTTTGAAAATAATTCATCTCTTGTCTTAAATATTGAGGGCCCATTGCAATCTTTTTCATGTGAGGTTGCTTAGATGTATTGGTCACATTCCAATGGTATTAGGTTAACCAGTGTTCAGGCCAGTTCCCTGCTAACTTTAGTTCCATAATAAGCTTAAAGCATGAATATTAGCAAAATCCATCAGAATGTGTTTTATTGATCAAGAGTAAACCCAGGTACTATAAAACTACACACATCTATCCATTATTGAAAATCAGCTGCCAGCTTAAAAGCACAAGCCTAAAGAACATAACTTAAGAGTAAAATCTTCCTACCTACTGGGATCCAGTTGTAGATTCAAATGAGGGCCAGTAACATAATAGCAGAAAAATTTGAAACGTGTGTTTATCAAGGCCTCTTTTCACATCTGTTATGGGCAAAATAATTTGTTTTTAGTAACATGTTCAAACTATTTTTCACTGTTTTTTAAAAAATATATATTTTATTGATTTTTTACAGAGAGGAAGGGAGAAGGATAGAGAGTTAGAAACATCAATGAGAGAGAAACATTAATCAGCTGACTCCCGCACACCCCCTACTGGGGATGAGCCACAACCAAAGTACGTGCCCTTGACCAGAATGGAACCTGGGACCCTTCAGTCCGCAGGCGGGTGCTCTATCCACAAAGCCAAAGCAGTTAGGGCTATTCTTTACTCTTTTTGACACCAGCCTGTCCAGTTTTTCAGATGACCTTTGCATATCAGAGATGAACAATCCTCCCAGAAGTAGCAGTAACAATGCATGGGAGTGAATTCCATTTCTATGGATATCTGGTCCAGTAAAAATATCTACTCTTGTCACATGGCTATAGCTGTTTATTTCTCCTCCGTGACAAACTCCCAGAAAATGGAATCTCCCCCCTTCTGTGCAAGCTCTGTTAAAGCGCTATTTCCCACAGTCTTTTTGAGAAAAAAGTTTTCTTGGGATGCGAGTTTGCTGCCTTCGCATGTGTGTCTCAGAGGCCTCATACAGTCTCAGCTGGATGGGTCCCTTGGAAAGGGAAATAGCTAACACATCACCTTTTATGATGAGGCTGCCAGATTGTTGTTCTCCTATAGATACGTCCTAGTTGTTCTGCATCAGGGACTCCCTAGGGTGAATGTGACAGATAAATGAGGTATTATGGGGAATCATAATTTTGCATAAAGTGAAAGGATAAAAGAAAAGTGAAAAAGATTCGAGTTTAACCACAGGATAAGTCATATTAATTAGTCTGCCTATGATACGACTCCACAAGTGGAAACGAAATTTATGAGAAGAAAGGCATAAAATGGATACACCTCATAGATAAATATCACTTGAATGCTACACTTCACAGCTTTTACACATTGTATAAAATTACTTCATTATTCATGACCTTATTAAAACACATTAGAGATACACGTGGATGTGAATTCTAAATGCTTAATCTCAGTATGCTCTGTGTATTTAAACATTTCATGAAAGATTTATTTCTACCGTTTTAGATTTAGACATTTGCTTTACAGTGACAAATTATGAAAAAAATAGTTTTCTATGGTTCATTTGGTAAAATACCTAGTCCACAGTAATGTGAAGAGACAATGATGTGCATAACCTAAAAAGCATAAATACAAATTTGCCTCCAGAATATATCCTTACATGTTTTCTGTGTGTTCATCTTCTCAATTTCGCTTGGCTTAGAATACTAATAAAGTTTGTATTGATAAGTATACCCCAATTGACTGCCAGGAAAGCCAGACCAGCCATAGAAAGAAATACCTTCTAGAATGGATCTACATTTAATACTTAATACTTTTATATGTAATTTATAAGAGTTGATAGAGTATTAGGAGTTTCCCTTTTTGTTAAAATATTTCTGAAAAAACATGAACTAAATATAATTTTTAAACAAATAGAAAACCAGGAAAGTTGTGGTTTGTATAAATGCAATCAAGAATTGCTCTATGAATTAGATTAAATATATGCAGACATAGATATACTAGAGGCCCAGTGCCCCAAATTAGTGCACTGGGGAGGGGCATCCCTCAGCCCAGCCTCCCAGCCTGCCCCCCTCTCACAGTCCAGAAGCCCTCAGGGGATGTCCCCATGGGGAGCGGGCCTAAGCTGCAGTCTGGTCTCCCTCTGTCGGAGGTGACCAGGCTGATCAGGGGAAGGCACTACCCCTATTACCCCACTGGTGATGTCACTGCCAGCCGCCACAGCCGCCAAGGTGTTTTCATCAACACAGACTCCAGTCCCTTCACCATGAAAAAATGACAACTTTATGTGTTTTCAAGATGTGTCTTTCATGGGATATGACATTTCTTTCTTTCTTTCTTTTTTATCATCACCTGAGGGTATGTTTCCACTGATTTTTAGAGAGTGTGGAAGAGAAAGGGAAAGACAGAGAGAAACATCAGTATGAGAGGGACACGTCCATTGGTTGCCTCCTGCATGATCTCTGACCTGGGCCCTGGCCAGGAAGGAGCCTGCAACCTAGGTAATATGCCCTGGATCAGCATCAAACCCAGACCCTGTGGTCGGCAGGCCAAGGCTCTACCCACTGAGCAAAACTAGCTAGTTCTTAGCCTCTCCAGCAGCAGACCCTCGTTTCTACATCAGGATTGTGGTGGAAAAACCCTAGATCACCTTCTTGAATTCTTATTACTCAAGTTACCAAGAACACTGTGAGTGGTGGCATACAGGGAGCTTAGTCATTGAGTGGTCAGAAAAGATATTTCCTCTGCAGCTCATGTGCAGAAGTCCCCTTGTGTGTGTCCACTGGGGTAGGGGTGTGCTCCAATCCCCACCCCTGTGTGTGTCTACTGAAGGCCTGTTCTCAGCTGTGCCAAGGAGGCTCAGAGTACACCCCTGTGTGTGTCTGCTGGGGGCCTGCTCCCAGTCATGTCTTGGTGGCTCAGAGCAGGCACCCCTGTGTGTTGTGTCTCCACTCTGGCCTGCCCCCAGCCTCAGCCTCAGCTTCCCCACAACTGCTGCTGGGGTTGGGGGCGGCACACAGTCTCCTTTTGAGCTTGTCATGATGTAGCTTCCTTGACACCTTAAGATGTACTGGCTAATTTGCATATTACCTCTTTATATATATTATATATATAGATACTAGTAGATAGATAATCTAATTGTAGGCAAATGATACTGTGTATGTTTTAGGCATTTTGTAAATAGGATGTAGATCATTCATTATTCACACCAAAGAAGCAAATTTTCCCTCCCCTTTTTCTCTCTTCCAAACCTCCATTTGTTTTTTTGTGTTTTGTTTTTTATAGTGTGGTTAAAAAAGAAACTTAAAATCTAGCACCATAATTGTACAGTCCAGTAGTGGTCTCTCTATTATTATTTTAACTAGAGGCCCATGGCATGAAATTTGTGCACTAAGGGGGAGTGTCCCTCAGCCCAGCCTGCATCCTCTCCAATCTGGGACCCCTCAGGGGATATCTGACTGCCGCTTTAGGCTGAACCCCTGTGGACATCCCTCTCACAATCGGGACTGCTGGCTCCCAACCACTCACCTGCCTGTCTGATTGATGCCTAACTACTCCCCTGCTGGTCCAATTACCCTCAAATGCCCTTCTCTGCCAGCCATCTTGTGGTGGCCATCTTTGACCACATGGGGGTGGCCATCTTGTGCAAGAGTGTGAGGGTCAACTTGCATATTGTGTCTTTATTATATAGTATGCACTTTCATAAATGTCTAGGAGAAAGCTAGTAGGTCATGAAAAATCTAGAATGTAGTATTAAATTGACTTTGTTTATATACATTTTTCTAGGAATAATTAAATAAAAGAGTTTACTGGAAAGTTCAATACCCCTTGAAGAAATATGCTTTTGCTATTAATACATTCACCTTAAACTACCCTATCTAATAAAAGAGTAATATGAAAATTGACCATACCTTCAGTCAAACCACACCCACAGCCACACCCACCAGCCAAATCAGGAGCAAATTATGGAAATAAAACCCAACCAAGATGGCTGCCACCACTGACAGCAGGAGGAAGGCTTGGGTTTCCCTGGCAATGGAGGAAGCCAAGCTTTCCACCTGCTGTTGCCAGCCTAGGCCTCCACTCAATGCTACAAAGTTTCAATTATAGAAGATACATAATCCCAACAGAAATGGCAGCAGCCACAGAGCTGGAGAGAGAAGAGGCTAGGGTTGCCAGGGTGATGGAGGAAGCCAAACTTCTGTAGCCCTAGCATAGGCCTCCACTCTAGGATACAAAGTTTTAAACAGAAATGGCTGTTGCCACAGAGCGAGCAGAAGGCTTGGCTCTGCTCCAGGCTACAAAGTTTCAATTGTAGAACATAAATTAATCCCAGACCCCAGGGCCTCCACTTGGGTTGCTAGGGGGTGTGGCTGGCCTGCAAACCTCCACAGGCCCCTTGTCCAGGGCACCCCATGCCCCAAGGGAACCCCTACCCTGATCTGGGACACCCTTCAGGGCAAACCAGCTGGCCCCCACTATGCACCAGGCCTCTATCCTATCTAATAAAAGAGTAATATGCAGATTGACCATCACTCCAACACACAAGAGGGCTGCCCCATATGGTCAAAAATCCTGCCCCCATGTGGACACAAGATGGCCAGAGAGGGAGGGCTGTTGGGAGGTTCTACGCCTATAAGGGAGGGCAGTTTGGGGCAATCAAGCCTGCAGGGGAGGGAAGTTAGGGGTGACCAGGTCGGCAGAAGAGGGAAGTTGGGGGCAAACAGGCTGGCAGGGGAGCAGTTAGACATCAATTAGCAGTTAGACATCAATCACCCCCAACCACTTCCCAGCATGGCAGGGAAGTGGTTAGGGGTGATCAGGCTGGCAGGCAGAAGCAGTTAGGGGCAATCAGGGAGGCAGGCAGGTGAGCAGTTTGGAGTCAGCAGTCCTGGATTGTGAGAAGGATGTTCGACTGCCCGTTAAGGCCCAATCCTACTGGGATCAGACCAAAACGGTCAGTCAGACATCCCTCAAGGCGTCCCAGATTGGAGAGGGTGCATGCTGGGCTGAGGGACACCTCCCAATCCTGTGCATGAATTTTGTGCACCGGGTCTCTAGTTGTATATAAACATTTTTTCCATAGACAGAGTTATATATTTCTTTAGTATGTGCCTATATCAACATTGTTTCCCTTGTATGATGAAAGGAGTATTCACTACAGTATAATATTTATTTCTTTTTTTCTATGGAGTAATTAGGAATGCAGCCCTGAATAAGTAATGATATATAAATTACTGCTGGTGTCCCAAGGATCCAGTAGCTCATACATTCTTTTCAAAAGTTTTTTTCTTTGATCATTATGCCTCATTTATGCTATCAAATATAGGATTCATCACTTTTTTATAGCTGACTCTGCTTGTTTTGGAGTAAAGTAATTGAAGTTTATTGAGAAAGAGTAATTTAAAGAATTGAAAAAATATTCTCCCTCTAGATAAAATGTAATCTTTCCTTTACACAAATATAAAAATGAATTAACATGTATAACTCTTGTGAATTTACATAAATACTTTTGACCATGACAATTATCATAAATATGGTTTGGAAGATATTCTGGGTTTTAGATATTTCTTTTGTTAACTCATTTAATGCATTTGAATACATAATACAGACACATAATATCATCTTCAAAAAGAATAAAAGTGTATATAGTGATAAGTAAATATTTCTATTTTATATCCCTGCCTATAATCATTGTAAATATTTCTTATGTATCCTTTTTGGGACAGTTGTTCATATTTCAGATTATATGGATATATGTATGTATCCATATTTATAGCTATATCAATATTTATATCTATATTTCTATATCTTTCCGCACTAATGTTTTTATGCAACATGCACAAATGTGCATTTTGCTGATTTTTTTACATTATATCAGTACATATTTTGCTGTTATTCTTTCTAACCATTGGATAGTATTCCATTGTCTATAACTGTTGCACATACATTATAGTTCAAATTTATTTAATATTTAATAACTGTCTGACTGGTGATCAGGGCTGATAAGGACCTATCTAGCCCAGTACTGATCAGATTGATCAGGGCCAGACAATGTGGGGAGGGGTGGTGGACTGTGGGAGGTTAGCTGTGGAAGCGCACTGACCACCAGGGGGCAGCTCTTAAATCGATGTCTGGCCTCAGTGGTCAGTGCACATCATAGCAACCAGTTGTAATGGTCACTGAGGCTTTTATATATACAGACTAGAGGCCCGGTGCATGAAATTTGTGTACAGGGTGGGTTGTCTCTCAGCTCAGCCTGCACCCTTTCCAATCTGGTATCCCTCTCACAATCCAGGACTGCTGGCTCCCAACTCCTCATCTGCCTGCCTGCCTTCCTGATTACCCCTAACCGCTTCTGCCTGCCTTCCTAATCACCGCCTAACCATTCCCCTGCCAGCCTGATTGATGTCTAACTGCTCCCCTGCCAGACTGTTTGCCTTCAACTTCCCTCCTCTGCCAGCCTGGTCATCCCTAACTGCCCTCCCCTGAAGGCTTGATCACCCTCAACAGCCCTCCCTTGCAGGCCTGGTCCTTTCCAACTGTCCTCCCCTGCTGGCCATCTTGTGGTGGCCATCTTGTGTCCACATGGGGGCAGGATCTTTGACAACATGAGGGCAGCCATCTTGGAATGATAGTCAATCTGCATATTACTTTTTTATTAGATAGGATTTTAATAATCCAGATCCCACCGTGTTAAACATTTTTAATCTTTTACAACTATAATCACTACAGTAAATATTTTATACAAATATTGCTTCCCAAAAGGCCAGTAATCTTGCAAGACACATTCTTAGAATTAGCACTGTTGAGTCAAAGATTCTGTGAATTATAAATTACTAGAGGCCCAGTGCACTAATTCATACATGGGTGGAGTTCCTCGGCCTGGCTGGTGATCAGGGCTGATCGGGACCTGTTGGCCCAGTCCTGATCAGGTTGATCAAGGCCAGACAAGGTGGGGATGGGAGGTGGACTCTGGCAAGTTGGCTGTGAGAACGCACTGGCCACCAGGGGGCAGCTTCTGCATTGAGCGTCTGCCCTCAGTGGTCATTGCATATCATACTAACCAATTGTATTGGTCACTTAGGCTTTTATATAGATAGATGATTGCTTGATATTTCATTTTTCATATAATTATAACATTTAACATGCCAACCAGCAATGAATATATGTGTCTATTACTCCTCACATTCAGAGTGTTTTATGTTCAAAGTACTATACCTTTAGTCAAGCACCTGCTTAATTAAATATGATTATGATATTTTGCATTCTGTAAAAATATTTTTTTCTCATTGAAAATATCAAGTACTCTGCATTCTTGGAATCATATCAGAATTTGAAGAAACAATTATGCACAACTGGCTATTAAGTCTGGCTGAAGATCCACATGAGAGGTTTCAACTCTTCCTGATTTCTCTGAAACACAACTTTATGAAAAATGGCATTAAAATAATTGTTAATTATAAACATTTGTTGAGCACTAATTATAAGAAGACTTGTAAAAAGAAATCAGAATTGGACATGGTCAAAATACATTTAAGCCACAATTTCAAAGTAAAGAGAAATATACAAAATCACACCTATTATACTACTGCTTAACATTCCCTAAGCGAAGTTAATGACTCCCTCCTACATATTCCCGTACTGCTCTATTTATACAGAGTGGAGCGAAAGTAGGTTTACAGTTGTTCATTTGGAAACAAGTGCAAAAAAATTAATACATAGTAATACAAGAATAAACTCTGTTTTACATACTCACGACTATAAACTTACTTCTGTCCCACCCTCTATTGCACTTATTCTCGCTGTTTACTGTGTTTCTCTATTGATTTCTCAATGAGCTTTCTGTACTGTGTGACTTTGAGGCGAGGCCTTGAGTTTTTGCATATCCTCAGTCTATCGCATAGTAAGTGCTCCATGGTAGATGAGTAATTATTGCTTGCTTTATGAATAAATGCATGTTGAGCAACGTCTCTTTATAAATTCACAATAGATCTACAATCTAAAAAACATTATTGTTTTATATGAGCTCATTCACATCTGTAATGGACAACTAGGTCACCCAGCTAGTTAGTTGCAAAAGTCAGGACTCATGGCTTGATATTTTCCGACACCAAACTCAAGCTTTGGATGAAAGGGATGCTACTGCCTGCTGGGGGACAAATGAATGAATGAATGAAGGCATTATCTCTCGCCCAGTTTAGATCTCAGAGTGGCCCTTTATCCAGGTCCTGCAAAGTCACTGATATTTGGTCTCATATCTTTCCCCTTTTGAGCTTTGATTACTCCACTGTCCCTAAGGAGGGGAATGGTGGTAGGGGGGGTGGGGAAGGGGAGAGGGTTCTTCATGAAAAAAGATGACAGAGAGGGTAAGTTTCTCTAGCCATTTCTGATCTTGCTGTCACCAAAAATACATCCACTATATACTAAACATTTGCTTGCCAAGCACTGAGAGAAAAAAAGATAGTGTAAAAATTATAACAACAAGATTAGAAAATTATAAAGGTTCTGAAAATCTTAAAAGTTGTTTTTCTTTTGTGGTATATCTTTGTTTCTTCCTCTCCCCAAACTAACCCCATGCTTAGTTTTGGCCATCCAGCTAAAAGAACTGAAATGATAAATGAAAAGATAATGATTTTGAGGTGGTAAGCCTTCCAAAACCAACCTTAAGAACTAGTTTATGGAACTACATAAAGAGAGTTCATCTCCATTTATTCCAAATGTAATCTGGTTGTGATCATTTTCAGAAATGTCTTCATAGTTCTCAAGGTCCATTCTCCCAGACTGTATGGAAATCTGGGTCTCTGACCAGTTATCTCCCTATCAGTCTCTACATTATGAGTTTAAAAAAAAATCTGTCTTTCCACCTTTTATTTGTTTGTTTGTTTGTTTGTTTATTTGTTTGTTTGTTTGTTTGTTTATTTATTTATTTTTAAATCCCTGAGGATTATGGACAGCTAATTCAAGAGGCACAAAGACATCAAAAGCAGAATCATATTGTTACTCTACCCTTTTAGTTCTTTTTCATATTCTGATCCATGTCTCATAAGTTTGCACTATCTTCAACAGAAAAGCTTTTACAAATCCTATTTATATATGAAATGACTTGTGCTTGGATGGGGGGGCGGTGAGAGGAAGGATAGTGAGACAATTTCCTTTACAATAAAATAAATGAATTTCCAATAGTTTTGATAAACTAGATTGAACATATTATTCACCAAAATAGGCAGAGTTATTAGTATATTGGTAATGTGAACAATGTGCAAGGTATTGATGAGGGCCAAATATTTTAATTTGGTAAAGACTTAAACAAAGTTACTTATTTTAAAGAAGATGAAAATATGCCTTGAATAATTGATTGTCTTAAAATGATTCATGAACTCACATTAAAAATTTAGAAAAAGGAAATTGTATGCCAATGTAAAGCAGAATGATATAGGTTTATCACTCATTAAATCAACATGAACATTTTGAATACTTACAGTATGGGGGAAGTAGTTTGGGGGAAGACATAGCAATACACAAATTAAACAAAAATTTCTGTCTTCTTGAGGTTTATTTTCTCCTAAATGGCAGAAGACTGAGCTAAGAATTAGGTGACCTAGTTTCTAACGACAATTTCAAAACAGACTCGCTATGTAACATAATTAAATCTAGTTGAGTGAACATCAAAAGAACAAAGAAGTCACATCCACTATGAAATATACTGGCATTCTCCTTTATTTGCATAAAGGTAGTACAGGGCTAGGTGAACTCAACTAGAATATTGAAGTTAGAAGAAATCTTGAATAATTTCTATAGTCCAAGAAATTTTACAAAATATGAGCTCCCCAAATTCTAATTTTCATTACTCTTTTTAAAATTTGTGCTCAAAGCCCTAACTGGTTTGGCTCAGTGGATAGAGCCTCGGCCTGTGGACTGAAAGGTCCTGAGTTCGATTCCAGTCAAGGGCATGTACCTTGATTGCAGGCACATCCACAGCAGGAGGAGTGAAGGAGGCAGCTGATCAATGTTTCTATCTCATTGGTGCTTCTAGCTCTCTATCGCTCTCCCTTCCTGTCTGTAAAAAATCAACAAAATATATTTTTAAAAAATTTGTAGTCAATATATGAAACTTTATATGGCGTTCTGGTGATCCATTGTCTTTATTTTATTCAATTTTATGAATGCATAAATATGAAATTTAACTAAATCTAAGCCCAAAGCCAATGAATGTTCTTTATTTCTCAATGAAATATCTTTGCCTTTTGGAGAAAAGTTAGTATTCTCTCTCTCTCTCTCTCTCTCTCTCTCTCTCTCTCTCTCTCTCTCTCTCTCTCTCTCTCTGTTTCTCTCTCTTTCTCTTTCTCCCTTTCTTCTCTGTCTCTTTCCTTTCTGTCTCTCCCATTGCCCCATGTCTCTCTACAAGTATTTACTTAAAATATGCATTGATTATCTTACTAATATTAGAATTTTTTATTATTTATAAAGGATTTCATTGTTTTTACTATCTCCATATTACAAAAAAAAATGCCATAGGGCTTTAAAAGTGCTACCTGTTCTAATAATGATGAATTTCTTATAACACAGAACTATGTGAAAAAAAATCATAAGACTATATATCTTGATTATAACTGAGAAAGGAAGTTTTATTTTGAGCTCTAGTGCCTTACTCTGCCATTAATTAGTTACAGGTGCTTGGGAGAATCCCTTAACATCTGTAGGCCCACTTCCCTCAACTTTTAAATGAGAGGTTAGGATTAGTCTACCTTTAAGCTCTTTTCTTCCGCTGTCAGTGAGTCTATTGACCCTGGATTTGTCTGTACAAGTATATTTCAATTTGTTAAGAAAAATTTCATGAATGTGATTAGATGATTTATATGTTTTTATTGCATTAATATCATTAAATAATTTCTGGTAAATTAAAATACAGTTTACAGTGCCTTTGTATGTTCTAAGAGATATAAGTGAAGTGATAAAACACACAGGCATGACCTATAAAAAATGCTGCTCCCATTGAAATACATGTAGTGATGTTTTGGAGTTGTAGTAATATACTGTACATATAGAGTTATGAAAGTTTAGTTACTCAGTATTTTCAGGTCTTCTAATCTACATGGATTTTTGTTATTTTAAAATACTTAAGGAAAATATCAAATTTAAAATTCAAAATCAATCAAAATTCATTAATATATACTAGAGGCACAGACCTTGCCTCCTAAAATGAGGCTACATTTCTTTCCATTTTCACACCACCTCAGCTCCTCTCTGCTTGTTGTTGTGCCTTATCTATTCCTTTTAGGATCTCTCTTCTTTCTCTCCATCTTGCAATGACTGTGCTTTTTTTTAAATATGATTTTTTAGAGAGAGAAAGGGATAGAAAATAGATAGAAACGTAATGAAAAGCATCACCAATCAGCTGCCTTCTGCACATCCCTGCTGGGGATCGAGCCTGCTACCAGGGCATGTGCCCTAACTGAGAACCAAACCAGTGACCTCTTGGTTTCTGGGTCAATGCCCAACCACTGAGCTACACTGGCCAGGCTGACTGTGCATTTGTTTTTTACTTTCTTGTCTATCTACTCAACCCTTCTTCTCTATTTTGTGTGCTTCACTTAACATATTTTCCTTCATTTTATTCTCTTTTTCTTCCACTTGCTACTTTGCAATTCACTTCTATTTTTATGGTACCCACAGTTGAACCACATTTCTCTTTATCTTCTAAATTGATATTCTCTCTTCTTTTTCTTTTTGATCTATAGTATACAAACTCATTTATTCCAATACGTGATTGTTGTTACTTTACTTATTCATTCTTTTAATTCTAAATATTTATTAAGCTTCTGCTATAGGCCACCAGGTTTTTATGTCTCTTTTCATGGGGACAAATACTAGAGAACAAAAAAAAAAATAATTCAGAGGAAAGAAAATGAGATTTTAAAAAATCATAGCTTTTGTTAGAAGTATGAAATTATTCATTCACTTATATAAAAATAATAACTAATTAACTTCCATTGTTAATGTTACATCTGAATATTAAACAAACTTGAACATGACGTATAGGTAAGGCAAGGCTCCTGTTGTTATATGTGTAATATCCATATCTATATCTATGTGTATACCTAAGTCTAACCATGTACCATATACATCAGAATAAAATCTATATATTCTGCTCAATGTTGCCACCAAATTTTAAAAGTGATAGTATATTTGCAAATTAAGTGAGCATAAAACTATAAATACCATGTATATACACACACTCAGAGTTGAGTGTTAAAATGAATAAAAACTTACAACAAAATAAATATGTAAAGTACATTAGTAGTATTGTACTGAATAGCAATTAGACATGAATCATAAGCTAGTCACGTAAATAGAATTAATTAGCTTTCCACCCCCAAAACTGTCAACCAATTCTTGCCTTATTAACCTGAATAGGAACAAAAAGAGCCTTAGTTTCAATATGATAATAAACTAATTAATTACTTTCCTAACAAAACATAAATGTCTTTGTAAAAAGAGAGGAAGGTGAGAGGACTCTTGGAGGGTAGGATATACAGACAACGAACACCTTGCGAGCAGAAAATGAAAGTGATGGCTGTGGTCCATGAGTTACTGTGGAATGTTGGCAGTTGTGATTTAATCATTTGAAGGTACTGTCCTCAACCCCCAGGCAGTCATGGAGAGCTGGCTTCAAGGGAAGTCAGAGCAGACAGTCAGCCTGGGGCTGACAGAGTGAAAGCACACTGTGCCCTGAAGGTTGATATGATGTTTAACTTAAGGCAAATTATATCACAAGCTTTGAATTCAGATATATTCAATCCATGGGTAGAATCACTGTGCAGAATGGTAGGGCTACAAATAGGAAAAGTCATACTGTAAGTCAAGTTTAAGACCTAGTATAGAGAGTCTTACTTCATGATGCATCAGATGAAATAAATACTCTCAATCTAGCATCACTTTCAGAGGACACTATAATTTAGGCCAGTGGTCGGCAAACTCATTAGTCAACAGAGCCAAATATCAACAGTACAATGATTGAAATTTCTTTTGAGAGCTGAAAACCAACTTCTGCACATGGGCCACGAAGTTTCAATCATACTGTACATGTGCGCCCACACGTGGTATTTTGTGGAAGAGCTACAATCAAGGGGCTAAAGAGCCACATGTGGCTTGTGAGCCGCAGTTTGCCTACCACTGATTTGGGTTATTTCAACCTGTGTGAGTCTTTTGTTCTGAGGTGGGTCTCTTATAGACAGCATACCCAAATTGGGTCATGTTTTCTTATTCATTCAGCTACCTTATATCTTTTGATTGGAGTATTTAATCTATTTATATTTAAGATTATTAGTGATAGTACTCATTGCCATTTTTATTCTATCTGCCTATGTTTCTTTTTCTCTCTATTTCTTCTAATTACAACAGTCCCTTTAGCATTTCTTGCAATGAGGGTATGGCGGTAATGTACTCTTAGCCTTTTTGTGTCAGTGAAAGTCTTTATTTCACCTTCAAGTTTGAATGATAGCCTTGCTGGACAAAGTAATCTTAGTTTCATAACTTTGCTTTTCATTACATTGAATACTTTGTGCCATTCTCTTCTGGCCTATAGAATTTCTAATACTTTGAGCCTTATTGAAGCTCCTTTGTAGGCATCAAATTGCCTTTCTCTTGCTGCCTTTAAGATTCTCTCCTTGTCTTTATTTATTTGTTTATTTATTTTTGGCATTTTAATGATGATATGTTTTGGCTTCGGCCTCTTTGGGTTCTTCTTGATTGGAACTCCCTGTGCTTCCTGAATTTGTATGACTTTTTTTCTTCACCTGGATATGGATGGATGTTTTATGCCATTATTTCTTCAAATAGGTTCTCTAGTACTTCTGCGCTCCCTTAAACTCTCCATCTCTTTAAATTTTTTTTCATTCTCTGATTATTTTTCCTACCTTGTCTTCTAATTTGCTAATCCAATCCTCAGCTTCCTCAAATGTACTATGTATTTCTTTCAGTGTAGTCTTTATTTCTGCTATGCCATTTTTCATCTCTGAACCATCATTTTTGTATAGTTACTATATTTTTCCATGCTGTTGAGCAACATCATAATTAGCACTCTATACTCTATATTTGATCATTTTTTTTTATTTCCATTTCATTTAGTTCTTCCTTGGGAGATTTCTCTTGTTCTTTAATTTAGGGCATGTTTCTTTGTCTTCTCACTTTGGCTGCCTGTTTGGCAGCCTAATTTCTATGTATTAGGTAGGTTTGCTGGGACTCCTATTCTTGGTAGAGTGGTGTTACATTGTAGTTTTTCAGTGGGACCAAGTGACTGTCTCTCTGATCACCAGATGTGGGTGTTCTAATAATGTCCCTTGTATGTGTTGTTTGTGCCCTCCTGTTATAATGGAGTCTTGATTGCTATTAGCCCATTCATTTATGGGCTTGACCCCCAAGCTGGCTGAAAATATGGTTCAACCCTAACACATTGTGCAGACTGCTATGTAGGTGCTTCTCACATGAAGTGGAATTTGCCTCAGCATGGTTTGGAGCCTGCCAATATCTTCCTGTGTATATACTGCTTCTGAAGCTTATTGGATCCTGTTCTGTTGTCTAACTCTGACCACTAGGTTTATTGATTTTAGGACTCTTCTGAGGTCTCTAGTGCAGGCCAATGTCAGACTGTTTTTGACTGACTTTATACACCTTGTTTGGAGCTATCAGTGACCCACAGCTTGTGGCTCTTTCTGCTGGTGCATGAGGAAAGCACCAAGCTGAGCACCAAGGTCTGCTTTTCCTATGCCTGGGCCCAGGAGCAGATCAGGCAAAGACTCAGAGCACCCAGAAATCAACTTCTGCCGACAGGCTGGCTGTTAGTCACTTAGTAAGCCTCAGGCTATAGTCTTCAGCAGGGCATAAACTCCACAGGTGGGACAAGAGGGTTTCCAAAGTGTGGGCTATTGCTTCCTTCCAGGCTAAAACTGCATTGATGGGAAAGTTCTGCCTGAGAAAGATGTTTCCTGCAGTATGGGAAAATGATTCAGTGCAGGGATCCTGGCGGCTGTCTTCTCAGTTCCCTCCTCAGAGCCATCAACCCCAGACTCTCTTCAAGCAGCTCTAGTCCACTTTTCCCTCCCTCTGCTGGAGCCCAAGTGAGTGGCTGCAAATGGACTTTAATGTGTTGGCCCTTTAAGAGGGTTCTTGTGTTTCTAGTCATTTCTCCCTGGGAGACTGAATATCAGGTACTTTTCACAGCTGTTATATGGGCATCTTTCTTGGTTCTGTTACTCTGGTCTAGGGAGCCCAGCTTGGGTTTAGACCCCAGATTTCTCAAGGGAAACCACCTGCAGCTGAGTTATCCCTTCAGCATTTCAGCTTCTGCCTGTGGGGGCCCGGCCAACCCTCCCATACCTCCACACTCCATACCAGTCTTGAGATGGACTCCTCTTTATGCCCTTGATTATAAGGAGTCTCTCCTGCTAGTCTTCAGTTGATTACTCAGGGTGATTTTTCTATATTTTAGTTTGGTCTGAGAAAAGGTCAGTGTAGCTTCCATTTAATCCACCACGATCTTGGAATCCCAGTAAAAATGGGCCAATGCTGTGGCCAGTGAGCAACACTGGCCAGGGCTGCTGTGATATATTTGATACTAACAATAAGTATTATAGAAATTAAATATGGCCATTTTCTGGCATTTTTTTCTTTCCTAGATGTTTGTAAATTGATGTTTAGATTATTTTTCCTACCAGATTCCTTGATAAAGTTAATAGGTCTATCATTTATAATATCTACCTTTCTAGAATCATCAGATCTTATTTAGTAATATAACCGAATGGAATCCCTGGCCCTCAGGAATGCCACTGTGTTCTAATATCTGACAAATACATTTTCCAGTAAAGCTGAAAACACAATGTCCCTGAAATGGATGGCTTTCCCATGTACTGTATAAGGATCATCTATTACTCTCATCATATTCCTTCTCTGTATTTACTATTCTGAAATCCTTGTCCTAAATTCTCCAACAAGGTAGGTTGTATCCTTACAGATTTTTCACTCAGTTTCCTAAGAACTGGGATATAAGTTAGTTAATCTTTGAGTATATCTCATTTTAAAAACATACATATTTACACAATGGAGTACGGCTTAGCTGTAAAAAGGAAGGAAATTTTACCCTTGTGACAGCATGGATGGACCCAGCGAGCATTATGCTAAGTGAAATAAGCCAGTACAATTTAAGATAGATAAGTACGATTTGATTTCACTTATATGTGGAATCTAAAAATATACATACTTTTACCAAAGTAATATAATATGAGGAAATAAGCTAGATTACTTACGTTTTTTTCCTCATAACATGCCTTGAAAATATTAATACTGTATTAAATTAATGTTTTAGATGAAATAATTATTTTCTTTCAAATGTTTCTTTCATTCATATAATTAAAAATGAATATGCAATGTAAACATTTTCTATGTTTGAGAGTAGGTAGTAATTATTTTGTTTCACTCATGGTTACAGTATTTAATATTGTTCTGTTAGGCATTCTTGCACAATTGTGCTGCCTGTATATAATTTAGAATAGAAAGTATATTTAAACTCAACGTTTGAAAAAAAATATTGTGATCCTTATTTAGCAGTGTGCTAAGCATGACTCATCCTTAAAAAGCAGACATTTTAATAGTGTCAACTATAAAAATAAAGTTAAAAATAAATTAAATGATGTTGGCTTCTAATGTGATGAAATGATTTTTCCAAATTTTGATTGTAAGCCATTTATTTTCCTAAAACCCCACATAGACATTTAAAATGAAATATTATATCATTTAATGTATAAATATCAACTACTTTGACCAAATCATACACACCTGTGGCAACATATATTGCTTTCCCAATTGTGTATTACATATATTTTAAGTTAATAGTTTTGAGAAAGATATGGAAATATATACTGAATAATAAAGTTAGCATCACAAGGTAAAACATTTCTTACTCTGTGTTGACATTCAGAAATCACAGCCTATTTTATGGAGCCCACTTTTAGATTTTATCCTATTATGATAATGTCACTCACAAGATTAAAACTGCATTCCCATAGCTAATATTCTCATCCTTACTTAGGGGCAAAAACTATCAATATATATAAAATGCTAAGTGACTCACTGTCTGTCTCTCCGACCATCTGACTGGCTGGCCATATGATGTGCACTGGCAATGTAAAAATAAATGTTGACTTGCACATGCATGATACATATAAAGATCTTGCTGGTGCCAATCACATGCGTGTTTTAATTTTATAATACTATATTATATATATTATTTTGACATGTAATTTTTTGCAGTTATATAATTACTGCATGGATCTTTCTTCTAATTAATTTCCTTTCAATGCGCTTGAATCCATGCACTGGGCAACTAGTCCTATATAAGAGAAACATGCAAATTTGACTGTACCTTAACTTCTGATTGGCTATGCTAGCAGCCAATCAGGAGCAGGAGTGGGGCCAAGTGACACGAGTGCCAGGCCCATGGGGTGGAGATGAAACAGCAGTGGCGGCAAGCCCCCAGGCACTGTGTGGGGAAACTGTGGCAGCAGCAGCAGTGGTGGCGGCAGCAGGGAGTGTCAGGCCCCTGAGCACTGTGAGCAGAAGTGGTGGTGAGCACCCAGCCCCCAGGGCTGGGTGGTCACAGGCAGTCAGGGCTGAGCTGAGCAGGGCAATGGCTGGGTGCCCAAGGCCTAAGGCCTCACCAGACACACACACACACACACACACACACACACACACACACACTAGGGGGCTGGTGCACAAAATTTGTGCACTGGGGAGGGTGGTTCCTCAGCCCAACCTGCCTCCTCTCACATACTGGGAGCCCTTAGGGGATGTCCTACTGACAGCTGACCCAGGTCTGCCCAAGGACGAAAGCCTCTGGCTGAGGCTTTCAACCTTGGGCAGGGAACCTCAGGCAGGGGACCCCAGCCAGCTATTGCCCTGTGATGGGGCTGATCACTGGCTGACTCCACCCCAGCCCAGCCCCAGCCTGTGCAAGGCTGGAAAAAGCTTCAAAAAGCCTCTTGGCGAGACTTTTTCTGGCCTTGGACACCCAGTGATTGCCCTGGCATAGGGCCAATTGCTGGCTGGCTCTGCCATAGCCCTGGCCTGCCAGGGAAAGCAGCCACCTTGGTTGGGTGTTAATTTGCATATCACTCCTGATTGGCTTGTGGTCATGGCTTATTGGGTGTAATGAAGGTATGGTCTATTTGCATATTACTCTTTTATTAGATAGGATACACAAACACACACACAGCTCTTATCTAATAAAAGAGCAATATGTAAATTGACTGTACCTCCACTACACCCACAAGCCAAACGCAACAGCCAATCAGGAGTGAGTATGCAAATTAATCCAACCAAGATAGTTGTGGTCATGGAGAGAGCAGGAGGCTTGGGTTTCCTCAGCAAGGGAGTTAGCCAAGCTTTCCGCCTGCCCTGGCCTGCCTTGGCCTCTGCTTAAGGCTACAAAGTTTCAATTATAGAAGATAAATAAATCCCAGATACCAGGGCCTCTGCTTGGGTCACTAGAGGTTGTGGCCAGCTTGCAAATCACCACAGGCCTCTCACCCAGGCCAACTCATGCTCCAATGGAACCCACACCCTGATCCGGGACACCCTTCAGGGCAAACCAGCAAGGCCCCACCTGTTTACCAGGCTTTTATCCTATCTAATCCCATCTAATAAAAATAATAATATGCAAATGGGCTGCCCCCATGTGGTCAAAGATGACTTCCCCCATGTGGACACAAGATGGCTTCCACAAGATAGCCATTAGGGGAGGGCAGTTTAGAGGGACCAGGTCTGCAAGGGAGGACAGTTGGGGGTGATCAAGCCTGCAGTGGAGGGTAGTTAGGGGTAATGAGGAGAGAAGTTGGGGGCGACTGAGCCTGCAGGATAGGGCAGTTGTGGGGTGGGGGACCAGACATGCAGAGGAGAGTAGTTAGGGCCAAACAGGCTGGCAGCAGAGCAGTTAGACATTAATAAGGCTGGCAGGGGAGTGGTTAGTAGGTGATCAGGCTGGTAGGCAGATGCAGTTAGGGGCAATTCGGAAGGCAGGCAGGCGAGCAGTTGGGAGCCAGCAGTCCTGGATTGTGAGAGGGATGTCTGACTGCCCATTTAGGGATGTCCCAGATTGGAGAGGGTGCGGGCTGGGCTGAGGGTCACCCGCCCCCCACATTCATGCACGAATTTTGTGTACCAGACCTCTAATATATATATGGTTGATTTTCAGAGAGGAAAGGGCAGGGAGAGAGATATAGAACCAACATTGATCATTGATTGGCTGCTTCTTGCATTCCCCTATTTGGGGATTAAGCTTGCAACCTGGGCATGTGCCCTTGACTGGAATCCAACCTGGGATCCTTCAGTCTGTAGGCTGGTGCTCTATCCAATGAGCCAAACTGGGTAGGGCCACTTAACCTCTTTGAGATATAATTGTTTAATCTACTATGACTACTTCATTGAGAGATAGTTAGGTTTAAATAGATAATGTATGTGAAAATGTTTTGCAAACTCTGAGGTTGTTTGTAAATGCTCACTATTATAAAAGTAGAGGCCTCATGCACAAAATTTGCCCTCTCCAATCTGGGATCCCTTGGGGGATGTCTGACTGCTTTCTGGACATCTCTCTCACAATCCAGGACCACTGGCTCCTAACTGCTCACCTTCCTGCTTGTCTGAGCGCCCTTAACTGCCTCCCCTGCTGGGATGGTCACCCCTAACTGCCCCCCCTCGCCTGGTTGCTCCATGCAGCCTGCTGCACAGTCATTTGGTTGCCCCCCCCAACCCCCCTGCCATCCTAATTGCCTCACACAGCCTGTTCAGTCATCCATTCAGTTGTGATGGCACTTAGAAATATATATATACATATATGATTCCTGCCTTGAAGAGGTGGAATATCTAACAGAAGAGAAAATTAATCTGTTAAACTGCACTGAAACATCTTTATTTCTCTTTAAAGTATTTAACAAAATCCATGTAGTATACTTCATAGAATATAAAAAACATATAAAAAGATGTTTTATAAAACATAAACATTTTACATATAATATATTATAAACAAACTATCTCTCTATATAAAAGCCTAATATGCAATGTGTTCCCTTGGGAGTTTGATGGACTGGGAGTTGAATCACTTTGCTATGACATGCACTGACCACCAGGGAGTGGCACAGAATGAAGGAAGGCCCTGGCCACCAGCTGGCAGCTGGGGAAGAGAGGCCTCAGCTGGCAGCTGGCAGCTGCTAGGGACCCTACATGTGCACAAATTTTGTGCACTGGGCCTTTAGTCTATTATATATAATGAAATTTTATATAATACAATTTATTTTTTTATTATATAAAAAGACACTTCTGAATATACATTTCTCTTTGAGGGAAAACTCAATATATTTGATCCTGAGATGTAGTTGTGATAAAATAGGGAAAGAATAAAAAATGGTCATTTCATTCTCATAAGAATATAGAGAAAATAAAGCACTTAAGAGATTCTCCACAGCAAACCTCCAGAAAAATTTTAATTAGGTTCTGAATCAATAGAATTTTGTTATATAAACTTAAACTAGGTATCAAAATCCAGCAGCCATAAGGACCCAGAAGGTCTAAGTGCTGTCATCTTGTAGGGCGTGACAATGGTTGGCTTTCCAGGATACGTGTCAATAGGGGGATCTGAGAGGGCTGTGCTTTACCTCCTTTTCCTTTTCATTATCTTTTATCTTTCTGCTTCAGAACACAGAGTGCTGGTTATTCTTTCCAGGAAATTTTCTTATACTCAATGAATTTTTAAGTATGAAATGTGCTGAAAAAGAGAAAACTTCTCAGGAGAGTTTTTTTTTTATATCAGTGATGTAATAATAGCATTAATAGTCTCTTATTTCATTTCATGCCCTTGCTTGGATATTAAACAGCAACACTTTGAAGTTTTATCCATCAGCCCATTGCATCTGGGGGGCATTTCTCCTGGGGTGACCAGGCAGAAGTCCAATTAAAATCAGTGGGATTCAGGTTTCCAGAGGAAAAGAGAAGCAGATATTTGGAGAAAATGTCTATTATCAATATGTGTACACAAGAGTGCAGATTATTTTGGTCTCTCAAAAGCATGGCTGGACAACTTTCCTGTCTGTTCCAGGGAATCAAGAGGACAAGGCCTTTTGGAGTAGCCATTCCAGAAAGATGATCTTATTTAATTTCCCCCATGTGTTCTTCTTGGGTTCAGCATTACAAGATTAACTGGGGGCTACTGCCAAGGGACAGCCCCTGAAGGAGGTGAGGTCCAATCTACACAGAGTCTAGGTAACTGGATCTGCTTGGTTAACTAACTAAACAGCTGGCCTACAAGAAGCTTTGAAGACTTCAATCGAATTACATTTCAGTTCTCTGGATAACCTCCCTCCATTGGTTGTAGAAATATCATTCCTCACTCTTCCCTTGTCTTCACTCTCTAGTCCTCCTAGGAGACATGCATCCCATGTAGCAAAAAACAGAGATCACATCATCAAAATGGTCCTCAGCTGATTTCTCCAATGTCTGGACAACATCTTTCAGGGCAAGAAGCCAGGGAGAGGTTTACCACAAAGCTATTAGTGATAACCACATTCCCAACTCACGTAATACCTTTCCTCTTGTGACACATTTTTTAAGAATATGCCTTAAAAGATTATTCTATTCTCCATAGTAATATACATTCATAGAAATGTAAATCACTCGCCGAAACCGGTTTGGCTCAGTGGATAGAGCGTCGGCCTTTGGACTGAAAAGTCCCGGGTTCGATTCCGGTCAAGGGCATGTACCTTGGCTGTGGGCACATCTGCAGTAGGTGATGTGCAAGAGGCAGCTGATAGATGTTTCTCTCTCATCGATGTTTCTGACTTTCTATCCCTCTCTCTTCCTCTCTATAAAAAATCAATAAAATATATTTTAAGAAAAGAAATATAAATCACTTAAAATATGAAACTATATAATGCTGACAAATAAGACTTCTCAATTCCTCTTACATTTATGATGTATTTTTATGCAACACAACCATTTAATGAAATGGTTCAAGAAGCTTATTGACATTTACTTTTCTTCCTACCATATATTTATTAAGCTCAAATATAACTTTCACATTAACATCAAACACATGTAAAATATGAAATTGCTGAAGACAAATGATGACATATTTTAGTACTTTCATGGTGGTGCCAACATTTCATTTAGGATATTTATATATGTCATCTGAAAAGGATAATAAATTTCAGTGAAGGCTCAATATATTATAAAACTTTTCAGCAATATGCTCCAGAGGGTACGTTAAAACTATAGAGGGAAGGAAGAAATATTGCTGAATAATCAGTCTTTGAAAGCATTGAATGTTATTAAAAAGCTACATTTAAAATATCCATAAGTCTAAAATATGAATGTGTCAGAAGTGGTTTGATACATATGTGTGGATATGAGATTATATGGAATATTTACCTTTCTTTCTTAATTTTTCAATATTAATATTATTAAGTAAAATTATCCTATACAATAAAAGAGAAACAAGCAAATTTGACTGTACCTTTGCTACTAATTGGCTATGCTACTAGTCAATCAGGAGCGGGGGTGGGGCCAAGTGGCATGAGCACCAGGCCCCGGGGAGTGGAGATGAAATGGCAGTGGCGGTGAGCGCCCAGCCCCCAGGTGCTGTGAGGGGAAGCAGCAGCAGTGGTGGCAGTGGCAGGGAGTGCCTGGCCCCCAGGCACTGTGAGCAGAAGTGGTGGCGAGCACCCAGCCCCCAGGGGCCAGGTGGTCGCAGGCAGCCGGGGCTGAGCAGGGTGATGGCTGGGTGCCCAAGGCCGGGGGTGAGCCATCAGTTGGAATACCCTGAGGGCTTCCAGTATGTGAGAGGTGGTAGATTGGATTGAGGGACCACCCATCCCCAGTGCACGAATTTCATGCCCCAGCCTCTAGTATGTATAATAAAAGCCCAGTGACCTAATGGCAGAAAAACCAAATGATTGGTTGAGCAGTTGCTATGATATGCACTGACCACCGGGAGGTAGATGCTCAATGCAAACCTGCCCCTTGGTGGTCAGTGCACTCCACAGGGGAAGCTCCACTCAGCTGACTGAGATGAGCAACTGCTCCTGCAGCGAGAGTAGCTGCTCAGAGGGCAGGTCCACAGCTGCTGGGCTATCCAGTATGAGCAGTGCTCCTACAAAGAGCTGATCCCCACAGTCCATGCCCCCCACCAGTGCACAAATCCCATGAAAAAAGCCATATATATATATATATACACACACACATACACACACAAACATATATATACTAGAGGCCAAGTGCACAAAATTCATGCACAGGGGGCTGTGTCCCTCAGCCCAGTCTGCACCCTCTCCAATCTGGGACCCCTTTAGGGGTGTCTGATTGCTCATTTAGTCATACACTCAGACATCCCTCTCACAATCCAAGACTGCTGGCTCCCAAGTGCTCACTTGCTCAATTATCTTCTATAATTGAAACTTTCCTGATTGCCCCTAACCGCTTCTGCCTAACAGCCTTATCACCCCCTGCCAGCCTGATTGATGCCTAACTGCTTCTCTGCCAGCCTGTTTTTCCTATATTGCCCTCCTCTGCAGGCCTGGTCACCCCTAATTGTCCTCCCCTGCAGGCTTGATTGCCCCCAACTGCCCTCCCTTGAAGGCCTGGTCCCTCCCAACTAACCTCCCTTGCTGGCCATCTTGTGGTGGCCATCTTGTGTTCACATGGGGGGCAGTCATCTTTGACCACATGGGGGCAGCCATCTTGTATGTTAAAGTGACAATCATTTGCATATTATTCTGTTATTAGATAGAATTAGATAGGATAGAGGCCTGGTGCACAGGTGGGGGCCAGCTGGTTTGCCCTGAAGAGCATCCCGGATCAAGCAAGCCTCCCTCTTGCTCTCTGTGGCTGCAGTCATCTTGGTTGGGTTTATTTGCATATTCACTCCTGATTGGTAGTGGGTGTGGCTTGTGGGTATAGCAAAGGTATGGTAAATTTGCGTACATAGAGTAATAAAGAGGGAATATGCTAATCGACCCTCATGCCATCACAAAGATGGTGATGCTGACAGCCAATAAGGAGGGAATATGCTAATTGAGTGCCACACCCTCAAAGATCGAGGTGCCCACAGCCACAAGATGGTGGAGCCTAGTCTTCTCAGTCCCACTGGGGTGGCAGGCATGCAGCAAGGCCCACTTGGATACAGGCCCATTCTTGGTGCAAGCCTGTCTCCAAAGTCCCAAGGCACAGGCAAACCTTGGATGGCTGATACCTAGCCACCTAGGGCCACCCACAACTCAGGTAACTAGGGCTGGCTGAGGTTTGTGCTGCCAGCAGTAGCAACAGCAGAGGTGTGATGGGGGATTGTCATCCCCTGATTGCCAGGTCGCCTCCTGTCCTTGAGGGCTTTCGAACTGTGAGAGGGGGCAGGGGGCTGAGGGACCTCCTTTCCAGTGCATGAATTTTCATGTATAGGCCTCTACAATCTATACTAACAAAAAAGCAATATGCAAATTAGTCAGGATGCCCTCACAGTAATGACTGAACAGCAGGCTGCATGGAGCAGCCAGGCTGGCAGTGGGGGCAATGAGGGGCGACCAAACAATCAAACAGCAGGCTATGTGGAATGACCAGGCTAGTAGGGGGGGGAGTTGGGGGTGGCCAGGCCAGCAGCGGTGGGGACTGAGGGGCAGCCAGGCCAACGGGTTGGTTGGGGGAGTTAGGGCAACCAGGCCAGCAGGGGAATAGTTAGGGCAATCAGGCTGGCAGGCAGAGGTAGTTAGAGGTGATCAGGCTGGCAGGGGGGCAGTTAGGGGTAACCAGGAAGTCAGGCAGGTGAGCAGTTAGGATGCAAGAGGTCCTAGTTTGGAGAGAGTGCAGGCTGGGCTGAGAGGAACCCCCCACTCCCCATGAACAAATTTTGTGCACCAGGCCTTTAATATATATATTTGTTCATGGGGAGTGGGGGGTTCCTCTCAGCCCAGCCCATATATATATGCATATTATGCTAATTAGAACAGACATCCTTCTGGACTACCTTCTGTACAAAGCCAGGATTGCGAGGGAAGCCCGGGTCTCAGGTGCCTGCCTGAAGCTGGTGCCAGCAGCCAGGGAAGGAAGGCCTACTCTTGCATGAATTTTGTGCATCAGGCCTCAAATACACAGTGGTACATTAGTGATGCTAAGGCTTGGACACAAACTCCAGCCCTGGAGGTAGTAAAAAACACCTTTGTGTGAAGCATTAATTTCCAATGCTGCGCATGCCGGCTGCTACAGAGCAAGACCCCTCATAGGCCAAACACATAACCAAACAAGGCAGGCAAACTTGCCCGTTTTAAGGATGGATGAGTTTGATTAGAAACATGCATTGCTATTATCTGCTACTGAAAATTGTAGTGAAATTTGCTTATATTTCCTATCTTGTGAGTAATTCAGCATGATAGACAACTATTGACATGGATCTGTAAAAAAACAGCAACCTCCTATGCACATGATGTTGTAAATGATCAACAGTAATGGGAAGAATGGGGGAAATACAGCTTTTTCCCCCAAGAAGGTAGAGTTGCCCTGATGACTAGCTAGCTATTCACTGCCAGAGCTGGGAGCATCAAAGTTAAAAGTGAAAGGACAGACACCGTAGTTGTGCCTTCATATCTTCTGGAACATTTTATTCACTATAAAAGATGAGCTTCACTGCTCTGAAGCTTTGTTGTCTGGTACTTAAAAATGCATCCTAGGGAAAGAAGTAATTTCCTAGGATCCCACAGTAAAGAAGACTCCTGATTCTGTTGTCCTCTAGAGTTATTCTTTTGCACTTGCACTTCCTCTGAAAATAAAGTAAAAAAAAATTGATGAAAGTTTCTATCTTCTACTACAAAGAAGGAGATCTCTTCCTGAGATCGATGCCATCAAAGCGGCTGTGGTCCCGCTTTCTTCAGGGATACCAGGGTGTGTGTGTGCATGCTGGCATTTGAAGAGCTCTCAGGTATCCATGAGACACCAAAGGGAAACTAGTCTGCAAAATTCACTCTGGAAAAATGACCTTAAAAACCCTCAGCAGCACTAGCTGGTTTGGTTCAGTGGGTAGAGTGCCAACCTGCAGACCAAAGAGTTGCAGGCTCCTTTTGGGCCCTGGTCAGGGCTCATGGAGGAGGCAACCGATTGGTGTTTCTCTCGGTCTTTCCCTGTCGCTTTCACTTTCCCTAAAAGTCAATGGAAAAATATCCTTGGGTGAGGATTAACCAAAAAAAGAAAGAAACAAAAACCAAAAAAATACTTAACAGAGTATCATTAAAGAAGAAAAGGACTCAGGCAAAGTGGCAACCTGTATATTTTTGTTTTTCACTTTTATAAGCTCTCTCTCTCTCTCTCTCTCTCTCACACACACACACACACACACACACACACACACACACACACACACACACACTGCATCTCTCCCAATGGTGGGTATGACTTTAAATAATCTACACATCTTTAACACCTTTAATGGTCTGCTCATTTCTATACCGGCCCAGAGCGTGTATGAAGCACCTGCTGGGTGCGAGTACTCTTCGGGTTTCTGGAGAGAGCTTTCCATTTTGAAGCAGAGGAAGATGTGTAACCCTCCTCGGTATGAGCACACATTTTACAAACGGGACCTATTGTCTAGGGAGGAAATTATCTGTTACCCCACTGACCACTGTGTACATAGCGTCTTGGCCCCTGTCCTAAGGGATTCCTTTAGGCTCTAGATGAAATTTAACCCTCAAGATTATAAACTTGATAATTGGTAAAGTGAATAGTTAGCTAGTCATCAGGTAGATGGTCAAAATTCTTCCCTGAATGTCGGAGAAATGTCTCTTTTTTTTGCAAATTAGTTTTCTGCTATGTCTACTATGAAACTGACCATATCCTAGAGGTGCAGGTAGGAGTTATCTTAACTTTATGATACTAAATACATCTGTCCCTCAGCAGGCTTTTCGTTTAGTGCGTCTTACAGACCTCACTCTCTGGAGCTCAGATAGAGTGTTAATCACTGGCAGTCCACATTGGAGATGTGTTATCACTTTCCATACTTTGTTTCAGACTTAAACAATAAAATGGACAAAATAAAAGCAGCATGCAGAAAGAAGCTCTTTTCCAGCACAGCTCTAAAGATTCTGAGGAAAGGCCTTCATCCTAGATTGACTTGTCAAACTTTTTGCTCTGACTTTGACTTTACTGCAATCACATTATTTCTTCTCTACCATTTAAGCCAATATAATATAACATCTCAATTTTAATTTAATTTTTTTCTGGTTTGTCTTTACTGGTTTTGATACCAGTTATGTTTGTGGGTTTTTTGTTTGTTTGTTTGTTTGTTTTTTTAAATATATTTTTATTGATTTTTTTTGCAGTATAACTTATATTTAATAGTAGTACATATGTTTTCTTTTTTCTCCCCATTATCCTCCCCCCAGCACATGTCCCCACCTGTCCCCTCCCCGCCCCAGTGTCTTTCATTCATTGGTTAAGCTCATATGCATGCATACAAATCCTTCCGTTGATCTCCCCCAGCATCTGCCTCCCATCCACCCCAGCCTTCCCCCTGTAGCTTGACAGCTGTTCAGTGCCTCCCTGCTTCTATATGTTTGTGTTTTTAAAGAACGGTTATCTTCCAGTGTCTGCTTCTTTATACTTTCTTTTTGCGTTGGTGCAGATATTCCAATGGGTTTTTTCTTTTTATTTTTTTCAAACTCTCAGGAAAAGCCACCCAAGGGCTAATCTCTTCACATTAGATCTTAAAATTCAGGGATGGTTATCATAACTCTTAGAACAATTGATTGATATGGATTCAAACACTCCAAACACTTCAATCATCCCAACTCTGGCTTAGTAAAAAATGCACTATAGACAGAGTCCTTTTTCATGTACACAATGAATAACTCAAGTAACTTACTTATCCCAGACATATTTCCTGGGAAGATCTGGACTGGTTGCACCCCACCTGTCCTCTGTCCCCCATCCTTCTCACAGGGAGGTGAAGGGGACCTGGGTACATCCTACCCTAGAATCTTGAATCAGGGCTTAACTAATAATAACTACTTGTTGGAGAAGTTGGGGGTGGGGGAGAGAAAAGAAATGGGCAAAAATGAAACATTTTCTGTGTTCATTTAGTATTGTGATTTAACTATGAATTAAACTTAGCTACTTAATTTGTCTAGATTGTATGTTCCTCAAAGGCAGATTCTACATCCTGCTCATTTTTGGCATAGATAGTAGAGCAATGTGCTGGCCCAGAGCAGGTCCATGGTGAATGCCTATTGAGTGAAGTTACATGGTGGGCCTAAAGTCTGGATGAGTTGCCTTCTCTTCAGGTTGTTTGCATAATGGAGTCGCACAGGTGAATTTTATAAGAGGAGTTTTCCTGTTCATAGCTCTGCAAGTCCCTAACTGTAAAGGTTGTCAGTTTGCCAAAGGATGCACAGTGTAAGAGTTGAGGAGCTATGTATGATATACTTGGTGATTGTAGAGGAGTAAGCTGCCAATTAAATAGCCCGCATAATGCTTATTCCTCTATGTTTTTTAAACCTAAACAATGTTCTTAGCAGTTAACGTCACAGATCTTCACAGAGCTCTTCAATATATGCTTTCATGTCACTGAGACCTTTTACTGAGACTCATTTAGTTAGATCACGATGTAGGCAAAGCTTGAACTATGTGGACACTCAATCTCTTCAGAGTGATACAAAAAGTATAGCTTCACTTGGTAAGAAGAAGAATATTGCCAAAGACAGCAAAAAATTGTAGTTAATCACAAATTTTAACCACTATCTAGTTGACATGTGCCTGCTGTGCTAATTGCTTCATTACTTAATTATGCAAAAATAATAGCATTCACAGCACACATAGCCCGTGAAGCATTATGAAAATACAAAGAACCATTCTCTAGACCCTTTAGTGCAAACATAAATATTTCATAATGAGGACTAGTGCTTATTACATAATAGTAATGAGGATTTTGCAGCTAGTTTGAGTTCTTCCTTTCACTAAATTTCTACAATGCTTTTATGCACCATCACTTCTGCTGCCTGTGGTTATAATCTTGGGTCTTACCCCAACTCCCACCCTTCAAGGTAAGATTTTTTTGTACATTGTTATACATGCCTTCTCTAACAGATACTATCTGATCACTACATATTTGTTAAAGAAGAGAAAAACTGAATAGGTGAGTAAATTAGCAAATAAATAAACTCATCAATCAAGAGAAAAATTGTAGAAATAGAAGTATGACCCAGACACCACTTTACTTAGACATAAAACAGTAGCTTCCTAATAAAATAGCTGTGTTTTGGAGTTTAGAAAGAGTGTCCTTGGTCCAGTGATTGATTTTTAAATAAATATACCTATGCCTGGACAAGCCAATGAATATTGTCGTTTGAAGCCTGCCTCAGCTGGCAGTCGGACACACTTAGTGCTGCTGTGGAGGTGGGAGAGGCTCTCCGCCACCACCTCTACGCTCGCCAGCCAGGAGCAGCTTCTGGCTGCATGGCACTCCCTCTGTGGGAGCACACTGACCACCAGGGGGCAGCTCCTGCATTGAGTGTCTGCCCCTGGTAGCCAGTGCGCGTCATAGTGACTGGTCCTTCCATAGTTAGGTTGATTTGCACGCTAATCTTTTATTATATACGATTGTAGATTCAGGTTCTGCCTCAATATCATAGTCTATGATTGAAAATAGATTTTTCTCTGCATGAAAAACCAGCTTCCCCAAATAAACTAATCTCTTTGTGGCTACCTGCCCAAATTTGCCTAAATGGGAACTTTATAACCAGTAACATTGTTCTCCTTTAAACAGCTCTTGTAAAAGAGCAACCAGTTAAAACGGTAATAAGGCAGTTAAATTAAAATGAAAGACAATTTCTTTTTTTATCTGAGAAGGGAAAAATACATTTCTCTCAATATCTGAAAAGGCAATAAATCAAGGCTTTATTTGTATGATTTATAATTGATAAGCTAACTGGTAACTGTTCTGTTACTAATGAAGTTACTTTTCTAGTAGCTTGATGACCGGTGTAAGAATGGCTATAGGGTTTTAAGTCTCTTCTTATGCCAACATTACAGATTCGCCCTTATTCAGTGAGAAAATGTGATTCCTGGTCAGTCATGGGACTTTCTTGGTGACTCCTTACAAACAGACTCCAGGCAGCCAGTCAGGTAGATGTCAACTGTTTAACACGGAGTCCTGAGTGCAAAGGATCCCTCTAAAAGTGACAGAGCAAGATATTAACCCAGCTCTTCACTGTGTGACCTGTGGCCAGCTACCTAACCTCTCCATGCTGGTTTCCTTATCTGTAAGATGGTAGATAATACCTTGTGATGTTGTTTTAGTGAGTTAATTTATAACCCCTGTGTATTATACAGATGGCAATAAATAAATCATGGTTACTATCCTATCTAATAAAAGAGAAGTATGCAACTTGACCAACACTCTGGTACACCCACCAGCCAATCAGAGTGAGTATGCAAATTAACTCAACCAAGAGGGCAGCAGCCACGGAGCTGGAGCAAGCAGGAGGCTTGGGTTGCCCCCAGTGATGGAGGAAGCCAAGTTTCCTTCCAGCCCTGGTCTCCACTCAAGGCTACAAAGTTTCAATTATAGAAGATATATAAATCCCAGATACCTGCTTCTAGCTGGCTCTGGCCTCCAAACAAGGAGGCACAAAAAAAAAGAAAAAAGAAAAAAGAAATAAAGGAGGGGCTGGGAGCTTGAGTTGCTGGGGGCTGTGGCCAGCCTGCAAACCATCCTCAGCCCCTCACCCAGGCTGAACAGGCACCCCGAGGGACTCCCACCCTGATCCGGGACACCTTCAGGACAAACCAGCTAGCCCCCACCTGTGCACCAGGTCTCTATCTATACTAATAAAAGGGCAATATGTTAATTAGACTAGGAGTCCTTCCAGGAGACCTTCAAGATGTTCTTTTGGACAAAGCCATGGTGGTGGGGCTGAAGTGGAGGTTGTTAGAAGCCAAGAGGGGAGGGCAGTTTGTGGGTGATCAGGCCAGGATGGGACAGCAGTTGTAGTGATCAGGCTGGTGGAGGATGGCTGTTGGGGGCGAGCAGGCCATCAGTGGTGGTCAGTTGGAGGTGATCAGGACAGTGGGGGAGGACAGTTTGGGGTGAGCAGCCCAGCAAGGGGGCAGGTGGGGATGAGAAGGCCAGTGAGGAGGGAAGTTGGGGGCGAGCAGGCCAGCAGGGGGAGCAGTTGAGGTGAGCAGGCTGGCAGGGGAGGCAGTTGGGGGCCAGCATACTGGCATGGGGGCAGTTGGGAGTGATAAGGCTGGCAGGGGGTGGCATTTGGGGGTTATCAGCCTGGTGGTGGGGGACAGTTGGGGGTGAGCAGGACAGCAGTCAGAGTGGTTAGAGGCAATCAGGCAGGCAGGTGAGGAGCCAGCAGTCCTGGATTATGAGAAGGATGTCCGACTGCTGGTTTAGGCCTGATCCATGAAAACCGGCAGTAGGACATCCTTCTAGGAGACCCAGATTGGAGAGGTTACAGGCTGGGCTGAGGAACACCTCCCTGCAGTGTGCAAATTTTGTGCACCAGCCCACTAGTTATTAAATAAAATCAAATGGACAAAATAAACTAAACATTGTGTGGGTAATTTGGTCAAATAGCATTTTTTGTTATAATGAAAAGGAAAGACCTCCATATGTTAGTGGTAAAGGATATATTCAGAATGCTCCTCTTACTCTTCCAATAATTACAGAGAGAGCCATTTTCTTATTCTGTTCATGTGTAGTTCACCTCTCTGAAAAAAGTAGTAACTGTAATTTACAAGGTGTTGTCTCTGGTTTTAAAAATTTATTCCTTTTAACTACTTTCAATTTCTTAGAAGTGAAGTATATATAAATGCAAGACAGAATTATTTATTTTCTGGAAGTATGCCCTTGTTTCCCACTGTTTAGCATGTGTTCTTATAGGCTGCTGAAATTACATCCTAATGATAGCAAATCACAGAATTATGACATATTCTGTACCATCTTTTTTTTAAGTAGTAGAAAATTGGAAGACTTTAATAGCATTCTGCATTATGAATACAATTTACTGGAATTGCTCTTCTCTAATCATATAGAAACCATGTTATGTCCCAGAGAGGTTATAAAAATATACAGAAGTCCACTTATCCTCTAAGAAAATTGAGGTCTTATTTAGAATATGGCAAAAACCTGAAATTGAGCTGGGAATCATGACATCATAAATTGAGACTATCCTAATGATTTCATTTTCTGAAGCTGCAACATACTGAATACATGAATAAAATAAGGACAGTGCTTACCACATAAGGTATCTATCATTTTAATCTTTCTCTGTTATTCCTTGGTAAGAATTATTCAAAATAGAATTTGTACATTTGTATGATGAAGAGTTTAATCTTCTTATATACTCTTTTTTGCATTTGTATTGATCAAATTAATACAAATGAATATGTACTAATCCCCATATCTAGGTTAACTTGAAACTAATGAACTATTTGTATTTGGTGTTCTTATTATGAACTGACAAACTATGCATATATAAAATTAATTTCCATATCTTCTACTCATAGATATAAAAGCCAGTCTCTACAATGTAATATGTAGACCAAACAATAGTCAATCTTTTTATTTTATTTTATTTTATCATCCAGAATTCTAACTCCATAAAATCATTAAATATGTTGTTTTAGAAAGCACTGCGTCAAGTAGGGTATGCAATTGTATTTCCTGCCAAAGCGAAGTCTAATGTCAATTTTTCTATGTATCCTCTTAAAAACTAAAAAGTATTCATATAAATGCATATACTTTTAATGTGTTCTTTTACAATTGCATTATTTTAAGCCTTTAAAAAGTAATGAGCTTCAGTAACTTTAGATACTACTTTTGATTTTAAAAATCACTGGGCTTCAAATGGAATTGTTGTGACTATCTGAATGCTGGCTTACTTCATATAGTATGTTCATATTTTTAGTATTAAACAAATCCAATAACATCTTAGAAAAAAGGATCCAAATTTTCAGAAATTTCTCAAGATAATAGATATTTATGTTCTTTTCTATTTCAACTGCTTTGAAATCAGTTGTTAGAAATACACCTAATTTCTCTTAAAATGCAGATTCTTAAGGCAGATGTGATTGCTAAACCAAAAATTGTCTAATTTACAGATTTAGTTAGCAGATCTACTTAGCACTATTTAGATAACATTAGCAGGCACATAATGTAATTTCATTACCTTTCTTAAAATATTGTTGTAGTCTACTTTTGGCAAGAATAATTCTCATATTAACACAAAAGCAAATGAAAATGCAGAAATTTAACTTAGATATTTTAAAACTCCTGTGATTTATCTTAGAAGACCATCTTGTGAAAAGCATATATGACCTAGTCTTTGAGATCCCACAATCCTCACTCATCCAGTAGTTTGGAAATTCCCTGATGACATAAGCAAGAAAAAGACATTTCGTTAGTATTATGTGAATACTTTTATTTACTCTGTTTTCCCCATGGTTCTTTTATAAAAATATAACAAGTTGTTATGAAATAAAAACATCTGAGCTTTTGGTATAACAATTTATCTACCATTGATGTCTGAAGGCATGGATTTGATTGAATCATAGCTAGATATTTCTATAACTAGAGCAATGGAAATTGACAACTGCAATGCTAGATTATTTGGAAAAAAGGGATTTTTTTTTTTGCCCATTAAAGAAATGCAACAGCCACTTTGATTCTTTAAACCAAGCATGCCAAACTTGTGGCCCACAGGCTGCATGTGGCCCAAAACAAGTATTTTTGTGGCCCAGCCAATATAACGGTATGTAAGAAATTTTTTAATAAAAATTTTGTAACTTAATTTTTACAAAATTCTGTTATACATAATTGTTAATAAGGAACTACATTCACTAATAACTGATTACTATAATCATGTTGCATTCATTTACCTACACACTTTATGTGCAGGTGCACCATCTCTCTCCTTTATTTTTTTAAATTTCTTTATTGATCAAGATATTACATATGTGACCTCATCATACATTACCCCTTTGAATCCCCTCCTTCCCCCATCACCACTTATGCCCTCACCCCCCTGGTCTCCATGTCCATTGATTAGGCTTATATGCGTGCATAAAAGTCCTTTGGTTGATTTCTTCCCCTTACTCCGGCCCTCCCTTACTATCCCTCTGAGGTTTGACAGTCAATGCTTTTCTGTCTCAGGATCTGTTTTTGTTAATCAGTTTATGTTGTTCATTGTATTCCAAAACTGAGTGAGTTCATGTGATACTTACCTTTCTTTGACTGGCTTATTTCACTTAACATAATGTTCTCCAGTTCCATCCATGCTCTAGTTTGAAGCAGACACCTTTTTCTTCTTCTTAAAGAATACCTTTCAGCATTTCATATAATACTGGTTTGGTGTTGATGAACTCCTTTAGCTTCTTATCTGTGAAGCTTTTTATCTGGCCTTCAATTCTAAATGATAGCTTTGCTGGGTAGAGTAATCTTGGTTGTAGGTTCTTGCTATTCATCACTTTGAAAATTTCTTGCCACTCACATCTGGCCTGCATAGTTTCTGTTGTGAAGTCCACTGACAAGTGTATGGGTGCTTCCTTGTAGGTAATTAAGTGTTTTTCTCTTGCTGCTTTTAATATTCTCTCTTTGTCATTTGCTATTGGCATTTTAATTATGATGTGTCTTGGTGTGGTCCTCTTTGGATTCCTTTTGCTTGGGGTTCTGTGTGCTTCCTGGACTTGTAAGTCTATTTCTTTCACCAGGTGGGGGAAGTTTTCAGTCACTATTTCTTCAAACATGTTTTCCGTATCTTGCTCTCTCTCTTCTTCTGGCACCCCCATAATTCTGATGTTGGTACATTGGAAATTGTCCCAGAGGCTTCTTACACTATCCTCAAATTTTTGGATTCTTTTTCTTTTTTTCCTTTTTGGTTGAGTGTTTTTGGCCTCTTGATATTTCAAATCTTTGACTTGATTCTTGCATTCCTCTAGTCTGCTGTTGGGTTTCTGTAAAATATTTTTTATTTCAGTTAGTGTATGTTTAGTTTCTAGTTGTCCTTTTTCATATCCTCCAGGTTCTTGCTGAACTTATCTGCTTTTTCTAGGAGCCTCTTGAAATTCCTTATCACTGTGGTTTTGAACTCTATATCCAGTCGTTTGTTTTCCTCCATTTCTTTTGTTTGCGATCTTTTTCTTTCTCTCCCCATTTTCACTGCTTCCCTGAGTTGGTTGGGTAGCTTTGTGTGTGAGGTGTCTTGGCCTCTCCTGTTACCTGAGGTGGACACTCTTGGTGCACCCTTTTGTGGACTGTGCATACAGCCTTGTTGCAGATAAGTCTTGTTTGTTGTTGGTATCACTGGGAGGAATTGACCTCCAGGCCAACTGACTGTGAGGATCAGCTGTGTTTACTCTAGGAGACAGCCTTCTGCGCCTGGACTTGCAAACTAGCCAAAGTCTCTGTGCTCAGTTTGGATGGGGCGGAGTTTCTGGGTGGGGTGGAATTTCAGGGTGGAGCCGACAGCCTTGGCTTCCAGTCAACCCTGGCCCAGGAGGTCGCCAGGGCCTAGCGTCTGCAGGCAATTGCCACAGGCACCTCTGTGAGAAAGGTGCCCTCACGTTTTGCCTGTCACCAGAATGTCCAGTCCCCAATGGATCCGGAATCTCAGATTTTCGCGTGACACCTGGGTTCAGTGCAATCTGAACTCATTTTCTCTTCCGTCAGACGCCAGCCACACAGTCAACAGAACACCCTCACCATGAGCACTCATGCACACCCCGGAGTTCTGCCTCTGGCCAGAGCTCCTTTCTCCTAACAGACACAGCCAGCGACCCATTTGTCCCCTCTGTGCGCACTCATGGGCACGCCTACAGAGCTCTGCCTCCGGCTCTTCCCCTGGGATTCCACCCACAATCCAGGTTCTCCTGTAAGGGCCTGGTTCCCCTGGGTTTTGAGTGCAAACCGAACTGGGTTCAGTGCAGCCTGAAGTTTTTGTCTCCTTTTTGCCAGAGCATCCCTGCCAGGTTCAGACACCCTGACCTCTCGTGCACACCAGTCTCCACCTTACTTGGGCTTTGCAGAGGCTCTGATTATCTGTGTACACTTCTATGATCCTCCAATTTCAGATCTTCCAATCAGCCAGCCTTCCTGTGGTTCTGGACAGTGCCCGTTCTGTCCTTCAGTTCTATTCTCATAATTGTTGTGCAGGGCAAAAGCCTAGGTGTTTACCTATGTTGCCATCATGGTTTTCCTCCATTTCTCTCCTTTAATACTAGCAGCAAATATTTTAGCAGATGATAGCCACATCATTAGTCTTGGACTGACTTGTTTGGTGTTCACAACAGGAAATATTTCACTTTTGGAGAACAAGAAAAGTAGGTTTATTGGCATCATGCTTATTATTTGTACACTTATTCAGTATCTGATAAGTTAATGATCTAGAAAAAATATTAACTTTTATTAAAATGCTTTATCCTATCTAATAAAAGAGTAATATGCAAATTGACCATACCTCTGATCAAGCCACGCCCACCAGTCAGTCAGGAGCAAATAAACTCAAACCGAGATGACTGCAGCCACTAAGAGCAGGAGGGCGGCTTGGGTTTCCCCAGAAATGGAGGAAGCCAAGCTTGCCGCCTGCCATTGCAGGCCTAGGATTCTACTCAATGCTACAAAGTTTCAATTATGGAAGATATATCCCAATAGAAATGGTGGCATCCTCAGAGCTGGAAAGAACAGAGGTTAGGGTTGCCCTTGTGATGGAGGAAGACAAGCTTCTGCAGCCCTAACACCTAGGCCTCCACTCTAGACTACAAAGTTTCAATAATAGAAGGTAAATGTCCCAACAGAAATGGCAGAAATGGCAGTCACCACAGAGTGAGGAGAAGGCTTGGCTCTGCTTCAGGCTACAACGTTTCAATTGTAGAACATAAATTAACCCCAGATCTCAGGGCCTTTGCTTGGGTGGCTAGGGGGCATGGCCGGCCTGCAAATCACCACAAGCCCCTCTCCCAGAATGCCCCACGTCCCAAGGTAATATCCACCCTGATCTGGGACACTCTTCAGGGCTAATCAGCTGGCCCCCACCCATGTATCAGGCCTCTATCTACCTAATAAAAGAGTAATTTGCAGATTGACCATCACTCCAACATACAAGAGGGCTGCCTTCATGTGGTTAAAAATCCTACCTCCATGTGGACACAAGATGGCCAGCATGGGAGGGCTGTTGTTAGGTTCCAAGCCTGCAAGGGAGGGCATTTGGGGACAATCAAGCCTGCAGGGGAGGGTGACCAGGGGTGACCAGGTCGGCAGAGGAGGGAAGTTGGGGGCAAACAAGCTGGCAGGGAAGCAGTTAGACATCAATTAGGCTGGTAGGGTAGTGGTTAGGGGGTGATCAGGATGGCAGGCAGAAGCAGTTAGGGGCAATCAGGGAGGCTGGCAAGTGAGGAGTTTGGAGCCAGCAGTCCTGGATTGTGAGAAGGATGTCCAACTGCCTGTTTAGGCCCTATCCTACTGATATCAGGCCTAAACAGGCAGTCAGACATCCCTCAAGGGCTCCCAGATTGGAGAGGGTACTGGCTGTGCTGAGGGACATCCCCCACCTCCCATACACAAATTTTGTGCACCGGGCCTCTAGTTATTTTATATTAATAATGACTCATTTATTTCAATGCTTTGTATTCAGCATGTCTATTGAAATAAATCTAATTTTCTATGAAAATTGAAGCTTTTGTTTTTTTACAGCCCAAATAAACTTAAACCGTGTTTATTTGGCCTGTGTTAGCCTTTGAGTTTGACATGCTTGCTTTAAAGCAAGGTCTCTTTACCAAGATTCTGTCTTATATATCTTTTGAATTTGCATTGATCAAAGAGCCTCAGAGTATTCAGGTCAGTAAGGCATGGATGAGTCTGCTACATCATTCCAAAGGTGACGTGATAATTGCTTACATACACATGGGTCAATGCTGAGCATAGTAACACAACTGCTTTATTGTCTCTTCACAATTTTCCTCTTAATGAGATTGTATGCTATCCTCAGCTCCCTCGAATGTCAGTGCTGGTACTTCTTTCCACTGGTATACTCACTCCTAAGTCTTTATTTATCACATCCGTTCTGATGACTCCCAAGTTTATAACTCTAATTCCAACTTCTCCCCTAAACTACAACAGCCTCGTCAACATTTCCATTTAGCTGCTCAATGTGCATTGCAAACTTCCTATGTTCAAAGGCCAACTTAATTTCCACCTGTATGTTCCAACACAGCATCAATATTCCAGTTGTTCAGACTAGAAACTTCTAGTCTTCCTCTTTCACACATCCCATAGTACATCCAAAAGCCTTCTAGCCTAATTATATCAACTACCCTCCTGAGGTAAGGCCATATAGTGCTCACCTGTGCTATTGCAACAGCCTTGTAACTAACTTGTAGCTTCCATCTTGACCTTGTTACACTTTAATTCAGCAGTCAGAGAAATTAATTAAAATATAAATCTGATTACCTAAGTTCAACCTCATTCAAAGTAAAATCAAGTTTTATGCGAAGCTTACAAAATTGATATCATTTGTATTATGTCCTCTCCCTCAAATTATGTCCACTTCCTCAAATTATGTCCTCTCCCCCAACTATGATTCATCCTGTTCTCCTTGATTATCCTAGAACAACCACCTGAGCCTTCTTTCTGATACTCAAGCAGGCCAAGCAGTTTCTTGCTTTGGGGCATTGAATTTATTTCCACTACTTTGAACATTCTTCAGGCAGATATGCCCGTGGTTCTTCTTCTTTATTTTAACCATTCCTGATTGTCATCTTATTAGACAGCTCTTCTGTGAGCTCCTGTATCATTCATTCCCATACCCTGAACATTTTTCAAAATAGCTTCATTACTTTATTCATCACACACTTACTGTTTTCATCTTCTGACTAGAATATGAGTCCCTATGTCCTGGGACTTTGTTTTTTATCTGTGGTTCATCAGCCCATAAAACCAGAGCCTGGCACAAAGTAGAAACACAATAAAATGTATTGGATTAATTCAGAAAAGCTGCATGAAGTGTTGGTGTGGAGAGTGGTAAGTATGGATTTAAATGTAGAAGTTCCCAGGGATGCTATCTATTGATGTCATGGCTGGAAATAGACAGATGGGTTTAAGGAATATGCTTCCTCTATAGTCACTAGAATTCCTAGGCACATAGGAGATATTTTTTCCCTTTAGAATATGGTTCATTCTGGTTTTATTAATGCTATCTTCTTTATGACACATATACTCCAAGGAAAGTGGCATCCTTAGTCTGTTCAACTACAAATCTGTAGGTATACTTCATCTCAAATCTGATTTATTCACCTGGAGAAACAATCATTAAGGTATTAAAATAACCTCAAAGGGGAGTTTCCATGAGGATGGTCACAGTTGGTTGACAGCATCAGAATCAATATTGATTAGCTCAGTGCCTGGTAATGAACATATTCCCTTGATTATTGCACTGTAGAATGTCTACACTGGTTTGCACACTCTTGTGTCTGATGCAGTGACTGTAAGAGTATCTGGACAGTGGATAGAGTGTCAGCCTGTGGACTGAAGGGTCCTGGGCACATGCCCAGGTTGTGGGCTTAATATCCAGTTGGGGGCATACAGGAAGCAGCTAATCAATGATTCTTTCTCATCATTGATGTTTCTCTGCGTTCTCTACCTCTCCCTTCCTCTCTGAAATCAATAAAAATATATTAAAAAAAGAATATCTGGGCTCCATCCACATCTAAGGTGTCTAAATGCTCAGAGAGACCATGAATATTTAATTTGCCAATTTGTTTGCTTTTACACTTTAATCTTTCTCAGCATTGTTCTCAGCTCATAAAAAGAGACAATCAAAGCCTATGTCTTAATTATTTGGGGTCTTCATTTCTTTATAATGTGTCAGTATCTTATAATGTGGTTTTTCTCCTTTCCATATCCTTGTACATTTACTGCTATCAGGCCCTTTCAGGTTTATATCCTATTTAATAAAATAGTAATATGCAAATTAACCGTCACTCTGCCACACTCACAAGCCATGCCCACCAGCCAATCAGGAGCAAGTATGCAAGTTAACCCCAACCAAGATGGCTGCAGCCACGGAAAGAGTAGGAGGGAGGTTTGGTTTTCCCCAGCAATAGAGGAAGCCAAGCTTTCCACCTGCCCTGGCTGTCCCAGGCCTCCGCTTAAGGTTACAAAGTTTCAATAATAGAAAATAATTAACCCCAACAAAAATGGCTGCAACCAAGGAGTAAGCAGAAAGCTTTGCTGTGCTCCAGGCTATAAAGTTTCAATTGTAGAAGATAAATATATCCTAGATACCAAGGCCTCTGCTTGGGTGCTGGGGGGCATGGCCAGCCTGAAAACCACCATAGGCCCCTTGCCCAGGCTACCCACACCCTAAAGGAACCCCTACCCTGATCCAGGACACCCTTCAGGGCAAACTAACTGCCCCCAGTTAAGTACCAGACTTCTATCCTATCTAATAAAAGAGTAATATTTAGATTGACCATCACTCTAACACACAACATGACTGCCCCCATGTGGTCAAAGATTCTTCCTCCATGTGGACACAAGATGGCCACCACAAGATGACCAGCAGAGAGGGGCAGTTGGGGGTGATCAAGCCTGCAGGGGAGGGCAGTTAGGGTGACCAGGCCGGCAGAGGAGGGAAGTTGGGGGCAAACAGGCTGGCAGGGGAGCAGTTAGACATCAATTAGGCTGGCAGGGGAGTGGTTAGGGGGTGATCAGGCTGGCAGACAGAAGTGGTTAGGAGCAATCAGGGAGCCAGGCAGGTGAGGAATTGGGAGCCAGCAGTCCTGGATTGTGAGAAGGATGTTTAACTGCTTGTTTAGGCCTGATCGCACCAGGATCGGGCCTAAACGAACAGTTGGACATCCCTCAAGGGATCCCAGATTGCAGAGTGTGCAGGATGGGCTGAGAGACATCCCCTACCCCCAGTGCATGAATTTCGTGCACCAGGCCTCTAGTAGTATTATAAAAGACTTTCTATCATAACTTAGATTGTAATCAATTTATTATATAAAGAAAATAGTTTGAGAAAAAAGGCTAGTTTCATTATAAAAAATAAAAAGGAGGTAGCAGCATCCTTTCAATTTTTTAATATGACTGAATTCCATTCTTCACAGAAGTACCAGAGGTTGCTGGACTCTTACAAATAATGAACAAAAGAGAATCAAACTCCATTACAAAACTTGCAGACTTTGTACCATCATCTGTCAATGGCAGTTGTAAAGGAAGATGCTAAAATCTACTCTATTCCTTTCTTTCTTTATTTTTTGGTCCGCATAAAGCCATGCAACACTTTCTATTTTTTTCTTTTTATTCTTTCTATTACCAACTCTCTACGTGTTTTTAATTATTTGTAAGTGGCAACAATAAAGTTAACCAAGTTGATTTTCTGCTAGAAAACACAACTGAGCATTTAATATCACAATTATTTTATAAAAGAAAAATTATTTTGTAGTAAAAACTAGATCTTTATTGGAAAAAAAACATTTTAGAAAGCTCTCCTCACTGTCCATATTGCTTAATTTTTACTCCCATGATCAATAAAATATTTATCACAGACTTCAGAGTAGATGGACTGGTATTTGGGGGCCTCTGGGTTCAGCACTACAGACAGACATAGGCCTGGTTGCCAGAGGCACCGAAACAGTTGTCACTACATCCTTCAGTGTGCTGACTAGTCAGGGAAGCACAAAAGAAAGATTAGGCAGTGACTTGTCAGAATGGCAGAGAGGCCCAGGGTGGCAGTATACCTGAGGTGTATGTTAAAAAGTCATTTTTTAAAATTTTACCCTTAATGAGTCTTAGTTTACCCAGCATCAGACCTTTGCGTATTAGGGTTTTTCTTTGCCTAGGATCATCCAACGTTTTTGGATTAAGTAATTCTGACTTGACATATTAGTTTTCCCTCCATTCCTGTCGATCAAGTAGCCTAATTTTTAAAATCATGAGTTTTTTTGTTTTTTTTTTAGAAATTTGGACAATAAATTGATAATAATTCACTTAATATTCCTAAGAAGTTTAAGTTCTTTTGTATTAGGATTTTTCAGGGATACAACCTGGTAGAACCTTCATTCTTCTATATTAAAATGAAAAATGATTTTATCATGTTTACTTTTCCTGGATTTAGTTTTATTCTTTCATTTATTCAAAATATATAAAAAATATATGAACAGGACTCTTATTACTAGGAACTGTGCTAAAGACACGCCAGTGGATAAGATGAGCATGGTCCCTGGCCTCAATGTCTACTCTGAACTCCAATTTAAATGCGTTCATGGACTCAATATCATAGATGGTAAATGAAAAGGACTGTGTGCCTTTTAAGAGTAAGAGAGTTCTTTTTCAGTTAGAATTCCACCCGTTCTTCATCTGAGAGGATGAATGACAGCATTTAAATGAAACATTCACAACATCAATTTTTAAATTGGGACTATTTACTTTTCATTATTAACGAACATATTTCTGTTTATAAAATTATTCTCAAGAATCTCATCATCTGAGGCAATCTAAATAATTATTTTAGATTAAATAATTTGAAAAATTTTATTTCAAGATATTAGAAGTATTCTCATAGTGCCTACATATCAACGGTATGAATAAAACCACCACTTGAATATTTGCAAAACAAATCCTTTGCAACCTCCTCTTTCCACATACTATAATAGTGAGGCAGATATGAACCTTGCTTTTCTATTTCTGTTTCACAAATTCATAATCTGATATTTACTTTTCAAAAGGTCACAACATGCCAACAGTGGTCATGACAACAACAACAACAAAAATTAAGGCTTCCTGACTGTGGGTTAATGCTCTTTAAGGAACCCAATTTTGTGACTCTATCCTGGTTGCTTCATTTCTGTTGCCATTGCTACAAATTCTATTTCATGCCTGTGAATTATATTTCTGTTTGCCTGCACAAAATATTATTTATTACAGCAGTGATTGCTTTTCCAACTTCTTAAATGCATGCATGAATAGCTAGCTGCTTTATTTCCACCATTCCCATAGAATATCTAAAATAACACATCTTGCACATGTATGTTTTGAAGGTTATTGAAAATGTTTACCCTCATGAAACATCCATATATTCTTAATTCATAAGGTCAGGTGATGTTAGAGTAAAAAGTTTAGTCGTGTTTTAATTTCTTACTATAATAATCATTTTATTCCTCAGGCATACAACAAACACCTAGAATAAGAGAAAGTAAAAAAAAATAATAACTTTCAACTTCTGGAATTTCTTTGGCAAATTTTCTCAAAATATCTGATGTGAGAACAGGGAATATCAGAAATAAATACTTTGCTTGTGTGTTTAAGGGATGTCTCTGGCCTGAAATATAGCAAAATGTTGGTGCCTGAAGTTCATTTATTGAACTGTACCAAATTAAACTGTAATTGAAAAGGCTTTTCCTAGATCAGTGTAAATTAATCACTAATGTGATTAGTAGATAAAATCCATGCTAGGCGAAATCAATAAAAGCTTGCATTAAAGAAATAATGCAATAATGTTATGTCTTTTTCTTGTGAAACAATGATAGCCTTAGAAAGACTAAATGTTATATTAATAATTGATAAAATTCTACAATAGACAAAATATTTATAATTCAGCTGTAATTAATTTTAGACTCGTTAAGAAACTATCCTTTTTGAAGAGACATTATTTTAGGAAGAGGACAATTAGGTTAATAATCATTGAGACAGAGTTTAGATGATGTCTATATCATCTGCATACTTAAGGCTTTTGTGAACACAGTTTTGGTATCTAAAATTCAATTAGAAAATCTTGTAAATTTAGATATTAAATTACGTTTTATAGAAGATTCACTTGGGTCATATATTGATTCTGGTTCTAAGGTAAGAAAATAAATACATTAGCTTAAAGCAGTTTCATTATAAAAATTTAGAATACACATTCATTGCAATTTTACTATATAATATGCTGTAGCACAAAGCATGGCATAGAGTTAGTTAGTATTTTGGATGTTATTTTAAAGAATATAGTTATCAGCAGCATCTTTTCATAGCTGTTTCATGTTTAACATGGCCCAGGTTTCCCCAAAGGGCAGTATAACAGTGAGATTCTGAAATATAAGTCACCCATATGGCATGCCTGCACTTTACATCAAGTCATCTGAACATGACATTTATGTTGCTGATGGGATTACTATGCAATGATTACTGTAATCACCGAGGTTAGTTAATTCTTTTATTCAAATGATTAACTCAATGGTCATTTGCATGTGCAAATGCGGGTGTTGTGCTCAGATGTTTGGAAAATGAAGAAGACAAGGTGAAACTAAGAACAGAAAGGGCTGAGAATCCAGGACGGACCTAAAAAGAGGAAGGGCTAAGACTATTAGATATCAGGGTCTAAAGGATGCTCAAGTATGACCAATTTTGTGAAATGCAAATTACAGTATAACTTAAAACAAACACGCACACACACAAACATACATCCCAAAAAAAAGTTTCACTAAACTTTTCCCTTTATTTACCCTAATTAAATGAGGTGCGAGATACATTTATTTTCTATTTAATTCTATTCTCTGTCATTAAAAAGCATTACTTATTTCTACAACGTAAGTTGATTTAATTTCACTAATGATTCATGATGTATAGCAGAAAAAAGTGACTAATTTTAATACATTATTCTTAATGTGAAGTACATAGATAGGTTTTAAGAGCTTATTTAAGCCATGAAATAATTTGAGGAAATGGTACATTTCCATCAGATTCTCACATGGATTTACGACATCCTTTCAAGATAATCTACCTAATAAAAGAGCAACATGCTAATTTACCATACCTTCAAAACACCCCCAGCCAATCGGAAGTGAATATGCAAACTAACCCAACAAACATGGCAGGCTAATTTGCATACATAGGCTCTGAGTGGCCAGGTATGGAGTGTTCTGCACCACTCCCAGCTGCTCCAGGCCTCTGGGCAGTGTGGGAAGGCAGAAAGGCAGCTCCAGGCCAGAGTAAAGGCAGTATCAGCAGCCAGGGGAACGAAGGCCCATTCTTGCATTAATCTTCATTCATGCATCCAGCTACTAGTAAAAAAATAAAATATATGGAGCTATTTATAGTTAGAAAAGTACATGGTACACATGTATTATACTAATACTTTTATATATATATATTATCTCATTTAATTCATACAGCAGCCTTTTAAGACTGGCACAACTTGTAACCAAATTGTTTAATTGTAGAAATTAATGCTCAATGGGAGAAAATTGTTTTACCTTAGGTTGCTTAATTAATAAGTGACAAATAGGATTCTCATTCAGCAGTTTGACTTCATACCAATTTTTTAAGCCTGTGAAATCCAGTAAACTTTCCTTTTTCTTCCCTCCCTCCCTCTATCCCTTTCTCCCTCCCTTCCTCTTTTCTTCCCTTCAACCCTCCCTAGGATTTATTCATAACCTGCTTTGTGTACCAAACAATGAGAACATGAAAGTAACTAAGACTGCCCTGGTTCCCTTATAGTCCAGTGAGAGATAAACAAGTCAAGGATGAGAGACATTTCAAAACCATAAAATAAGAGTCAGCAAAGTAGAAACAGACATAAGCTGAGCATGAAACTAATGCAACCACTTTAAATACTAAGTATTTTGTAAGTTTCATGGTAGAACAAAAAGCAATGCTAGATTTGGCAGGTCCAAAATATGCAATTTAATGATCTATCACACTTTGTATATCCTGACATTCTTAATATGAGATGGGTATACTTCACATCCTGCCACTTTGAAGAGCTTTTGATTGGGACTAAGGTGCCTTCACTTGCATGTTCTCATGAAAACTCTAGGGTTCCTGTTTGTAGTAATGAGATTCACTGCTGGTTGTTGTAATCCATCCAGAAATCTGCACAGTCTTTTGGTTGCAAAAAACAGGCCCAGGTGGCACAGATCTGCAATTCTTTACCATGACACTAATTTTAGGAAGAGTCAAATTCTCTAGGTCTGGGAGAAACTGGTGAAATTCACAATGCACCTGTCAACTTCTCTGATGATACGTATACAAAGATTCAGAACTAGAGCAAATTGCTTATTACAATGGACAACAGGGCCCAAACTATTAGCTAATTGCTTACTTTCCTTTCTACATTTCATATACATTTAAATAGGAACATCTTTGCAACAGGTGGTCTAACATGGGTTATAATTGTTAAGAATATATGGAATGTAGAGCAAGAATCTCAGTAATTCGTTCTAGCTTGTGTTAAATGTTTAAATATTTGGTGTGATTTTAAAGTATTAAGGTTTTAAGAAAATGTCAAACAATATGTAGAAATCAAGAGTCAATATTAAAAGCTATAACTAGTTTCAATTACTCTGTAATTATTATTTAGAAATTATCTTTTCATGCAGTTGTAAACTATGTGGGAAAATATGTCTACTTGATTTATAGTTTCTTTCTATTCTTTGTCTAACTTTGATTCTCAATTTATAGATCATACTTTGCTTATTGAATACTTAGTTGTTTCTAAAAAGTAATTAATCTTAGAGAAGAAAACACCATTTAAAATCACACCCAGATGTGCCACATACAAATCAAAATTTGGAGGGATATCTCAGCCTCAGAGGTACTCCTTGAGGAGTGAGGGGTTCCAACCCCACACAAGGGACCCCAGCCAGGGTTCTGGTGTCAGAAAGAAAAGTCCCCATAACTTCTGCCTGCAAAAACTAGCAGAGGTTGTGACTGAGTGAGACAGAGACTGCTGGAGTCCTAGGCAGTTCCTCTTAAAAGGCCTATGGGTAGAATTACTCAGACTCAATATCTCTGAGCTCCATCACTGAGGCAGCAGCTCAAAAGGCACTAGAGACATAAGGGGAGGAACTGAATTGTCTGGTAAAAAGATGAAAGCTGGAAGGGTGGCTTTCCGCCAGACAAAAGTACTGGTAGAGATTATTGCTTCTTTTCTTAGATTCTGCACCACAGAGCAAACACATAGGTGCCATCAACCTGGCTCACACTGGTTGCCCCAGTGATTCCTTGAGAACCCATACCACCCAACTTGTGATGCCACCCAAGCCATTTCTAGTGGCTTTTCCATGCAAACTGCTTGTTTTGGATTTTGCTGTGGACTTCATAAAGTCTCTCAAAGGTTCACAAACTATAAATGAGCAGTTTCTGGCCTTCATGTGTCCCATACCCTTAAGTGGCCCCAGGTGCAATACTAGCAGCAGCCAGCCTTGGTTCACAGCTTGGCCTCTCCTGGGCACCTCCAAGCCCAACACAAATAGCAGCCATCTTCAGATCACTCTATATCTCATGCAGGGTAATCCTATCAAGGCACAGGAGGTGGCTGATCTTGTAAGGAGGGCCCAGAGCTAGTGCACCCAGGGGACAGCTTTAGTCCATGCCAGATTACAATGCTGTCATCTCTGCAAGTAACGCATTCAAGGGGAAGACCTGATGAATACCAAGTTCCACTGAAGCAAGTCCTGCTCCACATGGTCAGCTCTTGCACAGCAGCTCCTATGCTGTAGTTGAAGCCAGTCCTTACAATTGATCAGCCTGGCAGTCAATCCCTCCTAGTGATGCCAAAAGCAATCAAAGCTCAACTACAACAGTACAGTGCTCATAGCCCACAGAAAAGGATACCTGGAGTGCCCAGCTCAGGTGATTAGGGAGGCTGCACCTCTGGGCCCTAGATGATACATATTATGCAAGGCAAAAATATCAAGTCCGGGAGATATAGTAGCTCCACCTAATACAAAGAAAAAGGAAATAAATAGGGAACCAGCCAAAATGCAGAGACAAAGAAACATGTCACAAATGAAAGAACAGAAGAAATGTCCAGTAAAAGAATCAAATGAAATGGAGGCAAGCAAACTACCTGATACAGAGTTCAAAACAATGGTTAAAAGTATGCTCAAGGAACTTAATGAGAACTTCAACATCATGCAAAAGAACTTAGAAACCATAAAGAAGAACCAGTCATGAATGAAGGCCACACTATTTTAAATGAAGAATAATTTACAGGGAATCAACAGTAGAATAGATGAAGCAAAGAATAAAGTTAGTGACTTACTATAAAGAATCAAAACACATTCAAAACAACAAAAAGAAAAATAGAATACAGAAAAATGAAGATAGTGTAAGGAGTCTCTGGGATAACTTCAAGGATGACAATATTTATATCATGGGGATGCTGGAAGAAGAAGAGACAGAGCAATAAATTGAAAACCTAATTGAAAAAATAATGACAGAACATTTCCCAAAGCTGCTGAAGGAAATAAATATACAAGTGCAGGAAGCATAGGAAGTCCCTCTGTAGAGACCCACACCAAGACACATCATAATTAAAATTCTGTAGTTTAAAGACAAAGAAAGAATCCTAAAAACAGCAAAAGAAAAGCAGTTAGTTACCTGCTTTTCATAAGACTGCCAGCTGATTTTATCAATGGAAACTTTGCAGCCAGAAGAATGGCAAGAAATCTTCAAATGATGAAAAACAAGAAGCTACAACTAGAATTACTATACCCATCAAAATTATCATTTAGAATTGAATAAAGAGCTCCTCATTCAAGAAAAAGCTAAAGGAGTTCATCACCACCAAATGAGTATTACATAACATGTTAAAGGGTATTCTGTAAAAAGAAGAAGAAAAGAAAAGATAAACAATATGAACAGTGAAATGGCAATAAATACATGTCTATTAAAAAACAAAATAAAATAGCAAACAGTCCATAAATGAACTCATAGATTCAGAGGACATTTTGATAGTTACCAGATGGGAGTTGCGTTGGGGAGATGGGTAAAAAATGTGAAGGATTAAGAAGTACAAATTGGTTGCTGCAGAATGGCCATGTGAATATAGTCAATAATATTCTAATAACTAAGTATGGTGTAAGATGAATATTAAATTTATCAGGATGATCATTCAATAAGTTATATAATGTCTAATCAATGGGGCATATGCTTGAAACTAATATAATATTTTATGTCAACTGTAATTAAAAATATTAATTGACAAAAAAACTTGACAATTAGATATCATCTCACACCTGTCAGAATGGCTACCATCAATAAATTCACAAATGACAAGAGTTGGTGAGGATGTGGAGAAAAGTAAACCTTCCAGTACAGTTTGGGGGAATGTAGATTGATGCAACCATGGTGGAAAACATGGAATTTCCTAAAAAAATTAAAATGGAACTGCCTTTTGAGTCAGCGATTACACTTCTGGGAATATATCTGAAGAAACCAGATGCACTAATTCAAAAGAATATATGGACCCCTTTGTTCATTGCAGTCTTATCTGCAAAAGCCAAGATTTGAAAGTGGCCCAAGTATCATCAGCAGATGAGTGGATTAAAAAAGCTGTGGTTCATTTACACAATGGAATACTACTTGGTCATAAAAAAGAAGGAACTCTTACTTTTTGTGACAACATGGATGGACCTGGAGGGTATTATGCTAGATGAAATAAACCAGTCAGAGAAAAATAAATACCATATAATTTCACTCATGTGCAATCTAATGAACAAAATAAACTAAGAAAACAAAATAGACTCATAGATACTGAGAGAAAATTGACAACTGTCAGAGAGGAGAGTGTTGGGGGGTTGAGAGAAAAATGTGAAGGGATTAAGCAAACAAACAAATATAGACAGATAACAATGTGGTGATTGCTAGAGGAAAAAGAGGCTTGGGGTAGGTTAAAAAAAAAAAGCAGAACAGGGATAAATAGTGGCACAAAGAGACTTGATTTTGGGTGGTGAGTGAATAATCCAGTGTGCAGATGATGTTATAGAGTTATATATTAAAAACCTGTATGATTTCATTAACCAAATTCACCCCAAAAATTCAATTAAAATTTCTATAAGCTCTGAAGGCAATTCCATAGCAAGTTCCCAGAAACATTGTCAATAAATCTAGCACTTTTGAGAAAATACCAGACTATCTGACTTCAAGTTATTCTACAGAGCTATGATAATCAAATAGCACTGTATTGGCAGAGACACAGACACACAGACCAATGGACCAAAATTGAGAGCCCAGAAATAAAGCTACGTATATATGGGAAAGTAAGTTTTGACAAAGGAGCTAAAAACACTTGATTCAGGGGAGGGAAGAAGCCTCTTTAATAAATGGTGCTGTGAACATTGGAAAGCCACATGCAAAAGAATGAAACTAGATTACAGCTTGCCCCAATGTACAAAAATTAATTCAAAATGTGTCAAAGACCTCAATATAAGGTCTGAAAGAATAAATTACATAGAGGAAAGCATAGGTACCAAATTTATGGCTCTAGGTCATAGGGAACATTTTGTGAATTTGACCCCAAGGCAAGGGAAGTAAAGGCAAAAACATAAGAATGAGACTATATCAAACTAAAAAGCTTCTGGCCAGCAAAAGAAACCACAGACAAAACAAAAAGGCAGCCAAACAAATGAGAGATGATATTTATAGGCAATAGCTCCAACAAGAGATTAAAATTAGAAATATATAATGAACTCATTCAATTCAACACTAAACAAAAATAAAATCCAATTAAAAAAATGGGCAGGGATCTTTCCCAAGAAGACAGCACATAGCCAACAGATATATAAAAAGATATTCAACTTTACTAGCTATTAGGGAAATGCAAATAAAAACTACAAAGAGATACCACCTCACATCTGTTAGCATGGCTATTATCAACAAGATAGGTAGAAAGAAGTGATGAAGAGACTGAGAAGAAAAAGGAGCACTCATTCACTGCTGATGGGAATGTAAACTGGTACAGTTACTATGGAAAACAGTTTGGCAGTTTCTCAAAAAACCTAAAAATAGAGTTACCATATGACCCAGCAATCCCTCTTTTGGATATTTATCTAAAAAACTAAAAAAAAATATTTGCAAAGGTATATGCACCCCTATGTTCAATGCAGCATTATTCCAGGTGGCCAAGACATGAGGACAACACAAATATCTTTCTACAGATGATTGGATAAGTCACTGTGTAATAGCTAGTAGATTACCCCTAAACCCCAAACATCCCAGAAATAATAAAGGAATTGAAAATTAAGCTAAAGGCCCAGTTTTTTACTATACAAACTACAGAATATCTATCTCAACTTCTGTGACTACCTTCATGCTTTTCTTACATTCAGATGCACATTATTCTGTAAGGAGCAGTTTATTTGAAATATATTTTATTTTACAATTTAAATTTATAAAACAGTGTATGAAACAATATCTTACCTAATAATAGACAAACACGTAAATTGACTGTATCTCCGCTATACCATCAGCCAATCAGGAGTGATATGCAAAGGCTCCTAGTGACTGGAGGGTGTTCTGCTCCACCCTTGGTCTCTCAGCACCTCTGAGCAGCATGGGAAGGTGGGGCTGAAGTGGAAACAGGCGGCTCAGGGGCCTCAGAAGAAAGGGTCTGGGCCTGGAGTGGAGAGGTGGTGCTGGCAGCCAGGGAAAGGAAAGCCCATTCTAGCACGAATCTTCATGCATTGTGCAACCCTTTTCCAATTAATCAATGGCAATTCAATTATTTTGACATCTTTCTTCAAATGCCTATAAAAGTAACTGAGTACTCCTGACTTGATAAGTTTCTTAAAGATTAAAAAAATATAAGGGCTAATAATCAGAGATCCTTAAATATACAATAAGAAGGGCCTCCTGCTTTTAGTATATAATTTCTACAATTAAAATGCATATTTCTTAAGACGTATGCTTTGCCAGTAAATTATGGATGCCAAGGATCTTACTGTGTACAAGCTGCAGAGTCTGAGTAGTTAGTGCAACATTATAAAGGGGGAAATGTTAAAAAGTTTATAAAACTAATATGCATGTCTCACTTGAAATGCAGTAAAATAGATATGGTTGTTTAATCTTTGAACATATTTTTTCATAACTTATTTAGAACGTTAGCAGCACACCTTAAGTGTTATTTCTTTCACAGCTGAATGACTCTTAATTACTTTATTTAATGGGAAACACTGCTTTTCACAAAATGAGTGCTGTGAGGAGACCTAACTATGGAACCAAAGTGCATCATTAGCTCTTTATTTCATGAACTCTGAGTTTAAGTGTTTGGGCATGGAGGATTTGAAAGACGAGTTATGCTATGTGTTTTTCAGATACAGTCCTTGTTCAAATTCAGCCTGAGTTGTTTATCAACACTTCATATACAAATTCGGGGACAAATTAACAATGGTGTGATAGCTCTCTACTTGCTCATTAGTGGGTAAGCGATTCGCAAAAGCCACAGCGCGGGTAGAGAGAGCAATTGGCTTCACATTCTCTAGAGTGGAGTGGGAAGGCAGCAAGAACTAAGTCTCTGCATTCATTTTGGATGTGGCATATTTGGGAGCTTGGAGAACACAGATAGGTGGTGCTGAAGCACACTTCTGGCAAGAAAACATTTGACAGAGTTGTGACTGCAGAAGACTACCTGGGAGCCTAAACACCACAGGCCAGAGATTTCTTCCTATGAAACATCCTTTTCTCTGCCTGCTCACCGCTGTCAGTGGTTTTCCCATGGAAGCCCCTGCAGGAGCCCTGTGAGGATTCCAAGGCTCCGTAACCTTTGCTGATATTTTGAATATCATTAGAAGGAAGGAAGACTTGAAAGGTTACTTTGTCAGGAGACTCACCTTGGAACAAAGTCTGTTTTTCACTTTACTGTGGAGAACAGAAAATGAAATATTTTTATATTGCTCTCTCTCAGGCTTGACTCTGTATCCTTACCCATCTGTTTCTTTCAGATTTCTACAATTTAATCATGGTGCTCTGGACACAGATTAGAATTTTAAGAACAATCCCCTTTACTGTCCCTTTAATATACCTCTCTAACCAAATAAATATCACAAAATGCACTCACATCCTTCCAGCAAAAGTTCATTTCTAGTAACCTAGAACCCTGGAAAATATAGGGCACCAAATCACAAGTCTTCTGTGGTGGTGGGGCCAGAGGAAATCTACAGCTGCTGAAAAGCCATATTTGGTGACTTCAGGTTTCTTTAAGATTCTATTCATTAATACAAAGTTTTTAATTTATAACAAAACTGTTTGCCACTTCACAGTTTAGAAAAGCACCAAAGCTTAGACAGATTATTTGTGTGGTAGTTAAACACTATTTGCAAACTGTTTGGAGTTTATTAAACAACAAAGCATACAATGTGCAGGGACCCAGCCATCAGTCATCAAGGAAGTCCTGTTCATCACTAGCTTTCGTTTAATGGTTCAGTATCTCGAAAGGGCTTTTGTGGGCTGGAGGACAGTTCATTACATAAGCAATTATCTTCCCTTCTTATTAGAAGTAGAACTTAAATCATTGATGATTTCTTTGCAATAGAAAGATGGGCATTTTTGAACTGATGTGGGAATGGCTTTCAACAGATGTGAGGTTGAGTGTGTTCTAAGAAGAGTTGAGTGGGTGAACATAATAAAAGGGCAATCTGATTCTTAATCCTGAAAACACACATTAGTCTACATAACAAAGCAATAAAAACAAGGTGAGCAAATGAGCAGTACACTTTTTAATGCTTCTCTTTAGTATGAACACATCCATTTTTTTTTAACAAGGGAGAATGCAGCATCTTTAAAAAAATGATATAACCTTGGAATGACTACACAAAGCTGGGGAAGCAATTAGTTTCCTCATGAATAGTGATTGCATAGTACATCTACAGTGTTTATTTCAGGGCAGGTGATTGATTTGATGCTTCTGGGTTTTACCTTTCAAACAAACGAGCAATACAAGCATCTCTTGTTGGAAATGCAAAATCTCAGCCCACTCCACAGTGGAGGCAGACTGTACTATATCGAAATTATCAATGATTCCTGTGCATTTATCTGAGTTGGACAAATACCAAACACCAGTCCAGGAGATTCTTTATTTCTCCCTCAATTTGGGATGGAGGAGACTATAACCAGCTACTCCACATAAAGCGCTTTGTAGCACTATGAGATTTTTCCATTATTGAGAATGGATCTCGTTTCTTATTCTTCAAATGTTTCAAACATGGTTCTAAAAGCCTCAGGAATCCCAAGAAGTGCAGCTGGTTCACCTGTCAGGTGCTGTAGGTGGCCGCCTTGCCATCTTTCATTATGCTTTCTGTGGCTTCAAAGTAAGGGTGGTAGATTCAGACATTTCCTGTAGTTTAGTTACACACTGAGTATTTGGGTTTTGTAAGGAGGAAATATGATAACATATCTGAAAGCACTTAGCACATAGTAGATACTCAAGCAGATAAGTGTGTGATAATGGAAATATAATTACTAATATAAATTCTAAACTGTTGCCAAAAGCAGTATGTATTTAAACATGCAGTATTTCTATTTATATGTGGAGGATATGGACTTTGTAAGTCCAAGATGGATGACTTTTTTTTTTAATTTAATAAATCTTTATTGTTCAGATTATTACAAAGTTGCTCTTACACCCCCTCATAGCTCCCCTCCCCTGGTACCATCCCATCCTCTGCCCTTACCTCCCCCATACTGTCCACATCCATAGGTGTACACTTTTTGTCCAGTCTCTTCCCACACCCTCCATTCCCCTTTCCCCGTGAGAATTGTTAGTCCACTCCCTTTCTATGTCCCTGATTCTATTATATTCACCAGTTTATTCTGTTCATCAGATTTTTAATTCACTTGATTTTTACATTCACTTATTGATAGATGTGTATTTGTTGTTCATAATTTTTATCTTTACCTTTTCCTTCTTCTTCCTCTTCTTAAAGAATACCTTTCAGCATTTCATATAATACTGGTTTGGTGATGATGAACTCCTTTAAGTTCTTCTTACCTGTGATACTCTTTATCTAACCTTCAAGTATGAATGATAGCTTTGCCGGATAGAGTAATCTTGGTTGTAGGTTCTTGTTATTCATCAATTTGAAAATTTCTTGCCATTCCCATCTGGCCTGCATAGTTTCTGTTGAGAAATCAGCTGACAATCATATGGGTGCTCCCTGTAGGTAACTAACTGTTTTTCTCTTGCTGCTTTTAATATTTTCTTTTTATCTTTTGCTCTTGGAATTTTAATTATGATGTGACTTGGTGTGGTCCTCTTTGGATTCCTTTTGTTTGGGGTTTGGTGAGCATCCTGGACTTTTAAGTCAATTTCTTTCACCAGGTGGGGGAAGTTTTCGGTCACTATTTCTTTAAAAAGGTTTTCAGTATCTTGCTCTCTCTCTTTTTCTGGCACCCCATAATTCTAATATTGGTGCTTGAGGTTGTCCCAGAGGCTCTTTACACTATCTTCAATTTCTTTGGATTCTTTTTGCTTCTTGCTTTTCTGGCTGAGTGATTTTTGCTTCTTTGTATTTCAAAACTTTGACTTGGTTCTTGCGATCCTCTAGTCTGTTTTTAGGCCTCTGTATAATATTTTTTATTTCAGTCAGTGTATGCTTAATTTCTAGTTGGTCCTTTTTCATTTTTTAAATATATTTTATTGATTTACTACAGAGAGGAAGGGAGAGGGATAGAAAGTCAGAAACATCGATGAGAGAGAAACATCGATCAGATGCCTCTTGCACACCCCTTACTGGGGATGTGCCTGCAGCCAAGGTACATGCCTTGACCGGAATCGAACCCAGGACCCTTCAGTCTGCAGTCCGATGCTCTATCCACTGAACCAAACTGGTTTTGGCTCTAGTTGGTCCTTTTTTATATCTTCCAGACTCTTGCTCATATCCTCAAGTGTCCTATTGGCCTTTTCTGGGAGCCTCTTGAAAAACCTTATAACTGTGGTTTTGAACTCTATGTCCAGTCATTTTTTTCCCCTCCATTTCTTTCACATGTGATTTGTTACCTTGTCTTCACATTTTGGCTGCTTTCCTGAGTTGGTCGAGTAGGTTTATGTGGTAGGTGTCCTTTAGAGGACAGTGGCTCAGCCTCTCCAGTTACCTGAGGTGGATACTCTTGGTGCACCCCTTTATGGGCAGCAGTGTGTTGTTGTAGTTAAGCCTATATTGTTGTTAGTATCACTGGGAGGGGTTTACCTCTAGGCCAATATGCTGTGAGAGTCAGTTGTCTTTATGTTATGAGTGTCTCTATGCTCAGCTTGATGGGGCGGAGTCTCCTGGCTGAGCAGGCAACCTTGGTTTCTCGTCAGCACCACCCTAAATGGCTTCCCTGTCTCTGTGCCCTGCAGCAATGGCTGCAGGCACCCCTCAGAGAAAGCTGCCTGGAGCTCTGACCGCTGCTGGACAGTCTAGTTTCTCTCCAAATGAGTCTGGACACCCAAAGACTCACCTGGAATGGGAAAAGAAAGCAGTCCGGCAATTTGTTTGTTTTTTTCTCCTGAAAGATAGAGTCCTCTCTAATAGCTCACGCACCTCTGCAGCACCTGAGTTTTAGCATGCTTCCTCCTTACCATCCTTCACCCTGTATGAGTCTGGGTTTCCAGAGACTTACCCGGAACTGGGGCTTTGTTCAGCGGAATGCCTTTGTTTCCCTCTCAGTTGGAGGAAACTATCCAGGTTTGCAGCCACTGCCCTATCTGCACGCCTACACGGCTCCTCACCTCTGACTCCATGCGTATCTGCAACTCTGCCCTCCGCAGCTCCCCAAGTCTCAGTGTCCTTTTATCTTTCCTTTTATTTGTGGAATGTCCACTCAGCCAGCCTTCTGGTGCTTCTGAATGATGTCCGTTTTGTTTTTTAGTTGTAGTTTTGTAGTTTTGAAATTGTTGTATTGGGCAGCAGTATGGATGTTTACCTATGCCACCATCTTGGTTCCTCCTCCAGAGTCCAAGATGGATGACTTTCACACCATTTTTCATTTACAGTTAAAGGGTGCATGGAAGAAAGGCAATTTTATGGGCATGTGGCCTGTGCTTTAAAAAGCCTTACACTTGGTTTAAAGCTCAGCTATGAATGTTCTGAAATTTAAAAAAAAATTGTAAAAGAGGCCTTGCATTTTCATTTTGAAAATTATGTGCCCAGCTCTGGCCCATTTGGCTCAATGGATAGAGCATCAGCCTGCAGACTGAATGGTCCCAGGTTCTATTCCGAACAAGGGCATGTACCTTGGTTGTGGGCACACCTCCGGGGTGGGGTGTGTGTAAGAGGCAGCTGATCGATGTTTCTTTCTCATCGATGTTTCTAACTCTCTATCCCTCTCCCTTCCTCTTTGTAAAGAATCAATAAAATGTATTTAGAAGAAAATTATGTGCCCAGACCTGTGTGGAAGAGATTTAATCGTGAACAGAGCCAGCCTCTTAAACTCCACCTGGACATTGTATCCTCAAGTTCCCTTTACTGCAAACATTGTAGATGAGAGGATTTTTGAGAAGTGGTTTTGTACTGCAAAATCAGCAGTGTCTCCAAGTGTTTCCAAAGCTTCAAAACTCAAACAGGAAAGTGCTTCTGCACAGCCATTGTAGAAAAGAATAGATAATGCCAAGATACATGTGCTGTCTGCATTAGCTTTCCCTAAAGTTGTTTGACCACATCAGTAGACCCATTTCTGGCAAAGTCACAGGTTACTCTGATTGCCAAGAAATAGGTAGTAAGTTCCCAAGGTTGTTCCAAAATAGTGTGAACAGTTATGTAAGGGTTGACAGAGTGCTGTGTAACCCTCTACCTGTCTTCAATGTAGTGAAAAATGTGCGCTAACCATTTTAGTCAATCTTTGCTCTAAGATATCACAGGCAAATGGAAGCTTTTTTATTATACAGTCTCAGTCTCCCTCAACTTAATAAGCTATGAGCATTATTAAAGTCCTCAAGATAGTGATTCAGTAACTGTTATAAGATTTCAGCCTTAACTGTGCAAGAAAAATAGCCAGAATACTATGGACTGCTTTGCACTCCCAGCATGGTATTGAAAAACTAATAATTAACCAGCTGAAAACCATGGTCATATCCCACCCTAAGAAAGAAAAAAACCCACAAAGAGCCAGATTTTCTTTGTGTGACAGATATGCCCGCAGTAAAAATCCATTTCCTTCTAGGGCACACTAGCTATCTGATTAGTTACTTGCTTTTTTGTTTGTTTTTAAATAAAAGTTACTTAGTTGTGAGAGCCAATATTTGAGAAATCTAACTGAACTATACACTGGCCTTTGGAAGTGTGGCAGATTGCCTGTGCTACATCAGCCACTAGTCCAAACTGTGAAGGAATTTTTCAACTTTAGGAGTTTTGCAGAGTTGGTAGCCATATATGACCGTTACCATGAAAGATTACTGGTATTCCTGATGCTGTGGTTGAGCGAATAAATAGAATCAAACCTCGGTTATTGAATGTCTCCCATCTCGAATGACGTGGTTCTTAATTAAGTTGTTCATTGAAAAAGTGTCCAGGTTGTCCCACAAAACTCTGGCTCTCAGCCTAACAAACCTTTTAGGCAGAGTCATCAGCATAACAAAAAGTGTCTCTCAGGCCACCAAGATAGAAGAGACTGTGCCAGTGTGCGTCAGTTTAGAGCTAAACCTTGTCTTATTAATAATATCTTAGGGAAGTGGACTGGGAATATTTGTGTCTGCATGTGTGTGCATTTTGTTTTTCTTTTTCTGATTTTGCTGGCAAAATGGACAATTGGCACAATTTAAAAACATAAATAGGTCATCAAGAGTGCTGATGTTGCTAAGGGTGTGATCACAGGCCATGGAAGAGGTGGAAGAGCTGTTGTGGAAGTCAAGCAAAGAAAAGCAGCGAGCCGGGGACAGCATTTTGGAGTCCATGGCACGTGAAAAAGCCCAGACACTGCGTGTGGAGCGCCTCCAGACACCCCTGGAATGAGGGCTGAAACCGGTTCATTTAAGGCCATGGCTAGGAGAGGTGGTTCAATAAATGTAAGAAAAGAAGTGTTTGTTTATAAATTAAATGGTACATGAGACATGTACTACAGATAAGAAAGGTTAAAACAGGAAATCATGTGGGGGTCTGGAAATTAATTATATTTACAATATATCTGATGGGAAAAAATGAATTGGTCTTTGAAAAAAATCACTTCTTGAACAGCCTTCCAGAACAAATTAAGTTTCAGAACTGAGGTTCCACTGTTCTGAAAATCATGTAACTATGTAAGGTTGGGAAAAACAATAGAAGTGAGCTGACGGAGGGAAACAAACAATAACTGTGACAATTATACTGAAGTTCAACATTTAGCTTCTGGAAACAAAAGATGAGAGACATGTTAACCCACCCTGCTGGAGTCACAGGCACTACAGATTAGACTAGAAAAATCAGAGGGAAGTGCCATAACCAAGGCCCTTGTGAATAGAAAATGTGTCAACACCATTAAAACCCCTTTCTATGTGTTTACAAATGGAAGAAATCTCTGGATAATTTATTTCCACTCAGTTTCCTGTTGCTGGCGACTTTCAGTTTTGCTAATACATGTAATATAAGATGATTGGCTATAAGAATAATATACTTTGAAAAGCAAGTATATCTACAATAAGTTGTAAGATAATCAGGAAGCTGGTGCCTCTATCCCTTTTTTATCCTACATTCTAGTTGCTAATCCAATTTATAATTTCCAACCTTTTTGTGAGAAATGTTCACCTGTCCAAATCAAATAATAGACTCAGAGAGAGAATTATGGCAAAAACAAGACATTTAATGTGTTCTTACAAAAGCTGCTGTCTGTCCAGTTGTACAGCCACAGATACACATGGAGTAGTGACCATGCTGAGGCTGGATCACAAGGGCCCACTCCCTACATTTTTACACTGCTGTCTTTTAGCCTGATGCTAGATTACATTTGATCATGGTATATCCATCAACCATATTTCTCAAATATTTATTGACATATGAAGATCAATTTTTCTTGAGTCTAGGTCTAGTCATGTAATCTTCAACAACCCTTGCTTCTGAAAGGAACAATCACCACATTCTTTACACTGGCATTAAATGCACTCCTTGGTCTGGGCTTCATTTTATCTTATCACTACTCTGTTTCAGATATGCTAAGGGCTATAGTCAAATAGAGCTATTTCCCTTTTCCTGATTAGGACTAGTGTTTTCTTAATATCAATGCCACTGTTCCTACTGTTTCGTTTGTCTGAAATGCTCTTCCTCCATTGTGCATACTGCAATCCTGCTCATGCCATGGTCAAAACAACCTTCACAGCTTCTGTGTAACCTTTTTCTACTTGTTCTCCAAAGAGAGAGCAATATCCCCTCACCTTTTTCTTTGAAATCACATTATCTGTATCTCATTTTTTGGGGATTTATCATGTTTGACTTATATTTTAGTTACATGCATGTTTTATTTACCACATTGGGAATAATCTCTATTTATTAAATCTATCACATTGCTTTGAGAATAGAAATCACAGAATAAACATTTGATGTAATAAATAATGAATAAATATTTACCTGGGAAAAAGGGATAAAAGAGATAAATAATAATATGGTTTATTAAGAGTGGATAGAACCAGAAAATAAAATCTAGACTCTGTAGTTTCCTTACCCTACCAATGGTTTGAATTGAATATTCAATACCATCATTGTTAAGATTCCACCAGTGGAGTGATGTCAGTGGGAATGGCAAAGTAGGACCTCTGAAAACCTTACCTCCATAAAAGCACTGACAATTCTGATGAACTTGTAAAAATACACATTTTCAGAAGTCTGGAAATTGACCTAAGGTTTGTAACAACCTGGGGACCCTTTATTAAGATGAAAACTTGAATATTCATGAATAAAGTGAGCTTTGTCATGTTTTAACTCCCCCTACCCACATTCTGTTCTTCCCAGCACCATTAGACTAATTAAAGCCAACAGCCCTGTAACCACAGTGAAAACTAGCTGCCTGACAAAAATGCAGGGCTAGTTTAATAAATAAAAATCAAACACTGTAATATACAATATCAATAAATAAAAGAGAAAAGCACATTATCATCTCAGATACAAAAAGAACTTGACAAAACCCACCATTCTTCCATGATAAAAATACCTGTAAAACTAGGAACAGCAGGGAACTTGCTCAACCTAGTCAAGGAAATTTATGAAAAACATTGTCCTTCAGGGTAAAATACTAAAAGTTTTCCCCTGAGATCAGAAAAAAGACAAGTTAGTAAAGTTTTTCACCAGGGCAATTAGGCAAAAGAAAGCAACACAAGGTATTCAGATTGGAAAGGGGGAAGTAGATCTCTGTCTAACTACAGGTGACATGATCCTGTATGCAGAAGACCTCAAAGAATACACACACACACACACACACACACACACACACACTATCAGAATCAATAAACACATTCTGTATCATTGCAAGAAATAATATTAATATGCAAAATCAATTGTGTTTATATACACCAGCAACAAGCAATCTGAAAAGAAAATTAGAAAAACAATTCCAAAATATATCCAGAGACATAGAAATATGGAACACATTGATGAATCTCAGAGGGAAGGTGGGTGAGAAGAGATTAACCAAAGAATTTATATGCATGTATGCATAACCTATGGACACAGACAATAGTGTGGTGAAAGCCTGAAGTGGAGGGAGAGGGGTGAGCTAGAAGAGAGTCAAAGGGGGAAAAAGGGTACATCTGTGTAATTTTCAACAATAAAGATAAATTTTAAAGAGTAAAGAAAAACTTCCATTTACCATATTTTCAAAAAGAATTGAACACTTATGAATAAATTTAACAAAAGAAGCACAAGGTGCAAGGTTTATACACTGAAAATTGCAAAGCGTCATAGAAATTAAGCACCTAAGTGAATGGAAACACATCTGGGGTTGGATTGTTAAAATGGCAATATTCCCCAAATTAACCTACAGATTCAGCACAATCACTATAAAAATCACAGCTGGCTACATTGCAGAAATTGCCAAGCTGTTCTAAAATTCATATGGAAATTCAAGGAACCTAGGATAGTCAAAACAATCTTGAAAATTAAGAACAAAGATGTAGGACTCACCCTTTCTGATTTCAAAGCTTACAATAATCAAGACAGTGTGTTACTGGCATACAAATAGACATCTGTAGAACAATTAAATAGAATCGACTTCAGAAATAAACTCTAATATTTATAGTCAATTGATTTCCACATGAAATTCTACAGGGCTAGAATAGTCTTCTCATTGAGTATTGGGAAAGCTAGATATCAATACGCAGAAGAACAAAGTTGGACCCCTCTGCATTCTCTATATAAAAATTAACTTAATGCAGATCAAAATTTAAAGATGAGAGTCAAAATTATTAAATTAACAGAAAAAATCTTCATGATCTCAGATTAAGCAATGATTTCTTAGATGCAACACCAGAAGCATAGGCAACAAAAAATAAATAAATTAGATTTCAACAAAATTATTATTATTTGCTTCAAATAACAATCAAGAAAGAAAAAAAATAATTTATGGAGTGGGAAAATATATTTGTAAATCATTTATTGGTTTAGGAACTTGTATCTAGAATATGTAAAGAACTCTTACAATGTAACAATAAAAACACAAATAACTAAAAAATGGGCAAATGATTTAAATAGACATTTCTCAAAGAAAGATGTACAAATGGCTAATAAGTATGTAAAATATTTTCAACATCATTAATCAAAGAAAAATGAAAACCAATGCCTCTTCACACCTCCTAGGATGGCTATAATAAAAAAGATAAATAGCAAGCATTGGCGTGTTTTGTAGAACTAAAACCCTTACACATTACTATAAGAAATGTAAAATGTAGCCAGTTAAGAAAAACATGTTGGCAGTCCCTCAAAGAGTTTAATATTGAGTTCCCATATGATATGCCAATTCCACTCCTAATTATCTATTCAAGAGAATGGAAAATATAGGTTCATGCAAAACCTTTTATATGAGTGTTAATAGCAGAATTAATAAGAAAGGCTACAAAGAAGAAACAAGCCAAATGATTGTCAATTGATGAATAGATAAACAAAGTGTTATCAATAGTAATAAAAGTATAATATGCTAATTAGACTGGATGTCCTTCCTTCCAAACAAAGCTTCAGTGGGTAGGGGTTGAGGCAGAGGCGACAGAAGCGCCTGGCCAGTGGGCTGGGGCTGGAGCCAAGGCCCTTGTACAAATACACACACACACAGGCACTCACACACACACAAACACACACACACACACACACACACACACACTCTAGAGGCCCGAAATTCATATATATGTGAATATCTTTTTATATATGATGAAATATTATCAGGTCTAACATTGAAGGATGTACTAATTAATCAATGCTGTAACATGGATGAAGCTTGAAAAGATGATGGCGGGTGAAAGATACAGAACATCACATATAGTATGACTCCACTTACATGCAACGTGCAGCACAGGCAAAGCCATACAGACAGAAAGTAGATTAGTGGTTGCCAGGGGCTTGCAGCAGGGGACAGTGGAAAATTAGTATTAATAGGGTTTCTTTTTGGGTGACTAAAATATTCTGGAATTAGATAGTGGTCATGGTTGTGTGACCGTTCCAGACATTTCCAAATGTCACAAGGAGGTCAAAACTTCCCTGATGAGAACCACTGATGTAAGTCTACATGTGCTAATGTGGAAAGATTTTAAAAAGGTATTTTAAAATAATTTTAATAATAAAAATGCAGAACAATAAAATTACATCAATGTAATATCAAAGATTACTTGCAGTTCAGGAGAGAAGTAAATTTCAAATGCATAGGGTAGGAATAATCTGCAAAATGATGTTCTTAGGTCAATAATGGATACTAATATTCTACCCACATCAAAATATGTTAGAATGTTAAGAGGTTATCTTTATGAATGTTTTGTTTTTTATAATTCTTAAATGAAAGATAATCCACCATAAGAAAATATATTTTTCCTGCTACATTATGTGTTTAACACAGTACTGAAAACTATTTAATTTGCTTTCCACAATGATTAAAGCACAATTATATAAATAAAAGTAAATCAAACTTTTGCATATTCATGTCACAAGAATGCAAGAAGCACCTGTTTCCACTTTAATTGCCAGAGATAACATTGAATGTAAATTGGATTCTCTACTAAGAAACTCCACCTTAGTTTAGAAATACTAAGGTAAAAGGCTCACTTAAGAATAATAGTAGAGAATAAGAGTAACCACTCAGAGTTTAGTAGTACTTATAGGACACCCAAAGAATAATAGCAATCATTTACATTTTAGAATACATTAAATATCAAGCTTTCACTTCCTCTTTTAAATTACTATATTCAATTACATGATCCTGTTATGTATGGTTTAAAGAATCACTCTAATTTTATATCTAAAAAAATTGAGATTTAATAAGATTCAGGGCATACGGGCAACAAATGGTGAGCCTGGGACCTAAATTCAGGCTTATTGAATTATTAAGCCCATATATTATATGAATCTCTCACTCATTGTTTTTAAAATAGTCTTAAATATTAAGGTTTCATATAGGGTAAAGGGTATGACTTATATTGTATTTCTTACTATATAGATTAGAATTTTAATACTACCTTTGCTGGTAGAGATATAAGTTATTATGGTGGCCATCTAGCAAATACTTTTTTTATGTGACAGGAATACTATCAATGTGGGTATATGTGGTAGATCTGGAGAAGGCCAACATATATTGCTGACTCTACCCAACAAGTCAGAGCAGGAGGTCAAGGTTTGGGGTCAAGACTTGAACCAATCTCATTGATGACATCTTGCTCTTTTTACAGCACCATGCTGTTTCTCACAAACTTGCAAAGATGATACGTATCAAACACAGAGCTTGGGGTCAACTGTAAATGCCATCTGTGTACACAGGATGGGACTAGAACTCAGAACCACATTTACCTACTGCTCAGAGAGCTGAAAAGCCTGACTACCGGTCATGATGTGCTCAGGGTCTCTGACTCACCCACAATCCACTTGGGATATTGGAGAAGTTGTTTCTTAGAAGGAGCACATACCTGAGATTCCATCTAAGTGGAAAAGCTGTAAAAGGTGCTTCCACATTTATTACTGTACTTGAACTTCATAGAAACCCATTAAATAGTAATAGAGATTCTGTTATGTTTTAATTTTATAAATGAAGAGATGGAGAGTCAGAGAATTTAAATAACTTCTAGTAGGTCACATGTCAATGACTGAAAAAACTCAAGCAAGTCTTTTAATTCTGTAAGTGGTGCTCTTTCTGTTACACCAATCTCCATATTCTGACTATGTAATTTTTTCAAGGAATTTTTTCCTCTATAAAAATATTTCTATGCACGTTAATAATAATTGAATCTCTCTACAATTTATATGGAGTTCCTACTTATCTTTCTCTCAGGAGTAGAAAGGAACATTTCAATAGATTTCTAAGGACAATATTTGCTCTTACAAACTGCCTCTGAATCCAGAGTCTTTATTTTTATCTGCTACAATTTATTTCAAGAAGAACTTTAAAACGCTTCCATAGAAACAACTGGATAAGAAAACGAGGTATGTAACATTTGCAGTGGATGTCTTTCTGAATTTTGAACATTCACTTCTAAAGACATTAGTGATGGTTGTTTTTGAGGCCGAATCCATTCCTAAGGGAGACTCTCTTCATATGTCTTCTTTATGTTTTAGGTTATAAACTCAGATGCTGTAAAATTTTAATGAAATATTCCTAATGTTGTGAAATACCCAAGTTTCATTATTGTAGCTTAAGGGGAAGGGGTGCCCTCATTTTCATTACCTGCATTAACTTCTCTCTGTTCAGCATCTCCAAAACTTCCTAATGTTGAGTTGGGGTCATGGATATTGGAAACCATGCAGCTCTATCCAGGCCTAGTGGATAGATGACTGCAGAAAGTCCATGCAGCTGGGGGGAGGTGACAAAGAATAAAAGAAACAAGGAAAAATGTACACTAAAGCTCAGTGTTGCACTGACAGGAAAAAAAAAGGTGATAGATTAATCCCAACACCTGAAATTTTGCCACATTTAGATGATCATTAAGGTCCAACATTTTTCCATAACAATATATTTAGCACCCACGAATTCTCTAGAATGAAGAAATCTGATAACTGTAGAGGATGTTGACATTTTCCTTTATTGCTATTTACATGATTTTATTATTTATATCAGGACCACAAAGGGCTAAAAGTGGAGGCCATAATTCTGTCAGCAGGCAAGGAGCTCTGCAGCTTGTGTTCCGTGCACAGGGAAGACCAATAACGAATGCCGGCTGTGGCAGCCTGTCCTAAATTATATGCTCTTATCTTCACCGGACAGTTTTATATTTGAAGGTTTCTCTACCCACCTCTTCAGGCTAATCAAATTGCAAAAAGTCACCGAATGGAATTCTGTGTTGGCCTCACATGTGAGCAGGTGGACCCATAACTTAGCTAAGTGAGGAGAGCTGATGTATGCTAAGGGTTACTGTAGTTCTTTGGTGGTGAGAAGTTGTACTGCTTTTGGTAATGGACTATTACAGGGACTTTTTTGTGTGTGTGTGAGGAAAGGCAGAAAAGGCTGTTTTACAATACTAAAGGATTGTGAAATGTACAACTCTTGAATTTTATGTTACCAGTATAATATAGGGTTAGATTTCTTTGGCTGTCAGCTGCATTTTAAAATTATTTTTTATTTTTTTATTTTTGGTGGAGAATTGGATGCTAAACAGGAAGGCTAGGTCTTTATTTTTGATCCACAGATTAGCTCTTATTAACAATAGCCAGCTTCTACAATCACTGTCCTACATGGTAGAGTCAGCTGTGTTTTGGAAACACTAAAACATCTTTGTTTACTAGTATGTCATTCTACAAATGCCCTTCTTCCTTTCCTTCCTTCCTCCCTCCCTCTTTTCTTTCCTTCCTTCCCTCCCTCCTCTCTTCCTCCCTTCTTTCTCTCTTTTCCTTTATCTCTCTCTCTTCCTTCCTTCCTTCCTTCCTTCCTTCCTTCCTTCCTTCCTTCCTCCCTCCCTCCCTCCCTCCCGCCCCCCCTCCCTCTTTCTTCCTTTCTTTCTTTCTTTCTTCTTTCTTCCTTTCTTCTTCTTTCTTTCTTTCTTTCTTTCTTTCTTTCTTTCTTTCTTCTTCTTCTTTCTTTCTTTCTTTCTTTCTTTCTTTCTTTCTTTCTTTCTTTCTTTCTTTCTTTCTTTCTTTCTTTCTTTCTTTCTTTCTTCTCATCTATGGGACTCCATTCAAATGTCATCTCCTCTAAACAGACTTCCCTAAAAAGAGTTGGTCATTAGATCCTCTATGTCTCCTCCACATTTTTAGAGTTCTGTCTCTGCAGTATCAGGTATTCACTCAATAGAAAAGCACATAAAATCTAAGAAGGAAGACATTGTGGTTCATTTATCTTTGCATTCTCAGCACCTAAGACAAGAAAAAAACAAACTGCTTCATGTGCTCATTGAATATATAGTACTAAAAAAATATATATGTGGTTTATCAGATCAAAGGTGAATCTCAATAAAAATGTACAAATACAAAAGCTTAAATAATACAGGCCCCAAATCAGAGAATCCTATATAATAAAAGCCTAATATGCAAATAGACCAAAGAGCAGAATAACTGCTGAAATGACTGGTTACTATGATTCACACTGATCACCAAGGGGCAGATGCTCAATGCAGGAGCTTCCCCGAGCCTGTAGGCCCCAGGCCAGCCAAGTCGGGTGCCAGCAGGGACCCCCTGATTGCCCCACCAGGAGGGCATGGCTGGACAGCAAGTGAGCAGCACTGCCCCCAGATTGCCCTATCAATTGCCTCCAATGTGCCAGCAGAGGGAGGTGATCTGCAGCAGCGGGGGGGGGGGGGGGCAGGGCTGGTGAGAGGGCAGTGCCAGGCCAGCCAAGGCAGGTGCCACCGGGGCCCCTCGATCGCCCTGCCAGTCACCCCACAGATTGGCCTGGATCACTGGCCAGGCCTAGGGATCCTACTCGTGCATGAATTTCATGCACTGGGCCTTTAGTTATATATAATAAAATATTTACTTATTTTATTAAAAATAATAAATGGCATTTATGCATCCCATTGTTTAATTAACAAATATACATTGACATAACACATAAATCACATTAAGATATTTTCCTACTTCTGTATATTGTAATTTCAAAAGTCACATGAAATTATTTAGAATTAGGAAGAAAGAAAATTTATAATCAATTTTTCCAAATTCCTAATAAGTGATGGCAAATAACGCCTAAATAGAAACAATGATAATCATCTAGTAATTAGACACATCATTGTCTCCTGTATTTTGAAAAAAATTAATTTACAATTTACTTTCACAGTCTACTTGTTTTCTATTGAATGAACACTTTTTAGATTATCTAAAATTAAAGGCTGGTAAAGTTTGAGATCCATTTGGAAATGCTGTTATTGTTAAACATCTAATATTATGTCTACAGAAGTTGGATTTCAGTAGAATTCATTCCAATGAGCTATATTTAAATATTTTAAACACCCAATAAAACTTTAAGAGTTAATGGGACTATATTTAAATTTAGTATAAATTTTGAGCTTGAAAGAATAGAACTAAATCATTGAAAATAATATTTAAATGATCTTTTTTTGATTTACTAAGACTAAGAAGGCTTTTAGGTATCTGAAGTGAGATTCCATCCCATAACTATTCACTGTGCAAACTTCTGGAAAGAAAGCCCAACCTCTTACATGAAGCTTAGACCGTGTGTTTATCCAATATGAACTCTTACAAAGTTCTTCAAGTGAAAAAAATAGTTTCAATAGACAAAAGACGAAGACCATATGATGATCTCAATATATGTAGGGGAGAAACTTGACAAAATTCACATCCAGTCATAACAACAACTCTCAGAATGTAGAAGTAGAAGCTACTTTCCTTAGCATAGGAAAGAGCATTTACTGAAAACTTAGACATAACATCATACTTAACTGTAAAAGATTAAGTGCTTTCCTTCTAGAATCATAATCACAAGTATGTATGCTCCTGCTATTTCTACTCATTCTTTTATAGGCCAATGCAATGAGGGGAAAAAAAGCAATGTAGATCAGAAACAAAGAAATAAAATTTTCTCTATTCTCACAATATAATTGTCCACATAGATAATGTTAGTGAATATACATAAATGTTCTGAAAACTAACACATGAGATTAGCACTATGACAAGATGCAAAGTTAATATACAAAATAAAATTTACTTCTATGGATTAGTAATTGGAAATTTAAAAAGTGTTACTTAAAATAGCAATGAAAACATGAAATATATAAGTATAATTCTAGCAAAATATACAAGATTTGTATGCTAATTACCATAACACACTAACAAAAGAAATCAAAGAAGGCCTAAATAAATGGAGAAATATAAGTTTTGTGAAAATGTCAATTCTCTCCAATACTTGTCTAAAGTATTTTAGTGTAATCTCAGTAAAAATGTCAAAAAGATTGTTTCTATAGAAATTAATAAGTTAATTTCAAAATTTATTTGGGTATGCCAGAGATTCCAGCATAGCCAAAAATAATTTTGAAGAAGCAGAGCAAAGATAGAAGACTTATTGATTTTAAGACCTAGTATGAGGCAATTTTATGGAAAATAGGAATCTTTTCTAGAATAACTCTGGACATATACATTCCAAAAAAATGATCATTTACTCATACCTAACATCATACGCAACAATGAATTAAGTCAAATTAATCAGAGGCCTAAAAATAAAGTGTAAAAAAATAACACTTGTTAAAAAATTTAGAAAACATCTTCATAATTCTGAATAGGAAAATATTTTATAAGCATAACACCAAAAGCATGACTATTAATGGAATGAAAACTTACTTAAACTGGTGTTCATAAAAACTTAAAACCTTGGCTGTTTAAAAGACACTGTTAAGAAAGTGAAAAGTATAGCCTAGGATAAAATATTTTCAGGAAAATATACTATAAAAGAATATATACAAAGAGCTCTCAATTCTCAATAAGAAAACACATAACTTAATTTTTAAAAAGTGAGCAAAGAAATCTGAACAATTATTTGACTAAAGTGGAAAAAAAACACACATTAAAATGAAAGCACTTCCCCTGATTCTGCCCAATAAAACCTGACAATAACAAATACTGATAGAACACTGAAACATCTGAATAAGGTGGCTTGTGAACATGTAACATACAGAAGGCCTTTGAAAACAGTGTGTAAGTTTCTAATCCTAAACATTCCATTGTCAAATGCCTCAGCAACCCCACGGAAAAATCTGCTTAAATATGATTCTCCCCTGTATGGAATGATCACTCAACACTAAGAATATATAGAGCTGCCACACCAGTGAATTGAACTTATGAATATTTATATTATTCAAGAATAAAAGTAACTACCTTTTAGGACTGAAGCTATTATTTCCACTAATGTTACTAATTTTTACATAAAAATCAACAAATAGTAGTAAACTTGAAGTCATAAGGGACAGATCAAAGTACCTCAGTAAAATAATTTAGCTACTGACTGGGAAAAATGTAAATAAATAATGCATTTATTGCAGAACTAAAGCGCCAACATTTGGAGTTGGTGCATTCTGTGTGGAGGAAAATTCGTTTTCTAGGGGAAGCTAAATACCTCTGTGGAGGCAAACAATCTCCCACACCAAGCTCAGACTGTCCTCAGAGCAGATATTCGAGGGACAGCGGCTGATGCTTCCTCACCGAAATCATAGCTTCTGGCAACTTGGCACAGCCTGTCTTCTAAGAAAATGAGGCAACACGTGGAAAAAACAAGACTGACCAGGCCCTGACTCTCTGAAAATTTAAAACAGAAGGAAATACTCTCGCAATATTCCTAGGAGGGAAAGTATTTGGGTTGTGTCACTCTCCTAAAGATGGTTTCCGGTCTTTGTCCATCATTGTGTAACGATAATTGCAGAGGCGGGAAGGCAATCTAAGTGGTGACAGGAAGTTTCATGAAGGGAAACTTAACAACCTATAGGTGTCCTTCTGTACTCGATAGAGAGCATTTTCATCAGCTGACTTTCCTCCCAAATTTTCATTGCTGAGTATTAACTGCTTAGAAATCTTATTGTATCCATGCAATCTTTTATTGACACTAAACATGAAAGTATTTCTTCTCTGCACACATCTCTCTTGATTCTATAGTTTTATTTTTGTTGAGGATATACCATTCTTCTCCTATTTCGGCCAGAGTCCGTGATCTTTGACTCCTTCCTGTCTCATCAATACCCCTTCCTTACCTCCTCCACATCTAATCAGGGATAATGTGCTCTCATTTTTCTCCCTCAAGAATCCCTTTAAGTCCTTTCCAATTCCTCTGCTGCCATTCCAGTTCAGGTCCTTTTCATCTTTCCTGTGATATTTCAGTAACCTAAATTATCTCTCATATTCCTCCACTTCCTCACCTGGGAAGAAACAGAATAGTCATTAAGTGTAAGAGTGCCAGAAATTGACTGAGTGAGTTGGAACTTCAGTTTTCATTACCTAGTATCTTCAAGTCTCCATTTTCTGTCAAGTTGACAGAATCCTTGGTAGAGTGCCTGGCAAGTAAAATTCTGGACACATGTTTAATATGACTATATAACCACAGGAACATTGCTTGATCCTTCCAGATAGGACATAGAGTTCTTTAGAATATACATTGAATCCTGATGTATATTTTAAAAAATCCTCATCTGTAGATATGTTTTTACTAGAAGCCATATGCATGAAATTTGTGCAAGAGTAGGCCTTCCTTCCCCCAGCTGCTGGCACTGGTGTCCCTCTGGCACCTGGGACCTGGGCTTCCCTTGCAGCTCTGGCTTTGTCCGGAAGATCATTCAGTCTAATTAGCATGTTAAGCTTTTATTATTATAGATTAGTTTTAGGGAGAGAGGAAGGGAAAGAGAGTGAGAGTGAGAGAGAGCAAGAGAGAGAGAGAAAGAGAAAAAGAGAATGTGAGAGAGAAACACCCATTGGTTGCCTCCTGTACATTCCCTGACCTGGGATCACACCTGACCGGGAAATGAACCCACAACCTTTTGATGTATGGTGAAAATCTCCAACCAACTGAGCCACCTGGCCAGGATGATCCTACTGGATTTTTATTATGGAGCAACTGAAGAGAAACTAAGACATAGAAAAAGTAGCAGGCAAATAAAAAATTTATTAATAAATCATTCATTCTCTCATTCACTCGGAGAGAATCCTCTGTCTCTCAGTCCTCTACCTCCTGCCTTCTTGCCTCCCTTCATTCCTTTCTTCCTTTTGGATCATGATATTTGAGTGCCTTTTACATGCTGGTTGCTTTAACTTTTGAGGAACTCATAGTGTAATTTTAAGCAGAAACTCACTTGATCATTTTAAAGTTCAGTTATTTTTACACTCAGCCTTCTGAAAATAATGGGATAAAAATATCATTGAGGTCATTTTTGACCTAACTATCTCTAAGGTCCAATGAATTCTTTGAGATATTGTCAATGACACAATAATTTCTTTAAGAGGGATTTTTTTAAGTACTGATCTCCATTATGCATTTTAGTGGGGACTGAGGTGGGACTGCTATGCTTGGGATGCAGGAGACTTAAGCAACACCTTCCCTAGAGCTACACTGTGCACTCTGACATGCCACACTCCAGCCTGTCGAATGTTTAAGGATTTCTTTAACTGTCTCTGGATTTGGGGACAATAAAGACAGTGTTCAACCACATGAAAAGGGCTGCAGTGTAAACTGAGTTTTCCAAATGCCAAACTGTGCACTGGGGTTGTACTATCTGCTTAAGAATGAATTCAGCAACTATTTTTGTGACTTTACTATATGCTTTTCTTTTGGAGAACTTTTTCAAAATATAAATTTCCTGAGATCTACTAGCAGAGTTTCATATTATGTTGGTTGGTCCTGAGATTACACAATTTTTTTGTAAAAGGGTTTACCAGATGACTCAGATGTTCATAGGGGTTCCCTGGGAAAATGCACTTCTTTAATAGAGTTGTAAAAACTATGCCCTTTGAATTCTCTGGTTATGAGAAGTTCCTCATGAATCACAGGTAAGAGTGCCAAGGCTGGCCATTTGGTAGACGCTGGTACCTGTGTGTGCAGACATCCAGAGGCAGCAGTGAATAGTAGTCAACAGAGCATTTGAGTAGAGGAACTGCACTGCTCTTGTATGTGAGAAAATGTTCCCCCCTGCTTCCACGGAGAACAGATCGAGAGGCAAAACTACAGGCCAAAGGCTTAATTAATTCCCCTCTAATAAAGTGAGCAAGGGATCAGAAAGCCAACATTTGTTTTCTGTGGGGTCACATTTATACTTTGGGTGTGAGTCATGGTCTGGTTAGCCCTTTTGCTTATCTAATCCCAAGATAGGATTCAATAAATCTGTTGCTATAGAACATCTATATAATAAAAGCCTAAGTGATCATTATGGCAGAACAACCAGAATGACCTGCCACTATGATACATACTGACCACCAGGGGACAGATGCTCAATGCAGGAGCTGCCCCCTGATAGTCAGTGTGCTCCCATGGGGTAATGCCACTCAGGCAGAAGCTGGGCTCTTGGCTGGTAAGCACAACAGTAGTGGCAGGAGCCTCTCCCACCTCTGTGATAGCACTAAGGAGCAGTGAAACAAGCAATAAGGAGCAGCAAGCAGGTGGGCGGTAAGGAGCAAAAGGTCCTGGGCTGCCAGAGGGATGTCTGATTGCCACTTTAGGGATCCCGGACTGTGAGAGGGTGCAGGCTGGGCTTAGGCCGGGCTGAGGGAACCCCTCTAGTGCATGAATTTCGTGCACCGGGCATCTAGTCATTAATGAAGCCTGTGGTATGAAGATCTCTTGCTGCCAAAACTGTTTGGGTAAATTTTTCTTGCCTGGATATTGACAAGGATATTTGTGGCCAGGAAGTGGCCTTCCTATCCGAAGTACCTGGCCTGGTTTTAATAACAGTGGAAAGTGACAAGGACTTTATATTTGAAAGGATTCTGTGACATTCTCTTCTAATATATAAAAAGACAATACCTGTAGACCGCATCTGGTAGAGAAATTTACTTAGCTCCTTAATCGTGCATTTCAAAGTTAATTCTGCTTGAGGAATCAATCAGGAGGTTTTTCTACCCCAAATTAAGTATTCTTAAGGAACAACGAAGAGCTAAATTAGTCTGTGATTGGATCTGCTGTCACATACTGCTTTTTATTTGGATTCCAGTGCCAGCTCTAGGAAGGAATATTTGATAGGTAAGGAGCTTTTCTTTCATTTTATCTTGGTGCTTAGCCAAACTAAACAAAGTTTTCACAGGATCTTTGTGAAACAACTTTATATTTGTTCTTATGTAGTCAAACTGTTTTTGCTGGTGTTTAAGATGGCTATTTTTCATGAACACATTAGTGAAAACTGTTTGCTTGTTATATTTGATATTTCTCAGTGTGTCGACAATAGATAACTCCCTACTCTCCCAGGAAATATGAGTATCAAGAGTGTTCATCAGAATCATGTTGTAACCCCACTAGACATTTCCTTCTCTTTTTGAAGTTCATAAATATCTCCATAGAATAGATTGATAAGAAATGAATACTAGTGAAATGCTAGCACTTCACTAACAGCATCTAATAACTTGCATGCTAATTTTCTCCAAATCAAATGAACTTATTTTTATTAGACATAGACACATTAATAATGTTCTAGCCTTTCAATCTGTAGAATTCTCTCCAACTACATTAAATGCATTGCAGAGATTTTGAACAAAGGCTGTGGAATGCATCCTGAAGCCAGATGTTACCAACATATCTTTTGGATTTTACATAAAAAAACTCTGTCTACTTTTTGTAAAATTGTATATGTAATTAAAACTACAATAAAACATTCCACTCCATTTGCTCCTTCATGTAGGAAGAGGATGTCCTGAATACCACGTTTTCTCAGAGTTGTCCACATGCAGTTGGAGTGTGTGTGTTTGGTGTCTGAACACAGTTATCAGCACAAGATGCTAGCGGAGGCCTCTTCAATGTTTTTTCAATGCACCCTCTGCCTTAAACTAAAATTGGATGACTAGGATACTTTGAACAGCAATTTTTAAATTAAATCTTTTTTTCATTAAACTTTAATCAGTGCTTTGAATCTCATTAATGATTGTTTATAAAAATCTTGGCAGCCACCCATTGCTATTATACAAAATCATTTACACTTAGTGTATATATTTTAGTTTAATAAGAGGGTTTCATTTTGTAATGCCTATTAACTTTCAGGACAAAGCAAAAAAATTACGTGTTAATTACAAATGCTAAAATTTATTAAACTTCACACACAGTGGCAAGTACTGAATAGAGGGTTTTACTGGATTTATCTTATTTGTTCCTCTCCACAACCTGTGAGAGGACTAAGAGACAGGTGGGATCAGAAACTTGCCCCAAATCACCTACTAATAGGTGGTGAGGGCTGACTAAATAACAGACTGAATAAATGTCTATTGCTCGAGAGCTCTTTAACCACAGGTTAAAAGTATAAGGTTGAGCATGGTGATGATTCTGCATTAAGCAAGGTAGCTGGGTAAATATTTCCTCAAATTATGGGTTGTTACAATCCTTGGTGTTTCTATAGTGTTTTTCACAGCACTTTTCACTGTGCTATTTTATTTATCCTCCTACAACCATCTGAGATGTATAGATTTAGTGGAATTGGCTTCTGTTCATGAAGGAGGATAGATGTCTGCCTGAAGCTGCAGAGTCGGGACTAGAATCTAAGCCCACCAGAGAGGCAATTTCCATTAAGCTTACTGTCTCCCTTAGTAGGCCAAGCCGTTCTTTTGCCGACTGTGATATGCAGTGGGCAGTAACTCAGAATGAAGCAAGTATGAAAGAGAGCACTTTAATATAGTTTTATGGCTTTAACCTAAAAAAATCTCCAAATATCTCATAAGCATTCACCAAATTTATAAAGAAGTGTTTATTTGGAATCGTAACTATATGGGTGGAAAGCTGAGGCATAACTTTACTGAAAGACATTGAACACTGGTTGGTATATACTATGAAAAAGGCTATTCCTTTTATACTTTTTCAAAGAAAATGTGTGAGAAGTCTAAGTGATGCAGTACCCTGCTAGGAAAATAATCAATCCATAATAAATTTCACATGGAAATGTACATGTGAATTGTAGAATAAATTTAAACAAAAATATTTATCTGTCTATAAGATAAGTACAGATAGCTGTTCAGAACTTTTCATGACACTGAGGCTTCAGTAAAATTTACTTTACCCAACAAGACTATTGTAAAACGTTATTGTAAAGGTTATACCACACAATGATCTACATAAGAAATGCCACTGAAACTAGATGACAATGACATAACGCCAAAAAATAATTCAATAAATAATTCTATAAAAGACCACCACACTCCCCATATAGAATTTTCTAGGGCCTAGATTAATCTAGGGGTAAAATTAGAATATACAAAAGATCTCACAGGAATGAAGCTTTGGGCCATCATATCCTTTTAAAAATCATATGACGGCTGTGATTGGAACTTCTTTCTCTAAAATCAAAGAAACAAAATTACAGCTGCAATATATTTAATAGAAAATAAGATGTAGAACTGCAGAACTAGAGACATTCTTTATTCCCAGAAGTCCATCCTTTACACTTAAAATCCCTCCAATAAATGAAGGGATAGTTTCAATGTCCCATTAATATTTGCCACAGCCAGGCTTTTTTATAAGAATTAATATAAAGGATTTAAAGTCTGAAACCTATGAAAAGAATCAGCAATTGTGTGTGTGTGACTGATCAATCTGTGAAGTAAAGGAAGTTAAGGTCCTTTATGAAAATCAAGGAACACAACCAACATATGAACTTCAGAGGCCTAACTAGACGTGTGTGTACAGTGGCAAAAATAATAATAAGATAATAACAAAACCATTTACCACACACTTGGATATCCCCACACAGGCTTCAGCTCAACTTTATGAAGTTAGTTCTATCATTGTCCTCATTTTAGATAGAAATCAACTTTGAAGGGTCATGAAGGTAAGCCACTTGCCCAAGGTCTGACTCCAAACATGACACCTGAATTAACAGAATCCATTTAGAAAGATTTCAGTTCAATAGTCTACCAAATTATTCAATTATTTTGCATATTATATTATATATTAAGTGTATATTTTGTGAGAGTGCTAATAATTACATTTTAAAGTCTAAATGTCTATTTATTCTTTTGAATACTCATCATTCATCTCAGACCTTTATCTCACACAATGAATTTATCATATCCTAATATACAATTAGTCTAGTGCACACTTATAATCTACTAGAGGCCAGTGCATGAAATTTGTGCACTCATGGGGGAGGGTCCCTCAGGCCAGCCTGTACCCTCTCACAGTCTGTGAGCCCTCAGGGGATGTACAACTGATGGTTTAGGCCTACTGCCCACTTGGACATCCTTAGTGCTGCTGCGGAGGTGAGAAAGGCTCCTGCTGCTGCCACTGTGCTCACCAGCCGTGAGCCTGGCTTCTGGCTGAGTAGCACTCCCCCTGTGGGAACGCACTGACCACCAGGTGGCAGCTCCTGCATTGAGCACCTGCCCCTTGGTGTCATAGCCAGCAGTTGAGTGGCCTTAGCATATCATTAGCATATTATGCTTTAATTGGTTGAACCGATGATTGGATTACCAACACTTAGCATATTAGGCTTTTATTATATAGGATTATCCATTCCTTATGTTACCTTAAATTCTAATCATAGAAAGAAAGGATTCTCTAGCTTTTCACAACTTGTTAGCTCTGTGAAAATAAACACTGCTCACACATGTGAGTTAGCTCCTCATTTTATGCTTAAATAATATCTGTCAGCTTTGCCCTGTGTCCTCAGGAGGGTGCTTCTGGTCAGGCTCATGAGGAGTTGTTTTCTGATGCATGTGTTATTGTGTTGCTTTATGACACCACACATTTTATTTTATTTTATTTTATTTTATTTTATTTTATTTTATTTTATTTTATTTTCAAACTTAGCACAAGAGATCGTGCTCTGAAGCCCCAAGACATTGGTATATGAAGGATTCCTGGGGAAAAAAATACTGCCAGAGGGGGATAATTATGTCCCAAACCTAAAGAAGTTAGATAAGGAAAGTTTAAAAATATAAATTAATTCATCCCTCTTCCTCTTCCTTTCTACTTGCCATTCTGCTTTCTTCCCACTTTTAAAGCTTTCCTTGTAATTGGTGATTGAACGTAGTTTTCTTTGCAAGGGGGTGCTCCCTCACCTACAGATGTAAGGAGAGGATGGGAGAGAATGCTGCTGTGAAACAGAATTAAGTCCCATCCTCCCCAATAAATCATGTGAAAATAGTGCTTTGCTTCTATAAGCAGCTTCCTATTAGATTCAGGTTGTTAGATGATGGGCCCAAACTAAGAGCCTCAAGGTTCTCATGCTAGATTGTACCTGAGGGACCTGTTCAGGAAAAACAGGCTCATCCTGTGACCCCAGGGACCCTGGGTAGAAATCCTGAGACCTCTGAGAACCAAATGAACTCTGGAGGGACTTTACTCCTAATGATGGAATTCAGTGTTGTGTTTCATCTGGACCACTTCAGTTTTAACAGACTGGGTAGAGGTCAGGATTCCTGCTTGTGTTTTATAGTTATCTCCCTCTATTATTATTCTTAGCTACAATAAAAATAAATGATCATTGTACATGCCCTGCAAAGGGAAACAATTCATTAATAACATTTGAATTCTCATTTTTAGGATTACAAAAGTTGAGGTACGATGAGGTAAAGGATTTAGAGTTACCTTCCATACACCAGTTAGAACATAATGAAATAATTGGAAAATCATTTAAGTTAAAAATATCACTAATTCCTCACTTGACTTGGGTAAAAGTCTGATTGAATGTAACTAGAATTTTTATTATATAAGAACCATTGAATCATGTCCTACAAATTATAACTATACGGACATTCAGCTGAGGAGATTAATACGTTAAAAGAATACTGACCTTTTAGTACTAACAAATGACATGAACACAAATGTATAACATATTTCAAAATTATATGCAAAATAGCCTTAGCTTCTAGACACGAGTCTCAGACTTTAGGGGATGTTAGGGTGTACCACAAAATCTATAGGAGGCATCTGTAGATTAGCATTTGTGAATATTGCTAAATTATTTTCTATTATTTGAAACAAGAAAACAAATAATGTGATAAGAATATGTGCAACAACACACAGTGGAAGCTGTGCTGCATTATTATGAAGGCAGTGGAATGCTCCATGAAAATGGGACATTGTGATGTGGACTGAAAAAAGGCCACACGCTAACCTGACAAGCTCAGGGAAGGCCTGCATGATGGTTTTGCAAACTCAAAGACCCAAAGTAACCCAATGCATGGTCTGAAATTAAAACTGCAACTAAAAGCAATTTATAGTGGGTAGTCACATCCTAGACAGGTATTTTCCCTGATAAAGATCAATCTTCACCTTAACTAAGCCTATTGTTTTCTTGCATCTAAGATAACATCCTGGTGAAATGTCAGGGTAACTTGTAACTTCCCTTTTTCTGGAACTCTCTGGGCACAACCAAATGAGTCAGGACAGAGACCATAAATTCCTTCATTGTTATTGTTAGCATGTTCATTGTTGACTGTTAACTATCCTGCTATCATTTTACTTTTTATCCAACTCCAGAGGTTTCCCTTCTTTGCTTTCTCCTGCCTCCTTAATCTATTACCAATGGATTTCAGGTAACCCACTTAGATTTTCTCCTTTGATTGTAAAGTATAAAACAAGGTGAAGAACTGCCATTCTCTGGAGCATTATCCCAATCCATTGAGATTCTGCTCGCTGGCAATTGTCGACAGTTGGCTCAAATAAACTCACACAAGTTCTTTACATATTTAAATGCTTTTACATTAACAGTGAAGAGAGGAACTTTAATAAAACTGAAAGTGGTTATTTTGTTCATTGTTATATGGAGAGGACAGAGTAACTGATGTCACCAAAAATGTTGAATGAGAAAGGTTATTTCATCTCTGATTACTTTCTCCCCCTCTTCCCCCAAATGTAGATATATCTGTTAGGAAATGAATTTACTTGGGGAAAAAATCCAATAAGTCACTAGGATATGCATTCCCCAGTTACTGAGAACCGTATGACTAAGCCATTGTTACCCATGTGGAAATATCTCAAGAAGAGTAGTATATTGCTGCCTGAGGCCAAAATTTTGAAATATTACACCTTTGAAAAAATTAGCATGTTTGGTGTCTACTTGGCTAAGCTAGAAATGAATTTGGGAATGATTTTTATTTCATTTTCCCTTTTTGAATCTCTGACCCAATATATGTCTCTGCTAGATTAGGTGCATTTTTAAATAGTATACATGGCCTAAATTAGAGGTCTTGGAAGTTTTAAAGAAAAAACACACCATACTCATTACTAGCATTTAGAAAACATTTTATTAAAATTGAAAAAAAAATACCAGCACACTGTTTGCCTTTGTAGAAAATGTTTATAGAACCCAGGAATTAAGCATTTGGATTTAGAGAGCTAAAGTAGAAGGCATATTAAATATATAGGTATTCAGAAAGTACCACCTTCTCTGCTTGAAAACAAATAAACAAAAAATCCATATTTCCATTTGAAGTAGAAATTTAAAGTTAATTTAATAATATGGTATAATATTGAATACACTCCAAAATCAAAGAAATCATTTACAGATAGTTACTCTGAGTTGTTGTTTTTAAAGAAGTTATGTTTTTGATTCTTTAATGAAAACAAAGTGTTATTTCACCATAAAAAAGATCTTGAAGAGACCTCAAAAAAATAAGGGTAGTCCTAATCTAAATGAAACCATTCAAGCAGGATGGTGAATGTGCTGTTGGCAGAGATTTATAATACCTACTTAAAATGCTACCCTTGTAGGAAATGAGAAGAAAAAGGAAAAAAGACAAATTCTCTCAAAGTCAGGAAGCTATTGAGAAAGCAGTCAAAATCTTAAAAATAAAATACTGCAAAAAACTAAAAATATATTGCCAGTTAATTTGTCTATAAAATGCACAACACTTGCACAAACTTACACAATTTAGAAAAGGGAGAATTAATTGCTTCTGAGTCACAGAACATTTCTTCCTCACAATTTCTGATACAAGTTCAATTTATAGTAATTTTTATAATAATTCCATACCTTACCAGTTTAATTGTAAATAAAGACTTTGGTGAGTATTAAGTGTAAACAAAGATTTATTTTGTCCTTTGACAAAAAAAAAAGATAAAAAAATAATCATAGGAACTTCAGTACTTGGAGAAAATAAACATAGAAAAAAATGATTGAGAGCCAATATTACTACTTTAACTTTAGATTATGTAGGTCTGATTTTCATTGAACAAAAGTGTGTTGTCATTATTTTACAATTACCTGTTTTTTATGCATTTATATGTACATATTTGTGCATGTTTGCAGCCAATGTATGTTTCATATTGTACTAGAGGATTGATGCATGACATTCGTACAAGGGGCTCGGTCCTTGCAGCCCGGGCTTCGTCCAGAAGGTTGACTGAAAGGAAATCCAGAAGGATGTCTGGAAGTTCATTCGGCTTTCTGCTCTAATTAGCATATTATGCCTTTATTATTATAGATGACATCTGAGATATTTATGAATCTGATCATATAATACTTATATTTGGGAAGGAAACTCATATTGATATCAAGGAGAGTAGCCTTTGGCACTTTTCTTGAGAAAGAATTATGAGAATCAACTCAGAATTGATAGATTGAACTAGACTGAGTCATCTGACTGTTAAAGGCTCAATCTTTAAAAGCTATCAATTTAATCCGGTAAAACCTGGGGAATTTTCTCATGAATGTGGACTAAATGAATAGAGCCAGTGATGGCTCATAGACACCAGGAAAGTTCCCCTACTTTACTAGAGATGAACACTTAAGGAATTAAGATTCATAACCATGGCTATCAAATATCACTTTGGGAATAGGTCCCTGGTTCAAGCAACTGAGCACTAAAATGCTTCACTGTCTTTGCTCCCATGACCCAGCTTCTCGTTTCCCTGCTCTACTTCCTGGAATTCATTTTTTACCTACTTACACAAATAACACCTGACCTCTACTTGTCTCCTATGTTCCTTTCTCCCTTTGATGCCCAGGGCATGTGATCTATTACTTCTTTAATATTAGGAGCAAACTAAACCTCTTCCTGTCTCCCTAAATTTCAAATTCTGGCCTCCTCTACAAAGTCCTTGTGTAATATATTGCTTTGTACTCTTTCTTCTATTTATTCTGTCTGACCAAGTCTTGTTTGTCAAGTGAACAAAATCACAAAACTTCTCCTTTCCATATATTTAAAACATTTCCAATTGGACCACATTAAACTCCTTTATCAGCTGTAATGACTTTCCTTATTTTCTCCTGTTGGTCCCTCTTCTCAGCCAATGCTCTTTAGTCCAGCTTTCCTTGTGAGTTATCCCAGGGACAGATCTGGCTTCATGGAGGTGAACTGTATGCTACTCTAATATGTATCAGCATGTTTTCTTTTTTATTACCCCACATCTCAAGTGCACAAAAAGCAAGCGCTAGAAATGTCATTTCATTACTGGGTCATTCCCAAGAAGAGAAAGCACACTGTGTATGCACCAGGAAAGCCAAAGTATGTTTATAGATCGAAAAAGTCCTGCTTAATCCAAATCTTCTCATCTGCTGCCGCCCTGAAGAGGGTATGTTCCTCTGGGTGAAAAAGTTCTGCTCTAATTCCTCCCTATATTCCTGAAAAAAATCCTGTCATTCTACAGGGTGGGACAAAGCAGGTTTAAAGTTGCTCATGTGGGAAATAATACAATCATTAATAAATAATAAAATAAAAGAATAAACTCTGTGTTCTGTATACTCACAATTGTAAACCCACCTGTGCCTCACCCTGCAAGGCTCTCTTTTTCTACATCACTAAATCTTTTTTTCATGTCAGTGCTAATAATGAACATTAATAAGGTATTCTTTTTTAGGAAGTCAGATATAATTACACATTTTCAAGTTTTTTTCTTATAGCTAATATTTCATCTTTCACCCAAAGTGCATGTGTGTGTATATGTGTGTGTGTGTTTGTGTATTGTATTCATGTTTATTCATGCACAATTTGCAAAATGTCACATGCAGAGATATGAAGAAAGTGGGACCATGTATTCAGGATTCCCAAGGGTGAATTAGAATCACTGAGTCACATCATGTTTTTGTGGGGGTGTGGCTCAGGTGGCACTTGGGGTAAGCCTTTCTGGCAGGAGGATGTTCTGTAGGCAGCTAGTTCTAAATGGACTCCTTCATATCGCCTCCACTGTTTTGGTTTCAAGTACTAACATGTTTGTTCAGGTTTTTTTTTCCCCACTGATAGTTTAGAATGGCATTGAACACAAAATTCATCTTAGCTGAGTGAATGCTTTTCTTCTAACTGTTGAGAGAGTCAGTTTGCAAAATTACAACATGAGTTACCTAAGAAAAAACAGCAGTTGTAGCAGCAAGAAAACTTTAAAATGTGCTGAAAGAGCCTCCTGAATGGGAGACTAAAATTGATCAGTAAAAGCGGCAACTGAACACAATCAATAAATGACCCAAGTCTAGGAACAGTCTTGGGAAATGGATCTGTGTGGAATGCTAAACTGTTGGTACACAAGGCAGGCTATGTCTGTGAGACAATTTCAAAGGTAACTTATGCCCCAAAGAGGCTACAAAGCTTATTCCTGTTATTAAAGCATGCGCTTCATGTGTCTGTCAATTGTTCATTCCAGATATTTTCCTCAGTTTTATGAGAATTTCTTAAGGGAATAAAAAATAATGTGATTAACACAGTCTGAGATTCCACTGGATATATTAACTACTTCCTTTTCTTTACTTAGATGACAGTGTTGAATCCTATGCCCTCTCTGATACCTGTGGTTGACATTGTCCCAGCTGCATTCTTTAGACATTAGGCTAGCTGGTTGAGTAAATTTTTGTGTGTTTTTCTGTCCTTAAGCTTAATGTCTTACCTTAAGTTTCTTGTATTCACAAAGTTGTCTTTTTACTTGAATTTCTATATATATACATATATATATATATATATATATATATATATATATATATATATATAGAGAGAGAGAGAGAGAGAGAGAGAGAGAGAGAGAGAGAGAGAGAGAGAGAAAGAAATAGGCTGAATTTTGTTCCCCAAAAATTCATATGTTAAAAATCTTAATCCCCAGTATTTTAAAATATCATTGTTTGAAGACAGCATCTAAAGAGGCAATTAACTTAAAATAAAAAAATATCATTATGATGGACCTTAATCCCATATGGTGTCCTTATAAGAAGAGGAAATTTGTACATGGAGAGGTTCAGAGGAAAGACCATGTAAAAAAACAGGGAGAATATGGTAATCTATAAGCCAAGAAGAGAATCTTTCAGAAGAAACTAATGCTGCTAACACCTTAATCTCTGATGTCTAGTCTCAAGAACTGTGAGAAAATGAATTGCTGGCACTTAAGTCACTCTGTAATACTTTGTTATGGTAGCACTTGACAAATAATATAACATGTAATAAACACATATATGTGTTTATATAAGTACATACAAACATCTATATATATATCTATAACTGTATATCTATCTATCTATCTAATCTATTTCTATTCCAAATTATACTTTAGTCTTAACAATTAAAAATATATCAATAATAATAATGCATTAAAGTTATATTTTTGAATACAAATCTGGGAAATAAATGAAACTAGTTATCAAGAAGAATTAGTGAAAATGGTGATGAACATGGACTGAGTCCTATAATGGAGCATCTTAGAGTAGGGATCTGAAGTAAAGGAAGGAAGGGTACACTATATTTCTTATCTGTGCTCTTAATATTGACTGAGTTTTTATTAATTACTGCCATGATTACAAATATGCATTCATTATTAGCTATGGGTAAGACATTCTGCTAGATCTATAGAGTGTACTGCAAATATATAATACTAGAGGCCCGATGCATGCAATCTGTGCAAGAATAGGCCTTCCTTCCCCTGGCTGCTGGCATCAGCTTCCCTGTGATACCCAGGACCTGAGCTTCCCGCATAGCCCTGGCTTCGTCCAGAAGGATGTCCGGTCTAATTAGCATATTATGCTTTTATTATTATAGATTATTATATATACTTTCTTCTTTCCAGGAGCTTATAGTGAGTTGGGAAATAAGATATGAACACCGGAAGCACACATCCAGAGCAAGGGAGCAATGAAAACCGGATAGGATGAGAGATGAGAGACCAGAGTATAAAAGCTAAGAAAACCACAGGAAGCCATTCTGATAGTTTCTTGGATTTTATAACTTATGAAAGTGAGCCTGGAAAAAGGAAAGATATAAAGAACTAAAAAACAAACAAACAAAAAACACACCAAAACACTTTAAAAAAATCACTAAATAAAACAGCTGCTAGGTTAGGAGTAGGGCCAAAGATAAAACAGTAATTGACCAAGAGATGAAGCGATCAGGGGAAAATCACTTATTTAATTGTGTATATACTGTATATTCTTTAGAGATTTGCTAGCACATTGAATTTAATTCTCAGGAGTCTGGGAGTGGGTAAGATCTCTCAGGATGAAGGTGCAAAGAAACAAAATGAGGGCAAAGGTCAGATCTGGAGGGAAAAGAGCACTTTCCGGACCGGGTACAGAGAACAGTACTAGCTAAAGAGAAGAAGGAGAAGGAGTCGGAAGATTTAGAAACACACTCAGGACCTACCAGTGAGAAGGAATCCAAAGGTGAGAGCATCAGGGAATGACCAGTAATAGAAAATGCTGTTGAAAGGTGAAGCCAAACACATACCAACTTAATGAGCAGATGATCATTTGTGTCCTTAAAACAAACAACAGCAGGCCGGGCCACTGTGGCCCAGTGTTTGAGCGTCGTCCTATGAACCAGGAGGTAGCGGTTCAATTCCCAGTCAGGGCACATGCCTGGGTTGCAGGGTCAATCCCCATCATCTTCCTTCCTTCCTTCCTTCCTTCCTTCCTTCCTTCCTTCCTTCCTTCCTTCCTTCCTTCCTTCCTTCCTTCCTTCCTTCCTTTTCTCTCCCTCCTTCCCCGCTTCTCTCCCTTCATCTCTGAAATCAATAAAAAATATTTAAAAAAACAAACAACCCCCCCCCGCCAAAATATCAGTACAATATGAAGAAAGAGGCTTAACTGCAGGGAATTAGAATGAGGAGCACAAACATGATATAAAAAACAAACAAAAAAAACCCCCACAAATCCATCTTAATTGAAAAGTTTAAATTTGCTAGATATAATAAAAATCAAAGAGGAGCTAATGGAAAAAGAGTCAGAGGATTTCAAGAAAACCACAATAGCTCTGGCCAGTGTGGCTTGGCGATTAGAACAGAGCCTTGGCTCACTTATGAAAGGGTCTCAGGCTTGATTCCAAGCCCTGTCCAGGCATGCTGGAAGCAGATAACGATGTCTCTCTCTCACATTGACGTTTCCCTCTCTCCCTCTAAAATCCAATGGGAAACATATCCTCGGATGAGGATTAACAACAAGACAACAAAAAAACCAGGATGGAGAGGTGTTTGGATCTTTGAGGGGGTAAGGAGAGAGGGATTAGCACTGCAGCATGGGCCAGGAGAGGCCACGGACCAAGGTTCTGAAAAGGCCGATGAGAAGAGATGCAGAGCAGTTACACTGTACTTTCAAGGTGAAGAGTGAAATATATTATCCTTAAATATTAGAGGGCCAGGGCTTTTTTTTCCTTCTTCTTTAACACTTTGACAAATTGTTAAGATATATCAATTTTGGTTTCCAGGCAAATAGCTTCCGGCTAGTTCATCTTACCTCCTCTCTATTTGAGCAGAATACTAAAGCTACAGCCACATTCTTCTTCTCTGAGGAAAAAATGTAGGTGGAGGACAGTTTCTCTCCACGCAGAGGGACTGATCTGTGGCTATTTCTGCTCATTATTGTTCTGTTTTGTTTCTCTTTTATAATCCAATTAGACCTCTAGCAGGAGATATATATATATATATATATATATATATATATATCACTCTTTAGTGAGTGTTAAGACATTTTAAGGCAGAATTGGATAAGAAATTCCTGTCCCGGACTTTAATTCAATTCAGACACTTTTACCTACTGGGTGCAAGCACTGTCTGTGTGGATGGTTGACAGACACAGAAACTAAAAGTTTTCTCTGCAGTTTCTATTGGTAACTGAGAAACAGACTGTAAACTTGCTTTTAGAAAGAGAAACATTAAACTGGCTCTAAAAATTACACGACTTATTGATAGTAAGTATTTTCAGAACAACATGAATAAGCTTAGCAAACACTGCCTCTTGTGTGTTCCTCATTATTACATGTAATAACACTTTACATATGGAATTGTCTAATCTTGAGGTCCCCGAAGCTTTAGTTTCAGATTCCACTTTAGCAGACTTACATATTTTACTGTCAGTCAGGTTACATCATTTTGGAAATAGGCATCTCTATAAATTGTTGAAGTTAAAATAGAAATTATTTAGTCCAGTCTTCTACTACATTTAGGGATACCTGACCAGTTAACTATCCTTACATGGAGGTCACAGGGCTTTTCTCTGATTGTCTTCAGGACTGGGGAGCCCGCTACCTTCTGAGGTTGATCATCGTGTTTTAAAGAACAAGCCCAGCCCAGCAGGTGTGGCTCAGTGGTTGAGCATTGACCTATGAACCAGGAGGTCACAGTTCGATTCCCAGTCAGGGCACAAACCTGGGCTGGGGGCTCCATCCCCAATGTGGGATGAACAGGGGCAGCCAATCAATGTTTCTCTCTCATCATTGATGCTTTTACCTCTCTCTCCCACTTCCTTCCTCTCTGAAATCAATAAAATATATTTTAAAACAAACAAGCCCACACACTGAAGTTATGGAAGTTAAGTTTCAGATTCTGGCTGCGTATTGCAAAGTTGAGAGATAAAATGGCTTCTTATAATGTAAAAGAAAGCTATATTAATAGAACACAAGTTGTAAGAAAAGGTGAATTGTAAATATGTTCAAGAACAGGAAGAAAACACGAGGCACTTGGAACAGGAGCAGGTGTTTGTGAATGGTGCTGCACGGTCTGAATAATGATCCCTGCTTTCCTTCTCATGAGTGTGTTCTGCTGGTTCTCAGGTGTCAGGTTTGCTTTGCAAAAGGTCTGCTTGGGGATCAGGAGGAGGAAGGGGCGGGGGAGAGAAGTTCACTTGTTTTCTCTACTATCTCACTCTCTCCTGTTCTTTCTATCTTTAAGTTCGCTTTGCCTCCTGAGAAGGATTATGGACTGCTGATACTCAAACCCGGATGGAAATAGAATGGCTGATTAGTATCTGTGAGAAATGGAATGTTTCTTGGATTTTATACAGGGGGATATTTATGTAAACTGTTATCCATGGACAAAGTTATATAACCAAGGGGACACTGTGGCATCTATCGTGTCTAAGACTCATTCTTCAACCACACACTTCTCAATGTCAAAGATAAAGCCAAGATGTCCAGCCGTAGGCCACTAAAGGCATTCCCAGATTTGCTGGCATATCCATATGTAGGTCCCCGCTTCACCATTCTCTTAAGGTTTAACTTTACTTCTTAATGTAACATACTTTGGACAACTTGATACTATACTCTTTCTTTAGTTTATTTCTGATTTATTATGATGAAAATAAAAGCAATTCATTCGACTTGAGGTATAATTAGAAACATATGAACAGTACATCTTTGGAAAAACGTCTTTATTAAAGTGTTCATTTTAGAGTAGATAGTTTTCATTTCATTCCAGGGGTAGTTTTCATTTTATATGAAGTACAGCTGTAAATTTAATTTCTTAGGTAGTATATCTTATTATTCACCTGTTGAGGATAGAAAATAATTACAAAGCAATTACTAGGTAACAGTAGGCTCCTGGGGCAAGCAGAGTGATAAGATCTATGTGCTAAATTAGCATTTTTGTGGCAATATAAAATGAGTTGAGTTTTAAGTAGGTGTTTCAGTGACTTGCAAGATGATATTTTTGAATCAATAAAAAGTTAAGGAAAATGTTTTTTCTTAAAAAATGTTTTAAAGCAACAGAAAGGCAGTTAACTTTTTATTTCTTAGCACAGACTGAAATGACAGGCAAATAGGTCTGCATTCCTATCCCTGCAGCCATGAGAAAGTCACTTAACAGAATGGTAGAAATGACATACATTCCAGGAATGACATATTTTACAATGGCACATTCATAATAAATTATTAATAAAAAACTTTTATAAATCAAAAGGGGAAAATCAAAATGGCCTTCCAGCTATACTACTATTATTCTCTTCCATCTTCCTAGTTTGTCATTTAGCTATTCCTAAAGTATGAAAATGATTTAAAATCTCCCAATGTTAAAATGAAAAATTATTATTGCATTTTTATATATTCTTTATAAAGATATTGGGACCATATTCTTTTTATTTTTTAAATAGTAAGACATTCTGCAATGAACACATCAGTCTTTATCAGACTGAACCCTCCGTGGATTTTTCTTGGCTTTTACTACTGGCCTAAGAACGAAGGAGACTGTTTTTTGGGAGAGTAAAGAAAATAGGTTTAGAAGTAAACCTTTCATTTCTTACAGAATTGACCAATAACAACAACAACAAAACTATCAATTTTAGTGAGAATGTGGTATCTGGACTTCTTTAATATGCTGTTTGAGTTTCTCTCCATTTGTAAAAAAAATTTTGAACCAGTTTGCCAACATGAAAACTGCAAAAATATTCACACTTTCTGAAATTGCAATCTCTTAAAATCCCAGGAAATAATTAGATGTAATCAAAAGTACAAAGTTGTTTCTCTTAACATTTCTTTGTATAAAAAACATGGGAAGGAACCTAAATATTTGACAGTAGGATAAGTGTTGAATAGATTTGTAAGATGGAATATTATGTGGTAATTAAAATATTGTATTTTAAATTGCAGGATATTGAAAAATATTTTGACATAATATTAAAAAAGAAACAATCAAAATATTAATTCACTCAATTTTTTTCTTTATCAAACTTTAACACATGAACATTATTACTGTTTTGCATACAAACTAAATATGTATACACACATACATATGCGGGAGCAGGGGGCACCAGACTTGGTTGGAAAGTCTGTAAGGCGGATTCTATGAAAAGTTGGAGGCCTCTAGGGAAATGTTGCCAAAAGCAGCAGACCCTGCCTTGAATTTCCCAAACAAGTCTGAGCCCCCAGGTGTTTTACTGGAATCTTTATATTTAGTCTTTAAATGTCCTTGCTTAAAGGACACAACATACACATGTGTCTTCTCAAGGATGCTTACCCTGCTGATAGTATCTAATAGTTAATTTTAGTTCAAGCTGTTGTTACAATAACAGTCTAAGGAAGCAGGTGAATGATGCTGTTTTGGTTCCTATAGCCAAGCAGCTCCTTAGCCTTCTCTTTCACAGAAACTAGTATCAGAGTAATCATTCATCTATTGCTCAGGGTCTGCCGGTCATCCCTGGCATATACATATATAAATATAAATATAAATATAAATATAAATATAAATATAAATATAATATAATATATATATATATATATATATATATATATATACACACACACACACACACACACACACACACACACAAAATCCAGATAACGGTATATTTCCTTACTTCTCATTTCAAATGATTTTATTAGACTGGTTATATAGATCATATATAACTCTCCCAAGCTGTCAAACTGTAACAATTCATCCCAATATGCCAAAGGCACTGTATTGCATAATATATGAGTAAGGCATTTGTATAAGTATCAAACCATATACAAACCATATATATAGAAATCATACACCCCTTCATTGTTTTTGCAAATAGTGATGGTATAAAATGAATTGCCTTTGAAATCTATTCTCTAGTCCAAGACCAGAGCCTGTATACATAGACATGTAATACTTTCATATTAATATAGAAAAATATTTTTTAACAGATGGTGCCTGGATATTTTTTTAAGCATTCAATAAACTGTATTTTACTTTACTTGAAAAAATCAGACATCATTTTGATGGGGAAAGTCAAGGGACAAGTCCACCTTCAGCTTCTGCCTAAGCCGATATGGTAAGAATAAAAAATCACTTAACCAATTGATGCGTGGAATAAGGTAAAGCAAATGAACACCATCAATAAAATTTAGTCATGAAACCAAAGCTGGGAGTTTCCAGTTAGGAATCTAAGCATTTCTGTTCACTAGTGTTCTTTTTATCACTATTTTTGTCACTACCCCCTAGTTTTAACTCAGAACTAATCAAGTTCTGAGAGTAGAGATTAAGAGTAAATAACAGAGGGGGAGGAAGAAAAAAACAAACTCCAGGTAAAAATGCAAGCAGTGTTTGAAGTACAAATATCTGACTTTGAGGCTAGTGGAACATATTGTTGGCAAATCCTGGTTTATTTTTAATAGTATAATTGGTTTTATTTAGCCAGATGTTTAAGAGGTGTATATTATGGAAGATGGTTCATTGAGAAAGAGTTATGTAGGTTATAAAGGAAAGACAGATGTTGAACATGCAAAATAGCTCTAAGAAGTAGTTTCTTGCCAGGAGGCTTTATGTAAAATAAAAACCTAAACTTAAATTGCTTCCTGCCCATTTTTCTACTACAGAGTGAGAGAAGTATGAAAAGCTAGTTTATTTTAAGTTCAGGAATTATTTCCAAGAAGAGTCTGCCTGCTTTACCTTTTTCCGTTTTATTTCCCTTCCTTCCCTTCTTTCCCTCCTCCCTCTGTTCCAGGAACATATATAGAGCTTAAAAAACTATGTCCAAGTTGAGCCAAGGTTCTTTCTATATCACATTTTCTGGTTTCTGTTTTAATTCATTTAGTAAACCTAATAATCTTCTCTTTTAAAATCCTTTTCTCTCATTCATATTTTAGGTTCTCTCTTCAATTCAAAGCTCTAAAGCTAAGTAGATTTATTAATCACAAATAGAGGTTAAATATAGTCAATGCAAGGAAAGGAATAAATAGCCAATGTATCAATCATATCATAAATATCTTAATGTGGGGGCAACACAAAAGAACTTACTTATAAGCTCTGTTTTGGTGAAGCTATTAGGTGGAGTCGGGTGTGGGTTCTGGAGGAGTGGGAGTGGCTCCAGTCACAGGCGTGGGAAGTGTGGTGATAGACTCAAGTTGCTACCATGGCATTTGTATCACAGGAGCATTTTCACTTTTCAAAACTTTTTAACATTATTGACACAAGACATTTTTAGGAAATACTTTCTGTTTATACTGCTTTGGATATTAGCCAGGAATGAAAAAGTTACCCTTTGTTTGAAGAACAGGATAGATGTTGTTATGTTTGTGCAAGAAATATTGCTTGGTAATTGGAATTTAAGAAATATGAAGATGAAGGTTACACTGTGTGGAAACTATCCTATCTAATAAAAGAGTAACATGCAAATGTGACTGTACCTTGGCTCCTGATTGGCTATGCTACCAGCCAATCAGGAGTCGGGGGCAGGGCCAAGCGGCACGAGTGCCTGGCCTCCAGGCTTGGGGATAGTTGGCTGCTGTGGCAAACGCCCGCCCTCCGGGAGGAGACGAAGCAGCAGCAGCGTGGCACTCTAGCCAGAGCAGAGAAGACTGAAGGCTCCTGCTGGAGTGAAGCCTCCAGTGGCCAAAGCAAAAACGGAAGGCAACAGCCAGAGGGAAGGCCTGGGTCCCAGGTTCCAGAGGAAAACTGGTCCTGGCAGCCAGGGGAAGGAAAGCCTATTGCATGAATCTTCATGCAACGGGCCTCTAGTAATAGTAATAAAACTGTAATAAATAGACAATGATATGATCCCTAATTGGGAAACATCTTTAATGAGAAAGATAATATACTATTTATATATAGATATAGAGGATGATATCATGAGATTTAGTAAAAGTTAATTGGTTTTGAGAGAGCAAAGAGAAAAAAAAAAGCAAAACTTATCAGAGATAAAGGGGGAAACTCAAATATTGTTAGAGTTGGATTGCCAAATTACAAGCATCCAATCTATACTAATAAAAGGGTAATATGCTAATTAGACCAATAGACTAGATGTCTTCCGGACATCATTCCAGATGTCTTTCCTGAAAAAGCCATGGCCAGCCTGCAAACCACCTTGTGGCCCCTTGCCAAGGCTGACCCGACCCCTGGTGGGGACCCCCACCTCAATTAAAGGTGTGGCTGGCCTGCAAACCACCAGGCCCTTGCCAGTATGGCTCCACCCCTCTGGAGGGACTCCCCCCAAACTGGGGCCCCCTTCATGGCAGGTCAGCCAGCCCCTACCCCTGCTCCAGGCCTCTATCCTATACAATAAAAGGGTAATGTGCAAATTGACCTTAATAGCAGAACGACCAGAATGACCACTGGCCCAATCACTATGAGGCACACTGACCACCTCTTTGTCTCTTTCCTGGCAGGGGCAGGGCTGGTGAGTGGGCAAGGACAGCTGACCTCTTGGTCCCTTCCCCTGGGCATTAGGCACTGATCACCTGATGGCAAGTGAGGAACCAGGGGTGGGTGGCAGCAGGGAGTGGGGCTGGCTGCAGGCAGCTGGGGAAGATGGTCCTGATCATAGGCCAGGCCTAGAGACCATACTCATGCATGCATTTTATGCGCCAGGCCTCTAGTCTATATAATAAAAGCCTAAGCCACCATTACAGCAGAATGACCAGAACGACCGGTCACTATGATGTGTACTGACCACCAGGAGGCAGATGCTCAATGCAGGAGCTGCCCCCTGATGGTCAGTGCACTCCCACAGGGGGAGCGCCGCTCAGTCAGAAACTGGGCTCATGGCTGGTGAGCACAGCAGTGGTGGCAGGAGCCCCTTCCACCTCCTTGGTAGTACTAAGGACCTGCAAGCCAAATGGTAAGGAGCGAACAGATGGGTGGTTAGGAGTGAGGGGTCCCAGACTGTGAAAGGGATGTCTGACTGCTGGCTTAGGCCCGATCAGCCTAAACTGGCAATTGGATGTCAGACATCCCCCAAGGGGTCTTGGATTGCGAGAGGGTACAGGCCGAGTTGAGGGATCTTCCTCCCCCATGCATGAATTTTATGCATTGGGCCACTAGTTTTTTTATATTCTGATATTCTGAAATTATGTTCTCACAAACAAATTAATTACAAAGTGTTAAAATCAATGAAAACAAGTACTTACACAAAGAGAAGAGTGGTGGTTTCCTAAATGCCCTTCATGTATGACCTAACAGAGACAATGCTTGGAGTGTTTCAGTGATCTTTTTTCAACCATTATTAGCACTTGTCAAATAAACAACAACTCTCATCTGAAAGGTTCCCTGTCTCCATCACAGCTCAATCAATCCATTATGCTTGCAGTCCTGTTCCAGCGCTATCCAATTACAAATCCACCTCAACTATCCTCTACCTCAGAATATCAATTTATAAGTGGGAGTTTAGAGATTCATCTTAGAGAGATATTATACTGTGTTTTAGTGTAAAAATAATTTAAGCTAAAATATTTATTTTTTTAGTCTCTAAACTGATTTTATTTTTTTATAAATAATTTTTTAAAAACATTATTTCAGAGAGGAAGGGAGAGGGGGAAAGAGATAGAGACATTAATGATGAGAGAGAATTATCGATTGGCTGCTTCCTGCACACCCCACACAGGGGACCAAGGCCAAAACCCAGGCATGTGCCCTGACTGGGGATTGAACTGTGACTCCTACTTCATTGGATCGATGCTCAACCGTTTAGCCACATCGCTGGGCTAGATTTTCTTTAAGTAACATCTGCTGAGTATATAGTTGGCAAACAGGGAAATTTTCCCGTATGCCAGTGTTTTGCATTTATTGATGCAAAGTCAACTTTTAAAAAAAATATTGATTATGTTTCTTTCTGATGATGCAGAAGCATTGGGGGGAGGAGCTGACAGGCTTGCGAACAAGCCAATGACTAAAGGTTTATTTTACTCCACTCTGAGTTATTTTGTTTTGTGCTAATAATAACATTCTCTGAAGGGAAATGAGCAACGTGGGATATTAAGTTTTATTTATAAATAAGGGGATAACATCAGGAAATAATTAAATAATGTTCATAGGCAACAATTAACAATTAGGAATTATATTGTTAGGAACACAACACTGGAAGTTATTTTGCTTATCTTATTGTTAATAGAGGAACCAGATTAATCAAGGAATCAAGTCTAGATTCAGAGCAGCCACTTCTTTGTACAGATACTTTTGTAATATTTTGGTTAAGGATAATGCCACCTGAAACATACAGGGTGGTCACCTAAGAAATCTGTTACTATAGAAGGAATGAACATAGCAGGAGTAAATTAAAAAAAAGAAATGAACTCATTAATGCAAACTTCCTCCTGGGTCAACTTGAAATCAAAATTATGGCCCAACATCAACATTTTAGTTTTTACTCTTTCCCTGTTTGCTTACTCTTTCCAGCGACTGGTGGTGCTGGTGAGAAACAGAGAGGAAGAGTCACTCACTCATATGGAGTCATCGAGCATTTACCTGGGAAGCGATGGGAAACAAACAGTAACAAAACAAACATGGTCCCTCATGGACCAGATAAATAATCAATTTCAAAATACCCAGTAATTCAAAATGATCTTCATCATCTTTACCTTAGTGAGCACTTATACAGCAATTAATAAATTAACGCATTTTATCCTCATAACAACCATAAGAGATAGGTCCTTTTATAATCTCAGTTTTATTGATAGGGGACTGAAAATGCAGAGAGTTTTAGTAGCTTGCTATTAAATCGAAGAAAGTGAGAAACTCAGCAGCCTGGCCCAGATTCTGTGTGCTAGTCCACCGCTCAATATCAATCCTGGGTGTTCGAATCTTGAATGTTAATTGTCCTTTAACGCAGTATTTCCACAATTGGAATCTTTGCCATATATCTTAAGTCACTCTTTTGGAGGTCCTGGGGTTTATTATAATTAAACTTTTGTCCTCAAGTAAGATACAAATGGGTTTTGAAAGGAATTGTAATAACTCAATTTCTCCTTCCTTTCTAGTAAATTGAATTATTTGAAGTTCAAGAAGATTTCTTTCTGATTAGTTTGTTATCCTAATAATGGGAATGCACATTTTGCTAACCATCAAGAATTTGGTCGGTCTCATTAGAAACTCAGTAGCTCTAGAATCAAGTGATTATTAATTCATCACAAAATACTTATGGAGCTTTAAACCTGAGATTTTTACTTTAATAAACAGCAGTCGTCATACAACCCTACTGAATTCTCTGCAAAATTAATCTTCAGAGTGGAACCCAGGAACCAGGATTCCCTCCCTCTGGCTGGCTTCAGGGACCCAGGACCCAGGCCGGCTTTGCCCAAGCTGGCTGCAACCACAGGGGACTGTGGTTGGGTGGCTTTGCCTGGGCTGCAGCCGCAGGTGCCCAAGACCATGGGTTGGGCAGCTTGTCCCTCTCCTGGGCCCCAAAGCAGGCACTGGTGCCCAGGACTGCAGAACGGGTGGCTTGGCCCTCTCTAGGGCTGAGCTGCAAGTGCAGGTGCAGCTGCTGGTGTGTGGAACCACGGCACAGGTGCAGCTGCTGGCACCTGGGACTGTGGAGCATGCAGCTTGTCCCTCTCCAGGGCTGCAGCCTGGCTGGAGCTCATTTGTGCCTGGCTGGTCCCCGTTACTCTCTCCCCAGTGTTGTGCAGCTGAGCCCTGTGGCATGACGATGTGAGGGTGTGACAATCATTTGCATATTAGCTCTTTATTATATATGATTTATAATTATATTATGCTAGAGGCTCAGTGCACGAATTCATGCATGGGTGGGATCCCTTGGCCTGGCCAGTGATTGAGGCTGATGAAGGCTGGCTGGCAGGAGGAAGGGACCACAAGAGGTTGTTGGGCCTCAGGAGGTTGGCTGTGGGAGTGCACTGACCACCAGGGGGCAGCTCCTGCACTGAACATATGCCCCCTGGTGGTCAGTGTGCATCGTAGCTACCAGTTGATCATCTGATTGTCCTGTCATAATAGTTGCTTAGGCTTTTATATATATAGATTCCATATAAACAACTCTAAACCTACTTTTGCCCACCACTGCATATGGCTGTTCACAAGTAGAATATGATTATATACACTACAGAGTTTTTATAAAGGAGAATGTTCAGATTCTACACAAAGACAGCAATCATTGTGACTGTTGAAGAGATGATAAGAGGGTTGATCCCAATGGTCTTTGAACATAAATAAGCTCAACAGGAGCAAGAACATGGCAATTCTTATACATAATTGTTTTTCCTTCAGAGAAATAAGCCTTATTAATAGATGTTCTGATGCAGAATAATTTTCTATTTCTAAAAATGCAAATCAAAAATGTTTATATGCAAACAAAATGTTTAAATTTTTTCAGTGTGCTCATTACTAAAGCATAATCATGTACATCATAAATGATCTAGCAACTTAGCTCATTGCTAGTGGTTTAGTGTGAATGCAAATATATTTAAATTTATTTATATAAAGTTCTCTATAAAAATCATGTGTGAAGAAAGATGAATAACTTAAACATTAAGAAGAAGCAATGTCTTCCCAACATTATAAACAAAAGAAATGCAAGAGTGAAAATTGAAAAACACTATACACATATATTCTGTTCTGTTCTGATGATTCAAAATTTGAACAATAAGTAATGCAGTATCTCTTGTCCCAATTAATTCTTCCCCTTCCCCTTAATTTATGCATTTCCCTACTATTTCAGAATGAAGAATACAAATGCTAAAGTGGCACCCTCAACATATACATCAGTAAGAGAAAAAAAAAACTCACAGGTCCCTGAGCTTTTTAAGTACCATAAATTTCCAGGATGCTTTCTATCCATGACTATTGTGATCTGCAGGTCCCCACTATTAAGTCCCTTAAGTTTGTTTTAATGAGTAGGATGGTTTGTACACTCAGGAATCAGAAAGCAATTGTACAACCCTTGTGTTAGATCACTAGAAAATTGACTAATTATTCTCACCTTGATGAAACTTCTGAAAGTGAAAATATGTGTCAACAATGCAGACTTGGATTTCTTAAGTAGTACCGAGGCAGGGTCTTGCAAATACCTTCTGAGGTGTTCTGCAAGAATATACAAATCAATTTCTTGCCACTTAAAGAAAGAACACTTGAGGAAGGGAATCCCCAGCATATTGTTTCCTGACTTAACAGACATATATTTCACTTGGGAAATCATGAGATAACAGAGAAGCCTCAATGTTGTCCAGAGAATGGACTGTGACTTCACAAATTTCCTAAACCAACTGTGTCAGGACTTCGGATCCTAAACATGCTTTTCACAGAAAAGCTGTCTATAAAACCATATAGCTGATTGTTTTATCCATTGGCTAGATACCCAATATGCCTTGCCACCATTCCCTTTACTGGAGATGTAACCTGTGAGACTGTTGCAATCCTAGAATAATTATTTTTACTAAGTATTAGTATCTTTCTTTTTTGTGATAGATAAACTATAAATAATACTTAGGATATACAGTGCAATAATCCTCTTGGAAATAGCCTATATTTCCTCCTTAAATTTAAATTATACAACCATAGCCAGATGTAAAAAATGAGTTATTATACATTAAATTGATTTAACATGCATGAAAATGTCATAGCCTTCTATCTGGTAAGCATTATGAAGAGTATTTAGTACAATCTTTCTGCCCAGTTATGGACTTTGAGGTCCACAGCCAAGAGGTACCTTGTCCAAGGGCATTGAGTTGGTGGCAGAACGTATTCTCAAGTCCAGCTCAGGACTTCCACTCCATCCTATATAATAAAATTGACCCTAACAACAGAATGACCAGAACGACCACTGGACCAATCACTATGAGGCACACTGAGCACTTCTTGGTTCTTTTTTCTGGCCGGCAGGCTCCTATTATCTGATGGCCACCTGTGGTGGGGCAGGGCTGCCAAATAGAAGGGAACAGCCAACCTCTCCGTCCCTCCTCCCGGCTGTCAGGCACCGATCGATCACTGGAAGGCCAACAAGGACCTGGGGTGAGTGGTGGCTGGGGATGGAGCTGGCTGCAGGCAGCTGGAGAAGATGGCCCTGATTGTAGGGCAGGCTTAGGGACTGTACCTGCACATGGATTTTGTGTGCTAGGCCTCAAATTTTCTAATATAATTCCAGTAATAGGATCATAGTCGCAAGAAAACGATATTATCTTTGCTTATTCTGTGGGTATCTAGTCATAATATATAGAGTCCTACTGAAAATATAGAAGAAATATATTATTTATATTATTGGAACTTAAATTGAGTATGAATGAGTACAGTATTTGCTCTATTAAAAGCATCTGAAAATGGTACTCTACATGAATAGGCATGTTAGGGATTATATTAAGTATGATTAAAACTACAGTGTCTTCTATAAGAAAATAAGAATGAAGATGGGCACATTTTTCAGAGTGAACTGATTAAAACCTGTATCAAAATCATTTGAAGTTCTCATTAAAATGCAAATTCTTCAGTCCTACACCAGAGCACTGAGTCAGAATTTCTAGCAGTGGAATCATTAATTATGTATTTTATTATAAATCTTAGGTAATAATTAGGCATAAAATTTGAGAATCAGATGATCAAGGCTTATACAACTACATAAGGATTATTAGAGATTCTTGACAGTTGTCATATTTTATAAAACCTTCTTAGTTAAAACCTTCAACCCATAAGTAATTCTACCGAGAATACGCCAAAGAGTTAAATTAATTCTGATGTTTTTTGAGGTTAAGCCTAATTCTATTACATTCTATTAAGAACTGTATTATTGATGTTTATGTATTTATATCCTTGTTGAGTAACATTTTTATTACTCAAACAGCTCTAATTTATTGAAGCAAACTCTTACTAACCAGTCATTAATTCATGAGCTACTGTTGTGATTGTCTCCAAGGAATCCTTTGGCTGATAGGCTGTCAAAATGTGAATGGCACAGCCCAGATCTGCAATATGGAATTCTGCACAAGAAGAATATAGTATTCCATCTCAAGCCTCTCATAAGAGCAGCTCATCCATGCATCAATTTCATAAGTAACATTGATAAAAATTAACAATAAAAATTACAACAATATAACATAGATTATATATTTGCTTTACTATTATTAATAGGTTCTAGCTTAACTATCTCTTTTGATATTTTCGGTAGTACTGTGTATTTATAGATGAAAAAACAGAAGCTTGCAGAGAGAAAGTTATTTGTCAAAGTGTTTTCATATGTATATAATTTTCCCATTCATTTATTCTTTTTTTTTCTGTTAGGATACACATACAGGTAATGAAGCTACACTTTTTATTCCTAAGTAGCTTCAAATAGAAACATAGCTATATAAACAGGCGTTTGCAATACAGTTTCTGACTGTACTGATGAGTTTAGTAAGGGGAGCATATAAGGAATACCTAGCTCAGCGTTGAGGCATTTTGAAGGGATTCCTGAAGGGGGTGACACCTATGGGGACAAATTAATGAGTAGTAGTGAGCCAGGGAAAGAAGTGGGAATGATGGAGTTAGGGTCTGAGAAGTAGAGGGAACAGCTTTCCTGCAAAGGTTTGGAGACAGGTATGTGCCTGGAGAATTCAAAACACTGCAGATAGTACAGTTTCTCCTGAATATAGGTCTGAAGGGAAACTTGAATCAAATTATTAAGGATCTTGTACAAGATGGTGAGGTATTGGAACTTCAATATGTTGGTGATTGCAAGGCATTGAAAGTATTATATTTATTTTTTAAAAAAGGCCTGAGCAGTGTGGCTCAGTTATTATCGATCATCTCATGGACCAAAATGTCACCAGTTTGGTTCCTGGTAAAGGCACATGCTCAGTCCCCAGTTGGGGTGCCTTTGGGTAGCAACTGATTGGTATTTCTCACACTGATGTTTATCTCTCTCAAAAATTAAAAAAAATATATATAAAATATATATTTAAATTTCAGAATGATCTCCGTGTGTGGAAAGGGAATTAGGAAGGAAAAGAACTGGAGGCAGTGTGACCAGTTTCAAGGCATAAAATATGATAACTCAAATCTAGGTAGGGACAGTGGAGCTCCCAATGATAGATGGGCTAAACATAGAGGAAGAAAGTAGAATTGAAAGGACTCAGTGATTGATGTGGGTTTGGGGAAATAACGAGTACAGACCGTATCTCATATGCTGCAATTATGTGAACTGTGAGTGATCTGAGCCAGGAAACAGGCGGAAAGGCTTTAATGGTAAAAGAAAAGGCTTCACCACTTCAATATTTCTCTTCTAAGTCATTCTTGAACTTGCATGCATGTTCTTACAAAGAGTGAAAGGGGGCAAGTTTAATTACATTTCTAAGAGCGTCTGGCTGTCGTGTGTTACAGTATTCTTCAAGCGTCTCTGGACTGAGTTCATGCAGCCAGACAGACATTCCTTCTGTTTCTTTCTTGTCACATCATGTAAATCATTATAGAATTTTCAACTTTTAGAGACAGCATTTTCTAATAATGAGTAATAGTGTAACATATTTTTTGATTACTGAGGAAGATAATAATATTAAGCTTTTTTCTAGCAAATATGTTTGGGTTCTATTTTAGAAGTGACATGAGTAACAGAAATTCTAATTATGATAAACAATAAAAGCCTCAGTCAGGATATAATAAAATCCAATAACCTAAAACCATTGTATTGCCTGATATTTCAAAGTCAGATTTTTTGTGTTGCACATAGGCTGAAGATTTTCCAGAACATGATTATAGCTCCCTAATACTTTTTCACAAAGATGCTTTATCTCTTAGGATCTATAAATGGCATTTAATAGATTTCATTATTTTCTAATGATTTGATGTATTTACTTTTTCCACCAAATCATTTTTATTGTGTCCATATTTGCTCATGACTGATCTTTAGAGCCAAGAGCAGTGCCTGGTATTACATACATTTACTAAACTATATCTGAGTTTTTATTTTATAAAATTAATCTTAGAATTTGCAACACATTTTTTATGGCTCAAATGATGAAAGCAAAATTTTTAAAAGACCATATTCTTTTTTATTATTGATATTTTAGAAAGAGAAAAGGAGAAAGAGAGAGGTAATATCAAAGAAAACTTTTTGCTCCTACTATTTCTCCACTTTACAATAAAGATTCTTCAGCAAGGAGTCCATCTCATCACTAATTCCTGGTCTGCTCCAAATTCATGGTTCAACATACCACACAATGGCCTTTTGCTTAAATAACCTCCTATTATTAACTTCACTGGGCATTTTTAGTCCTTTAATTCCTGACTTTTCTTTGAAGCTGGCACTATAAAACATGCCGTCATCTTTTACAATGTTCTCATGTTTTATTCTTTATTCCTTTCTGACTTTTCATCCCAATCAATTTTGGTGATATATTTTCTGTGCTTTTCCTCTGAATGTGGGTGTTTGTACTTTAGAAAACCTCACTTATTACTCAGTATACTCTCTCTAAGCAAACGTGGCTACACTGATATTTTCAACTGCTACCATTGTGCTAACAACTCCCAAAGAGCTGTGTGCAACCTGGCCAATGTGGAAAATGCTTGCCTCTACAATAGATTCTCCAGTCCTTCAAATAAAGAACCTGACTGTCTTTCTCCCTTCCTCATATACATATCTGCACTTCTTCACACCCAGTTTATTTTAGAAATACTTCCATCTGCTTAGGCACCCCAGCCATCAGACCTATTCCATCAAAGCTAGATATCTAAGTGTTTAAGAATGAGAAGTCTGGGTTCACATCCCAGCCCTGTGGCTTTGGGGAAGTAGTACAGCTTTTCTGGGTGTCAGTTTCCTCATCTGAGAAATAAAGATGAGAATAGTCACACTCTGTAGAGTGTTGGTTTGAGGAGTGGTTTTTATGGACGCTTAGAATAGTATCTGATACAGCATATGTAAGTCCCTTTGCACCTTCTCTTACATGCCTTGGATCAAATTAACCTTCCAATTTCATTATCTGTGTTTTCTACTCACCTTTCCTTGTGTCCATCTTCACTTCTCTTGTCATAGTAGTGGCATTTATCTTTTTATTTGCAATGCCCAATGCATAGTAGGCTCTCAGTCACTGTTAAGTAATAGCTAAGTTAATGCATAGATGTTGCAAAATCTGGCTCTCCAAATGGACTCCAAAACACTCTTTGGCAATAGTAGAATATTTGTACATTCTCTAAAGGTAATGTTGAGAAACATTGATCCTCTGGACACAAACATTGGTGTATAGTTAATCAGGGTTACTGTTTACAAAGCTGCTGTGATGTGGCAGTACTAGTGGCTGGCTTTCAGGCGAGTCAACATTTAGTGTAGCAATTAAACATTTTGCTCGCTGCTATTTTTGTGGCATCAGGTAAGTCACATACAGCTTCTCTGAGTTCCATTTTCTTCTCTAAAATTAGTAAGTTGGACTAGAATTATCTCCCTGATCCTTTAACATTTATGATTTCAACAGATTGGAGCAATTATTCAGCGCTTGAAATATGAGACAATGAGAGAATCACATCATGTCAAAAATTTCAGGCAGGGGGATATTAAATGTATGACCTTGAATTATCAGCCTGTTGCTTAGTTCAATGAGATAGGATTTCCTAAAGACAGCTTTTAAAATTTAATTCTGCAAGACTTTTCCTGTCTTAGCATTCATTTGCATCTCTTTCAAACATCAAACCTCAAAAAAGTGCAAAGGATTTTAGCTTAAGCTGCTTACCATATTAAAGTTTTGACCTTGAGCCCAGAAAGGGCTCTATAGAAAATGAATCCCTATCATTTAAGATGATGTTGGCTTTTAAAAATTACTAGTTCCAATATTTTACTGTCACTTTTCCCCTGATTACTTGATTAAAGGTTTTTAAAAAGGTATAATATTTTAAATCAAAATCAATTCATTATTCTACTTCAAGTAGTAAGTCTTTTAAATGTAGCCTTTTAAACTATCAAACACCTAAAATTTCTTCTGCTGATTAATTTGTGGCAGGCCTTTGTGTAATAAAAATGAACTGCAAAAATTATTTCTGGAACCTGAGAAAAATATTTTCCTGTAGAAACCAGCAGTATTTATATTATTACTGAATTATTTATGAGTCAAACAAGTATTTTTATATAATTTTTTATTGTTTAAAGTATTACGAATAGTAGTACATATGTTTTCTTTCCCCTCCCCATTGACCTCCCCCGAGCTTTCCCTACCCCCAGCAGATGCCCTCACCTACCCCCCCCACCAGTGTCTTGTATCCATTGGTTATGCTTATATGGAGTCAACCATATTAATACACAATTTTAACTAAGTGTCCAACAATGTTGGTCCACATGTACAATTTGCTTAAAATTATTTTGTGATAGTCACATTATAATTTCAGTAGAGAAATAGGAAAGTCATTCTGGTTCTATCATAATCCATAGAAAGTTGTTTTGAATGCACATTAAAGCATTTATTTTTATGTTAATGTTGTCCTTCACCTGAGAACTTTCTGCTCCAAAGGACTGTGAGTTCCCTAATGAGTCCTTAGGAGATCAGAGTTACTATTTATTAAGGCCTTGAGTAACCTAATGATAAATAGCATTAGAAAATTAACTCATGAACTCATATTTTGAAGTGGAGGATTAGCATCATGAGTTCCAAAGATCACAGTCACTTTTATGAAGCCAAATGCTAGCTTACGGCAGCTCCGTGAATGGTAGACTGGATTGCATGGCATGAGCTGAAGCACAAGCTATTTTACAGTAATAATTTCCAACAAAATTTTGATTTCAAACATATTGTCCAATTTGCTCCTGAGTATATATTTTTATCCCTAACAGACCATTTCCTTTATTTTTTTCACTTAGAAAATATTGCTATAACTAGATGCCACGTCATAAAATGGTAGCCTCTAGAGTAAATCTTCAAGGCTGATGACTAATATTTAGTCCCAAGTCCCTGGCCTTCCACTTTCTACCTGTATGATCTTGAGAAGACTCTCTATTTTTCCTGAGCTTTGTTCTCATTTATAGAGTGAGAGAATTAGTTCCATTACTCTCAGGACTAATGCTGATCACATGCGATTGTTTATCAGATCAGTTGTGAGATGGTGTGTGCACAATGCCTAAAAAATAGGAAGTGCTCAGTTAATTCACTATGATCATTACCACTAGCAATATGGTTATTATCATAAAATTTAATTAAAAATATTAGAAATTGCATAAATTCACTAATGATAGCACTATGACTATGACTTCATCAAGGAATAAAGTTATGGCCTTACGGCTAATCATGTGTTCATAAAAGGTGACTCAACTCCTGAGGGCTGCATTAACACTTATATTTTTAAAATCAGTATGTAGGTCTACATGTCAGTAATGTAAGAAAAAAGTATTTACTCTATGAACTTTGGCGATATCACTTATCAATCATTTACCTATTCAGATAATTTATAAACCAAAGGGTCTTGATAAGACGTTTTTGGACTACCTACCTCTTTTTATACCATTATGGCCTTCTGGATATAATTATTTCCTAGATATTTGCATTTGCGTCTCACAAAGGAAATAGATATTACAAGGGAACATGTATTATAAAAAATAGGAACTTAAGGTTCAAATTATACTGCAAATAAAAAACAAATGTATCAGTTCATCACTTGAAAAGCCCAGGGAACAGCTGACTCAATCTGTTTCACCATGGGAAATAGACCATTATTTTCAATGAAAGAATCATTCAAGTGGAAATATTATAAGAAACAGAGTGGCTAATTAGTTGTTCTCATATATCATACAGATCCCATTTAGTTTTTTCTAGAATCCCAAGTTATGCACAGATGGATAAAATTAATTTAATGTCACCCCATTTCTGGGGTACGAAGTTAAGGTAAGGGAGGGTCTATGTGTAGGAGGGATAGGTTTTCAGAGCTGTGAATGTTATCAGACATGCTGTAATTAGAGGGTGTGATGGTTGTCTTTCTCTGACTGTTTTATCCTATATCTATGATTGCAACACCTCTGTGATTCATCAGGGTCATTTATAATCACTCTCTTACACAGTTTCCTAGTCATTTTTATTTTTTAAACCTGGATAAAATCAGACTTTATAAGAATCAGATCTGAATGTTTTAGAGTACATGCACTCTTTTGTTGAGTTCCAAACTACATGAAAACATAATTAAACACTCCAGGAAACATTTATATCCTATCTAATAAAAGAGTAATAGGCAAATTGACCATAACTCCGATCAAGCCATGCCTGTAGCCATGCCTGCAGCCATGCCCGCAGCCATGCCCATCAGCCACTCAGGAGCAAATTATGCAAATAAAACCCAACCAAGATGGCTGCAGCCACTGAGAGCAGGAGGGAGGCTTGGTTTTCCCGACAATGGAGGAAGCCAGGCTTTCTGTCTGCCCTTGGCAGCCTAGGCCTCCACTCAATGCTACAAAGTTTCAATTATAGAAGATACATAATCCCAACAGAAATGGCAGCAACCACAGAGCTGGAGAGAGCAGAGGCTAGGGTTGCCCGGGCAATGGAGGAAGCCAAGTTTTGGCAGCCCTATTGCCTAGGCCTCCACTCTAAGCTACAAAGTTTTAATTATAGAAGGTAAATGTCCCAACAGAAATGGCTGTCATCACTGATTGAGCAGAAGGCTTGGCTCCGCTTCAGGCTACAAAGTTTCAATTGTGGAACATAAATTAATCCCAGATACCAGGGCCTCTGCTTGGGTCGCTGGGGGGGGGGGGGGCATGGCCAGTCTACAAACCACCATAGTTCTCTCACCCAGGCTGCCCCATGCCCCAAGGGAACTTCCACCCTGATCTGGGACACTCTTCAGGGCAAACCAGCTGGCTCCCACCCATGCACCAGGCCTCCATTCTATCTAATAAAAGAGTAATATGCAGATTGACCATCACCCCAACACACAGGACAGCTGCCCCCATGTTATCAAAGATCCTGCCCCCATGTGGACACAAGATTTCCACCACAAGATGGCTAACAGGGGAGGGCCATTGGGAGTTTCCAGGCCTACAGGAGAGGGCAGTTAGGGGTGACCAGGCTGGCAAAGGAAGGAAGCTGGGGGCAAACGGGCTGTCAGGGAACAGATAGACATCAATTAAGCTATCAGGGTAGTGATTAGGCGGTGATCAGGCTGGCAGGCAGAAGCAGTTAGGGGCAATCAGGGAGGCAGGCAGGTGAGCAGTTTGGAGCCAGTAGTCCTGGATTATGAGAAGGATGTCTGACTGCCCCTTTAGGCCCAATCCTACTGGCAGTCAGACATCCCTCAATGGGTCCCAAATTATAGAGGGTGCAGCCTGGGCTGAGGGACACCCCTCGCCCCCATGTATGAATTTTGTGCACTGGGCCTCTAATATATATATATTGTTAATATGCAAAGTGTCCCCTCAGGAGTTCATCCAGGAGTTTGATCACTCTCTATGATGTGCTCTGACAATTAGGGGAAATGAAGGAAGGCAGCTGGAAGGTCCAATCGGTCCTGATCACCAGCCAGGCCTAGGGACCCCACCTCTGCACAAATTTCATGCACTGGGCCTCCAGTCTGCAACCGGAAGATGTGCCCTTGACTGGAATCAAACTCTGGACCCTTCATCCACAGACCAAAGCTCTAGCCACTGAGCCAAACTAGCCAGGCATTATATTCAAATCTTGTGTTTCTTCAGTAGTTTAATACTTGAAAACCACAAAACAAGAATTATTCCTTTTTTTAATCACTCCTTATCTCTTAGGTGCCTGAACAACTGACACATAACCTAGGATTAGGCATGACTTAGAATCAGGCTTTGACATGAAATTTAATGCAAAGGGTTTTTACTGAGCACTTATTAAGTGTTAATAATCTCTTAGCTGAAATTCAAAAACAATGGAAAACAAAATTCTGAACTCATGGAGCTGAGGCTACAAGTGAAGAAACATGTAAATCAATTAAAAAGATGAATGTCTTTATTAGGAAAGCTGGAATTGTATTTTTAGTATAGCAAGTAGGTTATTAAGCAACAGCAAAATGTCAGAACAGCAAAAATGCAAGTGTCAAGTTAGGAAGCACTCCTTAGAGAAGATGGACTTTGTAGTAGAAAAGGGAAATCAAAGGTATCTCTCCAGTGGCCAACAGGATGATTAAATGCATGAAAGAGAATTGAGATATTACATATACAAATTGTTTCATGGCATCATTTTATATGTGGTTTTGAAGATATATCTATATAGCTTTTTTAATGACACAAAACATCTGGCAAGTATTTTTCATTGATAGGAGCAAACAATATGCTATTGTACATAGAAAAAAAAATAAAACACTAACAGCTGCCTGCAAGATCCTAAAATAAAATCCTGGATTACAAACTTCAAAAATTGAAAACTTTAATAGATTAACAATTTTTGATTTAATAATATGCACAGTAACACTGTGAAATGTCAGTGAATAACACTGTAAAATCTCCAACTTGGATTAAGGTGACAGACAGATCTCCACCTGTATGCAGTGTTAACATGTCACCAATTTCTTGGAGTGATTTATACTTCATGTCTATTCTACAGGAAAACCTGTTTTATCAATACTGTAAGTCTTGCTTGTTTGCGGCACATTTCTTTATTGTTGCTCTGTGCGTGTGTGCAATCAATCCTCTCTTCCCAATCAGTGCTTTAGTAGCAAGTCCTCATTCTGCAATTCCATAAATTGAGTGAAATGGCATAGTGAATAAAACACCAGAGCTACATATCTGATGAAATCCTTAACACCCCCCCCCCCCACAAAAAACAAAACAAAACAAAAAAAAACTGACAGAGAAAGCTTTGAAAAAGTGATTTAAAAGAAGAAGAAGAAGGAGGAGAAGGAGAGGGAGAGGGAGAGGGAGAGGGAGAGGGAGAGGGAGAGGAAGAGGGAGAAGCAGCAGCAAGATACTGACTCGTGATCTATCTATTCTAAGGAAGCTTAGATGTTGTCACAGTGTCCACACAGCCGGCCTCCCTCTCTCTCTGAGAAGACTTTCCCGAGCTCCTGAAGGAGAGGGTTCGAGCTGGATTCTGCTTACACCTCCTTTCTAATGACACAGAAGCGCTGGGCCATCTGAAGCTGGTTGAAATGGAGACTATGTGTGCCCGTGCACTCTGGGGCAGTCAGACCAGCTCTTGATTTAAAGATTACTCTTTGTGAAAAGAACTCCTTTCTAAGTTGTTTTAATGTTCTTTTATATGCTTCTCTTTGGAGGCCCTAGGAAATGAGAGGACAGCAAATAATTTTGCAGGCTCTTTTGCTTGCTGTTTTTCACTTAATATCAATCTCACTGAAGTCGTATACAAGATTTTGGTACAAAAGAGCACATAGTCAGTATTCTACTATATCTCATGTGTCAATTCCAGTTTGTCTTTGATTTAAAAATTGTTAAAGTGCCAGCAATTTCTAATACTGTTCATCTCAGTTTTAAACCCCCTTGTTTAAAAATTAAAATTCATTATTACAAATAATATAGTATGTTTAATGCATTTTAAACTGTCATCTTTGAATTGTTTCCTTTTTTTACATTTGAAACCTATGTAATATTAACCAATGTCATTTTTTTCCAGAATAAGAAAAACTTCTGGATTTTGTTTATGGGTTTGTGATTTAATAACTATGTACTGTATAACAGCCAGCAAATTTTCTGGAATATATAATCATATTCAGGGATATTGTGCAACTGAATTAGAAACTAAATCTGACTTAAATGTTCTCTGAAATAACTGTCATTATCCTCACATTTGATTTACACTGTCTACCTATTTAAATAAGCCTTTAAATTACATTTCTTTGAAATCACACAATGTGTCCTTTACACCCATAATTTAATCTCTAAAGTCATATGAAACTAAATCCTGGACACATAGTTGGATTTTATAGAGTTCACTGTCTTAAATTTGTAAGAAATTGACCTGAGAGTTTTGATTTTCATGGAGTAGAAGACTTTGCCAAACATTGTTAAGTTTATATTAGGAAAACACAAAGCAGGGAACAAAATGTCCATGTTTTCCCCTCAAAATTGAAAATGATGGTTAATATTGTATAATATTCACTATTATCATTACCTCCAATCAAAATCATCCCCTGGTTTAAAGTTTTTTAAGATCAAAATAGAGTAGGAGTCAGCATTAGGAGCCACTAGGGATCAGCAGACAGCAGGACCTCATGGTCCTGAGCTCCTCAGAAGACCTAGGGTCTGCACATCTGGGTGGATGGACAGCAATGTAGTGCTCAATTTACATTCAGAGTTTAATGAGTGTAGAGTACCCTTTTGGCTAAATGTGGGATCAATTAGGACTTTATAGAGTCTAGACATTCATTAAATATGTAAATGAATGGATGAAGGAAAGGAATTAGAAGAAACTGAGGAAACCAGGAAGCTGCAAAAAGAAAGAAAGAAAGAAAGAAAGAAAGAAAGAAAGAAAGAAAGAAAGAAAGAAAGAAAGAAAGAAAGAAAGAAAGAAAGAAATGCAGAGCCTTGGATGTAAGAGGCTAGGTTTCATTCTGTGGCTAACTCCACAGATCCAGAAGTTTCCATGTGTGGTCCCACAGTTAGCAGCACCAGCATCTCTTGGCAATGTTAGAGATGCGGGTTTTTGGACTCACCTCAGGATTACTAAACTAAAATTTTGGGGTAGATGCCAGCAATCCGAGCTTCATAAGCCTTCCAGTCGATTCTGATGCCAGTCAACATTTGAGAACCATGGCTCTGATGGGTGAGGCTTTCTAAAATGGGTCAGGAGTAGCAGGAAGGACATATTGTATTTACTCTAAATGATCTAGTTGAGTTAATCCCATGAACTGCTATGTGAGTGCCTGCCTCTTAGGTCCTGAGCTCCTCTTTATATTTGGTATGTACTTATAGCCAAGGGCAATCTTTGAATCCTTTCTCAGCTTAGCAGAAAAGTAGACTAACCCAGCTGGGAGTAATTCCCACATGAAGACATGAAACATCAAGGCCCATGAGAGAGTGAGCTGCTTATCAAGGCCAAAACCTCACAGGATGGGATGATCCCAGAAGACCTTCAGCTTTTGCCTAAGCAATCTGAATAATAAACTTTTCTTCCAGGAAGAGAATGAAATTAACAATGCCCAGAATGGGAGCCCCACTCATACCAGTCTCTGAGCCACATACTGTGTGTGTAAAAATTGCTGGAATATCTTTTTCTCTTGTACTTAATTGAAGCCCACCTCTTTAAAACCTCACTTCAGCCAATAAATACCCAGATAATCATTTTCCTTTGCAGAATGTGCTCTCAGGTGGCCTAAAATCATCCCGGTCAGCTGCAGGGCATTTCTTTGTTTAGAGGTAGATTGAGATGATAATTTATCAGCCTCATCAGCAGCCCTGACAGCTGAAACAGCTTATTGAGTTCCCAATGTATAGATTGTATTGTAATAGATGTGGGAGCCACAGAGTCCACTACCTAGTTGGTAAAACAAAACAGTGCTTTAAGAAATTACAGACCAAAGGATGAGATGCTCAAAGGAGTTATATGATAGGTAGAGGTGTTATGAACTTATAATGAGTGTGGATTTTAGAAATTTCTCATAATTAGTCACTCCTTCACATGCAGTAAACACACTGCCCATTCTCTGAATTCAACAGAAATTAGCTTAGGTGGATTCTTCTAGTGGAGAGCAATTGAATTTTGCATTGCTTTTGAATGTAAATTATATTATTATTATTTTATATATTTTTGTTGATTTTAGAGAGGAAGGAAGAGGGAGAGAGAGATAAAGGCATCAATGATGAGAGAGAATCATTGATTAGCTGCCTCTTGCATGCCTCTTGCTGAGCGTTAAGCCCACAACCCAGGTATGTGCCTTTGACTGGAATTGAACTTGGGACTCTTCAGTCAGCAGTCTGACACTCTATTCACTGAGCCAAACCAGGTAGAGCTATTATGTTATTATTTTTAAAATTAAGTTTATACAGGAGACACTGGTTAATAACATTTCATAAGTTTATACACTTCTATAATGTAATATTTGCATAGTGTATTGTGTATTAACCCAAAATGTTAATATACTTGGCTCTCACTATAATTTACATATATGGGAATATAAGTTCCATTCTAGGATGTGCAGATCCTTATAGAAAACTTTTGTTTACCTTGTGGATGGACATTTATTGCAATATATATATATATATATAAATATATATATATATATATATATATATATATATATATATATATATATATATATAATTTCCCATTTGGTATTTTGTATACTGTGTCAAACTGGGTTGTTGTAATCCCTGAAGAAGGTGGAAGAGAAATGCATTCTAACCAGTACTAAGATTCTGTCTCTAGTTCTCTGATTCTTCAGGAAGTGACATCATTGCTCTGTTTGAGGGCAAGTTTTTTGTATCACCCATCTTCAGCTCTTCAACACCTCAGCACAACAAGAGCCAGGCACAGATAAACATTCAATGAATATTAGATGAATAATTTAGAGTAGACATAGTTTTTTGGGGGAGAATTTTAAAATATGCTTACCGATAATGGAAATCATTTTTTTAATTGTTCAAATATTTCCAAACAAGTATTCTGTTCCTTTTCTTTCTGAGATTCTCTCTCTTGAATGTAGTATAAAGATAATATTTATTAGTCTTGTGCTTACTAAAAATCTTGAATAAACAGAAAAAGAAATGTATGAGCCTTTATTGTACTTGAATGTTTGTTGACATTTTTAAATCTTCAATTCCTTACAATAAATAATTACAAAATCTCTTTAATCTTTACTTTTGTGTTAGTGTGTGTGTGTGTGTGTGTGTGTGTGTGTGTGTGTGTGTATGTGTGTACCTCTAACTTCTCAGAGGTGGTCCACTGCTGATCCTAACACACTAGTTTAATCCTTTAAAATTCCCTATTTCTATTTGAGAAATGCTGTTTCCATGTTGTTTTTCCAACTTCATTCATATGTTTATTTGATTTGGAAAAATCCATATGAAAGCAACTTTTACTTTCTTCAGAATTTGTTCTCTTTCAAACTGATAGGAAGATTCCACAAACATAAAGACAAATTGTTCTTGATCTAGAGCCAGAGAGTTATGAAGGCCTGCTTTATGATGAAATGGATCCCTGAAGACCATGAAGAGCATGTATGAGTGAAAACTGTGAGCTTCCTGTGATTGACTACAAAGTGCGTGGTGCAAAACTATTCCCTGTTTCTTAACATGAAATGTTAAATACCACTTGAAAAATCTGCAGATACATCAACCCACAATGAGATCTAACCAATTAAAGATTATTATTTCTGTATCTTCAGTTTGACCATATCTTGTGGATCTCCCTATTTTAAGCAAAATATGAAATGGAGTAACAGAGCAATTCTAACCATTTCATTCTGATTACTGGACTAAGAGACAATAATCTGTGATCAATTTCTGACATGTCATTGAATCTCATGTTACCTCATTTTTTTTCTATTTGTAAAATGGGAATAATAATCCTATTCACTGCATGCCTTACCACACCATCTTGCTCTTAGGGTATTTTAACTTGAAAATTAACTCTACTTTTAATGTTACCTGGTTATGGAGAAGAGAAAATGGGTGCTGGGGAATCTGAAATTCCTCTGCAGAGGCAGCTTCTGACTCCAGCTACATGTGACATTGGTTGTGCACTCAGGGGAGATTGCTAAATTATCCATACTTTGATCTATTCTTCCCAATTATCCTTTATTATCTTATGCCCTTTATTATGATCATTTTTGATATGGCTAACTCTATTTTTTTTGCCAATACTACAGAAAAAAAAAGACCAGACAGTATAGATATGACACTCCAATAACTGAGGTTAAGAAAAGAATTCTCTCTGAAAGACAGTATTTCCCCCAAAAAGCACCCTACGAAGATAATATTTTCACTGCTTCCTGGAATACTTCTTCAGGCACCTCCTTTAATGATAATGGGAGCTAATCTGTGAGAGAATAAACACCTTCTAACACATTACATTTAAAACTCAGCATGAACCGAATAACAGCTCTTTTACTCTGTTAGCAGGATGGATGCTTTTAGAATAAAGGGAAAGACTGCTGTTGTGTTCCCAATCCTCTAGGTATAAAGGAAAGAAATTATTTTAAATGGTATTTGTATCTGTAATGCACTACAATGCTCTAGCTATAATTTGTGGCAACGTGTCAGTTGAGTAAGAACAGATACACTACCACAGTGTTCATCAACACACAGACACTGGGTGTACAAAGACTGAAGCCTCAGTGAGAAGGTGCTGTTATGTTAAGAGAAAATAACTCCCTTCTCCATCTCTCTGCTTTCTCATACTTTCTCTTCCCATTAAATCTAACTACATATTTCACCTGTGTTCTCTATTGAAAATGGTGATTTTTCTATAAATCATGACTGATCTGTAGAACAGAAAGGGATGTTTTATTAAATCAGATATCAGGATAGAGGTCTTCTTTATAACAGCATGCTTTCTAATTTCCAACATTGCTCAATTATACTAGTAACAGAGTTTGAATAGGCCTTCCCTTCAGAATCTCCATGTCTACAGCTAATGTACTGCTTCTGCATTCACTTCAAAAGGACCAGCCCATGTTTCTCTGCCTTTTGACATCTAAATGGATGTGGGGTCAGTTTTCCTTTAGTTACTAACCTTGTTAAAATTCAGTTCCTCCAACTAAGTGTTTCTTTTGAATCCAAAGTTTAGTAAAAGGATGACATCTAAATTGCTACAACCAAATAGAAATGGTTGTTGAAACAAAATGTTGCCATAGGGTCCACGAGCTAGAAGCCCCTCTTTTGTCAGCCCTCCAAGGGATGTCCCTCACTTTTTCCTCTCTTCTGGTGGGTGCTCCTCACTTCCCTTGACAGCCTTTCTGGCCCAGCCCCTTTTACAGTCTTCATCATCAACCCTTAGCCATGGAACTTGCCCCAGTAACAGCCCCCTCTTCCCTTCCCCCACTTATTAAAATATAACTTCTATATCAGTTCCCCTTCACCAACCTCTGGTAAATGAGCCTCATACTTCTTTTTTAAAAAAAAATATATATTATTGATTTTTTACAGAGAGGAAGGGAGAGGGTTAGAAAGTCAGAAACATCGATGAGAGAAACATCAATCAGCTACCTCCTGCACACCCCCTACTGGGGATGAGCCTGCAACCAAGGTACATGCCCTTGACTGGAATCAAACCTGAGACCTTTCAGTCTGCAGGCCGATGCTCTAGCCACTGAGCCAAACTGGTTTCAGCGAGCCTCATACTTCTTGAAGGAAAGCTACAAGAGCCTCATTCTTTTTATTAGCCAACGTCATGCAATAGATTTAATTTAAAGAAAGAGCCCCAGTCTTTTTTTCATGATTTATTTTTAATTAATTCATTCAACAAACATTTGATGAGCACGTACTGCTAAGGTTTGGCTGTAGAACCTCCCTTTCCCACTAAGAGTTTCATGGAGGCAAGACCTCCCTTGTGTGACCTGGAAAAAAATCAACTCCTTGGGAAACATCAGCTGGGCAGGGGAAAGGCAGGCTGCAAGAGGCGCCATTGTGGAGGAGGCAGAGCTTTCGGATTATCCTCATTGCCCCCACATAGAAACTGATAACACCATTGTAAGCTTGCTCACCTCCCTCAGAGCAGAAAAAGGAAAAGGAGGAGATGGTTTCAGCAGTGCTTGTAATCAGTTCATCTAGTCAGAAATAAGATTTTCTACCTCCTCCCCCCATATTTCTCCTCCACCTACCACTGATTTGGGTCAGTTTCATTCTGATACTATAAAAGGCATGATATAAAGAGTCACAAAAAAGGCAAACTTCCATAAAAGTGAGAGCTTGGCTATTTTGAATCAGTCTCTGGATTCCCCCTGCGGTTCCTAAAGTGGGTCTTGATTATCCAGGTGAAAACATGCTTTGTTGGAAAAACCTACCAGCCACTTCTATGGAATTCTCTAGAGCACTCAGTTGCTGGGTAGAGGAATGGAGAGGTGGAGAGAGATAGAAACATCAATGATGGGAGAGAATTATTGATTGACTGCCTCCTGCACATCTCCTACTGGAGATCCAACCCACCAACCCGGCATGGGACCTGACAGGGCATTGAGCCATGGCCTCCTGGTTCACAGGTTGATGCTCAGCCACTGAGCCATGCCAGCTGAGGGAAACATTTCTTCTTTAGGGAACTGAGGAAACTACAAAACACCTTAAAGGTCATATAGTTGGAACAGTGGCTTCAAAATAAAAATGGGGAAACTGAGTCACACAATTTGTTTGTGGCAGAGTCTCAGGCCAGAGGTCTGCCTATGTTTGCTTCTCTCCATTCTAAGAAGGGCTGTATCTAAAAATCCCTAGGACATATAAAGGTGAACAAAGCTGACTGCCTCACATTAATATATTACTCAAGACTCAAGTCAGTGTTAATGTAGCATCAATCATGTGATGACATTCTGTACCACTGACAATGTTAAGAACATTCAGGAAGCACCTATTTATTAGTCTGTTTTTACATTTAAAACTAAATATAGAGGAACAGAATTTTTTTTTAGTTGTCTAGAGTTATTTTAAGTAAAGTACTTTTTAAGATGAGTGAATAATTTATCTGCATTCTTGGGCTGACTTTGAAACTCAAATCACCCCTAGATGTACTGGACCCTTTAAGAGAGACAACAGAGAAAAAAGGCAGAGGCAACTGAGAGTTCTAATAGCTTCTATGGGATGGCAGAGTCTCTGCTTCTCATTTTGCCAGAGCAATAGGCAAAGTGAAGATTCTTTTGAAGTAAAAACTGAAGAGAGAGAGAGAGGGAGGGAGGGAGGGAAGGAGGGAGGGAGAGAGAGAGAGAGAGAGAGAGAGAGAGAGAGAGAGAGAGAGAGAGAGAGAGAGAGACAGCCCACGGACTACATGACCTGCAAAAACATACTTTCCTAGAAAGTGAGATCCGAGGCAGAACTTGCTCAGAGAACAGAGCATAATGGAGAATGATTTCAGTCCTTGCACTCTTATTGGAGTTCATGATGCAGGTCCAGGGTTTTCGGCCAAGTAACTCCAAGGCTGGATAAGTTTGATTAACTCACAATTTGCCTCTCTATCTTTGACCTTTTCAGAGTCATTTTAATTTAAGAGAATGAACACTTAAGTATGAGTAACTACCGAGCACTCAAATGGATTTCTTGAAATTCCATGTATATTAAATAATTTATTTTCAATTGTTTTTATTTTATTGCCAGTGCTTATAGTTTATAATCACTAAAGCATATTGGTTATGATTGTTATCATTTCTGATTTTGATAATATAATTTAGATTTAATAATAAGAATAAAATAGATGATAAAAATTGAATATTATTTTATATTGGCTAAGATTCCACAAAATGAAAATATAAACATTTTAAAAGACATGATATTTATATTTAAGACTAGAGGCCCAGTGCACAAAATTTGTGTATGGGGGGTGTCCCACAGCCCAGCCTGCACCCTCTCCAATCTGGGAACCCTTCAGGGCAGCTGGACATCCCTGTCACAATTTAGGACTGCTGGCTCCCAACTGCTTGCCTGCCTGCCTGATTGCTCCTAACTGCTTCTGCATGCCAGACTGATCACCCCCTAACCACTCCCCTGACAGCCTGATCAATGCCTAATTGTTCCCCTGCCAGCCCAATTGCCCTCTCCTGCTGGCCTAGTCACCTCTAACTGCCCTCCCCTGCCAGTCTGGTCACACCTCTCTGTCCTCTCCTGAAGGTCTGATTGTCCCAACTGTCCTCCCCTGCAGGACTGGTCCTCCCCAACTGTCCTTCCCTGCAGGCCTGGTTCCCCCAAATTGTCCTTCTCTGCCGGCCTGATTGCCCACAACTGCCCTCACCTGCAGGCCATCTTGTGGTGGCCATCTTGTGTCCACATGGAGGCAGCCATCTTTGACCACATGGGGCTGGCCATCTTATGTGTTGGAGTGATGGTCAATTTGCATATTACTCTTTTATTAGATAGATAATGTTGTAGGTAGCTTGCAATACATATTATACCATATACTAATGTATAGAATAGACAATTTATCTTATGTACTCAATTTAATTTAAATTCTGTATTGCATATTGATTCCTATCCATGTATACCATAATCTATCTATGTCACTATCTTAGTACTCAACGAACTAATTTATTATCCAAATCAACTCTATTGTCCAACTCACAATCTGAGTGATGTCAGTGTGAACTTCTGCAAGATGTTCTCTTAAAGGCAGAAGTTTTAAAAGTAAAGGAATATTTAACAGTAAAGGAAAATTATGGTCAGAAAGATCTTGTGGCTTCTATTTTTGCATCCATAACAAATCATGTGATTTGAGGGATATCACTTAAATGAGCTTTGGATTTCTAATTTTAAAAAGAGAAACAGTTAAACCTTCCATCTCTTAATTTACAAGGTTATTAAGAGGTCCATGTGAAATAATGGATATGAATTACTTTGAAAGTTGCACATAGCATGATTTCTCTCCCATTGCTAAGTAGCATCATTCTCTGAAATCCAAGGAAAGAAGAACGTCCCGAATCTACCTTATTTCTTCTAGCAAGAGTGCCCTGATTCTACCTATCTCCTCCTTTCCAATTCATAAAAATTGTTGCACTAATAGAGCTTAAACTGTGCTCAATAAACAAGTATTGGGCCACACTAATATTTTTGGAGTCAAACACAATACCATTGCACTATGAGGCCCATGGTAATATATTTAATTTCAAAATAGATATTGTTGTTTTCCTGAATTGTTGGGTCCCTCTGAGAGGCATAAACAGAGGTCAGATGATTGATATTTAACATTTATCTTTTTAAAAATTGGGGAAGAAAATTAAACATGTACATGTATCATGAATATATTATATTTTATTTTGCCATGTTTTTATTTTAATTTCTTGAGATATCTCTATTTGTACACTATGAGTTGTTTCCTTTGTTAAGCATATTTCTTGGTATATGGTCAGGTGAGAGTCAAGAAGTGAATCCTGAATTTGTAAATCAATAAACTGTAAGTTCTAAGGACTTGTTAGTCTAAGGAAGATTTATTTCAAATTTATCTTTTTTTTAAAGCACTCTGAGTATTTTTAAAAAACTGACTTAAAATCAATAACTTCTATCTTGTTTTCAAAGTCATGCTTGCTAAGCAATACATTCCAGTTCCTCATGTATCAATTCTATGCTGGCTGACCAGTTATGTGCAAAATAGAGGTACAAAGAAACTCTAACACATATACTTGAAATTTAAACCACATTAATGAGAGAAAAAAAAAAAACAATTTAGCACATTAATTTTGATGATTCTTTCCCCTTAACTTTCATTGCTGATTTGGTAAATACTTTATCTTAAAAAATAAAGTTTTGCAGAATTAAAAAAGAAGTTTTATTGATGTAATTTATATAATTAAAGTCTTTCTTCAAATATTTAATCCTCATTTTGTTATTTATATAACACTTACAAAGCATGTTTATTACTAAAATGTTCAAATAATCCTATAAGATTTGATGCTCCCAAATATTTTCTAGGATATCTGGCTTAATGTCACTGAGGGTAGATTAGGAAAATGGTTATCTACTGTGTTGTTAGATTGTACTGACTATTACAGTGATGTTGAAATGCAGAGAGAGATGGATAGGAAGTGGAAATAACTTCTGCACACAGTGGTTGCATGAAACACTATGTTAGTTTTGCACGATATTTTTTCTTTCAGAGAAATTTTGAGTATTAGAATTTAAATATTTAGTTTACATGTAGGAAATACTGAATTGGACACACATGGAAGGAAAAGAGGGGAGGAGTTTATAGAAATATTGAATGATCTCTAAAGTAGTTTTCAGAACCAAGAAGACACTACTAGTAGTGAATATCCTCAGAGACTTTCTCTAAGAAGAAATTATCTCTATTTTTTTATATTTAGAGAAGATACAGTAAGTTTGAAGAAAGACCAATTGGAAGTAAAGAACAATATAGCACTAATAAAGAACACATGGGAAGGAATAGCAAATTAGAGAAAGCCAAGGATCAGATTAGTGAATTAGAGGGTAAGGTAGAAAAAAATCACTCAATCAGAGAACCAAAAAGAAAAAAAAAACAATTAAAAAAAACAGAAGGACAGCTTAAGGGAGCTGTGGGACAACATGAACGTAACAATATTCACATCATAGGAAGCCAGTAGGAGAAGAAAATAAGCAAGGAATAGAAAACCTGCTTGAAAAAATAATGACAGAAAACTTTCCTAACCTGGTGAAGAAAAAGTCACACAAGTTCAGGAGTAACAGAGAGTCTCAAGCAAGAACCCAAACAGTCCCACACATCATAATTAAAATGCCAAAAATTGAAGACAAAGAGAGGATCTTAAAGGTAGCAAGACAAAAGCAATTTGTTACCTACAAAGGAGCTCCCATAAGGCTGTCAGCTGATTTCTCATGAGAAAAACTATAGCCAGAATAGAATGACATGAAGTATTTAAGGTACAAAAAGCAAGAATCTGAAACCAAAATTACTATATCCATTGAATGATACAATGCTATCATTCAAAATAGATGCTGAAATAATGACATTCACAGACAAAAAGAGGTGAAAGAACTTTATTACCACCAAACCAACATGGCAAGATATGCTAAATGGACTTATGAGAAGAAGAAATAGAGAGAGAAACATAGACATACAGAATTAAAATAGCAATAAACAAGTTACTATCTATAACAACCTTAAGTATAAATGGATTAAATGCTCCAATTGAACAGGTACATGAAAAAAAGGAACTAGACCACTAACTTACACCATACACAAAAATAAACTCAAGATGGATAAAAAACTTAATGTAAATCATGGAACCATAAAAATCCTAGAAGAAACCATAGGAAGCAAAATCTCAGATATTTTTTGTAGAAATGTGTTTATAGATACAGCTCCTAGGGCAAAGGAATCTAAGGAAAAAATAAACAAATGGGAATACATCAAAATAAAAACGTTCTTCACAGCAAAAGAGCCATCAACAAGATGAAGAGGGAGCCCACTGTATGGGAGAACACATTTGGCAATGACACATCTGATTAAGACTTACTATCCAAAATATGTAAGGAACTCACACAGCTTAACAGAAGGAAGACAAGCAATCCAATTAAAAATGTGCTAAAGACCCAAGTAGATACTTCTACAAAGTAGACATACAGAAGGCCAAAAGACATATGAAAAAAATCTTCAAAGTCACACTGATCATCAGAGAAATACAAATTAAAATGACAATGAGGTATAACCTCACAGCTGTCAGAATGGCTTCCATAAACAAATCACAAATCAACAAATGGTAAGGATGGGGAGAAAAGGGAAACCTAGGTAATGCAGGCTAATGCAGCTATTAGGGAAAACAGTATAGAGTTTCCTCAAAAGATTAAATATGGTACTAAGTGACCCAGTGATGGCACTTCTAGGATCATATCCTAAGAAATCTGAAACACCAATCTGAAAGAATGTATGCACCACTGTGTTCATAGCAGCACAATTCACAATAGCTAAGATCCAGAAACAGCCCAAGTGCCCATTAGTAAATGAGTGGATTAAAAAATCTGTGACACATTTATATCATAGAACACTATGCAGCAGTAAAAAAGAAGGATCTCTTACCCTTTGAGACAGCATGAAGAGACCTGGAGTGCATTATGCCAAGTGAAATAAGCCAGTCAGAGAAAGACAATTATCACATGATCCCACTCATATGTGGAATCTAATGAACAAAATAGATCCAGAGACACACAAGCATAGGACAGATTGCAGAATATCAGAGGGGAGGTTGGGTAGTGTGTTTGGTTGGCAAGAGATCAAGCAAAGAACTTGTATGCATATATGCATAGCCCATGGACTCAGACAATAGGGTGGTAAAGTCCTGGCATGGGAGGTGAGGGCAGGCTGGAAAAGGTCAATGGAGGAGGAAGGAGGCCATATGTAATACTTTCAACAACAAAGATTTCATTAAACACACACACACACACACACACACACACACACACACACACTTTAAAAATGTGAATTTCCTCCAAAAATATTTAAATAAAATCAATACGCACAGTCTCAAGTGAGGATGCTAAAAGTAAATAAGTGTGACTAGTTGCTCAGTGGTTGAACATTGGCCCATGGAACAGGAATTCATAGTTCTATTCCAAGTCAGGACAAGTGCTGGGGTCTGAGCTCGATCCCCAGTAGAGGGCATGCAGGAGGTAGATAATGATTCTCATCATTGATGTTTCTATCCTTCTCTCCCTCTCCCTTATTCTCTGAAATGTATAAACAAAAACTGAAAAAGTAAATAATTTAGAGCCTTTAGGATAATTCTAATCCTCTATGAAAATATTTCCAGAATCTTGTGATTGCATACTAATTGTTCATTTATTAATAGTAACATATTTAAAGTTGTTTTCTTAGGTAAACAAATGAGATATTTTAATAATTATAATGCTTTTTATAATTCTATTGTTGGGAAAATTATTAAAACACACACCTGAATTAAATGAGATCCTTGCTTACAATTGTGCACAGATTGAGTATATAATGAAATCCAGGCATGAGCCATTCTTTAGAATTTCCACTAATCCTCTCAGCTCTAACTCTCCTGCTTTCCTACTGCTGATAACATATTATCATTGGCCTTCGAAGAGAACATTATCAATTTTAAGACATTTGCCCTAATCAGTTTGGCTCAGTGGATAGAGCGTCAGCCTGCAGACTAAAGGGTCCCAAGTTCAATTCTGGTGAAGGACATGTACTTTGGTTGTAGGCACATCCCCAGTAGGGGGTGTGCAAGAGGCAGCTGGTTGATGTTTCTCTCTCGTGGATGTTTCTAACTATCCCTCTCCCTTTCTCTCTGTAAAAAATCAATTATATATATATATATACTTAAAAGAAATTTATGTTTCACAGATGGTCCTGCTTTAAGCAAAACTTACTTTTTGAGGGTAGACAGTTCAGAGAAGAATAAACATTTTCATACAGATTCTAATATTTTTACTTGTCAAAACTCATAATTCAAATTGGTCATCTAATAGCAATCTAAAATTTGCTTTCTCAGGAATCCTGTGATCATCACTTCCTTGTCCGATCTCTGTAAAATTTTAAGATCATTCCATTAAAATGGTGGTCTCCCAATTACACATTTAACCAAAAGACTCATACAGGTAAAACTTTTTCAGAGATAACAGTTGCCTAAAATACATTATCAGAAATGAATAAAATTCAGTTGTGTTCAATAGTACTTATTATTCAGAAGACAGATTGATTAGTAAAAAACATTCAAAGATTTGACCATCTTTTTCAAATTCTTCTTAAAACAGTAGTATTTTAACTACTTAAGCAGCTGAATGAGCAACTTCAGTTATCAAAACATCATTTTAACTTCATTTTTTCCTGTCTGTGCAATAGGAATATGGCAAGAATTTTAGAATAAAGGGTTTGCATGCTCTCCTTCATCTATCTCTTATAGCACACAGTTACTAGTCCTTTGTTGAACTGGAAACGGACATGTAACAAGAGGACAACTGGAAAAGATAGAGGAAGGCTTGCCCTCTGAGAAAAATGGGGAAATTGTAGAGAATAAGAAACTGGACTAGGAGAAAACAGAAGTGGCTAGAGAGAGAGGAATGGATAGAACAGAACAAGGCCAGAGGGATGATGTTGGGAGAACAAAGGAAGTTGGGAGTTTGGGAGGTAACATTGCTTAAACTTTTTTAGAAGAATCTCTGAGACACATGAAATGGAAACTATCTAAGCTCTGCAAGAAAACTTCAGTGAATATTTAGAATATTTTTCACTGCTTTTTCTAAAATTTTCTTTTTTAAAATCCCCACTCAAGGATATTTTTCCATTGATTTTTAGAGAAAGTGGGAGAGATAGAGATAGAGATAGAGATAGAGATAGAGATAGAGATAGATAGAGAGAGAGATTGATGTGAGAGAAACACATCGATTGGTTGCCTCCTGCATTTGGCTGACCAGGCCCCAGGGTAGGGAGGAGCCTGCAACCCAGGCATGAGCCCATGACCACAACAGAACCTGAGACCTTTCAGTCTGCAGGCCAACACTAATTATTGAGCAAAACTGGCTAGGACTTCACTACTTTAGAGACCAGTATGAGTGTCTGAGTGTGTGTGTGTGTGTGTGTGTGTGTGTGTGTGTGTGTGTGTGTTTGTGTGTGTGTGTGTGTGTGTGTGTGTGTGTGTGTGTATAAGAGAGATGAGGGAGAATCTTTTTCTGGATTAAAAAATATCAAAATTTTCTTTGTCAAGAGCAAGTAGGGTAAAATAACCTGGTTAACAAGGATAGTTCTTGTCTTGCTGGACTGTGATAACAGCTATAATTATTTATTACATTGTCTGACCCATGGCAAGTGAATAATAAGTAGCAGTCATTTGCTGCATCCTATTGCAAAGAATTGTTAACAATAGCCAGGATTTTAATATTAGCCATGTTTCCCAAGCTGTGTGCTCAGACTTCCAAATTGTATCAGATGCTATCAATAGATTGCTGAAAAAGGTAAAGATGCCATTACTATTATTTAGGGATAAAAGTATTCCACTGGCTCATGGAGGCTTCAACACTGACAGGAAACATTTCATCAACAACAGCAAAAGAGAAACATGCTGAGGTAAGTTGAATAGATCATGCAGGAATGGATAGGTCATTTCAATTAAGACTGTGTTAACATGAGGTCTTGTTCACGTGATACTAACTATTGCTGTGCTAGAAGTGGGGGAACTTATCATGGCAAATTTATTATTTTTCTCACAGTTATGCAGAATCAATGCGTTAGAAACCCTGTGCAGCAGAGAGGAGTAAAATGAGTCAACTTTTTAAAAAACTGATTTGTGCTAATCCTACCACATGATAATTAGCCTAGTGAATAGTGTCAAGTGCCGTGACCATTTCTCCCAAAGTCAGTTATAAAACTGATTTTAAAATACTTAAAAAGTGTTGCCACTTGAAAATGAAATGAAATTAGCATTTATGTGGTAAGTGCTTACTGCAAAGAATTTGAATCTTATCCAACATCCTGCTGTTATTTGATGACTGACACGGTCTTTGATTTATTTCTTGCCTTTCAAAATGGAGAGGTGGATCCTGAGGACCTGAAACCCCCGGTTTGATTTCTAGCTCCATTAATTCACCAAGTTGTAATAAGCAAATATTTGACCCATGTTCCTGATGTCAAGGCATTTAAAAATATGAGCCACAGGAATATCTATTAAACTAATAAATGATTAGCATGGTATATATGTTTAAGGTAAATATTCAAAGCATTATAGTGAAAGATGCTGACTAGAAGACCCAGTTATAAAATGCTTGCTAACGAATTTCCCTGGAGGCCTGTGAACTTATTAGCAATATACACATATTTATAGAATTTTGAATATTGATGACACAATCTGGCCTGTTTCTCTTTCCTCCTGATAAAAGAATTATCACACCATGTGTATGCAAACCACTGAGGCAAAGATCTTCCTCCTGCTCTCAGCTCATTTGGTGTTTCCAGGCTTGTGGCCAAGGCAGCGGGAAAATAGTGAATTATATAGCTTGTCCTGGTGGCCACCACCTGAAGGGCCATATGTGATTAAAGTAAGTAAGCCTAACGCCTGAACTCAGAAATTCCTCTGGAACTTGGACTGGTCAGCTCTCTGATCTTTGTGTATTTTGTGAGGTCCTATTGGTAGATGAGTCATTCCACACCGTAGTCTGTATGGAGAAAGAGTCCCACCTTCTCCATTATCTGAATAACTGTACTCACAGACCACCTCTCTTTTAAAAAGCTTTCCCAGAGGTGGTCCTAATGATCAGCTAGATTGGGAACAATGAACCTATTCTATAACAGTGCTACTTGAAAAAGCTAGGATTCTCCTTCCCCCTCAAACTCCCCCCTTTTACACATTTAAGTTGAGATAAGGACAGCAAATGAGAGTATAGTGTGCTGCACCAGCATGGCCATGATTGAACCTGTGGGTGGGGGGGTGAAGTGGTGGTGAAGGATTAGAAAAGACAGACAAGAGAATAAAGCTGGGGCTTAGTGGGATGCTCCTCTCTGATGGAGAGACAGCGCCATGGCTTGCAAACTGAGTCTTTATTTTATAGTCAGATTCCACGAGGCAAAGTAAGGGCATTGTCAAGAAGTTTACAATGTTCTCCTGGGTTTCGAATCTACTCAATTACATGCACCTGATCAAGCTTTGTTTACTTGTTGCACCTCCTGCAGCCCATATCACTTAGCCACATGGGACCACAGGTTCAGAGGGCATTGCCCTCCAAGTTGGGACTTGAACGTGGCTTTGCCATGAGAGGACCTTGTCCAAGATCCAAGGCTTGGACCTGTGCAAACACTGTAGTCGCTGTCCACAGTATAGGTTTAAAAATTTAATAGCAATTTGATGAGTACTCTTATGACTTTTTAATCTATCAATAGTTTGCATTTTATATGTCTGGTGTGTGTGCTTTTTTTGCTGGTAATTTGTTTCACTTTAGTTTAAAAATTATGGGGGGTGCTGGAAACTGAACTAGAGCACAGGCTGTGGTACAGAGAGAGGATAAACGAATGTTATTGTTCTAAGTTCTTTCACCCTGAACTTTTGTTAATAAAACATAAAATAATTTCCAATGACCTAAGGAGAGATTACCAGGCACAAAGGTACAGGAAACTCTTTTACAGAATAATTTTCAGCCACGTGGACAGAGACTGACTAATTCAATTGCTGATAAATGCAAGCTGTTAACATTTCTACTTTAGTGAAGCAGCATCCATCCCACTCAAGGAAATCAGTCAGGAATGTCAACCTATTATTTGGATGAACTTATTATTTGATTGAATCATCTATTAAAGTAGTTTAAATGTTGCCTCTGTAGACAACCATTCCTCTAGGAGGCAGCTTTCGTGGATACAACTTTTCTTGTAGTTGACATTGTATGAAGTGTGTGAATTTGAGCATTACTCCATATATGAATACTCTATCTAATACTTGAGGCATCACCCAAATGTCTGAGGCTATGTCTTGGAGTATTCCTTTGAAGAATGAAAACTTTGTAGCAAGTGAACTCTACATTACCTTCCAGCTCCAAAATAAACTTTACTAGAAATAAATGTATGTTACTCTAAATACTGTACAAAATAGTTTTTGTAAGATAGTATATCTATAGTTATTTTTTCAAAGAAATTAGAAATTGTAATGGAACAATAAAGAGAAAAATAATATGAAAAGATTTCTAACAAACAGTGTACAAGTCAGCTGAAGTAAGCTTCATTGTTGAACTATGTATGTCAGATGAGAAAAGCACATGGAATGTGATTATATTGGAATCTGTGGGAGGGAATAATGAAAATCCAATTATGCTTTAGCTACAGCAGCATGAAAATATCCAGAGGATATACAGTACAGCACACAATTCTCCAGAAGATTCCTATAATAGTAAAGTTTTATTGGGATCCAGCCACTTTCCATCTTATTTATTGAGACATGTGTTTCAAATGTATTTGTAGCAGTTATAACTCTTCAAAACCAAAGACCATGCATAAAACACAATATTGCTGGAGTAGTAGAATATCTTTCTGCAATATCTTTTTCTTTAAACAGCACACTTTTTATTTAATGATTCTTGCATATCACAGATCAAAAATTATGTATCCCCCCACTTGGTGTGGTATGTGAGGGATTTACCATAAATATCAAGCATTGTTCTATCATGGACATTATAAGAGACAAATTTAGATAACCATTTTATTTGAGAACAGATTTAGAATTACAGAAAAGTTGCCCATAGTACAGTTTCTATATACCCTTCACCCAGTTTCAATTATTGTTAACACCTTAGGTTCTAAAGTACATTGTCACAATTAAGAAAAGTGAAGTCAGTTCTCTGTTCACTGTTGACTTTTACCTAATGTCTACTCTCTGATCCAGGATCCCATCTGGGGCATACATTACATTTAGTCATCATGTATCATTAGTGTCCTCTAGACAGAAGAAATTTCCTAGATTTTTCTTGTTTAGAGAACTTTAGAGTTCTGAAAAATACAAAAATGTGTATTTTGTAGAGTGTCCTTCAATTTGGATTTTTCTGGTCTCTTTTCTGGAGGTTAGTCTAAAAATAAGAGTTTTTAGGAGAAAGACCTTAGACATAAATGTCATTCTTATCACATCACATAATGGTACATGCTATCAGTGGAACTTACATTGATGGCTTTACCCTTGATCATATGGCTGAAGCAGTGTTGTTTAGCTTTCTCCAGTGTAAAATTGTTCCTTTCTCCTTCCATAACTTTTAGAGAACAAGTTACCAAACAACCTTCCCTCAAGGAGCAGGAGTTACATTTCATCTCTTTGACTGGGTAGTATTAGCCAAATTATTTGGACATTTATGCCTAGGAAATTCATACCACAGACACTTCTAATATCTGTTTTCTAGCCTATTATGTCACATTGTCAAATAGAACAAAGATTTTTTTTCCAAAATTAGTGAGCTGTGGATGACCTAGTGAAACAGCAAGTTGGAAAAATTTTATTGACTTTCCCATTTCACTTTATGTGTGGCTTAACTGCCATTTTTTCTTTAAACTAGTAAATTTCAAAAGAACATTACTTATTCCACACCAGTTTTTATTTAACCAGTGTCCTATTTTGTAATTGGTATTCAAGATACTAATTCCCCTTACTCAAAGAGGCTGAAGAGCCACAAAGAGAGCGCTGTGCAAATATGGACACTGCATATGCTGAGATGGAGGGCAGGGGCTGTAGACAGAACTAGACAGGAATCGACAGTGGAATTCATGATCCAGTTATCGAATTAATGTGACCTATGCTCGTTTTTCCAGCAACCAACATATTTCCCATTTATTTGAGATTAAACATATCCATATCTTGATTTAAAATAAATTTTATTTTCAAATATTAGCAATGTCTATTAGTTCACATACATGTCATCACTATTAAGAACACCACCCAAATCTGGATGTAGAGCTTTGAGTAAGTGCAAGATATTTACTCTTTCTTTTAGCATATCTCTCATACTTAGGGATTACAATTACTGAAATAAAAATGATGCCAGGAATTTTTTGTCAAGTGTGAGATAAACAGTATAGGAAGAGCTATGAGAGTCTATAGAGAGGACAATCTCAAAAGGTTATGATGGTCTCAAAGATCCATGGAGAGAAAAAAAGTGAGCTGGGCCTAAAAGCATTATAATTCTGGCTAAAGGAGGGAATGTGCCCAAGGTCAGAAGGTAGAGATCTCTTTGGTTAGAATAGTTGCCACATAACAGAGAGGGCAGAGAAATTATGAAAAGTCGATAAGTGGAGTAGTCTTTGGAAGGCCTTGAAATCAAGTAAAGTGTAGTGACTTATTTAAATAATGTATTGGTATTAACTTTCGCTGATCTTAAACAAAGAACACTTGCTGACCAAAAAAAAAAAAAAAATGCAGAGAAGAAAATATTTTCCATCTGGGAACTACTATAAACACTTACTTTATATCCTAATGACGTGTGAATGAGAATGTGTTTACATATGCATTTATTATTCTAAATAATATTTTTATTGATTCCAGAGAAAGGAAGAAAGAGAGAGAGAAAAATTAATCTGAGAGAGAAACATCGATTGGTTGCCCCCACCATGCAACCCAACTGAGAATGGAACTCACAACCTAGGCATGTGCCCTGACTGGGAATCGAGCGCACCTCCTTTAGGTGTACAGGATGATGCTTCAACCAACTGAGCACATCGACCTGGGCTACACTTATGCTTAAGATCATATAACTATACTATACGAATCTGTGCACAGGTGGAGTCCCCTTAGCTTGGCCTGCAGGGATCAGGCTGAAACCAGCTCTCTGACATCTCCCAAGGGGTACCAAATTGTTTGAGGGAGGTTCTTGGGTGATGCACCTTGGAATTGTGCTCCCTCTTTTCTGGTTACAGGTTTGTCACCTGAGAACCACAGCTGCCAAGTCACCACAGCTTGGCAGCTCCTGCATTGAGCATTTGCCCCCTGGTGGTCCATGCACATCATAGCTACCAGTTGGCTGCTTGGCCAGTTGCTTAGGGTTTTATATATATTGATAGTAGCTTATCCTATGCCTTCATTTTATATTGTCCTATGAACATTTCCCTCTCTCATTACTATTCATAATTACTTTGCAGTTATTTTGTTTTAGCTATGACTTGTGTAAAAAGCATATATATTGTTCTAAACTGGGTATTTTATTTCATTTGTTTACTTTCACAACGGATAGATTACACTGTACTCTATGATCTTTTTATTTCAGATAGGGAGTACTTTCATGTTGTTGTTGTTGTTAATACTTAATCCTGATTTTCTCAAATCATATGTGTCACAACTAATCTTGTGAGATACATTTTTTTATCAAAAAGAAAGGCTTTCAGATTCAAGATATCATAAATTTGTTATATTATCAATTTTATTAGGATTTTAAAAATAACATTTAGCTTAGGTTTAAATGGTTTTAAGTTTTATTGTCTATATTTTAAAGTAAACTTGCTTACATGTTAAGCTTATTTGTTTGATTTATTTCTCTGTGGTGATAATTTTAAAGGATGATGACATGGATTTTATCTTTTAGTTTAAAATAATAATGGATTGAAAGTATGGAAAAAAATTCAAAATTTAACTGACATTGATACAATCACTGAATAGATTTAGAAGAATGTATTTAGAACAAACCATTTTCTTTAATTTGTTTCTGGTTTTTAAAAATAAATTTTAAAAAATATGACTTAACCCCTACATCACTTATAACAAGATTTCTGTTTGATATGCCCATTGGACAGTCAAGCAGAGCTCAGAGACTTTGAAGCACCAGGCTTGAGAGTTTGTGCGATATTTAAAGTCATGAGATTAGATGAGATCACCTAGAGAATAAGTGTAGATGAAAGAAAGATGAGGCCCAAGATCAAATAACTGCGGAACTCCCAACATTTCTTGGAAAATAGAAGAACTAATAAATGAAACTAAAGGAGGAACTAGTCAAAGAGGATGAGAACAAGAAAGGTATTGTGTTATATAAACAAAGTATGCAAAGCCTTCGTAAAGGAGGTAATAATGAACTGTGTCAAAGAAATTATCAAATAAGTGGATCCCGAGAATTGACCATTGGAATAAGCAGTTTTGATATTACTTGTGAGGAGAAAAGAATTTTTAGGAGAGTGAGCTTGAAAGGCTAACTATAAAAATATCAAGAGAGAAAGTAATAGAACAAAATATTTTGAAGAGTTTACTACAAAAGTTGGCAGCTAAACAGGGTTGTTTCATCAAGGAATTTCTTTTTTCTAAGATGGGTTTTTTGAGAAAGCATGTATGCCAATGAGAATGACCAATCAGTACAGGAGAAAGATGAAATAAATTACAAGAGCAAAGACTTTGAGTGCATGAGGGGTGGAAGGGAGATATAGTTTAAACGGCTGAATTTCAGTATCATCAAGGACAGGCCATCCATTGAACCAGGCGTACGGATAATTATGTGGTAAAGATAAAGGCAGGATGGTAAATTTGGTGGTAGATGATTTAACAAATTATCACCTGATTGCTTTTCTTTAAAAGAGGGATAGAAACACCAAGGTAATCAGCTGAGAGAGTGAGAGAATGGGGGAGGAGATAAGTAATGTTGAGTATTTTTTCCTGTCTCTTGGCCATTTGGATGTACTCTTTGGAGTGAAGACAATGTTACTTAGATACTACAAAGAAGGCTGGTGGATATAATCATTAGAAACCACAGGCTTTGAATAATATTTCAGAAGAGAAAGGAATTGGTTTCTTAGAGAGGCTAAAGTCATCTGGGAACTACGAGCTGTGGATTTAGTCCCGATCAGTTCCTAGGGGACCGTGAATAGCCCCCATTTCAAGGCTAGTCTCTGGCACTTGATAGAGGCGACTGCAGTGATGCCGGCTGCACTGGAAGCGCGAGGCGTGTGCTCCTCAAGGGCTTCTGTGAACTGTGTGCCTGCCAGCGAGCCGAGCAGCTCATTTACACTGAGCTCTGACTTGAGTTAAAGGATGGAAAGCCTCTGCACGAGGAAATGACTGCCTTTATTAAAACTGACTGTAGCCTAATCCTGATGCTAGAATGTCTCTTTCATATTCAGGGGCCAGCAGTGTATTTATTTAGGAGGAATGGTACTTTTGCTGCTAGCTTGATTTGCTCTATGGGATTTTACTGACATAGTTGAAATTTAGCCAAGGCAATAGAGCACTTCAAATTCAACTGGAAGAGAAACAGCTGGAGGGCTGCCATGAAAAGCTTTCTGTAAGAGAGGAACGGGGTGAAGGTGAAATGGCCCACGTATATCTGAAATCCTGGCATCTTTTACATTCCAATAATTCAGACACTTAGTTTCCTTGCTGAATAAGCCACAAGGAGAACATCTTTCTCATTTAAACTCAAAGTTAGACACATCTAATCTCAAACAATAAAACTGGTATCGCAGGAAACTAAGAGGGATAGGCAAGCAAGGAGTCGAAGTATGCCCTGGACTTAGTGTCAAAACAGGTCCACGCACTCTCAGATAAACATTCACTGCACGCATTTGCTGTACACTACCTTCCCGAAAGTTCCTGGTTCTGAAAGCTATTAGCAGCAAAGGAGGAAAATAGTAAGTAGAAACTTTGTCCAAATGTTGCTTTTAGGAGATATCAACTCATAATAGCTACATTTTTTTTGTATTGAGTCCTATGGTAGTTATTAGTAGGAAAAAAAAGTGTAGGAAGTAGTTACAGAGGCTTATAAACATATTAGTCCATTTTGAGGTCCCCCAAATTCTATAGTTTTACTTTCTCATGTGCCATATATATCAATGCATTGAAATTAAGAAACAGTGAAGTTGATAACAATAGTCAAATTGCAACAATTATGAATTACTAGGAAGGGGGTGATGCCAGTCTGGAGTTGAAAATGTAATCCTGCAACCATGGCTTCAAGGAAAAGTGCAATCACTGCAGGAACGTCTGTATCATTGTTGGGGCTCATTTACTTATTGTGGGTATTGGCTATAAGGTTAGCCAACTTCTGTCCCCTGTTCTGGAAGGTGCTGGCTAGTCTGAGTATATTAAGATGGAGAGATGAAGAAGGAGGGGGAGGAAGATGAGGCGGAGGAAAAGTAGGAGAGGAAAATGACTCATCTCAAATTAGTTTACTTTCAAATGACATATAATACCTCCCATGGCTATGATTTAACATTTTTTCAAAATGGTATATATGATTAAGTTGATTCAAGAACCCCAAACTAGAATAGCTCATTGCTAAGTGACCTGCTAAAATGTCAACAGTTTGTGTGTGTGTGTGTGTGTTTTTTAATAATGAATCACTTTAGAACTTTTTCTGTAGATGTAACAAGTTCTTTCCCATCTAATTTCTAAATTATTCCCCACAGCTAGGAAAAACTGAAATTTTAATTTCATTTTGCAATTGAGAGACAAAGTCCTATAACTGCTATCATTTTAAAGGAAGCTTTCCTAATCCAATTTAAAGAGCAGTGTTTGTATAAACTACTGTGAAAATCATTCCCCCTTCCCTGAGGGCCTAAGAGGACCGGCTCAGTAGCAGAAAAGTAATAAAGTCACAGAGAAAATGTAAGTGTATTTGAATTGTTGTAATACATTATTGTGTAGCACAATAACAAAAACCACAGCTACATTTAAAAGAGTGTGTTATTTTTGTCACTTTCCACAATTAGGTTCCAGCAACTCTGTCTTAAAAAGAGTTGGATAAATTTCTCAGCTCTACAAACTTATCTGCTACTTACTGTCCATTACTTATGTTCCTTCACAGATAAACATACGGTCATCCATTTATTCATATGATAGATATTTTCTTATTTTTCTTGTGAGTGTAGCTATTAATATAAAGATAAATTAGTCATTGTCCTGATCTTTAATTAAGCAAGGGCCTGGTGTGGAAGAAAACACATACAAGCACAATTATGGAACAATGCAGAGTGCAATAAATATGACAAGTTTAAGTAAAGAAGTAAGCCAGTCGGAGAAAAGTATCATTAGTGGAATATAATGAACAACATAAACTGATGCACAAAAATAGATCCAGAGACACAGAAGCATCGAACAGACTATGAAACCTGAGGGGTGTTTGGGAGGGGGTGAGGGGGAAAGAGATCAACCAAAGGACTTATATGCATGTGTGTAAGCATAGCCAATGGACACAGACAACAGGGTTGTGCTGGGGGGCAGGGGCAGTCTGGGAGAGTTCAATGGCAGAAAAAGGGGATATATGTAATACTTTTAACAATAAAGAATTTTTAAAAGAACTATGGGAACACAAAGAATTAAGTACATTTGACCAGGGGGAAGACCAGTAAATGCCTCAAGAGCTGGCGGCTCCCTGACATGGGTCCTGACAGAAGCATAGAGCCTTTTACAATTTTTATAACTTGTATTGAGTATAAGGGCAATCCAAACTTCTAGTTAAATATGGCTTTGCTCTCAAAATTTCTAAAGTACTAGAAGAAATATGGAGTAATTCTATAGAGGCGTGTTATGATTTATTTACATTGCTTTAGCCAATGCCTTTTGAATTTCTCTTAGGGTGGTGAGGTTATGCCTCCAACAAACAAACTATGACAGGTTTCTAGAAGCTATCACACAGGTGGGAACAAACTGAGAACCAAGTCCATCAGAGTTATGAGATCTGCAGCTCCACACGGGAGAAGCAGGTGACTACCAACACGATTAAGTTCCCTTCCAGAACCGTCAGAGACTGAAGTTTACAGTCTGCACGTGGGAGGGTGAGGGCAGTGGTAGAGCAGAAGGGAAAGGACCATGGGCTTTGTTTCCGAGTTATTCATGAAAATGTGTTAGAATACTAATTAGGCTAATACATAGGCAACCTCATTGTACACCAAAAATTTTGTTTACTTAAAAAATGGTAAATTAAGATGGTAACATAAATATACTAGGAAATTATAGAGAAATTGTATGTAATCTTGTTATAAAAATAATGAAATCATTTATAAAGGGCCATGGTGAAACAAATTATGGTCTAGGCCCATGGTCAGCAAACTGTGGCTCTTGAGCCACATGCGGCTTTTTGGCCCCTTGAGTGTGGCTCTTCCACAAAATACCATGGCCTGGGTAAGTCTATTTTGAAGAAGTGGTGTCAGAAGAAGTTTCAGTTTTAAAAAATTAGGCTCTCAAAAGAAATTCCAATTGTACTGTTGATATTTGGCTCTGTTGACTAATGAGTCTGCTGACCACTGGATAGGCATTCTAGGCAATAAGGTAAACTTCTTATAATAATGTGGCATAATAATACATACCATTTAATAATATAAGTGAAAAAACATAGAATAGTATGTATAATATGATCCTCGATATGGGGACTATGTATGTGTTTGCATAAAATATGTACATATTCTCTCTATGTTAACAGACACTTCTAGAAGAATACATAATAAACTGTAAGTAATAATTACCTGAGGGCACAGTAAAATTGTGCAAGGAGATGGAAGGAGGGAGGAAGCAGTAAAAATAAAAATGTCATACTTGTATTTTTGCTTTGTTTAAAATGTTTACTTTAGAAAAGTGGAAAAAATACATAAACATTTAAAAAGGCAATAGAAACCACCTACAGTCCCATAATCATGAATGAAGAATGGGACCTTCATAGGTTAAAGGTGTGAAAAACATTTTTGGTCAAAGAAACCTGGAGTATTTAGGAGACATAAAAAGTTTCTGCATGCATTTCCTACCAATGATGCATTAAATTCACATATCTCTTGCTGCGATGCTTACCAGGGCTGAGTTCCATATACAGGACTAATGCATACTTAGCAACCTCATTAGAGACATGTATGGAAAGTCAGGAGTCCTCAGGTGATTGGTAGTTTTAGGGATGCCCTTGAGCTGAGTCCAACTAACATTCGAGAAGTTATAAAAATATGACCCTTGAAATGTTTTATTAATTTCCAGGAATGAGGCCCCTAATGACCACTCTACTTCGCTTGCAAGATGATTTATAGATGTTTTTATTAAAGTTGATTTAATTTCCTTCAGTTCACATGTTCTTACTAATTGAATCATTTCCCTCAGTTCCCAGAAGGCCATAAAATAGAGAATTTATTATATACTGTGTAACAATCTACATTCAGGTAAATACATAGATGTGACAACTCGGCCAGCATACTGAGCATACTCGATAAAGTGCCAGTGTAATCACTCAATGAAGCTGAGGTACTTCATTACAGTGTCATGAGCTCTATTGGTTATAAATGTTAAAATGATCCATTGTTGTTTTTATTGAATTAAGGTAAAATATTTTATGTACTTCAGAGAAGACACATTACCTTCTCTTCAAAATTGATTCAGATGGTTATTTGGGAGTTCAGCTTATTGTCCTCCTGGCAAAGAATGAAATAACAAATGAAATTGAAAGACTAAAAAAGGCTTTTCCCCCTGTATTTGAAAAAAGAAGTGTGCCTAGCATGAATATCATGGCATTTAAAAACTATAACGGGGATAATTATAAATTTAGGTAAACATTTTTATAATGAATAACTATCAAAATTTGATATTTTAAGATTAAAACATCCCTCCCTATAATAGTTCAACTTCTGAGCCAGTTATTTTATTGGTTTATTGGACAAATTTTATTAGAAAACATACAAATCAATAAAATATCCTTTTTCAAGTTTCTCATACTAACTAAATCTGTTTTCTTTGAGAGTGCCTAAGGTACTGAACACTATATTTGGAGTCCTTTGTAGGTACAACCAGAACAAAAAAGATAAGAAACTTCCTTAAGAATTTTATTGTAAGGTAAAGTTCAAATCCTTACTTTTTTTTTTACCTTCAAGTATAATTTTCCTTCTGTATATGAGGCAGCAACCTTAGAAGATTTTCATGGAATTATTTTCCCCCAGAGCCATACAAATTTAAGTCTCAGATTTATCCCAAACTTTTTAAAGATCCATTCCTCCTACTTCTATACTCTGCCATTTCTCTTAAATGCACAATCATTGATTAGTTGAATTCTGAATTGAATTAGGATCAGAAATTAATGCCTGGTGAATTGTACATAAAATTCATAAATGAGAATGAGAGATCACACTCATATATCAGCATGGCAAGAAGCATAACCTGGAGATAATGTATCGGGTCAAAGTAAAAAGCAATGACTTAAAAAAAAAAAGCAATGATTTCTGTTCTCTTGTTAAGAAGGCTTTAGAAACTGTAGGAAATCCCAGGATGAGTGTGAGATATCAATTGTTAAAGGAGAAGAAAAGTCAAAGAAGAAGAAGCAAATGTCCTTGGCCAGACTGAGTATTAGGACAACATAATAAACACAATGAAGCTGTTAATGTCAGAAAGTTAAAATATTTCAAAAGGACAACTCAGACGGGATTGTATGCATAGAAACAAATATAAAATTCTCACTTTGGCCTTGCCAAGAAAGTGGGGGTCAATTGAGAATTTATGATAGGTTTTATTTTTTCACTCATCATTTAACAAATGATTACTGAATGAATAAATGCTATTATACAAGCATATGGTGTTTGCTTTCATGAGTGAGTAAAAGACTGTACAATGTTAACGCAGTAGGAGTATTCTAGAAGGGTGTAGAGAGGTTTGTGGGTCAATTCAAACTTTGCAAAGGCATGAATTCAGTAGGTATTTGGGCACCTGGGAGAAGCCTGGGATCTCCTGCCAGATGTTTCTTGTACCCTCAGAACTGTAAGCAGGGATTTTGAATTTATTTCCCTTAAACCAACATGTCTCATGCCAATTGAAGACTATATATTCAGAGCATTCTGAACACAAATTAGTGCCATGAAATAAAAATAGGAACATTCCCAGAAAGATTAGAATTCCGACACTGATTAAAATTCTGGACACTCAAAGGGGTAAGGGTCACGCCTGGGTACATTTTATGACTCAGGTTCAGGATCTGAAAATCCCAGCTTCCATTCTGGAGCTATAAAATTTAAAGTTTCTACCCCCAATTATAGTTTATAGATGTAATTTTAAAGTTTTTTCTCAAGTGGTTGACAACTTGAATAGCAAACAAACATTTGGGAGAAGAATTACAGGCATCCCAGACTCTGGGAATTCATTTTATACTATCCAAAACTAACAGTAATACCAACAGTAACTAACATAAGCTCGAAGCTGGTTAACCTAAAACATAGTTTAAGATGCATTATAATAATACCTCACTAATTCAAAATGACTAAAGAAAGAATTCAGGAACAAATCAATATTGTTAAGTATTTTAAAAGACTTACAAGTTACATTCCACATTAAAGTGTGAGGTCCTCAAGACAAGTATAGTGTATATTAATTTCACTATCCTAATGCTATTTCTCATCCTTTGGATAATTTTGTACCCTAAGCTAGCTAACACAGGCAATTTGTTGATATGAAAGCGTGTTGTCTAAGTATTTTAAGATTCATAGAATATGCATTAGAACATTGACTTGTCCTAACATTAACAAAATAATTAAGAAATAAACTTAAACTGTGAAAATAAATGAATAAAATCTACCTAAAATGAAAAATCCATGACTTTTACTGTATTTATCTACATACCTAATAATTTCAGAAATTCAGCAATTGTCTCCCTGTCATTAATATGACTTAACAAAGCTATAATAATAGAAGTTTTGATGGTAATTATGCAAAACGAAATTACATTTCTAAACAAATGAAGGTTATTTTTATATTTAGTTCTGCCTGAAGATTAAGTGTCAAAGGAATAGCATTTAATGATTTATTTTAAAAATTAGCATGAAATTGAAGCAAAAACTTTTAAAAGCAATGCAATGGTTGAATATCATGTTTCACTCTCAGCTTCTACTCCTATTTCTCAGCTCCTACTACCTTCTTATTCTTAGTACATTTCTTTACTTTGCTTTCACTTAGGACTTCTTAGGAATTAGCTTACTCTAATTCTTGAAATTCAAAAAAGAAATCATTTTTTAAAAATTTCCCATGAAATATCAATACTTTTATTTTTAAAATATATGTTTTATTGATTTCAGAGAGAAACATCAATGTTGAAAGAGAATCATTGATTGGCTGCACGTCCCACACTGGGGATCGAGGCCCCAACCCAGGCATGTACCCTGACTGGGGGGAATCGAACCAAGACCTCCTAGTTCATAGGTCAACACTCAACCATCAGGCCACACAGGCTGGGCAACATCCATACTTTTCATATTCCACTTTTCTTGATCTAACAAAAATATTTTTGGCTTACCAAGAATAAATTCTTTCCACTTCTTATTGAGATGTTTCACAATGTTTTACAGGTATACTCTGGCTTATGATTACTTTTATGTAAAGATCATGTCAGCTTTAATAAATGATATATAAATCATAAGTTGCTTGTTCATGTAAAGATACACAAACATACACAGAGTATTACATATTCAAACTTTATTTACTGAATAAATGATAATTTGCTCTGAAATATATATAAATCTGTTTCATTATTAAAAGTACACATCGAATTTTGTCTCCATGAATTTTCATAAAACACTTTTCCATGGCAGAAAACCAAGCAATTAGAATAAAGTGGCAATGTAAAAGAAAAAAACAAAACAAAAAACCACAACACATAGCTTTCAATAACTGAGGTTAATACGTACAATCCTATATAATATAGAGATAATATGCAAATTGACCCTCACACTGTTGCACAAGATGGCTGACACCATGTGGTCAAAGACAGCTGCCATAAGATGGCTGGCAGGGGAGGGTAGTTGCAGGCGATCAGGCCAGCAGAGGATGGCAGTTAGGGGTGAGCAGGCCTCCAGGGGAGGGCAGTTGAGGGTGATTAGGCTGGCAGGGGAGCAGTTAGGCATCAATCAGGCTGGCAGGGGAGTTGTTAGGGGTGATTAAGCTGGTAGGCTGGCTAGGAGTTGAGAGCCAGAAGTCCTGGATTGTGAGAGGGATGCCCTATGGGATCGGGCCTAAACTGGCAGTCAGATATCCCCTGAAGGGTCCTAGATTGCCTTGCCACAAACTGACAGACTGGTCTGAGGGACAGACTGGGCTGAGGGACACCCCTCACCCCCCACTGCATGAATTTTATGCACCAGGCCTCTAGTCACAGTGTAATTTACAACACCTGAGATGTTATTACTTCAATTTGAAGGACAGGTGGTGACTTTTTAGAAATATTTCAGTGCTTATCTTAAAGTTATTATATACTATTGGTGAGTTAAAACACAAAGGACATGTATTAGTCACTTTTGAGATATACACTTTGAAGCCAGATTTAATGCATGTAATTTTTATGTCCTAGTTTCGGGTTCTACCATTTGAGAGACTAGTTTGGATTATCATTAATTTTTTAAAAAGTTCACTGGACACCACAATTAATTATATACCCACGATAAACCGGACACTCTTTTGGAGGATGGAGGTTGACAAAAAGCAAAGACAGTCAGACCCGCTCGCAGTCCTGAAAGGTTGATAGTGAAGTGGAGTGGAGGGACATTTATAGGCATGACAGGAACTGCCACTGCAGCAGAATGCTGAAGGGTTTGGCCATGAGAGACATCACCACACCTCAGGGCAGTGCAAATAATATAGCCTTGCTGAGGCTCAGCACGGTACAAGAGCATGATGAAGCATAAGGCTGGGAAGAATGAGGCCATGGTCAAATCATGAAGAGTCTTCTGTGAGTACAGTGACCATAAGACCCAGTTTATCCAGGACAGCATTGCTCATCATCACAGAAGTAAGTAGTAACAGTGTCTCCTTGCACTTAGCCCTGGCCAATTTGGCTCAGTGGGTAAAGCATCTGCCTGCAGACTGAAGGGTTCTGTGTTTAAAACCCCATCAAGGGCACGTACTTCCATTTCAGGCGTGGTCCCTGGCATTGGTTGGGCTTGTATGGGAGGCAACCAACTGATGCGTCTCTGTCACATGAATGTTCCTCTCACTCTCTCTTTCCCCCTCCCTCCCATTCTCTAAAAAAATCAAAGGGAAAATATCCTTCACAACAACAATAAAGAGTTGAGGTGATGCTAGTGGAAGAGAGTGAACATGTACACAATAACTGTAATAGGAGATGGGAAGTAGCTTGTTTCGCAGAATCAGGGCAGTTCTGAGCAAGGGGTTCTTTTTCCTGGGTGAGTAGGGAAGGCCTGGCATTTGAGATGACTTTGAATGAGAGCTAGGGTTTGTACCTACATTATTCTTGTCTCAAATTTACATGTAGAGATAACTTACTAATCTGCTTGGTCACTTATTTCAAATGCTAAAACACCAGTAGGATATTAGAAAACACAAAATAAATTGGTATCTTTAAATATTTAAGAACTGAAAATGAAGATTAAAGGATAGCCCAAAGCTACAGTTTATACTACAATATTCTCTTTTTTAATCCTCAACAGGGGAGTGAGGATACTTCTTTCCACTGATTTTTAGAGAGTAGAAGGGAAGGGAGAGAGGGAGAGAGAGGGAGAGAGAGGGAGAGAGAGAGGGAGAGAGAGAGGGAGAGAGAGAGAGAGAGAGAGAGAGAGAGAGAGAGAGAGAGAGAGAGAGAATGGACATGAGAGAGACATACTGACTGGTTGCCTCTCATTTGTGCCCTTATCTGGGAGGGGATTGAACCTGCAACTGAAGTATGTGCCCTTGACCAGGAATCAAACCCATGACTCTTGCCTGGGTCTGCAGACTGGCACTCTAACCACTGAGCAAACCGGCCAAAGCTACACCATAGTATTCTTGATTACATATCAGATTTGTGAAATCCATAGATACTCAAATCATTTTCTGTCTCAAGACTTAGAAATGTACAGCTGTGAAGACAGGGGAAATCAATCAGCATAATTAATTAGGTTTATAATCTGACTAACCTAGCTGATGAAGAGGGAATAAATAGAGGATAGTATACCTTCAGAACTGAGTATCTCTTGCAAGAATTACATGTGTTCTTGTCATCCCCAAGGAAACCAGAGTTTGTTCTCCACCCTTTGCATTGTCCCTACCAATAAATTATGCTTTCATAATACAATCTGATAGAACAATTTGCGAGATAATGTTCCAGATTTATGGAATGGCTTGTAGTACCATGACTCGAAATCTCAGCAGGTTAGGGTCAGGGCTATTTAGCTTCCCTCAGCTTTTCAAATGGCTTATTTAAAATCTATTCATGCACATAGCCTACATTTAAAAGGCATTTGCTGGTACTACAGATTTTGATGGCTTAGAAACTCTTTTTCCTCCCACCTGTATGGTTTGCCTACATATGCTCTGGGTTTTCTATCTCTGGTTGCTTCCATCTAGTGGAAAAAAATACTATGATTTCAGAATAAGAATTCAATAAGACAGGTATGTCTAAGTAACAAAGGCAAGAAGCATTACTGAAAATTGGCAGAACACAAGGACTCCCTTTATTAGTTAGTTTTTCCATCAAACAAATATTTAACAGAGATTTCCTTTATTATTCATGAAACCATCACTGAATTTACCAGATTTTAGAGAAACAGAACCTAAGACTTGCCATGCTGTAATTTGACTGATGTTGTAAAGCAGCTCTATCAGATTGGGACCTTAGAAGGTTAAGAACCTGAATATTCATGACTTTTAATATATATATATATATATATATATCAGAGAGGAGGGGAGAGAGAGACAGAAATATTAATGATGAGAGAGAATCATTGATTGGTTGCTTCCTGCATGCCCTCTATTAGGGTCCCAGCCTGGGACCTGCAGCCTGGGCATGTGCCCTTGACAGGAATCGAACCTGGGACCCGTTAGTCCGCAGGGTGATGCCCTGTCCACTGAGTCAAACTGGCCAGGACCATGGCTTTTAATTACCCCTTCTGGTCTACCAGGAATGATTCTTAGTATAACATGTTGAACCCTTTTTCTAGGACATGTAGTAGTATTTGAAAGTGAATGGTGTGCATGGCAATTGTAACAAAGCACATTAGATCTACTCATTTCTAAAAGCCAGGAGAGGATGCAAAGGGAAGTCTTGTTTACTTCTCTGTTTCTTTCTGAAGACCACTTTATATATATTATCCCATTGGTCTTTCATTCTCTTTATCTTGGAGTAATTAGGTGATTCCCTTTAGCTAAGTCCTGACAAGATGCCTGTTTACAAAGCTCTCTCTTGAAGCATAAATGACTGTACAATCCTGAACTAGGCAGAGCCCACAGGACATGCTGCTAATAAATGACTGGAAGCAACATTCCTGAAGAGAACTGTGCATGAAATGCAGGGAACAAAATGCATGTTTGAATCTTTTAAGAAGACCTGTATCCTATACTAACTTAAAACTTAAAAAATAAATATGCTATTTGACAGCACATTGAGGTTTCAGCTAAGAAGAGTAGAATGATATTTAAAAGTGATTATTAAATAGAAGAGGATTTATCTTTTAAAATATGTTTTTATTGATTTCAGAGAGGAAGGGACAGTGAGATAGATGGAAACATCAATGATGAGAGAGAATCACTGATCAGCTACCTCTTGCAGAACCCCCACTGGGGACTGAGCCCTCAACCCAGGCATGTGCCCTTGACCGGAATCAAACCCGGGACCTTTCAGTCTTCAGGCTGATGCTGTGTCTACTGAGCCAAACCCACTAGGGTGAGGATTTATATTTAAATTCAGGCCTGAAATGAATAGCTTATGTTATTCATGTATAAGTAAGTAATAAAGACATAAAAGTTGTTAAACTTGACAATAGCAGTGCATTCATAAAAGGCCACCTTTATTGAAATTATGTGTTAAGTACTTGGCATCCTAACTTTTAAAATATGCATGACCAATTTAATAGATGGGGATTAGATTCCTTATTTTGAATATTGAAAGGTTCAGGTAAATTCAATAATTTGTCTAATGTCACATATGTAGTAAATGCAAGAGACAATATATTATTCCTAATCCTGTGTTTTATGTGTTGTTTTTCTTTTTTACTGTTGTTACACTGCTCTTTTTAGAAGTCAGTTACTAAATAATGATTTTGCTGTGACACTTCATTGCTCACTGATATTAATTATAACTTGAACTTCAGCTTATTGATAGTATTTGTGAACAAAACATAAAGTTAAATAAGATGCAATTCTGACTCAACAACTATACTTAGAATGACATTTTCCTTCAAAAAGGATATTGAGTACATAATTGATAAATTTTCACACAAAAACTTTACCTGTAAAATTGTATGCAAATTCTATTTTTATATTGCTTTTGAAATATGCAATAGGTTTACTTTAATAAAAGTCATTGTGTAGTCAGTAATTTCTAAAATGAATAACCTTTTCTTAGTTTATCCTTCCTTTGTAGATTAAAACCTCACATGCAAACTTCACATGACATACATAAAATTATTTCACTGGGACAAATGGTTTCCTTTGGAGGGGATGAAAATTTGACAAGGTATAATGCCACTTAGAACAAATCTCAGAACCTCTAGTGTTATATAGAATTGTATGCAACACTTCTTTAAGATTTGTCCAAATTACTTGTTATAGAAAGACCTCCATGTAAAACTATTTTATCCATTAAAAATTTTCCTGACGCTGAAGTGTACCAGATATGGGCTCACACTTGTGAGCCTATATATGTGTATTTTGTATATGTGGATATATAATGGTGGGTCAATAGCAGAATTCCCATCTTCTGTCAAGTTCAATAAAAAACTGTTTACCCTAATGGAGCTCAGCCACTCACCTTCATGAGCTCAACTTTTAGCACTTGGAGAGTCAGGCTATATGTACAAGAATGTGTGCCAGTGAATCATTTATGGATGTGAGTAGAATAAAGATTTTCATTTTTTTATTATATTAGTTTCAGGTGTCCAGCTATAGTAGTGATTAGATATTTATATATCTTATTAGAGGCCCGGTGCACAAAATTCTTGCACGGGAAGGGGGTCGCCTCAGTTGGGCCTGCACTCTCTCCAATCTGGGACCTCTGGCTCCTAACCACTCACTTGCCTGCCAGCCTGATCCCCCTAACTGCTCTCCCCTGACAGCCTGATTGCCTCTAACCTCCTCTGCCTTGGCCCCGCCAACGTGGCTATGTTGGGAAGAATGTCCAGAAGGACATCTGGGAAGTGGTCCAAAACATATTCAGTCTAATTTGCACGTTTCTCTTTTATTAGATAAGATGTCACCTTGTCCTAAAAATGCAGGTTGTTCTCAGGTTTTCCTGTCATAGAAGGGGAGCTCGCAGTAGCATCCTGGGTTCTGACCAGGGCTTATGTGCTTGTGCTTTATCTCAGCAGATGTGATTCCTAGAAGAAGACTCTTGGATGTACCTTGAACATTCCTATCAAATTTGCCGAATCCTCCTCCAAAAATGTTGAACCACTTTAAACTCCCCCCAGCAACCATGTATGTGCCCTCTGTCCCACTTTGATGCCAATATCATTGATTTCTCCCTAGAAGCTTCCCTCCCGTCAGCCAGGACTTCTTGATACTTGAGCCAACCTCATTGTTCAGCTGGGGACTTGATTTCCCGAGATAGAATTATGGAGGAAGAAAAATAATTTTTCTATACCTTTCTGAGTTCTTAGTGGAGGCCCTTGTAATGAAAAACAGATCATCAAGAGAAAAACAAAAGTTCATTAACATGTGTACCTTGTGTATATGTGGGAGATCCCAGGGAAAAATGAGTAACTCCCCAAGGTAGCATAGAATGCCGATTTAAATACCTTCTTCCTAGGGAAAGGGGACAGAAGATCTAGGCCTCTTAGAGGAGAGTAAATGATATTTAGGAAAGATGAATGGGGTGGGGGGAAATAGTTTGTAACAAAGTTTGGTTGTGATGTCAACTTCTACTTTCATGTCCTGTGACAGGAGTCAGTCTTCTCTGCCTTATGATACTTCTCCCATCAAGAGGACCTATGACATTTAAGCTCCTTTAGGGGGGGTCTATATTTAGGGAGATCAGGAGACTTCAGTGAAATCCTCTGCTTGCATTTGCTGTTTTCCAAGCATGCAGCTCAAGATCATCAATATTAACAACAAAGCATATTTTGAGGTGGCATGTTCTCTGACCTTCAGAATAGACCCAACAAAAGCTTGTTTCCTCTCTTAGATGATTTGCAACAGTAGCGTTATTTCCTGGAGAGGGTATTCTGACCAGACCTTCCTCGGAGTGATCATGACATTATTCTGTGTTTGTAGAAAAGTGTTGGCCACAGCGCTAAATAATCCAGGGGCAGGTTTCTTGTGGGTTTGTGTCTCCGCTGCCCCAACCTATGCCCCTCAGCAGCCCAAGTGCCTCTGCCTCAGGCCTTGCGGCTACTGGGTACCAGGCTTGTGGGTTGGTGTCTCCAATTCACCCCCTCTCCAGCTCCAGGTTTACCATGGCAGAACTTGGGGTTGTTAGGGGCTGGCCTTCCTGCTGGTTTGTGGCTGTGCTTGCAACCCCTGCAGCCCCCAGCGCCGCCATGGCCGGGATTGGGGGCAGGGTTTGTGGCTGTGCTTGTGACCCACATGGCCCCCAGTGCCACCATGGCCAGGCTTGGGGCGGTGGAGCTCTGGATCCCCTGCTGGGTCTGGGGCTAGGATCGGGGATCCCTGCCCCCCCAGCACCGCCATGGCCAGCTCGGGATGGAGGGGGCCTGCTGGCCATCTTGGTTGGGGGTTAATTTGCATATTGCTCCTATTGGCTGGTAGTGTAGTGTAGGTAAGGTCAATTTGCATGTTTCTCTTTTATTAGATAGGATGAAGTGATCAACTGGATAACTCCAATATTCATCTGACACCATATGTATTTATTGAAATACATTGACTATATTCTTTTTCTAGAGGCCTGGTGCATGAAATTCGTACACTGGGGGGGGGAATGTCCGTCAGCCCAGCCTGCACCCTCTCTGAGACCCCTCAAGGGATGTCCAACTGGGGACAATCTGGGACTGCTGGCTCCTAACCATCCCTGCCTGCTAGTCTGATCGCCCCCTAGCCACTTCCCTGCTGGCCTGATAGACACCTAACTGCTTCCCTGCCAGCCTGATCACCCACAATTGCCTTCCCTTGCTGGCCTGATCACTTCCACTGCCCTCCCCTGGCAGCCTCATCATCCCCACCTACCTTCCCCTGCAGCCCAGTCATCCCCAATTGCCCTACCCTGCTGACCTGGTGGCCCCCAACTGCCCTCCCTTGCTGACCCAATGGCCCCTAATGTCCTTTCCCTGCTGGCCTGGTTGCCCACAACTGTTCTCCCCTGTTGATCTGGTTGCCCCCATCGGCCCTTCCCTGCAGGTCTGGTTACTTGCAACTACCCTCCCCTGCTGGCCATCTTGTGACAACATGTGGGTTGTCCATCTTGTGATGACATGAGGGTGTGAGGGCACTAGGGGTACCTAAGCTTTAATTAATATAGACTAGAGGCCTAGTGCACAAAGTTCATGCATGGGGGGTATCCCTCAGCTCAGGCTGCACCCTCTCCAATCTGGGACAACCCTTTCACAATCCAGGACTGCTGGTTCCCAACCACTCACCTGCCTGCCTGCCTGATTGTCCCTAACTGCTTCTGCCTGCCAGCCTGATCAACCTCTAACCACTCACCCTGCCAGCCTGATCAACACCTAACTGCTCTCCTGCCAGCCCGATTACCCCTAACTGCTCTCCCTTGCAGGGCTGTTCCCTCCCCCTAACTGCCCTCCCCTGCAAGGCTGGTTCCCCTCCCAACTGCCCTTCGCCGCAGGCCTGATTACCACTAAATTCCCTCCCCTGCAGTCTTGGTCACCCCAACTGCCCTCCCCTTGTGGCCATCTTGTGGCAACTATCTTTTTTAAAAAAAAAATCTTTATTGTTAAGTTTATTAATTACATTGTTCCCTTTTTTCCTCCTATAGCTTCCCTCCACAAGGTACCCATCCCACCCTCTGCCTTCACCTCTCCCCACTGTCCTCTCCCATAGTTGCATGATTTTTGTTCAGTCTCTTGCTGGACTTCCTACACCCCTTTTCTCCCTAAGAATTGTCAGTCCATTCCCTCTCTATGTCCTTGATTCTGTTACATTCACCAGTTTATCCTGTTCATCAGATTTTTAATTCACTTGAATTTTAGATTCATTTGTTGATGGATGTGTATTTGTCGTTCATAATTTACACTTTTATCTTTTTCTTCTTTCTCTTCTTAAAGAATATATTTCAGCATTTCATATAATATTGCTTTGGCAGTGATGAACTCCTTTAGCTTTTTCTTATCAGCGAAGCACTTTATCTGACCTTCAATTCTGAATGATAGCTTTGCTGGATAGAGTAATCTTGGTTGTAGATTTGTGCTATTCATCACTTTGAATATTTCTTGCCACTCCCGTCTGGCCTGTATCGTTTCTGTTGAGAAATCCGCTGACAATTGTATGGGTGTTCCCTTATAGGTAATCATCTGTTTTTCTCTTGTTGCTTTTAATATTCTCTCTTTGTCTTTTGCTCTTGACATTTTAGGTATGATATGCCTTGGTGTGGTCCTCTTAAGGTTCCTATATTTTGGGATTTGGTGTGCTTCTTGGACTCCTAAGTCAATTTCTTTCACCAGGTGTGGGAAGTTTTCGGTCACTATTTCTTCAAATAGGTTTTCATTGTCTTGCTCTCTCTCTTTTTCTGGCACCCCTATAATTCAGATGTTGGTATGTTTGAGGTTGTCCCAGAGGCCCCTTACACTATCTTCAATTTTTTGGATTCTTGCTTTTTCAGCTGAGTGGATTTTACCTCTTTGTATTTCACATCTTTAACTTGGTTCTTGGGGTGCTCCAGAGCACTTTTAGGTCTTTGTATAATATTTTTTATTTCAGTCAGTGTATGCTTAATTTCTAGTTGGTCCTTTTTGATATCCTTGAGGGTCTCGTTCATATCCTTGAGGGTCTCCTTCATTTCCTTGTAGGTCTCATTCATTTCCTTGTAGGTAGGTCTTGCTTATTTCCTTGTAGGTCTCGACCTTTTCTAGGATCCTCTTGAGAAGCCCTATAACTGTGGTTTTGAATTCCATGTCCAGTTGTTTTTCCCCTCCATTTCTTTCACATCTGATTTCTTTCCATGTCTCTGCATGGTGGCTGCTTCCCTGAGTTGGTCAATTAGCTTTTTGTGGTAGATGTCCTACAAGGGACAGTGGCTCAGCCTCCCCAGTTACCTGAGGTAGATATGGGTTGCACAGTCTTGTTGAAGTTAAGCCCAGGTTAATCGTTGTTAGCACTTGGAGGGGTTGACCTCCAGGCCAATTGTCTGTGACGTTCAGCTGTGCTCAGGTTGGATGGGCGGAGTCTCTCGGCCAAGCAGACAGCATCAGCTCTGCCCTATGCGGCCCCAGGGACTCTGTGCCAGTGGCACCGGCCGCCAGCACCTCTGAGAGAGAGCTGCTGCCGAGCTCCACTGGCTGCCAGAGAATTCAGACTGTCTCCAAATGTCTGCACACCCAACGTCTCACCCAGGGTCGTAAAACAACGCAGTCTGACAGTTTCCAGAATGAGAGAGCAAGTCACAAGCACTCTCTGCGAGGTCATGCAGCTGCACTGTTCCCATGTTCATGCGCACTCCGCACAAGCTCGCCCTCTCCACAAGCCGGCAGGCCCCTACAACACCAGAGCTTCGGCGTGCCCTCCCACTGACCAGTTTTTACCCCGTATGATTGTGGGTTCCCTGGACTTCTCCTGGAGCTGGGGGATCAGTGTAGTGGGACGTCTTTGTCTCCCCTGTTCGAGAAAACCAGCTGGGTTTTCAGTCACCCCCCCTTTCCGCTGGCATGCTCTAAACCTCTCTCCTCACGTATCTTCAATGCTGTCTTTAGCCGCTCCTCTGAGTCACAGTGTCCTATCTTCTCTTTTATTTGTGGAATTTTCACTCAGCCAGCTTTCCAGTGATTCTGGATGGTGTTTGTTCTTTCAGTAAGTTGTAGTTTTGAAATTGCCGTGTAGGGCAGCAAGATAGGTGTTTACCTATGCTGCCATCTTGGTTCTTTCCACAACTATCTTATGTCCACATCAGGGCAGCTTTCTTTGACCACCTGGGGGCAGCCATCTTCTATATTGGAGTGATGGTCAATTTCCCTATTACCTCTTTATTATATAGGATGATGTATCTACATCCAAATTACTAACTTTATATCTGGCAAGTGGTACTTAATTATGAACCACAGTTTTCTACCCTGGCGTTTTCGTGCCCTAACCTACATAACCTCTTTCTTCAGCTAGTTTGGTTTTAGAATACCCCTAGGATCTCTCTGGGATTCTGCTCTCACTTTCCCTTAGGAGAGCAAGGAGAGAGGGATAGGCAATAATCATATAGACCAGTGGTCAGTGATCAACAAACTGCGGCTTCTGAGTCACAGTTTGTGCTCTGTTGACTAATGAGTTTGCCAACCACCTATATAGACTACTACAAGATTACTTTTAAAAAGAATACTCTCTTGTGTGGATGTGTTTGCAAACATGTATTACTATAAGTATACTCAATAAAATCCTAGACAAATTATTTGAAGTGTCAAACAAAATGAATTTTCTAAAGATCTTCTTCTACAATAAAATATTCAGTTACTCTAACTGAAAAGGAAAGGCCTTTGATTTATTCAACAATATGAGATCAAAATATGAATACTATTCAGATATTATTCTCAAGGACCTTAGAGACTGATAGAAAATAAGATAATACAGAATGCTACATTAGAATAAAGAAAAAGCTAAGTATATGATAGAGGTATAATAAAATGCTATGGTGCTGGTTATTAAAGTTACCAGAGGCCCAGTGCATGATGTTCATGCATGGAGGGGGGGTGTCCCTTGGCCCAGCCTACAAGCTCTCAAAACTGGGACCCCTCAAAAGATGTTCAATTGCCCATTTAGGTCTGATCCCACTGGAATCTGGCCCAAATGGGCAGTCTGACATCCCTCTAACAATCCAGGACTACTGGCTCCCAACTGCTCACCTGCCTGCCTTCCTGATCATCCCCTAACCATTCCCCTAACTGCCCTCCCTTACAGGCCTGGAACCTCCCAACTGCCCTCTGCTGTAGGCTTGATACCCCCCCCAACTGCTTTCCCTTGCAGGCCTGAGTCCCCCCCAACTATAGGCCTGGTCACCCCTAACTGCCCTCCTCTGTAGGCTTGATTGCTCCCAACTGCCCTTCCTTGTAGGCCTGGTCCCTCCAAATTGCCCTCCCTTCTGGCCATATTGTGGTGGCCAATTTGTGTCCACATGGGGGCAAGATCGTTGATTACATGATTACATCTTGTGTGTTGGAGTGATGGTCAATTTGCATATTATTCTTTTATTAGATAGTATAGAGGCTTAGTGCATGGGTGGGAGGCAGCTGGTTTGCCCTGAAGGGTGTCCCGGATCAGGGTGGGAGTTCCCTTGGGGTTTGGGGCAGCCTAGGTGAGGGGCCTGTGGTGGTTTGCAGGCTGCCTGCACCCCCCCTCCGCCCCGACCCAAGCAGAGGTCCTGGTTTTTGGGATTTATGTATCTTCTACGATTGAAACTTTGTAGCCTGGAGCGGAGCCAAGCCTTCTGCTAGCTCCACGGCTACTGCCATTTCTTTTGGGATTTATTTATCTTCTATAATTGAAACTTTGTAGCACTCATTGGAGGCCTAGGCCAGCAAGGGCAGGCAGAAAGCTTGGCTTCCTCCATTGCTGGGGAAACCCAAGCTTCCCTTCTGCTCTCAGTGGCCATAGCCATCTTGGTTGGGGTTTATTTGCATATTTGCTCCTGACTGGTTGGTGGGCGTGACTTGTGGGTATAGCAGAGGTATGATAAATTTGCATATTACTCTTTTATTAGGTAGGATTATCTCTCAATCTTAAATCCACCCTTCTCAGCTGTTTGGTGATGCTGAATCTCACTTCTCCTTTGCCAGTTAGCTCTCTGTTAGTTTTTTCTAATCCAGAGATATTTGAGTCTTCACCTTCACACATCAGTTAGTTCCATATTCCATTTCCCTCTGGATCCCTGAAGCAAATGCAAGCTTCAGCAAGCTGGGAGGCCTCATTCTCAGAATCCCACGTCTTAATTCTATGGGGGACTGTTTCTGAGTTTGGAAGCATCAACAGCAGCAGAACATATGGCCTCCAAAGGTGTGGGTCTCAGCCCCGCCCCCCCCCCCCCAGACCTTTCTATGAGCTTTTAGGTTTTCAAGATCCCGACCTCTCCCCTCTGTACTCTTATATCCAGAAATGTCATCCCTTTCCTGCAATTTCTGTCTTTTCATAACCTCAGGGGTCCCCTCTCCTTTTTGCCTTCCATACTTGTTTAAACAAACTGTTAATTAAATTATCTCTGGTAAACCACTGGCATGGATTGCTTTTCTGAGTGGATTCTGACTGATACAACAATAAAAGCTCAGAGAAAGGAATATACGCTTGCAGACGCCAAAATGAAAAAATGCTTCACAAAATGCATGCATTTCCACTCAGCCATGAACAATAACTTCGATCTGAAGTGAAGTTGAAGGTCAGGAAAATAGAAGAGGAAGTGGCAGAGGCAGGAAAGCAGAAGCATGTAGAGAGAAGCTGTGCAGGTCAGCTCAGCTGAAGGGAGGTAAGTGACCAGGAAGGGCAAGAACAACTCCAAATGACTTGTCTTTTCTGATGTGCAAAAAGCACAAAGTACAGGTTGGAGGCTTTCTAGTCTTCTGAAATAATATAACACGGGAACAATAGGTTTTAAAAAGGAACAAAATGAGAATGTATTTCAAGTAAGAGTGAACTTCCTGACTTCTAACCTCGTGAAAATTTGTTGCAATAAAAACTACTTTATAATAAGTTTTTTTTTTAAAAAAAGCTTACATACTGGGTACTAAAGTATTAATAAATATTTATATTAGACAGGAATATAGATTGTATGTTGATTTAATCAATAAGAACAGATAGCAACCCCCATGTTATAGTGTGACACATATTTCTGGGATGCTTATAACTTGGGTGCTTGCAATTTAGATATTGACTTTTAGAAAACCAAGCTAGGGCTTCTGCTTCACAACTAATTTCATGGTCTTTGACAGTTTTTTTTTTCCCTCATTGTTTTAACAGTTACAAAACTGTTAAAACAATGAAAACTGTGCCTCTGGGTTTTTGATGTGGACAGGTACGAATGTGAGCAAGTTATTGGTTATTGGCAAAACCTTCAATCACCCCATTTTTTATAAAAAAATCAGATTTAATTTGTTTTATTTATATTTGCAACATATTGTCCAAGAACCTATGAATACATAATAGATAAAAATAGTCATTATACCCATTGCTTAGTCCTTGCATGTCCTATTGCCCTCAATGAAAACAATGAGCATTCAAGGACAGACCCTAAGCCATTTCTATTAATGAACTCACATTTAAATACCTATTAGTGAGTTTAAGTTGTTAGTATGTTAGTGTGTTTGGCTAGAGTAATGATATGGTTTAAATAAAACTGTCTTCAAAATAATTCTTGAAGGATACACTAAGTTTATTTGATGAAGACTTTGGTGAATATTTTAAATCACTTAATTGGTTTCATATTAAATGTGAATTTTATCTTAAGGACACATTTTTCTAGACTTTCATGTGCAAACAACAGGCGATTAGGAAACAAATAACATCCAAGTGTTACAACTATTTAAAATAGAACAAAGATTCTTTATATCTTCAGACTCGTCTACTTAATTTGTAGTAATTTAAACCAAAGCAACTGGTTAATCCATTAACTTAATGAAACTGGAGGGTTATTTCACTGAAATAAATCAGACTAATCGTGTGTTTTAAAATGGAGTACATGAGTCTATAAAAATTTTAAATTCTTCAACTTCACGTAGATAAAACCTAAGTATGATACAACTTATAATGGCCCAAAAAATGTAATAGGCAAATGAATTAAGAAAATAAAACAATTTGTGTGTATATATGTGAGAAAGAAGAAAAATAGTGATGTTTTATCACTGTTTAATGCCTTTATTGGTTGGCTTCAAAGTTTTGCATAGTTGAAACTTCTGAATTTGTTAAAACATGCTTCAAATGTGTGTGCATAGTCATTAGAATATTGTGAGCCACTGAGGGTAAGATATTAAGATATAATAATTGGGTTTCACTAGAAAATTGCTTCATTCATCCGCTTAAAAGAAACTTCAAATACATCTCAAACTATAATTCTTGATTTAGACAGTCTATTTTTCTTGCCTTTATAAAAAAGGAGAAAAAGAAATCCTCAGTAATCTGTAATAATTGATCCTAACATGCATATATCATCTACAAATAACCTCATCAGTATTTAAAAGGGTTATCTAGCATAACCAATGAATGAAAGACACTGGGGTGGAGGGGGCAAGTGGGGACATGTGCTGAGGGGTAGGGGAGGCTGGGGGGCGATTATGGGAGGGAAAAAGGAAAATATATGTACTCCTATTAAATCTAAGTTATACGGCAAAAATAAAAATAAAATAAAATAAAAAACAAAACAAAAAGGGTTATCTAAATGAATCTGTCTACATATTGCTTCTTATAATGAGCCCCCATAAGACTAATGACTTGTTAGTGTCATGGACAATGAATGATTAATTAGTTGATTCTAAAGCAAATTCTAAAGAAATAATTCCTAATTTCTGAAGGTTAGAAGAAGTTAATGTGATGCTAATATAGACAGACAGATTCAATATTTTTTTTGTTTATTAACAAATCAAAAAAATATTTGAAAAAAAGCTGATCATACATATAAGTACCTTAATATCTATATTTAATTCACGCTTAATATCTCACTTTTACAAAATAAACAACTATATATTCACAAATATTTCTTGCTTATTATTCTATCACTTCTTTATTTTTAATATATATATTTTCATTAATATATTTACTAATTTTCAATGTAGATAAAAATTTTGCACTTGCTTTGTGTTTATTTAAAAGCATTAATTCTTCTTTATTGTTTTCAAGGTTGGTGAGTTTTCTGCTTTGAAATGTGAATTAAACCTTGGGAGTCTTGATCTTTCTAAACACAATCAACTCTCCATTATTCAATGTCAATGAAGGGAGGCATTGGCATGAATACATAATACTAATTGGTGATTTACACATCTGGGTTAGGGCAAGGGTAATTTATCTCAGGTTGCTCCATTAGAATAAAAATGAGGATAACTGGAGAAGTTCCATTTGTGCCAGGTTGGGAAGGTGGGGCTTTTACCATAAAATGGGTGGGTCTGGGATTGTATTATTAGGGGCATAAATGCTTTAATGATGAACAGTTGTATACTAGCCTGACATTTTCATATAATACTAATTTAATATCATCTAAAGATTATGTTCCCAATGGAATTTTCCAGATAGGTGTTATCCTCATATTACAGTTGCAAACACAACTTCAAAAAGGTAAAAACATTCACACACAGTCCCAGTAATAAAAAATAATACTATTAGAATGTAAAGCCATATATCTCTGTTGTGAATGAAATAGTAATAATTTACTGTATTCAAATCAAGTAGAAATCATTCTTGGATGTATAAATTACCAAGGAGGAAAAGAAATGTCATTACCAAGTAAATTCTACTACACACTGCATTAAGTTATACAACACATTTAAATTAATTAATTAATTCATTCATCATTGGCTATTGAAAATTGTATGATGGACCAAATGCTGGGGATATCCAATAAAAAAAAAACAACAACTAGTCTCTGCCCTCAAGAAGATTAGATACTTGGGAGACTTGACAAATGAAAATCAAATAAACTATTGTCTACAATAATTTTAGACAGTGATTGTCTTTTGGGGGAAAACAAAGCTTAGTAACAAGGGTTTGTGTGCACAGGGTGAATAATGATTTGGAGAAAAGAAAGTTTCCTTAGTAAGGTGATTTCTTTTTTTAGAAGAATTGTGAAGAAAGTGAGAATGAGCCATAGAGTTCTCCAGGTGAAAAAAATGCTCTAGAGCAGTGGTTGGCAAACTCATTAATCAACAGAGCCAAATATCAACAGTACAACGATTGAAATTTCTCTTGAGAGCCAAATTTTTTAAACTTAAAAACTTCTTCTAACGCCACTTCTTCAAAACAGAGTCGCCCAGGCCGTGGTATTTTGCGGAAGAGCCACACTCAAGGGGCCAAAGAGCCGCATGTGGCTCGCGAGCCACAATTTGCTGACCACTGCTAGAGAAAAAACTATAATGCCCTGCTCCTGACATGTTCAAGGAATAGTAAGGACACTAGTCAGAAAGGAATGTGCAAGGGGATCAGTAGTCAGAAAGAAGCTCTGAGGTGTGTGTGTGTGATGGGGGTGGGTGCTAAATGATGTGAGGGTTTAGAGAGCATTTTAGAATTTGGGCTTTTCTCTGAAAATGGGAAGCTATTTTAAGGTGTGATTGGAGGAGTGATTTCGGTTTTCAAGGACTTACTGTGAAGAATTGACATGGTAAAGGCATGAGGTGTGTGTGTGGGGGGTGCATGCAGTTTAGAAGTCGGGGAAAAAAGGGAACATATTACATATGTTTTCAACATATAAAGATTTCAACATATAAAGAAGTTTTCAACATATAAAGAAGTTTTCAACAATAAAGATTTATAAAAAGAAATAAAAATTTTAGGAAACAAACAAAAAAATTGATGTGAGACACAGAGGCTGAAATAAGGAAACCTGGTTAGCATGACTAAATTAGTAATTTGTGAAAGGTTTGCCAAACGTCTTAAAGTGCTCTAGAAATTAATATATTCAAAGCTACAGTTGTCAAATGATTTTGAATGTTGAAGAGTTTAGTGCTCACTAGGTAGAGAGTTTTGAAACTTATGGAGGGTTATTAAAAGATATGGTGTCAAATAGTCCCCTCATAATTAATCTCTGGGAGACTGACCATCCAGGTAAACTGTATATATTTGTTAATGAAGAAATGGAGATGAAATGTTCTGAAGACTTTTAGCAAAGGCTGAGCTCGAATTTAGGTCTTTAATGATCCTAATACAATGCTTTCCTAGATACTCTCATGCACTGTCATGATTCTGGGAGGCAGTGTTTGATGAAAATTTAAAAGCAGGCTACCTGGGTTCAATATCTGGTTCCAACAATCAATAGTTGGGATCTTTGTGGCAAGTGAATTAAAATGTCTGGCCTCAGTTTCCTCTTTTCTAAAATTGATAATAGTATCAACCTCAACATGTTTGTTAAATATGAACTTTAACACATGTAGAATAGTTAGATCACCTGGCTTTCACACTTGTGGAGTACGTAAAGCATCACCTGGCTTTAACACGTGTAGAGCACATCACCTTGCTGTCTCTGAACTTTAACACATGAAGAGTATTTAGAACATCACCTGGCTTTAACACATGTAGAGCACATCACCTTGCTGTCTCTGACAGCTAAATATGCTGCACAATATATGCCACCATCATCCTATGTCACTGACATGGGAATCTTTCAGGTTAGGAAAGATTTAAGGCCTATTAGCCTAAATATTAGTGCTAGTGATCCAAGTACTAGGAGAGTTTACATAGGAAAGTGTAAACTCTAAACTTCAAAGACTTAAGATTAAAAGTGACAGGAAAGAAAGGGACTGGCTTTCTGTAGAGTTTATAATGAGACTAGAGGCTTTGTGCATGGATTCGTGCACTGGTGGGGTACCCTGGCCTGGCCTGCAGGGAATGAGCCAAAACTGGCTCTCTGACATCTCCTGAAGTGTCTCAGATTAAGAGAGGGTGCAGGCCAGGCCTAGGGACCCCAATGCACCAGGCCTCTAGTATACATATAAGATATTTGATTAATCTCTTCTGCCCTCCCCTGCTCCCCTTCCCTCTGAGATTCATCAGTATGTTCCATGTTTCTGAGCCTGTGGTTTCTGCTCCTGCATTGAACGTTTGCCCCCTGTTGATCAGTGTGTATCATAGCTACTGGCCAGCCGGTCAGCTGGTCACTTAGGCATATATATATATATATATATATATATATATATATATATATATACATATACACACACACACACACACACATACTAGTGGCCCGGTGCACGAAATTCATGCACAATAAAAGGGTATTAATTAGAGGAAATAATTTAATATTGCTATTTGCTCTTTCTCTATAATAGAAGTATCAGAGACTAAAGAAAATTAGTAAAATGTATATGAAAACCTTCCTCCTGTTAGAGTCTGGGGCACACCACGAGGCCCAGAGTCAAGTCCTCACTCACCGCATGTGCCTCAAAATCACATGAGAACCAGACTCAGCCGCCTCCCCCGCCACATATTGGGGTAGATCCAGACCCTGCCAGTCCCACTTTTGTCAAGCCACCCAGGGCATGATGTGTCCTCAGGTTCCCTGGCCCAGCACCAGGATGGGAGGTGTGGCCTGAGGTCCCCCATCAAGTCCTACCAGGTGGGAGACACAACCTGAGATCCCCTGTCAAGTCCCACTGGGTAGGGAGCATGGCCTGAGGTCCCCCGTCAAGCCCCATCAGGCAGAGGAGCACAGCCTCAAGTCCCCCAGCCTAGCACTGGGAGGGAGGCATAGCCTCAGGTGCCCTGTCAATCCTCACTGGCATAGGGGCACAGGCTCGGGTCCCCTGTGAAGCCCCGCTGGATGGGGGGTACAGCCTGAGGTCCCCTGTCAAGCCCAGCCAGGCAGGAGGGACACAGCCTCAGGACCCCTGGCCTGGTGCTGGGGCACAGGGTATGGCCTGAGGTCCCCTAGCCTGGTGCTGGGATGGGGGTGCGGCTTGAGGTCTCCTGTCAAGCTCTGCCAGGTGAGGGTGGAGCCTGAGGTCCCCTGTCAAGCCCTTCCGGGTTGGGAGTGTGGCCTGTAGTCCCTTGTCAAGCCATACTAGGTGGGAGGCATGGCCTGAGGTCCACCAGCCTGGAGCTGGAGTGGGGAGAGCAGCCTGAGGTACCCTAGCCCAGCACCAGAGTGGGAAGCACAGCTTGAGGTTCTCTGTCAAGCCCTGCTGGGTGGGGGGCATAGCCTGAGGTCCCCTGTCAAGCCCCTCTGGATTGGGGGAGGGTGTAGGCCTCCCTTCCCTCATGCTACAGCCATATCCCCTGCTGGCCTCCCATCCAGCTGCCACGACCACCTCACGCTCTCCCTGAACAGGTATGCATAGGGAAGGCTGGATCAGGATAATTGGGAGGGGATGATGAGGGCCAGAATCCTGGGTGAGCTGGGCCTCAGAGCCTCTCTGCTTCGCTCCCAGCATCCCGGACCTAAGGAGTAGTGCTTTCACAGGGGCCTGGCAGGCACTGAATATGGCGATGCCTTAAAAGCAGAAGAAGCCCCCTTTAACTCTGGCTGGAAGTGCATTGGGAACTTATGGTCAGGGGAAGCAGCCCAACATCAGGGCTGAAATAAGACCTTGGGTAGCCTCCGGAGGGGGCAAATCAACAGTAAAAGGCATCTTTGAAACAAAGACATTTGCAAGTACAGTGGATATTAGGTGATATTAAGGAATTACCTTAACTTTTCAAGGTGTGACAATGGCTGAATATTTACTTATTTTTTAAAGATACTCATCAGAGGATATTTAAGTGGGAAACAACTTTCTTTGAAAGTATGGTGTTGTCCTGGCCCAGCCCTCCCTGCACCATGGAAGACTCAAGGACCAAGCCTCTCCCACTGGCTCGATAGGCCCTCCAAAATACCCTGTGCAGAGGTGTGGTCCCTGCTTCGTTCCCCGCCTGCGCCAGTGTGAAGCGAAGTGTTCCCCATAGGTGTGAGCACTTGAGGTGCCGGCATGGTGAAGGGAAGTGTTTACTCGCATCCAGGCAAGCCGTGGCCAAGCCCCCACAACACCACCCACTCCTGATTGGCTGGTAGCATAGCCAATCAGGAGCCAAAGTACGGTCACATTTGCATGTTACTCTTTTATTAGATAAGACTAGAGACCCGTTGCAGGAAGATTCCTGCAAGAATAGAGCTTCCTGCAACCTGAGCAAATCTCCCTCCCATCTCTGCTGCCTCACTCGCTCCTGTCTCCGCTGCCTCACTTTGGTCTCCACTGCCTCACTCCCTTCTCTGCTGCCTCCCTTCCTCTAGTCTCCTCTGCCTCACTCCCTTCCATCTCCGTCTCCTCTGCCTTGCTCCCTCCCTTCTCGCCCAACCCACTTGCTTACTTCTCTGCAGCTTTGCTCCCTCCTGCAGTGCTTGGCTTTCTTCTACACCCTCTTTTGTGTGTGGATATGCAAATTAACTGCCATCTTGGTTGGGTTGATTTGCATACATGGATCTGATTGGCTTTGTGAGCATGGCTTGTGGGTGTAGCAAAAGTATGATCAATTTGCATATTACTCTTTTATTAAATAGGACTAGTGGCCCAGTCCATGAAATTCGTGCACTAGGGGCCAGTGGTCCCTCAGCCCAACCTGCCCTCTATCACATACTGGGAGCCCTCAGGGGATGTCCACTGAAGGCTTACATAGGCTTTTGGCCTTGGGCAGGGGACACCCAGCTCCTGCGATGGCTAGCTCTGCCCCTGCCCAGGCCTTCCCAGGCAGAAAGCCTCTGGCTGAGGCTTTCAGCCTTGGGCAGGGGACTTTGGACAGAGGACCTCTGGCCCCTGCAATCACCAGCTCTGTCCCTGCCCAGGCCTGCCCAGGAGAAAAGCCTCTGGCCAAGGATTTTGGCCTTGGACAGGGGACCTCGACCAGGGTACCCTTAGCCCCCTCAGATCACTGGCTCTGCCCCTGCCACTTCAGCTTGATGGCTTACCTCACAGTTACCCAGGTACCAGGATGTTCCAGGGACACAGGAGCTGGGTGCCTATGTATGCAAATTAACCACCATCTTTGTTGAATTAATTTACATACTCACTCTGATTGGCTATGGGCATAGCGAAAGTACAATCAATTTACGTGTTTGTCTATTATTAGGTAAGATAGTGGTCCAATGTAGGAGACAGAATGTGTTTACCACTAATACTATCCCCCAGCTTCTGCTGTTTGTCAAGTGTTTGAATGCTAGAAGAAAGAATCAAAGTCTATCCTTGATGATGTAAACACACTGAGTCCTAAGTATTGTATACCTCTTGAAATAAGTGTGGGAATTATTTTCTTAATTAGAGGTGAAAACTACTTTAAGTATATGATTATAGTTGGCAAGTATTTTTGTAATTGGATTGTTTTATGTTGTATTGAAATAAACAATAAAACTAATGCCATTTGCAACAATTTATTAACACGTTAAGGAACACCTACCATTACATGCACAAGTATAATAAATGCCCATAAATAACAACATCAAAAAAAAAAAAGATGCCATTTGACTGTACGCCTGAAACATATAATGCTATGTGTCAATTACGCCTCAATGAAAAATAATTGAGGTTAACAAGCCACCTAACTTTTCCAATGTGTTGCCAAAGGAGGAAAAAAGTTTGATATTTAAGTTCGTAAGTTGAAATGACAATTACAATGTTGGATAAGAAATAATTTTTGAAATTCGTGCACTAGGGGCCAGTGCAATAATATTTTAAATTACATAAAATATTATATCTAGAATATAATATTTTATGTAACTTTTAATTGCACTTTTAATTTTAGAACTTTTAATTTTACAAAAATATTGCAGAGTATAGAGCATTCCCTTACACCCTATACCCAGTTCTCCATTACTAACATCTTACATTAATGTGGGATATTTGTTATAATTAATAAAGCAATATTGATACATTGTATTTAAACAAAGCCCATAATTTACTCAAATTTCCTTTCTTACATGCTATCTTTTTCTGTTCTAGAATCCCATTTAGGATACTGTATTAGGGGGCTGGTTCTCTTGGAAAATGTTATTTTCACATTATAAGTATAGTTACAAGTAAAATAAAATTTATCATCAATATATTCCTTATACTGATTTATAAACGCCTTGGCAGAAACATCTTTCATGTTTTGACAGTTTATGTAACGTGCATATTCACAAATATGTTTTGTTTCTAATATTTTATCAGTTTCCAATATTTTATCTAATATATATTCAGTGACAGTCTTTGGAAACAGTGGGTCTGGGGACTACTTAAGAAGAAATAACTTGTGCTAGGGGGTAGGGGAGGCTGGGGGGAAGACAATGGGGGGAAAAAGAAAAACATAGGTACTACTATTAAATCTAAGGTATACTGTAAAAAAATAAATAAAATATATATATTAAAAAAATAACTACAAAAAAAAAGAAGAAGAAGAAATAACTTTTGTCCTGAGAATATACATTCAGAGGAGGGTCAAACTGGATTCATAGATTTTTCTTTTTGGTGTTAAGATTGATAGATGCCACAATGTTGGCAGGGAAGGTAATCTAATTCTTACTAGAGGTCCAGTACACAGATTTGTGAACCGGTGGTGTCCCGTGGCCTGGCCTACACTCTCCTGCAATCCAGGACCCCTGGAAGGATGTCAGAGAGCCAGTTTCAGCCTAGTTCCTGTAGGCCTGATCCAGACAGGAGGGAGCCAGATCCTGTGCATTGATTGTCTCCTGCTGGTCAGTGTGCATCATAGTGACTGGTCAACTGGTCACTTGGACATTTGGTTACTTAGGATTTTATATATATAGATGGCAGCTGGAAGGCTCTCTATAATTCAATGATTTTACTTATTGTTGGGATCAATTTCTAAAGTAATTTATAGAATTTAGAGAACCATTAAAATAGTCATTGTGAAACTTGAGGCATTTGTGGTTTTTCAGATTAATTTTTATTTTGGCTTCCTTTCATTTATTTTTACATTTATTCTTAATTTATTTTTTATTGAGGCATAATTGACATATTGCATTATATATGTTTCAGGTGTACAGCATAATGATTCAATATTAGTATAACCACTGCTATAAGTCTAGTTAACATCTGTCACCTGGCTTCCTTATAGACCATTAGTGAAAGACCATTAGAAAAAAATTGCTAGGGCAATCATTTCAGAAGATATAATTTAATTTTTAAAATATCACTTTTCTTTCCACCTTGCTGTGAATAAGTAGAATGTTGAAGCCAGAGGGCAGAATGAATGGAAGAATTATATCCACAGCTATTTCCTTGAAACCATCTTTTTGGTAACCTTCTTCGAGTATAAAAGCTTCAAAATCTCTGCATTCATTTTTAATGTTACAAAAATAACAGTGATTATTTAGGGACTTAGATGATGTTAAGTACTTACTTCTGATTGAAAATCTCAGATTCCTAGATAACAGAATTAGTAAAAAAAAAAAAAAAACAGCTTTCTGATAGAATATAAAACTGTGGATATCAAAAACAACATAGTGATACCATTGTTATTAGTGTTATTGATATCAGGAAAGGAGTGAAGGGGGCAGTCAGACATGTCAGGTCAGCTTCCCCAGAAAGCTGCAGTTTCACACTTTCCAGGATTCCAACACAAGGAAGATAGATGCATGCCCAGTAAAGTTGGGGGTGGGACGGGGGGTGTTAGGGAAGGTGCATGTTGTCAGTCAAACCTGGGAACAGAGGTCATTGGCCAGAATGGGCCTGGCCACTGCGAGCCTACGGAAATTTGGGGATACATAATCCCCCAAAGAAAAAAATTCACTTTCTTGTACTCTTGGAACTCATGTGGCTCCTTTGCTTCTGGCTGTGATCTTGCTTCCTGGTGTTGGCCCACAGCCATTGGGGACCCTCGCACAATGGACTAATGGACTGCAGCTAGCCTGATGCTATATTGGATTATGCAAATACAGAATGGAAACTCTGGACACTGAGTCTGATTTTAGCTGAATGCCAGCTATGCTTCTATGACTGGACTAAGGGAAGTGAAACTTTGAAAACCTAGGGGTGTAATTCCACAGACGTAAAGCCTTCTACTATATCACATCCCCCCAGTGCAAGTCTCAGAAAATTCCTTTTCTTGTGATATTGCAAGACTCCCACCCCCAGCAGCAACTGAGGGAGAGGAGGAAAACTCCCCTAAGATAACAATGATCTTTGAAATAGAAAAAAAATATTTTAAATTATAAAAAAATATTGCTATTTGTTCTAAAACTACTAAGAAATAAAGCTTTAAAAGAAAAAAAAACACACAACTAATTCTTATTTGAGATGATTTTTGTTTTTTAACAAAACACTAATTGAAATATTGTAAATGCGCCTTTGTTTGCATGGTGGCAAATAACCAAACAAAACTGAATTTCATTAAAATAAAGTAGCAATATAGACTTAATACTGCTTAGCAATATTAAAGAGAACAAGCTTATAAATTAGGGCAATCTAGTTTCAAAATAAACTTTCAAATATTTGATATTTACTCCAATGAGCTTATGTTTGTGAAATGTATAATAAAAATCAATGTAAACATATTATATACTAACACTGCCTTGTTATATTAAAATGCCTTTTTATATATTGTTTACATATAATTAGTTGGAAATACAAGTCAAAATATCTAAAAAAAATACAGTGCCTTATGTAAGATAAGGGGAAAGGAGCTGTGGAGTGGGTGAAATGGGTGAAGGGGGGTCAAGAGGTACAAACATTCAATTATAAAATAAATAAGGCATGGGTATTTAATGCACAAATAAGTCCTAAGGATTAAATGTACAACATAATGACTATGGTTAATACTGTTGTATGCTATATAAGAAAATTTTTAGGAGGGCAGATCCTAAAAATTTTCATCATAAAGATATTTTTTCTTTTATTTTTATGAAGTTATGAATATTAGCTAAACCTATAGTAGTAATCATTTCACAATATGTGTAAATCAAACCATTATGAGGTATGCTTTAAACTTAAATAATAATGTATGTCAATTACTTCTCAATAAAACTAAAAAAACCCCAACAAAATAATATATTTATTTTCACCAGGAAATCTATAATTAAGAGATGTAGGGCTAATAGAAGTCCCATGAGATAAGGGATCCAGACATATTTTATCTTGATTTTTTTCATAACATCTAGGATCCCCTACTCAAGGTCACCTCATATTTCAAGATAACTGAATGATGAAATATTAGTTATCAAATACACATTCCCACCAACACAGAGGAGAAAGAAAAAATGGAAATACCCCTTCCCATAAGGAAATTTCATATTAATTGCATACTCAAAATTTCTGCTTACATCCCACTGGTCAGAACTTCATCTCTTGGTCAACCCTAATTGCAAGAAAACTGAAAGATGTAGTCTTTATTCCATGTGGTCATATGTTGAGCTAAAAATTAGTCCAGTATCCTATCTAATAAAATATGGAAGTTGACCATGCCTCTGCCATACCCCAAAGCCACACCTACCAGCCAATCAGGAGTGAGTATGCAAATTCACCCATCAAAGAAGATGGCTGTGGCCACAGAGAGAGCAGGAGGATTGGGTTTCCCCGGCAATGGGGGAAGCCAAGCATTCCACCTGCTCTGGCTAGCCCAGGCCTCCACTCAAGGTTACAAAGTTTCACTTATAGAAGATAAATAAATCCCAATTATAGAAGATAAATAAATCCCAAAACCTCTGCTTGGGTTTCCAGGGGATGTGGCTGGCTTGCAAACCACCTCAGGCCCCTCGCCCAGTCCTCCCATGCCCCAAGGGAACCCCCACCCTGATCTGAGACACCCTTGAGGGCAAACCAAACAGCCCCTACCCATGCATCAGGCCTCTATCCTATCTAATTCCTATCTAATAAAAGAATAGTATGCAAATTGACCATCATTCTAACACACAAGATGGCTTCCCCCATGTGGTCAAAGATGACTGCCCCCATGTGGACACAAGATAGCTGCCACAAGATGGCCAGCAGTGGAGGGCAGTTGGAAGGGACCAGGTCTGCAAGGGAGGACAGGTTTGGGTGATCAGGTCAGCAGGGGAGGGCAATTAGGGGTGACCAGGCTGGCAGAGAAGGGAAGTTGGGGCAACAGGGCCTGCAGGGAAGGGCAGTTGGGGAGACCAGGCCTGCAGGGGAGGGCATTTAGGGGTGACCAGGCCTGTAGGAGAGGGCAGTTAGGGGCAAAACAGGCTGGAAGGGGAGCAGTTAAGGCATCAATCAGGCTGTCAAGGGAGTGGTTAGGGAATGATCAGTCTGAAAGGCAGAAGTGTTAGGGTCAATCAGGAAGGCAGGCAAGTGAGCAATTGGGAGCCAGCAGTCCTGGATTGTGAGAGGGATCCCAGATGGGAGAGGGTGAAGGCTAGGCTGAGGGGCACACCCCCCACCTCAGTGCATGAATTTGTGCACCAGGTCTCTAACTAGTAATAAAGGAGAGGACGGATATTGGGGATAACAGAAGTTTCTGCCACATATGTTAGTGCAAATGTGCCCATTCTCCATAAATTTGGTAAATAATATAAGTCCTATTCATAAAAGGATACAGATCCAACATCTCCATCCTATTCTTCTTCTCTATTATTCTTCTCAAGTCTCTACTCTAGAAGAACAAGACTAAGAAAAACAATTTTCCTAAAATTTAATATAATTTATTAAAAGATGAAGAATAATGTGCATGATCATGTATGTTTTTATTAAATAATGTCAAATAACCAGTCTAAATAAATGTTTAATGAATCAATTAAATTGACTGGTTAATTTATTATTATAAAAATGTATATTAATATGTAATGTGTATATAAATGCTTAAATACAGCTTATGGATTTAGTCAGAAATTCCATCCTTAGTTTATATTTGCTTCTGGACTTCCTCAGAAAATGAATAAATAAAATGATTATCACTATGATTCCAACAACAAATTAAACACATTCAGATAATGTACATAAGAAAATTTAAAAGGACTTAACTGATAATTCTATTTTGGAAAATTTGTCTACAGATAATTTACCTACAACTAAGAAATCTCTCAATTCTGCAAATTATTACCTTTGTATATTTGTATCTGTTACCTTAAATTTAGATTCCATATTTGAGGAGGATTCTAATAAATGAATTAGGGAATTGTTAAATGTCTTTTACCATCTTAAAATAATTTTACAGTTTTACATATTTTCCTGGTTACTGAATTAATCAGTACATTTGGTTTGCACTTGTTGCATAGGCTAACGTAGAAATACACTTTTGCACATTTAATAGTCTGATGAAATACAGTCTCTAGAAACATTTTCTATTTTCTCTCACTGTTTCTGCACTCCATATATCTTTGCTGTATGCTCTTTTAAATTCCTCTTGGCAAGAGATAGAGTGGAAGTGCACAAACCTATGAAAGTATCTAATCTGTATGCAATCTATGGCCATTGAATAAAGACAAGCTAATTGGTCCATAAGTGGAATCTATGATCCTGGCATCATTTAGCATCCTGCTCTAATCCCATTAACCAGCCGATGCCCTTGTCTATATGCTGCTGAAGGGCATGAATCATGTTTACTTTTGAGTACCCAGAATCTAGCACATTTTATGACACATGAATTGAGCTCAGTATTTATTAAAGATAACTAACTATAATACCATACTTCTCATTACAAAAAAAATATTTGCTTTCTTCCTGGATTTCTTCTTATTTCCAAACTTTGGGGGGAAAAACTATTTTAAAAAACAGAATTTTGAAAGAAAAGGCAACTATTAGTTCAAATTTTTTGAAGGAGATATAATGTAAGAATGACTTTTTATAATCTTTTAGTAAATTGAATTAGTATCGATTTTTAAAGCTATTTATTTACTTTTCTTGATAAGAAAACTGATTTTAATGCCAGATGTGCTTTTATCCTAAAAGGTCAGATGAGGAGGTGTTGTTATGGGAGAATCAAACATCCCAGTGGCTTGTGGGACCGAGGTGGAGGTTCCTGGGGTACCGCCGCCGAATAAGAATTTTCAGAAGCGCCTATGGGAGGATGGGATGTGGTAGAAGATTTTATTGGCGTGAAGTTACATTCCTCGGGTTCCCAGATCCCCTGGCCTTCAAACCAGTCCTGAATGTGGAGCAGCCGGGGTTCCAGCAGAGCCAGAAGGAAGGCCAGTGTCCCCGGTGCCTGTCCCGTGGTGCAGCGGCGGCAGTTCAGCATTGAAGCCAGACTGCAGTCCCTTAGCCCGTGCCGGGTGCTGCACATGGCCGTGATTCACGTGGGCGCAGGGGAGCCCAGCCCAGTGCAACAGAAAGTCCCAGGAGCCCTGCTCCCTGGAGCTCCTCTGTCAGAAGCTGATATGTTCAGGTTTCTCAGGCTTGCGGTAACCATGCCCATCTGGCCATTGGCTTGCTTCCAGGTGTGATGGACGGGTAATGACCTTCCCACAAAATCCATACCTTCCTGGGCATGATCTAAACTGCCTTTGGCTAGTCCCTCCCCACACTGAACGGACAGGGAAGAGATTGGGAGAAAGTTAAATGCAGCTTTCCGGCAAAGCTGTGTAAATGGCACGCCTATATTACTTAGCCTTCCCCTTCCCCCCTTTCCTATTGAATAATAACCAGCTTACTACAAGGCATCAGTGCTATAAGGACAAGTTGCACCCAGACATGCCCATCTGTGTGAACCTACTGCTTGCTGTCCACCAGGACTGTATTGCCTCTGTAAGTCCAGAATTCTTTTTTTTTTTTTCAGGCCAGAATTCTTACTGTTGTACTAGCTATTCGCATATCATTTACTATCTCCCTGGGTTTAGGCAGGGCCAGAAAACAGCTGCCAGAACTGGACAGTGTGGAAGCTGCCAGAGGTCCAGTGGCAAGGGGCTTTATTTTATTTTATTTTATTTATTTATTTTTTAAATATTTTATTGATTTTTCACAGAGAGGAAGGGAGAGGGATAGAAAGTCAGAAACATCGATGAGAGAGAAACATCGATCAGCTGCCTTTGTCACACCCCTACTGGGGATGTGCCCACAGCCAAGGTACATGCCCTTGACCGGAATCGAACCCGGGACCTTTCAGTCCAAAGGCTGACGCTCTACCACTGAGCCAAACCGGTTTCAGCGACAAGGGGCTTTATTAAACTTGGATTTTTGATTGCCTGATAAAATTTGATTTCAGAAAAATACCAAAAGTATGTTTCTGTTGTTTTATCACAAATAGACAGTTTCTCTATATTTTCCTAGACAAGAACTTTGTTTTGGCATAACAATAAAAAGCAGATCGAGGTTTCCAGAGCTGCACTTGCAGCTGAATGTTTTATTTGAGCAAACACAAGCTCTGTTTCTCTGACTTGTTTTCGTTTGCTCTCTGCCCTCAGATTTGTTTTTGAAGATTTCTAAGATAGATATCAATGAGAAGAAGAGAGAAGACATGCCTTTTATTTCCAAAGGGTGCATGATGCTTTTATCTCCAACCAGCTCATGCTAATCTTTGTCTGACATACTTTTATCAAGTTTCAAAAACAAAACATTAATAAAAAATAATGTTTAATGATGTTATTCGATGGGAGCTAGCAGAGCCATTGTTTTATGACTTTAAATGCTGTCCGAGCATTGTCTGTATTTTCCTAAATGGGTAAAATGCTAGCCTGAGCTGAAGAAAATATTAACCAGAATTTGGGCCCTGTATTTTTTTTTAAAAAGCTCAATATTTTGTGATGGGACAATATATCTTTGTGTATTATGCAATAACCACTTGCTAACAGTATTTACCCACCTACTCGCCTGCTAAAAAAAAAAAGAGAATATAAACACCTGTAAATGATCCTGAATTCTACCAGCAGAAGCAGCATTTATCACAGATACACGAAGTGCATCTGGGTTTTAGAAACTAGGCCTTTGGCTGAACTCAAACCTTAGTAATACTTCACAGAGGTTTCTATAATTTACAGAACTACTCCTGATACTTAATTCAAACATATATATCAATATTTTTCTAATTTTAATGACAATTGTACCACATGGTCTTTAGTATGGCAGGCTGCCTAGAAACTGTTTCTGTAAATTACACATCAGGATGATCTATTCCTTGGGTTGTCTCCAGAACAAAGACTATGATGTGTAATTAAAACCAACTAACAATTAACTACCATCAAATACAACAAGAGGGACAAGTGTTGTAAATTTAGTTATTTACAATAAGAAGCAATATAAAGGCTTTTTTTTCAATGAATGATAAAAGTAGATCCATATTCTTGAGGTTATATTATTAAGGTTGATGTAAAATAATAATGAAACACTAGAAAGCTAACATGTCCCAACTTCATTGTATTGAAATAATTTTGTTAGCACAATAATGAAATGAGAACTCAAGGTTGTTCTATTTACTGCATGTTTTGAACTGGAGAATTATCTTAAGATATATTCATATTTCTCAGTAATATTAATATCATTTCAGCATCATAATTAGTCATAAGTGTGAGGGTGTGGAATGTGCCAAGATCATGTTTTTAAACACTATCATATTTTGTGCACACCAAAAGAGGTACTTAATTACTGTGCTGTAGCCTTTATAGTTAACACCCACTTAAGAATCGATGTTGAAGATCTGAAATAACAAGTTTCTCATTATTTGTTTCTTATATAACCTAAGGGAAAAACAGAAAGAAGCAGCTTTCTAATGATGCCTATTTTTGAAAGATAGAGAGAGGAAAGGAGCAAAATATTTTTCAAGGCTTTTTAGACACAGATGCGGAGACAGATCTGAGGTGATTTTCTGAAGCTCCAGGCTCCTCACTAGCAAGGGTCACTTCCAAGGTCCGTCCTTACTTTGCATATCATTTTGTTTTCCATTACTACTGTTTAATGTGGCTTCCTCTGCACCCTTGCCCAAACTGCGTAGGACAGTAGGCTTTGAAGAAGTGGGTGCATTTTCAGTGTAGTTGGGAACATCAGGATTAAGAAAAAGTTAAATATAGACCATCCTGAGGAATTATGAGAACTGTGGGCAAGTTTTCATCATCTTAAAGAGAAACAAAGGTCAAATTGCAGAAAGGCAAAAGAAAGGTGGGGGGGGGGGGGAGTGGTGAAATGAAATAGATATTGAACTGTTATGTTTTCTTAAAACTAGAGTCTACTTTGTTACAATATGCTTGTAAATTTGTAGAATTCCAGATATTTGAGACAGCTTCCATTGCCAGGGCTGCCCCGCAGACCCTGAGCGATGGATGAATGATCACTCTAACACAAGTTTCTGTGAAAAAGAGGGAGGGCTATGGCACTACTTGGCTATGGCCACTAGGTAGCCCTGTTCACCTGCCTCCTTTGGCTTTTATTGTCATAACAGCTTGAACTAAAACTAACCTCTATATACAATCAGCAGAGTAAGCATCCTTGTGAAAGCACATGCTTCTACAAGGGAGGGTCTAAAAGATTAAACATAGAGAATCTAGCAAAACACCCCGGGGGGATTGGACTTGTTTGGAAAAGTCAAGGTAGGGGCTGCCACCTTCAGCAAGGTCCCCTCAGAGGCCCCGACCTTTCAAAGAATCCTCCTTATAGACATTCCAACCAAGCCCCCTTCACCAAATCCATGGTTTTCATTTTGTATTCTTACTGAATCAGTACTAATTTTTATGTGCTTAACTGGTTTGTGCACTTTGGGGTGCTGCTTGGTGATGTTTCTGAGTAATCTTAAAATCATTGTAATTATTACTTTCATACTTCATGTTTTTGGCAGGAGAGTGATGTATAGTTAAGGACATTTGGAGCTCATGTGTATAAGAACTTCGTATGTTTTTCTATATGTATTTTAAAGAAATTACATTTGCTAAGGCTAAAAAGGAAGGTAGAAGAGAGATCAGAACATCTGAAAAGAATCTGAGTGACTGAGAATACACAAGTCTCCCAGGTTTTCTTGACCACAGCTTTCTACCCTTACCTCTCACTTTAGAAATGAATTTGTCATTTCAAATTAAAACATAAATGTTGCAATATTAGCATGAATGATTTTATCTTTTATCCTGGCTATTCTATTTAATTTTTATTTCAGAACTAAATACGAATTGGCAAAAAATGACTCAATATGCTATCAACATATGAACTTCCTCCTCCCCCTCCCTCTCTCCTCTTTGAAATTTGATCCATTGTAGGATGTTTACAAAACAACTGCTAAGTGGTGGAAGTGCAGTGAGTTGCATTTACTTCAGCAAGATGTTCAAGTGCATTTCAGGCTAGACCCTATGCCAGGAGGTGGAAGATAAGGAAAAATATCCTCCTATCCTGCACACATTTCAAAACAGGTATATCAAAACTGAAAAAAAACAGTTTTGCCTCACCTCCTTCAAGCAAGTATTGGGTTGGAAACGTAGATACAAAATGTGAGATTGGCAGAGCAGGTTCCCTGGAGACAGTTGTGTTGTGAGCCTTCCCATCTCCACCAAGGAGAGAGACAGGGGCTCCTACCACAGGTCAGGAGACTCAGCACTTAGTGGGACCACTCAGGAAACTTTCATGTGTTCTCCTGCAGTTGGGGCATACAAAGAATCACACTCCAACTTCTACCCAAGAAACCTAACAGGAACAAAGCTCGCTGACTGCTTGGGTTCTGACTGAAGAAGAGTGGTTGCCATCTTGGAATTAGCCTGCATTCCTATGTTTATTTTGAAGAAAAGAAACAGAGTCCTCCAACAGACACTCAGCCAACCAAACCTTGAGGAGGATTGGTGAATTCCACTTCCAACTGGGGAAGTAGGGTAAAAAATGAAGATGCTTTTAATTACATCATATTTGCTCAGCTTAGTCAAAGCACTGTTTACAAACACATTATACTTATTTTGTAAATAAGCTTTTTGTTTAATGACACATTTTTAAAGTATATGTTCCTGAAAAACTTTAACTTTGTTAAATCATTTTTCTTCCAGTCACCAAAATGAATCTTTAATGGGAAATTAAATTTTAAAAAATGAATATTAAAAAAAATGTAAATTGATTTTTAGAGAGAGGCAGGGAGAGGGGGGGAAGAGAGAAATACTGATTTGAGAACAAAACATCTATGCATCCATTGCCTGCCTCCTTTATGCCCCCTATTAGGATCAAGCCCACAACCCAGGCATGTGCCCTGATGGGGAATCAAACTGGCAACCTTCTGGTGCACAGAACAATGCCCAACCAACTGAGACTCTTGGCCAGGTCTAAAAGTGAATATTTTAAACAATATGAAATATCCAGGAAAATATAAAAAGTCACAGAAGAGATGGAAATATATCATCTCATGAAGCAAGAGTTGGAATTCTATAAACACAGCAGAACTGTCAGCATTGGCTAAGTGAGTTTCTTCTGTTAGTGTCTGTGTATGTCTGCAATTCCCAGACTGGAAATATATCAGAGAGCATATTGAGTTTAGATGCTAACTAATTAAAGTAGGTTTTGATTTTATTTTTAAAAATATATTTTTATTGATTTCAGAGAGGAAGGGAGAGGGAGAGAGAGAGAAATAGAAACATCAATGATGACAGAGAATCATTGATTGGTGCCTCTTCACAACCCCTACTGGGGATTAAGCCCCCAACCCGGGCATGTGCCCTTGACCAGAATCCAACCCAGGATTCTTCAATCTGCAGGCTGATGCACTATCCACTGAACAAAACCAGCAAGGGCAGTAGGTTTTGATTTTAAATATATTCTCCACTTTTTCAAATTTTTCAAGGGTTTTCTTTTTTTTTAAATCACACACACACACACACACACAAATATTTATTTATTTATTTATTTATTTATTTATTTGCAAAGGCGGTGCTCTGAAAGGGCAAAGGGCATTTATTTAAGGGCCACTTGTTCTACTGCATTGGTAGAGGTTTAATTATTAGACTGGACAAGAAAGAAATATGATAAGTGCATTGCTTAAGAACCTGAATCACAGTTTCTGTTTTCCCCTTTATGCAGTTATTCTCTCCTACAATGTACAAAAACTTAAGGGACCTGTCATATAAATATTTCTAAAGATCAGTCAATACCTGCAGTGTTGCCATCCATCATTGTTGAGCAAGTCCTGTTTTACACAGTAATCACATAAATCGAGTTACAAGAGATTATAATTCTTTAAGACACACCTTGGCCCTTGGCAAGGTCATTACTGTGCTGTAATGTCTGCTCTTCCAGATGACATACTAGTATGTTGAAGTATAAAGACTAGTGCAACTAAGAAACAAAGAACAAGGACCAACAAATCTTACTTTAAAAAATATCTAAAACATAGCTTTATGGTTTAAACTAACACATGAGGAGTTCTTATGAATCCTTGTAAATTTAGCATTTTTTTTCACACAAAAAAGAACAAATTCTACTCAAAAGACAAATCAAGCTTTAACCAAAAATTTGGTATGATAAAATAAAAAGTGAATCAAAAGTCATATTATTTATTCACATCTCTGCTGTTATAGGTATAGTATTTTCTGTAGTGATACTTTAGCCATATTCATCGTAACTCATAGAGGCATGTATTTTAGAAAATCAAAGTTTACCTATGAACTGAGACAAAATTTCAGGTCATGTAATTTGATGAATTACTTTTGTTTGGAAAATTGCATAACTTAAGAGTTTTGGTCTTATTTTGCCTTTGTTATTATTTGTTGAATTCTTTGTTTTTTCAGTTTCTATTTTTATATTGATTTATCCAAGAATATTTGACGTTTTTTAACATCTCACCCATAAAGTGTTTCTTTGTAATAATTTCAAGGTAATACACACACTTGGGAACTTCTAACACTAGAAATTGTGATGTGGCTCATACATTTTACAGGAATGCCTCAATAGATAGGGCTTTGCATCAAATTAGATGGTCCAAGAAAACACACTGTTCTTGATAACTGGATAGAAGAAAATAGTAAACACTATAAAGTAATTATGGAAATGCAGAAGTGCTTCTGGGACAGGAACACTGACTTTGTTTAAGATGATTAGTGAAGATGATGTGCTAAATAGAGGCCATGCCAAGCTCAGTCCTACCTTGCTAGAGTTTTGTGAGCCACAGACTAATCAGTCATTTCCCCTCTCTAGATGCTGTTAGTCCAAACAAAACCTTCTTAATTCACAGCAAAATTTGCACAAGATGCAGTCTAGGGACCTTCTCTGAGCTCTGAAAGCAATATCTAATGTAGTAAAATAATTATAAGAGGACACAGAGCAAAACACCTGCTTAAAACTAAAAAGGCCTACATACAAAAAATGATTTTATGAACATGCTGATGTAATCCAGTATTTATCTGTGCTATCTTCTTTTGCATCCACAGGTGGCTGTAGTGGGACAAAAATTAACCAGGCAGTGAGGGATTGAGAGCTCAAGAAATAATTCATCTAGTCGAAGAGACAAAGTGAAGTCAGAGTTCTATAATAGAAAAGCATGTGCTGTATGACAGAGCAGGTAAGCACATGTGGAGAGAAAAAAAATAGGCATGCTTCCAGGTTGGAACTGTTATTTTCATGACTCTCGAACCAGTTTGGCTCAGTGGATAGAGCGTCAGCCTGCGGACTGAAAGGTCCCCAGTTCAATTCCAGTCAAGGGCATGTACCTTGGTTGCGGGCACATCACCAGTAGGGGGCGTGCAGGAGGCAGCTGATTGATGTTTCTCTCACAACTCTCTCTCCCTCTCTCTTCCTCTCTGTAAAAAATCGATAAAATATATTTAAAACAAAAACAAAAACATTTTCATAACAACATGTAAATAGGTTTTGCTCTAAGAGAAAGATGTATAATGGCGATGGGACCTGGGCAGAGGGGATTGCAGCACACCGAGGAAGGATAAGAGAGATTTTATAAAGAGATTTTATACAGATCATATAAAGAGCATGTGATTAAAAGTTCCACACTACTTATAAGAATTTCTGTGAGGTAAATTATTACTTGAAAATAGTTTTAACTTTGAAAAATTAAAAGAGGCTATACCTCTTTAAATGTACTTTGTATAGATCAAAATCCAGCATAACAAAACAGAAGTAATATGTCTTTTTGCTACTGATTTTAAACTAAGAAAATGTGGTTTTCTCCTTTATTTTGGAATTTTAAATACAAAATAAAAGTTATAGAATAATACAAATTATGTATTATTTGTTTTTAATTGCATTATGGTTTATTTACAATAAAATACATGAATGTTTTGAAAACTCTTTCATTTCCATAGGTCTGTTAGAGCTGGCTTTATAAAATCTCTCTTATCAGACAATCCATTTAAATATAGCTCAGTATATAATGAGGTTTTCTCCCTTTGCTTCTGCTGAATATTTATTAGTATAGAAACTTGGCAGGCTAGGCAATTAGAATATAATTTATGATACAAACCTCATGCGGACAAATCGCTTCTTGCCCATAATTTTGAATGCAAGTCGAATCACAGATTTCTTATGCTAGTCCCAAAGAAAGTTTTTCTGTCATCTCAATGGTATACTAATAGTTTTACTTATATTTTCAAGTAACCATGCTGGAAAATAGTCTCATTTGGCCTCTTTTAAAGCGATTAAAAAAACACAAAAACTTTAAACACTGATTAGCCTAACCTTCATGGGAAAAATGTTTATTTCCCATGGGTAGATGTAACACGCTTGGGCTTCCACAGTGCCCTTGAATGTATTATTCTCATTTCGTTGATTAAATGTTTTTCTATTGGGAGCTACTGTGCCCTATAATGTGCCTATTTCAATGAAAATGGTACCTGATACTTTAAAATGTTGGTAAATGAGTATCTCTTTGAAGTGATCTTTTAAAATGCATTTTCATTGATTTCACAAAGGAAGGAAGAGGGAGAGAGATAGAAACATCAATGATGAATGAGACACATTGATTGGTTGCCTCCTGCATGCACCCTGACCAGAGCCAGGGTGGAGCCTGCAACCTTGGTACATGACCTTTACCGAAACTGAACCTGGGACCCTTTAGTCCACAGGCCAAAATTCTATTCACTTAGCCAAACTGGCTAGAGTGTGATATTAAAAAAGGCAAAGTGCAAAAATTAAGACTTTTTTCTTCTTCTACTATTATTTCATTAATTTATTTCTCTACATATCCTTTTTAAAATCTGCAGTACTCTGTGACAGATGCTGTAAGATACCCTCTAATATCCATATTCCTCTCCTCCCACCACAGCAAAACCTCTGAGTCTTACCTAAGTACATATATTCATTTTAAGTAAAATTAGGTTCTTTTGTGTTAAGCTTGACGATGTCATTCATTTAGGTCAATAAGATGCAGTTTGAAATGTCTCGTACACCTCTGGGCTCCTGGGACTGCTCATTCAAACAGAAGTTGTGTCCTAACCGGTTTGGCTCAGTGGACAGAGTGTCGGTCTGTGGACTGAAGGGTTCCAGATTTGATTCTGGTCAAGGACATGTACTTTGGTTGCAGGCTCCCAGGCCTGGATGGGGACATGTAGAAGGCAACAAATTGGTGTGCCTCTCTCACACCAGTGTTTCTTCCTATCTCTCCCTCTCCCTTCTACTCCCTCTAAAAATAAATGGGGAAACAATATCCTCGGGTGAGGATTAAAACACACACACAAAAACAAAAGTTGTACTCCAACCTTGACTACTTGTTCATTGTTCATGGACCATGACGCCACTTGCTGGAGCTATATTTGCCATCTTTGAACATGATAATGATGGCTCGACCCTTGATGTCTGGAAGGTGCCTGGGTCTCTAAGGACTTTGTGGAGCAGAGCCTCCTGACCTGAGAGAAATAGAAGTCTCAATCTTTTAAAGAAATATTAATATAATTCTAACTTAAATAAACATCTGTAACTGATCTCATACAACACAACCTGTTCACTCATCTCTTTCAGAAAGCCTTCCGAGACTGAGCCAGGCCGTGGAGGTGGCCTTAGGAACATGTCTTCCAGTTGTGGCCATACTGACCCTTCAAAGGGTCCTTAAGGGCAAGATGATCTTAAAATATATACTACACGAGATTGATCTTGGGAACTTGCTGGCAATTAATAGTAATGAAATTAAAGAGCTTTTGATAGAATTTAATGCTCGTCTGTGGTTAATGTTTACCTCTAAATGTTTGAAGTACCCTTTCTTTTCGCTTCATATTTCAGTCTAGGTAACAGAGAATGATTAATCAGCATTTTCCCAACTAGACATAACATTTAGCAGAGGAAGGATATTAGTATAGTCTCAGAGATATGACAGTTCTTGTAAATTATCCTTACCTTCAAAAGAATCTAGACAAACTCAAATGCCATCATCATCACCATCAATAAGCCAGATTAATATCTTGGCGTGGGGGTTGGGTAATGAATTTTATGCAGCTCAACAAGTCATTGCACTAAGTAGTCAAGGTATGCATACAAATTTCCTGTAATTTTAGCTGTTGGGGAGGTTAACATTTTATAGAGAAGGCAAGACAAAGATAATTATAACACAGACCAGAGAACAATAATTGCTACAAAGCACAACAGAGATGTGAAGAAGAGAAAGGTCACAGTGAGCAGGGGTTAAGAAAAGTTTCAAGAAGCAGGTGGCATGGCAGTACCACATTGTGCAATAGTGAGTCTGTTTAGAATATGTGGCCTCTTCTGACCTCAACTTGGACTAGAGTGACACAAAGAGGGTACAGAGAAAAGCTAGACTCTACCAATGATGTCTGAGGTTCGGGACCCAAGTTCTACAACATCAGAGTCTATCAAGGCCACTTGTTCAAAGAGTGTAAAGAAGAACAGCTGTTGCTCAAAGACATCTTGAGTCAGAGGATCCCTTTTCTTTTTACTAAACCACCGCCATCGATCTTACCTTCTTTATTTCCACAATGTTGAAAATGGATCTACTTGGCTCTTTGACCTGTTCTTTATTTGATTTTGCCTCTTTATGGTGCATTTCTTTGGCTATATCACGTGTCTCTGGTATGCTTTGTGTTAAAACACAATATGGCAGATGAATATTTTACTTCTTCAAAGACTATGAAATTCTTATCCTTCCTGCTGCCTCAAAGAAAAAAACAAAAAACAAATGCCATTTTGAGATCTTGCTTTGCCTAAACTCAGGTAGGCACCATCCCCAAGCTGGGTGAAGCTGATCATGGGTCAAATATTTTGGACTACTGTCTTCAGTTTTCTTTCTGGTAATGCACCTGTCTGACCTCGGGCAGAATAAATGAATGAAGCTTCTTACAAGTGACATTTGGCCTATGAAATTCAGGAAGAGAGAATCTCAACTAAAGGTCTACCCATAACAAATCTAAAATTGTAACTTTCTACATTTTATTTTCCCTGCTGGGGACAGGTAAAAGTTAAGGCAATTAAAATGCATTAGGTTGATTGGCCATTATGTTAATGAATAGTCTGCATCGTTCTGGGTCAGGGACATTACAGCCTACTTTCCAGATTGGAAGGGATTGTGAGCAAATCGGCCTGACAGGCATGTTGCTTATCTCACAACGATAAAGCCGGTCTCATCCAGGAATTGAATCATAGTGAACTGGGTTTTAAAAAACACTGTCATTCTATCCTGCTTTAAAGTATCCAAGAACAGGCTACTATATCTGTAGTCTCCTAATGGAATATTTAATCTCATTAATTTTCAGAACAACACTGCTTAAAACAACCCACATTATCCAGAGCCTGTTAAAATAGGCTTAAATGTTCACTTTTATAAAATGTAAACACAAAGGCTTTCCAGGTTAGTGTGCCAGGAAGAAAACATAAATAAAACTAACACATTTCAAGAATGTGATTATATTCCTAAAGCATCTATTTATTTCAGCAGCTTTATTATTACTAATGCACACGATTCCAGGGCAGCAGAGAGAAGCTGAATTTAAATAACTACTTGTGGCAACACAGCACCAATTATACACTCCATAGCTATTTATGTCTTCTGGTGATCAACTAGCAGTGGGAAGTGATACTCACAACACATGGGTACAATTACAATTACAGGCCAAACTTCAGCAAGCTTGTTTAAGTGGTTCCATTAGGTCCTACTGGAAATACTGACTGACACATATTTTGACAATTTACAGACATACCCACTCTAACATGCAGTGATATAATCATTTCCTATTAGGATGCATTAGTCTAGAGGACTATAAAATAAAATAACATGGCATGTACACAAATTTCTGTTGCATTTAAACTGCATGAGAATACACCCCAACTATATCTTAGAAGATTAAAATGTCATTTGGATACCACAGCAGGGCTATTTATTAGGGAATTTGAATATTTTTAGACTTGTCTAAATGGACTTTTCCTTGGCACACTAACAAAATTTTAAGGTAAATGAAGCTGTCCATAAGAAATGGGATGTTGTCCCACACAGACCCATACGTCATCAAAATTTTTCTTATGTTCCTCTGATCTAAATATAGGTTTCCAGGTGGTTTCTCTCTTCACTATAACTGCAACTCCTCAGCAATGATTTCTAAATATTGCTCTTTTAGAGACCTTTTCATGTGACATAAAAAATGTTTAAACTGTTTTCTTAAAAAACAAATATGTAATGCTTATTAAACTATGCAGCATAATAGATGAAATACAGACCTGAAACTAACATTCATCAATTAACTTAGTGTCCATCCCTGCTGCTTGCAGCTACCTGATTGCTGCTTATGGAGGCCATCTTTCCCACCAAAGGAAGCAGCTGTGCTCAACTTTGTTTTTCTAATGATTTTATTTCCTAAAATATAGTTTTGAAATTTAAATTTTATTTTTTAAAATACATATTATTAATTTTAGAAAGAGGAGGGGGGAGGGATAGAAAGAACAAATCATTGATGAGAGAGAAACATTGATCAGTTGTCTCGTATTGGGGATTGAGCGTGCAATATGGGCATGTGCCCTGACTGGGAATCGAACCTCCTGGTTCATGGACCAATATTTAAGCACTGAGCAACACTGCTAGGCTAAACTATAGTTCTTACTCAACATGTTTCCCTAAACAGCATATAGTTTCATTTTGCTGATTTTTCAACTTTCTAAAAATGACACTGTTCTCTATGTAGTTAAATGACACTTTTTGCTTATTTAACTTTTTACTATATTATGATTTACAAACGTTGAATGTAATTCCTACAGATCAGTAAATTTTAATAATCACTAAATATTCCATCATATAATCGTATTATGATTTATTTCTCAGTTGGATATTTGAGATGTTGAGATGTTTCCAGTTTAATGCTATTGTGGACTATGCTCCTGTAAGAACTCTGGATCTACTCACCTGCTGATGGGCACTTAGGCTGTTTCCAAATCTTAGTATTGTAAATTGTGCTGCTATCAACATAGGGGTGCATATATTCTTTCTGATGACTGTTTCTGAATTCTTAGGATATATTCCTAGAAGAGGAAACACTGGATCAAATAAGAGTTCCATTTTTAATTTTTTGAGGACACACAAACTGTTTTTTCACAGTGGCTGCACCAGTCTACATTCCCACCAGCAGTGCAAGAGAGTTCCCTTTTCTTCACATCCTCACTAGCATTTGTCCTTTGTTGATTTGCTGATGGTAGCCATTCTGATAGCTATGAGGTGGTACCTCATTGTCATTTTGACTTACATCTCTCAGATGATTAGTGACTGAGCATTTTTTCATATGCCTTTTGGTCTTCTATATGTCCACTTTGGAGAAGTGTCTATTTAGGTCCTTTGCCCAGATTTTTAAAAATATATTTTATTGATTTTTTACAGAGAGGAAGGAAGATAGGGAGTTAGAAACATCGATGAGAGAGAAACATGGATCAGGTGCCTCCTGCACACTCCCCACTGGGGATGTGCCCACAACTAAGGTACATGCCCTTGACTGGAATCGAACCTGGGACCCCTCAGTCCACAGGCCAACGTTTATCCACTGAGCAAAACTAGTCCTGGCTTTTTGCCCAGTTTTTTAAATTGGACTGTTTATCTTCCTTTTGTTAAGTTGTATGAATTCCCTATACATTTTGGAGGTTAACCCCTTATTGGTTGTATTATTGGCAAATATGTTCTCCCATGCAGTGGGCTCTCTTGTTATTTTGTTGATGGTTTCTTTTACTGAGCAGAAGCTTTTTTATTTTGACGTAATCCTATTTGTTTATTTTCTCCTTAGTTTCTGTTGTGCCAGGAGATGTACCTACCCGTAAACATATTGATAGGAGAGATGTCTGAGATTTTGCTGTCTATAGTTTCTTCTAGGGTTTTCATGGTTTCATATCTAAAATTTTAGTCTCTTATGCATTTGGAGTTTATTTTGTGTATCATATATGTTGGTGATCTAATTTTATTATTTTTGCAAGTATCTGTCCAATTTTCCCAGCACCATTTATTAAAGAGACTGTTTTGCCTCCTTTGTCAAACATTAATTGAACATAATGGCTTGGGTTTATTTCTGGGTTCTTCGTTCTGTTCTATTGATCTTTATGTCTGTTCTTGTGCCAGTACCAGACAGTTTTGAGAACAGTGGCTTTGTATATAGCTTGATATCTGGTATTGTGATCCCTACAACTTTGTTCTTTTTTCATAAGATTGCTGAAACTATTTGGGGTCTTATTTTATTGCATATAAATTTTTGCATAGTTTCTTTTTTGTTAAATATGGCATTTATATTTTAATGGTGGTTGCATTGAATCTATAGATGGTTTTGGGTAGTATGGACATTTTAATGCTGTTGATTCTACTACTCCATGAACATGGTATATTCTTCCACTTTTGTATATCTTCCTCTATCTCTTTTTTCAATCTCTTGTAGTTTTCTGAGTACAGGTCTTTTACCTCCTTAGGTAAGTTTATTCCTAAGTATCTTAACTTGTTAACTTGTTGCAATGGTAAATGGGATTGTTTAGTTTCCCTTTTTGAGAGTTTATTATTGGTGTATAAAAATGACATAGATTTATGTGTATTAGTTTTATATCCTGCTACATTGTAAAATTCATTTATTTTATTTTTAAAATGTATTTTTATTGATTTCAAAGAGGAAGGGGAAGGGAAAGAGAGCTAGAAACATCAGTGATAAGAGAGTATAATTGACTGGCTGCCTCCTGCATGCCCCCTCGAGCCCGCAACCTTGACTGTGTCCTTGAAGGGAATTGAACCATCTGCAGGCTGGTCCTCTATCTACGCAGGCATACCAGCTAGAGCTCAAATTAATATATTTGTTTTCTGATCAAGTCATTCGGATTTTCTATTGATAACATATCATCTGTGAATAGTTACAGTTTTATGTCCTCCTTTCCAGTTTGGATGCCTTCTATTTCTTCTTGTCTGATCTCTATGGCTAGCACTTCTAGCGCTATGTCAAATAGCATGGGTGAAAGTGGGCACCCAAATTGTTCCTGTTCTTATGGAAATGGTTTTACTTTTTGCCCATTGAGTATGGTGTTGGCTATAGGTTCGTTATATAAGGCTTTTATTATGCTGAGGTGTGATCCCTCTATTCTCACTTTGTTGAGAGGTTTTATCAAGAAACTGTGGATTGAGGAAGAACCAAGATGGCAGCATAGGTAAACACCTATCTTGCTGCCCCACATAGCAATTTTAAAACTACAACTTAACAACAGAACAAACACCATCCAGAATCACTGGAAAGCTGGCTGTGTGAAAATTCCACAAATAAAAGTAAAGATAGGACACTGTGACTCAGAGGAGCGGCAGAAGGCAGCATTGAAGATATGTGTGGAGTCAGAGGTTTTGATCTGTGCACGCGAGAGAGTGGGAAGGGAGGGTGGGTGCAAACCTGGCTGGCTTTCTTGAACAGGGAGGGAGGCAAAGGCGTCCCACTGCACTGATTCCCCAGTTCCGGGGAAAATCCGGGGAACCTACACTCATACGAGGTGAAACTGACCAGTAGGGAAGCATGCTGAAACTCGGGCACTGCAAAGGTCTGCAAGCTTGTGGAGAGGGCGTGGAAACTTGGGAACAGAAGTGCATGAGCACACAGAGAGGACTCGTGACTTGCTCTCTCGTTCAGGAAACCACCGAACTGCATTGTTTTACAACACTGGGTGAGATTTTGGGTGTGCAAACTCATTTGAGGATAGGCTGAATTGTCTGGCAGCGGGTAGAGCTTGGTGGCAGCTTTCTCTCAGAGGAGCTTGCAGCCATTATCATCTGGCACAGAGACCCAGGTACCGCATAGGGCGGAGCTGAAACTGCCTGCTCAGCCCAAAGACTCCGCCCATCCAACCTGAGCACAGATGAACCTCACAGCCAATTGGCCTGGAGGTCAAACCCTCCTAGTGCTAACAGCAATAATCTAGGCTTAACTTCAACAAGACGGTGCAACCCATAAAGGGCTGCACCAAGAGTATACACCTCAGGTAACTGGGGAGGCTGAGCCACTGTCTCTTAGAGGACGTGGCTAAGCGACCAACTCAGGAAAGCAGCCACCATACAGAGAGACATGGAAAGAAATCAGATGTGAAAGAAATGGAGGAAAAACAAACAAGCGACTGGATATAGAGTTCAAAACTACGGTTATAAGATTTTTCAACAGGCTCATAGAAAAGGCCAATGAACTTAATGAGAAGTACAAGGAAATGAATAAGACCTACAAGGAAATGAACAAGACCTACAAGGATATGAAAAAGGACCAACTAGAAATTAAGCATACACTGACTGAAATAAAATATATATACATTATACAAAGACCTAAAAGCAGTCTAGAGGACCACAAGAACCAAGTCAAAGATTTGAAACACAAAGAGGCAAAACCCACGCAGCCGGAAAAGCAAGAAGCAAAAAGAATTTAAAAAATTGAAGATAGTATAAGGGGCCTGTGGGACAACCTCAAGCATACCAACATCCGAATTATAGGGGTGCCAGAAAAAGAGAGAGAGAGCAAGATAATGAAAACCTATTTGAAGAAATAGAGACCAAAAACTTCCCCTACCTGGTGAAAGAAATTGACTTAGGAGTCCAAGAAGCGCACCGAACCCCAAACTATAAGAATCCAAAGAAGACCACACCAAGATACATCATAATTAAAATGCCAAGAGCAAAAGATAAAGAGAGAATATTAAAAGCAGCAAGAGAAAAACAGTTGGTTACCTACAGGGGAGCACCCATACGATTGTCAGCGGATTTCTCAATAGAAACGATGCAGGCCAGACAGGAGTGGCAAGAAATATTCAAAGTGATGAATAGCAAGAATCTACAACCAAGATTACTCTATCCATCAAAGCTATCATTCAGAATTGAAGGTCAGATAAAGTGCTTCACAGATAAGAAAAAGCTAAAGTAGTTCATCACCACCAAACCAATATTATATGAAATGATGAACGATATTCTTTAAGAAGAGGAAGAAGAAAAATATAAAAATATAAATTATGAACAACAAATACACATATATCAAGAAATGAATCTAAAATTCAAGTGAATTAAGAATCTGATGAACAGGATAACTGGTGAATATACCAGAATCATGGGCCTAGAAAAGGAATGGACTGACAATTCTTGGGGAGAAAATGGGTGTGGGAGGTGCAGCAAGAACCTGGACAAAAATCATGCACCTATGGGAGAGGACAGTGGGGGTGGGGGGTGAGGGCAGAGGGTGGGATGGGTACCAGGTGAGGCGGAGCTATAGGGGAAAAAAAAGGGGAACAATGTAATTTATAAACTGAACAATAAGTATTAAAATCTTAAAAAAAAGAAACTGGATTTTGTTGAATGCTTTTTTGCATCTATTAACTGATCATGTTGTTTTTATCTTTTAGTTTGTTTATGTAATGTATCACATTTATTGATTTGTGACAGATTAAAAAACTGTGGTACATCTATACCATAGAATACTATAGCTGTAAAAAAAAACTCTTACAATTTGCAACAGCATGGATGGACCTAGAGAACATTATGCTAAGGGAAGTGAACCAGTGGGAGAAAGATAAGTATCATATGATCTCATTCATATGTGAACTCTAATGAACCAAATAAACAGATGAACAAAAATAGACCCAGAGACAAAGAAGCATTGAACAAACTATCAAACCTCAGAGGAAGACAGGGTAGGGGGAAGGGGAGAGATCAACCAATGAACTCCTATGCATATATACATAATCCTTAGACCCAGACAATAGGGTGGTGAAGGCCTGGGGCGGAGCCAAGAGAAAGGGGAGAGATCAATTCAGGGAGAAGGGGATGTATGTAATACTTTTAATAATAAAGATAAAAAACTAAATAAAGGTTTGATTGCAACATTCTTTTGATGATTTTCTATGGAGATGATGTATTCACCACTGATAGTAGGAAATGAAATGCCCCCCGATTATTGTATTCAGTATTGAATGTTCTGGTTCCCACTAACTAAAGATAAAAAATATTCAGAAAAATAAATGTTATTTTTGTGTCTGAAAAAAAGAAAAAGAAAAAGAGCTCTGGATTATATCTCCTGATACAAATATGCAAATTTCAAAAGTGCTTGCATCAATGTCTGCTCCCAACGTATGAATGTTTCATATCTTCACCAACACTTAGCCATGTTAAAATTCTTAATTTTTGCAAATATAATGGGTCAAATGCTACCTGTTATGGCCTTAATTTGCAGTCTGTTATTACTGATTATATATATATATATATATATATATATATATTGATTCCTTTTTTATAGCTTTCTGTATTTGCTTTTCTATGAAAAGGAAATGCCTATTGATGTCCTTTGACAATTTTTATTGGTTATTTGCTTTTATCTTTTGTATTTACAAGTTTTCTTTATGAAATCATATTTCTTAAGATATCTGTTGCCATCTTATCACATTTTAAATTTCTTGAGAAAAAGGACAACACCTTCTTTATTGTTATATTTTCCATGGCCAGCATTATGATTCAATTTTAAAGTTCTCCCTTTTGCAGATAGTAGCATGTTTCTTTTTTAATTTCTTATTTAATTGTTAAGAAAAGAATTAATCATTATCTTATAAATGCTATGGGATGATGGACTAGGAAATGGTGTAAGAAGGAAATAGAAGCTTCAGGATATAAGTATATTTATGTACATGTACATATATGTGTGTATATATACATATATATATACACTCATATATACATATACTAGAGGCCTGGGGCAAAAAATTCATGCATGGGGTTGTGTGTGTGTATGTGTGTGTGTGTGTGTGTGTGTGTGTGTGTGTTCCTCAGCCAGGCCTGCACCCTCTTCAATCTGGAACTCCCTGATGAGATTGTGTCTAAACAGGCAGTTGGGCATCCCTCTCGCAATCCAGGACTGTTGGCTCCCAACAGCTTGCCTTCCTGCCTGCTTGATTGCCTTTAACTGATTCTGCCTGCCAGCCTGATCACCCCTAACCACTCCCCTGCCAGCCTGATCGACGCCTAACTGCTCCCCTGCCAGCCCAATTGCCCCCAAATCCCCTTTTCTGCTGGCCTGGTCACTCCTAACTGCCCTCCACTGCAGTCCTGGTCCCCTCAACTGCCCTCCCCTGCAGGCCTGATCACCCCCAACTGTGCTCCCTTGCAGGCCTGGTGCCTCCCAACTGCCTCCCCTGCTAGCCTGATCACCCACAACTGCCCTCCCTTGCCAGGCATCTTGTGGTGGTCATTTTGTATTCACATGGGGGCGGTCATCTTTTACCAGATGGGGCAGCGATCTTGTGTGTTGGAGAGATGGCCAATTTGCATATTACCTTTTTATTATATAGAATATAATCATGGGTGGGTAGAAATATGACACCAAATTTTGGGTTGATACATACCAGCTGGTCTATACAATGACTACAGAAAAATCCATCTTCCCTAGATGTTCTTTCTAAATCACACATTATGCCACTATTTTATTTTATTACACAACATATACAATTTTCTGAGTGCATGTGTATTTTACTTTATACTAGATTTTCATTTCACAAGAATGAATAGAGATGGGCACTGGAGTATTCTAAAATTCCTATTGTTACATGAAATCTGTTAGCATTATAGATATTTTATTAGAACATAAACTATAATTTCAAAGTTGTAATTATTTGTATTATTTAAACAATTGCAGTTTTCACATAAATAGATAGAAATGCTTTCAAACTTTCCCTAATTGCTTAAAAATTTTTAAATACATAAAATGAGAATTAAAATAAAAATAAAGAGATGCGAAAATTCTGAAGGTTTGTTTCAAAAAAGTAAACTAATGTGCTAGTAATTTTATTAAGCAATGTCAAGCCAATAATTTCAAAGAGACTGAAATAAGTCAACCCATAATTTGCTGAAATTTGATATTATTACTATGCATTTAACACTTAATATCATGACTATTTCCTGTGAACCTCTGCACAGAACTTGCTCTATTATGTATTAGGAATCCAGACTATTATTCCCACATGCTTTGGATGAGTCTTTTTATTATAGTTCAGTGAAGCATGAAAAAAAAAAAACTAACCTTTAATTATGAGTGATAGGCTACAAACCTATCATAACAACCAAGTATGTTATCTCTTCAAACCTTCTTATACCACTAGAAAACCTCTCTTTATGATACTGCACTGTCTGTAATAATACATGTGTACTGTTGCTGTAGGAATGACACATCAGTGCCCTGCCCAGAGTGGACACCCAATAACTACTTGTCCCATAATCATTCAATACACTTACATTTCAGGGAATATTGTTTTCCTCAAAATGAAATTTTCTTGCTTTTCCATGGTATCGTCAACCCAATGATCTCAACAATTGGTATGTCACACGTATTCTTGTTTCTTAAACATGATTCACATGCAAAATAAATTCTCTGCTTATTTTTGAGGTTTGGGGGGTATTTGATATTCCTACATTAAAACAATGGGGGCAGATTTTCTTATTAATGTGAAATCTCAATAAAGGTTCTTCAGTCATTTGATGTTGGCCATTTACTATGTCCCTTGGTTTGGTGGTAGGTGTGGCCTGTTTGGTACATACTTTGTTCAGTCATTCTCTGAACTACAGTATAACTTCAGCAATGAGATGACGGATTTATTTGCTTTAGCAGCAGTTTTCGCCAGATGGTTATGACTAATGCTGACCATGGAAAGAAATATTATTTCCTGAGCTATTTGGATTTGTTTTTTTGTAAACGATTTCTCATTGAATCACTCAAAATCCTTTTGCGGCTATTTGGCACTTTTGCAGACTCCTATGGAGTGTATAAGGTACAGACTAGAGACACATGAGTATGGCAGAAAAATCACTCTAATCTGAGAGCTGATGTAATATGATGTACTGCTTAACTTGTGGTCTGAGTTCTGAGCATCTTCCCTGTTTATGTGCCATTAAATCCTTTGTTATTTTGGTGAAAGATATGGACTCCTTTTCTGAATAGAGTTCTAAAATGCATAACATACATATATGGGATTACAACAAAAGCACTAAAATACTATTTATTAAAAGTTAAAATCATAATGCATTTTGTTATCAACAGATCAAATAAGGTTTTATCTAGGATTGGGTGTAATAACTACCTGGGTCACAAAACAGTGATGAGTATAACTCTTTCTGAGTGCAACTACTATAATACAATATGACATAATGCCATAGTGGTATAGTGACACTGTCATGTTTGCTGCTTATATTCATAACTGACAGACATTTTAAATCAGCAAGATTGGGGAAAAATAAAATTGTAATTTCTTTCCACCCAAGCTTATAGACACTAGAGTACTATTGAAATTTCAGATTCTTGTGAATACTGTGCTAATGGCCAGATGGCCTTCTGCCTGGGTAGATGTTGAGACAGAGTATTGTGGTCTCTCTCCTAGTGTTCAGATTTCTAGGTCACCCTGAAAAAGCCAAAGTTTTAAGTGTAGTTTAATAAAGGTCTTTCTTTTTTCTTACAGAATGTCCAGGTGACTTGTCTGGTTCTCCATTTTCTTTTTGCACATCTGACTGACTCACCTAGGGTTATATGCTAGACTGAGTTATTTTAGAAAATGTTATCCGATATTCTCAGTTTTTCTGTCAATTATAATAGACCATACATGATAGCAATTTAAGTATACTAATTTCTTAAATTTAGAGATCTACTTTAAATCTTACATACTCCTATATCCCTTTGGGATGGAACAAGAGCCTAGTGCCTTCTTAAACTATATAAAATACCACCACTTAAAGATTAGCATTACATTTTTAAGGGTGTGACTGAGTAAATAATAGCAACTGAAATGAAAGCATTCTCATCTCTATTGGAGTCACTATAAATGCAACATGAAAAAATAACTTTGCAGAATATGCCTCTGTCAGTGAGATGAACAACCCATCAGAGATAGAGAAGCTCTTCATAATAGGTGTGAAATTTTTGCTAATGTTATTTATTTAGAGCATATTATGATGACTTTTATTTCAGTTGGAGGTTTGTAGCCTAACTTGTATAATTGCATAGATTGCACAAATGCTCATTTTTCAAAAAGAAAAAAAGGAAACTCACTAATCAAATAATATAAATATTATTCTACTATAGTTAATAATCTTTAACTTGTCCTGTATAATAAATACATTATATTAACATATCAGACTTAATTTAAACCCATATCAGACTTAATATATCAATTGAAGAGGACTAACTTATAATAGAGTTTTAATAATAACAGAATGATCTATAAGTATACATGTTACATATGTTATGTACAAATTAATTTCTATTTATTTTAAATGTTTTATATATGATATATTAGTTATACAAATGTAAACTATTCTAGATAGGAATATAGGATTATTTTGGCCTTTATTTAAAATACATAATATTCATATATATGCAGAAGAATGGATTTATTTCTAGCAAAGTGGTCATTTTAATCAGGATATTTGTTAACATTTAGCTATAATTGTCAATTTAGCCTACTGATCTAACTTTCCAAAGGTAAGGGAAATTGGACAGATTACTTAGAGTGACTAATCCAATGTGTGCTTATTTTTTGAAAAGACATGAAAATATACTTTGGGTTTAATTAGCATGCTAGATACCTAAAAGAAGTCATAATTGATTGTTGTTTTCTTAGGTATATTAGTTCTAAAGGGTTATAAAGTTTTAAAAATGTTATTTTTTGCAAACACAGATTGGTGGATCAATAAGAAAATTTATAAAAGGAGATACAAAATTAGTAAATAAACATAAAAAACAGAATGATGGTAACAACAATTTCATCTTACATTAACAAATACTTCATTTTAATTCTAAATACTGTAACCTTTACAAACTTTTTAATAATAAAATACATTCTTAATCCTCCTATGAAAGTAAAGTTACTGGTACTACTTCCTTGGCCCCCTTTTAAATTTCATCTTTTGCATTAGTGTCTTCATCATAAATACTGATTTTATATCTATTTAACTCATTACGTAAAATCTTCAGGTTCTTTCTATATTATTTGAAAAAGTTCTTAACTGAGGGAAGTCTAGGCAGTCGACGTGGAGTGTGGTTTTAGTATTTCATTACTTTGAGCTTTCAAGATATCCAGCAGAATGATAGTGATGCTGTCCACATACAGGATCCCAAGGAAAGGGAGGGCTTGGGAGACCATACATGGCCATCGCAATTGGATCTGTTGTCTAGGTTCTGTGAAATTCAGTGACATTAGAGACATTCTACTTCTCTCTCTTTTACTTATTCCAACAAATTTCTTTCATATCCTTTATTCTTCCTGATACTCAATTTTTCAAATAGTCGTTCATTGTCTATCTTGAACTTTGGTGTTCAGTTCTCACAGAAAAGTAATTTAGGTCAGTTTCTGATATTGAGATCAGTGTTTCTGATATTCCTTGTTTTTTTTAATTTATTGCATTGACATTGGTTAATAGGATCATATAGGTTCCAGGGGATATTGCTTGTTCTAATATTAAGGCTATCTTTCTTCTTCTCCTTTACTTAATGAACATTTCTTATTTCTATTAAGAACTATAGGGCTATTTGGCAAGAAAGCCAAACCTGTTGAAATATAATTTATAGAATGCAGACGTCAGGCATTGGTGGGAGCCAAGCTGGATCACTAGAATGCTCGTGTACTCTGCTTTTTACATTGGCTTCCAGTACCTCAGCATATTGATTTTACAATTTATGGCTTTCAAAGCTATTTGCAGCCTTGATTCTCCTTATAGTTCCAATTCACTTATGTCAGTCAGGAGCACCAAAATTGTCCCAAGGCAGCATGTTTCCTTTGTAGATCTGATTTTTAATAGTTCATGCATTTAAATTAGTACTGAAAGTTAACATTGATTTTCTGTTTTAATGTCTGGCATTTCTCAAGTTCTAGTCCCATGTATTTTAGGACTAGAACTAAAATACACACACACACACACACACACACACACACACACACGCACACACGCACACACACACACACGAGGCATGGTGCACAAATTTGTGCACAAGTGGGGGTCTGTCAGCCTGGCAGGTGATTGGGCCCTATCAGGGCTTGTCTCACCCAGTCCTGATCAGGTGACCAGGGCTGGGAAGTTGGCTGGATTTGGGGGAGAGACCTCAGGAGGTTGGCCAGCCATGGGAGGTTGGCTGTGGGAGCACACTGACCACCACTGGGCAGCTTCTGCATTAAGCGTCTGTCCCCTGGTGGTCAGTGTGTGTCATAGCTACCAGCTGTTTGTCTGGTCATTTGGTCAACAAGTTGTAATGGTTGCTTAGGCTTTTATGTATATAGATTTTTTTAAATGACAGAATTGGTAGGTAGTAGTACTTTATGATTTCATTTTGCACTTTTTGAATCACTATAACTGACTCAGGAAATTTGGTGAGTTATCCAAACCAGAGGGAAAAAAAAAGAAGGCAATAAATGAGTCAGACCCAGAAGGAAACCCGGAACTTCTCACCATTCAGCAGAGAAAATTTCAATCTCTTCTTTTTTATTTGAATGTACTTCCTGCATCTGGAGTACATGAATCTATATATTGGCCTTCTAATTCAACTTTTGTGTGAAGGAAATTTCTGGAGCTTTCCTTATACCCTGGTTGACTAGCTAACACCTCCCTTCCTGAAGTTTAAATCTGCCTGACCTTACCTTTCAATCTTCCAAGGAATTCGGTACCGGCAATTCCTGAGTGTGTCTAGAGATCTGCAGCATTAGTTACCTTACATCCTCTTGGCTTCTGCCTCCTGTGCGTTAAGTTTCATGGTTTTCTGGTCTTCTAAGTCTGTTCACTCTTGGGCTTCCAAAATTTCTATGAAGTTTCTCATGCATCATTTCTCCTTCAATTCTCTTCGACTTCCCAAGTTTTATGCCTTTTCACTTATGTTATTATAACTTCGGTAGGCAGTCATGATAAAGTAGAAATAAACATGTATTTATACATACAACAAACATATCTGGTGTTAATCTGCAAAACATTTGTTCCCCAGAAATATGTATATCTCAAAGGTTGTGTTTATAGCATTTGAATGCAATAGAGCCCTAGCCAGTTTGGCTCAGTGGATAGAGCATTGGCCTGCGAACCAGAAGGGTTCCTCCAGGTTTGATTCCAGTCAAGGGCATATACCTTGGTTTCAGGCTCCTCTCTGGCTCAGGCCCTGATCAGGGCTCCTGCAGGAGGCAACCAATCGATGTGTTTCTCTCACATCCATGTTTCTTTCTCTCTGTCTTTCCCTCTCTCTTCCATTTTCCCTAAAAAAATCAATGGAAAAATATCCTCAGGTGAGGATTAACAAAAACAAACAAAAAATCACAAATGCAGATATAATTTTCATCATCATATAGCTTACATTTAAGATCAGCTCATCACAAATTATGTTAAGACAATTTGACATAACAGTATATAAACTATTGGGTGAATGAATCCTAATATATCAGATCTATTTATTTACTCATGTTTGCACTTTAAAATACCCATTGAACACATACACTGAGTGGCCAGATTATTATGATCTCTGAATGCATAATAATCTGGCCACTCAGTGTGTGTGTGTGTGTGTGTGTGTGTGTGTGTGTGTGTGTGTGTGTGTATTAGGGGCTCAGTGCACGAAATTTGTGCACTGGGGGTGGGTGATCCCTCAGCCCAACCTACCCCTTCACACATACTGGGAGCCCTCAGGGGATGTCCTACTAACCACTCACCCCAGCTTGCCCAAGACCTAAAGTCTCTGGCAAGACTTTAGGCCTTGGGCACCCAGCCATCACCCTGTGATAAGGCCAAAGGCTGGCTCCGTCCCAGCCACATACCACCCTCCCCCCAGTCCAGGCCTTCGCCCCAGCCAGCTAGAGCCTAGATAGCATGGCCTCAGCCCCCGCCCCCTGGCCCAGGCATTCTCCCTTGCCAGCATATATTGGCTGCCTCGGTCCCACCCCCCCAACCCTGGCCTCCTCGGCCCCAACCCCCATTGCTCTGGCTGCCTCCGCCCAACTCCCCAGTGGCCCTTGGCCCCTTCAGCCCTGACACCCCTGGCCCTGGTTGCCTTGGCCCTGCCCCCCACAGCCATGGCTGCCTTGAGCCCACCCCCCCTTGGCCTGGGGTGCCTCGGCCTCACACCCCCTGCAGTCTAGGCTGCTGGGCCACGCAACCCCTACTGCCTGGGCCACCTTGGCCCTGCCCCCCACTCCTGATGGGCAGGTAGGCGTGGCTTGTGGATGCAGTGAAGGTAAAGTCAATTTGCATATTACTCTTTTATTAGATGGGATTTTTTTTTTTTTTAGAGGCTAGGTGAATGAATTCATTTCATATGCATGGTTCTAGCCAGCCTGGCCAGGGGGAGGGGACATGGGTAGTTGGCTGACCTACCTGCTGGTCCAACTCCTGGTCGAGGAGACAATCTGCATATTAGCCTTTTATATAGGATATACATTGAGTGGCCAGATCATTATGAATTCAGAGATCATAATAATCTGGCCACTCAATGCATATGTTAGGTGCTGGTAATACAGCAGTGAACAACACCAACAGCTCCCTTGTCTTATGTGGCTTACTTTCAAAAGAAAAGGGAGAGAGAAGACAGGAAATTAAAGAAATATATGTATGTTGGGAACAAGTGCTAGGAAAGATAATAAAACATTGTAAAGGGTCTGCAAGTTACTATTTTAGAAAAAATGTCAGGGCAGCCTCTTTGGTGAGGTGGCAATTGTTATGAATTTTCTTTTTTATATTCAGTCTGATAAACAGAAAAGCTTGATTGTCTCCCGCATATATAGTGCATGCTTTTTGCACACAGGGAATCCAGTAGAGATGGGTGTTCTGTGCAACACCTGCAGGTCACTCTTTTGTCCGTGAAAATCAAGGGCTACGATTCTCCTCTTTTGTGCTTTGTGAAAAGCTGTGTTCACGTGTCATTGTCCCGGTTCCTGAGCAAGCACTGCATTTCCATTCTACACTTTGATATTTCATGTTGTCATGAATTTCATTGCTTCTTGGCATTATTTGAGGAGACCATGGAGATTTTCTTACTCTAGCATAATTAACTCTTAGCATGTTAAGACTTGAAATTTAGATGAGTTTTATACATTGAAGAAATAATGTCCTGAATACAATGTCAGTAATTTCTTCATTCATATAATTCTAAACCCACTAGTTAGTGTAAAAAATGTTAATGGTTAAGTGAAAGATTATTTTTTTAATTTTTCCACGACTGAAAATAAAAACATCAACATTAACATTTTTCACATATTGATTAAAATTCTACCAGAACATATTTTTATTTTGTTTTACTTTAATTATACATAGATATATATATATATATATGTGTGTGTATGAATAATACATGTAAGAATGGATCTTAGAACATAATTTATGTTATTATGAAGAAGAAAACACCAAAGAGCTCTTATTTTGATAGCTTTTTAAAAATCATCACCCAAGAATATGTATATTGATTTTTGTAGAGAGAGAGGAAGAGAGACAAAAAGAGAGAGAAACATCAATGTGAGAGAGAAACATCAGTTGGCAGTCTCCTGTACATGCCCCAACCAGAGATCAAGCCTGAAACCCTGTGTGTGCCCTGTTCAGGAATTGAACCCGAAACCCTTTGACGCATGCGACAATGCTCCAATCAACTGAGTCACCTGGTCAGCTTTGTTTTAAAATAGAAAAAAAAAACTTGATAACTTTTTAAAATAGTCATATAAATGGTAGATTCTACCTTTTAATTGGACATCCTGCAAGAGCTATATATATTACCTATTTAACATGTTAGAAAAAGAAATTAGAAAAAAGAAAGCACTTAGAGAGGAAGAAGTGTTAAAAGATATAATAAGTAAGTTTAAGTGGTAATGTTGAAAATTATCATTTTTGTCTTAGAAAAAATTTGTTGGAATGTATTTCAACTTAGTAAATTGTGTTGCTTTTTGGAGCTGAGTATTTCTCCTACTATATAATAAAACAGACTACACTTCTACATGCAAGAAAATACATATAAAGCTTTCATAGAATTACGGAAAATGACTTCGTAACTGGTGGCATCAAGAGACTAGAGACACCTGTCCATGTTCCTGAAATCTCAGGATGGCCACAAGCCTTCCCTGAATCCAGAAGCGGAATAAAGGAGTGGGTAATAATTACTCAGAAGGAAATGGATTCTTAACAGTCACATCAGTGTGTCTTTTTCTGCGTTCCTCCTGTGCTCGCATTCCCTATCTCCAAGTCACTTCTAAAGCTCACCTCTCCTGCTGCTCACCTGGAGTTCCTGTCTCCTAAGGCCTCACTCTTCATGAATCTATTTTGTCTTTTTTTGTTTGTTTGTTTTGACTAGGTTATTTTTTATTCAGCTATTATATACTCAAATTATCTATTGCTAAAATAAATAAAACAACAACAAGCAAAACAGTAACAACAAAATAATCTTCTCTAGATTCTTCTTTCCTCTTAGGTACCTGATTATACCCATTCTTCTTCCTTCCCTTGTCAAACTTCTAGAAACAATATTCTGTATTTAATGTGTCTAATTCTCTATTTTGTATGAAGTAAGGAGTCCAACACCAGCAGACTTTCATTTTACTAGGTTTACTGAAATTGTTTTCTTTGATGTTACCTTTCTCATTTCCAAATTCTGAATCTCTGCTCTGTGGAATGTGCAACATGTTTTACTGCTGTTTCTTTCTTCCACTCTTCCTACTCTTGGCTGCTCTGATGCTGCCTGCTCCTGACTGCCCTCCTCTCACTTGGATGAAACATCTCTGTTATACTATATTCTTTATTCCCCTCCTTCTCTAACTGGAGATGTTTTTAAGAGTCCTTCACCAACCTTATTTTTCAGATTCCTATTTTTCTTTGCAGATAATCTCAAATATTGCTATTGTTTAACCTATTACTTCCAAGTAAATAGCAAACAGGTCTATATGTCTAATTCTGACATTTCGAATAGCTGACAGATCCAGATTCATATTCCAGTTGCCTGTTGAGTATTTCCTCCTGGTTGTCATTCTGACATCTTAAACTCAACATGCACAAATTCTAAATCATGTTTCATTTTCTTGTGTTTCTACCCTCAACTTTCTTCTTGTTGAAAGCCACACACCTTTCAAGACATGTTGCAAATACTACATTTTTCGTAAATTCTCTGATAGTGTCAGTATAAAGGCTAACTAAAAATTTTAAAAACCAATCCTTAACTAAAATATAAAGTCTTTATGTCAGAAAGCTCTATAGTCCAGTGGTTAAGAACCTGTGCATTCAAGTCAGGCAGCCCTGTGTTTGAATCTCAGCTATACTTCTAAGAAACTGTGAACTTTCTCAAATCACTTAACCATGCCATGCCCCCCAATTAAATAAAGACAATAACATAATCTAATTTATAGTCCTGAATAATAAGTGAACATTTAATAACAATCTATCATTATTCATATGCTCAATATATGTTAGTCATAATAATTATTATTAAAAATAAAATAGAATTTTTAAGGGTATAGTGCATTTCCAAATACCAGTTTGAGCTGGAGTCATTGTGTCTATCTTTAGAGTAGCAGTGAAAATCTCAAAGAAAAAGGCGCCCATTTTCTCTTTAAAAAGACTTTCCTGTATTCCATGACCTCACTCATGTGTGGAATCTAACAAAATAAACTGATGAACTGAATGGATCCAGAGACATGGGAGCCTGGAACAGAATGCAGAAACTGGGAGGGAAGGTGGGGGAGGGTAGGTGGGCAGAAGATAATTAATTAAGGCCCCTGTATGCATATATGCATGGCCCATGGCCACAGACAGTGGGGCAGTGAAGGCATGGGAGGGCAGGGGTGAGCTGGAGGAGGTCAATGGGGGAGAAATAGGGACATATGGAATTATTAAAAATAAATAAAGAATTATGAAAAACAATATGAAAAACAATTCTTTATTCCAACAATAAAGAATTATGAAAAAAGATAATAATAAAATAAATAAAATAAAAAGAGTTCCTGGAAGTTGCATAACTTGTTTTCAAAATATAACAAAAAGGAAGTCTGTGAAATATGTCTTTTAGTTGGGTTCAATGCCACTGTGAATAAGGGAAGGAGAAAGAAAAACAGATTTTCAAGTAGACAATTGATCTTCCCTGCTCCAAAAACTATGTAGTTTTAAGTTTAGCAAAATTAACCAATTAGAATTTAATTATATCAGCTCTATAGCTCAATTAATTCAATTAACCTATCTAGTGATTACTTCCAGGAGAAAAACATTTGTAAGTAAGTTTATAAATAAACTTGAGAAATATGACAAGAGTCTCATTTCAAGGCTTCCTAGATTTGCATTTAGAACTAATTTGAGTAGTATATGGACTCCAATTTTAGATGCTATGTGGAATAGGAAATGTATGTGAATGTTGAAAAAAAATCTATTTGGCCTTTGAAAGTAAAAAGAAAATATTTTTGGGGAGGCTTATAGATTTCTGGGAGCTTTCCAAACACAATTTTTTAGGAATCTGTAAAATGTCACAAAAGTTTATTTTTATGATAAGAAAGAACTCAAGACATAGTTTCCTCATACAATTCTAAAGTTAGGAATGTCAGTACATAGATAAGAGAATTAAATATGATATCAAGTATGACACATGCTTGCATATTATCAATTTATGAATGTTAAAAATCAATTTAAAATGTAACTTTATAAACAAAAACTTTGATGAAAAACATTAAACATAAAGATATGGGAAAAAATAAACCAAATTCTCATAAAATCATCAGATTCAATAGTTTTTATGACTTTTGCTTATTTGTTTTAACTACTCTGTCTCAAAGTATTATACAACAAATCCCTATGTCATCCTATTTTAACAAAACAATATCTTTGAAAATAGTATCTAATCCTTAATTGACAAACAATGTGTTTCTATCATGTGTCTCTTGGACGTTTGCTGATGTATAACAAAATCTCTCTAATAATGGCTTTATCAAAAAAGAACACTTTGTAATCTCTATAATTCCGCTTTTCCTACATTGCAGTTATCCACAGATTTTAGGGTTAATATACCGGTACCTTCATTCTGTTTTGGAAGAAGAAAATTTAGCATCTGAACACTGAACATATCTAATTATAGTCAATATTCAATTTATGCATCTAATTGCTACTGGAAAACTGACCTATATGGTCAAAGGATAGTATAGTCTAAGAGAAAGCAATCTTATGAGTTTAAAACTTAAAGTCTTTTTTTATGAATAAAGTTCTTTGTAGTTACACACAGAAGTATAGGCTTTGAGCAGGTATCAGTCTTCATCACCACCCCATTTCCACCTTGTGTAATGGTTTATATGCCCTTCCATATCTGAGTAGTCTGATTCTTTCTTCTTTTAGAGGGGTATTTATACAAATCAGAAAATCTTTTCTGAAAATTACTAGGATAAACATTTTAGGAATCGCTGGAAAAACACTACAATATATTTTTAAATATTTCTTAAAATTATTTTCCCATCAAAGAAGTACTGTTGAAAACAATGACACATATTTTGAAGATCATTACAAATTTGTTTCAAAAAATAAAAATGCCTTTGTTGTGCCCAGCCAGTGTGGTTCAATGGTTGAACAATCCCCTATGAATCAGAAGGTCATGGTCTGATTCCCTGCCATGGCACCTGCCTTAGTTGCAGGCTCAATCACCAGTAGGGGGCGGTGGGAGGAAGCTGGTCAATGACTCTTTTTCATCATTGATGTTTCTATCTCTCTTTCCCTCTAACTTCCTCTCTGTAATCAATAAAAATATATTTAAAATTCTTTTGTAATTACATTTATTCTAGTTCTTTTGTAATTTTTTATTCTTATACTTCTTTCTTGCCTTTCCAGTTCACAAACTCACTAAAAGTAAAACGAGTTTTAAAATCAAGCCAAATAATATACTATTTTATTTCCATGGATTGACAAAACAAAAGTTTGCATTATTGAGAATATACCTCTTGTTAAAATGTTAGACTAGTTTCATTATAAGTGAAAGCTGAAATTTTATAAATATCAGTATAATTTTCATCTTAACCTTACTGTTATATACATACCAAGCATGATCAATATTCCAATCAAATATATGCATTGGTGAAATCTGAATGAAGATATCAATGATCTACTACATCTGTAATTAAAATTGAAATATTACTTTATCTCTGGGTATGTTCTGTCTTTGAAATGAAATAAAAAAGAAGTTTGTAACATTTTTCTAAGAAACAAACACTGACATAGCTATGTCTTAAAATGATGTATTTTATGCTTCTTAGGAAAAATGTTATGAGGCTTTGCTTTTCCTTTGTTTCCTGTTGATAAAATTGTATGCATGAAGCCTCATAACACAGCTGCAACACTACAACCTCGAATTTTAAGTTGATATTGCCTGTAGTCAATGTGAGTCATGAATTTCAATACATTTGTTTCAATTGTTCCCTACAGCAAAGATGCAGAAAATACTTATTTCCCTGGCTAGTATCAAATTCAAATGAATTTTATCACTTGAACCAAAAAGAAGACTCTAAGGTATGATCCTTCCTATAAAAATGCATAATGAGGGGAAAATATTAATGGTTTAATACATTATTAAATTAGAGAGGATTGAATTTCCTTCTATTTTACTTGGATATAATTATAAAATCTCCAGTGTGGTTATTTTCCTGGTTTGTCTAAGGAAGAGATAAAGATTCTGCTCCCTCATCAGATAGAAAACATGTTGGCCAGAGGGCAGTACAAGAAATTGTTAGAGAGTTAGTGATATGAATTGTTAGTAGGAATTTTTTTTCCATCTCCTTTTTTTTATTTTTGTCTTATGACTATAATTATATTATTCAAAATATTTATGCAAATCTTCACCCAGATCATCAGAGATTTTAAAATCTTTTAAAGTTCTTTATTTTTCACAGTGCTCATGAAAAGAAACCTTTCCATGATTTATTATCTAAGTTGAGATTAAATTAATTTCCACTTTCTTCATGGGCCTCTGGCATAGTAGGACATAGTTCCAATAATATCCCTAGAGCAAAATTGAAATGTTGTTTCATTGACAAGTTTTTACCTGAAAATCATCAGAGCTTACTACTGACACCAGAAGGTTTACTACTATGATTAAGTGATAATTTATGGGTGTTGTAAGGTTAATTTCATTGTGTGACATAAGTGAACATTTATGGGTGGTAAAGGCATAATTTGAAAGTGTCATATATGGTATGACAATACCATGTCTTCTATATTTATAGTATGTGATAATTGTGTGAATGTTTTAGGACATATTTCTCATTTTGACTACTTTTAGGAGCAATTCTAAGAATTAGCATAGAGATTATAGATGTAATTAATTTTAGAAAGTCTTTTTCTTGTTTATTTTTGCTCAAAATTGTTGATGGATTAATGTGTAATAATTAATAAATGATAATAATTATTATTTTGTTAGCATTCATATAAAAGGGATAAAATCTACTATGAGCACTTCATAATGAAAGGCTAGTGATGAGAAATAAATTGAGAGGTCTGAGACCAGAGTTTTGAAAAAAAACAATAGAAAACAAAATAACTCAGTTTTAACACTAGTTTGTATGTCTTGTAATAGTTATAGATACTCATGCTGCTCTCACCTTACAAGTATGGAGTCTAGAGGGAACATCTAATTGTTGCTGAATTAGTTAATTCTGCCCTATATTCATTGAGTTTACTCAATGTCTCATTAATTTGTCCAACATGCTTGACACAGTATCCGACCAAGACCAACTGCCTTGTAAATGGTCTGTGCAACTGTCTCTCTCCTTTTTCCCTTAAAATTAAAGTTTAGTGCCTTATTGTTTGCAATGCCTCTATAACCTACTTAGTACATAGTTAGTGAGATAATTATACATAATTAGTATATATATATATATATATATATATATATATATATATATACACACACACACATACTAACACACACACACACACACTAGAGGCCCAGTGCACAAAATTCATGCACGGGTAGGGCCCCTAGGCCTGGCCAGTGATCAGAGCTGATCTGTGGGGCAACTAGCAAGAAGATCAGTGAGCCCCCACTTGCACCCACCTTGGCTGGCCTGGCACTGCCTGCTCACAGGCCCCATGCCTGCCCCCTGCTGCCACCTGCTTGCCAGCCCACCCCACCCCCTGCCTCTGCCACTGGTTGTCTCCCTCTGCAAGGCAACCAGTGGGGCAATTGGGGGGTCCCCGCTGGCACCTGCCATGGCTAGCCTGGGGCCTGCAGACTGGAGGCAACTCCTGTGTTGAGTGTCTGGCCCCTGGTGGTCAGTGAGCATCACAGTGACTGGTCATTCTACTGGTCATTTCGCTGTTCAGTTGATTTGCATATTAGGCTTTTATTATATAAGATATATATAAAGCTGTATAGCTTAGCTTACAGGAAGGTAGTAGATAGTGTGAGAACTTCCACTAGTAAAGAGATTCAAATTCTTGTGTTGCCATTCTCTTACATATCTGCATTTTCCCATTCACACACTGATGTTAGTCCAGAGGAAGAAATATGCTGGTGTCACAGAGCAATTTAACCACTTCCCACAAATGTCCTGAGGAGATGGCTACTTAATATACTGTATGGTCATGAGAGGAGGCCAGCCAGCCTGTTGTTTGGCATCTGAAAAAATTAAGGGCTATGCAAAAGCTTAGAAGCCACTGTGGTGCCCAAACCTAGCAACTATTCTTATGGCACAGATATTTATTTTCCTTTTTTATTATAATTTCCTATTTATATTTTACTTAGTTGTGTTATCCTTGAACATCGGTCAGCATAAATCTCTTTTGAAAAGAAACAGCATAATGGACAGGTATTTTGAAGGGAGTAAGGATGAAATGAGTGAGGTTATATTAAAAAAAAAAAGCAGAATTTCCCACATCCTTCACTTCTCTTCCCACACAGGCACACATGAACACATACCATTCAGCACAAAAACAATTGTATTATATGAATAAGGGCAGATCATTCATTCTGAAGTATTAATTGGCTTAGAAGCTTCATGATATGATTAAAATGGAATGGGCTGGTTAGCTCCACATTGTCTATTTTGTTTATTGGATTAAATAATAAGTGTCAATGATTGACATGTAGTTGAAATTATCTTTCTATGTCAAGAACTGTTATGCATACTGGAATTGCAGTAGTAAAGAGAATAGAAAAGAATTTCTGTTCTCAGCAGTTTGGATTCTAATGATAGTTAACAATATCTTGCTCTGTACAAAGGACTGTTTAAGTTGGTTATGTGTAATAAGCCTCACCACAACTCCATTGTGCCATGCTATTGGCCGACGGTGAACCTGAGTGAAGGCAGTGAAGGATTTAGAAAAGACAGACAAGAGAATAAAGCTGAAGCTTGGTGGGACACTTTCTCTGATGGAGATACAGGGACATGGCCTGAAAGCCGAGTCTTTATTTTATAGCCAGATTCCATGAGGTAAAGTAAGGGCATGGTTACAACATTCTCCCGGGTTTCAAACCTACTCAGTTACATGCACCTAATCAAGCTTTGTTTACTCCCTGCACCTCCTGCAGCCTATATCACTCAGTCACATGGGACTACAGGTTAGGACAGTAAGGTCAAGCTTACAACTATAGCCTTTGGCTATAATTGTGCAAGGACTTGCACATGGCGTTGCCACAAGAGGATCGTGCTCTCTCATTAGTCCCAGGGTTGAACCTGTCTAAATGCTTTCCACACTTCACCAGACAGAAACGATGAACACAGTTGAGAAAACGGAGGTATTAATAGGGTAAGTGACTTTCCCAGGGTCATGCAGCTAGGATATGGTGGTGCTCAAATTTGAATGCAGGTTCTGTGCACTCAACCACCTACATAGCTGGGTCCTCATAGAAGCTTAAAAATGTTAACAGTTGGAAAGCAACTGTTTTCTAAAAACTGATGCATTTTCCATACTCCCATATCTGACAATTTTCAGGGGCACTGGGATTTGATTCAGTGGGAAGTTTACCATATTTTGGCTCTTCTGTCTTTAATTTTAAGTAAATGTAAACAAACTGGTCAGACTTGTGCTATACAATAGTGTTACACAATGTGTATATGAGCATGTCACATTTTCTGTTTTTTACTGTGATGCTGATGACCATATGAGTACTGCTAACATGAGCCACCTTGGAAGAGAAGGGCAAGAACATCCCTTCTGTGCATTCCAGGCATTGCTCCACCATGATCTGTTATTAACATTGGAGCCATCCAGTTAAGCTCTGCGAAACTCAGTTTCTACCTCTAAAATGGCACTGATAACAACTTTCTTCAGCACCAATCTGATGACCATGAAAATGTAAATAAAGAGGCTCTGCCATTTAAAAAAAAACACCACTAGGGTCACAAGATCCATACTGAGCTTTGTCATGTCACCTGGGCTTTCTCCCTCCCTGGTGATAGCTGACCCGGGGCATTGCCTTCCAAGTCACATTAAGGACAGGGATAGCGCAACTGATTTACTGGGTAGCGAGCATTACATGAGATCATTATCAACGTCCTTATGTAAGGGAGGAGGAAATAAAATGATAAAGAGAAGTGCCCTATGCTTAGTAGTCAATAAACAAATGTTAGTTGACTTTCTTGATATTTTCCCTGGTAACATACACACTGGAATACATTCCTACATATTTATCTACAACTTAAAGAACCAAGTTAAAGAAAATAGAAATGTATTTTGCTTCTTAATACCATAATGTTCAGAAATTTTAATGCCCCCTTTTTCCCCCTTTGCCTTTCTGAACATGTGATGTTTCTGAATGAAATATCTGAAAGGAATTGCCATTTCTTACAGCAATAATTTTTATGGAATGAAATGTACGATGGTTAGTTTTGACAGGTCCTTGATGGTCAAAAGTGAAGACCTTGAGGGAAACATGTGACTGAAGTCATGCTTGGCAAAAACAAAAATAGAATGTGTAGAAAGGCAAGTGACTCTGACTCCCTCTACCACCCTTCCCTGGAGAAAACCAGAGAATCACAGGTGAAGAGGTGGGGAGATGCTGGTTAGATGTTCGATAGCTAAAGCGAGTGTGGCAGGCAGTTAGACAGACATGAGCAGAGCAAGGGCAATAGGCTAGGTATGGAAGGTCAGCAGGGTGAAAAGCCCCGGGTGCCTAGCAATAAGCAAAACTGAAAAAAAAACAAGGACCTCACCCCCAAGGTAAAGGTAATCTTTCCAGGGTAATCTTTCTTTCCTTAGCATATTGCTGGGCCTGTGGTCTAGATCCCAGGACCTTTCATATTGCTAGGCATTCAGTTCACACCCTCCCCCAGCCTCTCTTCCTGGGCATGTCACTAGTCATATGGGAGACTTCCTTGGAGGAGAAAGAAGGGGCTGAGGAGTAGCCTCATGGGGCCCCCATGTAGGCCCTTGCAGCACCACTCTCTTAACAATAACATGGAAGGCTCAGAACAGCAGCAAAAACAGGCAAGCAATGGCGTGGCTGAGGTCAGGACCAGTTTCATCGACTAACGACCCCCTGCCCAGGTGCCAACCAACCAGTGGAGACCATGTTCCTGAAAGGACACACCTGGGAAGGTAGTAAATATTATGTTGAAATTCTTTCCTTTGACCTCCCCTAAAATCCATGTCCTTAAAAGCTCTTAGGACATTTTGTCATTTTTGTTGGCCTGCTGTTTGTTCACTTATTCCTGAGTGCACACTATCTTGTCATATTTCATTTAGCAAGACCCCCAACCTCTAGCCAGTTGGTAGCAATATAATCTCAGGAAAATTTCATCAATGGCCTAAATCTTGCTTTCCTGATTTCTAAAATAGGGAAAATAATAATAGCCATACTTACAGTGAGGGTCAACCGAGGTAATACTTGACCAACAGTAAAAGGTTCACTCCTGGAGTCTAGTTGTTGTTTTATCATTGGCAACATGTTCTTCGAGGATTTTACCATGTATGACTCCCTATCTTCTGAAGGTGTGTGATTCTTTGCCCTACATTTGCTTTACTAAATAATATAATATTATTACACCTCACTCAAACACTTTACAGTACTCAATAAAAAGTACTACAAAATATTTGATGTTCACTCTGATATTTTGTAATCCAGGGTGGAATTTAATATCCTGTCCATAGGGTTAATTTTTAAAGTAATAGTGTAATCTTGTCATTATCAGTCTGCTATTGATGCAGACTTTCAGGATATTGATTGTGAGGTGGATACTAAATTAAAGTCACAGAGGGATTAAATAGTGTGACTATGAGTGAACCAGGCAGATAGTGAAAGTCAAGAGCTCAGATTGCTGGGCACTGATTATTAGGATGCTACTTAAATTTTTTAGAAGTGTATTTTTCAGTCTCAAATGTAAGTGATTCCAGGTCTGTGGTGTCATTATTTCATTCATGCATTTTATATTTAGAAATTATTTGGAGATAATTTTTTGAAGAATCTTTTCCTTCACACATTTGAAGAAGAATATAATTCTAGGCAAGCTAAACATAAATTACTATTATTTGTACAACTGCCACAATGAATCACTCTGATTTGACAATATATAATGTGAAAAAGTTACTATCTTTAATTTAATACACATAGGTGATAAAGATAACTTTCAAAAAGTATTATTAAAAGAGAAGAAATATAGTATTTCTTACCATATTAAAACATAGTGACTCACTCAAAAATTTCCTTATTACATGTTATATAGTGCATAAATATGGTTTGCCTATAATTTGCTGTCAAAGCTGATTACATGGAATTTCCGTCAGCATGTTAACCAAGACCAGTGTCCTCAGAATCTATTAATTGATGGTTCGTTTATCTAATTATTATACACACAGAAACATATACTTCTTTTTATTTAAGTTAATCAAATGCACATCATGAATTATTAAGCCCTATGATCAATTTATCAATTCATGTAGTAGCTAAACCGAATGCATTTTACTTATATTATATATCACATACATAGTGTCATATATTATATGTATAATATAACAAATGTATTGAGTTACCATGGCTTCTATTTCTCTCTATTCCACATTGTCTACTATAACAGTTTATATTCTGTGCCTTTCCTGGACTAGTTATTAATTCATATAGAGTAATAAACTAAGTTTTGGATGAAAAGTAAAAGTCACCTAGTTCCTTCCCAATTATTGCAACCATTTTCTCTAAAAGCAAAAACAAAAACAACAAAAAATCCTCTAGTTTAAATGTTTATGGAAATAGGATGAGGAAATGTGTAAAGAGAAGTCTATAAAGAGAAGAATAGCCTTTGCATAATAAAGTTTTAAAACATGTTATGATTTTAGATCTATGACCTAACATATTTTTATCTGAAGAGAGAAGAGGTTGACATTAGCTCACTTGGAGAAGAGACAAATAGGCAAGAGCTTATGCTAAAGAGCTTGATTGTGCAGTGAAAATAAAGTAGGAGCCTTCAGGGCTAAATGTCCCAACATTACTTGCTGGAAAATATTTGACAGTGCACAACTCATTTCCCGCGTAAACAAATGTTATTCCTTTGTTTTGAGTAAATGTAGCTTGTAGTGGCAGTAGTGGTGCAGCACTATGTAAGGTTTAAGCTTTGTTAATTTGTTATAGTATTTGTGTTTCTTAGAAAGAGAGGTCTATGCATACTAACTTTACACACAAGTATAGGAGAAATATTAATATTGTTATTATTAGAAGAAAATAATTTTAGATATCATGTCACTTTAGGAATCTATGTTCAATACTAAGTTAAAAAGTAAAATAACATTTTCCTACATCCTCCACCATTGGAGATAAATTGGTAGTTATAAACTCAAGTCTCTTAACCTGTATTCTTAACCAACATGCCAAGTGTGACATTTTTACTCTACTAATAGGACTTAAAAGTTCCATGTGCTTGTTTTTCTTTACTTTATAAAACAGAAAATAGATTTTAGCCTCTGCTCAAACTAACATTTGAGCAATACTAATGTTAGTTTCATGCAGACTTATATCAGATTTATAATTATTTCAATCAGAAAAACACTCCCAATTGGTCTAACAGAGACGATGGGAGAAGTTTGTGCTGATCTACATTTCACTCCAGTTCATGGCCACATTTCAGCGCTGCTAATTTGGCCTTTGCCTCTGTCATATTTTGCTTGACCTTGCTAGGGAAATATCCTATACATCCGGCAGATACGAAAGACAAAAGCAGAGGATGTAGGAAAATGTTATTTTACTTTTTAACTTAGTATTGAACATAGATCCTCTATTACTGAAATAGAGCACCAACTAATGATGATTCCTCTAACAATATTAGTGTTGTTAGACTCTCCCACATCCCTTTGTTGAAGTTAGTTGGCACCGGGGAACTAAGAATGAACACACAAACATATTTATTACTAAAAAGCTGTGTATACACTAAAGGCATATTAATATTCCAAAACAGGATGACATGTAGCATTCACTGTGAACAGAATTTAAATATGTCATTCATGGATGGAACCATGCATTCTATTTTACTCTCAAGTACACATCTCTATAAAATTATACTTGGCTAATAACTAAACCTATTCCATTATAGAAGTATGACAAAGATGAAGTGCTGAGCTTCACAAATGAGCGGACTCAATTCATCTATGTTTTGTGAATTACTCATGCTTGACATTTGAGGAATGTATACCAATAAATGCATAATGAATCAAAAGTTAGGAAGTTTTCTATTTAATTTTCATACTGGGGTGGCATGAGAGGCACTGTGTGTGTGTGTGTGCGTGTGTGTGTGTGTGTGTGTGTGCGCGCGCTTATATTTATTGTTTATACACATCATACACATGCATAAAGATCTTTCCAAAATCTTCTCTCATCATCTGGGGACCATGTTTCCTAAGTAAACCCTAATATGGAAACAAGTGGGAAGTGGGAGTTCATGGTCAGCAGCATCCCTGTTTTCAGCCAGGGATAAATGAAGGAAAAGCTGGAAGCTCAGCCTATCTCCTGTGCAATCTCATTATGACAGATTTCTAGGAAATCAATCTGTCTGCTGTTTATTGCACATTTCTCACAGAGATCGCATTGAAATTCAGCCCAAAAGTTCAACTCTCATTCCATAGAGAATTGCAAAGTGGAAACAAGGCAATGTTAAGCAATACATAAATACATAAATAAAATCACAGAATATAGATAGGTTTGTTGTTGTTTGGCCTTTTAAATACCCACAAAAGAGTACAAATTCCTAAAAATATCATACAGAAGATTAAGTTTCTAAACAGAATTCAGTTGATTTTTTTTATCCATAAAGGCATACTATAAGTATAAGTTTGGGAGTTATCAGGCAAATTATCAGTAGGCAAAGACATTGCTATAGTTCTGTTTGGGGGATGCTACAGATCTGCATCTTGGACAAGGTAATGCCATTTAAAAGGACACTCCTGCCCAGCCAACCTATGAATCAGGAGATAAAGGTTTGATTCCCAGACAAGGTACATGCCTGGGTTGCAGGCTCTATCCCCATTGTGGGTGTGCAGGAGGCAGCCGTTGGATGGCTGGATGATTCTCTCTCATCATTGATTTCTATTTCTCTCTCCCTCTCCCTTCCTCTCTGAAATCAATCAAAATACATTAAAAAATAAAATAAAAGGACAGTCCTTCTGACAGTTTTCAGACAAAGCCATTCTCATTTCCCTACCTGCTTCACACAATATTAGATTATAGCAGGGGAGGGAGGGAGGCTTCATTGATTATTTACTTTAAAGCTGTAAATAAAGTACTAACTCTCTTTCTCTTATTCATCTGCCTATGAAATGAGACTGTAAGAGAGAATTAAGTATTTTTTAAATATTGACAAAGGATCTAAATGGGGGGAAAAGAGAAAAGTCCTAATAGACAAATGCCATTTTCTGTACTTACATGAAATTAACATTATTCAAATTCCAGTTACTAAACCAGGTGTATGCATTCTCCCAGAGACCAATTAGATTACAGCACACTTTTCCTTTAATAGCGGCCTGAAGCTTCAAGAGCTTACCTTGATGAATACAAGTATATATATGAAAAAATGTCATTTATCAACACTGATGTTAACAGTGAACTTCGTGTAAGTGGCCATTGAAAATTCTCAGTAAGGCCTGTTTTTTTTATTGCAAAAACCCTATAGAAGTACCTTTATAAATTTATGTTCCAGATGGTGCTACCATCTGGGAGCTAACTTTTATATCTAATGGTTTCTAGCTGCATTTACATGTATTAGGCATTAACTCCCACTTCTGGTTACAATAATTTTCTTTACCGAGTGAGTGCTTAGTAGAATGTGTTGTGCATGGCTTATTATAAAACTGATCTCAGGTGACAAAAAAGAAGTAAACAGACTGCCAGTTTCATATGGCTAATAATAGGAAGCACAGCAATAAAGTGACCTTTGCTGGCCATCTTCACACAGGAGAGCAGTAGCATTTGTGTCTCACACATTTGCATGAAATGTGTATCCTAAGCAGATTGGGCCTGCCACTGTGCTCCCCTGAGAATGCAGACTTGCCAGATGGTTCTGATGAACTTTATTTTCTTGAGAGGCTGAATTTAAAGAATACCTGATAGGCTCCACGTGCACCAAAAATTAAACTGCTAGATTTTCTAAGAGATTCATAAAAATGAGAATAAGATGGAGTGAACAGCAACGAGCAGAGTACATTACCCTTCTCAGGCCTTATTGAGAATTTTTAATGGCCACTGATCCCAGTCTTGCTCAGTTTTGAGAATAAAAAAAGCTAACTGACAGGTAGGCCGATCATTTTTATGCCACATGTCAAGACCAACGTTTGACATATTCATGCTCAAAATGTCTACCAGATGTAATTCTTTCTCCTCAGTCCCAAGTATCTAGTTTACAGCATGCTCATCATATTGTCTTACTTTTTCATTTACTATACATTGATACTTAATAACACTTCCCACAAAGATGTGTGTGTGCTCACCTTTTGACCGTCTTAATGTGTTATCTTACATGGAAAAAGGGAGTTTGTAGATGTGACAAAGTTAAAGATCTTGAGATGGGGAGGTTGCCTGAAATTATTCCCATGGGCCTATTGAAATCACAAAGACGTTTCTAAGATGTAGTGCAAGTCATAAGAGCAGATGGGAAAATGGGAGGCAGAGGTTGGAATAATGAAAAGATGGGCAAGAGACCATAAGGGGAAGTAGACAGATTCTAGAAGCTGGAAAAGACTTGGGAACAAATTCGCTCCTAAAACCCCCAGAAGAAAGGGGATAAAAGTAAGATGCCTGGGCATTTTTCATTTTATCCCTTAGGACACATTTTAGAATTCTGGCCACTGGAACTGTAAGAAAGTAAAACTGTGTTGTTTTAAATTTGAGGTAATTTGTTACAGCAGCAATAGGAAACTAAGCACAGAGTCCACATCTGTCTGTGGACTCCAGCACTGTTTACAGACTTTTGAATAATTTTACTATAGGATTAAGCTATATAGAGGAACCATTTGATACAGAGAGAGAGTAAATGGAGCTTTGCCAGAGCAATGATCCTGAGGTGAGAATGGCTAGAATCTAGCACACAAGCAAGAGGAATATCTTAAGCTAGGAACAAAGGCAACCAGTTTCATGTTCTAACCTCCTATGATAAGAATAACATAGGTTGCCTGGCTGGTGTGGCTCGATGGTTGAGTGTCAACCTTCAAACCAGGAGATAACAATTTGATTCCTGGTCAAGGCACTAGCTTGGGGCATGCAGAAGGCGACCAATCAATGATTCTCTCTCATAATTTATGATTCTCTCTCCCTTCCTCTCTGAAATCAATAAAAGCATATTTAAAAAAAGAATAACATAAGTTATGACATCACTGGCTAGAGGCCTCTCTTAATTTCCTCCAAAACCCATGAACAATATTACTGTCCAACTTTTCTAGGTTTATTTTCTTCCATGTTCAAATGTTTCTATTTCCAGTGATGTCATCAAGAAACAGCTTCTCTCTCCTCCATTGGCTCTCTTGTTATTCAGGTATATCCACTTCTATTTGGAGTTATCTATAGTGACTGCTTAATTAAAATGAACACCTTCTAGAGCAGAGTTTTGAAGGCATTTGGCAATGTTTGGATACATTCTGGTTGCCACAGCTTGCTGGGGTGGCGGGGGGAGGAGATGTGAGCTTCTGGAGTCCAGAGGGTAGATCTCAGGGCTGGCTGCAAATTATCTTCCAATGCATGTGACAGCACCCCATCACAGAGAATTATCCAGCCCCAGGTGTCAAGTGCCCTATGATACCTCACTACATAGAATTTAAAGTCCATGAAATTGCATAGTGTTTCCCTATAAGAATCCCAGATGGATATCCGTTGCCTATTTTGACACTACCATACTGGACTTTCCTAGAATCCTTCCCAATGTAACCTAAACTTTAGTATGCTATTGTGTGCTAAGCGTTCATTGTATACTTAGTACTCTAAGAGAGACTTCCTTAGGTGTAGTGCACAGAATTCTAGAATGCCCCCATGATCCTTGCCCCCTGCTATTACTACTGTGATTTTATTACAGTAAGGTAATACTAGGGGCCCTGTGCATGAGATTTGTGCACTGGGGCGGGTGGTCCCTCAGCCCAACTGCCCCCTCTCACATACTGGGAGCCCTCAGGGGATGTCCTACTGACAGCTCACCCCCTGCCCAAGACCGAAAGCCTCTGGGACCTAGAGGCTTTCGGCCTTAGGCAGGGGACCTTGGCCAAGGGACCCCAACAAGAGGCTTTTCCCTGGCCTTGGGAACCCAGGGAACCCAGCAAGATTGCCCTGCCATGAGGCTGATCTCGCTGGCTGGCTGGGTTCACTGGGTTTCCAAGGCTGGAGAAAAGCCTCGGGCCTCAGGCAGCAGCCATCTTGGTTGGGTGTTAATTTGCATAATTTGCTCCTGATTGGCTGATGGGCATGGCTGTGGATGTGGCTTGATCAGAGGTACAGTCAATTTGCATATTACTCTTTTATTAGATAGGATATGACAAAATAAATTTTGCAGTTGCAACTAAGATGATTGAGCAGTCATTCTATAATAGAGATTATCTAAGTAGGCTTCATCTGATCCCACGAGTCCTTAAAAATTCATGAGTTTTCTCTGGCTGATAGCAGAGAAAAAGCCCGATATATTTGAAGCATGAGGACTTCAAGTGCCATTGCTGCCCTCACATACGGAGAGGACCCCATGCAAAAGAAGAATTATACTGTGTCCCTGATCACAGACAACAAGGAAACCAAAACAGCCACAAAGAAAAATTCTGTCAACAATCTCAAGAAACTAGGAAGCCGATTCTTCCCCACAACCTCCAGGTGAGGGCCAGACTTAGCTAAAATCTTGTTTTTAGCTCAGAGTACAAAACCCAGCCAAACGTACTCAGACCTCTAACCTACAGAACTATGGATAGTAAATGGTTGACATATTTCCAGTCAAAATGTCTACCAGATATAATTCCTCCTCCTCAATCCCAAGCATCTACTCTACATCATTCTCTTCTTATTGCCATGCTTTTCCTTTTACCACACAGTGGTGGGCTTCATAATGGTCCCTCAGAGATATCCACATCCTACATGGCAGAAGGGAGCCAGCCCTTCCACCTAAGGGAATGAATTACTCCTTTTTATTTTCATTTTTTAAATATACTTTTATTGATTTCAGAGAGTAAGGGAGAGAGATAGAAACATCAATGATGAGAGAAAATCACTGATTGGCTGCCTCCAGCATGCTCCCTACTGGGGATCAAGTCTACAACCCAGGCATGTACCCTTGATTGGAATCGAACTTGGGACCCTTCAGTATACAGGCCAACACTCTATCCACTGAGCCAAACCAGCTAGGGAAAATCACTCCTTTTTCTACACTATACTCCAAACAACTCCTATGGTTTCTGCATATGTCTGCTTCCTCATGCAATAGTTTGCAAGGCCCCCCAAAAGGTAAGTACTGTGTACTATTCACATAATAACTAAGGGATAAACAAATGAGATAAAAAATTTTTGTGTGTGCATAATTAGTTATACTATTGGTCTGGCTCTCTGGAAATGAACATTTTTTAAAATCTTGATCAATCAAATCAAACTATCTAACTGCTTTGCCAGGATGGACTCAGCCAGAGGCAGGGCCCCTGGCAACCCAATTTAACAAAATAGTATAGTCTAATTAATTGACAGTGAGGGGTTCGGTGATATGCTATTGGGGGGTCTGGCTCATGCTCTTCTTGAAAGGAAAAGGGTCAACTGCAAGAGAAAGAAATGAGAAATGTGCGCATCATCCTATGCATGAAGTCAGGGTGTTCTACTGCAAAACATACGCTTCCATTGTGATCCTTCAAGAATGGACTGACAATGTTTTCTGTATTCAAGGCTTCACTTGTGTGGTAAAAAGTGTAACCCATGACCAGCAGTTTTTCCCCAGAACAATATAATCAGCACTGTCACCTTCAATTTTGATAAACCAAGATGAAAGTGGTTAAAGATGTGGCAATCAAAGATACCTACTTTGTTTCTTTCTGTAAATCAAATACTGTGGCTGCTGGTAAATTGAATCTATAATGCTCAACCTAAGAGTAAAGGGAGAAAACTGACAGCTGAATGATTTTGTTGTAACCAATTTTAAAGAATGTGTCTCTCATTTAGACTAGGTCAGATCAAAATGTGAAAGAAACACATAGGGTGACCTAAAAATATGGAAAAATTCTGCTTAACACAATGTATAACTTGTAATACTTGGCAATATAAAGTAAATTGCAAGTTAAAATAAAAGCTTAATGTTCATTTGCACAACTATGTATCTAAATTTATAGATTTAGAATGTGAAAAATAAAACTTGAAAGAAAGCATATTAAGTTAAAAATAGTATCTATTCCGTTTACTTTGAGAGATTTAATTATTATATTCGTCCAGAGTATATTATTAACATTGAAAAGACATAATTCCTTTGTCTCAATGAATATATACGCCAAAGTGTAAAATTAAGTCACCATTTAATTATCTGAGCCTGTGTGGGAGAATGACTACAGCAAAAAGCACACACCAGAACAAACTAGCACGTGGCGTGCACTCTTCACCAGCCTCCACAGGACTGTGCAACAGAACTTAGTTTATGTTGTTTGAGCTTCGAGGTTTTCTGCTACTGTAGCAGCTTTGCCTGTCTTAGCTTGACATGCAGATAGCAAGAAAGTAAGTAGGGGTAAGTAGATAATGCAAAACAGGATTAAAGAAGAGCAACTAACAAATAGTTCCTAGAAAAGCTAGTGTTCTCAGCTTTTTGTTTTCATATTCAATATCTGTGCACTCCATTGAAAATGCCAAAATCAATTACAGTGGTATGGTTTTGCTTATAGTTCTTATTTGAAAAGTCCATTTAAAAAAATCTCTTGTGTCTTTCTAGTTATCATATTCTCATTTTATTTCTTTTTCATAGTAAGAGGCTGCACATTTTATGATAAAATAGGGATTATTATCCCTTAATAAAGAATAAATAATAAAGTAAGAAGGTAGATGATTATTTCAGCCACAAAGTGGTAGGACAGAGAGTGTATATTATTCAATTTTCTATCAAGGTATATTTCCCAAAGCATTTTATAGGGTTATTTGCTGATAAATATTATCCTATTAAAATAACATTGTTAGAAATATTAATATTTCTTCCAGGTCAGAGATTCATCTTTTTTTAACCTTGATCATTACAGTTATGGTCTGCTCTGCCTGTGATGTTTAAAGTGCTCACTTATCTTCAAAATTATTCTCAACAAGACAAAGCTAAATGAATCTCAGGACCTAGAACTTACACAAAAGAGTAGAATGGAAAAATTTGTGTTGGACTTTCTTCTTTTAAAAATATGATACTCTTTATATTATTCTCTTCAGTTTTAATAACCTTGTTTTTAGGATTTCAATTCAGATACCAAAATTTAAGTAACCATTGAAGGCCTTAAGATGAATGCATCCTATGTAATAAAAGCCTAGGTGTCATTGCATGACATTGTCACAAGATGGCCGCCCCACATCATCACAATATGGCTGCCACAATATAGCCACTCTTCCATCATCACAAGATGGCCATCACAAGATGGTCACCACAAAATGGCCAGCAGGGGAGGGCAGTTGGGGGTGACCAGGCCAACAGGGAGGGCAGTTGTGGGTGGTAAGGCTGGCAGGGGAGAGCAGTTGGGGCCAACCAGGTGTGAGATCAGGTCAGCAGGGGAGGACAGTTGGGGGTGACCAGGATGGCAGGGGAGGGCAGTTGGGGGCTAGGTCAGGCCAGCAGGGGAGGGCAGTTGGGGGCTAGATCAGGCCAGCAGGGGAGGGCAGTTGGGGGTGACCAGGATGGCAGGGGAGGGCAGTTGGGGGCTAGGTCAGGCCAGCAGGGGAGGGCAGTTGGGAGCTAGATCAGGCCAGCAAGGGAGGGGATTTGGGGGTGACCAGGGTAATAGGAGAGGGCAGTCAGGGGCAACCAGGCCTGCAGGGGAGGGCAGTTGGGTGTGACCAGGCTGTCAGGAGATGTCCAACTGCTGGTTTAGAACCAATCCCTGAGATCCTCCAAGGGGTCCCAGATTGGAGAGGGTGCATGCTGTGCTGAGGGACACCCCCCATGCATGAATTTCATGCACCCTGCCTCTAGCATAAAAATAAAACAAAAGCAAATGTATAAACAAAAAGACACCTTTTCTCCTGCGATTTTTTAAACAGTACATTGTGAAGTGTGCTAAGAAAAGAATATTACTGAAATGATTTATAGAAAGAGTAATCAATACCAAAATCTGTTAGCATCTTCTAACATATATTATGGCATTTTGAGAATAATTCTATCTTATTTTATTTCTGATATTTCTTATATCCTACGTAACTTACTCTCCATTCAGATTGATAAAAATAATTGTCATTTTGTTGTTGTTTTTTAAAGAAGAATTAATGTAAGGATCCACTTTCTTAATTATATTATAAAATTTCTTAAATTTACTGATTATCCCCACTGATTATTAGATCTGCCATGAAAAATTACACATAAGGCAGTGGGAATATTATGATTTTTACAAGGTGACAAAAGAAAAATTCAATAAGGGCAGAAATCTTTCTTTCAAACAAAAATAGCATTCTATATTACAAAAATAATGGAAGGAGTTTTAGGGATAAAATAGGCAGTTTCAGGGAGTCTTGGGAATAAAGAGGGTCCATGGGGGAGGAATGCATAAGTGAAGGCTTGGAGCTGCCAGAAGACATACATTCACAGAGAATGAAAAAGGTGCCACAGGATAAGGGGAGAGGAAGACATACTTTCACAGGAGATAAGAAAAAGCCACAGGGTATGAGGGGAAAGGAAACAAACTTTCACAGAGGATAGATAAATGCCAACAAATGGGAGAAAGAGGAAAACAGATTTTCACAGGAGATCGATACATGTTACAAGATGAGGGAGAGAGTTGGAGGGGAGATACCACATGGGGTTTGGGCTTTGAGACTGATATTCTTCAAAAAGAGTGACCAAGTTGAAAAGCATAAGATCATAATGTGGGGAAAAGGGTCCCATAAGAAGGGAGCATGATGAGACAAAGAACTGCAGCCTTTATAAACCTTAGAAGAAGGGGATTTGTGGGTTACCTCTTGAGACCCCCTTCCTACATGGGCGTTTGCATTTGCTTCCAATAAATTTCCACCCTTTTCACCTACCACCTTTTGTCCATAGCTTCTTCAAATCCATCTGGACAAGGGCATGGGAAAGAAATCACCCTTGCATCCTCTCAGGAAATGAACCCGAATCAATTAACACAATGTCCATGAATCTGCACACATATATAGTCTCCTTTGAAAAAGCATTCTGCACCTCTTAGAAAGCTTTTGACAGTTAATAGAAGTCTCTGTCAATTACATAATTTCAAATAGCTGCTCAAATATTTAGCAACCTCCCCAATGTGGTACCTAAAACCACCACATTGTGAAAATAACAACCTGAATCAAAAGGAGACTAAAATACAGACAGGTCTGAATAGTTGCATTGATGGAAGAATCTAAACTGTGAGTCTTAAAAGTGAAACAGGAGGGGGTTGGGGCAAAATATCTGCAATATCAGTTCTGTGTAGCTGCTTGAAGACACAGCAGTGATAGAGGAAATGTTTGTTCAGTTTTTCATCTGAGGGGGGAACAGTCATTATATATTGCTCTTGGATCCCACTGAAATGTGTCTGCTCTGTGGATATTTCCCACAAATAGTACAGAAGCAGGGTGACCTTGGTGGCAGCTGACAAGCCACAAAGGCTAATTGGCTGCTCTCCTGCCAATAGCACAAATCAGTGTAGGAGCTGGGGGCTAGAGTAGAAAGTTCTTGAAGCTGGGGTGCCTGTGGCAGAAGATGCTAATGACACTAACCAGGACCAAGGAAGCCTGGAGGTAGCACATTGTCTCCTGGGACTCTGGGCACCCAGGAACTAGGACCAGCAGGGTGACAGCAGAATGAAAGTCACGCATTAGGTGTAACAATAAACTGTGAAGTAGAAACAGGGGATGTGTTCTCCCCACCCCTTTTCAAATAATATATCAAAGCAGGAAAAGGGTGCTGCTTTAAGTATCTGAGAAGGTATTCATTTTTTTTCTAACAGTCTATAAGAGACTTGTTTTCATGTATATAATAAGCCTAACCAATGGAATCAGACAATAAGGGGGTAAGGGCATGAGTGTGGGGGGTGGGAGCAATGGGGGATAAGGACACATTTGTAATACCTTAATCAATAAGTAAATTTTTAAAAAAGAAACGAATTATGTCTTAGTGGAATTTGTAAAACAGAGTGTCAAAACTCTTAAATCCTGTTGACTTCTATGTGCTCCTTTTTATTTATATTGAAAGAAAGTGGCCAGGGCAGACAGAAACCTCAAATTAGGATGATTACCTCTAATTTCTCTTTAGCTAAAATACAATCGGCATCAGTATGTAAATGTCTTGATACCCCCACAGCTGTTTGTAGTTGTTTTATAACTTACCTCCCTATAGGTGTTCAAAATGGAAAGTTTTTTTTTTTCTGTAATTTATATTCTAGAGTCTAATTTCAATCAGCGAATTTCAACCTGCATCCCATGGCAGGCACAATGGTGAGCCACAAGAATTTTAAGAACATGACTATTTCGTCAGGGGCACTGACCTCCTTTCCTTAGATCGTCTCAAAAAGAAAAAAAATGGCTACAGCCAACACAATAGCCACCCAAAGTGAATGAACCAAATTATATCTATGTTTTTGTCAGACTGGCAAAATTTGTGTGCCACAGATTTTAGTAATTAGTTTAATACCTGCCATGAAACAAAAATGGTTGAAAATAGCTGGTTAAAATAATAGAAAGGTCTGGGTGACTGAACAAATTCTTTTTAAGCTTTTTAGTAACTTCAGGATGACTTTGGGGGCTACGAACAAACCTGGAATAATGAGAGAAGTGACAAGATGTCTAATGAGCTATTTGCAACCAGGAACCATTTTGGGAATCAGGCTGCCATGAATTGGATATGAGGTCCTCACTAGACACCTGACATTGCGCACATTGACTATTTTGGCAACTTCAGTTTTCTAAACAGTAATGTTGGATGATAATTTATGGCTCTATTAGTGTTGTTTGAATTCAATTACATTATGGCTTAGGAAGCTCCTAAAGAGAGCCTGATATATAGTACTCATTTAATGAAAGTATTTAGGGAAGGCTCCACTAAGTCTACACAGGGGAAATAATGTATTTTGTATGGAGAAGTGGGTGGCCTAGGACACACTCAGGGAAAGAATTGCCCACGTTTGAACAAGGGAAATATTCCCCTGTATTTGGGAGCCTTTATGTTTCCGCGTAGATTATTAAATCCTATGATGAGTATCACTAGCAGAGAGAAACAAAAGGAAGGAAGCATTGAAAAGGACAAGGAGAAGATGCAGTTGCAGTTATTTATTACGCTATTTCCTTGTCCTTTTCTCTCTATTTAGAGGACAAGACATGAATCTTTATGCTAAGGTGTATTTGGGGGAGAAGGTGAATTCTTGCACTGTGAGCTCACAGGACTGAGGATTCTGAAATTAAATTAGTAGGAGAATAAATTCTGATGCACAAGGAGAAAAAGTAAGGCAGAAAGGTACATCTCTATCTGTTTTTACCCTTCAGTAGGCATTTTGACTCATTTATTTGATAAAATCTATTTGGTTTTTATTATCTTTGAGACACTGCACAGAAAACTTTAACCAGAGGGGGGAAAAAAATTCTTGCTCATTTCGAGCTTACATTCTAGAGGAGGAAGGATATAAGCAATACTATATAATAATTAGAGGCCCGGTGCATGAAATTTATCCACATTGGGGAGTGTCCCTCAGCCCAGCCTGCACCCTTTCCAATCTGGAACACCCAGTGGGATCGGACCTAAACGGGCAGTCAGACATCCTTCTCACAATCCAGGACTGCTGGCTCCCAACTGCTCACCTGCCTGCCTTCCTGATTGGCCCTAACCACTTCTGCCTGCCAACCTGATCACCCCCTAACCACTCCCCTGCCAACCTGATTGATGCCTAACTGCTCCCCTGCCAGCCTGTTTGCCCTGCTGGCCAGGTCCCCCCACCCCAATCAGCCCTCCCCTGCAGGCCTGGTCACTCCCAACTGCTCTCCCCTGCAGGCCTGGTTCCTCCCAACTGACCTTCCCTGCAGGACCGGTCACCCCCAATTTTCCTCCTCTGCTGGCCTTGTCATCTCTAACTGCCCTCCCCTGCAGAATTGATCTCCCCCACCTGCCCTCCCTTGAAGGCTTGATCCCTCCCAACTGCCCTTCCCTGCAGCCTGGTCACTCCCAACTTCCCTTCTCTGCTGGCCCGGTCACCCCTAACTGCCCTCCAGTGTAGGCCTGGTCCCTCTCAACTGCCCTCCCAACTGCTGGCCATCTTGTGTCCACATGGGCACAGGATCTTTGCCACATGGGGCAGTGTCTTGTGTGTTGGAGTGATGATCAATCTGCATATTACTCTTTTATTAGATTATTAGATAGGATAGAGGCCTGGTGGATGGGTGGGGACCAGCTGGTTTGCCCTGAAGAGTGTCCTGGATCAGGGCAGGGGCAGGCTGGATGAGGGGCCTGTGGTGGTTTGCAGGTTGGCCACAGCCCCTGGCAACCCAAATGAAGGCCCTGGTATCTGGAATTTATTTACCTTCTATAATTAAAACTTTATAGCTTTGAGCAGAGGCCTAGGCCAGCAAGGGCAGGCGGAAAGCTTGGCTTCCTCTATTGGTGGGGAAATCCAAGCCTCCCTCCTGCTCTCAGTGGCCACAGCCATCTTGGTTGGAATTTATTTGCATATTTGCTCTTGATTGGCCTGTGGGCATGGTTTGTGGGTATGGCTTGTGGATGTAGTAAAGCTACAGTCAATTTGCATATTTATCTTTTATTAGATAGGATCCTATATCATAAAAGAGTAATATGCAAATTGGCCCTTACAGCAGAATGACTAGGAATGATGGGTGGATATGATGCACACTAACCACCAGGGGGCGGCGCTCAATGCAGGAGTGGCTCCCTGGTGGTGAGTGTGCCCCACAGGTGGTGCTCCACTCAACCACAAGCTGGGGTCATGGCTGCAGCAAGTGCAGTGGCAGTGGCGGGAGCCTCATCAGTAATGCTAAGGATGTATTACTGACAGCTTAGGCACTATACCCTGGAAAGTGGGCCTAAGCTGGCAGCTTGACATCCCCTGAAGGGTCCTGGACTATAAGAGGGCACAGGTTGGGCTGAGGGACACCTCCCTCCCCAAGTGCACAAATTTTCATGCACCAGGCTGCTAGTACATAAAATAGAATAAAAATTAAAATGTTATAAATCCCTAGACAGTGCTGTTTTTGGAAAAATGTAAAGCAAGGAATTGGGATGGGGAGAGCCATGCTGGAAGTAGGTGCAGCCACTGAAATGTTAAACAGGGTGTTCAGGGAGGGGCTTACTAACAAGGTATAACTGAATAAAAACTAAAGCAGGTGAAGGGACATGCTATGCAAATAATTTAGGGAAGAGCCTTCTAGCAGAGGGAACAGAGGACAAAGATCAAACACCATAGGTAGGAACATACCTCCTATGGTGGGAGGACAGTTAGTATACAAATGTGACTATGGTGGAGGGAGTGAGGGAGAAAGTGGCCTAACTTTGGTGGTGAAGGTGACAGGCCAGTACTTTTATGGCTTCATAGGCCACTCTAAGAATTTGGACTTTTTTCTGGGATAGATAGAGAACCATTGGAAGGTTCTGAGGGACATGCTCTGATTCCCATTTTAATTGGTTCATATTGACTGTTTTGTTTGCAAAGAAAGTAAGAGTTAGGAAATACTACTACTACCACTAATAAAAATAATAATACTATTCCAGATACAAACTAAAGGAAAAATTAACAGGATTTGTTAGTGGATCAAATTCAAGATGTGAAAGAGAAGAATCAAAAATGGAAATCTGAGGATTTTCTATGTAGGCGGAATGTTCAATTTAGTAACTGGGCAGCTTTAAAAAATTCTGGTATATATTTGCATCTCATAGTCTGAGGTTCTTATTTTATGACCCTAAACCTTCTATCACATTTGACTCACACTTTGCATTCAGCCATGATCACCTTAACTAGACTCTGTTCCTCTTGAAAGCAAGCAATGTGAATTATTCATTTTCATTTTCTCGGGGCTGCCTTAGGACCTGACGACGCACTGTGTGGTTATGGTGGATGTGGAGTCATGTTCTCTTTAGCCATCTAGCATCTGAATCCATTAGGAGCCTGTGGGTGGGGGCAATCTCATCTAATGAGTCTTAATGGGTATCAAAGACTGTCTGACATACAGAAGGTAAAAACATTAAATATTTTCTTCCCCAGCATCTTTTTTCTTGGGCCCAGGCTTGTAATCTGGGGTTCTCCTTGCAGAGACAGCCACAAGAAAACATCTCAAATGTGGGGAACAAGTAACATTTCCTTCTCTTAACTGTATTTTCTTTATTAGATTAGCTCTGAATTATGATTTGGAGTATAATTCTTGACTGCATAAGCCTATGCTTGGTTCCCCAAATTTTTCAATTATTCCGTGAATTGCCTGATATCATTTCACAACCTTTCTTTCTGCTTAAATAAGCCACACTTAGCTTTGATATTTGGGACAAAGAACACTTACCAATGTAGTGCTCAATAATTAATGAAAGAATAAATATTACATCCTACTTTAAAAATGTATATACATTTACCTGAGATAGAATAACACACTAAGAGCTTGCAGGCCCCACTTCTGTATTTCTATTTGTCACTGTAAAATTTGAAGAACATATGAAAGAAAAGAACACTGAGATTTGATAGGAAGCAGATACGAAGTAATGGAAAGAGTTTCTGATGTGGAAACCCTATAAATAGCATAGGTTCTTTCTATATGAAATTACACATAAGCAAAAGCACGAACTTCTAAAGTAAAATTTTAATGAGATCAAACACTTGACATCTCTCTGATAAAATTTTATTTAATTTTCAATAACACATTCTAAAAGGTTAAAGACTACACTAAATTTATTCTTACTGTGCTGCTTTACAGATGTTAATAACATGACTATAATTTCAAATTTGTAGCTAATACAGTAATCAATTTCATAGAAATGAAATTGCATTAATTACTCTGATATTACCAGAGAGAAAGCAAGCAAAAATAACAGAAATAGTTCAATTTTTCAGCTATTCTATTGATATAAAGATATTATATTGCAAAAACCCGAAGATAAGCACATATGAATAATAGTATAAAGTGCAAAATCAATGCTAAATAATTAATACCAATGAAAGAATAGATTTTGAAAATTGTACAGGTTATTATAGATCATTCAAAGTAATGCCATTATTATATAGATGTGTTTCAGAGAAGTTAGGTAAATTGCTCATGTCATGCATATAATCACTACTTACAGAGAAATATCCTTTCTTTAGACCAGTATGCTTAAACCATAAGCATCATTTTACTCTTTGTTCAAATCAAATGTTATAGCCAAAGCCACACATGGAAATGAGACAAAAGTAGAGTTGAATGGGAAGATACTGAGGGGCTGCAATCTCTCTGTAAGGGGCATGGTTTGAAGGATCTCCTCTTAATCAACTCTGCCTTTGAGTATTAAAATGCAGTAATAGATAAAAAAAAACTGCCTACATGTATGCAGGCCCTATACTGAATGTTTTCAAATATTTCCTCTCACTGAATCTTTGCACTAGGCTCATGCAATGAATACTATCAACTCCATTTTATAAATGAAGAAATCAAAGAGGAAAGTGGTTAAGTCACTCACACAAGCAAATAGAAAGACAGAGTCAGAACCTGAACTCAGAGCTCTTCACACCAAAGCTTGTGCTCCAAAGTCACTGTACTCAAAAGCCCTTCAATTTTAAAATGTTATGTAGTTTACTAGACATCATCAGTCTGTACTACATTCACATAAGCTGAGCCTTTAAATAGGGAGAAAATAAAAAATTAAAAAGTATTTTAATGAATAAAAAGCTTTTATTGATTTCTATTAAAGCTTGGATAGTCACAGACATAAATACCATCCAAACAGTTCATAAAAGAGGAAGATTACTAAATAGGATTCTCTTGATTTGACAGTAGAGTGGGCTTAGCCTATGACTTGTTATATGGGAAATTATTTTAAGCTATTAGGATTTCTAAAACTTTAAATGAATCTGAGCAGAGGAAATCAATAGTGTAGACCCATCTGAGCTGATCATAAGGCCAGGATGGAGAAATATTTCATCTTTCTGGGTCAATGTAGATTGATTGGTAGTGATGTGTTGAGATTGACTAGTAAAGTCTGAGATGGGCCTGGAAGGGAAGTGATATCCCCACAGCCATGTTTGTAGCCATTATGTATAAACCTTATGTCACTCCCTTTACCAGTCTACAACAAAACTGCAATAATTATTTACTAACAGGAGTTTGTCAATCTGTAGTTTGAAGGTGTTTGGAATAATCGATATAACAAATGTATAACACATAGTATAGCACCTGACCTATAACATCCTATATAATAAAAGGCTAATATTCAAATTGTCCCCTTGACTGGGAGTTTGACCAGAGTTTGACCAGGGGTTGGAGCTGGCCCACCAACTGCCTAGGGCCCCTCCCCCTGGCTGGTCTGGTCTGATAGTCCTCAATGGGGATGGCCGACCAGACCCCACCCATGCATCTGTGCATGAATTTGTGCACCAGGCCTCTGGTAATATAATATTATGTTATAGTATAGTATTAAATAATATAATATAATAATAAAATCAACAATGCCTATTGTTATTTTCATTATGTTTATTTTATAAGAAACATCTAAATAAACTACAAAACATTATTGATTTCTCACTTCGGCATAGAATTATGTAACAAAAGTGTTTGTCAATCAAATTCCCCTAGTTCACCAAACCATTCTTCTAAGTATTTTCTTTCTTGAGATCTGATGTTCCCTAGGATTTAGTGATTTATTGGACATTAAGGTGAGCTGAACTGTTGACCCTTTTCCTCCTGTAGATTCCAACCAATTCCACATAACCATCTAAATATAGCACTGATTTTTTATGCAACAATGGAAAATTCAGGCCTCCTACCTCAAACCCAAAGTGGGCCATTGCAACAGAAAAGTTTCTGAGCCACAGGCAAACTGGAAACAAAGAGAGGAGTAATATTTGGCTTGAGGAAGAGGCAAAAGACTTAAGGGAAAAGGGAGTGAGAGGAGGAGAAGAGAGATGGAAAGTATGAATGAGAGTGAGAATTACAGAGGACTGCTCTCTACTTTTATTGAAAGGACCCGCATGGATGTCTGGTTCCTTAGCCTCAACAATAGGTAGTAAATCCTCCCCACCCCTCGCCCCCCACTCCGGCTCAGAAAAGGCTTCGGAGGATAAGGATCAGAAGAGTCACTTTAATGTCATTCTCTCCCTGGCAGTGGACCAGAAGTCTCATTCCTTTCATGGAAATTTGAGATCAAGGAAATGTGCTATATCTCAGACAAGATCCACAGCCTACTACTTACATTACATTGAGCAAAAATGATTTCCTTGGTTTCTCTCCCTAATAATTCTAAATCAGATCATGTGGCACTGACTTTAGGATGCATCCTGCTAGGGATACAGAGCTCCAGTCTGTCCACATGGTAGCTGGTTAGTGCCCCATCCCACCCTACCAACTCTGCATGTAAATAAAAAAAACAAAAACATTTATTGAGCCTCTATTATGTACTTAGGTGGAGGATGAGAATTTTCTTCACTTGAGTCAAGCACAACTACTTAAGTAATACATGTAGTAGAATCTTCAGAGGACATTACACAATGCCTCATTGTACAAATTCCTACGAATTTGTCCCCCCCCCCCAAATTTCATATTAAGTGGAGTGATAAGCATAATATGATAATTAGCCCGATGTTCTTCTAGACAATCTTTTGGATGAAACTGGAGCTGGTAGGGAAGCCCGGGTCCTGGGTGCCTGCCAGTGGTGAGAGGGAAGCCGGTGCCACCAGCTGGGGAAAGGAAGGCCTAAGCTTGCATGAATTTCACGCATTGGGCCTCTAGTATATGTATATAATCTGAGGTAAACTCAGTTGTTTTATTCATAGAAGGCTGAAACTAGCAATTTGCCATTATAGATTCAGATTTAAAATGGGCTCAGCAAGCTCTAGTGTTATGCATTTTGACATCACAGATAAGTACTGAAGGTAAATTAGATGGTGAATGGAAGCCTTAACTAAGGAGTTTTTCTGTTTGTTTACTTTATTTCCTTCAATTGAAATTCTCTCTAAAGGATGATTTTTAGACATTATGCAATTCCTTCTGTTAATGTGTTTTATTTTTTTAAATTTATCTTTATTGTTGAAAGTATTACAGATGCTCCCTTTGCTGCCCCCATTGAACCCCTCTACTCTATACCTGTCCCCTCAGGTCTTCACCACACTAGTATCTATGGGTTATGCGTATATGCGAATATGCTCAATAAATCTGTCTTTGCATCCAGTTTATCACAATGGAATTAAACTTTTAGCTATAAATGAAGATGCACTTTTCAAATATTAAAAATGTTTACCTCTTAATAAAAACAAACAAAAAAAAACCAACCCTGACCTGCGTTACTCAATGGTGAGAGTGTCGGCCCAAACACCAAAGGGTCATGAACTTGGGTTGCAAGTTCAATCTCTGATTTGGTCTGGGAACTTGCAGGAGAAACCTAACAACATGTCTCTCTCACATCGATGTTTTTCTCTGTCTCTCTATCTCTCCTCATCACGTCCCCTTCCCTCTCCCACACTCCCTTCCACTCTTTCTAAAAAATCAATGGAAAAAATATCTTCAGGTGAGTATTAACCAAAAAAATAAAAATAAAAAATAAAACAAATTGGGAACATATTATCCTCTCTTACATAGAATTTAAAATATCCTTAAGTGATAGATAATTTTTTATCTTCAACCTGCTCAGGGAAACACCAGTAAGGCAATGTGAGTAATATGGAATTGTATGAAGACACAAATTTTAAAATAGAGAAAATATTTATATTTTCTCATACATGATATTTTGTGTTCATTTAAGTGAGAGAGAATTGGGGAAGTCCACATGACAGATACTAACTTATTAATAACAAGTTTAAGTTCAATTTAGATATAAGGAAGAGAAGGAAACTTTCACTTGCCTAACAAATTATGATATAAAAAGGTCAAATAAATCTAATAGATTCACAGCCTTAAAATTTTCTTCACCAAATTTGTCAATGCAATTTAGAACATTCATTAAAAATAAAAATTAATGAATAAAAGTAATGGGTGATATAATCTAATAATTAGTGAAAACTAAACTTGAAGAAAATAGAATTGTATTTGTTTCATATATATATAGATATATATATCAGTATACATATATATTTTTTCAAAAACAGTATACACACTTTAACATCTGATATCTCAATTTTGAAAATGAAATGTATTTTAATAAACACTGCCTTTATAATTATCCTAATTGTACATATACAGTTTTGGGGACACTATGGTGATATAATTATAATTATATCCATATAAAAACCCAACCTAATTTAAGATGCTTATAAATATGCAAATGAGAATATTATTTTATTGATTGAAATAACTAAAATGTTTTCTTTTTGACAAGATCAAATAGGTGAAAAAGTCTTAGAAATTTATATTTCCAACTGTTAGAAGGTTTTGACCTGCAGTTAAGAATATCCAACAAAAAGGTGGTTAAGTAATAAAGATTACTATTCTTAGAGTACAAAGCATTCATAAGAAAGGAGCTATCCAGGGTTGTTTCAGTAACTTAAAAGTGTGTAGCCTATGAGTCATTTCTTCTGATTTTCTTGACCTCTTTTTAGTTGCAAGGTGGCTACAGAATCTCAAAACACTGCATCCTTATACATCAATATCTAAAATTAGGAGGAAAAAAATTTGGGTCTATTTGTAAAACAACTTTTTTTTTTTTTTTTTTTTTTTTGCTAGAGTTCAAAAATAAAGACCCAGAAGACCTTTCTTTTAATCCCGTTGTTCAGAACTAAGTTTTATGTCTATCTTTGCCTTTAGGGGGCAAGGATACTGATTCTCATGCAGATGGACTCACAGAAGAAAGTGGGTGGCAGATGGTCATATGGTGTCTGCTAATGGTTCCATTTGGTACTTTTATGTGTGGTCTTTGAGGCCAAACTTCTTAGGTTTCAATCCTGGCTCATCCATTTCTAACTTGTGTGATTGTGAGTAATTTAATCTTTTGGAATCTCAACTTCTTTATCTATATAAAATTGGAATAAAATGGTATCTCCTTAAATTAATTTGAGCAAACCTCCACAGGCCCCTTGCCCAGGCCTCCTATCACCCCAAGGGAACCCCCACCCTGATATGAGACACTCTTCAGGGCAAACCAGCCTGCCCCCACCCATGCACCAGGCCTCTATCCTATCTAATAAAAGAGTAATTTGCAGATTGACCATCACTCTAACACACAAGAGGGCTGTCCCATGTGGTCAAAGATTCTGCCCCCATGTGTACACAAGATGGTCACCACAAGATGGCCAGCAGGGTAGGGCAGTTGGGAGGGACCAGGCCTGTAAATGAGGGCAGTTGAGGGTGATCAAGCCTGCAGGGGAGGGCAGTTAGGGGTGACAAGGCTGGCAGAGGAAGGAAGTTGGGGGCAAACAGGCTGGCAGGGGAGCAGTTAGACATCAATTAAACTGGCAGGGTAGTGGTTAGCGGGTGATCAGGTTGGCAGGCACAAGCAGTAAAGGGCAATCACGGAGGCAGGCAGGTAAGCAGTTTGGAGCCAGAAGTCCTGGATTGTGAGAAGGATGTCCGACTGCCCATTTAGGCAGTCAAACATCCTTCAAGGGTCCCAGATTGGAGAGGGCTGGGCTAAGGAACATCTCCTGCCCCCATGCATGAATTTCGTGCATTGGGCCTCTAGTTTATTATAAAATATTTGTTTAAAGTTTTGATAATATACAGTTTATATACAATTGATTACCTCTGCACTAAAACTTTGAACCTCTAAGTGCTTCTTCAGAAATATAGAAGCAACTTTTTAGAAATATAAAATATATTAGAATGGCCAGTAAAATTATATTAATTCAACCTTAATAGTCATTATAACTAATTAATAGCTGTATTACACTCATAGTTATCTCTAAGGAATTTGCTCTGCCATCCTTCACCCCCATAATAACATAAATTGAGAACAAGGCCAACTGACTTTGTCTCCAGTTGGCCTTTGAGTATAAGGAAAATAGGCACTTATTTAGTATCCCTGAATTAGAAGCTAGAATCCTGCCCCTACTCCCAACCTCATATGACAATATATGGTGGATGTGGAGTTCCTGTGGTCCCATGAGGAAAAAAAGGAGTTTATTGAAAAGCTTTATTGATGATATAAAATTAAGGGGGTCTCTCTCCAAGTTCTCATTTCTATCTCTCTCACCATAGAAGAAGTTCAATCTTGTTTTCAGCAGAGCCAGAATATAGGTTGCTACCCATAAGTTCTGCTCCACGGTAAAGTCCAATCCAGTCCAGCATCCTGCATGTGGAGTCCACAAGGCTATGGGCTATATGGCTACTTAGGACACATGACTATAGAGAGAGAACAGGTAAGCTCACTGGTCAGTGCAGGTCTCAGAGTAAGTGAGAGAAAGAGCAAACGCACTCTTTGGGGATTTTAACTTTCCAAGATTTCATGTGCTTCTGCTGGGTCCCACCTCCTAGACAATCATTTCCAGGCTAGACTGACAGACAGGCACCTTCTGTATATTACCACAACTTCACTGTGCATTTGGCCATCTTCCGTTTTGATCTCCTCCCCAGTGATTTGCAGAGAATGGACCAGTGGTTCCCTGGGCACCATGAAGTTTCAGCTTCTTGGTAATGCTGCCCTGATGGCCATGCTTGTAATATCTGGCCTTTTGTTTGTTTTATTCTATTATTATTAACTAGAGGCCCATTTCATGAAGATTTGTGCAAGAATAGATCTTCCTTTCCCTGACTTTGTTCCCAGCCGCCCAGGAGCCTGCAAGTCCTCACTTCTGGCCACCTGGGAGCCTGCAAATCTTTGCTCCTGGCAGGAGCACTGTTCCTGTAGCTCCCTCCACCCCCACCCACCCCCTCACAGCAGGCATCCTGCTCCTTCCAGACACTTCACATCTGCATATGCAAAATAACCCAACATCTTTGTTGAGTTGATTTGCATACTCACTCCTGATTGGCTGGTGGGTGTCACAGAGATGGTAAATTTGCATATTTCTCTCTTATTTGTTTAGATTGGCTACTTATGACAACATTAATATATGTATGTGTTTTACATATACAAAAATATACTTACATATGTGTGTATATGTATGTGTGTGTATGTAAGTAGAAGCCCAATGCATGAAGATTCATGCTAGAATGGGCTTTCATTTCCCTAGCTGCCAGCACCACCTTTCCACTCTAGCCCATCCCTTTTCCACTCAGGTCTCAGAACCACCTCTTTCCACTCTTGGCTCCACCTTCGCATGCTACCCAGAGGCCCTGAGAGACTAGGGGTGTGGCAGAACTCCTGAGTCACCGCTATCTTTGTTAAGTAAATTTGCATATCACTCCTATTGGCTTGTGGTGTAGCAGAGGTATGGTCAATTTATATGTTTGTCTATTATTAAGAATGATGTGTTTGTGTGTGCGCATGTATATATCTCATGGAATACAACTTCCTTCCTTTAACATTAGAAAAAATAGAATCCATTCTTGGAAAAAAAAGAGAATAATTGAATAGAAAGGTGAATTTGGCACACAAGAGGAAATCTTAGTATGTTGGTATTACCAATCAATAAATGTTTGTTGAGAATCACCTGTATGATGTTATAAAAGAAGTATCAAATTCATCTCTGCCCTCTAGATGCATATGATCTAGCTGGAGTCAAATTCAACATGCCACTAAATCAATGCAGTGCTAAATTTTATTGCACTGAATCTGGTTGTAAGCAGTTGGAGGAGGCAGAGATTAGGGTAGGCTAGAAGTGCTGTGTAGAGAAATTGGGAGGTGATGGAGCTCAAACTGTTCCTCATATGGGACACAAAGGTCAAAGGCTTTGGAACATGTTTAAAGATTGTTGGGCATGTTGGCTAGATGGAGAAAATTAGAAACAAAGTAGATTTTTTTAGAAAGGTTAATAGATTAAACAAATATTTACTGAGTGCTTTCTATGTACCAAGCCAGTGTTACTTTGACCTATGAACCAGGAAGTCACAGTTTGATTCCTGGTCAGAGCATATAAAGATGAAGAATCCAGTAAAAAATGGCCACTGCATCTCAGTAGCTAGAAATGTCCCATTCTTGGTTATTTATTGATATTTACGAATCAAGTTCTCTAAAATACTTATATAACATTTGTGTTGCCTTGATAGCCTCTTTCCTAGTATACAATAAATTAAACTACTCATGTCAAACATATTTTGAAAGCACATAAGAGTAAATTAACAGTTTATCTTATGTCTTTCAATGAATATGATAATATTGATAATGCATTTATTGTGTATTTTTTCATGTGCTAAACACTCTTAAAATGCTTTAATTTATTAATTCATTTTAACCTTATAATAATCTATGAGGCAGAAATTCCAGTACTTCAATTAATTAAAAAGGCCCAGCAATATTATATGACTCATCTAAGATGACAGAACTTGTAACCAATAGAGCTAATCTCTGAAGTGTCTGGTTCCAGAGACTGTTCTTTTAACCACTGTTCTATGTTTGATTTATATAATTTAAAATGAACACAGAATCCAAATATTGAATCTTTTCCAATATATAGTTCATCCTGAAATTTTAAAGGAACACAAATTGTTCTTCGTATTTACTAAAATGTATTTTTAAAAAAATTATATTTCTACTAAGATGTTATATGACTGTCATTTATATAGAGATTCTTGTTTTCAAAGGTGAAAATATTAAATAATAAAAAAGTACTTCAGCCTGACCGGTATGGTTCAGTGGTTGAACTTTGACCTATGAACAAGGAGGAGGTCACGGTTCAATTCTCACGCATGTGCCCTGACCAGGAATTGAACCATAAGTTCCTGATTCATAAGTCCAAGCTCAACCAATTCCTAGTGTGGGGCATGCAGGATGCAGCTGATCAATGATTCTCTTCCATCATTGATGTTTCTATCTCTCCCTTTCCCTTTCTCTCTGAAATCAATAAAGATATATTTTTAAAAGTATTTCAGTTTTTGCCTTTATTTGATGATATCAAGGATAACTGAACAATTTTTATTGTTAAGTACAATGTGTGAGGAAATGTGTTCAACGCCAATGTGCTACTCACTCAGCCTGACATTTCTTTGTGAAGTGGGCAGAAAATAAAATTGCTTCAAATTAGAGGAGAAAATCACACACTATGAAAAAGTAGCATGTTGAAGTCATGCTTCCACTGATGTATGAGTGGATTTTACCACATGAGTTTCATTGACAGTAATGGGAATTGTGAAATTGCTCTTTTTAATGTGCTGTGAATCGTTACCCTTAATATCCTCATAATGTGAAACTTTTCCTAGCATTTTATGTTGGTTTTATAGTATGACATTGTTTTTATGTATTTGAGTGATAAGCTGAATAATTTAATTGGTTTCTTTAGTTTTGATTTTTTAAGCTGTTCTTACCTATCTGCACTCCAAACCAATATTCAATATTCTATATCTTGACTCATTTCAACTCTCCTGAGCTTTAAAATAAAAATAAAATTGGAACATATTAACAATTTTTTTTTCAGTATACAGATTTTTTTTTTAAACAGTAAACATTTCTGAGGCCAGCCCAGTGTACTCTACTGGGCTCCTTGGGAAATAAGAAGATAAATCAGATGGTTTGACTCTAAAAACTAATGGTCAGGAACAGAAGGTAAGAAATGAAAGGGCAAGTCTAGGCAATGACTAAGTCAAATTATTGCCGTAGGTGCTTTGCACTTAAGGTAGAAGCTGAATTCTCAAGGTCTGATAAGATTAGAGAGCTTAGATTTCACCTTCAGCTTGCTCTCTGGTGGGAGGAAGATGATAGGGGAAGGTAAGCACAATGCTAAGTGGAAATCACACATTTAAAGTAAGCAACAAGACTGAGTGGTGTGTGGCAGACACTCCATGAATATGAATTGCCTTGGGAATTCAGGCAGAAGGAGAAATCACTTTGAACTAGGGCTGAAGGTAATTTCATTAAGGCATCCTGAGTTAAAGTATGAAAATATGAGGGAGTAACTTTTAGGTCAGAAAGCAGCATGATCGAGGAATCTAGGCAGGAAAGCAAGGGGAGTCCAAGAACACATCTCCGAGAGGAGTTAAGAAATGGATGGAGGAATTTTTGGTTGTCACAATGACTAAGGGTGCTGCTTGCATTTGCTGTGCTGAAGCCAAACAGGCTAATGATTCTGTAATCAGTGCCACACAACAAAATACTGTCCTCCAAAAAAATGCCCAAAGTACTCCAGTTGAGAGAAAAACAACACACACACACACACACACACACACACACACACACACACACACACACACATACCCTGGAGGATAGGACTTACGGGAAAAAAAGCAGTGAGAAATAAAGTTGGAAAAGTGGACTCCCAATATCAAACTGGACATCAAATGCCATGCAGATAACTATGTCTCACTGAAAATTTTGGAACTGAGAAATGATATGATCAATCTTTGAAAGTATTAAGAATAAGGAGTATTAATGATTCAACAGGATGAATTTGACATTTATTAGCAAGGTTGGGAAAAACCAGGCATGGAGTGACTAGTCAGAAAGAGTTTATTGGGAGCAAGCAGGGGTAGGGGGGAGATGATGGCCACACAGAGAGGCTGAGACCATAGTATCTTATTCACATTCTTTTCCTGTAAAGGACTCCTCTTCAGCTCCCAACCCAACTCTTGGGTATTATTAACTAGGAAAACGGTCAAGTTTTTCTGAGGGCATAGAGCCTGGGAGATTCTATCTAATCTTTCAAAGTCAGAATTTCTTCTACCACACTCTTTGGTCTGTCACAATAACTCTGCCTTAAGGGAAAGAGTGGGAAAGCAAGTGTCAGAAATGATGTCTCAGCAGCATACCTCACCCTGATTAGTTGTGAAAAAGCAAGCACAGAAGGTTTTCTCTGGAGCTACACACCTGAGGTTGTCTGTCACCCTTGACACTTCATGACTAAGAGCCACTAGCCCGGAAATACTCAGAAAAGATAGAGTGGGTCTCTCTCTCTCTCTCTCTCTCTCTCTCTCTCTCTCTCTCTCTCTCTCTCACACACACACACACACACACACACACACACACACACACACACTCATACACACATATATACCTACACTCTTGTACATTTTTTTCTTATAGAACAAAATAAGCAATGTGACCAATTAATGACTCATAACATTTATACACCTTGTATTTCTTCTTTTGATTTATTTTTAACTAAACATTCAAATAGCTCTGGACCATTCCTTGTTTACTTTAAAACCAGAGCTGGAGGTGATGAGCACACCTGGCCACACCGGCCAGCTCTGCACAAGGGCACCGATCCAGAAGGAGCTGATGGATCAGGCTCTGTGACATTTGGTGCTCCTGACAATGCCCTGTGGGACTTCTTGGATGGGTGTCTATAACTGTGGTTTTACATGTGCTATGTGAAACGCACCCAGCGATTAATGGTTCTCCAGCTACGTAGACCATGTTCCAAGGTTAATTATATGTTGCCTCAAAAATGATTCTTCATTCTGTACATTTTTAGGTTGCCACTTATTTTTTACATGTCATTCTGTGGAATTCTGAAAAGTCTCTACTAATTATTTTCCTTCTCACTTAAAGTAAGGTTGTTTTACATCAAAAGATGCAAACCCAGCCCTGGCCAGTGTGGCTCAATTGGTTGAGCATTGTCCTGTGCACAGAGAGGTTGTGGGATTGATTGCTGGTCAGGACTCATGCTGGGGTTGCAGGCTCAAACCCTAGTAGGGAGCATTCAGGAGACAATAGGGGCTCTATCTAATTTCCCTCCCTCCCTTCCACCCTCCCTCCAGTTATCCCTCCATCCCTTTTTAAAATCAATAAAAACACGTGTGCCTGCCTTGAACCCATCCACTGCAAGCTTGAGCTATCAGACCATATGTTTCCTTCAATTATTTAATTGTTAATGTGGGTGGGTGGGTGGGGTTTTCCTCATTGTGCAATCTTTGGGGGATTCGACAATGGGTTATAAGTAGTGTCTTCTGATGCTAGAACCTTCTAAACTTTCTCTTTACATGCTAGAAAAGAGTTGTGATGCTACAGTCTCTGTTTCATTAAGAAGAAAGTAGACATCCTTGTCTGTGGTACTTTTCCCCATAAACCAGGTCTTCTTCTTGATTCTTAATGGGCCTCCCTGGCTGTCAGTTATACAAGGAGAAAGAATAACAGGTGGAGACCAGAGACCTTTCTCTGGCTTCCAACCTGTTGGTAGTTTACACAAACTATAACAATGGACAAAATGCCAGAAAGAAATTTACAGCCATGGCAGAGCATAGTAACCATAAATCGCAAGCTCATTCATTATTTTCTGATAAGCTTACCCAGGTAGCACAATGATAGTCCCCCTAATTAATTCTAATCCCATACCTAACCATTTGTGAAACCCACTCAAAAGTTAGTTTGATATGACTTTATCTTTCATGAAACAGAAGGTCTAACTAAATGTAAAAAAAAAATCTTCTATAGGTTAAATTACATGTGGTATAAAGAAGAATTCTCTATGGCTCATTTTATCAGGGTTGCCTGTTTAATATTCACTTATTTTTACAAGTCATTTATTAGTTTATAGACTATTATGAAGAGTATATTCATTCTTTACAAAAAGAAAAAGTAAATGAAGCCCACCAATCATTCTTTCTCAGTATTCAAAATAATCTCTGCCTTGGATAAACGATCCTGAAAATCCAAGAGCTATTTCCTGAAGAATAAAAGAAATACCATTGTGCTCACATGTTGCTCCAACAAATAAATGAAATACATACATAAGTACCATATCTGCAACATACTCATATATCTCTCACAAATTTCATACTAATTTAATTCCCCTGTCTTTTAGGTGTATTTTATTAACAAAGGAGAACAAAATATATAACAGAAAAGTTATATACTAGTAAATTGGACATTTTCACATAATGGGAAAGAAAAGAATCAGAATTCAAATGCAGGTTTTCCTGGTGTTACAGAGCATTTTTCAGTTCCAAAATATTTGTAAAATTCCCTGTTCCATAATTAACCAGTTTTCTGTTTTCCCAAAGCCAGGAAATTGGTTTGATTGACTTTGTCTTCCATGAAATTGCTAGTTGTAATGTCATATGAGGTGCTCTCGTAGCACAGCAGGTCCTTGAATAACATGGCTTCTTTCAACACCAAATTCCTCATTAAGTTGATGAGGAAAAAAAATAATTTCCAGCTGGGGACACTGTTTTTGTGGAGTTTGCACTTTCTCCCCATAGCTGTGTGGTTTCCTGAGGGCAATCAGTTACCTGCCGTATCCCAAAGATGCGCAAGTGAGGTGACATGGCGTGTCTGCATGGTCCCTTGGTCTGAGCGTATGTGGTTTGGATGCAAGTGGCCCCGCGAAGGAATGGCGTCATGTTCAGGGTGAGACCCTCCTAGAGCCCTGAGATGGTGGAGAGGACCCTGAACTGGAATAAGCAGATTGTCAAATAATGCTCTTCCTTGTTTTTTTTTTTTAATATTTGTTAAATGTATGTATAGTTCTCATTGATTTTTAAATGATTAATATGTGGTGATGCTCAGAGGGAAGGGGGTGTGGAAAATGAATGGAGGTGGGAAAGAGTTGGGGGATGGAGTTATCTGTCAACAATAAAAATAAAGTTTAAACAAGTGTTTTGTCTCTTTGTTTAGAAGTTTGATGAGGTGTGTGTGTGTTTTTTTTTTTGTTTTGTTTTGTTTTTTTACCAGAACTGTGCCTTAGGAACTTAACCCTTCCTCATATCCACTAGTCAATGGTAAACTTGGCTGTGTGACATATTTAACTCAGTCACAGTTCTCAAGAGACTGTCTACCATGTTAAGGGGGGACTTGCTGTGTTTTATCTTTATGTCTCTGTCAGTAAGGATCCTGGAAGCTGGATCAACAGCAAGAAGGAAAAAGGTTCTAACTGTGCTCACTCAACTGAAGATTGACTGCAGTCAGTCTTCAGATAGAGAGACAGAACACCCTCAACCCTAGATATTAAAGAGACTTCCCCCCAAAGAATAAACCAATGAGAGGTCTCTCTATAGAAAAGCAATTCTAGAAAGATGAGAATCAGGGATCTATAAAAGCTCACCAGGATCATTAAGACCTTGGGATTCAGAGAATACATATGGGCTTATTTCAGGAGGAAGCACAAGCAAGCACAGTTCAGTGGGTCAGAGGTTCTCACAGGAAGCGGGTTATACAAAGGAGTTCTAGGTGGAATATGAATGAAAAGAAATGACATAGAAGTTCTAAGTATACATTTAAGTCAAATACTCTTTTTAAAAAAATAATTTGTTAATATCTCATCATCTGCTTTCATTCCCTGAGATAATTTCTATACAAAGTGAATTTAAAAAACAAACAAATATCTAAAGGAAACCTTGCTTTCTATCTTGATTAATAAAATGAAATAAATTCTCATGTTTTTCAAAACTGTTAGTCATTCCTTATCTAAAAGTTCTAACCTTCTGTTTTAATTTTGTAAACAGCCTTATCTAAAAGTTAAAGATTAAATTGAATTTTATTCTTGTTACTCTTCCTTCCCTAAATATGAATATAAAATATAGTATTTGTTTTTAACAATTCTTTAATGAGGGTTAAACTAATAATTAACTTAAGAATTTCATTTTCTACACTAGATGCTAATTAATATAGTTCTACATTGAAAGTAAACACATTAAAATAATCTAGGAATTATAATTCAGTATGGCTTATTTGATGATATATCAAAAGGAACTTATTATCTAACACTCAGTATATCTACAGGTGTTTGAAAAAATGTTTCATAATATCCTCTGTGCTTTCTGAATCTTCAAAGATTAAATTATATTTAAAATACTTTGCATTATGAATGTTATTTATGCCCTTCTGCCTTCTGATTTGAGTAGGAGTTCTAAGAGGTAAATAAAGTACCCTGACATCTACACATACACTCCTTTTGGCCAGGTGGCATGCAAAAGAGAATATAAAGTCTACTTAGGCCCAGCCAGTGTTCTCAGTGGTTGAGCATCAATCTATGAACCAGAAGGTCACAGTCTGACTCCCTGTCAGGACACATACCTGGATTGTAGACTAAATCCCCAGTAGGGAATATAGGGAGTGTGGGGAACATGTAGGAGGCAGCTAATCAGTGATTCTCTCTCACCACTTATGTTTATATCTCTCTCTCCATTCCTCTCTCTAAAATCAATAATAATAAAAATTTTTAAAAGAGGTTACTTAGGAACTAAGTATGTCCAAAACTCATTATGAAGTTTATATTTCCTCTAAAAACTTAAGCATAAGGTATAACTGATGAATCAATGATTAAGGTAAATTATTATGGTTCAATTTCAAGAAACAAACTGAGAAGAACACAGGTTCACATATAAACCAAGGTTATAAATTTCAAAGAGGAGGTTGTGTCAGTTAATTTACTGCTGACCTAAGCTTACCATCATGACTGACACATAATAGGGACATGTGAGATGCAAAGAGAAACCAGAGTATAATGATGAATCTACTTTTGTAGAGCCAACATACATTTGTATCTGGAACTCAAATGTTCCTCCTAACACCACTATTTTGATTAAATATTTTTAAATGAATAAAACACCAGCTTAAATCCTATTCTAATCTATAGGCTGTAGATCCTGAAAGAATTATTTCCATTATTTCCTTTAAAATGGCATCTATAAGACATATTTGAAGCACAGTATATACTAATTACCCCTAAATGGTAATTTCAAGGAAGATCTCTTTCAAAATACAATGTCTGCTTCCCTTATAAAATAGAAGCTTGAGTCTGTCAGCCCAATATTTCATATATGGAGGAAAGAAGCATCAGGCATGGTTATTCCACTATTGACCTTCTTGAACTAAGATTTAGCCATGCTGAACAAGATCTAAGTTTCTAGAACATGGTTTTGACATGAATAAGAAAGTTAATAAATATCTGTGATTTGTGTAGTATGTGTTATGGGAAACCTTGCCAAGCATAACAGCTGCTCATCTGGTTTTCAAAGCATATCATGGGAGTGCTGGAAGAAGAGAAAAATAAGAAATTGAAAATCTATTTTAAAAAATGACAAAATACTTCACTAACTGGTTAAATGAAATAGACATACAAGACCAGGAAATGGAGGGTCCCAAACAAGAGGAATCCCAAAAGGCCTACACCAAAACACATCATAATTAAAATGCAAAAGATTAAAGACAAGATAGAATCTTAAAAGCAGCAAGAGGAAAGCAATTAGTTACCTACAAGGGAGCTCCCATGAGAATGTCAGCTGATTTTTTCAACAGAAACTTTGCACGCCAGATGGCTTTGTAAGAAACATTCAATGTGATGAAAATCAAGGAACTACATTTAAGGTTATTCTACCTAGCAAATTTATTGTTTAGAATCAAATGACATATAAAGAGCTTTTCAGATAAGGAAAAGCTAAAGAAGTTCATCACCACAGTTTGACTCCCTGTAATACTAAACCAGTATTACATGAAATGTTGAAGGGTTTCCTTTAAGAAGAAGAAAATATACTATAAAATAGGAACAATAAAATGCCAATAAATACATATCTATCAATAAATGAATCTTGGAAAAACATAAAACAAACAAAGAAGCAGAATAGAAGAAGACACATAGATACAGAAAACATTTTGATGGTTGCCAGATAGGAGGGAGGGGGGATGGGTGAAAAAGGCATTGAATTAAGAAATACAATGTGGTTGTTACAGAATAGTCATGGGGATGTAAAGTACAGCATAGGGAATATAGTCAATAATATTATAATAACTAGGTATGGTTTCTGGGTGGGCCTTAGATTTATTGGGATGATCACTTGGTAAGTTACATAATATCTGATCATTGGGGTATACACCTGAAACTAATATGATCCTGCATATAATTGAAAAATAAAAAATAAACATAAAAAGCACTTTAAGAAATTTTTTTCTGGCGGTCTTATTTCTAAATATCCATATCTATCAATCTAGTGTAACTATCCTACAGCTGATTATTGACTTTATCTTTGTCATACATTAGTCAAATGGACTTACATAATATGATTCCACTTCAGGCTGAATGAGAGAATATGGTATTATCAAGTGGATACACCAGGAATCCTACCAATTAGTATAAGATGTTCCAGGAGGGTATCAGGAAATCATGCAATTACTATAGCTAACTCCCCATGATAATATATATATATATATATATATATATATATATATATATATATATATATATATTGGAGGCCTGGTGCATGAAATTTGTGCATGGCGGGGGAGGGGGGCGTTAAGAGGTCCCCTCAGCCCAGCCTGCACCCTGTACAGTCTGGAATCCCTTAGGGGATGTACAGCTGCCAGTTTAGGCCCAATCCCAGGGACCCTAAACCAGCATTCGGACATCCTTCTCACAAACCTGGACAGCTGGCTCCTAATTGTTCACTGCCTGCCTGCCCAGTTGCCCCTAACTGCCCCCTGCCGGCTTTATCTCCCCTAACTACCCCCTCCCTGCCAGCCTGGTCACTCCTCTGCCAGCCTGGTCATGAAACTTACTGCCCCCCTACCCCACCCCACCCCCGCTGATCGGTTGCCCCATGCAGCCAGCTTATTCAGTCATTTGGTCATCCCTCACTAACCCCCTGCCAGGCTGGTTGTAGGCAGCCATCTTGTGAGGGCATGATGATTAATTTGCTTATTACCTCCTTATTGTGTAGGATTGTGATATTCTGGGTACTAAGTTAAACATTTGATATATGCTGCTGCCACACGGCCATATTTTTTCCTGTAGAAAGGAAGCTGTCTATGGATACCTTTGATTGATGGTGGGCTGGTCTTTTATAAAGTCTTTTCAGTTTTATAAACTTACCAAGCATGACAGCTGCTCATCTGGTTTTCAAAGCACATACCTAACCTACTTTGAGCAAAATGAAAGCCAAACTTTCTAGGTATTCGTTATGTAAAACAACCCAGAATCTCAGCTCTTCAACTTCTAATTCTTTAAGTTAGAGAACATTATCTAAGAGGCATGCATTATCAGAGGAACTCCAACATTTATTATTGGATGAAATTGGATTACATTTGTTTAGCTATTCAGAGTCTGACTACACAGAGCTGCATTCTAATGCGATAACTTCATTTGTTTCCAATAGTTACTAAAAGAAAAAAAAAAGTTTTAAATCTAGAGACATATTTGCTACATTTTTTCAGTAGTTGTTACGTAAGTAGGGGAAATAAATATATCTCTATATAATTCAGTATCATATAAGTAAACACATAATATAAGTTTAAATAATTTCATATATCACATGGAAATTAGCTCTAAGGATTTAGTATAGTATAATATTGCCAATGTGACTTCTGTCTTTGGTATTCTTTTTAATCTTTTGCCCCTGCATCTAATTTAGATAGTTAGAATGTTCCAGGTAGTGACAAACATATCAGCTATAAAAAGAAGCTTAGCTATTAGATTTTGAGTTTCAAAATCCAAAATATTTGAAAGAACGTAGAATGAGTATAAGCAGTTGTTCTTTCCACCTCAGCTCCATCTTTAGGACCAAATTTTATCAGCTAGGAAGATAAAAATAAAATGAGTGGCCCCCCAAAAATAAGTCTTGATATATGTGACATCAATGAGAAAGGGTATTTGCTTTACTGAAGCCCACAGAACAAGCCCCAGTATTGGGAAAGGATGACAGAAACTTTAGATGAACTGGAGCTCTCGAAAGCAGGATTGGACTAGGCTCGTGAGCTGGGAGCAGCTCACACAGTTTTCCTTAGCCTAGAGCAGGGCAAGAGAAGCAGAATTTATCCAGTAAAAAAAAATGCAGAAAGACACCAGGCTTAATGTGTCCTTTAGAACGAGGACATGGAGGCTGTAGCGGCAACTTGCAAGGACCAGTGACCAGGACTAAAGGGAGAAATTCTCAGGAGAAATTCCCTGGTTGCCAGCAGGGATAGCTGATGACACTGAGGGCAGATGGCCCCCACCTGGCTTCTGGTCGACACAGTCTTGGAGGAGAGTCGGGTAGGGCTAATGAGATTTTCTGCACTTGATAGAACTGGGGCCCAGAATACAAATTAAGTTCAGTGAGAGAAAAATACAAAAACTGTGTTTCTTGTGTACTTGAATATCTGAGATTATACACTGAGATTTCTCTCTGATACAAGTCTGTGAATAACAAATAGGACAACCCTTATTAATCAAGTCTTTCATTCTAATGACTGTATTTACATAATTTACCTAATTATTTTTATCTATTACTCTCTATTTCCTAACTCAATTATTGTGTCATAATTATTTTATTTATACATTATCCTTCATTCCTATATCATGGTCCATGAGACTATTTGTCTATTTTGTTCTCTGTATCTTTTCTACTTTTTTTTTTCTGGCATGCCTTTTAAGCTTGTCAACATTGATGATGACCAATTTTTACTGAAAATAAGGTATTCTTTTTCTGTATGACAGCAGCAATAATTTATCAATTTCAAAATGATAATACAGTTTTATGGACTTCATTTCTCTTACTATTTGTGTGTATCTTTAATTTGGCTCCAGGCACTATAATTCTCAAGTGTGTACATATTTTATAATTAAATACACTCAACACTTCAGCATTCTCACTCTAGTCATAGATCGATTCCCTAACATTTTCATCTGATTAGACCAGGTATCACATGGCAGCAGGTTTTAACTTCTGGGTGAGAATTTTCTTTAATAAGCTGTACAGTGTTTAAATAGGTTAGGAAAACACATCCATTGCCCAAAGATTCCAACAAATAGACATTGAAAAGGGAAGATGGGAAATGGCATAGAGGATGAGCTCCATGGAGGTTGCCTATACATTTACCCAATCCTATCTAATAAAAGAGTAATATACAAATTGACCATCACTCCAACACACAAGATGGCTGCCACTATGTGGTCAAAGAACCTGTCCCCATATGGACACTTGATGGCCACCACAAGATGGCCAGCAGGGGAGGGCAGTTGGGAAGGACCAGACCTGCAAGAGAGGGCAGTTGTAGATGACCAGGCCAGTAGAGAAGGGAAGTTGGGGATGGCCGAACCTGCAGGGGAAGGCAGTTGGAGGGACCCAGGCCTGCAGAGGAGAGTAGATGGGGGGGCAGGCTTGTAGGGGAGGGCAGTTAGGAGCAAACAGGCTGGCAGGGGAGCAGTTAGGCATCAATCTGGCTGTCAGGGGAGTGGTTAGAGGGTGATCAGGCTGGCAGGCAGAAGCAGTTAGGGCAATCAGGAAGGCAGGCAGGCTAGCAGTTGTGTTCCAGCAGTCCTGGATTGTGAGAGGGATATCCAACTGCCTGTTTAGGCTCGATCCTACTGGTATCCCAGATTGGAGAGGGTATAGGATGGACTGAGGGACACCCACCTCTTTGCACAAATTTTTTGCACCAGGCCTCTAGTAGTTATATATGCCAGAAGAAAGTAAAGGTGATTTTAGTGGTTGAGATACGTTTTGAGTTGTTTATAGGCCTGGTGCATGAATTCATACCCAGGTAGGGTGGCTCGGCCTGGGTAACAATCGGCTCCAATCGGGGCCAGTTGGCTATGGGGAGGGAGATTGGCAGACTTCAGCCCCTGTTGTTCAGTGTGTATCATAGCTACTGGCCGGTAGTCAGGTCATTACAGATGCTTAGGCTTTTATATATATAGACTAGAGGCCTGGTGCATGAAATTTGTGCACATGGGGGCGGAGGGGTGTCCCTCAGCCCAGCCTGCACCCTCTCCAGTCTGGGACATCCCTCTCACAATTCAGGACTGCTAGCTCCAAACTGCTCAACTGCCTGCCACCCTGATTGCCCCTAACTACTTCTCCCTGACAGCCTGATCACCCCCTAACTACTACCCTGCCAGCCTAATTGATGTCTAACTGCACCCCTGCCAGCCTGTTTTCCCCCAACTTCCCTCCTCTGCCGGCCTGGTCAACCTTAATTGCCCTCCCCGGCAGGCTCAGTCACCCCTAACTGCCCTTCCTTGAAGGCCTGGTCCCTCCTAACTTTCCTCCCCTGCTGGCCTGATCACCCACAACTGCCCTCTCTTGCAGGCCTGGAACCTCCCACTGTCCTCCCAGCTGGCCATCTTATGGTGACCATCTTGTGTCCACATGGGGGCAGGATCTTTGAGCACATGGGGGCAGCCCTCTTGTGTGTTGGACTGATGGTCAATCTGCATATTACTCTTTTATTAGATTATTAGATAGGATAGAGGCCTGGTGCATGGGTAGGGGTCAGCTGTTTTGCCCTGAAAGGTGGGGGTTACCTTGGGGTGTGGGACGGCCTGGGCGAGGGGCCTGTGGTGATTTTCAGGCCAGCTACACCCCCAGAAACCCAAGCAAAGGCCCTGGGATGTGGGATTAATTTATGCTCTACAATTGAAACTTTGTAGCCTAGAGCAGAGCCAAGCCTTCTGCTCGTTCAGTGGCGACAGCCATTTCTGTTTGAAACTTTGTAGCCTAGAGTGGAGGCCTAGGCTAGGGCTGCATAAGTTTGGCTTCCTCCATCACTCTGGCAACCCTAGCCTCTGCTCTCTCCAGCTCCATGGCTGCCACCATTTCTGTTGGAATTATGTATCTTCCATAACTGAAACTTTGTAGCATTGAGTGGAGGCCTAGGCTAGCAATGGCAGGTGGAAAGTTTGGCATCCTCTATTTCCAGGGAAGCCCAAGCCTCCCTACTGTTCTCAGTGGTGGCAGCCATCTTGGTTGGGGTTTATTTGCATAATTTTCTCCTTATTGGCTGGTGGGCATGGCTGCAGGTGTGGCTTGATCAAAGGTATGGTCAATTTGCATATTACTCTTTTATTAGTTTTTTTTTATTGATTTCAGAGAGGAATGGAGAGGGAGAGATCAACACATCTATGATGAGAGAAAATCGATAGGCTACCTCCTGCACACACCCCACATTGGGAATTGCCCTGACCAGAAATCAAATCATGACCTCCTGATCCACAGATTGATGCGCAACCACTGAGCTATTCTGGGCAGGCTATTATTATCATTATTCTTATTATACTAAAAGCTCGGTGGACAAAAATTTGTACACTTGTTGCAGGGGGTCCCTTCAGCTAGGCCTGTGAACCCTCTCACAGTCCAGGAGCCCTCAGGGGATGTCCTACTGATGGCTTAGGCCCGTTCTCCTAAACTGCATTCTGGCCACTCTCTGCAAGAGGTGACTGGGTGGGCGATCAGGGCACTGGGCCAACCCCATCACCCTACTACTGCCATGATGCTGGGCTTCCTCTGTGGGAAGTGATAGGGAGGCCGATCAGTGGATGACCCTGCACCCTCCCCCACCATACCTCTGCCACTGGTCATTGCCACCTGACACTTCCCCCACCACTGTCCCTTCCCTCTGCCTGCTGGTCTGGTGCTACCTGCTTGCTGGCCCCGCCGCCATTGACTTGCTGTTCTGCCATTTGGTTGATTTGCGTATTACACTTTTATTATGTCCAATCTAAGTTTTGATTGGTTTTAAATTATAGGAATGCACACATAGATTATTTATTTGTTGTAGCCATAGTTATGTTGTGCTTTATGCTGTCTCCTGCAAAAAGAAAATTATTTCCTTACTGTGTATCTGGTTACTTTTAAACTTTGAAAAAACATTGGCTTCCTAAAATATAATGTAAACTAGAAGGGATAAGAAGGTAGACAGGTTAACATTTATTTTTTATATTCTTCACATGAATTTTAATATTTTTAAGATAAATTATTCATATTTTTCCACAACAGAGTAGATGCGAATAGTTTCTAACAGGCAAATATATTACATTCTTTAGGGAAAAAAAAGGCTGCCAGTCCCATGAGTCTTGACTGACTAGGAGGCAATGTCTCCTCTGACATCTACTACTGTTCAATGACCACAGACCAGAGTAGGTCGCTAATGCTGTTTCAAGTTAAGAGCTCACACCTGGGAGGATCTAGTCTTTCTGTAAGGAAAATACACTAATTAGGTCAAAGCATCTCACTGTTGGTTGTGTCCCCATGAGAGGCCACTATCCAAAGGTAAACAAGCCATAAACTACAACCAGAATCCGAGCTGTTGATTGAGCCACTTCTCCTTTAGAGCGTAGTTGCCACTGTGATTCATTGCCCTTGAATTTATGCTCTGTTCACGAGAGGGCAGATGAGAAAGATGCAAGAAAGAAAAGAGAAACAAGCAAGACCTGGCATTTTTAGAGCTGTATCCTCTGCGGAGAGCCGTGGGGCCCTGCTCAGAAGAGTCAGTGTTCTCCACCCGGGTAAGGAACTGAAGTCTTCGGCTACTCCCTGCCTCTGCGCCAACACTCAGCACTCAGAGAGATGGACATTCCAGGCCTGCTTTTATTCCTTTGATAATTTCCTCATATCACTAAAGGGGAAAAATAAGTCACAAAGCAGAGCCAGTAAGAATTACCATTTCCTCCAGTAGAGCCCTCCTGTGGTTTTTAGTTCAACCATCCCAGGAAACTTGGCCTCACAACTGCCCTCAGGATAAGAATTCAAAAGGCAGACTTAGATTTGAAATAGCACACAGGTAGAAGGGGCAGAGCTGCTTCATCTTTGATCTATTTTAATGCAACTATGGGACATGATGCCTTCTCAGTGTGAACAATGATCATCGCTGCATTCACACTCAGCACCACTGCTGGGGAAGGGAGAAAGGGACATGGATAGTTTGAAAAGCCACCAGATGCTATTGATTAATATCCCCTTCTCAACCTCCTCAAATCCCCAGTCTATTTTCTCTGAAAAGTCACTGCTACAGGGGTGAGATTGCAGCCCGAAGGAGCAGCTGGGGAGCTGCAGGGAAGATGGAGGTAGAAACAGGCAGGATCCAGAAAAAGGCCACAGAAGTCAGATGAAGGGATTTGGCCTTGAAGTTGGTGGGGAATCATGAAGGGTTTTAAAGTAGTGCAGAAATAATTACATTTGGACTTAGAATAACAGGTCTGAGCATAATGTGTTGAGCAGACTGGCAAAGAAAGGACTGCAGAGGAGATAATATAACTGCACACACAGTTTGCTACTCTGGGCTATCTTTATTGAGGCATTACTATACCAGGATATACTGAAAGAAGCTATCAGTATGAGTGAAGCAGTGAAAATCTTATCATTTGAGAACTGCTTGAAAGAATCAGTGATATTTACACTGAGGGACAAAATTTTAAAGGAACAAGTAATGACTGGCTTCAAATATTTGTAGGTCTGTCATAGTAAAAATACTAATGTTTTGGTTGACTCAGAAGACATATCTAAGATGAATGAGCATACATTTAGTGGTGTTAAATGTGGGTTTATCCTGAGGCCATGCATTTTAGAAATTAAAACTAGCAGTTATTTATGCTCTTGTTTCATTTAAGCTTACTTACCTCTGCACATATTTCAGCTCTCAAGAATGGGACAAAAGAGTCGTGTGTGTGTGTGTGTGTGTGAGAGAGAGAGAGAGTGAGAGAGAGAGAGAGAGAGAGAGAGAGAGAGACAGAGAGAGAGAGAGAGAGAGAGACAGAGAGAGAGAGACAGAGAAAGAGAGACAGAGAGAGAGAGATGGCTAAAGTGACCAATCTTTGATGTCTGTCAAAAGACATAGTTAAAATCCAGCATCAGATAATGTCAAAGTACAAGTTCTACTTATTTATGGTAAATATAAAACTTAGGCTTTTTTGGGCAACAAAAGTAACTAAAGGCCAAGTGACCGAGAAGCCTTCCTCTTTCCCCAGAGGCTCTGGACAACTCTCATTTTTCATCTGAGATGAGGACTATAAAATGATTCATTCCCTGAATGCTATAAAGGGAGAGAGGAAAGTGAAAGGAAGCTGTTGAAATTCAGGAAGGAGTTTAAGAATAATGCATAAGAGAGGCAGCACTTGAGTGATTGAGAAGGTCAGTTTGCTCACTTCACATATTCCAGGTGGAAACGTGATCTAGCATGGCAACAGGACAAGGATTAATGGGGTTCCCACACATCTACAAAGAGAAGATTGCTATGTCAGTGGATGGTACCATCGAAAATGTGAGAGTGGGACTGTGTAGCACACCCAAAGTACAGTGATGCTATCTATGCTCAATTACCAGGGGGACATCTGAGTTGAGTTGTTACACAGAAAACACTGTGACAGCACCCCAGAATGGAAAATTTGTACAGTAGGAGAGTAGCTAGAATGTACAGCAGGGGTAGCTGTAAATTAAGTAGGTGATGTTGGCACTGGAGTCCCCATGAAAGCAAAATTCTTGTGTTTATTTCAACTATTTTATCACTGCTTATCTCATTTCTGAGCATCGCAATGCCTCAAAAAATAGTTGTTGACTAAATAAATATTGAGACACAAAGTCTCAAGAAAGCATCATTATCTGTGGCCTTGACAGACTGTGCTATATTAGTTGTGCTGTATTAGTTTCAGGGTATATATGAGTGTGTGTGTGTGTGTGTGTGTGTGTGCGTGTGTGTGTGTGTTATATCCTGCATGTTCATTCCAAGACTGCTTTACTAAGTAGCAAAATGTTCTGTAAAATGGGAATGCGTAGAACAAGATGAATTTCTAGCAACCTAGATGGAGAGGGGGAGAGCCAAGAAATTACTGTTTATTATTGTGTTTTCCACTTAATTATATGTTCAGTTTGCACCTGTTATATAAAAATAAACCAAGGATAGGAGAGCATAAGGAAGAGGAAAAAGAATACATAAGTATGCAAGAAAAAATGCTCTAATTATGTACACCTTTGAAAAATGACAGGGGGAGAAAAATGATTATGACGTCTCACTATAAAAATCAAATCAGTTTGCTCCTCCTTTTAGTAACCTGTGCCTTGAAATATTTTTTCAGGCCAAATCTATGATAGCAGTAGATATTTCCTGTTAAAATTAACTAGCAAAAGGCAGACTGCACTAGCACACAAGTACGTTAGCTCTGTCTCAGAGCTATGGGGAAAAAGATATCCTTTACTAATCTGCCTTTAGATTAAGGGGTAGATTCAATTTGACTTCACAGCTATTGTCAAGTAAGCTGGATATTTACATTAAGTTTATGTAACTTGGTGCCTCCTATTATTTTCACTTGTAGCTAAATTCAGATCTCTTACACGGAGCTGATTTATAAACTGCTTATGAATTAAATGATGAGGTCAAATCAATCTTCAGGAAGGCATTGTTTATTAACTAGGGAATCTATTTCAGGAGACATCTCAAGACACTACATAATTCCAGATCAAACACTTCTTTTTTCCTATGGAATCTGCTCTTGGCGGTAAGAGGAAGGTCAAATAGTCCACTACTTCAATTTCCTGTGATTAATTTGCATGGTAGTACTCATATCCCTATCTTAATTAGTTGCTGCAAATTGTATCTGAAAAACCACTAGACAACATATTCACTCTTCCTTTTGAGGTCTTATGCTAAATCAGAGTCTTCACATACTGTATCTGATGTAGTCTCCATTCAGTTCTGTCAAACAATAAATGTTATCTGCATTTTTGGAGACCATCAGCTTAGAGGCATTATTCATGTACACAGGATCCCAAACCCAACAGACAGGGTCTGGAATCCTAAGGATCTGATTCTGAAGCTGTTCTTCCCAGCCAGGAAGCTCATGACTCGATAGTCAAGCCTTTATTGAAATATGCATCAACCTTGTCATTGATATCAACACAAACTGTAAGAATACTGTCCATCTCAATGGCACTGTTGTAGCCAGGAGTCAGAGAAAATAAAGAGTAATTAATCATTTGTTGAGTAGCCTCTGGGATAAGCTGCCTTTTGAATACTTTTAGCGAGTGAGGAGAATTAGGAAAAGTGGTATACAGTTATACTTAATGTAAAAACCAGCAGATTTATCAGAAAAGGTTATAAGAATTTATATACTAGTACTCAAAATTATTGTATCTTATTTTGTTCAAGTTGAGTCAAAATGCTTCGACAGAAAATAAACAGTAAAACTACTCTTTGACAGAAAGCCAATTTTAAAATGCCAGCGATGTGTACCAGAACAGGAAGGGTTAGTAAACACTTCAATAAAATACATCATTTTGTTATAACAGCCGGTAATGCAGCCTAAGTATAATGGGTTCTTCCAGAGAGAGAAATACTTCTTGCCTGTCATGATGGGGAAAGGAAGACAAGTTAGTCTAGTTTCAACTGTGTCCCATATTAAACGGCGGTGGTGGATTTTAGTATTCAGACTATCGGAAGACTCTGTAAGCAGCTCTATGGTGGAAAAGCAAACCAACAAACCCAGGCATTAATTTCACTGTCATGCATGAGACTGGTCTTTAAGAGGGCAGTCGATTTTACTTTTGGAGTTAAGCTGTAAGTTTGGTTTGATGGCTTATTTCTGACATCTCTAAAGAATCGTCCCCTCTAGATTCTTGCATGAAATCAAATGTAGATGGAAAAGATTGGGGATGATATTGAGCTCATACTCATGGTCACCTGCAATCTCTCTAATGGTATGGTCTCAGGTGAGAAAGAAGGGCACGTGCTACTTTGGGAGGCATAATTACACAACAGGATGGTAAGTAAAAGAATGCCCTTCTTGTCTAGGGGAGTAGTTAGAGGTAGAGAAGAAATTAGGTCAGAGTTCAAACAGCCAAAAAATAAGGTCCTGAAAATGATCAGATGGGTTTACTAAGTCTCATTGCAGGGGATTTGCTTCTTTCTTCGCAAAGCATATCACACAGTGATTTTTCAAGCTTCAGAGAGAAGGCCCACATTCAGCAGGACACTGAAGCTACATGGCAGCAGTTCAGAAATGTCTGGGGGAAGCAGCAATGCCGAATGAGGTCTGGGCAGACTGTCTGGCAGTGCATGAATCCTCTTGAGCAGATAGAAGATGGCAGTGAGGTGAATGTACTCTGATATTCCACCTTAACTCTGGGGATAGAAGAAATTCCCCAATCTTGCAGGTCCCCAGGTTCAGGGAAAGGGCTGAACTGAGGTCCAGAGGGCAGCCATTGGAAAGCAGCTGTGGCTATGGGCTAAGAGGGCCAGATGGAAGAAAGAATCTGACCCTCAGTTTTTTCTGAATCTGTGAAAAGAGAGGCAGAGTCCAGAGAATTCATTGGGAAGGATGAGAATGTCATGATTCTCCTCCGTGGGTAGTGTCAGAATTAGGGGCTTCTAACACAGCACAGACAACCAAAGTGGGGTCAACATGCCTCAGCTGTCACCAATACCAGATGCCCACGGGAAAGGGCAGCCTATACCACATGGGTCACTATTCCACATGAGGGTCAGGCCAGCATAAACTCAGAATATGGCCTAAGGGCAATGGATTCTTCTCCCAGCTCAAAAGGATAACTGGGAGAAAATGCAACAATTTTCTGGGCATGGAATTGTTTATTTTACTTGTTTCTTTTAATCTTTATTGTTGAAAGTATTGCATAGACTTTCCCCCTCTCCCCACTTTATCCTCTTCCAGCATGCTCCCATCCTTCCCTTGCCCTGGCCCTCACCACTCCATTGTCTGTGTCCACGGATTATGCAAATATGCATACAAGTTCATATTTTCTTGAGATTGTTTTGGAACATTTGAAGAACAACAACAAAGCTTTTAAGTAAGAGAAGTTTGAGAACTTTACATTCATTTTTACTAGCCAGAATCCTAAGACTCCAGATGTTGGCATAACTGCACTAGAATATGCAAAAATGTCAACCATACTACACATGTTAGGTGCAGATGAAAGGATCCACCCTTTCCTCTTGTCCCACATTCAGCATTTCATGAACTTAGTAATTTTCCTGAGGATTGTAAGGAAGATGTCTTGAACAGTCTCCGCCCTTCTGCCATCCTGCGGCCTCTTCACTGAGTATCCCAGCAGCCATGCTTCTGATAGAGGATCCCCAACCATGTAGGACTCCCTAAGGGACCACCTCCCAGCACTGTTCCTATGGTGCTGAGGTAGCCATTACTGAGACTCTGGTTAGAGGGATTCTATCTTGCTAGCCAGGCTGTAATTAGAATAGCCTGGCAATCCAAGGCTGGGTACCTCAGTAAAGAGGGAGCAGCCTGAAATGATGATTGGCATTTGTGGAGCCATAACTGAAAAATGGGGATGCTGTATAAATGGAGATCCAGGAGTAAGTGTAATTCAGTGATTCATGCCAGATTCTCACCCAATAGTGTTTCCAAAAAGTGAGCTCTCAACCTGGTTAGTATTGAACAATCACCAATGGATCCTGAGAAAAGATTCCTAGCGTGATCATAGGGAATCTGAGCCAATAACAGGGTAAGATGTTTAAAACTCTTTCACATCACTTTTCTTATAAAGCAGCATTGTGATGACTATGGTCAGGTCTTCATTACTCAAAAGAGAAACCGAAATTTCAGCAAGGTTGTCGTGTGTGCAGGTGCCTACACTGGCAATGCTGAGATGTGTTGGCCATAGACCAGAGCTTTGTCCTATATTTTCACCTTTAGGTAAATTGTCTCACCTTTCTGAGCCTCAGTATCATCGTCTCTAGAATAGGGGAAATTATCAACAGAATTACCATGCCAACAGTGATACCAATACTCATTTCGCATAGAAAGGACTGTGACATCATTGTTTATGTCCATGGTTGAGCATCACCTCTCAGTTAGCTATATCTAACATTAACTACACTGGCAGGTATTTGAAGTGCATATGCTATAATTAGGAAGTCTAACAATATCCAATAAAATCTCAAAAAAACTTAAAATGTATTTCAGTGATATGTGCATTATTGTTATTGATACATTTTATTTTGGATAGGACTGTATCTGTCACAGCCTATATAATAAAAGCCTAATATGCTAAGCATCCAACCATTCATTTGACCATTTGATCAGTCACTATGACATGCACTGACCACCAGGGGGCAGATGCTCTGACCGGTAGGTTAGCTTGCTGCTGGGACCTGGCTGTTTGGGACTGGGTGAGAAAGGCCAGAAATGCCCTGGACGAATCCATACACCAGGCCCAGCCCAATACCCACAGGCCAGGCCGAGGGACCCCATGGATTCATGCACCAGGCCTCTAGTTACTAATAATTAAAATTGCTATTGTAAAAATCATAGTATATTGTCGTTATTAACACACTATCACTCGACATTCCAAATTTTTCTGTTGTAAATCTCTGGTGTCTCACATAGCTCATAATTTTATGTATGCCAAATAATATAGTAAATGCTTGATTCCTAGATTAATAATTTTCAGTGGCATATATTTGCCTTCAATCATTTTAAAGATGCTGTTCTCTTCTCCTAGTCTTTATAGTTTTTCTTAATTTGAATTCATTTTCCCCCTTCTTGCCTATTTTCAGATAGTGAAAATTTATCCTGCCTCCTTAGTCATCAAGAGACAAGATGACAAGGTTATAGATTTTGCTTCACTGCCTACTTGCAGGTAGATCAGATGCTTTTTTTAGATTTCTCTCTCCCACTCCACTCCAGATATACACCTCTTCCACTGAAGCTGTCCTTGACTATTAAGCATGCAGTGTCTTCCTGTTGTACTGAGGTATGACTATCTCCTGACTAGTTAACCGAAGCTGAACACCTGAAGCTGAACACCTGAAGTAACTGGGAAATTTTTAGGAGATACCACTACTAAGTTTTCCTTTCTCTTTCCCCTCCAACCAAGACCTAGTTTCACCCTACCCAGTTTGGCTCAGTAGATAGAGCATCCACCTTTGGACCTAAGGGTCCCAGGTTCCATTCCGGTCAAGGACACATACCTCAGTTGCAGGGTCCTCCCCGCCCAGGCCCTGGTCGGGTCATGTGCAGGAGGCAATGAATCGATGTTTCTCTCATATCAATATTTCTCTCTGTCTTTCCCTCTCTCTAAAGATCAATGGAAAAATATCTTCAGGAGATGATTTAAAAAAAGATCTATTTCATTAATTCTGAAAATAATTTTTGAGTACCACAGAGCTACCTGGTAAAGTTGTCTTGAGCCTCTTCTCTTGACTGACTAACTACAGGAGAGTATATAAATTCTTTTTCCTCTCTGTTTTCTGTAATTTTAAATCTCTAAATAGAAGTAGAAAAAATGGGTACAATGTCTACTTATAAAAATAGCTTTCTAACAGTCCGGTTTTAATCATTACTAAATATAGAAAAATTATTCTATGCTAGACATTAAGTAAAAGTGCTACATGGATTAGCTGTATAGTTTGCATACCAGTACTAATGTTGATCTCTTTTAACTTTTAAAAAAGAATCTCAGATTTATAGAGATTAGGAAATCCCTTAAGGTAAAACTGCAGGACCCTGACAAAGCCAATACTCAAATTCAGAGAACGGTATTTTAACTATTATGCAAAACTAATGGCTCTTCAATTTTATATTCTCTGGCCATGGCCCAGTTAATAAGGCTTAAGGGGCAGGGGGTAGTGGTCAGAGTAGGAGATGTATCTTTCTACATTTTATTTCAGGCAATGAGGAACACTGGAAGTGAAATTTACTTAAGCCAGACATTTTATTTCCCAGTTACTTTACTTTTCCTAATCTAGATCCAAAAGCCTGTGGATTAGTAGAATTATTGTATTCTAATCATAGGTTGTGACCATCAGCTTCTGATGTTGTTTTGGATTTAAAATTTTTTTCCACACTAGAGGCCTGGTGCACAAAATTCATGCAGGGGATGTCCCTCAGCCCAGCCAGGACCCTCTCCAATCTGGGAGCCCTTGAGGGATGTCCGACTGCCTGATTAGGTCTGATCCAGGGAGGCGTGCGCCTAAATGGGCAGTTGGACATCCCTCTCACAATCCAGGACTACTGGCTCCCAACTGCTTGTCTGCCTGCCTTCCTGATTGCCCCTAACTGCTTCTGCCTGCCAGCCTGATCACCCCCTAACCACTCCATTGACAGACTGATTGGTGCCTTACTGCTCCCCTGCCAGCCTGTTAGTCCCTAACTGCCCTCCTCTGCAGGCCTGGTCACCTTAACTTCCCTCCTCTGCAGACCTGGAAACCCACAACTGCCCTCCCTTACAGGCCTGGTCCCTCCCAACTGTCCTCCCCTGATGGCCATCTTGTGGCAGTCATTTTGTGTTTACAAGGGGGCAGTCATCTTTGACCACATAGGGGCAACCATATTGCATGTTAGAGTGATGGTCAATTTGCAAATTATTCCTTTATTAGATAGGATTAGATAGGATAGAGGCCTTGTGCATGGGTGGGGGCAGGCTGATTTGTCCTGGACCAGTGTGGGGGTTACCTTGAGGCATGGGTGAGGGGCCTGTGGTGATTTGCAGGCCGGCCATACCCCCCAGTGTCCTAAATGGAGACCCTGGTATCTGGGATTTATTTATCTTAGATAATTGAAATTTTATAGCCTTGAGCAGAGGCCAGGGCAGGCCCGACTGAAAGCTTAGCTTCCTCCATTGCCTTGGGCAACTCAAACCTCCTGTTCTTTCTGTGGCCACAGCCACCTTAGTTGGGTAAATTTGCATACTTGCTCCTGATTGGATGGTGGGCGTGGCTTGTGGGCGTGGTGGAAGTATGATCAATTTGCATGTTTTTCTTTTATTATATATATTATATATACATATACTATATATATATATAGGCCTGTTGCATGAAAATTATATATATTATATATATATATATAATATATATATACTATAGGCCTGATGCATGAAGATTATTCATGCAAATATGAACCTCCCTTCCCCTGGCTGTTGGTACTGCCTTCACTCTGGCTGGGTCTGTGTTTCAGCCTTCCCACATTGCCCAGAAGCTAGGAGCAGCTGGGGCGGTGCAGAAAGCCTGCAACTCACCCAGCCCCTGGCCGCTAGGCACCTGAGTATACAGGTTGGACTAATTTGCATATGCACTCCTAATTGCCTGGTGGGCGTCATGAAGGTATTGTCAATTTGCATCTTACTCTTTTATTAGTGTAGATATATATGTATGTATTTGGATCAGCTTTAAGAAAGGCCTCATATTGGACTCTGATGCTTTGTCAATTTGATTAAACAAGGATTCCTTTGTGTGTACAAATGTCTGTAACATGTTGCCAGGAAAATGGGATTCATCTGTATTCTAAGCATATATTCTAAATAGTCTTAAACTTTTCAGAAATAACTTGTAAATAAAGGGCTTTCTTTTCTTTGACCATTTTAATACTATTCTCCCAAAATACAAAAGCCATGGGAAATTCCTCAGTAGCCCCTTCAGCAATGCATCACAGATGGGAATATGAAACTGTAAGATACTGCTCCTCCTTAGTAGTAGACCTTTTATCCTTTTATTTCAGGATAGACAGTGATGCAGGTTTAAAAATGACTTGTGACTGATATATATATATATATATATATATATATATATATATAACTTGATAACAAGAACAATATTGTCTTAGAAGAAAAAATAATGCAGGGAATCACTCACTCAATTACATTTTTTAAAGGGCACAGGGAAGGGGGAAGGGACATATGTAATACTTTCAACAGTATGGATTTAAAAAAAATAAAAGACAGAGGGATTCAGTAGTCAGTGATTTTCAAGCCTGGCTGAATACATTGCCTAGAACTAACCAAAATGCCCATGTCAAGGCCCCACCCCAGGTTTTGTTAGCATCTCTTTCTCCCACTCCACTACAGGACATGCACCTCTTCTACTCAAGTTGTCCTTGACCATGAAGCATGCAGTGTCTCCCTGTGGTAGAGAGGTAGGCCTGTCTCCTGACTAGTGGGCATCAGAGGAATAGATATTTCTAAAAGTTGCTCATTTCCCTGTCCAGGTTGATTCTATAAGCAGCTTGGGTTGAAATCCATTGATGAATTGGAAAGTATTAAGACTAGTTAAAAGTAGACCACGGTTGCTAAAATTAATTTATTCTTGAGATACTTTTTTTTTTAAATCACAAGATATTTTCTCCTTAACTTTTTTTTTTTTTTGCTTATCAGGTTTGGAAAATAATGAAATGTGCTATAAATCTTATCAAACACTCCACTTTGTGAAGTCATGATAATTAATGTGAGTCCCTTTCTTCATTATCACCATAAAGATATAACCTTCTGAAAGGCATCCTTGTTTATACCTGGCTAAATGCCTGCTGAGATCTTGGCGTTAAGATGATAAAGTTAAGCTTCTACTCTCTCTTAATAGGATTGAGAAAGAAAGAGAGGGATTAATATCACAACTGAGGCAGAAAGTAGAAATGACCTTGGGTTCAATGAAGGACAATCTAAAAGCTATTCTATCGTAAAACAAGTAAAATACTCATAACCCAACCAGATCCTTTCTTAGATCAGCATTTACCAAGTAGCTATTTAGTGCATTAAGTGAATATTTTATCATATTTCTGAAACTTATAAAAGAGCATTAAAGGAAGCCTAGACTACCCAGTGTTAAATCTTCATAGCAGGACCTAGGTATCTGGTTCAAAGAAATTAAATTTCTATCCACCATAAGCCAGATCGTATTCTCACTTTGAACTTTGAATTCTGTGTTGTTCTATTCCCACTGGCACTGTAAATTAAGGGGTAAAATGGTGACTTTTTACTCTGTTCCCCATAATGTATTCTTAGCCGAGCTTAGGTGAGAAATTTGAATGTTTCAGAAAACCAGATTGCTTTCTTTCCCGCCTCAGGGACCAAACTGGCATAACATAGGATCGTATATCATTCCAAAAAATTTATACTTGCTTACAGTATTAAATTTTGTTTTAGCCTTTTATTTCTTCTCAACAGATTTTTTTCTCAGCCACAATACTGGAGGCTGTTTCTGAAAACTGCTAATTTTTAAAAATAGACCAGTCAACCAAATTAGTAGGATGACTGAAGGAGAACTTTATTAGGGAGTGAACAGCCGTAAGGTCTCAATAAATCTTTTCAGTCATCTGAAAAATGAAAAGCTTGGAGGGATCAGGAGGATGAGGCATGATTAGCTCAGACTTATTCTAACAACAAAGCAAAGCAAATGTATGATTTTGTATGTGCCTTTGAAATTTCATTTCTACAGACTAAACTTTTTTCTTGCCTGAAGGGCACAATCACTTTAGATGATAACATGGAATTAGGAACTACATGTCCTGTCTATCAGGGGAGTATTTATTTTAAAACACTTATCAGGCTCATCCCAACTTTTCCCTCACCAGCCAACCTTTCTAAATACATACATTATAAATAACTCATTATATTATAACAAAACTATTTTCCACGATAGTCGGAATCCCTCCCGTGCAGGATTCATGTCTTCATTTGTGCCTGGCATATATGGTACGTACCTGAAAAACAAATGAAATCAGGACTGCATTGTTTTTTGGAAAAAAATGTTTTTAATGCAGATACCTTCTATGAAAGATGATGAGGTTTTTAAGAGCATAAATTGGGTCTGGCATATAGTAGGCCCTCGGTAAATATTTGTTGAAATAAACTGATGGCTTCTCATAACATTGTCTTATTGTTTCAATACATACTTAGTAGTTAAACCAGCATTTATGAAAAACATTTACAGGATACTCTGAAATCAAAGGAAATTTCTATGGAGAAGTGATATTGAGCCAAGATCATAAAAAGGAGTAGGCAGGTGTGATGGTGAGGGAGTTATGCATAGGAAGATAGAGGGCAGAGAAGGAGGACTTTGAAATAGAGGCAAGAATATGTGCAAAGGCCGTGAAGTAGGTAGGGGAAGAGCACATTAAAGGAACTGGAAAAAGCTACTGTTTCTAGAGCACAAGGTGGAGTAGAGTAATTTTAAGCCAAAAAAGATTAATACTAAAATTTGCTTTCAACTCCTTTCTGGCTGTCATACCAAAAGAAAAAAGGGGGGGGGGAGAGAGAGAGAGAAAGAGAGAGAGAGAGAGAGAGAGAGAGAGAGAGAGAGAGAGAGAGAGAGAGAGAGAGAGAGAGAGTCCTAACAGAAGATGTAAGCAGGACAGATAGAACATTAATGAAATAGTCTAGTCAAGAGAAGATGGTGGGTGACTTGTATGTATGTGTAATGTTGAGAAATGGTCTGACTCAAATATATTGGGAGTCTAAATCAATAAGGCTTGCTAATGGATTGGATAAAGGGTACAATACAGGAAGAAGTTCAAAACAATTCCAAGTGTCTGCCTTTGTAAAGAGGTGAATGGTGTCTCTTCCATTAAGAAATGCAACATAATGGAAGGCAGAGATACAATATTGTGTAACTTTGGAAATATTGATTTTGAGGTGTTTCAGAACATCAAAGTGTAGATATCTAGAAGACAGCTAATAAACTCCTCTGGAGGTCAGGAGAGGACTGGACTGCAAATATAATCAGAGTCTTTGACATGAATGAATAGTTTTGAGCTGAAGCCACTTCCAGGATTAACTAACTGGCTTGGGATCGGATAAAGAATGGAAAGGGCAGGTGAGGCCTTAGACTGAGCCTATAAGATCTCAGAATTTAACAAAAATGTACAGAAAAATGGGCGAAGGGCACTGAGAAAGTGGGTGCAAGGAGGAAAACGAAAAATATGTTGGTATAGGGGAAAAACAAGTGCTGCAAGAAGGAAGATGTGGTCAGCTAAGCAGAAGACTCAAATATTTAATTAAATTTAACACATGCTGGGATAAGGAGTGAATGGAGCAGATGCAAGTGAGATATAATAGTGAGGCTTTTAGAGTGTTGTTATCAAAAGGTTCCTGCCAAAACAGTTTTGGCTCAGTGGATAGAGCATCGGCCTGCAGACTGAGGGGTCCCGGGTTTGATTTCGGTCAAGGGCATGTACCTTGGTTGTGGGTACATCCTTAGTGGGGGGTGTGCAAGAGGCAGCTGAGCGATGTTTCTGACTTTCTATCCCTCTCCTTTCCTCTCTGTAAAAATATCAATAAGATATATATATATATATATTTTTTAAAAAAGGTTCCTTCTATTGACTTATCTGTCTCCCATATTTAATTGAAAACTTGTCTAAGTAAGAGGGTTTTGTGTTTTGTTTTCTTCTTGCTTAAATTAGTCATCTACAGGGAATTAACTAATAGGGTCATTGGAGGTTTGCAGAGAATAGAACAAACTTGAAGTAATATTTTCAGGGGGGTGGAAGAGACAACATGTATTAGGATTACATGGCAATGACAGTCCACTGAAGGTTAATAAATATATACTAACTAGAGGCCCATCGCATGAAGATTCATGCAATAGGCTTTCCTTCCCCTGGCTGCCAGGACCAGTTCTCCTCTGGAACCTGGGATCCAGGCCTTCCCTCTGGCTGTTGCCTTTTATTTTTGCTTTGGCCGCTGGAGGCTTCACTCCAGCCTGAGCCTTCAGTCTTCTCTGCTCTGGCTGGAGTGCCATGCTGCCGCTGCCTCATCTCCGCGCCCGGAGGCCAGGTGCTCACCGTTCCTGCAGCTTTGTCTCCACCCCTGGGGCCTGGCACTGGTGCCGCTCAGCCCCGCCCCCCTCCTGATTTGTTGGTAGTGTAATGAAGGTACAGTCAAATTTGCATGTTTCTCTTTTATTATATAGGATTATAGTGGCACTAGTTTGATATGCATTCTTATTTTATCTAGCTGAGCCCAGATGCAAGATTCAGGACAGATAAACCAAATAGTTGGCTTCATCTACAGATCAATGATTTTCATGATCAGTAGATCAAAGCCAGTGAGGCCAAGGAATTATGGGTATTGATGTAAACTTACTGACATGATAATCCATGTAGTTTAAGCTGATTAGGAAGGGAAATAAAGACAAGTGTGGGAGCAGCTAATAAATAAGGAGAAGATTAAGAGAGTGATAGGAAAGTACTAGATCTCATGATGGGATGGGATAATGATTAGATGAGGGTATTTCATATGGTGGATAAAGATAAGCCATTGAGAGTGGTATCAAGGAAATGGAGGGGACAGTGACGTAGAAAATAACCAAATGGATGATACTTCAACAATTAAGGTTTTACTCCCAAAGTGGGCTTAAATTAGTGGAGGCAGTATAGTTTCAGGGGAGAAGTCTAGTGAAATGGATGTAAAACTGATTGCCTGCAATGTAGCACAAAAGTTTATGGGAGATGAGGAGGTCAAAATAAGACACTAGGGTCTGGTAACAAAGGTATCCTAAGGGTCATTCACGTGCATTCCACAGGCACCAGCAATCTTCATAGCAACTGAGTTTCAGAAGGAAACTGAAATAAGTGCACTTAATGAACCTTAATGAAATGATCCATAATAGAAAATAGTCAAGTGGGAGGTAATGATAATTTGAAAATTGTTAAGTATTTTGTGACTGTTGGCCAGAAACTTTTGGAATAATTCCAAATGGCTTTTGATGTAAGTGAAAATAGAATAATTCATTTTATTATTTTAAAATATCTCAAGTTTGCTGCCTCTGGAACCCTATTTTCCACATAAACTAGCTATTCGATTGAGTCTTTGTTCTTTTTTAAGTGTGGTAAAATTAGACCATTCTCAAGCTAAAATAAAATATACATACATATCAGCCCTAACTGGTTTGGTTCAGTGGATAGAATGTTGGCCTGCGGACTGAAGGTTCTCAGGTTCAATTCCAGTCAAGGGCACATGCCTGGGTTTCTGGCTCTATCCCCAATAGGGGTCATGCAGGAGGCAACCAATCAATGATTCTCTCCCTTCATTGATTTTTCTATCTCTCTCTCTTCCTCTCCCTTACTCTCTAAAATCAATAAAATTAAATTCTTTTATAAAAAATATCAGTAATGATGAAGAATGAAAAAGATTTTCAAATAGAGCTTTTTGCTCTGTATTATCTATTTCTTTTCTAGCAGAAGACAATTATAGAGTCATAATCAAATTTAGTACAAGAGGAAAAAATTGAATTCAGTCTAATAGATTAAGTCACTGGACATGTCCTGAAAAAAAAAAAGAAAAGAAAATTGCCTTAGAAAATGTCTAAAACATAATAAATCAGTTTAAGAAATAAAACAGTGTATACTATATTGTAATGCCAAAAACATCCTGGAAACATTGACATATCTAAGTCTTGCACAGGAAAAAAAATCCCTAGCTAGCCACCTAACAGGAAGCGTTTATTTAAAATATGCAGATAAAAAATGTCAACTAACAGGCAGTAACCTTAATTTTTCTTTTTTTTTTTATCAACTTAAGTAACTTGTTTGATGTCTTATAAACTGCACTACAATGCTGCTTCAGAATTTTAAGAATAACTTAAATGAAAAGAAATTAAATTGCTACTAAAATATAAATGACAGGTATTGTACTAATAGCTTGAGATTATTCTTTCTTTAGATATATGTATGCATGTGTGTGTATATATATATATATATATATATATATATATATATATATATTCCTATTATGGATAACTGAATAATTATTGATATTATATATCAAACAAATGTCAAAAATGAGCTACATATTTTCTTTCTATGAGGAAGGGATTATTTAGTATCTAATAACTCCTCAATTGCTAGTTCTTTTCCTGGTGCAAAAATAATTTATGTAAAGAATATTAATGTTTTCGAGAGAACCAAGATGGCGGCATAGGTAAACACCTATCTTGCTGCCCCACACAACAATTTCAAAACTACAACTTAACGAAAGAACAAACACCATCCAGAATCATCGGAAAGCTGGCTGAGTGAAAATTCCACAAATAAAAGTGAAGATAGGACACTGTGACTCAGAGGAGCGGTGGCGGACATCGTTGAAGATATGCGTGGAGTCAGAGGTTTGGAGGAGTGTGCGGGCCAGCGGATAGGGTGGGCGGCTGAAAACCGGCCAGTTTTCTTGAACAGGAGAGACAAAGACGTCCCACTGGACTAATTCTCCAGCTCTGGGCGAAGTCCAGGGAACCCACTATCATACGGGGTAAAAACTGGACAGTGGGAGGGCACGCCTAAGCTTGGGTGACGCAGGGGTTGGCGGGTTTGTGGAGAAGGCGAGCTTGTGCAGAGTGCGTGTGAGCTTAGGAACAGTGCAGCTGTGTGACCGCGCAGAGAGCACTCATGACTTGCTCTTTCATTCAGGAAACCTTCAGACTGCATTGTTTTGCGACCCTGGGTGAGACATTGGGTGTGCAGACTCATTTGGGGAGAGGCTGAATTCTCCAGCCGCCTGTGGAGCTCGGCAGCAGCTCTCTCTCAGAGTCCCTGGGGCCACACAGGGCAGAGCTGACACTGGCTGCTTGGCCCAGAGACTCTGCTCATTCAACCTGAGCACAGCTGAACGTCACAGACAATTGGCCTGGAGGTCAACCCCTCCAAGTGCTAACAATGATTAACTTGAGCTTAACTTCAACAAGACTGTGCAACCCATATCCACCTCAGGTAACTGGGAAGGCTGAGCCACTGTCCCTTGTAGGACATCTACCACACAAAGCTAATTGACCAACTCAGGGAAGCAGCCACCATGCAGAGACATGGAAAGAAACCAGATGTGAAAGAATTGGAGGAAATAAAAACGACTGGACATGGAATTCAAAACCATGGTTATAGGACTTTTCAAGAGGCTCCTAGAAAAGGTCGAGATCTATAAGGAAATAAACAAGACCTATGAGAAAATGAACAAGACCTACCAGGAATTGAACAAGACCTGCGAGGAAATGAACAAGACCAACATGGAAATGAATGAGACCTACAAGAAAACGAAGGAGACCCTCAAGGATATGAACGAGACCCTCAAGGATATCAAAAAGGACCAACCAGAAATTAAGCATACACTGACTGAAATAAAAAATATTATACAAAGACCTAAAAGTACTCTAGAGCACCCCAAGAACCAAGTTAAATATTTGAAATACAAAGACATAAAATCCACTCAGCTGAAAAAGCAAGAACCAAAAGAATCCAAAAAACTGAAGATAGTGTAAGGGGCCTCTGGGTCAACCTCAAGCATACCAACATCCAAATTATAGAGGTGCCAGAAAAAGAGAGAGAGCAACACAACGAAAAGCTATTTGAAGAAATAGTGACTGAAAACTTCCCCCACCTGGTGAAAGAAATTGACTTAGGAGTCCAAGAAGCACACCGAACCCCAATATATAGGAACCCTAAGAGGACCACACCAAGGCACATCATAATGAAAATGCCAAGAGCAAAAGATAAAGAGAGAATAGTAAAAGCAGCAAGAGAAAAACAGTTAGTTACCTATAAGGGAGCACGATTGTCAGAGGATTTCTCAACAGAAACTATGCAGGCCAGACGGGAGTGGCAAGAAATATTCAAAGTGATGAATAGCAAGAATCTACAACCAAGATTACTCTATCCAGCAAAGCTATCATTCAGAATTGAAGGTCAGATAAAGTGCTTTGCAGATAAGGGAAAGCTAAAGGAGTTCATCACCACCAAACCAATATTATATGAAATGCTGAAAGATATTCTTTAAGAAGAGGGAGAAGAAAAAGATAAAAGTGTAAATTATGAACAACAAATACACATCTATCAACAAGTGAATATAAAAATCAAGTGAATTAATAATCTGATGAACAGGATAAACTGGTGAATATAACAGAATCATGGACATGAAGGGGGAATGGAATGACAATTCTTGGGGAGAAAGGTGGTGTGGGAAGTGCAGCAAGAGACTGGACAAAAATCAAGCAACTATGGGAGAGGACAGTGGATGGGGGTGAGGGAGGAGGGTGGGATGGGTACCGGGTGGAGGGGAGCTATAGGGGAAAAAAGGGGAACAATGTAATTAATAAACTGAACAATAAAGATAAAAAAGAATATTCATGTTTGATACTGGAGATTGCTTTTCACCATACTCCTCAGTAATTGTTGAAAATTTATTATGCATCAAAAGTACTTTAACATTTCATTGAATTGTTCATAGATTTTTTCAGTGAATTTCCATTAATTAGTCACTAGAAGTTACATTAATATTTTTTTCTACATTTTGTCCCATGTACACCTAAACTGTAATGTGCCACAGGAATAGAATCTCACAGTCAAACATGTTTGAGTATTCATTTAACATATATCCTCTTCTTGCAGTTTCACAATGCAGATTAATATATTTATTAAGGGCTCTATAAAGAACTATGAGAAAACGTGTTCACTTTTTTTTATTGATAATTTCCCAAATACACTGACCTTCTTAGTTTCACTCCCATTGTTATTTTACCTGCCAGAGAAGCTGTCACATCTTATAGAACTTTTGGAATTTTCAAAGACTTGTGCTCTGGAAAAATTGATTTAAATAATAAAGTCAACATCACTCGGCCATTAAAGAGCCATTATATCTCGTCTCCATGCTAACTTTATAGTCTTTACTCTGTACTATATCCTTCATATATCCATACTCACTCTTATCTTAAAAAATCATTTTACTTTCTTATCCTTCTGTCTTGGCTCTTCTGGAGCCTAGAATGACTCTGAGGTCCTGGCTCTAACTTTCACAACTCAGTTCAATTCATAACTTTGGATTAATGTGTAGATTACTACTTCAGTGAAGTGACTAGTTCCTACAAACTCCTTAGCAATTACAGTATTGCCTAAGCCATTAATTTTGCTATTAATCATGAGCAACTTTGTCACATATTTCTATTGTTAACGAGAAAGGTTATTTAAAATTTTAGCATGCATATGATTTGCTTTTTAAAAATTGTCTTTAAGCTATTTGACCTATAGTTGAATTCTCTCCTTGTACACCCAGTGTAGTTGATATAATGGGCACATCATAAAAGGCTGATCTTTTGTTACTGCTTCGAAAGCAGCAGAAGGGATTAACTGAAATCATAAGGTTTTATATTAATGCACTAAAGAAGAATTTCAAACGATGGGACGTTTACATATTTTATGTTGTACAACTAGATTGGTTTTGAAATTCCTAGAAGAAATAATGCACATCTTAAAGATATCACTTTGGCTCTGGCTGGTGTGGGTCAGTGGTTGGAGCAGCAACCCTTGCATTGAAGGGTCAAAGGTTCAATTCCTGATCAAGGGCATGTACCTGCGTTGCAGATTTAAATTCCAGCCCTGGTTGGAGTATATGTGGGAGACAACTAAACAATGTGTCTCTCTCACATCTATGTTTCTCTCTCTCTCTCTCTCCCCATCCTCCTTCCCTTCCACTATCTCTAAAAATGAATGAAAAAAAATTCTCAGGTGAGGATTTAAAAAAAAAAGAGCTCTTAATTTAAATTTTATTTGAAATAACTATTCTTTGGTAGGAGGAAAAAAAACTGTGTTCAAGAAGAAAAAACAAATTTGGTCCATTTTGATTAATAATTGATGTACCTTAGTTATTCTTAGTTATTTCACCAGATCTCTATACCTTTTCAGTTCCACTGGGGAAAACAAATTATATGAAAATATTTTGTCTGTGATGAGAATTGAATTCTAAAGTAGCACGTTACTACCTCCTCCACAAGTCAAATGTACCTACCAGAAAGTATGTAAATGATAAATGACAGCTACAAACAAATGCATTTTCCTTTGTTTTTATCCCTAACCAGTACCTACCATATCATGGCAGAAACCAATAAACACTCAATGAAATTTATAGTCTTCCTAACATATGGTACTTCCCCAGGAGCTTTCCTGATGTCTGAACCACGCCCCTGAAACAGATTGGATACTCCTACCACCATTTTACTTTTAGTAAGTGTCATGATTCTGCCTTCAGGAAGACAAGTTAGTCATCTGATGACAAGTAGTTCAGTAACTACCTGAAAAACCAGATGGGATTTTTGAAAAAAAATCTGTTCTCTTAATTTGATTTTGAGGTAACATTTATTGTTATGAATTTGGCAGCTATAACATTATAGTGATGTACATGTGAATGATATACTTTAGTGCTTATTTACTCATTTTAACCTGAAATATTTATGTATATATACATGGAAATGGGTTACTTATTTAATCTCACATAAAAACTCTGCTGTATTTTTGGCAAGTCATCTGAATAAGATGCCACCTTTCAGTAAGATGCATTTTCCATCATTCTTGCTTATTTTTAAGTCTTGGTTGTACCAGTATCAATTCACACCACTCAGTGCACTTGGACCAGCCTAGCTATCAGTCACTCTTTAGGAAATGTCAGGAGAAGACATTAAGGGCTCATAGGGATTCACCATGCTAGATATCAGCAGTGACAGGCTTTGTAAAGTTGGCTTGCAGTAGCACATGGTAAATGTTAACTTTAAAATTGAAAATAACACATGATATACTGGACTTACTTTAACACACTCTTTATTATTTGCTTTGGCCTTTAAAATACTACAGCTCTACTAGATAATTTTATTTCTGGTCCTTTTGGAAAATGTGAATCCTTGCTTTCTCAAAACTATGTATAGAATTTAGATGGAAGTATTTAAATAACAAATTCAGCAGCTTCTCTACATCATCTTGTTAACTGCAAATAAACAGCATCCAAATTTTGTTCAATTCATTCCCCAAAGTGTTTTGTATATAGACTTACAAGATTATTACTTCTTTACATTAAGAGAATGAAGTCCTGACTTTATCTGCAGTGCCTGTCCCTCTGACTGGGATTTATTATTTGCTCCTTGTATGTTAGTGAAAGAGAAGGAAGGGAAGGGAAGGAGGAAGGAAAGGAAAGAGGGGAATGCCCCCCCCCCAAAAAAAAAGTCTATGCTAATAATAAAAGATCCTAGAACTCATTTCCTCAATCACATATGTCAATATGGATTTGTGAGGAGTTAGGAGTAACAGGAGCTGTCCCTGGCAGAACTGAATTAGAATCACAGGCTCTTGCGCTGGAGGATGTTACCACCTGAGTTATAGAGATTGACAGAGAATAAGCATAGCTTTCCATTCAATGGATTAACACACCTCTTCCTCCTTTTTCGCCACAAAGTCTGTGCGTTTTTCCCATTTCCCTTGCTTTACATTATTTCCTCATCTTTAAAACAGGTTTAGAACATTCAACAAGCTATAAGCCATTTTTTTAAAAATTAAGATATAGAGACATTAAGAGGTGTCACAAGTGTATAGATAGACATGGTGTTTGCTGTATTCTTCCAGCAAAGCTGTGGAGATGAGAAAAATGACATGTACTAATAAGACCTATGACACTAATGAGAGGGTCTGTTGCCATACAGTATCTTAAAATTCTCCCCAGGGTTCATTATGCCATGTTGATCATGTCATTTTTAGTAAATTCCAGAGTGAGTCATTGCTGGTTGACAGGTAAGTGCACTTACAGTTACATACCTCTTAAGTTCTGTCAGTGAACTTGTCAGAAAATAAAACAGAGCATCCTTATTAGGAGAACATAAAGGTCCAAACTTATCAGTTTTTTTGTCTTAGTATTTTAAAATTTTCTGTATGCTCTCTGTTAAAATATTACTTTTCAAGCATGCTTTACAGAAAAAAATCGTCTTTGTAGCTTCACACAAAGATTATATTATCTTTTTCTTATCCTGAAAAAAATTTTGTTAGCTCTAATTTCAGTAATGTACAAAAAACCTTCGATATGCTCTTAAAAGATCTTGATATTTTTATTAATTTGTTTATATGCAGAAAGGAGATTTAATTTATATTTTCCTAAGCAGAAAATAGTAATTGTATGTAGCTCGACAAAACTGCTTTGATAATGTCTCTGATAAAGTTTGCAATTGAGTGTTCATATATAATTACATAATTGTGTATTTTTTCCCAAAGATGATGTGTTTTTATTTTACACTAGTGATATGGTGCACGAATTCATGCACATTGAAGAGAAATTAATTAGAAGGTGGCTGATGGGGCAGAACTGGGTGAGATGGGCTGGACATGCCCTGGAGCCAACTTCCAACAGTCTCTCCCTGGCCAGCCAGCCCCACCTGGGGTAGAGCCAGGCTCAAAGGGTGTCTATGGAGTGAGCTAGGTCCCTCCAGCAGGTGGGGTCCCTCAGACTGACCTGTGGGGATTGGGCCAAAACCGGCTCTCTGATATCTCCCGAGGGGCCCCAGCGTGCAAGAGGGCACTCTGCAAAGCTGAGCTGCTATCATACAGGGTATGGAACGCAAATGTAAGTGTGCAGTAAACAAGATTCGGGGACAACAGTGCCCCAGTAACAATATAACCCACAGCCAAAAATGGAATCACACAGCCCGGCAAGGAATTGGGCTCCCTCCTCTCTGGTTCCAGGGTGCTTCACCCAAGAACTGCTGCTGCCAAGTCATCACAGCTCGGCAGTTCCTGCGTTGTGGTCAGTGTGCATCATAGCTACCAGTCGGACGGACACTTAATCTTTTATACATATAGATCGCTTCCATAAAATTACAATTCAACATGTAGAATTGTTTTCAATCATAAATGTTGCATTTTAAAAAAATAGAAAATTGTATTTCTTTTGGAAATCAGGTGATTTGGATAAATTTCTTAAGCAATCGTGGCTGTCATTTATTGGAGCACTTTTTTTTGCCTGCCAGAAAGAAGTGTTCTCCACACACCTATCCTCATAAATTCTTTCTGTGAGGAACTTGGAATTGGGTTTAAGATAATATAATTTACTCAGAACTAATCTCTGGGAGGGAAAGCCTCCAAAGTCTTGGGATTTTTGACTCCGCCATCTTGCCACGTGGGCAGTGCAAAAGAGAAGGCCAATCAGCATTAAGAGAGAACCATGGAAATATGGAAAAGACAGAGATAAAGAAAGGATGTGCACCATTCCCTGAGGTCCTGACCACTTCCCAATTTCTGTATGCAAAACCAAAGTCATGCCACAAGCCTTGGTTTTCTGAGACAATTTACATTTAACCAAAGTTACCCATTTTCATTTTGTTTGGCTTTGCATTGCATTTCTGCATAAGCTTTTACAAGTGGGTTTCTGCTACTTGTAAATAGAGTCTCAATGGTTGTAGTGAGTGGTAGTGATATCTTTGTTCATGTGTGCAAATAAGAATTCATATGGATGAAGTTTTTCTCATTTTTAAATAAAGTTGACTGTCAGAAATGAGGCTCTAATAGAATGGGACAACTTGCAGGTTAATATGACTATGGGTATCTATCAGGTTGCACCCATCAGGGAAGGTGCCTTTAGAAGTCAATGGGGAGAAATCTAGCAGTGTCGAATATTTAATCAGGGAGGTTTTACAAATGGTTCATGAGACCACAGGAAGATATTCTGTAATGTCCTAACAGAGACCCTACCATAATGATTGAAGTCTAGGGAAAACACATTATTTAAATACAGGCACTTTGACAGGGTCTGTTAAGACAGAAAGTAAGTTAAGTGCTCAAGTACTGTAACCCAGTAATTCTCCAGCAGAGGTGATTTGCCCCTTGGGAACATTAGGCAATATCTAGAAACCTTGTTGATTATTACAACTGGAGTAGGGGTTTGTTAGTGACATCTAGTGGACAGAGCCATGGATACCTCCAAACATCTTGAATTGCAAGGAGCAACTCCCTTCAATAAGGAATTAGCTGATTCACCAAAGAACTTATAGGGATACATGTATAGTCAATGGGCACATGCAGTGAAGGCCTGTGGGAGTTGGAATGAGAGGGGCAGAAGGGGGAAAATGGGGGACACTTGAAAAACTCTCAATAAAAAAAAATAGCTGGCCCAAATGTCAATAGTGCTCAGGTTAAGAACCTTTGTTTAACCAATAGAAAAGCTCAAAGTGGAATCTTAAGATACTTCATAGCGCATCTCCAAACTCCGGCTTTGGAGTTTTAATGGTTTTTGTCCATGGAGTTCAATTAATTTCAGAAAACAAATATAGGTTGTGGGGTGAGGAGCTCATCCTTGATTGAGTTAAGGTCCACTTCCTAACTGGAATAGTTAGTCATTGTAGGTATTTTCATATGCTAATTTTTTTAGCATATCCCTAGCCTGCGCATATAAACACCCAATATAACTGTGTCTCAGCAAAAGCAGAGGCTTGCCAGGACTGTGGCTCCTGAAGGCTTTAAGCAATTCTATCATGACACCCTGAGCCAAAATACAGAATAGGACTGCATTCTGATTCAATAGGGCTGAATCACTTCTGTGATTCATCCACCCTGTCTCTGCATTAGTCCTCAGCCAACAGAGCTATTTATATTGCCCAAAGATTCTGAATGGTGCAAAGTTCCAGAGAAACACCCTGTCACACATTCACCCAAATTCGGGAATTCAGCAGTATTGTTCCATGGACTCTCCATGAAACAACAGAAGAATGCTTCTATCTTTGACTCCAATAATCATTTAGTTTCCTTTTGCTGCTGTAACAAATTACCAACACTTAATGGCTTTTTTATCTGACATTTATAGTGGTCAGAAGTCTGACAATGAGTCGCACGGAGCATTGTTCACATTCCCAGGGCTCCAGGGGGGAAATTGCTTCCTTTCATTTTCAAGTTTCCAGATGTTTGTCTTATTCATTGAGCAATGACCCCCTTTCTGTCATCAAAACCAGCACTGACCAATTGAGTCTTTTCTTGAGATGCTATTTCTATATCTAACTCCTCTGCTTCTCTCTTCCTTATGGAAAGAGCCTTGGTCCAGAAGGATAATACAGTTATTCTCTTGATCTTAATAAGGTCAGCCTCTGGCCATGTGATGTATCAGACTCTCTGATTCTGGGATTCTGGGGGTTAGGACATGGCCATCTTTGTGGGAGACAATCTTTCTACCATACTCATTGAAAGACCATTTTGCAGATAAGTAGATAAGGCTCATAAAGCTGTATTAGTCACAAATTTGAGTTTGGATATTTAAAATGAAACAAATTACATTAGGCATTTAAACAAAAATAGTAAGTATAATCTTGAAGCTTTAAAAGAGTATCATGAATCTTGTAGGGAATTCATTTCTTAACACAGTCAATCTGGAATCTTTACAAAACACTGAATACTATAATTTAGGAAAAAGAGAATTTCAGGAGGACATTACATTATTAAATATATCTTATAAAACTGTTAATTATTATTACCATGATTAAGTATGTGATTTCTAATCTTATTAATCTTTCATGTCACAAAACTCCGTCCCACACGCCAGCTCTCCACTCCTAAAAATGCAATTCTCTTTCAAAAGCTCTGTATAGAAGGTAAAAATAACTGTCTTTCCTACATTGGGAACCAAATCAAAGTAAGTAGGGGAGGGGGTGGATATTGCATTGTTGTAGGTGATCATTTATATTGACCATGCGATAATGTTTCAAAGGTACTGACAAACTCAGAGCTACTGGTACCAATGGTAAAGTAGACAGTTTTCTATATCTTAAAATGATCCCTTGCAATAAGTATACTTTAGCCTTTGATCCACTTATTAACTCAGTAGCAATTTATAAGAAGGGCATAGAAAATCACCTAATTACTTCACACATCTTTAGGAGAAAAAATAACATGAAAGTAGATCAATAATGCATTTTTTCTAGGAAACCAAGGATTCCATCATATCCATTCTATATTTATCATTTCTTTAAGAAAATATGACAGACACATATCATGCCTCTAAATAGATAAAAACATGCTCTCATTATTTTTAATAAGTAGAGGAAATCGGCAGTGCATTATGAAATACTTCCATCCTAAAATAATAAAACAATAATTAAAATAAAATAAACACTTCAACCACTTGAAAATATTTTGGTATATCCACAATACTTAAGCTATCCTACAAAATAAAAATCATAAAACAAGCAAACAAATCTCTTGGGTATAAAAAGTTCATGAAATTAAACAATGACTTAAATATATAAAATACATAAAATAGGGTATATTACTCTTATAAATATCAACTCAGTATAAAAAGTAAAGGGTAGAAGCTGTGTGTTATGAAAATAAATGTCTATACCTTTATCTATATATATCTATACCTATACTAACACCTAAACCTAAAATTATCCCGATACCAGACCCATACCAATAACCACAGCTATACCTATACCTATACCTATACCTGTACCTGTACCTGTACCTGTACCTGTACCTATACCTATACCTATACCTATACCTATACCTATATATATACCTATACTTAAACTTACACCTACATTTACATGTACATCTACCCCTACATTCTATGTCCAAATGCCTTTTGAGGTCCTAGAAGGTTAAAAACACAGCTACATTTTCTATATAACATACAATGCCCAACAGTTACTTGATCTCAATAAGTGTGTTTTTGTTTATTTGTTTGTTTACTGCATTCTGTGCAGTACTGAATATTAACATTGTCAGACATAATAAAGTGAATAAATGACAAAAAGGTCTAATACAAATTTTTTGATCCAAATCTATTGTTATCTAAGTCAGGTATATTCTATATTTCAAGTTATGCTTTCCAACTTTATGTATCACACTGATCCAGTTAGGCACCCTTCCCAGAGGAGCAGTACTGGTTCCTTAACTCAATAATAATATTATAAGGAGGTTTTACAAAGCCTTTCATTAAGATTATAACCTCAACCACTGCAGGGTAACTGGTATAATAATTTTTTAAAATATATTTTATTGATTTTTTACAGAGCGGAAAGGAGAGGAATAGAAAGTCAGAAACATCGATCAGCTGCCTCTTGCACGCCCCCTACTGGGGATGTGCCCACAGCCAAGGTACATGCCCTTGACTGGAATCGAACCTCAGGACCCTTCAGTCTGCAGTCCGACGCTCTATCCACTGAGCCAAACCAGTTTTGGCATAATTTTTAAAATATGTAGGTTATATGAGTAATTTTACAAAAAGATCACCCATATAATTTTTTCAATTTCCAGTGCATTTTAAGTGCATAGAAACCTTAATAAAACAAATGCTGGAATTATTTATCAAACTAACAAAATAAATCATCTTTAGATGGCAATAAAAATTTTCACTCTCAGCCACAGTAGCATGTAACCAATAGCCTTAAAACAACAACTGGCTTTGCAATAACCAAAAGAAAGAAACTACTATGGCATTAATTCACCTGATGAAACTGATTTGACATTATTTTTTCCAGCATTTATCACAACTTAAGATAAAATACACTCTAATCTGTTAAATGGAGAAAAAATATTTATTTTTTTTAAAATTTCAGTACATAGAAAATAAATGTTTATGATTCCCCTAAACTGAACTGTGTTCGCTTTGAGGTTACTGTGCTTGCTGTTCCTTGGTTTCTCTGGTCAGCATCCATTTTGTGGAAAGGGATGCATGGGGGAAGCTTCCTTAATTGAGTTCCTTTCATCAGAAGATTTCAAAAGCTTTGCTGATGGCTATTATTTACAGTCACTGAATAAATGGGAGAACTGAGCCAATGGGAGGCTGTAACTATTCTACAAATGAATTCCAAAGCGGTGAAATCTTCTTAAAATAAGGATGTCTTGCTCCATTCTAAACCAATGATCCATTTTTAATAAATCAGCTTTCTCTGCTTTGAACCTTTTTCTTACATTCAAAGATTAGTACTGATCTTACTCATTTGTTGAGATACAGAGAATCACTGGGCCTTAATTTTTTTTTTTGACATGCAGGCCAACTGCCCATGTGCACAAAAAGGTGAGTGGGGCATGTATGACATAGGACACACTTTAGGGCATAAATTGTGCAGAGAAAAAAACACCAAGTTTTTATACTGAAAATGGATGGAAAAGGGAGTAGAGGAAATTACTATTGTGGTGAGAGGGTTAGAATATCTAAAAAAAGCAAGTCTATGACAAAATGATTTTGGACAGGAGGTACTAAGAGATGGATGAGAGGTGTTGAATGCAAGAGGTAGAAACATGTGGCTAAAAATGGGGGAGGGGATGTGACTCTTAATAAATACGTTTTCACTAATGAAACATCTATGAAGGCTTTTCAGAGTCATGCTCCCACACCTGGCCTGTTTAGGTGAATCATCCGAATCCCCTAAAGACCAGACATACACTGTTTCCTATTGTGTGGTCCCTGGAGATTCTGATTTATTAGATCTGGCTTAGAGTGCAAACATCTGAACAATATTTCTATAGATTCTTGGATGAATCTGAAGGTATAAATGCTTTAGAAGATCAAACGTTCCACCATGGCCAGTATCTAAGAGCATATTCATATGGGAGCAGCACACATTTCACTAGCTCATATATACTAACATTGAGAAAAGCAACTTAAAATAAGAACTGAGAAAGGATAGGTCTACTGAGGCATCAAAAGTCACACTCAAAGAGTTTTCTGGTGTCGATAAGCCTGCATAGACCATACCTTAAGCGGCTGTTCCATTATCTCACCTAGATTTTGCTCCCAGCTTTTTTTGTGGTTTGAACCCATCGGATAATGACCCCAGTGTAACCCAGTTGGATCATGGACATTATCTGGAGCCTTAGGTTGTCCTGTAGTCTGCCAACACTGCCAAGTTTGTCCTTAGCTTTACTTCTATTCATACTGACCTCACGTATCTAACAGGCCCAGAATGGGAGAAAGTTCAGCCAGGTTTGCCCCAGAGTGGCCCTAGAATCAGCCAGGCTGTATACTCAGTGCCCAGTGGTTTTGCTGAGTTCTTAATCATGTTAATGACATTCTTTTTTAAAATATATATATATATATTATTGATTTTTTTACAGAGAGGAAGGGAGAGAGATAGAAAGTCAGAAATATCGATAAGAGAAACATTGATCAGCTGTCTCCTGCACCCCGCGCCCCCCCCCCCCCCACTGGGGATGTGCCCACAACTAAGAGTCATGCCCTTGACCGGAATCAAACCCCGGACTCCTTAGTCTGCTGGCCAATGCTCTACCCACTGAGCCAAACCAGTTTCGGCATGCAAATATCTATCAATGTTTCTCAAGAGCAATCTTTGCTCTGGAAGCAGAGACATTGATGGCCTAGTTAAGATGCACATTCCCAGGCTGCATAACCTACTGGATTAGAATCTATGTGTGCAGGAGTTAGAAGTCTGCATTTTCAAACTAAGTTCTGCAGGTAATTTTCATGCACCTTAAAGTTTGAAAATCATTGGAAAACACAGTGATTGTTTAATTAACAAAGTATTTACATCATTAATCGATTCGATAAATAATGATTTAATGCCTTCCATGTGCAGGTACTTGATAGGCTCTGGAGTATAAAGATGGTTTGGAAAGAGCATATTGCATTCCAGTAGAGAAGACAGAAAAGTCACTAGATGGCTGAAATAGAGCATGATAGGTGCTATGATAAATAAAAGGACTTATTTATGAAGGGTGGCTCCATTCACTTCTGGTGATTCTGGAAAGTTGTGGTTTGACAGCTGTAACTATGATAACACCAGTCTGCCTTATTGAAATGTCAGCTGTTTGCTGTTTACTTTGTACACTGAAAAATATTCACAAAAGATCACTTTTAAATTTTTCCCTGAGACTCAGTGGTCTTTCTTATTATACAACCCTTTTGCAATTAGATATTTATGGCATAATTGTTGATACAAAAACTTTTGCATTCAGATGTAACTTAGAAAAAGACATTAAAACAGAAGAATCATGTTCAGACAGCCAGAATACTTTGACTTCTATTTTTTCTGCTGCCCTGTGAGGTGTTTTAAGATAATGTAATTGAGTTGTGGGCTTTTCAGAGACAAAGCCTTATTGAAAATTTAATGCATATATTTAGCTAGGGATAAGTTACCCATTTGCAAACCATATCTGAAAATTATGTGAAGAATAACATTATAAAAACAAAATCTTTAGACTAAGTACACATTTGCTGGTAAGTTTTTCCAGATGCTTAGTTACATGACATTTTTAGAATATAGAATACTTAACACTATATAAAGATTTTAAGCTTTTCTAGTATATCACATAAATGACAGAACATCTAATATTTATTTTTTAAAGAGAAAAAAGTAAAACCTAAGTTGTGTTTTTTTTTTTTTTCCAGTGCAGAAGCTCATGGTCATTTGCTCAATTAATATACTTTTTTTTCTTAAATTTAATATAAATTCCATGAGTACACTAGACTCCACCTACAGACTCTACTGCATTGTTTGTGCTTTTACTCTTTGGTATGTACATTAGCCAATACTAAAGGGAATACAAAATGAATAAAGTCCTTACCCTATATAATAAAAACCTAAAAACACTAAGTGTCCGGTCGGCCATTCAACCAATGAAAGCATAATATGGTAATGATATGCTAAGGCTGCTCAACCACTTGCTATGATGTGCACTGACCACCAGGGGGCATATGCTCCGACTGGTAGACTAGCTTGCTGTTGGGGTGTGGCCTATCAGGACTGAGCGAGGTGGGGGCAGACACACCCTAGAGCTTTCCTGCGGTCTCTCTTTGGCTGGCCAACCTTCTGTATCCCTCCCTGGCCCCGACCATGCACTGATGGGGTCCTTTGGTCTGGCTTGTGCCCTTTCACAATCCAGGCTGAAAGACACCCCCACCCTCGTGCATAAATTTCATGCATTGGGCCTCTAGTATCCAATAAGCTCCATGAAACAATGGCACATCCACTACAATTTAACTTAAAGTAAGTTAGATATCAAGAGGGTATACATGCAAGAGCTCAAAGAAGATTGACTTTAGGTAGAGAGATGAATACTGGCTTCATGGAGGGCAGAGAACTGAAGCAAACATTGGAACTGCCTTTTATTAAAGATAACAAACAACAACGTTCATTATTTCCATCTGTTACTGCGTGCTTTCTACTGAACAGCCACTCTACTAAGTGCTGGGCTAAAAATCTCTTATTTAATATCCCCACATTTGAGCTAGATGTTACTCTCCTCATTTTATAGATGAAGAAATTGCAGTTAAGAGGGGCTCAGCAATTTTGCCAAGATCTCACAGCATTTTGCAGAGCCAGAATGCCAAACCAATTCTCTGACTTAAATCCATGTCTTTTCTGCCACACTGCCCTCCACTCTACCCTAAAGACTAACGAAATACAAACAAAGCCTAAGAAAAATGAAAGGATATACAGACGAGCTACTGGTCTTGGGCTCTTTGCGTTATAATCTACTTAAAGAATCTGATTTAAAGCATGACATCACTTTCTAGAAAAGTGCCCCCAAACACATTAGCTTGCAATTTTTTAGCTTATCTATGAATCCAAGATAAAATATAATGAAAACTGTAGATCCTTGTCTCTTTTAATTATTGTCTACCAATCAGGACATCTTGTCTCTGGGATGCTTTACCTCAGGACAGAGGACCCAGCAGAGGATGTTGTACAGGCAATACACTGAGGAAGGAATTCATTCTGCAATAAGATTTCTTTGCAATCTCAGGCCTTTACACCCCTCTCTCCTCTTCAATCAGCATATCCCCAGGGCACCATCACCTCCTTCTTTATCTCCACTGTCCCCATCACTGACTGAGATGTGGGCTCCATCCATGGGCCTCTCCTAGCAGTTGCTTCATTGTTTTCTTGCCGCCAGTGTATTTTACATTCTGCTTCATTCTCCAGAGAGCCTTCAGATCACTTTCGTTTGTAAACAGCGCGCACTCCCTTATTTGCAAACGTCCTTTGCTCACTTTCTACACTAATTACTGAACTTCTTAGCAAGGTATGAGCCAGCCCACATCAAGGTGGGCCTGAATCATACTTTTTTTCATTTCAAAAATAAGTAAAACACCCATTCCATTTGTTATCTGTATACAAATGTACTGCATACATTTGTATTTGTTTATTTTTCTTATTTTTGCCTTTACTATGCATACACCTAGAGCTAGCCCAAATATTGTCTCCTCTGTGGGGCTTTCACCAGCTTCCCTCAATTCCCTCATAGAACATTATGTTCAGGCACCTCTTGCAGCCACATTTACAGAAGTGGATCTGCTATATGTCAGTATATTCTGCAAAGGTGCAAGGCTGAAGTTGTAGCTCATTGATCTTTTTATTTCAGTCATCCAGCTCAGTTCCTACAATATAGTAAGTGTTCAGTAAATAATTTTTTTCAAAAGTAAGTGAAATCAGAAGTTTCATATTATTTCCAGAACAATTCTCAAAGTATATTTCCTTCTAGTTTGTTTTAAAAAAATTTACTAGTGTTCCTTTTCAATGATCCCTTCTACCAGATCAGTGCAATTATTTTATTGTTAAAGGAAATATACTTATATAAAATGTAATAAATTAAACAGTAATATGTAAATATGTATACAGAGACATTTCCCCTGTACTTGTATGCATTCCGAAAAATGAATAACTTTATTATCAGCTGGTTGAGATACAATGACTTATAAAATATATATGGAAGGCAAAAGAGAAAAAATATTTATATATCTCAAGATGTTTTAAAACTATTTAAATTCTTTTAAAGCAGCAATAAGATGTTCAGAAATTTGTTTACAGTAAATAAATTATAAAATATTTTTTAAAAAATAAAGACTTATGATATCTGAAATTTCTAATCAGCATGGTAATATAGAACAATATCTAACCATAAGGGAGAATGTTAATTATATATTAAATAGACAATGAGTAATATAATGATATAGATACTAGGAATGACAGACACTTGACTAATACACACATTATAAAGTCCAGGAAGATATTAAAAAAATAATCCTGGAAAAGAAATTATAAAAATAAAATAAAAAGAAAGGAAATCTTAGGAAATTAAAATGTCAAATAATTTAAAATATGGTTTGTGATCATTTACATGCTTAATAATAAAATCAATTTAAGATCCCTAAAGTAGACGCTATGTTTCAGGTATCTACAGAAGTAAAACCACTAAAATTTATTGCGAATTACACCATGCTTCATATTTTGCGTGAATTTGGATGAACTATTCAATAAAAGGAAGAGAGAGTTGTAAAAGAACCTTTTTATTCCCTCCTATACATCATCTTTTAAGGCAAAATATACCTAACACTTTATAAATGGAGGCATTATGGTTGAACAATGTATAACAAGCATTGGGAAGATATAAAAGTGGCCCCCATGATTGCTGAGATATATTTCTTAACATGTTCCCAAAAAAATCACATCTTTTAATATGACAATTTATTTACTTTTTAAATAAAGATGTGCTAAAGTTTTATTCTATTCACTAGTAAATGAGGGGACTAATAAATGTTAAAACTTATTCAAAAAAGAAATTTATCAGGTATATTAAAATGAATATGCAAATGAAAGTCAATACTATTTTTTCAAGGGGTGGGGGATGATATATTTAGTTATTATTTTCCCAAGCATTGGACATAAAATCATGTGTGTGAATAAACTTTAATAGAAATATGTCCCATGTTCTATAAAATTATTATAGATGAGAGGTCCCTAGCTAACTTTAAGTTATTAATATAAATGTAATCAGATCATTTTATTCATTCATTCTTTCATTTATTTTCTCATTCAACAACCTAACGTGCATGTATCAATACTGTGCTCAACTCGCTAATGGCCAAGATGCCTTTACTGCCCTTATGGATCTTGAATTCTAGCTGGTAAGCAGTGCCTAAAAAAATAAATTTATGTTTTCACAAGATATTATATACATTTATGAAGGCAGAGGGGGAAAGGGTTGGAGAATTGAAATGTCTTGGACTTCAAAGGTTGAATCAGGCTGAGTTAATGGAAAAGAAAACCAGAATCCCAAAGGAGTAGCAATAGCAGAGGCATTGGAGGTTCAAAGGAGGTTCTGGATGGTAAGAGTGAAGAGGGCTTTGCTTCTGGTTTTGTGTTGACCCTAAGCACTGCAAGAGAGATCTATTTTCTAGAGGACACTAGAAAATAAAAATGGGCAAAAGTGAACAGAATACACTAGTGAATTTTCATTTCATCTCATGTAACGAAAAACCAGAATTTGTTTACCACATATTTTTATTTCTTTTTTTGCTTATGTGGTAAATAGACAGGTAGGTAGGTCGACAGGCTGGCTGAATCTCCAGCTGATTGGTTGAGAAAAAATATGCTTGGAAATATAATGATTAAATGACAATAGGTAGGCCTGTTATCATAGGAGTAATGAAAGAGGCAAATAGATTTTCATTCATTTAGTCTCTCAAGGGACTGAATGTTTTTCTGATTTAGTTGTTAAAGGTTCTGGGTTTGAATAATAACTGTGTTTTGAAATTTTAAGTTGTATTAAAATAAATAATGTAACAATTATTGATGCAATTGTAATAAATCATATTGTTGTATCCAATTGAAGCAAATCATTAAGAGATTTAGATTTCTAATCTTTAACTTAAAAGGTTAGTGCTAATTATCTTCTTAATTAAATTATAGTAATAAGGATGATCATTTTTTGAACTATTTTAATGGGACTATTTCAAGGACCATTGGCAGAGAGCTATGATTAGATTCACAAATTTCATAGCATGGCTCATCATATAAGCCTGGTTGGGTGAATAGGTTGGGTGTGTGATTTAGGCAATCCAGAATGGCATCTGTTTTGAATCCTAGTGAGGTAATAGCTTATGAATGCAATACATCTTCAGATGAAATTAATATGCGGACTGTTATTTCCATGGGTAGTAGTACTTGGTGTCAACCTCTAGAGGCATATCTCCCTGGTTTTAGATCAGATGTCAGGATTATATACAAATCAAAGTTAAGGTCCTTGTAGCCTATATACTCATAACTTCAATGCCATAGGTGATCTATAGTTTTAGTATTTACGTAGGGATTATTAATTTTATCCATTAAAGAATTCACAGGGAGGGTAGAGCAATTATAATTAAAATAATGGCTGATAGAATTGTGCAAATTGGTTCCGCTTCTGGTGCATCTATAGAACTTGTATGAGTTAGGTTAGTAGTCAGTATTAAGGGAAATAATATATAGTGTAAGAGAGCTAATTATAAAAAGCAACTAGAGGCCAGATGCATGAAGATTCATGCAAAAATGGGCCTTCCTTCCCCTGGCTGCTGGCACTGCCTTCGCTCCAGCTGGAGCTTCCCTTCTGTCTTTGCATGTTGCCCAGAGGCCTTGAGCTCCTGAGGCAGTGTGGAAAACCTGGCGACAACACAAACGTCTCGCCCTGTTCTTGGCCACTCAGTGCCTGGATATGCAAAGTAACCCATCTTTGTTAGGTTAATTTGCATACTCACTCCTGATTGGCTGCTGGGTGTTGTGAAGAAACAGTCAATTTGCATTTTTCTCTTTTATTAATGTAGATTATTAGGGTATGATCATGGGAAGTATAATAGTTTCTCTATAATTGTTGATGTTGCATTTTGAAAACCTAGTTGAAATGAGTATGCCATAAAACTATATAAGGGTTCCACCTATAATTTAACTGACAAAGTTATGTAAATTTTATTAATATCTTAGTTGTGAAGAAAGACATAATGTTATGGCATTAGCTTGAAACCAATTTAAGGGAGTTCATTCCTTCCTTTCTTAGGGATTACATATGGGTGTTCTTCATATGTGTGTTGCCATATGTGTGTGGACACCCATGCAGTCATTTGAGGTTTCTTGTGGGTAATTCTACTATTAATACTTCTTTTATACATGCAAATACTTCCATATCATAAAAAATATAAATATAATAGCAGTTAGTGTAATGAATGAGCCTACAAATGATACAATATTCCAAGTTAAATAAGCATCTGGATAGTCAGAGTAGCATCCTGGTATTCCTGATAGGCCAAGAAATGCTGGGGGAGAAACATTATATTAATGCCTACAAATATGACCAAGGAATGGATTTTTGCCCAGATTTTGCTAATGTGTAACATGAGAATAATGGTAATCAGTGCTCAAATCCACCCCATGATAGCAACTATTACTCATACAGATAATGAATAGTGAAAAAGTGCTCATACAAAATACGTATCATGAAGAACAATACCTAGTGAGCAAGTGGCAAAGAAAATATCTGTTAGACCTCCAGCTGTAAATAAAAAGATAAAGCCTAGAGTCCAACATATAGCTGGAAATCATTTGATATTACCTCCATGAAGTGTTACTAATCAGCTAAATACTTTTACACCAGTTGAGACAGCAATAATTATAGTAGCTGATATAAAATATGCTTGTGTGTCAATATCCATGCCTACTGTGAATATGTGGTGAGTTCAAATAATAAAATCCAAAAGTCCAATGGATATTGTACTTCATACTACCTCTATATAGCCAAAAGTCTCTTTTTTTCCTGAGTAATATGTGACAATGTGGGATATGATCCCAAATCTAGGAAGAATAAGGATATAAACTTCCGGGTGATTGAAAAATCAGAATAAGTGCTGATATAAAATAAGATCTCCTCCTTCAGTAAGATAAAAAATGTAGTATTTAAATTTCATTATGTTAACAGTACAATAATTCCAGCAGCTAAAATAGTGAGAGATAAAAGAAATAAAATGGCTGTAATTAGAACTGATCAGACAAATAATGGTGTCTGATAATGAAAAGGAGCTGATGATTTTATGTTAATAACAGTGGTGCTCAATTGGCATGGCTCAGTGGTGGCATCAACCTATGAACCAGGATGCATGGTAAGGATGCATGCCCAGCTACAGGCTTGATTCCCAGTGTGGGTTGTGCAGGAAGCAGCTGATCAATGATTCACTGTCATCATTGATGTTTCTCTCTCTCTCTCCCTCTCCCTTCCTCTCTGGAATCAATAAAAATATATTTAAAAATAATAGTGGTAATATAATTAATTGCATTACAAAGAAAGTAAAGACCAGCTGGTGTGTGGTGCGGCTCAGTTTCATGCACTAAGAAGTCACTGGTTTGATTCTCAGTCAGGGCACATGTTCGGGTTGTGCCCTCATCCCATCTCTCTCTCTCTGTCTCTCTCTGTCTCTCTCTCCCTTCCCTCTCAAATCAATGAAAGCATATTAAAAATAAATAAAATGGAAATAAAACAATCAGAAGTTTTAGAAAAATAACCAAGAGTAGTGAAAATGAACTGACTGAAACCACCAGGAAAATCACTATGAACATCAAGTAAATACTTAATGTTTTTTAATTTGTTTGTTTTTGCCTGTTTAGAGTATAGTGAGAACTTTGGAAGTTATATCAATTGAAACCATGATCTGAAAATGCTATAAAGGTATTCTCTACATGATGTCATTATCAGACAATAAATTTATGTTTTGTAAATAAAGGTTTTCAAACTCAATGTAGTAAGAATGCAAGTGCTTAAAAATTGAAATTGGTTTTTTTTATCCTTAATAATATTTTTTCCAACTTAGAAGCATTTTAAAATTATCAAATTAGTATATTTTTAAAATTTTTCTATTTCTGTATTATTTTTATTTTTCTAAAAACCAACTTAGTTTATTTCAAGTTTGTCCATATCAAATAAATAACAACCCAAACAGAAGCAATAGCTATAGAGTAGTTAGTAATCCCTTAACATTCTTAAGAATACAAATTATCGGAATATATGATTATCTAAGTAAATAAAATCTAATAGAAATACTAAAACTACACCCTGAATTTGAACATCTAATTGTCATTCATTAGACTTTTGGCCTCATTCACAAAGTAAAACTATATATATAAAAGCCTAACCAACTGGTCAACTGGCCGACTGGCTGGTAGCTCTGACACACACTGACCACCATTGGGCAAACACTCAACACAGGAGTGAAAACCACAGGCAGGAAAACTTGGAACAGACTGATGAATCTCAGAGGGAAAGGGGGAGGAGGGGCTGGGGAAAGAGATTAACCAAAGATCTTATATGCATACTAAAGACCCAGTGCACAGATTCGTGCACCAGTTGAGTCCCTCAGCCCGGTCTGCGGGATTGGGCCAAAGCCATCTCTCCAACATGCCCTGAGGGATCCTATATTGTGAGAGGGCATAGGCCAGGTTGAGGGACCCCATAGATGCACAAATGCATGCACCAGACCTCTAGTAGATAACTAAAAATTGTAATTTAGCTGTTAATTAACACATATTAACAAAATTAAGGTGCAGTGTTCAACTTAGCAAAATGTAGAATCTACTTAAAATACAATTATAAGTTTACTTTGGAAGCATAATACAGTAGAAAAAATCATGTTCTTTATAATTTCTAGCTTTTTATTCTATATTTTGTAGTTGTGGTCAAAAGATCTTAAATATATCCATAGAAAGAGGGAAAGAAGTACCAACTACTTACCAGATAAGTGGATAATTTGTTTGAAAGAGTAGCCATACATACCAGGGACTTCATAATAATTTTGTATATGTTTTTCACTTTATTAAAATAACATTTATACTTTGGTGAATGAGTTTAATGAGAGATTTCAAACTGAACTTGATTTTTTCTAATATTAGCAGTTTAAATGTGTACTCTTTCACTGGCTATCAATTTCATTATAGTGCAAAGGTAATAATATTTCACTATTTGTTCTATGGTAAATGAAATGTGTATACAGATAAAAGGCCTTCATTCTTAGGAATATGTAGGTAAACTAGAAAAAATCAGATAAGCAATGTAGGAACAACTCAGGAATATTAACCTAAAGAAAATTGAAAATAATTAAATGTGCATAACTTGGCTTTCCAAAACCTTGAGAGACATATTAAATAGTGATGAAAGAAGGCAGTTAAGTGATTTAACAAGACAAGCCACTCGGTAAAATAATAACAACAAAAGGCCACAGGTGCTGATCTTGTATAATATAGTCATGATGTTCTGTAGCATATCAGGCCTGAACTTGGAGGATTCTTGCTTTTGTCATTTAATGTTCCTATGAGTAATGACTCACATTTGTTAAGTACACAGGCATCATTTAGAATGTTATATTAGAACACACACACACACACACGCACACACATGCACACACGCACACACATGCGCACACGCATACACACATGCACACACACGCGCGCGAGCACTAAATTAAACCCAGGAGTACTGAACACTTGTCTTCTAATGAACTGAGTTGGCTCTAAGTTACACTGTCTTCTGAGGTCAGCAGACACTCACAAATAATAATCATCCTATCCTATTAAAAATACAAGCCCAGTTAAAAATATAAATTCAGACCAGTTGAAATCAGAAAATAAATTTTTATTATTAATGTTAACAATATAACTATTATATTGTTAAGAGTCCAAAGAGTAAATCATTTGTAGTTGTTCCAGGCTAGGTCAGCAGGGTGCCATGAACATTTAGCACAAATCTGCTTCTTGACCCTGAGGATATAAATCAGGAAACCATTAGCTGAGGCATACCAGTTGAGTCTGTAAAGCTCAATTCAGTCTCACATACTGTCCTTAACAATTGGGAGGAAAACCAATTGATCTTATGATTAACGTGACCAACACAGAATGTACATTTGGGTCAAAGAGTTAATACTGGGCTTGACAATGACTAATTTAGCTATCTACATGGATCAAATTAAGTAAGTAATTGCCAGCATGTGGCCAGATCAGACTGTCGATTTGTACCTATTAATCTGACTTTATTTGAAAGTTCAGCTATTAAACTTTTTAAATCTATTTACCTCAACATATGGCTGAACTTCTGGGATTTGTGCTGTTGGAAGTTCTAAGTGAATATAAAAGGTTGCCCTAAGTAAAATAGGAGGTTTATTTGGAGAGTAAAAATTTGAGTGACTATAGTGAGGAAGAAAAAATGTGATTTCTATGTAATTGAAAAATTACTTAAGAGTTAAAGGCAAAATTTTTAAAAAATATATTTTATTGATTTATTACAGAGAGGAAGGGGAGAGGGACAGAAAGTCAGAAACATCAATGAGAAACATCGATCAGCAGCCTCCTGCACACCCCCTACTGGGGATGTGCCCACAGCCAAGGTACATGCCCTTGACGGGAATGGAACCTGGGACCCTCCATTCCGCAGGCTGACGCTCCACCCACTGAGCCAAACCGGTTTCGGCAAGGCACAATTTTTTCCAATCATTTTTTTCAGGGCTAATTAGATAGAAGATACAAATATTTAGTGGTGCTCTCTCTGAGCCTGGTGTTATGCTAGGCAATTAACATATTGGTGTCTGATTTATTTCTTCTAACAAGAGTGATAAATACTACTATCATCTATCTATAAAACACGTGGCCCCGCCCACCCGCGCACTCCCTGCCCACCAGCCCGCCTTGCTCACAGCCCTGCCCACCCGCGCCCACCTCACTGCGCATCTCCTTGCACCCGCCTCCATGTGCCCACCTGCCCGCCTCCTCGCCCACCCATCAGCCACCAGCCTTGCTGCCATCGGAGCCTGTGGGCCGCAGGGGAGGGCCTGAGAGGTGCTCCATGCACCTCATGATGACCAGTCATTTGGTCGTTTCAGTTGTGACGCTTCTTGTCCTTTTATTATTATGATGATATATTATATATTATATACTTATTTAATATATGCTGACTAAGGCTCACAGAAATGGGCTATTTTGCAAGGTTACATAGTAAGTGCCATTAGAGCGAAATGAACTCAAGTCCATAAATTACAAATATCTGGGTATTTTGGACAGAAAAACAAAAGAAGAGAAATTGAAGCTATCAAACTGCCTTATTAACTTTCATTTTTCATACTGAATGTCAAACATTCCCATTGCAGTATTTGGAGAAAAAAGGTAAAAGCAATATACTATGATAATAAATAAGTTAATTTACATAATAAATAATATTCTTACCACTGGAATCTTTATAGCACAGGGAATTCTGGTAAGTAGTTGAGGAATAATACCATATCCCTAAGTTCTGTGATATTGGTATTTGCCAATTTTAGCATCCTATATACAGCAGTTATGTTAGATGAGAATAATCAGCTCTGTGCCTGTGAACTAACTGCTTGTAACACAAGTAATTCAGGAGCAAGAATGGTGCTTATGACACTTATAGTGGGATAAATTCAAATAGCCAAAGATTCATTCCTCTAACAAAACCAGTGTGAAAGTGGGTAATATTTTTCCATAAAATGGCCCAGAGGACAGGTTAGTAAATATGAAGACAAAATTACTCAGAACATTCAAATAATGAATCTGGAAATTGTTATAAGTCTTGTTTTGAAGAAGATTGAGGTTTTTATTTTTATAAGAGGAAAATAACCTCTTAAAGATTTTCTCTTTTAAAACGTTGTATTTGCCATAACCAGTTTTTGATATTTGACATATTGGATACATGATATTTGGATGCATTTGAATGAATATGGAAGAAACTAATCCATATAATTTTTTTTCAAATTATTATTTTATTTTTCCACTTCTTTTTATCCCCTCTATCCCTCTATGCCCTCTTCTACCTCCACTGAATCCCTTCTCCCCCACAATCTCCACACTGTTGTCCATGCCCATGAACTCTTTTTTCTTAAATTTTAAATTACCCAGAGAATGATACATAACTATTATTGAATAAGTTAAAAATGAAGAAAATATACTTATTTATTGATTAACAAAATGAAGAATACAAAAAAATTCTCTTTGGAATATATTAGTTAATAATGTGTCTTAAATGTACATATATAATATTTAAGGGAAAGTGTATAGCATAGGGATTACATTGAATCTTATTCAGTTCCACTTTGCAAAAACTGAACTAAGACTCAGTTTACTTATGTGTAAAACAGGAATAATGTCTATACTTCTCTCATAAAATTACTAGAGGATTAAATTATATAAAATATGCAAGTGTTAACCACATACCATACTACCGGCATTTGGTAAATTCTCCACAAGTGATAGAAATTATCATAGTGATCAGAATCATCTTCATAAATGTACCTTATAAACAAGGAGCATGTCATGTTTGATCTCTGATTATGTCTTATGCATTTTATATTTCTGTTAGTAGCTAGTGTAAGATTTTATATCTATGAAGCCAAGTAAAATAAAACAGAAAGTATTTGATTTGAAAAATTACTAACATGTGCTCATTTCCCCCTCTTTAGTTAATTTAAGCTTAAAGACTCTCATAGGAAATAACCATTCCCATCCATTTATCCAATAAGGACAATGAACATGAATTTATGATAAGATAAAAAGTCCAAATCAGCTCTCTTTCCTTAATAGCTGACCAAGGGAATTTCTCGTGATGCCAATTCTTGAACTGAAACTTGAGAAATGTCCAGAGCTTTGAATAAAAGCTTTAAGAAGGCTCTATATAAATGCCTCGACAAACCAGGATAGGCTTGAACTATTTTTATGCTGCATAAATATATTTAAATATAGATTATGTTAAATATTCCTTATGCTTATAATTGTTATAAACCTAAAATAACTAAAATGCTATATTTTTAAGCAAAGCCAATCAAAATCAGTTTGACACTCTGAATTAAATTAACAATTTAAATTAATATGAAGAATGATTTTTAAGTGAAATAATTTTTATCAACTTCACATGTAAGTAATTACTAAATAATGAACTTCTTAAATTCAGCAAGCTCATCTTATGGAGCATGCTATGTGAACAACCTACTCCCATCACTTTCCCTGTTGGACAATGTAAAATCTTCATTCTGCTGTGTTCATTAAAGTCAGCTGGGCTCTCTTTAATAAAAATGCATTATTTATATATTGTCTACTTTTATTCTTTCCTCAGTAGCCATAGACAATTAAACAGTACAACAGGGTACTAAAATGCTTATACATATAAGCTCCAAAGCAGGAAATGAAATCTAGTAGCAGAATACACATATGTATAATCAATAAGAGGTTAATATTAATTTACTTTATATTATCATCAAAAAGATATCACTCATATCAAAACAGAATGCACACGTCTCTGAAAATATACCCAGGAAAGCCCAGGTCAGCAGTTTACCTGGACTGGGTTCTAATGCAGAATTTTCACTGGGGTGTGACTCTTGCTCAGTTAGTTAGTTCCCTTGGATTTAAATCTTTCCAACTGCCTTTTTATTTCTAAACTTCCTGAGTTGGGACTCATACTTTTGCTTCTTCCCTAAAACTACAAGCAGGTTCCACCCACACCCTTACCACACCCCACCCTTACTCCAGCCTGATTCAGAGCCCCAGGCCTCTGGCTTGATGAGAAGGGGAGATTTGCACACACATTCATTTGCCCAGCATGTCCTAATTGGGCATTTACTTTTATAGTACCCCACATTGGCACCAGGGAGAGAACAATGAATTATGTGGATACTGTAGGGCCAAAACCTCTCCTACTAGACTCTCATTTGCATCAGAAGGTATATTTCATTGATTATAGAGAACTTTACACAACTAAATTTAAAAATTGACTTTATGATTGTCTAACCATTATGCTGTACAATTGAAAATAATAGAAAATAATAGTGAATATAAACTGCAATTTAAAAAAATATATTGCAAAAATTGGCTTTTAGTCAATTACATAAAAGTACTTTTCTTGGAACAGAGGTTAATTTCTACATCACCAAAACATTTTCTACATTACCAATAATATAAAATAGATATCAGATGATTTAAACTACCATTTCCCCCACAATTAATTAGTAAACCAGTAAACTATAACACAATCTATAAAAAATTAAATATATCAGAACTTTAAAAATAAAAACACATTTATAATAATCTTCTATGGAAGGCAGCAATAGCCAGGCAACAGTCATTCTATATACATATTAGAATTTTAGCCTAAAATTCTTCTATACTTTCTTTGAATATATAAATATTCAATGATGACTGATATCTATTTGTAATGATGACCAAGAAACTATAATTTTCATTAATGATAACAATAATAATATTTATATGACTAGTCATCTTTTATCACCAGCATCTTACTAAGATTAGTTAGGGCACGGATTCAAAAGAGGTGTATTTTTGCATCACAGAATTAAAATAAATAAAAGTTTCACTGCTCACTGAAGAAGTAAATCAATAAATCCTTGCCTGGCTTGGAGGCTCAGTTGATTGGAGAATTGTCCTGTGCACAAAAAGGTTGTGGGTTCAATGACTGGTCAGAGCATGTACAGGAGAGACCTCTCTCTCTCTCTCTCTCTCTCTCTCTCTCCTTCCCTTTCCCTTCTTCTCGCTCTAAAACAATTAAAAACATATCCTCAACTGAGGATTAAAAGAAAAAAAGATGAGGATTAAAAAACAAAAGGAAATCCTCAAATGTTAAAAAATAAAGTTAACAGAGATTATTCATTTAGTTCAAACATCTGGATGTTTTGAAGAATTATTTTCTTACTCGATTTATAAAATACAATTTGGATTTCATGCTTCTTTCTTACTAGCTTTCATAATGAGAAAACACAGGGAGACAGCAATGTGGAATAACAGGAGCTTAGGAATTTACTGAAAAAGTCCCTATTTGTTTTATGCAATGACATATAGGAAAATGTAAGTCATTCAAACATAAAAATGATTTTAAAATAATTACTCTTCATTAAGTTAGCTATTGGAAAACATAATTATAAGTTTTGACATTTTTAGCTATTTTTGAGTCATCATTTTTACTTCCTTTAATAGGCAAAAATAAGTTACATAAACTTTGACTTATACCAAAATATTTTGCTGATAATTTGGAAAACCTCATAAATAGCATGCATTTCAAATAAACATCACATGTATATCCATTCAGTATGTCCTTAAATTATTGATACAACAAATACTTAGTGAGAGTTTGTTGCTATATGGCAAACACTGTTTCAGCTGCTGGAAAGTTAGTAGTACTCAAAACATACTAAATGCCCCTCTATTAAAGTAGTTTATATTCTGTTGGGGGAAGAGAGAGGACAAACAAGATAACAAATAAAGAGTGTGGTACTTTAGACAGTGGTAAGTGCCCAGAAGTAAAATAAAACAAGTGGTGGTGGGCATGGTGATTTAGTTAAAATGGACTCACTGAAAAAAAAATTACATTGACCAAAGACCTGAGGTTGGTGAAGACAGAAACATTCTTTCATTCATACCGTACTTTGATTACAGATACTTGCTAAATTAATGTTAATATTTTAACATTTTATCCACCATTTCCTTCAAGAAAATTTCTGGAGAGTGGCTTTCACATAAAGCATGTTAAGATAATACAGAAGGACAGAGAATAATAAAATGTGTCATACAACATAGGAATTTGTGAAACTGTCAGCATTTTGTCAGGAGAATATATAGGTAAATTATCTTTAGTTCTTAGGTTAAAATAAAAACAGAAAAGGCTGATGGGTTACTCAGATCTGTTGTCCACCTGCCTATTCTGGAGGGGCAGGGAGGGCTCAGCAAAGAAACAGTGGCCTAGGCCAGCACTTCTGTCTGGGAGAAAGCTGCCTCTCCCCCCTCCCCACTGCTGCCAGACCCTGCAGGTCCTCCCCTCAAGTCCCTGGCGCTTTTGGAGTGCCCCGGCACCGGAACTCAGAGTTCATCTGAGATTGAGAGCTTTGAGGGGAAGCAGAGCAGGAATGGGGGGCGGGGGGGGGGGGATCGTTCCATCATTATCTGTAGCTGGCATGTCAATGGTATTGAAGAGCAAATTTAAAACAGCATGACAAGTTGCACAAAAGACTGCCAAAGGTAAGCCTGGGAGAACTTTTCTTCTTATGAACAAGCAGTTTGGTAAAAGCCAATTTCCAGTGGGCCTATTCACTGGGGTCTTTATGGGGAGAAAATATTCCACTCCATAAATATTTTTGCCACCAATAAACTCACTTTAATGGGTGGGGGGAAGAGGGAGGTGAGAAATACAGATTTCTATAGATGTTTTTTGAATCCCTAAATATAGAAGAAAGGGATGTTTTCAATTCTAACTCTTAGCTTTTCAAGAAGTATTGCTAATTGGTGACCAGAGAATATTTGGGACTGAATGTAGTCTTTGTATTTGGACCCTTTGCATAAACCTGCTCAGGGCCACATCCTGTGGTCTGCCATCAATCCTGAAATACTTGTTGACTTCCAAGGTAACCCTGTGCTCTGAAAAGCCATTGAGAAGAGAGAGGCAAGGAGGTGGCAAACAGCCAAGAAGAAAGATGTTGGCAGAAGAAATGACTGCATTAATTGCCCGAGATCATTTATCACAGACCTCACCGATGGATGTGGAATAAATATAAAAGTAAATATGACTTTCATTCTTGAGAAACAGCTTCTTCTGCTGGAATACTCTAGTGTTTCTTCCACGGTGAAATTCGAGTGTGATGACTACCTAGGTAAATAATGTTCAAATGCTTCCTACTTTGTCTGTCCTCCCATCAAGCTTACATTTAACGGCCGTGTCTCCAGGCAGACTCCCAAGGCTAGACAGAAAGAGGCTAGACAGAAAAGGTGAGGCTTGCTCTGAATTCTTAGATCAATACAAGGAAGCGTCAAACCAAAAATAATGTGTGCTGAGTCTTAGAATACAAAGACGCCTGGATGGAATCAGTATCATCAGGTGGCCACTGCACTCGTTTCCAGTTGAGACTGAAAATAACTGCTGAAACGAAAATAGCTCCACACAGAACACGAAAGCAGAGCATAAGCCGACTGAGCATCATTGTAAAGCTCAGCCAGCTTTGGCTCAGTGGTTGAGCTTGGACCTACAAACCAGGAGGTTGTGGTTCGATTCCCAGTCAGGGCATATGCCCGGATTGCAGGCTCGATTCCCAGTGTGGGGTGTGCAGGAGGGAGCCAATCAGTGATTCTCTCTCATCATTAATGTTTCTATTTCTCTCTCCTTTCCCCTCCACTATGAAATCCATAAAAACATATAGTAAAAAAAAACACATATGAAACACATATGACAGATAAAATGATGTACAATTTTCTTTCCTCAAAACCTTTCATGTAGTTTTTGACTAGAAATGGTTCACAGTTCAGTTATTTCTAGAACATTAATGAAAACACCGTATCTGTTGGAACTGTGGAATTTTTGTTGCATAAGTGATTGCCTTTGATGGCTGTTTCACTGACTTAAGAATATGGGAGAATTGAGGCATCTTATTTCTATGCCAAATTAGAAGACACGTTTGCTACTTCTTCGGCATTCATCTATTTGCTAATCCTCCTTATGTTGGAGGTAAATGTGATTGGTGATGACTTAAATGTTTTAAAAGTTGGAAAATTCATTCATTCAATCAACATTTAGTAATCACCTACTTCAAAGACAGTTTTTAATATTGTATTTTATGGAGGTTTCATTTTCCTTTGTTTGTTGTTGTTTCTTGCTATTGTTTTTGGCCAGGCCATGAACCAGGCATGTATTCAGAAACACATAAGGGATTCCTGCATTGGGGAAAGTTATTGTTACAAAGTGATAGGATCCATGTTTTAAATGAAATTCTATATAATTGACTTCCTTTACACAAAGAAAAGATGAACACAGGCATGGAAGACTGCTAGTTTTCACTAAATACTCACTTCTCTTTCTTCTATACTATATGGTGTAGGCTAAGCTTAAGGCACCTAGCTTAAGATTACAATGTTAGCCTTCTTTGCAGCTAGTTATGGCCAGCTGGTTAAGTCCTAACTAGCGGCATGTGAGTGGCGGTGATATGAGCCGGATCTAAATTTTGCTCTCAGAATAGCTGGGAGTGTTTATTTTCTATCAAAGTTTTACTTAGCCTGTAACTTATATCCTGTCTAATATCTTTCAGGTATGAAAATCAAAGTTCTAAAAGGATTATGTGTGACGGTACAAAAGAGATTTAGATCAAAGTTATCCAGTGGATATGATTTGTAAAAGTACGATTTGCAAGTAGTATGTGGTATGCTACATAATAATGACAGCGGTGCCACAAATATTCACTTTAAAATTATAGAATTTATTATTCAGACATAGACGTTTGAGATGTCTGGTGAAAGGATGTGCCATGGATGGAAGGAGGGAGAATAGTTTGTGCTGAAGGGGCTGGTAGTGACTGATACTGTAACACCACTTACATATGAACTTCATTGACAGGCTTTGATTTTCTGTCTTTTATTCCTATTTATACCAATTTAGAATTTATCAGTGGTTATATAACAGAGAAGACAGAATGCAGTACATACAAACTTTGTTACATTGCATCATATGAATTAGCCAGGGTTGTCTGACTGCTGGCTAATTGGTAATGTAGATAGGTCTTATCTCATTAATATAGCCTCATTTGCATATAAGCAAGCACATGACTAAGATGATCTGGAGTATAAGATGAAGGATGAAGTCCACTTTGCCTTCTTAATAATTAAATCTTATTTAATACTGACAAAAAATGTCCCATAAATTTTTGCATTCTAATATTTTCTTCTCTGTTGAGATATATAGGAATAATATGATATGCACATCTGTGTATTTACATGCATGAGCACATCCTATCTAATAAAAGAGTAATATGCAAATTGACTGTAACTTTGTTACACCTACCAGCCATGCCTACCAGCCAATCAGGATCTGGGGCGGGGCCAAGGTGGCCAGGGCCCTGGAGAGGGGGAAAGAGGCATCCCAGACAATGAGGGGGCAGGGCCGAGGCAGCCTGGGTGTGGGTGGTGGGGTTGAGGTAGCCTGGGCTGTGGGGGAGTTGGGCTGAGGTTGGCCAGGGCCATGGGGGGTGGGGCTGAGTGGCCAGGGCCCAGGGGTGATGGAGCCAAGGTGGTCAGGGCCATGGGGGACAGGGCCGAGTCCCATGCTAGCCGGGCTAAGGCCTGGGCCTAGGGAGAAGGGCGTGTGGCTAGGACAGAGCCAGCCATTGGCCCCATTGCAGAGTGATGCCTGGGTGCCCATCATCTAGAGGCTTTAGGCCTCAGGCAAGCTGGGGGTGAATGGTCAGTAGGACATCTCCTGAGGGCTCCCAGTATGTTTGAGGGGGAAGGTTGGGCTGAGGGATCACCCATCCCCAGTGCACGAATTTCATGCACTGGGCCCCTAGTCCTATCTAATAAAAGAGTAATATACAAATTTGACCATACCATCGCTGCACCCACAAGCCACATCCACAGCCACACTCACCAGCCAATCAGTTGCAGATTATGCAAATAAACCCCCAAGATTGCTGCCACCACTGAGAGCAGGAGGAAGGCTTGGGTTTCCCTGGCAACAAAGGAAGCCAAGCTTTCCATGTGTCATTGCTGGCCTAGGCCTCCACTCAATGTTACAAAGTTTCAATTATAAAAGATACAGAAATGGCGGCAGCCACTGAGCTGGAAAGAAAAGAGGCTTGGGTTTCCCTGGCAATGGAGGAAGCGAAGCTTTCTGCCTGCTGTTACCAGCCTAGGACTCCACTCAGTGCTACAAAGTTTCAAACAGAAATGGCTGCCACCATGGAGCAAGCAGAAAGCTTGGCTCCACTCCAGGCTACAAAGTTTCAATTGTAGACATAAATTAATCCCAGATCCCAGGGCCTCTGCTTGGGTCCCTGGGGGCCATAGCCGGCCTGAATACCTCCACAAGCCCCTGGCCCAGGCTTCCCCTCACCCCAAGGGAACCCCCACCTTGATCTGGGACACTCTTTAGGGCAAATCAGCTGGCCTCCACCCATGCACCAGGACTCTATCCTATCTAATGAAAGAGTAATACGCAAATTGACCATCAGTCCAAACAAGAGTGCTGCCCTCATGTGGTCAAAGATCCTGCCCCCATGTGGGAGGGCTGGTGGGCGGTTCTAAGCCCTGCAAGGGAGGGCAGTTGTGTGCGATCAGACCATCAGGGAAGGGCAGTTGGGAGGGACCAGGACTGCAAGGGAGGGCAGTTGTGTGCAATCAGACCATCAGGGAAGGGCAGTTGGGAGGGACCAGGACTGCAAGGGAGGGCAGTTGGGGGTGATAAAGCCTGTAGGAGAGGTCAGTTAGGGGTGACCAGGCCAGCAGAGGAGGGAAATTGGGGACAAACAGGCTGGCAGAGGAGCAGTTAGACATCAATTAGGCTGGCAGGGTAGAGGATAGCAGGTGATCAGGCTGGCAGGCAGAAGCATTAGGGGTAATCAGCGAGGCAGGCAGGTGAGCAGTTGGAGCCAGCAGTCCTGGATTGTGAGAAGGATGTCTGACTGACCGTTTAGGCCCCATCCTACCATGATCGGGCCTAAACGGGCAGTCAGACATCCCTCAAGCGGTCCCAGATTGGAAAGGGTGCAGGCTGGGCTAAGGGACATCCCCCGCACCCTCCTGCATGAGTTTCGTGCACAAGGCCTCTAGTCTATATAATAAAAGCCTAAGTGTCCATTATGGTGGAACCACCAGAATGGCCAGTCGCTATGATATGCACTGACCACCAGGGGGCATTAAACACAGGAGCTGCCCCCTGGTGGTCAATGCTCTCTCACAGGGTAGCACTGCTCATCCAGAAGCCAGGCTCACAGCTGGTGAGAAAAGCAGTGGCAGGAGGCTCTCCTGCCTCTGGTGCAGTGCTAAGGAGCAGTAAGCCAAGTGATAAGGAGCAGAGAATAGACAGGCTGTAAGGAGTGAGGGCTCCAGGACTGTGAGAGGGATGTCTGACTACTGGCTAAGGCCTAATCCCCCTGGTGAGCAGGTCTAAACTGGCAGGCAGACATCCCTTGAGGGGTCCTGGACTGTAAGAGGACACAGGTTGGGCTGAGGTACCTCTGCCATCCAGTGCACAAGTTTTGTGCACCAGGCCTCTAATATATATTTATACACACATACACACACACACACACACAAATATATATATATATATATATATATATATATATATATATATATACACATATATATATATATATATATATGACACACAAACATATATATTCATCCTATCTAATAAAAAAAGAGTAATATGCAAATTGACTATCACTCCAACACACAAGATGGCTGCCCTCATGTGGTCAAAGATGGCTGCCAGCGAGGGCAGTTGGTAGAGACCAGGCCTACAAAGGAGGTCAGCTTGGGGGGACAGGCCTACAGGGGAGAGCAGTTAAGGGTGACCAGGCCTGTAGGGGAGGGCAGTTAGGAGCAAACAGGCTGTCAGGGGAGCAGTTAGACATCAATCAGGCTGGCAGGGGAGCAGTTAGTGGGTGATTAGGCTGGCAGGCAGAAGCAGTTAGGAGCAATCAGGAAGGCAGGCAAGTGAGAATTAGGAGCCAGTAGTCCTGGATTGTGAGAGGGATGTCCGACTGCCCATTTAAGTCGGACATCCCTCAAGGGGTCCCATATTGGAGAGGGTGCAGGCTGGGCTGAAGGACAAACACACCCCTCCCATGCACGAATTTTGTGAACCAGGCCTCTAGTATATATATACTAGTTCTATAATATATATACATACATCAAATGTGAGGTCAAATTTTGCTTGTCTATTTTTGTATAGCCAATGTTTTACTGAAGTCTTGTCACTCATTCTGCCATCATAAGCCACTAGATGGGTGATTTTTTTACTAAACTTTAGGACATATTAATGCTGAACTTGAGGAATGCAATATGTGGTTTCTCATACTTTTAAAGGCCTCCACTCATTTAAATAATCACTATTTGCCAACCAAGAAGAAAAGCTTAGTTTTAATATTATTCACAGATAGTGTTTATCCCCTTTAATTAAGTAAACTGTTTAAATAAATGAGTGACCATAATATGCTGAAAAGACAGAAAGATCATGAAGAATAAGAACAAGTATAAAGTCCATTTTTGCAGTCTGGATGCTCTGTTGGCTGATACAGAAATGTACAAGACAGAAAGCAAATCTGGCCAGAAAATATTAGGAGGAAGAAAAAGAAAAAGTAGTACCTTAAATAATGCATTAAGAATCCAGGGGGCATTTTTTTTTTTAAAGAAGAGTAGCATGTTATCATTTAAATTAATTCCAGAACAATTTTGCAACATTGAAACCTTTAAATGCACTCATAAGTATTTTCTTCAAGAGAAACAAAAGTCACAGTATACCTTAGAATCATATGGGTCATAGATCTGAGTTACAAACTTAGATATGGCTAGTAATCTGAAGAATAATGTCATTTAAGATGATGGCAGTGATGTGACCAGCAAATACACCTATTGAGTGACCCTGAAAGCTAATTTTCAAACTATGAATAGAAGAAAGATTATGGGTAATATACATTATTTATCAAAACCAAAATAAATTCTTTTTAGAAAGCAGCTATAGTCTCCACAATACTATAATATAATCCAATTAATTATTACTTTGCTAAAGCTACTTTTTAGTTATATGAAAATTAGGAGATAAAAATATACTCATGGAAATACAGCTAAATTGCCTGGCCAGTGTGTCTCAATGGTTGAGCATTAACCCATGAACCAAGAGGTTGCTAGTTCCATTCCTGGTCAGGGCACATGCCCAGGCTGTGGGCTTGATTTCCAGCAGGGGGCATGCAGGAAGCAGCTGACTGGTGATATTTTTTCTCATTGATGTTTCTATCTCTCTATCCCTCTCACTTCTGCTCTCTAAAAATCAATTATGTATATTGACATGCCAAAATATATATATCTTGTCATGTCAATGTTGATCATTACTCATATTAGCAAAAGGTTAGACATTAACAGGGATTACATAGCAGATATTCCTGTTCAAAATGAAATTTTAGCAACATGTAGCAGCAAGACTTTTTAAAAAAATCACCAAGTCACTACATTTATATTTGAATTCTAAAAATAAATATTATCAGTTCATTTGTTACAGCAAGTATATTATAATTATTCTAAGATGAATAGAATATTTCCCTATGCTTGTAGTCTCTCAGTAGCTTAACAAAATTTACTGCATTCTTGTTCCCAGCAAGATCATTTTTATTTTTTTGCTCTTAAATTCTCTAATTGTATGTGCCTAATTAGAACCTTGATTTCATATTTAGGCTTTAGACAATGAGAAGTTTATGTGGAGAGAGTAAAAGATTATTTATTTTTAGATTCTAAAGGCATTTTCTTACTTTCTGGAAATAAAAAAAGGAAAAACACTTTCTCTTAAAAAGATGCTTCATAATCAGATATATTCTTTGAACTCCTAAAGAAAAAATAAAAATGTGTTTTGTATGACAAAATTTATTGGATTCTAGGTATAACTATAATGTCAAGTAAATTAATCACAGAAAACTACTGACTATGCTATATTTATCTCTATATAATACAAAAATTATAATTAAAAGATAACAAAGAATTTGGCATAATGTAGCCATAAATAGTCTTATATTTATTGTGTATAATTATTGCTAATAAAACTTGAAATCAATTCCTTTGAGCAAAAAACAATTACAGTATATAATTACCTCTCATGAAAAAAGACTTTTATTATATGGTATATTTTGTTACCTAATTTCTTTAGCAACATTGTCTGTGAATTTTCTATATCTGTAAATTTTTTATAACACCTTTCAAACTTTGGTGTTTTGACAATTTAAGAAACCACTTTGAATTTAAAATAATGTATTTAATTAATTATTATTGGTAAGCTGTCAGTGCTCTTGAGGTGAATACATTTAAAACAACTTTGATAACATACATATAAATAATTAATTCTGAAAATCTGATTTTATCTATATCTATATCTATATCTATATCTATATCTATATCTATATCTATATCTATATCATCTATATCTATATCTATATATGTAGGACAGAGTGATATATATATATATATATATATATATATATATATATATATATATGACAGAGTGCTATCTCAGTTTGGTTTAGAGAAAGGAATTATATCTATATATCTTTGTCAGGTTTCTACATATTGTGGCCATGATTTTTCCCTAGTTAATGCCTAAATAATTGGATATTTTTCTTACTAACATAATTAATGTAATATCATCAATATGTTTGTGCCTCTAAAATTTGCTCAGAGCAAAACTACAAAAAGAAGTAAAATGTGTTAAATATTATCCATCTAATGATGAGTTAGGTGTGAACACCTTTAATTGACTTTTTTAATTCCTAAGCATTGTCTTTGTTCCTGTTTTTTATTGTTGTTAGGGATTTGTGTTGCAGCAGAAGGCACTGCAGGTCTCAAGTTGCTAATTCATCATCCAGGGCTCCCTGACCTAGAGACCCTACTCATGTCAGAACAAATACAGCACTTTATGAATGGGCAGAGGGGAGACACAGATGAAAGGACAAAGACAATGCCATCCTACAATACACAAACTTATTGTTCTGTTTCTACAACCATTAATAGTACTTTGGGAAACCAATTCTTGCAAAGTTTTTTAATAATCCCATATTAAATACTTATGACCATCAATGTCCTTTTCTTTATGCAGTAGGTGTTTCTGAGAATTATCTACAATTTGAACTGGTGTTTTGATGCTTTCTATACTTTTACTTTCTTACAAATTAACATTTTCGCGTATTAGATAATTTATTACAGTTATTGTATAACTAATATTTCCTTCATATATATATTATGACATATGTATGTTACATTGTAGCAACAAAAAATCCCAAAGCTCGGTATCACATAATAATATCACGGTTAGTACTCATGGAAAATTTACATTTCACGGACATAAAAGGTGGTTAGTGTCTGCAGCACTCCAGGGCAGCTACTGTATACGTGACAGTAATGCAAGTCAGGCTGACTTTGTGCCTCAGCCCTCTAAGCTGGAAGCTTTCAATTTGCTTCTCTGTTGCTACCAAGGTATCACACACAATTCCCCCAGTCACATTTCATTGGGCAGAAAACTATGTTGTCTTGACTAACGCAAGCATTTGCAAAATCTACTTTCACCTTTACTCAAACAGGAGCAATGAGAAATTATTTAGAAAGATTTTTCCAGGTCACAGAGAGACATGGGTTATGTGTGTGGAAAATTTAAAAAACGCCTTTAGAAAAGGCAAATTTGAAATTATCCTGGAAGTTACATAAAGATGTAGATTTATATTTTATTTTATGTTGAAATAAACAATACTTAACATATTATTTTGTGAAGCAGTATAATGAACTGGCAAGAAAGCTAAGATCATGACATTTAAGCTGAAACTGACAAGCTATGACATATTATGTAACTTTTCTCTGCCATTATTCTATCAACCAAAGAACAGTAGTAACAGTAATTCAGTAATCATTACTATTTCCCTGACATATGTTATTACATATGGATAAGGGACTTCTTTCATGGTCGCATGCCAATAACCAAAATGATATCAATGGTATTTTCAATCTCAACTACCTTACTAAGACAGAAAATTCCATGGTTCATAGACAAATGTCATGCTTTCCTGGGCTATGCTATATGTCAGAATAATGTTATTCCATTCTTAAAAAAGAGTTAATTTGAAGGAAAGCACATTAAACATTTCTTATATTAAATGTAAGAGATCTCCCTCTTTTAAATAACTATTAAAATTTTCTGGCCACTTATCTTTGTTTATTTTATTTTCAGTTATAAATGAGTTCTCCTTTCAAACATGCATATAAATTTCCAGAATAGATTAAAGTAGAAGACATGAGCCATTTGCTGCTGAGAAAAGTAATATTACAACTAAGACTTTATCACCTTCCTCAATGCCTAGAATAGTTCCAGTATATGAGATTCTTTTTTTTTTTTAAAAAAAGCAAGTCTTAAACAATAACAAAAATACCCAAATTATTCAAGGAAACTTTCTATATTTCTTGCCATATTTTTTAAATAGTTGGCATTTTTGAGCTGTTACTTCACAATAACCTCTTAGAGATATGTTAAAAGCAAAATTATCTCTAAAAATTTATATGGCTGTGTAATACAGTGAAAAACAACAACCGCAACACAGTGTTTGAGCCTGTTTTCATGTAGTTTTGTTCTAATATATAATATTAATACCTATTATAATATATAAATATAATACCTATTATTTCAACTATCATATGTAACTAACTAACTATTTTTCTATGATTATTGTATTGTGTGGTAAATTACTGTATTTACTTAAAATCCTATGTATTATGTGTGCCTAGAAGAAATATAGCAGCCACTAAAGGGAGTCTGTAGCTTATTCCTAATTCCCACAAAATATTCCATGGAGGAAATCTTTCATTGCAGGTGGTGTGAGTGTAATCAAAGCAAACTTTGTAATTGCTAAATCTAAAGTTTGTATCACAAATGTCTTTTTCAAAGCTTGTTCTTATTAAAAGAAAGCAATGCCTAGCTGGAGTGGCTCAGTTGGGTGAGTGTTGTGTACACTTCAAGGTTGTCAATTCCGTTCCCCATCAGGGCATATACCTGGGTTGAGGGTTTGATCCCAAGTCAGGGCATGTTCTGAAAGCAATTGATTGATGTTTCTCACATATCTCTCTCTCTCTTTCCCCCCCACCTCTCTCTTAATATGCCTTTGGGTGAGGATTAAAGAATAAAATATATATATATATATATATATATATATATATATATATATATATATATAGCAAATGCTTTTTGATTATTTATGCAACTTTTAAAAATATATATTTTATTGACTTTTTTACAGAGAGGAAGGGAGAGGGAGAGAGAGATAGAAACATCAATGAGAGAGAAACGAATTAGCTGCCTCCTGCATACCCCCCACTGGGGATGTGCCCTCAATGAAGGTACATGCCCTTGACCGGAATCAAACCTGGGACCCTTGAGTGTGCAGGCCAGTGCTCTATCCACTGACCCAAACTAGTCAGGGCTATTTCTGCAACTTTAATGTCATCTGTTTATCCCTCAAAATGTTAATCCTGGCATATGGTAATCATGTTAAATTTTTAAATACTGTATATATAAATAATTTAAAAATCATATTTAAATACCACATTTAGCATTTATTTTTAATAAAACGTAGGGAAAAGGTAAATTAATACTTTTCTTTGCCTTAAATGTTAGGGTTAGGTGCTTCCGATGTTCATTCATTCACTAAGTAGTTATCTAGTACTTCGTATACATCATTCTCTTTCTTCTGGAAATATACAGATTAGTTAAGAAAGGGTGAACAGCCCTAACCAGGGGGTTCATTCATTTGGATTGTCATCTTGTACCCCAAAAGGTTGTGGGTTCAATCCCCTAGTCTAGGCAACTGTTGTTTCTCTCTCACACCAATGTTTCTCTTTCTCTCTCCCTTTTCCTCTCTCTCTCAAGCCAATGAAAACATCTGCTCCGGTGAAGATTAAGAAAAGAAAGAATGAACCAACAAAAAGCCATAAGCCAATCATTTAATTGCTTTAGTGGGAGCCACATTACATATGCAGTGTGAGCATCTGAGGAGGGCCACCTCAGCTAGCTGGCTGCAGCACAGAAGGCATTTTTTTAAGGCAAGAAAGTTTCTACTTTTATGGAAAATATATTTGACCGAAACACCGTACTAAATAGATAACCATTTTCACACACAAAAAAAATGACAATGATAAAATATTAATTGAGGGATTTACTCAGAGTGACAAGAAAGACTTTTTATAAATACAGAATAAATATTAACAGCATTATAGAGCCAATGTTGAGATACAACAGAATTCATTATTGAGGACATCATACCTTTAGAGATAAAATTAAAAGAGTCCACAAAGGTTTTTTACATATATAGATTTTATCAGAGCAGTCCAGGCAGAAAGAACATCATTTTCAAAGTCATGAAAATATAATAGACTATCCTAAGTTCCTAAAATATATGACATTTAAAATAATAGTAACAAATAAATATACTGGCTCCCATTCTTACAAATAACCTTTTTCTGCCTCTTAGAGAGTTTAAGAATCTAAGTGTTGGGCCTAAATATAAACTTATGTTTGTCTGACTCTTTAAACAATCACCTTGACACAATGTATTCTTTTTTTTTTTACTGGATAGGGAATGATACATACATATTTTTTAAAATTTTGTAACATCTAGGAAAAATGCTAACACACTATTGACTGACTTTGGAAAATGAAATAGAATATGTGTTAGTAAACTAGTCAAAGGATGAGATAATCAAGTTTTAATAATTCCAGCACAAATTCTTCCTGGCTATGAAACCTGGAGCCCACTACACTTCTAGTTGTTTGCCTTTTCTGGATGTATTTTTCATGCATTAAAATAATGCTCTGAGACAAATGCTTTACTTACATAAGATAATTTTATTTTAATGTTAAATCTAAACTCTATATATCTCATCCTTCTCAAAAATCTCAGAATACAAAGTAACTCTTATGGAAGTGAAGTGACCTATCTAAAATCACACAACTAATACATGACTGACCCACAATTTGAACCCATTTTTTCATGCTTCAATTTCAGCACTTTCTTCAATACCACATCCAATGCTAAATAAAATATTTAGTTTGAAAACACTTTAACATCAACTTGAGTGAAAACATTAAGAGACATTGTGAGACATAACTAAGCAGCCCATTTCCTCTGACAGAAAAACCTGAGCTATAGATTCTGTCAATTTAATACTAGAAAATCGGAGCAAACAAAGAACAGTGAATCATCTAAATCTTTAAAAGAGATAATAAACATGTAGGAATTAGAAGAAATCTCAGTATAGATGAATTTTTAATGCTGCCATTTTAGCATCCAGTTTAAATAAAACTGATAGAGCTTAGAGTTTTTCATCATTCTTATAAAGTAAAATGAACTAATTAATTAAAATAAATATGGTGGTGGCTAAGACACCATGTCATCATTCAGTTCAATTTTTCAAAGAGGGGAATTCAGGTCTAGGAATTCCAATAGTATGTACATATAACACATGCGTACATATCTATAATAATAAAAGTGTAATATGCAAATTGACCAAACAGCCGAATAGCAGAATGACTGTCCAGACAACCTTCCGAACGAAGTTGGGGCGGAGAGCCAAGGCTGCCGGGGCTGCGAAGGCCTAGTCTTACATGAATATCATGCATCGGACCTCTAATATATAACATACATATATATACCCATATACCCATATATATCTTATGTTCTATTTATATTCACATTATAGATTATGTCATATTTCTATTTAATATATATTTGTATTTTATTTTTATAAGATAATTCTCTTAAAAATAACAATAAAAGGCTATTAATTACCATTAAGTGAACATATTTAAGGTTTTCAATTACACTTTTAATAAGGCAAAGAAAACCTGAAATTAGTTCCTCTAAAATTGCCAAAAGATTCTTGCAAGGATTTCCTTTTTGTAATTGGTTTTGGCTCACAGTGTAAGTAGACCTCCCCTCTTTGGATAGCAAGTGCCCTTCTTATGATAACTGGAATGCATCTAAAATTCAATAAAATTTCAAGAAGAAAGATAAATACAGATAAAAAGTCACTGGGAATTTGTTTGATACTTAAAAAAAGTTTACTGTTTGAGAGACAATATTGAATATAAATGTATTTCTACTCATAGTAGAAATATATAGCAGAAATATTTCAACTGTGTAGTAGTTAATGTGCTTAGTTGAGATTGAATGGTAAAAAACAAACTTTTTTAAAGCCAAAAATGCAACTCATACTTCAATAAGAAAATTATTTGATATGAGAACTAATTTTCCTTATGGATTATTTTTCCCTTAAAGCCGTACATGTCTTATTTTGATTAAATGAATAGGACTTGTTTCTTTTTGTGATCATGCTAGCCTTAATTGGGGGCTAAAAGAGGTTATTTGATAATGTTGAGAAATAATTTCATGATCATTATAACATCCACACAAATAGACTTAATTCATTTATAAACTTTAGCTTCATCAGGAAAATGCTATACTAACTGGAATTCCAAATGCCAGAGAATGGTTCATTAGCCTTAACTGTAATATTAGGATGACAATTCATGTAATAGAATGGAGAATCATATCTTTTTATCTATGTGAAAATAAAGCAGTCTCTGATGAATTTAGGATTTTGACAGTTTAGTTATCAAGCTCTAATATAAATTCATGTAACATTGAAAAAGCATATATCCATTGTTCTGGTACATTTAAACTAACTCCTTGTCCCATTCCTTATGGGACTGAACAATGATTCTTTGATCTAAAAAGACTTTATATGGTATGTAATAAACATTGTGCCATGCAAAGTTTACAGGTAGGAGATTTAAAAGAAGATAAATTTCCAAGTAAGCTCTGATTAAGACATCCTCGTTAATAATGTTTTAGGAAGCTGTTTATTAAAAATATGTTTTTATTGATTTGAGAGAGAGAGGAAGGGAGAGTGAGAGAAAGAAAAACATTAATGTGTGAGAAACACCAGTTGGTTGTATCCTACATGCCTCCTACCAGGGAATGAGCCCACAACCCAGGCATGTGCCCTGACCTGGTATCCAACCAACAACTTCTCACTCAGTGTATAGGAAGATACCCAACTAAGCCACACTGTCAAGGGCCAACCTGTTATTTTCAACTAGAGGCCAGGTGCACAAAATTCATGCACTCACAGGGGTCTCTCAACCAAGCCTGTGCCCTCCTGCAGTCCAGGAGCCCTTGGGGGATAACTGACTGCTGACTTAGGCCAGCTCCCTAAGCCAGCAGTCAGACATCCATAGCACTACTACAGAGGTGGGAGTGCTACTGCTGCTCCCAGCTCAGGGCTTTTGGCTGAGCAGCACTCCCCCTGTGAGAGCACTCTGACCACCAGGGAGCAGCTCCTGCACTGAACGTCTGCCCCTGGTGGTCAGTATGAATCATAGTGATTGGTTGTTCTACCATTTGGTCACTTTGCATATTAGCCTTTTATTATATAGTATAGTGTTTTATGAAGAAAAATATTATATTTATTTCTTAAAATAAAGGTATGTCCCATGGGAAACAAATAATATTTACAAAAATCATAAATACCACAGTGTAAGACACTTCATAGATTTTAATTCAAAGGCAATAGAATAATCATTAAACAACTAAAAACAAAAGGAAGACCATGTATTATTGCACACATATAGGTTTCTGGCACCATGTCAACTGCTAGGCATGAAGCAAATGACTTATTTTAAAAATAAGCTCAGGTTCCAATGTGAGGGATGATTACAAGGCAGAAATGTGGTAAGTTCTTTTACCAGCAAAGACTAGGGCTCCATAAACACTGAAAGAACTATTATTTTTGCCTGAATAGATAGAATTGGGGAAGATCATCAAAACAAATATTATCAGATTTACATCTTAAAGGTCTATTAAAGTATAGGTGGTGAAAACAGAGATGCATACTCAAGCAGTTGAAATACAAAGCAGTTGAAATACAGAAATGTCAAAAGGCAAAGTGTGTTGGAAAAAGTGCTTTAGAAATTTTGAACATGTCCTATAGGCTTTGAGGATAAAAGAAAAAGTAGGGCCATATGATAAGAACGGTCTTGTTACCCATTAAAGATGATAAATTTTATCTGATAAGAGATGTGTAATCTATAATAATAAAAGGGTAATATGCTAATTAGATTGGATGTCCTTCTGGATGATCTTCCAGAGGAAGCTGAGGCTGCAAGGAAAGCCTGTGTCTTGGTTGCCTGCTGGCAGCTGGAGGCAAGCCTGGGTCCTGCGTGCCAGAGGGAAGTTGATGCTGGGGAAAGGAAGGCCTACTCTTGTACGAATTTTGTGCATTGGGCCTCTAGTCTTTAAAGAAAGTCCCTTAATTAAGACCAAAGTATGTATTAGGAAGCTTAACTTGTTAAAGATTCAGAAGATGAAATTGATGTAAGGAAAGAAGTATTCATATCTACTAAGAAGTATTTTTTCATATGCCTGTTGGCCTTTTTCAAGAAGTGTTTATTTAGGTCCTTTGCCCATTTTTTCTTATTGGGTTGTTCATCTTTCTTTTATTAAATTGTATGATTCCCCTATAAATTTTGGAGATTAAACCCTTATCAGATATAGCATTGGCAAATATGTTCTCCCATGAAGGGGTTCTCTTTTGTTGATGCAGAGGCTTTTTATTTTTATGTAGTCCCATTTGTTTAATTTATCTTTAGTTTCCACTGTCCTAGGAGATGTATTGGTAAAGGTATTGCTACTGATATGTCTGATATTTTGCTGCCTATGGATTCTAAGATTTTTATGGTTTCCCATCTATGTTTAAGTCTTTTATCTATTTTGAGTTTATTTTTTGTGTATGGTGTAAGTTGGTAATCTAGTTTCATTTTTTTGCAAGTATCTGTCCAATTTTCCCAACACAACTTATTGAAGAGACTGTCTTGACTCCATTGTATGCTCTTGCCTCTTTGTTAAATACTAATTGAGCATAGTGGATTGGGTCAATTTCTGGGTTCTCTCTTCTGTTCCATTGGTCTATATGTCTGTTCTTGTGCCAGTACCAAGTAGTTTTGAGAACAGTGTCTTTGAATATCACTTGATATCTGGTATTGTGATCATTTCAACTTTCTTCTTTATCAGGATTGCTGCAGCTATTCAGGGTCTTTTATTTTATTCCATATAAACTTTTGGTGAGTTTGTTCTAGGTCTGTGAAATATGCCATTGGTAGTTTAATGAGGATTACATTGAATCTATAGATTGCTTTGTATAGTATGGACATTTTAATGATGTTGATTTTACCAATCCATGAACATAGTATATTCTTCCACTTATTTATAACTTCCTTAATCTTTTTTTCCAATGTCAAAGTCACTAATCACCCTAGAGATGGAATTAAAAATGACCTCACAGCTTTCATAATGCCTATCATAAAAAAATCAATAAATGACAGTTCTGGTGAGGATGTGGAGGAAAAGGAACTCTCATACACTGCTGGTGAGAATGCAGACTGGTGTAACCTCTGTGGAAAACAGCATAGAGTTACCTCAAAAATTAAAAATGGAACTGATTTATGACCGAGTATTCCACCTCTGGGTATATACACAAAGAAACTCAAAACACTACTCTGAAAAAATATTTGAACCTGTATGTTCAGAGCAGCATTATTGACAATAACCAAGATATGAAAGCAACCCAGGTTCCAATAGATGGCATATTACTCAGCCATAAAAAGAATGGAATTTTACCATTTGCAACAACATGGATGGACTTAAAAAGGTATTCTGCTAAGTGAAATAGATAGAGAAAGACAATACCTTCTTTTGTCTTTATTTGAAGAAAGTAGTTAAAGGGGATGGCATGGACCATTTGGGGGAGTTACTCAGTTTTTATGGATATTTCCTGCTGAGAACCAATTCCAGCATGTAATAATGACAAAGAGTTCCATCAAAAGGTTGATGGAACTTGGGGAGCTCAACAAGGATGAGCCACATATGTAATTTACCTGTTGGAAATGGCTAAATTCACTTCCCCCCAACTTGAATAGGATTGTTAACTGCCAGATAGCTCAGGGTATTTTATTGTCTCCTGTTGACCAAACACCTGAACAGCTGTAGGCTATTATCCAGATTTATAATGCTTCTGAATTCTACTCTTTGATACCTTACCATTTGAAGTGTATATTTCCACCTTGTTTTAGGATAAATCGTATTGAATAAAAGCATGGGTCCTTGGTCAATGGAGAGTCTTCAGTTCCCTTTAGCCGAAGCTCCTCTGACCCCCAATGCCTTTCAAAACTATCTTTCATCTCCCAACTCTTTAATCATCTAAGTGCAGCTCCTTTCTTCAAAATTCTGAACCCTTTGTAAGGCTGGGGGAAAAAAACAAAACCCTAGTATTATGGTGCCCTAACCAGAGACACAAACAATTTCCCATGTGTAGAGGATTACTAAACATGTTATTAAGTTTCTGTTATTTTTTCTCCAGTTAATCTGTCTTTTATTAGGGGGGGAGGGGTCTCAGTCAAGAACCTAGAAGAAAGAAAAATTGTTTTCCCTCCCCTATAATATCCACACACACAAAAATAATTAATTAAAGGAAAAAGTTAAAACCAGCCAAATGTTTTGTTAACTTACAGACATTTAAATGTTGTCTATGGCCTAATGTAGCTATAGGTCTAAATGTTCAAATTATGAAGCTATATAATATCCAATATTTAAATCTTGAAGTGTTTATATTAATGACCACTTTCTGGTGTGGAGATAGCTCTTGACCAAATCTTAAAACTGCAGAAGGTCCCTCCTTATAATAGCATAGATATGCCAGAAGAACATTTAAGTTCATTATTACCAATGTCAAAAATGAAAAAGAAACTTAAAGCTAAGTACATTCTAAGAAGGAAGTAAAGAGATTCTCATATTTGCATATGAATCACTTCTTATAAAAGAGTTTCCTGCTTTTCAAAGGGAGATGACATATGTACACTGGTTATTCTGGATTGAAATGTGCTATTAGAAATGAGAGTAGGGCCTAGGAACAGGTTCAGCTCCTCAACGAGCAAAAAGAACAGATTTTGTATGTTTCTGCCTTCTTTATAAAGAAAAAAAAAGAAGTAAGGTACACTTTTATTAAAAAATCTAGTACTCTATCAGAAGAAAGCAAAAATAAGATGAAAAACTGCCAACATATAAATAATGTTAATAAAAATCCAGTTAATTATATTCCCAATTTAATAATTAATCAGACATGGAAAGAAGAAAGTACTGGAGCGTTGTCAAGTAACAGGAAAATTCCAATAGAAGTCAGGCTCAAATCACTGAAAGGTATCATTTTCCAAAGAATATTCTATTTAAGTTAAAGGATGCCTGAGGGGAAATGAAGCTAAGGTCACCAAACTAAAGTAAAACTTTACAAAAAAAGAGAATTCAATTGAAAGACTTCTAACTTCAGTCCACAAAGTCCAGGTTCATAAAGACTTTCAGTTGAAAGGCTAGTGGCAGCTATTCCATTTTGGAGACTGAGCAGAGAAAGAGCTTTGAGCCTGGGGTTTTTGACAGTGATAAATTTAGCAATCCTGCTTCTCTATGGAAAAAGATACCTATTAGGAGAAATTTATCTGTAAAATAGACAAATTCCTGTTCATAGTTATGACTAGTTAAGTCAAAGTTCTAAGTTTTATCTAATGGGTCTACAATTTAATAAGATAGTATTGTTCTTTGTAAAAAGTTGAAAATCACTTGAAATTTAACGATTTTTTTTCCAGATCTACAAACTAAGAGGATGTATTATTTAAAAAACCAAAATAAAATAAAACAAAACAACGGAAACATAGTTAACATAGCGGTATATATTGAAGTAAATTCTTTTACAAAAACAAAATAAGTTCAGATTTTTAAAATAACCTTTATTTCCCCTGAAGGTGTGCTTAGTTGGTTGAACATCAATCTATGAACCAGGGGGTCACGTTTCAGTTTCTGGTCAGGGCACATGTCTGGGTTTCATGCTCGATCCCCAGTAGTGGGTGTACAGGAGGCATCTGATTGGTGATTCTCTCTCATTGTTGATGTTTCTATTTCTCTCTCCCTCTCTCTTCTTTCTGAAATCAATAAGAACATATAAAATTTTATATGAAATGACCTTTATTAATTGCATAGAATAACAAGAGTAATATTAAGCAACTGTTCATAAGAATCCACATTCATGAGAAAATTCCACATTTTCCTTTTCAGATCAATTTGATTTGTAGCAATTCTAGAAGTATAAGAGAAGGGAGAAGACGTGGGGGCAAGAAGAATGAAGAAAAATTAAATTAGTTGAATACCTTGGTCATTGGAGAATCCATGAAAAACAAAAATTTCAAGAAGTAAACAGGGTAAATTACTCATAAAATTATCTAAGTCTAAAGAAAATTTCTACCACACAACTTGTGAATCATGTCTAAAACAACACTAGAGTCTTTCTGAAGAGATTCCAATGAACCAACCAAACAAACAAATAAACAATAACAGAAAACATATTCTTTAATGTATAAAAGGCTTCTCTTTTGTATCATGCAAAAGTGGTGACTTTCCCTAAACAGCCTATTCCTATGAAAGGTCTTCGAGCACCATTCCTACTCTATGGAGAAAATCAATCTTATTGCCCCACTTATTTGGAATGAAGCACCAATAGCAAAAATTAAACTAGTAGAATTGTTGGCACACTCCTTGCTTTCAGGACAACCTTTATTAAATAAATTAACCTGGCTTCAAGTTAGACATTCACTCACTCATTCATTCATTCATTTGGTGAATTGAGACTGCTTTCTATTTGTCAAGCACTAGATGGTAAATAGAGAAAGCTTATAATACACAGATTGTGTTTTCAAGGAGCTCACATTCTAAGGGAGAAATGTGTAAATGGATACAGTATGATATTTCATATATCCTGTAATAAAGGCAGAAAGACACAATACTGAATAGGGTATTTTTGTTTTTATAATTTAGGTCCTACAAATCCTCTACCTTTGTGAGCCAAATATAACTAGTTGAAGTTTAGCTTATCAACAAACATTTTAGGATATCTATCTTCCTTCATAGGAAATGGGTTGCATGAACTCTTATAACCCATTGGCAGAGAAAAATCCAGAACACACCTCCCCATCATCTCCCCACTGAGCGCCAATCAGGAAACTGGTCAATAAAAGTTCTTCACAAGGGTTCTTTTTCTAGGCACTGGTTTGGATCACGTAAGCAATTTTCCATCCCAAGGAATACATTAGCTGTGTTGTATGCTGCTTTATTTGTAGGCTGGTCCAACCCTGGAAAATGTCAGCAGATTAGCAGCTGCATGGGATGTAAGCATGATTAAAATGAAGGCAGTGCCACTGTGATAGATTAGATGCCACTCACAATTTCACGTCCCTCTCTTTAGGCCCTGCCCCCATGGGATGTGTACAAACACTGCTCTTTTGAACTGAGAAGTAGCCAATGAAAGGCGGGGAAAGGGGACAGAAGATTTAAGAGGCAGCCTATGGGTTGGCATTTTCTTTGCCATCATTTATGACATAGACATATGCCCCAGAGAAGGGCCACTTCATCCTGCGTTCCAGATGGAAGACAGTAAGAAGGGAAGCTGCAGCAGGCTCTGAAAGACTTGGAACACCAGGGAGAAATAAACCTTCGTTGAGAGCCCATGTCTGTTCAGACATCATCAACATAAGATATTACCATCTGAAGTAATATAATCACTTCCTTTCAACACTTCACAGTGTTGATATCTTTTACTTATAAAGAAACAAAATTCATTCTAAAATGAGAGCTCTATCCACTGAGCAAAACTGGTTTTGGCTTCACCTCTTTGTCCAAATGTCACATTATTTATAAGGCAAACAGAGCATCTTTATTAAAACTGCAACTCTCTTCCCCATCCTACCCCCACCCCCACACACTTGGCACTTATGACTCTCCTTATTCTTGTCTGCATTTTCTTCTTAAATTTTGCCACAGGACTTAATCATCTTTTAACAGACCATGTGATTTGCTTATCTTCTGCATCTATTATTATCTTCTACCTTCCATAACAATATAAGCTTCATGAGGCTGGGTGCCTTTTTTGGTTCACTATTCTAAGCAATTAAAGTAGTGCTTGGCACGATAGAGAGGTGGTAAATAAATATTGGTAGCTGAGTGAACCAATACCAAACTAAGCATAATGTGAAAATTTCCTTTTAATAAACAAAATCTTTATTTAGCAGTGAACTATACCAGCATGAAACATTAACTTCTACTAAAATGAACTTCTATAAATACTAACAATAAACAAGGCCCAAATAATGAAGTATAAAAACAGAACAAGGGATTTCCTATTCATGCAAGATTGTACCTATGAAGAAAGGACGGTCGATTATTTCGAGCTGATAAGGAAATCATGTTCTCAGAAGCCCTGAGACTGCAGCACTGTTTAGATCTTTACTTTAATATTTAATTTCATGTATTTCCTGGAGGAAATGGATTAATAATTGCAACCAGGAAGCATATACTTTAAAAGATTGACCCCTGCAAGCTGTTCTTTTATGAAGATTAAAATAGTCCCTTTTTTCTTATAAAACAAGTCACTGGTGTGACATCTTTTTAACTTCCCTCAGCTGAAAATAAACTGAGACAAAATATGAAAGATAACTAATTAGCCACGTACTCTGCAGGGTGTTTTTTGTTTGATTGTTTTTTGTTGTTTTTCTTCTCTTTTGAGACAACAATAAAAGTGGAATAGTACATTTAGGTAACTTGAGTTGATCCTAATAAAATATCAATTTGAAATCATTAAGCTTTTCAAAATTCCTTTCTATTTTCAATCCCCCCAAAAATATTGTCAAATCTTACAGTCTAGCTAATATATATTAATCAAAACAGAATAACCAAGATCATAAAACCAATACCAAAATATCATCTTTACTGCAACAGCCTTTCAAAATATTCAGGTGTGGCCCTAACCAGTTTGGCTCAGTGGATAGAGCATCAGCCTGCAGACTGAAGGGTCCCAGGTTCTATTCAGGTCAAGAGTATGTACCTTGGTTGTGGGCATATCTCGAGTAGGAGGTGTGCAGGAGGCATCCAATCAATGATTCTCTCTCATTGATGTTTCTAACTCTCTATTCCTTTCCCTTCCTCTCTGTAAAAATCAATAAAATGTATTTTAAAAACTACTTAGGTGTGTCCAATTAGTATCTCCAGTTTAGTTTGGGGAATGAGTAGCTGCAGGTTATTCACAGAAAGTGTAATATTTTAAGGACAATCAATAACTGAAATCTGATAAAGTAGAAATATTTGAGGAGAAACACAATGGTTCAATTTCTCCTCAATGAAATGAATTCTTAATTTAGTTCTTTCCTTTGTCTTCCATGAAAGATTTCTGTGTCTTCATTATAGTCTTCTTCCCCTTTCAATGTATAAATTCTTAATGGAAACCAATAATTATTTCCATGAGATTTGTCTTACAGTCACATTTCTGATAAAGATATTAATACTATTAACAAAACTGAAAATGATAAAGGAATATTTTAAAAGTATATGCTACTGAAAATTTAAATAATGAGTACAGAGTTTACTAGTATATACTTTCCAGAAGACTAAGTTTGAAAATTTTATTTTTAAATATATTTTATTGATTTTTTTTACAGAGAGGAAGGGAGAGGGATAGAAAGTCAGAAACATCAATGAGAGAGAAACATCGATTAGCTGCCTCCTGCACACCCCCCACTGGGGATGTGCCCGCAACCAAGGTACATGCCCTTGACCGGAATTGAACCTGGGACCCTTCAGTCCACGGGCTGATGCTCTATCCACTGAGCCAAACCGGTTTTGGCTAAGTTTGTAAATTTTATTAATAAAAATGCTGTAAACTATTTTTAAACTTACAATCAGATTTCCATTGGCAAACAAAATTAACTTTAAAAATAAAAAAAAAGATAATTGGTCATTTACATGTTTACTAAGAAACACTTTAAATAGGTTTTTAAAAATTAAGCTAAGGATACATGAATTGGTTTCTCTCAATGTATTGTTTGGCTTCCATCAAAAAATATTTAAACTATCAAGAAATAACTTGAAAACCAAGAAACTTACACTAATCATAATAATAAAAAAAATCTCTACATAGTTCTCAACTAGTAATTAGCAGTTTCATCACTAACAAGAAAAATTGCCCTGGATCTGCAAGAAGAATCTGAACAGTAATATATTAAAAGCATTAAAGGTTAAAGAATCCACAGCCTTTATATTCTGGAAATTTCTTTGTATTGGAGCCAGAAAGGTGAAAGTCGAACTGAAAGGCTCTGGATCAAAGGAGCCGGGACACGGCGCCGCCATCGGAGCCCAGTCAGGGCGGGAAATGAGCAGCCTGTTGAGACACCGAGAGGGGACACTCCTGGCTATGGCTTTCCAGGCCGAGTCAGTCTAGAATAAGACAGCTGTTCCAGGCCTTTTCTCACTCTGGCAACAAAGATCCCATAGAACTTAAATATTATGAAATCAACTGCTCACTATTTTCTGAAACGAATTAGAACTGCAAGCTGAGTCTCCAGGCTTTCTTCTGAGAATCAAACTCATAGCTATTTGGTAATTAGAATTATACTTCTAAAGTTTAGGAAGGAAACCTGTACTCTAAATTAGTTTAACTACAGAAGTTCTCACTGGAGAAAGGCTTGCTTAAGTAACCTTTGAGGGTTTTTTTTTTCTTTAAATATGCATGTCCTATGTACAACTAAGATATGATTTTATTAACCAATGTTAAAAAAAGAAAAATATTTGCTTATTTCATCTATTACCTATCTCATTCTTTGTATACTTTTTCTGTTTTTATCTCCTAAATTCATTCATTCATAGAAATACTCTTAGATTCCTATGTCCTTCTGAGGTAAATTGAATTAATTCTCAACAGTACTTGTCTCAAAAGTCATAGGGACTCACCTCAAAATACAAAAAAAATAACATAAAATAATAAAAAAATAAAATAAAATAATGCCTGAAATCCCCCACCTAGACAATTCCTCCTCAGCACGTAATTTAGAACAATTATTAAGACTTCAGGATTCTAGTAATTAGACATTAAAATGATGCAAACATCATAAGGGAAAAGAAACATCAGTCTCAAATTATCTGCTGGCTCTCGCCCATGTAAGTAGCTATTCAGACCCCCTTCGTCTTTTTTCAAAGGAAACAAAAGAGTAGTCATTACATTCAGCCTCAACAGAACAGGAAAACCCTGGCTGCCTTGATTCCTTTGGTTCCCTCCTCTTAAAACCACTGGAAATAAGCAAGGCAGAGTGGCATCAGGCACAACTGGGTTTGAATCCCAAATTCTGCTATTCATGTTTTACCTTAAAAATATCCCTTTACACCACTGAATTCCAGGTTTTTCATCTGCAGCACATATGTAATAATCATCTTATAGATTTACTACGTCAGTATGAGATAATATAAATACATAAGCAATATGCTTGGTACAAAGCATACATTCAGTAACTATTGACTTATACTCCCTTAGACATTTTGATAATGTCTTGCAGTTAAATACCACATTTTGAATTCCTTAAGGTGCTTCCATGTGCACTATCTCATTCACTTTTTAGGAAAGGAGGGAAGGAAGAGAGGGAAGGAGGGATGGGGGGAAGGAGGGAGGAAAGAAGAAATGGACGAGGTTAACAACTATCATACAACAATTTAATTCAACAGGGGAGGAGCCATGAGCAAGGGTCACGCGGTAATGATGAAGATCAGATTTTGGAAATAATTTCACCCAATTTGTTCTTTTAACAAGTGAATAAACAAAAGTTTAGAGAACTTCCAGTTAGAAACAAACTGGTTTGCATTTTCTAGGACAGCTGTCTTTTAACCACATTCACTGTTTTCTCACAAGTTGAACTCCAGTTGGAGGCAAGGACAGCTGCCTAGAGTGGATTTATTCTACCGAGAGCTTGGGATAAATATTTACATATTCTGGAGAAGTCCAGAACTTCACCCAAAAAACCCAAACCCTGTTTGCTTTCCACATCCACACCAAGGCTGTATTATAGGCTCTAAAAACTTAAAAAGGGACTGTGTAAATCACTTCCCCCACCATACACACACAGAGATACCTTTTACAACATGGTAGTAAGTTGGTAGGTAAAGGTAGTACTCAGAACCTTCCCCAACCACATCAAAATTACAACTAAACTACAGAACAACCGTAATTTAGAATGCCTGAAATCCAGCTGAGAAGAAGTCCTACAACTAAGGCTATCGAGAAGAAGAAAAGTCACATCAAGTCTGGTAGAAGGGGTGAAGACAAGCATAGTCAGCCTGGTCACCCCGCATCATTGTGGATTCCCCCCATCCCGAGGAGGGAGGGGTCCCAGCCCCATATCAGAACACCTGGCCCAGGGTTCCAGAGGAGAAATCCCCATAATTTCTGGTTCTAAAAAGCAGAGGGAATTGTGGGAGACTGCTGGAGCCTCAGACATTCCTCTTAAAGGGCTTGTGCATTGACTGACTCGGACTCACTCTTATGAGTTCCAGTGCTGGGGCAGCACCTTCAAAGGCACCAGGGACAACCCTGGCCAGTGTTACTCAGTGGTTGGACTGTTGGCCTGTGCACTGAAGGGTTTTGAGTTTGAATCCCAGTGAAGGGCTTGTACCTGGGTTACAGGTTCAATCCCCTGGTCCTGTAAGTACAGGAGGCAACCAAATGATTGAAAGGTCCCGGGTTTAATTCCGGTCAAAGACATGTACCTTGGCTGCGGGGACATCCCCAGTAGGGGGTGTGCAAAAGGCAGCTGATCGATGTTTCTGACTTTCTATCCCTCTCCCTTTCTCTCTGTAAAAACATCAATAAAATATATATTAAATAAATAAATAAATAAAAATAAAAATCAATGGAAAAAATAGGCTGAGGTGAGGGTTAATAACAACAAAAAGTATACCAGGGACAAATGGGGAGGAACTCAATTGCTTAGCATTAGGCTGAGAACTGGAGGAGCAGCTTGCTTCTAGAAGTGCTGGCAAAGGCCATTGTCCCCAAGACAGAGTGGTAGGAAGGCACCATAATTGAGTCTTCATCAATCTGGCTCACACTGCTTGCCCTGCTCTGGTGATTCCCTGAGATTCTGCCTCACCCAACTTTTAGACTTACCTAAGACCTTTCCAGTGTTTTTTTTTTTTCATACAAATGGATTACAACCTAACCTCCTCCATAAGAGACACTTTCAAGGGGCAGCCTTGGTGGGCACCAAAGCCCTACTAAAGTGAATTTTACTCTGTGGATCGGCCCAGGCACACTGGCTCTTCCACTGTAGTCATGGCTGGTCCTCTCAGCCATCAACCTGGGGGTCAATCCCTCCCAGTGACTTGCCAACAGCAATCAAGCCTCAACTACAACAGGACAGTGCACACAGCCCTCACAGTGGGAGTACATATGGAATGTCCAATTTGGGTGGCTGGGGAGGCTGCACTGCTGTGCCCTATAGGACATCTACCACATAAGGCCACTCTACCAAGTCTAGAAGACATAGAAAATTTACCTAATACATAGACAAACATAAGGAAATGGCCACTATGAAGAGACAAGAAAATGGATCTCAAATGAAAGAATAGGAGAAATCTCCAGAAGAAAAACTAAATAAAATGGAGGCAAGCAAACTACCAGATAAAGAGTTCAAAAAATGGTCATATGGCTGCTCAAGGAACTTAGTGAGAACTTCATCAAAGTATAAAAAGACATGAAAACCACAAAAAAAAGAACCAGTCAAAGATGAGGGATACACTAACTGAAATGACGAATACATTAGATGGAATCAATAGTAGAGTTGATGAAGCAGAAAATCAAACTAGTGATTTGAAACAAAAGGAAGCAGAAAACAATCAGAACTGCAAAAATAAAAAATAATCCAGAAAAATAAGGATAATGTAAAGAGCTTCTGGGAAAATTTCAAATGTACCGACATTAGCATCATGGGGATGCCAAAAAAAAAAAGAAGAAGATCAAGAGCAAGAAATTGAAAACCTATTTGAAAAAATAATAACAGAATATTTCCCTAACCTGGTAAAGAAAAGAGAGTTACAAGTCCAGGAGCACAGTGAGTCCCAGACAACAAGAACCCAAAGAGGCCCACAACAAGGCACATCAGAAATAAATTGTCAAAGGTGAATACAAAGAGAGACTCTTAAAAACAGCAAAAAAAAGTAGTTTGATACCTACAAGGGTGCTCCCATGAAACTGTTATTTAATTTCTCCATAAAAACTTTGCAGATCAGAAGGGGTTGTTATGAAATATTCAAACAAATGGAAAGCAAGGACCTACAAGCAAGATTACTCCATTCAGGAAAGCTGTCATTTAAAACCAAAGGACAGATAAAGAACAAGCTAAAGGAGTTCATCACCACTAAGGAGTTCATCAAACCAGTATTATAAGAAACCTGATGAACGAAAAGATAGATACAGAAGCAGAAAAGCATTGAACAGACTGTCAAATTACAGCAGGAAGGCTGGGGAGTGTTGGGGGGTGGGAGGTAAGAGATCAACCAAAGGACTTGTGTGCATGCGTATAAGCACAACCAATGGACACAAGACACTGGGGGGCAGGGGGGAGACATGTGGCAGGGGGTAGGGAAGGCCGGGGGAAGGTCAATGGGGAAAAAAAGGAGACATATATAAAAGGAGACTACTATTTGTAATACGTTAAACAATAAAAAAAGAGAAAGCTGATAATTAACTGTATGCTTCCATTCTGTTTTCAATAAATGTAAACTGTCCAAAAATAAAAAGATAAAAACATGAATAATATGTTAATAAATATATACCTATCAACAATTACTTTAAATGCAAATGAATTTAATGTTCAAATCAAAAAGCTATATGGATAAAAAAAACAGGACTCTTACTGTCTGTTTTGCAGTCTACAAGCAACTCACTTCAGATGGAAACAAAAATAAAACAAAAAAGCTGATATAGCAATACTTACACCAGACAAAAATAAACTTTAAAACAAAAGCTATAATAACAAATAAAGACCCTATAATTTCACTTCTGGGTATTTATCCAAAAACACCAAAAGCACTAAATTGAAAGCCATATACACCAATGATTATTGAAGCATTGTTTACATTAGCCAAGATATGGAGCAACCTAAGTGTCTATAGATGAGTAATAAGAAGTGGTGCATATATACAATGGAATATGAATCAGCCATAAAAAAATAAATCTTACTATTTGCAACAACATGGATGGACCCAGAGGGCATTATGCTAAGTGAAATCAGTCAGATATAGAAAGGTAAGTGCCATACAATTTCACTGATATGTGCAATCTAAAAAACAAACAGAGAAGCAGAATAGAAAAAGACTCCTAAATAGAGTAAACATTTTGACCTTTGCCAGATGGCAGTGGGGCTCAGGGGATGGGTAAGAAAGGTGAAGAGATTAAGAAGCACAAAATGCTAGTTACAGAATAGTCACAGAGATGTAAGTATTACAGCTTAGGAAATATAATAAATAATATTGTAATAACTACATATGGCATCAGATGGGTACTAGATTAATTGGGATGATAACTTTGTTAAGTGATATAAATGTCTAATCACATGGTTGTACACCTGAAACTAATATAATATTGTACATCAACTGCAATTTAAAATTTTTAATTTGAAAAAAGGTAAGAAGTCCCAAAATAAGACTATGCCTATCAATATCATTTGAACTTTAACCAAGATGACCTTTTTACTCTCATTTTGAATCTTTAAACACAATTAAACATTACGACTTTTCTTTCACTGGGGTGGGGGGGAGCAGGTGGGGACATGTGCTGGGGGGTAGGGGAGGCTGGTGGGAGGACAATGGGGGGGAAAAGGAAAACATATGTACTACTATTAAATCTAAGGTATACTGCAAAAAAAATTTTGCAAAGAAACATGGTAAACTGGACATCAGTTTCCAAATGTATCAGAGACTATTTCCTATATCCATAAAGGCGTGGTGTCTATGGAAAAAAATAAATACAATTAAAAATTAATATATGCTTTACTGGTACATCAATCATGTATTCCATTGGCCATCTGTGTAATCCAGCACTCCCCACATATTTGTCCTAAACACCCTGACTGAAAGGTGGGGAATAGGGCTAATTAATCCCTTTCTTTCCCACTACTGGCTCCATTCACACTTCCCGCCTCTGATTCCATAAAGATAAAAACTCCTGCCTTTCCAATCCCAGGGCCATATCCAGACTGATACACTTGCTGCCACACTGGAAGAGGGTTTTAAAAAGATAATATCTTGAAGGAACAAGGTACCTATGGTGCATGGAAAAACTGTGTCTGTTTGTAATTATTGCATTGTAAATTCTCAGTAGCAGCAAGGCAAGTAACCTCTTAGATTTGGAAGTTTGATTCAGTGTGGAAAATTTACATGAGAAAGAAATATAAAAGTCAGTTAGATGTTCTGGGCAGTGTGGCTTAGTGGTTTACCAGGAGGTCAGGGTAAATGCCAATGTCATCACTGATGTTTCTATCCTTCTCTCCCTTTCCCTTCTTCTCTCTGAAATCAATAAAAGCATTAGAAAAGAAATCAGTTAGGTGGAGATACATTGAATAGATCATCATTCTATTGCTTGCCTCCATTAAAAATTGTAAAGGAGTCTAAATAAAAATTTCCTGAACTCCTAGCCCAGTGTTCCTTACGCACAACATTCTGCTTTAAACAGAACTCAATGATCTCTTGTCTCTCTGTGGGACTATGTGCTTTAACACAATGCTGTTTGCTAACTAAAATGATCTCTACTTTAATTCAGTTGTCTAAAATCACTTTCGAGGAAGGAAGGACACAGTTGTCAAACCCCTACAAGCCTTCCTAGAGATCACCTTCTCTTGCAATTTAACATTTTAAGTAAATTTTGGAATAATACTTTTAAATGTCTATTAAACCGTCTTATTTTATTCCTATTTAATTAGTACAAAGTTCATTTTATTTTTTAATTATATTTACAAGTTATTTTAATGTATACATGATTCTTTACCTAAACATCTATTTTCCATACTTAAATTACGTGTGTGTGTGTTTTAGAGAGAGGAAAAAAAAACACTACAATTTGTTGTTCCGCTTATTTATGCATACTATCCATTCATTGGCTGCTTCTTGCCTGTGCCCTGATGAGAGATCGAACCCACGACTGTGGCATATTGGGATGACAGTCTAACCAACTGATCTACCCGGCCAGGGCCAAACATTTCCATCAATAACCTCCATGAAATTCTATTTAGAACACATGTGTCCTGTTTGAAAATCTTATTTATCTTTTTCTTACAGGAGCATTTCCATTTCCTTTTTTTCTGTAGCCTTAAGCATGCATATCAAAAAGTATCCAGTAATTGTAAAATTGAATGCCAGTATTTTTCTCATCTCCATATCCATTCCCTAGGGGCCCAGCACCTCTGCCCTTACCTTAATCAGGAGAAGGTAGGATTGTTTAGGGCACTGACTAAACCTTTGAAATAAAGGCAAACACATGATCTTCAGCTGCTGTCCTCTCTCAGAGACTGGAAGGAGGAACCGGAGCTCTGGCTGAGACACTGACCTGGGTGCTGTGTTGTGACTGGATCTTCGATGCTCTTAGTCCTGCAGGTCCTGCCCCAGCATGAAGACTGCTGGATCGCCACTATCTGATACAATGACCCACCAGGAGGACTCTGCCTTGCCTCGCACTCTTGCTGCCCACATCAGGAAGTGATTCCTTGGCTCTGGACACTTCTCAAAAGAAGGCTTTGTATATAGTACTCTTGAATTAGTTCCTTCCTTCCTTCCTTCCTTCCTTCCTTCCTTCCTTCCTTCCTTCCTTCCTTCCTTCTTTCCTTCCTTCTTTCCTTCCTTCCTTCCTTCCTTCCTTCCTTCCTTCCTTCCTTCCTTCCTTCCTTCTTTCCTTCCTTCTTTCCTTCCTTCCTTCCTTCCTTCCTTCCTTCCTTCCTTCCTTCCTTCCTTCCTTCCTTCCTGCTGTTTGCTGTTTCCTCCTTTCTTCCTTCTTTCCTCCTTTATTCCTTCCTCCCTATTGCAAAGCAAAATACAAAGAGATAAGTAACAGCTGTGAGCTTCACCTTAGCTTGTCATAATGTCACCATCTTGTTATATCTTTATATACCTTTGTTGACAATATCAATTGTGTATTCCAATATCTTCTTGGTGTCATTTATAACGAATCTATTTTGCTTCTTATAATAAGTGTCCTCTTCCTGGCTTAATCTCAGCTTATCCCATCAGTAAGGTACACCTCCTACTCTAGATGGTTTTGCTTTGAAAGTTGACCTGTTCACTACTTTTCTCAAGAGAAATTTGAATATTAAAAAATGCCTCCATTACTAAACCAGGCATCCTTCTAGAGAACACTTAGTACAGAGTTATCGATGGCACATAGGATAATGGTGAGTTCCCTCCAAGAAAACCTGGCAACACAAAATACAAAGCCAATACTGAATTTTAAAACTAGACATACTTTGGGTAAATTAGCAACTAAGAAAGTAAAACAGGTCCCAGTAGTGGACATATAACATCTAAGATTAATACATTCAAAAAATATTTACTGAGTAGCTACTATGTACTAAACACTGTTATAGGTGATGCAGACACTTAAAGGAGGTGATACAGTTAACCAAGTGGGTATTTGGGGAAAAGTGTTCCAGGCAAAGAGAACCGTGAGTGCCTTGGCCCCTGAAATGCTATGGGAATAAGAAAAGCAGTAAGAAGGCCAGTGAGGCCCGGCAGAGTGAGCAAGAGGACCAGCTGGTGGAGTCATACCAGCAGGGCAGAAAGAAAGGTAAAGACAGGTCACAGACAAGTGCCAGAATAGGAGATTATGTAAGGGCACTTTGACTTATTATTATAAAGCCTTTAGAATTTATATTGCATAAAACAGAAAGATAGTGAGCAGCTCTAGTGGAGAAGTAACATAGTCAACCTCAGGCTTTGGCAGGATAATTCTGGCCTGAAATGGAGCAAGGGTGGAGCAGAGATTCCGGTTAAGAGGTTTTTGCAATGATGCAGGGGAGCAATGGCAATGGCTTTGACCAGCATGGTAGCAGTAAGAAGTGGGTGGTCTATGGACATATTTTGCACTTAAAGCCATAAATCACACATGGTTGGTGCGAAGGGTCCTAGAGTCAGCATAACGTTAAGGTGTTTCACCTGGAATGGTAGGTATGGGGTTTCCATCACCTGAGCTCACGAAAATATAGTTAGAGGAGATTTTGTGAGAAAGATCAAAATTTTAATTTGGGGCATAATTTGCAAAATTTATTAGATACCCAAGCATGTATCCCAGAGTCTCTCTAAAAGACAAATCTCTCTCTTCCCCTTTCTTTCTTCCTTTAGCTAGTCATTCTCCCTCCCCACCTCCAATGAATACATTACAAAGGAAAATATTCTGCTTGGACCTTCTTGTTCTGTTCACCCTGGGGCAACCTATGGTAGTGTTCAACAGAGAAGCTGAACATAATATTGTGTCATTTCCAAAGATCAAATATATTTTGTTGTTGAAATGATCCTGATAGGAACCCATATAGCCTATGTCATAGAATTACAGACTTTTTGGAACCTTAGGCAGACGTCTACAGCAACCTCCTATTTAATACTTAAAGAGGCTGGAGCCCAGGGAGGATAAATGACTTTTGAAAGGTCAGTCATCTACTTATTACAAAGTTAGAGCTCGAACCCAGGGGTCCTGCCAGCTATTAGAGCACTGGCCTCTTGGCTGACTTCCTTCTTTTGCTATTATTGATATGCTGCAGCATTCACATTCTATTTACATATTTTATGTGAATATAATTAAATAGCAGGCTTCTCGCAAAGGGTCACCATTTTCCTGGCCTTGAAAATAATTTATTTTTCTCTTTTTTCCTAATTAAATGCCCTTTGAGACCTTCAGTTAACCTTAAAATGAATCGGACTCTGCATTGTAAGATGTCAAGCAGTTCAATGATTTGCACCAATAAGGTAGTCTGGGTTTTACATCAGAGAAATGTAACTTTTAACTTTTAAAGAAATTGAAATGAATAAAGGCGAGCTATATAAGTACTCTGACATTACAAGAGTCACCAAAAATCATTTATGGAGGGAGTACTGGGCTATCACAATTTAAAAGGGGGGGGGGAAACCTCAATATTTTACAGCAGCACTTTCTTTTACTACAAGTGTAATTATAATTTCAGACTGAAAAGTTCAGGATCAAATGAGAACAAATGATAGTCCCACCAGACAGATAATGCTGAACCACTGCAGTTATAAGGTTCTCTAGTTCTATAAGATGGAAGATGATTGGTTGGGTTGTCATTTTTTTACTGTACTTTGTGTATCTTCTTCAGGAAGTCTCACAGCGCCACGGTGTTCCCTGCATTCACAAAGAAAGCTGCAGACTTATCGAAGACCGCAAATCCTCCTATTAAGTTCTGATAGTGCAGAAATGGCCCACACTTCTTTAAGGTAATTAAATAGTCAGCTGCACAATCATCTTTCAATAGAATATAACTTACCCAGGAACTTCCTTGCTACCAAGTTCTCTGGTGACGTTAATGAGCCAAATAGGGATCAATGGCAATTACAGCAATTCAGTATGTGAAATATGCTTTGTTGAAGCTGTGTTTTTAAGTACCTCTGCTTTTGCCTTTCTGCTATTCAATCTTCACTCATTGCTTTTTCCTTTTCATGCAACAGGCTTAACATGCAAATCACTCACCATGTGGTGTTGCTCATTCTTTTCACCTCCCCCAAACCTGCCTCAAGTTTCTCTATCCTCAAATCAGTGGTTTTTACAAATTTTCCTTTTAAGTGCAGGAAGGTCACTTATTGAAAATTTAATGTAGGCAGATAATCTACTGAGAAATTAACTTATGTTTTATTTCTAAGCTGTATTCATTAAGAAAAAAAAAAGAGGGAGATTATTCTATCTTCAAGAATGCAACAACAAAAAATTCTTAAAGACTGAACTCTGTCTGGCCCTAGCCAGTTGACTCAGTGGATAGAGTATCGGCCTGTTGGTTAAAGGGTCCAGGGTTCAATTCCTGTACCTTGGTTGCAGGCTCCTCCCCAGCCTGGGCCTTAGTTGGGGAACATGCAGGAGGCAACCAATAGATATGTTTCTCTCACATTGATGTTTCTGTCTTTTCCTCTCTCCTCCACACCCTCTAAAAAGATCAATGAAAAAATATCCTCAGGTGATGATTAACAACAACAACAACAACAACAACAACAACAAAAGACTGAATTCTGCTTATAGCAAGAAAAGAGAATTTGCAGGTGAGGTTAAGCTACAAACAATTTGGTAGCCCTTGGAGTCAAAGTTAGGTCACGCATTTTACCACTTGGGTTACATAGTAATTTTGAACTTGAAGGACTAAAGGTTATTTTGACAGTTAAAACAGAAGGACCACATTATAATTGTGTAACCACCACCAAATGTGTATGAAGTCACACAGACAAGCAAGGGTTCTTTTGCCAAAACAAATAACCAATTTTAAAAGCCCTACCATATATTTGTCTACAGGAAAAGGTAGATATTTGAACTGAACTTAACTTGAATTAAACAAAGATGTGTGATATTGCATGAACGAATATTTTCAAAGAATTCTACCTACTTCTTACAATAATATGCTCATAAATAACACAAAGTAGAAAAATGATCACACCACCTTAAGTCTCTGATGAAGTAACATATGTAAACAGTCTTTCCATTTTTTTTAAACTGTGAATTTAAGTGCTCCATTGTTTTCTTGAATCTAAAATTTTAATTTTGTTTAAATTTAAAATGTATATAATAATGGCATCATTCCTTTTAATGAAGGGAGGGTATATAAATAAGAGTTATTGAGACACGGGTAAAAAATCCAACTTCACTCTGTCCAAAATCATATAAATTAGAAGAAAAAAAAAGTTAGAGCCACTCAGTCTGCTTTCAAAGTGAATGTCATATAGAGCCAAATAATACTGCCCCACAGACATCATTCTTATATAGTTTATATAGATTCTGTTAAATTTGTGCAACTTTTATATCTGATTTTTGAGAGGTTCGCTTTCTCTATCTTTTTAAATATCTGGCTATTTCTACAGAATGGCTTTTGTACTGATTGTGTGCACAATGCAATGCAGGAGGTAGCAAATGAAATTCATGCCTCTAATTGTGAAGATAAGAGTTGCCTGCATGGAACAGCCAAAGATCTCTGCCAGATAACATATTATCAAATACTTTGCTGAATGTAGTTAGGAATTCACTGATTACAAACCCCAGCAAGGCTTACCCCTGTAGCAGCTAAACTTGAAGATTGCCTTTACAAAACAATGAATGAAGAGAAGTTGGGTAAAGCACTTCAGCAAGATAAATTCAGGAGCATAGGGGAAGATTTAGATATAGGTTCTATACATTAGGGGTGGGATTGATACTATCCTAGTAGAAACACAGGATTTACGAGGATGAAATGCTGAAGAACGGACACAATGAAACATTAAAAGGAAAAGGCTGAACTCAATGCCACAGACAAAGGTAATTGTCTGCCTCATCTACCACCACCTGGTCAGGTTAGTGTTGAATCCTTCATTTTAGATTTATGTGTTGATATTATAAACAAAACAACCCAAGATCTCTGCTAGATTTTGCTAAGGGTGAAAAAGGAAGTAGAGAAATACCTCTATCTTCAAGGCCTATCTTAATGCCAACTTTGAGATGATTTTCCAAAACCCTCACCATCTGTACTTACACATTTTCCTATCCTGTTATACCCACCTTGTTAATTTCTACATAAGTATTTACTTTTATGATTTCATCATAAGAAATAGTCTGTCCCCTGTGTCACTCCCCCCACCCCCAGATTATAACATCCATTAAGTTCTAGTTTATATCTCCTTTTTTTTTTTAGCATGTGTCAGAATCACCATCTGTCTATACTGAATTCTCAATTTTCTAATCATCCATAGTATTTTCTTAAAACTCACAATTGTTAAATATGATAACTATTTGCTGCCTGTTATACAATGAATTATGTCCTTGCCAAATTCAAATGTTGAAACCAAATGCTCTTTCCTGCAATGAGAGATAGGGCCTTTAAAAATATAATTAAATTTAAATGAGGCAAAAAGGGTGGGGCCCTAATCCATAAGACTAGTGTCCTTATAAGAAGGCAAAGAGACATCAGGAATATGTGAGGATATAGCAAAAAAGTAGCTGTCTGCCACCAATGGAGAGATGTATCAGGAGAAACCAAACCTGCAAACACCTTGCTTTTGTTGAAAAAAAGAAATTTCTGTTGGTCATGGTATTTTGCTGTGACAGCCCTGGAAAAGCAATACGCAGCCTACATTGTGGGAGCACTGGCCTTAACTCCCTCATTTGACTCTGATCCTCTGGAGGGCAGAAAGCAAAATTATCTAAATTTTTAAAAATCGGTTATAATACTTGAGATATTTTATTCTTACAATAATGTTAGATGATTAGATGTTTGCATACATGAATAAGGTAATTTGAGATTCTTATTAAGGGAGGTATTCTTGCGGAGATTTAAGCTACTGCTAGAATAGAAGCATGAAAATCACTTAAGATTCTCAGTGTAAAATAGGAAGAACAGATTGTAATGGGTATGATTCTGACTCGGGAGACATAAGATGCCGACTTTGAATCCCAGCCCCTGAAATTAATAACAGTAGATTGGTCTTCAGTTTTACCAATTTAAAACTGGATAACAATAATAACACTTAATTTTCAGTATTAAGATGAAAAGAAACTGCTTAACGCTGATTCGAATTTCTGGTAATGTGTAATAAATTTTTGTCCTTTCCACAACTTTACATAGTACAATTAGTAGAATACATTAAGGAAAGAATAAACTTGAAAAGGGGGTACATGTGTTATGAGAGGTCTGCCATTGGCTCCTCACAGTTCACCCAGATTTAGTTCTGATTGGTTGGTTTTCTAAGCCAGTCATCATCTCCAGCCCTATCTCTGGGTCTGATGAGAGAGGTGGGGCTGATCAGCAGCCTCCATGGAGGCCTGGAGATAAATAGAGGCACGCTGTTGGTGAAGCTCGGAGAGAAAGAGAGAGGCAACTGCTGATCAACAGCTGCCACGAAGGCTGTGGATCAGACCCTGCCTCTCTGTCTGGGCTTCTCTCTAGGCCTGATCCTCAGTCTCCTCCACAGTCAGTGTTGGGTCATCAAAGCAACCCAGCACTGATGCAGGACTGACATCTGGTGTTCCTTTGAGTCTTAAGTCGGTCTTTATGGATCCTGGGTTTTTATATATTAGGATGATGTTAAAGGCATAACTAGGAGAAAATACATTATTTCATGACTCTGTAAAAAAAATGTTATAATTCCATCACCAGGCCTGGTATTCCATCTGCTCAGGGTGCATATAACATCTCAGTAGTCTCCATTCATTACTGATATGGGCTGGCATAAAGAAGTAGGTGCCATCCCTCAACTGTAGGTAAATACACAGAAATCACAGAATGCATACTCCCGTTGAGACTGGTTTGTCCTTTCTAAATGAGTTGTTTGATATCTTACCTATAAAGAAGCTCTTGCCTGGAAAACATAAGACTTTAAATGCTTCTTACTAGAATAATTTAGGAAAAACAAAAATAAAATCAATGTTCTCTAAGTACTTAGGTAAATTTGCTCAATTAATAGAGATACTTTCATTTATAAGAAAATTTTATGAAGAATTTAAAAACAGTATCGAGTAGAAGTTCCTTGGAAATGATAACGATAAAAATAGATGAGGATGTGCTTTCTGCTGCATGAGTTTCCTGTTAGAATATACATGTATGCTAGTAAGCTTCAATAAAACACAAGCAAGGGAGCATCACTTTAGGCTGATATGCTTTAGGGTGATATGCTTTTAAGAAGAATGATTAAGTTGACCAGGATATCAACTCGATGACTCCTTTAGTTCCCACAAATATGTATCTTAATATTATTCATTTGAATATATTTCATATACTTATCAAAACGAAAGAATATTATAATTTACATAATGCCTATATCTTATATAAAATGTTTGTTATGAGTTTTCTTTAGATAATTTTTAAAGTTATTAAAGTAAAATAAAATGTCCTTTAAAGCTATTTGCCTATATCAAGTCAGAGTCTCCTTAATCACATGGCTCTTTTTATGTATGCACATGCATTTATGAAATGAACAGCTTATGTAAAGGGTCGAAAGATTATCTAAAGTAAACCTCAGTGAATGGGGAATGGCTAAACTTTATTTTTACCTTAGAATGGAGTCAGAGCCTCTTCCAAAATAACCAATACAGTCTAAAATTTTAATTTGAACATTTTTATTAATTGTTTTTAAAAGAACAATTATTAACCCATTATTTTTCAAATAAATAACATTTTATCATGAAAAAACTATATTAATAACTATATTTACTATATGGTGGCATTTTTTTTTTTTTGCAAATCTAAAGACTGGCTTAATAGAGAGCTGGATTTTGTACTCACTCTATTCAGATATATTCTTTTGGTTGAAATATATGAAAACAATTGTGCCTCATAAAGATATACATTTGAAAAAGGATGGTATAATAGAATTTTCAGATCACTAATGATATTAATCTCTGACACTATACTAAATCTTAAGTGGCAATTTCCAAAAAAGTAGTTTGAAGGCAGAATCTGAAACCATATCAAGGAACTTTTCATATTCTCTTACATTGAAATCCAGTTCTATGTCTTGCACTTTGGATGGACCTTTTAGCCATGCATAATTTTATAACATCTGCATTGGGCATTTGTAAAATATCAGTTTCCTGAGTTATATTCATTTTTCAAATGTTGACACATTCCATTATAAAATGCATATATATAAAAACCGCATTTCCAACATCACCACCAACCTTATCATAAAACTCTCTAAGTATTAGAAATTATAAAACTCACCATAGTGGTTTTGACAGGCTCACATCATTCTTTTTTGACAAAATGTCTGCAAAATATCTATATCCAAATAACCATAGTTGGTATGTCAGTTGTGCCTTTAAATTAATGGAACTGCATGAAAAAAGTGGCTACAAAAATATTTGTCATTTTGTCACACAAAATATTTAAATATCTAAAAGCTTAAACCTGTCTTATACTGTAGGCCATTTATTCAATGGCCTACTAGATATCTATTAGGCATCTTAATTGATTACTGGTCATATTTCTTCCATTTCCCACCAAGCTGTTCCTGTTTCATTTTCTATTTCACAAACAATCATTCAAGTCAAATCACACGATGAAGCTAACTGCCTACCAGGTGCATTCTTAGCTGAACTTTGAAATAAATCATATGAAGTCCACAACTCTGAACCCAATTACCTGACCTCCAAACAAGAGCCAATACAAAAAACCATTAAATCACTGTCAATTTTACTACCAGCTTCTGCACAGAGTATCTTGTTTGTTGCCAACATAGCTGAAGGCTTACAGAGAAACTTTGTGATCATAACCTTGGGTTTTATTTGTACATGTCTGTGCATTATCCTGTTTTTTTATGTGATCCAATTTAAAATGAATAAATTTTAACACACATATATGATATATATGACCTATACTATGACTATACATTATAAAACAACATATGTAATATAATATCTAAATTATAATAGGAAATATAAATAAAGTTTATACAATATATAATAGCTAATACATAAGAATGTTTTAAAAAATTGTATGGCTTTACTACAGTAATAAAATACTTTACATATTTAATGTAGATAATTCTACAAGAATTTTAGAAGAAATACAATTTGATTAGTAATTATACCTCAAAAAAAGAAGTAAATTCCAGTAAAAAGATTACAATTCATTTATATTCCAATAACTACATTTAAATATCTTTACAAGAACATTTAATAGGAATATATACCAGTTTCAGATTTTCCTTTGAACTAATTTTTGTGTTGCAATTTATAAGTGATTTAACATTTGCATACACATACTAGACCTGGGTATACATTGCATAAATTAGTATTTGTCAAAATAGAACTATGGGAGAACCAAGATGGCAGCATAGGTAAAACACCTATCTTGCTGTCATACTCAGCAATTTTAATACTACAACTTAACGAAAGAACAAACACCTTCCAGAATCACCAGAAAGCTGGCCGATTGAAAATTCCACAAATAAAAGTGAAGATAAGACACTGTGACTCGGAGGAGCAGCGGTGGACAGCTTTGAAAGATTCGCGTGGAGAGAGGTTTGGAGCGCGCGCTGCGGAGAGGGCGGGCGGCTAAAAATCGGCCAGTTTTCTCGAACGGGGAGACAAAGACGTCCCACTGGACTGATTCTCCAGTTCTGGATGAAGTCCAGGGAACCCACTATTATACGGGGTGAAAACTGGACAGTGGGAGGGCACGCGGAAGCTCGGGTGCTGCCGAGTCTGCCGGATTGTGGAGAAGGCAGCTTGCGCAAACAGCTCAGCTGCGAGACTGCGCAGAGAGCGTTCTGCGACTTGTCTCTCATTCGAAAAATCGTCAGTCTGATTTGTTTTACGACCCTGGGTGACACATTGGGTGTGCAGAGTCATTTTGGGAGAGTCTGAGTTCCCCGGCAGCCGGTGGAGCTCAGCAGCGGCTCTCTCTCAGAGTTGCTGGCAGCCATTGCCCACAGCACAGACTCCCTGAGGCCACACAGGGCGGAGCTAATGCTGTCTGCTTGGCTGGGAGACTCCGCCCATCCAACCTGAACACAGCTGAGCTTCACAGACAATTGGCCTGGAGGTCAACCCCTCCAAGTGCTAACAACGATTAACCTGACCTTAACTTCAGCAAGACTTTGCAATCCATATCCACCTCAGATAACTGGGGAGGCTGAGCCACTGTCCCTAGTAGGAAGTCTACCACACAAAGCTAATTGACCAACTGAGGGAAGCAGCCATGATGCAGAGACGTGGAAAGAAATCATATGTGAAAGAAATGGAGGAAAAAAAACGACTGGACTTGGAATTCAAAACCACGGTTATAGGGTTTTTCAAGAGGCTCCAACAAAAGGTCGAGGCCTATAAGGAAATAAGCAAGACTGCAAAGGAAATGAATGAGACCCTCAAGGATATGAACGAGACCTGCAAGGAAATTATCAAGACCAACGTGGAAATGAATGAGTCCTACAAGGAAATGAAGGAGACCCTCAAGGATATAAAGGAGACTCCCAAGGATATGAAAAAGGACCAACCAGAAATTAAGCATACACTGACTGAAATAAAAAATATTATACAAACACATAAAAGTGCTCTGGAGCACCCCAAGAACCAAGTTAAAGATGTGAAATACAAAGAGGTAAAATCCTCTCAGCTGAAAAAGGAAGAATCCAAAAGAATCCAAAAAATTGAAGATAGTGTAAGGGGCCTCTGGGACAACCTCAAACATACCAACATCCGAATTATAGGGGTGCCAGGAAAAGAGAGAGAGCAAGACAATGAAAACCTATTTGAAGAAATAGTGACTGAAAACTTCCCACACCTGGTGAAAGAAATTGACTTAGGAGTCCAAGAAGTGCACCGAACCCCAATATATAGGAACCCTAAGAGGACCACACCAAGGCACATCATAATTAAAATGCCAAGAGCAAAAGATAAAGAGAGAATATTAAAAGCAGCAAGAGAAAAACAGATGGTTACCTATAAGGGAGCACCCATACGATTGTCAGCAGATTTCTCAACAGAAACGATGCAGGCCAGACGCGAGTGGCAAGAAATATTCAAGGTGATGAACAACAAGAATCTATAACCAAGATTACTCTATCCAGCAAAGCTATCATGCAGAATTGAAGGTCAGATAAAGTACTTCACAGGTAAGAAAAAGCTAAAGGAGTTCATCACCACCAAAGCAATATTATACGAAATGCTGAAAGATATTCTTTAAGAAGAGGAGGAAGAAAAAGATAAAAGTGTAAATTAGAAACAACAAATACACATCTATCAACAAATGAATATAAAAATCAAGTGAATTAATAATCTGATGAACAGGATAAACTGGTGAATGTAACAGAATCACGGACATAGAGAGGGAATGGACTGACAACTCTTGGGGAGAAAAGGGGTGTGGGAAGTGCAGCAAGAGACTGGACAAAAATCATGCAACTATGGGAGAGGACAGTGGAGGGGGGTGAGAGCAGAGGGTGGGATGGGTACCAGGTGGAGGGGAACTATAGGGTGAAAAAAAAAGGGAACAATGTAATTAATAAACTGAACAATAAAGATTAAAAAAACTGAACTATGATTTAAACCACAATAGGATGAAGAAATAGATTTTATTTTCAGTACATCTTAAAAGGTGTTCAGTTACCGGTGATCATATAACTAGAAACCTGTATCTAAGCTGAAATTTTCTAAGGAGTTGAGGTAGAAATAATATGGATATATTATAAGCATTCTGAAACCCAACACACTGATTAAACATTCACAAGGTTGCTTCTAAATTTGCTAATGAAATAGTCATCATACTCAAATAATCACTATCAACTTTTCCACCTTTATTATCTGTTCTTGTTGGCTTCATGAAATTTACAAAATTAAATGCAAAATGTCTCCATTAGTGCAGTGTGAAGTTGTAAATTTAGAAACAAATCAGAGAATATGAAAGTTCAGATCCTCTTACTAACATTAACTTGTCCAACATTGATTATATATAATTCCTGAATTGCTGGTTAGTGTTCTAAATGTATACTTTATTATAAGACACAAGAAATATAAGGATATTAATGCAGTTATAAAAACTCAAACTTTTCATTTTATTGAGTTATGAAGGTTAAAATCTGCAATCCTAACATTGTATTAGCTTGGGGTCCTGCAAGTTAATAAAATAAACAGGCACCATTTTTATTTTAAGTTAATAAAATAAACAGGCACCATTTTTATTTTAAGTTAATAAAATAAACAGGCACCATTTTTACTGAGTGAGCAGAGTTCATTTTCTATAGAAAATGAACTCTGCTCACTCAGTAAAAATGGTGCCTGTTTTCTTGAATGAAACAATGACAGCACCTGCATTTAAAGGCAACAGATGAAAACTTTAATAACCTAAGTTTTTATAAACACTAGTAAAGTTCTTCATAAAATGTTATTATTATATATGCCTGAAAATTCTATAAAACCTTATGTATGTAATGTTAAAACTTACCAAGATTCTTATCCATTAAGTAATGTTGAAAAATTCATATACTATAGAACATATACATATTAATAATAATTAAATTACTGCCCATTGCATTTGTAAAGAAACTGATGAAGCACTAGATAGAAGAAATAATAAATATTATTTCATTGTTTTTATGATATCTGCAATGGACTACAGATGAAAAGGAGTAAAAGATAGGAATACAATGACAAATTATCAATAATAGTAAAATTAAAGCCTCAAGGGGGGCAGAGTCATTGTACAATTTGTTCAGCAATGCATGAAAGTATCCAGAAAAGTATCGGGGCTTTAATAGCTACTCAAAACATTTGGTGAATAAATTCACTTCCTTGGTGTTGTCAACAATATAGAAGTTTAAAAGCTTTTCTTTATTGCTTGTGAAGTGACCTGAGCAAGGTTTAGCAGCAGGGCAAATCTGAGTGATCAGATTGGTGATGATGTATGGAAGGAAGGAAAGAAGGGGGAAAAAAGAAAAAGAAAGAAGAAAGAAAGGAAGAGAGAGAGAGAGAGAGAGAGAAGAAGAAGAAGAAGGAGAAGGAGAAGGAGAAGGAGAAGGAGAAGGAGAAGGAGAAGGAGAAGGAGAAGGAGAAGGAGAAGGAGAAGGAGAAGGAGAAGGAGAAGGAGAAGGAGAAGGAGAAGGAGAGGGAGAGGGAGAAGGAGAAGGAGAAGGAGAAGGAGAAAGAAGAAGAAGAAGAAGAAGAAGAAGAAGAAGAAGAAGAAGAAGAAGAAGAAGAAGAAGAAGAAGAAGAAGGGGAAGAAGAAGAAGAAGAAGAACAAGGAGGAGGAGGAGGAGGAGGAGGAGGAGGAGGAGGAGGAGGAGGAAGGGAGGGAGGGAGGGAGGGAGAGAGGGAGGGAAGGAGGGAAAATGAAAGAAGGAAAGGAAGGAAGAAAAAATGAAAGAAAAGAAAGGAAGGAAGGAAGGAAGGAAGGAAGGAAGGAAGGAAGGAAGGAAGGAAGGAAGGAAGGGAGAAAGAAAGAAAGAAAGAAAGAAAGAAAGAAGGAAGGAAGGAAGGAAGGAAGGAAGGAAGGAAGGAAGGAAGGAGGAAAGAAAGAAAGAAGAAAGAGGAAAGAAAGAGAAAGATAGAAAGAAGGAAAGAGAAAGATAAGAAGACCAAGTCTTATTATTAAGGTACATGTTATCTTTGTCAAGGCATATTGCCCATATTGTTTGGTTCTAAATTGAGAGTTTTTTCAATCTTTGAATACCTTTGAGCAACCAAATAATCATGAGAGGCATTAAGTCAGTCAAATTATCAGGAATAGCTTCTTAAAGTTCTGCCAGAGAAAAACCTCCAAGGTAAATCAGTGTCCCCAGAAGTTATGCTTCTGTTGGGGACTACATGAGACTTGGTTGGGAAAGTTTGTAATGAGAACATTCTGAGAAAGGAGAAGTGTGCAGAAAGCTGCCTACCCTGTTTATCAGAATTCTGACTTAGGGGAGAGCCAAAGGTAGTGACCCTAATATTCCTTGACCTTTCCAAACAAGTCTGTGCATGTGCAGACCCCTGGGTCTTTACTGGAATCCTTATGCTTAATATTTGTGTGTCCTTGCTTAAAGGACACTACAAACACATGTGCTCTCCCAATATTACTCACTCTACTGATTGTATCTAAAAGATAAACTTAATCTCAAACTGCTGCTACCATAAAAGCCTAATGAGGCAGCTGATCCAGGCTGCCTGGATCCTTTAGCCAGGCGGTCCCTTAGACCTCTCTTTCACGGCAAACATTGTGTTGGAGTAATCCATTCATCTGTCACTCAGGATCTGGTGGTCAGCTCCTGCATGATTCCATAGGCCTTAGTAGGGAGGTTTCTTATTTTGTTTGGACAGCTATAACAAATTAACATAGTCTGAGTGGCTTATAAAAACAAACATTTATTTATCACAATTCTAAGCTCAAGACACAGGAACATTTGGAGTCTGGAGAGCCTACTTTCTGGTTCACAGATAGCACCTTGTAGCTGTAAACTCACAATGTGGAGAAATTAACTAGCTCTCTGGAGTCCCTTTTTATTAGAGCACTAAGACAACATCTCCTAATACCATCACATTAGGAGTTAGAATTTCAACATGTAATGGGGGAAAGGGGGAGAACACAAACATTCAGTCTATAGGAGGTAGAAAACTGTGGCCAGACTCATCTATAACAATAACCTCATTTTGTTAAATGATGGTTTGAGACATTTAAGATAAAGCTTCACCATATTTGAAATCAAGAAGGCAGAATTAGAGTGTTCAATTATCCTCTGTGCATCTTCATCTAAAAAATGTACCTTTTAGTGTAAAGCATGAGAACTTCCTCTGTGAGGTTACTCAGCCCCTCAATACAGTTGCCACTGCATTAAGTGTGTATATCCACATAAGCTGAAGGCCCAGGTTAGGTGTTAAAGAGGAGGGCAAGAATGAGGCTTCTTTTTATCATAATTGTATACACACAATCCCAAATCTGTTCGGACTACTTGAGTATTTAAAAGATGGAGACCCTGTTTATGGGAGTAATAACTATCTATTGGGGAAGTTTGAAACAACAGATCGTATGGATCAATGAAAATAAGTTAACATGTTTTAACTTAAACCCTCTTAGAAACAACTTATTCAGAACAGTGTGAAAATTTGGGCTTACCTATTAGGGTAAAGGTCACACATACACTATGCACAGTACAATTCAGATGATGTTTCATAGAATTCAACACCTTAAACTTGTATAATTTTATTAACCAATGTCACCCCAATAAATTCAATATAAAATTAAAACAAAGCTATTGGACACTGGAGGCCAGCATATATATTTTATCCATGTTTTGCTTTAAGTTCCTCCACTGGATTTTAAACCTTTACAAGAAAAAAACAACAATAATGTGGGAAGCATTTCTCATTTATATCTTCTTTTCAGAGAGGAGCACAAAATAGTACTTAGTATGCACTACAAAAATGACTATTATTATTAATATATACTTATGTTAGGCAGAATATCTAAAAGAAGATTCTCTTACATTTTTATCAAGAGAGTGTGTTAGACTATGTATTAGAGAGTCGAGGCAATAGTTTAGCAACAACAGTATAGAATAATTTAAAGAGAGTGAGAACAGAAGAGTAGAAGAGCAAAAACAATTAAAAAAACTACTTTATTTCATAAGCATATATTTTTTTCATATTTGTAAGAGTTGAAATTTTACAGTTTATTCTTATTCTCTTTTTTTAAAATCCTCAGCTGATTTTAGAGAGAGGAGAGGAAACATTGATGTGAGAGAGAAACACTGATTGAGTGCCTCTGATATGTGACAGACCAAATCCACAACATAGATAAGTGCCCTGACCGGGACTCAAATCCATGACTTTTCAGTGTATGGGAGAATACTCCAACCCATTCAAACCAGCCAGGGCTATCTTTTCTTTTCTTTTTAAAATATATTTTATTGATTTCTTACAGAAAGGAAGGGAGAGGGAGAGTTAGAAACATTGACCAGCTGCCTCCTGCGCACCCTCTATTGGGGAAGTGCCCAAAACCAAGGTACATGCCCTTGATGGGAATAGAGCCTGGACCTTTCAGTCTGCAGACTGACGCTCTATCCACTGAGCCAAATAGGTTAGGGCCAAGACTGTCTTTTCATTTTTATTAAATATGACATGGGGCACCATCATAATCTGTTTTAGGCTTATGGACTTATAGGACCCTAATCTCATTCTTGTCAAGAGAAGCATTTATAACTAATATTTCAAAGTATAAATGAATAGAAATAATTAGTAATTCTTCACTAGTTCATGCATCTCAGCTGTTGGTTTTTCTTTGAGAGGATTTACAATAAAAACATTTGAGAGACAGAATCAAAAAAGAGAAAAGGTAACCTAAAGAATAGGGTAAAATATTTGCAAATTGCATATCTGGTAAGGTGTTAACATCTAGAATATATAAAACACAGAAACTCAACAACAACAAAACTCAAATAACCTAATTAAACAATTAGCAGGGAGGACCAAGATGGTGGCATAGGTAAACACCTATCTTGCTGCCCCACACAGCAATTTCAGAACTACAACTTAACGACAGAACAAATATCATCCAGAATCACTGGAAAGCTGGCTGAGTGAAAATTCCACAAATAAAAGTAAATATAGGACACTGTGACTCAGAGGAGCGGCTGAGGGCAGTGTTGAAGATACGTGCAGAGTCAGAGGTTTGGAGCCCTGCACATGTGCTAGCGAGCCTAGAGGGCGGGCTGCTACAAAGACAAAGGAGTCCCACTGCACTGATTCCGTAGTTTCAGGCAAGATCTGGGGAACCCACACTCATACAGGGTGAAACTGGACAGTACGGAAGCACGCTGAAGCTCGGGTGCTGCAGGGGTCTGCGAGATTGTGGAGGGAGCGAGTTTGTGGAGAGTGCATGTGGACTTGGGAACAGCAGAAGCACGTAAGCATGCTGAGAGGACTCGTGACTTGCTCTCTCGTTCGGGAAACCACCGGACTGCAGTGTTTTACAATCCTGGGTGAGATTTTGGGTGTGTGGACTCATTTGGGGAGAAGCTGAATTGTGCGGCTTCAGGTGGAGCTTAGCCGCAGCTTTCTCTCAGAGGTGTTTGCAGTCATTACCACCCGGCACAGAGACCCAGGAGCCACATAGGGCAGAGTTGATGCGGCTTGCTCAGCCAGGAGACTCCGCCCATCCAACCTGAGCACAGCTGACCCTCACAGCCAATTGGCCTGGAGGTCAAACCCTCCTAGTACTAACAACAATAATGTAGGCTTAACTTCAACAAGACTGTGCAACCCATAAAGGGCTGCAACAAGAGTATACATTTCAGGTAATTGGGGAGGCTGAGCCACTGTCCCTCAGAAGACATTTACCATACAAAGCTAATCGACCAACTCAGGAAAGCAGCTACAATGCAGAGACATGGAAAGAAATCAGATGTGAAAGAAATGGAGGGGAAAAAACGGCTGGACATAGAGTTCAAAACCACGGTTATAAGGTTTTTCAAGAAGCTCCTAGAAAAGGCCAAAGAACTTAATGAAACCTACAAGGAAATGAGCAAGACCTACGAGGAAATGAAAAAGGACAAACTAGAAATTAAGCATACACTGACTGAAATAAAAAATATTATACAAAGACCCAAAAGCAGTCTAGAGGACTGCAAGAGTCAAGTCAAAGATTTGAAATACAAAGAGGGAAAATCCACTCAGCCAGAAAAGCAAGAAGCCAAAAGAATCCAAAAAATTGAAGACAGTGTAAGAGGCCTCTGGGACAACCTCAAGCATAACAACATCTGAATTATAGGGGTGCCAGAAAAAGAGAGAGAGCAAGATAATAAAATCCTATTTGAAGAAATAGTGACTGAAAATTTCCCTCACCTGGTGAAAGAAATTGACTTAAAAGTCCAAGAAGTACACAGAACCCCAAAATATAGGAATCCAAAGAATTCCACACCAAGACACATCATAATTAAAATGCCAAGAGCCAAAGACAGAGAGAGAATATTAAAAGCAGCAAGAGAAAAACAGTTAGTTACCTATAAGGGAGCACCCATACGATTGTAAGTGGATTTCTCAACAGAAACGATGCAGGCCAGACGGGAGTGGCAAGAAATATTCAAAGTGATGCATAGCAAGAATCTACAACCAAGATTACTCTACCCAGCAAAGCTTTCATTCAGAATTGAAGGTCAGATAAAGTGCTTGGAGGATTAAAAAAAAAAAAAAAGCTAAAGGAGTTCATCACCACCAAACCAATATTATATGAAATGCTGAAAGATATTCTTTAAGAAGAGGAGGAAGAAAAAGGTAAAAATATAAATTATGAACAACTAATACACATCTATCAACAAATGAATCTAAAAATCAAGTGAATTAATAAGCTGATGAACAGGATAAACTGGTGAATGTAACATACTCACGGACATAGAGAGGGAATGGACTAACAATTCTTGGGGAGAAAGGGGGTGCGGGAAGTGCAGCAAGAGACTGGACAAAAATCATGCACCTATGGGAGAGGACAGTCAGGGGGAGGTGAGGGTGGAGTGTGGGATGGGTACTGGGTGGAGGGGAGCTATAGGGTGATAAAAAGGGGATCAATGTAATTAATAAACTGAACAATAAAGATTAAATTTTTAAAAAAGAAAAAAAAACAATTAACACAGGACATAAAAAGCCATTTCTTCAAAAAAGGCCACATGGCCAAGATGCATGTGAAAGATGCTCAATATCACTAATTATTAGAAAAATGCAAATCAAAACCACAACGTGATATCACTCAATCAGGTTGGCTACTGTCAGAAAACCACAAAACCATTAGTGTTGGTGAGCATGTGGAGAAATTGTGCACTGCTGGTGGAAATGTAAAATGTTGCAGCTACAACAGGAAGCAGTGCAGTGATTATCAAGGGCAGAAATAGAAGAGTGGGGATTAGTTATAATTATAATAAATATTAATCATGTTCTAATAATTGTGACTGTCCTGTTTTGATTAAAGTCAGCACATTCTAACCTAGCTAAGAGTTGTAGGCCTCAGGACATGGGAGCCAACACTGGAATGTAATCCATCCTCTTTTCTGTGAATTACCTAAATTAACAACCTTGTTGCTAAAAAAATCTGATCCCAGAGGCGCCTGCCCTTTGCAACCCCTACCTATTGCAACTGCCATTGGGACATTGCCAAGAATCATTATACTCTCCTACTTCCCCATGCCTGTAATTCCCAATTTCCCATGTAATCTTTGTCTTTCCACCCAATCTAAGCAGCTGGCTTATGGGGAGGTGTGAGAGCAGATTTTTGTAGATGACCTGATGCTACCTCCAGTCTGCTGGCATTATTGGAATAAACGCTCATATATGATTCAACCCTGTCTCTGCTTAATTGGCTCAAGTAGTGACAGAGCTGGTTGTTCTGTTTCAATTCCTCAAAAAATTAAAAATAGTATAACCATATGATCCAGCAATTCTACCTCTGGGTATATATATCCAAAATAATTAAAATCGGGGTCTTGTAGAGATATTGTACACACATGCTCACAGAAGCATTATTCACAATAGTTAAAAAGTTAAAATGCCCATGGATGAATGAACGTTTAAATGAAATATGGTATTATGCATACAACAGAATATTATTCATCCTTTTTAAGGAAGGAAATTCTGTGACATACTACAACATGAATGAATCTTGAGGACATCATGTTAAGTGAAATAAGCCAAACACACACAAAAAAGAAAAAATACTGTATGATTCCACTTATGTAAGAGATCCAGTATAGTCAATACACAAAAGCAGAAAGTTGAATGGTGGTTTCCAGGGGTGGGGAGACAGGGAAATGGGGAGTTTTGTTTTTAACATATATTATTGATTTTTTGCAGAGAGGAAATGAGAGGGAGATAGTTAGAAACATCGATCATCTGCCTCTTGCACACTTCCCACTGGGGATGTGCCCGTAACCAAGGTACATGTTCTTGACTGGAAGCAAACCTGGGACCCTTCAGTCTGCAGGCTCATGCTCTACTCACTGAGCCAAATCAACTAGAGGTGGGAGTTTTTAAAGGGTAAGGAGTTTCCGTTTGGGAGAAAGAAAAATTCTGGAGATTGGTTGCACAACAATACTGTATAAATGTATTTATTAATACTGAACTATATACACTTAAACTTGGTTAAGATGGTAAATTTAATGTTGTATTTTACCACAACTAAAAATAATACAGCTTTTGGAAAAAAAATAAAAAGTAAAAGAATTGAGCACTTTCAATTCCAATACTTCATGATAGAGTATCTTACCACCAGATAAAATATAGATGCCCTATTACATTGATTGGACAAAAGAGACTAATCAAGCACTCATTCTTTAAATTTTAGTACTTTTAATCCAACCAGTCCTTCTAAATTTTGTACATCTAAACTATCTTAAGTTGCCCAAAGGAATTCCCTCACAAATATCTGCATAAATGATTATGCATTGTGTGGTTTTATTTTAAAATAAGTGAAAGTTCTATTCATATTTCTTTTAATCTTTAATCTATTCAGAGTTGAGATCAATTCAATGTTTTTTTCCCTGTGAAGTCTTCTCTCTTTGACTGTGCTGACCACTCTTTCCTCTGGGCTGCCATTATGTCTTGCAAAGAACTCATTTATTCCATTTGCTGCCCAATTAGATTCATTCTAGCTGTGAGCTCCTTTAGGGTAAGAATGCTTCAACTTCATCTCTGTGTCCCAGGAACTCAGCAGAGAACCAGGCAAGAAACAGAAGTTCAGTATGTATTAATAGGCTGATGTTCAGGCCATCTCTTATAAAGCTGCCTTATGGAATAACTGCAAAATAAGTTCCTCTTAGAAATCAAACTAGGAGAGGAAAGGAACCCACTTGCCCCTCCTTTCTACTAAATAATTGAATATTTTGCCAAGTAATACTCTTTTTTTTTTTTTGTACTTTAGTGCTAGGAAGGTACCGGTAAATGCCAAACATTTATCCTAAATAAATGTTTACCCCCATGGTAGTAATCTAGAATGAGTAACCTGGTATTATTCCACCAGTCCCCAATCCTGTCTTATTTTGTGTCCATGTTATTTTAACATTATCTTGTTATAAACGGCCTCAAGTCTGTTTTGGAAGGAAGTGAAATATGATTAAAATATGTAAATATGCAATATGAGGCTAAATATGAAGGTACTGTTTTAAAGCTGTTCTCTTTAGTTTCCTTTCTTTAGTCTGTGAATAATGTTCCCTGCATTTCAATAGAAGTGTCAACATAGGCAGAGTTATTAGTCTAAAGAAGAAAGCAAAAGGGAATTAAACAATTTTCATAAACTGGGAAGCAAGAACAAGTAATAGACCCATTACATACTCTGGGGGTGGGGGGCTGTCACTGGTCCTGGAAAAGAGGGACAGGAATCCTCCTTAGAAATGCTAAAGGCCCAGTACCAGAGGTAGGGGAGGAAATTCCTCTGCTGGGCACATGCACAGTGAGAACTGGGTGATGTAATAAAACTTTTGGGCATGCGCAATGGGAGTCAGGGTGACAAAACAGAGGGACAGGGCCTGGTGTGAGAGAGACCATGAAATGCCAATAGAATTTACTGGGAGGAAGGCCCAGTCCAAGACCTCAACAAATTAGAAAATCAGGTTGCATAATTTGATGGCGCTTTGTCCTTTACCTAAACCAAGAAGACATATATAGGATTAACCAAAGTCTCCTGGCAGTGCTTCTATAGTCTGCCCACCCTTTAGGTTCCCCAGGGAGTATTAAGTCCCCTTAATTCACAAATAAAATCTTACCATCATGTTTGAACTTCTCCATGTGAATGCATTTGGAATTCTTTCCCCATGTCCCAGCAAAAGGAGCTATTAGGCAACAGATTCCTAAACAGCTGTGCATTCACTACTGCAGTATCAGTTCTTACACACTTTATCTTGTCTAGTTCAGTTCTGAGAAGGCGGTATAGTCTGTTCTTCATAATTTGCTTTATAATGTATATCTACTTGTATGTCATATTAGTTATTCTATTTTTCCTTAAACTGTAACTAAATTAAGCTATTTTTCAAAGTAATAAGACAGTCTAGTCAAGGTCCTTTCTATGTTAGATATCCATACTTTAGGTAGTATCTATAATAATAAAAGCACAATATGTTAATTAAACCAGACAGCCAAACGACCTCCCAGACATCCTTCCAGGTAACCTTCCAGATGAAACCGGGGTTGTGAAAGCTGAGCCTCTTGCCCGAATTTCATGCATTAGACCTCTAGTAGTTAAGATAATAGAAATATTATTTCCTTCATTAAAATCTTAAACTGCAGGATTTAGGAGACTAGTTCTACATTTAGCTTTAGTATTAACTGTGATTCCCTGTAAAATCATTTGACTACTTAGGACTAGATTACCGCAAAATGTCTTCCCATCTTTAAAATCTTATGGATTAGTGATGTGTAGAATGATAGTTGAGACTAACTCTTGCATGACTAATAAACATAAGTATTGATTTGCATGTGTGTATATATATACACATATATATGTATATGTATATATATATACATATATATATATATATATTTACACATAGCTCTCTATAAAAATAAACTATCCTAAATATAACATTAAAATATTTCTACACTCAGATTTGTATAAAGTAAAAAATTCAAACTTTAGGACTCAGAAATCCCTTAATTATATTATCAACATTATATTCCTTATGGTTTAAAATAACATAACTGTAAATATAACTTCCAAATCATCACACAATTGCTCGTTCTGGGATCCAATGTAAACTTTAGTCCAACTTATCTATATCTGAGAATTTCCTATACCCCAGTATTTAAAGCCATTTCTCTGCCTCAGGTTAATTTCATTGCTGAACTACACAAGTTCATTTCTCCTCTCAATGTTATTTGCTCCCATGAAAACATGCAAACCAAATTCTTTGTGTCCCACAAAGCATAACTTAAAGGTCCATTTCTTCTGTGGATCATTGTCTGACTATATAGTACCCAAATACCCTTTCTAAATTTTTATTGTGCTACAGAGTTCATACCTAAGTTAACATCAGCTCTGGAATAGACTAAGTAGTTTACCCAGAAGCAGGAATTCTCCTCCTTAGCACACATTTAGACTATATTTCCCAGTCCCTTTGCATTTGAGTGACCATATGACTAGCTCTGGCCAATAGTATGTCAGCAAACATGATGCTCAACACTTTGAGGCCTGGCCTTCAAACCTATTTAAATCCTTCATGCACTCTCATTTAAATTTTTCTTTTTTTTTACTGGTCACATGTAGAGAATTCAACAAAGGCTACAATATTCTAGGAGATGGCAGAGGTCTTAGGTACTCCAAATAACTCTATGGAATAAACTCCAGCCTCTGTCCCAATATGATACCATATCACTTTATATGGTATCTATGTTTTTCTTAGGTCATATTTTTTTACTTCTTTCATTGATCATAAAATACTGTGAGTATATCTCAATGATTTTTAAATTCTTTATATATTCAACTATATTTTTAAATAACATTTATTCAACATGAATGTATTTTAATAGAAAATTCATGTTGTCTTTAAACTTGTCATATTATCATTAAATGATATGCATTTCATTACTCATAATATATTGTAAGTAGTTCATAATTTTACATGCTATTCATTATCATGTTAATTATATATCCACATAATTTAAAAAAGTAAAATGAAAAATTAAGACTTGCTTTAATATTAATTATAAAAGATAAATGAAATGCCCAGATCCCCTTCTTCTGATTGTTGTTCCAAGTAGATGTTGAAATAAGTGATATAAAGCCAGAAATTGAAAAAGAAAACTCTCTAGGAATCCACAAACACACTCTCAAGTACCGTATGAATAAGTTCACAAAACCTTTATCAGTGGTGTTAGAAATAAAAATTATTTACCTCTGAAGTCTGTCTTTGTTACAGTACCCTGTAAATATGTTCAATATTTGAGTCTCTGCTTTGAAGCAGGAAATGAATATTTATTGAATGTTTATTCTGTGTCCAGTGCTTTACTTACCTCTCACATCAACTCTGGAAGGTATTTGCTTTTACTCCCTTTTTAAAGACAAAATACCTTCAAGAAGAACTCAACTCATAAATTGCAACTCATAAATTGTGACTGGAACCAACACCTTCCTTATTCTTTCATTCTTTTTCTCACAACACAGAATTCTCCCTAGCATCTCTCAGCTCTGTATTTTTCCTGACACTTGTATTTGAATTACTGTACTTTTTTATTTGAAATATCAATATATAGGTCAAATTTATTACTTCTTTTTTCAGTAAGTTTTTATTGATTTTAGAGAAAGAGAGGAAGGAAGAGGGGGAGATAGAAACATCAATGAGAGAGAACATCAACCAGCTGTCTTAGGCATGGCCCCTACAGGGGATCAAGCCTGCAACCGGGCATGTGCCCTGACCAGGAATTGATTCAGTGACCTCCTGGATATAGGATAACTCTCAATCAACTGTGCCACACCAGGCAGGCATCAAAGTTGTTATTATTAAATAGGTTACCACATTATGCTAGACATAAGAAAAATTTAAAAACCACATAAGAGATTGCCTTTTATCAAAGAAGTCACATTAAAAGATGGCCAATTTCATTGCTATGATTTTTTCTATTCCACTTTTATTCCCTCCTCCCTGAAATCCTAGTTTTTAATCTCCTGATATCAGATTATATTCATCATTACCTTAGCAGTCATTTCATGACCTTTCAATTAAATTCTTCATGTTTCTTTACTTTTGTAGCACCTAACTTGCCCAATATGACTTTGATTTAGTTATTGACAATTTAATATATACATATAAGATCCTATCTGAAATTTGGCATTTTGATTTCTTGCTCTTCTTTCTTCTAAGTATCTTGTTTCCATATTATGTTACCCAATCAACTCCCTGGTCATTTCTAAACCTATTAATTAAGAGCACTGCCCATACTTTTATAATTTTTGTTTTATGGATCCAGTTCTCTGACCATAAATTACTCCCTTCTTTCCAGGTCATTTAATCCAGTATCTCAAGTCTAACAATCATTTGATCCCACTCAGACCTTCAATCAATTAAACTACACACATCCCTCAATTTCCTTTACTAGGCATAATTGCAATCTTGCTTAAATCTAACTCACTGTCTCTTGAACATCTACCTGTATGCAGCTAAATACGCACACAGAAGCACACACCTCTCAATGCTCTCAGTTTAAATTCTACTTGACAAACTGTTGGAGGACCCCTAAAAGGTTGCTCACATACTATATTTCATCGGTCCATGTACTTTCCACTATCCTCGAGGATTATTCCTTATGTTCTCCTTTCTTCTTAAATTTTCAATCCTCCATCCCAAAATTCATTCTCACTTGATGACTTTGCTCCTTCTCTAAAAAGTATATTAAAACAACTAGAAAGAACCGCCAGAAATTATCATAGCCACTTATAGTATATTCTCTGTCTCCCATTCATTCTGGAGATAAATGATATTTAGTCCTCTCTAAAACCTTCCCTTGTGCACTAAATACAATTTACTATCACATACCCAATAACCACATAATGGAATTTGTTCCCCTTTCTCTGGGTTCCTATTTTTTTCTTAGGTACTAGTAATACAAAGTGTATTGCCCTGGATATATTTTCTTCACCTGGCTTCCACAACACCATACTCTTGGTTCTCTCCTAATAACATTGTTTTTAATCTCAATCTCCTTTGTTGGTTTCTCCTTCTCTTCCAGATCCCTCAAGTTCCTTAAATCTCAGTCCTTTATCCTCTCCTTTTCTCTGCCCACATCTAGAACAGTTATAACTATTAATAACATCCATATACCTCTGTCACTCAAATTCAGATTTCTTGTTCAGACATGTCTTCTGTACTTCAAACTCATATGTACCACTGTCTACCTCATATATACAACTCATATATAACCTGTCTTCCTCATAGATCCATTGAAAAGTCAAATAGATATCTCCAAATCCACACACATGTCCAAAAATGAATTTCTCATTCTTCCTATCCCTACATACCCATTCAATGGAAAGTCTTTTTTTATTTCTCATTTAAATGGATGGTTTATCTTTCCATTTGCTCAGATGAAAATATTGGCTTCATTCCATTTTTTTCCCTTCTCTCATATCCACATTCAATTTGTTGGAAATCCTGTTGTTATATCTTATATACAGAAGCCAATTACTTCTCAAAATTTCCATTTCTACCACCTTATACCAAACCACCATTAATACTCTGATAATTATTGTAATCACATTTTAGTGGTTTTCCTGTTTCCATGTATGTGCAAACTATCTTGGCACAGCAGAGTGATCCTTGTAAAATCAAAATCTGATCAAGTCTTTCCTTTACTGCAAATCTCCTGCTAGTTCTTCTTCTCAGAGAAAATCTCAAGACATTATAAACACCAACAAGGCACTACTATGACTACAAGATCAGGCTCCACTTCTTTTCTGATCTAATGATACCCCATTTATTCACCTCCAACCATTCAACCTCCTATTATTGATTGAACACATAAAGTATACTTATGCGTTAAAGGCTTGCACTAGTATGTCTCCTTCTTGGAATATTGTCATCCAGATATCTGCTGGTGCATTCTCTTAAACCACATCAAATCTTTGCTCAGTTACTACCTTCTCAATGAGGCAAAATCTGATCACCTAATTTAAAAGTGCAAGCTGACTCCCTTCTCCTTCCTGCTGCTTTATGTTTTCAACAGCACTTAGAACTTTCTGCTATTTAATTTTGTGTGTGTGCCATAGATGTAACCCTAGTACCTAGAAGAGTGCTGGGCATATGATAGATGCTCAGTAGATGTATAAAAAATAAGTGTTCAAAACAATGAAGTATAAACTTCAACAAAACAATAAAGTAAAATTTAAATAAAACCTACATACACATACAACTCTAAAGAGAATTAAACATTTTCTTTAATAATTGAAATATGATGATGATCTACAGTTAAATAATTCTCTCTATATATATAATAATAGACTCTCAAAATGGTGAAGAACCTTAAAGTTATATAATCTAATCATACATTTAATGTTTATATTTTTTCTAGGTTTTACCATATTAACTTTCTAGTCTACTCTTTTTTTAAAATAGTTTATTGATTTTTAGAGACAGGATGGGAGAAGAGAGAAACATTGATGTGAGAGCATAACATCAATCTGTTGCCTACTTCACACACACACACACACACACACACACACACACACACACACACACACACACCAAGGATTGAGCCTGCAACCCAGATATGTGCCTCAACCAGGAATTGAACCAGCAACATTTTGGTACACTGGGTGATGCCCAATCAACTATACACACTGGCCAGGGCTAGTATATTCTTGAATAGAGCAGTAATAAGGGACTTTCTATATGGTTTGCAATGGAAAAATTTTAAGTTAACAATAGTTAATGTTGTTTAAGATTACAAAGCAATTAAAGAAAATAGTAATGTTAGAATCAGAAGCCAGGTATGTTGCCTACAGGAATAGTGCCTGCATCATACCAAACTCTATATAGATAACTTTTAATGCATATCTCTACTGAATAAACCAAGTAAGTACTTTGATAGCTGACATTAAAACAATATTTATACAAGGAAAGTCAATTTAAAAATATTACCAAGCATATATGTAGAATATGGAAAACATTCATTGAATTTATTTTATTGAAAAATATTTTGTAAAACAAGTATTCACTTTATAAAATAAAAATACTTTATTTTTAAAATTTGAAGTTATTTGGTTAGTACTCTAATTATAAAGCATTTAGGTTGATAAAACAATATAAAAAAGAGCTACCAGGCCTACAGAATGAGAATTAAGTGTGAGGTACAAAATTCCACCAGGAACTTCAAAATACCATTATACTATTTGCTAAGAAATCCACTTTGAAATTAGGAAGATGAAGACAAGAATGAAAGCAAGAAAAGACCTAATTACGATGAAAAAGCCCTTAAAAGTTTTCTTCGCAAACATTTCAGGCAAAGACTGACTTAAAAAAAATTACTGTACTATCTACTCCTGGATGAGGAGAAATATTTTGAAAGGAAACAAGACCCAAACACTATGTTTGAGTTCTGAATGTCTTTCATATTTTAATTGTGTTTTGGACTTCTCCTCAGTGTAGCACCCTATGATATAAATAGATAGAAAAGTAATAAAATTATAAGAGACAACGAAATAGTCATAATTATATGCCTACAGACAGCACTATGTTCCTGTGGGTTTTTTTTAATGCTTAAATATTGTATTTTTTAGGCTAACAAGCCGTGCTATTTCACCTATTTTAATGCTCATGTGATACAGATTCAGGAATCTTTATTTCTTCTTCTAAACTTAGTCAGGTTTTCCTGTGTTCCTTTAAATAACTCTGCATTGCAACAGGAAACCAAAATAAAAGTGACTTAGAATGTTAAATATATTATCTTAAGAACCTAGCTTTTTCTACCCATATACTATAGCAAAATTTTTTATTAGAATTCACTTGTATAAAATAAAAATTGTTATATTTATATATCATTTAATAAACTAAAAAAATTAAATTCCTGACAAACTTTAAGATCTAGCATGCCAAAAGATGTTTTGGAAACTATTTTGGAAGATGGCCCTTAAAAATTTTCTACAAATGCTTAAAATTAAGTATAATTTTGGCAACAATAATTTATTTTTATTAATGCTGATAGCTAATTCTAACAAATCCTGCTCCAAAATGTTATTATGGATGGAACTGCTAGTGAAAATATCAGTGTTGATCACAACAAATTAATAAGTATAATATGATCAGTTAAATTTCCAAAAGTCAAAATTTATGCCATCACTGGTATTCTGAGAAAAAAAAGATTCCTTCCACAAATATTTTCCTTTATTTTTCTTACCCTTCAAACTGTGCCATTATTGCAAAGGTCCTAAATGCTTTAATAGAAATTGTTTGTAGGTTTAATTAAGGTTTGGATTGATTATCAACAAGCAGGGTTATATTTCTAAGAATCTGTCCATGTTTTATCTATTTCTTCTGGTGATTGACTACAAGGTGGCTGATCTGAGTGTGCAAAGAAGCTAACCTTCATATGACAGTGCAGACTCATTTCAACATAATTAGATAAAGTAATATGTAGTTATAACAGCCCCTTATTATTATAATTACAATTTGAAAACAATATTTAATTTAATTCTTGTAATAAACCTATGAAGAAATCAAGGAATGGTTAACCCCCTCTTACAGATAACTTAATCTTGCTGAGCCTCTCTTTCCTTAACACATCAGCACAGGATGATAAGCAAGTGGCTATAGCAGAATCAGAGCCAGGCCCCTGTTCTTCCAGCCCAGTGCTCTTCCCATCATCGGAGAATAACGTATGGGATGTTGTGGTGAAGATTCAGTTTTGCAGATACCCAAAACACTGAAGACTGTGCACAACCACCCTGGACGATGGTATTGATTTACATAAGTTAAAATAGTGGGTGAAGTTAAGTGATTTTGAATGTGGTAAAAAATGTCTTTATTATATTCCCTAAATTTCTATGTGTTTAATTTCAAAAGACTTAGTTCTCTTTTCACTTATAAAATGATTTTATGTGACCTTTCATATAAAATTGTCAACTATGTAGGCTCTATGAACAAAAATAGGTCAGTGATTAATCTCAATTAAAAATAAAAAAGAAAGAGGGAAGAGAGACATTTTAAGCAACCAGTAACACTGAGCTTTTATCATTTGTTTCTCTTTGATCCAGCTCCCCATGTGGTCTTCTAGAGCTGGTTTCTATCCCAAGTTTTATGAAAGACTCCTTTAAAAAGAAGCTCCACACAGGGATGCCAGCGGACTAAACATTCAGTGAAGCCTTTAAGAACAAGATAGAAAGCCTTCAATAGCTATTCATTATACTGGAAGCACTACTTGATTAAATAAATAAATAAATAAAGCTCACTGCATTTGGGTTTCTTACATTTAATGAAGAATCTTCCAAGAAATGTCAGCCACATTTACCTACTTTTTTTATTGGACATAATTAGTCTCCTCAAACCTGTTTCTAAATGTAACATTGATGTTTGAGCATGAATAAAATATATATGGTATACTGCCTTAGGTCTCACATTTGGCAATGCTGAAAAATCAACTTTCTTATGCTGCAATAGGAGTTTATAACTGGATTAATGTTAGCAACATTTTAAAAGATAATTTCACAAGTGGTGATTATAATTATTGTATTATTGTTTTAATTTGGTGGAAGATAAAGAACTGCTTCTGATGGCAACCTGCTTACTTTACAGTCTACTAATACCATTGCAGTAGGTATTAGCAATGATAACATCAATTTAAATTGGCCAGCGCTTGCTGGTGGAAGGGGCACTGGCAATTAAAGTGTTAAAGGAAACAGAAAGATCAGGTAAGAGGGGGATCTAGAATGCCTTCACAGCATCCCTGCCCCCTAAGAGGAGGTGATACTAGGTTAAGAAACTGAAATTAGACCAGGAAATGAGACACATCTGAGGAGTAACAAAGAGAAAAAGAGGGGCTATTGCTAGAGAGAATGGGATAAAATCAAGGTATTTTAAAGTCTTAGATGGTACTTCAATGAGCAGCTCAAGCATCAAGGAGATTTATTTTATTTTATTTTTAATGAAATGTATTGGGATAACTTTGGTTAATAATAATTATGTAATTTTCAAGTTTACAATTCTATAATACCTCATATACATAATGTATTGGGTACTTCACCATTCAAAGTTTAGTTTCCTTCTGCCAATACAGTATATTTGAATCCTTTAACCTTTTTGATGGATGATTGGATAAACCAGATATGATACATACATACAATGGAATACTACGCAGCCATAAGAAAAGATGAAATACTGCCATTTGTAATCATATAGATGAATCTTGAGACTATCCTGCTAAGTGAAATAAGTTGGATGATTTTTCAGAGTACTTTGAATTCTTTCACTTATTTCAGGGGAGCCATGAGATAATCTATTATGATGACATATTTCTTTTAATATGACAAATATTATATGTTCTTTCAGAAGATCAACTAAAAGCTTATTTCCTACTTTATAATGATTATTAATTTCTTCATTACTTGTGATGTTATAAAAGTTATAACTTTTTGATTATTTTAATAAATGTAGTAAATGCCAGTGAATCTATCTATTTCATCCCTCAAATACACATACTCAGTCGCTCTTTCCTTTTGTTGTTGTAATAAAGAAGCACTCATAGGATTCCAGGTCCAGGGCAAAATAATGTTTAAAAATACCACGTTAAAGATGTACAAATATTAAAAATACATTTTTAAAGAAAAATAAAGCTCCTTTACCTTGATCTTTCACATCACAATTATAATAAGAAATGACTAACCTATAACATATGAATGCAAAATAAAGTAAAGAAGCCACACTGAGACAGGTAGGAGGGTCAGATGTGCAGAATGGGCTGGCCCCACACCTATATGTGGCAGACAGAAATAAGGAGGGAAACTTGACTGTGGAAGTCTTCTCTGAGGAGCAAGGAGTCCAAGGCCCACACCAGGCCTCTCAGCCTAGGGTTCTAGTGCCAGAAAGAGAAGTCCCCATAATTTTTGGCAGAAAAAAAAACATCCAGAATTGAGGCTGAGGGAGGCTGCTGGAGTCCCAGGTAGCTCTTCTTAAAGGACCCGCAAAGGGACTTATTCAGACTTATTCCCTCTGAGCTCCAGCATCGGAACAGCAGCTTGAAAGGCACCAGAGAATAAGCCGAGGGATGGAATCGTCCTGCATCAGAGCATGGGCTGGAGGAGGGGCAGCTTTCTACCAGACAGACATGCTGTCAGAGGCCACTGTTCCTTTGATGTACCTTTTCCTCCATAGAGTCGGCAGGCAGGCACTGTATCTGAGTCTCCATCAACCTGGGTTACACTGTTTGCCCCACCATGGTGATTCCCTAGACCCTGCCACACCCACGATGGGAGCCCACCCAAGCTGTTTCTAGTGGCTTTTCCATAGGAATGGCTTGTCTTTGATTATGCTTCATATTTTCATAAAATCTCTCATACAAGTAGCATCTGGCCTCAGTGAGCTCCATATGTCTTGCTAAGTGGCTCCAGGCCAGAATACAAGCAGTGGTTGACATTGGCCTACACCTCCCAGGAGGCCTCAGGGCCAGCACACTCAGTGGAAAGTTTCAGACCATATGGTAGCACCACCACCCAACCATCTCCATAAGCAACGCACTCAAGGGCAGACTCAGCAGGTAACAAAGCCCTGCTGAAGTTAAGTCCTGCTCTGTGTGGTGGGTCCATGATCTTCCAAGGTGTTGGCATTTGGTGGTTAGTGGTCACAGCTAGTCCTTGCAGCTGATCAGCCTGGGTAAATCCTTCCCATTGATGTACCAATAGCAATTAAGACAATATAACACAAGGGTGTACAGCCCACATGGAGGGTTGGGCACACCTAGAGTACCCACCTAGGGTGATTGAGGAGGCTGTGCCACTGGACCCTACAGGACACCTACTACACCCTAAGCCACACTACCAAGACTGGGATGTAGCAGTTCAAGCTCATACATAGAAACAAACGTAGGGAGGCAGTCAAAAGGAGGAGACAGACATGGCCCAAATGAAACAACAGAAAACAACTCCAGAAAGAGAACTAAACAACAAAGAGATAAGCAATCTACTTGCTTATGCAGAGTTCAAAACACTGGTTATAAGAATGCTCAAGGAACTTAGTGAGGACCTCAACAGCATAAAAAAGATCCAGTTAGAAATGAAGGCTACACTAACTGAAATAAAGAATAATTTACAGGGAAACAGCAGTATAGTACATGAAGCAGAGAATCAAATCATAGATTTAGAAAATAAGGAAGGAAAAACACCCAATCAGAATAGCAAAAAGAAAAGAGAATCCTTCCTAAAAGAGGATAGTGTGAGGAGCCTCTGGGACAACTTCAAGTGTACCAAGAGAGTAAGAAATTGAAAACTTATTTAAAAAAATATATGACAGAATACTTCCCTAACTTTGTAAAGGAAATAGACATACAGGTCCAGTAAGCACAGAGTGCCAAACAAGATGAACCCAAAGAGGACCACACCGCAACACATTATAATTAAAATGCAAAGGGTTAAAGGCAAAGAGAAAATCTTAAAAGAAGCAATAGAAAAGCAATTACCTACAAAAAAATCAGTTACCTACAAAATAGATCCCTGATATCTCCATAGAAACTTTATAGGCCAGAAGGGAGTGCTAATAAATTTTCAAAGTCATGAAAAGCAAGGACCTGCAACCAAGATTACTGTACCCTGCAAAGCTATCATTTAGAATTGAAGGCCAGATAAAGAGTTTCCCAAACAAGAAAAAGCTAACTTCATCACCACCAAAGCAGTATTATATGAAATGTTAAAAGGCCTTATTTAAGAATAATAAGAAAAGAAGACACAAAATATGAACAAAAATGCCAATAAAAATTTTACCAACAATTGAGCCTACAAACAAAATAGACAAGCAGAATAGGAACAGACTCATAGATACAGAGCACTTTTTGTTGGTTGCTAGATGGGAAGGGTGGTGGAGGGTGTGGGCAAAAAAGGTTAAGGGATTAAAAAGTAAAAATTTGTTGTTATACAACAGTCATGGCGATGTAAAGTACATCATAGGAAATATAGTCAATATTATTCTAATAACTAGGCATGGTGTGTTAAAACACAGGTCAATAATATTGTTTTATAATTTTTAAAAAATGATCAAGAAAGAACAAAAAAGTCACACAGCAATTTTCTCAAAAAGTTTATTTTCAACTTAATTTTCTTGTTATTTTTATCTTCAGATAAGTTTTAAATCTATGCACTCCTCATTTCAGTAGGTCTGTATGTGGATTTTACATAGTTCACAACATTGATGCTATATAATCTATTTTTTAAATCCTCTCTGAGGTGTTGAAAGCATTGGGCTTTATTTAGAAACAGTAGCATAAAAAATTTAAAAAAAAATAGCCAAATACCTACATATATCAATTGCTCTGCACCTGTATGATTGGTCTATCATTTTTTTCACATTCTAAAATGGAGCTCACCCATCATTTTTTTAAAGTACACAACTACAATTTCTTGTGATTTAAAAAAATTTTTTTCAGCAGCTTTTGTGTTTAAGTTTGACGACAAAGTCTGTATTGAGAATTGTAATGTTAGTTAACATTTACTGATTTTTAAAAATGTGTCAGGAACTCTTCTGATTATTTAAAGTAGATGGACTCATTTTGTCCTTACAACATCCATTTACAGTAGGTATTTCATAATACTCGTTTTACAGATGAAGACAGTGACACATAAAAAATTTAAGAAAATTGCCCAAGGTATACATATCTAGCGAATGCGGAGCGAGGGTTAAAACGCAAGCTATATAGTTCTAGATGTTGGATCAATATACTCCCTCAATAGATCTTGTTTTATTTATAGCAAAGCAAAAGATATTGTCAAATGGAAAAACCTTATCAGTGGTGAATATTAATGGAGCATTGCATTCTATTTAATAATCTAAAGACATAAAATAAATTATAACATATACTACTTTTAAACTCATGAATAATTAAACACCATGGGTCCTGGACACATTTGCAGAACAGTCAGCAAGTATTTTCCACATTTTTCTAAATTCAGAAATTCATTGGGCAATAAAATAATTTTAATTGTTTAGATAATAGCAGAGAGAACTGACTTATATACAATGTTATTGACATCTAGAATAGCTAGTTTAAGGATAATTTGAAAAATTTTAATAAAATCATTACAAATTTTGGAGCTCAAAATAACGCATTCATTATCAAAAATGACTTGAGAAAGCAGGGGTATTAATGACAGAATGGCCAGAAAATAAAATATGTTCTCACTTCATTGCACAAAAATCCTCCATTTTCTACTGGGAAAAACCAGATTTTTTTCCTATAAAATTCATTAAATTTTGAATTTTCATGAAAAGAGCATGTTTTCATGAAAAGAGCATGTTTTCATGAAAAGAGACTGTTTTGAGTCTTGATTTGGCTTAAATTTTAAATAACAAGAACAATTCATATTAATGTTCTGAATCAGAAAGTATGTATGGTTAGAAATACATACTAATCTAGTTATATTTTCATTATCTTGTAGTTTCATCTGACCACATGATATTATTTTATTTTCCATGATACAATTTTATTTACAGTTGGTTCCCACTAGCTGGTTAAGAAGATTCAGAATTGAATTAAGACCAGGAAAATAAGTAACCAATAGAACATTTTCTAGAGAGATATTGTTACGGCATTTCCAAAATTACTTTAGTGAGATAAAAACACAATGTGTTAAAAAGTACTAAAAGTTGAAGTTTACAAATGGTAAATACATAGTATTTATTAAAGTATCATATGTTAACTTGCATACTTTATATGAAAAGGAATACCTAACTAAGACAAATTTGAATGTATGGACTCTTTATTCCTGAGGGAAAACACTGTTTATGCCAATCCTTCTACATAAAACCAAATAGTTATTTCCCTATTTTGAAGCTAAAAACCTAAATATAAAGATGAACCTATAGATTATAAATTTACCACATTTTTTGGCAATATTTTCTTGCCTTTCCTTAGTGTTGAGATACATTTTGTGTACCAACTTACGCCCTAACTCCATTCATTCATGCATTTATTCATTACTCAAGATAAAATACCTCTATTTGAGGCTGTAATTCAACATATCCATCTATTCATAGCAGAGACCTTAAGCATGCTTACACTGGAAACAGATGATACTTATCAGATTCCCAGCTTTGCTATTTACTAGCTATATGGCTGTTAGCAAATTACTTTATCTCTTGCTTTATAGGTTCCTCATCTATGAAATGAGGATAATAGTATCTTGTCAATAGGGTGATTCTAAAAATTAAATAAAAGAATGCAGAGTCCAGCACAAAGTTAATATTCAATACGCATTAACAAATAATGAGTAGAAACTTAATAACAAATTGACGGCCTAAGAATTTAGGAAATACTTTTGTAACACCTCATAAGAGCTGTCTTGTATTCTATGGAACTAAGCAATGGAAGCGTTATCATTAAACACCGAGCTATTGAAAGATGCAACCTGCAAGACCAGTTGCATAGGCCATAGTATTACATCATGAAATACAAATAAAATACAAGGATGGTGGTAGGCAGAATAATTGCAGAAAGTAACTGAGTGAAATTAAGATATATGTCTTATAGATCTTGTGAGGTACTCAATGGAATCTGGTCATCAGATCTGTAGATAAAGGGACATAGCTGCCATGGCATGCTCTCAAATTCAACTAGGGAAGAAAAGAGCTGATGGGAAGTTGATTATGTTATGTAATAAATATTTTCACAAAGTTTTATATGGAATTCAATTAAAAATTAATTATAGGCATTTTCAAATGATCTGGAACACGTTGTTTTTTAAAGAAGGTTATGCTTAAAACTTTCTAAAAGAAGGCCCCTTCTGCAGTGAGAGTGATCCTCTCTATAATGTACTTCCTGCAAAAATATACGCTTGCCTATTTTCCCATTTCTTCATGATTAAAGCAGAGCTGAGTATTTATAAGGAAGGCTACAAAGGTGTTCAACAGCACATTATGTGCCTCATATAAGAATTGACTATTTCCTATAATTTTATTAATTCATAAGTTTCTTTAGTTGCTGAAATTTGGGAATGATTTCAGTAAACAAAGTTTTGTTTATAGTCTTAAAAGTGAATAATCCTAATAACTGTTTTAGGAGAGCAACTCTTAATACAGGTGGAGTGGGAGATGGAATTCTAAATGTTAACTAGTCTATATTAAAAACATTTTAGATACATGTGAAGATGAAAACATTCTGAATTAACAATAATTAAGGTTGCCTCCAGAGTTGTGTGTAAAAAACTCATGTTGAAACATCTTAAAGGTTTGATGCAATTCCCGTGTAATACCACCTGCAATCCCTAGAGATTTTTCATGCAAACAGGTCACTACGTGTAACCATAAGTTCCAGAAAAATGCACTAGCAATTTAGTGCATTTTGTAGATTGCATATTTTGTGGCAATGTGAAAGAGAGCTTTATTATCAAGTACATTTTCAAATCTGAAAAAAAAAATTTTTTTTCTTCCAGTTACTTAACATAATTTTCATTAACTACATACTGTGCTGGATTTTTTTCCTACATTCACTCTCTCAGCTAGACATTAAGAAAACTGACTTGTTTTTGTTGTTGTTTTTTTTTTATCCCCAGCATATTCCTGTCACAGTTCAGTATCTGACATTCATTCATTCATCATTGTTATGGTTAGTAGTGCAAGGTATAAAGCAGTAATCAAGACAGAATATAGCACTGCTTTCTCTTTTTTCTTAATTTTTTTATTGTTTAAAGTATTACAAATACTATGTTACTTTTTCCCCCATTGACCTCCCCCCAGTCACCCCTCCCCCCATGACATGCCCCCCTCCCCCCAGCACTGCTTTCTTGCAAGTTCCATTCTTATGGACAAAACAGACTGTAAAGAACTAAGTTCCTAATACATATTTGTAGAACATGTTACAGAACAAACTTAATAAATATTTATTTTTATGTATTATTTTATTTCCCTATACTGGTTGACTATTATTATTATCTACAACTTTCTTAAAGAATTCTTCTAATTCTCCATTTTGAAAACAAGATAAAATATATTTTCTCTATAACTGTTGGTTACTGACTATTCTTGATTTTACTCCTACAACTATAAATATGTATGGATGTTTATGCATATATAAGCAACTCTTAAAGAAATAAATTAATATGAATATTATAAGTAATCACCTTTCTTTTTTATTTTTTTTTGAATAAGGCAGAATTTGTGCCTTTTTTTTTTACCAGATGTCCATTATCAAATATATAATGTGTTATTTTTCTATTCCACTCTGTCATGAAGTAATAACGAACTACTAAAAAGGCTACATTCAATTTACCAGAGTGCTATTCTCAGGAGGCTCAAAAGAAAAGAAGGCAACATCTGTGCACAGATGTATTCTGCAAGTCTTTCCTAATCTAGAAAGTGCATATTTAATACATTAATAAAATATTTACTCAATATAAATAATTAAATTTATGTATAACAAAATATTTTAATAATATATTAACTTAGAATAAAATGTGCCCAGAGAGGCTTTCATTTATGCTTTTATGTGAGCCGAACCACATGTCATTTATCAAACTTCTGTCTTGAAAGAAAGCAATTTGTACAATTAAGAAAAACTTTGAAAACCAAAGTTCCTCATTTCGCTGGTAATTGAACGATTAGTCTCCTGCTTGCTCTTTGATATCAGCTTTGTATTTCTGTTGCTCCTTTATGACCAAGGTCACCTCCCATCACAGCACATATCAACACCACTGCATCGGTGAGTCTCCATCGATCTCACACCCAGTTGACATTGTTATTTTCAAATTGTTGATTATATTTTTAAATCCTAACAGTTGTTCTTGAAAGTCATTATTTTAACCTACTAATCAAAGCCATCATACTGATCAAATCAGTTTCAGAAGTGCTTTATTTTTTATTAAAAATCATAAAGTTACATTTATAGTAAAGGATTACCTTTAGTAATACCTAGAATTCGGTTTAAAATTTTCAGTTTAATGGCAATAGATAAAGAGCCAAACATTCATTGATCCAACTCTGAAAAGTCATTTTTGGAACAAATGATCTGTTCTCAAAAGACAATGCTATTACACATTTTGCCAATAATACTACTGAGTTTTGCTCAAGTCATAGAAAATATTAATAACTAACTAGCTGGCAAAGAGAGGAGTACTATCTTTCATTCTTATAATGACTAACACCTAAAGAACAGGATATGAACATTTTCTAAATGTTAGATGATAACAGTGACAACATTAAAATAAACATTTTCTTCCTTAAATGGGTAAAATGTGGAAGTATACAAACACCTTATTTACCCAAACAAGCTTAGAATAACAATCTCAAGGCAAATAAGTTGCATTATAGTAACTGGAAATCCTGTTGTTTGCTTTATGAACTATTTCTTTCAAAATACTCTAAATTTAATATATGACATAGAGGTCAATGATATGAGGCCAAAAGAGCCCTGGGCAAGGGAAGGGAGTTGGGCTGTGTCCTAGTCCTGCCACTGACAAGATGTACTAATGCATGGGACGTATTTAACATGCGTGGGTCTCAGTTTCCTCACCTGTAAGGTGAAGAATCTGAAATAAGTGAGTGTTAATTTCCTTATACTTCTAAAACTTATAGGCCTATTAAATATAAGTAGCTTATATCTGACATAAAGTATTATGAAATGAAATCAGGTTATTTTATGGATGGATAGTTTCAATTTTGCTTTTTAAAAAGATTTTTGCATTGTAATACTGATTTATTTCACCTAAAATTAAGCTTTCTTTACTTGGAAACAAAAATTAATTAATGGTGAAATGAATATTTTAAATTGTTGCTCACACAGGCTTACCATAAAAAATGGAATTGGTTCCCAGAGAAGTAATGGTTCTTTGCCAAGTTATTATGTTGAAAAATTTAGAATGACTAAATAAATAATATAGGAACAATTAATCTGAGCTGTACTCATTATCATTAACTTCCACATCCTATTTCTAGTTCCCTTTTCCAGTATATCATTATTTTGAAGATATTCCAGATATTTTAAAATAGCTTCTCTTTGGATCTTACATAAACTATACAATGTATAGGTTCCAAAATGTTATAGTATGGATTACACCATTCCATCAGCCTGCATTTTCCTTTGTGTTTTATTATAAAAATTGCCCTTTTCCCACTTTTCAATCTCTCAACTCCTTTTTATATCTTCCTTCAGCTTAAAAGATATTCTTAAAATGTTTGTTATACTCATTCAAACTCCACTTGTCATTTATAATTCTGTTAATATATGTCTCACAGCCGAAACCGGTTTGGCTCAGTGGTAGAGCGTCGGCCTTTGGATTGAAAGGTCCCGGGTTCAATTCCGGTCAAGGGCATGTACGTTGGCTGCAGGCACATCCCCAGTAGGGGATGTGCAAGAGGCAGCTGATTGATGTTTCTCTCTCATCGATGTTTCTGACTTTCTATCACTCTCTCTTACTCTCTGTAAAAAATCAATAAAATATATTTTTTAAAAAATATGTCTCGCAACAAGCATAGTCGGCATGTCCAAAATGAAAACATAAAACTCCAAAAATTGTGCTGCTTGACAAAGATGTTTTTTGCTTTATCTTAATTTTAATCATTCATTTTTATATCTATAGCCAGTATGCACTTTATTAACACTAGTATGTTTTCAATTTTTAAGACATAGATTTCACTACTTTGACTCCTTTTTCTTGTTACTCATAATTACCTTTCAACAGAACTGTTGATAAATAATTTTTAAAAAGACATGATTGTTAGAATGGAGGTATTGACTTTTAGAAGGAAAACATGACTCGAATCTCCCAATCGCTGTCCATCACATGTTCTGCTCTCAGTTCTCACTTAACACTCTTTATTAACAAAGACAGGCACTAATCTGTCTGAATTCAATAAGCTTTCTATAAAAGTTCTGCATCTTTACCAGACACCCTGTATGCCTCCCTAAGAAATATAAACACTCAGCATGCAATGTTTAGAAATCACACACAATCGCATGCATGCACATATGAATAAATTAGATTTTAATAACTCCATCTAGCAGTGAAATAACTATGTAGTAATATATATGTACAGTATCTTTCTTCTTTAGTCCATTGTCTTTTATATGAAAAGAGCCGTCTTTTAAATTTTTAAACTGTGTGTCCATATTATTCTTAGTATTAAAATGATTGGCATTTCTCAATATGAAACAAAGAAAAATTAAAACATCCAAAACACTAAGTGATGAATTTTCTTACTAAAGCACAGCAAACCCTTAACAAACAGACATAGTTTACCTCCCCACCATGACTTCAGTCTACGGGTGCAGTTCACCAGCCATACAAAACCATGCATTGCCTCCAATATATTTATCATATTTATTATTTAATGTTTACACATCTTTGAATTTATTCTTCTCCAATGAAGTATGAAGCATGTAATAACAAATGTATTGGATAAAACTAGAACATTAGACAGTATATGTGATTAAAGGGACTAGAAAGAAAAGTAATAAAAATGAAAAGTGTTGATGTACATATTCTCCACCGGGCCCAAGGCATTTTCACATATGTAATCTCCATCTTTATCAGAAATATTTTTAATTTAAAGTGTAAACACATGTGTATAGTTTAAACAACAGGACATAACCAAATAATATTCAAATATAAAAAGTGCACAATAAGATTCTTACAAAACAAATATTATTATCACAAAATAAAATCTTAGACAAATTACAGTATGTGTAAAATCATTAGTTTTGTAACAAATAAGTTGTCCAAAGATGTACACACAAAAAATGCATAGAAATATAATTATATAATAATTATTAAAATGTTTATCTTAATAATTAAATAAATACGAACCATAAACTACCATTTTCCTATGTAGTAAATCTGCACTTACCACCCAGCACTGTGACTGTTCGTTTACTTCTTAGTATCCCCTGCCAAATTAAAATAGTGGAAGGCTGGGTTGTGGTCATTAATGCTACATCCATGTGCCTACCTAACAAAATATACAGATATCTTGAGTAAACAGACTAATGAATGCATGCATACATAAATGGAAAGGGTAGCATTTAAGGCTAGGATGTTATTGAAAACTGGGCATTCTCACACACTGCATCTGTAGTATGATCCCTCTTTCCTTTGCAATATCCCTACATTGCCATGCAATCCATTATTACATTTATGTTACTGTCCTACATGTGTGTCAAATGATTCAATTTCTGTGTATCTCTAGTGCCTGGCACATACTTATAGTTTTAAAATTACTCAATGTTTGTAATTATGATACCAACTGACAAAGGAGTTTAAGGTGATACAGACTGACTCTGAACTTTCATTTCAGGATATTTATTAGTAAAATGAAAAAAATACTGTCTTACTTCTGTATTTGCATAGTATACGCTAATATATACTTTAATATTTAATCTTATAATATTATAATTTATAAGAAAAAAATACTTGGTCATTCAGATGACCAAAATATATTTAACCAACATATTTGGTCTTCATCATGGTTCCTGGTTCACCTCTCCCTCCCAAACCCTTGGATATCCCCCAAGTCGGCGATTTTCAACCTGTGTGCAACAAAAAATTTAAAACATGCACTATCTGACTATTTAGTTGGGGACTCTGACCTCTTTTCCCTTAGGTTGTCAAATAAAAACAGGACAGCAGCCAACAAAATAGCTGTCCAGTGTGAATGACTTTACCTCTTTTTGTCAGATTGGCAAAAAAATGTATTTTTGGGTGTGCTGCTGAATTTTAATAATTAGGTTATGTATGCCATGAGATGAAAAAGGGGGAAAATCACTGCCCTGTGTTGAAGGTGATGAAAACGTTTTTGTTATTCTGATGAGACAACTTTTGGAAAGCACCAAAGGATGAGGGCAAGTTGCCAGTGGAACTGGAGGTTGAGTTCAATCACCAAGGGCGAATGATTTAATCAATCAGACCTCTTTAATGAAGCCTACATAAAACCCCAAAGGTTGGGGTTTGGGGAGCTTCCAGGTTAGTGAACAGGTGGAGATTCAAGGAGAATGATGCCTGGAGAGGGCACGAGAGCTTTGAGTCCTTTCCCCATCCATTGACTCATGCATCTCTTCCACATGGCTATTCCTGAGTTACTGTACCCCTTCATAATAAAACAATGATCTGTTAAGTAAAAACATGTTTTCCTGAGCTCTGTGAACACCTCTAGCAAATTAATTCAACCCCAGAGAATGGTCTTGGAAACTTCTGATTTTTAGTCAGTGAGTCAGAAATACAAGCACCTGAGCTTGGAATTGGCATCTGAAGTTGGAAGGAGGGCTGTAGTCTTATAGGACAGAGCCTTTAACCTGTGGAATCTGATGCCATCTCAGGATAAGACAGTGTTGGGGTTCAGTTAAATGGTAGGACATCCAGCTGGCATCTGAAGCCTTGCTTGTTCTATGTGTGGGAAAAAATCTCTCCACACACTGCAATTGGTATTAGAACACTAAGTGCTGACCAACTGAAATTTGTATTTAAAAAATATTTTATGGTAATAACATGCTATGACACTAGCCTAACTGGCATATATAGATAGAAACATGAATATTGATTATATGACTTCTACTATATTAAATGAGGGGGGGGATATTTACATATAAGATTTTATAGAATCTTATCTAATAAAAGAGTAATATGCAAATTGACATACCTTCACTACATTCACAAGTCACGTCCACTGGCCCCGCCCACCAGCCAATCAGGAGCTGGGGCAGAGCCAACTGGGGCTAAGGCAGGGCTGTGGGGTAGAACCAAGGCAGAGGTGGTGACCACACGGCCCCCAGGGCCCGGCAGTCACAGGCAGCTGGGGCTAAGGCTTGGACCGAAGCTGAGGGGCTTGGCGGCAAGCGCACTGCTCCCAAGGGTAGAGCCAAGGCAGCCTCGGCAAGTGCGTGGCTCCTGGGGGCAGAGCCTAGGTGAAGGGGATGACCGTGCAGCCCCCGGGGGTATAGCCAAAGCGGCTGGCTGCAACCACGTGACCCCCAGGGCTGGGTGGTTGCAGGCAGCCTAGGCTAAGGACTGGACCAGAGCTGAGGTGCCCAGGGGCGAGCCACGGCTCCTGGAGCCGGGCAGTTGCAGGCAGCCAGGACTAAGGCCAGGGATTGGGGGGTGGGTGGAACTGAAGCAGTGAGTGCATGGCCCACAGGGCCGGCTGTCACAGGTGGCGGGGGCTAAGGCCAGAGCTGAACCGAGCAGGGTGATGGCTGGGGGTGAGCGGTCAGTAGGGTTGCCCCTGCGGGCTCCCAGTATGTGTGAGGGGGCAGGTTGGGCTGAGGGATCACCCATCCCCAGTGCATGAATTTCATGAATAGTAGATATAAAATTATATTAAATCTCTTCCCTAGTTTACAAAAATATTTAAAGCATGACTTGGAATGATAGCTATCAAAAATAATTTTAAATGATCCCAAAGCAATTTTGTTTCAAAGATTTAAATCAGGAAGAAGATATAAAACATATTTAGGGTGAATTGACTATCTGCTTATTTATTGTGATTTACCTTTATTTTTAATTATTTATTTTTAGAATTTTCAGTTATCATTTACTTTCAGATATGTTGTATTGGTTTCAGGTGTACAGCATAGTGGTTAGACAATCATATACTGTGCTTTACATGTCTCCCCCCCCCCGCCCTTTGTATAGTGTAACCTACCTTTAGAAGCAGAGAATTTGCTTCTACATTCCATTCTCTCTCTATTTCATAGCCAATATTTTGAAAAGCTTTAAAGAAATTTCTTCAATATTTAAAAAAAATTTAAATGTCTAAAACCTGTGCCTGATGGTAACAAAAATATATTGTAATATATGAAATATATGGAATAGAATAGTAGATTTTGTGTTGGTGTCCTATTTTTAGTTTAGATTTTTTTAAGTATATTTTGGTACAGTTTATTACCATCCTACAATTTGTCCTTTAAAAACAAAACAAAACAAAACAAAAAGAAAAAGCTCTATGGCCATTCCCTTGTTACTCATGATGATTTTGGAGGAATGTCTGTGATTATATGTAGAGCCTTGTAAGAAATATGAGAAATACAGAACAAAGAATTTAGGGTTTATTCAAGAAGAAAGGTGTTAGAATTATCTCTATTAACTAGGTTAGTGGAAGGGAATTATGGCTCACAAAATATAAAAGTAAATGCTCTAATGCTTCCATGTATTAATGTCATGGCGGGGTGGGGGGGGAGGCTAAAAATAGTGGGTGAAAGGAAATCTAATATAATTTACTTACAAAAGCATAAAATTGTCTCTAAATTATAGGTTTATAATTTAAAATACAGATAGTCTTACTAAATTTGAGGCCTACCATACATTGATAGAGGCTAGTTTTTTTAATTTCTAGATTGTTATGAGATAAATGAATGGTGACCTGCTTGTTTATTTTTAAGCATTTAAAGTCAAGACATCTTTTGAAGCTGGCACGCCAGCATTGAGCATGAATTTTATTTGTTTACATTGCTGAAAAGTGTCTCCTGCTCTCCATGAAGTGAGGCCTAACAGAGAGTCCTGAAGCACTAAAAATGTTACCTATGCCATTGAAAGAAAACGTTCTCATCAGCTTTTATTTGGTTTCCAACTTCTGGGTTTAGGTCATGAGGGAGTTATTTCAAGGTATTTTCAAAGCCAATGAACTGTAAGCATTGCCATTGGAGCAAATAGATAGATATGGTGCATAAGCATATGAGTGTGTTGATGGTTTGATTAAATTTAAAGTTTTATAAAAATATTAATTCAGCACATTGGTCATTATGAATGAACTAAAGTAATAGATAACTTGTTGACTATCATATGGAAATTTTTGAAAAAGATGGGGATTATTATCTATATTTTAACGAAACATCAAAATTTATATTTAATCATTCCTTGATTTTCCTATGGCATCAATATATAACTTGTAGAGTTACACTTTACTATCTTTAGATGACCAAACACCTACTCTGAACTCTTAGGTTCACTCATTTTAATTCCATTTTTTTCTGTGCATTCTAATCCTACTACTGATGTTAATTTTAGATGTGAGAACTTAAGTCACTAGCATTTTCTAGGTCTCAACAATAAAGTAGAAACATTGGACCAAGATTTTCTACAAAATTCTTTCAAAATCTAACATTGCATAACTCTCTTACATCACAGCCCTCACACATTTGAGTGGGTAGTTTCCAGTACACAGCAGGTACATAGTGAATGCTTGTTTACTTAACATGGTATAGCTTTTACTACTTTATTAACCTAGGCTGACTGCAGGAAAATTGTGTTCCTTAAAGTTTTTCACAAAACTAATGGTTGGAACATCTCAGAACTCTCTCCTACTGATTGACTTAAAATCTTTGGCTTTATTCTCTTCCCATAAAACTGCAGTTTTTTAATAGCTCTAGAGACAATGAGTTCAATTAATTACACATGCATAGGAGCAATAATCTCCAAAGATAATTTTATTTCTGAAGTCATGTACTATAATCTCAGCCAAATCATAAATTCACACAAATCAAACTTGGAGAAGTTGAAGGATGAAAAGCAATCTGTCTCACTTTGCCATACCCTAAGACCATCTTTAAGTCTTTGGTAACCTGAGCTAATAAGTCATAAAAGGACCAAATATTTTAAATGGAATTTTTAAAAACAGTGAGATGCTCATAGTAAAAAATTCATAATTCACACTATGCACAGCTGAAAAAGAAAAGGTAATGCATTGCAAAAAAAAAAAAAGTAATGCATTCCTTTTTAGGAGAATAAGTAAGGACACAAAATTTCTATGTATAATGGTTGGCAGTTTGCGAGCCACATGTGGCTCTTTGGCCCCTTGAGTGTGGCTCTTCCACAAAATACCACTGGGCTAGTCTATTTTGAAGTGGAGTTAGAAGTTTAAGTTTAAAAAAATTTGGCTCTCAAAAGAAATTTCAATCATTGTACTGTTGATATTTGGCTCTGTTGCCTAATGAGATTGATGACAACTGTGTTAGGACATATATACATTGTGGTTTAAATATTTTAAAGGCTAATAAAATATTAATTTAAAAACAATCTAATTTATAATTACAAACCCCAAAAATCTGATGCCATGTTTTGATGGTTTTATTTTTCTCAGGATATTTAAAATTCATAAAAAAGTAGATTGATGATAGTTTTTTGCAGAAGTTTTAAAAATATAATCCTATCTAATAAAAGAGTAATATGTAAATTGACCATACCTTTGATCAAGCCATGCCTAGCAGCCATGCTCACCAGGCAATCAGGAGCAAATTATGCAAATAAACTCAAACCAAGATGGCTGCCACCACTGAGAGAAGGAGGGAGGCTTAGGTTTCCCCGACAACAAAGAAAGCCAAGCTTTCCACCTGCTGTTGCTGGTCAAGGCCTCCACTCAAAATTTCAATTATGGAAGATACATAATCCCAATAGAAATGGCAGCAGTCACAGAGCTGGAGAGAGCAGAGGCTAGGGATGCCAGGACGATGGAGGAAGCCAAACTTCTGCAGCCCGAGCCTAGGCCTCCATTCTAGGCTACAAAGTTTCAAACAGAAATGGCTGTCACCAGGGAGTGAGCAGAAGGCTTGGCTCTGCTCCAGGCTACAAAGTTTCAATTATAGAACATAAATTAATCCCAGATCCCAGGGCCTCTGCTTGGGTCGCTGGGAGACATGGCCAGCCTGCAAACCACTATAGGCCCCTCACCCAGGCTGCCCCACACCACAAAAGAACCCCCACCCTGATCCAGGACATCCTTCAGGGCAAACCAGCCAGTCACCACCAATGCAGCAGGACTCTATCCTAATAAAAGAGTAATACGCAGATTGACCATCACTCCAACACACAAGAGGGCTGCCCCCATGTGGTCAAAGATCCTGCCCCCATGTGGACACAAGATGACCACCACAAGATGGCCAGCAAGAGAGGACAGTGGGAGGTTCCAGGCCTGCAAGGGAGGGCAGTTGTGGGCCATCAGGCCTGCAGTGGAGGGCAGTTATGGGTGACCAGGCTGGCAGAGGAGGGAAGTTGGGGGCAAACAGGCTGGCAGGGGAGCATTTAGACATAAATTAGGCTGGAAGGGTAGTGGTTAGGGGGTGATCAAGCTGGCAGGCAGAACTAGTTAGGGGTAATGAGGGAGGCAGGCAGGCGAGCAGTTTGGAGCTAGCAGTCCTGGATTTTGAAAAGGATGTTTGACTGCCCATTTAGGCAGAGGGTGCAGGCTGGGCTGAGGGACATCCTCCCCAGACCCCCTGTGCACAAATTTTGTGCACTGGGCCTTTAGTCTATATATATTTTTTAAAAAAACAGTGACAGGAACACTTTTTATGACCAGAACAATTGGTCGCTATGATGCCCACTGTGGCCAGCGAACCAGCCTGATAGTGGGTGGGGCTGGTGGCCAACCTCCTGCAGTCCTTCTCCTGGCCCCTCCACTGTGATTGGCTTACAGCCCCTCCTTCTGACTGGCCCCACCCCCAATAGCCACCCATTACCCCAATAGGGAGTGGGCCCTGCCAGCTAACCTCCTGAAGCCCCTCCCCCAGTCATACCCCATCCTAGATGGGGTCCCCCACCCCAATTAGGGATGGGACCTGCTGGCCAACTGCCTGTGGCCTCACCCCCTGGCCAGCCCTGCCTATGATGTGCCTCCACTACCCCAACTGGCCCAAAGGCCCTCCCTTAGCCATCCCTGCCCCTGATCAGCCTACCCACTCTGATTAGGGGCTGGGCCAGCCTACCAACTGCCCATAGCCCCCCCCCCCCCGGCTTGCCCGCCCCTGATCAGTCTCCACTACCCCAATTGGCCCATGGCCCCTCCCCCCAGCCAGTTCTGCCCCTGATTGTCCTCCCTCTACAATCAGGCTAGCCAGCCCCACTCCTGAATGGGGTGTATGGCCAATCAGGAGCCAGTGGCCCAGGAGAGGGGACAGAGGGTGGGGTTGGATGGCGGGCCCAACATCTGCTTGGTATGTGTGTGTCAATGGAGGGTGGGGCAAACTCTTGCAGCCCCCACACTGGCTGGCCCCGCCCTCCATTGACACACCCATACCACTCAGGTGTTAGGCCGGCTAACCAGCCCCACACCCTGTCCCCTCTCATGGGCCACTGGCTTCTTATTGGCTCTACACCCCATTCAGAAATGGGACTGGCTGGTCCACCACCCACATCCTCTCCCCACATCTGGCCCGATCCCTGATCAGTATCCATCACCCTGACTGGGGACAGAACCCACCAGCCAATCTTGCTGCCCCTCCCCCCTGGCTGTCCCAGCCCTGAATAGGCCCTGTTCAGGGCAGGCCAGCAAACCTACCTCCTGCCACCTCCTCCTCCCAACAGACCTGGCCCAGATCTGCCCCAATCAGGGCTGGGGCAGCCGGACCCCACCCATGCATGAATCCATGCACTGAGCCTCTACTCTCTATATATAAAGCCTAAGCAACCATTACAACCAGATGACCAAATGACTAGCAGGTAGCTATGATGCACACTGATCGTCAGGGGGCAGATGCTCAACACAAGAGCTACCCTTGGTGGTCAGTGCACTCCCATAGCCAACCTCCTGCTGTCAACCATCTTCTGCAATCCTGCCCTGCCAGACCAGCCAGCTCTGAGTGCCTGAGCACCAGCTGTCCACACATTCATGCACCAAGCCTCTCGTCATATATAATAAAAGGATAATATGCAAAATGACCGAATAGCAGAACAACTGGTTGCTATGATATGCACTGATCACCAGGGTGCAGATGCTCAATTCAGGAGCTTCCCCCTGGTGGTCATTGTGCCAGAAGTGGGGCTCACGGCTGGCAAGTGCAGTGGCATTGGTGGCAGCACTAAGGATGTACGACTGACAAGTTAGGTAGTGTAGGGAGCAGCCCTAAGCTGTCAGTCGGACATCCCCTGAGAGCTCCCAGACTGCAAAAGGGCACAAGCCTGATTGAGGAATCCCCCAGTGAACGAATGTTGTGCACCAGGCCTCTAGTATTTATATAATATATAAAACATTGAATATATAAATAATTTACAAAAATGATTTGAAATTAGTATGTCATGATCTGATTTTTAAAATCCTGGACATCAAGTACCATAATTCATTACAGTCAAAAGCTATACCATTTCTTTGCCAAACAAAAAGCTTGACCAACAGGAATACATTTTTAATTTTGATAAGAACATTTAACGTGAGGTTTACTCTCTGAACAAATTTTTTAAGTTTACATTACTGTATTAACTATAACACTATGTTGCAAAGCAGATTTGTAGGGCTTACTTATCTTACACAACTGAAACTTAACCATTTTAAGGTTTGGTTAGGCCTTTTTCATGGTAACCAGAAAAAATAGCCAATATATCAACACGATTTGAAAAGATCCTGTTAAATGTAAACTTGAAATTTATATTACCAGCTTTGCTTATAGCTTAATAAACTCACTGTAAGAAAAAGAAAATCCTTAAATCTATTGCCAAACTTCACATGTAGAAACAGGAACTTCACACAAGCACAATGCTAAATGCTTCAAAAGTCTAGGAGATATATGTTATTTCAAAAATAAATTTTGATTTAAATCTAAGCTCAAGGTAGTTGTGGAAAACATTAGGGGGAATTGGAGATGCCTTGTTAAAATAATTGAGCTTACAGAAGCAGTGGTAAGAATGTAAATCTGAAAATTACCTCTGCATCACATAGCTAGCTAAATAATCCGAAAGTGGAATCATTTTTCTTTCTCTCGGAGTAAAATTGGAATTTTAATAGATGCAAGAAAAGTGGTGTGGAAACCAGAAACACCTGGATCTCTTGTGAGATATATTAAGGCAGATGACAAAGAATATGGTTTTATCTTTTAAATTTCTAAAACTGGAGATACTTTTAGTTTTCCTTAAGAATACATTATGACTCTATCAACCATAAATATATTTCAATTTTGGGGATAGAGAAATAATATTTCCAAAATTTCCCCCTTGAAGCTAAACTGATTGCTGATGTTTCATGGATTAAAAAAAAAAATTCTTCTCTTCCATGGGTTTCAAGGTGTGCCTACTCCTTCCAGATGTCTGGAATTTTGATGTGTCTACAAAAACTCTGCTTTGGCAATGTAACCTAATGATTTATTCATCTTAAATTTTCAGCATGTTCCAAGGGGAAAATTTCCTTAGTGTGATTCTGAGTAATGGAGAGAACAGTCTGGTTCACCAACAATAGTAACTGTGAGAACAATGGAAGACGTGACAAATATCAGCAAGACTGTGTGATATCTGCTAGGTTCTCTGGGTTTAGGAAAGTGAATATAAACATTAAGCACTGTTTGTAGGAACTTGGTGAAAGGTGCTTCAGAAAAATAGGCACAAGCAGTAGTTTATTACAAAAACTTAGATCATATTATCAAGCACACCGGTATCATACATGAGGACATAAAAAGTGACAGTCTTAGAAGGTTCAAGTAGGGACCAGAATTCTGAAAAGTTATAGAAAAGGCTATGCAGCTATTATTTCTCCCAAATTGTTCTAGGAGATGATGTTAGCTGATTCTGTTTCAGGTATTTAATCTGCCCCACTTCTGAGGGTAAACCTGTCTGGAACTGGGGGAATGCTACACAATCTCCTCTGATTAATACTATGCCAGGATCCAGGCTGAGATCTATTCATACCCTATGGATACTTTCTTAATCTTTGATTACCTACTAGTCTGATGTCTTGTCTAGATTCTGTTCTTCATCTCATATACTATTGATTTGTTAGTCCTAAATCTTGTTAATTTTCCAGGTCTAATTGAACACACCTAATTTCTAATATGTTGAGGAAATTTTTAGAAATTCATGCCAAATATGGTCAAAACCCAATATTTGCTAATCTATGATCCCTCCAGAACTTTGCCCAACCTAGCAAACACTACCACTGAGGTTTCCCTAAGGTGAAACATAGACACACTACTAAATAAAAATTTTAAGTATGATATTAATTCACATAATCCACTTTCTTCAACTCCGAGAGATCAAAAGTTCCACTATGATATGGCACTTCTTAATAATGAATTGCTAGTCTATAACCTAGGTAGTTCTGTCACTTCTTATAACATCAAAAGTAAAAAACAGATAAAAAATAGTTACCACTATAAAGAAATGCAAAGATGTAGCATCAAGAGAAAGTACATTGGATCTTATCAAAATGCTTATTCCCATTTTGAAGCTAGTCACTAAGTTTATAAATATTAAGTATTCAAAACAAGAAACAAACAACAAATTGCTTATACAAAAACCGCAAGGCATCCTGGCTGGTTTGGCTCAGTGGATAGAGCTTTGGTCCACAGACTAATTGAAGGGTCTCAGGTTTGATTTCGGTCAAGGGCACATACTTTGGTTGCAGGCTCTATCCCTGCCCCTGTCCCTGTCAGGATGTGTGTGGGAGCCAACTAACCAAAGTATCTCTCTCACATTGATGTTTCTCTCTCTCTCTCTCTCTCTCTCTCTCTCTCTCTCTCTCTCTCTCTCTCTCCTCCCTCCCTCCCTCCTTCCTTTCCACTCTCTCTAAAAGTTAATGGAAAATATCCTCAGTTGAGGATTAAAAAAAGCAAAAACACAATGCACTCAGTGTCTCCTTGCTTGACTCCCTACATTTGCAACAATGGTTTAAGACCATAAACTTTACAGCACAGTGATCTGGGGGCATTATCAGAGTCAAAGTGACTCTCCCATCTGAGGGCTTCAGGGGTACCAGTACATGTCAAAGGAGTCATAAATAACAAATGGGTTATTCTTCTATGTCTGGCAAAGTAACTAATACCAAGGCTTCTTACAGCAATATAAAATTTTAGGTATCATTCTGCTTCTGTTTTCCCTTTGCTTTGGAAAATTTAAGTACCACAGGTTTCCATTATTTCTGGTTTCACTGTAAATGTTATGTATAAGCAGGATTTTTTCAGTTTAGTATGGTAACTGTTAACTCAAACACTGTTTCTTTTGAATTAGCTAATTTCCATAGAAAATACTGGGTCTGCTTAAAGTCTGCTTTTACTAGTATGAGTGGGAGTCAAGCTTGCATGTACTCTGGTGAGAGAGGGGCTAGAAATAACAGAAACCTTAAAGAAATGCTGAAGGAAATTCAATTCTTTCAAGTTTGTATAGATCTGAAATAAGTCATATTAATATATGTGTTTTCCCTTTACAAGCCATTTGCATTAGAATAAAATTTAATCAAATCAGTAAATTGACAATTTACTTCTATATATTTTTAATAGTTGTACTTTTCACATTCTCCACAAGTCGTGTATGTTTCTGTGTGTGTGTCTGTGTGTGTGTCTGGATGTTTTCCCTTCAAAGTTTCAAATGTAGACATTTCAGCAAAGAAAGAGCTCTATGACCTAAACTACCAACGTTGCTAATGGGCAGATGCAATTCTTCATGCAACATTTCATTATCTTTTCATATCCTATCTAATAAAAGAGTAATATGCAAATTGACCATACCTCCACTATGCCCAAGAAGCCACGCCCACCAACAATCACAGGGATGGATCGTGGGGCCCTGCCATGGCGCCCAGAGTGCCCAGTGCTGGGAATAGCCTCTCCCCGAGAGGCCCTTCCCTGGGGTTAGGCCGGGCCTGGCTGAGGGAGGAGAGGACACAGAAGGAGTGAGCCAGGCGCCCTGTGAACATGAATAGCCCCTGAGCCGTGGAGCAGCAAGTGAGATATGTGCCTGAGGTCGCTTGGCTGCAGAGTGGCAGGGTCAGGAGTTGAATCCAGGTGCGTCTCTGCCCGCAGCTCATCACCTCTCCACTGTGCCTGGCCCAGCTTGCCAAATGATGCCACCTGCGGATGGTGATGCTGGCCAAGTCTAAGCTGGGTCCTGAGGCTGGGGAGGGCGGTGGAGGGGAGTGTCCCAGCTTCTGCCTCCCAGAGCTCCCGGACTCCAGTGTGAGGCTCAGCCATGGGGACAGGAGAGGAGCCAAGGTACAACCTCTGAGACAGAGGAGACCGAGCCACACAACCCAGCCCGGCCTGTGTGCAGAGCGGCGGCAGGAAGTGTGGAAAGGAAGCGAGAAAGGTGAGAGCTAACACACAAGCGGCGGGGATGTCTCCATGGGCCAGAAAGGCACTGGACCCAGACCATCTGCAGACCCAGGCCTGGACTCCTCCAGGTGTGCGTGGCCCCATTCTTGAGGTAAAGGGACCAGAGTTCCCCTCAAAACAGAACCCTGGAGCTGGGCTCACTGCCCACCTTTACGGGACGGTGATGGTCTGGGTCCTTGGGCACGCTGTGACCCAGGATCCAGAGCCGCACTCAGCCTGGGCACTGGGCCCAAGCACTGGGTGAAGGAGCCCTGTTCGCTGTCCCCAGAGCTGGGTCTGACTCTGGGCCTCCCACCCTATAACATCCAGAAATCCAGGAGACAGAGGGGTGAGCTCAGAGGCAAAAGCAAGCCCCAGGCTTTGGGCTATCTGACTCAGGAAAAACTTGCAAGCCAACACCTGGGAAATCTGTGGGCCCAGGGCGCTAAGGAAGCTGGTAAATAAAACTCCCCACCTACGTGTAGGAAACACCAAAGACATTATATGCATAGGAAAAAATATAATAGAAGTTTCATATTATTTAAATATATTTAAAGGTAATTACTGTAACTATTTAAACAAATAATAATGTAATGTCAGTTTTATAACATCTGTGTAAGTAAAATACATGACAACAACAGCACAAAGATTGCCTGGGAAAAATGAAATTTTGTTACAGTGAAGTTACTATACAAGAAGTGAAGTGTAAAATATCCACTTGAAGACAGACTGTGACAAGTTAAAATCCTATATAATAAAGAGCTAATATGCAAATAGTCATCACACCTTCATGCCATCATGCCCTAATGGCTCAGACACTCAACACTGAGGAGAGAGGAATGGGGACCAGACAGGCTACAGACTGGGAGAGGAACAAGCCACCCACTCCACAGTCCCAGATGCCAACAGCTGTGCCTGCCTCTCTGGCCCAGGAGAGGGACAAGCCGCCTGCCCTGTAGTCCTGGGTGCCTGTGGCTGCCTGTGGCTGAGGCCGGCCTGAATGAAGCTGGCCCAGGTCCTGGGTGCCTATAGCTGGCCAGAGGGAGGGAAGCCTGGGTCCCAGGTGTGGGGCAAGGCAGAGACAGTTAGGGGCAATCAGGCCAGCAGGGGAGCACTTAGGGGCAATCAGGCTGGTAGGGGAGCAGTTAGGGGGCGATCAGGTAGTCAGGCAGACGTGGCTAGGGGATGATCAGGCAGGCCAGTGAACAGTTAGAAGCCAGTGGTCCTCGATTGTGAGAGGAATGTCCGACTGCCAACAGTCATGCCAACAGTCAGAAATCCCCGAAGGGGTCCCTGATTAGAGAGGGTGCAGGCTGGGCTGAGGGAATCCCCCTTTGTATACGAATTTTGTGCACTGGGCCACTAGTTTAGTATAGATGTCTATGCTTGTAATCTATGTAGAGATTATTATAAATTTAAAAACACATAATATGTATCTTGGTGAGTAACTATAATTATGTACTGTTTGCCTGGTAAGGTATACAGTCAACTCATTTGTAATTATTCAGGCATTCTTTGTGTTGTCTATAGATCCATTGCTTATCTCAGTCCTGACATATTAGCTGGATAAATGACTAGTCCAGCCTCCAAAATCTGCTTCCCTGTGCAAAAAAGAATGGATTTATAATTTCTTCGTCATTGCACTGTGGAATAATCAGAATGAAATATGTGAAATGCCAAAGAATTACTAAGTACTAGTACTAATATGATTATGCATTTATTCTCCCATCCTGTCTATAAATTATTCATTTTACCAATTAGCCTTTTAAACCAAGAGTTAGAGGAAAAGAAGAAATCCATATAGTATTTGCTCTTACTTCTCTACCTTAAACAATTAAATGAGTAAAAAATGTGTTTGTAAAATAAATAAATATTATCCATAATCTGCTTTCCCAAAAGTAATTTAAAAATAAGAAATAAGTTCACTCAATCCGAATAGTTCTCCTTTCACCTGCATTTGTTTTTGCTTATTTATTTTGCCCAATACAGATCTTTTGGAAGTGAGTAGAAGATGAGGATATGCCTTTTTGTATTTATGGAGAAAAAAAAGTGTCTTCACAAAGGCTTAAAATAAAGGTTTAAATTCCCAGGAATAGTTATATATTCAACTTCCTGGATAGAGAGAGATGGGTAAACTGTTGGCTTATGCCGTATATTATCACACGATTCTAAAAATACTGCATGTTTCCAAAGAAGGGCACTGTTCTTTAAGTTTAAAAAATCCCTATAGACATCTTGAGCAGAGTTTTCTAAGGAATAACAAAGCATGAGTATTCCACCAGCAGGGACAGACAGAGAAGTAATTTAGAGGCCACCGACAAGGCAGTCTACAGCATTCAATAAAAGATGCAGCTGCTACCAATTCAAGAAGTCTTTCTATCTTTGCCATCCACATCTTGTAATTACTACTGAAAGGGAAAACAGAAGAAATAGAAAATGTGGTTTGAATTAAATCAACCTTTGCTCTGCTTTTTACGTAATGTAATATTATTGCATTACAATATACTTTTAAACTTCTAGTAATATTTCTTTCCTATAAGAAAATATTTTAACAAATACCTTCCCTCCCAAAAAGTTTTTATCTTAATATTAAAACCTGCTTTTCACTATCTATTTATTTTTCATTATATAGATATGTAGGTATATAAACCTATCTATCATCTATCTATCACCTATCTATCTATATCACAGAAATATTTTAGCTGTTAGGATAATAGAGTGAACAACAGTTCATTCATTTAAGATATTTTTCCTAATCAGCAGTAATAGAAATACATTTTTATTCCACAAGCGCCTCTAAGTATGCTTCAATCCAACAATTCTGCCAAACCAGATAAAGAATATTCCCAGTGAAATTTTCATGTGATCACAAAGGAAAATCGAATTGTGTAAGAAAGGCCATTTTTGGCCCCATGAATGCACAGTTGGTTAATAAAGTTCCAAACAGATTGACAAACTATCGTAAGTAAATTCACTTTTTCAAATTCCTGCAATGTAAGAGTCCTCGGGATTATGTCTTTGACTGCCCTATATTACATTTGATGCTTCTAGATCAAATAATGCTGTCAGAGCTGGAAGCCTGAGATCTCTGAAAAATTATTAGAAAGATCTCATCAGACTAAAAATATACCAAAACATCTCCTTTCTGATGTTCTTAACATAGTTGGTGGAGACATCCCCTTATCCACTTATCCATTCACATGCTCATTTATTCCATTTTATTCTGTGATTATTAGCCTTACTATTATCAATATCTCTTCACTTTAGAAGTTTTTTTCCCTATAATTCCAATCATGAAAATGCTTCTTCATGTGCATCCATCCAGGACTGAGATAGAACTATGACTGCGACAGAACTATGACTAAATGAGAACACCAGGAAAATTAGTTAGGAGTTTAGGTAATTCTTTGAGGTCACGTGTATAGACGTCCTTTGTCTCAGCCATGCATGTCAATTTTTAAATATCCACAACTTAATCAAATATCCCTCTACGCAGTCACATTCTAGCTGCATGAACTTAGCGAGTACTTTACAATTCTGTATGTCACCTCACCTAAAAATATGTGGGTAATGTCATGTAGTGTACTAAGAATATAAAGAGATAATCCATTCAGGATAGTTACAGTAACATTGTCAGTGCTCAATAAATATTGGCCATTGCTATTACTAAAAAGAAGCAGTTTAGAAACTTTGGATTCATTCCCAACTTCTTCAAATTAAAATATCCCATTGTATCCTAATTGACTCAATAGTTCATTAAAATCTCTGCTATAATTATAATGGAAAATTCTGGTAAATATTTATATTGTTCTCTCTGAGATTTGTCTTAAAATAAAGACCACTGGGAAAACCTTCAAAAGATCTTTAAAATATTCATTCTCATCAAGAGGCCACTCAGCCCCTGGAGACCTCCATCAAGAATTATAGATATGTCAGCAAAACTACCAAAGAGCACAGTTTTGCTAACAAGAGGATATGGCATGCATTTATGCTCTATTTATCAGGAACCTGAACAAAAAAGAGAAAAAAACATATACACACTACAAAAGTGACAGCACAGTGAGCCCAAGTGCCCACTAACCTAACAAATAACAAACTGCAAAGTATATTTTAGTGTTCTGTTTTTACTTTTCTTTAATCACATTATTAAAACAATTATATTTATTAGTAATTTTTAGTGGGAAACAAAGGCACAGAAACAAACTCAGTCCTCTGTGTCATTCTGCAAGTTTAAAGACGGATATTGACGTGAGTCTTATGCAAACAATAATTGACAGGTGTCAATTATCCATTATAAGCACTTTTGTTTTACTTTTAAGAAAAAACAAAATGGAGGACAAGTCAAGTTAAGTCACTCTTCATTGTCCTAGAAAACTGAAATAATATACTAACAAAGATAATTACAAGTTCTATGAATTTACTTATTTGTTGATGTTACAGAAGATATTTAATTTAAAAAATTTTAAGTTAAGTTTCTGAGAGATCATCTATTCTTTACTTGCACATTTTAAAGCTCTTCTTAATCCTGAAATTAACACTGTGGTTGTTAATGTGTTCTCTCTCATCCTCTCCCTGTATCAGAGAAATGCTCCATGTGCTCTGAAACACGGAAAAAGCTGTTCCTCTTGGGAAAGTCAGGAAAGGAGCCACAGGAGAAGTAACAATTGAAATAAAATTTGAAGAAACAGTAGAAATTATTCAAATACACAAGTATTTAAAGAGTGAAAAGCAGAAGGGATAGCACGTGTAAAGGCAAATATGCATGAGATGATTTTGCATAGAATTCCCTATGATTGATTGTAGACAATGAAGAATCTTTCTAATATACCGAAATAAAAAGATTGGACTTCTGTACTTTCACCTCTTGAGCCTTTATGGTTTTCTGCTGCACACATTGGTTTGTTTTCTGTTGGTGTTCTCTTTGGAAGTTTTAGCTTATCTACTGGGCCATTTACCACTGTCCACATTTGTCCCTACCCTTAAAAACTTATGTTAACCATTCATTTGCTGCCACCTCCTCTCATATTCTCCTTTTTCTTGTAGGTTTATATATCTCAAAATATACTTGCTCAGTTTAATTATGTCTCAGAAACAAGTCGAAGTGTGTACAAATTACTTTAGAAAATAATACTTGGTTTAAATATGGGAGGAAACTAAGAGAAGTTAGGTAACGTGTCATTTACATACCTGTTAACTGGTCAAGTACAAAATTCTTAATGCACCTGCCTCTAAGGCCATTACCTCTTACCCTATACTTCTCTGAACAATATAAATACGACTTCTTGATAAGGAAACCAAAGTGATCACATCTAAGACATGTTTCTGTAATCAATAGCAACTGAAAATCACAATTGAATGAACAAATTATATGGACCCATATGATCTGAAGTAGTAATTGTTTGTGATAATAAAAAATATGGTGCCAAGTGCCTCTTGAAACTTTAATCCTATTCTTTTATCTTTACGTGAGCTTCTGTTCATCTATTAAAAAATAATGGTAAAGTCGTGCTAAGCCCTCAGAAGACAAACGGAGAGAGCTTTCATGCTGATTGCTGTAAGAAGGGTAATGTATCATCTCAGCATGGTCCTTGGAACTATTTCCATAAACAGGATAAAGCACAGAGGAGAGGAGCCAGTGCCCTCCTCTCACCTTTATAGGAGCCATAAGGTGATTAGGAGAACTATGGACCCACAACTACCTTTATTATCATAAAATATTTTATATCATTTGAAGACCAAGAGATAGGTTTCTTTTTCTTTTTCTTTTTTTGAAAACCCCTTCATCAAGTGCTATTCCAGGAAAAAGCAGTTATTTGGGGTTTAAGATAGTCATATTTCAGCAGCTGCAATGTTAAATTGGTAATTGTTCACATAAACAAGTCAAATGTATCTGTTTACTTTCCATGTACTCATGAAAAAAAAAAAAGACTTGCTTCATAAAATTCTGAAACCCACACATTTTAGCTCTTCTTCACATCTCACTGCATTTAATATCCTTCTGCCATAGTATTTATGGCTTCACAAAGAATGTAGTTATTTCCTATTATCTGTTCAATAAATAAGTAGAGAAATGCAGGATGCAAGATACCATTTGTTATTGAAATAGCCCGAAAGTCTTCACGCTGTCTAATCTCAGGAGCTTGCACAGCATCTATTAAAACTTGCTCCAGTTCTGAAGAGCAACTCTCATTTTCACACACCGGCATGTTCCACTCAGATGGCCGAGGCATGTTTCCGAGTAGATTATGCAACATTACTCATATATGCTCTGATGCAACATGTTTCTGACCCCAAAGACATGTTTAAACACGTTTCTCTACTTGTTCAACCTTTTTCTATTACATAAATGAAAATGGTGGAGAATTTTCAGTTTTTGGAAATGTTCTCAAGAAGAAGAGAAAGCTATCTTGCTTGTAGTTCTTATGCAAATATCATGACACTATGAATTCACTATGTTCAAAAAATAATGCAATTTTGGTACAAGTTAACAAAGACCAGGTAGGTACATCACTACTCTCAAATGTGTATGCTGTTACTACTTTGTAAATCAGTAACAACAAAAATCCACACATGCTGCCTTCTAACAGCCTTCACCTTTCCCGATCATTCTCCTGTTGAAAGAAGAGATAAGTACTAGGAAAAGGCTAGTTATAATATGTAAGCTCCTCTTGTTTGTTAGGAAGCTTTTGTTTTCCCTCTGAGAATGAAACTAATAGGAGCTACGTTTATTTTTGTGATGATACCAGATTGTGAAAAAATTCAAGAGGTGGAAATGAACACATCATAGCCCTAACCGGTTTGGCTCAGTGTCTAGGGCATCACCCTACGGACTGAAGGGTCCCAGGTTTGATTCCTATCAGGGACATGTACCTTGGTTTTGGGCACATCCCCAAGTAGGAGCAGCTGATAGATGTTTCTCTCTCATCCATGTTTCTATCTCTCTATCCCTCTCCCTTCCTCTCTGTAAAAAAATCATTAAAGTCTGTATTTAAAAAACACTATTCTAAAAAAAAGAAATATCACATAAGTCATGAAAACTTCTTACTTCTTATCTCTAGTACAGCTTGAGTTTTCAAAATGAACTTATGAATAGATTTTAATTTTAATCAAAACTTCAGAGTGACCAAATTTGAGTTAGTTCTAAATATTCTTTATTTTTCACTATTGAAAATGCAGTTTAATTTCCCCTAAGAATAAATATATTTTGCCAAGGTAGGGAGACTACAGTGCAAGATTCTGGGGCTATTCAGTAAATACATGTTTCATTAATTTTTTTTATTGATTTGAAAGAGAGAGAGAAAGAGAGAAAGAGAGATTGCTCAGTTGTCTCCTGCAGGAACCCCTACCAGGGATCAAACCTGAAACCTGGGTATGTGCTCTGATGGGTATACTCGATGATACTCCAACCAACTGATCCAGCAACATATTTAATTAATTTTGTTATGGAATATTATTTATAAACTAATAATATTCCCTTGAATTAAAAAATTCAATTGTATTAATATGAAGTTAGGTAATTTCAATCCCCTAAAACAATTTTAATCAATTATACAAGTAATGAATATTCAGCACATTTATTCTAATAATAATAAACATCCATTTCAGCTATTGTGAAAATATGTATTTCTTACCAGCCATTAACAAATACTGTTTTAACCAAGACTTTCATTAAGGGTGTTAATATTTCTGTATAGTTCCTATCACTTACAAATTATTAGAAACATTTTGCCTAACTCACTTGGAAATTTAGCTAGAGACATATCTAATGATTTTGTAGAATGACTTATATATTACAGCATATTATTTCACTAAAGGCCCACTGCACAAATTCGTGCACCAGTGGGGTCTCTTGGCCTGGTCTGTAGCATTGGGCTGAAACTGGATAACATCCCTCAAGGGGTCCTGGATTTCAAAAGGGCACAGGCCAGGCCAAGGGACCCCACCAGTGCACAATAGGGATGGGGGAGAGACACAGGAGGTTGGCCAGCTGGGAGAGACTATGAGAGGGTTCCAGGGTGTGTCTGGCCCATCTCCATCAGGCCTGATTGGCTGGACCCAAGCAGAAGATAACCTACCAGTCAGAGGGTCTGCCCCCTGGTGGTCAGTGCATGTCATAGCGAGCAGTTGAGCAACCTTAGCATATCAATAGCATATTATGCTTTTTTTTGGATGAACGGCCGATTGGACAACCAGACACTTAGTATATTAGGCTTTTATTATATAGAACTAGAGGCCTGGTGCATTAAAATTCATGCACTGGAGGGGGAGTCCCTCAGTCTGGCCTGACCCCTCTCACAGTCTGGGAACCCACAGGGGCTGAAGGCGACCTGGTAATCACCTTTACTGCTGCCAATGCCAGCAGTGCAAGCCTCAGCCAGCCCTGGTTACCTGAGCTTTGGGTGGCCCTAGGTGCCTTGGCAGCCTCCATCTGAGGCTTGCCTGTGGGGTCCAACCTTGGGCAGCTAGGAGGCTGAGGGGACTGGGAGACTCCGGAGGCAGGTGCATGGAGTGGCTGAGCCTGCCTGACAGTGTGCCCTGGCCTTGCTGTGCACCTGCCGCCAAGTGGAGCTGAGGGGACTGACCGCCGCCATCTTGTGGTTGTGGGTACCGCCATCTTTGCAATGGCATGAGGGTCAATTAGCATATTTCCTCTTTATTAGATAGGATGTTCCTCAGAGAATACCCAATTTAAATTTAGGCAACTGAAATTCATGATTCAATTTTCATCATTCCTTTAGAGATATTTTTGAAATTATTTTACAAAATTCTTTTCTGTGTACTCTACCTTAGATATCAGAAGCCAGAAGATATTCCATCAGGAGCCAGATGCATTTCAAGACCAGTAATCACCTGGAACTACAAAAATGTGCATTTCTTATCTAGGAGAAAGATTTTGCTTTATACTGTAAGAGTTTGGCATTCCCTATTTATGGTGGTATTAGCAATTTTACAGGGGAAATTAGCCTTATAATATACTAGAGGCCAGTGCACAAAATTTGTGCATGGCAGTTGGGGGGTCCTTCAGCCCATCCTGCACCCTCTCCAATAAAGAACACCCCTCACACATTCTGAGACTGCTGGCTCCTAATCGCTTACCTGCCTGCTTGCCTGATTGTCCTTAACGACCTCTGCCTGCTGGCCTGATCACCCCTAAATGCCCTTCCCTGTTGGCCTGATCACCCCTAACTTCCCTCCCCTGTTGGCCTGATAGCCCCTAACTGCCCTCCCCTGTTGGCCTGATAGCCCCTAACTGCCCTCCCCTGCCAGCCTGATAGCCCCTAACTGCTCTCCCTGGCTGGTCTGATCGTCCCTAACTGCCTCTGTCCTGGCCCCTGCCACCGTGGCTTTGTCCAAAAGGATGTCTGAAAGATGTCCAGTCTAATTAGCATACTACTCTTTTGTTAGTATAGACATGTTTTAAATGGTATGTATTTCTCTGATTCTAATAGTTGCTACTCATATATGATTTATGATTTAATAATTTTTATCAAACTTTGTGTAATTTTCACTTTCTGTTCAGTTTTACTTATCTGAAGTTGAGTCCATGAAAACACAATGTCCTGCAAGTAAAGTGTTAAATGGCCAATCTAAAAAGTGGTGTATAGTCTCCATTTGCCTACCTTTTCCTATTTCTAGATTTATCTCTACTTTTTCCTGTCTGTACTATCTATGAGGATTTTTCATGATTTGTCATATTTTTTAAGTTACTGGAAATAAAGAATATTTGGATTAAAGTAGAGATAAAATATGTAGATATAAAAGTTAACATGTATAAAAGTTCTTTATACATAAGCAACTCCTCCAGGCATACACATATAGATATAAACATGGAATTTTATAGGGGAGTTTTTGAGCAACTTGGCAGTTATTAGTTCATGAAGGACATGCCTCATAAAGTGTGGGATACATTTTAAGAATACATCTGTTTCTTAAAATGGTAGGAAAATATAAGTAATGAACTTATCTTAAATATAATTTGTATAATAGTATGACAAGTCTTTTTGTAATATTACAACTGATTTGTTTTACTGTCCTCTAAACGTGCCTATTTTATGTTCAATTTTTTAAAATTTAAAACAATTATTGGATATTTACTAAAGATAAGGAAGCATAAAGAGCTAAAAGATTTACTAAAGAACTGTACAAAAATATTCAACTTTAATTAAAAATTATGATTGTGTTTGATCAAAGAGCATAGTTGATTATCAGTAAATAGAGTGAAGTTTGTTCATAAAAGAAATGTACATTTTGTTAGGCAATGTCTACATGGTATTTTATGGAAGAGAAGGCATTAAAAATAGACCATAAAGCAACACAGGATTTCCAACGCTAATGGAAATTCCACTAAATTCTTTGCAGAGAATCAATTTGGGCTTACTATGTGCTAATCATCCTCAAACAACTCTAAAAGCATCCTCTTCAACTCATTTATTAAATCTAGTAGTTTCTTGTTGGAGTCTTTAGGGTTTTCTATTCAATATCATGTAATCTTCAAAGAATGACAGTTTTACCTCCTCTTTTCCAATTTTATTTCTTCTTCTTGTCTGATCACTGTGGCTAGAACTTCCAATACTATGTTGAATAAGAATGGTAAAGTGGACATGCCTGTCTTGTTCCTAGACTTAGGGTAAATGATTTAATTTTTGCCCACTGAGTATGATGTTCACTGTAAGTTTGTCATATGAGGCTTTTATTATGTTGCAGTATCATCCTTCTATTCCCACTTTGCTGAGAGATTTTATCAAAAATTGGTGTTGGATATTGTTGAATGCTTTTTCTTCACCTATTGATATGATCATTTGATTTGGTCTTTCAAGTTGTTTATATATTATTTTTATTGATTTGCTAATATGATACTGGCCCTGCATCCGTGGAATAAATCCACTTGGTCATGATATATGATCTTTTAAATGTATTTCTGGATCCAATTTGCAAATATGTGTGTGTGTGTGTGTGTGTGTGTGTGTGTGTGTGTGTGTAGATATTAGAGGCCCAGTGCATGAAATTCTTGCACAGGAGGTGAGGGATGTCCCTCAGCCCAGCCTGCACCCTCTCCAATCTGGGACCCCTTGAGGGATATCTGACTGCCCGTTTAGGCCCAATGCTGGCCAGGATCGGGCCTAAACAGGCAGTTGGACATCCTTCTCACAATCCAGGACTGCTGGCTCCAAATTGCTCACCTGCCTGCCTCCTCAACTGCCCCTAACTGCTTCTGCCTGCCAGCCTAATTGATATCCAACTACTCCCCTGCCAGCCTGTTTGTCCCCAACTTCCCTCCTCTGCCAGCCTGGTCACGCCTAACTGACCCATCCCCATAGGCTTGATTGCCCCCAACTACCCTCCCTTGCAGGTCTGGAACCTCCCAACGGCCCTCCTCTGGTGGCCATTTTGTGGTGGCCATCTTGAGTCCACATGGAGGCAGCTATCTTGTGTGTTGGAATGATGGTCAATCTGCAAATTACTCTTTTATTAGATAGGATTGAGGCCTGGTGTATAGATGGGGGCCAGCTGGTTTGCCCTGAAGAGTGTCCTGGATTAGGGTGGGGGTTCCCTTGGAGTATGGGGCAGCCTGGGTGATTTGCAGGCTGGCCATGCCCCCCAGCAACCCAAGTGGAGGCCCTGGGATCTGGGATTAATTTATGTTTTACAATTGAAATTTTGTAGCCTGGAGCAGAGCCAAGCCTTCTGCTCTCTCCAAGGTAACAGCCATTTCTGTTTGGGTTTATTTAAATTTTATAATTGAAACTTTGTAGCCTAGAGTGGAGGCCTAGGTGCTAGGGCTGCAGAAGCTTGGCTTCCTCCATCACCCAGGCAATCCTAGCCTCTGCTCTCTCCAGCTCCATGGCTGTCACCTTTTCTGTTGGGATATATCTTCTATAATTGAAACTTTGTAGCATTGAGTGGAGGCCTAGGTCAGCAAGGGCAGGCGGAAAACTGGGCTTCCTCCATTGCTGGTGAAATCCAAGCCTCCCTCCTGCTCTCAGTGGCCACAGCCACCTTGGTTGGGGTTTATTTGCTCCTGGTGGGCATGGCTTGTGGGCATTGCTTGATCTAAGGCATGGTCAATTTGCATATTACTCATATATACATACATACGTATCTATATCCTTACCAAAGGACATTTTTTCCCATTGATTTCTTTAGAGAGAGTGGAAGGGACATAGGGAGACAGAGAGAAACATCAACGTGAGAGAGACATATCTATTGGTTTCCTCACACATGCCCTGGAATCTGCACCCAGGTACATGCTCTTGACAGAAATTGAACCCAGAACCTTTGATCCACAGACCAAACTCTATCTACTGAGCCAAACTGGGTAAGACATGATTTGCTAATATTTAGTTGAGGATTTTATCATTTACATTTATCAGGGATATTGACCTGTAATTTTCTTTCTTTGTAGTATCTTCATCTGGTTTTGGAATTACATTTGTGATCTGAAAAGATGCTTGAAAAGATTTCAATTGTCAAACTTGTAGAGACTTGTTTTGTGTCCTAACATGTGGTCTATCTTTGAGAGTGGCCTATGTGCACTTGAGAAGAACATATATTCTGCAGTTTTTGGGTGAAATTTTCTATAAATGTCATTGAAATTCATCCGATCCAGTATGTCAGTTAGTCACTGTTTCCTTGTTAATTTCTTGTCTGGAAGATCTATCTAGTGAAATCAGTGGGCTATTAAAGTCCCCTACTCTGACTCTGTTGCTATTGATCTCACCCATAAAGTCTTCCAGGTATTTTAGATATTCAGGTGTTCCCATATTAGGTGCATATATGTTTTCCAGATTTATATCATTTTGTTGGATTTATTCCCTTAATACTATGTAATGATGGCCTTCATTTTGCAGTCTATTTTGTCAGATATGAGTATTGCTACCCAAGTTGGGTTTTTTTTAACTCCCATTTGCATGAAAAATTTTTTTCCAACCCTTCATTCTCATTCTGTGTGAGTCTTTTGTTCTGAAGTGGGTCTCTTGTAGATAACATAAAATTGGGTCATGTTTTCATGTCCATTTAGCTATTCTGTCTTTTGACTGGAGCACCTAATCCATTTTATTGATAGGTAATTTTTATTGCCATGTTAATTCTTTGGGCTATGTTTTTCTCTATATATTTCTTCTTCACATTACTGCAGTCACTTTAGCATTTCTTGCAGTACAGCTAGATTTAATAAATGAATTTGATAATGTAGCAGGATACAAAATTAACGCCCAGAAATCAATGGCATTTTTAAGCACCAAAAATGAATTCTCAGAAAGAGAACCTAAACAAACAATCCCATTTACCATTGCAACAGAAAACATTAAGATACTTAGGAATAAACTTAGTCAATGAGGTAAAAGACTTACTTGCACTCAGAAAACTACAAGACATTGAAAGAAGAGATAGAGGAAGATATAAATAAGTGGGAGAATATACATTGTTCATGGATTGGTTGAATTAGCATCATTAAAATATCCATATTGCCCAAAGCAATCTATAGATTCAATCCAATCCCTATTAAAATAACAATGGCATCTTTCACAGATCTAGAAAAAATACTTCAAAAACTTATATAGAACCAAAACAAACAAACAAACAAATAGCCACAGCAATCCTAAGAAAGAAGAACAAAGTTGGAGGAATCAATACCAGATATCATGTTATACAACAAAGCCACTGTCACAAAACAGACTGCTACTGGCACAAGAACAGGCATATAGATCAGTGGAAACAGAGACCCCAGAAATTTACGCAAGCCATTATGCTCAATTAATATTTGACAAAGGAAGCAAGAGCATACAATGGCGTCAAGGCAGTCTCTTCGTAAACAGTGTTGGGAAAAGTGACCAGATACATAAAAAAAAAAATGAAATAGACTATCAACTTACACCATACACAAGAATGTACAAAAAATAGATTTAAAAAACCTTAAATGTAAGTTGTGAAACCATATAAAAATCCTAGAAGACACCACAGGCAGCAAAATCTCAAACATCTCTCTTTGCAACATGTTTACAACTAGCCAGTGTTTGGCAAATTGTGGCTCGAGAGCCATAAGTGGCTGTTTGGCCCCTTGAGTGTGGCTCTTCCACAAAATACCATGGCCTGGGTGAGTCTATTTTAAAGAAATGGCATTAGAAGAAGTTTAAGTTTAAAAAATTTGGCTCTCAAAAGAAATTTCAATCGTTGTACTGTTGTTATTTGTCTCTGTTGACTAATGAGTTTGCTGACCACTCTCCTAGGGCAAAGGAAACTAAGGAGAAAATAAACAAATGGGATTACATCAAAATAAAAAGCTCCTGCACAGCAAAAGAAACCACCAACCAAGTGAATAGGAAGCCCACTTTATGAGAGAATGTATTTGGCAATAATACATCTGATAAGGGGTTAATATCCAAAATATATAAGGAACACATGCAACTTAAAAAAGGAAGGCAAACTATCCAATAAAAAATGGGCAAAGAACCTGAACAGACACTTCCCCAAAGTGAACATACGGATGACCAAGAGACATACTGGTATAAAAAATGTTCAAAGTCACTGATCAACATAGAGATGCAAATTAAAACGACTATTAGATATTACCTCACACTTGTCAGAATGGCTACCACCAACAAATCAACAAGTGACAAGTGCTGGCAAGGATTTGGAAGAAAGGGAATCCTAGTGCACTGCTGGTGGTAATGCAGACTGATGTAGTCATTATAAAGAGTATGGAGTTTACTAAAAAAATTAAAGATGGAACTTCCATTTGACCCAGTGATCCCACTTCTAGGACTATAGCCTAAGAATCCTGAAACACCAGTCAGAAAGAATATATACATCCCTATGTTAACAGCAGCACAATTTACAATAGCTAAGATCTGTAAACAAGCCAGTCAGAGAAAGACAAGTACCACACAATCCCACTCATATATGGAATCTAAGGAACAAAGTAAACTGATTAACAAATAGATCCAGAGACACAGAAGCATGGAACAGAGTGCTGGATCTTGGAGGCGGGGGGGAGGGGGTGTTGGAAAGAGATCAAACAAAGAACTTGTATGCCTGCATGTATTACCCATAGACACAGTAATAGGGTTGTAAAGGCCTGGGTTGGGGGGATAGGGGAGACTAGAAGAGGTAAATGGAGGGAAAAGGGGACATATGTGTTACTTTCAATAATAAAGTTTTTTTTAAGTAATAATAAAAGCATTTTGTTCACATATTACGATTAGTACCATTCTCATGGATGCTAAGAACCCTGCCAAAGATGAAGCCAGGAAAGTTTGAATAGTCTTACAAAAGGATTGCCATCAGAAAGCATTAAAATGCATAATTTAAGATCCTACTCACAGAATCAAAATTAAGTTAGCCATAATGAAGTTTATTGCTAACAGCTTGTATTTCTTTTACTAGCATGGATATCTCTAGGGAAACCTGGCCTATACTTATGACAGACAAGCATGGAATGTAGATAGAGAAATCTAGGTAAAAATATTTTGGAGGTTTGAGGACAGAGTGATGAGCACAGACTGCAAAGTCACTGAGGATTTTGAGAAGGAATATGTAGGTGGAACTGTGTTTTGAGAAAAAAAGAGCTCATGGTTGAGTGCAAAGGAGGCTGAAGTGGGAAGCAGAAAACCAGGTAACACTTTCTCTTCGCTTCGTTAAGATTTAAGCAACAATCCCTCACTGTCTCTGGGTTGAAGACATATCATCGTCTTTATTTCCCTTATTATAGGTTGTCTATTTTTTTAATCTCATATCTCCTCATGAAGCCTTCAGCATGAGAAAAAAATGTCACAGCAAGAGAGCAAAGACCACAAGAAAAACAGAAGATAGGAAAAGTATGAATTAATTTCTGGTTTAACTTAGACACATTTTCAACTAAATAATTTGAATCTACAGCCTCATAATTTTTATGTTCTTGAAAAAGACACTTATGGAATTATTTTCTTGCTACTTTTCAAACGCTGGCTCAGAAAATTACTATCTTTTTTATGTGAAGGCTGATGTAACTAATTATAGCTGAGAAGACACAATTCTTTCTTTAATAATAAAGGAACTGCAATCTTTCACCTAGAATACAACACAATGTCTGGATTTTAGGCATGAAAGATTAAATCAGTAGGCTTTGAAATTCTATTATATTCAGAGAGACAGTGTTTCCAGGACCCTGACAATAGAAGGATTCTTCAAGAGCATCTCCACCTATTAGCAGACTGCAGTGCAGTGGAAAGAAGACTGGCTAAAGGCGAGGAGGCATGTACTCCCATAGAGAACCTTACAATAATCAACTGAGTATTTGAGTCAAATGAGTCAACCTCTCCAGTTTAACAATAATGCAATGACTAGCATCAAATACCAATTCACAGTAGAAGGAGGAAAGGAGAAGCAGAAAGGCAAAGATGGAGAGAGAGGGAGCTGGAAGGAGAAAGGGAGAAAAGGATGACAGGAAAGAGAAGAAAGAATATAAGGGCAGAAAAGGAAGAAGAGAGTGAGATAGACCAATCGATACCTTAGTGTTCTTAACATTAACTGTCAGGGGTGGGGCAAGTGACTCAGCATTTCCAACAAGTCCCCAGGTGATGCCAATGTTGCTGGCCTGGGGACCACACTTTGAGAACATTGTTGTAGGTCTCCATCCACATGAACTCTTACCAAGAAAAGAAAAACAGAAACAAAGACAAAAAAGCAGGTGTAATTCACTGTTCTTTACCATAATTTAAAAATATTGTCTCACTAACCATCATTCTAAAAGCCATTATCTTTCCTCTGTGCTGAAGTATTTTGTTTCAAAATGTTGAACTTCTCCTACTTATGCATAGGTTAGAATCATTATTACTTAGATTTCTGCTATGAGTAAATAGATTTACTGTATATTTTACTGCATAGCAGAAGTGTAAAAAAGGCTGAGGAAGCAGTGCACATCTATGCTGATAGGGTAATAACAGATGAAATGGACATTCTCCTTTAATGCTGGTGAAATATAATTTGGCACAGTTGCTTCACAATACCTTTAGGTGTCATGTGTGAAAAGCCTTATTAACCAAACTGCTAAGGTATCATTGCAATCACAATTAATAAAGTAATTGAGTTCTTACTCTTTGACAGGCATTTGGCTAAATGCTTTACATGTATTATGATATTTAATCCTCTCAATGACCCTGAGAGAAAAGAAAATCCTATAGTACTTATCTTGATCAGAGCAGTTTTCTTTTTAATAGTTATTCACTTGTGCGGGCATTATTTTAAAAGAAACACGGACACACAGAAGATGGGTGTGTGTGTTTGTGTGTGTGTGTGTGTGTGTGTGTGTGTGTGTATTCAGGATGGGAGCAGAAAGATACCATTTCCAGCACACACATCTAAAGATTCGTATGAAGGCAGGCACTAAACTTATTTTCTTCTGCTTGGGATAAATTTCCATGAAAATAGTTCTAAATCTTGCAATTGTCCAAATAGTGGTTAGAGTTTAAAAGGAATATCCTTTAATTGTGACCATATCAAAACTTTGAATTTGGCAAACTACTGAGAAGCAATAAGCAAACTGGTTTTTTATTTTACTTTGTATGCTAAAAATGACTTCAGATTCTACATTTATATGAAAGCATATGTATCCTATGTAATAAAAGCCTAATATGCAAATTGACTAAATGGTGGTCATGCCACAGACCGGCTCTAATCACCAGACAGTCCTAGGGACCCTACCTGTGCACAAAATTTCATACACTGGGTCTCTAGTGTGTGTGTGGGTGTGTGTGTGTGTGTGTGTGTGTGTGTGTGTGTGTGTATAAAAGCCTAAGCAACCATTATGGCCAGTTGATGGAACAACTGGTTGCTATGATCTGCACTGGCCACCAGGGGGCAGATATTCAATGCAGGAGCTGGCCCCTAGTGGTCAGTTTGGTTCCCACAGCCAGAGAACTGGTTTGAACTTTTAATGGTCTTTGCTACTGATATTGATTATTGTGAAATAATTAGCTAGGTAAGTAGTTGTTTGTATTATATATGTCATATATAAAGGTATGAGATAGATATAATCTTATATATGTTATATATAAATGTACATGAAATTTAACCTTAAAACCATATATCAAAATATTAACTTAAGTGCAGTTTGTTTTTCTAACTTCTACCAAGTAACCTGAAGCTGTATTTAGAGATGAAATCCATAATGCAAAGATAGTGAAATTATACAGATGATTCTAGCAAACATGAATTTTGATAAAAATACTGTAGTCATCTGTTTACCTGTTTTGGTCCTCCATGTTCACTCCCTATTTCAGGAAGCCTTTGGGAGTTATGCCAAATATGGAGGCAGCACATATTTTGATCATTTTTGTTAATTAATTAAAGATAGAGTCCACTTGCTCTTTATTTGAATTTTAGGTTATACACATGCTACCTTTATTTGCATAGCTTGAGCAAACATTTTAAGTTAAAACAAACAAACAACAAATACTCTACCCAGCAAAGACAGCAATGCACTAATAAACTTTCAGAGGTGGCCATATTTTATTCCTCTGAAGAAACCGTGCTGTCATGGAACTGAACCCAACATGGTGGCAATTTCTATAGAGCTTATTTACAAAGTAAGCCATACCAAGATTTAGTAGGCTGGTAAAAAGAATTCTAACATTTCATTAAAAAACAAGCAAAACAAAGCAACAACAACAAAAAAGCACACCCACATTTAAAGCCTGTTTAAAAGCTTTTGGATAACAATGCACCAAAATATGTAGATCTTGCGTAAGTGGGAAAGGAACTATTCAACATTCACCTGATGACTAATTCTGCTTCATTGCTTTACTGAATAAATAATAATGCAATGGTTGCAGCATTTCCAGGTTTGCTGTTCAGAGTAGATATCACCATGGCATTGCCTACAGGTGAAGGTATGGCAGAGACTACACAAACTGGGAATGATTATAACAGTATTATCACTTGCCTCAGAAGCTTGTTGTAAAGATTAAATGAGTTAGTCTATGTAAAATACAACATCATTCAATCAATAATTAATATTAAAGAATTTTTATTTAACATTTGATAAGTGTTCTTGTTTGATTGTTATCATAATTCATTATGCTGAATGAAGGTATTTATTTAGATTCTTATTTGTTGATCATGGGATATGATGTAACTTGCATAGCCCTATGGACTTTTGCCTTGTGGACTTCTTTATCTCTTAAAATTTTTAAAAATAATTTTACAACTGTATAAATATAAATATGAATATGCTAATACATATTAAATTTTTTACCTAAAAATTCCCTTTTTCTTATTTTGAAAATAGTTAAACCACTTTCATGAGCCCCCTTAAAGTAATGTTGGCCATAGATAATGTTTTTACTGTGCTCAGTGCAAAGGTGGCCTATATCCGAATTTTAGTGAATTGCAGTATGTCGGGAAGATTAGTTGTTAGTTAAGTTTCTATATGATAAACACTTTCACTCTAACTATATTTAGTTTTTTTCAATTTATGACAATATTTTACAATGCATCAGTAACTGTAAAACAACACAAAAATATATAACTTTAGCATATGGTCCCCAGTCTGTTTATTTTTTCTGACTACTATGCATGTTCATAATGTATTATGAACATAAACAATAGGCTTTTGATAATACTAAGATTAAAATAACATATAGTAGTATATTAAGTAACAATCCAAATGTTCTTAGTTTATTCTCTAAGTCTTTCTGTCAAATCAGCAATCAGAACACAAATCAAGTACTCAAGGCTCTCTATGATTCATTCATATGGAAATACCACTTAGGTCTTTCATCTATTTGTTGTGAGGAGTTCATCATAAGTTTGAATTTTCTTTTATCACCTGCCCCTTATTTTCTGAATACAACAGAATGGTGAAGGTCTGGGGGCAGGGGGGGGCGAAGGGGCTGGTGCAGGGTGGAAGGATTCAAGGGGGGGGGGGGTCTTTTAACAATAAAAATAAATATATTAAAAAGGAATTATAAAATATCAACTAAATTATAAATATCAACTAAAATGAATTAGTCCATTCTAAGTCAATCTAGTGAAGATAATGCTTTCCAAATTGTTTAAAAGAAGGTGTCCCTTATTATGCATTTTTTGTATTAAGGTTTGTCCTCATTGTTCCAATCAATGTGATCAACTCCTTTACATTGCTCATTCTTATTGAAAACTTTGCTGCAACCAGGGTATATATCCTTGGCAAGTTATGTATTTTTACTTGCAGAGCTTTGCATATAACAGTCAAAATAACTGTTACCATAAATCAGACAAAGTCAAACTAGTTCAAAATTCATCTTCAAAAGGAAATCTTAATCTCGGGACATGCATGTTCCATTTCTTCTTACAAAAACCCCTGAATCAGTGACCTTATAGGTATGCCTGGCTACATGCCAGCTTGTTAACACAATTATTGTGTGAAAACTACTGAGAATCTCTTCAAAGACACAGGGTGTAAGGATTCTGCCCCCTTTGCCTTTCCTTCTTATGTCTGGAATGCAGATGTGGCATCTAGAGTTCAATTAGCCACCTTGACAATAAGGTAGGAGCCATGTGCTGGATTTGGTGGAGAACATGAAAAACAATTCTTTCTCTGATGAAGAAATAGCCAACACTGCTCCAGAATGCACTACATATTGGAGAAATAAAGAAATTTCTCTCTTAAGTCATTTTTGTTTCAGGTTTAGACTTTGATTCAAAGTCTAAACTACATAAATGTTATGTTTTAATATGTGAATATCATTAAAAGAACAAGGCAGGGAAAGACTCAAATATCCATGACAACTTTCACTTGCAAAAGTTCTCTCTCTCTGTGTCTCTCTCTCTCTCTGTCTCTGCCTCTCTCTGTCTCTATCTCTCTGTCCCTCTCTCTCTCTGTCTCTCTGTCTCTCTCTCTGTCTCTCTCTGTCTCTCTCTGTCACACACACACACACACACACACACACACACACACACACACACACGCAAGCACTCCTGTAAGATAGCTATTACAAGCACTTAACTCACTAATTGTGGCTCATTTATTTATGTCTGTGAATGACATTTGTCTGTTTCTTTCTTTCATGGTATCACTAAGGAAACAAGACAAACCAGAACCAAACGATAACAAATCAGAATGCTATATCTTACATTAAACAGTGAATCTGTCCTCAATACTTCCATTCACATAAGTGATTCATCAAGAGCCCATCATTATATCAGATACAGCTTAAGAGCTACACTGTCTAAAGTAGTGCTCAATTATTATTAACTTGTGTGAGCAGAATAAAACTGGATCTTAATTTTCTGTGTGGTTTTGCCAAGATGAGGCTTTGAGAAAAACATTTCCTGATTTTTCCTAATAAATGTTGTTTTGAATTCATTAAAGCAGAAACTAAAAGAACAGCTTAGATCAATGTCCTCATTTTGGAAAACTTTCTGTGACTGGTTCTCAACACTTATTTTTAGAGATGAGGAGCAGGAGCACCAGAAATGTATAAGCTGGATAAGGAAGTACCCTCAGTCATCCATCATCCAAATCACACTGCACATGTAATTTAAAATCATGATCTCATCAGTCACTAAATAGCTGCACTGAAGAATGAAGCGGCCGCAAGAATGTAGTCAGTAGGCTGGTATATTTAATATTTCTGATTGTTCTCAATGTGATAACTTATTATTTTTGTTTTCAAAACCACCGTAGCACAGTGACATGGTTAGGGTACTCTAATTAAGTTCCCTTTCAACAATCATTCCAATTTTACAATGAAATTAACCAGCCAAGCAGTTATAGTAACTAGAACTGCTCTCTCCAACAAGGCAGCTAGTCATGTGTGACTATTTAAATTTTAAATAATTAAATAACATTAACAATAGGATTCCTCCTCGGTCACTCTAACCACATTCCAAGTGCTCAAAAGCCGCATGTGGCTAGTGGCTACTCCATTAAACACAATAGATGTTTTCTATGATGATGAAAACATCATAGAAAGGTCTACTAGACAATGCTTAACTTTATTTTCATGTATCAACATACTTTAAAAGAGCTTTAATTTAAAAATAAAAAGTTAATATTGTTTTCAATGACTCTTATTCAACAAATATAAAAAAGTCCCAAAAGTATTTTGATTAGAAGCCAGAGGGCTTCAAACTCCATTAGAAATAAATCTTAATTCAAAAAAGAGCCATAAGTAGAAAAGTTTAAAAGATAAGTGTTTCTGAAAAATAACATTGATATAGAGAAGCTCTTTAAAAATAATCTTATTTTTAAAAGGCATCATGAAAATATAAATGTCAAATTAGAGCTTTCAACTAATAAAAAGATCAATGGAATCACATCTTATCGTCAAAACTGCAAGTCTTAAAAACCAATAGCTTACAATATTCTTAAAAAATAATTGCTAACTGAATGAAAGGTTTAGTGTTTGGGCATTCATTCTCCCCTTCTCTTATGGACTACTCATTTCCAGATCTGGTTCGGGTTTCTTTAACCCTAGCCAACAGTTCCAAAGACTACCTCAAATATATGATTCTTCATTTTTGTAAGCATTCAAACCTGCTTCTCTCAGTGCTTAACAGTTTTAAATTTAAAGTATTCTTCCAAACTTATGTGATGAGCCCGGTCAGGTAACCAGAATGGTTATAAAGAATCTCTTCTTATGCTATTTCACTGTCGACTAAAAGAAGCTTTTTCAAATAAACAATTAGTATTTCCAAGTGGTTTTACTATAGGCACATAATGAGTTCTGCTTTTGTAAAAATGAAGGATAATATGAAGCTAATTATTAACATTAAGTTTTTCTTAAGAGACTTATTTTAAATTGGAAATTAACCTTAATAGATGAAATTGAAATAAGAGTTAGAGCCTCTGTGCATGGTTCCAAGAATTATACTGAATGAGATCCAGAACTTTGAATCTTTTTTATAATCTGTAGAATGGAAATCACAATTAGAAGTATGCTATCAAATATTTCAGGTGGATGAACATGGTGTGAACACAACTTTCCAGAACTGCAAGAAACTCAATACTTAGGTCTCTTACAAGCTGAACATGAATGCATCCCTGGCCCTGTCAAAAGAAGATGAAATGATTATATATAAATATTGAGCACTAGAAGGAGATATGCCAACCTTTCCAACGCATGAAAAATATAATAAATCTTCAGTACTATACAGTAGAAAAAGACAAATCGTTTTAGGTTATACTTGAGTATTCAGTGTTGATTTTAACAATTTCTAGGAAGTCTTTTGGTGGGTCTACCGCCCAATTGTATAGGTATCATTCTGGGGGGGGGGTTGGGGGGGTAGTTTTTAGCAGTTCCCAATCCAAAATGTAAGGCTCTATAGCAAAAATTCTGGAGTGAGCTTACCTAGTTTGGAATCACAGCTTTCCTACATTTGTACTTTAACTTTGCATTACTCACATGCAAAAGTGATAAAAACTGAATTTAATCTCTAAAGGTTGGTTTAAGGGATACATTAGAGAATCCATATAAACCTTTGGTATAGTTACTAGCACATAATATTAAAAACATAATCTATGACAATAAAAGCATAATAGTCTAATTACTAGTAGACCAGATGTCCTTCCAGACAAAACTGGGCCTGTGAGGGAAGCCCAGGTCCGGGTGCCAGAGGGAAGCCAGTGCCAGCAGCCAGAGAAAGGAAGGCCTGCTCTAGCATGAATTCCATGCATCAGGCCTCTAGTACTTAATAATTATATTATTGCTAAAATAACGCTCTACTTATCCACTTATTTCTATTATTCCCTCCATCTGGAATGATCTTCTCACTCCCCATCGTCATTTCTTTGATAGCCAATACTCATCCTTAAATATTGCATTCAAGATTCTCTCTCAGCAAGCCTTCCATAAGACACTAAGCTGGATACAGTACCCCTCTATAAGACTCCCATAATTCTCTGGCATAACTTTATAATTCTACTCTTTGTAGTATAGAGTAATCTTCTCTCTCTCTCTCTCTCTCTCTCTCTCTCTCTCTCTCTCTCTCTCTGTGTGTGTGTGTGTGTGTATGCACATCTGCTTTTGTATGTGTGTGAGACTGCACTATGGCATATGCCTCATTAATTTTTGTATCCTGAACACATAGTAAGAGCATGTCCAAAACAGAAACTCAAATATTTGCTGAAAAAATGAAGTAATATAATCTTGATATTTTACAATAGCTACTGAAACAGAACATTATAATAATCTTGCAGCCAAAGCTCAACTAAACTGATGTTTTATTGAGTTTGCTTCCTTGGCATCAATATGAATCCTTAGTGCTACATATTGAAAATCATTATCTTCAAGCCAAGATAATGTGCCTTTATAAGTAGAATACTGCATTTTTTTATCAAAGCCAACATGAAAAACAGCAAAAAAATGTACTCGGTGTCTAGAGTATTAGATCAAATTAAGTTAGATATAGGTCCAGACCTCCATAAGCTTATAATAAAGCAGACAGTCTACTAAATAAATAAATATATGCCTTGCAAATATATTTTATGTATGTGTGTATATATCTATGGAAATGTTTAATGTATATATGCATATACACTGAGTGGCCAGATTATTGTGACTTCTGAACACATAATAATCTGGCCACTCAGTGTGTGTGAGTATGTTTTTATACACACACTGTATATAATATATATATAAATATTACTATATATCTATATATATGATAATAGGTATAGTAATATATTAGAGGCCCAGTGCTTGAATTTGTGCATGGGTGATGTCCAGCCAGCCTGACCAGGAGGAGGGGACATGGACAGTTGGCCAGCCTGCCTGCTGGTCGAACTCCTGGTCAAGGGGACAATTTGCATTTTAGCCTTTTATTGTATAGAATATACACTGGGTGGCCAGATTATTACACATTCAGAGATTATAATAATCTGGCTACTCAGTGTGTGTGTGTGTGTGTGTGTGTGTGTGTGTGTGTGTGTGTGTATATATATATATCATATCATATTCATATTCATAGATTAAAATGTAGAGAAATTAAATGTAAATTAACAGGCCAAGTGTTTATCTAGCAAGCATATTTTTCTTGCAAATCATCACCACATTAATGCTTTTTTAAAATTATCTCATTATAAGAATGGCTTTTAATCAAGTCCTAATTAATTTTCATTAAACTCTGAAACCATTTTAAGAGGCTTCTCATAACCAAAATTTGTTCTCTCTAAATCTTAAATTAGAAAAAAGTTTCTTTGTAAATGTGTATTTTGCAATCATATCTTTTTATTTTATATTGTAATCACAATTAGTGATTTTATAAATGAGAGATAATGCAATCACTAAAATTTCTTCCAGGAAAATATATTGTTCAAAAGATTGCTTGTCCATTTATCAAGGGGAAGCTGACATCATTTTCAGACTTACTATATGTCCATTGTTGCTGACATGTTGCAACAACCAGTAAGTCAGATGAGAGTCTACCACTAACTTCTCCTTCTATTCAATATAAGCTTTACTTCCAAAGAAGTGATCCAATCAAACCTTTTTGCTATAATGAATGTACATATTACCCAGGCATGTATTATTTCAAAGATGCTTGGATGATAAATCCAAGTAGAAGGTGTTAGGAACAATAAAATAAAATAAAGAAGGCTTCACAGCCTATTCAGCTTTTCACTTAACTATTTTATCTATTATTTTTTTAAATTTTTAATTAAATGTATTGGGGGTGACATGGGTTAATATGATCATGAAGGTTTTCAGGTATGGGTTTCTATGATATAAGAACTGTATATTGCATCGTGTGCTTACCACCCAATGTCATATCTTCTCCTGTCACCATATATTAACTATTTTAAAACTGCTGAATTGAAGATTGTATATTGTTTTGAGTCACTTCAATTAGAAAACTTCCACATCACAAATCAACACATTTCTAGAATACTTGATTAAAATAGTCTTTGTAAATATACTTTGAGAGCAGAAAAATTATTTTTTCACTGCTGGTCCAAATACACTTTGAATCAAGGCTTTTCTACAGCATTTCTACCTCCAGAAAGACAGTTTACATCCATACTACTAATTTTTGACAAATAGAAATAGTTTCTGAGCCTATATGTTTCTGTGGATAATGTACATGTTTTGGAGATGGAAGAACCCACATTAATCCTTTCTAAGTCACATTTGTTTGCTTGTGACATAAAGTGATGCCTATGCTGTAGAATCACATGTAATGAGAAACGATGGATATAAAGCAGAGCTGAGCACAGCACCTGACCCAGGGTAATTGCTCATTAAATTAGAGCTTCTGTCATGACGCTGATGATGATGATTGCAATCTATCCCTTGGAACGAATATGATCAAGTAAAGAGGAACAGGAAAACTGCATGTGTCTTAACTATTCCTTTATGCATCCCAGTTGTCTTAATAGGCACAGACTTTGATGATCTTCCTAGGGACTAAATGGGAAAATCATCAGAATCTTGAATGAACCTCAGCCTCTGGCCAGACAGAGCCAGAACAGCCATGGGTGTTCAAACAGTTCAATCAGGATTTCTAATATACTCTTTCCTGCTCTCCTCCTCGCCCTACTGAATTTTAAATTTTACATCCATCCTGGTTGCACAGGATAGATGCTTTCAGGACTATGATCTGGATAAACAATCCACTGATGAGAAGGATTCCTTTCTAGCTTTTTCCAGAACAACATTATCATACAATTATAATAATGGGCACTGATGGAGAAGTTAGAGCCATGAAGCTAGGTAACGCTCAAACAAGGCATTTTAATTAGCTCATAAAACGGAATTTTAAAAGAAATTTTAAAAATCAGGGAAAACGTGTCCTCAAGTAGTTAATAGAATAGGTGAAGAAAGAAGAGGTTTTACAGAAAAGTTTAAGACCTGTTATTTTACCACAAGATCAGTACAAGTCATTGTATTTAGGTCCTATTCAGAGATACTTGTCAGTGTCCTGGTAGGCCATGACCTCAATGTACTTTTTCCCAGTTAGATCAACTTCAAAGGATTTAAGATCAAGACAATGGTCTGGGTGGAGGGCCAAGAAATCACATTACATGGCAGAGTTTGAATGATTTTAGTAAGTCCACTCTGGCAGAGAAAATCCTAAGGAGGAGCATTATAACTCTCTTCAAGTAAAGTCCTGGAAAGGAAGTGAAAAGGAAAACATTTTAATCTGGTCAACCCCTAAAACATTGTGTGGATAAATAGGTGGCTTGCCAATTTTTAACAACTTTATAAGAATTTGATGTGTGCTTCAAAGAAATCAACTTCCAATTAGACAGAATGGTCAAAACTCATAGAAGGCCATATATTTGGAAGAGAGACATTCAATTGGTAAATATTTGAACTAGGTGATCTACAAGAAAATTTTTAGCTTCAAAATTCTATTATGCTACGAAGATAAAGAACTAACCATTTGACAAATCTCACTTAAAAGTCGATTAATGAACATGCCATTTGAATTTATGTAAGCGTCGTGGAAGATGATGGTATAAACAACCAAGATGAAATCAAAGGGGATTTCGATACCATTGCCAATGAGTGAAAATTAATTAGGACAAAGGGAGCTGAAACATTTAAAAAATCGAGAAATAATATTTGAACTTATTGCTTTCTCAAAGAAATGTGTCTTTCAAAATATAACTAGAAAATTTAAAGTAAAGATCCAATATATTTCTGTGTAATTATCTCTGACACAGTATGTTTATATTAGAGAGCAAATATAATATCCCCAATGACAATACTGCATTATTTATTGATTTATGTTGTGCATCATTTAAAACAATGGATATAGGTGATCTTAAACTCTTTGGATATAAGCAAATACCAATTATGCTTTACTAACAAAAATTAAAAAGGGAAACAACAGGTATAGAAATCAGCTCACAAGTTAGCTTGCATACGTCATAGTGGTTCTCTAATTACCAGGATAGACCTAAAAGGAGGAAAGGAGACCCTTATATGAGAAAAAAAACATCTTCAGGTATCCTTACAATTGCATATGCTCCACAGACTGTTACAAGAATTGACGGGTGAGGTTTTTCTTTCCAACCCAGGCAAACAGTCACTCATTTCAGAGCATAAAAAGTTCCTCACCCATTTTATATCATACAAACACAAATATATTTTAAACTGCATCTAGCCTCTGAAAAGTCAGTCAGTGAGAAGAGCCAGGATTTAAAATCCCAGCTCTGCACAGAACTTATTCTCTCATACTTATATATTTCCTTCTTGGTGCCAAGTATATTGGCTGGCACATAGTAACAGTCCATAAATTGAGTTACATGAAATCTGGATTCTGTGTTTACTTGCTAGGTTTTCGTGTATGACTGTGCTTTTGTTTTCCTGTGTTTCTGGGCATCATATTTGTTTCTGTTAAACAACAGTGCTCCAGTATGTTCAACTGTAATCAATACTTAATGTATACCAATTTAATAAATTATTAACAAATGCCAATCTTAAAGTGATGGTGAGAGATAGTTACAGAGAATAGTATTACAGAGAGGTCAAATAATATGTCATGTATCACAGATTATTTGGGGGGACTCAAATGTTGAAGCCATAAATCAAGACTCAAATGTCATCAAATTCAGTCTCTAGTCCATCCTCCTGATAAAAATGTTTCTCCAATTTCATATATATTAGTACAATATTTATGCATTCAGAAAGATATTTTAACTTATTTTCATTTATCCCATGAATATTTGTCAAACACTTAAGAAGGTCAAACATTTTTAAAAGAAAAGGTACAAATACAGAAACAAATGTAACTTATAAATAAAGGGATTCTTAGTGTTACAATAATTACTTTCAAACCCATTCACAGCAGAATTTATTAAGATTCAAAAAGTGGCAAGAGATTCCAGATTTTGTTCAGTCAACATTCAACAGATATGTGAGAGCCAAATAAATCTACTCACTGAGCCCAGAATATGCTCAGCATTTTTCTGCCTCTGAGACTTTGATTAAGCTAGGTTAAAAATACCTCTCTTACAACCCCAGTATGGCTGGCAACACTAATCAGTCATGGCACCCATTACTGGTGACCCTGGATAAGCTTGAGAATTCTTCTCATCAGTCATACAGGAAACATCCAAATTCTAATGGTAGCATATAAGAAAAATAAATTTAAAAAATATTTTTTCATAGCTCTTAATACATGGCATAGTGAATAATGTGCTAGTTTACAATACTCCATATTTAATGATTTTGTGTTAGAGTCAGAAATATACTCTATATGAAAATTTCTTATGCTAATTGTCTATGAAAAACAAGGTCATAATATTTCCTGATGTCATAAATCTGAAAATTATTGTCTAAAGTGCAGAAGAATGGCCCAGGATAGATTTGTATATCTATGACCCAACAGCATAGAGATAAGAGGAAAAGCACAGAAATGTAGGGGATGTCTTAGGAAGATGGAGGAAATTGAATTAAGATTTGGAGAACAGTTGTACAGAGGAATTAATCAGTGTACAGCAAAAGTGTCAAAAGTCTAAAAATTTATTTCATGTGTTTTTTTTTTAATGTATGTTAAGTTGAAGACTTTGTATCTGGGGAAAGTTTATTTTTGTATGTAGATATCTGTATGCTAGAGGATGTATAGCTGAGGGAGAAGTAGCCAGAAAGTACTGTATTGTAAAGGATATAAGTTCCTAAAATAGGTTGGACTTCTAATTTTACAGTAAAAAAAGAAAATTTTTGTTTAACATCTATGACTGGCAAAGCAATGTTTGAGGCATTGTTAAAAATCTCCAGGCAGGGGAGATTTCAACTGAAGTCTGAGGTTCTTTGAAGAGAGCGCCTCTGTCACATTGAGGCACCCTATGCACAAGGTACAGGTCGGGCATTGCAGATGCATGGTTTTCTTTTCTTATTTTGTTTCTAGGGACACTACAAATAAACAAATACAATATAGGCTAAGGAACCAATTATCTTTTAAGTGCATGTCTGTTTTTCAATAAAACAGATTCTTCCAAACTAACTAAAATAAAAATGAGCATAAATCACAGGCAATTGAAATATATCCTAAAACAAAAATCACAACAAAATTAATATGCATCTTGGTTGCTAAACAATGTCTGGGACTGTTTGGGTAGAACATTATAGCTTTTAAACTTATTTTGTTATGAATTTACCAAATAAATTTTGGACTTTAGCAATATACTGGGTTTTTAAAAAATTCTCCTTAACTTGGGGGAAAAAGTATCCTCTTTTTTAAAAAATATATTTTATTGATTCTTTTAAAGAGAGGAAGGGAGCGGCTAGAAAATCAGAAACACTGATGAGAGAGAAACATCGATCAGCTGCCTCCTACACACCGCCCCCCCCCAGGGGATGTGCTCGAAACCAAAGTACATGCCTTTGACCAGAATCGAACCTGGGACCTTTCAGTCCGCAGGCCGACGCTCCATCCACTGAGCCAAACCAGTTTTGGCAAGAGTATCCTCTTTCAGTTTTACTTCTCTTAGACCTAAAATGCCGGAACTTGGCTATTGTGACATTTTTACAAAAATTTGCTTTGAATGTGTTTTGAGCCCACGACAACAAAGAAAACACCCGAAAACAAGGTTACGAAACAATTTTGTTTTAATATTCCAGATTTTCATAGCGGGTCAGAACTTGGAAGCATGGTGTGTGCGTTAGCTGGCATATGTTTATGTGGCGCCTAAGGTGCAAGGGAAGTGTTCATGGTTTCTTTAGGAAGATAAGAGTATTTGTTCATTTTGTGTCTCAAGGCTCAAATTTTTGGTAAAAACATAAGGATATTTACTGGCATTTTTTTGTGAATTTTCTCTGATATTCTCTTAGAACTTCATTTTAAAATGCAGACATGCATCCAACATTACTAATCGTCAGAGAAATGCAAATTAAAACCACAATGAGATTATCACCTCAAACCTGTCAGAATGGTTATCATCAATAAGTCAACAAACAACAATTGTTGGCAAGAATATAGACAAAAGGGAACCCTCGTGCACTGTTGGTGGGAATGCGGACTGGCGCAGCTACTGTGGAAAGAAGTATGGAGTTACCTCAAAAAAATTAAAAGTGGAGCTACCTTATGGCTCAGTGATTTCACTTATTGGTATATATCTGAAGAAACTCAAACCACTAATTTTAAAGCATAAATGCACTCCTGTGTTTATTGCAGCATTATTGATAATAAAGAAGAAGCAGAAGCAAACCAAGTGCCCATCCATAGGTGAGTGGATAAAGAAGAGTGGTACATATACACAATAGAATATTACTTGGTCATAAAAAAAGAATGAAATCTTACCAGTTGTGACATCCTGGATGAACCTAGAGGTTATTATGCTAAGTGAAATAAGTGCTCACCAGCAGATCAGTGGATAAAAAAAAACAGGTACGTATGGTACATTTACACCATGGAATACTATGCGGCAATAAAAAAGAAAGAACTCTTACCATTTGCAATGCCATGGATGGACCTAGAGAATATTATGATGAATGAAATAAGCCAGTCAGAGGAAGATAAGTATCACATGATCTGACTCATGTGGAATCTAATGAACCAAATAAACTGATGATCAAAAATAGACACAGAGACAGAGAAGCATGAACAGTCTGTTGAACCTAGGAGGAAGGCAGGGGAGGGTCGGTGGGAAGATATCAACCAGTGAACTGTGTGCACTTATGCGTAACCCATGGACAGACAATGGGGTGGTGAGGGCCTGAGGCAGGGGTGGGGGATGGGGAGGAGAGCAGACTAGAAGAGGACAATGGGGGGAATGGAGGAAAAGGTGGACCTATGTAATACTTTCAACAATAAAGACCTCTTTAAAAAAGAAAAATTTGTAAAAGAAATGCTATACAGGGCATTAGGTAAACTATAAAACTGGAATACCAAGTATGGTATGGTATAGTTTAGGAAAAATGTTATGTATCAATGTTAAACTACTAAAATGAGTAACTGTCCTATGGTATATAAAATAAAGTTCTTAATTTTAAGAAATACTCAGTAAAGTTTAAAAGTATAGGAAATATAATATGCAGAGAAGAGAACAAATGACAAAGAAAATGAGAAAACTGGTAAAAGTGTTTGATTTTAAATAAAGGAATATTTAAAACATTCTTACAAAAATTACAGATATGCTTCTCAGAATATTTTCTATTGTTTCTGGTTTCAGCTTTTTATTTTAGCTAGAAGAATTTGCCTGTTTTTTTTTTTTATGTTGTTCAAACTTAAATATGTTTTCAGTGGAATGTTCTTAATTTTTCTGTCATTTTATTCATTGTTTAGCTTATTATTTTTTCTCTTGCCAATGGGAATTTAAGTGGGAATTTTAAGTGTGGCAAAGCAAGAGCGAGGGGGCAATCAATGCCCTGTATGAAACAATAACACTGTTTATGACTGTGGGAGTGGTGCCTGCCACAGAGCAAGGGCCCAATAAACAGTCTCTCTCTCTCTCTCTCTCTCTCCCCCCGTGCGTGTGCGTGTGTGTGTGTGTGTGTGTGTGTGTGTGTGTGTGTGTGTGTGTATGTCTCCATCTCCATCCAGATATAGTCTGTTCAGGAAGAGAGGCCTTACAACGGTTTATAAGGCTCTTATACCTATTTATTTGACTTGGTAAAAAAAAACCTGCATCATCTAATCTCACTTTAAACCAAGATTTCAAAATGTCATGCCTCTCCTCATCTTAACAACAAATAACACTTGAGTTTTCGTGAGAGTATACTAGTATTTATCAGCACTTTTATGATTGAAACATGACTTCTGACTAAAAGCTGACCTGAAATCCAGTAACCATAGCTAATGAGATACCATCCTCCAAGGCAGAAAATGAATTTTAATTCCTGGCCATATTAGTTGTCAATCACTTTCACAAGCCAAGTTTCCTTACCCTTAGGCCTCGTGGGAAAAGATGTATGGCATACTTCAGTTTCGACATGCCATGGAAAGCTCAACATCAAATCAGCCATTCAGAAATGTTTACATGTAACTTCCTGTATGCTCAATTACAATATAAGAATCCTCCCATCATCTGTTGTATTTTTTTTTTATTTTCAACTCCTCTGCAATTTAAATTTCTAACATATGACTAAAAATTATCCTCTTTGGAAAGTAAAGCCTTTTAAAATCAACTTTCTGCTTATGTAACAGAAAATAAAAGAAAAAAATATTGACCTAAGTAAATTCTCATCTCATGAGCTTTAGATCATATTCAGACATGGTGCTGTCTTGCTTCTCATAAGCTCTTCCTTCTTCTGAGCCTCTAATATCTGACTGCATGTTTCCTATTTTCATTATGATGAACTGGTCAGTTAATTTGTAATACTTGTGACAAGCTCAGTCCACCTCTTCCTGATAGTGTTAGGAAATCAATAACATTGAAAACTCAAAATCTTAAGTTCTCACAAGAAGCAGTGTCTTCTTAATTCCTGCAGTTCTCCAGAACACTGGTACTAATGGTTATCATCCATGAAACCGTATTCCTCAGCACAGGATCTGATTGGGCTTTTGCAATATAGAATCAGGTCACCATCTATATTTGAGATTATTGAATTTCTATCTTATTGACATATTAACTAAGTAATATTGAAAACTATCACTTTCACTAATTTGTCTAGGTCATTATTTTAAATGGTTTGTTTCAAAATTGCAACTCAAGCTCAAAAATATTCCAGGATGATAACAGTAGAGGCAGGCTCAACATACATTCTTTTAGATAGCGGTTCTTAACATTTGATGTGAGAAGTAAAAATGCAATTGTTATGGTTCCCACTTCCAGAGGCTATTTACACTGTTTTAGGTGAATGCCAAGAATCTGCATTTTTAATAAGCATCCTGGGTGACCCTAATTCTGGTGATCTATAGTCCACACTAAGAATTTACTAAAACTATATATGAACTTTGTAATGATCAAGAAGTATCTTTTAATCAAGATATTTATATTTTCTTTGAAAACACCTTTGTATTCTTACAGTAATATGTACTTTATATTGTGAAAGTTTATACACACACACACACACACACACACACACACACACACACGGCCAAAATAAAAAACAGTTCCAAATAATTTGTGAAGTTATTGGTTCATTACATTGCTAAAAAGCCTGCTCTACTCCTCAGGGAGTGAGATACTTTCCTTTATTGGATAAATAGAGCTTTGCTTTGCTTCTGTTTTACTTTACTTTGCTTCTATTCTTTAGCTGCCAGGAAAATCAGAACTTATTTTACGCTCAGTAGAGCTTCATTTAATGTAACTTTTATTCTCCATCACTTCCCCTTCATATTTAACAGTTGTTTATTTAATCTTTTTGATTCATTTGATAGTAAATTGTTTCAAATCCTCTTTGCAAATCGGCAGAGTAAGCAATAAGAAAGAAATGATTAAGTATTTCACCTCAAAATAAGTTTGCTAGAGACAGAGAATTTTTATAATTTGGTACACAAGTTTATTAACTGTTGAATTTTTAACAACAAAAAGTTTGGTATGGTGACTCAAGATTCTAGTTCCTACTAGGAAATACCTATTGATTTAAGATGTGTTTTTAATTAATAACTCTTCATCAGCAACAATCATGATCTGCCTAATTGTCTATTGGGTAACTGCCACTAGAGACTTTTCCTTTTCCTTCTATTTGTAGTTTACTGAGAACCTCCCTCTCTCCCTATCTGCTTTTCTTCATTCCTCCCTCCCTTCCTTCTTCTCTCAATCTTTAAAGCTGCACATTTTTAGTGTCTACAACTTGGTAAGTTTGTGACTGAACATACACCTATGAAAAGCATCACCACCATCAAGGCCATGGACATATCTGTCATCTCTCAAAATTTCCTCCTGCTCCTTTCCTACATTTTCTTATGCAAAATAAATAAATAAATAAATAATATTACCTTTAATATTATTTTAATATCATATATTTAATAATAATAACAATAGCAATCTCTCATATAGCACCTACATAGAAGGTAATGTTCTAAGAACTTCACATATTTATATTTAATTTCCATATAAACGCTATGAGGAATCTCAGGCAAACAGCGTTTAAGTAACTTGACCAACGTTATACAGTTGTGATATATTTAGAATATTTTTGAGTGATCATCAAAGGGTTATTGTAGGAGAGGGTTCCACTTTTAAATAACATCTCATAAAGATCCCATATAGAAAAGTACAAAGAGAGAAGACCCCAAAAGTCACCAAAGAGCCCTCTTTTAACTGAAGTTCTAAAAGTTGATGAAAAAACCCTTTTAAAAAATAACAAAAGGTACAAAATAGAATATAAAATGACTCTTCTTATCTCCCACATTCCCAGACTTCTTAAAAGTATTATCATCAATAGTTCATTTTGTGGTTTGTTTTTTTTTTTTTTTCAGAAAAATAAGAGGATATGTGTATTCACATGCATATAAAACATAGCCATACATTTTGTATTGATGCATTTGTGTGCTTATGTTTCTTATATGTATATTTGTGTACACATTGTACATTCACAGATATTTTAGTGATATTTAAAATAATAGGTATAGATTCAGAAACTGGACATTGAATAATGTGGGAAATAATGAGGAGACAAAAGTAAAAGAAATGTGGATATCTAGAAAGTGATTTCTTAATGAACTCAAAGTTTGGCATAAAGTAGTATATATTAGAGCATATTGCCAAAATTTGCTATTTGACTGAAAAAGAAGACTTCCTTTGTTTTTGAAATAAAATAATCTTACTTTTCATTTAGGTGATTATAAAGATAGTTGGACATTTTACATTTAAATAATAAAGTTCTTTGCAAAATCAATAGGCACTTTAGGAGCATGCCAATCCTGAATAAAGGGCTTTATTTCCATAAAGGGGGGTTTATAACCATTTTCTAAATTACATTCTCCTTCTTTTTATTAGAATATTTACTGTTAACTCCTGAGTTTTCACATCAAATTCATACAATTTTTAAAGCCAAAAGCACAGATGCTGTATTTTAAAAAGACAACAGGTCAATATACATACACTCTAAGTTAATTATACTTTCTAAAAGAATTGCCTTTTGCCCTACCTGGTTTGGCTCAGTGGATAGAGTGTTGGCCTGCAGACTGAGGGGTCCCAGGTTCGATTTCAGTCCAGGGCACAGGCCTAGGTTGTGGGCTCGATCCCCAGTGTGGGGCGTGCAGGAGGCGGCCAATCAATGATTCTCATCATTGATGTTTCTATCTCTCTCTCCCTCTCCCTTCCTCAAAGAAATCAATAAAAATATATTTAAAAAATAAAAATAAAAGAATTGCCTTTTATTACAAACATAAAAAATTGCAACATTACCTATAAGGTTTGAAAATAATACTTATATTAATAATAAAGAATTGCCTATATTAAAGAAATTTCCCCTGACATTTATTCATATACCCTATTTCAGAGTGATGTATCCCTTGTGAATGCCTATGAGGTACCTGGAAATTAGCATAATTTTTATAACGACAGTAATATTCTGATAAACTATATAATATGAATGAAGAATATGAATGTTCCTTGGTTAGAAATGTATGCGAAAAAAAAAGAAATGTATGCAAAAAGTTATATTTTATAAATATACTAAAAATGTGTCATTTCACGAAATACTATGAAATATTAGAAAACCAATTGAATATCAACTGCAATTCTCATTCTTAATTTCACAAAAATGAATAAATCAAAGCCTTGGGAGATATTTTCAGATTTAATATTCTTCATATTATTCTCTTGGATATGGTTGGCCCTAAGTTGAAACATATATTTAAAGTTAAATATTTCCATATATTTAGCTTCAATTTCTGTAGCAAGATGAGAGAAAACTGATCTGCCATCAAAATTAATAAAGGATACTAATTATAAGTGTAATTGCATTAACAACTTCATAACAGGCAAAGGACAGGGAACACCCAGACATTTTACGTTTCCTTGTGATGGCCCTCTGACTCCTGGGTTGTTCCATCAGAAATACAACCTCCATATAGAACTATTTGGCGGGATGGAGAATTACCCGGAGAGCAGATGTTGTAAGGAGGATACAAAAGTGAGATGTCACCCTGAGTCCCCTTACATTCAAGAACTATTTTTACAAGATGCTCATCTGGAAAGCTACCATAATTATCTGTTTGTATTTTTATGCTGTTAATCCAATGCCTGTTCTTCTGACCCAAGTTCTATCCAATTTTCCATTCTGTATTATGTTCTACTCTGCAGCATGATGATCTTTACCAAAACACCGTCTCTGTAAGTTTTCATTATACATTGGCTACACCCGGGGTCCCAACTTACCTTGGAGTAAAAAAAAAAAAAATACAGATCCTCTGGCAATTTTCACAGATTTAAAAACATAGAAACCATTTTTCTTTCAAAATCATGAAAATAACAAAACACCTGATGAGAATATATATGTATTAGCTGCAATGATAAAAAAAATAAATGAAAATTCTTTAATTAGAATCCTAAGCATATATGATATTCTTGAACACTGACATTAGAATTGACAACTGTAAATTTGCAAATCTATATTCAAAATAAATAATAATCTTCAGTCATTTCCAAAATAGCTCTATATCTACTGAGAAACGGTTTTATCTTTTCAGGAAAAAAATAATTTTTCATTTGAATTAATTTTATTTGTGTCAGATAGGAATAATTTAATCATGTATTCTAATAAAATACCACATTTTCCTGGAAAATATCATAAATAGATGTAAATTTTAAGGTAAGGTAAATATGACAAATCTAACAAAGGATTAAGATTTATACATGCTCAGTGGCCATTGGAAAAAAGGTAAATGTTTCAGACCTTGTGCTCATTTTAACACAGAATCACATCCTGTCTTGTATACTAATAATTTCCTAATATCTCTCCATTATGTCTTACATGAAACCAGAAGTCTTTATTATGGCCTGTAACATCCTACATCCTCTTATCCCAACTATCTTTCAAATAGCATTTGTTACTAAGCCCTCCCTCCCTTTGCTTCAATTATAGTGGCCTTAGGTGAAATATACCAAGCCTCCTAACACCTTGAGTTCTTTATATTCTTTACTCTCTTCTAAAACTCTTCATCCAGATATTCACAGAAGTTACTTTACTCCTTTCAGTTAGCCATCAGTTTATATATTCCCCTTGTCTGTCCCTTATCCTATATAATAAAAGGTCAATATGCAAATAGACTGAATGGCGGAACAATTGAACAACCGGTCACAATGACGGGGGTGCACATGAAACATGGTGGGCACTGGCAGCAGGTGGCAGAGTGTGGAACAGGGCAGGCATTGGCACAGCAGGATGGTGGACACTGGTCACCATCATTGGGGCAAGCCTCTGGTGGTTACTGAAAATTCTTTGCTCTCGTGCACCATGGCCCAACCTGGCACTCGTATTGCTGCTGGTGCCAGAGCTGCTGCTTGCACCCACTGCTGGCACCTGGCGCCAGCCTCGATCATTCAGCACCATCAGTGGGTGCAAGTGGAGGCCGCCGGCCCCAGTTGCCCCTCAGGGCTTCTCCACTTCCCCATGATCCAGAAGGATAATCAGGACAGCAGCTTCTGCTTGCATCTGCTGATGACATGGGCTCCAATTTCTCCACGCCGTCAGCAGGTGCAGGGGGGGCTGCACCATCAGCATGTGGGAGCAGCAGTGGCATGGGGGTGCAGAGGATGGGCCAAGACCCACTCCTATGCCCACAGCGGCATCGCGGCCCACAGTTCCTTTCAAGGTGCACAAATTCGTGCACTGGGCTCCTCATTTAAAATAATACACTTCTTGCTGAGACCGGTTTGGCTCAGTGGATAGAGCGTTGGACTGTGGACTGAAGGGTCCCTGGTTCGATTCCGGTCAAGGGCATGTACCTTGGCTGTAGGCACATCCCCAGTAGGGGGCGTGCAAGAGGCAGCTGATCGATGTCTCTCTCTCATAGATGTTTCTGACTTTCTATCCCTCTCCCTTCTACTCTATAAAAAATCAATAAAATATATTTTAAAAAAATAAAAAATAAATAAAATAAAATAATACAGTTCTTACCCTGATTTATTTTGCTTACAGCAGCCAACAGTACCTAGAATTATATAGTATTTACATGTTTATTTTCTGCTTCTCCCACTAGACTACAAGGTTCTTAAGGTTAGGAAGTTGGCAGTTATGTTTACTATTGAGGTCAATGACAGGTAGTAAATGATCAACAAAATATGTTAAATTGAATTGAGCTCTATGAGTCACATTTTGATTTCCTAAAAGTACATGCTACTAATATAACGTTGGGTTTGCAAAAGCACTATTCCTGTTAGTCTTAAAAATGAATAAAGTGAAGAAGATGGAAGAATTAGGCACACATAAAAACAAAAAAGGCAAGACCCTTTACTTTTAGAACAACACCTTCCATTCCTATTAGACATTATAACAACTGTCATCTTACACTTTCAGTGTTATTTTTTCTCATTACTAACTTCTGATAACTCACCGTCTATTCTCCCCACACTGTTTATGATTTGAATCTTCTTTACATAACAGACTTGTCAAAATTTCCACTGCAAAACGGAATGTACCATGCCAGGATATGTAGCTACATCATTTTGTATACCTGCCTTTCAATCTCTTATAATAGGAACTTCCTCCCGAGAGAGACTACATTTATCTTCTATGTCATTTACAGATAACAGTTCATAGTTTTAAACAATTGTATTTTATTCATAAATGAGTGGGCCTGCGTAAAGAAAAAAGTGCCACCTTGTGTTTACTGTATAAGAGAAAGAACACCTTCCTTGTCACAAAGTGTCATCAAAGTATTTTTTCACCTACAGGCTCCTTGCCTGCTAACATTTAGTTAGGACACTGCGCTGGAAAGAGAAGGCAGTGCATTCCTGTGGTGATTCCCTTACATGATAAGGTATCTCCATATGACTCCAGAGGCACCTGCATTTTGCCCAGAAAGCAAACTGATTAAGTAAAAAGACACTGACAACTATTAATTCTAATATTTGCAGAAGAATTACTACCAAAAATTGAGATGATTCATAGCCTTCCCTAATCTAAAAAGATTATGTTGTAGTACACTCAAAGATAAAATGTTAAAATAACCAAGTTCACTTTTTAACATTGAACAAAGGGAAAGATTAGATTAGCAGATTACCTCTAAAGTTGAGGTGGCACAGTTCCCTGGCTACGGAGCTCTCTCCATGACGTGCAGTTATCATCTCATGCCATGATCGGCAACACATTAATATAGATTTTTCTGTAGATGGCTATTGAGCTCGTGGGTAGTAAGTCCCAAAAGGTATGAATCCAAACCTCAAAAGCCTGTCAATCTAGCTAGGGAGGCAAGAAGTAAAACCACACTTTGTATATAAAAATGCATTTATTAAAGTCAAGAGTATTCCAACTGCATATTATATAGGCTTGGGAGGTTGAGAAGGTTTCATGGAGAAGTTTAATGTTAAAGGCTGGTTTTCAAAGAAGAAAACTAAATTCCAATGGAATCTACAGAAGTCAAGAGCAGTACGGATGTGCACAGAAAGGTAGATGGTGGTGTGTCTCTGGATTTATTTTCAATATCAAACTATATCCCACACTGTCAAGTCTACAAGTCTAGCTACTGAAACCAGTGGGCCAGTGGGAAAACAGTATATGGATATATATATCCATAAAACAATGTCAGACATAAGGAGAGGAGAGAAAAAAGAGTGAATTAGAGCTCTGAAGGAAAAATAAGACTCTTTTTTCAATGCATGTTCTTTCAATGAAAGAGAAGTTAAATTGTAGAGTTTTAATAATCAAAAGGGCAAAGATTTTTCAGGTGATTTGGGCGAAAAAATATATATATTTTCTTTTTCCTCCATTAGGCCAGGTAGTTTACTGACAAATGACCTAGGAGTTCATCAGATGAGAACACATGGGTGTATTATGTCAACTAGAAATCATCATGAAAAACCTCAGTACTGTGTGAATGAATACAGAGCAAGCAGTGGTACTGAAGAATGTGGAATGAGTCACAGGCAGTAGAGCTGGGAGAGAAATACATATTAATGGCATAAAAAGGAAATATATTCCTTTTCTTATCCATGTAGCATCAGCAGTAGCCCCCAAGTTGTTATTACTGTACATTCTTATATAATGTCTTAAGGACTTCAAAAAAAGGAGTCAAAAATAAAATTTCAAATAATCCTGCCGCTATTTAAATTGCCTAACTATGAGCAATCCACATGTATAAAATGATTGGTTTTAAATAAATAACTGCAAAATTTCCTATTATCAGGAATTCAGAATTAGGTCAGAAGAAATTTGGTCTTCATTAACTTATTTTCAAAAATGAGTATAATTGAGAGTAACATTTACACAAATGCAAAATACATGACATCAGAATTGAATGAAATAACTATACAAAAAATAAGTATAATACTAAGTCAATCTTTAATCTAAAGGAAAATCCTAAAAAAAAAAAATCATACATCCAGTGAAAATGAGAAAATGGCATAATCTCTAAGATACTCGGCTGAGAGAACACATTATCTCTTCTAAACATACCTCTGTCTGTCAACAAAATACATGCTTATAAAAGAAATTAAGATGCATATGTTTTTTAAATGTCCTCATTTAAAAATATGTATATCTCTATCTAGTTTTGGAATCCAGCTAAATGTGAAACATCACATAAAATGAAAAATAAAAATCATATGATCATATCAACAGATGAAGAAAAAGCATTTGACAAAAATCCAGCACTTGTTTTATAGATAGATAGATAGATAGATAGATAGATAGATAGACAGATATAGATATAGAGAGAGAGATAGAGATATAGATAGAAAGATATATAGATAGATAGATGATAGATAGATAGATAGATAGATAGATATCACCTCTCAGCAAAGTGGAAATGAAGGGATCATCCTTTCACATAATGAAGGCTGTATATGACAGTCCTACAGCCAATATCATAGTCAATGGGCAAAAACTAAAAGTGTTTCCCTTAGAAACAAAATAGGGATGTCTGCTTTCACTACTTTTATTCAACACTACAGGCATGGATTTGTGCATTGGTGGGGTCCCTCAGCCTTCACCCTCTCACAATCCAGGAGCCAGGCTTGTGGCTGAGCAGAGCTACCCCTGTGGGGGCGCACTGACCACCAGTGGGCAGTTTCTATGTTAAGAGTCTGCCCCCTCGTGGTCAGTGTGTGTGCATCATAATGAACATTCTTTCCCAGTGATTCTGCCATTAGAGTCAATTTACATATTACCATTTTATTATATAGGATAACAAATAAAACACTTAATATATTTATTTGTGTATATGATATTATATATATATACACACACACACACTAGAGGCCTGGTGCACAGAATTTGTGCACTTGCAGGGGGGTGTCCTGAGCCCAGCCTGTGCCCTCTCACAGTCTGGGAGCCCTTAGGGATGTCCAACTGATGGCTTAGCCAGCATTCAGACACCCTTAGTGCTGCCACGGAGGCAGGCGAGGCTCCCAGCACCACCTCTGCCCTCGCCAGCTGTGAGCTTGGCTTCTGGCTGAGCTGCGCTCCCCCTGTGGGAGTGCAATGATCACCAGGGGGCAGCTCCTGTGTTGAGCATCTGCCCCCAAGTGGTCAGTGCATGTCATAACAATCAGTAGTATGCCCTTCAGTTGATTTGCAATATTAGCCTTTTATTATATAGGATACACACACACACACACACACACACACACACACACACAAAATCCTACTCCAATTATGCCATCCTAAAAAAGGGAATTTCCCTGCTACTTTGTTAGGAAAATTACAAAGAAAAATTATTTTGCTTTTTGTTTTTAAAATAGCAAGTTATCAAACCTACTAAGATTAAAATATTACAGAGCTAGTGTTTGAAAGTCTTATAGACAACTACACTGTTTGTTCTGAGAGCATAGATGTGCCAATAATTCTATCATATTTTTTTCTGATGAATGTATACTATAAATATTTTTTCTGTATTTGTTCAGAAATCAGAATGATTTATATAATTAAATCATGAAGTCTATTCTAAACAAAACTTTACAGAAATGCCATGTAGTAACTTTCTTTCCCATATTAAAAATATCTTTATTTTAAAATTAAAGAAGAGGTAATGTCTGCAAAAATGACACTTGCAAGTTAAGTTTTATGTCATGAATAATACATTACCTATTTTTTGTTTCTTAAAGAGTCTAAATCAGTGGTTCTTAATGTGGGGCACACACCCCACAGGGTTTGCTTTTTAAGGGTGGTCAATTTGAGAATGAGTTATTAATAGTGATTTTTTTGCAATTCTTATTAATCGAGGGGCCTCAGATACAGTATATAAATATATATATTGTAACATATTTATGTATTGCAGTTCTCTGTTATATGTTTTGAAACTTTATTAGCTATCTACCTAATAAAAGAGTAACATGCTAAATGACTCTACTTTCATGACACCCACCAGCCAATCAGGAGTGAGTATGGAATGAACCCAACAAAGATGGCAGGTTAATTTGCAAATGCAGGCTCCAAGCAGCCAGGGATGGGGCAGGATGCTGTGTCATCTCCATGGCGATGACACAGGCCAATTGGGGCCTCTGGGCAGCACGGGAATGCATAAAGGCAGCTCTGGGCTGGAGCAGAAAGGCTGCTCAGGCCAGAGCGAAGAGGGTGCCAGCAGCCAGGGGGAACAAAGGCCCGTTTGTGCACGCGTCTTCATTCATGCATTGGGCCACTAGTTTTATCACATCACTTCATACTTTTAAACAGTTTCTTAGTGATCTCTTCCTCAGGACTTCAACTGACCTTTCATTCTCTTATTTTTCTCTTTCCTGGATGCCATGTTCTTTAGAAGCTTGTTTGGACCAAGTTAATGGCCTTTTAGGTTTCCTCCACATGAATAAAGAGTTCATTTTTTGAATAATAAGAATTATATGTTGGGGCAGAGGGATGTTAGGATTTTAGAGATGCTTAGGTGGGGCATGGCCAAAAAAGGTTGAGAATCACTGGTCTAAATGGTTAGCAATCAACTCAGAACACAGATACTACCTAACATAAAAATCTCCTTCAATTATTTAATGCCACCTGATACCACTTCTCACTCAAACATCATGCACCGGAGGTACAATGATAAACTGAAGCTGGAACTTGTTAAATATATTGTCACAACATTGGTTTTGTTTTTGTTTTTAATTATTGGTGACCACTTGGAAATTTCCTAAATTTGGCAACATTTAAGTTCTACCCTACCACCTCCATGAAAACCAAGGCCTGGAAGCTATCTCCAAAAGGTCAAAGGAGGAGTTTCAAGTCCTTTTTTCCCCAAGGCAGTTTAAGGCAGTAATTAGAGTTCACCCTATGGAAAGAAGGGAGGTAGGGTAGTCAGGGCCTAATGTAGATCAATAGATATGCACAGAAAGGAAGGATATGATATGGAGAGACAGACATGCATGGCCAATCTAAACACTGTTTTTAAAAATCTGACATTCTTGCTATTGGCTTGCTTTAAAAAAAAAAAATCTTTATTGTTGTATTACATATGTTCACTTTTTCCCTATTGATCTCTTCTTGCCCATCCCTGCCCACTCCCCTGCCCCCAACCCAGACCTTACCATACTATTGTCTGTGTCCATGGGTTATGCACATTTGCATAAAAGTTTTTTGGGGTGCTCTCTTCCCACCGACCCACCCACCCTCATCTTCCCTTTGAGATTTGGCATTCTCTTCCATGCTTCTCTGTCTCTTAATCTATTTTATCAGTTAATGTTGTTCATTAGAATCCACATATGAGTGAGACTTTGTGATACTTATCTTTCTTTGACTGGCTTATTTAGCTTAACATAATATTCTCCAGATCACTCCATACTTTCTCAAAGGGTAAGAGCTCCTTCTTTTTTAATGCTGCATAGTATTCAATGGTATAAATGTAGCTCAGCTTTTTTATCCACTCATCTACTGATGGGCACGTAGGCTGTTTCCAGATGTTAGCTATTGTAAATTGTGCTGCTATGAACACAGGGGTGCGTACATTCTTTCTGATTGGTGTTTTGAGTTTCTTAGGATTAACTGAATCTGGAAGAAAACCTGAATAGGCCAATCATTACTGAGTAAATTAAACAGTAATAAAAAAAAAACTCCCAGCAAACGCACATGGCTTTCAAGGCAGTTTTACCAAACATTCAAAGAACTAACACTCATCCTCCTCAAACTACTCCAAAAAAAAATCCAAGAGAAAGGAACACTTCCAAGCTATTTTTATGAGGCTAGCATTATCCTAATTCCAAAACCAAATAAAGACACTACAAAGAAAGAGAATTACAGGTCAATATCACTGTTGAACATAAAGGCCAAAATCCTCAACAAAATATTAGCAAATAGGATCCAGCAACATATTAAAAAGATCACACACCATTACCAAGTAGGATCTTTTTTAACTTTAGAAAACTGTGTTTTTCATGTTTTCTGCTTTAGTTAATTGGAAATGGGAAGGCTTAAAATTATACTTTAAAGTATTCATTTTACCAGCAAGTTAAATAATTCCATTTAGAACAAGCATGGCTAAGTTATAGTATAATGATATACTTGGTATTTCAGCCAGCACAAAAATGATTAGGTGAATATACAATAGTTCTAGGAAAGGTGAATATGCAATAGTTCTAAGAAAGACCCATTTCTTCAGACAAAAAAAAACAACTGAACATTATCTAAAATGACCTGAGAGGGAGGAGATAATTCTGTCAATTATGAATTACAAAGCTGTTGGCTATTTCCTCTCTTACTAGTACAGATGTTTGCATGAGCTGAAACTTTGGATAACCACTATTTAGGATTCCATTTTTACTTCTATTATCATTAATTGATGAACATTAACTCTATTAAAAATAATGGCCATGTAAAAAGAGCTCAGAAAGTATAATGGGAAATTCTTGGTCATCTATCAAACACAGCTTGATATTAGCTTCAACCACGCATATTTTCCAGAAAGTTTTATACCTTATATTTATTTCGTCTTATAAGTATAAAACTACAAAGTAAAAACTAAATTCAGGCAATGAATTTGTCAAATATTTCTACCCTTAAATAAAGCTTTGATTCACAATGCAACCAAAGAATAAGAAACAAAAAGACAGAATTAATATATTTAATTTATAAAATGTATTATAAATATATTCTTATGAGAAATAGAAGACATTTTCCTAAGAAACTTAGCTATTATTATAAAACATATGCCTTGTTAAGTGTTCATATAATTTTCCAATAAGTGGATTGTATTTTGATTATACAGCATTTCTACATCTTAAAACTATGACTACTATATCCTATAAGGATCACTAATAAGCTTAATTTCTGAAAATTAAACTTGTCAACTTCAATGAAACTTAAATCTTAAAAGTAACTCCCATTTTGCTTCCAAGTTCTGAGAAAGTGTATTTTTATTCTCCTAATCCATGTACATGTGAATTATATGAATTAAATCCATTTCATAAACTTTATTCAGGCATCATGATTCAGTTTCTTAAATTATTTGAAGAAATAGATGCTTATAAGCATTTTATTATATAATAATAATGCCATTAATGGTTAGCATTTCTTCATTGTTCTCCTAAAAACAAATATAAAATTCTAAATAAAATAAAAATTTTAAAGTCATATCAGGAAACAAATTTTAAAATAATACTAACTTCCCATGTCTAGAATAGAACTTCCAGCTGGTAAAATTACCATGTCATCACATTCATTATAAAAATGGCTATTTTCAATCTTATAGACATTATATAGTATTAAAATGACTCACCAGATACTGCTCTACTTCATGAAAAACACTGCCACTGACACCAGATTTTTTAAAATATATTTCCTTTTAGTATTTCTTCCTTTATTTCCTCTTGACACAGAGTCCTATTTTATTCATATGCACTTCTAATTTGAAAACCTGACATCCAATTGTCCTTAATATTTCAAGTGACAAAAAGACAACATGACCAAATATATATCCCCTTTGATATAGCCCCTTTGATAAGAAGTAAGTACCTACACTATTCTGAATCTTCTTCAAAATTTGTCAGAAAATTACCAACAGGATAAAAGAGAAATATAAGCAATAGAATACAGATTTTCACTAATTCATTTTTTGAAAATGCACCAGTAGAGCTTACAAAAACATGTGGGACTAAATCAAAGTCATGTTATTTTATTTTACTGCACTGTAATTTCCTACTTAGCCAAAAATTCTTCACATTAAAATATTCCATTAGTTGGTTAGATGACAACATGAGAAACTCTGTTCAACACAAGATGTCTAAAAAAATTAGGTTGGTTTTAACCACATTATCATTTAAAGAAGGCAATTAAATTAGCCAGAAAAACAATACTGAAAAAGCAGCCTTGGGAATAACTTTTTTTCTTGAAGCCATTACCAAATCCCTATTGGACTGATTAATTATGCCAGAAAGGAAGCATAAAGCTGAAGAAAGGGCACCATCACTACTTGTCTTATCTAAGAACTCATAAAAGTACAAGATTCAAACCACCTTATTTTATTAGATTCTCTAATATGTAAATGCTGATACTTTCCTGCAGTTTGCTTAATATTACTAATCATTTCAGATCTTTCTTTTTTGCTCCAATGTAAAAAGTCTTAATTCCAGCTTAAAATTTTTTCAAAGTATTAAGAAGATTCCCCTTTGCTTGCAAAACACCATCATCCCCAATAAAAGCATGCACAAACGTATTCTAGAAGAAAATTAGAATGCATAAATTTCTATAACACAACCAGCCCTGGGTGACCCCCAATCTCACCAGATACTGCTCTACCTTCTAAACATTTATTGACTGGTCATGGACCCACTGCCTGATGGGTTCTAAAGTTTCCTTAAAAAATGGTGGGTAACAATCACCTGCTTCTTTTTTTGAAACTATGAACCTAGAGTCTTAAATATATTGCAAATATCATTCCACTGCATGTGATAGTGTTGATCAATTTCAGCCCTGACATCCCAAAACTGAATAACTTATCATCCACAATGAACATGCATATGCAGCAATAAGCACATAAGTATTACAAAATCATTTATAATGATATCTGTAATCAATATTTCATAATGTAAAATAAGAACTATAGTTCTTAGAGGGGAAACGCATGCCAAAAGTATCTATTCCTATAAAAATGATACTTCAAATGCACATGAAAACTTTTCACTTGAATACACTGGAGTACTTTCTGAGCATTTCAATAAATACGCTGCATAAGTGTACCTTTATTGGGGCACAGATTTTGTGTTTTCCATTCTTAGTATGTTTTCTGTATTCCTACTTATAATATTGACGACCCACCTTTACATTCGGGAATTCCAAAATTCCTTTATCGTATTTATCGACTTACAGGCATCAGCACTCAACTCCCTGAGTCCTTTCATCTCTACATCCTATCTATTTCCTAGGTCCACGGAGTTCCTCAAAAACCATTTAGGTAACGAGAGAAAGATGATTTCCCCCAACTTAGCATGTAACTTGCGTGGGTCTCCAACGGCCTCACCCACATCCCCCCACCCCCTCCCCATCCCGTTTCCCCTCGCTGGCACCTACCCCAGCGTCGTCATGGTGACGATGGTATACCAGAAGGCCGCCGGAATGCTGGTGAACTTGGTGGCCGACGAGCCCTTCTCAGCGTAGAACATCACGGTCGCGAAGATGATGATGGCCATGGTGAGCGAGAAGAGCAGGAAGCCCAGCTCGGACGCACAGCTCTTGAGCGTGTAGCCCAGGATGCGCAGGCCCTGCGAGTGGCGGGAGAACTTGAAGATGCGGAACACGCGGAAGACGCGCAGGGTGACGAAGGCCCCGCTGACGTCCTCGTTGTCCGTCATGACCAGCCCGATGTAGTAGGGCAGGATGGCCACCACGTCGATGATGCTCATGACGCTGCGGACGAAGCGGTAGCGGCTGGGCGCGGCGGCCAGGCGCAGCAGGTACTCCACCGTGAAGATCATGACGCAGGCCGTGTCCAGGCAGAAGAAGGCCACCGCGTACCGCTCGCCGCACGGCAGCTCCCGGACGTGGCCCGGGCTGGACCCGCAGGGCACCGTCTCCACCACGTTCGCGATGACCGACACGGCGATGAAGAAGCCGGTGACGTAGTAGAAGACCAGCGCCATGGTGCTGGTGTGCGGGTTCTCGAAGGCCCGCCAGACCTTCTGCCGCGCGGTCATGGTGGGCAGCGCGCTCTCGCCCGCGCTGTCCGAGTCCGCGTCGTCCTGCAGGCGCTCGGCGTTCTCCCGCCGCCGGTCCTTGTACTCCTCGTAGCAGCAGTCGCCGATGATCTCGGGGATGAGGCCGAAGAAGGCCAGCTCCTCGTCGTAGGCCGAGATGCACTCGTGGCGCGGGTAGTGCAGCTTGCCGGTGCGGTAGAAGTTCAGGATGTGGCGGAAGATGTCCGGGTCGCGGTCAAAAAAATACTGCTGGGTCTCCGGGTGGTAGAAGAAGTCCCTCTCGGAGCTGCCCAGCAGGGTGTCCGGGTACCGCTCCAGGGTGTCCTGCCAGGTCTGGAACCGGGTGCCGCTCACGTTCAGCACGATGAGCGCATCCTGGGTCCTCTTCCTCTCCTGCCTGGGGGGCGCTGGCATGGGGCCCGAGGCCACGGGCATCCACCCGATGGCCGCTGCCCTGGCGAAGGGCAGCCAGGCCGCTACACCTGCAGCCATGGCGCCTGGACGTGGAGGCCAGAAGGCCAACGGGGCCTGTACGGTAGGTCAGAGCAGCCCCAAGCACCCAGGCCCTCCTGTCGGGCAGATGCTGCAGAGGAAGGTGGCCCAGAGGTGTCTGTCACTCCTGCTCCTAGGTAGGGAGGGCTCCTGGTGAAGGAGTCACAGTTTCCAGGAGGGCAGGTTTCCCTCCAAGACAGCTATTTGGGAAACAGGGTGTCCTGGCAATCCAGCCCCAACCTCTCCCAGCAGGTGGCCCAGGCCACCCCTGGGACAAACAAGTACACAGGTGGCTGCAAGCGCGGCAGTGTCTTCAAACAGGTGTCTGGGGTTCTCCCCGGACACGCGGACACCGTGGGGGTGGCTATGCCCTGTGTGGCAGGGTGGAGAAAAACCAAGGACGACCGCTCAGTGGTATTCTTTCGGCGAATCCAGGAACGCTTACCCCCTTCCCTTTGGCTCTTCCAAACCTTCCTTTTTCCAGGGGCCCTTCCCGCCAAAGGAGTCTCCAGAAGGCGACCTGTTGTAGCTTCCCGGGCGCGGTCAGCAGCCACTGCCCTGCCAGGTCTCCAGGGGAGTCCGGTGGCACCTCTGTCCCTCCCGCCCCCACCCCCCCGGGCTGTATCCGAAGAGACGAGAGCGCTGTGGGGCGGGCGCGGCGGGGGCGTCCTTCGAGATCCTCTTCCCCTCGCCTGCAGGCGCCCGTCGGGTCTGCCCAAAGCGTTCCTCCGATCGCCCCTTCACTCTCCGGTCAAGTTCAGCTCAGGTGCAGTGTGACCGTTACAGCGCCCGGGAGCTGGCAGCCGCCGCCGCCTCGGCGGCAGCAGCCTCCGTCTGCACCCGGAACGCGCCTCGCCTGCGGTGCATGCCCGGCCGCGTGTGCACCCGCCCGGGCTGAGTTGCATAGAGACTTTCTCCTCGCCGCCGTGCGCCCGGAAAGGGAGCCGCAGAGGGAGCAGCCCGCCCGCCGCCGAATCCGGGCGCCCGGGGAGCATAAATGAAAAAGCTCAAGCGCGCTCTGCTGCCCCTTCCCCCATCCTTCCGAGCTTCCCTCCTCCTTTTCACCTTCCCAAAGCCGGACGCAGGCTGGCAGAGCAGCAGCAACAAGTTCAAAAGGTGCGGGGGAGGCGGACCGAACCGACTCGCTCCTGCCAACTTACTGCGCCTCCGCGGTCGCTGGGGCCGGAGTCGCACGGTGCGGGGTCGCGGGGCGCCGGGGCTGCGGGGCGGCCGTGGCGCTGCGGGGCCGGAGCCCGGGCCGGCGCGGGCAATCGCCGGAGCGCGGAGGCTGGAGGCGCTCGGCAGCGCGGGTGCGCGGGAGGGCGGCTGGCTGCTTCCCCGCCAGTGGGTGGTCCTGCATGTCCCCAGGCTCCCTGCGCGGCTCAGCTCGTGCGATCGATGAAGGAGGAGAAAATAAATAAAGAACCGAGCGCACGCCCCGCCACGCAGGTTATGCACGGCGTCCCCCCGCCTTTCCCTGGGCTTGACCTTTCTCCGCCCCCGCCCCCTCGGGCTCCTCTCGCTCCACCCCAGCCACCCACCAGCCCCGGCGCAAAATGTCACCTAGGGAGAGCATCCAGGTGGGTCCGCCGGGGGAGGAGAGCGAGCCTCGGCGAACAAAGGGAAGCTGCACACGCCGGGCTGCGGTGGCTTGGTGGAGGAGAGGAGGAAGGGGACCGGTGCCTCGCTTCTGCCTCCCTGGGTCAGGGTTCCAGGCAAGCGTGGGAACAGGAGAGAGAGAGAGAGAGAAGCTGGGAAGGCGGTGAGCGGAGCGGAACGGGCAGGAATTGGTTGTCTTCTGGGGGCAGCTTGTGGGGATGGGGGGTGGGGGGGGGGTGAGGGGTGGGGGGTGGGAAGCAAGCCCTGCAAGCCCCGCGGCAGAATTTTTAAGAGCTTTTTTTTTTCTCTCTCTTCCTCTTTCTTTTTATTTGTTCAAGCCAGACGTTCACGTTGCAGAGGTTACTACGTCATCTATCCAACTTGTCGAAAAGTCTGGCAGTCTCCTCAGCCTAGGTCTTGCCACAACTCCTTTTCCCGTCCTTTCTGAATGACAAGGAAAGATTCAGAACCCTTTTCTAAATGTCAGCGGCCAGGGCCGTGCGCCGCTGTGGGTGCGCGCCCCCTCCAATTCTCTCTGCGCATCTCTGTGCACATCCGAAATGGTTACAGTAGTTAAAGGTGTCCTTGTGAGGAGTCCGCGGCGTGATGCTGAGATTAGGAAATTGTCCTGGCCAACCGTTTTGTTTTTCGTGCACCCCGCCCCCGAGTCATTAGGAATCGTCCTTAAAACCAAACAGACACCATTTGGAACCACTAGATGGCGTGAAGGGAAGTTAAATCTATCCCTAAGGTTTGGATGCTTTAGAAAGGTGAAGGATCAAAATGAAGTGAGCCTGCAGGGAATCAGCTCACATAAATATCCTCAAATCCCCGACTCCCCACACACCGCATTTTGATGAAAATGGAATGAGATGGGGAGAGTTTCTTGTTGAAATGCCTTTGAAAATTAAATGTAGATGACTGAGTAATAATAATTATTATCATAATAACGGCCTTTGGAAATTTTGTTTAAGAAGAGATGTCTAATTTCTACCTGAAAATTACCTCTTCAAGACTTGTTGACTGTACTTGGTTGATAAATTAAGTGGTCTGTGAAGTATAATCTTGAATTGAATTGACTTTCAAGCCCTGGAGATAATGGACACAGAATCCAGCCGATGATGAAGATTATGTGTACAGAATCCAGCAGAACATTCTATATGCTTTCCTTACCCAGGCATTTCTCTTCTTTCTGGAGTTCTCATTGTACACCCTGCTTGGTTGATGGGAAATAAGCTCAGCAAGATCAAAACTGAATTCAAGAACCCCTCTTCTCCCAACGTCTACTCTGTTTACTCTCCTAATAAATAAAGCCCAAGGAGAAACTTGGTGGTCAGCATAGACCATGTCCTGTCCTCCACTGCTTCCCCCACCAAGCACAACCCCCTGCCAAAAGTCTGTGTGTTTCACCTTCCTTACCAGTCTATCTTCATACTGTACCTAGAGGTATTTTAAAAAACTATTTTGAGATTATTATAGATTCACATACACTTGTGAAAAAGAATAGAGATCCCTATACCTATCACCTAGTTTCCCTCAAAGGTAACATCTTACACATTCCAGTACAATAATGCAACCAGGCAATCAACTTTCACACAATCTACCAACCTTATTCAGATTTCACTACATACACTAGATTTTATGTATTATGTTTAATTCTGTCTAATTTTTTAAAAATATATTTTTATTGATTTCAGAGAAAATGTGAGAGGGAGATGGAAACATCAATGATGAGAGAGAATCATTAATCAACTGCCTGCTGCATGCCCCCTACTGGAAATGGAGCCCACAATCTGGGCATGTGCCCTGACCAGAAATTGAACCCTGACCTCTGGTTCATAGGTTGATGCTCAACCACTGAGCCAGACAGCAGGGCTAATTCTGTCTAATTTTATCACACATGTAGATACACCACTTTATATGCCACCAGTCAACAAAAGTTATCTGGTTTCTCAGCATCTTCATCAACATTTGGCATCACTATTTTTCATGTTAGCCTTTCTGATAATGTATAGTGACATCTCACTGTGATTTTAATGTTTGTTTCTCTAATGGCTAATTTTGCTGAACACATTTAAATGTTCATTTTTGCCATCTGTATATTCTTCAGCAAAATGTCTGTTCCTGTCTTTTGCCCACTTTTCAATTAGATTGTTTTGTGTGTGTTTTTTTTCTTTTCTTTTAAGAGCTGTTTCTATATTCTAAACAATCGACCTTTGCAAACAATTTTCCTGGTCTTTCCCTCTTCCTTGCAAGATTATTTTTTGCAAAGCAATATTTTTTAATTCTAATGAGGTCCAATTTATGATTTGTTTCCCTCTATGGATCATGCTGTTGGTAGCAAGTCTAACAACTCTGTCTTTTTCTCTTTTTTTCTAAAGATTTAAGTTTATGGATTATGATCAATTTTGAATTACTTTTCATATATGGTGTTGAGATTTAGGTTAAGACCACCCCCCTTTTTTTGCCTATAACTGTCCAGTTCCTTCAGCAGCATTTGTTGAAAAGTCTATTTTTCCCTATATTGAATTGCTTTTGTACCCTTGTCAAAAATCAGTAGGGTATATTTTTGTGATCTATTTTTAGGTTCCCTATTTTGTTCCATTTATGTGTGTCTATGCCCTCACTAAAAGGACACTTTCTTGAGAGTAGCTATAAAGTAACTCTTAACATGAAGTAAAATTATTCCTTACACTTTATTATTCTATTTTTCAGACTTGATTTAGCTATTCTAGGTCCTTACCTTTCTATATGAATTCTAGAATAAACTTGTCTATGTATACAAAATGCCTTTCTGGGATTTTTAAATGGCATTGCATTACACCTACCTATAAATCAACTTGGGGGTGCAGAGATTTTCATGGACATTTCATTATATCTATAAGTCAATGTGGGGAAATGAACATTACTATGTTAAATCTTTTGGCCTATGAGCACAGTATGTCTTTCCATTTATTTAGTTCTTTTTTATATTTATTTCATCAGCATTTTGAAAATTTCAAGATACAGATCCCAAACATGTCTTATTAAATTTATACTCAGTATTTCAATTTATTTGGAGGAATTGTGAAAAGTATTGAGTTTTTTTAATTCTGTTTTTTATATGTTCATTTTTAGTATATAGAAATGCAATTGATTTTGTGTATTGATCGTGTACCTGCAATTTTGTTGAATTTCCTTATTAATTCCTTATTAATTCTTGGGTTTTCCATATAGACAATCATGTCACCTAAAGATAGGGTCAGTTTTATTTTTTCTTTCGCAACCTGTATTATGTCTTTTATTTAGAGTATGTTTTTTTATGCACTTATAATTGTCACTATTCGAACATTTTCAAAAATTAGTCATTCACAGAGCATATAGCACTTTCAGAAACTCAATTTCCTCTACCATTTAAGCCCCATCTCATATTCTCCTGAAAATTAGCTTTTTTCACAGTCTTTCTCAGCTATGTTTCAGTTTGCAGAATTTATTGTGTTTTATCATGATTCCGGGTCATGATTCGTGCTTCTCTTTCTCAGGTCCTCGAGTAGTCAGCTTGAATCAGGAACCATTGCCTAACCTCTTAAAACGATGTCCACTATACCAATGGTATCTTCAGCATCTGCCATTGTACTTGGCACATAGTAGAAATATAGTGAATGTTTATTGAATGACTGAATGAATACTCTAATTAGATAACTAACATGCACCTGTTTGCCATTATAGATTCATATGGTAACTCTCGAAAAGATTGATAGAGAATCAAGCTGACTTACTACCAAAATGTGCAATGGAAAACAAATTACCATAACAGTGAGACAAATGATCTACATTGTGTAGAGCTGTATAAATAGTACATTTTTAGTGTACAATGTGCTTACATTACTTATGACGTACTTATAGTTGATTCTCAGAAAGGCCCTCTGATGTGGTTTTTATTTTCATGTTTATTTTATCCAAAAGGAACAAAGTTCAAGGAAGCTAAGTGATTTTCTATGATTATATGATATAACTAAGTGGCAGTATCCTAATTCATTCCCAGGCATTCTGACCCCAAATCATGTAGCCTTTAAGTCTATAAACACACCAGTATCTGCAATACTGAAGCCTCTTTGCCAATTGCTGTTGTTGTTGGTCCCAATGATTAATTTGCACAGACAGGTGCATACCAACCTACTCATCTCCATGGCACACCTCCATGAGGTTTCTGCCAGGGCAGGAAATTAGTCAGTGGTCATGGAGAAGAGATCATTGCATCTGTTCATCCCACATTTTAACCAACAATTCTAACTACATAGAGTGATAAACACATTTCAATTTCTAGACTATACATTTTACATAAGGCACATTTAGTATATCTGATTACGTTCTCAGATCCACTTCCCAGACAACTCTCCCTTATAGTCTATATTTAGTTATTTTATTTTTTATTGAGATATAATTGACATTTAACATTGTGTTAAATTTAGGTGTGCAACATAATGATTATATATATATATGTGTGTGTGTGTGTGTGTGTGTGTGTGTGTGTTTTAGAGTCCCAGTGCATGAAATTCATGCACAGGTAGGGTCCCTAGCTGCTGTCTGCTGCCAGCTGGGGCTTCCCTTCATTCTGTGCTGGTTCTTTGATGGTCAGCACACATCATAGCGAGCAATTGAACTCCCAGTGGGTGGGACTTCTGAGGGGACACTTTGCATATTAGACTTCTATATATTGACTAGAGGCCCAATGCATGAAGATACATGCAAGAATGAGCCTTCCTTCCCCTGGTGCCGGCACCACCTTTGCTCTGGCCTGGGCCTGCCTTTCTGCCTTCCCACACTGCCAAGAGGCCTGGAGCTGCTGGGACAGTGCAGAATGCCCCTGGCTGCTCAGTACCTACGTATGCAAATTAACCTGGCATCTTTGTTGGGTTAATTTGCATACTCACTCCTGATTGGCTGGTGGGCATTGCAAAGGTACGGTTAATTTGCATGTTTCTCTTTTATGAATGTACTAGGGGACTGATGCACAAAATTTGTTCACTGGGGGGTAGGTGGTCCCTCAGCAAAACCTGCCCCCTCTCACATACTGGGAACCTTCAGGGGATGTCATATGATGGCTCACCCCTGGCCTGCCCAAGGTTGAAAGCCTCTGGCCGAGGCTTTCATCCTAAGGCAGGGGACCTCGGCCAGGGAACCTCAGCCAGCAGTCGCCCTGTGATCCAACTATTGCTGGCTGGCCCCACCCCACCCCAGCCCAAGCCTGCCCCAAGGCCAAGGGATAAAAAGCCTCTTCAAGCCTCTTGGAAAAGGCTTTTCCACCCCCTGGCCTTGGGAACCCAGCAATCGCCCTGCCATTGGCAGCAGTCATGTTGGTTGGGTGTTAATTTGCAGATTGCTCCTGATTGGCTGGTGGGTGTGGCTTGTGAGCATGGTTTATTGGGTGTAGCAAAGGTATGGTCAATTTGCATATTACTCTTTTATTAGATAGGATATATATATACATACACATACATACTAGTGGCCTGGTACATGAAATTCATGCACATTAAAAGGTAATTAATTAGAAGAAATACTTTAATATTGCTATTTTCCCTTTCTCTATAATAGAAGTGTCAGAGATTAAAGAAAAATAATAAAATGTATATGAAAATCTCCATTCCTGTCAGAGTCTTGGTCATGCCGTGGGACCCAGAGTCAAGTCTCTGCCCACCTGTGTTCACCTTGAAATCACCTTGAAATCGTACAAGACCCAGACTTGGCCAGCCCGACTCCCATGAAGCCCCGCAGGGCAGGGGGTATAGCCTCAGTACCCTCATCAAGTCTTATTGGCAGGGAACATGGCCTTAGGTCCCCCAGCACAGCCTTAGGTCCCCTGGCCAGGCGCCAGGTCAGAGGGTGCAGCCTCAGGTCCACTGGCCTGGCCTCATGTCCCTCGGCCCTGACACCAGGACAGGGGGTGCAGCCTTAGGACCTCCAGCTTGGCCTCAGGTCTCCCAGTGCTGAGGTGGGGGATGTGACCTCAGGTGTCTCATCAAGCCCTGCCAGGCAGCAGGGGTGCAGCCTTAGGTCCCCCGGCCCGGCACCAGGGGACCTTGTGCTGTGGCAATGCCGCCTCCTGCACCATGGCGACACAGCTGACGTTGATGCCCACACTGCCAGTGCCTGCACTGCGAACTGGCCACATGGGCCTCGGCCCTGTCCCACTCCTGATTGGCTGGTAGCATGGCGAAGGCATGGTCAAATTTGCATGTTTCTCTTTTATTATATAGGAAGGATATATATATATATATATATATATATATATATATATATATATATATATCTGCAGTAAGTTTAGTTGAAATACATCAGCACACATAATTATACAGGTTTTTTTTCTTGTGATGAGAACTGTTAATTGCAGTCATCAGGTTGAGGAATCCATCTCCAGGTTTATGCATCTTGTAACTGGAAGTTTGTACCTTTTGACCACTTTTATTTTGTTTAATAATCCTGTTTTTGGGTTATTGAAATATAATATCATCTTTATGAAAGAAAAATAATTATAAATTAAGAAAGTAATCAACTTATTAAATGGGTGAAATATTTAGCCAGTAATTAAAATTATGTGCATTGATTATTTTTCTAGTATTTATTGTTAATAGTATTACAGATGTCACCTCTCCCAACCCCCCTACTTTGCCCAACTCCATCAAGCCCACATCCCACCCCGGGCCTTCCCAACACTATTGTCTGTGTCCATGGGCTATGCATATGTGCATATATGCTCCTTGGTTAATCTCCTCCCATTCTCTCACTTCCTTACCCTCAGATCTGTCACTCTGTTCCAGGTATCAATGTCTCTGGGCCAGTTTTATTCCTTAGTTTATTTCGTTCATTAGATTCCACATATAAGTGAAATCATGTGACATTTATTTCTCTATCTTATTTCACTTAGGAAAACTCTCTCAGTCCATTCATACTGTCACAGAGGAAAAGAGCTCCTGTTTTATGGAACATAGTATTCCGTGATGTAAACATACCACAACTTTTATTATCCACTCATCTACTGATAGACACTTGGGCTATTTCCAGATCTGATCCATTATAAATAGAGCTGCTGTGAACATAGGGGTGCATATATTGTTTCTGATTGATGTTTTGGGATTCTTAGGATATATTCCTAGAAGTGGGATCACTAAGTCAAATATTTAATTTTTTAAGGAGACTCCATATTGTTCTCCATAGTGGCTACATTGGTTGGCATTCCCAACAGCAATGTACAAGGATTCCCTTTTCTCCACATTCTCACAGCACTTACTGTTTGTCAATTTATTAATATTAGCTATTCTGGCAGGTGTGAGGTGATACCTTATAGTTTTAATTTGCATCTCTCTGATGACTAGTGATAGTGAGCATTTTTTCACAATTCTGTTGGCCATCTCTATGTCCTCTTTTAGAGAATTGTCTAGTCAGGTCATTTGCCAATTTCTTAATTAGATTGCTTGTCTTTTTGGTATTGATATGTATGAGTTATTTATATATTTTGGAAATTAACCCTTTATCAGATGTATCATTAGCAAATATGTTCTCCTATACAATGGCTTTCCCTTTCATTTTGTTGATGGTTTCTTTTGTTGTGCAGAAGCTTTTGAGTTTCGATGTAGTACATTAGCTTATTTTTTCCTTGTTTCTCTGCCTCAGGAGATGTATCAGTGAAAATACTACTATGTGAGATGTGTGATTCCAATATTTTTAGGGTTTAATGACTTACATCTAAGTCTTTTATCCATTTTGAGTTTATTCCTGTGTATGGTATAAATGGGTGATCTAGTTTCATTTTTTTTTGCATTTAAAATTTCTCCATGTTTCCCAACACAATTTTTTAAAGAGACTCTCTCTGCTCCACTGTATGCTCTTGCCTCCTTTGTCAAATATTAATTCACCATATTGTCTGGGGTCAGTTTCTTGTACTAGTCCCAAGCTGTTTTGATTGCAATGGCTTTGTAGTATAGTTGATATCCATAATTGTGATCCCTCTAACTTTGTTCTTCTTTAGTGGAGATTGAGCCCAAAACCCAGGCATGTGTTCTAACTGAGAAATGAGCCAGCAACCCCTTGGTCCAAGGAACAGGAAACACCCAAACAATTGAGCAACCCCAGCTAGGGATCTTTTTTTCTTTTCTATGTTTCTTAGGGAAATAAAATCTGACATACTGGTAAAATACTCAGGGGAGAGGAGAGAGAAAGTTACAACATAGGTAAAGCTAATTAAATGCTTAAAATATACTCAAGATTTCAAATACCTCACAATATTCCTAGAGTATGGTCATTATGGAAAGGGTGATGACCCTATGTCTTTTTTTTTTTATCACTATTAAAAAGATAAGTTCAACCTAAACTTATCTTCTTTTTTCTCTTTATTAATACTATCAAAGTCCTCTTCAAAGGATCTTCACCCTTTTAAGTTTTAGACCTTGAACATCTATTATAAATAACCCATTTTCAGGAACTTTATTATACACACACTGAACTCAGACATTTTTTATATAATGAAATTGACTCAATTTCTAAAGTATCCTTAGTGCTCCTAGGAAACAGGTCACATTCTATGTGATTAGAACTCTGAAAGGCTAATAAACTTTGTAAGTAGATTTACAAAATCATGTTACAGCGCCAAATATTACTCCCATGGGATAGCTGTGTTTATGAAGGAACACAGTGGTTGTTTTGATATAAAATATTTTTGTTATTATTAAGATATGTATGATATCATAAATGTTGGTCACACATTGTTTTTGTGATAGAAGAAAGCAGGGGTCAAATTAGAGATGAAAATCAGTTTTTAACACATTGGTATTATTGATCATTTACAAGTGCAAGATTTTTGCATTGCAGCTGTTCCAGTCCCTCAGGTAAATACTTATTGAGAGAGCTTATTAAAATTTGTTCTACTTATTAATGTTTAATTTTTTTTTCTTTTTCCCTTGTGTGAAACTTTTGTGGGGGCAGAACGCCTACTGGCTATAAAAAGAATTCTGTGCCTGTAGATTTGGGGAGAGCAACACTATTAGAATGCTTATAAAATAATTGCCTTTGGTGTCTTAGTTTCTATGTGTCTAATTTTCAATAGCATTTTTTTTTTGAAATCTGAATTGCATTCTGAATAAAGAAATTTGGAAAGCTCAGTTTTTCTACCCTAGCAAAAAATTTTATAATAAGTCACCATAAAGAATTGTATAAATGTTTTAGATGTATTTAAAACACTAAATGTAGTATATCTATAAAAGCCTAAGCCATCGTTACAAGAGAACTACCAGAATGACCGGATGACCAATCAACCAGACGCTCTGATGCACACTGACCACCAGGGGGTAGATGCTCAAGGTGGAACCTGCCCCCTGGTGGTCAGTGCACTCCCACAAGAGGAGCGCTGCTCAGTGGAAGCCAGGCTCGTGGTTTGTGAGCACAGTTGTGGCGGCGGGAGCCTCTCCCAACTCTGTGGCAGCACTACCAAGTGGGGAGTGGTGGTAACAGGCACAGTGGACCGGAATGACATGAGTGGTGGAGTGCCCGGCCCTGGTTTGGGCTCCTCCCTGGCTGCCTGCTACTTGGCCCACTGCTACCTCCCTCAGGGGATGTCTGACTGCCAGCATAGGCCCAAACCCAATTAGGCCTAAACTGGCAGTCAGACATCCCTCAAGGGATCCTGGATTACAAGTGACTATGTCATAGCTTATAAACTGCTACCTCCTACACCCAGTTAAACAAGGAAGGTGGCTTCTGCAGTATTTGAAAAAGAAATCTGTGGCTGGTTAATCCTAATTCATCAGAAGAATCTCCAAACTGTCCACATCCTGTTTATCTACATGCGGATGAACATGCATTCCTATATATTGGCAACAGTATCTTAGATTTAAAAATTAAAATATGGCACAACTACTCTAACACTGAAAAAAACAAGATGATGCAACAATGACATGCATAGATTCTAGCTTGCTCATTTTGTGGTCAGCCCTGATTCTGATACTTATAACTGTGTGACAAAGCCAATTGCTTAACTTCTCTCTGCTTTAGTTTTTCCACCCATTAGATGGGGGAAATGGTACTGCTGCCCCAGAAGGATCATGTTATGTACTATTTTTTATAATCAGGGCAAAAAATGGTATCTGCCCATACACAGCAAGATGCCTTCCATCTGTATGAAAAGTATGGTCACTGGTGCATACAGGGACCCAGATCAGGCCTAAACCAGCTGTTGGACATCCCCTGAAGGATCCCCGATTGCGAGAGGGCACAAACTGGGCTGAGGGATCACCCACGTCCCGGGCACAAATATCATGTACCGGGCCTCTAGTAATATATAAGCATATAAAACATCTACTATATGACATGAGAAATTGGGACAATGTGTGATGTGAAGTTAAGATACTATAGGGGAAGCAGGTGCTATTTGCATGGAAAAAGGAATTGCAAAGTTAGAGGAGAAAGAATTTAGAAAAGAAATTCCAACATTGATCCAACTTCCTGAGACTATAACTACATTTCTTAAAAATATATTTTTATTGATTTCAGAAAGGAAGGGAGAGGGAAAGAGAGAGAAAACATCAATGATGACAGAGAATCACCTATCAGCTGCCTTCTGCACGCCCCCTACTGGGGATTGAGCCCACAATATGCATGTGCTCCCGACTGAAATTGAATTCAGGAACCCTCAGTCTGCAGGCCAACACTCTACCCACTTATTTAGGAAAAGAAGATGCTATCTTTCATTCTGGCATGTTTAGACAGAGGTTGCAATAAATATTATTTGCAGGAGAGAGTATGGCTGAATGGAAGGCTTGAGTTTACAGTTTCAGATCTTCTAGAATTTATTTTTTTAATATTAAACATTTGGACATTAGTATCCTGTCCTAGAGCCTCAATTTCACTTCTAGTTTTCTTAGATGCACCAAATTAATCTCGAAAGGGGAAAAATAAAAACCTGTTAGAAATCAAGAGCAATAATACATTTCACTGACACTCATATCCAATTTACTTAATAACTCTCTCCCTAACAGAGGAATATATTGCCATCAAAATAACTAGTGAACTATTTGGTTAAACGATATAATTTTTTTTTAAATTCTCTTATACTCATATAGCAGGACCATAGAGAATAACAACATATATGTAGCCTACTAGATTATAAATATAATTTAGATATCTAGATAAATATATATCTCTGTCTGTCTTTCTGTCTTCTCTCTCTTTCTGTTTGTCTCTCTCCACCTTAGAAACCATAAATTCACCCTGATATTCCCAATCCAATTTCCTTTTCTTCCTTGCCATAACTGTAGTGTCTTTCTCTAACACTGAGAATCCTATTTCTCACTGTCCACCATATATTTGCTTATTTTTATTGATCTTCCTTTATGCAATCAATCACCCACTGCTGCCAGTTATCCCCATATCAGGAGCAAAAGAAGAAAAACAAGAATGAAGGAAAAAAGTTATCAGGAGTGATACAATAATTAGGAAAGAATACTGGCAGCAATGAACTATTGGATGCATAAAGAGGGGCCACTGGAAATCATCAACTACCTCTCCAAGACTTAGAATCCTTAGGTGTTACCTCTTGTGCAGATAAGAGCTACTATAGCAGTCCCAAGGGCTCTCTTTAGGAAGGCCTGAATGAAATATTGTTCCTTGGTGGTTGGCACCTGGAAAGTTGGCTCACAGTCAATAGTTAGCAGATGAAGGTTCCTGGGCCTCAGCTATGCAAACAAATGGTTTATGCAGAACACCTTCTCTCCTCCTGGGAGTCTGGAGTATTAGTGCATGCTAAGTAGAGGGTGACTTCATGACCAGTTTCTAGCCAGGTCTCCCATGGGTGTCCTGGGCAGGACATCGCACATGTGTTGTTGCATTTCTTTACTCTCATTTCATAGGATGGCATAAGAAAACCAGCTCATGAATTCCTGTAGATACTGCCTTTTCCCATAGGAGCTAGCCATATATCTCTGCTACTTTGCTGTAATAAATCCTGGTGGTGATTACACCTATATGCTGACTCACATGAGCTTTATTTTGTAAATCTCTGAAAGTGGGGCCAGCCACTTTGGTGATACCAAAAACACCCCTACACTGAATTTTAAGTTTGCTGAGCCAATTTTTTGTCAGGTGAAGACAGCATTCAGGACATAGCTGGGCAGAGGGTACGGCATAAACAAAAGAATGAAGGTGGGCATCAACACAATGTTGGAGAGACAGGAGGATGCACAACTAATTAATTGTTTCCTAAGCAGTAAGTTTCAGGAAAGCAGTGTTAGCAAATACAAGCACAAGGCAGATCTCAGCAATTCTTCTATTAAGTATTACTTCTTAATACTTTAGAAGTATTACAATGAGGAACAGGTAAAATTGGGTGATTCAATGGATATATAAGACAGCAAAAGAATGATAGATTTTTATTCTTATTATACTTTTGAGTAAATTATTTGGGCTATTATAAGTAAAGTATTAATAGTCTGGAAAATTATTAGCCAGTTTGTTACTTGTATTCTACATTTTCAAAAATAGAACCCTGGATTGAAGTTCTCTTCAACTCAATAGTTCCTTGCCATAAACTATACTATATTTTTATCCTATTCATAAATTCTGATAAATATCAGAAGAGGCAATAAATTTTGTATTTAGTGATATTAGCATTTCGTTTTATATATTTTGGGGTGTTTGTCCACTCAAAACTACTTTATGTTTTAAAATATAATACCTCTACAAAATGAAATCTATCATTTATTATTGTATGTAATATGGAATGATGTATCAACATCTTAAAATGCAGTGTCTGTAAAATATAGTCTCTGTGTGGATGAGGCTGCTAAACATTTGGTTTTAAAAACAAGCTGTTCATGGGTAGGAGGAGAGATGGCTGCAGCCTCGGCAAGTTCTGTCTGCTTGCTCCTAGCACTGAACCAGGCTTGTGGCGAAACTGCAGAACACTTGACTTGAAAAACCAGCTGGAAAATAGCTGATCTGAACTACTGTGAGCAGAGACGGGACAGCAGAAGAAGCAGAAAGGATGAGCCAAACTGTGTTGCTGATTAGTGTGGCCCTGAGGCCAGAAGCAAGGTGCAATAGTGCAGTCGCTGCTGCTTAGGAATGTGGTGTCTCAGCCCCACACAGGCATCCGCAACCCAGAGCAACAAAGAGGGGGAGAGAGTCCACTTAGCGTCAGGCAGTGGGAATCAGTGGAGAGTCACTCCACCTGGGAGACCCAGACCAGGCAGAGTTATTGCTCGGTTACACCACCAATCTGGGAAGTTTTCCCTGATGAGTGTTTGTAGGAGGGGCCGCGCAGCAGAAATTCAGACTGGCAGAGGAGTCTGAGCAGTTCACCTGCAGTGAGCCAGGGGGTCCATTTAAAAATATCCCTCCTGCATGGGGTGGAGGGAGACCAGGGGATGACACTGACCCAGGAAGAGCTGAGGCATTGAAAGGAGAGGAAATGCCAGCCCATTCCTTTTATAAGCTATGGACACCACCCCCAGTGTGAGTCTGTAAAAAATCCTGATGGGAACCTGGATACCCACAGAGTGACCAGTCCCCCATGGGAAAGGGAGAGCAGCTCAAAACAAAGACATTCAAGGTAAGAGTCAGGAGGCAGACCCAGCCTCTGGGCTATGCAGGCCCCACCTACTGGACTACTTGGGGTCTGTACTGCAGGGACACTGATTCACACTGGCCTGCACCAGAGAACTTCCCAGAGGCCCAGGACTGACACATCAAGGGGCCAGATTCAACAACATCAGAGCAAAATCCAGGGAGCAATACAAATAGCAGCTCCAAAAGTGTTTTTTTTTTTCTTTCTTCTCTTTTTTCTTTCATATTCCCTTATTTCTATCTTTTATTTTAGTCTATTTTTATCTTTCTCTTTACTTTTACAATTTTTTGTTTAATTTTTCTTTCTTTTACTGTTTTGTTTTCACTATTCTATATTTTATTTTATTCAGTAATATTACTCTCCTAAAATTATTACTATTATTGCATTTATTTCTTTCTCTCTTTTATTTCCTATACTTATTCTATTTCTTGCCACTTTTTTTTTGCTTTCATATTTCCTATTTTCTTTTCTTTTAATTTTCCTTTAATTATTTGGATCTCGTGTCTCAGTACTCATTTTTTTGTGGTTTTTTGTTTGTTTGTTTCTTAGTAATTTGGTGTTTTTATTATTGTTTGGTGTATGTGTGTTATTTTCAGATTTGTCTTGTTTTGTACTGTCAGCATTTGTATAACAATTGGTCAGGTTTGAGACTCACAGTCAACAAGCCTGAGGGCTGAGCCAAGCCACTACTGGACTACAGAAACCAAAACCAAAATTCAAAAGGAAAGTGCATATAATCAACACAAGGTGCAGTCCTAAAGTACCCCATGCAGAAGAACACTGGGTCCCACAAGTAGACTACCCTTCCAACTCTGGGAGGCATACAGCAATTTTATCTAATACGCAGGAACAAATGGAAAGAAATGGGGAAAATGGGAAAATAAAGAAACAGGCCTCAAAAAAAAATGAGACATCTCCAAAAAAAAGAGGTAAATGAAACAGAGACAGACAATTTATCAGATAAAAAGTTCAAAAATGGTTATACAAATGCTCAAAAAACTTGGTGACGACTACAAGGAACTTAGTAAGAACTACATCAGGATGACAAAGAAGAACATGAATAAAAAACGGTTAGAAATGAAGAATGACATAGATGAAATGAAGAATACCTTGGAAGTAACCAACAGTAGATTAAATGAAGCAGAGGACCAAATCAGTGAATTTGAATACAAGGTAGGAAAAAAATACCTCCAATACAGCAGCGAAAAGAAAGTACACTTATAAAGCACAGGGACAGTATAATGCAGGGGTAAAGAATCTTTTTTCTGCAAAGGGCCTTTTAGATATTTATAACATCATTCATGATCCTTACAAAATTATGAACTATAAAAAATTAGCCTGTTATATTTGGTCAAATATTTGATTAACTTTCCCCTAATGTCTTGGAAAGAACAGACTAAATTATTTTGTGGACCTTATATGACCCACAGGCTGGATATTTCCAACCCCTGGTGCAAGGGAACTGTGGAACAACATTAAATGGAGCAACATCTGCAACACAGAGGTACCAAAAGGAGAAAAAAGTGAGCAAGGGATAGAGGACCTGTCTGAAGTAATATTGATAGGAAACTTTCCTAACCTGGGAAAGGAAAAGATCACACCAGCTCAGGAAGCACAGAGAATCCCAATCAAAATGAACAAAAAAGAGACCCATAGCAAGATACATAATTACTAAATTATGCAAAACAAAGACAAAAAAAATTTAAGGACAGCAAGAGAGAAAGTAAGTAACCTACAAGAGAGTTAATATAAAGCTGTCAGCTGATTTCTCAACAGAAACACTACAGGCCAGAAGGGAATGGCATAAATATTCAAAGTAATGAAAAGTAAAGATGTGGAACCAAGAGTACGCTATCCAGCAAGGCTATCATTCAAAATTAATAGTAATACAAGGAACTTCCCAGATGAAAACAAAAGGCCAAAGAAGTTTATTCCCACCAGACCAGATTTCAAGAAATACTACAGGGACAATTTCAAGAAAAGGAAGAAATAGACAGAGAGAGAGAGAGGAACATAGACATAAGGAATAAAAGTGGAAATAAACAAGAGCCTATCAATGATAACCATAAATGTAAATAGATTAAATGTGCCAATCAAAAGACAAAGGTAGATGATTGAATAAGAAACCATGCCCCATAAATATGCTGTATATAAGAGACCCCTTCCCCCTCAGAAAAAAGACACAGGAAGAAAGTGAAGGAGTAGAAAAAAATTTCCATGCAAATGGAAACAACAAAAAAGTTGGGTAGCAATACTCACATTTGACAAAATGGGCTTCAAAATAAAGACAATAATAAGAGATAAGAATGTCATTACATAATACTAAAGGGATCAAGCCAATAAGATGACATAACCATGGTAAACATATAAGCACCTAAGATAGGAGCGTATAAATATATTATTAAAAAAACACTAACAACAACCTACTCTTGAAGGATTTTAAGGGAGAGATAAACAGCTTTATAGTCATAGTAGGGGACCTTATCACCCCACTTACATTACACAGATATTCTAGACAAAAATTCAACTAGGAAACAACGGATTTAAATGACACAATAAATCAGAGGGATTTAATTTATATTTGCAGGACCTTTTACCCTAAGGCTGCAGAATATACATTCTTCTTAAGTGTACATGGAACATTCTCAAAGATAGGTCACATGTTAGAACACAAAATAAGCCTTTACCAGTTCAAAATAATTGAAATCATAACAAATATCTTCTCAAATCATAATGGCATAAAACTAGAAAACCAAAAACTCAAAAACATTCAGACATATGGAGGTTATATAGCAATTTATTAAGCAATAAATAGGTTACTAAAGAGATAAAAGAAGAAATTAAAAAATTACATGGAAAAGAATAAAAATGAAGACACAATAAAGCAATATCTATAGGACACAACAAAAGCAGTTGTGAGAGGGAAGTTCTTAGCATTTCAGGCCTATCTCAGGAAACACAAAAAAGCTCAAATAAAAGACCTAATTCTACAACTAAAATAATTAGAAGGAGAGCAACAAAAAAAGCTTAGAGTAAATAGAAGGAAGGAAATAATAAAGATCAGAGCAGAAATAAATGACAGAGATTTTTAAAAAATACAAAAGATTAATGGAACCAAAAATTGGTTCTTGACAAATGAGTTTAGAGAAACTTTACCTAGAATCATTAAGAAACAGAGAGTTGACCCAAATAATTAACTGACACCACAGGTATGTAAATATTGTAAGGAAATGCTATCAACAATTATATTCCAACAAAGTAGAAAACCTGGGCAAATGGACATATTCCTGGAAACATACAATCTTCCAAAACTCATTTAGGAAGAATCTGAAAATCTGAAGAGGCCAATAACAAATAATGAAATTGAGCAGTAATAAAACACACATACACACACACACACATACACATGCACATGCATACACAATAAACAAACAAACAAAAAAACTCTCAGCCAAAAGAAGTCCTGGATCGATGGCTTCACTGGTGAGTTTACCAAATATCCAAATAAAAACTAACACCTGTCCTCCTCAAAGCATTCAAAAAAATTAAAAAAGGAACACTTCTTTTTCTGAGGCCAGCATTATTCTAACACCATATAGAGACACTACCTACCAAGAAATAATATTACATAGGTGCTAAAATCCTCAACAAAGTATTAGCAAATGGGAACCAGCAATATATTAAAAAGATCATATGTCCTAGCTGGTTTTGCTCAGTGGTTAGAGTGTCAGCCTGTGGACTGAAGTGTCCCGGGTTTGATTCCGGCCAAGGGAACATGCCAGGGTTTGCCAGCTCAATAGCCAGTAGGGGATGGGCAGAAGGCAGCAAATCAATAATTCTCTTTCATCATTGATGCTTCTATTTCTCTCTCCCCTCTCCCTTTCTCTCTGAAATAAAGAAATATATTTGTATGTATGTATATAGAGAGAGAGAGAGATTTTTTTAAAGATCATGATTGCCATCATTAAATAGGGATTATTCCATGGATTCAAGGCTGGTACAAACTTTGTGAATCAATTAATGGGATACATCACTTAAACAAAACGAAGGATAAAAATCACATGACATATAAATACATTCAGAAAAAGCATTTATTAAAATCTAGCACCACCGAGACCGGTTTGGCTCAGTGGATAGAGCGTTGAACTGCGGACTGAAAGGTCCCAGGTTCGATTCTGGTCAAGGGCATGTACCTTGGCTGCAGGCACATCCCCAGTAGGGGGCGTGCAAGAGGCAGCTGATCGATGTTTCTCTCATGGATGTTTCTGACTTTCTATCCTTCTCCCTTCTGCTCTGTAAAAAGTCAATAAAATATATTTTTTAAAAAATAAAATCTAGCACCAATTTTTGAAAAAAACTCTGAGCAAAGTAGGAACAGAGAGATGATACCTCAACATAACAGAGATCATATATGGCAAACCTGGGGCCAATATCAAACTCAATGGGCAAAAACTAAAAAATATTTCCCTTAAGAACAGAAGCAAGACAGGTCTGTCTGTTATCACCACTCTTATTCAACATAGCATTGAAAGTCAGTCATAGTTATTATACAGAAGAAGAAATAAAAGGCATCCAAATTAGAAAAGAGGAACTAAGACTGTCATTATTCACAGATGACAAAATTTTGTGCATTAAAAAACCCCAAAGACTTAACCAAAAAATAACTAGATTTAATAAATGAATTTAGCAAAGAAGCAGGACACAAAATTAACATCCGCGAATCAATGACATTTTTATACAGCAATAATGAACTCTCAGAAAGAGAAAATAAAAAATAATCCCATATATCATTGCAAAAAAAAGTAAATAATAAACTTAACCAAGGAGATAAAAGACCTGACTTCAAAAAATTATAGAACACTTTAAAAAAAGATAAAGGAAGGTAAAAACAAGTGGAAGACTACACTCTGTTTGGGATTGGGAGAATTAACATCATTAAAATGTCCACACTACTCAAAATAATCTATAGGTTCAATGAAATCCCTATTAAAGTACCATTGGCATATTTCAGATCTAGAACAGATATTCCAAATATTTACATGGAACCCAAAATGACCCTGAATAGCCACAGAAATCTTGAGAAAGAGGAACAAAGTTGGAGGGATCACAATTATGATCATCTATATTAAAACAGCCTGACGCTGACATAGGAACAGCATATAGATGAAAGGAATAGAACAGAGAACCTGGAAATAGACCCCTGCCACTCTGCTCAATTAGTTTGTGACAAAGGAGGCAAGAACATATAAAAAAGTGAGGACAGTATCTTTAACAAATATCTTAGAAGAAAACATAGGCAGTGAAATCGAAGACATCTCACACAGTCAATACAACTTTGGGGGCAAGAGAAACAAATGAAAAAATAAACAAATGGGACCACATCAAACTAAAAAGCTTCTGTACATCAAAAGAAAACAAAATGAAAAAGGAACCCACAGTATAGGATAACATGTTCACCAAAGATACATCTGATACAGGGCTAACTTCCAAAATATCTAAAAACTCATACAATTCAACAAAAGGAAGACAAAAAATCCAATTAAAAACTTGGCAAAGAACCTGAATAGACACTTCTCCAAAGAGGACATATGGATGACCAAGAGGCATATGAAAAATGCTAAGTCACTAATCATTAGAGAGAAACAAATTAAAATTATAGTGAGGAATCACCTCATATCTGCCAGAATGGCTGCCATCAATAAATCAACAAACAATTGCTGGTGAGGATGTGGAGAAAAATGGACCCTAGTTCACTGCTGCTGGGAATGTAGACTGGTGCAGCCACTATAGACAATACTATGGAGTCTCCTCCAAACATCAACTGTGGAACTGCTGCTTGACCCAGTGATTCCACTTCTGGGAATATATCCTAATTATCCCAAAATGCTAATCAAAAATAATATATGTGCCCTTATGCTCATAGCAAAGTTATTAACAATGTCTCAGATCTGAAAATAACCCAAATACCCATCAGTAGATGAGTGGATTAAAAAAAACTGTGGTACATTTATACAAAGGAATACTATGTGGTTATGATAAAGAAGGATTTTTTACCTTTTGCAATAGCATAGAGAAACCTGGAGACATTTATGCTAAGTGAAATAAGCCAGTCAGTGAAAAACAAATATCACATCATCTCACTTATATGTGGAAGCTAATGAGCAAAATAAACTGATGAACAAAATAGGTCCAGAGGGATGGATGCATGGGACAGACTGTTGAATTGCAGAGTAGAGTAGCATGGAGGAGAGGGATGGGAAGATATTAACCAAATAATTTGTATGCACAAAATTTGTATATGGGGAAGAGGGTCCCTAAGCCCAGCCTGGGATCCCTTGGGATTGGGCCTAAACCTACAGTTAGACATCCCTCTTGCAATCCTGGACCACTGGCTCCTAACTGCTTACCTGTCTGCCTCATTTCCCCTAATTACTCTGTCTGCCTGCCTCATTGCCCCTAACCCTTTGCCTGCTTTCCTGATCACCCCTAACCACTCTGCCTGCCTGCCTGATCACCCCTAACCATTCTGCCTGATAGCCGCTAACTGCTCACCTGCTTGCATGATGAACCCTAACCACTCTGTCTGCCTTCCTACTCATCCCTAACAGCTTGCCTCCCTGCCTCCCTGATTGCCCTTAACTATCAATGCTTTTGTCCCCTGCCACCACAGTTTTGTCCAGAATGATGCCTGGAAGGTTGTTCAGCTGTCCAGTCTAATTAGCATATTACACTTTTATTATTGTAAATTTGAAAGAACACATTAAAATACACTTTTGAGATATTTAAATAATTCCTATATCTCAGGTACTAGTAAATTTTTAAGTGAATGAAACACAGATACCCTAAGTTAAAAATTGGTATACAAACTTAGCAATACTGCCAAGGGTCAACATAATGCATACTAGATGTACTGGTTAATAATAGGAATTTTGTAATCAAAGAAAACATAATTTCAAGAGAAACATCAAAAGTGCTTTATTCAAGTAATGTCCATTGCTAGCTACACATTTCCCTCATCTTCAGGTAATTTGTGGATACCAAACCAATAGAACTTTTCTTGTTTTGAGGCAAACCATTCTGAGACCCAGTTTTCCACTTCTTCATACGTTTTGAAGTGCTGCTCAGAAAGTGTGTGTGCCATTGATTGGAACAAGTGGTAATCTGAAGGAGCAAGACCTGGTGAATATAGTGGGTGGGTTAATATTTCTCAGGTAAGATCTCTTAATGTGTCTTTAACTGGTTTTGAAGTGTGCATGGTGTGCTATCATGAAACAAAATTACTTTGCTGTGTCTTCTGGCACATTCTGGTGGTTTCACAATCAAAGCATGGTTCAAATTAATTATTTGTTTTTGATAGCAATCAATATTAACGGTTTCACCTGGCTTTAGAAACTCATAATACACCACACCTTCCTGATCCCACCAAACACAGAGCATTGTCTTCTTTCCAAAGCGATTTGGTCTTGCAGTCGATGTTGATGGTTGATTTGGATCAACCCATGATTTTGTACATTTGAGATTCTCAAAATAAATACACTTTTCATCACCAGTCACAATTCGATGCAAAAAAGACTTTCTTTTGTGCCGTTGAAGAAACATTTTACTGATGACTTTTGAGTTTTTCATTTGTCTTTTGTTCAGTTGATGTTGCACCTATTTTCCTTCCTTTAAAATCTTTCCCACGGCTTGTTAATGATTGGTAATTGTTTTCTGAGCAACATTTACTCTTTCTGAAAGTTGTTTTTGAGTTTGACAATCATCTTCATTCAATAGTGCTTGTAACTCTTGGTCTTCCAACTTTTTCAGTTGACCTGGATGTTCTTTACCTTTTACATGGAAATCATCACTTTTAATGCATTTAAACCAGCATTCACAAGCATCATGAGATGGAGCATGTCCACCATAAGCTTCTCAAAGTATTTAGCAGCACTTTTCTTCAAAATAAAATAATGAATTATAACTTCCCACAAACGCTCTGCTATTTGGCACAAAATTTGACAATTTTAAGTGTAAAAATATATATGATGTTAACACCTTCAGAAAATTTGACATATGAAGTTTTGAAGCTTGTTGTCAATACAACAAAATAGCATGCATATCAAATCGCATATATATAACAAGATATCTGTAATTCCATCTATTGAAAAAAATCTGCATTATTAACTGGTATACATAGTGTTGAAATGAAATAAGAATAGAATGTGATGCCCTGACCAGATAGCTTAGTTGGTTAGAGCATCATATCAATTCACCAAGGCTCAGCATTTGATCCCTCATCAGGGCATATATAAGAATCAACCAATAATAATGATCAACCAGTAATAAATAATCTACCAATCATAGATAAGCAGAACAAAATGATGTTTCTCTCTTTCTCAAATCAATCAATCAACAAATAATTTATACAAGAGAATATGACATTAAGGTATGTGTCATATTTTTATTCATATAGCTTTAATTACAAAAAATATTTTTTCAGTTCCTATTGCATACCAACATTTCCATAAACTTGGATAATATTCTGATAAATTTTGCCTTGCAAACATTTTTTATCATATGTTTTCAAAATACTTTGTTATTCTTAATTTATATACATTTCATTATAAGTACTGAATAATATAGGCCAAGCCCTGTTCTAAGGATCAAGAATATGCAAGCCAACCAAACAAACACTGATATTCTGGAGGACACATGCACATCACAAGAAAATGTTCCATAATGGGAGATGTACCTCTTATGAGTACTTATTCACCTTTGTTCCAGTTATTGTTGCCTTTCAGAAAACCACTTCAATACGAAATGGCCTTAAACAATCTATTTATTTTGCTCATAAATATGCTATGTGGTTAGGGGTTGGTGAGGAAGGCTAGTCTCCAGATCATGTGATAATAAGCTCACTGGGCTGACAGTGGTGCTAGTGGTTGGGTGAGAGCTCAAACAGGGCTGAAGGCCTGTGACCTTGGTTCCTTTCCATTTCCATGTAGACCTCTCCATGTTCCCAGGTCTTCCTTATAATATGATGGCTTGATTCCAAGGGTAGACGTCCAGAGCAGGAGCCAAATAGGAGCTATACCTCTTTAATGACTAACCTCAACCATCACATAATACCACTTTCACTGTATTATTATCTCAAACGGCCTGTCCAGGCTCACTGGGAGGATACATAGACTCCACCACTTGATGGAGGAGAGACAAGATTTTAGAAACCCCATGGGACTAGAAATACTGTTGCAGCCACTTTTTTGAAAAGTACAATTTGACAACTATAAAATATGGGGAAATATTATTATATTTCAAAGATACAAACTATCATAGTACTTATAAAATAATGAATGACACATACTAAAGACTTAATTTTTAAAGATCAAATTACATTAACCTTTATAATGGATGTACAGTTACAGTGACTTATCAAGGCTCATTGCTCAAAGGCTTAAAAAAACTATGGTACATCCTAATAAAGGCCTAATAAGCTAAGTGTCCAATTGCCCATTCAACCAATCAAAGCATAATATGCTAGTGATATGCTAAGGCTGCTCAACCACTTGCTATGATGTGCACTGATTACCAGGAGGCAGATGCTCCAACTGGTAGATTAGCTTGTTGCTGGGATCTGGCCAATTGAAACTGAGCAAGATGGGCCTAGCATGCCCTGAAGCACTCCCACAATCCTCCCCTGGCTGGCCAACCTCCTACATTCCTTTCCAGCCCTGATCTTGCACTGGTGGGTTCCTTCAGCCTGGTCTGCATCCTCTTGAAATCCAGGACCCCTCAAGGGATGTCAGAGAACCAGTTTTGGCCTGGTCAAGGGACCCCTCTGGTGCAGGAATTCATGCACCAGGCCTCTAGTTTAGGTAAACTTCCATCTTAGTGATCTATTCTAGTCATTCTAGTTGTTGTTTATATGACTAGTAGGTTGCTATTGGTAACAATGGTAACTTGAATAAGTTAATTTGAAAGTTAGACATTATGATAAAATTCTTCACAATCAAAATTATAATAAAACAAGAGGTCTGGTGCATGAAATTCATGCAAAGGGGCAGGGGATGTTACTCAGCCCAGCCTGCACCCTCTCCAATCTGGGACACCTTGAGGGATGTCTGACTGCCCATTTAGGCCCAAGCCTAGTAGGATCAGGCCTAAACTGGCAGTCGGACATCTTCTCACAATCCAGGACTCCTGGCTGCAAACTGCTCACCTGCCTGCCTCCCTGATTGCCCCTAACCGCTTCTGCCTGCCAGCCTGATCACTCCCTAACCACTACCTTGCCAGCCTAATTGATGTCTAACTGCTCCCCTGCCAGCCTGTTTGCCCTCAACTTTCCTCCTCTGCCAGCCTGATTACCCTTAACTGCCCTCCCCTGCAGGCTTGATAGCCCCCAACTGCCCTTCCTTGCAGGCCTGCTCCCTCCCAACTGCCCTCCCATGCTGGCCTGATCGCCCACAACTGCCCTCCCTTGCAGGCCTCCCAATGGCCCACTCGTGGTGACCATCTTGTGGTGGCCATCTTGTGTCCACATGGGGGGAGGATCTTTGACCACATGGGGGCAGCACTCTTGTGTGTTGGTCAATCTGCATATTACTCTTTTATTAGATAGGATAGAGGCCTGGTGCATGAGTGGATGCCAACTGGTTTGCCCTGAAGGGTGTCCTGGATCAGGGTAGGGGTTCCCTTGGGGCATGGGGCAGCCTTGGTGAGGGACCTATTGTGGTTTGCAGGCTGGCCATGCCTCCCAGAAACCCAAGCAGAGGCCCTGGGATCTGGGATTAATTTATGTTCTACAATTGAAACTTTGTAGCCTGGAGTGGAGCCAAGCCTTGACAGCCATTTCTGCTTAAATTTTATAATTGAAACTTTATAGCCTAGAGTGGAGGCCTAGGCGCTATGGCTACAGAAGCTTGGCTTCCTCCATTGCCTGGGTAACTCTAACCTCTGCTCTCTCCAACTCCATGGCTGACGCCATTTCTGTTAGGATATATCTTCTATAATTGAAACTTTGTAGCATTGAGTGGAGGCATAGGCCAGCAATGGCAGGAGAAAAGCTTGGCTTCCTCCTTTGCCAGGGAAACACAAGCCTCCGTCCTGCTCTCAGTGGCCACAGCCATCTTGGTTGGGGTTTATTTGCATAATCTGCTCCTGATTGGCTGATGGGCATGGCTATGGGCATGGCCTGATCAGAGGTACAGTCAATTTGCATATTACTTTTATTAGGTAGGATAAGTATGAAAGAATATACATAAATATAATTATGGATGGGATTTAAAGCTATGTTTATGTTTTATATATAGATATGAGTAAAGAGAATGTGTGCATAAAGTCATAGACTCAGGATTTTATGTTATATTATACCACAGATATCAATTGGCAGTTTCTTATCTATTGGAAATAACACTATTAAACTAGGGTTAGGTTCGAATCAATCATTTTTCTTTTCAAGATACATTTATCAAGTATTTATAATAAAGAAAAATCTGTCACAGGATATCTAACATGGCAGGGTCCAGACCCTCAAAGATCTTTTAAGATAGTAAAGGTGGTAAAGAAAGTAAAAGCTATTACAGAATATATAAACAATGTAACATGGCAGCAAAGAGGAAGGAGAAATTAATTCAGAACTTAGTGGAAAGAGAAAGAGAAGCATAATGATGTATTGGAATGTGAGTGATCCTAACAAGATGAGTCATTTTTAGATAATGAGGTGGAAAGCTTGGATGAGAAAAAATGGCATTTCTTCCCAGAGAACCAGTGTTCCCATTTATATGGGAAAATGACTAATAATTATATGGTTTGTGCTTATGGACCCAAAAAAAGGAGATGATTACTAAAACCAGAAAGAAGATGGGGCTGTTTGCTGTGTGAGAAAGTTTAATTGCATAGGGCAGTTGTCAGCAAACTCATTAGTCAACAGAGCCAAAAATCAACAGTACAATGATTGAAATTTCTTTTGAGAGCCACATTTTTTAAACTTAAACTTCTTCCAATGCCACTTCTTCAAAATAGACTAGCCCAGGCCGTGGTATTTTGTGGAAGAGCCACACTCAAGGGGCCAAAGAGCCGCATGTGGCTCATGAACTGCAGTTTGCCAACCATGGGATAGGGTAAAATAAGAACTGAAATACTTGTAATGTCTTCTATATTGAGTCAATGAAAAGTTTACTAGTCACTTATGTAAATAAAGATAAAGTGCTTGTAATAAGGCAAAAATTCTCAAATCTATTCATTCTTCCTATAAATTCTCTTCTCCCATGTGGACTATGACCAAAGTTGTTTTCTTATAACAATTTCTTTTTACACCAGGCTGGGTCTACAGTATACAGCCGTATACTGGAAATGGAAAATTAAGGAAACAAACAGGTTTGATTCACTCCTCTGCTCCAACTCTTGGCAATCTCGTCATTGTATAAGAGGTGGCTGATCAATGTTTCTCTCTCCCTCTCCCTTCCTCTCTGTAAAAAAAAAATCAATAAAATGTATATATAAAAGAAATGTGCTTTATGAAAGAAAAATATAATATTTGACTTTATGTCACAAGCTGCAAACTGTCTGTATCCTACATAGATCTATTATCTCATCAATTTCAGTTTATAAAATATGCTCATCATTGAATTTTTATGTCTAGGCAAGCTGTTGTAATCTTTAGAAGGCTCACATCAAGCTGTTAAGCCTGTGCATACACACAGTCAACAGGGATATCTCCAGATCCATGCAATTTTATACTGATTTAAGCAAAATAAAAAATTTGCAGATAATTTACAATACCCAAAATGGCAATGTTGAAGTTTGAGTAACTGAACAAATGGATATTATACTGACTCATAAATGTAGATTTAAAAAATATGCTATAAGAGTATCACAATTAATGGTCAATTTACCAAACGTTTTAAAATTGAATCTATAAACAAATACAGTTGATTATAAGCCATCAAGTCTAAAAAGGTCACTTTAGTGTATGTATAATCTAGCTGGGCATCACAAATGAATTGTCTGAATTACATATAAAAAGTAGAGGCAGGGGTCTGGCCAATTGGGACTGAGCAAGATGGGTCGGATACATAGACTCCACCACTTAACAGAGGAGTGGCAAGATTTTAGAAGATCCCATGGGACTAGAAATATGGTTGTAGCCATTTTATGAAAAGTACAATTTCACAACTATAAATTGTGATTCCCACTTTTATGGGTTGAAAATCTGGATATACTTTGCTTTTCTGATGGAGTATCAGTAGAGCTTGCCCGAATTTTGACATTTACAATAATGTGCAAACACTTCTAAGAAGTGCCAACATGATCATCAAAAAATACTATGATGTCTAAAGACATCATAGTAAAAATAAATGTTTTATATGAGAAAATGATTAATAATTATATGGTTTGTGCTTATGGACCCAAGAAAAAAGATGATTACTAAAACCAGAAAGAAGATGGGGCAAACATTTGAAGGTAATTCAAATTAAACTATATTTCTGATAGTTTCCTTATGAGTCTCTATAAATCACTATGAAAATATATTTCAAGTGTGATAGAATATTATCATTATGGAATTCTAAGCATTTCTACCTTTTAAAGTATATTTTATTGATTTTTTACAGAGAGGAAGGGAGAAGGATAGAGAGTTAGAAACATCAATGAGAGAAACATCAATAAGCTGCCCCCTGCACAACCCCTACCAGGGATGTGCCTGCAACCAAGGTATATGCCCTCAACCAGAATCAAACCTGACCCTTCAGACCAGCAGGCCAACGTGCTATCCACTGAGCCAGACCAGTTAGGGCACATTTCTATTTTTTAAATATACAAATAGATAATTCTCATTTGAAATATAGTGGAATGAATGAATAGCTTAACTGGAGTTATCATCTAAATACAAACTTTAATATCAGCAAATGTATTTCCAGAGCAAATATGACAGCTGGAATGCTGATACATTTGAGGACACAGATTTTTTTCCTCCACTAAGTTTGGGGCTTCCATTATGAAGCAGGTTGGATTTGTTTGTTGTAGAAGAATATACTGCTTGAGAGTAGAGCTAAGACCAGCTCAGCTTCAGGACTTGCCCAGGTCAAATTTACACCACAGAATATTAAGGATGTGAAAGTTTGGAGATGTTTAGTTGACTTTATTTCAGATCACATACAAAACATATCCCCAGAAACCTTTTTTAAAATCAAATTAATTCAGTTGTACTTATATACAATAAAATGTCCCCATTTATGTTTCTATTTTAATGTGTAACCACAATCAAACAACAGAAAACTTTCATCACCCAAAAATATTCCCTATGTCCTTTCCCTGTCAATCCAACCTCTTACAATCAACCCCAAAATCACTAATTTTTCTCCCACTATAAAGTTAGATTTTTTTAATGTTTCATATAAAAACAATCATGGGCTATCTCCTTAATGTTTGAATATGAGGTCCTAGGAAGTTTTGTTTACAAATATTTTTTGGAATATATATTTTCATTTCTCTTGGGTAAATAAACACCTAGGATAGGAATTATTAGGTTTTATTATGTGTGTTTCATTATTTAGCAAACTGCCAAAAGTGTTTTTCAAAATAATTGTAGAATTTATACTCCCCAATTACTCTACAACTTCACCAATATTTGGCATGGTTAATCTTTACAATCTTAGTTATTCTAATCAGTATGTGTTGGTATTGTATTATAGATTTAATTTGTATTTCCCTGATAACAAATGGTGTTGAGAATTTTTATGTACATTTTGTCCACTTTTGTAGAACTTTTATAAGTCATCTACTTCAATCTTTTGCCTATTTTGTATTGCTCATTTACTTATTTTTGAGTTGTAACAGTAGTCTTTCAATATTCATCATACAAATTCAAGGTACCTTCTCCTGGTCTATGATTTGTATCTTCATTTTCTTTATAGTTGCTTTTGAAATGTTTAACAAAACTTCACTTGGATAAAATGAAGTTTCATTTATCAAATATTTTTTCACAGAAGTTCCTTGGCAACTTTTAAAAATTAATTGATCATAAGTATGTAGGTCTGTTTCTGGATTCTGTGTTCTGCTCCATGCGCCTATAGCTGTATTCTCATCTACATACTATTCATTCTTGGCTACAGTAGTAACTTTATAACAGGTAACTTTCTAAGTCCTCCTACTGTGTTCATATTTTCAAAATTGTTTGTCTGTACCCTGTACCAGGCCTGCTGCATAACCATATAAATTGCAGAATCATCTTCTTAATTTCTATATAAAATGCCTATGGAAATTTTACTGGAATTGCAATGAATTTATAGACCAGTTGGGAATAATTATCAGTTTATGATGAACTAACATATTATGGCTCTTCATTTATTTAGTTATTTAATTTCTCTCAGCAATTCTTTATAGGTTGTGAGTGTTTTATGAATTCATACTTCATTACTTTATATTTTTGAATGTCATTATAAAGTGTTTTATAAAATTTTCAATTTCAAACTGCCCTTACTAGTACATAAAGACAAAATCAAATTTTTATTGACTTTGTATCATGCAACCTTGCTAAACTGACTAATACATCTTTTGTAGCATCCTTGCTTTGTTTACTTATGTATTTATTTTTAATAAAAATGTTGTTATTCTCTAATTATTTGACTTTAGATGACTAATTATTTTTGTATTTGTAAGACTTTTATTTATTTCTCTAATCTTACTGCAGTAGTTTGGGTTTCTAACACAATGGTGAAGTGTTAAAAATAGACATTCTTGTCATGTTTGCTGATCTTAGAGGAAAAGCATGCAGTCTTTTACATTAAGTATAATGTTAGCAGTATATATTTTTTCTAGATTACCATTACCAGATTAAGGAAATTCCCTTTTATTCTTAATATTCTGAATATTGTTATCATAAATGAATATCCAATTTATAAAATTACTTTTCTGTATCTTACAAAATAATGCAAATTTCTTCTTTACACTGATAATATGGTAAAATAAATTATTATTATTTGATTTTTCAATATTAAACAACATGCCGTACCAAAATAAACTTGTTTATGGTTTTCCTTTTACATGTTTCTGGATGAGATTTGCTATATTTTTTCTATTTTTTAACAATATTATGTTAGTTGCAGGTGAACAATATAGTGGTTAAACATTTATAAAACTTACAAAGTGATCCTCCTGATAAGTCTAATAGCCACCTAATATCATACATAGTTATCATAATATTATTGACTGTATGCCCTAAGACTCTTGTTCAATTTATTGGAGTGACATTAACAAGATCATGTAGGTTTCAAGTGTATATTTCCATGATACATAGCTTATGTTTTAATAAAGATTTATGTATCCATGACCATAAAAATATTGGTCTTTAGTATTTTTTTGTTATATTAACTGATCTGGTTTTGCTATCTGGGTAATTCTGGCCTTATAAAATGAGATTCTTTTACTTTTGTTTTCTACAAAAGCTGTGTAAATAGATGAGGAAACTGATAAACAAAGAGATTAAAATAACTTGTCCAAGATTACTGATATAACGCTAGTAAAGAAGCAGCAAAGCTGGATCAAAAACTAAGCAATTTGGCTCCAGAACCAATACTCTAAATTTTATTCTACATCTAACTTTAACAGAGCTAGAAATACAATTTTATGGCAGTTCACAAGAGAGTCAAGCTGACTTTTGTGCTGACCTTAGGAACAAAGAGAATGCCTTGCCAGACACAATTATAAAGTAATAGAAGCAGGAGAAATGTTCTATTTGTCATTTTACTGACATGTAATAGGAACTGAAAAAAAACTTGGTCCTTATCTAGTTCATGCCACTCTTTCAAATTAAGAACATGGGACATAAAAATGATAATTGATTCTAAAAAGGTCACATAGTGAATTGGAAATAAGTCTGGTAATAGAACCTAGGTTTCCCGACTTCTGGATATTTCTACAACACCTTCTACTTTGCAACATACTTTAAAGATTGTTCTATTATGTGCTACAAGAATGAGTCTGTCTATTCCATGGGGCTATTCATCATTCTGGGGGCAGAGACTACAGCATCCAGAGCACAGTTCAAAAGCAAATAAACATGACATCTATAAAAAAAACAAGGATACAACCTTGTATATTTTTTGTTGTTGTTTGAAACTAATATGTATGGTTCATCTATTTACATTAATTAATTTTCAATAATCCTATCTAGTAAAGAGGGAATATGCTAATTGACCATCATGCCCTCACAAAGATGGCAACAACCACAATAAGGAGAGAATATGCTAATTGACTGCCACACCCTCAAATATGGCAGTGCCCAGTCCCCTCAGGCCCCCAGCCACCCAGGGATAGTCCGAGAAATGACCAACCAACTGCACAAGCAGGCTATGTGGGGTGACTAGGCAGGTGGGGTGGGGGCATGAGGGGTGACCAGGCTGGCAGCGGGGGAAGTTGGGGGAGACTAGGCCAGAAGGGGGGACTGTTGGGGGCAACTAGACTGGCGGAGGGGGCAGCTGGGACCAATCAGGCTGGCATGGGGGCAGTTAGGGGCAGCCAGGCCAGCAGATGTGGGTAGTTGAAGGCAACAAGGCTAGTGGGGGTCAGTTAGGGGTGACCAGGCCAGCATGGGGGACAGTTGGGGGCAACATAGCCAGCAGTAGGGGGCAGTTAGGGGTGAACAGCCTGGTGGGGGGGGCAGTTAGGGACAACCAGGCCAGCAGAGGTGGGTAGTTGGGGGCAACCAGGTCAGTGGGGGGGCAGTTAGCAATGACCAGGCTGGCATGGGAGGAAGTTGGGGGTAACATGGCCAGCAGCAGGGGGCAGTTAGGGGTGAACAGACTGGGGGGAGCAGTTAGGGGCTACCAGGCAAGCAGGTTAGCGATTAGGAGCCAGTGGCCCAGGATTGTGAGAAGAATGTCCTACTGCCGGTCGAGACTGGCAGTAGGACAACCCCTGAGGGGTCCCAGATTGGAAAGGGTGTAGACTGGGCTCAGGGACCGCCCCTCCCCATGCACAAATTTTATGCACTGGTCCTTGAGTATTTTCATAAGTATATGGCATAGTATATTTTCATAAGTATATATAGTATATATTTGTATCCCAGGTGATAGAAATATAATGATGAATTTTGAAAAGAGAATTAAACACACAGTTGCTTAAACATTGTATCCTATCTCATTATTTGATGCCTTTGCTTGAAATGTCCTCCCTTGTAATATCCAAACTCATTTCAAGCACTTGCTTCCCTGAGAAGTCTAGCTGAACGGACTTTAAAATAACACTCTCTTTATCTTATATGTGCCTCATCCCTACCTCTATTACAACACTTAGCACACCTTAATTACATCCTGTTCTGTAAAAGCTTGTCATTCCTATAAGACTTGGAAGATTGAGTAGTCACATTCTAACTAGCTTATTCAAATTGATGTCCTCATCTAAGCACAATCCAACCAAATGCCAACATAACAATTGACATATAGTAGGTGCTGAATAAACTAATCTATGTTGAATAAGCAGTGATATCACCTTAATAGATGCAAATCAAAACAACAATGAGATACCATCTCACACATGTCAGAATGGCTATCATTAACAAATCAACAAGTGCTGGCCATGATGTGGAGAAACAGGAACCCTTGTGCACTGCTGGTGGGAATGCAGGCTGGTGCAGCCACTGTGGAAGACAGTAAGGAGTTTCATCAAAAAATTAAAAATGGAACTTCCATTTGACCCAGTGATCCCACTCCTAGGACCCTATACCAAGAAACCAGAAACACCAACCAGAAAGGGTACATGCACCTCTATGTTCATAGCAGCACAACTTACAATAGTTAAGATTTGGAAACAGCCTAAGTGCCGATCAGCAGATGAGTAGATTAGAAAACTGTGGTAAATCTACACAATGGAATATGCTGCTGTAAAAAGAAGAAATTCTTACCATTTGCAATAGCATGGATGGAACTGGAGAGCATTATGCTAAATGAAATAAGCCAGTCAAAGAAAGACAAATATCACATGATCTCACTCATATGTGAGATATAATGATCAACATAATTTGATGAACAAAAATAGATCCAAAGGCAAATGGCAGGGAAGGTGGGGGGTGGTTAGAGAGCAACCAAAGGACTTGTATGCATGCATATTAGCATAACCAATTGACAGAGACACTGGGGCAGGAATGGTTGTGCGGGATCAATAGGGGAAAAAAGACATATGTAAAACTTAAGATAAAAAAAAATCCAGAAGGATAGTTCTTTGCAACTATAATTCTATTTCAACCATTTGTGAGGAGATAGGATCCGTGAAGGAAGGATAAGGGACGTTTTACAAATTCAAGATCTGAAAATTATCACCTTTTGTATTATTATTCAAAATAATTTATTGGAGAAGATGCTTCACCAAAATCAGGATGCATATGAAGCAGCAGAAGAACATGGGATATAGGATCTGAGAGACCCAACTAAAAGGGAGCAAGAAGAAGAATTACAGTGTTGGTAAAAGTAGGTCCCGGAAGGGCATCAGGACCAGGTGACAGGCTGGCAGAAGGCCCAGGATAGGCAGACCCCGGAAGATAACATTTATGAAATTCACATGCTCCTGAATGAATTGATAGGATATTGTAAAATTAGTGAAGAGTTTTGAGTTAAAATAATACCATTGCTTAGAAAACTAAACAAAAATGATAGCTTGATAGCTTTTTCACTTCAGAGAAAAGGAAAGACTTTTTCAGGAAAGTAAAAAGTAACTTTAGAGTTATTATGAATAGGTTTACATGGTATTAATAATGTGAACATTGATATTTATTTAAGAATATTATAATATAACTATATTGGATATATGAGAAGATAGAAAGAATGCTTTTGTGTTGCTACTAGGTAATTTTTTTTTTCAGAAGGCAATCCTGCCCTAATTGGTTTGCCTCAGTGGATAGAGAGTTGGCCTGCAGACTGAAGGGTCTGGGTTCAGTTCTGGTCAAGGGCATGTATCTTGGTTTCAGGCTTGATCCCCAGTAGCGGGTGTGCAGGAGGCAGCTGATCAAGGTTTCTCTCTGATCTAACTCTCTAACCTTCTCCCTTCCTCTCTGATATATATATATATATATATATATATATATATATATATATATATATATATTAAAGACAATCCTATTATCTTTCCTAGTAAGACATCAATAGATAATGCCTATTATGGGCTGAAATGTGTTCTCCCAAAATTCTTATGTTATGTTCTTAATCTCCAGTACCTCAGAATATGACTGTTTTTTGGATATAGGGCCTATAAAGGGGTATTTAAAGAAAATTGAGACCATGTTGGTGGGTCCTAATGCAATATGACTTATGTTCTTATGAGACATTAAAATGCAGACTTAGAGGGACCATGTGAGGACATACAGGGTGGTAATATGCAAGGCAAGCAGAGAATAACCAGAAGAAACATTTATCTTGGACCTGCAGAGTTAAGAATTGTAAGGAAATAAATTTCTATTGTTTTAAGGTACATAGTCTGGGATATTTTGTTATGGCAGTTCTGGCAAACTAATAAGTATCTCAGATTTGACAATTAAAAAATAAAAAATACAAGAATGTTATGTAGAGTGAAGAAGAAAAATAAATTCTAACAGACAGGGATGAAAGGGGTTTTAGGCATAAAATAGGCAGATTTAGAGGAATTTAAGAATAAAGAGGGTCCATGGGGGAGGACTGAAGAGATGAGGGCTTGGAGCAGCCAGAAAGCATGCATTCACAGAGAGGGAGGAAAAAGAAGTGCCACAGGATAAGGGGAGAGGGAGACATCCATTCACAGAAGATAAGGACAAGCCACAGGGTATGGGGAGAAGGAGCAAACAAACCTTCACAGGGGACAGAGAAATGCCACCATATGGGAGAAAGAGGAAAACAGATTTTCCCAGGAGACAGAGAATTCTACCACTGAAGGGGGAAAGACAAAGGGGGCACCATGTGGGTATTGATCTTTGAAGATGATATTCTACCAATTGAAAGGCAATATGATGAGACAAAGAATTGCAGCCTTTATAAACCTTATATAAAAAAGGAGCTTAGTGCGTTACCCACTGTGAGACCCTCATCCCTACATGGGAATCTGTGCTAGGTCCCAATACATTTCCACCTTTTCATATACGACCTTTTGTCCTGTGGCTTCATTCTTAGAATCCATCTGAGCAAGGACCCGGGAAAGAAATCCAAAGGTTTAGGGTTGGACTCAAAGCTCAGGGTAACCAAATAATATTTACTCAAGGCACCTGGGTGCAGGTGGACTGACTCCAGAAAGAGTCAGCCCTGAATGGGGAGGGAGCAGGCTTTTTATGCACTCAGGGAGACCTGCAGAGGAGGCTTCGGCTTGACACACATAATAGGACGGTAGTTTTCCGTCCTTGCCCTTTGTCCTTCTGCTGGAGTCAGATGTCCTTCCTCTGGGGGGGCTATGCAGGAATTATGGTCTTCAGTCATTTCTGTAAAATAATCACTCTAGGGGAGCATGATTGTGCAAAGTTTAGGCTTGCAGGGTGAGCTTTCTTTTGTTAGCTCCTGCTAAATTAGTCCTGTTTCTTGATTATCACTTTCAGAAATCACCCTTGCATCCTGCTCAGGAAAAATAATGCAACTCAGGAAGACTTGAGGAGAGGAGCTTGGAACAATTATTTTTCACCAAACACACACACACACACACACACACACACACACACACACACACACACAAACAAAAAAAAACTTTATCTAACTGCTTTATTAAACAGGGACATGAATAACATTGACAGCAATTTAAACTAAACCTTAACAATGTAGACTTTTCTAAACTGGTTAAACAAATGTAAAATGTAAAGCACACATTTTTCCTCCTGACTTTATTCTTGGAAATATAAAAGGCTTTGCATTGGTAATCCCCGAGAAAACTAAATTCCACTCTGGATATCTTATCACATTGTGTTAGATGAAACCTCATTAAAAGGTAGTCTGAACTCTAAAAATACATATAAATCAGCCAAATACCTACCCCAATTTAAGCTGCTATTATTATGGTTATGAACATTAAAATTTTACTAGAGGCCCGGTGCATGAAATTCATGCATGGCTACGGTCCCTAGGCCTGGCCAGTGATCAGGGCCTCTCTGGGCCTTCCAGTTGCCAGCTGGGGCCTTCCTTCATTCTGTGCCACCCCCTGGTGGTCAGCACATGTCATAATGAGCGATCAAACTCCCGGTCTCCTGGTCGAACTTCTGAGGGGACACTTTGCACATTAGCCTTTTAAATTTATAGATGTTCAAGCAGAAGAAAAAATGTTCACTGATTGTGTGGGGTGTTTTCCTTTGACCTTTCAGATGCACATTGCATCCTTCTCTTTCTGCTCTCTGTCTTAACAAGCTGAACTTTTTAGAGTAAGAAATTTTTAGATTATGTCTTATGTATTAGATTGAATTTTGAAAACAGGCAACCATAGCAGGAAGTTGAAGATCAGGAGAATGGGATCAGGCTATTTAATCTGGTGTTGCCCCTGCTATGATGTCTTCCCTTGGATATGCCTCTCAATTGAAAATTACTACACCTCCCCAGGCTATTGATTCAATAGGATTTCTTCCTCCCAGATCCTCAAAACCAGTCTTTCTCCTCCCTTTGATCTCCAGCTCACTATTCACTCCAGGTATATCCACTCTCCTTGGTTTCCCTCCTTCCACTCTGTGTAAATAACCCTCCATGAACAAACAGTCCTTGAAGTCTATCTTATTTTGAGTGTGTTAATGTGAAAATAACTGGTATGGTCAAATTTCATTAAATATCCTATCTAATAAAAGAGTAATATGAAGATTGACCATCACTGCAATACACAAGACACAAAGATCCTGCCCCCATGTGGACACAAGATGGCCACCACAAGATGGCTAGCAGGGGAGGACAGTGGGAGGGATCAGGTCTGCAAGGGAGGGCAGTTGGGGACTATCAAGCCTGCAGGGGAGGACAGTTGGGGGTGACCAGGCCAGCAGAGGAGGGAAGTTGGGGCAAACAGGCTGGCAGGGGAGCAGTTAGACATCAATTAGGCTGGCAGTGTAGTGGTTAGGGGTGATCAGACTGGCAGACAGAAGCAGTTAGGGGCAATCAGGGAGGAAGGCAGGTGAGCAGTTTGGAGCTAGCAGTTCTGGATTGTGAGAAGGATGTCCAACTGCCCATTAGACCTGATCTTACTGGGATCAGGTCTAAATGGGTAGTTGGACATCCCTCAAGGGGTCCTACATTGGAGAGGGTGCAGGCTGGACTGAGGGACATCCCCGCCCCCCTCCCCATACAAATTTCATGCACCAGGCCTCTAGTATTAGATATTAAAAAATTATTTCTTCCCTTCTGATTTTATGTTTTGTTTTTTTTTCCAAAGGAAGATCCTTTACTGAAAACATTTCAGTCCTTGACTCAAATTAACTGCAACTCGGTTGACAGGCCGATGCCTGATCTAGGTAAACCCTCCACAGCGGCAAGAACACTCCCCACTGACGACGGCATCAAAGCAACTTCATGACCAATCGAGTGTGTGTGACTCAGGGTCTCTGGCCCATCTTCTTCAGAGTTCGGTTGAGCTCCTCGAATTTATGAATCTGCCGGATGAAAAAGTCCCCATAGCGCCTGGCAACCTCAGTGTCTGCGATGTGGATCATGTCCTTATCGATGTAGAAGTCGACCTTGGAGGCTGACTGGAACTCGCCGTCGAGGGCCGAGATGCCGCTGGTCCACACCAGGTTCTTCATTTTGTGCTTGAAAACAAGAAGCTGGATTCGGAACTCCTGCTCTGTGAGGTCAAGGAAGCCGGCCAGCTTGGCCACAGGCATGGTGGTGTAGAGCTTGAGGAAGCTCCGAATGGTTGAGAGCTGGGCCTGCTGCTGTACTTCATCAGAAAACACCTTCAGCTGCTGCAGGAAGGGTTCCTTGTGGTAGTTGGGGTGCACATTGTCATAGTTGGGAACTACAGGAGACAGGAATTTGGGTCAGGAGTAGCTGAAAAGCTCCTTGTAGACCTGTGGGTCACCCTTCTGCATGCGGAGCATCTTGTCCCCGTATTTCTCCCGCAGCTGGAGGTGAATGCTCTCGTCAATACGCATCGGGTACATGGTGAGGGCAATGGCCAGCAGCGCATGCATCTGCTCATTCTGCTTATTGATCATCTCATACTTGTATGTTGTCCTCTGGAACATGCTCTTGGTCCTCTGGATGTAAAGGAGGATGTTGGCAAAGACCCGGATGGCATCCTGTTAGCGGTGCATCATCAGATAGGCAAAACCAACATAATAGTATGTGGTGACCTGGCACTCAGGCACACGGGAGTACATGCTCTTCTTGTTCAGCTCGATATTCTCCAGCACCTTGATGGCCTGGTAGTAATCCCCCAGCAGGGAGTGCAGGCGCAGGAGCCCCACCAGGCTGAAGTAGCCAAGCATCTTGTAGAGGGAGTGCCGTCCGTACTCCCCGGCCACACTCTCGGGGTCATCTCCAACTGCCGGTTTATGTTAGACTTGTCTACCAGGGAGTGAAGGACATTGAGGACACTGTGAACATTCCAGATTTTGGGATTGGAACGAAGGACGTCAATCTCCTCCTCTGACTTCTTGGCCGTCTTACAGCGGTATTGGCTGAACGACTGAAACTGATAGATGAACTCATCAATGATATCCCAGAGCCACTGGTTGGGAAGTTCAAGAGGAGCAGGACCATCAGCATTAAGAATGTAGTTGAAGAGATTGCAGTAGTTATAATAGGATTCGAACCTCTGTTCCAACGAAGGTCCCCCACTGACTTTAGCATATATGTGCCTGTAGTATAGTTCTTTGTACAAAATCAGCAAGACAGCATCGTTGCCCATCTGTGGGGCAATGGCTTCAGCCTCAGGCCAAGGTATGTTCTTGAAGAATCTTTCTGTCAGCTTCGTCCAGCTGTTCTCATAGATGTCCTGGATCTCATACACTTTCTGGTCAATGACGTCACTGGAGACACGACTTGCCTGCAGCTCATACACCTTCTGGTCGATCAAATGGGACATGGTTTTGTGGAAATATTGGATGAAGTTTTTGATCACTTCGGGGATCACCTGATAGGTCTGCTGTTCACACTGACGTTCATAAGCCAGATCCTGCTTTGGATCTGCTGTGTGCATATCATAGTCGCCTGGGTAAGAATAGGGGTCATAGGCGGCCTCGGACTCGTAATAATCGGCAGGGTAAGACATGACTGCGAGGCTCGCCGACACTGGGGGAAGAGAGCGGGGCTTATGTTTTATTTTAATATGGTAGTAACTTCAAAGACATTTTGAACTTTAACTTGTTTATTCCGGTAACAAAGAGTATTTATTAGCATATCAAAATTTGTTGACTATACAGATGAGCAAAGGGACTGCAATAATAAACTTCATGTAAGGACTGAGGTAAACAGGAAGTGATTGTGACTTTTGATGTAGCTACCACAAGGAATCATTGCATAAAAAAAGGATGCACATAGTTATCATGCATTATGTCCACTGTATTATTTATTTATTCCTATTGTGCTAAAATTCAAGGGAGTAGCTTTGTCTTTAATGTAGCTGGACACAGATTGAAAACTATAAACCAGTGGTCTGCAGACTATGGCTCACGAGCCACATGCAGCTTGTGAGCCACCACGATTTTTCGCTCTGTTGACTAATGAGTTTGCCGACCACTAACCTAGACTCTCGATTCTAATAATTACAGACTATTGTTGTTCCTTTTGATTAAGTGCCTTTCCCAGTGGGGCTGCATTTGGCTCTCGAGCCACAGTTTGCCAACCACTGGTATAAACCAAAGGAGTTTTCTAAGTAATAAATGCCCTGATTTAAGTCCTTATTTATTTCTTATCATACACTAGAGGCCCAGTGCATGAAATTCATGTGTGAGTATGGTCCCTAGGCCTGGCCTGCAATGAGGGCCATCTTCCCCATCTGCCCGAAGTCAGCCCAGCCCCTTGCGACCACCCCTTCCCAGTTCCCCATTCCTGATTGGGTGATCAGAGCCTGCTGGCTACAGGGAAGAACCAAGGGGTGAGCCATTCTGCCCACTGACCTGCTCCATGCCCTGCTGGGGGTTGCCCTCTGTGTGTGGGGTGACTGGTGGGGTGGGGGCTTTGACTTGGTGCCACCCATGTCCCCACCACCCACTCCCAGCTCCCTGTTTGCCACTGGGAGACGGAGTCTGCCAGCCAGGGAAAGGACAAAGAGGTGGTCAGTGAGCCTCATAGTGACTGATCAAGAAGTCATTTTAGTCATTCCACCATTAAGGTCAATTTGCATATTATCCTTTTATTATATAGGATTATGGTAAAGGTCTAGCTTGTTCATTGAGAAAGTGTGTGACAAATATTCATTTTCACTTCACTGGTAACTAACTTAGAAGAATTGGGAGGAATGAGATTGAAGGAAGCAGTATCAGGCTTTAAAAGCAATTTCTGCTTACATTTGACCTAGTGTACTAAAATATATTTTTTTGGTAAATGCTCACAAACCTTGCTTTTTACTTCAAGGAAATTTTGTTCCAAGGAGAGCTACTTTGCTAACATTCTCTGAGGAGAAATGTTATTTACTCCAGTTCACTTAGAGATTATAGAAATATGCTCAAAAAAGTAACATCATTTCCAATAATGTCTTTACAATGTTGGAACAAAATAGATACAGAGACACAGAAGCATGAAACAGACGATAGAATCTCAGAGGGAAGGCAAAGGTGGGAGGGCAAATGGGAAGAGTTCAACCAAAGAATTTTTATGCATATATGCAATACATAACCCATGGGCACAGACAATAGGGTGCTGAGGCCTGGGGTCGGGGGTTGGGGTGCAAGATAAGGGGTCAATGGGAGAAAAAAAGAACATATATAATACTTTCAACAATAAACACTTTTTAAAATGTTTCAAGTCAGGTACACAAGGGATCTCGAGTAGGGCTTTCTATTATTTAACTTCCTTTGGATTTTTTTTCATTCTTTCTTGTTTATATTTCTTTATTTTTGTCTTAATATAACTTACTTTTAGACTGCAAATTGTAAAACTATTTGGCAAATATGGAAAAGTACAAGAAGAAAATAAAATGTACAACAAATTTTATTATATTATGTTTCGTATCCAGAGATTATACATTTATAAGTAAAACCTTGCTATACATTTTAGGTTTATTTTTATATTTTACATATTGTTATATAGTGATTATTATTTCATGCCATTATGTACTTTAAAAACAATATGAAAAATGAATTAGAATTTAAAAATAACAGATTTAAGTTAATTTATGAATTATATACATATGTAGCAATTACCAATTGGGACTTGATTGCATTTTCAACCTAAAATATTTAATTTGGAAGGTCATGTCATGGATTAGAGTGGAAGAGTGAAGCTACTGGTGTGTGATGTCTAAGGAGATAAAGACCAATCTCCAGCTATCTGGTAAAGGAGAGCTCATTGGATAAGATATGAAACTTCCAAATTCTAGAATAAACGTTATTACTTACTTGCTACAACCTGGGTAAGTCAATAACAATTTTTTTAAATGGTTCCATACTCATGCATTATGTGTATATACCATATCCTATCTAATAAAAGAGTAATATGCAAATTGACCATACCCTCACTATACCAAAATAAGCCATGCCCACAAGCCATGCTCACAAGCACACCCACAATCCAATCAGGAGCTATATGCAAATTAACACACAACCAAGATGGTTACTGCTCATGGCAGGCCAGGGTAGGCTGGGGGCATGGCCAGGCAACTATGGGCCTGGGTCCCAGGGCAATCGATATGGTGGGTGCCCCAGGTTGGGGGCAAAAAGGCCTCGCCAGCCTCAGGCAGACCCGGTGGCCTGGGGGCATGACCAGGCAGCGATCCATTGGCCAGGATCTCAGTGCAATTGCTTTCCTGGGTGCCCCAGGCCTCAGGCAGGCCTGGTGGCTTGAGAGCTTGACAAGACAGCAATCCATTGGCTGGGATCCCAGGGTGATCCCTTCCCTGGGTGCCCCCAGCCTCAGGCAAGCCAGGCGGGCTGGAGGCATGGCCAGAGAGCAATCAGCTCAGGTCCCAGAGCAATTTCTTCCTTGGGTGCCCCTGGCCTTAGGCAGGCCAGGTTGCGATCGCCCGGATAACAGGGAGATCACTTCATTGAGTGCTCGCAGCCTCAGGCAGGCCGGGAGGTCCTGGCTAAGGACAAAAAGTCTCGGCCAGAGGCTTTCAGCCTTGGGCAGGCCAGGGGTGAGCTGTCAGTAGGACATCCCCTGAGGACATACCCTATGAAAGGGGACAGGTTGGGCTGAGGGACCATCTATCCCCAGTGCATGAATTTCATGCCCTGGGCCCCTAGTCCTATATAATAAAAGGCTAATATGCAAATTGATGGAATGGCAGAATAACAGACTGCTATGATGTGCCCTGACCACTAGGGGGCAGAAGTTTATGCAGGAGCTGCCCCCTGGTGGTCAGTGTGCTCCCACAGGGAGAGTGCTGCTCAGCCATAAGCTGGGTTCTTGGTTGATGAGTGCAGCAGCGGTGATGGTGGCAACGATAAAAATGTCCCACTGCCAGCTTAGTCTGAGGGCTCCCAGAATGCGAGAGAGTGCAAACCCCCCTCAAGTGCATAAATTTTGTGCACTGGGCCTCTAGTTTTATATAACTAACTAGAGGTCCGGTGAATGAAATTCATTCACGGGGGCTGAGGAGGTCTTCCCCTCAGCTCAGCCTGCACCCTCTCCAATTTGGACCCCCCAGGAGATGTCCGACTGCCAGTTTAGGCCTGTTCCACATCAGGCCTAAACTGGCAGTTGAATATCCCTCTCACAATCTGGGACCACTGGCTCCTAACTGCTCATCTACCTGCCTGCTTGATTATACCTAACTGTCCCCACTGCTGGCCTGGTCACCCCCAAATGTCCTCCCACAGGTGTAGTCAGCCCCAATTGCCTCCCCCTACCAGCCTGGTCACCTCCAACTGCCCCTCCCCACCAGCCTGGTCAAGCCTTACTGCACCCCCTGCTGGCGTGGTCACTTGAAAATGCCCCCTTGACAACACAGTCACCCCTCACTGCTCCTCTCTGCCAGCCTGGTCACCCTTTACTGCCTCCCTCTGCCAGTCTGGTGGCTCCCATCTGTTCCCCCCTGCAGGCCTGGTAGTCCCACGCAGCCTGCTACTCAGTTGTTTGGTTGCCCCTCACTAACCCTCCTGTCAGCTTGGTCACCTCACAAGCCTGTTCGGTTGTCCGTTCAGTTGTTTCAGATGCCATGGTCACTTAGTTTCATATATATATGAATATATATATATATATCCTAATAATGGATATTTAGATTGAATTCAGTTTGTTGATATCAAAAGAAATGTGAACTTTGTTGTATACAAACGAAGCCCTAAAGTGCAATTTTGGCCACTCATTCCTGAGAGTGTACTTCTGCTGTTCTTTCTGTGTGTTCAGTCCTTTGATCTGGGTACAAGTATGGAAAGGCTGTGATGCATGGAGGAAAGAAAAATGTAACTTAGAGAGATGAAGGATAACAATTCTCTCTCTTAAAATAAATATCACATGAAGTCACTCATTTGTGGAATATAATGGACAACATAAACTGATGAACAAAAATGAAACCAGAGTCACAGAAGTATTGAACAGACTGTCCATCCTATGAAGGAAGGCCGGGGGTCAGGGGGTAAGAGATCAACTAAAGGACTTGTGTGCATGAATATGATGAGTATAACCAATGGGGTGAGGGCATGTGCTGGGTGGGAGAGGGGGACATCTGGGTAGAGGTCATTGGTGGAAAAGGAGATTTATGTAATACTTTAAACAATAAAGATCTTAAATTAAAAAATATTCTCTCTCTTCTGTTTATGTGTTTCAACATTGGGAATTCATGATGCAAGCATTTGATGAGATTATATGTAGGATTTTCACTCTTCCTGCAAACATAATTCCTGGATCTTGTATATATACACTAGATGCCTGTTTCACAAAATTTGTGCATGGGAGGGGGGCCTCAGCCCAGCCTGCACCCTCTCGCCTGCCTGCCTGATTGCCCCTAATTACTCACTTGCAAAGAGAGAGAGAGAGAGAGAGAGAGAGAGAGAGAGAGAGAGAGAGAGAGAGAGAGAGAGAGAAACATAAATTGATTGCCTTCCATATGAGCACTAACCAGGTATTGAACCCACAACCTGACCAGGAATGGAACCTGCAATCATTTTGGTGTACAGGAGGACTCTCCATCCAACTGAGCCACCTGGCCAAGGTTGGGCACATACTTTTGATGTGGTGTGGCTGGGTTCTTCCTTCTGAGAACTCTGCATCTCTCTGTCAATAGGATCAGGGTCTGGAAATAGGGTCAGGTCCATAAACTTGGGAAAATATGACTTTGAGTCAGTAGGCTTCAATTTTCTGACAATTTTCTCCATTCATCTTTCTCTTTTTCTCCCTTCTCACCTTTATTGCATAAACTGAATGACTTCATTAGCTGTCCATCCTTCTCGACTCTAGAGACTGTGCTCTGTTAACTACATCCATACAACTAGGCTTTCTTGGCTTTCACTGCAACCTTGTCCCTCATTAGGATCATTTTACCTCCACTTGCTTCTGGTGGTTAAATACTTTTCACCTTGGGTAGGGGGAGGGCGAGGAGGTGTGTGCAATCTTCATTGCTGTCAGTGAGCTTAATTCTACATCAGAATCTATCTATTACTATCAGCCCCATTAAAGGGGAAAACAGCCATTGAGGTTTAAGACTAATACTAGAGTTTCTCTTACTAGTGCATTTTTTACCATTTTGGTAAATAAAGTGCCCTTTAGGTCCTTTTGAAGAACAGATAACTAGTGGATTTTTCAACCTTACACAGTGTATTACTCTAACATGGGTACTTCTCTGAGCTTTTTGATCCTTTCTTTTAGAGTCAGCTACAGGCAGTTCTATTAACATAGTGTGGACCATTAACTTCCCCATACTCCCAAGAGCAGCATGTTAATGTTGTTTCCTGATGAATCTCAGATGTAAGGTGGGGGTGGGCGAATGGGTGGGGAGAAATTAACCAAAGAATTTATATGTATGTATGCATAGCCCATGGACACAGACAATAGAGTGGTGAAGGTCTGGGAGGGGTACAGAGTGGAGGGTATCAATGGGGGAGAAAAGGGGACAATTTCCTTCTACAACAAAGATATTCAGTATCATAGGAGAACGCCCAAAACTTTCTGTGTTTATTTTATTATTTGCCTTTAATAATTGGTGGTTGAAAATGATGGGAAGTGATGCATGATCCTAAAGAGTATACATGTTGTCTTGAAAGTCAAAGGCTTCTATGTCTTTAAACAAGAAGGTAGCTCTACCCTCTAACAGTAAGGAATGGGCCCCGCAGTCCAGAGAGAGAGTTCACTGGAGTCTGGAATCTCAAGGCTTTTAAGTGCAGGAAATAGATGTCCTCAAGCTTGATCTAATACCATACTTTTTCCCCAAACATGATTGTACAGAAGACATGAGGTGTATTGAGTGGACTGAGTTAACCTTTCCTGAACTATGCTACTTATGTAATTAGGTCTTGGTCCAATTCATTAGATTTCTTTCTTTGTAAGTAAGTGGAGAACTTTTTTCCCTTAGGGTTTTCTGCCTTCTGGCTATAGGAGGGGAATCTCTTTTTATGCTGCCAAAGAAGTGTGTCTTGCACACTTACTTGTATCCAGTAATTAATTATTTTCTACTTTTTAATATCTTCCTCCAGTATACACAGGACAACTAGCAAGAAATATCAAGATACAATTGTTCTTATAATTGACACTTTCAAGGAACTTAGAAAACAAATGCAAATATTATTATATCTGCCAGTGCAACTCTATCTTATCTAAAAAATAACATGTTAACTATTGGCAAAACTTAATAGTGGCATGAACAGCCCACAACCAATAAGGTCTTACTTTGCAGGTGGTCTAGGTAAAAAATCCTGTTTTAGAGTCTTTTCCTTGGACCACCCATGGTAACAGCACTTTTACGGTGGTTGGTCTGGGGAATAGATTATGAAACTGAGGTTTTTATGCTGAAAATTTATAAGAAACTACCTTCAGGGTTAACATCTGTGGAAGAGTGAAAGAGGCAAGATTGGGCAGAGGAAAGAAGGGAACTGTAGTTTAGTTGCATCAAGAGTCTCAGTAGATCATCGGGATGCTTTGGAGATGGGACAATGTTTCAGAATTGTTCCACCGTTAGGCAAGAGCACCAGGTGTTTATATTCCGATATCAACCAGCCGTTGGATACATGCTGACCTTGAACAAAAATATTCTTTTCATCTGAGGACAATTTCCTGAAGTGAAGCAGCTAAAAACCATCAGCAGTAAACATTACCAGAAGCAGGAGTGATGGTGAGCCTTAGTCTAGAAAGGGAATCTAGGTAGCCCATGCCTCAATTCCAGTAACTATACATATATTTTAAGTGAGATTAACATAAGATCTGTTTTATATGCTTTCCCAGAAATTTCTAGTGTTAGTATACAGTGCCACCAACAATCTGTGAATGTACTATATATATGTTATATACATACAGATATATCCATTATAAATTAGATGGTTCTTATATATTTACTAGGATCCCTCAGCCTGGCCTGTGCCCTTTTGCAATCCAGACTCCTCAGGGGATGTTGTACTGCTGTTTTCAGCCTGATCCCCTCAGGCCAGGCCAAGGGACCCCACCGGTGTGTACCAGGCCTCTAATAATCATATAAGGTCTTCGGTTACTCTCTTTGCACCCTACCCCCTTCTTCCTTTCCTTCTGAGATTCATTAGTCTGTATGTTGAGTGTCTGCTCCCTAGTGGTCAGTACATGTCATAGCTACTGGTCAAAGGGTGGAAAGGTTGCTTAGGCTTTTGTATATATTGTATATATTTTGTATATATATATTTTCTTTTTTTAAAATATATTTTATTGATTTTTATTTTTTATTTTTTTTACAGAGAGGAAGGGAGAGGGATAGAAAGTCAGAAACATCGATCAGCTGCCTCTTGCACACCCCCTACTGGGGATGAGCCCAGAGCCAAGGTACATGCCCTTGACTGGAATCAAACCCGGGACCTTTCAGTCTGCAGGCCGACGCTCTATCCACTGAGGCAAATCGGTTTCAGCTATATATAGATATTTTCAAATGGATTGGAATTATATAGATAATTATAACAAATTGTACAAACTGAGTCATTCATGTTATTTTACAAAAATATGATTATATTCTAGTGTTTTGTTGTAATTAAAGCTGTTATTGAAAATGGGGAAAAAAAGAAACAACAAAGCAATGCTACATTATTTGTATTTTCAGTACTAGAAAAAAAGGCAGAAATAATTCATGATAGCTGAAGGGTTTGAAGAGAATATTTTACCAACTCTTTGGAGAAAAAGGAGCAAAGGATGTAAGGAAGATACATTAATAAATAAAGACCAGTAAGTTAATAATGATTCTGAAGGGTCTGAGCCATTGAGCTCAATTTAAAAATTCATACTTGGAAAGAAATAAAGGAATAAAAAGCTTTGGATTATCTAGCAATACTTAGGCAGATCTTGTAAAATTAGTCACTAAATAAACAGAAAATATGGTGAATATCTCTTACAAAAGAAAATGTATTAACTTAAAAATAGCAACAACTGATCTTAGACCTCTCTCTATCTCTCTCTGTTTTAAATATTTTGTAAATTGATATAATCTATTCTTGCCTCATTGTTTGGCTCTTAGTTTTTATCCTTAGGCGGTTTCTTTTCAAATGAGATTTCCACTCCTCTGAGTCGGAGATTACAATGTATTCCCCAGAGGAGTGAATCCTTTTCCTGTTAGTCAGTCCAGTAGCTGCCACTCCCAATATATATATATATATATATATATATATATATATATATATATATATATATATATATAATTTATTTATTTATATCCAGGAACCAAGAAACCAAGAGGTCATCAGTTAGATTCCCACTCTAGACATATGCCTGGGTTTTGGGGTCAATCCTCAGTGTGTGGAGTGCAAGAGGTAGCTGATCAATTATTCTCTTTCATCGTTGATGTTTCTATCTATCTCCCCCTCTCCCTTCCTCTCTGAAATCAATAAAATATATTTTTAAAAATATCAGAGATTCTCTCTCTGATTCATTGTTTGTTCAAGCCTGGCACCCCCTTCAGGCACCAGATACAGGCAAATGTAACACTAAGCTCTGGAGAGCTAAGACATGATATATACACATAATAATTTTGATGTAGTAATTTTCTTTTCAGTAATCTTGTTTGCAAGAGTTTTACATTTTATTAAGCAAATACCATCTCTTCAAGCATTCATTCTATTTTCCACTTTGAATTTGAAATTAAAATAAAACAACACTTTGAGGAAAATGTGAAATAATCATATTGTCTTCAACTGATATTCTCACGTTCATCGAATAAGTTGTTTTAGCTCTTGCTCACATCTCTGGTAAGTTGACCACTGCCAATTTTAATATATATTTCCGGTGCCAATGCTGAGTCGCAATGAGATGTTTTACTATAAGATCCATGCTAGGTTGCCAAACGAGGAATGCATGAGGCCAGGGTGGTGAGAGATTAGGAATTTATTAGATCATCCACACACCAGGTGGCTGAGCCTGGATGGCCCCAGCACCCAGTGAGGGCAGCCAGCAGCTTTTATTAAGACTTCTGGTGGGATTTTTCTGGGTGGAGACTTCTTTATGCATTACCAGAGGGGAGAAAATGAAATGTGGTCTTCAGCAAAGGGAATGTCCATAGTGAAATGGCCTGAAAAGCCAGTTCCCTGAGGGAGGAGTATCAACTCAATTGCTTGATTAAACCTAAAAATCCATTTTAAATCATCTAAAAATCTATCCTAATATATAAACCCCAGGGTCCATAAGGACCAGTAACAACCACAGGCTCAACCGGATGCCAGGCTAGGGAGCTGGAGCTGTGGGCCTCTGGCCACCCATGGTGGTGGCTGGGAGGAGGGACCTGTGGACCCAAATGACCAAAGGACCGGTCCAGCTTCCACGGTGTGGCGTGTCAGGACTGCAAAGGCTGAGGATCCTTGCGGGGTGGGGCAGTGAGAATGGAGCTTTGTGGGGCGGTGAGGCAGAGGAGTGTCCCGAGGCGGGGTGGCAAGTTTGGAGCATGGAGGGTTTGTGGAGGAAAGGTGGAGGCAGAGGAGTGAGGCAGGGTAGGGACAGGTGCAGGGGAGGTTAGGAGGAGGATTGGGGTGGGGACTGTAGCATGGAGCTTTGAAGAGCTGCTGAGGTGGAGGAGTATCGCAGGGCGTGGTTGGCAAGTGTGGAGTTTCAAGGGGCAGGAGCTGTTACCATGGAGCATTGTGGGGCTGCTGAGGTAGAAGAGTGACAGGGGCATGGGCAGCAGAGGCTGAGGAGCCTTGCAGAGCGGGGGGCTGTTAGAATGGGGAGATTCACAGGGCAGGGGCCACGGACGTGGAGGAGTGACACTGGGCAGTGGATTTGGAGCTGATTGCAGCTAGCCCTAGGGAACCTGCAGGATTTAATCCTGTGCAGGGCTATGAGTCCTATCTAATAAAAGAGTGATATGCAAATTAACCATACCTCTGATACACCCACAACCCATGCTCACAAGCCAATCAGGAGCAAATAAACCCCAACCGAGATGGCTATGGCCACTGAGAGCAAAAAGGAGGCTTGGATTTCTCCAGCAATGGAGGAAGCCAAGTTTTCCACCTGCCCTTGCCAGCCTAGGTCTCCACTCAATGCTACAAGTTTTAATTACAGAAGATATATCCCAACAGAAATGGCGGCAGCCACAGAGCTGGAGAGAGCAGAGGCAATGGTTGCCATGGCCTCTGTATTTAGATAACACACAAGTTCTGCAAGACCAATTTCCTCCTCAGTAAAAGCTTTAAGTCCCTATAATCCCAGGTTGATAGATATGAAATAACTTGTCCAAGTTAAACCGAAATTTTAATTCCAGAGCTGGAATTGAACCCAGGTTAATCTGCTCGCAACAATCGAATTCCTTCTAGATTATAGCAGGCCATTTCTCAGAACAGGACTTTTGGAAGCATTTGGCGGTTGTGGTAGATGGCTGTTGCCTGGCCATCCTGATCCTCCTTTACTGGAGGTTACCCACATCCCAGTTTCTGATGCTGGTTGCTAGCAGCTGCGTTACATTCTTCCCCTGGCTGTCCCTGAGGTGCAGGCAGTTTGCTTCAGGGTAAGATGGCTCTGAGGACATTGCTGTGCTAGAGCCCCTCACGGTTTTAGACGAGGCTGGACTTTGTCTGCATGTACATGTTCGTGGCATTTTCTCTTCTATTTTTTCTCACTCTCGTTCGTATGTTTCATCTGCGAACAGTACAGCAGCTTCCTCCTTATCCATAGCTTATCTTGCCAGTTGTTTAGTTACCTGGCATCAATTGTAATCCAAGAATATTAAGTAGAAAATTCCAGAAATAAACAATTCACAAATTTTAAATTTGTGCCATTCTAAATAGCAAGATGAAATTCCATGTAGTTTCACTCCATCCCATCCAAGACACTAACCAGTGTTTCTCTCCACAATGTAGACCTCCTTGTCTTTAGTCACTTAATAGACCACTAGGTTATCAGATCAACTGTTGCAGTATCACAGTGCTTATGTTCAAGGAACCCTTATTTTACTTAATAATATCGCATTCATTATAAGAGGAAGCATGAGCACAGTACAATAATATGTTTTTATAGAAAGAGATGACACTTTTATTACAGGTCATTGTTATTCTGTTTTATTATTAGACTAGAGGTCCAGTGCTCAACATTTGTGCACTGCTTGGGGGTCCCTCAGCTTGGCCTGCACCTCTCGAAGTCCAGGACCCCTTGAGAGATGTCCAACTGTGGGAAGCAGGCCTAAGCCCAGGCAGACATCCCTAGGCATCCCTAGCACTGCTGTGGGGGTGGGAGTGGATCCCACCACCACCACTGTGCTCACCAGCTATGAGCCAGGCTTCTGGCTGAGTGGCACCCCGCTGTGGGAGCACACTGACCACTAGGGAGCAACTCCTGTGTTGAGCATCTGCACCTTGGTGGTCAGTGCATGTCATAGTGACCAGTTATTTTGCAAATCAGTCTATTTACTTATTAGGGTTTTATTATATAGGATATTGTTGCTAATCTCTTACTGTACCTGATTTATAAATTAACAAGATTATTAGAGAATTCAAGAAAATGTATTATAAATGTTTGGCTCTATAAAAGTGATTTGTATTGGACCAGCTAGTTGGAGGACCTTGAATGACTACTAACAGTATTAAATTATTTTTCTTAATATGGGTCAGGTACAGATTGCACTGGACTTAGGTAACAAGAAAAAAAGGAGCAAGATATATGAGGGATAGTTAAGAGATTATTGCAATAATTTGTGAACTGATAGCTTGATGAGCCAAGGGAACAAAGGCAATCAGGTAAAACTATTAAGATAAAAACATAAAAATGATTAGAAAATTTTCAGAATTGCCCAACTTAGCAGCTTACCATGATAATTTTATTTTTCAAATTGTTTATTTAATTGAACAATAATGGGTTCTAAAAAAACGTGAAAATTTTCCTCAGGATAATAAAATAATATACACCAAAATATAGTAAAATTAAGAAATTTAGTCATCATCAGTAAAATTTTCCTTTATATAAAATCACTCATTTTGTACAATTTACATTTCTGCTAATCCTATCTAATAAAAGAGTAATATGCAAATTGACCATACCTTCCATCAAGCCAGGCCCACCAGCCATGCCTACCAGCCAATCAGGAGCAAATAAATCCCAACCAAGATGACTGTGGCCACTGAGAGTAGCGGGGAGGCTTGGGTCTCCCCAGCAATGAAGAAAGCCAAGCTTTCTGCCTGCCCTTGCCAGCCTAGGCCTCCACCCAATGCTACAAAGTTTCCATTGTAGAAGATACATAATCCAACAGAAATGGCAGCAGCCATGGAGCTGAAGAGAACAGAGGCTAGGGTTGCCCGGGCAATGGAGGAAACCAAGCTTCTGCAGCTCTAGCCAGCCTAAGCCTCCACTCCAGGCTACAATGTTTCAATTATAGAACGTAAATGTCCCAACAGAAATGGCTGTCGCCATGGAGCGAACAGAGGCTTGGCTCTGCTCCAGGTTACAAAGTCCCAATTGTAAAAGATATATAAATACCAGATACCAGGGCCTCTGCTTGGGTGGCTAGTGGACGTGGCCAGCCTGCAGACCACCACAGGCCTCTCTCCCAGGCTGTCCCACACCCCAAGGGAACCCCAACCCTGATCCAGGACAGCCTTCAGGGCAAACCAGCTTACCCCATCCATGTACCAGGCCTCTATCTTATCTAATAAAATAGTAATATGGAGATTGACCATCACTCCAACACATAAAATGGCTGCCCCCATGTGGTCAAAGATCCCGCTTTCATGTGGACACAAGATGGCCACCACAAGATGGCCAGCAGGGGAAGACAGTTGGGAAGAACCAGGCCTGCAAGGGAGGGCAGTTGTAGGCAATCAAGCCTGCAGGGGAGGGCAGTTAGGGGTGACTGGGCTGGCAGAAGAGGGAAGTTGGGGGCAAACAGGCTGGCAGGGCAGCAGTTAGATATCAATCAGGCTGGCAGGGTAGTGGTTAGGAGGTGAGCAGGCTGATAGCCAGAAACAGTTAGCGGTAATCAGGAAGGCAGGCAGCGCCTAGTTTGGAGCCAGCAATCCTGGATTGTGAGGCTATCTGACTGAATGTTTAGGCCAAGTGGGATCGGGCTTAAACGGGCCATGGGACATCCCTCAAAGGGTCCCAGATTAGAGAGGGTATGGCTGGGCTGAGGGACAATCCTCCCTCAACCCCATGCATGAATTTCGTGCACTGGGCCTCTAGTAGAGTATAAGGTAAAATATGGATTTTTATTTCAAATGGTGATCATTTAAGAATAGTCTTAGTTTAGGGTGTGTACTTAGATAAAATGTCACATGCAGTAATGATAATATTTGAGACAATATCATAAAATTAAGTAATATATTTTTCAAATATTTAACACAGTAATAACTGTATAAAAACTAATATTCCTCAAATGTAGAAATGAATTTCTAAGATTAGCAATAGAAATTATGAAAAGTGAAATTAAACTTAATATCTGAAAAATAATGTCATTGATTTATTTGATAGGCTTCACAGAGATATAATTTTACCTGTATTTACTGGTAGATCATTTGCATTTTTAAAAATACAAATAAAATACAGTAGAAAATTATTATAGTTTTTCATGAGTTTATTGAGATGGGATTTTTGGTTTGGAACCCAGATTCTTTGTCTGCTGGAATTGAAGAATGAATCCACAGACAGAAAGTGGTATAGCAAAGGTGGAGATGTATGGAAGAATAAGTACATACTCCCACATGGGGAGAGGAAAAAGAGTCCCACAGAATGGACAAAGTGTCCCGCTGAGTTATTTTCCCCTAACCTATATAATAAAATCCTAATATGCAAATCAAACAAATGGTGGAATGACTGGTTGCTATGAACTGACCACCAGGGGGCAGACGCTCAATGTAAGAGTTTCCCCCTGGTGGTCAGTGCACTCCCACAGTGGAGTGCCTCTCATCCAGAAGCCTGGCTCATGGCTGGAGAGTGCAGTAAGAAGACAGGGGTCCTGGACTGTGAGAGGGATGTCCGCCTACTGGCTTAGGCCCACTCCCTGGAGCAGATGGACATCCCCTGAGGGGACCCAGACTACACAAGGGCACAGTCCAGGCTGAGCCTCATCCCCACTCCACCCCCCAGTGCATAAATTTCATGAACCGGGCCTCTAGTGTCTTAGAAAGGTTACAGCTTGGTGCCTTAATATCCCCACTGATTGGTGACTATTCCCTTAGACTAGTTACTATAGTAACTCCTGGGCTCAAAGATTGAACCTTAAATGGGGCATGTGAAGTACTTTCCCCATTCCTTCCTTATTGTTTTCCTATTCCCTTTGGGTTTTCTTCCTCTCCTTCTGGAGGAAGGGCTTCCTTCTCTTTATTTTGTAAATATAGACCTTTTGCTGTTCCCAGCTCCCTCATTCTATGGAAATGTACCTGTTGAGCTTTTCAGCTTTCCTGTTCTATGGAAATGTACCTTCTGCTGCTCTGCAGCCCTGTGCTTCCTCCATGGTCCCCTTAATTTCCAAAATTTCTAAAATTTTCTAAATCTGTCCTATTTTACCCCCAAAATTCCTGTTTCAGTAGGACTTACTATAAAATATAACAGTGATAAGTATTTTCTTTGAACTCATTAATAAAGAAGGATAAAAAAAATCTCTGAATTACAGAACACAACTGTTTTCACAAATATCTTTATAAATTACTACTCTCTTAGCAAGGTATTTTTTGGTTGCAAAGAGATGAAAAACAAAAGCTTGAGGTAACTTAAAAAAAAGAATGTTAAGGAATCAAAGGGAACATTGAAAAATAAAGGTTTCAGAATGAGCAGAAACTTGGGCAGTTTTGCAGTTTGTAAGGCTATGCTATTATGTCACTCACCTTTAAGGTGCTGTACCTATGTGATTTGATGTGTGCAAAGTAATTAAACTGGCCCAACTTAGGTCAGAGGTCAATCTTAATTCAATCAGCTGTGGCAAAGTCAGGGTCCCGTCATTGAGGGATTCATCTGCCCTTCTCATAGACCCCCCAACAGGTGAATTCGATATTGGCTAAATTTAATAAATTAAACCAACTATCACTTGATCTTTAAACAGAGTTAGCCTTAAAACTATCTTGATCTTACAATTCCTGGTGCAGCCAGCAGCACATCAGTCTCAAATCTGAATATCCTGAGTTCTGGGTAAAGATTAACTTTTTAGCCAGGAATAAATAAGACATAGTACAGTGCTGTGTACTAAAAACCTGTTGTTTTGTGTTTTAGTTACTGGAACTATTTTTAAAATATTTTTTCATATAATCTCAACATCATATCCAAATTTAAACAACCAATTGAAACAGGGTTGCTTTTATTGAAGTGAGAGACAATACTATGGTAAACCCCAAAGTTCCTTCCCAGAAGGTCTGAAAATCACTAACGTAGTGAATAAAAAGTATAAGATTTCCAGTCAAAGGATTGGTTTTATAAAATGCTGACATTGGGATATATTATCCTAAACATGGGCTGAATCACTTAAATTCTCCATATATACATTTCTTCAGCTGAAAATTGTAATAATACCTGTGTCATCTAAGTCACAAGTTTGATGTACTAAATCAGTAGTCAGCAAATTCATTAGTCAACGGAGCCAAATACCAACAGTACAATGATTGAATTTTCTTTTGAGAGCCAAATATTTTAAACTTAAACTTCTTCTAACGCCACTTCTTCAAAATAGACTCACCCAGGCCATGGTATTTTGTGGAAGAGCCACACTCAAGGGGCCAAAGAGCCGCATGTGGCTCGAGAGCTGCAGTGTGCTGATAAAGTGAGTCACCCACAAGGATATACTAGTATGTGTTGATATACGCTGGGTAATGATGTCAGGTAACAACGCATGGCTTCTCCTAGCAATGACTAGCCTCCTTGCCGTTTCTTCAGCCCAGAAACATGACTCATTTTATAGCCAGTTAGAAACATTTTATATAGTAACCAAATGTCTGTAAAGTGTTTTCCCATGCCTCATCTCATTTGATCCTCACAAAAGTCCTGGAATAGGTAAACAGGAGACTCAGTGGAATCCTATTTTCTTTTTTTTTAGCCAGAAAATGGAGATTTAGAAACTTGACCCTACTGAAAAGAAGTAGGAAATGGTTGACCTTGAAAATGATTTCAGGTTTTCTCATTGCTCAGAATACATTCAAATACTGCTGCAGTTAAATATTTTACCTTCCGTTCTCCTTGTGTGATCTACAAGAGTGATCTGTGCTGTGTTGATATTTACTGCTGTGTTGCTGACAATTACCTGAAAGAGAAGTTGGGGTGCTTCACTGGGCTGGGAAAAGTTTAGCTACATCAGAAAGCAGGTCTAATTAAGCAAGTTTATTCTCTCTGTATAAAAGGTTAAACTGACTCGCGCATGCATGATACATATAAAGCTCTCGCCGGCACCAATTGCACCCATGTCATTGTCGATCGTGAATTTGGTTGACACTTCTATTATAGAGAAAGGGCAAATAGTGATGTTAAAGTATTTCTTGTAATTAATTCCCTTTCAATGTGCACAAATATGTACATTGGGCCACTAGTTTCCTGATAAAACATCAGGTATTCAATTATTTTGCTATTACATAGCTTACTGTGAAAGAACTAGTAATTTTTTCTCCTTCGGTGGCCCTAGAAGAGTACCGTGAATGAGCTTGAGAAGAGAGAAAAGACACTAAGTCACTGATTTGACCCCTGCCAGGAACTGTGCAATCAGAAAGTAAGTAACAAACAGCCCTCTGGGGGTTGTTGGAAGAAATACAGAAGTGTATGCAGGAGACATGGAGATTGAGGAGACAAAAGCCCCTTCTTGATAATATTCACTTGAGAGTAATGATAAACTAGGAAATGAGTGGCAAATAAAAACAGCTTAGGCTGAGACATATATTTTCACTCTGTTTTCGATGCTGGTACTCTGACAATGTATTTTAAGTTCGGCATTTGTTTTGTAAAATTTCTTAATTCACATTTAATTGTATAAAGCCACTCTTCTCAAGACCGAAGATTTTTCATAGTAATGTGTGCTTACATTGGAAGCTACTGAGCCCTACCACATTTGGATGGAATACTCTGTTTTTAAGGATACTTTGTGTCTGTTAATACAAAGGTCATGGCGTAGTTTTTTGCACTTGGAATCTGTGTGAGAATGTGGGACTCTTCTTGCAAATATGGGCTCCATCAGCAAATACATTAAAATAAACTGGAGGCTTGAAATAGAAATATCCTCCTTCCAAGTGTTTCATTTAGAGAATGACATCCTATTTTCTTCAGAATATTATGGGTAATTCTGCATATGAATGAATTTGGGAATTGAAAAGGTCCTGCAAATGAAATATACAAAAATAACTTCTAGAATTTCAGACTTCCGTAATAAAAATAAGTAATTTGTTCCCTTCAGAGTATGAGGGGGAAAATGAAACCTGAAACTAGTTACTAAAGTTTTAGGATTTTATAACAATTTGTGTATTAGTATTGTAAGGTAAATTCTCTCTATAAGAGAATATAGTATATCTTCAGTACAAGTTTCCATTTATCTTGAAAGAAAAGTTTTGATACAATTTGGCTAAAAATGTCAGACCACCTTTCATAATATAGTCAAAGATGTATTGAAAAATAACTAGCTCCAGTCATCATTCATCTCATTTGAGCCTAGAAAGGCTTTAACCCAAAACCAAAATGATTATTGTCAAAGTTATAGAAAGACTTCGTTGTCAATAAAACCCCATTACTATTTTTTTAAAAAGAGTACATGGCATGATACATTAAATTAAAAAACAAATTTCAACTTATTTACATATACACGGGTTGAGGCAAAAGTAGATTTATAGTTGTTCAGAGGACCTTCAGGGGGGAAGTAATGGGAGCGAGCTGGGAGAGGTTAATGGGAGGAAAAGGAGGACCTATGTAATACTTTAAACAATGAAGATTTAAAAAAAGAAAATAATACAATAATTAAAAATAATAATATAAGAATAAACTTTATTTTACATACAATTGTAAACCCACTTCTGCCCACCCTGTCTTCCATTACATCACTGCTGAAACTGATCCAATCATTGCAATAATTTTGGCCTGTGTCTATCCCTAGTGCTTTTATGCTAGATTTTACTTCGGCTCTATATTTATAAGGAATTGAAAATTTAGCTGAATCCCTCTTTTAAGAGAAAATTAAGAAGGGTCTTTTATATCTTTTCGCTAGAGGTCCAGTGCATAAAATTCGTGCACTTAGGGTGGGGGTGGGGGATCCCTCAGCCCAGTCTGCACCCTCTTGCAGTCTAGGAGCCTTCAAGGGATGTCCGACTGCCTGGCTCAGGGCTTCTGGCTAAGCAGTGCTCCCCCTGTGAGAGTGCACTGGCCACCAGGGGGCAGCTTCTGCATTGAGCATCTGTCTCCTGGTAGTCGTGTGCGTCATAGTGACCAGTCATTCTGCTGTTCGGTTGATTTACATATTAGCCTTTTATTATGTAGGATTATCTGGAATAAATAAAAACTTTTTTTTTTCAGGGTTAACATTCTTTTAGGAAGTAGTGTGAAAACTTACAATGGAAATGCCATAGCAACTTTGCATCAAGCTGATAATGATTAAAAAATATTTATTTGGAACAAGTTGAGTCTATAAGTCCATGAGTTTATGTGAAATTTGTGTCAAATATTGGCCAGATTGTTCAAAGTTTCCTTTTTCTTGAACATAGTTAAACTATATTTTCTAGTCCTTTTGATTGTAGGTGAAGTCATATGACTGGTTGCCACCATTGAAATGTGAGCACAAACAATGTGTCATTTTCTATGTAAGGCAATTCAAAGTTGTTCCACAACCTCTTTTTTTCTCCTTTCGGTTGACCAGATGTGTATATAAAGTTTGGTGTGGAGATAGCTAACCTTCAGTTATACAGGCTCTCTGAATTTCTTCACACATCAGAACCTTTTCTTCACATTCCTGGGGACCATAATGTACTTCTACATGAGTGAGCAATAAGCCTCTATCTTGTTAATACTCCAAGATTTCAAGGTTGTTTATCACACAGCTAACATTGCTTACCCTAACTAATACACACTCAGAAAGAGATAATAGAGAATAATAAAAAGTACTTGTGATACAAAAGCAGGTTGTAGAAACAAATAGATTGTAGTAGGCAGGAACTAGTAAACACTGGGAACTGACTATAATGCTAGGTATTTCAGAAGCAATCAGGAATAATCCAGGAAAAGGAAGAATTTGATAAGTAATAGCAATAAGTAGATGGTGCAGATTAACTTCATATCCAACTGTTAATCAGCATTGGTAGTCTCAAGCAACAAGCAAATAGAAAACAAAAGATTAAATATTGTGATCAAAGTGTTTCCTTGGATCGAAAAGGAGAACTGATAGGGAAGACCTCATCTAGGAGGTGAATTTTCTAAACAATATTATGAATTATCATAAAGTACTAATGAGTCATGTGTACAATTTTAGTAGTGTTGGCAGAACAAGTAAAATATTATTGATATTTGGGCAATGGATTTTATAATACTGGTAAAAACTCTTTTTCAAATGAATGGTTCATAGGATTTTAAGACTCAAACTAGGCTTCAAAAATAAATCATATAAATGCTTAAGCAAAAAAACTAATTAATAAATTTAACAAATATTTGTTTTGATCACTCACTAATTTTCAGACCCTGTTCTATATGTTTGGGATATGGGTGCCTACATTTTATATTTTAATAAGTTTAACTATTAGTAAGAATTACAGCTTGATGGCAAGTGTCTTGGGTTTGAATCACCAAAGGAAAATAATTCTAATACTGTATTTTGAGCAAGATTCAATACATAGAAAATGCAGATCCTTGGTTAGTTTGATTTGGTATTCTTTATCATCATTTCTAGTAAGAATATTTTAACCCTTTACAAAATATCAAATATGGGGGAGAAATCAAGATGGTGGCATAGGTAAACACCTAAACTGCTGCCTTGCACAATAATTTAAAAATTACAAATAAAAGATAAAATGGACATAATTCAGGACCACAGGAAGGCTGGCTGAATGGAAATTCTACAACTAGAAAGAAAGAGCAAAGCACACTGAGACTCACAGGCGCTCCAGAAGGCAAAGGTTTAGAGGTGCATGCCTAAAGAGGGAGATGTGCATGCAGAGAAGGCTGGCAACTGAATACATGTCTGGTTTTCTCAATACAAAGGGAGACAAAAAGCTTACGATTGCTCTGAACTCCAGTTCTGCGTGAAATTCTGGGGACCCAGACTCATTGGGAAAAAACTGGACTGTCTGGCAGCAGGTGAAACTCGAGGAAGGCTTTCTCTCAGAGGTGCTTGCAGTGATTACCACAGGACACTGTGACATAGGGAATTCTTAGGACAGAGCTGACGGGAAGCCATTGTTGTTTGCTCCACCCTGAGACTCTGCCTCATCCAAGCTGAGCACAAAGGCTTTTGCATATGAATAGCCTGGTCCTTTGAATTCTAATCTTACCTAACAAACTGCAGCTTAGTCATTGAGACCAAGAACATCCAAAAGAAGGCTTAAGGCCCTGGAGCAGCTTTCATTGCTTCACAGCTGGGCCTCCTCTGGGCACCTCCAAAACCCAAAGAAGAAGAATATGCAGATCTCTCTGAAGCTCCTGCTGGGTGGCCTCAGGCAGAGGCTAAATTAGCAACTCCTTGGAGATCCAAAAGCCAGTGCACCCAGGGGTCAGAGTGGGACCATCCAGATTACAACTCCTAAGATCCATAAGGAACACACTCTTGTTTCATAAGGATGTCTCCAGCAGAGAAGTTCTCCCAGTGTAGACACAGCTGATCTTCACAGCCAATTGGCCTGGAGGTCAATTCCTCCAAGTGCTACCAACAATAATCAAGGCTTAATTACAACAAGACTGTGGACACAGCCCACAAGGAGGTATACCAAGAGTATCGACCTCAGGTAACTGGGAGGCTGAGCTACTGGGCCCTATAGGACACCTGCAACACAAAGCCACTCTAACAATACAAGGAAGCAGCCAAAATGCAGAGACAAAGAAACAGATCACAAACGAAAGAAATGGAGGAAAGCAAATGACTGGCTATAAGTTCAAAACCATGGTTATAAGATTTTTCAAGAATTTTCTAGAAAAGGTCGATAAATTTAGCAAGACCCTAGAGGATATAAAAAAGGACCAACTAGAAATTAAGCATACACTGACTGAAATTTAAAAATATATATTATACAGAGACCTAACAGCAGACTAGATGATCGCAAAAATCAAGTCAAAGTTTTGAAATACAAAGAAGCAAAAAACACACAACCAAAAAAGCAAAAAGCAAAAAGAATCCAAAAATATGAAGATAGTGTAAGGAGACTCTGGGACAACTTCAAGCATACCAACATCAGAATTATGGGGGTGCCAGAAAAAGAGAGAGAGCAAGATACTGAAAACCTATTTGAAGAAATAATGATAGAAAACTTCCCTCACCTGGTGAAAGAAATAGACTTACAAGTCCAGGAACACACAGAACCCCAAACAAAAGGAATCCAAAGAGGACCACACCAAGATACATCATAATTAAAATACGAAGAGCAAAAGACAAAGAGGGAATATTAAAAGCAGCAAGAGAAAAATAGTTAGTAACCTATAAGAGAGCACCCATATGGCTGTCAGCAGATTTCTCAACAGAAACTATGCAGACCAGACGGGAGTGGCAAGAAATATTCAAAGTGATCAAAAATAGCAAGAATCTACAACCAAGATTACTCTACCCAACACAGCTATCATTCAGAATTGAAGGTCAGGTAAAGAGCTTCACAGATAAGAAGAAGCTAAAAGAGTTCATCACCACCAAACCAGTATTATATGAAATGCTGAAAGGTATTCTTTAAGAATAGGAAAAAGAGGAAAACAATGAAGATAAAAATTATGAACAACAAATACATACCTATCAACAAGTGAATTTAAAAATCAAGTGAATAAAAAAATCTGATGAACAGAATAAACTGGTGAATATAATAGAATCGGGGCATATAAAGGGAGTGCACTGATAATTTTTGAGGGGAAAAGGGTGTGGGGGGTGTGGGAAGAGACTGGACAAAAATCATACACCTATGGATGAGGACAGTGTGGGGGGTGTTAAGGACAAAGGGTGGGTGGAAACCAGGTGGAGGGGAGCTATGGGCTTGGTGGGGGGAGGAAAGAAGAACAATTGTAATAATCTGAACTATAAAGATTTATTTTAAAAATAAATTAATAAAAATAAAATAAAACACCAAATATGTATTATTAGAACCATAAAAGATATCAAAACAATTAAAGCTAAAAACAAAATTATGAATAAAATATTAGCTATAATGGAGACATATGCTTTTTGTGATGGTTTTACTTAGTGATATATTTTAAATATTTTTATTGTTATTACAATATGCTTTTTTCTGCTGTTTAGGATGTTTGAAATGTTTATAGGTACCCATGATAAAAATTTTACATTTGATTTTAATTTTCTAGAAATTTTTAATCAATAAAATCCATATGTAATGCTTATATATTTGAGAAAATTTGGTTTTCAATGTTCCATTCATTTGGTCTACTCCAGGAAGATCTTTCAATATAATTCTGGATTTGGTTTTCCAACTTTGCCATCTGAAAAGTACTGAGTTAAGATAAATGTAGAATGTTGATTCGTTCATGCTGTATCAAGCAGATTGTATACAGGTATCAGACATGTTCATTGTGAAATCTCTGATTGGTGGTTTTTAGCTGTCCTCAATTGGCATGTTCTAAAGAAGGATTACTTAGAAGGTATAAAGTTGGGTGAGGAATGATAGGTGCACCATTCTTAATCTGGAATAGTCCACACATGCTTCCATTTCATCTTTCAAGGAATGCTCCTCCTGAGGCAGAGAGCCAACAATTTGCATTAAGATGTTGTGAGAACGCTGAATGTAATTGCTGTCTGGCTGAACACTATGCTACTTTGTGTACTTTGAATTTAGGTAAAATGTGCACATTTTGTTTCCTTCAAATTTTCTTTCTAATTCCCAAACCAGCACTCATTGAAATTCAGAGGTTAATGGGAGAAAAAGAGGACCTATGTAATATTTTAAATGATAAAGATTAAAAAAATGAAATAATACAATAATTAAAAATGATAATACAAGAATAAACTTGGTTTTACATACTCACAATTGTTAACCCACTTCTGTAAATGGTTGTATAACACACAGGGTTTAAATTTAACGTATGTGTCAAATGAAAAAAAATCTTTGTGAGTATTCATTTCCATATGGAAAGCAATAATTGGATATTTACAAATCCAGGTATAACTGAATGTGATTTTTTCAATTAAAAGTTATCCCAAGGATTCTACTATTCATAAGAAGGTTAGAAATGAGGTACAAAGTTCACTTATTCCCACTAACCCTCAGCCCATGACTGACTGGAAACTGTAACCTATTTTGTTTACATCTCTCATTAAAATCCCTCTGCCTTTCCCCTCCCTTTTTTCTTTCCTCCTTTTCCTCTATCTCTTGTTCTCTTTCTCCCTGCCCAGTGTCTTCCTCAATATTTTTTTTCTCCCCTGTTCGTCTCTCTACCCAGGCCACTAGAAATAGGGCATTTAGTTGGAAATTTTATCAATTTTGTATAGTTATTGACCACCTATTCTTATATTCTTACTGGTAAATGCTAATTGACTGTATTTCACTCTACAGAGAAAAGATAGTTCTATGGAATGGGAAAATCTACCTCTACAACAGTTTACACATAGTCCTCTAAATTACTTTTATAATTTAAATTCTGTCTATTGCAAAAATAGAATTTGAGTTAGCTTGAGCTTAGAGAAATTATTATAGACCTTTTTGTCTAATATGGTTTTAATTGATCAATATATTTTGTTTCCTTATACTTCGAAGTGAAAAAAGGATATAATCTTATCACATGTTAAAAAAAAAGGAATTATGTATCCTTTTGCTAGGAGAGGAAAAAATAATTTTGCTACCATTCGATTTTAGAAGTATATATATTTTTATATAAGGGCATGTCTATGCAATTTTTTTCACTACTCATTTTATACTGAGTTGAATGAAAATTGAAATACACTCCAGAAAAATGTCAGGGTATTAAAATAAGGTGGTTCAGATATATTGGTGTATATAAAGGTAACATATTATATCCCTTTCTCTTATCTTTCTCCGATAATGTTAATGTTAGTTGGTATTTGGCAAAAGTTGCTTAGAGCCAACTCATAATTGGTGTTTTGTTTAATATTAATATTCTCAATGACTTGAGTACATTATTTGAGTTTCTATTTTATAAGAACATTTGAAATAAAATAGCTATTAGCTCCTTTCATAAAAATGAGGAAATTGAAGCATAGCATCTTAAGTAACTTGCCTAAAATAACATAAACGTGAAGGATTTGGTCTCGGGCAGCCTGGCTCTAGCACTTTTGCCCCAGGTTAGGATGTTATCATGAATCGTTAGAATATGGGTAAATGCTTGTTCTGGCTCCTGATAGATGGGTGATCCCTATGCTTTCACAAAGGCAAAGTAAATAGAGCCATAAAAGCATGAGCCTGCATTTGCTGCCAGGAATTGTCATCACCTCTTAACCTGCGGAGCTATAAGGAGGCCTACAGACTCGGCCAAAGCTGTCTTTAGAAATATCTTTATATTTATTTAGATAATTGGTTGGAACCCTCCATTTTCAGGTCACAGATTGAATAGATAATTTAGTATTTAAAATGCTAAAGCTGGTTATTAGACATTAGCTACTTTAATTAAAATAGAAATTTGTTAGGCATACAAACTTAGGGTCTGTCATTCAATGTTAGCTGTAAAGAGTTCAACCCCCATTCTTAGGTTAGTAAGTAATTGATCTATCTGAATGAAATTATTTAGCATAGTCCTTTCCAAGACTGTGGTCAAAATTATTATGTGGAGTTTGGTACAAGTGATAATGATAGGTTCTTTTTTCATTATTCATGTTTTTTTGGCAAGCAATTACTTTAACCAATTTATTAAACTGTCTGTAATCACTGGACTATAAAAAAGAAATGGTTTTAGTCTTCTTTGATCACTGCCTCTTACAATGCTGACGAATTTCCTTTTTTTTTCTTCATTCCCAAATGACATATTTGGGAAAATCCCATAGATTTTAATCTCTTTCCATTTTCCTAAACTTCAGTCTAGTCTAGCCTATTTAAAAATTGTAATTCATAGTCAGTTTAAATCTTTGTGACCTCCTCTTTTCTTAACTATATTTGTTTATACTTGTGCCATGAGAAGACAGTGAGAAACTAGGTAGTCAGGAATTGGGACCATGGAGGCAGGGAAATAGAACAGGCATCTCAAGTAGGCAGAGTTACTAAGACACCCCAACTGAGGGTGGGGGGAGGAGGAGCGAGGGAGGGCGTGTGTGGGAGACAGGAGCTTTAAAATGTATGGATATTACATGGATATTACAGGCAGCTTGCATATAACCAATCACAAGACAGTGAGGCGTATAACCAATCTCAATAATGTTATTAAGGCAAATTTCTTTGAAAAGATCAATCAGGAACTAACAAGCATATATACGAAAAAGTGTTCATGCTTCCTTTTTTTCTTTTCTCTGCCCACGGACCAGCACACAATAGATACCTGATGTTCCCATGGCAGGGGAGCACATCCCCTTCCCCACGTGGCTTATGGCCAAGTGGGCCTCCACACATGGACTAACAGACTTTAATTAGCTTGGATGCTGAACTATTCCCAACTGCAAGATGGAAAGGAAGCTCTGGTCACTGGGCTGCTTTTGAACCCCAGCTGCACCTTTTCCAGGACTGGCTTCTCTCAGTACTCTTGGGTTCCATTAATCATTTTTGTCTGAGACTAATTTTGGTTTCATTCACATGACCTAAAGTCCAAAAAAGTCCTCCCCCTGAGATAGTGAAATGCCTTCCTTTCTTTCCTCTTATAGTTTGCTCCTCTAGCAGATTGGGGTATGGGGCAGGAATGGGAGAGAATTTTTCTCTAACAATGGCTATCTGACAACACACTGGAGGGCAGGTTTCCAAATGCTTAGCTGCGTGTGTGATTCTTATGCAAGGATCACTGAGAACCTCCAACTACACAGTTCATTGTCTCTGAAAATTGTCTGTGATCAGCCTGCACTCTGGCCAATCCGCTCTCCACTATCACAATACTCATACTTGACCCAAAGCACACTCATATGTACTTGTCTTACCAATGTGTGCACTGCAGCCTATTCTGTGCACACTTCTCTGACCTACCCTGTTTCTGAAAGTCTCAAATAAGCACAATGAGCACAGAGGCAAAGCACAATCTACTATGTAAAAAAATCACCACCTATCTTATATATATATAAAAGCCTAAGCAACCAAACAACTGAATGGCTGCTTGCCCGGTTGCTATGATGTGCACTGACCATCAGGGGAGCAGAAGCTCAATGCAAGAGCTGCCCCTGGTGATCAGTGCACTGTCACAGGGGGAGCAGTGCTCAGCCAGAAGCCCCAATCCAGGCAGTCAGACATCCCCTGAGGGCGCCTAGACTGCAAGAGGGCACAGACTGGGCTGAGGGATCCCCCATCCCCACCCCAAGTGCACCTCCCACGGCTGGCAAGTCAACTTCGCACAGTCTCTCACCTGGTGGCCAGCCAACCTTCTGTGACCTCTTCCCCCAGCCAGTCAGGCCCCCTTCCCTGATCGGTCCCAATTGCTGGCCAGGCCACGGGACCCCATCTGTGCACAAATTTGTGCACCAGGCATCTAGTGAGAGAAATAAAATGCCAGTCTCCATTTTGTTTATCCACCCCAACCCATTTCTTTTGAGTAATTCTCCTAAATTCCCTCTATTTCCTTGAAGAGAGTACCTGTGTGTATGTGTTTGTGTGTGTGAGTGAATCCTCACCAGAGGATATTTTTTCCCATGGATTTTTAGAGAGTGGAAGAGAGGTTGGAGAGGTAGAGAGAGAAAGAGAGACATCGATGAGAGAGACATCTCACATTGGTTGGCTCCTGCATGCACCTCGTATGGGAATAAGAATCAGATTTGCAACCCAGTTATGTGCCTTCAAATTGGAATTGAACCCATACTTTTAGGTGTGTGGCCTGATGCTCTACCAAGTAGCAACACCAGCCAGGGCTTGAAGAGATCCCCTTTATCTGAGTCAAATTTGGGAAGGGAAAAAGTATTAGTCATCCCTTCCCCTTAGCTAATATCTTATTATAGTTGTGAACATATATGTGAAAGAGATAATAAAAGGGAAAAGATCGAACTAGTTTGAATTCAGTTACTTGACCCAATACAGCATTTACTATTACTCATTAATATTTGATATATTTTAATCTCATAGCATAAAAATGAAACAGATTTTTGTATATTAATATTTTCATTCTGCAATTTTACGGAATTCATTTATTCTAACACTAGAGGGCCAGTGCACATAATTCGTGCACAGGGGGGGGGGGGTGTCCCTCAGCCCAGCTTGTACCCTCTCCAATCTGGGACCCCTCCAGGGATGTCTGACTGCCCGTTTAGGCCCAATCCCAATTGGGCCTAAAAGGGCAGTTGGACATCCTTCTCACAATGCATGACTGCTGGCTCCAAACTGCTCTTCTGCCTGCCTCCCTGATTGCCCCTAACCACTTCTGCCTGTCAGCCTGCTCACCTCCTAACCACTACCAGCCTGATTGATGTCTAACTGCTCCCCTGCCAGCCTGTTTGTCCCCAATTTCCCTCCTCTGCCAGCCTGGGACCCTTAACTGCCCTCCCCTGCAGGATTGATAGCCCCCAACTGCCTCCCTTGCAGGCCTGGTCCCTCCTAACTGCCCTCTCTTGATGGCCTGATGGCCCACAACTGCCCTCCCTTGCAGGCCTGGAACCTCCAAACGATCCTCCCCTACTGGCCATCTTGTGTCCACATGGGGGCTGGATCTTTGACCACATGGGGGCAGCCCTCTTGTGTGTTGAGCTGATGGTCAATCTGTGTATTACTCTTTTATTAGATAGGACAGAGGCCTGGTGCATGGGTGGGGGGCCAGCTGGTTTGCCCTGAAGGGTGTCCTGGATCAGGGTGGAGGTTCCCTTAGGTCATGGGGTGGCCTGGGCAAGGGGCTTATGGTGGTTTGCAGGCCGTCCATGCCCCCAGCGACCCAAAAGGAGGCCTTGGGATCTGAAATTAATTTATGTTCTACAATTGAAACTCTGTAGCCTAGAGCCCAGCGAAGCCTTCTGCTCACTCCATGGCGACAGCCATTTATCTTTGAAACTTTGTAGCCTAGAGTAGAGGGCTAGGTGCTAAGGCTGCAGAAGTTTAGCTTCTTCCATCGACCTAGCAACCCTACCCTCTTCTCTCTCCAGCTCCGTGGCTGCCTTCGGATTATGTATCTTTTATAATTGAAACTTTGTACCATTGAGGCCTGGCAAAGGCAGGCCGAAAGCTTGGCTTCCTCCGTTGCCTGGGAAATCCAAGCCTCCCTACTGCTCTCAATGGTGGCAGCCATCTTGTTTGGGGTTTATTTGCATAATTTGCTCCTGATTGGCTGGTGGGCATGGCTGATGGGTGTGGTGAAGTCATGGTCAAATTTACATATTACTCTTTTATTAGATAGGATGTTATTTGATTCAGTCTTTAGAATTTTTTTTATATATGATATCATATTATATGCAAACAGAGACTATTTTACTCCTTCCCTTCCAATTTGATGTCTTTCTATTTTCTTTCCTAATTGCTTTGGCTAGGACTCCTAGTATTATGTTGAATTGAAGTGGTAAGAGTGGTGTCCTGGTCTTGTTCCTGATCTTAGGGGACAAGTTTTCAGCTTTTCACCATTGATAATAATGATAGCTATGTTCTTGTCATATATGGCCTTAATTATGTTGAAATACATTAAACGTATAACTAATTTATTTTTTTAACACGAAAGCGTGTTGTACTCTGTCAAATGTTTTTTCTCTATCTTTTGAGATGCTTATATGATGTTCATTCTTCATTTTGTTAATGTGGTGTATCACTGCTATTCATTCAAGAATTTTGAATCATCCCTGCATACCAGGGGAAAAAATCCTACTTACTCATGGGGTATGATCTTTTTAATGTGCTGTTGAATTCAGTTTGCAAATATTTGGTTGAGGATTTTTATATCTTAATTCATCAGGGATATTGACCTATAAATTTCTCGTCTTGTAGTGTTCTTGTTGGGTTTTGATATGAGACCAATGTTGGCTTAGTCCAGCAGTTGGCAAATTCATTAGTCAACAGAGCCAAATATCAACAGTACAACAATTGAAATTTCTTTTGAGAGCCAAATTTTTTAAACTTAAACTTCTAATACCACTTCTTCAACATATACTCCCCCAGGCCGTGGTATTTTGTGGAAGAGCCACACTCAAGGGGCCAAAGAGCCATATGTGCCTCACAAGCTGCAGTTTACTGGCCACTGGCCTAATATAATGAGTTGGGATGTGTTCCCTACTCTTCAGTTTTTTGGAAGACTTTGAGAAGAATTTGCATTAATTCTTTTTTAAATATTTGATAGAATTTACCAGTGAAGCCATCTGGTCCTGGATGTATGTATGTTGGAGTTGATTCAATCTCTTTATTCATAATTGTTATTTTCATGTTTTCTATTTCTTTATTATTAAATTCAAGTAGATTGTATAATTCTAGGGATTTATTATTATTCTTTCTGAGATATACCTATTATTCTTTATTGGAAATTTTTTGCTTTCCTTATTCTCTCTGGCATTCTTGCATTTTATTTTATATTTTTATTTTGCTTACCATGATAAAGAAATCTGCAAATTTGTTTTCCATGACATTGATTAAAGCATCTGCTAATTTTGTTAATTACTGTCTTCAATGTGGGATTTCAGAAATAGTGCATACAAAATAGTATATTATGTGTGGATGTGTCTTAATGTATATGTGTACTAGTGACCTGGTGCATGAAATTTGTGCACATTAAAAGGGGACGAAATAGAGGAAATAATTTAATATTGCTCTTGGTCCTTTCTCTATAATAATAGAAGTGTCAGAGATAAAAGAAAATTAGTAAAATGTCTATTAAAACCTTTCTTTTGTCAGGGTCTGGGGTGCATTATGGGACCCAGAGTCAAGTCCCCGCCCACCCCCATGCACCTCAAAATCATGTGAGACCCAGACCCGGCTGCCCCCTCTCCCAATTGGGCTAGATCTAGACCTTGCCAGTCCCACCTTTGTCAAGCCTTCCCAGGAAGGGGGTATAGCCTCATATCCCCTGGTCCAGCACTAGGATGGGGGGTGTGGCTTGAGGTCTCCCGCCCAGACCAGGTTCAGGGACGTGCCTTTAGATCCTCCATCAAACCCTGCCAGGTGGGGGACATGGCCTGAGATCCCCTGTTAAACCCTGCTGGGTGCGGGGCACAGCCTGAGGTCCCCTGTCAAGCCCAGCCAGGCAATTGGGCACAGCCTCAGATCCCCTGGCCCAGTGCTGTGGAAAGGTCGCAACCTGAGATTCCCCATACATCTCCTCCAGCTGGTTGTGGTCTGAGGTCCCCTGGCTTGGTGCCAGGGTTGGGGGCATGGCCTGAAGTCTCCTGTCAAACCTCACCTGGTGGGGGGCGTGTAGCCTGAGGTTCCCTGCCATGGTTCTGGCGTGTGGGGAGCAGCCTGAGGTCCCCTAGCCCAGCACCAGGACAGGAAGCGCACCTTGAGGTCCCCTGTCAAGCTCTGCCAGGTGGGGAGGGTGGGAGGCCCCACCCAGGGGTTCCTGTCAAGCCCTGCAGGGTGGGGTGTGTGTGGCCTGAGATCCCCTATCAAGTCCTATTGGGTGGAGGAGGGTGTAGCCTCAGGTCTCTGCTGATTGCTCGTGAAGGCTCCTTATGGGAACTTGGCCTTAGCTGTGGGTGCAGCCATCTTTGTGATAGAGTGATGGTCAATTAGCATATTCCCTCTTTATTAGATAAAATAAGGGTGTAACTATTTTCAAAGGAATGTATACTCTGGCAAACATTCTATATAATAAAAGGCTAATATACAAATTGACCAAACGGTGGAACAACCATTCACTATGACATGCACCAACCAACAGCTGGCAGAAGCTCCATGCAGGAGCTGCCCCCTGGTGGCCGTGTGCTCCTGCAAGGGGTGCTTCTCAGTCAGAAGCCAGGCTCACAGCTGGAAAGTGCAGCAGTGAAGGCAGGAGCCTCTCTCACCTCTGTAGAAGTTGGACATCCCCTGAGAGCTTCCAGACTCTGAGAAAGCACAGGCTAGGCTGTGGGACCTTCCCACCTTCCACGAGTATAAGAATTTTATGCACCTGGCCTCTAGTATTCTAATATTAGCCAATATGAAAGGACATCACACAATTTTATGTTAATGTGGGACTTGAGTCTTCATGTTAATATCAATCAATAAGAAAAGTAAACACATCTCCTCCCCCCTTGCTATCTGATTTTATTTATTTATTTATTTGTTTATTTTTAAATTTATTTTTTATTGTTGATAGTATTACAGATATCTCCCACTTCCCCTTCTTCCACCCCTCTACCCAGTCCCTGCCCCCTAGGTTTAATAACATACCATTTAGTCTTTATATATTTGAGTCTTTCTAAGTTTTTTTTATTGTAGTTAATTTTTAACTTCATGCCAATGTGATCAGAAAAGATGCTTGGTATAATAGCAATCTTCTTGAATTTATGCTCCAACCTGTAATCTATCTTTGAGAATATTCCATGTGCACTTGAGAAGAATGTATATTCTGTTGCTTTAGGGTGAAATTTTGTATAAATATCAGTTATATACATCTGATCTAGTGTGTCATTTAAGGGCTCTGTTTACTTGTTCATTTTTTGTCTGGAAGATCATTGCAGTGATGCCAGTGGGGTGTTACTGTCCCTTACTATGACTGTATTGCTTTCTATCTCTGCCTTAGTATCCCTCAAAGATTTTTTATGTACTTGGTTGCTCCTGTATTGGATGTATATATGATTGCAAGTGTTATATTTTCTTATTGATAGGTATTTATTTATTGCATTGCTATTTTCTTCATGCATATGATCCTCTCTTTCTCATTTTCTTGTTCTTAAAGCAATTCCTTTAACATTTCTTGCATTGTTGATTTGGTGGTAATGTACTCCTTAACTTATTTTCTTCTGGAATGTTTTTTATTTCACCTTCAATTTTAAATGATAGACTTGCTGGGTACATTAGTCTTAAATTTAGGCCCTTGTTTTTCATTACTTTGAGTACTTCATGCCACTCTCTTCTGACTTGAATTATTTTTATTGAGAGGTCAGCTAGTTAAAATTATAGTGGGAAATGCTCTGTAGGTAATTTTCTGTCTCTTACTTGCTGCCTTTAAGATTCTTTATTTGTCTTTAATATTTGCCATTTTAATTCTGATCTGTCTAAATGTGGGTCTCTTTGGGTTCACCTTGATTAGGACTCTGTCTTCTGAGTTTGTTTGACATTTCCCTTCACCAGGTTAGGGAAGTTTTCTGTAATTATTTCTTCAAACAGGTTCTTTGTTCTTTGTTCACCCTCTTCTCCTTTTGGTATATCTTAAATGTAGATGTTGTTACATTGCATGCTATTCCAGAAACCCTTTAAGCTATCTTCCTGCTTTTTAATTCTTTTTTTTTTCTATTTGCTGCTCTAATTGGGTAATTAGTTCTACCTTGTCTTCCAGTTCATTTATTTGATCTTCTGCTTCATCTAATCTACTTTTAATGCCTCCCAGTGTGTTCTTGATGTCAGATATATCATTCTTTATTTCTGTCTGGTACATATTCATGAAATCTATTTTTCTTTTTATGCTGTTGTAATTTGCACTAAGGTTCTTAAGCATCTTTATAACTATTGCTTTGAACTCTATGCTTGATAGGTTGCTTGCCGCCATCTCATTTAGTTCTTTTTCTGGAGATTCCTTCTTTTCTCTCATTTGAGGGTTGTTTCTTTGTCTCCCCATTTTAGCTGTCTCTTTGTTTTTCCTTCTACTTATTAGGTAGAACTGTTATGACTCCCAGTCTTTGTGGGATGGTCTTATGAAGAAAGTGTCTTGAGGGGTCCAGTGATGCAGTTTCTTTGTTCATCTGAGCTGGATGATCTATGGATGCTCCTTGCTCTTGTTATTTGGGTATTCTTGTTATAATTGGGACTTGATTGTTGATGTCTAGTGAAGTTCAACTCCAATGTCATAGTGCCAGCTGTTATACTGGTGTGTTGGGTCTACTATATATGAGGTTTGCTGGATTTGGTCTGATGTTGTTGAATCTGGTCCCTTGGTATATCTATTCTAGATCTCCTGTGAGTGTCTCTAGTGAAGATTAATGTAAATAATTACTCCTTTCTGTCCCTGGGTCACTTGGTTGAGGTATGAGAGGTAAAATCCCCTAATGGTCCAGTGGTTGGGGATTCCTTAGTTCAGAAACTGAGTCTGCCTTGAGTCTCATGCTTTGATTTTCCTGTGATGAGCTGTTCTTCCTTCCCACACAGAGCTGGTCCTGCAGGTGTCAGCTGCAAGTGCTTTGGGTGTCACTGGCTTTTATGTCAATGCACTTTCAGGCGCAGTGTCTATGGTGGGGACTCAAAAGCTGATTAGACAATCTCTATAAAGTCCACACTTTCTATCCTTGGTTATCAGGGTTCTCTCCAGCTAGGCTTCAGTTGATTCTATATCTCCTTTTTGATAGCTAATTGACTATAATACAATTTTGCTTCCATAGCATTTTAGTTTCCTTTTAAATTGCCAGTTAAGATTAACCAAAAGTCAAAACATTCAGAATTAAAGATAAAATTCCAATCACCAAATTTTTAATAAAATTGCCATTTCACAAAATTGAAAGGTGCAATCTGGAACAAGGTATGCTATTTGTTTGTTTGTTTATTTATTTATTTATTTATTTATTTATTTATTTATTTATGTAGAGGAGGCATCACCATTTTACCTCTATATGTTCTTCTCCTCCACCTCTACCCCCTACAATCCATATAGACTTGTAAATTCCAAAATATTGTTTGCTAGCTAGACATCATATATAACTGGAATGTGCCTAGCCCTCTTCTGCCCTAAAGTTACACAGCAGCAGTAAACCCATATCCTAAACCAGTGGTCAGCAGACTATGGCTTTGCGAGCCACATGCGGCTCTTTGGCCCCTTGAGTTTGGACAGCAGCAGTAAACCCATATCCTAAACCAGTGGTCAGCAGACTATGGCTTTGCGAGCCACATGCGGCTCTTTGGCCCCTTGAGTTTGGCTCTTCCAAAAAATACCATGGCCTGGGCAAGTATATTTTGAAGAGGTGCATTAAAAGAGGTTTAAGTTTTAAAAAAATTGGCTCTCAAAAGAAATTTCAATTGTTGTAATGTTGATATTTGGCTCTGTTGACTAATGAGTTTGCCCACCCCTGTCCTGAACAATTTCTTTTCTTTTTTTCTTATTAAGATTCACCATGGAAAGATACCAAGGTTTAAATTGCCAACCCAATTGCTTACAAAAAGAGGTGGCTAGAAAAAAATTCAATTCACTGTGCTGTCCCCTCCATTAGAAGTGTCCAAATTGTGTTAGGGGAGGGAGATGTACAAAGTAGCAAGTGGTAGCAGTAATTTATGGTTAAAATTTTTCTTAAGGCTATTAACAATTAAGATTATAAAGCCACATAAGCAGCATTGAGGATGTCATTTTATATTATGGCAAGAGGGTGAGCATCCAACACCGTTAAAATATACATCTCGATTTTTAAAATTTCTTTATTAAGGCATTACATATCTGTCCTCATCCCCCATTACCCCTTCTAACCCCCCTCACCACTTATGCCCTAACCCCCTGGTGTCTGTGTCCATTGATTAGGTTTATATGCATGTATACAAGTCCTATGGTTGATTTCTTCCCTTTACCCCCAAACTCCCCTGCCTTCCTTCTGAAGTTTGAGAGTCAATGTTTTGTGGACCTCGGTTGACAAAGTCCTTAGAGAGCAGGTTTTACAAAGTGGCCTGTCTGCCCCCTAGAGCATAGTGACCTTTAAACACAATAGCTTAGTAAGCATGCATTTCCCCGCCCCCCAGTTCACAGTGACCTTTAAGTTTAACAGTTTGGTAAACATGTTGCCCTTGAGCAAGTAGCAGAGCATAGGGAGATAACTAGGTGTTCGAGTGGCACCAAGCTAGGATAAGGAGTTTTGTGTGAAGGTTAATGCTTGTCAAATTATGGGAATGATAAATTGCCTGTTATGTAACCAGCACTGGATAAAAGCATAGAGAAGAATAAACTTGGGGCCACAGAGTGAAAGAGGGATTGTGGACCTCCCGATCCTATCCTTTTTGTCTGTCTGTCATTTTCCAATCTTCACCCCCCTTTCAGGTGCTGTTTGATTTATGCTGGCTGGCTCCAGCATAAGTGGCGCCCATAACAGGGACCTGAAACATTGGAAAAGGTGAGGGACACTGCCGGACAAGGAGATGCATTGGATCAATTGCCTTTCACTTGCCTCTGCTCCACAGCATTTGGAGATGCCCCAGCGAGATGCACCAGCCTTTGACTGGTCCTGTGACCAGAGCCCATTGGGGTTCTTGAACTCTCTGACCCAGGGGGAGATCTCTGAGAAATGTTTCTCAGCCCTGGGACTTGTAGAGGTTGGAGACCCTGCCTGCTAAATTTCCTGATTGACTCTGATCGGAGCCACCTGGATTTGGTTCTTGCCAGTAAGAAACTTGTTTCTAATCTGTGGGTGCCCATCTGGGGTCTCTGGAAGGCTGGATGCAGCAATACTTCTGAGACCAGATTCTGGTACATGATGGTGCCTGGTGATCCTCAGTTGGTTGTTATTGCCTTTGTTATTCTGTGTTATTGTGGCCTAATTGTCTCTATCATTAGAATGGGTCAGTCTGCTTCATGTTGTCTGTACTCCCCTGCAATGTTTTTTGAAAAAATTTCAGGAACTCAAGCTGCAAGCAGATGATTACGGAGCCTCCGTTAATGCTTTTGATTTTGTTCATCAGTTTATGTTGTTTATTATATTCCACAAATGAATGAGATCATGTGATACTTACCTTTCTTTGACTGGCTTATTTTACTTAGCATAATACTCTCTAGTTCCATCCATGCTCTAGTTTGAAGCAGCCACCTTTTCCTCCTTTTTCTTCTTCATCTTCTTAAAGAATACCTTTCAGCATTTCAAATAATACTGGTTTGGTATTGATGAACTCCTTTAGCTTCTTTTTATCTGTGAAGCTCTTTATCTGACCTTCAGTTCTGAATGATAGTTTAGCCGGGTAGAGTAATCTTACTTGTACGTTCTTGCGATTCATCAGTTTGAAAATTTCTTGCCACTCCCATCTGGCCTGCATAGTTTTTGTTGAGAAATCAGCTGACAATCATATGGGTGCTTCCTTGTAGGTACCTAACTGTTTTTCTCTTGCTGTTTTTAATATTCTCTTTTTGTCTTTTGATCTTGGCATTTTAATTATTATGTGTTTTGGTGTGGTCTTCTTTGGATTCCTTTTGTTTGGGATTATGTGTGCTTCCTGGACTTGTAAGTCTATTTCTTTCACCAGGTGAGGAAAGTGTTCAGTCATTATTTCTTCAAATAGGTTTTCAGTATCTTGCTTTCTCTCTTCTTCTGGCACCCCCATAATTCTGATGTTTGTACGTTTGAAGTTGTCCCAGAGACTTCTTACACTATCCTCAAATTTTTGGATTATTTTTTCTTTTTCCTTTTCCAGTTGAGTGTTTTTGGCCTCTTGGTCTTTCAAATCTTTGACTTGATTCTTGCATTACTCTAGTCTGCTGTTGGGTCTCTTTATAATATTTTTTATTTCAGTCAGTGTATGTTTAATTTCTAGTTGGTCCTTTTTCATATCCTTGAGGGTCTTGCTGAATTTAATGCCCTTTTCTAGGAACCTCTTGAAAAACCTTATAACTGTGGTTTTGAACTCTATATCCAGTTGTTTGTTTTCCTCCATACCTTTCATTTGTGATCTGTTTCTTTCTCTCTACATTTTCACTGCTTCCCTGAGTTGGTAGGGTAGCTTTGTGTGCTAGGTGTCTCAGCCTCCCCAGTTACCTGAGGTGGACACTTTTGGCACACCCCTTTGTGGACTGTGTGTACAGCCTTGTTGTAGTTAAGTCTTGATTGTTGTTGGTATCCCTGGGAGGAATTGACCTCCAGGCCAATTGGCTGTGAGGATTTGCTGTGTCTATGCTGGGAGACAGCCTTATTTGACAAGACTTGCAATTTTGCCAAAGCCTTTGTGCTTATCTTTGTTGGGGCAGAGTTTCAGGGTGGAACTGACAGCCTTGGCTTCCAGTCAGCCCCACCTCATGAGGTCACTGGTTCTTAGTGTCTGCAGGCAATCACTGCAAGCACCTCTGAGAGAAAGGTGCCCTCCAATTTTGCCCATTGCCAAACAGTCCAGTCTCTCCTCCAATGAATTCGGATTCCCAGATTTTTGCCAGGCACTGGGGTTCCGTGCAGTCGGAACTGAGTGTCAGCACCATCTGGAGCTCCTGTCTCCCTTCCGTCAGATCAAGCCAGTGGCACAGTCAACAGTCCACCCTCTCTATACACACTCATGCACGTGCCTCTGGAGCTCTGCCTTTGGCTGTTCCCCTGAGATTCCACCTCACAATCCAGAGTCCCACCATATGGGCCTGGGTCCCCCAAGTCTCGCCCAGAACCAGGGTTCAGTTTAGTCGGAACTGGGTTCAGCGCAGTCTGAAGCTTTTGTCTCCTTCTCGCTAGAGCATGCCAGCCAGGCACTCAGACGCCTCATCCTCTCTGGCCTGTTCTCTCCGCTTGCACCCCTGTCTCCCTACCTCAGGCTTTGCAGCTGCTCTGATTATCAATGTGCATTTCTGTTTTCTTCTATTTTTAGAATTTCCAGTCAGCCAGCTTTCCTGTGGGTCTGGATGATGTCCGTTTTGTCTTTTAGTTGTAGTCTTGAAATTGTTGTGCAAGGCAGCTGCCTAGGTGTTTACCTATGCCACCATCTTGGTTTCTCCTGTATTTCAATTTAATTGCTTAGCAAAATTAGACACCATAGTAATTCAACCCTAATTTACAAAATTTAAAATTGGAATTGCATTTACCAGGGACTATTTTCTTTTTACTCTTATTCATATAATGACACCAAAATACTGTATATAAAGTTAAATCAAGAACCTAATATATGAGTCATTTTGCTTTCCTGATAGATGGACATTCTTGACAATTTGATCTAAGGCTATTACTTTTGGTTACATTGTGGTATTATCCCACATTGTTTATAGCAATTTTCTCATGCAAGTAAAGTGAAAAAAAATTTTAAAAATCTATCTATCATCTATCTATCTAGATATATAGGTATAGTAGTGTGATAGTTTTAATAAGTATTTTTAACCCTGAGCCAATCTAAGAAATGAGATTTTCAGAATAGCCTTGAGGAGAAAATAAAGCATAGAATTTTGAACAAATATTAAACAACCTAAAATGTCTATAATTTAGAGAAATAGTTGATCCTTTTGATAATTCTTCAAAAAACACTTTTAGATAGATTCAGAGGTACTGTAGATTAATATTTAGGTTGATTAAATTTGGGTCATATTAAGTAAAAGTTAATTTTATATGTGTATTTTCATTGCTTAGGGCTACAAAAGTGCAATTAAATGCTTTGAGAGAAACTCTTTTAGGAAAATAATTTTAGATCTTTCAACCCAGAGATATTTTTTCATCAATAGAAAGTTTCATTCTCCACTTTCCTTTCTTTAAATATATTGTATTAATTATATTAATTATATATCAATTGTTTGATTCAACTGCATTTAAATTTTACTAATTATATTGTACTTGTGTTGATGAAAATATACTGTTACAAGTATATTATATTAATTATATATAAATTATAAAATTAATATACAATTAATATCTCAGCCAATATCTATTTTATGAAATCTAGTTTATTCTTGCCAAGTTACACATAAGATATTTCATAATAATAAAGTGCCTTTTACTTGGAATTCACTTGTTGATATTTTCTGGTTTCTAATAACTGGTCTGTAAATACTTTATGAATAAATTGGAGCTACTATTAATAGTCATCTTAAAAGTAAAGAATGTAGGATTTCCAAATGCTAGCTAAGGGGTAAGGAAAGCTGAGTTCAGCCTGTCTTTACCCAATTTCTGTGTTTGGTGAGGAAGCCTTTCTTAAAAGTATACTTAGAGCAGAGTGGCTGTTGCAATGGGTGCACATGTGCTTGATTTTTCCTTCTTAATTTAACTTAATGATCTTAATTCACTATAACTGGGTATATCCAGTTATATATACTAATACTCAAGGGATGCATTTTTTAAATACTTAAAATAAAAATAAGGGTGAAGTTTTAACTTTTAATAAAATAAAAGCAACTTTTCCATTGTAATAAGACGAATATTTATTGAACTAATCCCATGACTAATAATTAGTAATAAAATAAGTTTTCAAATGATTTCATGGTATTGCTGTATTAATGTACCAACATTTAATATTTAAGTAGGGAAAACAAAGAAGGCTTGAAGAAAATGCTTCATTACAATGGCTATAGAGGCCATCTAAAGACATAAAGATGGAAGAAGTTGAGATAAGAGCACATAAGTATAGTTGGATATTATTTTGCACCAAATTTATGTATGATGTTTTCTCTGTCTGTCTTTTTAGGGGGAAACACTCAATATTCATTATCACTACTTAAAATACTCATATCTGCAAAGAGGAGAATAACACTTTGGATCTTTATAAGGAATCAATAGAGGTTATATTTTGTAGTGAGAATTCTAGGTTTTATCTTTTTCATCACTGCCACTAGAAGAGAATTTTCTTTTCTTCCAAGAAGAGAAATTTTTAACATTTATTTTCAAAATATAACTTTGTCATCATATATTTTATGATGTTTTCTATAGTTATCCAATTGTATTTTTAATTACTTAAATTTAGATTGGATATGATTAAATCTAGATTTAACATCATTATTACAATATTTTTAACTTATTTAACATCATAAAAATTATTAAATATATAATATATGAAAACTTTAGATTATATAGGGATTGAAGAAATATAGAAAGCCTTGCATTATTTTGAGCTGCATACTACAAAAAGGTGAAATAGGTGTGTCATCTTTGTTTTTTCCGAAGGTATTTGAAGACCTGCGTAATTGGTCCAATTGCAAAAATAACAGGAATAGATTTTTTTTTCTTTTTTTAAATAGAAAAGGTGGACATTTATTGAAGAGCAAGTACAGACTCTCACGTGGGGAGGGAGAAAGACTCTCACAGCATAGACTCCCATGTGGGAGGAGGAAAGAGACCCCAGGAATAGTTTTATAGATTGTGAAATCAAGGTCTAACAGTGTAAAGACAGGAGGTCATAGAAATCAATGGATCAGAAAGGACAGTAACTTAGACATTTCTCTTATGCTTATAATCTCACTATTACTTAATGAACATATGTTGAAAAATGAGGTTAAAAACGGAAATTAAGTCCTAGTTGGTTTGGCTCAGTGGATAGAGCATTGGCCTGTGGACTAAAGGGTTTTGATTTCAATTCTGGTTAAGGGCATATACCTTGATTGCAGGAGGCAATCAATCGATGTGTTTCTCTCACATCGATCTATCTTTTTTCTCTCTGTCTTTCCCTCTGTCTTCCACTCTCTCTCTAAAAAAAAAAAAAAATCAATAGAAAAATGTCCCCGAATATTGAACAGACTGTCAAACTACAGGGGGAAGGCTGGAGAGGGTGGGGGCAGGGGCTATAAGAGATCAATAGAAGGACTTGTATGTATGCATATAAGCATAACCAGTGGATACAAGACCACTGAGACTGTGGGGGGACAGATGAGGACATGTGCTGGGGGGAAGCGGAGGCGGGGGGGAGAAAATGCAGGGGAAATGAAAACGTATGTACTACTATTTGTAATACTTTAAAGAATAAAAAAATAAAAGAAAAAATAAAAGAAAAAGCTGAAAGTTGTCTGGTGAGTTAAAATTGTGTGAATGGTCAATATATAAAATCTTAGGAATCTACCACTTCTATTTCTTTCTTTTTAAATTTAGCAGTTTCTCCTGAAGATAATTTTTATTTAGTTTATATTTGACAATTTTCCATTTTACTCAATTGTTTAAAGTAGCCAGGGGTTCATACATATCTTTGAGTTGGATTTGTAAAAAAGACAATAAACTATAGGAAGAGTCAATTATCAAAAATCAGGAAAACAGGCCAATTTGGCTGACATAATTGGAATTTTGTACTTTAAATATAAACAATAATCTGTTTTATGTTAACAATCACATATCTCCAAGGTAGAGTATAATATAGTCCGATAGCTACCACATAAAGATGTTTGGTGGTGGGGGGAAGGTTTGAGGGCAAGCATCTTGGTATTTGAGCAGTTGGTTTATACATTTTGTTTCCTAGGACATTTATAATAAACTTTGAGATTGCAAAAATAAATCTCTTGCAAAGATACTTCTACCTGTGAATGGTTTATTTCAGCCTTTTATGTTGACGTTTTTGGACACTCTCAGGAAAATGATTAGGTTACTAATTTGCCTGCTCTTTAGTGAAGCCCACCCTGATACCAGACATCCAAAGCAAACATCCAAACTTGAAATGAGAAGGGAAAAGCAATACTGGGTCCTAGATGTAGGGGGGTGATGGATTCAAATTCCTGAATGTTTACTTTGTAACCTTGAGGGGTAAACTTGAAGGAAGTGAAATTGATAATAATTACAGTAAGCATCTTCAACTTAATATTTTAGAAGTGTTCTAACAATCTAAGGGGAAACATTGTTTTCCTTAAAAAATATAACTCAGAGTACTGAGAGTCGAAAAAACACACAAATGGGTTCTGTTTAATATCAACTGTTGTCTATAAGATATTAAGGAAAGGACTTTCTCTTTCTCTGTGAAGACTTGAAATAGATACATGATATAATTAGAAATGTCTGTTGAGGCATGAAAAATAAAGCCTAAAACCCCAGTGCACTCAGTATAATATGACATTATATGTAAGTAGGCAGATTTGTGGGGAGAGGTAAGCCAGTGTGGGCCCTACCCTGAAGGAGATATTAGATGGAAAATTAGGTGAGGTCAAAATCTGGAACATGAATAATTATCTGTATAGGTAAACAGCAGATTGTGCATTTGAGAACTTCTGGGTTCTATAAACTGCTTGTTTCACTGGCATGAAGGCTGATGAGGTTATAATTTTTACTGTTAGAGTCACATTGCTCTGTCTGCTGCCTTTGTGTATTCCTGCCATGGCAGGATGAATGCTGGAAGGCTTAGGGTTCATGCCTTAGGGTGGTGTGCTTGTAGTTTGAATGAGACTGTAGCATTCAATACTATGGGCTCTGAGAGGGAGACCAAGGAGGGTGAAGATAAATCTGTATAGTTGGAAAATTTACTCAAATGAGAGGATGTAATATAATGTTTTTAAACATGCAAGAAATAAAAAAAAGATGCTATGTTTCTTACAATTTATCCTTTTCAGAAGAAATTGGAGACTATGCAAGGAAGGGACAAAAAAAGAGATTACATCCATGAAACAAGAGAGTTTCAAAGGTGAATTTTGGAAGGAATTTTCAATATTTAAAGCTGAACAAGGGAGATTAGAGTAGGAACAGAGCTATAGAAAATTGGTGTTCTAGGCAAAAAAAATTTTGATATGCCTGGGCATTTGCAACTATTATTATTTTTGACAGATCTCTTAGAGCACATTACAAATTAGCTACAGAGCCCTGGCCTGTGTGGCTTAGTTGTTTGGAGCATCATCCACTACACCGGAAAATCATGGGTTGGATTTCCAGTCAGGGCACATACCTAGGTTGCAGGCTCCATCCTGGTTAGATGCATTCAGGAGGCAACTGACCAAAATATTTTTCTCACATTCATCTTTCTGTCTCTGTCTGTCTCTCTCTTCCTCTCCCTCTAAAATTAAAAGAAAATCAACTATAGAGACAGATAATCAAAATTAGTAATTTTAATTCCAGAAAAATGTTTTTACAGAAATAGATACTTAATTCTAGTAATTATATAGTCAATAGTAGTGCAAACAATTTTAATATCAATAGCTTGGGTAGGGGTAATGATTTTGGGATATAGGGTTTAAAGAATATTTCAAAGGGCTAAGCACCTCATACTAGGATATCAATAAATATTCTAGGAATTTATACATATAAAATAAATGTATAAGCCTATTACTTAAAATATGGAAATTAATGGCAGAAGACAGACATATGCAAGAGTGCTAAAAGTCACTGACTGTATGAAGTGAGATTAGGGGATAAAGAAGGGCAAAGTAGAATGTTATTTTTAAAATATCCTTTAACATTGTTCAATTAAAAAATATGTGTTTGCTTTATAATATTTAAAAATAAAACATTAACAATCTACATGCTTTAAGAATGCATTTATTTCAGATTGCTTTATAATGTATCCAATTGAATTCTAATAACACAGTTATTAGTCCATCAAGTGTGATATTCCACAGCATGTCTTCTAATCCAGAGTTTTCAGAGAGAAATTTGAGCCACAGAGAGATTAAACAATTTACCTAGGGTTACATGTTCATAAGTATAACCAGGGTCTTATTCTGTTTCTATACATAGCTGTCAATTAAAACTTTGCTTGCTAGTTTAATATGCATTATACACAAATGTATATTTTACTGGAAATGTCTATAGATAATGTTTTATCTCCATTGTGCAAGTACTGTGTAATATGAAATGTCAAAACAGTTGAAACAATTTACTCACTTAGAAATTCTTTCTTAACTTGTCAAAAACACTGGGACCTGAGTGGAACTAATCAAATTCAATTAATTTGTAAGTAGAGTTTATATCAACTTCCAACTGTGGACAAATTAATTGTTTTTAATGCTGAGTTGTAGGAATAATGTGTTTTATGGCAAGTTACAGAATAAAAGAAAATGAGCTGTTCCATGGGGCTTTCTGTGTATAGAATAGATGCCTCTTGTCGGGCAATGTTAACGTCAAAGATGCTCTGGATACCTGCCATGTGTTATTACCAAGCTCAGCAATCCCAAGGACCCAGCTACTAGGATACAGAGAAACTATGGGAATGAGTGGGCTTTAAAAAAAGACAATTCAGTGCCTTGGATCATATATCCAATGGTGTACCAGTCCTTTTGCTAAAGCTTGATTGAAAGTGACAAATTGTGGGATAGAGAGCTAATGGCTACTGCATATGTTCAATATTTGAAAGAAAGAGGATTTTTCTTTTTTACGGAGGAGCAGAACCAAGGAGATAGAAAGCAAAGGAGTAGATCTAGATGATCTCTTTTCTCTGTTTTGGCTGTTTTGAGTTTTATTCCCTCCTTACCTTATGAAAACACACACACACACACACACACACAGTCTTACTGACCACAGAAAAGATGTGTTATGAAAGATACACTATTTCAATAGCCAACTTATACATAGCTATCAAAGACCCAAAAATATAGCATATGAATATATCTAAAAGTGTGGTGTGGAATTAGCAACTAAACTAATGGTGTAGGATAGCTCTTCTATTTTGGTCCTGCATAAAGTTCCTTTTTCTCTATATTGGGAATTTGCTAATTCTCTTCTAAGAAGCCAGTTCCAAATCAGCTCATATTTTTTCAGGTAAATCCTTGAATAAGAGTAATGTCATAATTGCACAGAACTCTGTCTTCTTGCAATTGTTTAAAGTTCAGATATTAATATACAGAAACTTTAGCAACTTGTATTTGGGTAGCTAGCTTTCTGTTTTTGTTTTTATTGAGATTTTTTGAGGCACCGGAGACATAGCTCCTACTCTGTGTGAAAATATTTCAGATAATAAATTATCTTTTACTTACATAGAAAATATACTCAGAGTTATTTTTTCCAATCATATATTCCAATCTCACCTTGCTTTTTTGGAAACTATTGGATGAAGTGGCAGTAGCTGTGAATAAATATAATGGAGTATAATTTTTTAGCCATTTCATCACATTTATATGTTTTTGTGTTTGTTTGTTTTTAATATACATAAAAGGAAAAGTCATTGAATCCCTTTCAAAGTTTGCCCCCAAATTTTCTTAAGACTTTCATTTATTCAACTTTTCCAAACATGTAAGCTGGTAATTTCAATGATGAGATTTGCCAACTCTTTGTTAAATAATTTCTCCAAACAATATACTGGTTTGAGTGCTTGGGGTTGGCTCTAAGTGGGGAATAAGGTAGTCAAATGAGGCAATAGGCAAAAAAAAAAAAAAAGAAAACTTTGATTATTTTAATTATGGTTTTAAGTTAATACAAGATTCTAAAATGTCCTCTATTAGTTAAAGAACACATTTCTACTAGCATTGTGACTTTGTTAATTGTCTAGGTAGTCGTTTTCTAGGGCAGCCTATAAAATGCCACAAGCTTGGTGACTTAAAATAACAGACATTTATTCCCTTCAATTCTGGAGGCTAGCAGTCTACAATTAAGCTATCAGCAAGGCCATGCTTCCTTGGAAAGCTCCTTAGCTTCTGCTGGTTGCTGGCAATCCTTCACATGCCTGTTATCACATGTTCTTCGTGTGTGTGTGTGTGTGTGTGTATTTCTGTGTCTTTACATAACTTTCTTTTTTAAATTTAATAAATCTTTACTGTTCAGATTATTATAATTGTTTCTCTTTTTTCACCCATAGCTCCCCTCTACCTGGTTCCCACCCAACCCTCTGCCCTTACCCTCCCCACCCCACTGTCCTCATCCATAGTTGTATGCTTTTAGTCCAGTCTCTTCCTGAAGCCCCCAAACCCCATTCCCCCTAAGAATTGTCAGCCCACTCCATTTCTCTGCCCCTGATTCTATTATATTCAACAATTTATTCTGTTCATCAGACTTTTTATTCACTTGATTTTTAGATTCACTTGTTGATAGGTATGTATTTGTTGTTCATAATTTTTATCTTTACTGTTTTCTTCTTCTTCCTCTTCTTAAAGAATACCTTTCAGCATCCTATCTAATAAAATAGAAAAATGCAAATTTGACCATACCCTCTCACTATGGTACCAGCCAATCAGGAGCGGGGGGCGGGGCTTAGGGCGGGGCCAGGCGGTGATGGTAGATCCCCTGGAAGCATGGTGCCTGGAGGCCTTTCCTGGAGCTGGCTGTAGGCCCCAGCCCGCCCAGGGCAGGGTCAGGCAATGATGGCTGGCCTCCAGTTGCAATCACAAGGGGGGAACCGGCCTACAGCCCTCTCCCAGAAAGGTCTCCCAGAGAGGCCTTTGCCAGAGCTGGCTGTAGGCCTGGGCGGGCTGAGGGCAGAGCCAGGTGGCCATGATGGGCCCCCTGGTTGCGATGGCAGGGCAGGGGCCAGCCTATCCCTGGGTCCGGAAAAGGCGGTTGCTGTGGCTACCTTCCTGTTGCTGGCAGGGCTGGTGGGCACCTGCATCTTCCTGATCCTGAGGTTCTGGGGCCTGATCAAGTACTGGTTCCACTCCCCGCACGGCATCCCCGTGCAGATGAAGGAGGTACATGCGGGCACACCAGTGGGAGGTGTGTGGGCGCCCATGGCCTCAGAGGGCGGGTGGGTACAACCAGGGACACAGGGATCAGATTAGAAGAGGTGTGGGCTCTGTACCTGAGCCCAGAGGGTGAAGGTATAAATGTGATACACACACTCCGCCTCCAAAGAGCTTCTGACCCACTGCAGCATGGACGGCCCGGGAGGGCACTGTGCCAGTCAGTCAAAAACCACGTGACTCCATGCCATGTGGCACTTCAGGTCCTAAGTTCATAGACAGTGGAGGAGGGTGGGTGCCAGGCTGGGAGGGGTTGGGAGTTTGTGTTCAGTGGGGACAGTTTCTGTTTTGCAAAATGAAAGTTACTGAGATGGAGGGTAGCGGTGGTTGTACAGTCATGTCATTGTACTCAACACTGCTAAGCTGTACGCTTAACAATGGTTCGTGATTGTTTTTATGTTATGTGTATATCAGCACAATTTAAAAAAATGTTTAATGGCACCCGGTTAGCCAAAACAGCAACCTGGCCAAGAGATTGGCGGCAGGAAGGCCTTCTCTTGGGCAACACAGCACCCTGTGCTTTCTGGGGGAGCAGCAGAGACAGAGGCCAGGAGAGAGCATGCGTGGAGGTAGGGGTGCGAACGGAGTGAACGTACTCAGAGCTGTGAGCACAAGGCTTTGTACACTGGGAGGGCCTTTTCCCTTTTACACATTTTCTGTACTAACCCACCTGCCATCTTCAAGAAACCAAGAAGAAAGATTGAGCTCCCCTTTTCTTAATTATTTCAGGAATAATCTTCCCAATACTCAACCCCATCACCAACCAAGCAGTTGAGTCCCCAATAGTATATGAATTAAAGTGGGACATTAAATGTTATGCTATGACTTTTCTCCTTATACAGAGTGTCAGTTTGCTTGCAGAGTGGCTTCCTGGCTTGCTGCCAGCCTGTGCATGGTCCACGCTTATGAGTTCAGAATCTATGACAATGTGAATAATTCAAATGTTTATAATAAAAACATGTGAATACACGAATTCACTAATGTTAATGTTAAAATTCATGGAAAAAATAGTCCTTTGAATCTTTGGTGGTTAGAAATTAAAGACCTCAAATCATGTGCAATAAACAGTAAATAAAGTTACACTGAATGACAAAAAATAAATAAAATACATTAGGGGCCAGGAAGTGTTCAAACACCTGGGAACCATTCCCAGATCAGGAAGGGAAGTCACCGGGTGAATACTATTGCTACAAACACTGTATTTCCTACTACTTACAACATATACAATGTAATGTATTAGATGCCTTCCTATCTCATGAAGTACGTATTCTCATAGGTAGATATCTTATAGTTAAGGCAGTATGTCATATCCTATCTATATTAATAAAAATGTAATATGCTAATTAGACCATGAGACATTCCAGATGTCCTTTTGGACAAAGCCATGGTGGCGGGGCCGAGGCAGAAGCGGTTACGGGTGATCAGGCCAGGAGGGGAGTTCAGTTGGTGGCGAGCAGGCTGGCAGGCAGAGTGGTTAGGGGAGATCAAGCAGGCAGGCAGGTGAGCAGTTAGGAGCCAGTAGTCCCAGATTGTGAGAGAATTGTCTGACTGCCAGTTTAGGCCAAATCCCACAGGGGTCCCAGATTAAACTCCCTTCCCCCATTCCCCCATGCACGAATTTTGTGCACCAGGCCACTAGTTTCATATAATACTGGTTTGGTGGTGATAAATTCCTTTAGCTTTTTCTTATCTGTGAAGCTCTTTATCTGACCTTCAATTCTAAATGATAGCTTTTCTGGGTAAAGTAATCTTGGTTGTAAGTTCTTGCTATTTTTCATCACTTTGAATATTTCTTGCCACTCCCTTCTGGCCTGCATAGTTTCTGTTGAGAAATCAGCTGACAGTCATATGGGTGCTTCCTTGTAGGTTACTAACTGTTTTTCTCTTGATGATTTTAATATTCTCTCTTTGTCTTTTGTTCTTGGCATTTTAATTATGATGTGTCTTGGTGTGGTCCTGTTTGGATTCCTTTTGTTTGGGGTTCTCTGTGCTTTCTGGACTTGTAAGTCTATTTCTTTCACTAGGTGGGGGAAGATTTTAGTCATTATTTCTTCAAATAGGTTTTCAGTATCTTGCTCTCTCTCTTCTTCTGGTACCCCCATAATTGTGATGTTGGTACTCTTGAAGTTGTCCCAGAGGCTCATTACACTATCTTCATATTTTTGGATTCTTTTTGCTTTTTGCTTTTTTGGTTGTGTGTTTTTTGCTTCTTTGTATTTCAAATTTTTGACTTGATTTTTTTGATCCTCTAGTCTGCTATTAGACCTCTGTATAATATTTTTTATTTCAGTCACTGTATGCTTAATTTCTAGTTGTTCCTTTTTCATATCCTCAGTGGTTTTGCTAAATTTATTGGCCTTTTCTAGAAAATCATTGAAAAGCCTTATAACCATGGTTTTGAACTTTATAGTCAGTCATTTGCTTTCCTCCATTTCTTTCATTTCTGACCTGTTTTTTTGTCTCCACATTTTGTCTGCTTCCCAGTGTTGATATAGTGGCTTTGTGTGCTAGTTTTTATTTTTATTGATTTTTTTAGGCACTAGAGACATGGCTGCTTCTCCTTGTGGAGTAGATGTCCTATAGAACCCAGTATCTCAGCCTCCCCAATTACCTGAGGTGGAAACTCTTGGTGCACCCCTTTGTGGGCTATGTACACAATCTTATTGTAGTTAAGCCTTGATTGTTGCTGGTATTGCTGGGAGGAATTGACCTCCAGGCCAATTGGCTATGAGGATCAGCTGTGTCTATTCTGGAAAACTTCTGTGCTAGAAACACCCTTATGAGACAACACTTGCAAAAGCCTCTGTGCTGAGCTTTGATGGAGTCTTAGGGTGAAGCATACAGCATTGGTTTCCCATCAGCCCTGCCCTAAAAGGTCCCTGTGTCTCATTGTCCCATGGTAATCACTGCAAGCATTCTGAGAGAAAGCTGCCCTCAAGTTCTGCCTGCTTCCAGACAGTCCAGTTTTCCCGAATGAGTCTCGTTCCCCTAGATTAGTGAGAAAGCCAGCCACATACTCAATTGCCCGCCCTCTCTGTAAGCACCTTGGTACCTCTGCCTTCCACAGTTCCTCTGAGTCTCATTATGCTTTTCTCTTTCCTGACAGTCCAGTTTCACCTCATATGAGTCTGGGTCCCCAGAGTCTTGCCCAGAACTGGACTTTAGCGCAGTCGGGAGCTTTTGTCTACCTCCTGCGTGAGAAAGCCATCCGAGTACTCAGTTGCCAGTCCTCTCCATGTGCACATCCCAGAACCTCTGCCTTCTGCAGCTCCTCTGAGTCTGAGTGTGTTTTTATCTTTTTTCTAGTTGTAGAATTTCCACTCAGCCGGCCTTCCTGTGGTTCTGGATGATGTCGGTTTTGCCTTTTAGTTGTAGTGTTGAAATTGTTGTCTACATAACCTTCTTTAAGGACATCAACCTTGCATTTAGGGTCATCTATAATCCAGTAATGACCTCATCTTAAGTAATATATTTGCAATAATCATCTTTCCAATTAAGGTCACATTCTGAACTTCTAGTTGGACATGGATTTTTGTGGGAAAATATTCAATCCAGTATAGCATTATTTATAGCTTAGGGTCCTGATGGCGAACTTATGACAGACGTGTCAGCACTGACACAGGTAGCTATTTGTGATGGCATGTGACTGCGTGTGGTCACATACAGAGAAGTATGGGGCTGCATGCCAAGAAGTATGTTTCTTCCTCATCTACTGCATGGCCAGGTGCAACAGCTGAGGATGAAACATTTGTTGTAGTGTAGGGTAGACACTCTGTGCTGGAGGCACTAACAACAGAACTCTGGCACAGAGCATCTAGTTCTGGTACTTCCAGTTAGGCCATTAGAGGATCTTTGACCTCACTTAGGGCCGGCAGAGCAGGGAGCAGCAGAATGCCGCGAGGGATGCATCTCTGGGGGCCCTGTGATCGCCATTACCAGCAACCACACAGCAACCATCATCAAATCTACTGTTCTGGGGTGTTGTGGATTTCTAATTGACCATCATTACTGTGATAAGTGAGGGGAAGGCTGGGAGAAGGGAGGGCCTGTGCTATGGGTGCCATTTCCCACCATTAAAAATAGTGGCAGCCATCTTAATTTATATAAGGAACATCATTTTGCAGCATAGTGCAGACTCAATTTCACCACTATTACTATTATGCATCCTTATTAACCCGTATTTCTGCTTATTAATCCTGCCCTTTCCCAAAAGACAGTTATATGTACCATCTTGTGGTAAGTTAGGCTAGTTAACCCCTAATTGGCTGCAGGACTAACAGGCTATCTATAATTCTATCTTCTGTCACTGCCCCCCTGATGGAGAATCCAAAAAATAAAAAAATAAAGGTTAAGTAAAGGAAGTGACTAGCAGTAGCCGACCCTTTCAAGAGATATGGACCGAGATGTATGGCATTATAGAAAAAAATGGCAGATCATTTTGCGCTCTATGTACTGAAACGGTAGTAAGCAGAACATGGAATATAAATAGACAATTTGAAACTAATCAGTTAGGATGAAAAAAGTTAGGATGAAAGATATATCTCCAGGCAGCTATACTTTTATAAGAGCCAATGTAATTCCATCCTTAAATTTATAAGAGGCTCTACAAATTTAACATCTGCAAGTTTGAGCATTGCTCACTCCATAGCTCAGCATGGAAAAGCACTCAGTGAGGGGGGATTTATTAAAGAAACTCTCCTAAGATATGCACCAGTTCTATTTCATGATATGCGGAATAAAGATGCAATTATTAAGAGATCTGAGTTACCACTCAGAAGAAATATCATAAAAGACTGAATAATGAGACAAAACAAATGCACAACATCAATTACAGAGAGACATAAGTAATTGTAAATATTTTTTTATCTCTCTTGATGAAACTACTGATGTCACATCACATGCTCAGTTGGCCATTATTGGTTGATATTCTAATGGTTTCACAATGAGAGAAGAGTTGATAAAGTTAGTATCAGTGCCAGCAAGTACATCAGGGAGCGAAATATGTAAGGATGTTATACAAACATTCTGTTACCTAAGCATTGATATCTCTAAAGTTGTTTCAGTGACTACAGATGGGGCACCAAATATGGTGGGGGAAAAAGTTGGATTTGTCAAATTGTTTACAGCAGCTATTGAACATCAGATTGGGCCTTTTCATTGTATTATCTATCAGGAGGTTTTATGTGCCAAGGCAGGATTCACTGACTTAAACAACTTAATGTCAGTTGTTACAAAAATAGTTAATTTAATAGCTGCTAGCCCCCTTCATAAGTGAGAATTTTCTGCACATTTATTGGAGGTTGATTCCACCTACAGTGGACTGCTAATGTATAATAATGTAAGATGGCTGAGCTGAGGCAAAGTTCTTGAGTGCTTTGTGGAGTGCTTTGAAGAAATTAAGGTATTTCTTGAGGATAAGAATCTGGGAAACTTTTCTCAGCTCAATGATAAGTGGGTCAACACCCTGATATTTTTTTTACCAATCTCTCTGTTCATATTAATAAACTGAAATTAAAGTTACAAGGTTTTGGCAAAAATATTGACATTATGTTTGGATACATAAAAGCTTTTGAAAGTAAATTTAAAATTTTCAAGCAATATGTAGAAACTAAAACTTATAAGTATTTTCCTCCAGTAACAAAGTATTTTGAAAAGGCCAGTGCAGCTGTACAAAGTGAAATGGAACCCTTGCATATAAAGTACAGCATGTTTTAGACTCATTACTTGACCAATTCAGTAATATATTTAATCAATTTAGAAGCCTAGAACAGACCATAAAAATAATTAAGGTAATTAAGTATCCTGATGTTGTAGTTTACAGTAATTTGGAATTAAATGGTTTCCAATGGATGCAAATTGATGATTTGGAGATGCAACTTGCAGAATTTCAAGACAGCATCTGGACTCAACAAAACAATGCAATTAAAAAATGGGCAGAGGATTTGAACAGACACTGCTCTTAATATCTGGGTTGTTAAAGGAAGATAGACTATAACAACTTGATTCTTAAATAAGTAATTCTTAGTTAAGCTGAAGAAAATAATGTAACATTATGAAGTTATTTGGACTAGAGAAGGTAATATGATAAAGTTATTTGGATTGAGTTCATATGTTAAGAAAATGTGAAATCTTATTTAGGGAAACCCTTGCCTTCAGAGTGGGATAATGGTTGCCATGCAGAAAAGCCTTGTCCTCTTAAGCACTGGCCTATGAGTTGACATTGACAGGACTCCATTAAAATCCCCCATTGCTGAGCTTCTTACCCTACCCTCCACAGGTGAATCAAACATCAAGAATGCAATTATTATTCATTTTCTCTTTGTCTGGAATGAAGACATGGTGTGATATGGAAAGAGATCTTTAGATAGCTTTTAAGTGATTTGTTGATGGATGACACCATTGCTTGAAGGTCTCCTTGCAGTAATGTTCTACTGGACTAAACCTTGCCTTGCCTCTGACTTGGGCCAGTGGTTACCCCATGCACTTTCTCTAATTTTTTATTGAGGACATCCTGACCAAAATGCTCCTGTCAGTCTAGTCAGAGATTCCATCACACTGCATTGATGAGAATTCTCTACCTATGTCCCTCCTCTCGCCACTTTACTCAGACCCAGTTTAGCTCTCTGATGCCATCTTGTTGAATTTGACACCTTTGATTCTGATCATGTTCTCGTCTTTCAATCCTGATAATGTAGTATCCAGACTCAAGAAGGAATTACTTTTTCTTTTATTATGTATTTAGAAATTCCCACAGCTAAATTATCAAATTGATTTATACGTTTGTATATATCTATATGTGATTTTTTAAATAAAGGCTTGATTCACTTAGTAAATAAAATTTTCTTCAATAATATTATCTTTACTTTTTAAATTTGTATAAACTTGACTTTATTCCTTAATTCCTGTTTTTCAAGTCTTGTAAGATATACATATATTCATTGCCATCTGGGGCAATATAAAGTGGTATAGAGAGGTCAGAGTCATGAATATAACTTTCCAATTCCTAAAGTTTTTTACTGGGGTGATGGTGTTAAACTTTGATCTCTTTGCAAAAGTTTGTATATGTTAAATATAAAGAAACAATTACTAGAATATTTTGTTTACCAAAATACGTAATCAAATAACTATTGATACAAATAATTTAAATTGTCATAGTAAATTCAGAAGTTATGGCTCAAATAGTTAGTCTTAATGTTTTTTTATTTGAATGAGAGACATTATTTTTATATTTTGCTATTTATTTTTCAGACTTAATTTATGATTCTGGTATCTGTAAGCAGATTAAATACAACCTTTTACAAAAGGTGATGCATCAGTCATGTTTTAAGAACAACAATTCCACTGGTGTTTTCAGCTATAAAATCCTTGAAAACCATCAAAATATATCTTTGTATTTTATTCCAAAACTAGTTTGGCTATGTCTCTGAATATAAAGTATTATTTTTCTAGAAATATTAGAAATGCATTCTAGTAAGGAACATGTAAATGTAAAATGATCAAGCTGAGAATATTTGCATACAAAGAAAAATCATATAATTTTCTTTTTTTGTAATAAATCATGTTTTTGTGGCCTGTATGTTATTTTTTTTGTCAGTCCCAGTAAAACATTTCTTTTTAAAAAATTATCTTTAATAATTCAAGTATTACAGATATCCTATTTTCCCCCCATTGACACCCTCTAACCTTTACCCAGCTCCACACACACACACTCAGGCCTTCACTATGCTATTATCTGTGTTCATGGTTTATGCATATTTATATACTAGAGCCCTGTTTCAGGAAGATTCCTGCAGGAATAGAGCTTCTTGCAGCCAGAGCGAAGCAGAGAAGGGAGTGAAGCCTTGGCTTCCTTTTACACTGTCTTCACTCCACAAGCTTGCATATGCAAATTAACCACCATCTTTGTTTGGTTAATTTGCATACTCACTCTGATTGGCTGGTAGGTGTAGCAGAGGGATGGTCAATTTGCATATTTCTCTTTGTTTTAGTGTAGATAAGTTCTTTTTTTTTTTTTAAACCTATGGATAATAACTTTATTTTTTTAACTTTTTTTATTTACAATATAACTTATATTTAATAGTAGTACATATGTTTTCCTTCCCCCCCCCCCAATATCCTCCCCCAGCCTCCCTTACCCCCTAGCACATGTCCCCACCTGCCCCCCTCCCCGCCCCAGTGTCTTTCATTCATTGGTTATGCTCATATGCATGCATACAAGTAAATCTCTTTCTGTTCCCCCATCCCCTTCCCTCTGGGATTCATCAGCCTGGCCCATGCTTACATGAATCTGGATCTATTTGATTCATCAGTTTATTTTATTAGATTCCACATATGAGTGAGATCATGTGATACTCTGATTGGCTTATTTTGCATAGCATAATACTTTCCAGGTCCCTTCATGTTGTCTCAAAGGGTAAGAGATTTTTCTCTTTTATTGCTGCATAGTAGTCCATTGTGTTAATATACACATTTTTTTATCCACTCATTTATTGATGGGTACATGGGCTGTTTCCAGATCATAGCTATTGTAAAGAGCCCTGATAAGAACATAGAGGTTCATATATGCTTTCTTACTGGTATTTCATAATTCTTAGGAAGTAATCCTAGAAGTGGGATGACAGGGTCAAATGGTAGTTCCATTTTTAAATATTTGAGGAAATTCCACACTCTTTTCTGTAGTGGCTGCACCAATTTACATTCTCACCAGCAATGTACCAGGGTTTCTTTTTTCTCCACATCTTCCCCAGCAATTGCTTTTTATTTATTGACTTGAGGCCCATTGCATGAAGAGGTCCATGCAATAGGCCTTCCTTCCCTTGGCTTGCAGCACCGGTTTTCCTCTGGCAACCGGGAACCAGGCCTTTGCTCTGGCCAGAGTCTGCCTTCTTAGTCTTTGCTACAGACTCAGGCCAGAATCTGCCATCTTTATCTTCACTACTTCACTGCAGACTCCAGCCAGAGTCTGCCTTCTTCGTCTTTGCTGCAGACTGCCAGAGTCTGCCATCTTTGCTGCAGACTCAGCTGGAGTCTGCCATTTTTGTCTTCGCTGCAGATTCTGGAGTCTGCGGTCTTGTCTTTGCTGCAGCATTTCACTCCTGTAGATCCCTTTGCACCAACCCTCCCTCTCATAGCAGGCATCCTGCCCCGCTATGAGAGGATGATATCCCTTGTAAGGAGGTCACAGCTCTTCTCTTCTGCCAAGTTCCAGTAAATTTTTTATCCTCTTGACCCTTTCGGTTTCAGGGTGAAAAATCCTGTTGCTAGAACTGGGCAATTAAACTATCCCTTAAGATCCCCCTACCTGACCAGACCTGTTAAGTTTGATCTTCATTAAACATTCCTTAAATTATCTTAAGTAGAGTAGGTCATTCATTTCCTGTTGGGATCCTAACTGATCCAAGAGCATTTTTATCACAAAACTCCACTGTAACTGCTGGAATACAGCAGAGGGAAAACCAACACAATAAAAATGTCAGTGCTCCTTTAAAGAAAAGCCCAGTTCATGTGGCTTCACTGGTGAATCCTAGAGAGTACTTAAAGAAGAAAACAGAAAATATGAATAGACCTTTCACAAGTAAAGAGATATTTTTGTTTTTAAAAAATGAATGGTTTAAAAGAAAAAATAGTTTGAGTTCTTCATATAATTTGGAAATTAACCCCTTATCAGATGCACTAATACAACGTAACAAAAGAAAGACAAACAATCTAATTTAAAAAGTGAGCCAAGGACCTAGATAGGTACTTCTCCAAACAGGACATACAGATGGCCAAGACATATGGAAAAATGCTCAAAGTCACTAATTATCCTGGAGAGACAAATTAAAATGACAATGAGGTATCCACTCACACCTGCCAGAAGGGATACAATCAACAAATCAAAAACAAGTACCAGTGAAGACGTGGAAAAAAGGGAACCCTGGTACACTGCTGGTGGGAATGCAGACTGATGCAGCCATTATGGAAAACTGTGATGTTTCCTCAAAAAATTAAAAATAAAACTATCACTTGAATTAGTGATCCCACTTCTAAGAATATATTCCAAGAATTTCTAAACACCAATCAGAAAGGATGTATGCACCCTTATGTTCTAACAGCCCAAGTGCCCATCAGTAGATGAGTGGATAAAAAGCTGAGCTACATTTATACCATGGGATATTATGCAGCTATAAAAGAGGATTTCTGTACCTTTTGAGACAGCATGGAAAGACATGAAGAGTATTATGATGAGCAAAATGAGCCAGTGAGAGAAAAGCAAGTTTCACATGTGGAAATTAATAAACAAAATAAACTGATGAACAAAATAGATCCAGAGACACAGAAGTATGAAACAGACTGATGAATCTCAGAGGAAAACAGGTGAGGTGAGAAGAGATTAACTAAAGAATTTATATGCATATACACATAACCTATGGACACAGACAGTGGTGATGTGAAGGCTTGGGATGGAGCAGGGGTGAGGTGGAGTGAAAGGAGTCAATAGGGAAAAGGGGGGTGGCCTCTGGAATACTTTCAATAATAGAGATTTTTTAAAAATTAGTTTATGAGTCTCAGTAAACTAGTTGTGCTTGGCTCTGATGGGGTTTTTGGTCTTGGCTGAGCTCACACACGCATTTTCAGTCAGCTACTGGTTGGCTTAGTTAGGCTGGTCTATGATGGCCTCAACTGGGAAAGTTTGTCTCTGCTCCGCGTGGCCTCTCAACCCCCAGCAGGCTAGCCTGGGATTGTGCACTTGGCAATAAGGAAATATGATATAAAAGAAACAAGCAAGGTTCTCTGGTATGTGAGCTTGGAAATGGCACGTCAATTCTGCTGCATTCTGTTGGCTGATAAAGGCTGTATAGCCATATCGCACCAGTTCTCTTTCATTTTGCTCTAGGTACAGTAATACACGTGGGTCTCAGAGCTGGTTGCTGATGTCAACGTTTTGGATGCTTGGTGATAATTCTATGTTAAAGTAGAGGCATAAATAATAACTCTGTTACCATAGCTATTTACTAAAAAAAAACAAAACTTATTAGTCAACCCTGATGTACCTGAGGAATGTGACTGATTGACATAGAATGAATCATTTTGTTCATGCAATTACTGAGAGAATCTAATCCAGAAAAGAATTTGGTGAGTTTTAAATGGGGCACAACCTTTCTTGCAATGTGGGCACATTCATAGATAATATCATTTGCCCATCTGCTTTCAATTTCTGAACATCTGGTCAAACTCTTAGCTATTGCCCATGAATGCATGCTCCTCTTTTTCTAGACTAAGTAGATCATGAGATATAAAGTTGAATTTATAACCACTGGCAGAATTTTCATTCTGCCCTAGCTCAAATAAGGCTATATAATTACAGTAGTACCACCTAGCCAATCTAAGCCTATCACAGGAATCATTTGTCAAACAAAACTTAAAAAAAAACCTCCTTAGCTGCATAAATATTGTAACAGGCAATGTCATGAGACTATAAATATGCTTTGAGGAAGGTGTGACAGTGTAGCACAGATCTGTTTCCGGAATTATAACTATATGCAGATGGAACTGTTTTATGGAAGGATGGGGTAGAGTGTAGTGTCAGGGCTTATGGAAGCCTCGTCCTATAAATACTTCCTATATTTGATAAAGGAATGCTATTGGATACCCAGTTCATACTGAGCACAGGCCACATAAATATCTCTGTTCCTTACTGAACTGTCTCCTCAAATGATCTAAAAAATCATGGTTAATTTTCCATCTTTTGTCATTTTTGAAGCTTGACTTGAAATTTAGCTGTGAGGAAGAGAAAGTGACCTCCTGGAGAAGTGCCTATGAAAAGACATAGCCAACAACTGGCTTCCTATGGGCGTGAACCATCTCGGAAGAGCGTTCAGACCCAGCTGTGCTGCTCCAGCAAGTGCTGTGTGAACAGAGTTGTCCCGGCACTTCACCTGCGCTGTTGCAGTGGGAAGGTTGTTCTGAGCCATGTTTGCCCTACATGTGAGTGCCAGTCCTTGGGGCATCTCTGCCTCTGCAGCCCTCAGGCCTGGTGCTTCAAGAAGAACATCCTTGATGGATATACTGTGGTCTGCTTCCAGTCGAGCAAAATTTGCCTTTAGCACTGGTTCCTCATTCAGTTCCCCATGTTCCTGCCACCAGCCAGCATGCAGCCTAGGTTAAGAGTGCAGTCCTTGTTGAAGGAGAGTTCGAAGAACTTAGCCTTGGTGACTTTAAGGGGAAGTATTTGGAGATCTTTTTCCATCCTCTGGATTTCCCCTTTGCGTGCCCTCCAGAAATTACTGCTTTCAGTGACAGAGCCGCTGAGTTCCATGCTGTGAACTGGGACGTTGTCACAGTTTCAGTGGATTCCCACTTCAGCCATCTCAGCTGGAGCAACACACGGAGGAAGAAGGGCGGTTTGGACCACATGAACATGGCACTGCTGTCAGATGTGACTCAGCAGATTTCCTGAGACCACGGTGCACTGCGAGGAGGTCCTGGTGTGGCACTCACAGGTCTCTTCATCACTGACCCTAAGGGAGTCACCAAGCACGTGAGTGGCCATGACCTCCCAGTGGGCCAGATTCTCCTACAATCAAACGCATCCGACTGCTTCTGAAGAAAACTTTGAGAAGGCAAAGCAGTAGATCATCTCACCTTCACCCGCAGCTTCTCAAAAGAAGCCCAGTTGGAGCTCATTTTTAGCATTTCAAGACAATTATGTATAGAAGGCAAAAATCAATTATGTTTGCATTCATAACTAATACTCTAAATGTTTTGTTTTTGTAACATTGGCTAAGGCTTTTTAAACATGGGTAGTTACTAATATGAGTCCTTTATTGGTAACTTCTTGATGGCTAGCTAGTTTAACATGTTACTTTGATCATGTCTTTGATGGGAAACACTCTCCTTAGCCTTACCTAAACCTCTGTGTACACCAGTGTAGGACAAGTACCAAAAGCCTTTGATAAGAGTCCTGAAATTTTCTTTATTAATTTCTCTGTACTAAAATGAATTCTTAAGGTAACAAAGATCATAGCCTTAAGGTTTTAGCATCAGCAGTATGCTTTAACTCTTGCATAGGAGACATATTTGATTGAAACAATGTGAATCACGTAATCACGTATTTGAAAAAATAGAGTGGCAAGGTGACTTAACTGATCATGTATTCTCCTCATCCCTGAGATTTGTAGTTTCGATAGTTATTTTACTTATTTTATTTGTTAGCTGACTTAGTGTCTATATACATTTCTAAACATTGACTGAAGATAATGATAGAGACTAGTTATTTAATCCAGGGATTGCCCTTTGAAATCATTGTGATTATATTTTTTGAAGCACTTAATGTAAAGTGTATAATGCAAAAATAAATATATTAAAAAAAAGAGTTGTCCAAATAACGATCCCTGCCCAAATTGCAGATTCATGGGCAAATATATATATCCTCTGAAGAGATTCAAAAGGGCATGTAATATTCTTCCTTTTTCAAACAGAATTTGGATCTAAGCAAAACCTTTTGTGTCTTATCAATCTCAAAATTTGTTCAGGATGAAAGTTTAAATTTGCTTTTACATACTATAAAAGTTATCTTGTGAGCATAGGGCTAAAACTAATTTTGTAATATATTAATTATGTTCAATGCTATTTTAAATAGATTTTAAACCAAACATATATATTTAAATATTTTTACTGATCTATATGATTCTTGGTTCTGAAACTCCTGCATATCATATACATGATATACAATATCAGCCCCATAAGAGAAAAAAACATTCTGATGAAGTAAACCAAAATAACGAGATTCAAACTAAATAAAATCATCTGTAAGCCAGGATTTTTCAAATATTTCTTTTCATGCTGGAGCTTCCAGCTCCTTCCTTGTCCTGGACACCCATGGGTATATATATCTCCTCTCTTGGGCATAAAAATATCTATAGTACATTATAGTACATTTAGGTACCAATGATGTATAGTGAAGAGTGGATCCAGCTGGCATGCTCACAATGATCAAATTGTATTGCTCTTACTTTAATAAAATACATTGTTCCATTATTAACTAGCAATAAATAATGCATTTGCTTTCTAGACATGAATGAGAGTCTTTACAATTCATATTCCAGGAAAGCTTGAGAAAGTGGCTTCTAATCCATATGGAATAATAACAGACTGGTTAGTATCTTTCAGGATAAATCACAATTTATCTAGAATACAGTCTTTATATATTTGGATGCTTCAAACTAGACCTAGGAGAAAATCTGAACTGTAAGTCTCAGTTAGAAATATGGGGTGGTGCTGTGCTGAAAATGGTAGTCCTTGACCTACATCTGGCACTAGAAGCCAGTGCGATTAATTTCTGAGTTGAACTAAGGACCTCTTATTGGGCAAGGCCTGCACTAATTTTAGGTATGAAACAGTGCCAAGTACCCTATGGACTACAAAAAAAAGGAAGGAAGGAAGGAAGGAAGGAAGGAAGGAAGGAAGGAAGGAAGGAAGGAAGGAAGGAAGGAGGGAAGGGAGGGAGGGAGGGAAGAAAGACATATGATGAATATACCATAAGGAAACTCCGCAGTCCAGAGCAGGAGCTCTCAGATCACAAGCTGGGTTTGAATCCTGACCAAGCAGCTACTAACTGTATGAGCTGAGGAATGGTCTTAGGTTTATAAGTTGTTTTACCAAGTTTCTAAAAAGAAGTGAAGAAATAATTTACCTTCCAGGAAGGGCTGTCGCAGGATGCACCACTCAGGTCAGGGCTCCATGCCTACTCCCCAGACACTTTCACACCTGGCTGGTGAGGCTGGTGGCCAAGACGACCATGGAGAAAGTGCACCTGACTCCAGGCCTCACAGAGAAGCTGGAGAGGTCCCCACAGAGGCAGGCCACAACCAGACAGGACCTGGGTGGCTCCAGCACTGGCTTTTCTCCTTGATCTAGTTTGCAGCATCCAAATATATAAAGATTATATTCTATATAAATTGTGATTGATCCCCCAAGATATTAACCAGTGTGTTATTCCATATGGATTAGAAGCCACTTTCTCAAGAAGAGCTGTTGTGGGAGGCAGCACTCAGTCAGGTCAGAGCTCCGTGCCCATTCCCCAATCACTTTCACACCTGGCTGGTGAGGCTGGTGGCCTGGAGTCAGGTGCACTTTCTCACCAGTCTCACCAGCCAGGTGTGAAAGTGATTGGGGAGTAGGCACGGAGCCCTGACCTGACTGAGTGCTGCCTCCCCTGAGAGCACTCGCAAAGCTGGAGGCCGAACAGGGCAAAGTCGGGAGGATGGGGCCTCCTCCATGGTCTGACAGAGGCAACATGAAAGGACATCAGGTACCACCCTGCTGCTCTGGCGCCTGCCCTTGGTTCTGCTCACAGGCTGTTCCACCAGGATCTGGCACCTTTACCATCTGGCCTTTACATCCAGCCAAAGAGACAGTGTCTTCTCCCGCAGCACATGTGCTCTTTTCTGGGGACCCTCCCTTGGTGAATTGGAAGGATGTTCCAAAGAAGCCTGCCTGTCTGCTCCTAGTTCCATAATGTTTGGACACTTGAGCACCATTAATATCCCTCCTCCAGGCACAGATTTTCTCTCCAACTTTCACCACTGGAGCAGGTAGTAAGACTTTAAAGCCTGTACCATCACACTCCATTGCCCAAAGCATAAGGAGGTGAAAGTCCAAGAAGAGCCCTTATAACTGATGACAAAGAACGAAGAGGATCCCATAGAGATCACGGACAGGATGATTAGAATAACCTTCAGAGCAGTGGGGAGCTACCACTGACATCTATGGGAACAAGTCTTCACTTCCTATATGGGCAGTCCTGGGCCTCTGGACTTCAACCCTAAGCAACTCCAAGCCAGCTTGAGATGTCTCCCACGTGCTCCTCCTCTGAAGTTCAGGTGGTCACAAGTTCATACAGCCCTGTAGGAGATGTCCTGCCTCCTCTGAACACTAATCTAACACCTTCCTGCTCCCTACAGTCAGAGAGATCCACAAAATAGTTCTGGGTGAACATCCACCTAGCTCTCTAGGTTCATTTCTCGCACCAACGAGCAATTTTGCATCAGGAAGCCCTGCAAATGCAAAAATTTCATGCCACTTTTGCTATTGCTGCCGCCACTGCTGTAGGATCAAGATGACCTGCCACATCCTAAGCTGCCTTGCCTTGCTGTTGACAGAAATATGGAAACTTTGGAGAACACTGTGTCAGAGTAAAATGGTGGCTGATTGCAGCACCACTCAGTCTGCCCCTTCTTTCTATCCATCTGGCTGAGTGATTGCAAACACCCTGCTCCTGGGCACTCAAACTGGACAGCTCCCTGCTAGGACTACCAACTTGGCTGATCAAGTTACCTCTCCCCAGAACCTGTTTTTCCCTTTGCCTTCTCTGACACCAAATATTGCACAGGAAACAGATAAAGTCCCTCACTCTGCTCTTGCTGTTCACAATGATTCTCTTCATTCCAATTATATTTTGGAAATTCCACTTCATGAGAATGCAGGTTAATCTCATTCCATTATAACTATAATATGTCCTATTTCCGACATCCCCACATATCCTAGGAACTCAACCTTCTCCTTCCAGCTACCTTCCTACCAAGGAAATCACTGAAATTTCTGATATTCCCCCCTCCTTTTGTCTTATCCACCTGTCTCCAAGTCCCCTCTACCAGTACCCCTGTTTCTAGTGCCAGCCCGATACCTCTGTGGGCATCCATTCCATTATCATAGCCAAGGCACCTGCCAATTTGACATCTCAGCCTACTTTAAATCATGACATTATTAAAGTAGACACTACTTACCCTTCTTGTACTGTAATGAGCATATCTTCTCCCAACCCCAGTATGAGATTCCTGTTATTTCACCAAACCCAATACAGTCTGAAACACCTCCACCAGCCCACCTTCATTGAAGAACCCCTATTCTATCTCAATCCATTCTATTGGTCCCAAACCACAGCTCAGCCCATTTTAGGGACCTCTGATGGTAAGCAGAAGAGAAGCTCTTTTTCCAGCACTCCTGTTAGACCAGACTATCCCTTATGAGTTCTGCAGTCACGGTGCTCCAGGAAACAACACCTCTGCAAACTTCAATCCTGCCATTGACACTGAGGCTGTTGACACCACTCCATTTTCCCAGGCTATCATTCCCTTGTCTTCAGGGAGAATCATTCTCCATTGTCCATGGCACCTCCTAGCAACACACCACTCAGTAGCAGAATTCCACCAGTTGATATCTCCACCCATTTACCTAAAAAATTAGTGAGCAGAGAGAAGTGAGTTTCCAATCCTTCCTCAGACTCTGGAGCAACCTCACAGCCCAACCCTGGGCCAGCCCTGGGCAACAGTGTATGGGATGATGCTCTAACCAACTAGCTACATCAACTAAGGCAGAAACCATTATTTTTGCAGCGTTTTTGTCTTATCTAGTTCTCTCAGAAAGAAAACATATTTTAATGCCAATCTGATCTTTGTGTCTATATTTCAAATCTTCAAGACCTTGAAGTAATAGGGGTGCAATTTTAACCCCCAAAGAACCCAAACACACTCTCTCACTGGGGTGAATTTGGGATATTTAGAGGTCTAGAGTAACATTTTGGTAAATCTCTCAATGTTAAAATACTTAGATTTTACTGAAGAAATAATGAAAATGCATATTTCCCAACTCTAGCTACAGAAATCTAGATAAAATAGATCTGGAATAGAATACAGTATGTATACCTTTAACAATAACTACAAATATCCATGAACCTTGTGTAAGAGACACTATTTTCAATTTAGGATCAAGATAGCATATCTTGGATAAGACTGAAGATGGCAACTGGCAGGAAGGTGGGGAAGGAGAGTGTGTGAGAGGGTGAGGAACCCATAGAGGAGCGTGTAGCGGTGTGTGGTGTGTGTGTGTAAAAGCTAGGGACAGTTAGACTCTGCAGGTCCTCCAAGGGACTGCCAAACTGGGCAATCTTAGACGGCAGAGCCCCGCGAACAAAGTGGACACTCCTGGGTGGCCGGCCAGTGCAGCCATGGAGACCACGCCCTCTTGAGAAACAGAGTTGCCTCAGAGTGGGAGGCATCACCCAGTCGCATCTCAGAGGCAAACCAAGACCCTGCAGCCACTGGGGACAGATAATTGCAACCACAGCTTCAGACCAACAGACAACAAGAATCCAGACTTCCCGGCAGCAGATTTCTGTGAGTCAAAGAGCCTATCCCCCTCCCAGCAGGATCTCGGATAGCTCCATAGTAAGACCCCACCCCTTGCTGGAGCCACAACTCCCCTGACTCCTGTGGGGAACCGCACACACGCATGCCTGTGGCCAGAGCTCCCCGATGTGGAATCGGAGCTTGGAGTTTGAGAAATTGGTTTCCCAGCTACCCCAAGGGGAATTTGAGCTTGAGAACACGCTCTACACACACGCACACACGCCAGTGGAGGAAGCGCCCAGAGGGGGAATCAGAATTTGGAGCTTGAGAACTTGCCCAGGGGCCTCAGTACTGCTAAGGGAATTTGAGAGACTGAAGGCTGCTCCCGCAATACAATCAGAACCAGGTGACCAAACCCGCAGGCCAGCAGTGTCACATGACTTGGTTTCAGGGCAAGCACACACAGAAGTCAGTTTTCCACTGTGCAGGCACACCACAGAGCTATTGTGCAACCCAGTCCCTCATGGTGATCGGGGCCCAAATTCTCCCAGCAAGAGGCAGCACTGAATACCACTGACTTGATTCTGTTTCTTACCTTATGCATCTGGGATCCCTGACTCACAGTGCATTCACACTAAGAGCCAGAGATTCCAATTCTTGGTGCATGCATATACGGGGACCCTGATTCTCAATGAGAAACCACACAAGGCAACAGACTCTGATACTTAATTCTTGGTGCAGACTCAGGGAAACACTGACTCCTGGCACCATTTTCAGCACACGCCAATAGCGCGGTGCAGGCGGGGTCCCTGATTCTAGGTGTGCACATGAGACTGCACAGAACACTGGGAACACTGACTCTGGGCAAGCCTGGTTCCCACCAACCCACAGCAGCCACACACCCTAGTGTCAGAGCACTTCAGTGACACTCAGGTGGGGCAAAGTTCCCACAGCACACAGTCCAGGTCCATACAACTCAAAGTTCGAACCTTCTGGTGATAGTCAGAATGCGGAGACGACACAATACCCAGAAGAAAGAAAATGAGGAGTCGCAAAGAAAGGAAATTAGTGAAACTGAACTTGCCCCATGACCAAAAAAGAATTCAGAGTAATGGTCGTGGAATTTAAACATTGGATGGATGAGAAAATCAACAACCTATGCAAGTATCAGGAAGAATTGAAAAGTGATATAGCTACAATAAAAAAACATCATGGAAAGTTTCATCAGTAGACTAGAAGCAGAGGACTGAATTAGTGAGTTAGAAGATCAGGTACAGAAACAAGCTCAAATTGAACAGCAATTGGAGAAAAAAATTAAAAAGCAGGAGGAAAGCCTAAGGGAGCTATTGGACAACATGAAATGAAGTAACATACATATAATAAGGCTGCCAGAAGGACAAGAAGAGCACCAAGGATTAGAAAATTTATTTGAAGAAATAATGACTGAAAACTTCCTGGATATGGGGAAGAAGAAATTTACTCAAGTACAGAGAGTCCCAAGCAGAATCAACCCCAAAATACCCAAATGAAGACATGTCATAGTTTCAATGGCAAATATCAATGACAAAGAGAGAATCTTAAAGGCGGCAAGAGAGAGACAGAGAGTTACCTACAAAGGAACCCTCATCAGATTATCAAATGATTTCTCAACAGAAACACATCAAGCTAGAAGGGAATGGAAGGAGGTATACAAAGTGTTGCAAAGCAAAGTACTGAATCCAAGAATACTCTGTCCAGCAAGATTATCAATCAAAATTGAAGGGGAAATCAGGAGCTTCACAGACAAAAAAAGGCTAAGGGAGTTTATCACCACCAAACCAGCAATGCAAGAAATGCTAAAAGGAATATTGCAAAAAGAAGAAGTAAACAGGTAAGAAGGAATGCAGACACAAAAATAGATATGACTACAAACAAATACCTTTCAGTAATAACTGTAAACATAAACGGACTAAATGCCCCAACCAAAAAACATTGAGTGGCTGAATGGATTAAAAAACACAACCCATATATATGCTGCCTACAAGAGACCCACCTCAGAATAAGAGATTCACACAGATTGAAAGTGAAGGGATGGAAAAATATATTTCAGGCAAATGGAAATGAAAATAAAAGCTGGGGCAGCAATACTTATATCTGACAAAATAGACCTCAAAGTAAACGCCATAACAAGAGATAAGGAAGGCCACTTTATAATACTAAAGGGATCGATACAACAAGAGGATATAATCCTGATAAATATATATGCACCCAACGTAGGAGCACCCAAATACATAACAAAACTCCTGGAAGATATCAAGGAAGAGATCAACAACAATACAATCATTGTATGGGGACTTTAATACACCACTGACATTACTGGATAAATCCTCTAGACAAAAAAACAGAAAAGACACAGCAATCTTAATGACTCACTAGAACAGATGGACTTACTGACATCTTCAGAACATTTCATCCAAAAGCCATGGAATATACATTCTTCTCAAGTGCACATGGGACATTTTCAAAAATAGACCATATATGGGGTCACAAGAAAAGTCTCCCAAAATTCAAGAAGATTGAAGTCATACCAAGCATCTTCTCAGACCACAATGCCATAAAATTAGAAATAAACTACAATAAAAACAATTCAAAAATCTCAAACACATGGAAACTAAATAGCAGGGTGTTAAATAATGAATGGATTAAGAATGAGATCAAAGAAGAAATTAAAAGCATCCTGGAAACTAATAACAACAAAAACACAACAATCCAAAATCTATGGGACACAATGAAAGCAGTCTTGAGAGGGAAGTTTATAGCTCTACAAGCCTGCCTCAAAAATCAGGAAAAAATGGTAGTAAATAATCTAACTCTACAACTCAAAGAATTAGAAAGAGAGCAACAATAAAAGCCCACAGTGAGCAGAAGGAAGAAGATAATAAAGATCAGAGCAGAAATAAATGACACAGAGACAAAATAATAATAATAATAATAATAATAATAATACAAAAGATCAATGAAACCAAGAGCTGGTTCTTTGAAAGGCTAAACAAGATTGATAGACCTCTAGCTAGGCTCACCAAGAAGCAAAGAGAGAGGAATCAAATAAACAAAATCAGAAATGAGAGAGGCAAAATAACAACAGAACCCACAGAAATACAAAGGGTTGTTAAAAAAATACTATGAACAACTCTACTCAAACAAACTAGACAACCTAGAGGAAATGGACATATTCCTAGAAAAATACAACATTCCAAAACTCGATAGGAAAGATTCTAAAAATCTCAATAGGTTGATAACTATGGAAGAAATTGAAGCAGTCATCAAAAAGCTCCTGGCAAACAAAACCCCAGGGCCAGATGGATTCACTGGGGAGTTTTACCAAACATCCAAGGAAGAACTTAAAATCATCCTCTTCAGACTATTCCAAAAAATAGAAGAGGAAGGAACACTCCCTAGTTCATTCTATGAAGCCAGCATCACCCTAATACCAAAACCAGATAAAGACAACACAATGAAAGATAACTATAGGCCAATATCCTTCATGAACATAGATACCAAAATCCTCAACAAAATTCTAGCAAATCGGATCCAGCAGTATATCAGAAAGACCATACACCATGACCAAGTAGGATTTATCCCAGGGATGCAAGGATTGTTCAATATCTGCAAATCAATAAATGTGATACATCACATAAACAAATTGAGAAATAAAAATCACATAATCATATCAATTGATGCAGAAAAAGCATTTGACAAAATCCAACACCCCTTCTTGATCAAAACACTTAACAAGGTGGGAATAGAAGGATCATACCTCAACATAATAAAAGCCATATATGAAAAACCCTCAGCCAACATCATACTCAATGGGCAAAAACTAAAACCATTTCCTCTAAGAACAGGAACAAGATAGGGATGTCTACTCTCACCACTCCTGTTCAACATAGTACTGGAAGTACTAGCCATTGCGATCTGACAAGAAGAAGAAATAAAAGACATCGAAATTGGAAAAGAAGTAAAACTGTCCTTATTTGCAGATGACATGATATTGCACATAGAAAACCCTAAAGACTCCATCAAAAATTATTAGACTTAATAAATTTATTTGGCAATGTAGCAGGATACAAAATAAATACCAAGAAATCTATGGCATTCCTTTACACCAATAGTGAACTTATAGAAAGAGAGACTAAAAAAGCAACCCCATTTACCATGGCACAACAAAAATTAAGATACCTAGGAATAAACTTAACTAAGGAGGTAGAAGACCTGTATGTGAAAAACTACGGGACACTGAAAAAAGAGATAGAGGAAGACATAACTAGATGGAAAAACATACCGTGCTCATGGACTGGTAGAATCAACATCATCAAAATGTCCATACTACCCAAAGCAATCTACAAATTCAATGCAATCCCCATTAAAATACCAATGGGATATTTCACTGACCTACAACGTATTTTCCAAAAATTCATCTGGAATAAAAAAAAGACCCAAATAGCTGCAGCAATCCTGAGAAAGAAGAACAAAGTTGGTGGGATCTCAATACCAGATATCAACCTGTATTACAAAGTCACTGTTCTTAAAACAGCCTGGTACTGGCACAAGAACAGACATATAGGTCAATGGAATAGAATAAAAAACCCAGAAATTGACCCAAACCACTATGCCCAATTAATATTTAACAAAGGAGGCATGAACATAAATAGAGTCAAGATAGTATCTTCAACAAATCTTGTTGGGAATATTAGACAGATATACACACACAAAAAATGAAACTAGACCACCAACTTACACCATGCACAAAATAAACTCAAAATGGATCAAAGACTTAAACATAAGAAGGGAAACCATAAAAATACTAGAGGAATCTACAGGCAGAAAATTCTCAGACATATGCTGAAGGAACTTCTTCATTGATACTGCTCCTAGAGCAATGAAAACTAAATAGAAAATAAACTACATCAAAATAAAAAGCTTTTGCACAGCAAAAGAAACCATCAACAAAACAATAAGAAATCTCACTGCATGGGAGAACATATTTGCCAATGTCATCAAAGACAAGGTTTAATCTCCAACATTTACAGGGAACTCATACAATTTAACAAAAAGAAGATAAACAATCCAATCAAAAAATGGGCAACAGACCTAAATAGACTCTTTTCAAAGGAGGAAAGAAGGAAGGCTAAGAGACATATGGAAACATGCTCAGAGTCACTAATTATCCAAGAGATGCAAATCAAAACAACAATGAGGTATCATCTCACATCTGTCAGAATGGCAATCATGATCAAATCAACAAAGGACAATTGTTGGTGAGGATGCGGAGAAAAAAAAAAACTCTTTTGCACCGCTGGTGGGAATGCAGACTAGTGCAATCACTCTGGAGAACAGTATGGAGTTTCCTCAAAAAACTAAAAATGGAACTCCCATTTGACCCAGTGATCCCACTTCTAGAAATATATCCCAAGAAACTAGAAACACGAATCAGAAAGGATTTATGCACCCCTATGTTCATTGCAGCACAATTCACCATAGCTAAGATTTGGAAACAGCCTAAGTGCCCATCAGCAGATGATTGGATTAAAAAAACTGTGGTATATCTACATAATGGAATACTATGCTACAGTGAAAAAAGAGTTGTTACCATTTGCAACAGCATGGATGGAACTGGAAAGCATTATGCTAAGTGAAAGAAGCCAGTCAGAGCAAGACAAGTACCACATGATCTCACTCATTTGTGGAATATAATGAGCAACATAAACTGATGAACAGGGACAGATTCAGAGGCAGAGAAGCATCTGCCAGACCTCAAAGGGAAGTTAGGGGAGGGTGGGGGGAAGGAGGAGAGATCAACAAAAGGACTTGTATGTATGAATATAAGCCTAACCAATGGACATGAACACCAAGTGGGTGAGGGCACGAGTGGGCAGAAGTTTGGGGGGTTTAATAGAGGGATAAGGACACATATGCAATACCTTAATCAATAAAGAAATTAAAAAATAGCATATCTCCCAATAAAACTTTCGTTCAATATTATCTGTCTTGACCCTCATCCACAAACCTTGCAGGGGCTTGAATTCTCACCCCTCCTGAGGAAGGTCTCCTACCCCCACGGCTGCTTCGCCTCCCACGCACAACTCACACCGGGACCCAGGTGGCAGACAATAGCTGCCCTATATGTAAATTTAGTGTACTACCAGGAATGCTGAGGATCTACTCAAAAATGCAAATATTCCTTTCCACAAGTATTTACAGGGTAAACTAAGATTTCTGCTTGAGTATTAAAATTGACAGTAAAATAGTAATCAAGTTTTCAGATTGATTTAAATTGGCCAAGTGAAATAAGTGAATACTCAAGAAAATCTAAGTGTACTGGACAAAAAGCTTTTCCTAAAACATTAACTAAAATATCTATTAGTAGTTCATCTCACTGTAAAATTGCCTAATATCCAAAGAACCTAAATCAGTCATATTTGTGTGCAAAAATTAAAATTTAAAATTACCAAGACTGCAAGATAAAATTTCCAAAAGCCCCCATTAACCAAAAAGGGGGGGGGGACAGTGGGGTAATATCATGTAAGGAAAAATATCCTATAAGTAAAATACATGTAGAAAATTCTTACTCCAGAAAAGAAAAGTCGATTTGTAAAACCAACTGCAGGACACCCATGAAAAAACACACATGGTGTCAAAATAAGCCAAAGGAAAATCATTTAGGCAAAAATAAAAAGAATCCCAAGTCTATTTTGCAGAGAGGATCCCTTTGTTAACTTTTGGTCGAGAATGTGTTTGTGTATTTTCAGAGAACAACTCCAAGACCATGTGGGTTCCTGATACAGTGAGGAACTGACGGGTCTGTTCCAGCCACAAGGATGGTCCAGAGATCGCAGATGCTGTTGACACCTTGCCATGCTAGCAGTCGGCAGTTGTGCATGGCTGCAGGCGGCCCAGGACCATACCAGAGAGGATGGATCTTGCATTGCCACGATGTGTCCACCATCTGGATACCATTGCTGACATGTACACATGAAGAACTATTTGACACTGAAACTGGGACTCAGAACAGTTGGACATTGAAACTGAGACTCAAACTTTTTTTTTGCTCTTATACGTTTGTCTCTAGTATGCAGAGGCAAGATCTTTTTGAAGAAAAGAAACAGGGGAGAGTGATTGATATAGGGGCAGGGTGGCCTTGAACAGGCTGTCAAGCTACAGGGGGAAGGCTGGAATGGATGGGAGGCGGATGCTGGGGGAGATCAACCAAAGGACTTGTATGCATACATATGAGCATAACCAATGAATGAAAGACACTGGGGCGGGGAATGGGGGCAAGTGGGGACATGTGCTGGGGGGTAAGGGAGGCTGGGGGGAGGATATTTGGGGGGGGGGAAAGGAAAACATATGTACTACTATTAAATGTAAGTTATATAGTAAATTTAAAAAAATTAAAAAAAATAAAGAAACTACTAAACTGTAAAAAAAAAGTATTATTTGTCTTGGAGTCTAAAACTTTATTTTCCAATAGCTACCTAAAAATAACCCACAATGCAGTCGTTATTAATTGGAACAATGTTGGACACATGGTTATTTTATGAAACCTAGTTTTATGAGAAATTATCTGTGGCCAAAAGCTAGCCTAAAAGGGAAAACAACATAGCAATAGTCATCTTTACCACCTCCACCCTTAATAATGGAAGAAGAATACCAAGTGCTCTGAGATTCTTGTTATTCTACCAACCAGATAAATCACTCCTCCTGGGAATGAGCAATTACAAGGCTAAAGCGAGAGATAGTAATAGCATTCCCATTAATTCCCAAAGGAAAAGAGTTTGCAATATAATAATTCAAAAAATTTGAGAAGAAAATTATCCACAGCCCTACCCTTTAAGGTGCCTACCTGGATGACACACTTTTAGAATACTCATGGGGAAAAATATACTTAATTCCAGAAATAGTTCTATTTTTCCTGCACAGCCTCAAACTCTGTCCAAAATGTACTCATCTCTTCTCCCTGAAAACACATTCTTCCTCCTGTTTCTTAATCTTAGAGAATGGTGCAATCTACCAATGATGTAGTGTTCTTTTTTCTCGGTTCCTTCTTTTTCTTCATGTTTCATATAAATTTTGTAAATACTACCTCTTTAATACAGTATCTCTCTAGTCCCACCACAATTCCCTTGTTTATCTTGATTATTCCAATAGCATTCCAGTGCATTATTTTGTTTCCTATGCTGTACTATACCAAGTCACATGTTTTGACCAATTTATCATAATATTTAAGCAACAGATTGAAATTGCATACTTCAGCATTGATCTCACAAGTTGCACTGTAAACACTGAGAAGGTAGGAACTTTGCCATGAACACTGTTATTAACATAATTACTGTTCCTTCTTGTGTTAGACATTTGTAAACTCATCCTAATTTTTATTTCAATTCTGAAAATGATCTAGGACCTCATGAATTATTTTAAGTAATGATATCTCCATGGGTGTACCATAATTTGTCTACTTTTAGATCTTAGCTAATTTACTCAATTATTCCTCTTGTAACTACTTTAAATCCAAACCAATTTATTCACTAGGCAGGATATAAATAGATTAAATAACAGAAACATTAATTCAACAGAGAGACCTGGACTTCCAGACAACCTGCAATATCTTTGGCAATAATCAGTTTCCTATTAGTATTGTGGAGAATTGTTAATTCGGTTTAGTGTCTGTATGTGCTGTTCCATTTCATTTTATACCTGTAGTTTCAGTGACAACATGCTTCAATCCAATTCCACTCTTAATTCCAAGGTATTAACACATTTACCCATAGAATGCTACTTTATTTCAAGTTTTTCAAAATATATATAATTTATTGATTTTTTACAGAGAGGAAGGGAGAGGGATAGAGTCAAAAAGATCAATGAGAGAGAAACATCGATCAGCTGTTTCCTGCACACACCCCACTGGGGATGTGCCTGCAACCATGGTACATGCCCTTGATCAGAATCGAACCTGGGACCTCTCAGTCCCCAAGCAAATGCTCTATCCACTGAGCCAAACTGGTTTCAGCTTTATTTCAAATTTTATGGGTTTGATCTTTTAAACATCTGTACATATAAAGAGATAATATGCTAATTGTCCATTATAGTATGCCAGTAACTGCCAATTTGCATATTGACCGATCAGCAGGAGGCTGTGAGCACAGCAGGGGGCAGGTGCCTGGAGCCAAGTTCCTGGAGCTAAGTTCCTGAGAAGAGTGCCTGGCAGGAGCCTGGGCTGCAAAAAAGGAAGAGAAGGGGCCACAGAGAGCTCGTCCAATATCCTTGCAGGAACATTCTACCCCAGCCCGGCACTCCGGGGGGAATGGGGAAGCTGACTGGATTGGGAGAATACCCAACCTCGGGAGTAGCTGCAGCCCACACCTCCAATCCTGATATCTTTCTCTGCCACCCCCAACAGGGGTGCTCACAGCAATAGCATGCCAGCGACCACCCTTCAGTGCCCCTGAGGAACTCAGGGCCCATGGACCGCTGCTGCTCGGTCCCCTCCACTGGGGCTGGGCATGCCTCTCCTTCCTACAGCTCCAGACCCGGATGGAAGCAAGCCCCCCCAGGGTCAGACCCTCCTTCCTCCCCCTTCCCCCAGTAGCAGTGGTGTCTCCTCTGTGGAAGTGTGTTAACCCACCTTCCTAACCCACCTGGCTCCAACCTGGCCGGGCCCCATTCCGTTCCAGGAGATTGGAACCCTGCCCTGAGCAGGTACAGCTGCAAAACAGCCACATACAATTTAAAGAACGGTGACAAGTAGGAAGGTTTGACAGTTACTCTCCCTTCAGTCTCACTGCACCCCTAGGACCCTCCTAATGCCCTTACCCCCACCAGTGCCTCCAGGGACGACCACCACTGCAGGGCTGCTGGCCAGAGTCTGGCCCTATGAGGCCTATGAAACCCTCTGCAAAGCTTCCATAGCTACAGTCCCAGGAAACAATCATGCCCTCCTCCATACTCAGCACCTGCCACCTGAGAGGGTACCTGTGAGCTTAAAAATAACAATCCCTTCCCGTTTAGACATCACTTACTGGATGAAACATTTCTAGGTTTATTAGCTCACAACCTCCTCATGACAACCCAGTGAGGTAGGCGGAGAAGAGATTACAATTCCCATGGTATAGTGTATGTATTCAGAAATGAAGCTCAGAGAGGAAAAGTGTCAAACCCACTGGTTTCCAAGATGCAACACACGCCCCACGGGGGTGGAAGGGAAATTTGATTTTAGATGGAGGCAATTCAAGAATGAGTTAACAGTGAAGTTTTTGCATTCCTTATAATTCTAGGAGGCCTCATCTACAGCGTATCCTACATAATAAAAGACTACTATGCAAATGACCAAATGGTGGAATGACCAGTCACTATGATGTGCGCTGACCACCAGGGGGCAGACACTCAATGCAGGAGTTTCCCCCTGGTGGTCAGTGTGCTCCCCCACAGGGGCAGCACCGCTCAGCCAGAAGCTGGGCTCATGGCTGGTGAGCACAGCAGCAATGGTGGGAGCCTCTCCAGGCTCCATGACAATGCTAAGGATGTCCGACTGATGGCTTATGGCCAGTAACCCATCATTCAGACATCCCCCCAAGGCTCCAAGACTGTGAGAGGGCACAGGCCAGGCTAAGAGACTCCCCTCCCCAAGTGCACAAATTTCATCCACTGGGCCTCTAGTTATTAATAAATGTCAAACTTATTTTTTACCTCATCATCTTTCAGAGGCACTTCTAAAAACACTGATGAGACATAATTTTTATAAAAAAATTTTTAAAAATTGCTTCAGAAAAGCTTATGGGAATGTGACAATAAACTAAATAATAGATTTTTTAATTCATGTTATTTAGCAATATTTCTGGGGCACTGCAAAGGGAAAAAGAGCAGATAATGGGCTGGAAGGGTATTCTTACCTTTTTTGTGTTTCTGCTTCAACCATAGTATTCTTATTTATGAAACTTTGTAGTGGAGAGTTTAAACAATATTTTTTAAAAGGACTATGTGATTTCAGATCTATGTAATCATTGATGTAAGGAACATCCAAGCCTGTAGAGATTTTTTAAGAGGTTATTTGAGCCAAACAGACAATATATGCCAAGAAGCAAAATCTCAAATGCTCCATAAAAATAACAGTTTTACAGCTTTTATGCATTTTAAATTAAGAAGAGGGTGCAAGGAAAATTACATGGAGGTGGAAAGAAGAAGATGGAGATGGATTATAGACTAGTTAACAAGATTATGTGACCTTTTGAGGATTGATGCCCCCTTTGAGGGGTATTACTTCTGGTGATTCAAAGGTGTGTTCACTTAGATGCACAAGAATAATGGACAGGGCTGGCTTGGAACATTTCCCTAAAGACTTCACAGGTCTGGGCATGACTATACACCATGACCTGCACAGTAAGGAATTTATGACCAGGTCATCCTCTGAGGGTATTCCCCATAAAAAACCCTTTTTAATCAACATAAGTGTTAGAAGCTTTTTATTTAATCCAGGGGATTGGTCACAGTTCACTTTTCCCTAGCAATCTTATCCACATACACCCAATTTTCTAACTATAGTCTATTTTCTTCTTCTATCCAAAGCCCTCATTCAAAATATACAGATGCTTTATGTAATTGTGAATGTGCCTCTTTTTTTGTTTTCTTTTGTTAATCCTCACCTCAAGGTATTTTTTCCATTGATTTTTTTTTTTTTTAGATAGAGTGGAAAGGAGGATGAGAGACACAGAGAAAAACATCAATGTGAGAGAAATATGTTGATTGGTTGCTTCCAACACATGCCCTGTCCTGAGCCAGGGATCAAGTCCACAACCAAGGTATGTGCCTTTGACTGGAATCGAACACAGGATACTTCAGTCCATGGGCTGATGCTCCAACCACTGAGCCAAAGCTGCCAGGACTGGGGCTCATTTTTTTATCTGGAGTTTAATATAATTAATCATTCCATTTGCAAATGTATTACACATATAGCTAAAGGGGGGCCAGAACACTGATATATAATTCTTTTTTAATACATTTATTGCTATTTTATTATTTATATTTTTATCATTTTTTTTCTTCTTAAAGAAGACTAACATTTCTTGTAATAATGGTGTGGTGGTGATAAACTCCTTTAGTTGTTTCCTGTCTTGGAAGCTCTTTATCTGTCCTTTGGTTCTAAATGATAGCTTTAGTTTGTAAAGTAATCTTGGTTGTACATCCTTGCTTTACATCAATTAAAATATTTTGTGCCAGTCCCTTCTGTTCTGCAATTTTATATTGAGAAATCATCTGATAATCTTAAGTGAACTCTCTTGCATGTGACTAGCTGCATTTTTCTTGCTTCTTTTTAAAGATTCTGTCTTTGTCTTTAACCTTTGATATTTTCATTAGGATGTGTCTTGGTGTGGGCTTCTTTAGGTTCCTGTGTTTGGGACTCTGCATTTCCTGAACTTGTATGTCTATTTCCTTCACCATGTTAGGGAAGTTTTCAGTCTTTGTTTTTGCAAATAGATTTTCAATTCTTTGGACTCTCTCTTCTCCTTCTGGCACCCTCATGGTGTGAATGTTGGTGTGCTTGAAATGGTCCCAAAAGCTCTTTAACTGTCTTTACTTTTTTGGAATTCTTTTCTTTTTGCTGTTCTGATTGTTTTATTTTTCCTTGTCTTCCAAATTGCTTGTCTGATCCTCTGCTTCATCTACTCTACTGTAATGTGTTTCTTATTTCAGTTAGTGTATCCTTCATTTCTGACTGGTTCTTTTTTATGTTTTCTACATTCATTTTATGTTTCTTACATCTTTGTTGAAATTTTCAGTGAAATCAATGAACATCCATATAGCCAGTGTTTGGAATTCTCCATCTGGTAGATTGCTTATCTCCATTTTGTTGAGTTCTTTTTCTAGAGTTTTGTTTTATTCTTTCATTTTCAGCATGATTCTTTGTCTCCTCATTTTGGTTGCCTCCATGTGTTTGTTATAGATGGAGCTGCTACAAATCTCAGTCTTGGTAGAATGACCTTATGTAGTAAGTGTCTTACAAGGCCCAGTGGTGCAGCCTCCCCACTCCATGAGCTGGGAAATCTCAGCTGGTGGGGGGGGGGCAATATGGGGCTGAGACTCCCCACCCCTCAGTGCAGACCTCTGCAGCTAAGCTACCCCTCTTGACTTTTATCTGCAACACATGGGATGGGGCCAGCTGGTTCCATATCTCAGCCCCTTTTACCATTCTTGATGTGGCTTCTCTGCACTCTTCGTTGTAGGACTTTTCCTCAGCTAGATTTCAGGCAGTTTCTGTGATGGTTGTATTATATTTTCGTTGTAATTCTGATATGGTTGTGGGAGGTTCCAATGGCCACATTTAGCCACACTGCCATCTTGACCAGAACTCTAATATAACTCTTTAAAAAAGTTATGGAACATTCTTATGTCATTAGTTATCGATATGCTGAATAATATTACATCAGAATAAAGTTATAGGGTGGGAATATCAAGTGTACACAAAAATTTGAAAACAATAGCATAAAATTAAAATTTAGTAGTTAACTCTAAATCAGCCTGTGCTTGGATCAATCTAAAACAGAAAGGAGTATCAATTGCCTTCTAAGTACTTCTGATTCTCTTAATCAGGAAAACTTCAAGAAACAAATATCTCAGAAGAGATGTTACCAAGCAACTGGCAAAATAACTAAAAAGAATTATTCTCATTAGCAAGATTTTTTAAATCTACATTTTAAAACCATTAAATAAACTCAGTCTTCATTGGCATGATCACCACTAGTCTATTCTCTATTTAAGAAGATAAAATACAAGAACCAGTGTTTCCTGGATGAACCAGAACATTTCCATAATGTTAAAATGTATTCTAGCCCACTGAGTATAAAATCAGTTTGCTGAATGACTGTAGCTGGCTTGGATTCTGAGGTCATGATGATTCATAACTAAAGCCTGGCTGAGATTAAAAAAAAAAAAAACTTTTTGTAGTACCATGTACTATGATTTAAGTTTTATCTCTTTATTCTTATCCAAAAATTTTTATTATACCCCATGTAGACAACTTGCTAGCTAAACTGACTTTAAGTGAGCTCGTACTCACCCTATGAGACCAGGGAAATATCTTCTCAGTGTTGTTGTTCACAGTCACGGCCATGCTACTGATTCACACCTTATTTTACATTATTTGTTAGTACTGTACTCCGTAGCAGTAAACCATAGAAAGCCCACTATTTCACTTTGTGCATATGTGCATAATTAACCACAATTTTATTTCAAGTCCCTTATCCCCCCATCATGGCAAAATACATTAAAGTACACTTTCCTCATTTTAGGCTCTCTTTATAGGGCAAAAGACTAAATATTTTAGTCAAGGCTATCACCATTTTATCCTAAGCATATTTAAGTATAAGAAAGATAAGAAAGTATTACTATCTTTCCTACTTACTTACATAAAGTATATATATATATATTATATTATATTTTTAATTATTTTTAATTAAAAATTATATTTTTTAATTATAAATATTATATTATATTTTTTAATTATTTCAGAGAGAAAGGGAGAGAGAGAGATAGAAACATCAATGATGAGAAAGAATCATTGATTGGCTGCCTCTTGCACGCACTCTACTAGGGATCAAGCCCGCAACCCTGGCATGTACCCTTAGCTGGAATTAAACTTGGGACCTTACAGTCCGCAGGCCAATGCTCTATGCACTGAACCAAACTGGCTAGGACTCTGCCAAGATTTTTCATAGATTGTGGCCCAGTGACACCACCTGTTCCTCAGGTTTCTGAAACTTGGAATATTAATATTTTAGTAGTACAAAACTTTGATTTAAAATTTTCCCTTTTCCATGTCAAGGTCTGGGGAAAAAGAGCATGCTCTGCAGGACTGAGAACTTCAGAATTCAAAGCAGAAAAGGTAAGCACCTTCCAGATTTATCTCTTTATTTAGATTTATCTGGAAGAAAATTTAGGCATTTCACATGCATAGCTTTCTTGTTTCTTCTCACTCTTCTCTTCCATTTTTCCTGTCATCCAAAATATTCTATCCCTTTAATCTGATGGAAAATATAGATGTCAAAATGTAAATACACAGACACATACAGAGATTGCTTATAACAATAAACATGAAAATTATAAGCCTCAGATTTGAATAATAAATTTATTTCATTAAATAATCCAGAGTTAAATGCTGAGTTTTATATTATATAAAATGGGTCAAGTGTGCTCTGAGTAAAATTTCATATTAATAGAATTTTAAGTGTGATTCCCTAACTTCATTTTATATATCTACCTTCAATTATATTTTCTTAATTAATTTTAACCATTTTTTGCTGTGAGATTTTTTTACCCCATAGAAAACACTGTATTCATGTACATAGAAATGACAGCTGCAAGCCCCTAACAAAGAATATTCCACCCTTAGGAAATAGCAGCAAACTCCTTTCTCTCTCAGCACTATAAGTGTAGGCTGAGATGAAAGTTTGGTTTTCCTAGCTCTGGGTACCCTTTCTACTTTAGACTTCCCAATAAGTCAGATAAAAGGAACTCTTCCCATAACTGAAGTCCAGTGGGAGCTGAGGGGCCTGATCACTTCTAGAGAACTATTATGAAGGCTAGACAGGAGTGATATGGGGACTCTTTTCTGGGTCCTAAGGACTACTATGTCGAAAGCTGGCATCACGTGGGCACCCAGTCAGAGAACTGGAAGTTAGTCATGTGTTCATGGGTGGCTGCATACAGGTTGTGCATTTTCCTTGTGATTGGTGCTCTATCTGTAGTCCAGCCCGTGATAGCAGCCTATATTTTTTGCACCTACATCTTTTTCTATGGTTATGGGTCCAGGCATCAACTATTTTTCTAAAAGATTATCTGTGGTTTGACTACATGACAAAAGGAACAGCTGTTCCCAGGGAGGTAAGACAGATGACTTTGCTTCACTCAGATATCCTTGATCTTTTTTTAAATAACAGGCTAGTTACAAGTAAGGTGGCTCAAGAGTAACATGTTTCTAACCTGTTATTACCCAGCAGAGATCTCTTTGCAAACCTTGCAGACACAAACAAGTTCAGGTCCCCTTGCTGACCTCCCAGATACCAAGGGATCAGCAGACAGAGGTCATTCCTGCAGCTCTGAGACTGTCTGTTATTTGCCTTCTTGTAAGGGCCTCACTATCTCTCACACACCAACAGAGATTTCACCTTTCTAGCATTCCTCTCAGACCTTGGCTGGACCTCATCTAAAGGTCAAAGCAGCCCAAGGTGTGGAGCAAATAAACTGCCCAGCAGGGTGTCCAATGGACCAAACTAGTCATTGGATTTAGGGGCTGAGCTGAGGAGAATCTATTTTAGCTGTTTGCATGCACAGGTGCTCACTGATGATAGCCATAAGCACAACGCACATGGCTTGGACCAGCCACCATGTGAGTACCAGGAAGATAGAGAGCTATAGAACCAGCAGCCCAGGAGTGGAAGAATTGGACAGTGACAGTGACATCCAGGCACTGCTTTCTTTACCAGACAAAGAACAGCAAACTGAGGGCACAGGTGAGGGAATTGAGAAAGAAGGACACCATGGATAGCTGGCCTAAAGAGGTGGAAACCCAGGATCTCAGCGTAGGACATCCGGTTTAGCAAGGGTCCACTGCACACCAGCTGGTCCACCAGTGCCAGCCCAGAGAGACATAACCGACATTCTGCATGAGGACAATCTGCGACAGGATCAGCAGCAGGTGCCACACTAGCTGTGGAGCTAGCCTACCCAGGCCTGAGTCAGCGACACTGCCCCAAGGGCCCCGGGTGCCGGTCACAGTGACTGACTTGAGGATCAAAGCCTCACTGGTGGCCCTGGAAACAGTCCTGACACACAGGACCAGGGAGGAGCGGCCCTACTGGCCTAGGGAGGCCAAGATCCAGTGACTTTGGCTGCCATAGTGGCTGCTAAGAAGAACATCATATGGAATTTTAATGTGTTTTTGGGTATTCCCTTCCTACCAATGAATTGAATGGACTGTTCTTATCATTTTAAGGAAACTGATTAATACTTACATGTATCATCTTTTGAAGGTCTTTCTAGAATTTTAATAAATACCTTGATTCCAGTCAAATGTGACCCAATATGCTTTCTTAGGACTGAGACAGATGGATGATAACCAAAAGTTTGATTATAGTATTGTGTGGGACAAAATTCTTGGAAGATTATGGAAAATAGATTATTCAAGGTCATTATAACTGCTTTAAAATGAGTTAAGCTGTATGTTTGGCATTAAAATAGGTGGAAAATAGAAAAGTTTGAGTTGATAGCTCTAACCAAAAATAGTTTTTATTTTTTAGAAAATATTCTAAAAAAATCACCCAGGGAGTGTTTTATTAATATGGTTGGATCACATCTCTGAAAGAGATTTTCTAGGGACCTGTTTTTCTAAGGAGCTTCTTGATGTTACTTATACAGCCATTCTGATTAAAAAAAAGAAAAGAAAAAAGAATAGAGCAGGCATTTGGGAACCCCTAGTTAAGAATGCTATATCTGACAGCACTCAAGTACACTTTGAGTTTCATTTCTTCTGTGTAAAAAGTTTGGAAATCATCACATCATCCTTTTAAGAAAACACTGGGAGAACTGAAAATCAATGCTATCTAGGACACTCAGGGCCCCGAGGTTGCAGAGCCCCAAGTCCCCAAATCTGTTGAAACAGGTGCATCAGAGATCTTCATACCCGGAATAGAAGGTACTAGAACATTTTAGGGGTAATTTTTATGGGAGGCTGAAATGTCAATGTGAGAGGGAGAAAGTCCTTAAGACCACATTCTTGGGAGATTCCAGTACTCCTGAATCCCACCGGCTCCTCTCCATGAAGATCTAAGAAAGAAGCCTTCACAGCTCTGGTAGGGAGAGGTAGGGAATAATCAGTGTCCTATATGCCCAGAGCCTTCATCATAACAAAGGCATACTCTCCAGGGGAAAGGAGTTTCGCAGAGCTCAGTTCTGAGCCAATCTCTGAGCCCATATAGCTTTCAGATTTTAACTAAAAGGGGGGAACAAAAACAGAGCCAGCAGGGTTTCAGAAACCATAGCAGAAGGGGGAAAGCTGTTCCACCCAAGGAAGATATGTGAAGATCAAAAAACAGGTCACTAAAATAATATTTAATTAAAAGATTCGAGAATGTTCCCCCTCCTCACAATTTACTACCATGCCTAAGTGAAATACAAAAAAAATGAACAAGAAAAAAATCAAATAGAGTATTGAAGGACTTTGGGACAATTTTAAGTGTAAATAAAATACTAGAAGAGAAAAAGGAGAGAAAGGATTAGAAGAAACATTTGAAGTAATAATAAGTGAGAAGTTTCCAAAACTGATAACATATACAAACAGAATAAATACTAAAAACAACGCAAGCATAATAACCAAACAAAAACAAACACTACAGTGAAACATTTTAGAGTAAGACGAAAACAAATTTTAAAATAAGTCAGAGGAATAAAGTCATCTTACCTTTGGCTGAAGACATATAAGAGTCCAGTGGACTTATCAGAAACCATGGAAGAGAAGATAAAGTGGAATGAAATATTTAAGTATATGTAGTTACAGTTATTTAAAGTTTTAAAAACTGCATATATGTATTGAAACCATATTTCAAAAGAGAAGGATACATTTTTTTAAAATGTTCAAAATACAAATAAACTGAGGGAATCTTCACTAACCAAACTTGCCCTGAAAATCTTAGATATTCTAAAGGCAGAAAGAAAGAAATATAGGTCAGAAACTTAGATTAGCATAAAGAGAAAGAATACAAAGAAGAAGTAAATAAATTAAAATAAAATATTTTTTATATTTCTATTAATTGATCTTAAAGGTAACTGCTTACAGCAAAGGGATAAAGAAAAATACATTATGCTTCCACTAAGCAAAGTAAATCTGAATTAACTACCGGTATATTTATTCAAGGCAAGCAGACTCATGAACATGAAGGTTATTAGGGATAAAGAGGGGCATTAAATAATAATAAAGGGCTCATTCCTCCAGAAAGACAAAAATCCAAAATGATGCACCCCAAAATATTATGTAAAAATGTATGATGAAAAAATATGATAGAAATCAAAGAAAAATAGACAAATTTACTATTTTGGCTGAAAATGTCAGTACATTTTGTTCAGTAATTTGGTAAGTCAAACAAAAAGAAAATCAGTAGGGTATAATGACCTAATAGTGCTATAAATATACTTGTTCTAAGTGACATTTATGCAATGCTCTATCCAACAATGACAAGATATACATTTACTTTATCCTCAAATTCACATGCAAGTTCACCAATAAGGCCATAAAATATTGACAAATTTTAAAATAGACATTATACAAATTATGTCCTCAGAAAAAATGGAATTAAAGTAGAGCTAAAAAAGAGAAAAAATAATTGGAAAATCTCCAAATAATTGGGAGTTAACCAGCCTACTACTAATAATGCATTGCAAAGGAAAAAGTCATTATGTACATTAAGATAATTTGAAATGAATATAAAAATACAATGAAAAAGAATCTGAGATGCAGCAAGAACAGTGGTTAAAAGGAAATTTATAGCATGAAATAAGTTGTAAACAAAGATAATATATAATCAACAATGAAAGCTTTCACTTTGGGACTAGACAAATGAAAATAATTTAAGCCTAAAGCAAGTGAAAGCAAATAAACAATAAAAGAGTAGAAATAAGTGAAATTTAAAACAAGAAAAATTTTTAAAAAATAACATAACTGAAAAGTTAATTCTTCGAAAATTTTAGTAAAATTAATAAACTAGCTGGATAACAAATAAACAATCTAAAAAATATTTTTAGGATATATTTGTATTTACAAAAAAGTTGTGAAGATAGCATAGTTTCCATATGTGTTATGCCTGCCCAGTTTCCTTTATTATTAACAGTTTTCATTAGTAACAACCATTTACTACAATTAATGAAACAATATAGATACATTATTATTAACTTCAGTTCATAATTATTAATATATTAATATTAATTATTAATATAATAATATATTAATATATTAATATATCTTATTATCTTCAGTTGTTTCATGATCCAATCCATAATACCACATTTGTTTAACAAAAACGATTAGAGATTATGCAATTGTTTTTTGGTTTTTTGACTTAAAAAAGAAAACAACTTTATTCCAAAAAGAATTACCAAAAGAAGCATCTTAACTCTGAAACATTTAACAATTTCATTTAAACTCAGTCACAAAATTCAGACAAAAACAGCTTTGTGTTCTTAACCACTTTTAATGAAACTTTAAAAATGGAAACATGTACTAAAGAGATTGCCCCATAATTTGGGAGCCATTTAGACAAATATATAATACTAGAAGCCTAGTGCATGAAATTTGTGCACTGGGATGGGATGGTCCCTCAAGCTGGCTTGCACCCTCTTGCAGTTCAAGACCCTTTGTTCCTTACCTCCCATGTTCTCACTGCTCCTTACTGCTTGGTTTGCTGCTCCTTAGTGCTGCCATGAAGGCAGGAGAGGCTCCCGCCACTGCCACTGTGCTCACCAGCCATCTGCCAAGAGCTTGGCTTCTGGTTGAGCAGCACTTCCCCTGTGGTAGTGCACTGACCACCAGGGGACAGCTCCTGCATTGAGTGTCTGGCCCTGGTGGTCAGTGCACATCATAGCAACTGGTTATTCTGCCATTTGGTCAGTTTACATATTAGACTTTTATTATATAGGATTAAGGTGGAAAAATAGCATTAAAAAGTCTCAAATGTAAGAATAGGTGTTCAAGTCTTTGATATACATTTATATACATGAGGAAATAAAGAGAATTATTTTCATTTAGAAAAAATCAAGTCTTTCTTCAAATATGATCTTCTATCTTGCCTTCATTTTGACCACATACCCCTCATGCTCCATACTTCATTTACATTGAACCAGTGTTTGTCAACATGATTGGCTTACCAGGAAGCCCTCTACATCCCATTTCACAAATCCTGTCTACCACCCATTATTCACTCACACGTTTGCACAGCCTTCTGAGTATGCAATTGATATAGCTTTCAAACTTAATGTCAAGCTCAAATTTGATGGAAAACTTATACTTTCTTAATTTCTTAGAAATGAATACTAATTTTGAAGTATTCTACTTATTACTTATTTAGAGATTTTTCTTAGTTTATGACTCTATGGGTAGATTTAGATATTTTAAGCACCCACATGTATATTTTGTTTAATCAAAATTGCATTTTAATTTGAAATATTTTTAAAAAGAAGGCACTTATAGCTTGAACTCTAGATTTTCCTTAGAAATTAGACTTTCAGATTATTTGGGGGGAGATAGTAACTGAAGGCTTTCAGTAATATCCTTGCCAGGATTACAAAGCTAGTTAGTGGCAGAGCCCAGATCTCAGGACTCTCAGTTCTGTGCTTTTTCTTCACAGCACTGCTAATTTTCCATCTTTATCTCTGGTCTTGTTTTTACAGCCTTAGGTATAATTTAGAATAATTCCTCCACAACTTGTTCCTGCATAACTGGGAATAAATTAGAATAGCATTTGAATAATCTATAAATATAGAACTTTCTAAAAAAATTACAGCTGCAGAATTATCTTGAAATATAATACTTTTAAAGGTGTTTAGAAATTGAATATTTTTCAAAAATTTCACAAGTTTTTTTTGGGAAAATGTATGCATTTTATTTTTATGACATCTCTTATAGTAAATCATTACATTATAGGCTTGATATTTTTATATTTGAATTATTATAAGCTATTTTAACCAAGAGATGGCCCATCTGGACTGACCTAATAGACAGTAATGGCTCATTTGTAAGTTTTATAACCTAAGGGTTTAATATTTCACTGCAAACACTCTAATAGGCTTTGGCATAAGAAAAATATATGGAAGAGTCAGATGACTTTTTATAGATTTTTAAGTAAATAACACTAATGTAAAACAATATATACTTCAGAACCAAAAGATTATGTAAATGTTAGTTCTTTTTCAAATAACTGCTTGAATTCCTATCACACTTAGAGCTTCTATCACAGTTCCCATTTAAAAGAAGCTGATATGTATATTTTAAATGATTGTTGAGCATATTTGCTGAAGAGAAAGATCATTTAAGCTCCATTACTTCATGAGTCTCCATTTCTTTTAAATTAGACTCATTATAACCAATGTTTCATATAAAACATTTAGTAGATTGTGTCAAACATTGATTTTATAATTAGCTTATTATAATAAAGTGTTTACTTAATTTTAAATATTCTTTTTCTAATTACTTATTCTGGGATTTTGATAGCATACTCAGAAAGAGTGGGCTGATATGCACCATCATACTTTGATGTTTTGGAATGATGAGGAAAATAAAACATTTTTTGGAGGGGAGACCAGCCAGACTCTGTACCTAGTTAATTAGTATCCCTAATGCACATTTCTGTTAGCCTATAGTGTAGTCACTGCCCCTTCCTTAATTATCTGGTCTTTCAAGATCTGTTTACCTAAATACTCACATTTTACAGAGGCCATAAACCATGAACAATACACAACCCCTGGATGGGGTTACTATCAGCACTGGCACCAGGCCCAGCCTTTAGGTGTGGTTTCACACTTCCTATCCCAACTCATGGGGCTTTTTGCAAAGCCCAGGAAAGGTCTGGAAGTCTGATCCTTATTTGGGAGACAAAGGAACCACAGGGTATAAAGAGAAGCTTCCTCCATATTGTTTGGCTCAGGATTTGAAAACAGGCTCCCCTGAGTCACGGTACTAGTACATCTGGAAATGAATGGTTTTTTTCTGTACCTCCCAGTACTCCTGTGTGTGTATTTTCCTGTTGCTTGGTAAATTCTGTAACAGGAGTTCAACTATAATATAATTAGAAATACCTATCAAAATTAAGATTTCACATACCCTTTAACAACAAATATATTATTTTATTTGTTTCATTATGATAATTTACAATATCTAACTATGGTACAGCTACAACAGAGGTGTGTGTGTTAGTTTTAAACTGATATTAGTATTGGTTTAAAAGAATACAGAATATAAAATACATAAATGTCACATCTATTTTTACATAATTTTACAAAATCTCAAGGTATATTGTTAATTAAATAAGTCAATATACAGACTACTGGTTATAGTGGGCTACTTTTGAGTGTATAAATTTGCACATATATATTCATATATATTCATATGAATATATGCTTATATACACCTAAATATCTTTGAATGGACTATCAAGGACTGACAACAGTTGATGCTTCTATGAGGATAATGAGAAACTAGGGTCAGCGTTAAGATAGAGATTGTAGAGATTGTTTTTTCCATACTGGATGCATTACTGTAACCAATAGAAAAATAGACAAAATATAAATAAAATATAAAAAGTATTATACACTTTAATTGCTATCATTAGTATTTAATCTATTTCATTTACTTTCAAAAAAGTACTGAAGCTTTATTTTGTTGATCTCTTCCTAAGTACAAACTATAACTAAAGGCAGTTCTTCCACTTTCTATTCTAGAGGAAGTGCATGTCTGAACTGCCTTTGTCCTAATTGTGCTTTTCCTATTTTGACATTAGTGGACTTAAATTTCACATTATTATGTATTTCTGTGTTTAGAAGGCCTATTTTTCCCCCTTTACTCAATAAAGATTTAGAAAATACAGCTGGAATTATTTCTGAAAGTGCCATTGTGATTTCCTGGACTCATTTACCTTTTGAACTACCCTTCCAGGTCGGCTTGAGGGGCTTCTTTTTCCAGTCTTTTATCCAAACCTGATTTCCAGGTTTTATAAGGATGCATGGCTGTTCCTAGAGAGATGGGTAATCATCCAATAACCTATCTGTGGACCTCAAAGACAGTTTTTCCAAGTCCTTGTAGTTGTTTCTGGATTTCTAAGTTCCCTGTTTCCCCCAAATCTCCTTTTGGCCGAATTAAGGGAGGGTGTACCATACAGAATTTCAAAGAGAGAGGAAACTACCCTGGCCCTGGGGGCACACAGTACCCTCAAGAGTACAAGAGGTAAGATATCTGTCCAGAGTAGGGCTCTCTCTTGGCATAGCTTAGCCATAGCTTGCTTTAGAGTCCAGTTCATGCACACTACTTTCCCTGAACTCTGAGGCCTGTAGGCTGTATGTAGGTTCCATTTAATTGTACTATTTCTGCTATAAGGCTGGGTCATTATCGGACCCTATGGTCAGAGACATTCCATACTATGAAATTATTTCCTCAGCAAAACCTTAGTGACTTCTCTCACCTTTTCCATGCGAGTGGGACATGCCTCAACCCAGCCTGAAAAGGTGCAAACAAAGACTAGCAGATATTTACTCTAATAGGCCCTATTTCTGTAAACTTTATTTCTCAGTCCTCAAAAGAAGCTTGCCCACAGCTCTGAACTCCTATCAGTCCCACAGGACACTGTTTGGCATTGTTCTGCACACAGAGGAGACAACACTGAAAGAATGAGGCACACAAGGAGGGAAGACAGGCAATTAGTTAGTAACTGCCTAACAAAGCTTCTTAGGGCAGTCTTCCCTAAATGAGTAAGTTCATGTTGCTGGAGAACTACCTTCAGGGCTATCTGTTCTGGGACATAGACCTTATGACCTGGAAGTATCCACCAGCCTTCCTTTGTTCTCATGCCCCCTTCTTGTTGGGCCCATTCCTCTTCCTAAGGAGGAAGGTAGGTTCAGGTAATTTGGGGGCCAACATGATCCGTGATGGTGCCAGTTGTTCTTTAGCAGCCAGTTTGGCTGCGACATCAACACGTTGGTTTCCTTCTGATACTGAGTCTTTCCCCTTCTGGTGAACTGTACAATGGATAATGGCTATTTCCCTGGGCTCAAAGACTGCTTCTAGTAACTTTAAAATATCATTCTGATTTCTGATTCCTTTTTCTCTAGCCATCAAGAGCACTATTTTCTTATATATGGCCCCATGGACATGCAGGGGTAACAAAGGCATAGCGCAAGTCAGTGTAGATGTTGGCACACTTATCCTTACTGAACTCTAGAGCTCTTGTTAGGGCTCAAAGTTCTGCCCTCTGCACTAACCATCCTTCAGGCAGGGCCTATGCCTCGATCCTCTCAAGCTTTGATAGCACTGCATATCTGGCTCATCTTTTTCCCTCATCTAAGAAACTGCTGCCATTTGTGAACAGTACCAAGTCTGGGTTTGGTAGGGGCCTATTTGTGAGATCGGGCTGGCTGGAATAAACTCCTCTTGGACTTGCAGGCAATCATGCTCAGGCCTCCCTCAGGGATTGGTAGAAAGGTGGCAGGATTAAGAGTTCTCACCGCTTTTAATCATACCCGTGGATTCTCACAAAACAGCCCTTGATACTGAGTAGTCATTCAAGCATGAGTCAGCCAGTGCTTCCCTCTTGCTTCCATCAGGGTGACAATAGAATGAGGTACTTTTACATTTAAATTTTGTCCTAAGGTAAGCTTGTCCTCTTCCTTGACTAACAATGCCATGGGTGCAAGGGTCCTGAGACATGTGGGCCACCTGGAGGCAAACTGGGTTAATATGTTTGGAGAGATAGCTACTGGTCTTTACTAGGGTCCAAATTCCTAGGTTAGAACTCCTAGGGATACCCCAATGTTCTTGTGAACAAAAGGATTAAAGTCTCATATTACACTGGTAGCCCAAGTCCTGGTGCCACAGTGAGCTTTTTTTCATGGTAATGAAAGCTTTCTCCTGTTCAGGACCATAGTTGATGGGTGCCCTCTCATTTCCTTTTAAAGCTCCATACAGAGGCTTGGCTAGGTCTGAAAACCCTGGGATCTAAATTCGACAGAACCCTGCCGCTCCCAGGAATTCCTGAATCTGCCACTGGCTTCAAGTGACTGAGATGGCACATACTGCCTGCTTTCTTTCAGTCCCTATCGTTCGTTTCCCTTGGAATTAGATATTGGCAATTTTTTTTATCTTTATTGTTCAGTTTATTAATTACATTGTTTCCCCTTTTTTATCCCCCTATATCTCCCCTCCACCCTATACCTATCCCACCCTCCACCCTCACCTCCCCCTCCCCACTGTCCTCTCCCATTGTTCCAAGATTTTTGTCCAGTCTCTTGCTGTACTTCACACAACCCTTTTCTCCCCAAGAATTGTCAGTCCATTCCCTCTCTATGTCCATGTTTCTGTTATATTCACCAGTTTATCCTGTTCATCAGCCTATCAATTCACTTGATTTTTATGTTCATTTGTTGATAGATGTGTATTTGTTGTTCATAATTTATATTTTTACCTTTTTCTTCTTCCTCTTCTTAAAGAATATCTTTCAGCATTTCATATAATATTGGTTTGGTGGTGATGAACTCCTTTAGCTTTTTCTTATCTGTGAAGCACTTTATCTGATCTTCAATTCTGAATGATAGCTTTTCTGGATAGAGTAATCTTGGTTGTAGATTCTTGCTATTCATTATTTTGAATATTTCTTGCCACTCACGTCTGGCCTGCATCGTTTCTGTTGAGAAATCTGCTGACAATCATATGGGTGCTCCCCTGTAGGTAACCAACTGTTTTTCTCTTGCTGCTTTTAATATTCTCTCTTTGTCTTTTGCTCTTGGCATTTTAATTATGATATGTCTTGGTGTGGTCCTCTTTAGATTCCTATATTTTGGGGTTCTGTGTACTTCTTGGGCTTTTAAGTCAGTTTCTTTCACCAGGTGGGGGAAGTTTTCAGTCACGATTTCTTCAAGTAGGTTTTCATTAACTTGCTCTCTCTCTTTTTCTGGCACCCCAATAATTCGGATGTTGGCATACTTGAGGTTGTCTCAGAGGCCCCTTACACTATCTTCAATTATCTGACTTCTTTTTGTTTCTTGCTTTTCCAGCCGAGTGGATTTTGCTTCTTTGTATTTCAAATCTTTGACTTGGTTCTTGTGGCCCTCTGGACTGCTTTTAGGACTTTGTGTAATATTTTTTTATTTCAGTCTGTGTATGCTTGATTTCTAGTTGGTCCTTTTTTTTATCCGTGAGGGTCTGGTTCATATCCTCAGAGGTCTTGTTCATTTCCTTAAGGGTCTCATTCATTTCCTGGTTAGTCTTGTTTATTTCCTCGTAGTTTTCATTAACTTCATTGGCCTTTTCTAGGAGCCTCTTGAAAAGCCTTATAACCATGGTTTTGAACTCTATGTCTTGTCGTCTTTTCTCCTCCATTTCTTTCACACCTGATTTCTTTCCATATCTCTGCATGGTGGCTGCTTTATGTGGTAGATGTCCTCTAAGGGTCAGTGGCACAGCCTCCCCAGTTATTTGAGATGTGTACTCTTACTGCAATCCTTTATGGATTGTACAGTATTTTTGAATTTAAACCCAGCTTGTTGTAGTTAGCCCTAGGAGGGTTTGCCCTCCAGGCCAATTGGCTGTGAAGGGAGATTGTGTTCAGGTTGGATGGGCGGAGTCTCTGAGCTGTGCAGGGAGCCTCAGTGTCAGCTATGTCCTATGCGGTGCTCACTCACGCGCAGGTCTCTTTTGGATGGGGATGGCTGCAGGCACCTCCAAGAGAAAGCCGCTAGTCTCTTCCCCTTGCCAGACAACTCTGCCTCTCCCCAAATGAGTCTGCACACCCAAAGTCTAGCCCAGGATTGTAAAATAGGTGGTTTCTGGGACCAGGGGACAAGTTTCCAGGGAGCAAGTTGAGCGTTTGTGCGACACTTGCACGCAAACTTCTTTTCCCAGCTACCCGGTTTCTCCACAGACTAGGAGACCTCTGCTGCACCCGCTTCCAGGGTGTGTCCCCCGGACCTCGGACCTCTTCTCGCACTGGGGAATCTGTGCAGTGGGACGTCTCCACATACCCCGGATCTCGGACCTCGCCTGGTGCTGGGTAATCCGTGTAGAGGGATGTCTCTGCCCTCCCCATTGGTGAAATCCAGCAGGAGTTGCTGTTCCAGCCCTACGGCCTGTGCGCGCGACCAGGATGGCTCCTAACCTGTTTCAGCTCGATCTTCAAGGCTGCGCTCCTGCCGCTCTTCTGAGTCTCAGTGTCCCACCTTTACTTTTATTTGTGGAGTTTTCACTCAGCCAGCTTTCTGGTGATTCTGGGTGATGTTTGTTTTGTTGTTATGTTGTAGTTTTTGAATCGTTGCGGGGGAGGAGGCAGAACAATAGGTGTTTACCTATCCTGCCATCTTGGTTCTCCAGCGATATTGGCAGATTTTAACAGGCTGTGCCCAAGGCTTTAAGTTGATTAGCACCAGGGCGTGGTCTTTAGCCAGGCTTTGAGGATTCTAATCAGCTCAGACCAGCAGGAATTCTTTCTATAATTCAGGTTGTCATGGTGAGGCCTTTGACTAAGGGGTATAAAGTCTTTTTTCTTCCTCCCTTGGTACTGCTCAGGACAGGATCATTTGGGAGGTCACTTCACCTAGGTGAAGATGTGCTGAACAAAAATGATTTCTGCCTCCTTCTTGGCTAAAAGGTCTCTACCCTTTAGAGGCACTGGACAGTCTGGCAAGTACAGGAATTCATGAATTATTTGATGGCCACCAGGTTGGCATCGGCAAAGCCGGCAGAATGGTCTATAGGTCTACTCCCCAGTAGCTCTAATAATGGCGACCTCGTTTCCTGAGAGAGGCGCTACTTTCTGTGTGACTCCTGAGTGCTCAGCTCCCGTATCAACCATAAAGCCCACAGTCTGATCCCCAATTTTTATTCTGTCCATGGGCTCGGGGGGCCCAGTTAAAAAAAGCCCAGTCTGTCCTAGTTGGAATCAGTCATTGCTAGCCCAATGAGATCTCTTTCAGGTGGCTCTGGTTGATAACAACTGGTTGGCAAAGGGGACCCAGTTTTCTTACTTTGCCGCTTGGGACATTCATTCTTCCAGTGTCCTGTTTCCTTACAATAGCCATTCTGGTCTCATCTCAGGCTCGCTCTTCCTTTTCCCCTGATCTGTATTCTTGCTTCCCTTTCTGATCTGTCTGGGTACCTGAGCCTCTAAAAGCTGCTGCTATTATATTGGCACTTCTTTGTATCCTCTTTTCTTCCTCCTTCCTTGCTGCACCCTCTCGTTTGATGAAAACCTTGATAGCTATCTCTAGCAGTTTGGTATAATTTTTCCTGCAAACTTTTCCAGCTTCTGCAATTTTCTCTTGATATTAGGCTTGGGTTGGCCTACAAAAGTGGCATTTACCATGGTGTGATTTTCTGGAGCCTCAAGTGTTAAGAGGGTGTAGATCTGGTATGCCTCACATAGTCTCTCATAGAAAGCTGCTGTAAAAGTTTCTGTAAAACCTCAGAAATTTTAGTCATGTTGGTGGGATTCTTGGCTCCAGCCCTGATCCCCTGGAGGAAGGCCAGCCGATACCTTTCTAGCCTGGCCCTTCCATCTTCTGAGTTCTGGTTCCAATCAGGTTCCTCATTTGGGAAGGCCTTCCTGGCTGTATCTAATGCCCATACAGGGCCTGGGTCTAAAGCACTTCCAAGCCTCTGATACCACTCTCATGTGCTCCTCAGTGTTAAAGAATGTGAAAAGGAGCTGCTTGCAGTCCATCCAGGTGGGCTTCTGGGTCTGGAAGATCATTTCTAGGAGGTCTACCACGGCCTGAGGTTTTTCAGAATAAGCTGGGGTGTGATGTTTCCAATTCAAGATGTCACTTGTGGTAAAGAGCTGATAATAATAGACTGGTCCTCCCTCCTGCAAGGTTCCATCTTCACCAAGCACTTGGGCACCCCGAATCTCCCTGAGAGGCATCTGGCATGCTGGTTGTGGTTTGGGCCATCGACTGGACTGGCTGAAAACAAGTGCCACCCAACAGACTCTGTAGAGCCTGGTTGAGAAGAGACATAGGGGTGCAGTGTCTCCAGATGTTCTGAATGTTCCAGACTAGCTGGGGAGGGGGGCGCGGTAGGAGAGAGCACATATGGAAGTGCCCAAACTGGCAGGACTTCCTCAGGGGGTCCTGGAAGAACAGGGGTTTGAGTTCCCTTCTGAGGGACCTGTTTCTTTTCTCCTGCCTGCTTCTCTTCTACTTTCTCCTGTCCTGCCTGATTCTTTTCTCCTACTACTAAAACCTTACCCTGTCCCTTCTTACATACGCAGAACCGGACCCAAGGCAGCAAAGTTTGAGCAATTTCTAATGATGTGTCTACATAAGGAAACTGGTCTGGGTGTCCAGGGTTCTTCATAACTATATTCCCCTGAGCAGTTCTTCATCTAGAAAGCCTTCTGAGGGTCAGCTGAAGTTATTTAATAATCATTATATAAGAAAAAGTTGAAGTTATTTTTATATTTCATCTTTTTATTACTATATTTTGTTGCCTGAAATTTAGATAAAAATAGTGCATACTAGTAACTGTTATATTCATTTTTTAAATAAACTTACCTTTTTAAGCACCATGGGAATTATGATTTAATATACAGTATTTTATTTTGTTTGGCAAGATACTGAAGTATATGGCTGATTGTGGTAGCTTTTTAAAACCTATCTATTACTAATCTAAAACTGGAACATTAGGAAAATTGTCAAAGGGATCCTTTATAAATGATAACTGTTTTGGAATAACTTTGTAATTCATTAGTCTAAATTCTTTTAAGCACTGCCTTCTAAAACATCATGCTAGGTCAATTATTTTTGTGTGACTTTAATGAGAATATTGCTCTATGTGCATTTCAAACACCAGCTAACTTAGAAAGTACTTTATTTTTATTTTATTTTATTTTTTAATCTTTATTGTTCAGTTTATTAATTATTGTCTCCCCTATTTCCCCCTGTAGCTCCCCTACACCCGGTACCCATCTCACCCTCTGCCCTTACCTCCCCCCCCCCCCGTCATCCTCTATAGGTGTATGATTTTTGTCCAGTCTCTTGCTGCACCTCCCACACTCCTTTTCACCCCAAGAACTGTCAGTCCATTTCCTCTCTATGCCCATGATTCTGTTATATTCACCAGTTTATCCTGTTCATCAGATTATTAATTCACTCAATTTTTAGATTCATTTGTTGATAGATGTGTATTTGTTGTTCATAATTTTTATTTTTACCTTTTTCTTTTTCCTCTTCTTAAAGAATACCTTTCAACATTTCATATAATATTGGTTTGGCGGTGATGAACTCCTTTAGCTCTTTCTTTTCTGTGAAGCACTTTATCTGATCTTCAATTCTGAATGTTAGCTTTGCTGGGTAGAGAAATCTTGGGTGTAGATTCTTGCTATTTATCTCTTTGAATATTTCTTGCCACTCCCGTCTGGCCTGCATCGTTTCTGTTGAGAAATCCGCCGACAATCGTATCGGTGCTCCCTTATAGGTAACTAACTGTTTTTCTCTTGCTGTTTTTAATATTCTCTCTTTGTCTTTTGCTCTTGACATTTTAATTATGATGTGTCTTGATGCTGTCCTCTTTGAATTCCTATAGTTTGGGGTTCTGTGCACGTCTTGGGCTTTTAAGTCATTTTCTTTCACCAGGTGGGGGAAGTTTTCGGTCACTATTTCTTCAAGTAGGTTTTCATTATCTTGCTTTGTCTCTTTTTCTGGCACCCTTATAATTTGATGTTTGTATGCTTGAGGTTGTCCCAGAGGCACCTTACACTATCTTCAACTTTTTCGATTCTTTTTGCTTCTTGCTTTTCTGGCTGAGTGGATTTTGTTTCTTTATATTTCAAATCCCTGACTTGGTTCTTGTGGTCCTCTAGACTGCTTTTAGGTCTTTGTATAATATTTTTTATTTCAGTCAGTGTATGCTTAATTTCTAGTTGGTCCTTTTTCATATCATTGAGGGTCTCGTTCATTTCCTCAAAGGTCTCATTAAGTTCATTGGCCTTTTCTAGGAGCCTCTTGAAAAACCTTATAACCATGGTTTTGAACTCTATGTCCAGTTTTTTTTTCCCCTCCACTTCTTTCACATCTGATTTCTTTCCATGTTTCTGCATTGTGGCTGCTTCCCTGAGTTGGTCGATTAGTTTTGTGTGGTAGATGTCCTCTAAGGGACAGTGGCTCAGCCTCCCCAGTTACCTGAGGTGGATACACTTGGTACAGCCCTTTATGGGTTATACAGTCTTGTTGAAGTTAAGCCTAGATTATTGTTGTTAGCATTAGGAGGGTTTGACCTCCAGGCCAATTGGCTGTGAGGATTAGCTGTGCTCAGGTTGGATGGGCAGAGTCTTCGGGCTGAGCAAGCAGCCTTGATTTCCATCAGCTCCGCCCTATGCGGCACCTGGGTCTCTGTGTCTGGTGGTAATGGATGCACGCACCTCTGAGAGAAAGCTGCCAACGAGCTCTACCCACTGCCAGACAATTCAGCCTCTCCCCAAATGAGTGTGTACACCCAAAATCTCACACATGGTTGTAAAACAATGCAGTCTGGTGGTTTCTCGAATGAGAGAGGAAGTCACGAGTCCTCTCTTCATGTTCACATGCTTCTGTTGTTCCCAAGTTTACATGCCCTCTCCACAAACTTGCAGACCTCTGCAGCACCCGAGTTTTAGCTTGCTTCCTTCTTACTGTCTAGTTTCATCCTTTATGAGTGTGGGTTACCCGGACCTTGCCTGTAATTGGGGAATCAGTGCAGTGGGATGCCTTTGTCTGCCTCCCGATTCGAGAAAACCAGCTAGGTTTGCAGCCACCCACCCTATCCCATGTGCGTGCATGGCTCCAAACCTCTGACTCCACATGTATCCTCAACTCTGCCCTCCACCACTCCTCTATGTTTACTTTTATTTGTGGAATTTCCACTCAGCCAGCTTTCCGGTGATTCTCAATGATGTTCGTTCTGATGTTAAGTTGTAGTTTTGAAATGGTTGTGTGGGGCAGCAAGATAGGTGTTTACCTATGCCACCATCTTGGTTCCTCTCTCTAGAAGGTATTTTAAAAAAATGGCTCAACCACTAATCAAAACCAACAACTAAATTTTGTTTTCATGAATCTAAACTGGTATCCCAGACACATACATCTATTAGGTGAAATAATACTTGTTTTTAAAAAAATTACTTATCTTTATGAAGATACTATAAAATATAGGGCAGCAACATATATATACAATTATAAAAGGATAAATATTAAATGGATTTATATACAATGATTTCATCACTACCTAAAAATATTATTGTATAAAAGTGAAAATATAAAACCCTATTGTTTTAAAAAGATTTTAATGACATAATATATTTTGCTAGTAGACATGAAAATTTAAATATCTGATTGTATATAATCTTTTAGATTTTTTTAAGTAAATTACTACTTGCATAAATTTTACTAAAATTCCTAATACTCTAGCACATGGAATTAAGTTTAGAAAAAATATCTCTGCACTATAATAAGTCTCTCAGCACTTCTAGTGTATTATTTTATTTTCTATTTATAATTACTTTGTCTAAAAAATAAAGTTTCCAAATTTGGAAGGATAACTAAGATTTAGTTTTTTGATTTAGTTTTTAAGTAAATGTTTCCATTAAATAATTTTAAGTTTAAATACAGAATACCTAATGCTCATTGAAGACTTGATATTATGCTTTAACATAAATTTGGGACCCAATCAAGCAACACTTGAGAAATATAATGGATGTGTATGAAGCAATAGTCATCCTATTTGCAAATATTTATATTTATATTTAAAAGCATTGGACCATAAAAATATATTTGCAATTATTTTGAATAGTGTAAATATTGTTGGGAAATAATGTACTTTCTAAGAAAACATTGTCAAAATAAAGTAAAAGTGATGATGATGCTAATAATGACATAGGAATAACTTGGGAGTTTGTCCGAGTATAACTCATCAGTTTTTGCTATGATAGCACTACCTAATAAATTCCTTTGAAACCCAGTGGGTTTCAGCAACTGACATTTGATAATTGTTCATAGATCTCTGCATTTTCGACTGCTCCTTTACTTAGCTGTACTGTGATTTGTTAGGATTATTTTTCCTAGTTTCAGCTGGGATAGGTGATAACCTGAGTGTTAGGATTGTCTGCCTGATATCTCTCTCCTTTGGTAAAGAAACTGAAGGAGCACCTCTCACTTGTGTCACGGGGCTTTCATGAAAGAGGGAAAGAATGAAAAAGGAGAAATAAAAACATGAGATGACACTATTTTTGCTCAGAACTAGCCCACATGACACCAGATCAAGGGACTTCTGTGCCCTCATTAGGAACCTTTATACTCCAAGTCATTGCCGGATACATTTTTGTCAAATTTTGTTCTGTTATTATACATGGGTTGAAAACTTATTATCAACAGAAACAGGCTAGTGGCTGACCACCATGTATCTCCAATGTCATGCCATATACTTCAGGTTTGGTTCTGCAACTGGTAACAATTTCTTTATTGGTATGGTTTTATTATAATTATACATACCATTCAACTGACAAGTTAGGCATTTATAATAGCTTATATTTATACTAGAGGCCCAACACATGAAATTCATGCAAGAGTAGGCCTTTCTTCCCCTGGCTGCCAGCACCAGCTTCTCTCTGGCACCCGGGACCCAGGCTTCCCATGCAGCCCAGGCTTTGTCCAGAAGGTCATCTGGAAGGACTACCAGTCTAATTAGCATACTATGCTTTTATTATTATAGATTTCTGCTTCAGTGTCTAAGAGTTTGTTGTTGTAGAGTTCTACTGAGCTTCTCTCTGCTGGACTTGGATATAAGTCACAAGTTAGGTAAAACTTTGCTCCCCATGCTTCCTCACTATGGGAACCAGGATGAAGGAGCATATCTTACATGAAGCTTGTTCTCAAGGTAGAAGACAAAAAAAAAAAAAAAAAAAAAAACCAGAGTCGGGAATGAAAACACACACAGCCTCCAAAATCCCCTGCTTGGTACTGGCAAATGTTCTGTCTGCATTTTACCAGTCAGAAAAAAAGTATCTGGCCCAGGCAAAAGTTAGTGGAAAAGTAGATTCTCACCCCTCCTACACACACACACACATACAAACAAACACACACACACACATACACACACACATTAAATCATGGCAAGAGGGAAGATGAAAAGAATCATGAATAAATAATACAATCTACACACTGAGTTAACTAGATAAATACCCTTGCATTTTTATGCTCATTCCATTAGTCTATTTCATTTAAAACAATAAGTATGACTGCAAAGTAATTTTACTAATCTAGATAACTAATCAAGTTGATTCATGCTGGCTTTCCATTTTATAAAATTAGTGCTATGTCTGTAGTCTTGTACACAAATCAACAAATCATAAATTTTAAACATAGTTTTGAATCTCCACATAACATAACAATGCAAAAACACTTCTTGTTTCTGAAACTTAAAGCTTAGAAATCATTATTAAATAATAATTATATTTATAGTTATACATATTAAAATGTATGGCAATCCAAAGTTCAGGTAAATGTTTATAGCAATGTTCTTTGAGTGGCTGGTCAGTGTCTCCAACTTTATAATATAAAGTGTTGTAAGATAAAATTACTGATATTTTCAGCTCTTTAAGGGGTAGTAATAGGAGATTGGGAGATTTTATTTATTATGTTATTAAAGTATATGTGAGTTCACTGAAAAATGAAGCTATCTTTGCCTACATACAAGTGTCATTAATTTTACCACCAGCGAATAATGTGTGCAGTAATTGCACTTTTTATATTTCAGCTTTTGGAAAAATCTAGCAATGTTAGGAATCAGGGCGATTCTAAATAATTCTGAAACGAATCTATGTTCAAGAAGTTAGAGATTTCTAAATGAGACATTTTTCTAAACTAATTGCTTTACATAAAATTTTTAAAAGGGTGTCATAAATTAGATTTGATTTTGATACAAACTAAAATCCTTGTTCATAAGAGGAGCTCAACACTTATTAAGCAAACACAATGGGGATAAATACTATACTTACCATCTTTTAAATGTATACCAATCTTGAAAATTTTTAAATTACATATAATATTTTTATATCTATTAGTAGCAAAGCCCTAAGCATTTATTTAGGGAAGAGTTAAGTTAGTGATCCTCCAAAATATGCTGTTGCTTCTTTCTGATAACGTGCGTGGACTTGACGTCCCATTTCCCATGCAGTAAGATGTGACTAAGTGACTGTTAATGGGAGATGAGCAGAAGTGATGTCTGCTGCTTCTGCATTTAATCCTCAAGACAGCAACCTTCTCCTTTCCACCGACAGAATATTCTGTTAAACCCATGTTAATTCAGCTTTAACACATGAAAATGGGATGTGGCTACAACATGATATAAAATCTCTGGGTCTCTGAAAGATCATGTAGAAGAGTTGTCTTGTAAACATTGACTATTAACTTAGAGCTATTTCATAAAAGTGAAATGTATTGTCTGTTTTTCTCAAACACTGTACTATGTATGGGGTTTACATTAACACTGGTGAATCCATTATGATCACTTAATTTAGCAACATGGCACAGTAGTTCTGGTACTATCTTCTTATAATAACATATGTAGAGAGATGTTGAGAAAGAAATCCCCTCATCAAATGTAGAACCTTTCTCTTTTACTTTTTCGTCATATGGGTTAGTTAATAATGTGTTTTTATAATAAAACTAGTGGCTCAGTGCACAAAATGTGTGCACATTAAAAGGGAATTAATTAGAGGAATTATTTTAATATAGCTATTTGCCCTTTCTCTATAATAGAAGTGTCAGAGATGAAAGAAAATCAGTAAAATGTGTATGAAAATTTCCCTCCTGTCAGAGCCTGGAGCGCACCATGGGATCCAGAGTCAAGTCCCTGTCCACCCACATGTACCTCGAAATTGTGAAAGACCCAGACCCAGCCAGCCATACCCCCATCAAGCCTTGCAGGGTAGGGGTCCTAGCCTCAGGTCCCCCACCCCAGTGCCAGGGCAGGGTTGGGCCTCAATTCCCTTGGTCCAACCTCAGGTCCCCCGGCCCTGGTATGAAGGCATAAGGATGCGAGGGCATAAGGGCATGATGACTATATTGCATATTAGCTCTTTAATATATAGAAAGATGAATCTTTTTTACATTATTTTGCAAAATCACATAACATAAAAATACCACTGCTATAAGTTATGTATGTGCAAAATCATATATTGGTTTTGCTATTCCTCATTTAAAGTTAAAATGAGTAATTCCAAATTTCTTTTCATTTTTGTTTTTAAAGTTTATCTTTTCAAGGAGAAATGTTTCAAAAATAGAATAGAAAATTCAGTGGAAAACTAATAACATTCAAAATGATATTTGGAAGTTTTATATAGAAGTCTGAAGATTCTTGTTGATAAGAAATGTTTAAGATTAAAGACTTCATTCTCCCAAGTTTTAACAGTCTTGAAATATAATTATTTAAACTCCAGGAAAGATAATTCTTAATTATAACTTAATATAATTTATGTTTTTTTGCATAAAATGGGTTCTTCTCTACAATTTAAGTCCAGAAGAACATTTCAAAGTAGGAGGGTGATAGGCACTGACATAAGGCATAAGGATTAATACAGATTTCTGCACAAAACATTTGAAATCTATTAGTACTCTTCATTTAACTATTGACTAAATATATTTATTGTATAATTTTGATGACTCTTGATATTTTCCACTAGTTCAGATGAATACCAAATATGCAAATTTAATTCTTATGCACTTGATGATGAAGGTCAATTTTATGAAATGGTAAGCATTGCCCAGAGGAAATATCACCATCAATTGTCCATAGTTTGGCTTCTTCCAAATGCCGTCCTGAAAAACACAGGTGAAGAACTGGGAAAAGTGGGACAGAGAAAGGCTACTAACTCTATATTCAAGAGTTAGTTGCTCCTAAGGGCAGCTAAGGCACAATCTTGCTGGGGTGTGGTGGCCAGCTGAGGAACATTGTGGAATAAACTCCAGAACTGTCTTATCACAAGATGGGTAGGCTGTAACATTTACCTATTAACTTCATTCTGCATTGGTAGAGACTTGCTGCCAAGGGTGATACCTGCTCCCCATCTGCTGGTGGGGAGTAAGCTCCTTTGGTGCTGGAGAAATACCGTAGGCAAAACAGGGGGAAGATGCAGGGCCTCAAGTTAAGAGGCAGTCAGCATGGTGGAAACTAACTGTAGCTACAGGTGATATCAGGTAGCCCATGGCAAATGTACTGGTTCACTATTTTCTATTTTCTATTTGTATTTATTTATTTACTCATCCAATATTTATGGAACACCTTTTATTGGGAATGATCTGCTCTAAATGTCTGGAAAACATCAACCAACAAAAAAAATCCTCACTATTATGAACATTTTATTTTAATGGAGAAGACAAAAAAAAGCAAATAATTATGTAATTGTGTAATACAGATAATGAATTTTTTTAGGATTTATAGTAAAATTTTCAACCCCTGCCCACTCTTTCTTTATACCTGCAAGCAACCGAGAGTAACAAACAAAAAGTTTGGGTTCATTATGTCACAATTTTGCCCTGTAGATACCTGAAAATGATAAGAAAGATTGCATCTTGTATTAAAGAGTTGAATTTTTATATGTCAAGGATAATATAGAATGACTAGTGGATTCTCTGAGATGTTTGATTCAATAATTAAATTCTTATTTGACTTTGAAATAGAGATGTTATTTTAAATTTTATTTCATTCTTGATTTAACCTACAAAAATTCTTAGCAATTTTGGAAGTAATAATATTTGAAATATGTCAAGTCAACAGAGTATACTTTAATTAATGATATATCTTTTTTTCTCATGAAATCTCATAAACTATGTGCAAATATACATGTTTACTTTTATCTCTAGCCCATAGCATAACATTATCATATAAGATGCACTACATTATCTGTCCAAAATATGTATGCATGGATTTGTTTTAATCATTAACTTAATATTGTGAAATTGTTATTTGAGCATTTTAATTTTTATATTTGGTACCAAACCATCTCTGCATATGTTTTTATCCCCATGTATTTAAATTTTGAAAGTAAGTTAGCTATAAGGTCAAAAGAGAGAAGAAAAAATATTTTTAATCATTCTAAAACTAAATTGAGATGTCCTGCAGTAAGACTGTGTAAGTAAAACTTTAAATACAGTGGTTGGTAGTGGTAAGCAAGACAAAAAATAAGCAGTTTTTAAAATTTCCTACATAAAGTATATTTCTTATATACAAGTACCAGATAATTTATGAGATTAATTTCTGAAATGTATATGACTTAAGTTAAAGGAGCTGCTGTCTTCTTTTGCTTGTTTTTCTCTGAATGCCCCAAAAAGGAAGATTCATAAGCTTCTAAACATATAGTGAAGTAGAGATTGTTCCCTCTAAGATTCCTATCTAATAAAAGAGCAATATGCAAAATGACCATACCTCTGATCAAGCCATGCCCACAGCCACACCCACTAGCCAATCAGGAACAAATATGCACCAACCAAGATGGCTATGGCCACTGAGAGCAGGAGGGAGGCTTGGGTTTCTCCTGAAATGGAGGAAGCCAAGCTTTCCACCTGCCCTTGCCAGCCTAGGCCTTCACTCAATGCTACAAAGTTTCAATTATAGAAGATATATCCCAACAGAAATGGTGGCAGGGAGCTGGAGAGAGCAGAGGCTAGGGTTGCCTGGGCGATGGAAGAAGCCAAGCTTCTGCAGCCCTAGTGCTTAGGCCTCCACTCTAAGCTACAAGGTTTCAATTATAGAATTTAAATAAACCCAAACAAAAATGGCTGTTGCCACAGAGCGAGCAAAAGGGTTGGCTCCGTTCCAGGCTACAAAGATTCAATTGTAGAACATAAATTAATCCCAGATACAGGGCCTCCACTTGGGTTGCTGGGCTGCATGGCTGGCCTGAAAACCACCACAGGCCCCTGCCCATGCCACCCCATGCTCCAAGGGAACACCCACCCTGATCCGGACACCCTTTAGGGCAAACCAGCTGACCCCACCCATGCACCAGACCTCTATCCTATCTAATAAAAGAGCAATATGCAGATTAACCATCACTCCAACACATAGGAAGACTGCCCCCATATGGCCAAAGATCCTGCCCCTGTGTGGACACAAGATGGCCACCACAAGATGGCCAGCAGGGGAAGGCTGTTGGGAGGTTCCAGGTCTCCAAGGGAGGGCAGTTGTGGCTGATCAGGCCAGCAGGGGAGGGCAGTTGGGAGGGACCAGGCCTGCAAAGGAGGGCAGTTAGGGGTGATCAAGCCTGCAGGGGAGGACAGTTAGAGGTGATCAGGCCTGCAGAGGAATGAAGTTGGGTAAAACAGGCTGGCAGGGGAGCAGTTAATCATCAATTAGGCTGGAGGGTAGTGATTAGGGGGTGATCAGGCTGGCAGGCAGAAGCTTTTGGGGCATCAGGGAGGCAGGCAAGTGAGTGGTTTGGAGCCAGCAATCTTGGATTGTGAGAAGGATGTCCGACTGCCCATTTAGGTCCAAACATCCTTGAGGGATCCCAGATTGGATAGGGTGCAGGTTGAGCTGAAGGACATCCCCTGCCTCCTGTGCTTTAATTTCATGCACCGGGCCTCTAGTCTATCCTATCTAATAAAAGAGAAACATGCAAATTACTATACATTCACTACGCTAACAGCCAATCAGGAGAGGGGGATGGGGCAGCGAGGCATGGGGGAAAGCAGGAGGGTGGGGTGGTGGGGTGGGTGGCAGGGTGCGTGCCCTTCCTGGAGGTCAACCACCCAGGGCTGGAGCCTCAGAGGCAGCAGCGTGATCACGTGTGCTAGGGGTCAATCGCCCAGGGTCCCAGCCCAGAGCATCAGCCAAAGGCTTGCACTTTGGCTGGGGGCAGAGCAGGGCTATTGCCCGTGCTGGGGGTCAACCGCCCAGGGCCCCATCCTCAGAGCAGAGCTAGCAAGCACGCTGGTGGTCCCCTGCCCTAAACCTGAGCCTTGGATCCTTGGCCAGAGGCTTGGGGCCTTGGCTGGGGTGGAGCTGGAGATCAGAGGAGATAGATATTAACTGTAGAGGAAACACCTTTTCTGACCACTCATTGGCTAAGCTCCCTGTATGCCACTGGTAATATTCTTAGTAACTTGGGTATAAGAACCCAAAAAAAGTAATCTAGGGTTCTTCCACCACACTCCTGGAGAAAAAAACAAAGGTCTGCTGCTGGAGGGCTAAGAAATATCATATCATTTCCCTAGGCAGTTTGGCTCAGTGGATAATGCCTAGGTTTGCCAACTGCAGGGTCCGGGTTATATTCTGATCAAGGGCATGTACCTAGGTTGCAGGCTCCTCCTTGGGTAGGGCTCAGGTCAGGGCTCATGCCAGAGGTAACCAATCAAAGTGTTCCTCTCACTTTGATGTTTCTCTGTCTTTCCCTTTCTCTTCCACACTCTCTAAAAATCAATGGAAAGATAACCTCAGGTGAGGATAAAAAAAGAAAAATAAAGAAATGTTATATCTTATGAAAGACAAATCTTGAAAATGCCTAAAGAAAGTTGACATTTTTTCATGATGAAGGGACCGGAGTCTGGGTTGATGAAAACATTTTGGTGGCTGCGGTGACTGGCAGTGGCTGCAGCAGTGGGGTGATGGGGCTAGTGCCTTTCCCTGATCAGCCCAGTCACCTCCCAGAAAGGGAGGCCAGACTGTGGCTTAAGCCTGCTCCCCATGGGGAACGGGCCTAAGCCATCAGTAAGACATCCCCTGAGGGCTCCCAGTATGTGAGAGGAAGCAGGCTGGGCTGAGGTGACCCCCCCCCCCCCAGTACACGAATTTCATGCACCAGGCCCCTACTATATATATAAAAGGCTAATATACAAAGTGTACCCATAGGAGTTTGGAAAACCGGGAGCTCTATCATTTGCTATTACATGTTCTGACCACTAGGGGGCAGCACAGAATGAAAAAAGGCCCCAGCCAGCAGCCAGAAGGCCCTGTTTGCTGGCCAGGCCTAGGAAGCCTACCCATGTACGGACTTCATGCAACGGGCCTCTGTAACTTTAATAAAATATCAGTACTATGTAAATATAGTCTCTTTTCTTTCTCCCTCTCTGAAATAAATGTTAAAGATTGCTCTAAACATATTAAACCACTGATAAACACATAGTAGTGTATTAAACATGAATAAGCTCCATGAATTACAGAAGAAATTACTAAATCTACTACTACTACTACTACTACTACTACTACTACTACTACTACTAAATACAACAATGACAACTACTAGTACTACACACACATAAAAGAAGAAGCTAAAAAGCTGTAGTTAAATTCTACAGCACATGTATATCTCAGAGACATTGCAGGTTTGGTTCCAGACTACAGAAATAAAGTGAATATAGCAAAAAAGGGAGCCACATACATTTTTGGGTGTCCCAGTGCATATAAAAGTTATGTTTTCACTATACTCTAAGTGAGTATAAATTGCACAATAGTATTTAAACATTAATGCATGCACCTCAATTTAAAAATAATTCACTGCTAAAAGTGCTAACCATCATCTCAGCCTTCAGCAACTCATAACATTTTTGCTAGAGCGGGTCTAGCCTTGGTTTTAATGGCTACTGATTGATCAGGGTAGTGTTTGCTAAATATTGGGGTGGCTGTTTGATAGCATTTTACCCACAGAACTTCTCTCAAAATTGGGGTCAGTTCTCTCAAACTCTGCTGTTTCTTTAGCAAGTCAGTTTCAGGAGTAGTCTAACCCCTTTGCTATCATTTCAAAATCTTCACAGCATCTGTAACAGCAGTAAATCCCATCTCAAGAAACACTTTTTTTTTTTTTTTTTTTGCTCCTCCATAAAAAGGAACTTTTCAACCATTAAAGTTTTATCATGAGTCCCAGGCCAGGTGGCTCAGTGATTCGGAGTGCAGGTCTATATACCATAAAGGTTGTAGGTTCAATTCCTGGTCAGGTCACATATCTAAGTTGTGGGCTTGATTCTAGTTGGGGCATGTGTAGAAAGCAAATTATCAATATTTCAATCTCACATTGATGTGTCTGTCTCTTTCTCTCTCTGTCCTCCTTTCTCTCTCTAAAATCAACAAACTTATCCTTGGTTGAGGACTTTAAAAAAAGTTTTATCATGAGATTGCAGCAATTCAATTCCATCTTCAGGCTCCACTTCTAATTATAGTTTTCTTGCTATTTTCACCACATCTGCATTTACTTTCTCATCTTCTTCCAAACTTCTGTTAATGCTGATATTTCTATGTATTTTCACAAGTCACAAATGTCCTAAATAACTCATTTAAAAAGGTGAATTATTTACGGAAGATTTTCAATTAACTTTGCCTAGATCCATTGTGCGAATTACTATCTATGACAACTATAGTTTTAAAAAGTGTAATTCTTAAATAATAAGACTTGAAAGTTGAAATTACTCTTTGATCCATGGGCTGCAGAATGAATTTTTTTTCACTTAGTAATATCTTTTTATTTTTCTGATAGTTTAAATCTTTATTGTTGAAAGTATTACAGATATCCCCTTTCCCCCCTTTTCCCCCTTCTAGCCCACACCTGACTTCCGCTACCCCAGGCCTTCAGCACACTATTATCTGTGTTCATAGGTTATGCATATATGAATACAAGTTCTTTGATTAATCTCTTCCTACCCACCCCTGGATATTTTGTTAGCAGGCATGAAAACAACATTAATCTTATTGTAAATCTCCATCAGAGCTCTCGAGTGATCAGATGCATTGTCAATTGAAGGAAATATATATTTTTCTGAGCAGTAGCTCTCAGCAGTGAACTTAAAATATTCATAAATGGTGCTGTGAACAGATTAGTTGTTTTCCAGGCTTTTTATGTTCAATTTACAGAGCACAGGCAGACTAGATTTAGCATAATTTCCCGAGGCCCTAAAACTTCTTGAATAATAAATGAGCATTGGTTTAAACTTGAAGTCACCAGTTTCATTAGTCCCTAACAAGAGAGGCAACCTATCCTTTGAAACTTTAAAGCCAAGCATGACTTCTCCTGTCTAGTTATGAAAGACCTGGATGGCATCTTCTTCCAAGAATAAGGCTGTTTCTTCAAGATTGAAAATCTGTTGTTTAGGGTGGCCACTTTTATTAATTATCTTAGCTAGTTCCTCTGGAGATGGCTTGCACTTTTATGTGATGAAGATGGCTTCTTTCCTTAAACCTCAGGAACCAATCGCTGTTAGCTTTGAACTTCTCTTCTGCAGCCTCCTCACTTCTCTCAGCCTTCATAGAATTGAAAAGAGATACTTTGCTCTGGATTAGGCTTTGGCTTAAAGAATGTTTAATCTTTTATCCAGATCACTGAAACTTTCTCCATATCAGCAATAGGCTGCTTCACTTTTTTACCATTCATGTGCTCACGAAAGTAGGACTTTACTTTCAATAACTTTTTCTTTGCATTCACAACGTGGCAACTGTTTGGGCCAAGAGACCTATTTTTTTTTTTTCCGCCTAACTTGGATTCTAACATGCCTTCCTCGTTAAACATATTTACTTTTGAATTTGATTTAAAGTGAGAGATGAGTACTTTTTATTTCACTTAAACACTTAAAGACCATGGTAGAGTTATTTTTGTTCCAATTTTAACATTATTGTGGCTCAGGAAATAGGGCGGCCCAAATAGAGGGAGAGAGAGAGTGGGAACGGCCATTGGGTAGAGCCATCAGAATATACACAGCATTTATTGATTAAATTCACATCTTACATGGTCATAGTTCATGGTGTTCCAAAACAATCAAGAACCGGAAATGCCATGAAATAAACAAACAAACAATCCTTCCTGTTCAGTAGTTAATTCTAGTTTAAAATAATAAAGCTGGGCATCGCAGTCCTGCACCAAAGCTTATTTCGTGTTGATGGACGCATGGCAGGAAACACACTATTTGTGTCTGAGATGAGAAGTAACCACAATAAATTCCTTTTTTCTATTTCCTCTTTTTAAGTCTTTTGTACTTTTCTCTTCCCTTTTCTTTCTTTCATCTTCCACCTTCTTGACTTCTTCCTTGCCTATCCCCTCCTCCTTTCTTACCATAATTCTATTATATTACAGTCAGGTAAACAAACTAGCTCTTGTTCTGCTACCTTAGTCTCTCTTTTTCTTTGTTTTTAATTTAAAATTTTTATTGTTTAAAGTATTCCATAAATATTTTTTGCTCTCCATTGACCTCTCCCCAGCCTCCCTCACCCCCCAGTATATGCCCTCACCGCCTCCCACCTTGTCTGTGTCCATTGGTTTTGATCATATGCATGAATATAAGTCCTTCTGTTGATCTCTTACCCCCTCACTCTGCCTCTCCCCCCTCTCCCCCCCCCCCCCGACCTTCCTCATAGGTTGAACAGTCTGTTTGATGTTTCTATGACTCTGGTTCCATTTTGGTTCCTCAGTTTATGTTGTTCATACTTTTGTTTAATAAAGCAGATAATGGGTTCAGAGATGTTATGTGCAGATCATTATTCACTGGCGTTTTTATTTTATTTATCAATAACACTTGGTTAACTCATTGCTAAATATATATGACACATTGTTAACTATCCAGAAATAATCTTTAACTCCTACTAGATATCACTTAAAAATACTTTAGTACCCAGGCTAGTGCTTCACATTCACTCAATAACATGATATGGAGAGGGGGGCGGGGTAAAGATGGGAACAGGTTTACACACACACAGAATAGGAATCTCATAGTGACTATATTGAAATATGAGTTTCTGTCTGATAAGTGCAGCACTGCATTAGTAACTGGCATATGTACATTGAACCAAATTGAAGGGCATGCAATATCCCACAAATTGTTATTAAGCACTGAACATATGTGGTGCCCTGAGATGGATAAAAGAACGTCACAAATTCTTTAATTTTATTTTCATTGAAAATTGAAGTGTATTCTTAGTCTCCTTGAATCTGCACTGGCTCAAGACTTTTTGACCAATAAAAGTGACACGTTTTGCTTTAAGTTCTGATACAACTAGCAACCTCTGTCAGCGTCTTGGAACACTGAGTCACCATGAAATATCCAACTACACAGCTGGGGAGTCAATTGGGAGAGGCCCCAAAGCTATAAGGAAGAGGAATCCAGCTGAGCCCAGCCATCAGCTTTTCCTTCCCAAGCACCAGCCCAATGAGTGAAGCTATCCTGAACCAGCCAGATCAGCCAGGCTGCCTGCAAAATGCTAATACTGGGGAGTGGATGCCATGCAGAGCCGAATAATTAACCGTGAGCTGTGGCCATATGTATGACTCACAACATAGTAAGACATATTAAAGTAGTTTAAACACCTCTGTATTCAGTAGCATGTTGTTTATAAGTAGATTAAGAAAGCATTATGCACTACTGACCTGAGGAAAAATGTACATCAGTTTTCTAATTTTTATATGACTACTACATAATTTCCAAAGTATTAATAATATTTCCTAGTTATCTATTGTGGTTGTGACTTGGATGGGGATGAGTTGAGGAGAGGGAAGGGGATAGCAGTGCTGAATGGGTTGTTCCTTTTTTTTGTAATTTTAGAAAGAGGAACAGGGTTAAGAAAGAAGTTCGTGTATATAAATGAGGTGTCTCTTAGAGGAAAGGATCAAAAAGGTCGCCAATGTGATGTCAAATGCCTGTAGCACTGTACAATGGAGAGATCCTTTTTTGACTAGGGCTTGAAGCTGTGATTAAGTGAATATATGGCTGCTTATAACTCTCCAAAGCAGTTCCTGAAGAAGTCCAGCTCCCTTCAGGCAGGCCTCCTTAAATCAAACATCTTGTGTGTTTCAGCTTCTCTCAGTTTTGTGACATAGTTTCAGATTTTCTTTGAAGCTTTTTTCCCCAGTAAGCTTTTCTGAAGGGCCCTCCTTGAGCTCTAAAAAAAGATAAAATAATGCAGGAAAGTCAATTATTTTCAAAAGAATAAGATGGAAAAATAATAATAGGAACTGAAAAGTTGGATGACTTGCTTAAAATAAGTCAAACATTTGAGAGTTCTTAATGTCAATTGTTCAAAATGAGTTTAATAACAGTCTTCTTGTCTTCAGACATATAGAATTATATTATGTGGTTGCATTGCACTGGGAAAATATCTGTGAAGATTCACATCATTATGTTGGTTTATTAGTGATGCATAACTATAAAAGATTTCTCCCCTTAAAAGTGTGACTGACACAACTATATTTCAAAAATATCTTCTCTATATAGACAAATAATTTGAAAGTATACAGAAAGATTAGCTGGCTTATTCTATGACCATGAAAATGTAGAAAATAATCAGAATTTAAAATGTCCAGATGTTGCTTTGCACAGTTTGCACAAAATATTTTAAATGCCTGATTAAATGCAAAATAATACTGAAAACTTCCATCACTGCACATATTGAATATTGTGAGAGAGGTCCTAGTGAACACAGAAGTTAAAAAGTCAAGAGAAAAAAAAAGGGAAAGATTCATTAGAAGGAAAAAAAACTGTCATAGCTGCTGGCAAGAAAATTGCTTACAGATAAAACATAAGGGACGTTATAATTCATTTTATAATAAAAATAGAGTTCTACAAGCTTTCTGAAATAATAAAAACATCAATATACACAAATAAATTCTATTTCTAACATGAGCATACATTAGAAATGTTTAGCTTACTTCAGTCTACACATTGTCCAAAGATCAAGGAATTAAGAGCTGATCCTTTGTGTTCCCTCTGTCATTTTGGGCCCTGACCTCAAATCAGGGTCCTTAAAAAACGTATCTGAAGTGAAGTCTTGGCCAACACACCTGAATACAGCAGTGAGGTAGCAATCACCCAGGCTCCCATTCAGTGACACCTACCATGTCACAAGTGCTGTTCTATGTAATGTTTAACTTAAATATCAGCCCCCTTGACAAATGAGAGATAAATCTTGCATGAATTCATTCAAGTAGGCAAGTGATCGAGATGGGCTGTGACCCAGGGGTGCCTGAGCCTGAGCCCATGCTCTTTCTGCAATATTTTCTTGTTACGGATCCACTTCCCCCTTGGCGAGGGGGTGAGAAAAGGTCAAGTTCTGGAAATATTTTAAAGATTTTACAAAAAGATAAACATTTTGATCAGATTATTCATATATAAGTTGGCAGGTTCTGAATTTCAGGAGAAAAATCTGAACTGGGATGCAAATGTTAGATTTGCTGGCACATGAGTTGTACCTAAAGCTCTGGGAATGAATGAGACCTTCAAAGGGAAATTGGAGAGAAACATGCACTGAGCTCTGACCACTTCAACTCTGAGAAAACAGAAAGAAGAGGAGAAGCCAGCACAGAAAGCTGCAAAGGGTGAAAAGTGAGGCACAAAGGAATTTAGAAAAAGTGGAAGAATGTGGATGAAGGAGATGAGCATGATCAGCTGTGACAAATGAATTGATGATTTAACAAAATGGAAGTCATGAATACAGTGTCTGTGGGATAAGTCATGGCATGGTTTGCTTACACGCATTTCCTCTAGCTCTTGTGATTCACAGAGATATATTGGGTTGATATGAAAGATAATTTCAGAACTACTTCTATCCTTTAAAGCAAAAGTAGTTGAAAAATGCTGAATGAAATCAAGATGAGATGAATCATTAAGCTCTGAAATATGCAGAAGATGTTCTAATGCATTTCTGCATTTGGATTATGTCATTCATAAAAATAATTTCTCAGTTATTCTAATTATATTTTCAAAAAATACTTGATAGCTGCATGCTCTGTGATATATTATATGAAGTTCATGGGAGTGTGTATGTCTGTTGATTATCATGTAATAAAGTTAAGATTACCATATTAAATACTACTTAAATAGTTTACTGGGTTCTAAATTTTTTGCATGAATTCGTCTAATCTTCTAAAAATGAATAGTTAATATTTTAAGTTGTACTTAAAAGTAAGAACAGTAAATTGATTTTGATTAAAATATAAATTACTTAAAATGTATCACAAAACTGATTTCTTTTTAAAATCTTTAACCTGAAATTTTATCTTGCCTATATTAATTCTTACTCCATCATCCTTAATTTAGCTAATATATTGCACTTATAGATCTATTACTTTAGAGACTATTGAAGGACTCAAGAATATGAGTTTTGGGTAAAGAATACTAGTAATAAGAAATGAATGTATTTTTTGTTTCAATATTGTTGACAATAATATTTAGTAAGCAATATGAGTTTATTAGAAATGTGGTAAATGCTTTTAAAGTATTTGTTCATTTAATCCTCATAAAATTTATTGAGATAGATACTGTACCATAATTAATATGATTGTGTGCACGTATTTGGGAAATCGGTATAAAGTAAAAATCTAATTTGCCCAAAGCTACAAGAAGTAGGTGGCAGATATGTGCTTTGAGCCCAATAGTGGGTGTATCTTGCTAAGTAAATGGAGTCTATGAGGCACTTCAGTTACATGGGGAGTAGAACAGGGAGCATATATATAGTTCTACTTTTAAACTGAAAAGAGATTTGAATATGTGAAAATACAACTTTGGTTTTCAATATTTGATAGGAAAATCTTGGGTCTGGACTTTGACAGCGGTGGTATGTATATGTTTTAAAGGGGCTGATAAATTTGAAAGAAAACATAACATTGACTTTTTCCTAATTATATATTCCAATGTTATTTCTATACCATTTTAAAAAGATTTTTATTGGCTTTTGGAGAGAGGGGAAGGGAGAGGGAGAGAGAAAACAAACAAACAAACAAACAATTGGCTGCTTCTGGCTCCCTGCCAGGAATCTAACCAGCAACCTTTCAGTGCACAGCATGATGCTCAACCCACTCACTGAGCCACACCAGCCAGCATTATTTATACATTATTACGTAAAGTATCTTTTTTCCCCTATGTTCCCAGGATTCCAGAATTTAGAATGTAAAAATTTTTCTCTCTCTCTCCCTGTCTTGTCTCTCTCATAGATGATAACATATATCTTCCTTTCTTCCTGTGAGAAGAAAAAAAAATCTAGGCTACTGATGCTAAGTTTTAAAGTATATTGCAACTGACTTTTAGGTTATAATTATAACAGCCAAATTTTATGCAATACTTACCAATCTTACAGAAAATTTTAGAGCATTCAGAATAGTATTAAATGCCTCCACAGAACAGCATGAATACTATGGCATTTTGGAGAAATCATATAACTGACCAAGAGTCAGTATAAAGGGGCATAACAGAAAAGAGCTACTTGCCTGTGATTGGTGTGGAAAGCTGGCTCATTCCAGTTGAAACACAGTCTTAGTTGCACATATCATCTCACACATAACATTTTCTGGTTAGGACTAAAGTGGTTTTACTTGTATGCTGCCTATTTTGTTCCTTTAATTTTTACAAGATACTTTTTTTGAAGAATATTATATTTTGCAAAAAGTACATACAGGTTTGATTGAAGTAGAGTAGATTAGCATTTATTAGAAAAAAAGTAAATTATATTAAGCAAAATTTTGATTAGTAATATAGTTTTCTTTAATTTTATTGAGATGCCAAAGCTATGATTAGGTATAATTAGTACTTTTCAACATTAGTCCATTTGAGAATAAGAATATAGTCTTGATAAAATATTTAGGTCCTAAACATTTTCAATTGTTCATGTGCCCAGCATAGAGAGATGCTTTTTAAAAATATAATCATGATTTTGGCTTAAGATTTGAATATACAACCATTACTCAAGAGTGTAGTACAACAAAATAATACTGAATTAACACATCAATAGAGTTATTTCACTGGCCAATTTACTTTAAAATTCCAGAAACCATGTTCTAAAATAAATAGTTGCATCTATATATGTTTCCCTACATTAATAAGAAAGTTAAAAAGGAGAAGAAAGAGCTGCAGGAGAACATAATATAATGTATGTAACAGCCCATATGAGAGGGATCATTTTTATCCCATTTTATCACCAGTGAGGTGCTCGGTGCACAGAGAGGCTACATGACTCCCCCAAAGTCACACAGGTTTCAGTTATCCATGGTAAACTACAGTCCAAACATATTAAATAAAAAATTCCAGAAATAAGCAATTTGTAAGTTTTAAATTGCACAGTTCTGAGTAGCATGATAAAAATTTGCACCATCCCAACTCTGTCCTGGCTGCACATGAATAAGTTCTTTGTCTAGCATATCCACGCAGGATATGCTACTCTTTCATTTCTCACTCAGTAACCATGTCAGTTATCAGATTGGTTATGAGAAAGGAAGAGAGAAAGAGAGAGAGAGAGAGAGAGAGAGAGAGAGAGAGAGAGAGATACCACATTCAGTTCTCATTTCTATTGTGCTTGATCAACTGAAATAAAAAGTTTAGGAAACATTTGATTTTAAAAGGGGAAATATTTAATACCTTCAACAATAAAGATACATTTTTTTAAAAAGCAAAATGAATCAGAATGTCTTCAATTCTGAGCCCTGAGGAATTTCTGAAATTAGTTTAGGAACTCTAAGATTTAAAAAAAAAAAATTGGTTCAGATATGTGACTGCTCTACAGTATAAGTGGTGAATAATATATTATATATTAGAAATTCCTATATAATAAAGGAATAATATGCAAATTATTCCTATACCTCTGATCAGGCCATGCTCAGCCATGTCCATCAGCCAATTAGAAGCAAATTATGCAAATAAACTACAACCAAGATGGCTGCAGCCACTGAGAGCAGGAGGGAGGTTTGGGTTTCCCCAGCCATGGAGGAAGCCAGGCTTTCCTCCTGTTGTTGCCCACCTAGTCCTCCACTCAATGCTACAAAGTTTCAATTATAGAAGATATAATGAAATAGAAATGGTGGTAGCCACGAGCTGGAGAGAGCAGAGGCTAGGACTGCCTGGGTGATAGAGGAAACCAAGCTTCTGTAGCCCTATTGCCTACACTCTAGGCTACAAAATTTCAATTATAGAATTTAAACAGAAATGGCTGTCTCCAGGGAGCTAGCAGAAGGCTTGGTTCCACTCCAGGCTACAAAGTTTCAATTGTAGAACATAAATTAATCCCAGATCCAGGGCCTCCACTTGGGTCGTTAGGAGGTGTGGCTGGCCTGAAAACCACCACAGGCCCCTCAGCCAGGCCGCCCCACGCCCCAAGGGAACCCCCATCCTGATCCGGGACACACTTCAGGCCAAACCAGCTGGCCCCCCACCCATGCACCAGGCCTCTATTCTATCTAATAAAAGAGTAATACACAGATTGACCATCACTCCAACACAAAAGAGGGCTGCCCCCATGTGGTCAAAAATCCTGCCCCCATGTGGACACAAGATGGCCACCACAAGGTGGCCAGCAGGGGAGGGCCATTGGGAGGTTCAATACCTGCAAGGGAGGGCAGTTGGGGACTATCAAGCTTGCAGGGAAAGGCAGTTAGGGGTGTCCAGGCCTTCAGAGGAGGGAAGTTGGGGGCAAACAGGCTGGCAGGGGAGCAGTTAGACATCAACTAGGCTGGCAGGATAATGGTTAGGGAGTGATCAGGCTGGTAGGCAGAAGCGATCAGGGGAAATCAAGGAGGCAGACTGAATTGTGAGAAGGATATCCGACTGCCTGTTTAGGCCCGATCCTTCTGGTCAATCTGGCATCCTTCAAGGGTTCCCAGATTAGAGAGGGTGCAGGTTGGGCTAAGGTACATTCCCTGCCCCCCATGCACGAATTTCATGCACCGGGCCTCTAGTATATAATAAAAGGGTATTTATCCAAAACTATTAGCACCTGAATGCACTGTCTGCCTTGAGAAATATACTGCAGTTACTCCAGTCCTGTCCTCAGGGAATTCACAATTTAATAGGGGAAGTCAGGCACTCACTGACTCACATAAGTGCAGTGACTGTCTCAAAGGGAAAGTACAAACTGCTAAGGGAGCAGGAGCAGTATCGACTTGGGAGAGCTAATTCAGTCTAGGATGCTGAAAATCAAGAGTACTGAGGTCTAAAGAATGCAATTATCAGCTAAAACGATTTGAAGGGCGGGTGGGGGTGGGAAAAGGAGGAGAATGTTCCAAACAAGTGTTATTATACCCTCAAGAAGTGCAAAACAGAACAATGCAGAAAGAAGACTCTTCAAAGTGTAGGAGCAATCTTGAAAGGTAATCCAGAACTAGATGCCTAAGTGCTCAAGGGACTCTTAATTGTGATTAGTCTGAAATCATTGTGCTTTGTTGACTCTCCTGCAAAGGACAGATAAGTTTTAGAAGCAGGTCTGAGGAAGTCATTGGCTGTCAGACAATGGAAGTCCCAGCAGAATTTCACAGCAGAATTCTGTTGTTCCTACTGTCCCACCTCTTAACCCAGAATCTTTTTCTCATAAGAGGGGAAAGGTGTTGAGTTGTGACTGCTCCATACAGCAAGAATGATTGAGTATGAGACCACTTCTTTCTGCTGCTACAGCCTGCAGTCTCTCCCCCTTGAAAGCCCACTTCCCACCCCCCGCCCTGTCTCCCCGTCTCCATGTCTTTCTCTGGAATAATGCCACACAGATCAAACTGGTGCCCCAGGATCAGAAGGGCTAGTGTCACATTCTTCATTGTGCTTCTTCCCAAGTGTGTGTGTGTGTGTGTGCATGCACGCACCTGTGTAAAAGCTAAAAGGCTGCTCTTTGCTTAATGCATGTTGTACAGTATTCTAAAAAGAAAGAACTGATCATGTTTATGAGGAACCTGAATAGTTTCCTAACATATTTAGGGTCCTTGGGCATAAAGAACAACTTGAATCCAGAAGTTAGTGATGCACTTTGGCTTGCGTAGCAAAAGCTACTCACAATCCACCAAAATCTTTTCTCTAATTTGTCATCTGGGCACATTGCATAAACTACTATTCCAACCTTTGTTGCAGTTGAATGAGGTGGTAAAACTAGGTTATAATCTTTTTTATTTTTAGACTCTATTTGTTTATTTCCACTCTGAACTTCATTATTTTCTTCTTTCTACTCACTTTGAACATTGTCTGTTTGTTGTTGTTGTTGTTGGTGGTGGTGGTGGTGGTGGTGGTGGTGGTGGTGTATGTGTGTGTGTTTAGTTTCTTTCTATGTAAGGACAGATTGTTGATTTGAGATTTTTCTTGATTCTTGAGGTAGGCCTGTATTGCTATAAATTTCCCTCTTAGGACCACTTTCACTGTGTGCCATAGACTTTGTGTTGCTGTCTTCTTACTTCCATTTCTTTAAGATACCTTTTGATTTCTTTCTTGATCCCATTGTTAATTCATTCATTGTTAAGTAGCATTTTATTTAGGCTTCATGTGCTTGTGTGGAAGTCCAAGAGGACTTACTGATTCACATAAGTGCAATGACTCTTACCAGTTAAAATGATTTTCAGGATTTTTCTTGTAATTGATTTCTATTTTCATACCATTTTGGTCAGAGAAGATGCTGAAAATATTGAATGTAACCTATAATTTTAATCCCTAGTTGGTCTGGCTTAGTGGATAGAGCATCAACTTGTGGGCCAAAGGATCTAGGGTTTGATTTGGTCAAGGACATATACCTTGGTTGCAGACTCCTCACTCGCCCTGAGCCCTGGTTGGGGCCCATGCAGAAGGTAACCAATCAATGTGTTTTTCTCACATTAATGTTTCTCTCTGTATTTCCTTCTCTCTTCTACTATCCTTAAAAATCAATGGGAAAAATTATCTCAGGTGAGAATTAACAAAACTAAAAAAATAATAATAACCTGTAATTTTAAAATAAAAAGAAAACAAAAATGTTGGGATAATTGATCCGAATAAAGATGATATAACTTATTCAAGTTCATATGATTATTAAATAAAGAGTGAAAGAAGGGGGAACTAAGTTATAATCAAAGTACAGTAATATGAAGAACAATAATAGTTATGCTATCTTTAGGACAGACCCTTAAAATTTTCTATATTCTCCTTCATGCTCTTCCCTATTTGTTGTCTAGAATGGAAAAGCCATGTGTTGAAGACTTTAATACCCTTACCCTCAGGCCCTCTGCCATAATCACCACACATACACTGACATGAAAACCAGCGTTAGCCTGTTATAAAGAGAGAAATATATTGTTTTTTGCTTGAGTTTTTAACATTTATGTATATTTATTACTAAACCTTAGGCTACCCTAACCAACACAGATGCTCTAAATTCTCATTCTACATTTATGAAACACAATATAATATAGGTAAATAAAATTTGTAGCCTGTTAATATCATTCACTTACCTCTTGATCAATGAAATTCCTTTGGTGCTGCCCTCCGTCAGCCCATGGACTGAAGGGTCCTGGGCTTAATTTCAGTCAAAGGCACATACCTCGGTTGCAGTACCTGGATTTCTAGCACTGGTTTGTTGGGACCTGTGTGGGAGGCAACTGATCAATGTGTCTCTCTCATGATGTTTCTCTCTCTGTGTCTCTCTTCCTCTCCCTTCCACTGTCTCAAAAAATCAATGGAAAAATATCCTGGGGCAATGATTAACAACAACAACAACAACAAAGCAACCAAAAATCTCCTTTGGTGGGGTAAAAAAAAAGTATATTATATATATATATATATATATATATATATATATATATATATATATATATATATTTCGTTTATAATACTTTTAACTTGTACAAGCAAAACCTTAAAGTATTAATAATATTGTTAACTATGCCTTAATCGGTTTGGCTCAGTGGATAGAGCACTGGCCTGCGGACTTAAGGATCCCAGGTTTAATTCTGGTGAAGGGCATGTACCTTGGTTGTGGGCACATACCCTGTGGGGAGTGTGCAAGAGGCAGCTGATTGATGTTTCTCTCTCATTGATGTTTCTAACTCTCTATCTTTCTTCCTTCCTCTCTGTAAAAAATAAAATATATTTTAAAAATATTGTTATCCCAAGAAAAATGTTTTATTTTAATGGAGAACTCTTTTAAAATATCACTTTTTAGTTATACTGCCTTTATACTCTTAATCATGTATTTTAAATATGTGAAATCAATTTCTTACAATATTCTCTATAATGCTCAAACTAATGACTACAAATGATAAAATCCTAACCTAAACCTGAAATTTTATCTTTTGTATTTCAATCCATATTATGAAAGTATGCTGGACTTTATTAGTGTGTTCTTATGAAGTACTGTTATCAAAGTTTTTCACATAAAATTTTAAACATTTTAAAAATGTAAAACCTATTAATAAGCTATCATGCTCTATATTATTAAAATACCTTTGAACCTAATTGGAAAATTATTAATACCAGACAGGATTCTATAGTTATTAAAATTTCCCAAGATGTTCTGGAAGAGCTTTGATTTATCAAGCTATATGTATTATGCCATGAACATTCAAGGTCAAGGTCTCCATTAACCTTTGGTCAGGAACTAGGTATATGAAGGATTCCTGTAGGAATTCACTATATAAGCCAAGGCAATTTTTCCCCATTTCATTTTCTTACTTTTTATATAGAGAGGCCTAAAAAAGAAAAGTCTCACAAACATTCTTTCTTTGTTTATCCATAATCATAATATTAAAATACTCAGGGAAATATTATACCAAAGAGGAGCTTTTTTGAGGTTCATTTTCCCACAAAAAGAGTTTATACATCATTGAGCTTGAAAGAAAATGTAAAAATTGGAAACAGGTCTTCCTATGAGTAAAATCCATTACTTTTCTCTTCAGACAGTGGTTTCCTATTTGTTTAGTATAACTTGTTACAAGTCATCTTAGCCAACCTTAAAGCCATTTAATCATCAGTTTCTTCTCCTCATCTCTTGAATCAAGGTTAGGACAAGAAGTGTTGCCTTTTATGTCCACTTTGAGAACCCAGAATCAATTTTTTAATTTTTTATTCAGAAAAGGTAGTCACAGTACTCTCAGGAAAGCAGAGAAGGCAGTGTGGGTTCTCATGATCTTTGTATGGAATTGAGAACTCATTATCAATTCTTCATCAATAACTCTTTGTCTACATCATTTTGAAACTGCCCACTGAACTCCAACCAATATGAATATATATTATAACCCAAAATGTTTCTATACAAAGAGTGAAACAATATTAGCAAATGATTTAAATCAAATAATGTTGAGAATTTTTAAACGTTTGTCTTATTTTCTTGTGTTAAAGATAAAGAATAGTGAACATCTTATAACATAGAATGATTGGTTATCAGCTTCAGGAAGAGAATACAAATGTGAGGGGATAATATAAAGAAGTTATATTTGTTATGATAAGTGAGGCTCACTGTTGCTTCTTAATCAATGGATTCATCTCATTCTATTTTACTCTGTTTTATTATGGACTCTGGCACAAAATTAATGACAGGGACATTAATGGAATCAGGGAGTGTGGAGTTTTAGATGCCACTTCCAGCTATCCCATTCTGAATCTCATATCATGACTGAAATATGGGAGAGAAAAATGCCTACTGACCACAATGCAAGAAACAGTCCTCCATCCTCAGGGAACAGTTAACAATGAGAGGATATGTAGATAGGTTTTGATGTTTGATAACCACTTCTAAATCTTCTACAAGTGACGGTGGCTGGTTTTAATTACTAAGCCAGAATTAGCCCTTTCTTGCTTATTCTCTAGCCAACATCTCTGTGTACCCGATCACAATGATTTGTATCCATGATGAAAAGACTGAACTCAAAGGGATAAGATAATTTTATCATGACAAAGCCAAATGCAAATAAACTAATTATCATGGAGGTTTTGAATTCAGAGAAACTGGATAGAGAACTCTAAACATTTCTTATATCAGCAAACATCTATAACAACTTCTGGTAATCACCAATCAAAACAAGCAAATAAACAGAAAAGAGAAAAATATCAGTGCACCCAAATTCCAAATCTTGGTGTCTAACTGAATTTAGCACAAAGCATCAGCATGAATTCAAATACTTGTGAATCATAGAAATCATGTTAAGTGTTAAATCATGTATTTCATGATTTATCTAAGCTACCATAAGTTCTATTAAGCTTTTTAGGGTCAAGCTCTAGAGTCACACCACACACACACACACACACACACACACACACACACACACACATACACACACACACACACACACACACACACACACACACACACACTTCCCAAGATCATGCTTTGTTACAGAATTATATACCAATTTTATATTAAACAAAAACCAAATGTTTAAATGTCTGAATCAAAAATACTGGCAAGAAATTTCATAAAATTAATTTAACAAAACACCAATTCAAAGAACTGTATACATATGTGTGCTCCCTGTATATGTCTGACGATCTATTCATCCACACACAAAACATTCACATATACACACACACAATCAAAATATTTAATATTCAATATTTATTAAAGCTATCAATAACAATGTCATGGAATTTAGTATTCAATTAGAATAGTTTAAAACATGGAATATTAAAAACAACAATGGTCAACCTAAGGAATTCTTTTGGTAATAGAACTTTGTATGTTTTAACTATAGTGGTGATATACAAACCTATACTTGTGTTAAAATTGCATAGAGTTACTCACCCACACACACTCACACAAAGTACAGGTAGATCTGAGTAAAATTGGTGGATTATATCAATATCCTTATTGTGACACTATGTTTTGCAAGATGTTACCATAAGGGGAAACTGGATAAAGGACACATGTATCGGTATTATTTCTTACCACTGCATGTGAATCTTCAATAGTATCAAGCTAAAAAGCCATTTAAAATAAAATTTAAATGCAATGTAATAAATGCCAAGATGAAAGGAGTGATTTTAGGAGGACTATATGGGTTATGTAATCTGGTTGTTCTGGAGTCACATAGTAGGGTTATATGGCCTATGTAATCTAGATTTATAGGTTAAGGAGATTGAATAAAAGAAATTAGCCAACTTCAAAGTAAAGTTAAAGAAGTGCAGGCATAAACACCAGTTTATGCAAACAATGTACTTAATCCAGGACATGAACTTCTAAATATTTTAAAGTAATCTTCAATGTTCTCCAGAGAAGAAAAAAAATTATATTACACAGAAAATTAGTGGTCAATTCCTTAGGGAATTTGTGATTACATTAATATTTATAAATCCAAGCTTTATAAGATATCTGAAGCCCTTTAAACCTCTGTCTAGAGACATCAAAGTCATCAAATGTCAATGCAGTGAATGTCATAAATGAGACAAGGATGGAAGCATGAGCAACATAAATTGTTATAAAAATCCAGGTGAAATTTAAGGCAGAGTCTGTTACAAATTGGGAACTGGATGGATATTGTTGAGTGTAACGGGAGTCGGTGGTAGTAGAGATGATAAGGAGAGGATGCAGGATAGGCTTGATATAAATGGTGTAGTAAACAAAGTCATCACAATGACTCCCAGATTTCTTCTTAGGATAATTCAGGAAGCGATGATGCTAGGGTTATAGCTATGCGTCTTATGTGTTTAAATGAACAATTTATCTTCATATAAACACAAATCTGTATTAGGCTGTAACTCAATTTCTACTTTCCCCTTCTCCTTCTTCTAATGAAATATTGTAATCTACCTTGTGTTGGAAAATTGAATGAATATCAAAAATTACCAGGGTACAAGAAAAGCAATCCAGTTATTTTTGTTTATAGTGTCTCAAACCAAGTTACGGGCTCTATAAATAATACAATAGTATTATTTTTTTAATTTCACTTTGAAAATAAGTATACACTACATGTTTTGTTCCAAATATTCAAATAATATGTTCTTACTGGAAATCAAAAGTATAATAGTCACCTGGAATATATAAGCAGTGACCCACACTAATTTGCAATGCTTTGAAGGCTGCCAAGTAGGTGGCAAAACACTAATTTTAACTTTATGATAACATTTTGTATTTCTTTTTTGAAATCCCTGCAGTGGTGAAAATGGAAAGTATTGACTCTGGGAACTTGGCCTACAGTGCTGTTAATCACTGTATTGCTATTAATTGATTTCCTTAGGAGTGAGCCAGACCCAAGACACTACCTAGTAGTCTCTCCCACTCCTAATGCAGTGATTTTAATACTGCTTCTAGTTTTTAGAGTGAAATGTCTGATTTTTCAGAACAGAGATACCTTTGTGTGAACAAATATGAACTAAGCAGTTTAAACCATACAATACTCAGTTGACTTTTCATATAAGAGAGACTCAAATTGTCCTTCCTTCCTCCTTGTCTGAATTATCATAAGTAAATAATTTGAAAGTCTGTATTCAAATATTCAATTTAGTTACCATTCATTGTATAAAGAATCAAGAGATTTTATTATTTTGAAATAACATCTAGAAACCTTGTCCAGTATAGCTAGAGAAATCTTTACATTCAGTTAAAAAAAAAGAATACCCCAAATTTTTCATTTCTATAGGCTAGAAGCTAAATTAGAACTTTTTAATTGCAATACATAACTGGCAATGGAAAGTATGAGATTAGGTATTAAACAAAACTATAATTCAGAAGAAAGAAATATAATAACATAACACCTATCCTGACATGAATATATTTAGAGATGTATTTAAACAATGAGCATATGTCTATCTTAACTAAGCAAACTGGAGGACTATTATCTAACACATGACGAAGTCTGATTGAACATTTTGCCCTTCTCTTTAATAGACTATTAGAGTAATAGACAAAGGAAGAAATAAAGTGTGCCCAGCTAATCTATCTAAATTATACCGGAAAGGTCAAAATAGAATTGTACATCACTACTGTCAGAAATACATAAAACATTAACATTTCTATACCATGTCCTCATCACAGAAATTGTAATGGGGATGGAAAAAGACACAATATTCATCCAAAATAGCTATTGAATTGGAAATGGAATGGCCAAAATCTAATCTCAGGAGTGGTGCTGATGGGTAGAAAAGACTATGGACTCATCCTTTTTTTTTTTAGAATTTTGAGTTCTCACTCTAGTCATCCTATATATATACTAAGATTTTTTTTCCACAAGAAACACTCAATTTGATGTATGTGTAATGATGGCTTGTAAAATAACATTTCTGTTATAAATAGATCAAGTCATAAAAAAATATCAAATAATTATATATAATAAAAAGGTAATAAATATAATAAGATGAATTAAAATGTATATTGTGCACTGTGTTGTAGTATAGGAACATGATACATTATAAAAATTGAGATAGGAACTTGACAGCAATTATGCATAAATGTAAATAATTTATGAATAGCTTTAAATTAATATATTTTAACATTCTTTATAAGTCATATAATTGTGTTATTCACAAAGAATTGTGAAAAATATCATATTTGCTATTAAACTTTGTATTAATACAATATAGACTTTGTATTTTATTACGTGAGATTAAAAGAAAACTGTAGTGTGTGCATGAATTTTACACACATGTTTATATACCACAAATCATGAATTGCGTTAAACATTTAATATGCCAGCAGGATAAAACTAGTGGCTTAGCAAAGCAAATTTTTTAGAGATATGAATTCTAGGAAGCATTGAAAATTTGAGGTCCTTTTTAGTTTTGAAGACAACTTGTGTATTTTTTTTTCTTTTCAGTTTAAGTTGAAATTTATGTAGCAAACACCTTATCATAATTCCTACCTCTGAAGAAACTCTGTAATGATACTTGCACTGGAGGCTTCATTGTTATTTTGAATGCTTTTATGTTAGAAATAAAAAAAAGATATTAAACTCAGCATAATGGCTGAAGTCACAATACTTACGGAAAAAAAAAAAACGAAAAAACTTCCAGCAAAGTTTTTGTTTTGAAAGAAAAAATTATATTATTAATTTCGCATTAAAAGTCAAATGCAAATCAATAAGTATTTAAATGCCTATTAAGTACAGCACAGTTCGATATGAACTACACAGATTATAAGTAATAAGAAATACTCTTAAGGAGTTTATAATTCATATGTATATATGAATTATAAATATCTATATTAGATATATATCCTATCTAATAAAGAGGGAATATGCTAATTGACTGCCACACCCTCACAAGATGGTGCAGCCACAGCCAAAGATGGCAATGCCAAGTCCCCTCAGCCCCACCCCATCCAGCTTCAGTCCCCGAGTCCCCACAGCCTCATTAGGGGTGGTGGGTGTCAGGCACCGCACACCTCATCCAGCCAGAGTCCTGAGGTCCTCTCAGCCCCGCCTCACCCAGTGCCCACAGCACCCAGCCTCATCCAGTCTCAGTTCCACAGTCCCCTCAGGCCTGCTTCATCCAGTCGGATCCCCTAGTCCCCTCAGCCCTGCAAGGGAAGGCAGTTGGGGGTGATCAGGCCATCAGGGGAGCAGTTAGGTGTCAATCAGGCCAACACGGGAACAGTTAGGGGGTGATCAGGCTGGCAGGCAGAGTGGTTAGGGGCAGTCAGGCAGGCAGTCAGATGAGTGGTTAGGAGCCAGGAGTACCAGATTTTGAGAGGGATGTCCAAGGAGTCACAGATTGGAGAGGATACAGGCTGAACTGAGGGACAACCTCACTCTCCACCCCCATTCATGACTTTTGTGCACCAGGCCTTTAGTATATAATAAAAGGCAGAATATCATAAATACTACAAAAGACATTAAGATGTGTATTAGGGGAAAGTTAGAGGGAAAAGAGATGATAAAGATAAAACTGTTGTTACCTTGGTCAGTCAGAGCACACAGGAGTCTTCATCATTGGCTAAGATTGTGACAGGGGGAGGTCCTTACACCGAGCATGCCAAATGCTAAAAGTATGACTGGATAGGGCCTGAGCATACCAAAAGCTAGAAATATGAATGGACCAAACCCAAGCATGCCAAATGCTAGAAAGATTTGTTAATGTAAAAACATTCAAGCCTGTAAAGAATTTTTGTGAGTTTTGTTTGAGCCAAACTGTCATCATTTGAAGAGAGGCAAAACCTCAAGGGGTTGGAATAATGCTCCAGAGATGGCAGTTCTTCACTGTTTTATACATTGCAATCAGAGGAGGAGATATAAGTGGGCTACATGAAATCCATGGTGATAGATTAGGAAAGCGGGAGAAAGCAGATGGGGGTGTGGAGGGAGGACCTCTGGATTGGGCAAAAAGTAAAATGATACACATATACTTCTTTTCCTTAGTGGGTGCAGGATAGTTAACAGCAAACAATCCTATCTAATAAAAGAGTAATATGCAAATTGACCATCACTCCAACACACAAGAGGGCTGCTCTCATGTGGTCAAAGATCCTGCCCCCATGTAGACACAAGATGGTTAGTAGGGGAGGACAGTGGGAGGTTCCAGGCCTGCAAGGGAGGGCAGTTGGGGGCAATCAAGCCTGCAGGGGAGGGAAGTTAGGTGCAAACAGGCTGGCAGAGGAGCAGTTAGACATCAATTAGGCTGGCAGGGTAGTGATTAGGGGGTGATCAGGCTGACAGGCAGAAGCAGTTAGGGACCATCAGGGAGGCAGGAAGGTGAGCAGTTTGGAGCTAGCAGTCCTGGATTGTGAGAAGGATGTCTGACAGCCCAATGGGCAGTTGGACATCCTTCGAGGGTTCCCAGATTGGAGTGCAGGCTGGGCTGAGGGACACCCCCTTATCTCCGCCTCGCCCCCCCCCAATGCAAGAATTTTGTGCACTGGGCCTCTAGTTAAATTATAACAATAACAATGAAGGAATTTATGGTCTCTGTCTTGGTGCCCAGATGCATTTGGTTGTGCCCTGAAGGGTCTGGAAAAGGGGAAGTTACAAGTTATCCTGACATTTCACAAGGATGTTATCTCAGATGCAAAAGATAAGGCTCAGTGAAGGTAAAGATTGACCTTTGTCAGGGAGCATACTGGTCTAGGACATGACTGCCCACTATAAACTGTTTTTAGATAAAGTTTTAATTTCAGACCATTCTTTATAGTTACTTTAGGTCTTTAAGTTTGCAAAACTGCCATGAAGGCCTTCCCTGAGCTGGTCAGGTGAGAATGTGGCCTTTTTTTTTTTCTCATCCACAGATTAATGGATAGGGCCCCAAGTGCCCCAAAAGCCAGCAAGATAATTGGATAGAAAAAAAGCCTTCCCTTCCTTATCACTATAAAAACTGTGGGTTTGAGCAGGAAGAAAAGATTATCTTTGAGATGGAGGAGATTGTTCCTGTGGCTTTTGAATAAAAAAAAAAACCTCTTTCTCTTTTTACACCAGCTCCTGCCTCACAAATTTGGACTTCCTTGTGGCAGGCAGTTGAACCTGCAGTTTTTGGTTGTTTGTTTTGGTGATTCTGGTGGGACCACATGGATCTCAGTAAATCCTGAAGGGCCCAGGCTTGGTTCCAGGCCAACCTTGGAGTGCGACTGTGGGATTTTCTAGCAGCTGCTGAGAGCGATTCTCAGAGAATTTCCCTTCATTTGTTTTCAAGGTGGAAGCCTCCTGAAATGCTTAGCTGTTGAAAGGAAATGGGTTTCTGGGGAGCGGAATGACTCCAAGACTAGATGTGTTGAACCTGTGTGCACTCTGGGGTCCTCTTCCCCTACTGCTTGGGCTTCATTCCCTTTGAGTCCCCTTAGGACCGCTTGCAGCATGGACCGTTAGCAGGAAATAAGACAATAAGACTTGTTTGTAAGCACTCTCTTGAAATAATGTAATTATGGGCCTGAGTTTTATTCATATGTCTCCTCTTTGTTTGGGGTCTTGTTATAGTTAAGGCTTTGGGTTTGTCCTTTCATGCCATCAGGGGTTTTTCTGTTTTGACTCTTGAAGGGAGCTGACTGGGCCAAAGTTTAGCCGATTGGCCCATGTAAAGCTATGATCCAAAGACTAAAAAGGAATTGGTTTTCTATTGTAACACTGCTTGACCTATGTGTACTTCAGGCCATGGGGAAAATGGCCCTTAAGTAGTTCCCAAAATTACTATACTACAATTAGTTGGAATTGTTTTGCCAAAGGTCAGAGAAATGGAACAAAATCCCTTATGTCCAGGCATTTATGTATTTACACAATAAGAATTCGACAAAGAAAAGGAACTACTTAATGATGCAGAGAAGGGAATTGGCTTCAAAAATCCTCCCTGATAGTAAGACACAGGAAGAAAAAGAAAATGAGGAGTTGAGTCTCTATAATTCCCTGAACCTGGGGACCCAGGACAAGCAGCAGGAGGATATGCCCTGCCACCTCTCTCTCCCAGCTCCCTCCATTGCTAGATAACTCTGGGCCCAGAGGGTGACAGCTCCACTCCTGTATAATGAATGGATGGTCTCTCCCTCAAGACCTAGCAGGGCACCCAATTTGACCAGGGCACTCAATTTGTATTCAGATGCAATGCCATTTGCAGCATTCCCTATGGTAGAATAAACCTAGGACAGCACACTGGCTACTATTTGGCCCATGCTCCATTTTCCACTTCAGATTTACTGAATCAGAAGCATTCCAACCTCTCATGTTGTAAGAATTCTCAGGAAATATCATCCCTTATCATCTCCATTATTGCCACTCACCATCTAAACTGAGCTGATGTGCAGGTTCTCCTTAGCCCCTGCTAATGGTAAATTAAAGATGAGAAGTTGTAAATAAAGCTAATGAAGAGGCTCAGTGCTTCCATCAAAAGAATTCTAATGTGACTCCCAATCCATCGCTGGCAATTCCCTTTACAAAGCCCAACTGGGACCCAAATAGTGGGGACCTAACCTTCATAGGACATTACTAAAGGTGCATATTGGAAGGTTTAAGAAAGTAAGAAATGGGTGCCTAATTAAAAGAGCCTGAATATGATACAGGCCGTTCAACGGAAACCAAATAAAGATCCTTCTGAATTATTAGAAAGGATCTATCAGGCCTGACAGAAACACACTGAGGTTGACCCTCAGGCACCAGAAAATGTCTGGAGGGTAAACATGACTTTTATTGGGCAAAGTGCCCCGGATATCAGAACATCGTTCAAACGTTTAGACAAGGCACTGGGAATGAGTCCTGTCCGATGGTGGACATAGCCTTTAGCACAGCTGGTTTGGCTCAGTAGATAGAGTGTCAGCCTGTGGACCAAAGGGTCCTGGGTTTGATTGTAGTCAAGGGCACGTATCTTGGTTGCAGGCTTTTCCCTGGCCTGGGCCCTGATTGGGACGCTTGCAGGAAGCAATTGATGTGCTTCTCTTATATCTGTCTCTCCCTTTCTCTTCCACTCTCCCTAAAAAATCGATGGAAAAATATCCTTGGGTGAAGATTAACAAAAAAATAAAAGTAAAAAAAAACCTCACTCTGATGAATAAGATTTGTATAGGACCTTGGGGCTATAAATGCTATTGTCTTTCATCCTACAGTGACCAACCTTATAGGTTGTTGACCACATGCCCGGGGATATTAAATGGTTTTCAGTCCTAGATTTGAAGGATCCTTTTTTCTGCATTCCAATAGATGAACAGGCTCAACTGTTATTTGCTCTTGAACATCGGGACCCAGAAACTAAATCCATGCTCCAATACTATTGGACTGTGTTGCCACAGGACTTAAGAATTCCTCAACCATATTTGGCCAAAGATTAGCAAAAGACTTCAGGGATCTGGATCTTCTGCAATATGTGTGTAGATGACTTACTAAAAGCTAGCAATACTTATGAAGACTGTTTGCTCAACACCATTCATTCCTGAATCATTTGGCAAAAGAGCATATAAGCTATTGACTCACAAGGCCCAAATTTTTAAACACGAGGTCACACACCTGAAATTCTAACCGAAACAGGGCACTAGGAGCCTGATGGTTAATAGAAAACAAGCGATTGCTACAATAAAAATCTCAGAGAATTGGAGGCAGCTTCATGGAGTCCTAGGTATTATAGGGTTTTTCCAAGTTTGGATTCCATATTTTGCACTTATAGCAAAATTGTTGTATAACTCTTTGAAAGGACTAGACTCTGAACTTCTTGAATGGACAAGAGACTGTCAGGAAACATTTTACTAGTACACCTTGAAGGAAAAGCTAATTTGGGCTTCAACAGTGGGATTTTCCAATTTACAGAAACTTTTCAAATTATCTCTCTATATAAAAGCCTAAGTGACCATTATTACAGGACAACCAGATGACCGGCAGGTAGCTATGTTGCGCACTGACCATCAGGGGGCAGATGCTCAATGTAGGAGCTGCCCCCTGGTGGTCAGTGCCCTCCCATAGCCAACCTCCCATGGCTCCCCTATCCCCCGCTCACCCACCAGCCAGCCCTGATTGGCCTTATCTGCCTGATTGTCAGCCAGGCTGAGGGACCCCACCTTGTGCACGAATTCATGCACCAAATATCTAGTAAATTTATAAAAGATAAGGAATTGGATGTAGGGTACTAACCCAGATCCTAGGAAATACCTTTCAACCCATAACCTATCTCTCAAAGAAACTAGATCACATTACAAAAGATGGCCACATGCTTCTGGGCAATAGCAGCTACTTGTGACATCTTACAGGAAGAAGAGAAATTCACTCTGAGACAACCTACTATGACATTTGTACCACACCAGGTCCTAACTCTATTGGAACAGAAAGAAGGGTATTGGCTGACAAAAGGAAACCTAGGCAGAAATCAGACAATTTTAATAGGCAACCTATATATTACCTTCCAAACCATTACTACTTCTGGCCACCCTACTCCCAGACTTAGAAGAAAGAGCAGACCTCCAACATGATTGCTTAGAAATCACTGAAAAAGTTTATTCCAGCAGACTAGATCCATTAGACAAGCAGCTGGCAGATCCTAGCTGGAAATTATCTGAGAGCAATTTCATGGAGAATTGTCAACGATGAGCCATATACCCAGGTGTCACGATAGACAAGGTAATAGACTCCCAAGCCCATGTCTTAGAAACCTCGGCACCAAAGGCTGAACGGATAGCCCTCACCAGATCCTTAGAATTATCCCAGGGAAAAAATACTGACAGCTACACTGATCCTAAATATCCCTTTATGGCAGTTCATGCCTATAGGGCAATGTGGAAAGAAAGAGGGCTCCTCATCTTGGAGAATAAGTGGATAAAACATACTAAAGAGATTTTAAAATGCTACAGGCAGTGAATCTACCAAACCAGATTTCCATAATGTACTGCCCTGGATAGCAGAAAGTTGTTCCCAAAGAAGCCAGGGCAACCAAACTGCTGACAAAACAGCCAGACAAGCCATTCAAGGGCCATCACTTCTTGGGGCTTTAATTCCACACCTGGACTCCTCAGATTTCAAACTCCATTACACAGAATGATATGAGGAGTGGGCCCACGAATAGGGATTCTCTAACACTGAACCACATTCTATATGGAAGTCCAATACTCATGGTATGATATACTCCTTGAAGCTCTAGTGGATCTCAGCCTCAAATACCCATTGTGGAAAGAATGCTTTAATGGAGCTCATTTGACCACATTTGAAGGGCCCTCATTTACAAAGGATCATTAAGGAGATTATACAAGCCTATCAGATATGTGCAAAAAGAACCCTAAATCAGAATGTGCCCCAACAGGCAAGGAAGTACAATATAAAGGGATAAACCCATTTGCAGACTGGCAAGTTGACTTCACAGAGATGCCTAAAACCATAGGGATCTTTACATTTTAATCAATTTTATAGACACCTTTTCTAGATAGGTATAGGCATATCCCTGTGGAACTGAGAAGGCAACAGAAGAAGCAAAACTTCTATTCAAAGAAATAGTCATTAGCTTTGGACTTTCTTACAGCATTCAAAGTGACAATGGACCATCGGTCAATTTAGAAATCTCCAAAAGGGTAGGACAGGCACTACAGATTCATGGGAAACTACATGCATTTGGAAAGCCCAATCTGTGAGGTAGACTAAGAAAATGAACCGCAAAATAAAGAAGAAACTGAGAAAATATGCCAAGTAACACATTTGAAATGGGACCAAGCAACTCCCAATTGCTTTGCTTTTAGATTACACTCTTTTAAAAATAGTTTATTAGAGATACTTCCAAGTTTATGTTTTAAGAATGCCCCCATTAGATTTAAAACACGAACCAAAAATCAAACAATATGTACAACATCTAGGGCAAACACTAGTAATTTTGCACAAGTTTGCTCATTATAGCTCCATCTAACTGTCTGACAAACCCTAACACCTGTTCTAGCCCAGAGACCAAGTTTTACTAAAGATATGAAAGACTTCAGGTCCTGAACAGCAGTTAGCTGTGCAATGGATTGGTCCCTAAATGACATCCTGCTGATAACACACTCTTTCCTAAGCTCATGGGAATCAAGCCTTGGACCCACCACACATGCATAAAGTGGGCACTGCTTAAGGAGGACTTGGATCCTGCTGCTGCTGTCAATATGGAAAAAGAAAGCTAGACCTGCACTCATGAAGGGGTTTTAAAATCCCTCTTTCAATGCCCTGGCCAGTGTGGGTCAGTTGGCTGGAGCGTCATCCCATACACCTGTTCAGGACACATGCCCAGATCCCATGTCTAATTCCAGCTGGGTGTAGGCAGAGGCAAGTGATGGATGTTTCTCTCTATCTCTCTCTCTTCCTCTCTCTCTCAAACCAATAGGAAAAAAATTCCTCTTTCAGAAAGGGACAGTTCCTCCTAAAGCTATGTGACAATATTATTTTTTGTTTTATTCTGCATTTTCCAGACAGGGCTTCCTTGGCAAATGTATCCTGCTGTTGGGCATGCCACCCAAAGCCCCACTCAGAATTAGGTCATGAAGATCCCTTAGACTCTCTGCCCTTCAATTTCATCATAATTTCCTCTATATATATGCACTATTAGGCATATATCTCACTACGTAAATATTATTTGTCTGCACAAAAGGTATTACTTTGGAAGCCCATCAGAAACACTGTCTCTTAACATATAAAGTAGTCTGCAGGTTTTGCTTGTTTAGGGTGTCATCTTCTAGCGCATATGCCACCTTATTAAGACAGCAATCTTTCTCCCTCAAGTGAGGGCTCTCCTCTATTCTCAAGCCCCCTCTTCTTTTAATAGACAGGAAGATCTCTGGACTTAGAGAGAGGTAAGATTATGCCCTTAAACAGCAGGAAGAAACTACAGAAGATGAGACTATCATCCACTTACTCTCATAAGATTAGATTACAAGGATCCAGAGTTTTGAAGGGGGGAGTTGTTCCATAAACCATCAGTGGAGTCTCCCCAATTGGAGAAGTTGACAGCAGGGGAAGGTTCTTACACCGAGTGCACCAAAAGCTAGAAAGATGAATAGATAGGGCCCTGCGTGGGCCAAAAAGTAGCAAGATAATTGGATAGGAAATAAAAGCCTCCCCCTCTCTACTCTTATAAGGAAAAAGAGATGATCTTTGAGATGGAGGCAGAATGGTCTTGGAGACAGGAGTCCGCTATTCTCCTAGGTCATGTGACGCCTAAATAAAACCTCCTCTCTTTTTTGACTAGCACCTGCCTCAGGAGTTCGATTTTCATCACCACAGTCAGCCAACTGAACCTCAATTTTTTTTGTTGTTGTTGTTCAACTAAACTAACAGAAAATGCTTCATGGATGAAATATATAGGGTTTAATAAGAAATGTCAGAGGAGAAAACTTGAGGTGGATACCCAACATGAGAAAATAAAAATAAAAAGTGTGGGGAAAAAAGGGGGAGGTAGTGTATGCAGAAATGGTGAGTAATCTGAGTACATTAGAAAATAGTACCTAAAGTAGTGTTGGGATATAAAGGCTGAAAGTATGATAGGGTCATATTTGCCAATAGTCTGAATGTCAAGCTGAATATGCTACATTTTACTTGGAAATGGAGAAACAGAAACTCTTTTAGTAAAGATATGAATAAGGAAAATTAATTTAGTAACTGTATCTAGAGTGAATATTGGAAGATGCTTTTCCAACTCATTTATTTTTAAAAAACGTTTTAGTATGGATTACAGAATAATCTTATCATGCAAGAAGACTGACTCTTAAATTTGAATTCATTGCTTTATACAAATTCCTTACAAGACACCTCCATTGCCCTGGTTGACACAGTTTGGTGTACTGTTTGAAACCCAGAAGGGAAGCAAAGAAATATTTTCTGAATGACTGAAAGGCAAAGGAGTGCCAATGAAAACCCAGCATAACCCTTGGAAAGCTTTAGGAACTGCCATATTTGGTATTGTGAGATTATGAGTAGTGATACAAAGATGAGAGTTTGCTAGAAAATTGTTTTTTTAAATAAAAGGCAGTCCATATTTGCCCTCCAGGTACTATACCCAACGTAGGCACACACGGTGGAAGTGTACTTTTTGCATTAGGTGAGTGTGTGACTATATACCGTTTTGCCTAAGCAGAGCCTAAAAAACAGCAGCCAGATTTATACCACCAAGACTGGAGACCTGACTGCCTGACAGAAAATTCAATGTACATAGAGTTTCCAATCAATTTTTAGTGTTTCATTTGTAAATATAAATGGTCTGCCAACACTTAAGGACAAATTATATAGACAAAGCAAATAGAAAGCAAAGGAATTTGAATTAAATAGAAAGCAAAGAAACTTGTGATGATGAAAGGAAAATATTAGTAATATCTTCAGAATGATTGGAGAAGATACAACTATTAAACAATACTTGAAATCATTCAGAGGAAAAAATATCTTGGAAATTTTAAATAAAATGTTTATAAAAATAGTAAAATAATTAGAAGAAAAGTCAAGTCTTATCTCTCAAGGAAAAGGAAAAGAAGACAGAATGATGTTCAATAGGAGGACATATACAAGAAAATTAGGGAAATTGAACTAATAAAAAGTCTAGCAGATAGTGTCACCAATGGGGTGTCCTCTGTGTGCCCATCTGTTACCAGTGGAAGTTGAATTCTTGCACTGTTGAAAGGAAATGAATTTCCTGAGATTTTCACCAGAGGATGAGTGATTTTTATTTCCCTAGAATTAAACCCCTGTCACATTTACCTCTCCTGCCATGGGAAACGTCCAAGCTTGTCTTCAGCAGGGAAAGAATTAAGGTAACTGCGTAGTTGCTGTTCCATATTATAACACTGTCCAGTCCAGCATCCTGTGTGCCGAGTCCCCGTGGCCATGGGCAATATGGCTTCTAAGGCCACATGGCCATAATGAGTGAACAGGCAGATGTGGGCCATGGACCAAAACAAGAGGGCTGGAGATTATCCAGGAGCTTCACCAATGTACCCTTCATGATGTCATGCACTTGCAGTGGCTTCACTTTTTAGTCAATTATCTTTTTCCCAGGTTAGACTGACAGACAAGTATCTCCCCTACATCACCCAGACTTCACTACACATGCACTCATTTCCCAGTTTGCTCAATCTCTTCCCCCAGTGATCTGCAGAGAATGTGTTTTCCTTGGAACTTAAAGTTGAAGCTTCCTGGTGAAGCTGCCCAGATCACCTTGCTTACAGTGTCTGGCCTCCCCTTTGTTCTTTTGCTATTAATATTAATAACTACCTAATTATGACAATAACAATAAAACTGCAACAAAAAGAGAAAAGTGAAACTAAAAGAAAGGAACTTCTGAAAGCAGTCATTGAAAGAAAGAACATAAATAAGGCATACATTTCCAGACTGATAGGGTCCAAAAATAACTTGGCACGGGGATGAAAAATAGACTCTAATTAAAACCCCATGCATGAAATTCGTGCAAGAGTAGGACTTCCTTCCCATGGCTGCCAGCACCAGCTTCCCTCTGGTCCTGGCTTCGTCTGGAAGGACATCCAGTGTAATTAGCATATTACCCTTTTATTATTATAGATAATACCATGAAATGTTATAACACAGAAATTAAGGCTAAGTTCCTAAATAGGGTATTAATATTATCCCCTGCCTTGACATTTGTAAAATCACGAGTTCCTCGAATGGCCTAATGCCAGGCCCCCTCCCCTCCATCCACTCTGCTTCTGCAAATGAGGTCTCCTAGTCAAACAGCCCTTCTTACCAAAAAATCAGGTGCCAGTTCCTGGGATTTCAGTTCCTTGTCAGGCCACAGAATTATTCAAACAAGCCAGCATCCTCCCATATTAAAGCAGTGCATCTCAACTTTTTTATGCTACTCAGTATCCCTTGTTGTTCACACTGTATCCAAGTGTACCCCTTCCCCATCCTGTGGCCCTGCAGTACTTTTCTACCCTCAAAGGTGAGTGAATGTGACTAAGTGTTAAGTGTCCTAAGGATGTTCAGACATCCCTAGAGTGTGAAATCCTCACTCACTATTAAGGTGAATAGGACACAATTAAAATCACCAAAAATTTGTTCAAAGAACAGACCTGTCAGCTATAAAGAATGATGAATCAGAATATCAGACTCTTCAATGCAAGAGAAGAAATAAGAATTATGAAGTTTTAAAAGTTCTAAGGGAAATATCTAAGATAAAATTCTTTATGCATTCAGATCATCTAACACATAGAGAAGAAGGAAAGTATTTTTAGACTTTTCAAGAATAGAAAATTTGACTATCCTAAATACTTTTTTTCAGGAAACTGTATAAAGATGATTTCTATCAAAACAAAGAAATAAACCAACATAGAACTGTGCTCCAGGAAACAAGAGACATAACAGAGTAGAGAGAAGAAAATATCAGAGGCAAAAGGAAGTATCTGTGTGATAATTGTAGAGTAGGCCTAGAGTGAAGAAAGATCGTATTTTAATAAGAGGTCAGATGTCTCCATGAGGCATGTGTTCAGGGAAATAAAGCATGCTTGAAAGTGAGATGAAAGCTGTGATCAGAAGGAAATGTTATAATGAGATATTTTATAGAGCTTCGGGAGTGTGTGTGTGTGAGGGGTGACATTCATAAGTTTAAAAAAAAAAAAAACCAAAGCAGGGGGAAGTCAGGCAATTTTTAACTCCAGTAAAATAAATGTAAAGGAAGGAAATGTAATCAGAGTACATTTCTTGGCTCAGCCGTGAACAATATTTGAAAAGTCATCATGGAAGCACAATGCTTTTACGCAAAAATTGAGGCATAATTATATTGAAAGGAAAATGGAGGGTATTAATGAGCTAAATTAACAAAACCTTACAATAAGAAGTCATGTAGTGTTCAAATTGATTGTACACAAGGTATAGAATTATATTCATTTTATGTATATCTATGCAGACAAGCATCAAACAAAATAGTTAAATAGTAAGTGTGTGGCCTTAAGGGATATGGCAGATCATAAAATGTCAAGCAATAATATTTTTAAATAATTATTTCAGAAAGTTTCATTTTAAACTACTTTTATCTAATACAATTGTTGAAAATAAATATTAAATTTTAAAAGTGATCTGTCTTTATATTTCTGATGATTAAAAATGTGTTCTGTAGTCATGCTAACAAGTCACTTGACTTTTTTGAGGTGTTCTACTATTTTTCTGGTGAAATTATGAGTGTGATTGCTTTTACTATGACAATTTTTGCTGCATTAACTCTAAAAAAACATTTTGTTTTATTTTAGAGCTGCAATTCATTCCCCTCCGGCTCACATGGTAAATTAATTGAAAACTTCTTAAAAATCATTATGATGCTCTCATTATGATTGCTAACTTTTTGAGATCAAATTATGTTAAAATTAAAATGATTCTTGAGTTTTAATTTATCTCTAGTTTATGGCAATTGGGAACCTAATTTATCGAATGATGACCATCCTGAATCAGTAGGCCATTGGTAGTGATGGGTGCTTAATCAGTTTGTGGATTATTGTATTTCTAAATATTCTATTTATAATTTGAAATACAAAAAGCAAGTTGATGATTCATTAAAAATCTATAACAAAGTTATATCAAAAAGCTACTCTTACAGAAAACATTTTAAATGCCTGATAGTTCACTTTGTGTCTAAGTGATAGAATGATATAATGGAACATCATATTATAATCCAGTTTGTATTTCTAGTAAACACTACCTAGATCAGACCTTGAATTCTAATTTATGTCCAATGTGATATCCACATCCTTTCTCTTTTGGCTATTTAAAGATGATCTTAGTACCAAATATATTTTATTTATCCAAAATAATTAGCCTTATGTTTATAAAATGCAAATTACTGTGTAGTTCTAAACTCAGGGTCACTGAAGATATAAATACAGGTGAGTTGAGTATTATGATTAAATCCAACACACTGTAAAGCAAAAGTAGGTTATTTGTATGGAAAATAATCCTATATAATAAGAGTAATATGCAAATTGACTGTACCTCCGATCAAATCATGCCCACAGCCACACCCATCAACCAATAAGGAGCAAATTATGCAAATAAACCCCAACCAAAAGGGCTGTGGCCACTGAGAGCAGGAGGGAGACTTGGGTTTCCCTGGCAATGGAGGAAGCCAAGCATTCCTCCTGCTGTTGCCCGCCTAGGCCTCCACTCAGTGCTACAAAGTTTCAATCATAGAAGATATATTCCAACAGAAATGGCGGCAGCCAGGAAGCTGGAGAGAGCAGAAGCTAGGGTTGCCCGAGCAATGGAGGAAGACAAGCTTCTGTAGCCCTAGTTCCTAGGCCTCCACTCTAGGCTACAAAGTTTCAATTATAGAATTTAAATGAACCCAAACAGAAATGGCTGTCTCCACAGAGCAAGCAGAAGGCTTGGCTCTGCTCCAGGCTACAAAGTTTCAATTGTAGAACATAAATTAATTCCACATCCAGGGCCTCCACTTGGGTTGCTAGAGGGTGTGACCAGACTGCAAACCACAACAGGCCACTTGCCCAGGTTGCCCCACACCCCAAGGGAACCCCCACTATGATCTGGAACACCATTCAGGACAAACCATCTGGCCCCCACCCATGCACCAGGCCTCTATCCTATCTAATAAAAGAGTAATACACAGATTGACCATCACTCCAACACACAAGAGGGCTGCCCCCATTTGGTCAAAGATACTGCCCCCATGTGGACAAGATGGCCAGCACAAGATGGCCAGCAGGGGAGGACAGTAGGGAGGTCCCACATCTGCAAGGGAGGGCAGTTGTGGGTGATCAGGCCAGCAGGGGAGGGAAGTTGGGAGGGACCAGGCCTGCAGGGGAGGGCAGTTGGGGTCAATCAAGCCTGCAGGCGAGCGCAGTTAAGGGTGACCAGGCTGGCAGAGGAGGGACGTTGGGGCAAACAGGCTGGCAGGGGAGCAGTTAGTCATCAATTAGGCTGGCAGGGTAGTGGTAGGGGTTGATCAGGCTGGCAGGCAGAAATGCTTAGGGGCAATCAGGGAGGCAGCCAGGTGAGCAGTTTGGAGCCAGCAGTACTGGATTGTGAGAAGGATGTCTGACTGCCCATTTAGGCCCAATCTGACCGGGATTGGGCCTAAACAGGCAGTTAGACATCCCTGGAGAGGTCCCAGATTGGAGAGGTTGCAGGCTGCACTGAGGGATATCCTCCACCCCCTGTGCATGAATTTTGTGCACCAGGCCTCTAGATAATAAATAATAATACAAGAATAAAATCTGTGTTTCACATACAGCTGTAAATCTACATATGCTCTCCCTATACAAACCTGCAATTTGGCACTGTCTTTAAAAAAAATGAGGCAGCCCTCTGTAGATATAACTGTTGATGGGAATATAAATTATGGGAACCAGAGAGCTGTGTCCTACCTAAAAATATAATAGAGAGACAATAAAGTGAGTGGGTAACAGCTAAACCAGTAGGAGTGCACACTTGAAGTCACTCCAGGGTTCATTGCCATATCAAAAATCAACTGAACTAATATCTGATTTTATGAAGAAATTTATTTTTTATGATTTTTAAAATGATTCTTGTTTTAGATAAATTAAAATATTTTATAAATTTGAAAACAGTTTAGTAGTGAACAGTTAGGCTTAAGGTATACAATTCTCATTGATTTTCAAATTAATATTTGCTAGGCTAAATGGACTGACTCTTTAATATGGACAGAATAGTCAAAATTGTTAGACCCTAAAAGAAATTCCAGTCAGATAATTTGGTGAAGTAATGAATACCTTAATCAATATTTGTTTGACTCATTTTACCCATGAGACAAAACAAATATTTTAAAAAACAATTCTGAGTACTATGGAAGTTGGCAGACCAAACCAACATACATAAAAATGTTAAAAATGTCATATAGATGTATCAATAACCTCCATAAAAATGGATGCATAAAAATATTTATCTGACATAATTGAATTATAATTCTAGTTAACTATTATTAAAATAAATATAATAATGTTCATATCAAGTATCAATACAATATAAATACATATCAAACAATTTCAAAATAGCCAATTAGAAACAAACACACTGAAAAAAAAAGTATAGAAAATAAGAATGATATAGTTCATGCATTTTTTATCTATTTTGAACTATTCCAAGATCCATAGGACATAATGAACTAATTTCAGTGGCTTTTATAAACTGTGTGGCAATTCTCATCACTTCAAATAAGATATATCTGCACACAAGTTTAGCTTTATAAATGTCTATGTGTATTTTTCTTAGAACCTAGTCATAAGTTTTATGAATCCATTTTTCTGAATTTTCTTTGTATAGTTTCATCTATACTTAAGGTTACTAAATTCTAACAAGTTATAGTACAAAAACAATTGACACTCTGCCATAATAGATGAAACTAACGTGTACAGGGAAGACAGGTGATGTAAAATTTACAGCCAAAATCAGAAGGTAACACAGGAATCACCATAAACCTAGTGACTATACATCAAGGAAACTGATAATGTGATATGCCCTTTATGTCATCTGTACTAATAAAAGGGTAATATGCTAATTAGACCAGGTCAACTGGACATCTTCTGGATACCCAACTTCCTTCTGGACAGTTAGGCAGTGACCAGGCCAGCAAGGCAGCAGTTAGGGGATGGCCAGGCTAGCCTGGGGCAGTTAGGGAGTGACCAGGCAGGCAGGGGAACAGTAATGAGATGATCAGGCCAGCAAGCAGAGGCAGATAGGGGCAATCAGGCAGGCAGGTGAGTGGTTAGGGGTGATCAGGCAGCCAGGCAGGTGAGCGGTTAGGAGCCAGTAATCCTGGTTTGTGAGAGGTGGGATCAGGCCTAAACCAGCACTCAGACATCCCTTGAGGGGTCCCAGATTTGAGAGAGTGCAGGCTGGGCTGAGGGCCCACCCCCCCGGCCATTCACAAACTTCAAGTGCTGGGCCTCTAGTTAACATATATTTCTGCATATTTTGGATTAGTTTAATAAGGTATTCATCATATTTTTGTTTCAGGTGATGAGGATGTCTAAGAATAATGAAGACTATAGGAAAATCTCCCTGACAAATAAAAAAATCAAACAAAAGAGACTTTCCTCCTACCCCTTCTTTTTACAAAGCATGCAATGGTATATTTAATCAGAAAAAATGAATAATTGAGGTTATTATTCAGATAACTTAGTGATACTTCTTATCATTGGACATTTTATCCAATAAAAGAATAATATGCAAATTGACTGTCACTTCAATATACAAGATGGCTGCCCCCATGTGGTCAAAGATGGCTGCCCCCATGTGGACACAAGATGGCCACCATAAGATGTCCAACAGGGGAGAACAGTTGGGAGGGACCAAGCTTGCAATGGAGGGTAGTTGTGGGTTATCACGCCAGCAGAGGAGGGCAGTTGGGAGGGACCAGGCCTGCAAGGGAGGTCAGTTGGAAGGGGACATGCCTGCAGGCGAAGGCAGTTAGGGATGACCAGGCTGGCAGAGGAGGGAAGTTGGGATTTTCCAGGTCTGCAAGGGAGGGCAGTTTGGGGGGACCAAGCCTGCAGGGGAGAGCAGTTGGGGGCTATGAGGCTGGCAGGGGAGGGCAGTTAGGGGTGACCAGGCTGGCAGAGGAGGGCAGTTAGGGGTTACCAGGCCAGCAGAGGAGGGCAGTTAGGGGCAATCGGGCTGGCAGGGGAGCAGTTAGGTATCAATCAGGCTGGCAGGGGAGTGGTTAGAGGGTAATCAGGCTGGCAGGAAGATGTGGTTAGAGGTAATCAGGAAGGCAGGGAGCCAGCAGTCCTGGATTGTGAGAGGGATGTCCAACTTCCCATTTAGGTCCAATCCTACCAAGATCAAGCCTAAATGGGAAGTTAGACATCCCTTGAGGAGTCCCAGATTATAGAGGGTGCATGCATGATGGTTATGCACCAGGCCTCTAGTGTGTGTGTGTGTATACATATGCCTAATATGCAATTGGTCGACCAGAAGGTAGATGCTCTGATCAGTACGTTAGCTTGCTGCTAGGGTCAGGCAGATTGGACTGGGCAAGATGGGCTGGACATGCCCTGGTGTCAACTTCCCATGGTCCCTCCCCAGCCTCTAAAGTGTTTCTTCTAATTAATTTCCTTTCAACATACACAAATTTGTGCACCAGGCCTCTAGTTAATGAATAAAAACAGATGTAGCATTCATGCATCTTCCTTTGGTCCTCTGCATTTTTGGGGGGCTTTGATGAAGTTTTAGAAAGTGAATTTTGACTTGGAGATGTATATGACTATGACAAATGATCTGTTCTTTCCTTGAAAACACTAAGCCTACCCTTTATTTCTAATTTTGTAGAACCAGCTAACTCAGTTCTCTGTTAGAGCTCATGTTCACACTGGTTGCCATCTCACTGCAGATGCCAGGTTAGCTACCTTAAAAGATGAATAGAGTGCCTTGCTTTATCCTTCTGCTGTGTCAATCACAATCACTCAGAAAACAGAAACAACACAATAAAAAATTGACATATATTGTCATTGTTACACTCTGTCTTACACCAAACCTTTCCCTCTAAAATTAAGTAGTATTTTTTTTTATAGATGGGAAAGGATCTGCAAATAAATGTCTCAAATTATCACCCCATGAATAGGTATGGAGTTTATTCATAGTTTCCACTGTCGTGGTCTATAGAGATTGTGCAAACTGAATAATAAGGCAGGAAAGCACTAAGTAATAGGACTTCTGAGCATGTGACATTTCACAGAGTAGCCTTATTTATTTCAGACAAAGAGCTTGTAGAAGTGGATTTGTGGAGACAGAGATGGCAGGGCCCTGAATGAAAATCCGAAGGTCTCTAGACAGGCAAGATCTTGAGATTAATGACATTCTCATGGTGAATATAATCTACTGCTACCAAACAAACTTTGCCACTCCTTAGAGAACAACACTGGGGAGATGCTGAAGGGTAGAGGAGAGGAAAACTTATGAATTAATGCAGGTAGGAAGGATAAACCAACCCCAAACCTGACATTTATCTTAAAATCTTACCAGACCTGTGTTCTTAAAATTTGTAAAAAAAAAAAAAAACAACACAGTGTTTTACTTTTCTTAAAGTATGGTACAAAATCACCTTGCACAACTACCATAAGCTAAATTACTTTGTTTTGTATATTATTAATTTTGTAAGCCCTTCAAGAGTAAAAATATATCTTGGTAATGAATTGCATTGAACTAGTAGAACTAAAGGTAGAATCTATTCTTTTCTTACTGATCCATGCTATCATTTAGTTGGGGGAACTAACCTGGAAAATTACTTTTATTGCTCAGGAATGTGTAAATGTTAGACCTAAAGGGAACTTAAATAAGCTTACTTGAAATTTCGAAATTTTTAGTTGAGGTAATGTCAACCCGTATGCATGATGTTCATGCCCAATGGTAAAGAAGAAGCCATTCATATCAACCCTCTTACTCTTTCTTGCCACTCTGTTCTGTCCTTGCCTGTGTGAAGCTGAAAACGTGGCTAACATGGTGTTCTGTAACCTAATAATATTGCAAATTAGTATTTTAAAATGTAAGGGGAAATCCCAATTTAATTTTGTCTAAGTGCCAGAGGCCATATACCTTTACATTTGTTCAAAGTACATAGAACTTACCTCTTCATCAAATATGATATTCCTATTCTCATCCTCGTGATTTGTTTATATAAAATGTTTGGGTGAAAAAGTGACAAAGGCCACCATTTCAAAAGAGTATAATAGGGAGTTGTAATGATGAATAGCTTTTCAAAGACAAGATGACAGATGCCATTAAAATCCACAAGCTGTTAAATCTAAAATCTCATATGTGTTTTGTTCTTGATTTCTAAATTTAAAACACAGTTATGGGAGGTTTGTGATTAGAGAAACGATGTGAAGTTTCACAATCAGAACAGCTGGTCCAGAGATGACAGAAGATTATGCTGAATGTGTTATGAAGCAAATGCAAAATAGTAACTGGGGAATGTTTTGGCAAGTGATAAGAAAACCATTCCAGACATTGCAGGTGTCAAGTTGCATTTGGGTTAGGTATGTTTTCCAGAGCCACTGTTTCAATTGGCTCTTTTACCTCTAAGTGAAAAAGCCATCTGAGTACTGGCGAACAAGCATACACTTTAGAAGTATTGAAAAGACAGGTCACAAGTTTTAAGGGCATAGGATCATTATCTTCTCTTACCTAAACTACTATAATCACTCCCTAATTTGTCTTCTGAATAAATCTCCCTCCCTTAGATTTTATTATTCAGAGAATACATAGTGACCATTTTTTAAAATTCAGGTGATCTCATTTTTGTAATCCTAATCTTCCACAGTGTTACATCACATTCAGAATAAAATTTAAAGACTTTCCCTTTGCCTGAATTACCATATATGATTAATCTCCTGACCCCTTCTCTGTCAGTTTCTGTTTCTGTCATGCTTAGTAAATGGTGGAATCCTTGTTGTTTATCAAACAAGCCAATTATTAATCCATTTCAAAATCTTAGCTCTTGATATTTCTTTTGTCTAGAATACTAGAGGCCCAGTGCACAAAATCTGTGCAAACTGGGGGTTTGGGGAGGGGTTCCTCAGCCCAGCCTGCAACCTCTCACAGTCTGGGAGCCCTTGGGGGATGTCCAATTGCCAGCTTAGGCCTGTACCCCATGGGGAGTCAGCCTAAGCTGGCAGTTGGACATCCTTAGTGCTGCTATGGAGGCAGGAGAGGCTCCTGCCACTTCCACTGCACTGACCACCAGGGTGCAGCTCCTGTGTTGAATGTCTGCCCCCTTGTGGTCAGTGCACATTATAGCAATCGATCATTCCACAGTCAGGCTGAAACCAGCTCTCCAACATGTCCCAAGGAGTCCTGCATTGTGAGAGGGCACAGGCCAGGCCTAGGGACCCCACCAGTACATGATTGAGGCTGGGGAAGGATGCCAGAGGTTGCCTAGCCAGGGAGGGACTGCAGGAGAGCTCTAGGGCATGTCCAGTCCATCTTACTCAGTCCTAATCGTTGGACCCCACCAGCAAGCTAACCTACTGGTTGGAGCATCTGCCCCCTGGTGGTCAGTGCATGTCATAGCGACTGATCAATCAGTTGACTGTCTGACCCTGGTGGTCAGTGCCTGGCATAGTGAGGAGTTGAGTGACCTTAGCATTTCATGAGCATATTATGCTTCGGTTGGACAGATGACTGGTCAACCAGACACTTAACATATTAGGCTTTTATTATATAGGATTCTTCCCCCAGAAATTTGTGTGACTGGATCTCAAACTTCATTCAAGTTTATGTTCAAATGTCATCTTCATGACACTCTATTTTAAGCAGTATATATAGTAATATACATATCCTACCTTGTTTTTCTTCGTATATCTCATATATCATCATTTATATTTTGATATGTACCTTTTTGTTTTGTTTAATCATTGTCTATTTTGTGCACTTGAATATAATGTCCATTAGCTCTGATTGTTGTCTGATTTGTTTACTTCATAACCTTAATGCTAAAACAGTGCCTAACCCATAATAGCACTAAAAAATATACCATTCTATAAAAACAAATAAAGGTACATTTATATTATATAATTTATTTTCAAATTATTATAAATACTTTTTAAGTAGTTAGAGTAATTAAAGCTTCACTTATCCAAATACACCAGACACTTTAAAGGATGTGGGGTGCCCTGTTTTATCTTTCAGAATTCCATGGCAGAATATACTTATAGTTCAGGCTTTATCTATTCATTTAGATATGGCTATAATCTATTCATATTAATAATGCCTGTTATTAATTTCTTATTTTAGATTATTACTTGACTATCTTGGTATCTCATTTAAAACATGTTTTGGGTTTTTTAAACATATTTTATTGATTTTTTTACCAAGAGGAAGGGAGAGGGAGAGTTAGAAACATCGATGAGAGAGAAACAATGATCAGCTGCCTACTGCACACCTCACACTGGGGATGTGCCTGCAACCAAGGTACATGCCCTTGACTGGAATTGAACCTGGACCCTTCAGTCTGCAGGCCAATACTCTATCCACCGAGTCAAACCAGTCAGAGCTAAAAAAATTTAAATGTTTTTTTATTTATTTCAGAGAGAGGGGGAGAGAGATGGAAACATCAATGTGAGAAAACCATTGATCAGCTGCCTTCTGCACATCTCCTTCTGAAAATCAAGCCTATGACTGGTCCATGTGCCCTGACCAGGAATCAAACTATAACCTCCTAGTTCATGGGATGACACTCAACCAGCAGAGTGATATTCCCTTTTAATTATAGTCATTTTCCTGTGTTTGTTGTGGAAAAATAATAGACTTCCCATTGGGTCTCAAACATCATCTCAATATGCAAAATGTACACCATACCAGTCCTCTTTTCCAACTCAGCTCTCCCCTATCTTTTGTCCCAAACACATGCCACATCAGCCCCATAACCTGATTTGAATAAAACCTTCAACTCTGTTTAGCAGAGCAGAACAACTCCCAACTTGATCACATCACTAATTAGATCAGAAATGAGGCTTCATTCTGATTGGCATATGCCATTCTAAGGTACACTTCAAAAAGCAGGAAATTATATTATTACTAGAGGCCCAGTGCACAAAATTTGTGCACAATGGGAGGGCTGTCCTACAGCCCGGCCTGCAACCTCTCCAGTCTGGGACATCCCTCTCACAATCTGGGACCACTGGCTTCTAACCACTTGCCTGCATGCCTGCATGATTGCCTCTAACCAATTCTACCTGCCTGAATGATCACCCTTAACCACCTCTTCCTGCCTGCCTGATTGCCCCTAACCACCTCTGCCTTGGCCCCCACCACTGTGGCTTGGTCCAGAAAGAAGTTGGATATCCGGAAGATGTCCAGTCAACCAGATCTAATTAGCATATTATCCTTTTATTATATAGATTGGAATAATGCTTAACTTATCTAGAGTGACAAAAATGTTTAATATTTAGCAATCAAAATATTTCCTACTCCCTTTAGTCAACTTGTAAAATGCTATTTCAGATCCATTGCATATTCTAAACAGAAACTGATGAAGTCTCTATGACACTTCCCTTTTCTTTATTTCTTTATTTTAATATTTATTGGTGAAAGTACTGGTGAAAACATTGGGGCAGGCTATCAGAGGTCAATGGGAGGAGAGACATATATAAACTTTGAACACTTCTTTAAAAAAGGAAGCATGCTGCAACCATTTTGACAGAAAACAATAGTTCCTATAGCTAAGAGAAGGAGGCAAGCCTAAGGCACATTAAATGCACAATGACCTTCTCCCTAGACTTATGTGCGTGAAATAGCATGGAGGGACCTGAAGAGTGAAATAAGTGAAATAAGCCAGTCAAAGAAAGGCAGGTATCACATGCTCTCACTTATATGCGTAACTTAGTAGTGAACAAAAATAAACCAATGGAAAAAAATATGTCCAGAGGCATCAACACATGGCACAAATTGATGGATCTCAGAGGAAAGTGAGGAAAGGGGCAGGCAGAGATTAACCAAAGAATTTATATGCACAGATGCATATTCCATGGACACAGATAGTAGTTTGGTGAAGGTCTGGGGTGGGGTGGAAATTGGGTAGAGGGAATCAATGGAGGAAAAATTAGAGACATCTCTAACACTTTCAACAATAAAGATTTAAAAGAAAAAAACTCAATAAAGAGCCATTGGACTACAGTTTTGTTTTGTTTTTTTTTGCAAAATTTAAACATATTCTTACCATAGGATGAAGCAATCAGGTTCCTTGGAATTTATCCAAAGGAGTTGAAAGCTTGTGTTCACCCAAAAACTTGATCACCCATGTTTTACTAATATTTACAATTTCCAAAAGTTGGGGGCAACAAAGATATCCTTCAGTACACAAAAAAACTCTGATACATCTAGACAGAAAAAGATAAACTGTTACGTAAAATTTCTGGAATGAGTATCCATATTATTTCAGAATACTCAGAATGCATGAATTAATCTGTAAATGACAAAATTGACTCTGTTAAAATATTATATTTATTGATTCAACTAGTCTACATTTTGAATAGTTATAACATCATTCATTTGTGTTTTTAAAAATAATATTTTCTTATTTATGAAATTATTTTATTTTTAATTTTTTGATTGGTAAATTTAATTTTAAAACTTTTTTTCAATTCTAGATTTATTTCATTTTAGTCAGAATATAAATGATTGATTATTATTTTGCTTTATTATTTGTTGTTAAAATAGCATCAACTTTGGCTTATTTTCCATGAAAGCAAAACACATACTTATACTTTATGGGCTATTTGAAAGGGGCTTCCAACTTTCTTCCTTCCTGAGTTTTAAATTAATTGAGAGCTAAGACAAACAGAAATCAGATTAAGAAAAAGTACTACTTTTATTAATAGAGACTAGATTTTAGGACAAGTTACTACAAACCCAATCATTTACTTGCTAATTCTTTCCCTGCAGTACCCTATATAATAAAGATCTACTATGCTAATGGTCATGACAAAGACCATTCAGCAAGAGGTTGCATGTGCAGTGGTGGGGAAGCCGCCCCATTGCTCCAGAGACAGGGCAGAGTGGGGAGGCACTCAGAGGAGATGGAACCATTCTGTGGCAGGGAGGGCAGGGGTGAGAGCCCATAGTGTCTCCCTCGCCAGTCCTTTGCCACCCACCTTCCAGGGTAAGGAGCACAGCGTACATGCTCACAGGAAGCAGCCTCAAAACTCCATAGCAGGCTTCCACACCCTCCTCTGGCGCTATGACAGGGCAGAAACACCACGTTGCTTCAGAGGTGGGGCAGAAGCAGGAAGGCACCCAGATGAGACAGGACCAGCCTGAAGTGACTCACAGGACTGAAGGCAAAGCTTGAAGTGGCCAAAGAAAGCTGGAGGGTCAGGGCCGGGGCCAGGTGGGCTGGAACTCTGAGTGGAGAGGCGAGGGTGTCAAGGCTGCAGTGGGTGGGTGGGCGGGGACTCATGATTTCACATGCCGGGTCACTAGTAGATTATAAAACAATACAGTGGAGTTTGAGTTTGCAGAGCAGATAAACTCACGTATGCCTATTATCCATAGGCCTATGTCAATAGCGTAAATGTCTAAATTGGCACTAGGAATAAAAACATAACTCCTTTCACTTAGCTTCTCAAAGTGGAAAAAATTCTTCAAAGCTCAAATCTAGATATAAACAATCATATAAAAATCTTAAATATTGTAGAGTATCCTTTTTGTTTTTCCTGTAATGTTTATCATCCATTTATTTACTTATCATTTTAATTCACTTTTAAAAATGGCATATGAAATAATAAAACCTGCCATTAAAAACTAAAAAAAAAAACCCAGATAAGTTAAGATCTTTAAATTTAAGTAAGTTTTTAATTTCGATTGCTTGATTTTCTATTGTGTGCTGTTTTTCATTTTGTTCTCACCTCTTATTTGGCAGGACTGAGGGGGAAATATCCAGCCTTTCTTGTCTCCATCTGAAATGAGAGATGTGCTGTTGGATGTAGTGGGGAGGAATGGTATACATGAAATGTTCCATGTAAGGAAATAAGTAACTACAACAGAATATTGTGAGAAAAAATATCATGCATGATAAAATTTGAAACAACTACTAAACTGCTATAAAATAAAATTTGAAATCTTTTGATAAAAGCTAAAGGAGAATAAGAGGTACAAACTTACATTTATAAAGTAAAATCATCAAGGGGTTGCAATGTATAGCATAGGGACATTGTTAATAGTGTTATGACAACCGAAACCGGTTTGGCTCAGTGGATAGAGCGTCGGCCTAAGGACTGAAGGGTCACAGGTCCGATTCTGTGAAGGGCAAGTACCTTGGTTGTGAGCACATTCCCAGTAGAGGGTGAGCAAGAAGCAGCTGATCAGTGTTTCTTGCTCATTGATGTTTCTGACTTTCTATCCCTCTCCTTTCTCTCTGTAAAAAAAAAAAAAATCAATAAAATATATTTAAAAAATAGTATTGTGATAAGTTTGCACAGTGAAATGTGTTTATCAAGATTTATCAAGATGGTCACCTTGTAAAGTATATGAAGTTGGATAATGATGTATTCTTGAAATTTATGTAATGTTGTCTGTCAATATATGTCAATAAAAACCTTAGAAAAAATAATAAAATAAAATATTCTATTATTTTAGTCTCACCTTTCAAGTCACTTTGAGTAGCTATTTTTATATTTTCTTATATATTTATAGAAATATTCTGAACATAAACAAGTGCATGTAAGTATATATTTACATACACACATCTTTTATACAATCATTATATAACCCCCCACACATATACACAGATACACAGTTATAGACATACTAAGGGCCCAGTGCATGAATTCATGAGGCTGAAATGGGCATAGGGGAAGTTCTCAGTCCAACCTCTGAACCCCCACCTGCCATAGCCCTCGATCCCCTGTCTGCCGGCAGCCCCACTCTGCTGCCACTCCCACATGCTGACTACACCTGCTGACCACACAGAGTGTTTGGGGCCAGTGCCATCAGCAGGTGCCAGCACTGGATGGGACTGCAGTGCAAGGGAGCAAAGAATTTTCAGTAACCACCAGAGGCTCACCCTGATGACAGCGACTGGTGCCCTGCCTTCGTCTGGTGCTCCTGCTCATGTGCTCCACCATTTCGCCATGACCAATGCCTGCTATGCTCCACGTGCACCCCCTAGTGGTAAGAGCACGTCATAGTGACCAATTGTTTGGTTGTTCTGCTGTTTGGTCTATTTGCATATTAGCCTTTTATTATATAGGATATAGACATGCATACATACACAGACATACTAATCTAGTAGTCGGCAAAGTATGGCTTGCAAGCCACATGAGACTCTTTGGCCCCTTGAGTGTGGCTCTTCCACAAAATACCACGGCCTGTGCAAGACTATTTTGAAGAAGTGGCGTTAGAAGAAGTTTAAGTTTAAAAAATTTGGCTCCCAAAAGAAATTTCAATCCTTGTACTGTTGATATTTGGCTCTGTTGACTAATGAGTTTGCCCACCACTGCACTAATCTGTAATTTACTCCCTTTACTATTTTACCTTAGAGTTTTCCCCATACCTATACACTTAGATCTGCCTTATACTTTTAAGTTAGCAAATAATATGTTTTTGCTTTGGATTATCATAATTAAACAAGTTATTTATTCTACATTGATTCTAGTTTTGCATTTAAAACAATGTAACAATAAGTATTTATATAAATTGTATCCACTTTTTGGAAGACTTAGTGGTAATTCACTTTTCATATGTATACTAGGTCTTCTGCATATATAATGTTTTCAATCTTTAGCTTTAAAAAATATCTCGTACTTCTAATGGCCTTTTTGGAGATGTCTTTCCTTGATTGCTCTTAGTTTATCAAAGAGAAGGCATTAAACTCCTCATTAACAGTCATTGTTACTTTTGCATTGAAACAAGAGGAGCTTTTAGATAACAATGCCTTGGTTAATTTTTATACCTATAACAGTTCTTCGTAAGGAATCATAATGGTTGGTTTCCAATAATGAACATTTTTTGAGAATTAATTCCCAGATTTCAATATAACTATTCTTATAAAGAGAATAAAAAAGGGGGGGATAGTGGGGTAATATCATGTAAGGAAAAATATCCTGTAAGTAAATTACATCTAGAATATTCTTACTCCAGAAAAGTAACTTACATTTGTAATGCCAACAGCAGAACACCCATGAAAAACACACATGATGTCAAAATAAGCCAAAGGAAAATCATTTGGGCAAAAATAAAAAGAATCCCAAGTCTAATTTACAGAAAAGATCCCTTAATTAACTTTTGCCTGAGAATATGTTTGTATATTTTCAGAAAACAACTCCAAGACCATATGGGTTCCTGCAACAGAGAGGAACTGACAGGTCTGTTCTAACCACGAAGACAGTCCAGAGATGGAAGGCACTGACAACACCTTGCCATGCTAGCAGTCAGCAGTTGTGTGTTGCTGCAGGTGGCCCAGGACCAAACCAGAGAGAGTGGAACCTGCATTGCCACCATATGTCCACCATCCAGATACCATTGCCGACATGTACACATAAGGAACTATTTGACATTGAAACTGAACCTCAGAACAGTTGGACATTGAAACTGAGACTCAAACATTTTTTGTTCTTATACATTTATTTCCAGTATGCAGATGTAAAATTTTTTTAAAGAAAAGAAACAGGGGAAAATATTGATATAGAGGCAAAGAAGCATTGAACAGACTGTCAAACTACAGGGGAAGGGTGGGGAGCGTGGGGGGCAGGGGCTGTTAGAGATCAACTGAAGGACTTGTATGCATGCATATAAGAGTAACCAATGGATACAAGACATTGGGGCAGGAGGGCAGGTGAGGACATGTGTTGGGGGATAGGGGAGGCTGGGGGGAGTACAATGGGGAAAGGAAAAGGGAAAACATATGTATTACTATTTGTAATACTTTAAAGAATAAAAAATAAATAAATGTAATTATTAGAAGCCTTGAAAATAAAATAAAATATTTTTAAGGAATTTTTAAAAATAGTTTTAGAGAATTGTCACCCAAACCTCTTTGAGCTATCCTACCTAATAAAAGAGTAATATGCAAATTAACAATCACTCTGCTATACCCACAAGCCATGCCCACAAACCACACCCATTAGCCAATCAGGAGAGGGTATTCAAATTAACCCAAACCAAGATGGCTGCAGCCATGGAGAGAGTAGGAGGAAGGCTTGGGTTTTTCCAGCGATGGAGAAAGCCACGCTTTCCACACACCCTGACTGGCCCAGGCCTCCGCTTAAGACTACAAAGCTTCAATTATAGAAGATACATAAATCCCAACAGAAATGGCTGCTGCCACAGAGGAAGCAGAAGGCTTGGCTTCGTTCCAGGCTACAAAGTTTCAATTGTAGAATATAAATAAATCCCAAATACTAGGGCCTCAGCTTGGAGGAATGGTCAGTCTCCAAACCACCACAGGCCCCTCGCCCAGGCTACACCATGCATGCCTCAAGGGATTCCCCACCCTGATCCGGGACACCCTTCAGAGCAATCCAGCTGGCCCCTTCCCATACACCAGGCCTCTATCCTATCTAATAAAAGAGTAATATGCAAATTGACCATCACTCCAACACACAAGTGGCTGCCCTCATGTGGTCAAAAATTCTGTCCCCATGTGAACATAAGATGGCCACCACAAGATGGCCACAGGGGATGGCATTTGGGAAGGACCAGGCCTGCAAGGGAGGGCAGTTGTGGGCAATCAAGCCTGCAGGGGAGGGCAGTTAGGTGTGACCAGGCCAGCAGAGGAGGGAAGTTGGGGGCAAAAAGGCTGGCAAGGGAGCAGTGAGACATCAATCAGGATGGGGATCAGGTCTAAATGGGCAGTTGGACATCTCTTGAGGAGTCCCAGATTGGAGAGAGTGCAGGCTGGGCTGAGGGACACCTCTCTCCCCTGTGCACGAATTTTGTTCACCAAGCCTCTAGTTTCAAAATAATGCTGAATTTTAAAATAGAAGAGATTCTTCACATTTCAATACCTTTCTCTAGATTCTTTTTCCTATAGTTATTGGATAAATGTCAAATGGGGTCCTTAGTTTGTCTTCCATTCCTGGCCTCTTGTTTTTTATTTTTGCTTTTTTCAGGAGCATGTTTCCTCAGGTTTACCCTCACGTTATGCTCTTACTCTGCCATGAAGCTACACTGCTTGCACTTTCCCCTTACTCTCAGAAAAGACCCGTTTTGTGGTGATAGTGATTAAAATAATTTTGATTTTGTGGAAATCTGTATTTTTTTATTGGAGACTATTTACCAGAGGCTTATTAGAAATTGTAGAGTATTTAGTTGCTAACCTTAATTTTCATAGGGGAAATTTTAAGCTTAGTGAAGTTCAGTAACCTTGTCCAGTGACCATACAGCCTCTCTTTGAACCACACATCCATCGGTCGCCTCTCACATGCAATCCAACCTGGGCCAGGCAGTCCAACGCGCAACCCAGGTACATGTTCTTGACCAGAACCGACTTTATAACTCCCATGAACGTGGCCAATGCTCCAACCACTGACCTTTTATAAAAGAATATAAATCTTTAATTAAACAGAAGCATAACACTGTACTAACCATCTAGAATATATCATATATTATGTGATAAGTGAAAGTATGCATTGGATAAAATGTTTTTATGGGTAAGGTGGTAATGTTACAGATGATAGTATGAACGATTACCAGAGTACACATTATTGCTTTAAAGATCTTTGCAAAAATTTAAGCTCAAACTAGATATAATTGAACAGTATCATTTGAAAATAATAAAATAAATGAACACTAAAAATAAGATACTTTTTAAAAATGTCTGCTAAACAAAGTAACACATGATTCTAGAAACTGGAAAAACCACCAAGAGTATTGACAATCATGATTATTGAAGCCTATAAATTCAGGGGGCATAAACAAGGCAAGCAAAGGCCATACTATTCTTAATATTAGCCTCAAATATGAAGAATATGGTCAAGATCTGAGGCTGAACCCTTATATATGTTAAGACTGGTAACTTCTACAAGGGCTGCCTACATTAAAGGGGTGAAAACATCTTAAGGCTCAATGTGTTTTTGTTTCTGAATAGTTCTACCCTTCACTCAAAGAGAACTATATCCACCTTTTCCACAGGCATTTCTAGTACTTCCTCAAGGATGGCAGGTATATTTCTTCCCCATTACCAGGCTCTGCCAGGTGTGTTGCTTGGGCTATACAATATCAGTGAATGCAGCCATCTGCCAATTTCAGTTTTGCATAGCATTGCATGAGTCTGCTCATTCTAATTGAAGTGTGAATTTAAAGTTATATCATTAATGCTCTAGCTGGTTTGGCTCAATGGATAGAGCATCAGCCTGAGGACTGAAGGGTCCCAGGTTAGATTTCGATCAAGAGCACTGCTTGGGTTGTGGGCTTGATCCCCATTATGGAATTTACAGGAGGCAGCCAATCAATGATTCTCTCTCATTGATGTTTCTATCTCTCTTCCCCACTCCATTCTCTGAAAGCAATAAAGATACATTTAAAAATAAATAAAGTTATATCATTAATAGGGGAAACAGTCTGTAGCAGAAGAATAATAACATCCAATTATGTGACCGGCATTCTTATTTAAGATATGTATTTGTTATTTCACTCAATAATAACTTATTGAGCATCTATAATGTGCCAAGTTCTATGGCAGGCTTTGAGAACACAGTGTGCGGCATTTAATATCATTATAGAAACCAAAGCAGAATTTGGATTTTTCTAGCAAGAATTGCATACTGCTTCATTCAAGCTTTTTTCCTTTACCTGTCATGCTTCAAAGGCTGCAGAAGTATGCATAAAACAACAGAAACTAATTTGGTATTACATAGTAACAAAGCAAGGAAAGCAAGCAATATAGATATATTGAGAACATAGTCAAGATATATCAAATAGCAAAGAAATGATCTGGACAAAGTTGTCTAAGGAGGATAAAAATGAAAAGAAATAAAATGGTAACAATACAAATTAATGCATGTAAATTAAAAGCAAAGATCATATTAGCCACAGTGCAGAGTAGTTTAAATAAGCTGTAAAAAAAAGGAAATTTCTTAATTAAGGCATACAAATTAGATTTATTAAGAGATCTCAACAATATGACAGTATTTATCACACACACACACACACACACACACACACACACACACACACACACACACACACGAGTTTCCTAGGGTTGAGAAAAACCAGGGGTTGCATATATCTTCAAATGTTCTCTTCAAATGTCTTTTCTTCTAAGACAATTTTAAGATGATTGGCCATAATTTTAAGTCTGTGCGTTATATTTTTCAAACTATGTTGGCATCTTTTTGTCTAATTTTTAGTCTCTGATATCAGATGTACCAGATCCTTTCCAAGATTAACTATTTCTAAGAGAACACAGCTGATACTTAAACAATGTTGTTGTTAACAAGTTACTGAAAGCATAATGCCGATTGTTTAAAAGATAATGCTTCTGTAAGAGGCTGTTTTGCCTTAGGTATTTTTGAGTCCATAAAATCATGTAGACTCCTTGTGATAAGTCACAATTCTTTTTGTTTATAGAAAGACAATGATTCAACTGTCATAAGCCTTGATCTGAGGTATATTTTTTTAAATTAGAAAAAATAAATACATGCATCAGCTGGGTGATGTTTGCTGACAGATTAGCCAAGAAACCAAAATTTTTGTTAAATATTTTTATTTTTTCTTCTTTTCTATTTCTCTTTTAAATATGTTCATACAGAACTTAAAATGTAAAATCTCTCTCACACATGCACATCTGTTTCAAGCTTTAACATTTTCTTATGCTTTAGAAATCTAGACTTATTAATCTTGTGAATTAATATAATATTTGAGAACAAATAACCTCCAATATATCATCTTCCACCACTCTACTAAAATACTGATACATACAAAATAAGTGAAAACCCTAAATTCTAAAAATTAGAGTAAGTAGAATGTCAGAATCTTGTAGTAACCCTGTGTTTTCTCAAAGAGTATAAATCAATCTTGTGCTCACACCTCTGGCTAAGTTCTCATTACAGCTGAGAGCAGCTTATTCTGGGGCAACGAATCACTAGTGCCAGCCATAAAACTGCAGGTGTCCACCATAAATCCATAGATGTTCTTTTCAAGGAAGATAAGATTAGAATGAGGGGAGTGAATGTGAGAAGGAGCTGCCTGACTCCCCTTCATTTCCCCCTCTCTTTACCTTTCTCAAAAGAAACAGCACATTTTGACTCCTCCTAGGAAATTTTCTACCAATTCCCTATAAGAATTGCTGGCTCAACCTGAGATGTTAAAATGGGCTTTTGAGGACATAAGTCCTCCCATCTTCTTGAGGTGCTGGCAACTTGAATAAACCACTTTTCCTCTTGCCAGCACCTGTCTCATCCAACTTTGGCTTTCTTGGTGGTGGACAGCCAAACCTGAAGGTCATTTCCCTTGTTTCAAATTCAGTGAGTCAGCCAGGATCAAGTGGCACCCTGTAAGTCTTGGCCTTTGGAGAGGGTTCCCCTGCTAAGTCTGACTAGGGGAAGGAAAAAGGTTACTGGTGGGCTGATGATCCTAAGACTGAGTAAGGCTCCAGTATGTATGACCAGAAGCCATCTTTCCTTGCTATCTGGGTTTATTTGCCATCTGGAATTTCATAGTAATCGATGGGCAGCTCTCAGCAGGTCAAGGCTTTGTGATGCAAAAATCCCAGTCCCCTCGCCCTTATGTTGGAATCTGTTAAAAAATACTTATCTTGGTCTGGTTATCTGTGGATTTCTGAGTTCTGAATGCTTTTCTGATTACATATAGTTTATAGGGTGTTTTTTTTTAATCTTGTTAGTTTTCTTTGTTGGTTTTCTGTATTTCCAGCACCAATACAACATTACTTTGCAAAAATGACACCCTTCCCATTTTACTGGCTCTGTCCTTGGCTAGTAACCATGGGAACATCCCAAAAGGCAGCCCCCTCAGCTGCATTTTAGTTGGTTGGTCTACCTATGGAAACCAGCCAATGACAAAAAAGAAAAAGCTTGTTATTGTAACAGGGCCTGACCAATGTATGTTTTGGTGTCAGAAGAATGATGGCTCCTAAATGGTTCTCTGAATTACTATACTAACTTGAAGTTAGAATTATTCTGTCAAAGGTCTGGGAAATGGTATGAGATACTTTATATACAGACTTTTATGTCTCTGCATAATAAAAATGAAGCCAAGAAAAGCAACAAATTAGTGGTTCACAAGGAAAGTGCTCTGAAACCTTCCCATACAGACAGAGAGATGCAGGAGGAAAAGTATGATGAGGAAATGCCTTTTTTGGCTTCCCTGAACTTTGAGGCCCTGAAGTAGGGGGTATAAGGTATCTATCCTTGCCACCTCATCTCCCCAAATAGATCTTAAAAACTAGGGAACTGGGCACCACATCCTCTCCTTTATATGATGAGGGGATGGTATCCTCTTCTAGGACCCAATAGGGCACCTAATTTGGGTCAGGGGGTCTCCATACTGAAGCAGAGCAATATCCACTGAGACAATGCCCAATTGGAGGCATTAATCAACAGGGGCAGCTTATGGGGTATTATTGGGTCCATACCCCATTTTCAACTTTGTACTTACTTACTACATAGAGAAAGCCCATTAGCTTCATTAAGAGAATACCAAAAAGACTTCAAATCCAAAGGGGGCAGTGCCTCTCCTGGAACCTGATTGGGATCCAAGCAATGGAAGCCTAGTACACCTGGATCATTACAAGAGATGCACATTAAAAGGATTAAGGTAAGCAGTGGCTAAGCAAAATAACCTTACTATAGTTCAGGCAGTACAACAAAAGTTTGAAGTAGATTCCTCTGCCTTTTTAGAGAGAATTTATCAAGTTTACTAAGTACAGAGTCTACTAGATATAAACTCCCAGACCATTGAAAATGTGTGAATGGTCAGTATGATCTTCATTAGCCAGAGTGCCTCAGATTCTAGGAGAAAGCTTCAAAGGCTGGATGGGGCAATGGGAATGAATCCATCACAGCTGGCTGTTATTGCTTACAATGTGCTCCATAACAACAGAGGAAGAAGCAGAGGCAGCCTATGGTCTTCATAGAGACAAGATAGCACAGGACAATCAGAGTAGAAATCAAGGACTTGGAGGGAAATAAAGGGGATGGGAAGAAGCAAAGCAACAATTTATCTAGGCACAAATCAGTGTGCTTATTGTGAGGGGAAACTACACTGGAAAGGAGGATGCCCTAGAAATGGCAACAGAAATATTCTAAGGAAACAAAAGAAATGTAATGGTTGAATGGGGAGGGGACTTGGATGAAGAATGACCGGGCCCATAGTCTCCCTTGGCCCATTATTATTTTCCCATAGGGGCCTGGTTACAATTGACAGTGGGGAATAAACTCATAGACTTTCTTGTCAATATTGAAGCAAACTATTTGAGTTTGAATACCTAACGAATGCAGCAAAGCTCTGCTTCAGTTGCTGTGACTGCAGTCTCAGGAAAACCACAACAGCAAGCTTTCCTCAAGCCATTAGTGTGCCAACTGGGAGGCCTTAACCTGACACAGAGCTTCCTTTATATGTCAGACTTCCCATGTTCATGATTGGTCTGGGACTTGCTTTGCAAGGTACATGGTCAAGTGACTGTTTCCCAGGAAAGCAGCAAGTCCACATACACATGCCCCCGGAACACGCACTGAAGTTCCAGATGCTCCTTGTTGAAACCAGAAGATTCATGGAGGAAATGTTCCCACTAAAGATATACAAGCAAACAAGTGAAGCTGCATGGGTCAATAGGACACAGGGGTTGGCAATCTTTTCTCCAGTGTCCAATCAGCTGAAGGAAAAGGCAATTGTGCTTAGGTAGAAACAATACCCCCCCGCTCAAAAAAAAAAAAAGAAACTTTAGAAAAGATTTAACCCATCCTGCAGAAATTTTTAAATTCTGGATTAACTGGGCCTTGCAGATCACCACATAACATACCAAGTCCACCCATTAGAAAACCAAATTTGGATAAATACTGTTTTGCTCATGACCTATCACTATTAATGAGATTACTCCGGACACTCATTCAACTATGCTAGATGCTTGCACATTGCTGACAGCCATGCAAGGGGACAGCATCTGGTTCTCTGTTTTGTGTTTAAAGGATACTTAATTCGTATTCCAATTCATGAGCAGATTCAATTGTTATTTGCTTTTGAATGACAAGATCCAACAAATAAGACTGCTACTCAATATTGTTGGGTTGTGTTGCCACAAAGATTTAAGACTTTCCTCATGGTTTTTGAAGAACTACTTGCCAAGGACTTGAGAGATCTACAGTTGGATTCTGGAAACATTTACAGTATTTCGATGATCTATTCATAACTGGTAGTTCTTAAAAGACCTGTTTGGAAAATACCATTCAAGTTCTTAAGCATCTTGCATCCTGTGTATATAATCCTTCTCACCACAAGGCTCAAATTTGCAAACAAGAGCTATCTTATTTGAAAACTTGAAACCAGTGGAGAGAAGTCTTAGGGCAGACCAAAACTAAGCAATGGCTGCCAAAAACACCTGTAAGAACCAGAGACAACTATGGAGGTTTCTTGGAATGGCAGTATTCTTCCACATTTGGATCCTTAACTTTGGGCTAATAGTTAAGCCACTCTATGATTCTTTGAAAGAACTTGACACAAAGCCCTTGAAATGGGATACAAGATGCCTGAGGGCTTTTGAAACGCTAATGGAAAAACTAACCTCAGCCCCTGCATTATGATTGCACAATCCTTAGTAGCCTTTCAAGTTGTTTGTACATAAGAGACATGGAATTGGGCTTGGAGTGCTTATCCAGATATTGAGAGATTCCCTATTGCTCATAGCATATTTCTCTAAGACATTTGATCATACTACCAAAGGATTGCTCCCCTACCTTAGAACAGGGTAGCAACCTGAAATGTCCTCCAGGGATCAGAACAGTTTACCCTGGGATGGTCCATCACAGTGTTTGTGCCCCACCAGGTGCTAACCCTGATAGAGCAAAAGCCTGTTACTGGTTAACAGTTGGACAAATGGGCAAACATCAGGCCATCCTATTATACAACCCAAATGTTGCTGTGCAGACAAGCACTATGTTAAACCTAGCCACTGTTTTTCCAATCACAGAGGTAGGCTCAGACCCCCAACATAATTATTTAGAAATTATTGACCAGGTTAGCTCCAAATGACAGATCTGTCAGACCAGCCACTGATAGACTTTGACTGGCCACTTATACACTGACGGAAGCAGCTTTATGGAAATTGGACAAAGAAAATCCAGGTATTCAGTGGTGACCACTGACAAGGGAATAGGGGCATATGCCCTACTCACAGGCACCTGAGTGCTAAAAGTTGAGTTAATTGCCTTCACCAGGGTATCAGAAGGACAATTCCCAAATAGCCAGAGGAAATCAGGAAGCCAATAAGGCAGCAAATCAAGCATCCTGGGAGAACTTATTGATAGGGGTTCTAATAGCCCGTTTAGACTTGTCAGAATTCAAACCTCACTGCACAGAGCAGGGCAAAGAGGGGGCCCATGAATGAGGGTTTACAAAAACTGGCTCTAGCTCCTTGTGGAAAATCGATGGCCATAGAATGCATGATTTTGCTTCCCAAGACTCTCTGTTATACCCAGTTCTGAAACATCTGCATGAAGACACCACACAATATGGGCAGGATATACTAGCTAACTTTTTTAGCCTTACTTAAAGGGACCACATTTGCAGACTACTCAAAGAATAACATAGGGCTGCCAATTATATGGTGAAAATAATATCAAGATGAAATGCAAGCCAGCCAAAAAAGGGGAACAACACAAATGAATATTCCTCTTCAAAGACTGGCAAATTGATATTATCCCAATGCCTAAACCCACTGGGAATTTCAAATACCTGTTGCTTTTGTAGATACCTTTTCAGAATGGGTTGAGGCATACCCAACTAGCACCGAACAGAAAACTGAGGTTGTAAAATTCTACTTAAAGAAGTAATTTCTAGATTTGGATTTCCCACCCAACATTATTCAGAGTAACAGTGGACCATTATTTATATCTGAGATTAGCTGCGGATTTGATGGAAATTACGTGCATTTGGGAGACTTCAGCCTACTAGAAAAACAGAACCACATTTTTAAGAAAACGTTGACAAAGTTGTGTCAGGAGACAGATTTGAAATGGGACCAGATGATTCCTATTGCCCTACTTGGAATTAGGGTAGCTCTAGAAGTGGGCTCAATTTGAGTCCTTTTAAAATTGTACTTGTAAGACCCTTCCAAACCTCTGTTGCAGGGACTCCATCCATTGAGTTGCAACAGGAAACAAAAAATAAATACTAGGTACAATAAATATCTAGGGCAGGTTTTGTTGACGTTACATAAGTTTGCTCTTTTCAGGTCTTCTTTCCCTGGTGCAACCACTACACCCATTCCAGCCGGGTGACAGAGTTCTACTGAAAACTTGGATGACCTGCACTGGCTGGTGTATCTCAGTTGTTTGAGCATCCATCCTCCCACGCAACTAGGTTGCCAGTTGGATTTCCAGTCAGGACACATGCCTAGGTTGTGGGCTCAATCTCTTGGTAGGGGGCATGTAGAAGGCAGCCAATTGATGTATCACTCTCACATCAATGTTTCTCTCTCTTCTTGTTCCTTCCCCTCTGTCTAAAATCAGTAAAAACCTATAAAAAAAACTTGGAAGACCCGAGGTCCAGAACAACAATTAGTAGAACAGTGGGCTGGTCCCTGGAACATACTGTCTCCCCCCCCCCCCCATATATCTCTGAAGCAGGCAGGCATGAGACCCTGGGTGCACCAAACTCTGGTGAAAAAAGCCCCACTAGAGGAGGACTCAAGTTCCAGGCTAGAGAGGTGGATTTGCACTCCCGAAGGGGTGCTAAAATCCTTTTTAAGAAACAGCTCAGCTAAAGCTAAGTAACAGTTCTATTCTTCCTATTCCTCGAATGCTCTCTAATTCTACAGACATTCACTTGGACAGACAATGACTTTGTACACTTATACCAAGTTATGGCTTCCTCAGCTACTTTATCACTCTATTGGATCAGTCATTCCAAACCTAATTCTGGCTTAGACCATGGTGACTCACTAATTTTTCCTGTCTGGGATTTTTTTTTCTTCATCCCACTTTCTACTCGTAAGGCAGTGACATTCGAAAGCTCCTACCATGCCCAGCGAATTAGCTACTGGGTACAAGTAGCCAGAAGCCACTCTCTTTCACAACTTCCTTCTTGTTTTGTTACACCTCTAAACATTACAGAACAGCCCAGATATGATATTCTTGGTTTGGAATAATAGTTTCTATAATTCATAATGAAGAAGGAATTTTGCTCCCATGCAATAATGCAAGTGTTTGGTTTCCCCTTAAGGATAATCTCATCCACCTCACATAGATAAAGTACTAGCATGTCCCATCCTTAAGATTCTAGAAATTCAAAATATACCGTTAGAAATATGAGATTTCTTTCAAAAAACAAACACTGGATACTATTCAGATTGACTGTCTAAGATTGCATTTGCTATAGCAACAACAAGCTCTTAAATGCAATGCACCACTGAAAGATATATGTTTGTGGCTACAAAAAAACAAACAAACAAAAAAACCTCACACACACAAAAAAAACACAAAAAAACACACAACAACAACAACAAAAATCAAACAAAACAAAAAGCTTGGCCTTAGCACTGCCTATGGAACAAAAAAGACTTTCACTAATGCTTTCCTGAAACTTTAGTTACACCTTTGACTGTTCGCCCACAGAATGGAACACAAAATTGGACTAACACTCCCAAATTATGTGAACAAATTTAGAGAGACCTCCTAGGAAACCTATTGAATGGAGATTAATGTTCCTTTGGATTTATGCTTTTACGCTGGTGGAGAATAGCAGCCCAAAACATGTCCCACAAAATCTCTCTAAAGAATGAATAACTATGGCTAATGAAACTGCTACTTCAAATGCCAATCTACAGAAATCTTTAGATTTCTTAGCTACCTAGTAGTACTAGGTAATCACATAGCATTAGATATCTTAGCCAGACAGGAAGGTGTATACATGACTATTAATTTATTTGTTGTCCCTTATGGTAATACCTCTTCCCTGGCAGAAACCAGTGTTGCCAAGATTTACAACAATATACCTGGTTACAACAAACATCAGACCACCGCCCCCCTTTAGGTGAAGGGATGAGTAAAGGGATTACAAATAGGTTTTCTTCTTCTTTTAGGGGAGTCTAAAACTCAGATAAACTGTATTATTTATCAACCTTTTGATATAGTGTGTATTCAAAGTGATTGCCTGCTGTTTTAGCAAATGTGGAAAAACATTGCCCAACCCTCTAGGGATGCCTCTGTTCGATGCTAAAGTTTTGCTTTTAATCACAAGTGCTTATTCCATAACAAAGTGAAACAATCTAACCTTTAAAAGGCACCATAACCCTGGATGGGTGGCTTAACTGTTTGAAGTATCTTTCCATACTCCAAAACATTGTGGTTCAATTTCTGGTTAAGGCAGATTGTGGATTCGATCCCCACTCAGTGTGATCATGGGAGGCAATCAATCAATGTTTCTCTCTCCCTCTCTTTCTCTTCCTCTCTCTAAAATCAATAAAAAAGATATCACTGGGTAAGGATTTTTTTAAAAGGCACCATAGGAATGAAGCTAGAATTAACAGTCAGGAGTAGTAGCATGATTTAGCATATTAACATTAACCAATTCAGTGATCAAATTTATGTATTCTGCGTTTTCTCAAAGTGCATTATCAACCCTATTTTTTTTTCTTAATGAGTGTAAATCAATCCTTTGCTTTCGCCTCTGGCCAAATTCTCATTACAGCTGAGAGCAGCCTGTTCCAGGGAAAGGGGCACTGGTGCCAGCTGTAAAACTGCAGGTGTCCACCATAAATCCACATATGTCCTTTGGAAGAAAGATAACACCGGAATGAGGAGAGAGAGCTTGAGAAAGGTTTTCACAACAGCCCCTTCAATTCCCCCTGCTGTTACCTTTCTCAAGAGAAATGATGTGTCCATATGTTCCCTAGGAATTCTCCCTCTCCCAAGTTTCCATTAATTTCCTATAAGAATCACTGGCTTGACCAGAGATGTTAAGATGGGATTTTGAGGCCAGAAGTCCCCTTTCCCTATCTTCTTGAGTTGCTTTCATCTTGAATATACCATTTTCCTTTATTCCAGTGCCTTTATCATGAGTTTGGCTTTCATGATGGTGAGGAGCCAGGCCTGCTGGACATTTCCCCAGTTTCACCACATCCAAGTCTTAGCAATTTTATGTGAAAAATTTACCAAGCTTTTCTTCATTACATAGTGTGTTTCTTTTTACTTCTCTCTCTCTCCCTCTCCCTCTCTCTCTCTTTCTCTCTCTCTCTCTCTCTCTCTCTCTCTCTCTCTCTCTCTCTCTCTCTCTCTCTGTCTCTCTCTCTCTCTCTCTCTCTCTCCCTTCTTATGGCCCTTCCCACCCCTCAGCTCTCATTACATAGAGGCTGCCACAGAAAAGGTAGAAAATGCTTACAAATTTTCTTATAGTCTATCCAGTGAGTCAGTGAATCAGTCTTCTTTGACATGAAAACTGAGCAACCAAATTTGTTTTGGCTGCTTGCTGATCCTTTTCTTCCAGACAAAGTATTGAACTTTCAGTTACCTACCATTTTCCACATTATTCAAAGAGAGCAATTCTTAGGAGAGAGAAAAAAACATGGAAGAAAAGAGAAATGTCTGATTATGTGTGTCGATTGAGGGGGATGCTACGGATGTTGTTTTAAAATTATTAACTATATAGTCCCCACAAATAAAGCATAAGAAAGAAGAAGTAGAGGAGGAAAACAATAATAGTATATGCTATTTTGAAAAGTTTTCCTCATATCAGACGTATAGATAATCAAATAGTATAATAAGGTTGCAAAAGGATGCTGCCTCATCAGAGGAGAGACATACAAGGTAAGAATTTGAGGAAGTTGTAGATTGTGCTTAAAGGTCTGAGTGATAATTGCCCTTTATATGTGATATCTAGAAAGAAAATGTATGTGTGAACAAAGAGCAAATTATAATAACAATGATTATTAGTAACTAGAAGCCCAGTGCATGAAATTTGTGCACTGGGAGGAGGTGTCCTTCAGCCTGCACCCTATCCAATCTGGAACCCCTCGGGGATGTCTGACTGCTGGCTGGGATTAGGCCTTAACCAGCAGTTGGACATCACTCACACAATCCGGGATGACTGGCTCCCCTGCCTGATTGCCCTTAACCACTTTTGCCTGCCAGCCTGATCACTCTATAACCCCTCCCCTGCCAACCTGATTGCTGCCTAACTGCTTCCCTGCTGGCCCAATTGCCCCCAACTGCCCTCCCCTGCAGGACTGGTCTTCCCTAACTGCCCTCTCCTGCTGGCCATCTTGTGACAAAATGGGGGCAGACATCTTGTGACAACATGAGGGTGGCCATCTTGTGATGATGTGGGGGCAGCCATTTGTGACAACGTGGGGGTGGCCATCTTGTGGCAGCCATCTTGTGATGATGTGAGGGTGGCTATCTTGTGACAACATCGGAGTAGGCATCTTATGATGATGTGGGGGTGGCCACCTTTGTGAAGGTGTGAGGGTCAATTTGTATATTACCTCTTTATTATAAAATATTATGTAATATAATTATAGTTATGTAAATATATTGTTTGTATAATTTATAATTATAAAATATCAATTGTTATGTAATGTAATAACAATGATTATAATAATATCAACAAAAGCTACCTCTAAAATTACTAGATATTTCTTAAATCTCAAATACTGTTTTAAGGACTTTGTACATATATTATTTAATTCTCAAAATAACCAAGAAGCAGTTACTATTACTCACTTAGTTATAAATCAGGAAACAGAAGTGCAGTATTAAATTAATTAACCAGGGTCATTCAACTGGTAAACAGTACTTGAAGTATTACCACAGTATATAGGGCTTGTGTTTGCTGCAGAGTCCTCAAGCTGCAACCAATTCTGGATTATTAATGGAAGACGTGATTTTGATTTAAAAAACCCACTGTACATAATATAAAGAAATATTTTATTAAGTATTATACTACCTAGCCATGTATTGTTTAGATATAAACTACATTCTAACTGTGAATACTGCAGAAATTTGTTTTATATTCTTATTTTGGGAGAAAAGATACAATTTTGTATTCCTTTTTAAATATTTTATTAAAATGTTCTAAGAATTTATAAAAATCTTTACAATCCTAGGTCTTAATTTATTTAATCTTTAAATAGAAACTGTTAATGAACCTCCTCTCCCCTGAGAGTTAGCTAACCTGAGACTGAAGAATGCTATAACCTTTCTGGAAGTGTTTCTAATTGATTAGCAATTACAAGTAATTCAATTAAATGAGCTCATTTTTATTTTTAATGAAGTTGTTACTGTAATAATTATTTTCTGAGCACTGTACTTGAGGCCTCTAAGCATACTTTTATTTTCCTTAATACTTCCTCTTGAAAATTAAAACAGTGCCTCTTTTCAATGTTTAATCTTTCCTGCATCACACAGACATCAATAAATTATCTTGGTAACTATGCAACATTCAGATACTGTTATAGTATTTTTAGATAAAAACAATCATTACATGGTTTTATTATTTTAAGTAAATATAAGATATTTTTACACAGATATAGAGGATTATATGGTTGAATAGGGGAGCAAAATTTGCCACCTCAAAATTTGTCTCCTTGACATAAGGATTAACATAGAGTAATTTTTTTTTTGTTTTGAAACAGAAGACTCGGGAACTTTTCCTTGTTAACTGCCTAAAAGAAGTTAGATAAAAGGTTTGTTCTCAGAACAAAGCTATCACTAGAGGTGTCTATAAGAATCTGCACTAGGTGTGATGGGAGAGCCTCCACAGGGTCTAGAGTAGAGTTTGCTGTGTCCCATGTATATTTATGGACCAGCAAACACTTGCTTATCAAACTTTTTTCCCCCATCTCAATGTGAATTGCCTTCCTCATCTTCCAAGTCCCAAATCACAAACACCCTTTCTCCTCAGCTCACGATGGCATATAAGCCTTACTTGCCAGATTTGTCCTTGGCCCCCTATTCTTATGGGACCCCCATACATATACACATACTTATATATATATTAGATTTGGTTATTTTCTCTTCTTAATCTGTTTTACGTCGATCTAATTCTTAGGCCAGCAAGAAGAACCTAGAAGGGCAGAGAAAAAAAAATTTTTCCCAGACAATTGCTATTGCCTCTTACATTGCTGTTGTGCTCCACTTAATGACAGGGATATATTCTTACAAAAGCATTACTAGGCAATTTTGTCATTGTGTGAACATCAATAGCTTGTACTTATGCAAACCTCGATGGTATGGCCTACTACTGCAATTGTAAACCATACTTTTATATGACTGGCAGCATACTAATAGTAAGTTTGTTTATACCAGCATCACCACAAATAAGTGAATAATGCTTTCTACTATGATGTTACAATGGCTATGATATCACTAAGTAATAAGAGTTTTCAGCTTCATCGTAATCTTATCAGATTATCTGTTTGGGATGCAGTTTATCCTTAACAAAAGCATCATTATGTGGCACATGCAATATATTGAAAAATTATCTGTGATGATAACTGTAATTAAAAAAGAGCTTGAAATAAGTTCAAATGTTAATTAGCATTCTTGTTTCCTACATAAAGTTACAAAGAACTGAAAGAAGAAAGAAAAAAACATATCTTGATTTTTTTTTTAAATTAACAATATGAAGGGGCAAGGGAAAAGAGGAGAAGTGAACCAGGAAATTTTAAAATTCAGAACATCTTAAAGTTAAAAATGTATAGTTAATGAATGATATTACTTACATACTTTCTCTTAGAATTGGGTGATTTATAATTAAGGAAGAGAAATTAAGGAAATCTGAGAGTTAGAACAGAGATTATGGCTTTTAAGATATGCATAATATTTCTTATATATTTATACGAATATACTCAGCAATGCATGCTAATTATATAGAGAGATCCAAATATGAAGAGAATCAAGAAGGCACTATATAAACATCCAGCCAGTGTGGCTCAGTGGTTGATCATCAACCTATGAACCAAGAGGTCACTGTTCAATTTCCTGGTGAGGGCACATGCCCCAGTTGTGGGCTTGATCCCCATAGGGTGGGTGCAGGAGGCAGCCGATCAATTATTTTCATTATTGATGTCTCCATCTCTCCTTCTCCCTTCCTCTCTGAACTCAATACAAATATATTCTAAGAAGATACCATATGAAATAAGAGAAGCAAGTTAAAGAACTGAATAACAAGCTTATCCTTGACCAAAAAAAAATGTCTTAATTAGTATTTAGGTGATTGAAACAAGGTCATTTTCCTCCATTTGATAAGTTGATAAGACATAGTGACTTAATGGAGTAACCTTTACAGACAAAACAAGCTGAGAAGTCTTGTTCATGATGGGACTAGGGATAGGGAGGTGATTTAACTGTTTCCTCAACTTATGTTTTTTGGGGGATGAAGACAGAGAAGTTATCTTTCAAGAAAGGGCACTAAATATCTGAAGAATTGTCTCCTGATTCTTTAAGTCTTTCATAGCAAAGATGCAATCTTACCTTCTCTTAATATTTTCCTAAAATATGAATGAAAAAGTACCTTCTTAAAATATTCGCAATACTTTAGCTGACTTCAGAAAGGAAATATTTATCCTTAAATATTGGGATAGAGACATATTGCATATTGAAAACAAGAATGGAAATTCTTTGTGGAGTATAAAAGAACTCCAGTCTGTCATTCATTAGAAAAATAAATATATTTTGATTTATCTGAGAGTACATAAACTTTCAGAGGATGAATACAATCCAGAAAGGAAATCAGAAAGCACCACAGAATAAAGAAATGGGCTACAAGGAGAATAAGTAAGCAAGCAACTTAGCAAAGTATGTAAGAAATCCATATAACTGTATTTTAAAACATTGTAACTAAATAATACAATTTAATGTATTTAAAGGCAAAGCAAAATTAAAATTTTAGGTATTAGTATAGATTTTCATCAAAGAGAAAGTTGAAATAAAATCATAGCAAGCTTTTAATTTACGGAAAATATGCAGATATATATTTTTGTTGTAAAATTTAAGGGGAAAACTCAGTCTGTGTAGATGTATATATTATTTAAACCAACAGAGTAAGAGAAATGAAAGTCAAAGAAATTCAATTAGTGTGAGAAGCCAAAGAAGCTTAATGAAGAAAGAACAAAAGAAGAATGTTATGTTTCAAGTAATTTCAAATAAATCAGTAATTATAATGAATATGAATAAATTAAACACTCTCTTAAAAATCAGAGACTTCTTCTGGAAGAAAATTCATCCTATCAAGTGATTCCAGATAAATCAGTAATTATAAAAAATGTGAATAAGCACAGGCTCCTTGTGATTAGGAAAAAAAACTTCTTAGAAATAGACCAAATGCTTTGTAATGAATATGAACACTAATACCATTAGTATTGTCATGAATGGGATAAAATGAATTTTGTGACTGGAGAAAATATGTATAATCCTCTTCAAAGAAATTTTGCTGCAAGGTAGAGGAAAGAAGTAACATAGTAGCATGTGTGAAAAGTAGGGATAAGAACAGTCTTTTGTTTTTCAGAATGAAGAAAAGTAGGATTACATGTTCATGGAAATGATACCGCAAAAAGTGAAAAGAAATGAGGATGAAGGAAAAAGTGTGGATAATACCTGGAGCAATGTTTGACATAGGCAACAGGGCCTGGTTATAATTTATAAATCAAGGAATAGTCTATCTATGTATAAAAGCTTAAGTGATCATTATGACTGGCTGACTGGCCAATCAACCAGTAGGTAGCTATGATGCACACTGACTACCAGGGGATAGATGTTCAGTGCAGGAGCTGCCACCTTGTGGTCAGTATGCTCCCACAGCCAACCTTCCATAGCTGGCCAACTTTCTGTGGTCCCTGCCTCCAGCTGGCCAGCCCTGATTGGACCTGATTGGGACTGGGAGAGACAGCTCCCATTGGCCCCAATCTCTGGCCAGGCCTAGGAACTCCACCCATGCAGGAATTCATGCACCAGGCCTCTAGTTTTAACATAATAGTCAAATCATGAAAGTACACCTTTTAAGAGGCAATTATAGTTAAGACACAGATCTTCTGCCTAGATGGTTTGACTCAGTTGGTAAAGCATCAACCCATGTAATGGGAGGTCATCATTTCAATTTTCAGGCAGGGCACATGACTGCATTGCAGGCTCAATCCCCAGTAGAGGATGTGGAGAAGGCAGTCAATTGATGTTTTTCTTTCATTAATGTTTCTTTCTTTCACTCTTCCTCTCTTGGAAATTAATATCTTATACAATAAAAGCCTAATACGCTAAGTGTCCAGACGTCTGGTTGGCCATTCAACCAATTAAAACATAATATGTTAATGATATGCTAAGGCCGGTCAACTGCTAGCTATCATGTGCACTGACCACCAGGGGACAGATGCTCTGACCAGTAGGTTAGCTTGCTGCTGGGGTCTGGCTGATCGGGACTGAGGGAGATGGGCTGGATATGGACTCAAGGCCTCCCATGATCCCTCCCTGGCTGGCCAACCTCCCGTGTCCCTCCCCAGCCCTGATCATCCATTGGTGGGGTCCTTTGCAATCCAGGCTGAGGGAACCCTCCTGAGTGCACAAAGGCCTCTAGAAAACACATAAAAAGATTCGAGTGTTCTAATGTTTGATGGTATAGCAAATATTCTTAAAAATCAATAAATTAGCAGACAGGCTCAAGATAGATATAAATATTTTATATATATATACACAAATATGTGATTGATATAAACATTAGTAGGTTTTAAAACAGAAACTTTTAGCACTGTATGCCTTTATGAGTAAGAACAATGAAGGTCTTCTATATTCTTTAGAAATATTTTTTCAAATATTTAAAATTTCAAATATTCAAATATTTCAAATTTTCAGACCATTTGAAAATTATTACTATGTGTATACATCATCACTATACTAGAAAAAAATGAACTTATTTTTATGGCCATGAATTATAGTATATTTATCAATGGAGAGTAAGAATGCAATTACATAGAAAAACAAATTTATACATGCTGACAAAGAAAGTTGTTCCAATATATCATTATATTAGAAATATGTTTACATTCTAAATACATACCTTTGGGTATAGAATTGAATTGGGAGGGTGAGAAGAAAATCCATTTTCAAGTATAATTTAAAAAAATCATAAATATTAATTACTGATATAATTATATTCTTAAGTAATAAGCTTCATATAAATAATAAAAACTCTAGAAGTTAGTATTTCTGAGAAATATTTGAATCACAGTATAAGGATATATGCCATTTTAGAAGATAAAAAGCTTTTTTCTTTTGAAGCTGGAATTAGGTCATGGAGACTCCATTAACTTATATCAATTGAAACAATTTTAGTGACATCTATTACTGACCATTGAGGAATGAGAACTTACTTTTCACTTAGAATTTCTGAAGATTTAAGCACAGTAGGTGAGATCCTTCCTTTCTGCACTAATTTCCTGTGCATTTCTGTATTGACTTTCTGTGCAGTATTTGCTATGACCCTGAATTCCTCCATGTGAATTATGAGAATAGCTTTGATCATTTGATAGGGCCATCACATGTATTTAAATTCCATTAGTCTGTAAATTAAATATAAGTTGACAATTTTTATTTTAAAAGAGAAATGTTTTAGACATTTCAAATTGAAATTATATTAATTAGCACAGTGAAATAAAGCTACCCCATCTATGTTTTGAAGCTACGTCTAGCAGTATAGCACAGAATTCAAACCCAGATTCAGGTGGCACAGGGTACCTAAAATTAAATCTTCCTGGTTTAATGTAATATTTATCATCTACGTGGTTTAGAAAAATAATAATACATGTGTACTTCAGTTTCCTCACCAGTACTAGTAAGTAGGAATAAAAATAACATTTAATTTATAAGGTTATTTTTAATCAAATTAGTTGATATTTATAAAGTGCTCCAAAAAGAGCTTGGCAGATAGGATATGCTACATAAAGTACAAAATCAACCTACTAAAATATGAATTGATAGAAAAAGTAATAGTTAACATTAGGCAATGTAATACCTTACTTTAGACATGGTCCAAATTTGTTTTAGTCCATTTCCAATCACAAACTTCAAATTTTTAAGAAGTCAAATTAATTTTATAAAAGTAGACAAAATTAGATGTTGATTGAATGGAAATATACACAGACATCGACATGCACACACACATGTATTTCTATGTGTTTTTATTAAGTTGAGCAGCCATCTTTCCATCTCATGTTATCATAATGCTGATAAGCCCATGCTGCAGGACAATGTCTGTCAAATGAGAAAAGAAATGTAGCATATTCTAAATATCAAACACGTATTTGGATGAACTAAAGTATCAGGTAACTAGTTATGAGTTAATTTTAAAATATGTTTCCAAAGCTAGTCATAACGATCATATAAGGAGATTTAACAGCTCAGCTATTAAGACCCTACCACAGATATATGGCACATAATTTCTAGATCTCTAGGAATAAGGGTCCTAGAACCCCTTTTCTTAAATGAATGAATGAATAAATAAATAAAGAAGTAAAAAAATAAATAAAACCTAACAAAAACAAAGAAAACCATCTACACACAATATAATTAAAGCACATGTAGGCATCTGTGGCTAACAGAATTTTTTAGATCTCTTTCAAATGCTTACTTTTATAATGGTTTATACAGGCATGTGAATCTTTGTGTCAACTAACAACCAAGTATTATTGTGGAGGCAAAACATAATGCTTTCCATCTCACCTATGTTGCCCATTCCATCCTTAATGATCCAAAGACTACCAACTTCAAATCCTTGTCTAGACTGGCCATCGGTCCCCCTGTGCTCAATTCCTATGGTACGAGTAATATGACTCCTATAACTAAAATCACCTGAAGAGCTGAAACCGGTATGGCTCAGTGGATAGAGCATCAGCCTGCGGACCAAAAGGTCCCAGATTCTATTCGGGTCAAGGGCATGTACCTTGGCAGCTGATCAATGATTCTCTCTCATCGATGTTTCTGGCTTTCTATCCCTCTCCCTTCCTCTCTGTAAAAAATCAATAAAATATATATTTAAAAATAATAAATAAATAAATAAATAAATAAATAAATAAATAAATAAATAAATGTGCCTGAAGAGAAACAGTTTTTATTGTAGTAATAAACTAAAATTATAGCTGCTACCAAAATAATATCTTGAGTTTAAAAATCAACATCAGATAATTAGGTCATTGTCCAGTGATTTGTTGCATTTGAATATAGCAATTAAGCCATAGAAAACTGATTTTTTTAAATAAAGGAAACATTTAGGGTGATTGTCCTTGTAGTTCAAAATGGGTTAATGAGAAAGCTCAGTTTTTTTTTGGGGGGGGACGGGGGAGGGAAATACAGTGAAAAGAGAAAAGAATGTACACTTTTGCATGATCTGGCAAATCGTGATTTTATGGTGTTGTGCTATTATTTATTTTCTAGCTTAAAAAGACTCAGCTACATCACTAATAAAAAACAAGGTATGTGACTATTAAAGGTATTTTGTTTAAGAAATATGAGATACAATATCTCAGTAGGCAGATCACTTAAATCCTCTTGCTTGCTGCACTGATTTTGTACAAGTTGCTGTTAATACAATTCAAGTAACTTACCTGCAGATGGTTTAATGAGAGGGGTTCACACTACAGTGTTGACAAACATTTCAGAAATTCTGCCAGGCATAGTCCAATCAACTCTAAATGTCTTTCTTTAAGCAGTAATGGGGTCTAATTGGTTTTAGATTAGCATGTCCTTCATCTCTTTTTCATTTAAGTTCTGGAAATATCCTGGAATCTTCAGTCTTCCTTCACAGACTGGTATTTAATAGTAACTCTATTGGTTTCTATGGGAATAACATTGTTTTCACACAAAAAGACTTAGAGTTTAAACATTTTCATCCTTATTCTAAATATGTATCAAGAAAAATAAATTAGTTTATATTTACACAATATTTTACTAGCACTTATTTCTATGGCTCAGTAATCTTTCCCCATTGGGGCTCACAAAAATTTATTTTTCTTTAGCTATATATACAATTTCCTTGACTCCCACTTAACTGTTCTGTTTAGAAAATATATTTTTAAGCCAATACGCTGCTCTTTTTAGATTGTATTTTACAAAATCGCCAAATTAATTCAATAAGAAAATTAAAGAGATTTAAATAAGTTGTTTCCTCTCATGCATCAAAACAATGATGTGATCAGGTATTTTACATTTTATATTGACTATATACTGTATATGGCATGGCTAAGACAAAATTGACATGGTTATTTTATCATAGTCTAAATCACTGTTTTCATACGTAGTCTTGATACTACACGATTCATAGAGCAGCATAAATAAATGCTATTCTAATCTTAAGTGAGCATCCTGCTGGGCTTTTTCAAACTTGCTGTTCAAGCTAAATAAAAGTCTGGTGGTCTCAATTAGGCAGATGGGGTTCTGGTGCCAACAGGCTCTCAAAAATCACTCATAAAATTTTATATATTTATTAACTAAGTGCTTAAATAGTGTAATTTTGGAAGACAATTAAGAACCACTTATGCTGATGTAGTTTCATTTATTTATTTTCTCCTTTGTTTCCCTTGCCCTAGGACCTAGATGTATCAACGAACATATTGCTATGAGAAATGTCTGAGATTTTGTTGCCTATGTTTTCTTCTAGGATTTTTATGGTTTCACAATTTACACTTAAGTCTTTAATCCAGTCTGAGTTTCTTCTTGTGTATGATATAAATTCGTAAATTAGTTTCATTTTTTTGCATATACCTGTCCACTTTTCCCAATACCATTTATTGAAAAGACTGTCTTTTCTCCATTGTATGCTCCTGCCTCCTTTGACAAATATTAATTGTGGATAATGGCATGGGTTGATTTCTGGGTTCTCTGGTGTGTTCCATTGATCTATATACCTGTACTTGTGCCAACACCAGACTGTTTAGGAAGACAAAAATGGAGAGAAGACCTAAATAGAGATGTAAAAAGTGGACATACAGATGGTCAAGAAACATGATAAAATGCTCAAAGTCACTAATCATCAGAGAAATATAAATTAAAATGACAATGAGTTATTACTTCATACCTTTCAGAATGGCCATCATCAACAAATCAACAAATGACAAGTGCTGGCAAGGGAGGATGTGGAGAAAAGGGAACCCTCTTGCACTGCTGGTGAGAATGCAGACTGGTGCAGCCACTGTGGAAAACAGTATAGAGTTTTCTCAAAAAAATGAAATATTGAACTGTCATTTGACCTAATGATCCCACTTTTAAGAATATATCCTAAGAACCCCGAAACTCTAATTAGAAAGAATATATGCACCCTGATGTTCAAAGCAGTGTTATTTATAATAACTAAGATCTGGAAACAGCCCATGGGCCCATCTGTAGATGAGTGGATAAAAAATCCTGTGGTACATTTATACCATGAAATACTATGCAGCTGTAAAACAGAAGGATCTGTTACTATTTGAGATGGTATGGAGGGACCTGGATAGCATGATAGTAAGCTACATAAGCCAGTTAGATAAAGAAAAGTATCACATGATCTTATTCATATGTGGAATGTAATGAACAAAATAGTTCCAGAGACATAGAACCATAGAACACATTGATGAATCTTAGAGGAAAGTCAGGGTGGGTGGGTGGGGAGATGTTAAGCGGGGAACTTTTATTCATATATGCATACGCACAGACACAGACAATAGTGTCATGAAGGTCAAGGAAGGGCAGCTGAGGCGTGGAGGGGGCAATGGGAAAAAAGGGGGCCATCTGTAGTACTTTTCACAATAAAGAGCATTTTTAAAATATACGTTTTATTGATTTTTTACAGAGAGAAAGGGACAGAGATAGAGAGAAACATCCATGAAAGAGAAACACTGATCAGCTGCCTCCTGCACAACCCCCACTGGGGATGTGCCTGCAACCAAGGTACATGATATTGACTGGAATTGAACCTGGGACCATTCAGTCCACAGGCCGACACTCTATCCACTGAGCTAACTAAGTTGGTCAGGGCAAGATCATTTTTTTATATAATAAAAGAGAAACATGCAAATTTGACCATACCTTCGCTCCTGATTGGCTATGCTACCAGCCAATCAGGAGCAGGGTCGGGGCCAAGTGGCACGAGCGTTGGGCCCCGGGAGGTGGAGATGAAATGGTGGTGGTGGCGAGCACCCAGCCCCCAGGCGCTTGAGGGAAAGCTCTAGCAGCAGCAGTGGTGGTGGTGGCGGCAGGGAGCGTCCAGCCCCCGGGCACTGTGAGCAGAAGTGGCAGCGAGCGTCCAGCCCCCGGGGCCAGGTGGTCGCAGGCAGCCTGGGCTGAGATGAGCAGGGTGATGGCTGGGGGTGAGCCATCAGTTGGACATCCCCTGAGGGCTTCCAGTATGTGAAAGGGGGCAGGTTGGGTTGAGGGACCACCCACCCCCAGTGCACAAATTTTGTGTACCGGGCCCCTAGTTTTTTTATAAAAAGAAGCACTTATGATTGTCAAATCTTTCATAGCAGAACAAGCTATCTATCCAACCTTAGATGTCCTGTGATGGTGGACACACTACTTGCAAAATCAGAAAATAGTGATTATTTGATTCATGAAAGGGCAAACTTGGCATGATTCTATACCTGCTGTAATGAGCAAATAGGTCCTGCAGACAAACCCTAGGCAATACTCTGCTTTTAAATCTCCTGTTATTTAAGCACTGGATAGAAATTTGAGTTCATTAAATTTCTATTTTCTGTCTGGCATTTGCTGAAAATATGTTTCAAAATATGTTTTAAAATTAATTCAATTTTAAATTTTGAATTAATTACTAGCTTCATTAAATGAAATGGTCAATAGTATATCCAGCATTTTAATAATCTGAAAGGATTTTATAATTATACTAGAGGCCTGGTGCACAGATTTGTGCACTGGTGAGGTCCCTCAGCCTGGATATCCAGGACACCGCAGAGGATATCCAAGAGCCAGTTTTGGTCTGATCCCCACGAGCCAGGCCAAGGGACCCCACCGGTGCACGAATCTATTCACTGGGCCCCTGGTAAGTATATAAGATATTTAGTTAATCTCTTCCTGCCCTCTCCCCTCAGCCCTTCCCTCTGGATTCATCAGTCTGTTCCATGTTTTCTTGCCTGTGGTTTCCACTTCTGAGTTGAGTGTTTGCCCCCTGGTGGTCATTGTGTATCATAGCTACCGGCCTGCCAGCCTGTCAGCCAATTGGCTGATTGCATAGGCTGTGATATATAGAAATATTTTTGTTGTGATTATAGATGTCATTAATGTAATACCTTGTAGATTTTCTACTACCTGCATGAAAAATAGTGCAATAGACCCTCCACTCAGTATTTATTTATTTATTTATTTATTTATTTATTTATTTGGGGGGTCTTTAATCCAGGAATGGATTAGTCAGTATGTGATAATTTTGTAATTCCTTGCAGTGGAATTGTTAGCACTCATGTTTTTAAAAATGTATGTGGTTATTAAGTACTCTATACTATACAAATAGGATGAGAAATGGCACTGTGGAACACTGTAAATTATACTGACTGAGCTTTTAATGCTGTACAAATCTACCTTGGGTGAACCCCCACCTACTGTGGAGGACAATACTAAATATGAAAACTGTTCTGGAATTCCAACAATGAGCAAACTCAGAAAGAACATAGAACATCAGCTGAAAAAGAACTGAAGAAAGCACATCTCCCATTTCCCCAAAAATAGCTTAAATGTGATCATTCAGAGACATCTATGAATATTAACACATACATATTTAAAATAATAATTAAGGAGAATAATAAAAATTCAATTAATTAATTATATTTATATACTAAATACATTTTCCTTGAAAAAATCCCTAACTCCCTGAAATCTCACAAGCATATAAATTGAAATCTAATATTTCTTGACATTTACCATAATTAAATATGTCCTGGAGAAATAATTTGAGTCCTCTATATAAATGAAAACTATATTCCAAAGTAAAACATATACATGCAAAAGAGAAAATAAATATGCAAAGAAAAGGCAGTAAGTTGAATATTATTAAAAAATAATAACGTTTTACAATAAGTAGCATAGAACTTACCAGTAAGTGTTTGAAAAACAGAGTTTTCATCTTAATAAAAGAAAACCCATAACATTTTTTGAAAGAATAAAGTATCTAGAATATAGAAGAAGTAGGTAGTAATGGAATATGGTGTATATTTTCTTTCTATGGATAAATATAAAATGTCAAATTTGACTAGTAGACAGAGCTATATCCCACTCATCTTTGCCCAAATCCCTAGAAATAGATGAAGGATGTAAAATAGAAAAGCTAGTCTTATAGGAGAAGAATGGTAGATTTGAATAAAAAGAGAAACCACATCTCCAAACTGACAGAAGCAGACTAATGGGAAAAATAATGGATGCGATTGGCCAAAGTTATCCCTGAGCCAACATTGGTATCAACATTTGGAGTGTTGCTTAAATTCACTTAAGCAAATCAACATTAAAAATATCAAGCAGGAGAAACCAAGATGGTGGCATAGATAAACACCTAAACTGCTGCCTTGCACAGCAATTTCAAAAATACAACTAAAAGACAAAATACATCATCCAGAACCACAGGAAAGCTTGCTGACAGGAAATTCTACAACTAGAAGGAAAGAGAAAAGCACATGGAGAATCAGAGGAGCTGCAAACCCTGAAGTACAAAACATACACCCACAGAGAGGACAGGGCCAAAGAGGACAGGGCAGCTGAGCACCTGGCTGGTGTGCTCTAGCAGAGAGGAGAAAAAAGCTCCATATTGAGCTGAATCCCAGTTCCGACCGCAATGAACCCCAGTCCTGGGAGTGACCCTGGGGATTCAGGCTTACGGGATGAATCTGGACTATATGGTAGAAACTCAGGGGAGCAGCGAAAGGCAGAGATCTGAGGCACATGTGCAAGTGCAGGACTGACAAATCTCCAGGCTATACTGAACCCCAGTTTTGACTGTTCCAAACCCCAGTACCAGATGAAAATCTGGGAGTCTGGATTCGTTGAAGGAGAGACTGGACTGTTTGGCAGCGGGCAAAACTCGAGGGCACCTTTCTCTCAGAGGTACTTGCAGTGATTGCCTGGGGACACTGAGACCCAGGAACTTCATGGGGCAGGGCTGACTGAAAGCCAGAGATGTGGGCTCCACCCTGAAACACTGCCCCATCCAAGCTGAGCACAGAGGCTTTTGCAATTTTGCAAGTCGTGTCAGATAAGGCTGTCTCATAGACACAGCTGATTCTCACAGCCAATTAGCCTGGAGGTTAATTCCTCCCAGTGATACCAACAACAATCAAGACTTAACTACAGGCAGGAGGAGAAAATGGCTGCAGAATAGATGGATGCGTTCTGAATCTTGTTCCAGGGCAGATGGTGGGAGCAGCTGAGGGTCATGCGGGAAGTGTTTGTTGGCAAGTTGGGGACAGCTGTGCTCCGGGAGAAGGTGGAGGACTGCTGGACTCACCTCCCCTGACAATGTGTCCCCCCGTGCTGCTGGATTCTCTTTCAGAGCCACCAGCTTGGAGTCGGTCCACGCCATCTTTAAGGGGAAGGGCCTGAAAATATATAGCTGCAGCACCCACTGGACAGCAACCTCATTTACCACTGCACCAAAAAAAAATTAAGAAAACTAGGAATAAACTTGAGTAAGGAGGTAAAAGACCTATTCGTGGAAAACTACAGGACACTGAAAAAAGAGATAGAGGAAGACGTAAACATAGGAAAGAACATACCATGTTCATGGATTGGGAGAAACAACATTATTGAAATGTCCATACTTCCCAAAGCAATCTATAAATTTAATGCACTTCCCATTAAAATACCAACAGCATATTTCACAGACCTAGAAAGATGTCTCCAAAAATTTACCTGGAATAAAAAAAGACCCCAAATAGCCACAGCAATCCTGAGAAAGAAGCACAAAGTTGGTGGGTTTTCAATACCAAATTTCAAGCTATATTGCAATGCTACTGTTCTCAAAACAGCCTGATACTGGCACAAGAACAGACATATAGACCAATGGAGTAGAATAGAGAATCCAAATATCAACCCAAGCTACTATGCTCAATTAATATTTGACATAGGAGACATGAACATAAAATGGAGTCAAGACAGTCTCTTCAAGAAATGGTGTTGGGAAAATTGGACAGATACATACAAAAAAAAAAGAAACTAGATCACCAACTTACACAATACACAAAAATAAACTCAAAATGGACATAGGACTTAAACATAAGATGGGAAACCATAAAAATACTAGCAGAATCCACAGGTAGGTAAATCTCAGACATATGCCGAAAGAACTTCTTCGCTGATACTGCTCCTAAGGCAATGGGAGCTAAAGAGAAAATAAATGGGAATACATCAAAATAAAAAGCTTTTGCACATCTAAAGAAACCAACAAGATAACCCAATGTGTGGGAGAACATACTTGTTAATTTTTTCAGTGATAAAGATTTAATCTCAAGCATCTACAGGCAACTTACACAACTTAATAAAAGGAAGATAAATGGTCCAAAAAAATGGGCAATGGATCTAAACAGAATTTTTTTGATAGAAGACAAAAATAAGGCCCAGAGACATATGAAAACCTCCTCAAAGTCACTAATTATCTGAAGGATGCAAATCAAAATGACAATGTGGTACCATCTCACACCAGTCAGAATGGCTTTCATCAACAAATCCACAAACGACAAGTGTTGGCAAAGATGTGGAGAAAAAGGAACCCTCATGCTGGTGGGATTGCAGACTGGTGCAGCCACTGTGGAGAACAGTATAGAATTTCCTCAAAAAAACTAAAAATGGAGCTCCCATTTGACCCAGTGATCCCACTTCTAGGAATATATCCTAAGAAAGTAGAAACACAAATTAGAAAGGATATATGCACCCCTATGTTCATAACAGCACAATTTACCATAGCTAAGATGTGGAAACAGCCTAAGTGCCCATCAGCAGATGAGTGGATTATAGAACTGTGGTTCATCTACACAATGGAATACTACGCTGCAGTAAACAAAAAATAGGAGCTCCTATCATTTGCAACAACATGGATGAAGCAGGAGAGCGTTATGCTAAGTGAAATTAGCCAGGCAGAGAAATATAAATATCACATGATCTCACTCATTTGTGGAATATAATGAACGACATAAACTGATGAACAAGAACAGATCCAGAGACTGAGAAATGTCCATCATAATGTCAAACCTCAGGGTAGGTGGGGGGTGGCGGGAGTAAGGGCGAAAGTCAATATATTTGTCCTCTTGAACTAAGGTAAGTAATTTGTGTTTTTTACCTCCCTGACAAAGATTATATAAATTTATTTTTAAAATGGCAGCTAGTTTGAGATTGAATTGCCATGGCCTAAAGCATGTCATCTCCTATGGACACAAGTTCTTAGGCTAGGTCCACCTTAACCTCCTGTGACACCATAATATCCTTACATGATATTATTCTACAATGTCATTATAATTTTTCATATTTGACAACAACATATTGTACAATTATCCCAAAGAAACTTACAAACTAATTCTTTGAATGTTTGGAAGCAATTTTAAAAAGGACAGGAAAGGAATTAATTCCTTTCAGAAGGAATTAAGGTACTGGGAAAGCACTTGATCATTCTATGCTGTCCCTTCTTGCCCTTTTTGCCAAGAGGGAACCTCTTCTCACAATCCAAGTGCACACAGCTGTTGCCTGATCTTTCAGTTCAAGCTGAGGTTGAAGCCTCTGGGTGGCTGGCACCATGGATCTTCTCTTGCCCAATGGTGTGAGCTGGGACCTCCCTGGAGAAGAAACCTCAGTCCCCCAAGATATGTGATCAGTAATGGGACCCCGCTAGCAGGCGAGGGAATACCAAGGCAGGTGCTGGGCGTGGAGGCTATGGAGGCATAGACTACCAAGAAGACAGGACTGAACCTCACATCACCCTGCTTGGCCCTGGAGGATGGCTGGTTAGCCAGAGATGGGTAAGATTCCTCAGGGAAGGACCAACCTAAGATAGGCACAGTCACAGAGGGGCCATCAGAAGAGAACTTAATGGTCAACAGAGATGGGGCACAGACCCTCTCCCCCTTAACCTTGCAGGGGCCTGAACTCTCACCCCTTCTGAGGGAGGTCTTCTGCTCCCATAGCTGCTTTGCCTCCCACACACAGCTCAGATCGGGATGCAGGTTACAGACCGAGACTTGGCCAGCAATAGCTGTCCTATATCTAAATCCAGTCTAGTACCAGGAATGCTCAAGGCCTACTCAAGAATGCAAATAATCCTTTCCAGTAATCTTTACAGGGTAAACTAAGATTATTGTTTGAGTATTAAATTTGAGAGTAAAATAATAATAAAGTTTTCACACTAATTTAAAATGGCCAATTGAAGTATGTGAATATGCAAGAAAAGTTAAGTGTACTAGACAAAAAGCTGTTCCTAAAATATTAACTAAAATTTCTATTGGTAGTGCATCTCATTGTAAAATTGCCTAACATGCAAAGAACCTAAAGCAATCATATTTTGTGCAAATATTAAAATTTAAAGTTACCAAGACAGCAATCTAAAATTTCCAAAAGCCCCCATTAATTAAAAAAGGGGTAATATCATGTAAGGAAAAATATCCTGTAAGTAAATTACATCTAGAAAATTCTTACTTCAGAAAATTAATTTCCATTTGTAATGCTAACAGCAAGACACCCATGAAAAACACACATGATGTCAAAATAAGCCAAAGAAAATCATTTGGGCAAAAATAAAAAGAATCCCAAATCTAATTTACAGAAAAGATTCCTTTATTAACTTTTGGTCAAGAATATGTTTGTATATTTTCAGAAAACAACTCCAAGACCATATAGATTCCTGCAACAGAGAGGAACTGACAGCTCTGTTCCAACTGTGAAGACAGTCCAGAGATGGAAGACTCTGGCGACACCTTGCTTTTCTAGCAGTCAGCAACTGTGCGTCGCTATAGGCGGCCCAGGATCAAACCAGAGAGGTTGGAACCTGCATTGCCACCATTTTTCCACTATCCAGATACCATTGCTGACATGTACACATAAGGAATTATTTGACATTGAAACTGGGACTCAGATTTGTTGGACATTGAAACTGAGACTCAAACATTTTTTATTCTTATATATTTATTTCCAGTATGCAGATGAAAAAAATTAAAGAAAAGAAATGGGGGAGAAAGATAGATATAGAGACAAAGAAGCATTGAACAGACTGTCAAACTACAGTGGGAAGACATGGGAGGGTGGGGGGTGGGGGCTGTAAGAGATCAACAGAAGGACTTGTATGTATGCATATAAGCATAACCAATGGATACAAGACACAGAGGTCGGGGGGCAGGTGAGGGCATGTGTTGGGGGTTAGGGGATCCTGGGGGGAGTTCAATGGGGGGAAAAAGGAAACATATGTACTACTATTTGTAATACTTTAAAGAATAAAAAATAAATTTTTTTAAAAAACTTAACTACAACAAGGCTGTACACACAGTCCACAAAGGGGTGGACCAAGAGTGTCCACCTCAGGTAACAGGGGAGGCTAAAACACCTAGCACACAAAAGTACCCTACTAACTCAGGAAAGCAGTGAAAATGCTGAAACAAAGAAACAGATCACAAGCAAAAGTAATGGATGAAAAGAAACAACTGGGTATAGAGTTCAAAACCACGGTTATAAGGTTTTTCAAGAGGTTCCTAGAAAAGGCTGATAAATTTAGTGAGACCCTTGAGGATATGAAAAAGGACCAACTAGAAATTAAACATACATTGACTGAAATAAAAAATATTATACAGTGACCCAACAGCAGACTAGATGAATGCAAAAATCAAGTCAAAGATCTGAAATACCAAGAGGCAAAAAAACACTCAACCAAAAAAAGCAAAAAGAAAAAATAATCCAACAATGTGAGGATAGTGTAAGAAGCCTCTGGGACAACTTCAAGCATACAAAAATCAGAATTATTGGGGTTCTGGAAGAAGAGAGAGAGCAAGATACTGAAAACTTGTTTGAAGAAATAGTGACTGAGGTGGGATCAGGAAATTGTGGTGTATTACAAGCTTCTAACACCAGGTGAGACCATTAATACTGATCTCTTCAGACAACAAATAATCAATTTGAACTAAGTTTTGATCACAAAATGACCAGAATGGGTCAGAAGACATGATGTAGTAATTTTGCTTTATGATGATGCACCAACACACACTTCAACACCAGTTAAAGACACGTTAAAAGATTTTGCCGGGCAAGTATTAACCACCCGCCATATTCACCAGACGTTGCTCCTTCAGATTACCACTTGTTCCTATCAATGCACACACACTTACTGAGCAGCACTTCAAAACATATGAAGAAGTGGATAATTGGGTCTCTGAATCGTCTGCCTCAAAACAAGAAAAGTTATATTGGGACAGTATCCACAATTTACCTGAAAGATGGGCAAAAAGTGTAGCTAGCAGTTGACATTACTTTGAGTAAAACACTTTTGATGTTTCCCTTGAAAAAAAAGAAAGAATGAAAGAAATCGTGACTAAAAACTTCCCCCACCTGGTGAAAGAAATAAACTTACAAGTCCAGGAACCACACAGAACCCAAACAAAAGGAATCCAAAGAGGACCACACCAAGACACATCATAATTAAAATTCCAAGAGCAAAAGACAAAAAGAGAATATTAAAAGCAGCAAGAGAAAAACACTTAGTTATCTACAAGGGAACACCCATACATTTGTCAACTGATTTCTCAACAGAAACTATGCAGGCCATATGGGAGTGGCAAGAAATTTTCAAAGTGATGAATAGCAAGAACCTACAACCAAGATTACTCTACCCAGCAAAGCTATCATTCAGAACTGAAGGTCAGATAAAGGGCTTCACAGATAAGAAGAAGCTAAAGGAGTTCATCAACACGAAACCAGTATTATATTAAATCCTGAAAGGTATTCTTTAGGAAGAGCAAGAAGGAAAAGGAGGAAAAGGTATCTGCTTTAAACTAGAACATGGATGGAACTGGAGAGCATTATGCTAAGTGAAATAAGCCAGTCAAAGAAAGATAAGTATCACATAATCTCACTCATTTATGCAATATAATGAACAACATAAACTGATGAACAAAAACAGATCCAGAGACAGAGAAGCATTGACTGTCAAACTTCAGAGGGAAGGTAGGGGAGGGTGGGGGTAAGGGGAAGAGATCAACCAAAGGACTTGTATGAATACATATAAGCCTAACCAAAGGACCCAGACACAATGGGGGGATGAGGGCTTGAGTGGAGAGAAGGGGTTGGAAGGGGTAACGGGCCGATGAGGACACATGTGTAATACCTTAATCAATGAAGAAATATATATATATCTCAAGCAGGGTGGATGAGAGACTGATTCTCAAAAGTAGAATTAGTGAGTGTGAGACTCAGAGAAAGAGAGACAGAGCTCCTGAATGGCTGACAAAGATAGGTGAATGGAGAAGCATCTCAGCCAGAGAATATTCACTGTCTGTCCTGGGGGCCTAACAGGATGAGGCACATCACAGAACAACACTGAAGAGAACATTAGTGAGCCCAAGACTTCGTTCAAATTAGTGTACATTCTTCTTTGACTATTGGTATTTTGTTTTGTTTTTGTTTTCAAACCAGCACTTATACCCTCTACTGATTGTGGTAACACCCTATTTTTCTTTGGAAAATTCTCCTTTCTCTCTCTCTCAGTTTCTCTGTTTCTTAAGGTCTCTAAAGCTACTGCTGCTGCCCTCTTGAGCCCACAAGGAGGAATATTTTCTGCTAAGAAAGAAACTCAGGAAAGCTTAGCTAAGAGACATTAAGAACCAGGTTCTGGTGCTTTGAAAGGGCATCAGGTCCATCTGAGTCATCAACTGTACTCCTGACATTCCACATTGATAGAATTATAAATTGCTTTTTAGACCAAGGCAGTCTGAGCAAATTATTTGCAGCAGACATATTCTAACTAATACATAGCATGAAGCCAATAGATAAAAATAAGGAAGGAAAAAGTTCAAGGGACATGAAGATACAACATTTCTAACATATTTCTAAGAGAAACTCCAGGGAAATATTTTTTTTAAATGCAGAAAAGAAAAATATCAATATTAGCAGAATGCAAAAAGAAAAAAAGAAACCAGGGTCAAGGAGGCACTAAGTTGGATAAATGAATGAAGGCACAACACCTAGATGTGCCATCATAAATATTAAACTGGATAAGATTAAAATATTCAAAATTCCAAACATGGAAATTTGTTTGCTCTGCCTGACTTTATTTTCAAACCCATTATTTACTCTGAAAGATACTTCTCTTAAGCTTCTAAGATCTACAATATAATACCTGTCCAAGTCCTCTCCAAAATTCTCTAAAGATTTTTGTTGAATATCCTTGCCTTCTATACATCTGCCTCAAATATTTTTGAAGTTAGGGTTCAAGCTCTAAATATTTACCACATTCCAATTTGATCCACTTGTTTAGATTAACCTCAGTTCATTCAATTTCTATTTGTCAACTCCTTTTAGTTTCGGCTACTCACAGCTTGGGTAACCCTCACATCCCATTAAAACTTCTCAGACCATACAATAGGAACTATATTGTGGTCAGTGCATTCTCTTGATGTGAATAATTTAGTTTTCTAAGAGATTCAACTTATTGTCTGACTTAAACATGTTTGAACTACTGAAACCTATAACTAAACTCTGAATCCTATATAATAAAAGCATAATATGCTAAGTGTCTGACCAATCAGTTGACCTTTGGTAGACCATTTGATCAGATGCTATGATGCACACTGACCACCAGGAGGCAGATGCTCCAATTGGTAGGTTAGCTCGCTGCTGGGGTCTGGCCAATCAGGACTGGTGAGAGGGCCGGACATACATTGGAGTCTTACTGTGGTCTCTCCCCAGCTAGCCAGCCCCCATTGGCCATGATTGGGACTGGGTGAGATGACCCCAATCGGCCCTGATTGCCAGCCAGGCCAAGGGACCTCACCGTGCACAAATTTGTGCACTGGGCCTTTAGTGTCAGAATAATAAAGTTATTACAGTTTTCTAGTTTACTGGCAACATGTACATTAAATTGTTTTCCTGATCATTTTAAGAAATTCTGAAGTTACAATGTTCAAGTTATATTCTATAAGAAAACTTTGGGCATTCTGCCAAATATTCCATGACTTGGCTGATATTCAAGAAGAACTTTTGGGGGCATAATTTTATTATTCTATTCTACATGACATTGATTTGCTTTTGAACCCAACTAAAGGTCCATCACTCCATAACTCAAATGAATGGGTATAAAGAAACTATAAGAAATTTCCTTACCATAGCAGCATGTCCCTCACTATTTTTATTTATCAATTTGTTGAATGCTCAAAACTCATCAATGTTTCTGAGCATTTAAAGGAATAATAAGAGCCCTAGCTAGTTTGGCTCAGTGGCTAGAGCGTCAGCCCGTGGACTGAAGAGTCCCAGGTTTGATTCAGATCAAGGCCACATGCCCGGGTTGTAGGCTTCATCCCCAGTAGGAGGCATCTAGGAGGCAGCTAATCAATGATTATCTTACATCATTGGTGTTTCTATCTCTTTCTCCCTCTCCCTTTCTCTCTGAACTCATTGAAAATATATTTACAAATAAAATAAATAAAAGAGTAATACAGGATGATTCAAAAATGTGTACAACAAGACAAACCTAATATCAATAGACTATCATGGGAGTTTGCCATAGAATATAAACCACAAGTTGCTTTTTAATTTTAATCTTCCTTATCTGGATTGCATAACTTATTTATCACTTAGGATAGTATTTTGTTCAAAAAATTCAACAATTTAAAAATATAATCCTAATAGGTAACTGGACTATATATGTCTGCATATCTTAGATTTCATATTCATATATATTTGAATTGTTTATCAAGATTGTTTATGATGCCACTTGTTTTCAATTAACCATCTGGAAGCAATACATGTAAAAACAACAAAAAATGACATAACCCTAGATAGCTGAGGAATGCTGATAGTAATTGAGAGTTTTAAATTGGCTCCTCTTGCCCACGCTGATGTGGCTCAGGTGGGTGGGCGTGATCCCATGCACCCGATGGTTGCTGGTTTGATCCCTGGTCAGGGCACATGCCTGAGTTGTGGGGCTCGATCTCCAGTAGGGAGTGTGGAGGAGGCAGAAGATCAATGTTCCGCTCTCACATCGATGTTTCTTTTTCTCTCTCTCTCTTCCTGAAAATCATTTTTAAAAAAAAAACCTTTAAAATGATTTCTCTCCCTTGAATATCCATTTTTGAATGTTGAGCTACTCATCAAACAAGTGCTCTGAGGATAAACCGAATCACATAAGATAGTCACAGCTAATATCCCGAAGGATCACCTAAGAGTCCACTACAGCCCAAATAATCAGCATCTAGATAATGTGGCTAAGGTCTAAATTTTCTATAAGAAATATAAATTGTATTTTTTTCTATACTGTACAGCACATTTTTTCTATACTGTTACAAGAGTTTGAAGGAGGAAGAAGAGTAAAAAGAGATGAATTTTCACAACTAAACACACCCATTCCCTACGTGAATAAAAAAAACAAAAACATTTCTATTATTCAAGAAAAACCTTCAGTGCCTCCTTCACTCACCATCCCCTACAAGGATAACCACCATGCTGACCTCTAACACCACAGATTAGTTTTACCTGTTTTTGCCCTTTGTATAAATGAAATCAGAAGATATTGAACTGTGCCTGGATTCTTTCAATCAACATTATGTTTATGAGATTCAGTTCTATTGTTACACATAATGGATCTTTCATTCTATGTGCCATATATCATTCTATTATGTGGATATGCTAGGATTTAATTCTCCATTTTATTGTTGATAGCCTTTTTGATTATTACAAGTAGTGTGTTGCTGTAAAGATTCTGATATTTTACCATATCACTCTATTTTTATTTTGGCATGTCCTTTGAGTATATATCTAGGGTAAAAATTTTAGGTATAGAGTGTGCAAATGTTCAATTCTACCAAATATGGAACAAAAATTATACACAGGATTTTATACTCTCACCAGCAGTATATGAAAATTTGGATTGCTCATCACCAGCAACATTTGTACTTTACTGTCTATTTTTAAATTTTACTGGTTGGTAGGTATTTAATGATATTACCACAATGTTTTAATTTCTTCCAGGACTACATTAAGTGGAGTATTTTTGCATGTTATTTGTCTATTTGGAATATTCTTTAGCACAAATACTTTATACAAATTCTACCCTTTACCCATATTTCTATTGTGCCTTTTCTCTGACAGAAATTTATGAGAGTTTCTAAAATATATTATAGATTCTAGTTGTCTGTTATATCATGAAAATATCTTCTCTCATCCCGGCCAGCATGGTTCAGTGGTTGAGAGTTCGACCTATGAACTGGGAGGTCACCGTTTGATTCCCAATCGGGGCCCATGCCTGGGTTGTGGACTCCATCCCCAGTGTGGGGCGTGCAGAAGGCAGCTGATTAAGATTTCTCTTCTCTTCTCTCTCTCAAATCAATAAAAAAATATTTAAAAATAAAATATCTTCTCTCACATTTGAAATAATTGCTGTTATTTCACTATCAATATTTTTTACTGTACAGTAGTTTTAGATTTGTTTCAACATATATATATTTTTTCTTTTATGGTTAGTACTACCTGTATCTTAAGAAATCGATTACTATCTTAGGTCATGAAGACATATTCCTTTTTTTTTCTGAAAATGAATTATTGTTTATATTTAATATTCATAGATTAAATCTACTTAAAATTTATTTTTACAAAGTGCAATATTGATATATTTGGATTAAAATATAATATTTTAGTAATTGTTTTATATTTTTCATCTGTTTTGTTCTTTTTTTCATTGTTTTATTTTTGATGAATTATTTCTATTATTCAATTTTATTGCTTTCATTAGCTTTTTTATGTCTATATCTCTCTGAGTTTTTAGTCATCATTTTAGAGTTTGCAGTATAAGCGGTTTCATAGTCAATGTTCAAATAAAATTATGTCATTTTATGTATAGTATAAGTATACCACAGCATGATTCAGTTTCTCCTAACATGATGTTGTCATTGTCATAAATGTTACTTCTACATGTTTTATAAGGCCACATTATTGTCAAAATAAATTTTGCTTTAAATTTTGAAACTTAAAAAAAAGGTAAGTAAGAAAAGTATATTTTATTTTATCATATATCTATCATTTGCAGTAATTGTCATTCTCCTATAGATCTAGTATTTCCATCTGGTATTATCTTCCTTCTACCTGAAGAACTTCCTTAATATACAGTTTCTTTCAGAAGCATAAAAATGTTGATTCACATCATGGCTTACCTCATTTCAAAAAAGGAATTCTATCATCCTTTATTTTTCTACACATGTCCCTCTCTTCTGGACAATGTGTCTTTTTTTTCAGCTGCTTTTACAACTTTTCTCACTAGTTTTAAATAGTTTTTTTTTGTTTGTTAATCCTTATTGGATTAAAAAACTAATACAGATGTACCCTTTCCCCCCCCCCCCACATTGGCCCCTTCTGCTCCCCCCCACCCCCTGCAGGCCTTCATCACACCATTGACTATGTCCATGGGTTATGCATATATGCAGACAAGTTTTTGGGTTAATCTCTTCCCACCCACCCCTTCCTTGCTTCTGAGATTTATCATTTTGCTAAGTGAACTAAGTCACAAAAATATAAGTATCACATGATCTCACTCATATTAGGATCTAAAGAATAAAATAAGCCCTAGCCAGTTTTCCTCAGCGGTCAGAGCAATGACTCAAGGACTGAAAGGTTTCTGATTTAATTCCAGCCAAGGGCATGTATCTCAGTTGCAGGCTTGATCCCTGGCCCAGGTGGGGTGTGTGCTGGAAGCAACCAATAGATGTGGCTCTCTCCCATCAATGTTTCTCTCAATCTGTCTTCTTTACTCTCTAATTTTTTAATTGATTTCAGAGAGAAAGAGGGAGAGGGAGAGGGAGAGGAAAAGGGTGGGGGGGGGGGAGAGAGAGAGAGAGAGAGAAAGAAACACCAATGATGAGAAAGAATCATTGATCGACTGCCTCCTGCACACCCCCTTCTGGGACGGAGCCTACAACCCTGGCATATGCCCCTTGACTGGAATCGAGCCTAGGACGCCTCAGTGTGCAAGCTGACATTCTATCCACTGAGCCAAACCATCCAGGGCCCTTCCACTCTCTAAAAATCAATATAAAAATAATCCTGAGTGAAGATTAACAAAAAAGAAAAATAAACAAAAACAAATTGATGAATAAAACAGATCTGAGACACAGAGACATGAAACAGCCTGATGCATCTCAGAGGGAAGGCATTAAGTTGTTTAATGCGATGTGCCTCAGTGCAGTTTCTTCTTGTTTCATGAGCATGATATTTATTGAAATTCTTGATTCTAAGTTTAGAAATTTTGTCAATTTTTGAAAATTATGGAGAATCAGTTCATTTTTTTTCTACTGTTTTCATTCCCAAATTTCTCATTCTGGGTTTTATATAAATATTAATGTGCTTAACATTGATCTACAGCTCACTGATGGAACATAGTTCAGTTCGTTTTTCTTTATTTTGCATAGTTTGTTTGAATACAATATCTAAATGTGTTTTTATTTTAATATCATTTGGTGTTGTTTTTAAATATCACTCAGTGTTTCCTCTAACTAAATAGATATCCTTTGCCATATATAAATGTAAGAAGCAATTTTGTATTTTTAAAATTAAAGCTTTGTCCCAAACTGACCAAGTGTAGTCTCCCACAAAACTTGACACTGCCACTTTCTGGGAGGAACATAGAAACAGATAAACTGTCACTTTTTGGAACATAGAAATAAACTCTGAAAGAAAATTGTATCTGTGCTATGATATTAATTTAAAGTTTTGTGTGTGTTTGGTATCTTGTCTCAATTATAATTATATCACACTTCAGTTGGTTTCCTCTCTTACCACTTTCTTTCAAATGTCAGAAAATGTTCACCCAAGGTATCTTCTTTTCTTTGTCTTTTTCTGTTACCTAAAAAAAATTACTGGTGCTCTTTCACCCTGAACAAGAAACCATCAATGGCTGTGAGGTGTGTTTTTAAATATTACCTTGAAATAAAGAGAAACAAAATATTTTATCACCATAAAATAAACAAAAATAAGCTTGACATGGGTTTGTTAAAAATAAAAGTATCTTCAGCTCTGTTTTCTCAAGCCCTTTTTCAGATTCCTTCATGATTTGTGTAGAAACATCATTATCGATCCATTAATCATGTCATTTTTAAACATAAAACTAATCCATTTTTTTCTATCGAGGCCATTTCCCACATTGAAAGAACCTTGCCCATAAGAATGTAACATATTTTGTGACTAATGATTTTAATGAGTCCCAATGATTTTTATAAATCTTGAAGCTTATATTCCTGTGCCAAGTCACCAAAAATGTCTCTTGTTCTATTCAAAAGTTCCACTATTATTATATGAGATTCTGTATTATTTGCTTCTGATTGTTGGGCTTTGTCAAAAAAACAGCCACTAGGCAATAAATTTTGCTGTCTTGCTAGTCTTTCAATCCCCTCAGCCAAACTGTGTTCCTTCAACACATCTTAAAATATATCAGTGAGTCTATAAACATAACTTCTCTTCACCACTTAAATTATCACACTTGGGTGGTTTATATCCTCTACTTAACTCCTCTTCTATATTTGTTATTCCCCAAAAGTAATCTAAAATAAACGCATGGCCCCAAATGGTTCAGTCTTCCATTTAAATTGCTTGAAGGTTCTGGCACCATAAGATGCAGAAGCTGGGTATTAAATAATTTGAAGACATTGATCAAAATGTATTTCCACATGGAGACTGAGCAATGCTAGGGGCTAATTAGTGGACACAAAAACACTCAAAAGTATATTAACAAAACCTGAACAAATTAGAATCAAAAGTTGAAATAATGGAAAAGACCTGTGTATGTCTGAATTGGATTGTGCCACAGAAAATTACCAAAAAATAGAGTCACTATTGATACTTAAGGTAACAATTCCTTTATTCCTCTCGTGTACTTTATTATGTAATGCTATGAATTCTTTATCTCCAAATAAGTCTTAAATCATTCAATTTCTTTCTATCTATACTACTCCAATAAAAATTTTTCAAACATAAATTATTATGAAAGCCTTGCAAAAAAAATCTGAAATAATATAAAAGGATAATCATGAGAGCCTTGAGAAGTGAAATAACAATTTAAGCATAATAGAATACAGAGTAAGCTTTAAGAGCCAGATAGTATTTCTACTGTGCATGTTTGTCTGAGAATCTATCTTAGTTTAAGGCTATGATAGATATAAAAAACACACTTTTTTGCAACTCTCCTTTTTAGCGGGAGATGGAGAGCTAGAAGATCTAAAACATTGTAAGGCAGCACAATAGAGAGGAAGAAGAACATCTAAAGTAGCACTGATGATAAAAGCAAATTGAGAATAAAATAAATAACTACTTTTTGTCATATTCTTAACTTTATAATTTAGTTTTATTTCAACATTCTTTCTGGAAATGGACTATACCTTGTCATTACAACCATTAAAAACAAAGTGATGCCTTAGAGAGAGGTTTAAAGATAGACTTATAATAAAGTAATTAAAAAAAAACTGTATACTAAAAATGAATCTTCTAAAAGATCATCTTAGAAAGAGTTCTGTTTTTTTTTTAAGATTTTTGTTGAAGAATAATCAATAGCATATACATAAGGTAGTAGCAAAGTAGAGTGGAGAGTCAGTAGTCTTCCCTTTGCCTCACTTACTCTCAGTTTTGAACTTGTACCTTTTAATAATATATTGTCACCTAAATTCCTGTCTCCAGTTTTGCTTCCTAGAGTACTAAAGCTAAAAAAAATAACCTTTCTGAAATGTAAAGAATATTTTTTATTAAGAGAACATTTTATTCTTGTGTCCTGCAGTCCAAGATTACTTAATTCAACCTAGAGATGGATCCATTTTTCTGAACTTACTTAAAACAACTTTTTCATTAACTCTCTGCCTAACACTTCAGGAGACCTGCAGCCTATGCCTCCTAACCCACCAGGCCATCTTTTGAATTTCACAGGACAGAGATTAAAATTCATGGTTTCCAAATGGAAACCATAACCCGAATCCTAATCAGATAAACAGAGCACAGAAGCCTATTGATCAGAGATAGAAATTTCTAGACAGAAAATTAGGTTCAATCAGTATAATTGGGCATCATTGCCAGCATTGCTTAATAGACTTTGGATTTCAATCAAAACAAATAAACTAAGAAGTTGATAAAAAAAAACTGCAGTTATATTTTTGATAAAAATTTAAAAATGTTCCATAAAACAGTTAGGCCAAGTCTGCCTGCCTATCCGAACCATGCTTACAAGACATTGCCACTGAGAATTACACCTTGGAGAACAGAAAGCCATCTGCATATTTACCTCAGGTATGTTCAAGATGGGTAAAAACAAATAGGGCATACAGATTATATAAAAATACAAAGCAATAACAAAAACAAAATTTAATTTTGTTAGTTTAAGAATTCCTTTATTTTCTATATTTTAGGATTATGTGCTATGTATAAACAGTGCCATGTGGATTATATTTTGTGGCTGAAAAGGTGCATATGACTTACATATGTGCTTAACATCACCACCAAAATTCTGGATTTGAATGTGTATGTTACTACTAAATGAGACTATGATCAGTCTTTCAGAACCAAATATATACAGGGATAGACAAAAGTAGGTTTACAGTTGTGAATACACAAAACAGTTTTTTTCTTGTATATTATACTTTTTTCCATACAAATAACTATAGACTTTATTTGCCCTGCTCCTGTGTAAGACACACACACACACACACACACACACACACACACACACACACACACAAGTATAGATAGATGTGTGTGTGTGTGTGTGTGTGTGTGTGTGAATATGGTCAATCAAAAGTATGAACTCTAAGCAGTTCTTTGTTTTTGTTATTAAAGTGCTCTTTGTTGGTTGCACTGGAGGTTATAAAAATAGAGGCTAGTCCTAGCTGGTTTGGCTCTAAGGACAGAGTGTCAGCCTGTGGACCAAAGGGTCCTGGGTTGGGTTCCGGTCAAAGGCATGTACCTTCATTGCAGGCTCCTCCCTGGTCTTGGCTCTGGTTGGGGCTCTTGCAGGAGACAACCAATCAATGTGTTTCTCTTACATCGATGTTTCTCTCCGTCTTTCCCTCTCTTTTCCACTCTCACTAAAAAATCAATGAAAAATTACCCATGGGTTAGGATTAACAAAAAAATAAATAAATAAAAGTTAAAAAAAAATGGAGGCTATCTTCTATAATCTGAGAGTTAAACCAGTTGAACAGAAATGTTGAACAATCAGGGAAATTATCATCAAGTATTATTTGCACCAAAAACTCAGATGTACTTGAACCAGTCTACCTCTAAATTTTTTAGGTAAGAAAGGTAATGAATTCTATTATTGATCTAGCTGGTGTGAACTGAATGCCCTAAAACTAGGAACTACAGGGATTTAACTTATAAAAAACACACACACCAAGATAAATAATTTGATACATTAAGTTAATTTGCTATGTTGGTGATTAATCTCTTTAGTCACTGGGGCTGCTAAAGAACATTGTATTATAATAAGCCAGAAATATCCTCATTTTCCTGTGGTCTCATCCATCACTTCAACAGTAAACAACCATATACCATGGTTCTTCAAAATATTTAATTAACATATTAATTCTCAATGGCATTGTAAAAGTCACAAAGATGTTTTGTTCTCCTGTTATTATGTAGAATAAATACTCAATGAAGGAAAACTATGTATTTTTTTAACTTTCACAGAGGACTTATGATAATAATGTGCTTATTTAAATATTTAATACTAGAGGCCCCGTGCATAAAATTTGTGCACTCAAAGAGGGGAGGTCCCTCAACCCAGGACCCCTTGGGGGATGTCTGACCAACTGCTTTGGTCCACTCCCTATGGGACAGCCTAAGCCCTCGGTTGGACATCTTTAGTGCTGCTGCAGAGGCAGGAGAGGCTCCTGCTACAGCCTCTGTGCTTGCCAGCTGTGAGCCCGGCTTCTGGCTGAGCAGCACTCCCCCTGTGGGAGTGCACTGACCACCAGAGAGAAGCTCCTGTGTTGAGTATCTGCCCCCTGGTGGACAGTGCATGTCAGGTCACTCCACCCTTCAATCAATTTGCATATTAGCTTTTTATTATATAGGATATTCAAATGATTATATTTAAACTAGAACAGGAGATTCCTTTGAATAGCAGCTGTTGAATGACAAAAAATAATAAAAACAAAAATCAACTATTTCAGACATGTTTATTATAACTGAGTCCTCTCCAGACCACTGATGGCTACAGCTGAATCTCCAAATCTTACCTTCAAACTTACTGGATTTCGGTTTGCTTTACAATGAATGTAGTTTCAATGTCTTCATGTTTATAAAAAACAACTTGCAATACATTTTATAATTTGGGGATTATCCTAGGTCCATGAGCCAGAAATATTATATTTGGGCAGTTGTATAGCCCCTGGGAGTATAAATAAACAAGAAATGGCTTGAAAGAATATCAAATTCTAGACTGAGAAAGTTTAAGAATTTAAAAGGCTTTCTTGTTTCAAATGCGTTCTCTGGGAAAGCTGGAAAGATGAAAATTCAATTTTTGTTTTTTGATCACTTCTGCTGAACGTGCTATCACACACATACCTATACACAATTTTATAACAATTTATCACTTTGATGGTAACCAGTTTCACTAAAACTAGTCTCCTCATGATGTACTGTGAAGACCTTATTTTCTTTCATTTAACCTTAAATATCACACTGTTTATGAGCTAAGGGTGTGGTTGCTGTTTCAATTGGAAAATCTCGTGGGGAAGTAAGTGGTAAGTATGACAGAAGTAAGAGTCCTACTCTAGCAACTAGTTCAGAAACTCATCAGGCAAGAGGCCAAGATTATTGTTATCATCTATTATTTGAGGACATTTGTCCCAAAGTATAAAGTACACATATATACTTATTTAATTAATTACAAATATCTGTATGCTATATATTTGGTTTTGGTAGTTCTTTAACTTTAGGGGGGGGAATGACACTTAGATTTCCAAAGCAAACAGAATATATTTCATTTCTTTTCTTTACTGCAGAGTAGAAATTCTTCCTAAGATTTACTTATCTAATATCTAATAGATTCTATATTTCCTAGCAAGTTAGACATATATAAACATTTAATTAAAACTTCATGTTGAGAAAAATCTACAAAAAATATGAGAGTTATACACATTTTGGGTAATACTAATTAGAAGTTATTAAAACACACTCACACAAGCACACACACACACAAGCACACACACACAAGCGCACACACACACACACACACAAGCACACACACATACACACACAAAACTGAGTTTCTGCTTTGCTTTAAAAATAAAATTTTTCACGATTTGAGAATTTGAAAAATGTAGTGGAATTTCTATTTATAACATTAAGTTATTGATTTAATTAAATATAATTAAACTAGAGGTCCAGTGCATAAAAATTCATGCACAGGAGGGAGGGTCCTTCAGCCTGGCCTGCCTCCTCTCACAGTCTGGGAGCCCTCAGGGGTGACAGGCAACTTGGTGATCAGGGAATAGCAATACCCTCCTCACACCTCTGCTGTTGTCACTGCTGACAGCAAAGCCTCAGGTGGCCCTGATTACCTGAACCTTGGGCAGCCCTAGGTGGCTGAGCAGCCAACATCTGAGGCTTGTCTGTGCCTCAGGCCAACCCTGGGAGGCTGGGGATCTGAGGGCGGGTCTGACCACACAGTGCACCTGCCATCCCCCTGGCTGGGCTGATACAACTGGAGGACTCTGGCAGGGCTGAGGGGACTGGGCATTGCCATCTTTTGTTTATTGGCACCACCATCTTTGTGATGGCATGATGGTCAGTTTGCAAATTCCCTCTTTATTAGAAAAAATGGAATGAGCTTAGTGCATCCATAAGAACTGAATTGTAGTAATAAATGACATATTGGGGGTTTTAATTCATTGTTTGAAAAAATGTATTTTTTAAAATAAATATTTACAAATGTTTTCACATATAATGAAAATGACTTTTAATGTGTATTAATTACACAAACAAATACATTTATACATACATGTGTAAACAAGATAAGCAAAGTGGAGTATGACTTAGCTACTTGTTTGAAATGTTTTAGTCATGTGCATCTACTTAAGTGGAGCATTATTAGGAAGCTTTATCAGGAAGCTTTGACAGTCATGGCTATGTGTTGTTTCTGTTTTCCTTTTTGTGCCTTAAAAATGATTTATTAACCTATAGCACAAGTATTGCAATACTCATTTTAGCATTATGAAACTTCAGTAATCAAATGAAGTCAAATTAGCTAATTGCTTTATATTTATATTAATCATAATTAATTTGGGCTGAGGGAATATTATAAATGATAGCATTCATGACTTAAGAATACTTTACTCCTGACTTATATAGCTTTTAGCCATAGAAAATCACTTAACTTCTGATTTTCAGTTTCTTCACTCGTAAATCTGAAATTAAAATGTCTTCCTTAACTCTTTCTTAAAATTTTTTGTAAAGCTTGCATAACAATATGAGAGTGAGTACACTTTATACACTGAAAACATCATGTAAATATGAGGTGCTAATTTAGAACAAAATGCTGTACGAGGTAATAAGTACTAGGTATTGGTAAGCCCTCAGAACACTTTTTATATTAATAAGATTCTAGACTTATATGTCTATTTATTTCACCAGGTAGGGGAAATTTTCTGTCATTATTTCTTCAAATAGGTTTTCAGTTTCTTATTCTTTCTCTTCTCCTCCAGGTATCCCCATGATGCAAATGTTGATACATTTGAATTTGTCCCAGAGGTTCCTTACACTATCTTCATAATTTTGGATTCTCTTTTCTTTTTGCCCTACAGATTGGATGCCTGCTTGTTTTTTCCTTACCCTTATTCCAAATCACTGATTTGATTCTCAGTTTCCTGTACTCTGTTGTTGATTCCCTGTAAATTATTCTTCATTTCAGTTAGTGTATCCTTCATTTCTGACTTCTCATTTTTTCATGTCTTTGATGTTCTCATTAATTTCCTTGAAATCCTCACTAAATTCAAGGAAGCACAGAGAATCCCAAACAAGAGGAACCCAAAGAGTCCACAACAAGGCACATCATAATTAAAATGCCAAAGGTTAAAGACAAAGAGAGAATCTTAAAAGCAGCAAGAGAAAAGCAGTTAGTTGTCCACTTGGGAGTGCCCATATTATTGTCAGCTGATTTCTCAACAAACACTTTGCAGGCCAAAAGGGAGTGGTAAGAAATATTCAAAGTGATGAATAACAAGAAACTCTAATCAAGATTATCATATCCAGCAAAGTTTTCATTTAGAATTGAAGATCAGATAAAGAGCTTCAAAACAAGAAAAAGTATTATAAGAAATGGTAAAGTGTATTCTTTAAGAAGGAGAAGAAAAGAAATATTAAAAAAGAACAATAAAATGGTAATAAATACATATCTATCAAAAATTGAATCTAAAAATAAATGAACAAGGAATCTAATAAACAAAATAAATTTATGAATAAAATAGAACCAGAGGCATGGAAACATAGAACAGACTGAAAGTCTCAAAGGGAAGTGGGGAGGGTATATTGGAAGAGATTAATCAAAGAACTTACATGCATTACATGCATTACCCATGGACACAGACAATAGGTGGTGAGGGCCTGAGGTGGGGCAGGATCCAAGTGGAGGAGAGAGATGGGGGAAAATGGGGAGATATATGTTATGCTCTCAACAATCCATATATATAAAAGGCTAATATGCTAAGTGTCCCTCTGCCTGTCTAACAAGTCACTATGACATGCACTGATGACCAGGGGACAGATGCTTAATGCAGGAGCTGCTGAGCTGTGGTGACTTGGCAGTGACGGTTCTCAAGTGACACACCCCAAAACCAGAGAGGATGGGGCCATATGATTCCACCTTTGGCTGTGGGTTATGTTGTTGCTGGGGCACTGTTGGCCCTGAATCTGGTTTACTGCACACTTACATTTGCATCCCATACCTTATATGACAACAACTTTGCAGAGTGCCCTCTTGTACTCTGGGACCCCTCAGGGGATGTCAGGGAACTGGTTTTGGCCCCATCCCCACAGGCCAGGCCAAGGAACCCTACCCGCAAGAGTGACCCTGCTCACTCCACAGATGGCTGTAGGTTGGCTCCAGGGCATGGCTGGCTGTCTCTCCCAGTCCTGCTTCACTGGCCACCTTCTAATTAATTTCCTTCCAATGTGTACAAATGTGTGCACTGGGCTACTAGTAAAGATATAAAGAAAGAAAAAGATCATGCATAGACTGAAATAGGAATATTAATTAACACTGAGAGTACTATATTATTCTTCCTTCCTATTTTAAAAAACTTTGGTTTTCCTTTGCCTTTCCAACACCTCAATTTAAATGAAGGAATTTGTCTTTCCTTCCCAAGCTACCTCATGAGTATGAGTTCACACACAAAGCTCATGGATTTTGAGGATACACACAAATGTTAGGCATTTCATTCTGGTCCATAGGGCTACTGTGAAGTTATCATGGGAATTGAGCTAAGAGATTTCTTTAGAGATCCTAATATATACTATTGGGAAATTGGATAACATAGAAAGAAAAGAGGGGGCCAAAGATGAAGCCACTAGGCCTCCCTTTGGAATAGTCAGTGGGTATGATTACATCTTGCATTGTGTGGATGCCACAAAAAGTAGCTGCCCTTGATCTCTTTTGCCAGTCCTCCATTCCAAATGGCTGTCACCAGGCAAAGTGTCTCCTTTAGACAGAAGCTGTGTTGTATACTGTAGAGAGTGAAATATGGAGATTGTGCACAGTAAGCAATCAAAACTAAGGGGAGCTTTCATACCAAGAAACTCTTCAATGGGGACGTTACTACAGAGTCTCTAGGAAAAAAATAATATAGCTGTGTTCCATGAGGTAGCAAAATTGGAATGGATACTAAAAAAAAAGATTCAGTCTCTTTAATCTTTTTTATCGTATTTTCTCTTTAGCAGGTGATTAAAACAAGGTGGTGGAGGATGGGACAAGGGAGTGAAAAATAAGGATTGAAGAAAAAGCAAACTAGGCCTCTTTCCTATTGCTGGTATATTAGTCACTTATCAAGTCTCTGATAAAATGAGGGACAAAACATGGAGTTGGGTATATAATTAAAGTGATGGTTTAGACTATAATAAACTCATTTCAATCATTTTAATTACGAAGTGAGTCTTAATTACTGCATTTATATTGTTCTTATTAGTCAACGTATATAGAATAAGAACAGCTGTAGACTAATCTTGAATGTCAACAAGAGACACAAAAATGTATATGCAAGGAAATTTATTTGAAGGGAAAATATAGTTGTTTAATCTATAGTTTAAATTATTCATCATACTAGTTACCCTCATATATTATGTTTCATTTTTCTTATTTTGCTTTGCTTTTTCATTTTCAGTTTGACTTCAACATCACTGATTCTGTTTTCTCAGATGCAAAATCTTTTAATATTTAAAAGCATTGATTAATTTAAAACCATAAACTTATCATCTCATATATCTATTTTTATCATATCTTAGTTTTTTTGTTTTTGCTTGATTTTAATCTCCTACCTTGTTTTATAATCTTACTTTTAATTTGCTTCTGAGGATTTTAAGAATGGTTTTAATTTTGGGTATATTGCAATTCCCTTAAAAGTGTTTTGTTATAAGTTCCTATGTTTTCTATATTTTGTTTTATAAAACCTCATTATAATAACAATGCTAACAACCAATTTCAACTCATCCAGAAGTCTTATAAACCAAAACCTACAAAACAAACAAACATACATACACATCACTCTTGCTGGGGCAGATGAACGTTTAAATTACCATATTTTGTAATATACATTAATTTATATTATTATTAATTTATAAAATTATTGTAATGTTAATATATTCTAATCCATTGTCCAGGCTGGAGAAGAAAAAAAAAGAATCTTTAAATTAGTTAGAATAAGAGAAATGAGTAAAAAATGATTATGTTCCGTTTAAGTATTTAAAAATCCAACTAAGTTAATAAGTTGTTATATTTGTTAAGCTATAAAAAGCAATAAAGGGTATTAATAAAAAATAATTTATCAGTTGCCCAATCGTAACCATATTATTTATGTGTTATATAGTGATCAACTTTCACTGGTAATTTTTCTAGACTCATAAGTGAATTAATTTATATCTTTTTGTTATTATACAAATATTTATATTTACATTCCAAATTATATTAATATATATCAATAGAATAATAGTCATTTTTATAATCAGAACATGGAGAAATTATTTTCCTTACTTATAGAAAAGCACTAGAAAATCTAGAATTTGTCATAATGATTATAAGTATATATTTATATTCCATGTCCAATAATTTGTTTGATAAAATAATGGTAATTTGAAACAAGATAACATGATTCTGAACTGAATAACATGAAAATTAATATTTTGTGAATGTAAAAATTCTCAAAATTAATTGTATTAAAAAGATGTATAAATAAATATAAATACTATATTTGAAAAATGCTGTTTTAGGTAAAGATCAGATGGTGAGAAAGGATTGAAAATATGGAATTTTACATCTAGAAATAACTCAACAGAGAAAATTAAAACAACAAACCCAGGAACACAACTTAGTGATTAAAAGTTATACCTAGTCTTCCAAAATGTTTTCTTCTTCCATGTGCTCTTGCTATATTTCATGGAAGTATTTGAAGAAGAAAGAGCTAACAGATAGGATTATTAGTATATAAAATAATGGAAGTAGTTATTGTATTAAAATAAGTTACTCTAAATATGTTTTGTGAACTAAATGAAAGAAAATAAATTTTAACAAGTTAAATGAGCATTAGAAAATAAAACTTTATTTTTATAAAACAAATTATTAAAACTATAGGATATAGACTTTAGAAAAATGATAGTTACATTTAAAAGTTCTTTGAAAAAAATAGTAGAGTATTATTGGAAGCCTGAAAATCTACGGCTGCAGCACCCACCAAACAGCTGAGAACCCTAGAGCACTGGTCCCGAATTGGGGCAAACACGTGGATTCAGAGGAGCCTTACACTCCACCATGGAAAGGTCAGATTTCGCCTGGGATAAGGTGAGGTCTCTGTTCCCAGCAGGAGAGAGAAAGGAGAGCACTGCAAGAGCTGGAGGGCCTGAGGAAGTCTGGGCCTAGAAAAACCCATGGCTGTAGAGGCTGGAATGATCCATGAATGTGGAAGGGGTCCTCAGAGCTGCTATCAGAAAGGAACTCTTAAAAGCAACCCATTTTGATCAGACACAAAAGGATAGCTAAAAGTTATTAAAAGTGTGCCAGCTGCTTGCCTTATACCCAAGTGGAAAAAAAAGATTGCACAGACTTGTGCGCAGCCCTGGAGTTTACACACTTACACCGGCTCTTTTTGTTTGTTTGTTTGTTTGTTCTTTTTTCTTTTTTCTTTAAATCCTTGCTTCTGAGTACTAAACCCAATACATTGGATCACCCAATTGAGGACACCCTAAGAGACTGCAGGAGAAAGTTGTTTTTCTGGAACCTGCGGATTAGAGCAGGGAATCACCATCAGACAACCAGCTCTGGGGCAACCCACTCCCACAAACTGGTATTGAATGCCACAGGGAAAGCAGGATCTAAGCACCAGCTAGAGAGAACCTATAGACTGGTAGGTCAATGCAGAAACACTGCCACCCAGGGGTTGAATCACAAATTGACTCTTGTGTAAACACAAAGGATTAGAAGAAATTAAGACACACTGCCTGCTTAAAAAACAGACTGGCTTGTAACACTGAGGAGCAGCAGAATGCAGGGAACTGCAATACCGTCCTAACTAGGAAACAGGCATGCCAAACAGAACAGTAGAGGAAGTGAATGACTTTCACTACTGCACATTTCATTTTTTTTCATCTTTTACTTAAACTAATATTTTTTTTCTCACTTGATTTTACCTTTTTAATTATTACATTTTTATTTTCAATCAGTATTATTACTACTACTATTTTACCCTTTTTTAAAAGTATCGTTTTATTTTATCTATGTTTTATTTTGGAATTAGTGTTCTACATTTTATTTTTATCTTCCCTTTAAAATCATTTTACTCTATCTCAACTTTACTTTTATGCCATCACTCTCTACCTAACTTTTTCCCTTTTGTTGTCTTTATTCTTTTACTCTTTTTCTGCTTTAGATTTTCCCTAATCTTTCTTTTAACTGCTTGTTAAAATTTCACCCTACTTATATATATCATTTCCAATCCCCTTCTCCAAGTCCATACACACCTCTCTCTTCTCTGTCTTCACTATCCAAAATACCATTTTCCCTCAGTCCTTTTGTTGTTGTTTGCTTGATTGTTGATTATATTGACTTTTTATGTTTGTTTGTGAGATTGTTTTCCTTATTATTTTTTCTTTGTTTTTTGCTTCTGTTTTTCCTTGCCTCACTTGATATCAGTTGTTGTTTATAGTTTATATTCATCTCCAGGTACTTGTTGCTGGCATTTGTTGGGATTAGTGGCTGTTCTATTGGAGTTTTCTCCCCATATACATAGTTTGTTCACCTCTTCTTTTGTATTATCTTTCTTTTCTCTATTCCTTTTTTTCCTTTTCCCAATTTCATTTTTGTCCTCCTTCAATTATTTTTCTTATCTTTTCTTCTTTCTCTCATATCCTCTAGTTTGCCTTTCTCTGGTGGTCACCTTTATTTGTGATTATTAATATTGTGAATACATTTCTGTTCAGTGCCTTGTGTGTTGCACCTGGTTGTGTTGTTTTTTGTGCCTTTAAATCAGCACAGGATAGAGAGATCTACATGACCAGACACCTGGAGAAAAGATACTATGAGGAGACAAAGAAACAGCCCACATATGAAAGAAAAGCAGGTATCACCAGAAAAGGAAGTAAACAAAATGGAGGCAAGTAACCTGCCAGAGAAAGAATTCAGAGAAATGATCATAAGGTGGCTGAAAAGAATGGAAGACAAATTCAAAAATATATATATGAACCAAGAAGAAATGAAGAAAAACCAAGAAAAAATGAAAAATGACATTGCTGCTATAAAGAACTAACTAGAAAGCATCAAGAGTAGACTAGAAGAAGCAGAAGACTGTGTCAGTGAGCTAGAAGGCAAGATAGGAAAAATACCCAAGTACAGCAGCTTCTAGGGGGAAAAAAATTAAAAAGCAGGAGGACAACCTAAGGGAACTTTGGGACAACATGAAACAAAACAACATCCATATAATAAGGGTTCCAAGAGGAGAGGAAACTGAACAAGGAATAGAAAACCTGTTTGAAGAAATAATGACAGAAAACTTCCCTGATATAGGAAAGAAAAAACCCACACAAATCCACGAAGCTCACAGAGTTCCAAGCAATGAACCCCAAAAGACTGATGCCAAGGCATATTATAATTAAATTGGCAAATACCAATGACAAAGTAAGAATCTTAAAAGTAGCCAGAGAGAGACAGAAAGTTACCTACAAAGGAACCCCCATCAGACTAGTGACTGATTTCTCAACAGAAACTCATCAGGCCAGAAGGAAATATAATGAAATATAAAAGGTCATGCAAAGGAACAATCTGAATCCAAGAATACTGTACCCATCAAGGCTATCAATCAAAATTGAAGGTGAAATCAGGAGCTTCACAGACAAAAAAGGACTAAGGTAATGTATTACTACCAAACGAGCAATACAAGAAATGCTAAGTGTAAAAAAAAAAAAGAAATAGGAAGCTAAGAACGAACACAGGTGTAAAGAATAAAAATGGCTACAAATAGGCACCTATCGATAATAACTTTAAGTGTAAATGGACTAATTGCCCTAATCAAAAGACATGAGGTATCAGATTGGATAAGATAACATGACCTATATACCTGCTGTCTACAAGAAACCCACCTCAGGAAAAAAGATGCACACAGACTGAGGATGAAAGGATAAAAAAAGATTTTTCAGGTGAATGGAAATGAAAAAAAAATGCACCCAATACAGGAGCACCTAAATACATAAAAATACGCCTGGAGAATATTAAGGGAGAGATTGACAGCAATATAATCATAGTAGGAGACTTTAATACCCGACTATCACCATTGGACAAATCCTCTAAACAAAAAATCAGCAAAGAAACATCAACCCTAAATTACTCACTAGATCAGATGGAATTAATTGACATCTTCAGAACATTTCACCCAAAAGCCACAGAATATACATTCTTCTTAAGTGCACATGGGTCTCAGGCAAAGTCTCTTCAAATTCAAGAAAATAGAAATAATATCAAGCATCTTCTCAGATCGCAACAGCATAAAAGTGGAAATCAACTACAATAAAAACAATAAAAAAAATCATGCACATGGAGACTAAGGAGGGTGTTATTAAACAATGACTGGGTTACCAGAGAGATCAAAGAAGAAATGAAAAACATCATGGCAACAAATGACAATGAAAACACAACAATCCAAAATCTATGGGATACAGCAAAAGCAGTCTTGAGAGGGAAGTTCATAGTGCTACAAGCCTACTGCAAAAAAACAAGAAACAATGGTAATAAATTACCTAAGTCTAAAACTCCTGGGGTTAGAAAGAGAGCAACAAGAAAAACCCAGTGTATGCAGAAGAAAAGAAATAATAAATATCAGAGCAGAGATAAAATACATAGAGACAAAAAAAAAAAAAAGATCAACAAAACCAAGAGCTGATTCTTTGAAAGGATAAATAAGATTGATGAATTGATGAACCTCTAGCCAGGCTCATCAAGAAGCAAAGAGAGAGGACCAAAATAAACAAAATCATAAATAAAAGAGAAGAAATAACAACAGACCCCACCAAAATACAAAGGATTGTTTAAAAAATACTATGAGCAACTATTCCAACAAATTGGACAACCTGCAGGAAATAGATATATTCCTATAAAAATATAACCTTCCAAAATTCAATCAGGAAGAATCTAAAAATCTCAATATCAGGTCCCCCAAGATATGTGATCAATACCAGGACCCCGCCAGCAGGTGAGGGGACCCCAAGGAAGGTGTTAGGCGTGAAGGTCATGGGGGCATAGACTACAAAGGAGACAGAACTGAACCTGTCATCCTGTTTGGCCCCAGAGGATGACTGGTTAGCCAGAGATATGTAAGATTCCTCAAGGAAGGAACAACTTAAGACAGGCAAAGTTGCAGAGGGGCCAACAGGAGAGAACTAAAAGGTCAACAGAGGTGGGGCACAGACCCTCACCCACAAACCTTGCAGGGGCCTGAACTCTCATCCCTTCTGAGGGAGGTTTCCTGCCCCCACAACTGCTTCGCCTCCCATGCACGGCTCAGATTGGGACCCAGGTTGCAGAAAGAGACTTGGCCAACAACAGCTGCTCTATATCTAAATTCAGTCTAGTACCAGGAATGCTCAGGGCCTACTCAAGAATGCAAATAATCCTTTCCACTAATATTTACAGGGTAAACTAAGATTTTCACTTTAGTATTAAAATGGACAGTTAAATAGTAATCAAGATTTCTGTTTAATTTAAATTGGCCAAGTGATATAAGTAAATACTCAAGAAAATTTAAGTGTACTGGACAAAAAGATGTTCCTAAAACATTAACTAAAATATATATTAGTAGTTCATCTCACTGTAAAATTGCCTAACATCCGAAGAACCTAAAGCAGTCACATTTGTGTGCAAAAATTAAAATTTAAAATTACCAAGACTGCAATCTAAAATTTCCAAAAACCCCCATTAATCAAAAAAGTGGGGGATAGTGGGGTAAAATCATGTAAAGAAAAATATCCTGTAAGTAAAATACATCTAGAAAATTCTTAATCCAGGAAAGTAACTTCCATTTGTAATGCCAACAACAGGACACCCATTTAAAAACACACATGGTGTCAAAATAAGCCCCCCAAAAAATCATTTGGGCAAAAAAAAAATAATCCTAGGTCTACTTTTCAGAAAGGACCCCTTTGTTAACTTTTGGTTGAGAATGTGTTTGTGTGTTTTCATAGAACAACTCCAAGACCAAGTGGGTTCCTGTGATAGTGAGGAACTGACAGGACTGTTCCAGCCACGAGGACGGTCCAGAGATGGGGGACACTGATAACACCTTGCCATGCTAGCAGTCGGCAGCTGTGTGTTGCTGCAGGTGGCCCAGGACCAAATCTGAGAGGATGGAACTTGCATTGCCACCATGTGTCCACCATCTGGATACCACTGCCGACATGTACACATAAAGAACTATTTGACGTTGAAACTGGGACTCAGAACAGTTGGACATTGAAATTGACACTCAAACATTTTTTGTTTTTATACATTTATTTCTAGTATGCAGATGCAAGATATTTTTGAAGAAAAGAAACAGAGGAGAGTGATTTATATAGAGGCAGGGAGGCATTGAAGAGGCTGTCAAGTTACAGGGGGAAGGCTGGAGAGGGTGGGGGTCGGGTGCTGTGGGAGAACAACTGAAGAACTTTATGCATGCATGTGAGCATAACCAGTGGATGCAAGACACTGGGGCTGGGGGGGCAGGTGGGGACATGTGCTGGGGGATAGGGGAGGCTGCTGGGAGGACAATGGGGGGAAAAAAGGAAAACACATGTACTACTATTTTTTTATATTTTTTATTATTTTTTTATTTACAATATAACTTATATTTAATAGTAGTACATATGTTTTCCTCTCCTGATCACATATCTCGGGGGACCCAGGTTTCTTCTCCAGAGAGGGCCCAGCTCACACCATTGGTCGAGAGACAGATCCATGGTGCCAGCTGATCAGAGGCTTCAGCCACAGCTTGAACTGAAAGCTCAGATATCAGCTGTGTGTATTTGGATAGTAAGAAGAGGGTCCCTCTTGGCAAAAGGGCAAGAGGGGCCAATATAGAATGCTCGGGTGCCTTCCCAGTGCCTTAATTCCTTCTGAAAGGGATTAATTCCTTTCCTATCCTTTTTTAAATTGCTGCCCAACATTCAAAGAATTAGTTTGTAAGTTTATTTGGGATAATTGTATAATATGCTGTTGTCAAATATCAAATATTATAATGACATTGTAGAATAGTATCATGTAAGGGTATTATGGTGTCACGGGAGGTTAAGAAGGGCCTAGCCTTAGGACTGGTGTCCATAGGAGATGACAAACTCTAGGCCATGTTAATTCAATCTCAAACTAGCTGCCAGTTTTTAAATAACTTTATATAAACGTTGTCAGGGATGTAAAAACACAAATTACTTACCTTAGTTCAAGATATCAAATATATTGTCTTTCCCCCTTACTCACACCACCTGCCACTTACCCTGAGGTTTGACATTCTGATGGACTTTTCTTAGTCCCATATGTACTACTATTAAATCTATGGTATACTGCCAAAATAAATAAATAAATTATATATATATATACATATTAAAAATAATAAATAAAAGTAAAAATCTCAGTAGCCCAATAACTATGGAAGAAATTGAAGCAGTCGTCAATAAGCTTCCAGCAAACAAAAGCCCGGGGCCAGATACTTTCACAGGGGAGTTTTACCAAACATTCAAGGAAAAACTAAAACCTATCCTCTGCAGACTATTCCGAAATGTTCAAGAGGAAGGTACACTTTTATAGCTCATTCTATGAAACAAGCATCAACCTAATACCATAACGAGATAAAGACAACACAATGAAAGAGAATTACAGGCCAGTATCCCTCATGAACATAGATGCCAAAATCCTCAATAAAATTCTAGCAAATAGGATCCAGCAGTACATCAGAAAGATCATACACCATGACCAAGTAGGATTTATCTCAGGAATGCAAGGATGGGACAATATCCGCAAATCAATAAACATGATACATCACATAAACAAAGTGAGAGATAAAAATCACATAGCCATATCAATTGATGCAAAAAAACCACACCCATTTGATAAAATCCAAAACCCTTTCTTGATAAAAACTTTCAACAAGGTGTGAATAGAAGAATCATACCTCAACATAATAAAAGCCATATATGATAAACCCACAGTTAACATCACTGGGGAAAAAAAAAAAACTATAACCATTTCCCCTAAGAACAGGAACAAGACAGGGAAGCCCAATCTCACCACTCCTGTTCAGTATAGTACTGGAAGTTTTAGCCATTACAATTAGACAAGAAGAAGAAATAAAAAGCATCCAAATTGGAAAAGAAGAAGTAAAGTTGTCCTTATTTGCAGATGACATGATATTGTACATAAAAATCCTGAAAGACTCCATCCAAAAACTATTAGACTTATTAAATGAATTTGGCAATGTAGCAGGAGACAAAATTAATGCCAAAATATCTATGGCATTTCTATATACCAATAGTGAACTTACAGAAAGAGAGACTGAAAAAGCAATCCCATTTACCACTGTACCCCAAAAATTAAGATACCTAGGAATAAACTTAACTAAGGACCTAAAAGACCTATAAGTGGAAAACTACAGGACACTGAAAAAAGAGATAGAGGTAGGTGTAAAGAGATGGAAGAACATAACATGTTTATAGATTTGAAGGATCAAAATCATTAAAATGTCCATACTACCCACAGCAATCTATAGATTCAATGCAATCCCCATTAAAATACCAATGACATATTTCACAGACCTAGAAAGAATTCTCCAAAAATTCATCTGGAATAAAAAAGACCCAGAATAATCACATCTATCCTGAGAAAGAAGCATAAAGTAGGTGGGATCTCAATACCAGATATTAAGCTGTATTACAAAGCCATTGTTCTCAAAACATCCTGGTACTGGCATAAGAACAGACACGTAGACCAATGGAATAGAATATAATCCAGATATCGACCCAAACCACTATGCTCAATTAATATTTGACAAAGGAGGCATGAACATACAATGGAGTCAAGACTGTCTCTTCAATAAATAGTGTTGGGAAAATTGGACAGATGCATGCAAAAACATGAAACTAGACCACTAACTTACACCATTCACAAAAATTAACTAAAAACGGATACAGGACTTAAACATAAGACTGGAAACTATAAAAATACTAGAGGAATCCACTGCCAGAGAAATCTCAGACATATGCCAAAACAATTTCTTCACAGATACTGCTCCTAAAGCAATAAAAGCTAAAGAAAAGGTAAACAAATGAGACTACATAAAAATAAAAAGTTTTTGCACAGCAAAAGAAACCATCAACAAGAAAGCCCACTGTATGGGAGAACATATTTGCAAATGTTATCACTGATAAAAGTTTAATCTCCAATATCTACAGGGAATTTATACAACTTAATAAAAAGAAGATAAACGATCCAATAAAAAAAATGGGCAATGGACCTAAATAGAATCTTTTTGAAAGACAGAAGGAAGGCCAAGGGTCATATGAAAACATGCTCAAAGTCACTAAGTATTGGAGACATGCAAATCAAAACAACAATGTGGTACCATCTCACACCTGTCAGAATGGCAACCATCAACAAATCAACAAAGGACAAGTGCTGGCGAAGATGCAGAGAAAAAGGAACCTTTGTACACTGCTGGTGGGAATGCAGATTGTGCATCCACTGTGGAGAACAGTATTGAGTTTCCTCAAAAAACTAAAAATGGAGCTCCCTTTTGACTCAGTAATCCCACTTCTAGGATTATATTCCAAGAAACTAGAAACACCAATCAGAAAGGATACATGCACCCCTATGTTCATAGCAGCACAATTCACCATAGCTAATATTTGGAAACAGCCTAAGTGCCCATCAGCAGATGAGTGGATTAGAAAGCTATAATAAGTACATCTACACAATGGAATACTACACTGCTATAAAAAAGAAATAATTCTTACCATTTGCACCAGCATGGATGGACCTGGAAAGCATTATATTAAGTGAAATAAGTCAGGCAATGAAAGAAAAATACCACATGATCTCATTCATTTATGGAAAATAAAGAACATTATAACCTAATGAACAAAGAGATAGATACAGAGGCAATAAAGCTCTGAACAGACTGTCAAATTTCAGCAGGAAGGCTGGGGAGTGTTGAGGAGGGAGGGAAATAAATCTACCAAAGGAAGGGAGGTAAATACAACCATGTTGTATGCATGCATATAAGCACACCAATGGACATAAGACACTGAGGGCAGGGGTGGTGATTAGGGCATGCCACAAGGATTAGGGGAGGCTGGGGAAAGTCAGTGGGGACAAAAAAGGAGATATATGTACTAATATATGTAATATTTTAAACTATAAAAAATAAAAAAGAATTAAATATAAAAAAGTATTGATTTTTAAAATTAATAGTGATATATCTCTTTTTTATTATTAGACTAGCATGAGGTTATGTAAAGAGATGATATCTAGAGAGCTGACATTTATTTTTCTTTAAAGTAACCTTAGCATAGGAAACAGTGAATATATATACATGAAAAACTCTTATCTCTATCCACACATTTTATTTAATTCTGAGACCCTATAAAAGGGATTTGAGAATAGCAGCATAAATGGTAACATTATAAATCACCAAAGATCTAGGGGAAGTACAGAGAATTTTAGAAAAATGCTTGGTTTTCAAATTAATTTCATTTCCATAAATATCCAACTCCATATTCTGTTCAGCATGATAAACAAGTGTGATTAAAAAAAAATGGGTTTGTTATTGCTTTATTTCACGGAAACACTTTCAGTAGATATTTGTAGCTATACTTTCTGAATAAAAACATAAAGAATTAACTAAAAGTAATAACATCAATATTTTTTCAAATTTCTGAAGTTCATTGTTTACAGAAAAAAATCAAAGATTATGTTGTTGTTAAGCATCTGGATGTAGTGTTTGCACCTTTGACATAGAAAGAAAAAGACAAAAATGAGTATACTGATGATGAGTTGACAAAAATGCTACTCAGTTTGTCTTCTACACACATCGCTCTGAATCCTGGGCACCTGGCATACAGCAGGCACTATGCAAAAGTTCAATGACTGAACAAATCAATGCCAAATTCACCACTCCGTCTTTCTTCTTACAGACTGTAATTCCCATTTCTTGCTTAGTAACTGTGCAAGCAGAGGAAAAACTCCACATTTCTTTTCATTCCCAGAATTCAGTTTATTCAGTTTATTAGGCTCTTACAGTGTGCAGCTTGCCAGTAACGTTTTGAAGTCTATACACTGAATAACGGTTTGCAGTCCACACATCCCTTTAGGAGGCTATATACTCCAGCTCTGAAAATGTGCACAGGAGTTGCTAAAGTACTTGGCCAATTCCACAAAATCTGACCTAATTTCCCAACACATCAAAAATTCTTATGCTTTTGAAATTCACATTCAGGAGGATGTTATTTTGGAAAGTTGTTTAGTACAAAGTTATTTCAGCAACATTCCCACATCCAGAGGTTTTCAACAAATGGTATTCTAGTTTCAAAGTTTAATTTCTTTAGGTTTCAAATGTTTTCTCCATTATTACATGACATACATTAATAAATCTATATTTGTACTATAAATACTTTCTTTATAATTATATCATCTAAAATAATTTTACTTTATATTTATCACTTCTAATTATTTAGAAAGAATAAACTTTTTTCTATGCCAACTTGCTCACAAATAATTATTAGTAATTTTATGTCTTTGCAAATACAGTAAAACCTCCATATAACAGACTCATTCAGGTGAAAGAGTGTCTGTTAAAGTCAAAAGTCCATTATGTAATAAAGTAGGTTTTCTGAATGTGTAGGTTAATATATTCACAAATTATTTTACTTGTGTTTACTTATGTAGACATGTTGGTGTAATTAAACTAAGTATGTATGAAAAGTTTAATTTCACAGAAAATTTTTCTGTATGTATTACTGTAATTTTAAGTTTATACTGAGTAGTTCTAGTAAGTGCTTACATTCAGAAGTCACTGTGAATAAACAGATGCAGGTGGTTGGGGCATGGCTTAGTGCATGTGGGAACAACAGCATCAGGGGGAGGGTCATTAAAATTCTTCCAGGGGGTCATTAAAACTGCACCAGAAAGCTATACCACATGAGAACAGAACCAATTACTGTGTGTGATGTGATGTGATCACACGCAAATCATTTGCTGAACATTGCTTACAAGCAGTGACTCTTGGATTTAAATAGATAGACTATAAATGTCAGAGTAAGTGGGTACTACACAGACACCTTCGCAAAACAAATTGGAATTATAACTATAATACAAAAAAACAAACCTGAATAATCAACTGAAGACTAGCTGGAGAGAACCCTGATAAGCAAGGATGAAAGAACAGAGACCACATAGAGACTGATAGGAAGGGTGGAGGCACAAAATGGTGGGCCGAGTTACCAAAGACAGCAGTTGAAGTTCCGGAAAGATATCTCAGCTGTGGGGGCTGCCACTGAGAATTCTGGGGTCTAATCTCCAAGCTGGGTCCTGTAGCAGAGAGCACCAAAATTGAGAAAGGTGCCCATATAACATCTCGCTATAAAAAACATCAGGGGGTTGTCTACCAGGGAAAGAAGGCTGGAAATGCAGGCACCCCATTAAAGGGTCAACTCACAAAATTTTGTGTGAAACCATTCACCTTGGGCTCTAGCAGAGATAGGGCAGGGTGGACTGGAGCTGTGTGACCATAAGCCAGGGTTGGGGGCTCTAGGGAGCTTGGAGGATAGACAACCTGCTGAGTCATTCCCTCACAATGCAGAGGTCATCTTTCCCAGGCAGACCTTTGCTATACAGGGTGAGAATTGACCTACTCTTCGGAAAACCTCTTGCCTCACCCTATGGAGTTTCTGAGGCCCTATTGAGAGACTGAGAATAACAACTAAACTCCAGGGAGAAGCAATTTCCCCACCCTATTTGAAAAGTCACACCCCACTTGTGGATGATTGCCTAAGGCTACTCAGACTGAATCTAAACAATCTGAAGGCAGAGGCCAGTCCCTGGAGGCTTTGAGTCTTTGCTTGATCTAATTAGTAAAAAACAGCATTTGGGTTCCTGCCACAGAGACCACCCCAGATGGTGCAGGGAGGCAAAAGCCAGCAGAACCTAAAGCGCCTGCAGCTGACACCTGTGGAACCAGCTCCAGGAAGAAGGAAGCACACCTCAGAACAGGGACAATCAAGGTGTGAGACTCAAGGCAGATCCAGTTTGCCTTTTATTAGAACACATGAGTTTCTGCTTGGGCATTAATCAAATAAATATTTTTTAAATTTATCTTTATTGTTAAAAATATTACAGATGTACCCTTTGTTGTTTTTTTGCTCATTTACCCACTCCACTTACACTTGCCCCTCTCAGGCCTTCAGCACATATGTCTGTGTCCATGTGCTATGCATATATGCATTTAATGGTTTTTAAGTATCTTCTTGGTTTTATGTTTAGAACCACTTTTCTTCCATAAAGCATACTTGTTAAAACATATGAATATATGTATTTTTAAAGAAGTTATGGCAATACATGTGTACAAATATATAAATATTATAGGTATATTTATTTCAATTTTTAAAAATCTTTACTTTGAAAGTATTGCATATGTCCCCTTTTTCCCCCATTAACCTCACCCAGGCCATCCCTGTCCCCCAATCCAGGCCTTCACTACCCTATTGTCTGTGTCCTTCCATGGGTTATGCATATATACATACAAGTTTATTGTTGATCTCTTCCCACCCACCCACCTTCCCCTACCTTCCTTCTGAGATTTGATAGCCTGTTAGATGCTCCTTTATCTACTTTATTTTTGTTCATCAATGTATGAAAAAGGTTTGTATTAAAGAAATTTAAATTATTTTAAAATCATCATATTTTCTAGAAATGTTGATTATTAACAGATTCTGTAATATTTTAAGATTAATGCAAATAATATAGATAGTTTTTCAGGAATAATATGCATTTATATTACATAAAACTGTAGTATGTAAAGAGTCTTCTGTGTATACATTTGATGTCATGTGCATGAGTTATATATATAATATCATGACATATAAGTATTATTTTTTATGGGAAAATGTTCTTATAAGTGGCATTTTGCCATGATTCTTATTCATTTTGTCAATTCTAATGATGCTTGAATTATTATCTACAAAATTTTATGGATTAGATTCAAATGTTATTCTGAACTAAAATAATAAGCAATAAAGGGTGCATCGTTCACATGTAAACAGATTATTTTGCTCTCACAATGTTGCCTTGGTACTTTTTCAAAAATATTATGTTTTTTTTCTCCTATTAAAACTGGTTACTTCGATGGGGAGATAGGTAGGGATGGGGGTAGTCAATGAGGGGAAAAAACACAGGACATCTGTAAAACTTTCAACAATAATGATAAATTTAAAAAACTTTGAAATTGAGCATTTGAAGACATAAAAAGGAAGGATAACATTGTTCTTGATTATGTCTCATGGTCAACGTTCAATCTTACAGGAAAAAACTGATGTTTCTCTACAGGTTCATAGTGAAAAGTAAGAGCACTTGAATTTTTTAGAACTGGATGTAGAAACACAAAGACATAAGCAGAGCTTATTACAAGGTTGAGTTCATTGATACTACTCACATTAATTTCTACAGCAGAAAATAAGTGTCCTGGAAACAAAGATGAAGTAGCTGCATACAGAGTTTTCCTTTTATTGTGTAAAAACTTTTTCAATACTCAAAGCTTAAGGACATTTTATCCTGGCATCACATTGAAATGCTTCCTTCTGCTTCAGATACCAGAGGGAGTCTAAGCAGATCTTAAAAGTATTTAGAGCCCTAGCTGGTTTTGCTCAGTGGATAGAACGTCAGCCTGTGGACTGTAGGGTCCGTCCCAGGTTTGATTCCAGTCAAGGGCACATGCCCGGGGTTATGGGCTCAATCCCTAGTAGGGGGTGTGCAAGAGGCAGCCTATCAATAATTCTTTATCATCATTGATGTTTCTATCTCTCTCTCCCTCTCTCTTCCTCTCTGAAATAAATAGAAATATATTTAATAATAAAAAAGAATGTATAGGCAAATAAGTAAGATATACTATCTCTTCTGCTCTGAAATATTACATTATAACTCTCCACTTAGGTGATACTAAATATATATTTCATAATTTAAAAAAGATCAATTTTACTCTCTAGGTTCTAAGGTACTCACTTGAGTCTATTTATCTCATTAAAAAACAATTTTGTTTTCACTAAAAGTGTACAATAAATGACTCAGAAGTTCTATGAAGAAGACCACAAGATGGCAGTATTTCAGAAATTAATACATGGAGAGAGCAATTCTACATATAGTACCTAAAATAATGTAAAACATTTGGCTATATTTTTAGAGACTAAAAATAAAGTCATTGCTACAAATGACTAAGAATTACTGATACAAGGATGTCTATTTAGTAATAAACAAGTTATTTCCTTTAAGTAATATAACTGTCAGTGTGATTGTTCCAAAACATTAGCAAGCTTCATCACATATAAATGAGTTAATGCTAAAGGAGTGTCAGTAGATTAATAAATCTTATAATTGCTTACATATTGATCTATAACTATAACCATGTTGCAAAAATTGTTTGAAAAATAATTTATTCTAATAAAACATCAATTATGTTGTATTCCTCTGTTATTGTTTAATACTCATTTTTAGAATAAGAAACAGAAATTAACTATTATACATATTAAATATATCACATATTTTTCAAACTGCTCTGAAGTGAAGACCAGCATGCTTTTTTAATGTAACTACTATCTTAAAAATCTAAATTATGACATATAAAACAGAATAGGAACACTCTTTCCCCAAAGAAAACCAATCTAGAAAATTATGTCAAATATTTTCTCATAGGAATTACATATTTCCACCGTTATTCTGCTTGTACAGAGGGACTGCTCTAGGCTATCATTCTTCCAGAAGTCACATGTAGTTTTTGTCCTTTAATTCGAAATTTATCTATAAGTAGTAGACCTAATGCCATTGTAATTAGCTAGTTATTAATAGGGACAATCAAGGGGGGAGAGGTCAGACATTATAGGCATATCATTTCCACAGCTTCACCAGGAAGCTGTAGTTTGTACTCCAGGAGCCACCAGCTTATTCCCAGGACAACAGTGCGGGAAGGGATCCAACAAAGGGAAAACAAATGCGTGCCCAATATAGTTGGGGTGGCACTGGAAAGGTACTTGTCTATCAGTCCCACCTAGGAAGAAAGATCATTGTCCCAAATGAGGGTGGCCAGTGTAAGGTTCTACGCCGCCGTGAGAGAAACTGCAGGCAGGGAGTCTCCGAATAAGTGAGCGAATTAATCAGGCTTTATTGGGGGTCTCCAGGCGGGTTCACAGGCGGCTCGGGGGGAATGGAGCCGGGGAAGTCACGCCCTGTGACTGGGGCCAGGGGAAGGGGAAAAGAGGGGACCTAGCCAGACCTCCTCCCGGACTGCCTGGGAGAACAGTCCGAGAGAAAAGGTGCCACGTGGCGCACCTAGACACATTTTAAGGGAGGGATTGGGCCCAGGGCAGAATGGGAAGGGGTGGGACACAGGGCACTCTGTTATGCGCTTGATTGGTGGCTCAATGTCTCTGTAAATTACATCATAACTCCGCCCACCAGTTGTGGGGGTACCTATCATTCCAGGCTTCTGATAATATTTGAAAATAATTGAGAGTCCAGGCAAGGTCTAGGGGGCGAAGGTCCATTTTCCGTAGCTACTTCCAGCTGAGAGAGGACGTTGTTAGGGGCGTCTACCTGGAGTCTCAAGGATTCTGGTGTTGGGTTCTGAATTCAGTGGCAGATCTATCTTCTGGTTGGCGAACGTCTGCATTCTGTTCTGCAAGAAACATAGTTTCCCCAAGGGACTGGTTGGTGAAGTCTCAAGAGCGATCCAGTTGAGTCACTTGGAGGTAAAATCTGGTCCTGAGGCTGTGACAGCGTCACTTGTCTGGTTTTGCTGCTTTTCTGGGCCTGGAGCTGAAATACAACTTGAGGATGAGTAAGGTTCTTGAGGACGACAAGTCCTCCCGGCTGGAGGGCTGGTCCTGGGAGCCGTGGTCAGCTGGTCCTGGCCTGGGTAGAAACTTGTCAGCGTGTTCCCGGAGCAGTTGTCTAAAAAGGGCTTAAGAAGGTGAGGCTCTTAAAAAGGGCTTGCAGGAGGTGGGGCTCCTTGGTGTAGCCTGGATTCCAATCAGGCCCATGGGCAGGGGGTCCGGCCAGAAGCTGTGAATTTCTAGAGAGAGGGCCTCTGACAACCTGAGGCAGGAGTGCATTGCCACAGTTTGGGTGGAGGAGAGTGGCTGGGTTCAGGGCTGTGGCCTGGGTTCAGGAGATGTCAGGATTCTTGAGGAACAGGAGATAGACTTCCTACATGTAATGGGGAGGGGGGGAACACAGAAGGTCCTGTAGTCTATGGGTGGAAAAGACCTATAAGTGTTGCTGGAGGGAGCTTCTGGGCCTCTGTGGTGAGAACAGTGGCTGCAGTCAGAGTCCGGAGGCAGGGTTGCCATCCTTGAACCGTGGGATCAAGCTGTCTGGACAGATGGGCTATGGGGGTGAAGGCTGGCCCTAGGGGCTGGGTGAGGACCCCCAGAGCTATTCCCTGTTTATGTGTATCCTGGAGTTAGAAAAAGCCTGGCGAACAAGGGAGGGTGAGAAGAGGAGGCCTACTGGTGTTTCTTTAGTGGCCTGGTATAGTGGGTCCTTTTACCATTCTTGCCCCTTCCATTAAATAATTGATCAGCTTGTTCCAGCAAGAAAGTTGTTCCCTAGGAAGGGTGAAGCAGGGGAGAGGGCCGGGTGAGGAGGCGCTGAAGCCAGAGCAGTTTTCAGAGCTGAAGGGTGATTTGCCATCAGTACCTATGACTGAGATCACGAAGGAAAAGGGGCCCAGCAAAGGAAGGCGGGACAGAGAAGGTAGCACCCGTGTCAACCAGAAAGGAGACCTGCTTATCCGTTACCTGGAGCATTAACCTGGGCTCGGCGTGGGTGATGGGGGTTGTCGAGTCTGGGCATCTGCAGTCTTCAGCCATTTCCAGCATGGCCATCAGCTGGTCAGGACCTGGAAGGATGGCCCCTCTGTGCTGAGACACAGAGGGCCCGTCACTTTCCCAGGGGCAGTCACTTTTCCAGTGGCCATTTTGACCGCAGGGCTTGGCTGGAGGCTGGGGCCAGAGACGGATTTTTCCAGTCGGTGGCCTTGTTTCCACATGTGAAGCATTCTCTAGGAGATGCTTTTCCTCTTGTTGCACCCCCACCACGCACAGTTCGTGGGCCTCAGATCTGCTTCAAGGCTTGGGTTTGCAGGGTCACCTTCTAAGGCAAGCCTATTCTGCCTGCTTCCCAAGGGGAATTAAGAGTTAAATGCCATGTTCGGATCTCTGACCTGGGTTTGAAGCATAAGGAGAGAGGGAGGGGGAGGTGGGGTGGAGCAGGAGGCAGGCCAAGGGAGGAGCACAGTGTGGGCAGCCACACCAGGCGGGGTCCTGAGGGGACGGGACTTGCCATTCCAAGATTGCGGCCCCCAGGGGGATGAAGGGCCCCGTGTCGGCAGGCCAAGGGAGGAGGAACTCGGTGTTGGTGGCCACACCAGTTGGGCCCAGAGGGGGCAGGACTTGCCATGCCAAGATGGCAGCCCCCAGGGGAATGAAGGGCCATGTGGTCAGGGTCAAAAGAGCAAGGCAAAACAGAAATTCCCTTTAGCTGTTTGGGGTGGCAGGAGGTTCTCTCACTTCGCGGCAGCCTCTGGGCTCGTGGAGTTGGTTCCCACAGGTGTAGAGAGTTGGTTCCCACAGAGGCCTGGTGGCAGCGGCGGAAGGGGGCAAAAGAGGGGCAGCCACAGTGTGGCGAAGGGGGAAGGAGAGGAGAAGGAGAGGCAGAGAGGAGGTAACGGCTGGGTTGGAAAAGTAAAGAGAGTGACAGAGAGAGGGGCAGTTTGAGGGGGTTTGGTGTGGGAGGGGCGGTTCAGGGAAGGAGGATTTGGTGGGTAGAACAGCGGGAGCAGAGGTCAGGGAGGGAACGGAGCTCCCCAAAAGCCTGAATGTATGAGAATATCCCAATTTGAAAAAATTTTGGAAGAGACACCCAAGAAGTGTCTGGGGATCAATCTTGGACTCAGAGGCACCCATGACCTTCCTCTAGGACAGGGAACCTGGACCCCTGAGTGTCGAGGAGTAACAGATATGGAGGAGGCGTCCCCCCTTGGTATCTGCCTCCGGACGGAACAGCAGGCAGGGCGGCGACTGGAGCCCTCCTACAATCATCTCCTGCAAGGATTCCAGGAGTCCGGAATGGAGGGGAATCTTGGCATGGCCGTGTCTAGGACGAGAAGCCCTGGTGGGGACACGGGGTCCAGGGAAAGGGGTATAACTCCAGGAGTCCGGAACAGAAAAACTTACAGATTGAAAAGAAGTCATCAGAGCCTCTGGGTCCAAGGTGCTGGAAGGCGGCGAGGAGAAGGAGAGAGAGGGGGGGCGCTCGACCCGGTCTGACCGGGATGGGTCACAAAACCCCTCTCCCGGCTTTTGGCACCAAGATGTAAGATTCTACGCTGCCGTGAGAGAAACTGCAGGCAGTGAGTCCAAATGAGTAAGTGAATTAATCAGGCTTTATTGGGGTCTCCGGGGGGGTTCACAGGCTTGGGGGGAATGGAGCTGGGGAAGCCACGCCCTGTGATTGGGGCCAGGGGAAGGGGAAAAGAGGGGACCCAGCCAGACCTCCTCCCGGACTGCCTGGGAGAACAGTCCGGGAGAAAAGGGTGGCAAGTGGTGCACAGAGACACATTTTAAGGCAGGGGTTGGGCCCAGGGCAGAATGGGAAGGGGTGGGACACAGGGCACTCTGGTATGCGCTTGACTGGTGGCTCAATGTCTCTGTCAATTACATCATAACTCCGCCCACCAGTTGGGGGGGTATCTTTCAGCCAGGACAAGCATATGGAAACTTGGGAATACATAATATCCTAAACAAACAAGTTTTCTCTCTTATACTCTTGGATCACTCTTGGCTTCCTTGAATCCACTTGTGTTTCCTCTATAGCCATGTGGACCCGTGGACCCCACATGCAATGAGCTGTTGAACTGCAGTGGGGAAACGAATTAAGCTAGCCGGATTCTGGACTGTGCAGGCACGTAAAGGAAAGTCTGGATCCTGGCTCTGATTTTAAACCTGATAAAGGCAAAATGGGACTTCCTCTTTGGCAGGACTGAGGAAAATGAAACCTTGGAAACTCAGGGGTTTGATTCCACAGAAATAAATATTTCCACAATATTGGATTCTCCTGTGTCACTCTCAGAAAATTCTTTACTCATGATATTTCAAGAAATCACCCCCTTCTTCCCCTGCCAGCAACTGGGAGAGACAAGGATCTCTCCCCTCTATTATCAGACCTAATTCTGCCTTTATAGGTGGAGTTATTATAGAAAGGTATGGGAAATAAGTATCTATATTAGAGAAGATAATATATCTTTATGGTTTTTAATCTGTTGAAACCTGGCAGTATTTATATTAATTTTACATCAATTTCTTTTGAAGATACCTTTTTCCTTTATATTTACTTTCAACTTCTCCATTCTACTTCTCTATTATTTGGTTTGGGAGTAGAGGTTAGGTATAAATTCCACATGGTGATGAAACACAGTCCTAACACTGAAACCAGATCTCCACATCCCGATACTTTTTTTCTCTCCCAGTTTCTTTTGCCTTTCGGGAGATAACAGCAGTCAGATCTCTTCATAACGCCTCTAAGATCACCAGACCTCGCCAGACACATTGGGCCCAGCAGCTTGTGCAGGTACAGAAAAATCATAAATGAACTCCAACTAACCATTAGAATGGTAAAAACTAAAATGCCCCTTTAGCAGGAACCTCTGTGCCCAGACCAGGTCCTCAAAGGCAGTGCTAATTCAGAAATAAGGGGTACTTTAGCAATTTGTGCTTAGCAAGGCACCTAGATCTCTCCCAATCAGTCCATGCCAACTTGAATTTCCATTATACTTTTCCTCGTCTTTCCTTTTACTTACCTTAGAAGACATACTCAGATTGTCCAATCAGGACTCCTGAATTAGAATTAATAAATATACATATACATATAGTTTGCCTTAAGTTTTTCTCTTTAAATTTGCTCTGTCTTTATTTGGAAAGACTGACCTGAGCCTTGGATATGGTCTCCTTATTTGAAGCTGGACAAATAAATATTTTCTCTGCAAAATCCTGTTGCCTCACACATTGGCTTCTGAACACGGTAGAGCTCTAACTCACAAAGTTTGGTAACAACAATGCATTTCACTACACTTTTATTTTAACCCCTTTGGTGACACAATAAAAACCCAATCAAGCCCCAGCTAGTTTGGCTAGGTGGATAGAGCGTTGGCCTGTGGACTGAAGGGTCCCAGGTTTGACTTCAGTCAAGGGCACATGCATGGGTTGTGGGCTTAATCCCCAGTAGGGCGTGTGCAGGAGGCAGCTGATCAATTATTCTCTCTCATCATTGATGTTTCAACCTCTTTCTCTCTCCCTCTCCTTTTCTCTCTGAAATCAATAAAAAAGTTTATAAAAACCCAGTCAAATATCTTACAAAAGCATCTGTGACATAGGCAACAAGTAGAGGAAAGGAGGTTTTCTCTGCTTGCATGCAAAAAAAGAGGTAGCTGCTTCCTGGGCACCTCCTGAAAAGAGAGAAGAAGAAAAATATTTGCTCTTTGGAGACAGTATGGGTAGCATCCTCACACTAACCTTTGAGAATATAAATGAATATATATCTCTAAGGACAAGACAAACCAGGGCATATCCAGGAAAGGACAGTTGGGGGGAACCCAGGCCTGCAGGGAGGGCAGTTAGGGGCAAACAGGCTAGCAGGGGAGCAATTAGGTATCAATCAGGCTGGCAGGAGTGTTGTTAGGGGGTGATCAGGCTGGCAGACTGAAGCAGTTAGGGACAATCAGGAAAGCAGGCAGGCAAGCATTTGGGTGCCAGCAGTCCTGGATTATGAGAGGGATATCCAACTGCTTTTTTTGGCCTAATCCTACCAGGTAGGATTGGGCCAAAATGGGCAGTCGGACATTCCTCGAGGGGTCCCAGATTGGAAAGGGTGAGGGACACTATCCCCTGTGCACCAAGCCTATAGTCAATTTAATATTCTGCTATTAATCTTTTGACAACAGCAGAATTTTCAACCTCAGATGTACCTCTTTTCAATAAGAATTAATTTAAGCTGATTATTTTTAAGAAACGGCAGGCATAAGGAAAGCACTGAAAATACAATAGAAGTTACCTTTTTGCAAGAGACATATCTATTTATAAAGAAAACCTCCATCTGTAAGTTTGTCTTCTTTCCTGTACTAGAAAGAGAAGGGTGACTAAATCTCTAGAAACCCTTTTCAATGGAATAAATCTGAATAACAACCATCCTCTTATTTGCTGAGGGTTGTTTTTGTTGTTTTTTTTTTCTGATAGCCTCTGAGAACTGGCTCCTCACCCTCTAAAGTCTTCTTTTGTCATTAGTTGGAGATGGTATTTAAGAAGGTGGCTTGGGCCCAGTTGGCATGGCTCAGTGGTTGAGCATCAACCCATGAAACAGGAGGTCACAGTTTGATTCCCAGTCAGGGCATACGCTGGGGTTTTGGGCTTGATGCCCAGTGGGGGGCATGCAGGAGGCAATCAATCAATGTTTCTCTCTCATCATTGATGTTCCTATCTCTCTGTCCCTCTCTTTTCTCTCTGAAATCAATAAACATGTGTATAGGTGTGTGTTTGTATGTTTATTGATTTATATATATACTAGGGGCCTGGTGCACAAAATTTGTGCACGGGGGGTGGGTGATCCCTCAGCACAACCTGCTCCCTCACACATACTGGAAGCCCTCAGGGGAAGTCCTATTGACCACTCACCCACAGCCTGCCCAAGGCCTAAGGCCTCTGGCTGAGGCTTTAGGCCTTGGGCACCCAGGCATTGGCCTGCAATGGGGCCAATGGCTGGCTCGGTCCCAGCCATGCCCTCCCTCCACCCCAGCCCAGACCTTCGCCCCAGCCTGTTCATGCCCAACTATTATAGGCCTCGGCCCCACCCTTCTGGCCCAGGCTTTCTCCCTGGCCAGGCCATGCTGGCAGCCTCGGCCCCACCCCCCATGGACCGGGCCACCTCGGCCCCGCCCCCTCTGGCCCAGGCCACCTCAGCCCCACCCCTGGAAGCCCAGGCCACCTCGGTCCCACCCCCTGGCTCTGGCTGCCTCAGCCCCACCCCCACGGCCCTGGCCTCATTGGCCTTGCCCCCTGTGGCCTGGGCCACCTTGGCCCTGTCCCCCATGGCCTGGATTGCTTCAGCCCTGCCCTCCTGGCTCTGGCTGCCTCAGCCCCACCCCAGCTCCTGATTGGCTGGTGGTCGTGACTGCTGGGCATGGGTTGTGGGTGTAGCAAAGGTACAGTCAATTTTCATATTACTATTTTATTAGATAGGATGAAGGTAGCTTGGGCCATTTCAAGGAGTTACTTAATTCTCCTGGGTCTCTCCCCTGTATAACAGGTACACATATTCTCAAACTGCTGTTTGTTTTTCTCCTATTAAGATGGGTTTTTATTATAGAGTACACTTTCCTTTAAATTCTCTCTAAACAGATTATTTTCAAACAATTTATATTTTTTTTCACAATTTCTATTCTTATGTTAATCTAGTAATTGTATATAATGTCCCTTTTTCTGTGAAGGCAAAATGGGTATAATTTTCTTATGCTACTAATATTGCGAAATCTATATTGTCCAAATGTATGATTGACTTTCATTGTCAGGAGCTGTTTGAAATATCATCTAATAATTATCTTTTGTTGTGAAATGAGCCTGCTATTTCAGTGACATTTTCTATTTAATTCCCAAAGTCAATACAAATCTTCTCCTCTCCTTTGTCTCCAATTGAACCATAAAATTTCCAGTACTTTTCTGAGCTTCTCCCACTTCCCATAATTGTTTTGGTCAACCTCCCTCCTCTTCTATTTCCTGAAGGGTTTCTTTATTGTAACAGTGAAATACTCAGTCTTTCTGATGCCTTCTTGTTCAAGGCTGCTTTGCTCCCATGGGTCTTTAGGCTAATAGCTTATGCTTAGTCTTGCATAAAGACATACTAATCATTAGTGGAATTTTGACCTCCCAAGGATATAAAAGAAATATATACAAAAATAATGATTACTTGTCAAAGATTTGCAGGCACTTCCTGATGAGATTCACATCAACTAGCACGTTTTTTTTTTTTTTGGACCCCGGCTGGTGCCCAGATGTCTGAGGTTATCAATCACTTCTTGCCCCTCCCATTTCCCTTTTCTTTGACATAACAGAAGCCTGAGCTCTGTACTTTGGTAAGATGGATTTGAGGAACCAGTTTGTCTCCCAGCTTCTTAGTTATACCTTCTCAATCAATAAACTTTTTCTTAATCCAACTCTGACATTTTGGCCTTTCTAAACACTAGCATAAGGACTTTATTTTAGCAACATTACTAGCCACATATTATTTGATTAATCAGAAATCTTTCTAAAAGATATTGTAATATTTTATGGTATCTTCCAATCCTCCTCTGATATTATATTGATGAGTATTTATAGTTTGGTCTGATTGCATTTAGTTTTATCTATTTTTATGTGCTGTTAAATATTATTTGTTATTACATTTTTCTGAGTTTCCCTCCCCCAAATAGTATCTATCTTTATTAAATATCCACAAATTGGTGTTTTTACAACTTCATTTTTTTAAGGGCCATCCTGAAAACTCTTCATTATTCCATTATAGTAGCTTTTGTTTTCACTCCCATTGAATAACTTCATAGACACAGACAACAACATAGTGATTTCCAGAGGGAAATGAGGGTGGATGGAGGTAGAAGTGGGTCTATGGGGGATAATTGGTGATGGAAGACTTGACTTGGGGTAGTGAACACATGGTACATTATATGATGATCAATCTTAGTTTTGTATACCTAAACCTACATAATTTTATGAACCATATCACCCAACTACATTAAATAAAATAAATAAAAATACAATCTATGTATAGTTGCAATGCAAGACTTGCTTTTCCTGTTAGGATTTCCATAGCTTTTTTCTGATTATTCGGATTACACCAGTGTTTATGTATTACTAGTATGACATGTTTTCAGTTAGGGTACTTTGTTGTCTTCATTCCCCTTGTCATGGACTGAATTTCCACTTTCTATTATATCCAAATATTCATTCAAACTATGTATACATAATACACACATTTTGTCATGAGTGAGATTTCTACTTACTATGAATTTCATGATATTTTCTCAATGTTTCTTCATACATAATGACTGAACACACATGCACATACATGCTTACACATGTTTGTATACCTATGTAGTATTTTCATTTTATATTTAATTTTAAAGCATAATTTTATATTTAAATTTTAAAGCATAATACTTATACTATGCGTTTTCTCAGTCATTTTCAAGATATTTATTTCCCTTTTTATTTTTCCTATAGCATCTATCATGTGACATAATTTAGTTTTTTTGGTGTTTTTTGTTTTGTTTTGTGTGTGTTTTTTTGCTGTTAGTGGTGGTGGTGGTGGTACAAATATGAGTATATTTTTTATTTGTTCTATCCCTTCCATAAACAGAGATCAGTCCTCTATACCTTTCTGGTTGTGATTAGTATATTTATGTATTTCTTACAATAATGTTACTAATTCAATGGTTGAGGATATAGTTTTTGATGACTTTATTAGGCTCAGGCCATCAATGTTACATCACTTGATCACCCATCTCAGGAGAGACTCAGTAATATTTTTATGCACAACTATTGCTTTTAAATTTATTTATTTTTACTAATTTCAGAGAGAGAGAAAGAGGGTTGAAAGACAATCATTGATATGCTGCCTCCTACATGCCTTATTCCCTCTCCCTTCCCCCTGCTCTCCTGGGGATTGAGCCCACAACCCAGAGAATTTGCCATGAGTGGGAATCAAACTGTGACCTTCAGGTGTATAGGTTGACGTTCGACCACAAGCTGGCTGGGCTACTTTTAATTTTTAAATTATTCCTTTCATCTCTAGCTTTATTTCTCAATCTGCTAAAAAACAAATGTTTTCTTCTTTTTGTCTTTTAATCTTTACTGTTGAAAGTATACGTATGTGTTGAAACTATGGAGCTTCTGATTTTCCTGACTCACAGAAGAATCCCTTCCTCACATTTTGTAGGTCTGCCTAATGTATGCTCTAGTTTCTATGACTTCTATTTCTAATGTTCTTTCTGCTTTAAAAATGTTACTTAAAATCATTGCTCTAGCTTCCAGAGACCCATCATCATCATCACCATCATCATCATCATTCTTTACTCCAGTAGACAAATTATATATACAGTACAAATCATATGGGTTATCATCTATTAGACAGTTACACTTTTACAGTTTAGCTAAATTTTTTGCCCTAACTTTCTGTCTCTCAAAACTGCATAGGATTACTAAGTTTAAATTTAGGACACAAAATAGCAGATAATATGGAGAAATGTCACTGATGACAAGCACACTCTTCTTTAGTGTAATATTTACAATTATTTTTGTTCAACTAGCTGAGATAGTGAACAAAGAAAGCAAGAGGGCATTGGGACACACCACTTTATCAGAAATGGTCAGCCTCTCATTGTCTGAGTCACAGCTGCCTTTGAGTCACAACTCTACTAGCAAGGTTTTCATTTTTCTTCCTGACAAGGACATTGAAATTGTGTCACAGTTAGCATTTTCTCCATCTGCAGAATATCTAATTCTCCATGAGAAGCTCGGGGAGATGAATGTTTTGTGCTCAAACTCAATGACAGTGTAACTGGGCAGGCCATAACACTAAAACTTTTACTAAAGGAATGGGGAGTTATAAGACCCACACATCATAGCTTATGAAACAAGGAAATCTAACTGAAACGTGATTTTCCTCTGAGCAGGATGCAAAAGTGGTTTCTTTCCCGGGTCCTTGTCCAGATGGATTTGAAGAATGAAATTGGGAGGTATGTGATTAAAATCTATTAAAATATTATTTTTGTCATTTTCAAATGCAAAAGGAAGACTCAGAGAATTTAAGTGGAAATTCCACAAAAGGTGGAAATTTATTGGGAAAGAAGCACAGACTCCCACATGGGGAGGGGATTCCAAGGGTAGTCCACTAAGTCCCTCTTTCCTAAGGTTTTTAAAGGCTAAAGTTCATTGTGTCTTTTTTTAAGTCTATTTTATTGATTTTTTACAGAGAGGAAGGGAGAGGGATAGAAAGTCAGAAACATTAATGAGAGAGAAACATTGATCAGCTGCCTCCTGCACACCCACCACTGGGGATGTGCCAGCAACCAAGGTACGTGGCCCGAACCTGAGACCTTTCAGTCCACAGGCCAGTCCTCTATCCACTGAGCCAAACTGATTTTGGCAGTTCTTTGTGTCTTGATATCCCCTCTGATTGGTCACTATAGCAGGTTCAGAGCTCAAACCCCTGGTAGGGTCCTCTCTTTTTCTCCCCCATCTATGGGAGAATTGTCTATTCCCTGTGAAAATCTGTTTCCCTCTTTCCCCCTTTTGTTTTCTACTCCCTGTGGCTTTCCCCTGTCTTCTGTAAAAGGATATCTTCCTCTTCCCGTTATCCTGTGACATCTCTTTTCTCTGTCTGTGAATGAATATGCCTTTGGCAGCTCCCAGCCCCTCAGCTTTGCAGTTCTCTCCCATGGACCCTCTTTAGTTCTAAAACTCCCTAAACCTGCCTATTTTACCCCTAAAAACTTTGTTCATTTAGATCCTTATTATGGCAACCCCAGACCTTCTTTCCATTGCAAATATCTTCTTTACATAATACACTTTCCAGTTAAAAAAAGGGTTTCCCACTTTATAACTTTCAAACAAACAACACATTCGAAATAAGCTTTAAATAAACATGTTTATCACTTTTCCTAAGAACATGATTTCACATTTCAAAGTAAGGTGGAAACACTACCAAAACTAGCTCACACTTTACGGCAAAGATGAACCATCCTTTACTGATTTGCATGCAAATTATGCACAATCATATATGCAGATGTTAGCTATGCTAAATAATTAGTTTATGTATTTAATTTTTTAAAATTAGTGGAATGTAGTCTAGATTTTTTTACAGTTCTTTTTTTAAGAAATTAAAGACACATGCAAAAATATTGATCAAATTAATAGAAGTTATAGGCTCTGTTTTTATTCTCTATTTAAATATTAGCAATTCTCCAATATAGAAATTCAAGTAGAACGACAATTGTAATTACCTCACAGTGAAGAGGCTAAAAGACTAATTCCAATGTAACCCTGATATTTGGGAGGCTAGCAATCTGGATCTGTGCTAGTGAGCCCAGTGTACATTCTTGGATAACCTATAATTAAGTCACTACCTCTTTCCCAGTCAACTGGTCTTGCAGAACCTGTTACAGAGGCCATAAAACTATGAACAGTGCACTGCCCTGAAGGGAGGGTTATTAACGCTGGCCCCAGGCCACACCATCAGATATGGCCTGGCCACCCCAACACCTGGAGGCTTCTTGCAAGGGCTGCAAAAAGGACCAGGAGCATAATCTGTATTTATGGAACAAAGGCCCCGAAAATATAAAAGAGAGGCCTCCCTGCATCTTACTGTACTCAGATTTGGAAAATTATCCCCTGAGTCCATCGATGTAAATAAGCAGTGTCACTCCTTTTCTCTAAAAGCATTGCTTGGTTTTTCTTTGGTCTTCTGCAACACCAGTTCAAGATTTGGGTACATATAGTATAGACCAACTAGAAATAGTATGCCACTGCTTTTTTCTTAATTCCCAATCATTTATTTTCTGATTATCTTATTTTAATTATTTCCCAATCTCTCTTTTATTTAAATCTATGAATGATTTAACTCATTAGAAAAATTTCAGTTAGAAACTCAAGATATGTAAGGTTTTGCTTAAATTAAAATCCCATTTTCCTCACTCATTATATGCAAGTTATATAACTTTGAATGTCTTTGTTTTTTATCTTGAAAATAAAGATAGGAATATGTATCAGTTTTCTTTTCTTCTAAGGAATAAATTGGGAGGTATGTGATTAAAATGTATTAAAATATTATTTTTGTCATTTTCAAATGCAAAAGGAAGACTCAGAGAATTTAAGTGACTTTCCCAAGGATATCTAAGTCAGTAGTAAAAACACACATTAAAAAATCAAGTTTTGTATATTGATGAATATTTAGACATAAGAGCTATCTGGTTATGTTTGTAAAACAGACAACATGTTTTTTGTTGATAAATATTGGGATGAGATAAATGATTTCTACTTTTCTATTTGTTAGGGGGGGGGGGGGGAACACAACAACACATTTTAATTTATCCAGTCTGGGCTATGTAGTTTGTTAACATGACTAAAGACTTCTGATCAAAGGACTATTAAGTAGTGGAGCCAGTAACTGAATGTAGAAAAATACTGACTTTCAATACGAAATTGTATCTAATACATCATGAGGTTCTATATTACATAATATAGTGCATTTCTATTTAGAAAGGACTAAGTTTATTTGGAAAAGCCAAATAAAAATAAGTGGATAGCACTTGCCAGTGTAGATAAGTTGGCTGTGCATTGCCCTGTGCACCAAAAAGTTGCCAGTTTGATTCCCAATCAGGGAACTCACTCAGGTTGAAGGCTTCATTCCAGTAGAGGGTATGCAGGAGGCAGCCTATCAATGTTTCACTCTCATATTGGATATTTCTCTCTCGCCTTATCCTTTCCTCTCTCCCTAAAAATCAATAAAAATACCTTTTAAAATAAACAACACATGTGGTAAATGATATCTAAAGACAATACATTCTCTGCTCATAAAACAGCACAGGATGAATTGACTAGTGAATGGTATACATAATATAAATGGAAGGAATTAAATGAGGGAAACACCTCTTACTCTTGGTTTTCTGAACTCACCTAGCAGTTGAAATGGCTCTTTTGATAGGCTCACACCAGTTCCCCATCCAGATTTAATTTATCATATTAGCTATTAACCTCAAAACCTCCCCTTCGATAATTTTTCCTATGTTTCTAAGAAAATGTTTCATGTACTGTCCTGGATTTCAACTTGGATTATGTGCTATGCAGTGGATGCATTATGTTTTTTGAGCAAATGCTATGTCAATGTCCATTTCCTTTCTCTCAAAACATTTGCTGACTTGAATGTAGTCATTGATTGACTGAACTGTGTACACTATATTGTTTGTTAAGAATTGCACTGATTGGCTTTATAATATTCTTTGATTCTTGGATAAGATAGGACTTGGCTTAAATGCTAACAACCTAGGAGAAAGAGAAATGAAGAAAAAAATACTATTAACTATTATATCAAAAAGGATAAAACACCTAGGATACATTTAACAAGTGGGGGAGAGGAAATATCTGTATACTGAGAACTCTAAGATATTGATGAAATAAATTAAAGAAGACACAAATAAATAGAGAGATAATTTGTTATAATGAATTAGAAGAATTAATGTTAAAATGTCAATACTACAAAAAAGCCATCTACAGATTCAATACAATCCCTGTCAGAAATTCAATGGCAGTTTTTTAGATATAGAACAAATAATTTTAAATTTGTATGGAACCACAAAATAACCTAAATAGCCGGAGCAACTGAATAAACATTTTTTTAAGAAGAGATACAAAAACTAACAGGTACATTAAAAGTTGCTCAACATTACAAATGACCAGGGAAATGAAAACTGAAATCATAACGTGATATCACTTCACACATGTTAGAATGGCTATTATAAAAAAGACTAGAGGCCTGGTGCACAGATTTGTGCACCAGTGGGTGGGGTCCCTTGGCATGGCCTGCATAGATAGAGCCGAAACCAGCAGTTCAACACTGGCTATGGCTTCTGCCTGTGGCTCCTGCTCATTCTGGCCTTGCTGAATCTGCCACTGAAGCTCAGTAGGATCCCTGTTTCTCTGCTTGGTCTCTGGGCTGCAATGGCCAGCCATGAGTCCTCTATCTGGTGCCCACTGGTAAGAGCACACTGATAACCAGGGGGCAGCTCTTGCATTGAGTGTCTTCCTCCTGGTGGTCAGCACATGTCATAGAGACAGGTCCACCGGTATTCGGTCATTTGGTCACTTAGGCACATATATATATATATATATATATATATATATATATATATATATGTATAACAAGTGTTGATAAGAATGTAGAAAAAAGGGAACACTTATGTGCTGTAGAGAGGATTGTAAGTTGGTGCAACCACTATGGAAAAGTGTATGGAAGCTAATAATAGAACTACCATATGATATAGCCATTCCACTTCTGGGTATTTATCTCAAATAATAAAAACACTAGTTAAAAAAGATATCTACACCCTCATTTTCATTTTAGCACTATTTACAATAACCAAGGCATAGAAACAGTTTAAGTGTCCATCAATGGGGGTATTCTATCTAATAAAAGAGAAACATGCAAATTGACCGTACCTTTGCTATGCTACCAGCCAATAGGAGTGAGTATGCAAATTAACCTAACCAAGATGGCCCCCTCGACCTCAAGCCCAGCCATGGTGGTGCTGGGGCAGCACGAGTCCAGATCGCAGCCCCAAACCCAGCAGGGAGGCAGACCCCCAGTGCTGCCATGGTAAACCTGGGGCTGCTGGGATGAGGTGGTAGATTGGAGACACAAACCACAGGCCTGGCACCCAGCAGCCTCATGGCCTGAGGGAGAGGCACTTAGGTTGCTGAGAGGCATGGGTTGGGGCAGCAGAGACACAAACCAACAAGAAACCTGTGGAAAGGGAAATAGACTATCATAAATTTATTTCCTTTTCCACGAGATTAGAAAACTGCCCCTGGATTATTTAGTGCTATAGCCAACACCTTTCTACAAATACAGGGTAATGTTATGATCACTCCCAGGAGGGTCTGGTCAGAATACCATCTCCAGGGAATAACACTACTGTGGCAAATCATCTAAGAGAGAAAACAAGCTTTTGTTGGGTTTATCTTGAAGGTCAGAGAACATGCCACCCCAACATCTGCTGTGTTGTTATATTGATGATCTTGAGCTGTAGATGCTTGAAAAACAGAAAATGCACGCAGAAGATTTCACTTAGGTCTCCTGATCTCCCTAAAATCAGACCCCCCTAAAGGAGCTTAAATGTCATAGGTCCCCTGGATGGGAGAAGTGTCATCAGGCAGAGAAGACTGACTCCTGTCACAGGACAGAAGAGTAGAAGTTGTCATCACAACCAAACTTGGTTACAAACTATTCTCCCCCACCCCATTCATCTTTCCTAAATATCATTTACTCTCCTCTAAGAGGCCTGCATCTCAGGTCCCCTTTCCCTAAGAAAAAGGTATTTAAATCTGCATTCTAAGCCACCTTGGGGAGTTACTCAGTTTTCCCTGGGATCTCCCACATATACACAAGGTACACATGTTAATGAACTTTTGTTTTTCTCTTGGTGATCCATCTTTCATTACATTGGCCTCCACTAAGAACTCAGAAAGGCAGAGGAAAACTATTTTTCCTCTTCCATATTCTATCTCGGGAAATCAAGTCCCCAGCTGAACAATGAGGTTGCCTCAAGTACTAAGAAGTCCTGGCTGATGGAATGGAAGCTTCTAGGGAGAAATCAATGATATTGGCACCAAAGTAAGATGGAGGGCACATACATGGTTGCTGGTGGGAGTTTAAAGTGGTTCAACATTTTTGGAGGATGATTTGCAAATTCGATAGAAATGTTCAAGATACATCCAAGAGTCTTCTAGGAATCACATCTGCTGAGATAAAGCACAAGTGCATAAGCCCTGGTCAAAACCCAGGATGCTACTGCAGGCTCCCCTTCCACAATAGGAAAACCTGGGAACAAACAGCATTTTTAGGACAAGGTGACATCTATATTAATAAAAGGGTAATATGCTAATTAGACTGAACATCTTCCGGACGATCTTCCGGATGTCCTTCCGGACATCCGTTCCAATAAAGCCATGTTGGTGGGGCCAAGGCAGAGGATGTTAGAGGCAATCAGGCAGGCAGGGGAGAGCAGTTAGGGGGACCAAGCCAGCAGGGGAGAGCAGTTAGAGCCAATAGGCTGTCAAGGGAGAGCAGTTAGGGGGATCAGGCTGGCAGGCAGGTGAGTGGTTAGGAGCCAGAGGACCCAGATTGGAGAGAGTACAAGCCAAACTGAGGTGACCTCCTTTCTGTGCACAAATTTCATGCACCAGGCACTGTATGTGTGTGTGTGTGTGTGTGTGTGTGTGCGCGCGCACGCGTGTGTGTATATGTATGTGTGTGTGTGTGTGTGTGTATATATATATAATATATATTATATATATTATGTTATGTATATATGTAATTATACACACTTTGCATAATTATAAAGGCAGTTTTTATTAAAATACATTGTGGGTATGCATTTTTGGGGAAAATGTTGTATACACACATACACACAATGAAATATTATTCAGGCATAAAAAGAAGAAAATATTGTCATTTGTGACAACATGGATAAACTTTGAGGGCATTATGTTAAATGGAAAAAGTCAGACAGAGAAGGACAAATATTATATGATTTCACTTATATGTAGCATCTAACCCTCCCCCCCCAAAACAAACAAACAAGTTCATAGGTACAGGGAACAAATGGGTAGTTGCCAGAGGTAGGGAGTGGGTGAAATGGGTAATCAGTATCTAAGGAAAAAAAACTTGCAGTTATAAAAGAAATACATCATGGAGATATAATGTACAGTGTGATGACTGTAGTTAATAATAGTGTACTGTGTTATTTGAAAGCCCCTAAGATTCTAAACTTTAAAAATCCTCATTACATGGAAAATGAGGAGAAACATAATCTAGAAGTCATGAAGGGAAAGTGTGAATGCACTGGATTCTGGCCAATGCAGAGGCAACACTCTATCCCTGCAATGCTTAGGTATGGATTTGCTCAAGAGGGAAAATTGTTTTAGTCAATAGTTATTTAGGCTTACTCTTGTAAATATCCAAACCTAATTCTTACTGATATATGCAGTTTATTTATTAGCTAAATGTTTTGCATGGAGTTATCATTGATTCATGAAAATTGTTCAACTAAATGATCAATATATTTACCTTTAACATAGCATAATCATTTACAGGTTGACTTTTTAATTCAGTCTGTGTGAGTTCAAGTCCTGATTCTAGCATCTTCTAGCTTTCTGGCTTTAAACAAGTTACTGAGGCCTTTGAAGCCCCACTTCGTCAGTTTTTAAATTGATGCTAGGTATAGTGTTTGCCCACAGGTGTTTTGGACGCATTGGAGGTGGTAATATATATCAAATATTGAATACTAGGTATAGCACATATTAAAGCTCATAATGTTAGTTATTATTGATTTTCTTATAATATACTTACATAACAATAAACCATGTTCAAAATAAACGATGCTCCGCTTTTAGTATAGGCAAAGAATAAAAATAAATAAATGTATCCTTTGAAAGATGTAGCCATAAACCTATATAATACCAGTACTTTTAAATCATATGAGAACAAATGATCTATATGCCTAAAATTAGACTATATACAGTTCATGCATTTTTAAAATCTCTCTTCTCTCTAGCTCTGATCAATTTCTCTACCTATAATCGGTTAAAAAAGACTATATTCATGGAAATAGTATATCTTCGTTAGTACTCATAGAAACAGGGCCCTTGCTATGGGCAAGAAAAAAAAAAGAGTTGACTCCATAGGAAACACCAAGGCCTTCAAAGATTTCCTGATAAATCTTCACGCTTATTTTAATATCCATCAATACATGCAATGAAGATTCAGTTCTTTCTATAATTTAAGTGTGACTAAACTTGAAGAAATTAATTCTGTTCTCTGAATGCTGAGCTTCTTGTTTGTTGACCTGAGTGAAAAAAAAAATCCCTAAATTATTCACATTTTATATTGGTAAAATAGATTTTTAAGCCAATTTTTACCTCTTTCCCTTAGATATAGTATTCTCTCTTTACCCTATGTCACATATTGAAACACAAATGTAAGTATTATATGATCTCATTTATATGTATCATCTAACCTTCCCCCTCTCCCCCCAGGTTCAAGTTTGTTGTCTGGAAAAATCAAATAATGAATTCACAGACAAAAACGATTAGAGAAGCCAGTGCTGGAAAAGAAACAGCTGGGGTTCCAAAAGCAGTCCAGTGTCTAGAGCTTCCATTCCATGTCGCAGCCAGGTGTAGGTCAGGATACAAGCTAACTGGAGTCCATTAGTCCATGTGTGGAATCCCATGTGGACATAAGCCACATGGGCACAGGGGAGCCCATGGGTTCCATAGGAGAGCCAGGAACCCAGTGAGCCACAGAGAGAAGGAGGGAGAGTGGTACTTCTTTATCTAGATAATACGATTGCTAGCTTCTGATTGTTTTTTTTTTCCAAATAATTCTGCCTTACTAACATCTTTGGGATTGGTATAGGCCTCACTGCCTTGTGATTGGTTATATGCAAGTTGCCTGTCTTAGCAACATCCATACATTTTAAAGCTCATGTCTCCCATGCTCAGCTCACCCTTCTTTCCCCAGCCAGCGGCCAGCTGGGTTACCTTAGCAACACTCCCTGGGAGGTTAGGTTCTCCAGTTCTACTTCCTTCCCCCATGGTCCTGTCCTTGACTACAAAGCCTTCTTTTGTCTCTTCAATATGACATATTAGCCCTATAGTTTTGATTTAAACTTTATGTATTTTATTTAACATATTTTATTAGACATAATCTTATTGAAATGCTTAATTCTTATAAGTCTCTAAATTATTATAAGCTAAACTTTCTCTTTGCATATACAATCAAGGGTGAATTCAAGTCATTCTCTGCTATTTGAAGTGCAGAATAAGCAATACACTGGGAATCATGATTCTACCACATTACACTACACACGTTTGGCTGAATCACTTCACATTTTAAGTGTCAAATTTCTAAGAGTAAAATGAGAGAGGGGTGTTCTACAAAGGAGATTCAGGTCTATTAATTTATTCATTACATGATCTACCAAATATAGATCATCTACATTTTTTTCCTAAATGACTGCTGTAATGAATGTCAGGTAACAAAATATTGATATTAACATAATGCAAATAAATTTGTAATAATTAAGTAAGTGCTCCATGTAAGGGTTCTAAGAGTAAGATTACTATCAATTTGAGCAAAAACAATTTAAACACAGCATTTTCACATGCAAACTAGTCTTGCTGTGTGAAGGAATCAGAGAAGGGAATTAAAATTTTGACCCCAGTATTAATATTTGCTGCATGGTTGAGACTCATCTCTAAAGTTTCATTCAAGTAGTGTCTTGAAAGTAAAACATGTTCATAGAATCAACATTATCCAGATTTTTGGCACAGTATCAGAAATATATGCAATTCATAATTCCAGCAATAAAATAACATGGGTTTGTTTACTTAGAGACATATTTCTAGGTCAATCAGTTCCTCTTTAAAATGAGTCACCATAATAAAATATTATAATATATGCAAAAATATTCACCCTATAGACACAGCAATTTAAAAAATGATTCATACTCATAAAAATCTGTAAATCTATTATAAAAATGTGATTATATTTTTAATAGTTCAGCAGTTTTTAAAAACATGAGGTTACTATAACAACAACATGCTTACCTCAGAATAAATGAATTCATTATTTCATTACCTCCTGCTATGAATTTCTGTCCAGTGTGAGGATTAATATTTGTATATCACTTAACATATCAGCTCCTTGACATTGATGATTTTTTTAGATTAGACAACTAACGCAAAAACAAGCAATTTGGACTGCATCCAACTAGTTTCTGCACAGCAAAAAAAAAAAAAAAAGCAACATAAAAGGCAACCTAACAAATGGGTGAAAATATTTAAAAATCATATATCTGATAAGGGGCTAATATCCAAATAAAAAGAACTAGTACAACTCAATAGCAAATAAAACAAAGAAACAATTCACTTTAAAAATGGAGAAGGGACCTGATAAGACATTTTTCTAAAGGTGACATACAGATGGCTAGCATGTATATAAAAAGGTCCTCAAGATCACAATGAGATATTACCTCACACCTGTCAGATGACTGTTATCAATAGCCCATGGACAACGACAATAGTGTGGTGAAGGCCTGGGAGCGGTGGGTGCACGGTGGATAGGATCAATGAGGAAAAAATAGGAAACATCTGTAATACTTTCAATGATAAAGGTAATCTTTTTTAATGATAAGGTATAACAAGTATTGGTGAAGTTGTGAAGAACAGTGTACATAACCTTATATACTGTTGGTGGGAATATAAATTAGTGCAGCCACTAAAAAAAGCAGCATGCAGTCTCAAAAAATTAAAAGTAGAACTTCCATATGACCTAGCAATTACACTTTTGGGCACCTATCCAAAAGAAATGAAAATACTAGCAAAAAAAAGGTATCTACATGCCTACATTAATTGCAGTATTATTTACAATTAGAGGCCTGATGCACGAAATTCATGCACCAGAGGGAGGGGGTGTCCCTCAGCCCAGCTTGCACTCTCTCCAATCTTGGACCCCTCGAGGGATATCTGACTGCCTGTTTAGGCCCAAACCTACTGGGCAGTCGGATATCCCTCTCACAATCCAGGACTGCTGGGTCCCAACTGCTCGCCTGCCTGCCTTCCTGATTGCCCCTAACCGCTTTTGCCTGTCAGCTTGATCACTCCCTAACCACTCCCCACCCAGCCTGATTGATGCCTAACTGCTCCCCTACCAGCCTGTTTGCCCCCAATTTCCCTCCTCTGCCAGCCTGCTCCTTCCCAACTACCCTCCCATGCTGGCCACCTTGTGGTGGCCATCTGTTGTCTACATGGGGGCAGGATCTTTGACCACAGGTGGGCAGCCATCTTGTGTGTTGGAGTCATGGTCAACCTGCATATTACTCTTTTATTAGATAGCCTAGAGGCCTGGAGCATGGATGGGGGACAGCTGGTTTGCCCTGAAGGGTGTCCCAGAACAGGATGAGGGTTCCCTTGGGGTGTGGTTCAGCTTAGGCAAGGGGCCTGTTATGGTTTTTAGGCCGGCCACATGTCCTGGTGACCCAAGGGGAGACCCTAATATTGGATTTATTTATCTTCTACAATTGAAACTGTGTAGCCTGGAGTGGAGCCAAGCCTCCTGCTTGCTCCATAGCCATGGCCATTTCTGTTGAGATTTATGTATCTTTCATAATTGAAACTTTGTATCCTTGAGTGGAGGCCTGGGCCCACCAGGGTGTGCGCAAAGCTTGTCTTCCTCCATCTCCTGGGAAACCCAAGCCTACCTCCTGCTCTCTCCATGGCCACAGCCATCTTGGTTTGGGTTAAGTTACATACACATTCCTGATTGGCTTGTGGGCGTGGCTTGTGGGTGTAGTAGGGTGATGGTTAATTTGCGTATTACTTTTTCTTTAGATAGGATAGTCATGGCATGGAAGAAACCTAAGTGTCCATTAATGAATAAACAAAGCCATTTTCTATCTTATTTAATAAAAGAGTAATATGCAGATTGACCAACACACAAGATGGTTGCCCCCATGTGGTTAAAGATGGCTGACCCCATGTGCACAAAAAATGGCTGCCACAAGATGACCAGCAGGGGAGGGCAGTAGGAGGGACCAGGCCTTCAAGGGAGGGCAGTTAGGGGTAACCAGGCCAGCAGAGGAGGGATGTTGGGGTTGATCAAGCCTGCAGGGAAGGGAAGTTGGGGTGGGGGAAGCTAGGCCTACAGGGAAAGCAGTTGGATGGGACTAGGCCTGCAGGGGAGGGCATTTAGGGGCAAACAGACTGAATGAGAGTGGTTAAGAAGTGACCAGGCTGGCAGGCAGAAGCAATTAGGGGCAATTAGGAAGGCAGGCAGATGATCAGCAGTCCTGGATTGTGAGAGGGATGTCCACCTGCTCATTGGGAAGGCGGACATCCCTCAAGAGGTCCCAGATTGGAGAGGTTACAGTTGGGCTTAGGGACCCTCCCCCATGCACAAATTTTGTGCACTGGGCCTCTAGTGTATATATAATTATATATTATTCAGCCATAAAAAAGAAGATAATCCTGCTATATGCTAACACACGGATGAACCTGAAGGTACACGGGGGAGGGGGATGTGTCTCAGCCCAGCCTGCACTTTTGCCAATCTGGGACCTCCTCAAGGGATATCTGACTGGCCATTTAGGCCTGATGTCAGTAGGAACAGGCCTAAACGGGCAGTCTGACATATTCGACATCTTTCTCACAATCCAGGACTGTTGGCTCCAAACTGCTCACCAACCTGCTTCCCTGATTGCCTCTAACCGCTTCTGCCTACCAGCCTGATCACCCACTAACCACTACCCTGCTAGCCTAATTGATGTCTAACTGCTCCCCTGTCAGCCTGTTTGCTCCAACTTCCCTCCTCTGCCAGCCTGGTCACCCCTAACTGCCCTCCCCTGCAGGCTTGATTGCCCCCAACTGCCCTCCCTTGCAGCCTGGTCCCTCTCAAAGGCCCTCCCCTGCTGGACAACTTGTGTCCACATGAGGGCAGGATCTTTGACCACATGCGGGCAGCCATCTTGTGTGTTGGAGTGATGGTCAATCTGCAGATTACTCTTATTAGATAGGATAGAGGCCTGGTGCATGGGTGGGGGCCAGCTAATTTGCCCTGAAGGGTGTTCTGGATCAGGGTGGGGGGTTCCCTTCGGGCATGGGACAGTCTCAGTCTGGGCAAGGGGCCTGTGGTGGTTTACAGGCCAACCACACCCCCCTAGTGACCCAAGCAGAGGCCCTGAAATATGGGATTAATTTATGTTCTACATTTGAAACTGCATAGCCCGGAGCAGAGCCAAGCCTTCTGCTCACTCCATTGGGACAGCCATTTCTGTTCCAGTTTATTTAGCTTCAATAATTGAAACTTTGTAACCTAGAGTGGAGGCCTAGGCTGGCCAGGGCTGCAGAATCTTAGTTCCTCCATCACCAGAGCAACCCTAGCCTCTGCTCTTTCCAGCTCTATGGCTGCTGCCATTTCTGTTCAGATTATGTATAATTTGTAATTGAAACTTTGTAGCATTGAGTGGTGGCCTAGACTGGCAAGGGAAGGTGGAAATCTTGGCTTCCTCTCTTGCTGGAGAAACCCAAGCCTCCCTCCTGCTCTCAGTGGTGACAGTTGGGGTTTATTTGCATAATTTGCTTCTGACTGGCTGGTGGGCGTGACTGTGGGCATAGCTTGATTGGAGGTACAGTCAATTTTCATATTACTCTTTATTAGATAGGATTTGAACTCATAGAACTAGTGAAAAGAATTATAGATACTGGGGTCTGGAAAGTGAGGGAAATGAGAGATGTTTGTCAAAGAGTACAAACTTTCAGTTATAAGATGAACAAATTATGGGGATTTAATGTACAGTGTGGTGACGTGTTAGTAATACTTGTATACTTGAAATTGGCTAAGAGAGAGCTTAAGTTTTTCATCACAAAAATAAATTAATAGGTAACTACATGATGTGGTATATCAGTAAAATAACCTTATGTGGGGATCATTTAAAAATATACATATGTTACATTATTACAATGCATACCCTATATACAAACATTTTCTTTTGTCAATTATGACCCAGTAATGCAAGAAAAAAAAAAACACAGTTGAATGTTGGGGGAGGCCAAAAAGGGAAGCATCCTATCTAATAAAAAGAGCAATATGCAAATTGACCATACCTCTTATCAAGCCATGTCCACAGTTACACCCATCAGCCAATCAGGAGCAAATTATGCAAATAAACCCCATGGCTGCCACCACTGAGAGCAGGAGGGAGGCTTGGATTTTCCCGGCAATGGAGGAAGCCAGGCTTTCCGCCTTGCTGGCCTAGGCCTCCACTCAATACTACAAAGTTTCAATTATAAAAGTTATATATATCCCAACAGAAATGACAGCAGCCATGGAGCTAGACAGAGCAGAGGCTAGGGTTGCCCAGGCAATGGAGGAAGCCAAACTTGTGCAGCCCTAGTGCCTAGGCTTCCAGGCTTCCACTCCAGGCTACAAAGTTTCAATTGTGGAACATAAATAAATCCCAGGTCCCAGGGCCTCCCCTTGGTTCGATGGGAGTGTGTGGCCAGCCTGCAAACCACCACAGACCCCTTGCCCAGGCCACCCACCTCCCAAGGGAACCCCCAGCCTGATCCAGGACACCCTTCAGGGCAAACTAACCAGCTCTCACCCATGCACCAGGCCTCTATCCTATCTAATAAAAGAGTAATAAGCAGATTTACCATCACTCTAACACACAAGAGGGCTGCCCCCATGTGGCCAAAGATCCTTACGCCCATGTGGACACAAGATGGCCACCACAAGATGGCCAGCAGGGAAGGACAGCGGGGAGGTTCTAGGCCTGCAAGGCAGGGCAGTTGTGGGCCATCAGGCAAGCAGGGGAGGGCAGTTGGGAGGGACCAGGCCTGCAAGAAAGGGTAGTTGGGGGCAATCAAGCCTCCAGGGGAGGGCAGTTGAGGCAAACAGGCTGGCAGGAGAGCATTTAGACATCAATTAGACTGGCAGGATAGTGGTAGGGGTGATCAGGATGGCAGCCAAAAGCAGTTAGGGGCTATCAGGGAGGCAGGGAGGTGAGCAGTTTGGAGCCAGCAGTCCTGCATTGTGAGAAGGATGTCCAACTGCCCGTTGAGGCCCGATCCCAGTAGGATCGGGCCTCAACGGGCAGTTGGACATCCCTCAAGGGGTCCCAGATTGGAGAGGTTGTAGGCTGGGCTGAGGGCCACCCTCCACCCCTCGTGCATTAATTTTGTGCACTGGGCCTCGAGTTTTATATAAACTATTATTTTTAAAAAGAGTAAATGATTATAAACACATAAATTTCTTACATGTGTCAGAAATCTAGAATGCATCTGGAACTTTACTTTTTCTTTCTGTCTTCTGGATAATACAATACTTCTTAGGAACATACAAAAATATGTGAAATCCTATCTAATAAAAGATTAATATGCAAATTGACTGTACCTTTGCTGCACCCACAAACCAGGTCCACCAGCCATGCCAACCAGCCAATCAGGTGTGGAGGCGGGGCTGAGGCAACCAGTGATTACATGAAGCGGGGGTTGGACCAAAGCATGCATGAGGCAGCCAGCAAGTGTGGAGGGGGGGGTGGGGCCCAAGACCTGGTGTTCACCGAAGGCCAGGGCAAAGGAGGCTGGAGAGCACCCTAGGCTGGGGGTCGGGGCCGAGGCACATGAGGCAGCAGGCGGAGCCGAGGCATGTGCTTGAGGTGGGGGCATGGCCTCCGAGGTGTGTGCGAGGTGTGTGCAAGGTGTGTGCGAGGTGTGTGCGAGGCAGGGGATAGGACCACTGAGGCATGCGCAATGTGGGGGGCAGGGTTGAGGTGGGGTCATTGCAGAGCCAAGGCATGGCCTCGCAGCAGCATGAGCGAAGGCCTCATGACGGTGTGAATGAAGGCCTTGCAGCAGTGGGGCAAGTGGCCACCAAGGCCACTGCGAGTGCAGGGTGTCCCCAGGGCTAGACGGTCGCCACTGGAGCAAAGACCTGGGCTAAGGTAGCAGGGCTGAGGTGCCTGGCAAGCACAGGGGCCCCCAGGGCTGGGCAGTCACCTGGCAGTCGCCAGTGGCCAGGGCTAAGGCCAGAGCCAGGGTGCGGGGCCGAGGCAGCTAGGGCAGAGCCAGCCATTGGCCCCACTGAGGGGGCAGATTGGGCTGAGGGATCGCCCACCTGTAGTGCACAAATTTTGTGCACTAGGACCCTAGTTATTTATAATACAGCTGACTGTAGGCATTTTCATGAATTCCCAAATCAGCCTTGGCTTTTATTAACTTTCAGCTAGGAGAAAACTTTTTATTGTCGATGTTACTAAGCATAAAATAAATACTTCTATATTCATCAAATAATTTTCCCATGAGTAGTTACTCTGAAAATTCAAGAAAAGTTACATACAGAATGCCTTAGTGTGCATGCATATGTTATATGTGTATGTTATAAATCCTTCAGAGTAAAGTTTTTATGGATAAAAGATAGCAGGTAGAATATAGCATATGGTATTATATTCATTTTATTAGAGTACTCTTCTTTCAAAGAGTAAAAAAACAGTTTTTCTTTTCATATCAAGATTAATTCCCATGTGAGCTAAAGTGAAGGGCTTGGGCATCAAGCCAGAAACCACTGTCTGATCTTTTCATTCTTTCAAGGTAGAAAAGAGGTGTTTCAACTTTTATTAACTTTTTGGGAATATTGAAACAGAAAACATAACAAATAGTCTACAGTGGTAAGCATTATAATGTCTACTGTTGATTTTTATCTCTTTTTTAACAGAGGCACTTTGCATATATTATATATTTTAATATACATTTAACCCTTAAATTCTAATATTATTTTTCTTTAATAAAAATTAGGAAACTATTCAAAGCATGGAGGCTTTGGAACAGAAAGACATACCTCAATGTGGATTTGGGGGGGATGAGAAGAGATAAACCAAATAAATTATATACTTACAGGCATAGTCCATGGACATGGGCAATAGGGTAATGAAGACCTGGAGGGATGGGTAGTGGCTGGGAAAAGGGGTAACAGGGGGTTGGGGTGGGGAGGATAGAATGGGAGATATCTTTAATACTGTCCTATCTAATAAAAAGGGTAATATGCAAATTGACCGTTGCTCCAACATAAGATGACCACCCCCATGTGGACACAAGATGGCCACTACAAAATGGCCAGCAGGGGAGGGCAGTTATGGGTGATGAGGTCAGCAGGGAAGGGCGGTTGGGAGGGACCAGGTCTGCAAGGGTGGGCAGTTGGGAGGGACCAGGTCTGCAAGGAGTGATCAGGTCTATAGGGGAGGGCATTTGGGGGTGACCAGGCCTGCAGGGGAGGGGAGTTGATGGTGACCAGGCCTTCAGGGGAGGGCAGTTAGTAGTTACCGGGACTGCAGAGGAGGGCAGTTAGGGGTGACCGGGCCTACAGGGATGGGCAATTGGGAGGGACCAGACCTGAAGGGGAGGGCAGCTAGGGGCAACCAAGCCTGAAGGGGAAGGCAGTTAGGGGTGACCAGGTCAGCAGGGGAGGGCAATTAGAGTCAATCATCTGGCAGGAGAGCAGTTAGGCGTCAGTGCAGTAGTTAGCGGGTGATCAGGCTGGCAGGCAGAAGCAGTTAGGGGCAATCAAGCAGGCAGGCAGGCGAGCTGTTGGGAGCCACCAGTCCTGAATTGTGAGAGTGATGTCCTGATCCCTGGGATATGGCCTAAATGGACAGTCAGAGATCCCTTGAGTAGTCCCAGATTGGAAAGAGTACAGCTGGGCTGAGGGACACATACACCCCCATGTACCAATTTTGTGCACGAGGCCTCTAGTCAACAATAAAAAATATATTTAAAAATTTAGGAAACTGAAGCTTAGAGAGATTCAGTAACTTCTTTCAAGTCACACTGATAATAAATGGCAAAGCTGAGATTTTAACAGTTATCTATGTCCCCAAAACTTTCTAATTTCCCTCTTGCAAATAATTGGCTATATTCTCACTGAGAGTTAAACTATGTTGTGAATGCTAAGGGAGGCACTATAGAAGTTTACTACTGAGATACTGTATTAATAGATCTGCTATATGATATTCTATCTTTTTAAAGGAAATGCAATTTTATGACTTGCGAGTTACTTTTAACCACAATAATAAAATGCTATAATTGAAGATTTAATTGAAGTGAAACATTTCATATTGTGGTTTCTAAATACTCCAGTGTACACATTTGGGGGAAGTTTTTTGTTTTTGTTTTTGTTTTTAAGTACAGTGTTCTATTTACAAATCTTTCTTTAAAATTTTAAAGTAATAAAACAGTACACATTATATCAACCTTCAGATCACATCATCCCAGAATTCCAACTATTGAGCAAGAATGAATGGAATCCCATTTTCCTTTCCTGTTCCCTAAACCAGTGTCTTGTTTCCAAAAAGACCACAATTATTTGGATCACAAGGGTTTCCACTGTGATATGAAATTGGGTGGAATGGCGGCTATTTCAGTATTATATAGGTTATGAATAATAGCTGCTTCATGAGGGAGAAAGAATGTTTTTTTTAACCATTGAATACTTGGACAATAATAATGTTAATGATATTTTGCATTTATATTGAACTTTATAGCCAGAGCAATTTTTGCAGATTGTGTACCATAAAGGTAAGGCAGCATGCATTCCTCTCTGTAATAGGATCATCAGTGTACCATTCAAGTAGAAATCTGAATAAACAGAAAGGACTGGTAGCTAAAGTTAAATAGCATGAAAATCTGTGCAGCAGAGGGATTGTTTTCTATCTTTCCAAGGGAATATTTGCTAGAGTAAAGGACAGTGAAGTAGAAAGGAAAGAGCATTTCATTTGGATTCAGAAACCTTAAATAAACTCTGCCAGCTGTGAGAACTGATGCAAATTACCTCACCTCTTTTCTTAATTCTAAAAAGGGAATAATCTTTCTTGACCATCTTACCCTCTGGGTTAATGTGAAGTCAAATATATTAGGATGTAACAGTACATTTTAAATGACAGAGCTGGACAAAATAAGATATTCTTTTGTTCATTACTATGCTTACTTTTAAGCTGACTCTCATAGGCAACTAGCAAAACTACTAAAGTGTTTCCTGATCTTAGAATCATTTCTCAAACTCCTAACAATTGACCATATTAAAAAATTAGTCTACATACTAAGCAATGAAAAATGGCAATATGATATCATGATATCACATTACTAGGATCATAAAAAGAAGCAACGAGGATTATGGAAAGAGACAACTTTTTGGTCAGAACCCCACTCCTGAAATTAGCCTGCATTTAAAATTGATTGAGATGCATTTTTATTTCTCAGAAGAATTATTTTCTTAGTCTTTTAAGGTTGACGTTCTGCAATTATGGACATAATTATGCACCCTACAACTGGTTCATAAACCCAGTAATAGAATAGTGCACTTTTCATGCAAAAAGTATGTCCAAAATAGATTTGGCATGGTTGAGACTTTGTCTCTATAATTGATATAGATAAGCAATTAAAGATTTATGATAATGTATGATATGCCAACACCCTGTTTTGGGCTTGCATACAAATGAGTCATGAACACTTCTCATAATACTAGGCATTTCTTCAGCACCCCAGCATTACTGCCAATTAATTGCCATTTAATCCAATTTGATCTCCCTGAGCTAATGTCTGGAATAGTCATGGGAGCAGGTTTTCAGTTTTTAGAGAAACCCTGCCCTTACCAGGGCTCTTAAAAGTCTTCCTATTTCACTGTAATTCCTTATGTGCTATGGCATAGAATTGATAATAATAGTAATTTAAAATATTCATTTATGTCAATAGTATTTGCATTGCTGCAAATAGTAATTTATTCACATGCTCTAAAAAAAGTGTAAAACGTGAGTGAGAAATCTGCCTTCAGTCTGAAAAAAAACTGGTCTGTGCAGTATAAATAATTATAATACTTTTTAAATTTATGAGAGTTTTTAGAAAATGGACAATATGTAGTACAGGACTGTGATGTGTGAAAGACACACACACACACACACAGAAGAAGAAGAGACACCAATGAACCCTCAATCACGATTCTATGACCTGTGATAATCTCTCAATGTTGAACAGAGAGGAAAAATCCAAGCAGAGCATAGTTATCCCCCTATGCGGAGGATGAAAAATCAAAATTTGGTGTCATAGCACACATGTATCTTTAAATCTTATTAATATTTTACAGACAACTTGGGAATAAGCACCATGCCTCATACCTGCTTTAACAAGTTCTAAGTAAGCCTTGACAAAATGGACAAGGGAGTTGAGCCCAACAAAGGTAGAGTGAGCTTGGAAAACTAAAAGCAGGGTCACAAGTTCAAAGTGATCATGTGCTATTTCAATTGCCTGCTATACTAAAAATCAAAAGATTCTTCAGAGGAAAATAATAAAACTCAGACCTTCTACAATATATTATCCCAAATGTCCAATATTTCATAAAAAATTAATAGATTTATGAAGAAACAAAACTATGATTTATAATCAAGAAAATAGAAAGACAATAACAGTGAATCCAAGAACCAGATGATAGTGGATATAGCAGATAAAGAATTTAAAATAGTAAAGAATAATCTGAAATATGTGAAAATAAACAAAAATATATTTTTAATGACTAAGTCAATAAAGAATCTCTGCAAAGTAATAAAAATTATAAAAAAGATCAACAGGAAATTTTATATCTAAAATTTTTTAAAAAATTAATTACCTTACCGTATGATTGGAAATGGTAACAAAATAGAATAAACCTAGGAGACATGTCAATGATCAAAACAAAATAAATGCAAAGAAAAAACAACATTTAAAAGTGTCTGTGTAAAATATGGGACAAATCAAATTGTCTATCCTACATATAATTGATGGGCCAGAATGAGAGTTAAGTTAGAAAAACATTTTAATATATGACCTATTACAGTATTTTATGGCTATCACATATCCAAGCAAGAAAAATTATAAACAGAATTAGGTATAAGCTCATAGGAGTCATATAGTAGGATACCAGATTTAAAGGGAAAAAAATTAAAGCAGACAGAGATAAAAGATACATGATTTACTGGAAAACAAAGATAACATGACAGTTGACTTATGAGAAAGCAATAGAATAAAATATTTTTAAAAGCTGAAAGAAAAAATATAATTATAATTCTATAATTGTATTCAATTAGCGAGAATATTCATTGCAAGCACAAATAATAGAACCTAAAGGTTGCCTTTCAGATTAAAGGATATGACTCCAGAGAAGAGTGGCGGGGGACAGCCTTGAAGATACGCGTAGAAACAGAGGTTAGGAACCATCCCCCGCGCGGGCTCTAGGACTGGCAGCAGCAGTCCCGGCTGGATTTCTCCAATGGGGAGGACAGAGACGTCCCACTGGACGGATTCCCCAGCACTGGGAGAGGTCGAGGTCCGGGTACGCACCCTGGAAGCCGGGCGCAGGCAGAGGTCTCCTACTCTGAGGAGAAACCAGGTTGCTTGGAAAAGCAGTTTGCGTGCCTAAATTGTGCGACAGCACAGACTTGAAACTTGCTCCCTGGCAACTTGCCCCCTGATCCTGGAAACCACCGGACTGCTGTGTATTACAACCCTGGGCGAGACTTTGGGGGTGCAGACTCATTTGGGGAGAGGCAGAGTTGTCTGGCAAGGGGAAGAGACTAACGGCTTTCTCTTGGAGGTGTCTGCAACCATTCCCATCCAACAGAGACCTGTGCACGAGCGCCTCATAGGATGTAGCTGAGGCTGAGTCTGCTTGCTCAGCTCAGAGACTCCACTCATCCAACCTGAACACAGTCTCCCTTCACAGCCAATTGGCCTGGAGGTCAAACCCTCCTAGGGCTAACAACAAGCTGGGCTTAAATTCAAAAATACTGTACAACCCATAAAGGATTGCAGTAAGAGTACCCACCTCAGGTAACTGGGGAGGCTGAGCCATTGTCCCTTAGAGGACATTTACCACATAAAGCAGCCACCATGCAGAGACATGGAAAGAAATCAGGTGTGAAAGAAATGGAGGAAAAAAGACGACTAGACATAGAGTTCAAAACCACGGTTATAAGGCTTTTCAAGAGGCTCCTCGAAAAGGTCTAGACCTATAAGGAAATAAGTAAGACCTACAAGGAAATGAACGAGACCCTCAAGGATATGAATGAGACTTGCAAGGAAATGAACAAGACCAACATGGAAATGAATGAGTCCTACAAGGAAATGAACGAGACCCTCAAGGATATGAAGGAGACTCTCAAGGATATGAAAAAGGACCAACCAGAAATTAAGCATACACTGACTGAAATAAAAATATTATACAAAGACCTAAAAGTATGCTAGAGCACCCCAAGAACCAAATTAAAGATTTGAAATACAAAGAGGTAAAATCCACTCAGCTGAAAAAGCAAGAAACCAAAAGAATCCAAAAAATTGAAGATAGTGTAAGGGGCCTCTGGGACAACCTCAAGCATACCAACATCCGAATTATAGGGGTGCCAGAAAAAGAAAGAGAGCAAGACAATGAAAACCTATTTGAAGAAATAGTGACCGAAAATTTCACACACCTGGTGAAAGAAATTGACTTAGGAGTCCAAGAAGCTCACCGAATCCCAATATATAGGAACCCTAAGAGGACCACACCAAGGCACATCATAATTAAAATGCCAAGAGCAAAAGACAAAGAGAGAATATTAAAAGCAGCAAGAGAAAAAAAGTTAGTTACCTATAAGGGAGCACCCATACGATTGTCAGCGGATTTCTCAACAGAAACGATGCAGGCCAGATGGGAGTGGCAAGAAATATTCAAAGTGATGAATAGCAAGAATCTACATCCAAGATTACTCTATCCAGCAAAGCTATCATTCAGAATTGAAGATCAGATAAAGTGCTTCACAGATAAGAAAAAGCTAAAGGAGTTCATCACCACCAAACCAATATTATATGAAATGCTGAAAGATATTCTTTAAGAAGAGGAAGAAGAAAAAGGTAAAAATATAAATTATGAACAACAAATACACATCAATCAACAAATGAATACAAAAATCAAGTGAATTAGTAATCTGATGAACAGGATAAACTGGTGAATGTAACAGAATCATGGACAGGGAGGGAATGGACTGACAATTCTTGGGGAGAAAAGGGGTGTGGGAAGTACAGCAAGAGACTGGACAAAAATCTTGCAACAATGGGAGAGGACAGTGGGGAGGGGGAAGTGAGGTTGGAGGGTGGGATGGGTACAGGGTGGAGGGGAGCTATAGGGGGATAAAAAAGGGGGAACAATGTAATTAATAAACTGAACAATAAAAATTTAAAAAAATAATAATAATTTTGATTAAAAAGATGATATATCTAAAAAAAATAAAGGATATGACTCCATAAAGAAAATTTCATCTGTGAAAAAGAATGAGGAACACTAGAAATGATAAGTATATGGGCAATTACAAAGAATATAATTTCATCTTATAATTTTCCTGGAAAAAAAGTAAACTATTTGAAGCAAAAATAATAATCTTACATGTGGTATTAAAATATATATGTGGAAGTTAAAAATATGCATAATAGTCACACAAAGGATATGGGAAATGTAAATAGAAATCTGGAGTGTAAAGTTTATTACATCTATAAAGTGGTAAATGGAGAGCAGGAAATGAAAACTGCAAGTGGAAAATAGGAAGTGTCTGATGTAAACTGAGAAAGGTAAAATGTCAGATATGAAGTGTAAGTTTTGAAGACTTGACCAAAAACAGATTCTGCGAAGGTAAGGATACATACCGTTACGTCTCACACAACTAAAAGTAATAAAAAGAAGTGTAACTAAGGAAACCAAATGCAACTCTAAAAATGCTTAATAAACCACAAAGAAGGCAGGAAACCAAGATGGGGAGTGGGGAGTAGGGAGAGACAATGGAAAATTGAAAAGTAATTAGTACAATGATAGAGTTAAATCTAAATATTAAATTAACAATTAACTATATGGAGCGTGCATCCAAAATTACAGTGAAGTAGATTAAAAAACATCACATTAATCCAAGCAATTTATATAATCTAAATTTTATTTTATTATTATTTAAAAAATATATCTTTGTTGTTGAAAGTATTACAGATATTCCCTTTTTTCCCCTATTGACTCTCTCCACAACATTACTGTCTTCTCCTCAGGCCTTCCCCACACTATTTTCTGTCTATGCCCTATGCATACAAGTTAACTAGAGGCCCAGTGCATGAAATTTGTGCATGGAGGAAGACGATTGTCCCTTAGTCCAGCCTGCACCCTCTCCAATCTGGGACCCCTTGAGGGATGTCCAACTGCCTGTTTAGGTCCGATCCTACTGGGCAGTCAGACATCCTTCTCATAATCCAGGACTGCTGGCTCCCAACAGCTTGCCTGCCTGCCTTCCCTAACCACTTCTGCCTGCCAGCCTGATCACCCTGCACCACTCCCCTAACAGCCTGATTGATAACTAACTGCTCTCCTTCCAGCCTTTTTACTTGTAACAGCCCTCTCCTGCAAGTCTAATATCTCCAACTATTCTCCCTTGTGGTCTGGGTCCCTCCCAACTACCCTTCCCTGCAGGCCCAGTCGCCCTCAACTTTCCTCCTCTGCCAGCTTGGTTACCTAACTGCCCTCCCATGTAGGCTTGATCACCCACAACTGCCCTCCCTTGCAGGCCTGATCCCTCTCAACTGCTCTCACCTGCTGGCCATCTTGGGGTGGCCATCTTGTGTCCACATATGAGCAGTTTCTTTGACTACATGGGGGCAGCCATCTTGTATGTTGCAATGATGGCCAATCTGTGTATTGCCCTTTTAAGAGATAGGATAGAGGCCTGGGGCATGGGTGGGGCCAGCTGGTTTGCCCTGAAGAGTGTCCCAGATCAGAGTGAGTGTTCCCTTGAGAAATGGGGTGGTCTGGGCAAGGGGCCTGTGGTGATTTGCAGGTCAGCCACACTCCCCAGCCTCCCAAGTGGAGGCCTTGGTATCTAGGATTCATTTATCTTCTACAATTGAAACTTTGTAGCCTGGAGCAGAGCTAAGCCTTCTGCTTGCTCTGTGTTGGTAGCCATTTCTGTGCAATTTATTTATCCTCTATAATTGAAACTTTGTAGCCTTAAGCAGAAGCCTGAACTGAGCAGAGCTGCAGAAGCTTGGATTCCTCCATTGCTGGAGGCAACCCTAGCCTCCTGCTCACTCCAACTCCATGGATGCCAGCATTTTTGTTGGAATTTATTTATCTTTTATAATTGAAACTTTGTAGCATTGAGTCTAGGCTTCGGCTGGCCAGGGTGTGTAGAAAGCTTGGCTTCCTCCATTGCCAGGAAAACCCAGGCCTCCCTCCTGCTCTCTCTGTGGCTTCAGCCATCTTGGTTGGGGTTAATTTGCCTACTTGCTCCTGATTGGCTGGTGGGCATGGCAGGTGGGTGTAGCAGAGGTATGGTCAATTTGCATATTACTGTTTTATTAGATAGGATGAGGGGCCTGGTGCACGAAATTTGTGCCCTTGGGGTGGGTGGTCCCTCAGCTTAACCTGCCCCTTTTCACATACTGGGAGCCCTCAGGGGATGTCCTACTGATGGCCCACAGCTGGCCCAAGGCTGAAAGCCTCTGGCCAAAGTTTTCATCCTTGGTCAGGGGACCTTGGCCAGGAAACCCCAGCCAGTGATCACCACAGGGATGATCGCTGGCTGGCTCCACCTGGTGTTGTCCTGCCCAAGGTCTTTTTCCAGCCTTGGGAACCCAGCGAGATTGCCCTGCCATGGGGCCGATCTTGCTGACTGGCTGGCCCCACCCAAGGCTGAAAAAAAGCCTCTCAGCCTTGGGAACCCAGCAAACCCAGCGAGTTCACCCTGCCATGCTTCCATGGGGCTGCTTTTGCTGGCTGCTTTTCCGGGCTGCTTGGCTCTAGACTCTTGGCCAGGCTTTTTCCAGCCTCGGGCAGCAGCCATCTTGGTTGGGTGTTAATTTGCATATCACTCCTGATTGGCTTGTGGGTGTGGCGTGTGAGTGTGACTTGATCAGAGGTATGGTCAATTTGCATATTGCTCTTTTATTAAATAAGATAAGGGATATGGCTGGGGCTCTGGATAAAGCATGGCAAAACATAGGTCCCCATAGGCTTCTGATCCCCACTATGGAAATGGGCTGAGAGCCACTACAGTCCCATTGAGTAAGGCCTTGCTGTCTACAAAGCTGTCATCACTGTGGGAGCAATAGTGGACCAGCACCTGTCTACGTGGGGACTGCCCTCAGATCTTGGGTTAGATCTACTCTGTCAGGAGGTGGCCCTGGAGCCAGACCACCCAATCTGCCATTTTAACGATCTGGAGCAGGTGCCTGACATAGAGAAGGACTCTCTCCACGAGCTCCCTAAGTGCAGAGTTGCTAGAACTTCTTGGCCCCATAACCTATGTGACCACTAAAGACTCCCCTGCTGACAGCCTCCACCATCCCTGTGACAGAGGCGTACTGCTCATACCAGCATCCACCTGGTACATAGACAGACCCTGGAAGGGAGAGCTGCCCCATTGGAGGGTGATAGTGTACCACCCACAGACAGACAGTATCTGGATGAAAGATGAGGAAGGACACAGCCATCAATGGGATGGGCCCTGGCTGGTGTGGTTGGTGACTGTCAATGAGCCAGGGTCACTGGTGATCTATACAACAGCTGGGTGTTGTTTGAGGCCTGACTCTCTAGATTCCTAGGTGGGAAGCCAATTCATGGGTAGAAAGGGGCTGGAAAGCCCCTCTGAGGATTGGACCTATGGAGGACCTGGCTACTCTGTGCTTAAAAGGCCATCATCCTCTATCATGAGACTAAGTATTTCCCTTTGCAGTGCCTGGGGAATGATGAAGCTGAAGAACTAGCATGCATCTGCTGGCTAGAGGAGGCCCCAATTGAAGAAACTGCAGCCTAGCTCCACCAGAAGATGAAACATGTGGGCCTGCCAATAGTCTGGCCATCATGAAGGTTTGGGGATGGATGTAGTGGCCTCCCGCCAAGTGTGCTCTTCCCATGCACCCAAGCCTTCTGCCATTTGAGGGAGGGCGCATGTGCAAGGGCAACCAACCCCTGGTGCTTTGGGAAGTGGGCTACATAGGGCCACTGCCTGGTCAGAGGGAGCTGGTACACTATGACCTGTGAGGACACTGCCACAGGTCTGCTCCTTTGTGCCCAAGTGCAAAGGCATCATGATGAACCACCATCTGGGATCTCAAGCAATTGTGTACTGCATGTAGTAGGTACCCCAGAGACCATCACGAATGGCCAAGACACCCATTTCACTGAACACTGAGTCCAAAAATGAGCCAAAGTTCACAACATTGACTGGTGCTTCCACCTCTCATACAACACCGACCGAGCAAGGCTCACCAAGGGGAACAATGGTCTTCCCAAAGATGCCTTGCAGATGGGCAACCAGTGTCCACAAGGCTAGACTACCTGCTTGCGTGATACCTTGAGGGCCTTGAGTGAGAGACCTCAGGCCTCGCAATGGTCCCCACTCATCATACTAGCACAGTGCCAGACTTTCCCGTATGCCTCCAGATAGCTACAGCACAGGAGGCCCTGAGACCAAGGGTAGGATCCCAGCACAATCTTTTGCTGCCTCCTTGTGACATTCCTCCTGGGCGAAAGTTCTTAGATGGCCATGATCTGCTTAAGTGGGTGCTCCCTGTTGGCCCCCTAGGTGAGGGCTTAGAGGAGGACTTGACCCTGATCCCAGGAATATCTATGACATGGCCCCTCACCCTAGGATGCTATAATCCCACCATGCATACTGTGCCAAGGGGAACTTACATAGCATTTTTATGGCAGGTTTGCCCCCACAACCACCTGTAGTGAGTGACCTACAAGAGCCTAGTATACCAAGCCAGCCTCACCTGCAGCAACAGTGACCATACTAACCCAAGATCACACCCCTGCATGTGTGTTATCAGATGGGAAAGATCTGCCTTTGCTAATCTCATTAAAGTATCTTTTTTTTCACCCTACTCTGACCACAGGGAACCTATTCCACTAATAGGCATGTACCCTGGCCAGGCGGCCAACCGTTCAGACCGCTGGATATGCTCCAAGTTTCCTGTGTCAGCAGCATTTGTCCTGCTTTCATGCACCAACCCCAACAATGAGACAGAATGGAGCCGCCTGTTCTGTGCAATGACCCTGCCCCTCACTTCAACTGCATGTGCAATGAGGTCTTCCACCTTGTCTGCGAACGAATGGATTGCACTCAAACCTGGCTAGAGTATCCTGTGTAAAATGGACGAGGGTGTTGACTGTGATGCAGGTAGAATTGTGGGGTCAGACCCCCTCAGGTACAGAGAGCCACACAGATGAGAATAATTCCACAACAAACACCACACTTAAGGCACAATGCTGGAATATATTTATCCTCTGACCAAGACCTCTTGGGAAAACAGTAGAGGGATGGGCTTATTTTCTGTCCCTTGGTGTCCCTCTGGGTCTGTGGGACATGTGGATGGCCATAGCTCCCCTGTAGAGCACTACACTAGGAGAAGCCCCTGCATCCCCGGATGGGTGGTAACCACTCTGCCAAGTGTCTCCAGTAACTGGGATGCCTACACAGTCTGGCACAGAACCCTGTATGTTGGGACCCTGGTGATTCTACCCCTTGCCATCTTCTTCCCCAAGGGAGGGGACATATGGACATAACATGAGATCCAGGTTTTAGCAGACACACAGCTGAGGCCTTGAACCACACAGATGAGCAAGGCACTTGATTTGCTGACGGCAGCACCAGGAGGGAGCTGTGCTCTCACCCGTCTGTACTGTGCCTACACACCTGCTCAGAACACAATGTCAGTTTAGCTCTGAAGGCCTTGAGAACGGAGATCCATACCATCTCTGCGCTGACCCCCACACCTCCTAGTGATACTCTCTTACCTCTTGGAGGTGCTACACCATTTTAGTAGTTGTGAGTCTCCTCGTCCTGCTGCTATTGCTTTGCTTGCAGCCTGTTCTCCAGGTGTGGGATTTGGACTCAATATGCTAACGCCCTAACCACACAGGTCCCCTACCAGAAGACTGGTGCACGGACTGGACTGTGAGGCGGAATGGGCGATATCCTGGTGGAGTGTGGGGCATGTGAGATACAGCCTAATTTTCCCTCCCAGTTAGTTGAAAAGTGTCCGCCTGGCCAGCGGCCACAAGGAGCAGAGCAGCATATCCCCAGGTGTCTTCCCATGTCCTTGACATCAAGTCTCACCAGACTCTATGTTTGTCCTTGGCCTACATGCAAAGCAAGCTATTTCAAGCATGGCACCCTCCCTCTCTCCTCTGCTAGATAAGCCACTGCCCGACCCTGGCCAAATGCCAAAACTTCCCTGACTGGCCGCCATCTGCTCTTCCCCTGTGTACTAGTAAGTACTAAAGGCTATGTCCTTGCCCTCTGGCTCCCCGATTGGTTTTTTGGACTTACAAACTAGAGCATGGCGCTCCCGGCCTGGGACCTCTTACACTGAAGGACACTTAAGGCTATGGAAAAAGAATTTTGAATGGATTTTCCATATTCATTTATGTGCTTGATGAGTATAATATACATTTATTGGGCAATATTCAGTAAAGCAAGTAACATTCACTGGCGGATATTGAAGGATTTCAATGACGAAATTGGAAAGATGTTTATCTAAAGGAGCTGCTTAAAATTAAAGTAATTATGTGGTAGGCAGAATGGTTTTCAAAGTTATCTCCTGGGACCTGTGAATGTTATGTTGCAAAGCAATAGGGAATTTGCAGGTATATTTAACATTACAGACCTTAAAACAGGAGGTTATCCTGGATTGTCCAGGTGGACCCAATTCTACTCATGATCCTTAAAAGCAGAGAACTGTCTCAAGCTGGAAACAGAAGAGAGCTGAAGGAGAAACCAGAAAGTTCCAAACCTGAGAAGGATTTGTTGCATGATTGCTGTTCTGAGATTCAGGGTTCTAGGTTTAAAGACCAAAAAAAGGGAGTGAGTGTAGTACTCAGCTATTACCTAGCAGGAGGCCCAGGAACTCAGAATTAAGACCATCACAAATATGGACTTTATAAATTCTGAATGAGCTTGGAAACAGATTCTTCTCAGAACGTGCCCTCTGCTCCCCAACCCCCCAGCCCACCCCAATGATGGTCAATCTGGCAAACAGGATTCTGGCCCTTTGAAATCAAGAGCAGAGAAATTGCTTCTAATCTGGCACCTACAGAACTCTGAGACCTGAAACTTAAGCTATGTAAAATGTTAAATATGTGCAAATTAATTTTGATGATAATATAAAACTAATAAAACCATGAGAAAACATATGGGCAGATTCCACTACAAGGATATTAGACTGAGTACTTAAGTGTGACTCTGGGTCTTGGTGTAAGGGACTCAAGGAATAAAAAGAATTCACAACATTTACCATTATTTTTGAAAAGATTCGTTGTGCCTAGTAAGTACTAAAGATATTAAGACATTGTCTTACTGGTTCTTTAGTCTTTGAGAGGGAGAGAAAGCATTAAGATAGGCTTTTAGAAAATCTTTGAAAATGTCCTAAATGACTATTATCAAGTACAACTTAAATCACTGTACTTCTGGATTTCCTTTTTTTATCATAATGAGCACATAAATATTAAAATACCCACATATATTAAAAAATAGAAAATATAATATTCTCTTTGTCAAAAAATCTCCATTAAAATTTTTCTCTTGTACCAGCAGAAAACCATAACATTGATTTTAAAAAGTTAATATTCTTCAATACTGCTTATACAGAAATATATTTTATTGATGTTGCAGAAAAATATTAGAAATTTCAATTTAAAAAATAATAGGCAGTATCTTAAAGTGTTAGAGAAAGAAAATAGAAACTAATAAAGTATTCAAGTTGATTTAAAAAATCCCCTCAAATTATAAAGTAAAGAAAGCTGTAACAGAAAACCTCAAGATAAGTAAGTATTCTTAACATGTATTGAATGACATTAAGAAAGATATCAAAACAGAAATTTTACTCAGTGTATAAATGGATACTAAACAAGAAAATAACTGTGAAAGTATTTATTGAACCAAGTAAAGAATATAAAAATACCAAAAAATTCATGTGGGTAGTTAAGATTAAATGACAAGTTGTGCCAGGGAGATTAAATTCAACTCAAATAATAAGTAATGTTGCAAAGAGAAATAAAAAGAACAAAGAAAAGAAATCAAAAGAGAGAAGGAATAAGCAGTAAAGAAAATATAAAATGTAAAAGGCATAATCATTAATGAGAAGACAAATATACAAAATATAGGATATAGGAACTGAGAAACTACATGATGGTCAGTTCTGTGGAGTTTCTTGCTGCCTCCTCGTCCCAGACTTTTTAGGGTGAGGGACCCAGAAACCCCACAGGTAGGTTGTATTTCTTTACTTGTAGGGCACCCCCACTCAAAATGTGTGTTCTCTCTATCCAAAGGATCATTAAAGGGTCAACTTAGCAAGACAAAAACTTTTAGAGAACAACTATTCTACTCTATCCAAAGACCACAGGAAAAATAAATCTCCATCTTTACCCATTCCATTGAAGGCAGGGAGAACTCTGTATTAGTCAGGGTTCTCCAAATAAACCAACAAGATGCTTATATACACAGATAAATAAAGAAAGAGATTCCATTTTAGGAATTGACTCATGTGATTGTGGCGGCATGGTGACCCCCAAATCTGACGGAGAAAGCTGGCAGGCTGGAGACTAGGGGAAGAGTTTCAGTCCAAAGAAGTCTGTGAGCGAATTTCAGCTCATTTAAGTGAGGTCAGTCTTTGTTCTAGCAAGGCTTCACCTGAGGGATGGGGCCCTCCTACACTGTGGAGACAGCTTCTTGTACTCAAACCTACCATTTCTAATGTAAACCGCATCCCAAACAAATGAAAAACACCCTTACAGAAACATCCAGATTAATGTTTAACCCAATTTCTGGGTATGGTGGCCCAGCCAAATTGACATAAAATTAACCATCACTGATGCCTATACTTCTGCTCTCACGAGGGCTATACCCAGAAGCAATTCACTCTCTGAGGTGGTGTCAAAGAGGCCGAGTAAGGAGCTTGGACTCTCACCCCACCAGCTGGTTAGTACGGGCATATTTTACTGAAATGCGACATACAGGCTTACCTCACTTTACTGTGCTTCACTATATTGCGCTTCACAGATGTTGCAGTGTTGTTTTTTGTTGTTGTTGTTGTTTTTGTTTTTCATAAATTGAAGGCAAAGACCTACCACTAGCCCAAAGATTATTACAGGCTTTATCATTATACTTTCTTTATTGCAGTGGTCTGGAAAAGAATCCACTATACCTAGGAGATATGCCTGTATATGCAGTGCAGTTCACAAAGTAGATGTCAACATGTACATGAATTTGGTAAAGAGCCAGCACAGACCACAAGGTGAGACTGCACCTCTCCCCGAGCTTGGCAGCAATGCAGCACCTCTCCTCCTCCACCTGGGGGGCGGGAGGGGAAGGAGCCAGAGAAACCCTCATGAAGAGCTGGGATTGTCATCACCTCCCTATAGTAACAAGGTGGCCTCCACAGTGGTTTCACGAAGCTCTCCAAGAACCCAAGACTTCCCCTGCCACTCAGTAATAAGGAGCTCTTTCCTCTCCTATGTCAATGGAGATCCACAGGTCTTGGGTTTCTACCCCACTCAGTGTTAAATAGACCACATTATCCCATCTTCCCTGCCATTGTGATATTAAAACAAACTAGCTGAAAAAATCTATAATAATAATCCTATCTAGTAAAAGAGTAATACGCAAATTGACTGTGCCTTTGCTACACCCAATAAGCCACAGCCACACCCACCAGCCAATCAGGAGCAATATGCAAAATAACACCCAACCAAGATGGCTGCTGCCCATGGCAGTCCAGAGCTGGGTAGGGGGAGCCAGCCAGTGACTGATTAGCCCCATGGCAGGGGAATGGCTGGGTGCCCAAGGCCCGGAAAAGGAACCTTTTCCGGGCCTTGGGCAGGCCGGGCCAGGCTGGGGCGAGGCCAGTCAATGACCAATGGGTCTCATGGCAGGGCAACAGGGGCCTTTTCTGGGCCTTGGGCAGGCTGGGCTGGGCTGGGGGTAGAGCTAGCCAGTGACTGATCAGCCCAATGGCAGGGTGATCGCTGGGTGCCCAAGGCCTGGAAAAGACCTCTTGCCTTGGGTAGGCTGAACTGGGCTGGTGGGGAGCCAGCCAGCAATCAGCCTGATGGCAGGATGACTGCTGACTGGGGTTTCCTGGCTGAGGTCCCCTGCCTATAGATGAAAGCCTCGGCCAGAAGCTTTCATCCTTGGGCAAGCCAGGGGTGAGCTGTCAGTAGGGCATTTCCTGAGGACTCCCAGTATGTGAGAGGGGGCAGGTTGGGCGGAGGGGCCACCCACTCCAAGTGCATGAATTTTGTGCACCAGCCCCCTAGTCTATAATAATAAAAGTGTAATATGCTAATTAGACTGAACAGCCAAATGACCTTCTAGACATCATTCCAAATGTCCTTTCCAACAAAGCAGCAGTGGTGAGGGCTGAGGGAGAGGTGATTAAGGGTGATCAGGCAGGCAGGTGAGCAGTTAGGGGGGATCAGGCAGGCAGGCAAGTGGTTAGGGTCATCAGGCAGGCAGGCAAATGGTTAGGGGGTGATCAGACAGTCAGGTGAGCAATTAGAGGCAATCAGGCACACAGGCATGTAAGCGGGTAAGAGCCAGCAGTCCTGGATTGCAAGAGGGATGTCTGACTGCCAGTTTAGGCCCTATCCCATGGACAGTCAGACATCCCCCGAGGGGTCCCAGATTGTGAAAGGGCATAGGCCAGGCTGAGGGACCACTCCCCCCTATGCACAAAAATCATGCACCAGGCCTCTAGTGTTTAAATAAGATCAAGCATCTCATAATGAAATACCCAAATTACTATATTTCACTTGAAAATCAGTCATCCTACCAAGAACCAGGAAAATATTAAATGGCAATGAGAACATTAAGCTACTGAACTTAGCTAATAATTATACAAATCTATATTAAAATAAGAATGAGATTCAATTTCACAATAACCAGAAAGAGGCTCCTATTAATGTCAAATCTGTAATATCATACCCACTGCCATTAATTAAAGTCAGGTCAATGTGCTGTAAATGAAAGTAGACTGTTCAATAGTGATTCCCTGAAGCCCCCATCGGCCTAATTATTACACTGAACACAAATTCATCATAGAGGACATCCAGCTTTTTCCCAATTTGTCAAATAATAAATTTACCAAATTGATCAAAATCTTGTTTTTCTTAATATCTTAAGACTGCTCAAAATGTTCTGTGTATTTCTGAGAATTATAATCCTATACACACAGAATTTTAAGTGTCAAGCATGTCATGATTAGTTTTTTAATCTTTGTTTTTGAGAATAATACAGATGTCTCCCCCTTTTTTTCTCCTCATTGCCCTTCTCCACCTGTTTCCCACCCCGCCTCAAGCCTTCACCAATCTATTGTCTGTGTCCATAAGTAATGCATATAGGTTTCTTGGTTAATATCTTCCTGGTCTCCTCTCCTCCCACCTTTACTCTGTCTGTTCCATGTTTCCATGCCTCCTGTTCTATTTTATTTATCAGTTTATTTTGTTCATTAGATTACTTGTTCATTTATTTTTATTTTTAGGTTCAATTATTGAGACAGACACACACACACACACACACACACACACACACACACACACACACACACTAGAGGCCTGGTGCACAAAATTCGTGCACAGGGCCAGGGGATGTCCCCTAGCCCAGCCTGCAACCTCTTCAATCTGGGACCCCTCGAGAGATGTCCGATTGCCTGGATCGGGCCTAAATGGGCAATCAGACATCCTTCTCACCATCCAGGACTGCTGGCTCCAAATTGGTCATCTGCCTGTCTCCCTGATTGCCCCTAACTGCTTCTGTCTGCCAGCCTGATCACCCTCTAACCACTACCGTGCCAGCCTAATTGATCTCTAATTGCTCCCCTGCCAGCCTGTTTGCCCCCAATTTCCCTTCTCTGTCAGCCTGGTCACCCCTAACTGCCCTCCCCTGGAGCCTGATCACCCACAACTGCCCTCCCTTGCAGGGCCTGGAACCTCCCAACGGCCCTCCCCTGCTGGGCATTTTGTGGTTGCCATCTTGTGTCCACATGGGGGCAGCCCTCTTGTGTGTTGGAGTGATGGTCAATCTCCATATTACTCTTTTATTAGATAGGATAGAGGTCTGGTGCATGGGGGGGGGCAGCTGGTTTGCCCTGAAGAGTGTCCCAGATCAGGGTGGGGGTTCCCTTGGGGTGAGGGGCAGCCTGAGCAAGGGCCTGTGGAGGTTTGCAGACCAGCCACACTCTCCCCCCAGTGACTCAAGCAGAGACCCTGGTATCTCAGATTAATCTATGTCTACAATTGAAACTTTGTAGCCTGGAGCAGAGCCAAGCCTTCTGCTCGCTCCAGGGCAGCAGCCATTTCTGTTTGAATCTTTGTAGCCTAGAGTAAAGGCCTAGGCCAGCAAGGCAGGTGGAAATCTTGGCTTCCTCTGTTCTCTCCAGCTCAGTGGCTGTGGTCATTTCTGTGTCTTTTATAATTGAAACTTTGTAGCATTGAGTGGAGGACTAGGCTGGAAACAGCAGGTGGAAAGCTTGGCTTCCTCTGTTGCCTGGGAAACCCAAGCCTTCCTCCTGCTCTCAGTGGTGGCAGCCATCTTATTTGGCATTTATTTGCATATTCTGCTTCTGATTGGCTGGTGGGCATGGTTGTGGGCATGGCTTGTGGGTGTGGCAAAGATACATCAAATTTGCATATTACTCTTTTATTAGATAGGATATATATATATATATATATATATATATATATATATATCATGTTGTTGTTGTTGTTCTTCTTCTTCTTCTTCTTCTCCTCCTTCTCTTCCTCTTCTTAAACAATACCCTTCAATATTCAACATTTCATATAATACTGGTTTAGTGGTGATTAAATAATTCCTTTAGCTTTTTCTTGTCTGTGAAGCTCTTTATCTGACCTTCAATTCTAAATGATAGAATTGCTGGGTAGAGTAATCTTGGCTGTAGGTCCATGCTTTTCATCACTTGGAATATTTCTTACCATTCCCTTCTGCCCTGCAAAGTTTCTGTTGAAAAATCAGCTGACAGTCATATGGGTGGTCCTTGTAGGTAACTAACTGCTTTTCTTTTGCTGCTTTTAAGATTTTCTCATAATTAGTACTGAAAAATAGGCAAAGGTGTACATTTTCCAACACATTTTCAGTTCATTTTACATCATTTACTACTTTCTTAATGTTTGAATTTGCATTCTTGAAGAGAGAAAGGAGGAGAAGTTGTCAATAATTTGAAGGATTTTGGTAGCAATTTGTTTAAAGAATCTTGTTAAGTCATAGCATAGAACAAAATAAAAATGTGATTCACATTGCACCATTTTTTCCAGATATTGGGACATCTCTTTATACCTTCTCAAAATCCCTTAAATTTGTGGGACCTATATATCTTTATCTGGTGAAAACATCTTCACCTGAACATTTTACATTTCTTGGTTCCTTAAGCCCAGTTTTTCCCCTTTATTCTCCTCTCCAAAAGGTGATTTAGATTCTCTACAGTGGTAGGCAAACTCATTAATTAACAGAGCCAAATAACAACAGTGCAACGATTGAAATTTCCTTTGAGAGCCAAATTTTTAAAACTTAAACTTCTTCTAATGCCACTTCTTCAAAATAGACTCACCCAGGCTGTGGTATTTTGTGAAGAGCCACACTGAAGAGGCCAAAGAGCCACATGTGTTGTGTGAGTTGCAGTTTGCTGGCCACGGTTTTGGGAGATCAGAAGCTGACTCTTTTAACACTTTGCATTATCTATCCTTTTTTTTAATTTTAAAAACTGTAATTTATGCTTTATTATGTTTTAGCATTTAACATTTGAAACAGAAATTTAGATTTTGGAAACACTTTAAACATTTCTCTCAAAAGTTAAAAATGACTCATGTCTCCAAGTCAATTATCTCAAAGTTTATTTATTTCTTTTTTTTTATGTGGAAGTATGGATGCTCTGCCTGTCAAAACAGTGAATATAGAAAGTTACCAATTATTCCTAAACGGTGGAAGAAGAGGTATTGGTACAAAACGATTTTGGAAACATCAGTTTCAATATGTCAAAATATTACTCATATATAAAATTATTCTAACAAATACATAATACATGTAAAAACCAAATATTGGTTTTCTCATGTCTCTTCTATAAGCTAAAAGAGTGTTTGCAACACCCTGAAACTTTTGTGGTAGCACAGGGCTTTTTTTTTTTTTTTTTTTTCAGGAAGACAGTAAGGACACTGCTACAAAATACTGTCAAAGCAAAATACAGGATATAAAATAAAAAATGCAGTTTGTCTTCCATCAATTCATAAACTAATGCTAGAGATAGACATATGTCTAAATACCAAACATATTGCAGAATATGTATTTGTATATGATAGAAATACAAATATAATGCTATGTTGAAAAGGTTAAAAAGGCTAATTCCAGTGTAACACTGATATTTCGGGGGCTAGCAATCTGACTCTGTGCCAGCAAGCCTTGTGCACATTCTTGATAACCTATAATTAAGTCATTGTCTCTTTCCCAGAAACTGGTCTTACAGAACATTTTACCTAAATGCTCACATTTCACAGAAGCCATAAACCAGGAACGGTGCACAGACCTGGAGGCCTGGAGACCCCCAGCACCTGGAGCTTTTTGAGAAGCCCATGAAGAGGACCTGAAGCATAATCTGTATTTGAGGGACAAAGACATATAGAAAGATACAAAAGAGAAGCTCCCTGCATGTTACTTTGCTCAGACTTGGGAAGTTATTCTGCTGAGTCTGTGGGTGTAATTAACAGTGTAATTCCTTTTCTCTAAAGCGTTGCTTGGTTTTTCCGAGATCTTCTGCAACATTGCCACCTTCTGACTATGGATTCATTCTGCAGTTCCGGCAGACAAAGAATCCGGGACATCCTGCCCAGGGAAATACCATAAGACCCCAGACCAAAAATTCTGCTTCAATTCCAACTACACTGGCTTTGACTCCAGAAAAATACCCTGTGGCTTTCTGTATTTGCCCATGGAAACTTCTTTTTCTGACTGGCTCAGGAGGAGTTTGTTCAGCTTTGTTCTTGTTGTTGTTGTTTGTTTGTTTGTTTTTTGGGGGATTTTTTTGTTGTTGTTATAAGGAGAGGAGTAAAAATGTCTAAGTTCTTCACATGTAAGAGCTAAAAACTGGGGGTGGGGGAAACACACAATAGTTTTTAAAGTTTGTTAATAATATTTTAATGGAAAAAGTGATATAAAAGAGGAAACATTTATAAATTAATTTGTCTGATTTCCATCTTAGATTTACTAAATTTTAAATCCCCTAATCTACATGACAATCGTGTGATTACCTGAATCCACAGAATGTGGTATTATTGCAGAAGACCTGTAATAATTGTTACTCTGCAAAGCTTTGGGGATTGAGGATGTAAAATGATTTGACTGCATGCCAATTCAATGAAACTATGAGAGCAAAAGAAAAAAAATGGATTCAAATAACTTAGCAATTGAAATTCGGCTATAAATGTATATTCTCCCTGATAAAGATAATCAAAGAACTATGTATCATGGATTAATCTTTCTGCCAGTTATATTTCAGGAAACACTAAGAAACAATAGTTAAAATTTAAAAGTACATACTTTTCCCGTTTATTTTCTCATTTTTAACATTCTACTTTGATAGTTTATTCAGTATGATCACATTTACAATGAAATGTGAGTTGCATTTCTATTCTGGTCTATTCATATGAACTTAATCAAGATAATAAAATACAACTGGTAACTCAGATTTTTTAACTTCTCTTTTGAACTCTAGAATAATCATAATCCCCAGGAACACCATGCTACATTTTTAAGATAAAGGATTAGGCCAGCAGCAGGCTTTATCCTCACTTGCTGCCTCCCCCACACTGCCTTCGGCATTCTGGGCTCTGTTTTGTAGTCTGTGATCCTATCATTAAAGGGTCGGAACTGAAGTAAAGCCATTTCCACCCACCAAACAGATGCAGAAATCTAAGGAGGGAAATGGGGCTGGAAATAAGCACCTCTGATTTTAAAGGCAACATAGTCATTTTAAAGACAAAAAATATCAAGACCTTGTGCCCTAGCTGGTTTGGCTCAGTGGATAGAGCTTCGGCTGCAGGCTGAATGGTCTCAGCTTTGGTTCTGGCCAAGGGCAGATGCCTGAGTTGTGGGTTTGATCCCCAGTGGGGGTGTGCAGGAGGCAGCTGATCAATGATTCTCTCTCATCATTGGTGTTTCGATCTCTCTCTTTCTCTCCCTTCCTCTCTAAAAAAATAAAATAAAAATAAGTTTTAAAAAAATATCAAGACCTTGTGAAAGCAAAGTGAGATACAAGTGTGTATGCTAGAATGCCAAAACGATTTAATTGGCTACACATCACAACCAAAAGAAAAACAATGATTAATCCTACAGTATTCATTAAAAAATATTTTATTGTTGTTCAAATGTTTTAATTTTAAAAAGATGAGTTTCTGCTAACCAAAGTCTATATTTTAAAATTAAAAGAGGGCTGTAGTGTAACCAGACAATCAAGGGGTCCGTGCTGACTGTCACTACTTGAGCCAATTAAGCAGAGACAGGGTTGAATCATTATGAGGGGTTATTCCAATACTGTAGACAGTATGGGAGATAGGTAGATCATCCACACAAATCTGTTTTGTACCCTACTGCCTGGGCCAGCCGGCATCAGTCGAGCAGTCCCGGAAAGGGGGCTGAGGCTTACGGAAAGACAGAGATAGAAAGATGGATAGAAATAAAGAAGAAACAAAAGATATGGGATCAGGAGGTCCGCAAAGCCCTCTTTAGGACTGAGCCCTGAGTTTATTTCACTCCACTCTTTTAAACAGTTCTGGTTACATATTACACAATTCCTTGTTCCCCAAACAACAAAGCTACATTCTATTGTAAACATGTTTCTCCATTAAACCCCTTATCTTAACTAACTTCCATAGACTATATGTCCATCCAAGACGCCACCTAAATCTTTTCCCATTTTCCCATAGACCATTGGGCTATTTACAATGTTATATGCTGGAAGGCAGTATTGTTTGCTAAACTACAATTGAAGGTAACCATTCTCAGGGGGGGCAGAAACCATAACTAACCTTTAGAGCAGACGGGCCTTGCAAGGCCCGCCCTCTCTGAGAATCTTTGTTCCCAGAGGGCACTCTCCACACCCCACCATAAGCCAGCTGCTTATATTAAAGGACAAAAATTACATGGGAAGTAGTCAAAGGGTATGCCAAATGGGCAATCTACAGCTAATGGGAGCTGGAGATCTTCAAAGGGCTTAGAAATATAAAAAGGGCAGGGGTCTTCAAAGGGCTAGTGATTTGCAAAGGCTGGGGTCTTCAAAGGGCTGGCAATTCTGGTTTTTGGCTCTGGTTTCTGCAACAAAGTTGCTAAGCTTTCCATGATAATAGCAGCTCCAAATGGGGAGGAAGAGCTGCATTTCCCCATGAGCTCCCAAGTCCTGCATGCAGTTGCCAGCCAGATTAGAATATGCCTTCTTTAAGCAGAATAAAACAATCACGGTTAACAGAGGATGATTAATAGTTCTTACCATTCTAGCATTCCATTTCTGCCCTTCTCAGTAGTGCTGGATTTTGAACATTTTCCAAAGGAAGTTGTCTTGGGAAATTCACCTGTGTTGTTTTCCTGCTTGCTTTGTATAAAAATAGATAATAATTGGTTCTGTGCAAAGCTTTGGGGATTGAGGATGTAACATGATTTGACTGCTTTTAAGAGTATGGGTTTTCATAATATTTTGTTGTTGTGACCATTTGTTTAGCCTTTTGACTTCACAAAAAGTTTGTGCTATTAAACCTTAAAATCAGTCTACAGAGATGATTCACTAGAACAATTTCCAAAGCTTCTCTCTCTTTGACTCAGGAATACACATCTCTGCATAAAAATTCTCATAACACTTTTTCTCTGCCATGTATTGCTGTTCTCAGAAATGAATTAATAAAATAAAAACTGCCCCACAGGCAAAAGTTTTGCCTGCCCCAACTTCACACTGGCTTCTCCAGAGCATTGCTGTTCTTAGTTTCTCGTGAAAGCTGAACATCACTGGAGCTCTGGGACAATCAAGGCACTGGTTCTATTAGAAAGAAGCAAAGCATTTTCCCAAAGTGGCTATCAAGCTGCTTGACAATGAGATACATTTTCATTGAAAAGATTAATGAAGTTCAAAAAGGAGTAGTGAGTTCATGTCTTCTTGGTAAAATCCTGTAAAGTTTTTTCTTCTTCCAAAGACAAAGCACTCCATCCCCCTTGTCATCTTTGCCCTTTTAAGCTTCAATAGCCACTTCATTAAATGAAACAATGTTGTCACCATCCATCATCTGCAAGGCCCTCATTCCCAATACATCCTGGCTCTCTGCAATCCCAGCATGCAGGTCCCAGTTTTCATTTGGATTTGCATTTTAAACTATGAATTTATAGTAGCCATAAATTTTGTCAGGATATTAAAAACTCTGCAGTGAAAAGGAATAAGTACATGTTTCCCTTTTCTATTCAGTGTCTAACAGTGCATAATTCTTTTTGTTAGAGTAGGCAGAAAGAAATATATGAGCTCAGAGAGGCTGGGAGAGCAGCTGGGGCTTTAAAGGAAGTAAGTGTGAGATGTGACAAACTGAAAATAGACGAGGAGATGGCAGGCCCCTTCCTGAGATGAGCCTCAAGGATGTGGCCTACCCAGTGTCGTAGTACCTGGATGAAGGAGCCCTAAAATATATTTATTTTATTTATTTTTTATTTTATTATTTTATTTTATTTTATTTTTTTAGAAATAAAAGAGGGAGAGACTTACTGGGGGGCAATCATTTGAATTTGGGCAGCTGACTAGCCCACTCAGGTCCTATCTGAGTGTATTTCTTCCCGACAAGTAATCCTTACCTGCTTTTGCTGCCATTTGTTGTCTCTCGTTTAAATTCATTCTGACAAGCAAGACAAGAACAGGGGGCACAGAGCACGGTTTCTGGCCAGAGGTTATCTCAGGCCAAGACCTGTTGATGGCTGCTGACATTTTCATATTATTTTTAGAAAGAGATATTAGTCTTTTTAAACTAGATGTGTTCCAATCTCTATCAATATTTCCTGACACATAGTAGGCACCCAATAATGTGTTAGATTGGTTGGAATAAAACTCTTATAGTTGAAAAATACAGATGTATATATTTAAATTATTTGCACATAAGTTCCATTTAACGAGATCATTGACAAGATATAAAACATAAAATAGGTTTCAATGAATCAAAAGTAAAAAGACAAAAATAATTACAATAATAAACAAACAACAAAAGGATTTATGAAATATAGATAATCATGCACAACTTGATGGCTAATAAGGTAACAATTCCTCCCTCTCTTTTCTGCTCTCCTTGCTCTAAAAGGCAATTCTATTATTTCAAGTTTAAAACTTACAATTATTCTCAAACATGCTGTTTCTTATGATTAGAATTATGGTCAATTGCTTCTCTGATACATTTCAAATTAAGAAAAAAAGGCTCTGATTTGAGCTAATAAGCTTAAATCTCCTCTCTTTTGTTCCAGCTTACAAATATATAAATTCAACTATTAATGAACTAAATATTTGAATATATAACTACTTGCTTATACAGTAGTCTACCTTGTGTGCAGTTTTGTGTTCCTTGGTTTTAGTTATCCATGGTCAACTGCATTCCAAACATATCAAATGAAAAATTCTGGAAATAAACAATTCATAAGATCTAAATTACATACCACCAAGGTCTTCACTACAGTGTTATCTGTGTCCATGTGTTCTTTGGTTAATCTTTTGCTGCCATACACCTGCCCCCATTCCCTCAAATATTTGTCACTGTGCCCCATGCTTCTATGTCTCCAGATCTATTTTGTTCATCAGTTTATTTTATTCATTAGATTCTACATGAGTGAGATCATGTGATACTTGTCTATGACTGGCTTATTTCTCTTAGCATTATACTCTCCAGGTGTGTTCATGCTATCTCAAAGGGTAAGAGATCCTTCCTCTTATAACTGCATTAGAGGCCCAATGCACAAAATTCATGCAAGAGTAGGCCTTCCTCCCCATCGCCTGCCCCCACCTCAGCTGCTGGTACCAGCTTACCTCTGGCACCTGGGAACCTGGGTTTTCTTCATCGCCCCCCATCTTAATCTGGAAGGTCATCTGGAAGGATAGTATTCCATTGTGTAAAAGCACCATGGCTTTTTTATCTCTTCAGCTACTGATGGGCACTTGGGCTGTATCCAGATCTTAGCCACTGTAAATAGCCCTGCTGTGAACATAAGGTACATGTAATATTTCTTACTAGTGTTTTTGGATTCTTAGTATGCATTTCTAGCAGTGGGATCACTGAATCAAATGGCAGTCCCATTTTTAATTTTTTGTTTTACATACTGGCTGCACCAGTCTGCATTCCCACCAGCAGTGTACTAGGGTTCCCTTTCCCCTACATCCTGGCCAGCACTTGTCATTTGTTGATTTATTGATGGTTGCCATTCTGAGAGGTGTGAGAGGGTACCTCATTGTTGTTTTGATTTGTATCTCTCTGATCATTAGTGACTTTGAACATTTTTTCATATGACTCTAGGCCATCTGTATGTCCTCTTTGGAGAGATGTCTATTTAGGTCATTTGCCAAATTTTTGTTTCTTTGTGTGTTTGTTTTGTTTGTTAATTCTCATTTGGGGATTTTTTTTCATTGCTTTTTTTTTTAAAGAAAGTGGAAGGGAGGGCAGGAGGGGAGAGAGAAACATTGATGTGAGAGACACATAAATTGGTTGCTACCTGAAATGGGACAGGGATCAAAATTGCAACCCAGGAATGTGTCCTTGACCAGAAATCAAATTCCCAACCCTTCAGTGCATGGGCCCACACTCTCCACTGAATGAACTTCACTAGCCAGGGCCCTTTGCCAATTTTCAATTGCATTGTTTGTCTTCCTTTTGTTAAGTTGTTATGAGTTCTTTATATATTTTGGAAATTAACCCCTAACCAGATGTATCATTGGTAAATATGTTCTCCCATACAGTGGGCTCCCTTTTCATTTTATTTGTTGATAGCTTCTTTTGCTGTACAGAAGCTTTTAAGCCACAGCAATCTTGGGAAAAAAGAACAAAATAGGAGGGATCACAGTGCTGGATATCAAATTATATGACAAAGCCACTGTACTCAAAACAGCCTGGTACTGGCATAAGAACAGGCATACAGATCAATGGCACAGAGCAAAGAACACAGAAATTGACCCAAACCATTATGAACAATTAATATTTGACAAAGGAGGCAAGACCATACAAGGCAAGACAGTCTCTTTAATAAATGATGTTGGGGAAAAGCTGGACAGATACATGCAAAAAAAAACATGAAACTAGATCACCAATTTACACTACACACAAGAATAAACTCAAAATGGATAAAAGACTTAAATGTAAGTCGTGAAACCATAAAAATCCTGGAAGAAGCTCTAAGCAGCAAATTTCAGACATATCTTGCAGCAAATTGTTGTTGATACATCTCCTAGGGAAAGGGTAACAAAAGAGAAAATGAACAGAGAGGACCAAACTTCTCCACCTTTTCTTTCCTCTGCCCAGTCTCTATAATCCAATGTTCCCCTTTTATAACCACATTCATTTTATTGAATTAGGATTCACCAAACCTATGCTGGATGCAGGCTTGAAAAGTCTGAAGAATTATATTCTCTGGCATCCTGCCTTATGGCAGCTGATACCTATTATTTTGCTTTTCTTATTAAAAGAAAGGAAAATGAGGAGGATAACATTTTTTAAAAATACATTTTATTGATTTTTTACAGGAGGAATGGAGAGGGATAGAGAGTTAGAAACATCAATGAGAGAGAAACATCAATCAGCTGCCTCCTGCACATTTTCTATTGGGGATGTGCCCGCAACCAAGGTACATGCCCTTGACTGGAATCGGGCTAATTAACATTTAAACTACATAATCATCCACTGAGCATTTTCTGCTGCTGCTCATGCAAGGTGCCATATTCCTAACCCCAGTCTTGCCTGAACCTTTCTTCACATGCCATGCCACTACACATTACAGATCCTTGACAATAGGAAGGGGAAAAATAGTATCTCACACCTGGCCTTTTGACACCCTGCTCTCTTTCATGGAGGAATTAGGAAGTGGTTTTCTCATTTCTTAAAGAATGATAGTTTTACTCCTTGGTATTAATTTCAAGAGAAGTTTTCTCATTTTTGTGAGTTGTCTATCCTAAGATCTAGCAACAGCCTGTGCATATCCTTCTCTGATAATCAGTTATTAAATACTAACTAGAGGCTCAGTGCATGATATTGGTGCACTGGGTCGGGTCTCTCAGCCCGGTTTGTGTCCTCTTGAAGTGGGGATCCCTCCGGGAATTGGGCCTAAGCTAGCAGTCAGACATCCCTCTCACAGACTGGGCTCTCGCAGTCTGGGACCCCTTGCTCCTTACCACTAGCCTGCAGTGGAGGCGAGAGAGGCTCCTGCCACCACCACTGTGCTCGCCAGCCATGAGCCTGGCTTTTGTCTGAGCGTACTGACCATGAGGGGCAGTTCCTGCACTGAGCATTTGCCCCCTGGTGGTCAGTGTGCATCATAGCAACCAGTTGTTCTGTTGTTTGGTAAATTTGCATATTAAGCTTTTATTATATAGAATAATTACTAAGCAAAGGCATACTTAGGAAACTGAAAATCATAAACAGCATATAACTTGTCTCTCAGAGAGAGCACTTTTGCTTACTGGTTTTGTTGTACCTTGTCTGGATGAGACTATATGACTTCCAATAATTACTTTTTGAAGTAAACACTATTTTTTCCTAACCATAAATTTAAAGTCATCTTTTATTTTCTGAACTCTAAGTTGGACTGTTATTTAAAAAAAAAGACATAGATAGATAGATAGATAGATAGATAGATAGATAGATAGATGATAGATTTTTTTTTCAGAGAGGAAGTGAGAAGGAGAGATAGAAACATCAATGATGCAATAGAATCATTGATCTGCTGCCTCCTGCATGCCCTCCACTGGGAATTGAGCCCCCAATCCAGGTATGTGCCCTTGACTGGAATTGAACCTGGGACTTTTCAGTCCATCAGCTGACACTCTATCCACTGAGCCAAACCAACTAGGGCTGGATTCTCTTATCTCCATATATAAAAAATTAATATGCAAAGTGTCCCCTTGGGAGTTCAACCGGAAGACTGACCAGGAGTTCAGTCACTCACTAGGATGTGCACTGATCACCAGGGAGCAGTAAGGAACAAAGGAAGGCCCTGGCCAGCAGCTGGAAGGCTCAGATTGGCCCTGATTGGCAACCAGGTCTAGGGACCCTACCCGTGCACTGGGCATCTAGTTTTGTATAATTATGTGTGTGCATGTGTTTGTAGGAGAGGATATAAAACATTTAACAAGTTTTCATTTAGATCCACTGTAGACAGGTATCATGCCTTATTAGAAAGAATGGTGCTCCTGTTCCATCTGACAAAGCATCCCTCAGAGTTTCAAAAGTCACAAAAACTGTGGATTTCTTCAATTGCACTTTGCCTGCTGCTTCAAGACACTTCTGCCTATACTCAATAAATTGATGATTATATCTGTACTAGTGACCCAGTGCATGAAATCCATGCATGGGTGGGGGTGCCCAGCCTGTACCCTGTCCAACCTGGGACCCCTCAGGGGATAACCGGCAGTCAGACATCCCTCTCACAATCCAGAACTGCTGGCTCCGAACCAATCACCTGCTTGTCTGATTTCCCCTAACTTCTTCTGCCTGCCAGCCTGATTACCCCTAACCACCTCGGCCTTGGCCCCACATCCGAGACCCAGGATCCCCTCCTCCAGCTGATCACAGGCACCTGGGATCTGGGCTTCCCTTCCTCTGGTCAGCCATAGGTGCCCAGGCTGACTGTAGCCACAGGGCGTGGTGGGCAGGTGGCTTTGCCTGGGCTGCAGCCACAAGTGTTGGCGCCTGGGACCACAGGGTGGAAGGCTTCTCTGTCTCCCAGGCCTCAGCCAGCCACAGATACAGGCGCCCAGGACTGTAGGGTGAGGGGGGTCTCTCTGTCTACCAGGCTGGAGCCAGCCACAGGTGCTGGTGTCTGGACTACAGGCAGGTGGCTTCTCCATCTTCCCTGGGATGCATTAGAGGCAACTTCTCAGGCTGGCTGTGGCCTGGGATCACAGGGTAGGTGGCTTCTTTGTCTCCTGGGCCACACCCAGACTCAGGTGCTCTGGCCCAGTTTCTCCATCTCCTTCAGGATTTGGGCCAGGCAGATGTGGGCAGGTGGACATGGGGCAGGTGGACATGGGGCAGGTGGACATGGGGCAGGTGGACATGAGGCTTCTCTGCTGTCTGCGGCCTGGGATCAAGGGGCAGGTGGTTTCTTCATCTCCTGGTCTGCAGCCAGCCTCAGGCACTGGCACCTGACTTCTCAGGGCCAGAGCAGTGAGGGGGTGGGGGGTGGGGTGGGACTGCCACCATGGTTTCAGGTTAATTTGCATACTCAGATTGGCTGATAGTATAGTGGAGTGATGGTAATTTTAATGTTTCTTTTTTATTAGTGTTGATTGTTTGCATCATAGACAAAAATGGAGTCCTGTTTGCTTCCAAATTTCCTGGTTCTATTGCAAACATTAGGATAAACCTGGGTCCAGAATATTTCTCCATATCCTGCTTAATACTTCTGGGGCTAGAATGCAGACTTCTAAATGTCCAATTAATCCATAAAAATTGTAATATGCGTATAATCATTTGAGGATACTACTCAAGTTTCCAATTTATTAGAAGAAAATTTATTCAAGAAAAAGTGCTTTGCCCTACCTAAACTTACAAACTACCTCGCCCTATCTCAATTCCTTCTCAAATCCATTTAGCAAAGTCTTTATAATAATGTTTAAAAAATGCAAATGTGATTCTGTTGCTTCTCTGGTAGAACTCTTCTGAGTCTCCTCATACCCTGTTGATAACATTTTAATTTTTTGGCAATTAGGATCTTATAGGATCTGGGCTCATTTCTTAAAATCATTGTCCTTTTATTCTACTCTCTACCCATCTCAAATGACTAAGAAGATACTAAATGATTCCCTTTCCTCCTTTTTTTTCTCCCATTTACTTTCTGCATGCCAATTTTTCTCCCTCGGCTAAACTATTATCACCTTTTTAAAAAATGTATTTCCAACCCAGTCAGTTTAAACTGTTCAGTGAAGTTAAACAATTCAAACTGAGATATAAGTTATGCACTTCTGAACTTGGTTGAGAAAAATAAAAATCTGTAAATGTTTTTTGCATAGTTGACTTAAAGAGTTATCACATATCTGCTCTGGCCAGTGTCACTCAGTTGGTGGGCATTGTTCCAAGCACTAAACTTTTGCTGTTTCAATTCCCAGTTATGGCACATGCCCAGGCTGTGGTATGCAGGAGGCAACCAATAGATGCTCACCACGCACATCTATGCTTCTTTCTCTCTCCTTCTCCTTTCCTCTCTCAGAAAAAAAAAAAAAAAAAAAAAAAAAACTTCAATAAAAATGTATTTGTAAAAAGAGTTATCATATATTTATAATTTATTTAAAAGAATTTTCTTACATATAAAAGATGTAATGTTGTTATTTGTTCCTTAAGGATTTGTCCCAAATTTAAATCAAATTAATTTCTACTATAAGCTTGATAAATTTGCTAAAACTACAGGAAGTTAATTCTTCATTTATTAGTTCTATATATTCTCACTGCTGTTTATCGAAAATTTTGTCTTAGTGATGATGCACATGCCCACGGTTATGAGAAATATTCTACTAAGACCAAGCTAAACTTATTTATGTATCTCTAAGAAGAAAAGAAAAAATGTGCATAAAATATATCTTAGAGGTGAAATGCTTCAGCCTTTCTTTATATCAATCTGCATAATAATGCCTTAAATGAAAGTATTTTTTATTCATGTAGACCCAATCAGACCTCTATATAGCCTTACTTAATTAGCATTTAATCTATTGCTATGTTATTAAGTGAAAAATAATCTATCTTCCTTAAATAATAAATCATAGCTGTTATTAATTCAAATACTTTTCGTCTCCCCATTACCTCACTTACATACAGAATAAAAATATAAACTCTTCTAAAGCAGAATGATATGCTAAGGCATTTGGGAAGTAATTGATTCATGAATTTTCAGGAAGATGGAGCTAGTTGTGCAGCTGAATATATAAAAGGCTCATCATCACCAGATGTAGTTGGCATTGAAGACATTTCAATACATTATTACAATCCTTATAAGTGTATGTGGGGTGATAATTTACTAAAATTGTAACAAACAAGACCAGAGAGACAGATTGTCATGAATTAATGTTGGTATTAGTAAACAAGGCGTGAGTATTAACACAACCTGAAAACATTCATGTGCAAAGTGCTTCTATTTAGCATGTATCCTGCTTCCGATCATGGCTTTACTTTGATGATATTGCAAAGTGTTATGGTATTTGATAGATTTTCTGAAAATGGTGGTTTCTGTCTTTTTTTTGTGATGCATTTGAAATCCAAGTTCACTGACACAGATGCAAGAAAATAAAGGCCTAAAATAATATAAAGAAACAAATGGGAAAATATAAAGTGCTGGTAGGATTCAAAGTTGAATGATATAAATATAAATACTTTTAATTATACTCAGAAATAGTCTTACACTGTACATAACATATTCTAAGTGGTTTAACAAATATAATTCTAGTAATAACTCCCCATAGAAAATACTCTTCTTCTCATTATTATTTTGTCCATTTGTGATAACTTGTATGTCAATGATATTAATTCTATACCTGAACTCATGTAGGAAGAATATTTGCTGTTGTTTCCATTTGCTATGGTTAATTTAATAGAAAATAACCCCCGCTGGGTGTGCCATAAATTATACCCACTTGCTATTGTGCAGGATTTGAAGGAATGCACAAGGCAAAAGTAATTTATAAACTGACAGACAGTGCCCAGATACTCTCTCTGTAACAGTGTCAACTTAATTCAATTTCATATTTCTCAGTGATATAAAATTTAGCTTTTCTTTAGTAAAGAAACATTTATTTTTTTCCTTAAATATACAGAACTTCTTAGAACAATATTTGGACAGGTTGAAAAACACAATTACTAATTAGGAATAATTTATTTTGTATTCTATTTTGCCATTATGAAAGGAGGAAAACATAAAATGCTTTTTATTAGCATTGGGTGTTCAGGATGGTCAAAAAGCACTGAGCTGGACGGATGCTTTGATTTCAGGGTCAATACTTTCCAGTCTGACACTCAGAGGAAGGCAAGGTCATTCTATAATGAGGCCCACAGGGTTTGAGAGGCCCTGGCTCTGTGATGGCAATTGTGGACTCTGGGGGGTGGGGGAGGCCTTTAATACATTGAGAGAGTCTCAGGATGAATTCAAAATGAGAGTTTTATCTGTTAAAAATAAAATTAAATAAAAAACAATGGACATAAGGAAATTGGGAGGTGTTGGATATGTTTTTTTACCTTGATCATGGTGGTGATGGTATTATGGATGTTTGCATATATCCAAACTCACCAAATTTCACACATTAATATAGGCAGATTTTTGAATATTAATTATACTGTAATGAAGCTCTTAAAAGAGTTAATGCAGGCAGTAGAAATAAGATCAGTTCAAAGGAGAAGTTGGATAAAAATGTATCTGCTTGTTTTCTTGGTTGATCTGAGTTCCACGTGTCAGTTATTTAGGGATGGCTGTTTTCAGCCAGAATTGCTCTGATTGGACAGACAAGGAATACTGGCTAGGGTATAAAAAACAGATTCTTGGATTGTGTATATGAAAATCTGATTGCAAGAGAGAACAAGTTATTAGTCACCATATTAATTTCTTAAGACTGCTATAACAAAATACCACATATTAGGTGGGTGAAAACAACATAATTTTTTTCTCACAGCTCTGAAGACTGGAAATCCAACATCAAAAGGGCTGGCGGCCATGCTTCCTTCAGCTTCCCTAGGGGAGACTCCTTCCACCTCTCAGCTTCTGGTGGTTGGTGGCCATCCTTAGCATGTCTGGGCTTACAGCTGCATCAGTCTAAGGTGTGCTTGTATTTTTTTATTTAATAAATCTTTATTGTTCAGATTATTACAATTGTTCCTCTTCCCCCCCCCCCCCATAGCTTCCCTGCACCCAGTTCCCACCCCACCCTCTACCCTTACCCCCCCATGTCCTCATCCATAGGTGTATGATTGTTATCCAGTCTCTTCCCATATCTCCCACACCCCTTTCCCCATGAGAATTGTCAGTACACTCCCTTTCTATGCCCCTGATTCTATTATATTCACCACTTTATTCTGTTCATCAGATTTTTAATTCACTTGATTTTTAGATTCACTTGTTGATAGATATATATTTGTTGTTCTTTAGGAGAAATAATTTGAAAGCAGAAAGTAGAATGAAATAAGAGAATATGTCCCAAGATAAGTATTTATGAAAATAAGAAATAATTGTAAGAATATAATAATATTTAAATAATGATGAAGGCTACAGATAATTTGTAATACAATTTTTTGTTCACAAATATTTAGATGTCACATATATTTCCATAGGATAGATTCCTAAAAGTGAAATTCCTGGGTTAAAAACAATGCTATTTCTCTTTTTTAAATAAAGATTTCCCCTTATAAGAAAAAATTTTTTTTCATTTTCTCATCCCACCAAAAATGCCTTGTGTTTGAAAGTTGAACAAAATATATTCTAAAGTGTTTACATAGTTTAGTTGACCATATAATATATTTAATGGCTACTTACCAAAGGAACTGCTGTCTTCCCAAAAATACCCCTTTGAATTTCATTGTACTAGTCTATTGGAAGAGACAAATAAGAAATAGAAAGACAGTTGAAATCAGTCTAGCTCAGTGGATAGATCTTCGGCCTGCAGACTGAAAGGTCCCAGGTTTGATTCCAGTCAAGGGCTTGTACCTTGGCTGAGGGCACATCCCCAGAAGGGGTGTGGAAGAGGCAGCTGATCAATGCTTCTCTCTCATCGATGTTTCTGACTTTCTATCCCTCTCCCTTCCTCTCTGTAAAAAAATCAATAAAATATATTTTTTAAAAAGAAATGGAAAGACAAATAAGTTTACAATATTGCACTTCAAGTATTCCATTGTGATACAGGTCTCAGTATTCAATTATTTCATAGCCACTACTCTTCTACAATAAACTACAACTCATAGTTCAAAATTTTATTTTATTTAAAAACAAGCTGACCTAAACTCTTCTTAGATTTTAATAATTTCTTCCAGTTTACAAAAGAGCCAAAATAAAGAAGCACTCACTAATTAACAAAAAAGTCCTAAGTCCAAAAGTTATCTTTGTCAGCAAGGTAGGATGAGACTTACTTTCCTTAATTGTAAAACAGGAAAAACAAAACAATCAAACAAACAAAAAAGACATGGAATTGTTGTAAAGATAAAACGATGAAAACAGTGTTGAAATGTGAGTCCCAAAGTGGCACCTCTAGGCATGTATACAAACATTTGTTGAATCTGATAACACTTGGAAGAAGGAATAAAGAATACATCCCAATGTCTCTGAACTTTGGAGATTCTCAAATATATTCTAAGAACAAGAATTGAAAGAAAATCTTAAAGTTAGTTACTAGCTTTGTTGTTGTTACTAGAATTAAATTAATTGTAACAAAACTATTTTTGAGTAATTTACAAATGAGCAAGTTAATAAATTGAAAATTTTTATTAAATTAGGGTTTTCACTATGAAAAAGGAATTATTTTTGATATGGTATTCTTAAGGACACAGTATCTTTTGTGTAGAAAACTTGCCCAAAGTGTTTATCCTGAATATACTAATGAAGAAACCATAATATATATCCTAATTTAGATTTATTTCACAAAATGACTAGTTTTGGTCCTTCAAATATATCATTGTCATGAAACACAAAAATTCTATTTAATAAAGAGGGAATATGCAAATTGACCATCACAAAGATGGCGGCACCCACAGTGGAGGCAGGGTTTCCTTAATACAAGATAGCTGCACCCACAGCGGAGGCCAAGTTCCTGTCCTTAACGAGCAATCAGCAGGGACATAAGGCAGGGGCAGGGACCTGAGGCTGTGAGCCTCACCTGGTGGGGCTTGACTGAGGACCTCAGGCCATGCCTCCTGCCCCAGCTCCAGGCCTGGGGACCTCTGGCTGCAACCCCCACCCAGGGAGCTTGACAAGAGTGGGGCCAGCTGGGTCTAGATCTCACCCAATGTAGGTGGGGCCAACTGGGTCTAGGTCTCATGTGATTTTTAGGTGCCATGCTTGGGGGGGGGGAGGATTTGACTCTGGGTCCTGTGATGAGCCCCAGACTTTGACAGGAGGAAGATTTTCATATACATTTTACTACTTTTCTTTCATCTCTGACAGTTTTATTATAGAGAAAGGGCAAATAGCAATATTAAAATATTTCCTCTCCTTAATACCCCTTTAATGTGCACAAATTTCATGCACTGGGCCACTAGTAAAAAATAAACAAAAATGGGGAACTGTCTATAATAAAGGATACTGAAAAATCATGACAAATAAATGCAAAAAATGATCCTTGTTTATATTTTAGATTAATTTATGGAAATTCCAGTCTGTGCCATATATTAAGTAGCAATAATAACATGGTCAAATTTCCAGAGATGATAGTTCCATTATGACTATGAAGAAGACTGTCCTTTATCTTGGAGACATACACTAAGTCTTTAAAGGTAATTGACTCATGATGTCTATAACTAGCTTTCATATATTTTAGTGAGAGAGAGAGAGAGAGAGGCAAAGAAGAGTGGGAAAAAGGAAGGAAGGAAGACAAAAGAAAGATAGAAAAGAAGGTGGAAGGGAGATAGAGAGAGAGAGAGAGAGAGAGAGCAATATATAATTAGTGAGCCCTGGCTAGTTTGGCTCATTGTCTAGAATGTCAACCTGCAGACTAAAGGGTCATGGGTTCGATTCTGGTCAGGTGCATGTGCCTGGGTTGTGGGCTTGATCCCTAGTAGGGGACATGCAGGAGGCAGCCAATCAATGATTCTCTCTCGTAATTGATGTTTCTATCTCTCTTTCCCTCTCCCTTCCTCTCTGAAATCAATAAAGATACATATTTAAATATATACATATATATGTATATATATAATTGAAAAATTTAGGTGAAGTTTATATATTTTATGTTTTTAAATAAAAATGTTTGGGTAAAATTATTCATTTTGAACCTATTCACAATCAGTATTTTTCTAACTTCATTAGTTTTAAAAGAATATTTACACATACAAAAAAAAGAAGTCTAGACAATCATTATTAGATGAAATAAAACAAAGAAACATGAAATGTGTCTTGGACATTCTAGTGTAAATTATTTGGGGAAAAATATAGGAAAGATTGAAATAAAGCATAGAGGCCTCCCTTCTTTTAGAATTTGGATTGAATTATAGGTAAAATAACTTCCCTGAATGACCTCTTGAAGAATAAGTAAACAACTGAAATATTATCTGGAACTTAGGTTAAGAGAGTTCTGATATCTTAATTTCTCCAGAAAATGACATGCAATGTTGTTTTTTAACATGGGGGTTGGAGGAACAAATAAAAATCTGGAATGATAAATTTCAAAAATTATAAATATTTTTTGCTAAATTGTCGCAAAAGAGAGATGAAAGTATACTCTGAGGAGAAAATCCCATTCTTCCAGTGAGATAGAATTAAAACAAATCTTAATTCATTATTCATGCTTTTCATAATTACCCACTTTGTAAGCCAGAACTCCCCTGAAAGAGCAGTATCAGATACAGTGCAATTTACATTTTATAGCATATCAGCTTTAATAGCAATAATAGTAAAAATATTGAAATGAGAATGTTTGGAAATTCAATAAGAAATTTGATTTGTGTCAATCCTAAAAATTGCTTCCCCTCAGTTTCACCTAACATTTCCTTATAGCTGTGTGGATAGATTAGTAAATCTGGTGTACACACCTAGTCTACCTAATCTGTTATAGTCTTCAGGAGCATGCTGTGCTGAACTTTTGGAGAGGTGGACTTAAGATATATGGGGCAAGACTCTTTTCCTGGATAAAATGAGGCTCATGAGTTCATGAGCAGGACAAAACCTCACCAACATATTAACTTATATTAGAAAAAGTAACCTCTATTCTGAATGAAGGGTTAGAAAGGTCTTCGTAAGCTCTCATAGCATTTTAGAAATGCGAATTAAATATATTTCTTTCTTTTTAAATTTTAGGTCCATGCTATTAATTGAAAGGAGTGGTCTAATTCAAATAACTGGTTATGTTCTGATATAAACTTTTTATGTGTGCGAGCAGAAAACACATCTCTCTATATAAAAGCCTATGTTTCCAGTAGACCAAATGACTGAACGACTGGTTGATTGGTCACTATACGTATACTGACCTCCAGGGGGCAGACGCTCAACTCAGGAGCTCCGCCCTGGTAGTCAGTGCGCTCCCACAGTGGGAGTGCTGCTCAGCTGACTGATGGGCACCAGACACAGGGCTCACAGCTGGCTGCTGCAGCCCGGAGACCACAGTGGATGGCAGTGATCCTACGGAGTGGAGGTGGCAGCGGGCTCAGCAGGGCCGGGAGGAGCAGGAGCAGCAGGCAGGAGGGGCAGGCGGCATTAAACTGCTGGTTTTGGCCCGATCTCCACAGACCATGCTGAGGGACCCCACCTGTGCACGAATCTGTGCACAAGGCTCTAGTTATAAATAACTGTATATAATTCCATTGACTAACCTTTCTCTATGAACATGAAAGTAAATAACAACACTCAACAATACAGTGCATTTGATGTGCATCTCCTAATTCCGGTAACAGATCTTGCAATCCAATATTCCTGTAATAAATTAATGGATGCTCACCCTGAGTTACGAGGGTGAGCAGGCCTCTAGGACTGACTGCCTGGGCTCTCACAGCTTACACCTGCCTTCCGATGCTCCGCCTGTTTAACACCAACTTTCGCCCTCACAACTGTCCAGTTTGGATAATAAGTTACAAGATAACCTTACTTCCACGTCCGTGTATGCAATGCTCCCACAAGTTAAGCTACCTAGATAGAAAGAATGTTATCTTTTTCAGCCAAACTGTTTATGCTAGTTATCCTTATTACTCCAATCATGTACTACAATTAAAGAACATATAAACTGATAAATATGAATAGAGAAAGAAATAGTTCTTATTTAATAAAAATTGAGTTTCATAATTTGTCAGATAATAATTTGCTATTATTGCTATCCAATAATTCTGGGTAAAAAATCTAAAACATATTTTTAACTTTAAAAATTGGCATCTATGTTTACATCCAATAGGAATAACTATATTTTTATATTTTATGTTCAAAATATTTGATGTATGTGTATTTATTAGTCACTACTGGTACATAATTTTTAAGTTAACTTATCAATTTTCAGTAACTACAAATCAGAGTCTGAGTCTGTTCAAAATTTCTAACAGTAGTATAGTTGAAAGACTATTAAACATAATTCTGCTTTAATTAATATAAAAAGCATGATAAAGCCCTGTACCTTTACACTATTTTTATTCTTTGGTAACAATGTAATCTTTCTCCTTTTTCCTCTTCTCCCCCTTCTATCAAGAAAAATTTGAAATTTTACTTCCCTATAAGTCTATAAGTATTGAAAATCTGTAGGCCTTTTGTACACTTTCTTTTGCTAAGGTTTTGTTCCAGAGTCTTTTGATGGCACTGCATTTTTATTCTGCTAGAATGTGCTCAGCTCTGTCTCAGGTTCAGTTCCACACAGACGAAAAATTGGCTTCTAGTTCCACACATCATGGCTTAGGGGAAAGAAAAAAATATCACCAGTCACATTGTATTTGCACCTGCTGTCTTTTTTCAATAATTGCTATAGTCTAAGGAGAAAAAATTCTGCTGCTCCCCTATTAAACATATCAAGTTAAAATGCCTTTCATTTATTTATGGAATACTGTGTATAACTCACATATTTTGACCTAAATCGTTTCTAATGCATTTAAAATATAAAATGTGATTTTCATTGATAAGCTGTAAGACATCTTAGAAGAAAAAATTACATTTTTTAAGGAGACGATGTACCCTCAGTTGTGCATCACTTAGTGAAATGGTTTAAAGGAACAAGTTACCTACAACTGTACTATGCATCAATCAGGAATGTGTTCAGCTGCAAGTAAGAGAAACCCTAATCTTCATGATTTAACAAAACTGGATTTTATTTTTTTCACTCACAAGAAGTCTGAAGGAGACAACTGGTTATGTTGGATAAGCTGCTTCATGATACCATTATAAACTCACACTCTTTATAGTTTTGGGTTCCATCTCCTGACTGTGACCACACTGTCACAAGATGGTTTTGGAGTTCCAATCATAATATGCCAGGAGCAGGCAATGAAAAATGAAAAATCAAAATCATAACCTCAGCTGCATCTCTCTTTAGTTTGTCTGTGAAAGAAAAGTTTCCTTAGATCATATCACAGAAAGCTCTGTTTGTATCCCATTACTAAAATTGTATTATATGTTGACCCCTAAGCGCAGAAGAAAGTTGAGAAATTTAAGTAATTTCTGTTTCCAAGTAGAGAAAAAAATGAGAGAAGGGGTTTGGAATAGATGTTGGTCAATTTAACTTGCAAGATCTGCCCAAAGCTGCCCAAAGGCTTGACACAACCACCCATAGGAAAGATAAAAACTCATTTGCCCCATCACCATGAAGAAAGAATGTCTGACGACCTCAATGACTCTCTTTAAAAGGTACCACAGAACTGTTATCACTGACCCAGGAAGAAGTCACAGTATCAATGTGGTACCATAAATGTTTGCATTATTATTGTTTTGACCACCAAAGGCACAAACCTGACATACTGGGTGCACATTTGATAAATGAAAGAGTAAATAGCCCCATAAAATATAGAACAGGATGGAACTATTTTGTGTTATAGATGTTAAATGAAAATGCCTTTCTTAAATATAAGCTTAATTGATAATTTGAGAAAGGTTTTTAGTAGTTAGTACCTAAAAGTAATTTTATAGGTAGTATGAAAGAGGAACATATATATATAAGAACCTAGTTTTAGTCCTAAACACATGTATTTTTCAACTGAATTAAAAATAGTGGCTTATTACATGTATCCTACTAAGATGATCAAGTAAGCAGTCATAATTTAAGAAAAGAAAGAAAACACCCAAATAAGTTTTATTTAAGACAAAAATAAAGATCAGAATTTTTATTTTTAGATAAAATAAAAATATATTATAGAGGATTTAAATATATGATAGAGGGATATATTATAGAGGATTTATGGGGTCAGCAAAAACTCTATGGAAATTGTGGCCCTGTGATCATTTAATAGATATCCTCTCCTCTGAGATCAGGAGAACTTGCCAACTCTCTTCATTCTTTCCAGGAGGTGGTTGTGGTTTTATATTACTGTAAGATCCAAAGACATACAAGGAGCAAAGGGGACAAGGATGTATGGTGTGCAATTATACAGAGAAAGAACGTGAATCTCCACTTTCCAGTAATTGAATTACCTCTATCATTGCTAACCATTGTAACAATGAAAATGAGCAGGCTAACCGGCTAATTCCAATGTAACCCTGATGTTTGGCGGGCTAGCAATCTGAATCTGTGCTAAAGCACATTCTTGATAACCTATAATTAAGTCACTGCCTCTTTCTTCACAATCTGGTCTTGCAAGACCTGTTACCTAAATGCTCACATTTTACAGAGGCCATAAACCATGCACAATACATAATCCCCAGAGCGGGTTATCAGCACTGGCACCAGGTCAGGCCCTTAAATATGGTCTCCAGACCCCACCCCAACACACGGGTTTTTTTGCAAAGCCCATGAAAGTTCTGCAAGTCCCCATCCATATTTTGGGGACAAAGAAACCAAAAGGGGATAAAGGAAGGGCTTGCACCTTATTGGTTTGCTCAGACTCTGGGGGCAACTCCTGTGAGGCTGCCTGCAGTAACTCCATTTCTCTGAGCATCGCTTGGGTTTCTTCAGTCTTCTACAACAAAAATAAATAGGATGCATTGTCATCAGAATGAAAAGCCATTTGTAGTAATAATGATTTGCTAATTAGTACATGAAATGTAAGAGGCAAGATTTTGTACTTGGTACAGGATTATCAAAACTTTAGGAGCTGGGTCAGGAAACCATTACTGTAGCTTAGCGAGAGCACTCTCAATCAACAGAGGGAGAATGAGCAAGTGCATAATATATGTAAGTGAGCCGAAACTGGTTTGGCTCAGTGGATAGAGCCTCGGACTGTGGACTGAAAGGTCCCGGGTTCGATTCTGGTCAAGGACATGTACCTTGGCTATGGGCACATCCCCAGTGGGGGGCATGCAAGAGGCAGCTGATCGATGTTTCTGTCTTTCTATCCCTCTCCCTTCTGCTCTGCAAAAAATCAATAAAATATATATTTAAAAAAATATATATGTAAGTGAACTATACCAATAGCTATGGGCAAAGCCTATCTAATAAAAGAGTAATGTGCAAATTGACCATACCTCTGCTACACCCACCAGCCATGCCCACCAGCCAATCAAAGTGAATATGCAAATCAACCCAACCATGATGTCGATTAATTTGCATATCCTTGTGCAAAAGATGGCGTAAAGAAGCCAAGCACTGCAGAAAGGACCAAAGGTATGGAGAAGCAAGCAAGTGGGGCAGGGGAGAAGGGAGGGAGCAAGGCAGAGGAGACTGGAGGGAGCAAGGCAGCAGAGAAGGGAGCGAGGCAGCAGATAAGGAGGGAGCTTTGCTCAGGCCAAAGAAAGCCCTATTTTTGCAGGAATCTTCCTGCAAAGAGTCTCTAGTGTATACATAAGAAGCAAATAACTATTTAAATAAGTGGTGAGATTTTATAGTTTGTAAATGAGTCCTCATCTTTATATTGTTTCATAAAAATATTATTTGTAATTATGATGACTCTAAAATGTTATAGTACACAAAATTTATGTAAATCAAAAATTTTCTTTATTGAATTACAATCCCTTTCAGCTCTAAAGTAAATGATTCTGATACTGTGCTTCCTAAAGTGTTTCTATTGTACATCCTTCTTAAGTCTAATTTTCTGCAACATAGCTTTTTTCCTTTTATTCATTCACCAAATATTTATTCAACAACTGTAATGAGTGGGGCACAGTTCTAAGCATTGACATCATGTTTATTTGCCATTAGGTCCACTTTATTTATAGTCAGTGAATATTAGATAACATAATAGCAACTATTTAAGGTAATAAAAATTGTAAGTGATGACTGTTGAAAAGGAGATAATAGAGAGAATTTAGCAATACATAAGATTCCATTCAAGGTAATGGAAGGGAATAGGAGAAATAGAGAAATTTAAGTTTTTTTTAATGTGTAGAATGAAATACTAACCTAATTAATCTGTGTATCGTCCTACCCCTCATTCCACTTCAGGGATTTTTGTCCCCTCTAATCTATACCACAGCAGGGAAAAATATTAAAAATAAATGATTTCTTTCTCAAACTATCTAAAGAGTCATTCAACTGTATATAAGGTTATCAGCTAATGAAACGAAAAAATTTACAGCTTTTCTACATATATTAAAAAATGTGGACTCAGCAATGAAATTGATTTAAAAAAATAAACATTTGATCTGAAAAATAATGCTTCAGAGAGTGATATATAAATGAACCTTCTGAAACTGTGAACTTAAAAAGTAAATTTTTTAGGAAGATTTTTGACTGTTTTCATGAATAAATTATATCATGTGTGCCCATATAGAATGGTAAATATAAATAAGGGCAAGTTATATGTCCATCCTCAAACTTTTAGAGTGTTTGAATTTGGTATTTAAATCTACATCTAACATGACTTTCCTGCTTATGAGGCATTTGCTACAAAAAGGTACATTGCAAAAAAGAAGTGTTTCCAAAATACTAACATAATTAGTACACTTACTCTACATAAAAGCTACACAATTATTATAGCAAGAACTTTCATAGAACTCTAAATTTATTTCCTACAATTATTTCACATATATCTAACGTGATTTACCATGTTTCTTATTAAAAATGCCAATTGGCTGCTTTGAAGCTTTAGTTGGCCAATTATGACATGATCCAAGTGAGCAGGCAGGAAAGCAATATCAAATCATCCTCCTGCTACCCCTAACGCTGAAAACAGTGCCCTCTAGCCATTTGCACCCAAGGTGAATTCATTTTTTAGCTGTACTCTGCATATTGAATTTAAAAGTAATTATCAGAAATTGTGCTTAAAAGAATCAGAAAAAAAGTGATAGCTATTTGCTGGCCCTGTTTCAGATTTGAACATATTTTAAAATAAGGATTCTTTTATTTCATATAGGTTCACTAACAGACCATTGCAGAAGAGAAAAATGTATTTTAATGCAGTATTAATAAAGATAATAAAAATCTTAACAAATGCTAAGTTGAGACAATAGTTCAAAAATATTGCTTAAATCCCTATATGTCTTCACCCTAATTATGCCTGGTTAAGGACTTTTCTAAAAAATTTCCTCAATGCTTTATTACTTTTCTAGATGAGTAGGCTTTCAGCTAAAAGAGATTTAACATTATTCCTAAAGGAGATGGGATGAAAAGCTTATCCTCAAAAAACAAAGCATAAAATTAAATGATCAGGTTAGAAGAAGCAGAATTAAAATATTTTCTTTGAGTGGTGATAATTAGCAGCTGCATGTCAGGCTCTCACAACTGCATAAATGTCATTGCAAGTATTGAGGACTCAGTGGTGTGGCCTGAAGTAAGAGCAAAGAGAAGACAGATGGGGAAGTCTGCCCAGGAGAGCCTGTTCTCAGTGTCTCTACTCTGAGGACTGGGTTTTCTGTACCTTAATAAGAGTGCCTGTCTATAGTTAGGACTTAAATAATATTTCTAAAAATATTATTTGTTTTAATGATTTCAGAGAGGAAGGAAGAGGGAGAAACAGAAACATCAATGATGAGAGAGAATCATTTATTGGCTGCTCCCCTACCGGAGATCGAGCTAGCAGCCTGGGTATGTGCCCTTGATGGGAATCGAATCTGGGACCCTTCAGTCTCCAGGCTGATGCTCTATCCACTGAGCAAAACTGGCAAGGGCTTCAATATGTTTAATGGAATTGAATTACATTTGGAAAAAGAATACATGATTTCAATCATGTGCGACTGCAATAGTGACAAACCAGACAGGAAAATGGAAACCATGTTAGGAATTCAATGGAGGGGATTTTATATAGGAGATTGAATTCTATGGTGTCAGAGAGCAAATGAGATCCCAGCATGGACTTAAATATAATAACTCCAGGAGGCGGCTATTCCTCCTAGGGCCAGGGAGCATCAGGGAAAAGGTAGGGGTTGGCAGAACATAGAGTCTAGAAGGGCCCCAGGAAACTTGGTAACACTGGTTCTTTCTCATCCCCATGATCATTATGAGTATTAAATAATAGAGTTATAAACTAAAGGTGTTTCAATGCCTCTCAGTGTCTGGGCAGAGCATGTGCTTCCTGTTTTTATTATTTTACTAGAGGCCTGGTGCATGGATTCATGCAGCAGTCCCTTGGCCTAGCCTGCAGGGAGGGCCAAAACCAGCTCTCCAACATCCCTTGAGGAGGCACAGGCCAGGTCTACAGACCCTTCTGGTGCATGATTGAGGCTGGTCGGCTGGGGAGGGATTGCAGGAGGTTGGCTGGCCATGGAGGGACCATAGGAGGGCTCCAGGGTGTGTCTAGTTCATTTTGCCCAATCCTGATCAGCATGACCCCAGCAGTAAGCTAACTTACGGGTCACATCATCCTTTTCCTGGTGGTCAGTGCACATCATAGCGACTAGTGTAATGGTTGAATGAACAGTTGGACACTTAGCATATTAGGCTTTTATTATGTGCACTGTCTGATAGGAATAAAATCCTACTGAATATTAATACTTTTAATCTTCTTAAAATATAGTATCATCATATATATAAAAGCCTAAGCAACTATTAGGACTAGTTGATCAGTTACTATTACACTCATTGACCACCAGGGGGCAGACGTTCAATGCAGGAGCTACCTGCTAGTGGTCAGTGCACTCTCATAGGCAACCTCCTGCGTACTCCCAACCTCCCAAGGTCAATCCCCTCCCCCAGCCAGCCAGCCTTAATCAGCCCCCATTGTGACTGGGTGAGACAGCCCTGATAGTCCCCAATTACCAGCCAGTCTGAGGAACCCCACCCACGCACAAATTTGTGCACTGGGCCTTTAGTAAAATATGAAAACAGTGCAAAACAACAAGCAGATACTGCTTACTATTACTATATTATAAATCTCCATTATATTAACTTAGGTTGATGGCTCATGCCTTATGAAAGAATTTAAAATCAGATGCTATTTTTATCTTTAGTTATTAGGTTATGTCATTTTAAACTAATATGAATAATGTTTTGATATGACTGCCCTGAACATATAATCTGAGAAATCTGAGACTGAACCTCTGGTGAATGTAAGTACTTGTTCTGTGCTTTTAAACATATTTACTGGCACATGCTGTGTTTCTGCTTTTTACAAGGACAATCAATCTTAGGTTTTTCTGGCTGTCTATTTCCCATGTTACAGACTTCTGCAGCAGTCAACTCACACATTATATTGAAATAAAATTCACTTTCACCGAAAAAGGGGGCTTTTGAGAAGAAAATCATACAAACTGGTAAATGTCTTCTCTGCATAGATGGTATTTTTATACATTCATTCAGCTCTTGTTGCAGTTTTCTTGATGGTGTAACAACCTGCTCACTTGCTTCATTAGAGTAGAATATTAGATTGTGTGTTCTTTAATTAAATGATTAACAGTGTAACTGCTATAAGACAAACTCTGAATTTATCAATGTTAATTCATTAAAGTATTTTCATGGATAGACATGCTACATCCTATAGTGAAACCACTTCTATGTTGTCAATAAAAAATAAACCTAAAAAATAATTAACTTGACAAAAATTCAGTAATTATAACACACTTTGAAGCTCTGTCTGGCTGTGCTCATCACTTATGAATGGGCCTTTTATTTTTTTCAGGCCAATAATCTAGAAAGCTCAGATTTTTTTAATTTTTTAAAAGTATAAAGCCTTAATTAGTAGGGTTTTTTCTATTAGAGTAAGTGAATAGCCTCTAAAATTCACTTTATTGATTGATTGAATTGTATATTTTATTGATTTTAGAGAGGAAGGGAGAAGAAGAGAGAGAGATAGAAACATCGATGATGAGAGAGAATCATTGATAGGCTCCCTCCTGCATGTCCCCCACAGGGGATGAAGACTGCAACCTGGGCATATAAAATTGACTGTAATTGAACCCAGGACCCTTCGGTCTGTAGTCCAAAGCTCTATCCACTGAGCCAAACCAGTTAGGGCTAAAATTCACTTTAAAAAGTTTTTTTTAAGCTAATGATAGCTATCTCATATATTTCTTTTACATTTGTAAGATAAAAACTTTGTCACATAATTGCAATCAAGGGCTGCATCTACCATACTTCACCTCTCCATTCACTCAGTGATTCACTGCACAGAATCCCATGAGTCAGCATAAAATTATACTCATGGCTAAGATTTATTACAGGAAAGAATACAGTGAGGGAAAGCAAGACAAGTGTATACTTATACATAGGTGGAGGCTAGAGAAGCCCAAAGGAAGCTTTCCTGGATTCCTCTTGTGGGGATTCCATGGACACATCTTCCTTTCTGCTGTGAAATACAGGAAAATGGTGAGATGTCTTTGTCAAGGAAAGTTCACTTGAATCAGAGTCAAAGAGCATCTATGGTGCAAACCTCCAAACTAGACAGGAACTTTATTTTTAAAAAATAAATCTTTATTGTTCAGATTATTACAGGTGTTCCTCTTTTTTCCCCCCTAATAGCTTCTCTCCACCCAATCCCCCACCCCACCCCACCCCATGCCCTTACTTTGTCTTCATCTATATGTAGGTATAAGATTTTTGTCCTATCACTGCCCCCACCCCTCACACTTTCTTACCCTGGGAATTGTCAGTCCCTTTCTATGTCCCTGATTCTATTATATTTATCAGTCCATTCTGTTCATCAGATTTTTCATTCACTTGATTTTTAGATTCGCTTGTTGGTAGGTATGTATTTGTTGTCATTTTCTTGTTCATAGGTTTTATCTTTACCTTTTTCTTCTTCTTCCTCTTCTTAAAGAATACCCTTAAGTATTTCATATAATCCTGGTTTGGTGGTGATGAACTCCTTTATTTAGTTATTTATTTTGTCTGTGAGGATCTTTATCTGACCTTCAATTCTGAATGATAGCCTTGCTGGGTAGAGTAATTTCTGTTTTAGGTTCTTGCTGTTCATCACTTTGAATATTTCTTACCACTCTCATCTGGCCTGCATAGTTTCTGTTGAGAAATCAGCTGACAGTCGTATGGGTACTCCCTTGTAGGTAACCAACTGTTTCAAGATTTGCTCTTTGTCTTTTGCCCTTGGCATTTTAATTATGATGTGTCTTGATGTGGTCCTCTTTGGATTCCTCATGTTTGGGGTTCTTTGTGCTTCCTGGAATTGTAAGTCTATTTCTTTCACCAGCTAGGGAAAGTTTTTTGTTACTATTTCTTCTAATAGGTTTTCAATAATTTGCTCTCTCTCTTCTTCTGGCAGCCCAATAATTTAGATGTTGGCATGCTTAAAGTTGTCCCAGAGGCTCTTTACACTATCTTAATATTTTTGGATTCTTTTTTCTTTTTGTTTTTCTGGTTGGGTATATTTTGTCTCCTCATATTTCAGATTGTTGGTTTGATTCTTGAAGTCCTTTGATCTACCGTTGAATTTCTGTATATTTTTTATTTCAGTCAGTGTGTGCTTAATTTCTGACTGGTCCTTTTCCATTTTCTTGACATTCTCATTAAGGTCCTTGAAGGTCTCATCAAGTTTCTCAGTGGTTTTTAGAAGATTCTTGAGTAACCTTATAAATGTGGACCTGAACTCTATGTCCTCCATTTTTTTAATTCATGACATGTTTCTTTGTCTTTGAATTTTGATGCTTCCCTGTACTGATGGAGTGGAAGAACTGCTGTACTGGAGACATGCCTATGGGGCCAGACTTGCTTCAGTTGGGCTTTGGTGCTCACCGAGTCTGCCTCTTGAGTGTGTCACTTATGGATGTGAGTAGTTAAATTCTGGTGTTGTTTCACACTGACCTCTAGATACACTAGCTTCTGGATCTCCAAAGGGGTGCAAGTCAGCTACTGTCTGAGGTGACCCAGCAGGAACTACAGGGAGGTCTGCATATTTCTCCTGGGCTGACCCAAACTGCAATTTGTTAGATTAAGCTGTGATAGGGCAGGCCATTTATATGCAAATGCATCTGCACACAGCTCTGGCAGGTTTGCAGATTGTGCAGGGAGGGGTCTCAGAAAGTCTCCAAGGTATGGCAAACAGTGATGGTTGACATTCAGCCGTTTCTGTGTTCCCGCGTTTCCAAGTCCCCGGGGTCCTCCGCTGTGAACAGTAATTGCTGCGGGCACCTCTATAAGGGAGCCACCCTCACTTTCTAACTTGATGCCAGACCATCCAGTTTCTCCCTGTAGGAGTCTGGATCAACAGCATCTCCACAGAAACGAGTTCAGAATAATCAGGAGCTCGTTTCCCTTAGGGTTTAAAACAGCAGCATCCCGTCTCCCGCTGCCAGCCTGGTTTGCGCACCTCCATCCCTTAGCTTTTCAGCGCTTGTGCTCATCTCAATGCTCCATCTAGTTGCAGAACTTCCACTTGGCCAGCTTTCCTGTGGTTCTGGGTGATAGACGTTTTGTCTTTTAGTTGTAGTTTTAAAATTGTTGTGCGAGGCAGCAGTATAGGTGTTTAACGATGCCGCCATCTTGGCTTCCTCCTAGACAGGAACTTTAAGCATGCTAGCAACCTGCTTCATCTTGACCCACTGCTCTGAGCATGTAGGACACCGTAGGTGCCATGTAACTATGAGAGCATTCCAGTGGTTTAGTTTTCAGTGTTTGACCAAGGGCGGTCACAATGGGCACAGAGAGGCCTGTGGGAAACAGACTTGCTGTGCTATTTTTGTCTCAAGGACACAGAGTGGTTGAGTAACTTTCCTACAGTGATGCAGCTAGTAATGTGGAAACCATGTTTTAAATTCAAAGACTATGTCTTCAGAGCCAAACTCTTAATCACGAAATAGTAGTTCCTTTCCAACATCATGTGCTGTTAATTAGAAGCATGTGTTCAAGGGTTGCTCAGTGATGTCAGTGAGGACCCATACAGTTTCCATTTTTCTGTCTTGCCACTCTCAGTATGCCAGTGATTCTTCTGTCATGGTCTCTAGGGGCTGGAGCTGCCCTAACATCATGTCCTCACTCAGTGACACCCAAAAGCAAAAAAAAAAAAAAAAAAGGATTCCCATCTTGTGTATCTGGCCCTCTTTATAACAGAGGAGAGAGACAGACAGAGAGAGAGAGAGAGAGAGAGAGGGGGGGGGGGGTTTCCCCTTGGATTTCACTTAAAAAACAGAATCATTTTCTTTTCCTTTTCTTGTTTTTGTTTGTTTTGTTTTGTTAATCATCATGATGAGAGGATATTTTCCCCATTGATTTTTAGAAAGGGTAGAAGGGAGTTGAAAGTAGAGAGAGTGAGGAGAGAAGTATTCATATCAGAGAGACAATTGGTTGCCTCCCATATGCAACCTGACCAGGCCCCAGGATAGAACCTGCAACCCAAGTACTTGCCCTGGAACAGGAATCAAACCAGTGACCCTCTGGTACCCAGGCAGATGCTCTAACCACTGAACACACTGACCAGGACAATACTGGATCACATTAATCAATGATATTAAGGTATGTTATTACAATAATTACTGCATAGTAAAGACAACATACTCTGTGAGTGTGGTCACCTTTCATGAGTATGTTCCACAGAATATCTGATTTATCTCAGTAAAGAACCTGGTGTTGGAATGTGGGATGGGGAGAAGGATGACTATTGTTGGGACATCATTGTGACTACATCAAACCCTTATCTGATTAACTTCATAGAATCAACTATATTTGCAATTTTGAATCTTCAGCTACTTTAAGAAACTAAACTTGACATCAGATACTAAGTACTTATCAAATAATAGAAAAAAGATTTTCAAACTATGGCCTCATTGCAGTTTACCAACTTCATTTTCCATTGCTCTCATCCTTAATTTCACATTTCACTGACCTTACCCTTACTCAAAACATCACGCTTTTTCCATTTCTTTGCACAGCTCTTTTGCCTTCCTGAAATGGTGAGTACCTCAGGGAAAGGTGTAATTTAGGTATCAATGACATAGACATTGACCTATTATATTGAACCTCTTTATGTTAACCCATATATTTATACAGCTTTCAAAATGCCACTAAAATGTCACTTCCTGTTTTATATTATAAATCCATCAATTTTATTGTATATTCTAATTCACTGTTTTCTTTAATATAAATATCTTCTTAGTAAGAGCCTGACTAAATGGTAGTCCCATGGAAATTATAAAATTTTATAAAAGTGGAAGTAAAAGAGTTCAGTAACATTTCCAACATTTTCAACACCAAGACTATCTTTTATTGTTTTTTTCTTTCCACCTATGCAATTAAATCAATGTTGGAACATTTTAAACCTATTGATTCAACTTTATTTATGCAGGCTAGATTTAGTCATGAGCAAGAATAAATATATACTATTATTTATGTTAATCTATCATTTATTTACATTGCACATAGTTAGGAAGCCAAAGCTTTCAGGCTTGGTACCACTCTGCCCCTTTAAACTCCTTCCACTTATTGTATCTGGCAGGTCACAGCATCTATGCAGATTTCTATTACCTAGTATACAAAAAATGAATAAAATACTTTGCCAGCATAAAAGCTTTCACATAAATAATGATCCATGAACTAAGATTGTTGATCTACTTAACTCAAGTTTAATTTTTTTAATTTAAATGTTTATTGTTGACACTTACTGCAGATGTGCCCTATTTTCTCACCAGTTGTCTCCCTCCACCCAACCCTTTCCCCTCTCCCCACAATACTGTCTGTGTCCATGGGCTGTGTATGTATGTTAGTTAGCTACTCCCTTCCCTTCCTTTCTCCAGTCCCCCACCTCCCTCCCCAGCTACCCTCTCTTCTGATATTTATCAGGCTGTTCCCTGGATCCATGCCTTTGGTTCTATTTTGTTCATCAGTTTATTTTGTTATTTAGATTCCACATGATTAGTGAGGTAATATAGTATTTTTCTTTCTCTGACTGGCTTATTTCATTTAGCATATTATCTCCAGTTCCATCTATGCTCTATGCTATCACAAAGCATAAGAGTTCCATCTTTTTTACATCCTGGTAGTATTCCATTGTGTAAATGTACCACAACTTTTTCTCCACTCATCTACTGATGGGCACTTGGGCTGTTTCCAGATCTTGGCTATTGTAAATGACTCTGCTATGAACATAGGGGTGCACATATTCTTTCTGACTCATCTTTTGGGATTCTTATGACATACACCCAGAAGTGGGATTGCTGGGTCAAAAGGCAGTTAGTCCGTTTATAATTTTTTGAGGGAATTACATATTATATTCCACAGTGGCTGTACCGATGTGCATTCCCATCCTTGCCAACACTTGTTGTTTGTTGATTTATTGATAGTAACCTTTCTGACAGGTGTAAGGTGATACCTCACTGTAGTTTTAATTTGTATTTCTCTGACTATTAGTGAACTTAAACATTTTTATATGTCTAATAGAGGCCCAGTGCACAAAAATCCGGGCACTGTGAGAGGGTCTCTCAGTCAGGCCTGTGCCCTCTTGCAGTCTGGAAGCCCTTGTGTGATGTCCAACTGCAGCTTAAGCCTTCTCCTTAGCAACGGCAGATCCGGGGATGGCGCTGGCCAGCGAGTGGCCAGTCCCACCCCCAGCTAGCTATCCCCTCCCTCTGCATGCTGGCTTCTGACTTGGCTGGCCTGGTGCCACCCACTTGCCAGCCTTGCCTCCCACCTACCATGCATTCTGCTGTTTGGTTGATTTGCATATTAGGCTTTTATTATATAGGATTTACCATCTGCAAGTCCTCTTTGAAAAAGTGTTTGTTCGAGTACTTCACCCATTTTTTTAATTGCATTGTTTGTCTTCCTAATGAAGAATTGTAGAAATGCTATATATATTTTGGAGATTAACTTCATTATTTAAGTGTTGATCTGATGGAATTCATTATAGTGGCATCTTGTTGGTTTCAATCCACATTTTTAAAACATTTTCTTAGCAACTATATGTAGTGTAAGACTCTATATGGAGGTATGTGTGTGTATATATATATATGTGTGTGTGTGTGTGTGTGCGCACGCGCCTTTATGTTATACTAGAGGCCCATTGCATGAAGATTCATGCAATAGGCTTTCCTTCCCCTGGCTGCCAGGACCAGTTTTCCTCCGGAACCTGGGACCCAGGCCTTTCCTCTGGTTGTTGCCTTCCATTTTTGCTTTGGCCGCTTGAGGCTTCACTCCAGCCAGAGCCTTCAGTCTTCTCTGCTCTGGCTGGAGTGCCATGCTGCCACCACCTTGTCTCTGCCCCCGAGGCCAGGTGCTCACAGCCACTGCCACCACAGCTTTGTCTCCGCCCCCAGGGCCTGACACTTGCATTGCTTGGCCCTGCCCCCCACTCCTGATTGGCTGGTAGCATAGCCATTCGGGAGCCAAGGTATGGTCATATTTGCATGTTACTATTTTATTAGATAGGATATGTATTTATAAATAATATATACTTTTATATTAGAAGTATATATACAGGTTGGAGCAAAATTGGGTCTACAGATGTGATTATGTGAAAGAGTTTATTCTTGTATTATTTATTAATTATTGTATTATTTTCCATATGAACAACTATTAACCTACTTTTGTCTCACCCTGTATATATTTTTATATAAAACTTATCATTTAATTATGTATTTTTTAAACAAGCCAATGATTTCCAAATTTATGCCTTAAAAGAATGATATATCTATCTATTTAAACCTCATACTTAAATATCTAATAAACATGTGAAATTTAACATGTTCAAAGCGTTATTCATGCCAGATCTTTCTCCTTAAAATAGATATTTTTCAGGACTTCCATTTCTCAACGAATGTAATCAAATACCACTAGTTTCATAAATCTAAATTCTAAAAGTTCCCCTTGAGACTTCCATTAAACCATTCTAATCTTCTGTTTCTCTATTATTTTTTTGGCCTGGAATATCCTTCTTCCATGATTTCTCTATGTAATTATTTCTAAATAGCATTCTTTAAATTTCAGCACATTTGACTATTAATAGAGATCTCCTATCACCCTGCTTGCTTACATCATAGCATTTATTATATATTTTAATGATCTATTTGTGGGGTGATTAAAATATTATCTTTCTATTGTGGAATACTGTGAGCTTCATTGGGTCAAAGATTATATCTATATTAATTACAAGCTCATTATTAAGAACTATCATAATAAGAACAGCTATTTTAATTCTATAAGAACAATGTTTCAATATACCAGAGCTACTTGGAGAAATTTTTGGAGAAGAGATAATGTAAAACATAGAATTGAGGAAGATAAATAGTTCCTAATTTGACTAATAGAAAAAAGAGAAGCTGCAGTGAAACCAAATGTAAGAATAATTTTCTAAAGACTACTACTGCCTAATAACAAATTCGTCTGTCATTAAGCAGATTAATGGCTACATGAAGTTCTAGAGAAGGAAATTAACCTTTTTTTATAAAAGAAGGGGAATTTCCAGGATCCAGAATTCTTTTCACCACTCCATGGGCTGAAGTGTGCCCCTCCAAATCCACATACCGAAGCCAAACTCCCAAATCTCAGAATGTGAGTATATTTGAAGATGGAATCTTTAAAAATATGATTGAGTTAAAGCAAGGCCATTAGAGTAGGACTTAATCCAACCTGTCTGGTATTTTCTTAAAAAGAGAGACACACAGAGACACCAGGGAAAACACCGGCGAGAACACAGCGAGAGTTTAATCATCTGCAAGCCCAGGAGAGAAACTTCAGAAGAAACAAATCTGCCGACAACTTGGTCTGGGTGTCTAGCTTCCGGAAGTGTCAGAAAACACATTTCTGTGGTTTACTTTCCATCTGTGGTATTCTGTTATGGCAGCTCTAGAAAATTAATCCAACTGCCATATACCAGACTGATTTTGAGAACTACCTCTGCCCATTCTCATGAAAATGGGAAGCCAAAATAACGAGGTTTATCAAGTTTAATCAAAACCAACCATCTGTTCATCTCAACCCATGTATATTTCATATAACTGGAATTAAAGCAGGTGTTTTGCAATGAGATTTGTATTCTTCAATAAAATATTCAATTTTAATTTTTGCAGAAAAGCTTTTAGATTAGAAATACATATTATTGAGAAAAGTGCCATTTGTTAAAAATTCAAGGGATTTAAGAAAAAGTACATTTTAAAGCACCTCCTTTATTACCTCACTTTTTTAATCTTACCAAAAATCATTTGCTTTATTTAAAGCCATTTCAACAGGCTATCTTTTGTTACTGTAAAAATAAATATTTGCCATGATATCTTTACTGTTCTTGGGAAAATATGAAAGTTAGGTGTCAAAAGTTTATGCACCGGCTAATATAGTAAATTCCATTATATAACTTATTTAATTATTTCATGATTAATCCAACTCCTATATTAACTGAACAGAGAAGTGGCTTTTAATGAGTTTTATGATGTCATAATTCTGAAATAACATTCCATTGAAATTAATAATTGATGTTATTTAGTGAAAAAATACCATCATTTTCTAATAGAGACACAAGACTATAAAGAGGAAGAAATAACCGGATTTTCAAAAGTCACGAAAATCTCCCTGAGGACTCCAGATGTCTGACTTCCATTTGATTTCAATTGCCTTTCTCCTTAAGGATTGCCAACAAAGTCTATTGTAAACATTGTTATTTCAGGGTCATCCTGTTCATATTTCTAAATAAGAAACAGTTTCAAAAGTCCAATCTTACATGTTGAAATGGAAAAGAGAAAATATAAAGAAAAGTATCTTCAGCTAATATTTCACATAGGAACTAATACAGATATACTCTGGATGACTAAAATAAATCAGGGAGGTCATTATCAAAACAAGGCAAGATGCTATGAATTGGAATTTGTTATATTATTTATGTAGTTAAGTCATTGCTGATTGTATTCGTTTGCTTGGCTGCCATAGCATAATATCACAGAACGGCCGGCTGAAGCAACAGAAAAGTATGGTCTCTCAGCTTTCGAGGCCAGGAGCTCAAGATTGAAATGTTGGCAAGGACTGGTTTCTTCTGAAGACTGTGATAGAAGATCTGCTTCAGGTTTCTGTCCTTGGCTTATCGACGGCTTCACATCATATTCCCCTCTATGCTGTCTCTGTATCCAAATTTCCCCCTTTTATAAGGATGCCAGTTTCATCCGATCTCCTCAAGTTATAGGTCTTATCTCCTCCCTATGTCTCCTCCCACTGTCTCGCTTCCATTCACATCTGCCTGTTGACATTTCCCATTTTTATACAGCACCAGTCATACTGGGTTAGGGCCACTCCAATAACCTCGTTTTAAGTGAATTTCCTCTGCAAAGACCCTACCTCCAAATGAGGCCACATTCTGAGATACTGGGAGTTAGAACTTCAACGTATAAATCAGAGTGAAATGGGGCAGGGGGTATAATTCAACCCATCACACTTATTATGACATGAAAATTGTGAAGTGATTTCCTGAGAAAAATGAACCACTCCTAAATTTAAAATTCAGAGTTGGGAGTTTCTCTTATTTTCAGTCACATTCCAGAAAATATAGAAATATAGTACTAGATGAAAAACATCCACTAATTTCAAGGAGTTTACAAAATGCTTTAAAAAAAGAAAAACTCTTAGAACAGCAATTTCCAACCAAGGATTTTTAATACATGTAATACCTGACTATTTACTCAGGGGCAATGAGTTCTATTTCTTTACATTGTCAAGTAAAAACATGACAACAGCCAACACAATAATAGCCCTCCAGTGTGAGTGAATAAAAATTACACCTATTTTTTTTTCTGATTGGCATAAAAGCTATTTTTTGGTGTGCTTCAGAATTTTAGTAATTAGTATATGTGTGCATGAGATGAAAAAGGTTGAAAATCACTGCCTTGGAACATCATTTAATAATAGTGTGTAAAGATAGATACTGAGTGAGTAATATACATTTGACTCTCATACACACTAATTCCCTAAAGCAAGAACAATTGGCAAGTCCAATAATATGGTAGGTTATTCTTAATGTTTTCATCTCAATCCATTTCTGCAGATCTTTTCTTTCTATATGCCATATCTAATTGCTTGAGTGTTATTTAAATTTAGTTTTCAGGTTTACTAGTATGTACCATGTTTTCTGCTTTGCCATTTATTTATTCACATAATAATTCCCAACAAACTGAATGGCCAGTATGTTCTATGTGCTGGGCCTGGGGAAGCATTCATGAATAACATAGCACCCTCTATTCCTTAGAAGCCCAATTTAATGGATGAGAAAGAGATGCTGACTAATGATGATATTTAACTTACATGCTAAATAGAAAGTGTAGGCTCATAGAGTGGAAAAACAACTCTTGCTTTAGGGCTTTAAGAAAGATTTCACTTGAACTGAATCTAAAAGAATGGAGATTTCTCTTGGCAAAGAATCTGAATGTGAGAGAAAAACACGTGTGGGGCTTAAGGGGATGACAGGAGTTAGACTTGGCTTGGAACAGAGAAATAGGAAAATATTCAAGTTAGAGAGAACAGTATGTAAGAATGATTGTCTGGTGTGTCCAGGGAACAGAAAGGAATTAGGCCTTGGATACAGTTGGCAATAGGATATAGTTGGAAAATTTTGCGAAATGAGACTGAGGTGAAAGAGAATAAGTAGCTAGACCTTTATGCCCCTTGTGAGTTATTTGGCTTCAAATCTTAGCTTCACCCAATTGCAAAAGACATGGCCTACAAAATGTTTGTGTCAAAGTTTCCTTTAATTCTTTTAGGAATCTATAGAATTTTAAAATATCTGAAATAAGAGCCCTCGCCGGTTTGGTTCAGTGGATTGAACATCATCCTGAGGACTGAAGTGTCCTGGGTTTGATTCTGGTCAAGGGCACATGCCCAGATTGTGGGCCCAATCCTAAGTAGGGGGTGTGCAAGAGGCAGCCGATCAATGATTCTCATCATTGATGTTTTTATCTCTCTCTCCCTTTCTCTTCCTCTCTGTAATCATTAAAAATATATTTTTTAAAATCTGAAATAAGAGAAGGTAAAAAAAATTTTCTCAAAGTCATCATTTTATTTCCGGTTTATCTTGAGATTGTAATCAATGTACTAACTGAGACTGTCATTCTGCTCCTACATTTTGTTCTTAAAAAAGGAAAGTGTTTTTACCAGGTATATATATTCTACATTTATGTACAATAACAAGTTAATTTTAACACAAAGTAGTTGAGACCACAGATTTAAAAGCTAAATTTATGATTTTTTAATTTCAGATTTTATTCTAGATTTCCAAATACCTAATTTTAATATATTTTGGTAAAACAAGTGTCAAATCTGTTTGACTTTAGGGTGTTCAACTGTAATTACCAATAGCCTTTAAAATGACTCATGAAAGGTCTATACTAAGTGTGAATCCATTTAACAAATATTTATTGAAATGTTTTTATGTGGTAATGTTACTAGACACTGAAGATATTAACACTGTTAAGCTAAAGGTGCTGCCATTTAGGGGGATTTTGAAACTTGCTAGGGAAGATAGGCACATGGATATATTATTACAAAACAATAAATTAGATCCGTAAAAAACCTGTTACATTATATTATATTATGAATTATTTTCTATGACTTTTTCTCAGCCTCGTAACCTTCCTTTTGTCATGTCTTGCATATTCCTACTCTTCTTTACCATTTGTTTTTCTGGGAACACAGCTATGGGAACTGTTGCAGTGTTTAACATACTGGGAGAACATCATCCTGTATAATAAAAATGTAATAAAGACATACTGGAAATGTTGATTAGAGAAAATAATTCTTTAAAGCTGAAATACAGATGCATGCTAGAGGCATCAGGGAGGAACAGTCCCCTGTTAGTACACAGACCTTCCTTTTAGGTGTCACCGTTTGCTCAGTGACTTCACCACCGAGGATATGGAGGCTCAAACACAGCAGTGATGAACATGGCAGACAGCCCTGGTCTGCATGACCTGCTCTTCTCCATCTCCACTCGTTCACCAACTTTCAAAACACTGAGCGCCTCTTCCAACTTCCAAAGAAATAAAATCATATGAAAATTATTCACATGTCGGGGTAATTTTTTCAAGATATATGGACCCCTGTGCCTAAATAACATCGAGCAGGATACAACTTGGGGGTTTTCTTCTAGTTCTCTCTCTCTCTCTTTTTTAAATTTTTCCAGCCACGGGGTTTGTTTTCTCCAACACCGTTTGCTGTGAAAAGGTCAAGTTCCTTCTTGTCTCCCCTCCTCTTTTTAAATTAGTTTTATCCCAAGATTATTATTAAGAAACAAAACAGAAAGAGTACATTGCTATCTCTGTAGTATCTGAAGGAGAAGGAAGTCACCATCTACCCCCCAATTCTTAGAAAAGCACTCCTCAGGAACACATGGTATATCACTTTTAATCTGGCTAAATCTAAAGGACTATTTATATGAACGCACTAGAGGCCCAGCACACCACTGAAATCGCGCTAGGAGGCATCCCATCTCCCGCTATGCGAGAAGGCACCCTTCGGGCTTCTGCGGGAGTCAGGCCAGACTTCCACTATAGGTGGCTGAGAACTGCGCCTGATTTCCACCACTGCCCCCTCACCCCGCCCTCCTGCCTGGGTCCACTTTGGGCCACTGGAGCTACCTTCCCGGCTAGGGCAGGCCCTCCTGTCTCTGTCTCAGTCTCCACTCCAGACCTCACCTGCATGCTCAAACTCCTCCTGTCTGGTAGTCTTGTTATGTTGTCCTGGCCTGATTTGCATATTATCTCTTTATATATTAAGACTAGAGGCCTGGTGCAATCAGGCCTAAACAGGCAGTCAGGACTGCTGCCTCCCAACTGCTTGCCTGCCTGCCTTCCTGATTGTCCCTAACCACTTCTGCCTGCCAGCCTCCTCACCCTGTTACTGCTACCCTGTCAGCCTGATAGATGTCTAACTGCTCCCCTGCCAGGATGTTTGCCCCCAACTTTCCTCCTCTGCAGGCTTGATTGCCCCCAACTGCCCTCTATTGCAGGCATGGAACCTCCCAATGGCCTTCCCCTGCTCACCATCTTGTGCTGGCTATCTTGTATCCACATGGGGGCAGGATCTTTGACCACACAGGGGCAGCCCTCTTGTGTGTTGGAGTGATGGTCAATCTGTGTATTGCTCTTTTATTAGATAGGATAGAAGCCTGGTGCTTGGTTGGGGGCCAGCTGGTTTGCTCTGAAGAGTGTCCCAGATCAGGGTGGGGATTTCCTTGGGACATGGGGTGGTCTGGGTGAGGGGCCTGTGGTGGTTTTCAGGCCAGCCATGCACCCTAGTGACCCAAGTGGAGGCCCTGGAATCTGGGATTAATTTATGTTCCACAATTGAAACTGTAGCCTGGAGCAGAGCCAAGCCTTCTGCTTGCTCCATGGTGATAACCATTTCTGTTTGGGTTTATTTTAATTCTGTAATTGAAACTATGTAACCTAGAGTGGAGGCCTAGGTGCTAGGATTGCAGAAGCTTGGCTTCCTCCATCGCCCGGGCAACCCTAGCCTCTGCTCTCTCCAGCTCTGTGACTGCTGCCATTTCTGTTGGGATTTATTTATCTTTTATAATTGAAACTTTGTAACATTGAGTGGAGGCCTAGGCTGGCAAGGGCAGGCAGAAAGCTTGGCTTTCTCCATTGCCGGGAAACCCAAGCCTCCCTCCTGCTCTCAGTGGTGGCAGCCATCTTGGTTGGGGTTTATTTGCTCCTGATTGACTGGTGGGCATGGCTTGTGGGTGTATCGGAGGTAGGGTCACTTTTCACATTACTCTTTTATTAGTATAACTAGAGGCCCAGTGCACAAAATTCGTTCATGGGGGGTGGGGGAGTGGGGGATGTCCCTAGCCCAGCCTGCAACCTCTCCAATCTGCAACCCCTTGAGAATCAGGCCTAAACGGCCATTAGCACATCCTTCTCACAATCTAGGACTGCTGGCTCTAAACTGCTCACCTGCCTGCCTCCCTGATTGCCCCTCAAAGCTTCTGCCTGCCAGCCTAATCACCTGCTAACCACTACCCTGCCAGCCTAATTGATGTCTAACTGCTCCCTTGCCAGCCTGTTTGCCCCCAACTTCCCTCCTCTGACAGCATGGTCAACCCTAACTGTCCTCCCCTGCAGGCTTGATCGCCCCCAACTGCCCTCCCTGCAAGCCTGGTCCCTCCCAACTGCCCTCTCCTGCTGGCCATCTTGTGGTGGCCATCTTGTGTCCACATGGGGGCAGGATTTTTGATCACCTGGGGGCAGCCCTCTTGTGTGTTGGAATGATGGTCAATCTCTGCAAATTACTCTTTTATTAGATAGGATAGAGGCCTGCTGCATGAGTGGGGGCCAGCCAGTTTGCCCTGAAGAGTGTCCCAGATCAGGGTAGGTGTTCCCTTGGGGAGAGGGGTGGCCTGGGCGAGGGGCCTGTGGAGGTTTGCAGGCCAGCCATACCGCCCCCCCCCCCACAGTGACCCAAGTGGAGGCCCTGGTATCTTGGATTAATCTCTGCCTACAATTGAAACTTTGTAGCCTGGAGCGGAGCTGAGCCCTCTGCTTATTCCTTGGCGACAGCCATTCTGTTTGAAATTTTTTAGCCTAGGCCTCAGCAGGCTGAAAGCTTGGCTTCCTCCATTACCAGGGAAACCCAAGCCTCTGTTCTCTCCAGCTCAGTGGCTGTCGCTGTATCTTTTATAATTGAAACTTTGTAACATTGTGTGGAGGCTTAGGCAGGCAATGCAGGCCTTGGCTTCCTCTGTTGCCAGGGAAACCCAAGCCTTCCTCCTGCTCTCAGTGGTGGCAGTCATCTTGGTTGGGGTTTATTTGCATAATCTGCTCCTGATTGGCTGGTAGGTGTGGCTGTGGGTGTGGTTTATGGGTGTGGCGAAGGTACGGTCAAATTTGCATATTATTCTTTTATTAGATAGGATACATTAAACATGTAAATAGCATATTAGTTTACACAATTTTCTGGACTCATAATTTTTAATCTGGGCACACACTTAAGAATTCTTATATCAAATTATATTAATATCATACTCATTTTAATAGATTCTTGGTGTTTTGTGTGTATGTGTGCGTTTTTATTGTCCTATTTTGATGAACAGTTAGAACATTTAGTCAATTACTACTTCCACATGAAACTTGAATTCCCAACTGGCTTCATAACAACCCACAAAATTACCTATCTGAGAAAGACAATTCCCTTCTAAAATTAAAACAAAAGAAAAGTCATGGACATGAATAACAGTGTAGTGATTACAGAGAAGAGGGTAGTGGAGAGATATAGAAGAGGGTATAGAAGGGATAAATGGTGATGGGATCAAATTCTTTAAAAAAAAATAAATTGCAGTATTTACTAAGTAATTTATTCCATGTTAAAAAAAAAGCATCTTTAATTTTGATGGAGAGGGATTATAAAGAAATATAATTTTCTCAATTAAAATGAAAATAAGCTAGAAACTTTAAACACATTGCTTTTTATCTGTACCAAAGTCAACCACATTCTAACCTCTTACTGGCCTATCCTATCTAATAAAAGAGGAATATGCAAATTGACCATACCTCTGATCAAGCCACACCCATAAGCCATGCCCACAAGGCAATCAGGTGCAAATAAACCCCAACCAAGATGGTTGAAGCCATTGAGAGAACGGGCCCATCTGGTCACAGGGAGGGAGGGATCGGGCCAGCTGGGGCTGCCAGCTCAGCATCCGGGAGAGAGGGAACAGGCCGGCTGTGCGGAGGGAGGGGAAGAACCAGAAAAAATGGGTCTTTCTAGTTCCTGATGCTGATGGAGCCCTATGGCTGCAGGGCTCCTCCAATTGCAGTCCCCAGTCACAGCCCAGGAGACCCCTGCCTGCAGTCCAGACACGACCAGCATGGCTCGCAGCATGGGGGTGTCCGGTGGGTACACTACAGGCATCAAATCACTGTCTCCAAAGCCCCCTATACACACACTCGTAAGTAGTATGGTCCAAAGGGGCAACTCCTGAGGTGCCGCTACCATGACAGCAAATGTGCACCATGGCAGGTGGGGAGCCAGACCTGAAAGCCCCAGCTCCCAAGTACCCAACAGGGTGTCATGTGCTGGGGCCCTGAGGAGGCCCCAGGACAAGCATATCCCCAGAGACTGTGCAGAAGGAGGAGAGGAACCTCTGGCTAGAGGCCGGGGTGCAGGATGCTCGCATCTTTGCAGGCCGGGGCTAAGCGACACCTCCCCCTCTCCACACTCCCCACACCCTGTGCACAAATTTCATGCACTCGTTCTCTAGTCTATACTAAAAATAGCCTAGGTGGTCGTCATGTCCTCACATCGTCACAAGATGGTCATCACGGGATAGCTGCATGCACAGTGTAGGTGGGAACTGGCAACCACTTCACGTAGCGAGGTCTGGTGGTCAACCAGCTCCAGACGATCCAGAGAAGGCAGGTCCCTGCAGAGGAGGTGGGTCAGGTCAGGGGAGGGCAGTTGTGGGCCATCAGGCTGGCAGGGGAGGGCAGTTGGGGGAAATCAGGCCAGCAGGGAAGTGGATCAGGCCAGCAGGGAGTAGTTAAAGGGTGATCTGGCTGGCTGGGGGAAGGTGATCTGGTAGTTGTGGGTGATCAGGCAAGCTGGGGGAAGGGGAGTTGGGGGTCATCAGGCTGGCAGGGGAGGGCAGTTGGGGGAAATCAGGCCAGCAGGGAAGTGGATCAGGCCAGCAGGGAGTAGTTAAAGGGTGATCTGGCTGGCAGGCAGAAACAGTTAGGGGCAATTCGGCAGGCAGGCAAGTGAGCAAATAGAAGCCAGCAGTCCTGGATTGTGAGAGGGATGTCTGACTGCCAGTTTAGGCCTGAGACCTGCCTCCTCTGTGGCAGTTGGACATCCCCCAAAGGGGTCCCAGATTAGAGAGGGTGCAGGTCAGGCTGAGGGACAGCCCCTCTGCCCCCAATGCATGAATTTTGTGCTCTGGACCTTTAGTAGTTTATGTGCACAGATACTTTTAAGACACCTCAACCATTTTCTTAATATCACTTTAAATTGATTCCAGCCTTTCTTCTAATAAGCTATTCTTCACTTGATATGAACCAAAAACCCACAAACTGGATTGAAAATGTCTTAAAGAGAATAAAATGATTATTAATCTATATTTTTATTTTCCACATTACTCATGTTAGGGTCTCAAAGGAAGGAAGCATGAGGCGAAAAGTGGTAAAGAATTACAAATTTATTAGGTTATCTGTAAACCAGATGGGCTGAGCCCCCAAATGATGCCAGTAACAGGGACTGGGAGTCAGAGATTTCAAAGGACTCGGAGTGGCGTTTTCAGTGGGGACATCTTTGGGCAGGCCCAGGTCCTGGGCAAATCCGGAGGGGAAAGTTTCTGGCCTTACCAAACAGAATGTGGTCTAAGCAAAAGGGAATGTTGTTGTGAAATGATCTAAAGGTCAATTTCCCAGGGGAGGGAGTATCAATTCAATTATTTTATCAAACCTAACATTCAAGCCTCTTTGTTTTATGGAATAGGGATGGAGGTCATTTCTGCCGTAGCTATTTCCTACTGAGTGGGGAGGGGGGTCAAGACCATAAGGAGATGGACTTTGATTGCAGTCAGCTGGAACACTGTAAGATTCCTCATGGTTGGAGTGAGGGATTGCAGCAGCATGATTTCCCTCAGAAACTGGTTAGTGAAGGCTCAAAGCAGTCCTGAAGGAAAGAAGAGAAGAAAAATGATGCAGAATACATGAGCCAAAAAATGAGGATCAGGAATAAAAATGTTAATGGTCCTATGGAGGGAAATATCCAGGTATACCAATTTATATTCTTTAGCTAGTAGTCCCATGAATTTGATCGACATTCTCTAATTATTGTGATCCTTTCTGTTAATTTGGGGGCACTGTCTCTGACTAGGCCAGACTGATTGACATAAAAACAACATTCTTTTTCCAAAAAGAGGCATAGACCCTCTTTCTCTGCAGTTAGGAGGTTTAGTCCTCTCCAATTTTGGAGGCTGACAGCTCCTAGTGAATTTATTTATCTTGAATTGGAACTAAACTTTTGGCAATGTCATCTAGGTTTTCTTGTAAGTCCTGAGATAGGAGTTCAAAATATGATAGAACAGTGGTTAAGGCCCCTATGCCAGTCCTGACACCTGCTGAGATTCAGGGGGTTGTGAGGAGAGGGATTATCCGAACTGCCCATTTTGTGCAAGATATGATGGGTTATAGAGACAAATGAAGACTGACTATTGGGGGCTATGTCTACATTGGCTGAGAGATAGAGCATAGTTTCTGTACAGTTGCTCATTCCTATTTTGAGTAGAACTCTGTCTCCTCTGAAGAAGAGACGTAGGGAAAAACATAAAGTTCCTGAATTGTTAACAGATTTACAAACATGGCAAAGGAAGCAAAACAAACATAAAATTGTGCTGTTTAGATTTCAGGAAAAAGAAGATTAATAATGTATAAGTGGTTTGAAATATTTACAGTATTTGAATGTGGTATGACCCTATATCTTGTGCATACTTGTTTTCCCTGTTAGAATGCCATTTCCCACCTTTTAAATGAGATTCCTCATTCTTAACAGAGCATGAATTTCACTTTATATCCTTGATTAACTCTCTCAAATTTAGTTAGGTACCACTTTTCACATGGCAGTTAGTCTATTGTACTTTTCTTTTTGAAAACAACAAGGGTGCAAAACACTCCTGGGGCCACACAGTGAGGTTACAGGTTGAGAAGGAGAAAAAGAGCACAAGCCTGGGTTTCTGCTTTTTTGGGGTTGAGGGTGTGTGTGGGCCTACATCTGAGGGGCTCAGTCTTTATCAGTGAATTTAAAATATAAGAGTGTGAATTTAAAATTCAGGAAGAGAAAAACAGGGCTTCAAATTGAAATGGAATTTTTGGACTGGAATTAGCAGTGTTCCTCTGAGCAGGATGGATGATTACTAGGATTCTTTGTCTCAGAATCCAAGAGTGAATCCACAGACTGAAGATTCAGTATAGCAAAGGTGGAGATTTATTGAACAAGTACAGACTCCCACGTGGTGAAGATGAAAGAATCTCACAGCACAGACACCCATGTGAGGGGTTCCACAGACTTCCTGTTTCCATTGTTTATAAAGCTTGCAAAATCCTGTGCCCTGTTATCTCCTCTGATAGGTTAATATTCCCTTTTTGAGTTGGTTACTATAGTAACTCCTGAGGCTTCCTTCCTCATTGTCCTCCTATTACCTCTGGGCTTTTTCCCTCCTTTATTTTGTAAATATAGACCTTCTGGCTACTCCCAGTTCCCTTGTCTTATGGAAATGTAACTTTTCTTAGTTTCTCTTGTCTTATGGAAATATAACTGTCTGGCTTCCTTGTGAAGCAGGGATTTTAGAGAAATATAGGCAGGTTTAGGGATTTTTTAGAATTGGGGTTCATGGAAAAAACACAGGGCCACAGACTGGGAGAAAGTACATTTCTGTAATACAAGAAAGCCAGGTACAGTTACATCTCCATAAGACAAGGAAGCAGCAACGGGTATATTTCCATAAGACAGGGAACTGGAAGTAGCCAAAAAAGGTCTATATTTATAAAATAAAGAGAAGGAAGCCCTTCATTCAAAAGAAGAAGAAGAAAGCCCAAGGGGAATAAGAAAACAATAAGCCCAGGAGTTACTATGGTAACCAGTCTAAGGAAATAGTGATCAATCATAGGGGATACCAAGGCACCAGGATCTGTAGCCTTTATAAGACATAGTGAAAAGGATCTCATGGAATCCTTTTCCCCTTCCCTACTTGGGAGTCCATTCTGTGGAACTCTTCCCTTTCCCCACATGGGAGTCTGTACTCGTTCTTCAATAAATCTCCACCTTTGTATACCACTTTCTGTCCATGGATTCATTCTCCAATTCCAGCAAACAAAATAATCTAGGTTCCAGCCCCCAAATTTGGTATCACTTGTCTTATGAAATGTAACTTCTCCCAGTCTATAGCCCTGTGTTTTTTTCATGGATCCCCAAATCTAGAAATTCCCTAAATCTGCATATATTCCCCTAAAATTCCTGTTTCAAAATGGTCAGTTATTGAAATCAAACAAGATCTCTAAAACAAATGAACATTGGGGATGAAGAGTGGAGGGGAGGGGGGCAAGAGTGTGTGGAATGGCTCTTTTTCTGTTCAAGTGCCTGGCAACTTGTTTATTGTAGATAGCTGTTTTGGAAGTGGAAGCCTGGGCAACCAAGAGCTTAAAATTATGCCTTTGCATTACAAAAAAAGAAAAATCAACTCCTGGGGTTTCACTAAAACCCTTAAATAACATTCTTTTGCAGGCTTCCCCAGAAATCATTCTTTTTTGTTAAATAATGATTTGAACTGGCAAACTTAATAGGAAACTTTTAGATGAAAGAACAACCTGATCAGGCAGGAAATAAAAAATAATTGAATTGCTAGTGTAAGGTTTCAATCTGAGATGTAAGATTTAATCTGACTGAAGCCAATAAATTGACCAAGACTAGCAGGGTACAAGTGAAAGATCAAGTTTATTGAAAGCTCTCGGGTGAGGTCCACGAGCCGGGGGAGTCACACCCACCTATGCCTGGCAGAATTTCTTTATGCTACTGTTGGACCAATCAGATTTATTAGAGGTAGTTTGTGGCCAGTGATTTATGAGCAGAAAGTTTGTATAGCTGCTGCCCTGGCCATCCTGATAACTCTTGGGTGGTCATTTATTGTCCAGCAGGATGTTAACACAGCTGTGGCTTGGTCGTTCTGGTATGTCCCAGGGGACCTCTATTGTTCAACTCAGCAGATGGGATGGGGAAGTCCCTATTTTTCCAGCCACAGATCTTACAGCTAGCCTTCCAGTTTTGGGGGTTTGTGTTTAATGACATGTTCCTATCTGTCCCCCACCTTAGACCATTTAGGATGGGATTATATCAGGTATATTTGGATAATTGAATTAACATTTAATAAATACTTATTGAAACAATAATTTTAGGGGAATATAGGCAGGTTTAGGGAATTTTTAGAATTAGGGTTCATGGAAAAAACACATGGCTACAGACTGGGATAAGGTACATTTCCATAAGACAAAGGAAGCAGCAATAGATCCATCTCTATAACCTAAGGGAACTGAAAGTAGCCCAAAAGGGCTATATTTACAAAATAAAAAAGAAGGTAGAAAGCCCAGAAAGAATAGAAGGACAATGAGGGTCCCTATAGTATCCAGCTCGAAAAAGAATATGAACCTATCAGAGGGGATATCAGGGCACAGAATTTGCAGCCTTTATGAACCATGGAAACAGAAAGTTGGTAGAACTCTTCCCTCTCCTCATGTGGAAGTCTGTACTTGCTCTTCAATAAATCTCTACTTTTGTTATACCACCTTCAGCCTGTGGGTTCATTCTTCGACTCTGGCAGACAAAGAAACTGGGTTCCAGTCCAAAAATTCCATGTCATTATGAATTAAATTAAGTTGAAAAACATTAAAATTTGTTCTGTGTAAACTGAGACAGTTAAACTCACATTCAATAGAAATATTCATTATTGTTTTTATTTAATAAAAGACAATACTTCTAACAATTATAGCTAGTAATAAAATAGACCACTTTGGAGTGTTACTGTAAGAAAACATTCAAACCTGAAAATAATTTTTATGAGTTTTTTTGAGCCAAACTGTTGACAATTGCCCGGAAGCCAAATCTCAACATATTGGGATAATGCTCCAGGGAATGGTAGTTTTTTTTTGTTTATTTGTTTGTTCTTACCTTTTTATATACATTACAATCAAAAGAGGAGACTTAAATGTATTACATGAACTTTATTTGTGATAGATTAGAAAGGCAAGAGAAAGAAAATCAGAGGAACCTTTGGGATTGGATAAAACATAAAATGATAGACACATACTTATTTTTCTTAGGTGGATGCAGGAAAGTTAACAGTCAATAATTAACTCAATAACAGTGAGGGGATTCATGGTCTCTACAGAGTGGTGCCTGTGCTTTGACAATCCAACAATATGTTATTGCAGATGCAAAAAAGACAATAGAAGTGGCTAAGGTAAAGATTGATCTTTGTCAGGGAAGATACCAGCCTAGGATGGGACTACTCACCACAACTGTTTTTAGTTAAAGTTTTCATTTCAGACCATCCTATGTGGTTACTTTAGGTCTTTGAATTTGCCAGACAACCATGCAGGCCTTTCCCGAGCTCAGGTTAGCCTGTGGGCCCTTTTCATCCACAGGAGAATGAGGTCCAAATTGCCATAAATATTCCACTATGAATACACATGAGTAAGCATCAGAGATTTAGTCATCAGATAGAAGTTTGAAATGGATTCTCTTAAGACATTTTATCTCTCAAAGAGTCTAGTCTTCAAAATTACTAAAACCACAAGATAATTATGTTGTTCTTTCAAATAAATCACCTCATAACTCAAACAAAATGAAAGTGAATTAGCCCCATTTTCTTGACAATGCCACTGATTTATTTTCTGGTCAAATTACACATTGAAACTTAAAACACACACACACACACACACACACACACACACACACACACACACAAAACAAACAAACAAACAAACAAACAAGCAAACTTTTGGAACTGAATGATACCAGCGTGAAGATCCTCAATTCAAAGGACAGATTTTTTTTAAAATATATTTTATTGATTTTTCACAGAGAGGAAGGGAAAGGGATAGAAAGTCAGAAACATCGATGGAGAGAAACATCGATCAGCTGCCTCTTGCACACCTCCAACTGGGGATGTGCCCGCAGCCAAGGTACATGCCCTTGACCGGAATCGAACCTGGGACCCTTCAGTCCACAGACCAACGCTCTATCCACTGAGCCAAACCGGTTCAGCCAAAGGACAGATTTTATTGTTGCTATTGTTGCTTTCTGTTTGGCCCCAGTCATGCAACTAAAAGAACGCAGAGAAATGATGGTGTTCACGGGTGGTAGGTCATTCAAAGTCCTTGCAACACAGGACAGCTCTCTTGGCACCAGAATGAGCATGCTGAGTCCTCACAGGGACAGATGGATTTGATGACAGCAGTACTGAATAAAGGCTTTTATTAATAGCCTTTATTTTTAGCCTAGCATATGCTATTCTTGTATAAATGTTTGATCATTTTGGAAACTTACTAGGTATTTTATCTCTTATAATATCCTATTGGAAAAAGTTTCAGTTTAATGATATATTGTTCTATAAAAGGTTACAATGTTATGGTAACCTCTGAGTGTTCCAGATGAGAGTGCGAGCTGATATGTCAGCCTGAGCTTCCTTAATTCCACTATATGTATGATGGCTTATAATAGAAGATGAGGCCCCAGAATGAAAAGTAAATCCATACATTTATCAATGGAATAAACTTAAATTAGATTACATGTAAACAATATACACATTAAAATATTACTTTCAACACAAAGTATGTTTCCTTTCAGTAAGTCCAATAAATTAGTAAAGTCACCTAAATTTCAGCTTATTATTTTTTATCTGTCTTTAGAAAAGGGGAAAGGAGAGAGAGAGAGAAATAAATATCAACATGAGAGTGAAAAAATCTATCAGTTGCTTCCTGTATGCCCCCTACAGGGGATAGAACCTGCAACCCTGGTATGTGATCTGTCTGGGAATTGAACTGGAAACCTTTGGGTGCATGGGAAGATGCCCAACCAACTGAGCCATAATGACCAGCGCTAGATTGTTATTTCTAATCATGAGGTTGATGACAACACGATATGGTTACCCTTTATAACTGGGGGTTACCCTTATAATATTTTGTGGTAGCCCATGATATAAAAAAATCAGATTATGGAGAATATATTAATCATGAAATATAAATTAAAATGAGGTTTAAACCACTACAGATAATCAACTATTTCAGAATTTTCATCTTATATAAGCTTTTATTTATCCTTTTTGAAGTGTCTCTTTGTTCTCCCAAGCAAGCTAAATTTCAGTTGACCCAGATGTTAATTTTAAATATATCAAAAAATAATTATTATCCAGTGAGCCAGTTTTAATTCTAGTTCTTCCACTAATTAACACTATAATTTTATATAAGTCCCCATTGCCCTTTTATATAATTTGAAAGAGATTATTCTAGTGCTTTCTACCTTTAAAAATTCTATAAACATATAAATATAAATATAATTATCTCTATTAATATCCAGAAAAAAATGTGCATTTAAAAAACATCATTAACTGTAAGCTTAAAAATGTTTGCAAGCAAATGTTTCATTGTACAAATTAAAGATCACTCCTAAAACTTTAAAAATACATTGTTATTAGAGTATTACTTATATGTAAAAAATGTACAAATCTTAATTATACAGCGTGGTAGGTATTTACAAAGAATAAAGACACACTCTCTACATAAGAACCCTCCAGGAAAAGAAATAGAACACTGCTACTGCCAGATATTCAACTTGAATAACTTGTGCTGAATTATAATCATTTATCCCCATAATAATAAGTTGGAAATTAAATTTCCTTTAAATAGGCTTAAAAATGTAAAAGAAGAAAAGACAATATGAAATTCCCTTGTAATAAATAGTAAAATTATAATAAATTAACAATCACAATTATGAAGGTGGAATATTATTGAGTCAGAGTTTAGATGGGCATGATTTGCATTAAGTTAATGTCATGCAATCAGTTTTAATATAATATATCAGTGTTAATATAATATCCTTATATTAGCAATATTTATATTAAGTACAACATAAATAAATTAAATAAACAAAGTCAGCAAAAGGAAAGATAGAGGGGAAGAAACACTATTTGGAATATAAAAACAAAACCAAAACTGCTGTCGTCATGAGGATTCGGTCACAAGGTGTCTAATCTTCGTGATCTTAAAACCAAGGAAAAATGATTGTGCATTGAAGTTAAAAATAGGGAAATATTTTCGTCCACGTGAGCTGTTATAACAAAATACCACAGACTGTGTGACTTACAAGAACAGAAATTTATTTCTCAATGTTATGGAGGCTGGAATTCCAAAACCAGAGGGAAGGGGTGACCCTCCAGGTTACAGACTTCTTGTACCTCACGTGGTGGAAGGAAGTAGGGGGCTCTCCGGAGTCTCATTTATTAGAGCACTAATCCCACTCACGAGGGTTCTGCCCTCATGACCCAGTCATCTCCCAAAGGCCCCACCTCCTAATAACCTCACATTCAGGATTACGACTTCAACTTACAGATTTTAGGAAGACAAAAACATTCAGCCTATAGCAAAAAATATGCCTACTAGATCTCTTTTAAAATATATTTTTATTGATTTCAGAGAGGAAGGTGGAGGGAGAGATAGATAAATCAATGATGAGAGAGAACTATCCATTGGCTGTCTCCTGTACGCCCTCTACTGGGGATTGAGCCCACAACTCGGGCATGTGCCCTTGATCATCAGAATCAAACCTGGGACCATTCAATGTGCAGGCAAAAACTCTATCCACTGAGCCAAACCGGCTAGGGCTGCCTACTAGAACTTGAATAACTTCCAAGCTAAAGCTATCAATCACCTCCTTACGAATTTTATCTAGTTGCGTATGTGTATGTTTCAATGTATGTAAGTCTCTAAAGGCAGACCTCGTTTTATCTTATTTCACCTTATTGCACTTCATAGATGCTGCACATTTTACAGGTCGAAGACAAGATCCTTCACCAGTGAAAACCTTGTGAATCATTTTATTGTGATATTTGCTGTATCGAAGTGGTCTGGAACAAAGCCCACCATACCTCAGGGGTGTGCCTGTATGTCAGATTGTCTGTGCAAATGTTAGGGAGGGGGAGGACGTGCTTAGCAATGCATATGAAAGACAAGTTTATAAAGTCACACTTAATATGTCTTTCACTTAATTATAATGTTAAGAGTCAATATAAATCAAGCAAAACTCTCATTACTTAATTTCCCATGTAGTCTATCTATACCAAGAGGATGTGCTGGGTCAGTAAAGTGGCCCACTTTATTGTGTTTCTCATTATAAATTACTACATCTTCTTTCTGGATTTATGCATTCAATTCATGATGTTTTTAAGTCTCCTCACCACCAACCTACAGATATTAACAAAATAAATTTTAAACAGTCAAGGATGATTGATATCACATGCTAAATGTCTCATCTTAAGCCAATAAAGACTTACTGTTTACTTTGTAAATATCCATCTGAAGTGACTTAAATTTACATTTAAATCTATGACTCTATAAGCTGGGAGGGAAGGGAGAAGGGAAACAGAAAAGCAAAAAGGCTGTTTACTCTCATGGCATACCCGCGCCTGATTAAATTGCAGCCCTGAACTAGTGTCCACCCTCCCTGCATGTGGCTATGAGCACTGAAGGCGGTTATACAGTGTGGAAAAGGGAAAAAAAGGATATTTTAAAATGAAGGCTTTGCATTTTCTGAGGAGAAACCAAGATGACAGCATAGGTAAATACCTAAACTGCGGCCTCGCATGATAATTTCAAAACTAAAACTAAAAGACAAAACAGACACCATTCAGAACCACAAGAAATCTGGCTGAGTGGAAATTGTACAACTAGAGGAAAAGAGAAAAGCACATTGAGATTCAGAGGAGCTGCAAAGCCTGAGGCACAGAGATGCGCTTGCGAAAAGGGGACGGGTGGCTGAGTGCATGGCTAGCATTCTCAAGGAGGAGAGAGATGGAAGCTCCCAACTGCACTAATTCCAATTCTGGGTGAGACTCTGGGAACCCAGATTCATTTGGGGGAAATCTAGACTGTCAGGAAAATGGAAAAGCACACTGATACCAGGGGAGCTGCAGAAGGCAGAGGTTGGGAGAGCATGCACAATCAGAGAGGACTGACTGCTGAGTGTGAAACTGGGTTTCTCAAGTGGGAGGGAGATGGAAGCTCCCAACTGCAGTGAACTCCAGTTCTGGGTGAGTCTCTGGGAACCCAGACTCATTCAGGGAACAACTGAACTGTCTGGCAGCAAGCAAAACTCAAGGGCGGCTGTCTCTCAGAGGTGCTTGCAGCGATTACTGAAGAACACTGAGACCGAAGGGTCTTATAGGGCAGGGCTTATGGGAAGCCAAGAGTGTCTTCTCTGCCCTGAGACTCTACCCTATCCACCTGAGCACAGAGGCTTTTGCCATTTTGCAAATCTTATCTCATAAGGGTGTGTTCAGCACTTGAAGTTCTCCCAGCCCAGACACAACTGATCCTCACAGCTAATTGGCCTGGAGGTCAATTTCTCCCAGTGATACCAACAACAATCAAAGACTTAACTATAACAAGGCTGTACACAGTCCACAAAGTGGTGCACCAAGAGTGTCCACCTCAGGTAACTGGGGAGGCCGAGACAGTTGGTCAAATAGGACACCTAGCACACAAAGCTACTCTACCAACTCAGGGAAGCAGCAAAAATGCAGAGACAAAGAAACAGATCACAAATGAAAGAAATGGAGGAAAACAAATGAATGACTGGATATAGAGTTCAAAACCATGGTTATTTGGTTTTTTAAGAATTTCCTTAAAAAGGCCAATAAATTTAGCAAGACCCTCAAGGATATGAAAAAGGACCAACCAGAAATTAAACATACACCAACTGAAATAAAAAATATTATACAGAGACCCAACAGCAGACAAGAGGAATACAAGAATCAAGTCAAAAATTTGAAATACAAAGAAGCAAAAAACACTCAATTGGAAAAGCAAAAATAGCCCAAAAATCTGAAGATAGTGTAAGGAGCCTCTGAGACAACTTCAAGCATACCAACATCCAAAATTATTGAAGAGAGAGAGAGAGAGCAAGATACTGAAAACATATTTGAAAAAATAATGACCAAAAACTTCCCCCACCTTGAGAAAAAAAAAATAGACTTACAAGTCCAGGAAGCACACAGAACCCCAAACAGAAAGAATCCAAAGAGGACCATACCAAGACACATCATAATTAAAATGCCAAGAGCAAAAGATAAAGAGAGAATATTAAAAGCAGCAAGGAAGTTACCTACAAGGAAGCACCCATACAACTGTCAGCTTATTTCTCAACAGAAATTATCCAGGCAGATGGGAGTGGCAAGAAATATTCAAAGTGATGAATAGCAAGAACTTACAATTAAGAGTACTCTACACAGCAAAGCTATCATTCAGAATTGAAGGTCAGATAAAGAGTATCACAGATAAGAAAAAGCTAAAAGAGTTCATCATCACCAAACCAATATTATATGAAATGCTGAAAGGTTTTCTTTAAGAAGAGGAAGAAGAAGAAAAAAGTTAATGATAAAAATTATGAACAACAAATACATATCTATCAACAAGTGAATCTAAAAATCAAGTGAATGAAAAAAATATGATGAACAGAATAAAGTGGTGAATATAATAGAATCAGAAGCATAGCAAGGGATTGGACTTACAATTCTCAGGAGGAAAAGGGTATGGGAAGAGACTGGACAAAAATCGTATACCTATGGATGAGCACAGTAGCAGGTTGGTAAGGGGAGAGGGTGGGGTGGGAATCAGGTGGAGGGGAGCTATGGGGGAAAAAGAGGAACAATTGTAATAATCTGAACAATAAAGATTTATTAAATTTAAATAAATAAATAAATAAATAAATAAATAGAATGAAGGCTTATATCTAATTCTATATTACATTTTTGGTATGAATGACTTTGAAATTAAGATGAACCTTAAGTCCTTGCTATTTTGGCTCAACATGTAGCATGTCGGCCTATGAACTGAAAGGTGCTGGGTTTGATTCCCGTCAAGGGCACAGGCCTGGTTTGTGGGCTCCATCCCCCAGTAGGGGGCATTCAGGAGGCAGCCTATCAATAATTCTCTCTCATCATTAATGTCTCTCTCTCTCTCTCTCTCTCTCTCTCTCCCTTCCTCTCTGAAATCAATAAAAAAATATATTTTTAAAAAAGACAAAGCTTAAGTAGGTGAAAGTATCAGAAAATAAATCATAAAATATGTGTGAACTAGGGCCCGATGCAAGAAACTCATGCACTAGAGGGATGGTCCCTCAACCCAACCTGCCCCCTCTCACATACTGGGAGCCCTCAGGGGATGTCCAACTGATGACTCACCCCCAGCCTGCCCAAGGCTCTGCTCAGCTCAGCCCCGGCTGCCTGCGACCACCTGGCCCCAGGGGCTGGGCACTCGCTGCCACTGCCCTTTCATCTAATGCCATTTGACCCCACCCCTGCTTCTGATTGGCTGGTGGCATAGCCAATCAGGAGCCAGGTACAGTCAAATTTGCATGTTTCTCTTTTATTATATAGGATTCTTGTCTAAAGCATATTATCCTTTCTAATAAAAGAGCAATTTGCAAATTGACCGTACCTCTGCTACATCTACAAGCTATGCCCAAAAGCCATGCCCAACAGCCCATCAGAGAGAGTATGGAAATTAATCCAACCAAGATGGCAGTTAATTTGCATATCCAGGGACAGATGAAAGCCAAGCACTGCAGAATGGAGCAAAGCTGTGGAGAAGCAAGCAAGCAGGTTGGGGGAGAAGGGAGGAAAGCAGTCAGGGTAGGGGAGACAGGAGGGAGTGAAGCAGAGGGGACAGGAGGGAGCAAGATAGCAGAGCAGGGAGCAGAACAATGGGGACAGGAGGGAATGAGGCAGAGGAGAAAGGAGGGAGCTTTGCTCAGGCCACAGGAAGCCCTATTCTTGCAGAAATCTTCCTGCAACAGGTGTCTAGTACTGTATATAAAAGGTGAGCTGCATCTAATGTGCAAATCCTATCTAATAAAAGAGTAATATGCAAATTTGACCATACCTTTGCTATACCCACCAGCCACACCCACCAGCCAATCAGGAGCTTGGGGGCATGTCCAAGGTGGCCCTGGCCTGGGGTTGTGTCTAAGGTGCCCTGGGCCTGTGGGTGTGTGTCAGATTCTGCCTGGACCTGGGGGGTGGCCGATGTGGCCTGGGCCTTGGGAGGCCTGAGGGGGCATGTCAGAGGTGGCCCGGGCCTGGGGGAGGCTGGGGGGCGTGTCCAAGGTGGCCTGGGTCACGGGGCGACATGGCCGAGGCAGCCCAGGCCTGGGGTGATAGGGGGCATGTCTGATGCAGCCTGGGCCTGGGTGGGTAGGGCCAAGGCCCATGCTAGCTCGGGGTGGGCGGGGCTGGGATTGAGCCAGCCATCTGCCCCATTGCAGGGTGATGGCTGGGTGCCCAAGGCCTAGAGCCTTGGCCAGAGGGCTCCCAGTATGTGTGGGGGGGAGGTTGGGCTGAGGGATCACCCACCCCCAGTGCACGAATTTCATGCACCAGGCCCCTAGTATCAATATAATATAATAGAAAAAGTGTACATTATTAAATTGGACATAAGAAAGAAAAAAAATCCTAGTTAAGAAACTGGAAAAGGATTTCTGTATTATATTGGGGTTATCAAAAATTACTTTATAATTTATAATTTTTTATGCTTTAAGGTTTTGATAATTTAAGGTGATGACTAAAAATAAAATCCTCTGCATCTCTGAAACACCAGGAAAAAAGGCATAGACTAGAAAAAAGGTCTGATTTTACCTTGAGTCAGTCTATTTTTTATAATGGAAATGCTTCTTTTTGTCTTCTCTTCTCCCCCATAAGCTGACCTTCCATCTAAGTTCTGGGTTTTTAGCTTGTTTCTCTACCTACTGTCCTACTTGTTCCCACTATCACTACATAACATTTTCTAATATTTTTAAAATTTGAGTGTTGGTGTTTCATCAGAACTTTAATTTTATACAGTAAATAAGAAATTACTAATTACAATTATTATTGTGGTATACACATTTATTTGAATTAGATTGTTGAAACACAGTTTCACTTGAATAATCAAGCTCATAAAACTAGAAAATAGAATGGAGGTTTGCCAGTGACTCAGAGGAGGGGGTCATGGGGAGGTGACGGTCAAAGTGTGTACAATTTCAGTTATGCCAGATAAGCTCTGGAGATCTACCACACTGTGTAGCACCAATTGCTAATAATGTTTCATTTTATACTTAAAATTTTCTAAGAAGATAGAAATTATGAGATTTGTTCTTATCACACACAAAATAATGGAGCAAGAGAAAAGTTTTGGAGGTGATGGATTTGTTTATAACCTTGATAGTGATTATGTTTTCATGACTGTATATTGTATTTATTCTTAAATTTATTGTTAAATACATTAAATAGGTAAGGCTTTAACTTTTCAGATATACCTCAGTAAAGTAGCTTTTAAAAAGGGCTGTAAGTCCACCTTCAACTTTCACAGTGTTTTCTTGGATATAACTGTTGTCTATGAGTATAAATCCCAGATCTGAACATTCCTTCATGTTATTCTGAGGGAATCTGATTTACTTGAAATTTATGTTTTACACGCTTTGTGTGCATAAATCACTATGTTTCATCAAGACTCACAAATATGTTGTCCAATTGCTGAGACACATTTTTTATCTTAAAAAAGTAATACATGAATTAACAAAACTTTAAATAAACATACATTTTCTCAAGTAGGAAAAAAAAATCAGAATTCCAAATGTGGAAACATAAGTCAAATGCCTGACACTTCCTTCCAAGTATAATGCTAATCACTGAGTATTATGAAAAAGCAATTCCAAAAGTAATAATAGAGTCAAATAAAAAATTTGACTGCAGTTAAGAGTTATAATCTAATGACAGATATATACAAACATATATAAATCCATATTATTTAAACATATAATCATATGATAATGTACTAGAATCATAAAACAAAATTTATTATAACCATATAGAATCCAATAGCATGAAACAAGCTATTTTAATAATTGCATATAGTAAAGTAACTAGATATACAAAACACTAATGAAGTGATTGTTATCTTGTACAATTACCCTGTTATATTGCAGGGGTTTTGATAAACCTTTTTATTGTAGATAGACTTTTGAGGTAAGTCTAAATATCTGCTTTTTTTTCTTGTTAACTTGGCTGCTGATGTACCTATTCAACTGGCTTACATATATATGAAAAATACACATTGGAGATTACAATTTTAAGGAATCCTTATTTTGTCTCAGCTAGGTAACTCAGTCGATTAGAGCATTTTCCCAATATGTAAATTATATAGGTTCAATTCTCAGTCAGGGCACGTACAAAAATCAGCCAATGCATGCATAAATAGGTTGAACAACAAATCAATCTCTCTCTCTCTCTCTCTCTCATCAATTAATAAAAAAGAAAGAAAGGAAGGTAGGAAGAAGGAAGGAAGGAAGGAAGGAAGGAAGGAAGGAAGGAAGGAAGGAAGGAAGAAGAAAGAAAGAAAGAAAGAAAGAAAGACACAAAGAAACAAACAAAGAGAGAAAGAAAGAAAGAGAAAGAAAAAAGAAGAGAGAGAGAAAGAGAGAAAGAAAGAAGGAAGGAAGGAAGGAAGAAAAGGAAGGAAGAAAAGGAAGGAAGGAAGAAAGAAAGGAAGAAAAGAAAGAAAGGAAGGAAAGAAGGAAGGAAGGAAGGAAGGAAGGAAGGAAGGAAGGAAGGAAGGAAGGGAAAAAGGAAGGAAGAAAGGAAGAAAGAAAGAAACTTAAAGAGAAGGTCACATTGAGACCAGTAGGAAGTGCTTAGGAAGTAGTCTGGAAGGACTCCCACTGGAAGCAGCTGAAGTTCAGGAGGGATATCTCAGCTAGGAGGTTTCCCCTTGAAAAGTTTGGGATTTAAACATCAAATGGCTCCAGAGCCCAGAGCACCAGAACTGGAAAAGGTGCTCTGATGACATCTGGCTGTAAAAAGTAGCAGAGTTTCTGTCTGCCAGGAAAGGACAGCTAGAAATGCAAGCACCTTCTTTTCTTTTTTTATATATTTTTTTATTGATTTTTCACAGAGAGGAAGGGAGAGGGATAGAAAGTCAGAAACATCGATGGGAGAGAAACATTGATCAGCTGCCTCTTGCACACCTCCAACTGGGGATGTGCCCGCAACCAAGGTACATGCCCTTGACCGAAATCGAATCTGGGACCTTTCAGTCCGCAGGCCAACACTCTATCCACTGAGCCAAACCGGGATCGGCTGCAAGCACCTTCTTAAAGGGCCAACACACAAAATTTCATTTTCAGCCCCTCACCTTGGGCCCTGGCAGAGGGAGGGTAGAGTGGACTAGAGTTGTATAAGCAGAGTCTGGGTTTGGTAGCTCTAGGACAAGAGCTAAAAGAACAGCCACCAGGATCCCTGTGCTGAGTCATTCCTCCATATTGCAGAAACCATCTTTCCTATCAAAGCAGCTTTTGCCTGGTGGGAAGCAATAGCCCCACCTGTTGGAAATCCTCTTGCCCTCTCTCTTGTGGAGTTTATGGCCTGTTGAGGTCTACAGCCTGAAGCTCATTAACAGACTGAGATTAACAGACAGCCTGCAGGCATGGGCAAATCCCCTGGGTGCTTTGAATCTTTGCCTGACCTGCTGCTGGGCCCAGGGCTAGTAAAAGCAAATATTAGTGCACAGCTGGGTACATGCCAAATCCAATAGAGGGAACCACAAGCTGGGATAGATCAAACAAGTTGCTCAGGACCAAGCACAAACAGTGTCTGACATTGGCCTGCACTAGAGTTCTACTGAAGAGGAACAGGCAAGTACACAGTGGTCAGCTTCAGACAACAGAGGAGGATCCAATAAACCTCCCAAGCAGCATAATCAAGGCAGATATTGGCTGGCGTCAATACCTGCACACAGTATTGGGGATTGAGCCTCACCGTCAGCCAGCCTGATATTCAAGCCCATGTATGAATGGACCAATAGCAGTCAAGACTCAATTATAACAGGAAGGTCCACCCAATAAGCACAAGTGACATTCTTAGAGCATCCAGTTCTGGTGATCAGGAAAACTGTGCCACAGGGTTCCACAAGGCATCTATTATATAGGACCACTCTACCAAGACTGGGAGTTGTAGCATATAGCAGACTTGCAGATCAATGGAACAAAATAGAGAGCCCCAAAGTAATACACACCTTTATAGTCAATTAATATTTGGCAAAGGAGACAAAAATATGCAATGGACTACAGATAGTCTATTCAATAAGTGGCACTGGGAAAATTGGACAGATACATGCAAAAAATGAAAGTAGACCACATTCATACACCACACACAAGAATAAACTCAAAATTAATTAAAGACTTAAATCTTAGACTGTAAATCATAAAAATCTTAGAATAAAACTTAGGCATTAAAATCTCAGGCATTTCTCTTAACAATATTTTTTTCTGATATATTTCCTCAGACGAGGGAAACATAAGATTCTAAAAACAAATGGAACTAGATCAAACTAAAGAGTTTTTGCACAGCAAATGAAATCATCAACAAGATGAAGAGAAATCACTGTATTGGAGAACATCTGCCAATGATACATTGGAAAAGGGGTTAATGCCTAAAATTTATAAAGGACTTATAAAACTCAACACCAAAAAACAAATAATCCAATTTAAAAAAATGGGCAAAAGACCTAAATATCACTAATCATCAGAAAAATGCAAATTAAAACCATAATGAGATATCACCTCACAACTAGCAGAATGACTATCATCGATAAATCAACAAACAGTGTGTTGGCAAGGATATGGAAAAGAGGGAACCCTTGTACGCTGTTGGTTGGAATGCAGATTGGTGCAGCCAATGTGGAAAGCAGTAGGAGTTACCTCAAAAAATAAAAATTGGAACTGCCTTTAACCCAGTGATTCTTCTTCTGGAAATTAATCTGAAGAAACACGAAATGCTAATTTGAAAGAATGTATGTAACCCTATGTTCATTGCAGTGTTACTTATAATAGCCAATATCTGCTAACAGCCCAAGTGTCCATCAATAGATGAGTGGATAAAAAAGGTGTGGTATATTTACACAATGGAATGTAACTCAGTTGTAAAAGGGAAGACAGCGTGGGTGGACCTGGAGAGCGTTGTGCTAAGTGAAATAAGCCAGTCAGAGAAAGACAAATACCATATGATTTCACTCATAGGGGGAATTTAATGAACAAAGTGGACCACCACGCAAAATAGAGACAGACTCATAGTTAGAGAACAGGCAGACAGCTCCTTGTGTGTGGGAAGGGGAGGGTGAGTGGGGGGGAGAGAGCGGTGGGTGTTTTGGGTGATGAGGGATTAAACAAAAAATAAAAAAGAGAGAACTCATGGACATAGATATTAGTGTGGCAATTGTGGGAACAGAGGAGAATGTGTGATAGAGAGCATAGAGGAGATAAATGGTGATGGAAACAATAAAATTAAATTTAATAAAAGAAAGAAAGGAATCCTAGGTTTAATTGAATTATACTAAAAATTAGTATCACTTAATGTTTATAAAAGTTTGTGGAATAAAGTAATGTTGATATTAATTTTTAATAATGGTATGTGGAAGATTCACTTCTATATAGAAGTAAATGAAATACCCAAATTTCTCTATAATGCAAAATGATAAACATAATGGCAACTAGAACATTTTAATGTACATTAAGTATCTGATATTTAAAAAAAATAATAAACACAAATATCTATGAATTTTGAGCTACTGTACTTCTGTGGAATATAAATACATTCACCCATTCAAATGTAAACATTAAAAAGGTGGACCACAAATTGCATTTGGCTAAGCGTTAGCAGAATGGCACAAAAGGAAAAAGGATATGAGGAAATGTAATAATGAGTCTGATATTTTTAAGAGAAAAGAAATGATACTTTGTGGTAATCAATCATCATATTTTTATATCCTGGAGGAATTCATTTTTTTAAAAGGCTATTAATTCAAAGCTTTAACAGCCGGAGTAGTTCAGTGGTATGTTCACATTTCTATACTCGCCACTGTATGAACATCTCTTTATAATTCTTTAGTTAATGGTATGCACCTTAGTTGCTGGAATATTTAATGTACAGAAATGTGTCTTGGCACCCAGTTGCAGGAGGATTGGAGAACACTGTGATGCAACATGATGGAACAGAAACAACACCAGTTCTCATGGCAGAAGACAGAAGTTGAAATCGTGGATCTGATACTTTTTAACTAAGTGAGATTACTAAAGTTTCCAACCTTTCAGAGTGCTAATTGTGCTGTCTAGCAATGGGAGTGCTAATATTCCTCTCTCAATTACAGATAGTGATTATTAAAAGAACGTGATATATTTTCATAGGAAGTACTAGGTAGCACATTAACAAAATACTGTCAATAGAAGGTTTTGCTAGTTGTTTAGAAATGTTTCCTTATTGTCAGAAATGACATCTATAAAAGCCATAACATAATTTTCAATTTAGTAAAGAGTAGTGTAATTTAATTTTGCTGTGAGTACCAGGATTAGAGGCCATCTCTAATAATGAATCTGCAATTGTACCAGCATATCCTTTCCTTAAGAACACAAACCTTTCTCAAGAAAACTCTCCCTCTTCAAGTCTTTATTCAAATGTCAACTTCTCTCAGTGAGTCAATTATGAAGTCTTCTACCTAAAGTCCTAAAAATTGTGTATAATTACTAGCATTTTCCCCTCTTACCATTGTATTTATCACCATCTGATATGTTACTTTATCAATTTTTCTATATATTGCCTATCCCTTTTCTCTTCCTAAATATAAGCTTTAGTTTAGCAAGGGGTTCCATTTGACGTTTTTTTCTGCTTTTCTCCAGTACCAATAGCAACACGTGATGCAGGACAGAAGTTAAATAAATATGTATCAAATTAATGATTAATAAATTAATCTCTATATACTGGGCCATGAAGAAAATTGGCCATTCCAAAGACATTCTAAAGACTAATAACTCTCATTTGAATCAAACAGGAAAAAAAATTATGACTGATAAAGTGTTTCAGATACTTACGTAAATTGATAGAGTATAGAGAAGACCGAGACCCAGAGATAAACACATCTGACCTTCACTTTTGAAAAAGATGGATTTAAGGAATTAGATTTACTCTCCTTCCTAAAACAACCATAAAACAGACTAAATATATAATGTGATAGGTTGCAAGGCACAGGATATCAGGCTATAGGAGACAGTGACCCTTGAGAGGTAGGAAATAAATGGTGGAAGTCCTACCATTGTCATAGCTAATATCCTTGTGAGATTTTTCAGGTTTCATTAAAAAAAGGGGGGGCGGAGAGGGCAGGAAGAAATCCAGGCAGAGCCCCACCAACACGGAGAGTCCAGGCTGATAGAGAAAGCTGGAATACACAGGGAAGAGCACAAGAGAGAGACTTGCAGGGAGAACTTCCTGGAAAATGTGCAGGCAAATCCCTACTAATCAGCTGACTACTCATCTGTATGTGCATGTATGCAAACTGCATGGGGAAAAAATAGTCTGAGTTCTTGTGACACAACCTCTGATAGAAAAACAAGAATAAATGAACAAATCTGAAATTATAGCAGGAGATTTCAATTTCTCTTTTTCAATAAAAATAAACTAGATAGAGAAAATCAGGAAGATAATCCTGAAATCAAAACAAACTTATCCTAATTGATATTTTTTACAATACTTTGGCCAACAACAACATAATACACATATTTTTCAATGAAATTATAAAACTCTACCCCTATTGATTAGAAAAAAAATTATAAGATAATGATAAAATGAAAGTACAGAGGGGGGAAGTATACCATTGTAAGATTCTTCTATATAGAACTAGAGGCTGTTGCATGACATACATGCAGGCCTGCACCCTTTAGCAGTCTGGAAGCCCTCAGGGGATATCTGACTGATGGCTTAGATCCTCCCTCTCCATAAGGAGGGCACTTAAGACACAATCTGACATCCTTAGTGCTGCCGCAGGGGCAGGAGAGGCTCCTGCCATTGCTGCTGCGCTTACTAGCTGTCAGCCAGGCTTGTGGCTGAGCGGTGCTCCTCCTGTGGGAGCGCAATGACCACCAGGGGCAGCTCCTGCATTGAGCATCTGCTCCCCCCACATCATGGCGACTGGTTGTTCCATCATTCAGTCAATTTGCATATTACTCTTTTATTACATAGGATGCTATACACTGAGTGGCCAGATTGTTATGATCTCTGAATGCATAACAATCTGGCCACTCAGTGTATAGCCTATATAATAAAAGGCTAATATGCAAATTGTCCCCTTGACCAGGAGTTCGACCATCAGGCAGGCTGGCCAACTGCTCATGTCTCCTCTCCCTGACCAGGCTGGCTGGACCCTACCCATGCACAAATTCATGCACCAGGCCTCTAATATATATGTATACACTGAGTGGCCAGATTATTATGATCTCTGACCGATGCTTTATTCACCGAGACAACCCGGCCAGGGCTGCTGTTATTTTTACTCCTATGCATTTGCATAGATGTGCATTTATATATATTTAATAGAGTAAAAGGATGAGTGTCCACCTCCCTTGTCAGGAATACCTTATCAGAAACAGACGAAAGTGGCAATAATGGCTGCTGTGATGAGACAATCATTCCTCCACTGATGGTCTACAGCTGTGTCCCTCATCAAACAGTATTCTCAGCTTTCCCAAGGTTATACCACCTGGGTAGCCTACATAAAATGACCCGTGAATGTGACAACTCTGGACATCATGACTCAATTACGTACTCCTTAGAGGACCGCCTCAGCCTCAGAATTTGTGGCTCCTGTGAGGCTGCCGTTTCAACTGTATGGCAGCTGAACCTCTTCGTCTGGTCCACCCTACCCTCCTCACCCCTGACAAGGTTGATGTTAAAATTAATTCCCAACGAAGTTTCCGTAGGCAAATTTTCATGTCACCATATGCTTGTCAGAACCAATTACAGCAAGTGTTTGATTCATTCTTATTATTTTTGGTTGTATCTACTATGATTTACATTTTAATGATGTCATTTTAATTTATAACATATATTTTAAATCTATCTCATCATTTGTGTTTGGTTTTTTTCCCATCACATTTTTTCCTTTAGATTTTCAATTTCAAATGTCGTAATTTAACAACATTTAGGATTTGAGGGTCATGAAAATATTCTGCACTAAACCAAGTTTCAATATATTTCATAAAAAAAGATATATGTGAAAGCCAATTTGTGAAGATTTAGACTTTTCCTCTTTTTTTTATAGCAAGAAAGTTTTGTCAGAAAGATATTTTGTGCCTCCAACCCATCCTCCCAATGTGATTTTCGCCCTCCTAACATTCTGGTTTGATATGACAGCCTCATTCACAGCACACCAAAATGTCCTCGTACAAAGATGGTCTTGATTGTTTCAGATGGGATTCTAGGTGCCTATGTCCTGATGCTTCAGGCCAAGAAAGGACTCTAAAGATTGACGGCAATCTGGTCTTTCTCTCCATGCACCCTATCCCCACCCTCCATGTTTTCATACCTCCTTTCAACTATAGCTGAACATGTAAAATGAATAGTTACTGTATACAATATATTTTGGTTAGGCTAAAAACAGTTTTGATCCTTTGTGTGCTGAGATACTACAAAAAAATCTTTATAACATCTTTAACAGAGAATAACAATTATTAAGATACTAGAGGCCCAGTGCATGAATTCATGCATGTGTGGAGTCCCTTGAGGTGGCCTCTGGGGATCAGGTTCCAGCTCACACCCCCAGGCTTGCAGCCCCAGAGCCTCACCTGGCACCCTGCCTTCGCCAGGTGCCACTCCTCACCAGCTACACCATCCTGCCTGCGGATGATCAATCAGGATTGGGCCCCCCACCTGGCTTTCTCAGTGCCTGGGAGCTGAGCAGCAGCCCTGCCTCCCACCACTGCCACTGATTATCATCGGTGGGATAATCAGCAGAGAAAATGGGCTCCCGTTTGCACCTGCCTTGGCCTAGCACCTCCCGCTCATCTGCCTCAGAACCACACCATGATCCCGCCCTCATCAGGGCCCATTGGGGCCAGCAGCATCTCCACTGCTTACCACTGTCAGTGCCTCATTGCCAATGCCCTCCATGTTACACACCTCCCCCTGGTAGTCAGAGCATATCATAGAAAATGTTCAAACTCCCAGATGAACAATTTGCATATTAGGCTTTTATTATCTACTAGAGGCCCAGTGCACGAAATTCATGCATGGGGATGTGTGTCCCTCAGCCCAGCCTGCACCCTCTCCAATCTGGGACCCCTTGAGGAATGTCCAACTGCCAGTTTAGACCCGATTTGGGATCAGGCCTAAATGGGGAGTCAGATATTCCTTTCACAATCCAAAACTGCTGGGTCCCAACTGCTCACCTGCCTGCCTTCCTGATTGCCCCTAACTGCTTCTGCCTGCCAGCCTGGTCACCCCCTAACCACTCCCTGACAGATTTTTTGCCCCTAATTGCCTTCCCTGCAGGCCTGCCCCCCACAACAGCTCTCCCCTGCAGGCCTGGGTCCTCTCCAACTATCCTTCCCTGAACGCCCAGTCGCCCCTAACTTCCCTCCTCTGCCAGCCTGTTCACCCCTAACTGCCCTCCCTGAAGGCTTGATTGCCCCCAACTGTCCTCCCTTGCAGACCTAGTCCCTCCCAACTGCCCTATCTTGCTGGGCATCTTGTGGTGGCCACCTTGTGTCCACATAGGGGCAATAATCTTCGACCACATGGGGCAGCCATATTGTGTGTTGGAGTGATGGGCAATTTGTATATTATTCTTTTATTAGATAGGATTAGATAAGATAGAGGCCTGGTACATGGGTGGGAGCTGGCTGGTTTGTCTTGAAGGGTGTTCCAGATCAGGGTAGGTGTTCCCTTGGGGCATAAGGTGGCCTGAGCGAGGGACCTGTGGTGGTTTGAAGGTTGACCACACCCTTGGTGACCCAAGTGGAGCTCCTGGTATCTGGGATTTGTTTATCTTCTGTAATTGAAACTTTGTAGCCAAGGCAGGCCAGGGCTGGCAGAAAGCTTGGTTTCCTCCATTGCCAGGGAAACCCAATCCTTCTGCTCTCTCTGTGGCTGCAGCCATCTTGGTTGGGTTAATTTGCATATCCCCTCCTGATTGGCTGGTGGCATAGCTTGTGGGGTAGTGGAGGTATGGTCAATTTACATATTACTCTTATATTAGATACGAGGATACTAGGAGCCCAGCACGTGACCCACTCTTGAGTCACCAGTCTCCTACTCCAGCCCTTGAGGCAGCCCAGCCACGGCTGATCAGGCCTCCCCCAGTGCAGGCATGCAGAGGCCCCAGCCATCCCACCCCTGATGCTGTGCCAACTCCTGTTCGGTTGACCCATTACAGTGTTCTAGTTTATTAGCATACTTCTCTATTATATATATAGACTAGAGGCCTGGTGCACAAAATACGTGCACAATGGGGGAGGGGTCTTTCAGCCTGGCCTACACCCTCTTGCAATCTGGGGCCACTGGCTCCTAACTGCTTGCCTGCCTGCCTGCCTGGTCACTCTTAACCACTTTCCTTCCTACCTCATCGCCCCTATCCACTTGCCTGCCTGCATGATCATGCCTAACTGCATTTGCCTGATTGCCTGATTGCCTCTAACCACTCCCTAATGGGGCAGGGCTAGCTGGGGCAAGGGGCCATGGTGTCTGGTCTTTGGTTGTTCTGGTTGTTCCACTGTTTCAGTCACTGGGCTTTTATTATATAGAATATATAAAACCCTAATATGCAAATTGACTGAGTGATGGAATAACCAACCAACCAGTCACTATGATGTGTGCTGATCACCAGGGGGCGCATGTGGTACATGGTGAATGTTGGCAGCAGGCGACAGAGTGTAGAACATGGCAGACATTGGCCACAGCAGGATGGTGGAGCAGGTGAGCAGGGGCACCAGACCAAAGTGGGGTGCCAGTTGCTGTCACTGGGTTGAGACTCTTGCTAAAAATTCTTTGCTCCTGCATGCCATTGTCCTACCTGATGCTCATACCTGCTGCCTCCGCTGGCTCCGCTTGTACCCACCGCTGGCACCAGAGCCACTGCTTTCACCTACTGTCAACACCCGGCGCTGACCCTGAAAGCAGGTGTGAGTAGTGGCTGTTGGCCCTGATCTCCCCTCAGGACTTCTCCACTTCCTCTGCTCCTGCAGGGCTATCAGGGCCAGCAGCCACCTCTCACACTCACTGCTGGTGCCACCCTGCTCGTACCTGCTGTGAGAGTGGCAGCAGAAGTGGGGCTGCTGGCAGTAGGGAACGGGGGTTGTGGTGGGAGGGGCTGGATGGGGGCTGTGGAGGATGGGTTCCTTTCAAGGTGCAAAAATTCATGCACTGGGCCCCTAGCATAGGATAAGTGGGAAAATCATGTTTTATTGCTATGACTAAATAAATGGATCATAACACATTTTACCTGTTAAAATATATTTGCATGACCAATAATCATTAAAAAAATGTATATCCTGCCCTAACTGGTTTGGCTTAGCAGATACAACATCAGCCTGTGGACTCAAGGGTCCCAGACTTGATTCCGGTCAAGGGCAAGTACCTTGGTTGTGGGCACATATCCAATAGGGAGTGTGCAGGAGGCAGCTGATTAATGTTTCTCTCTCAGAGATGTTTCTAACTATCTATCCCTTTCCATTTCTCTCTGTATAAGATCAATAAAACATATTTTAAAATAAAATAAAACTGCATGATAGATACTTAGCTAAAAATAAATTTAAAAAAATAAAAATGTATATTCTTAAAGATAATGTGTGCACAAAATTTTTATTTTAGTATTTTAAAATAATTTTTTTTCAAAAAGTAACTCTTTTTACACCATCAGATTTTTAAATAACTTATTTATTAAAATGTTGATTCAACTATTTAACCATTTCAATATATTTCATTATTTTTTTGGTTATATTATCATAATTGTAATTACTAGGTGAAAGTGTATGAACTTGGTTGATAATGCAGTGTTCTCTGGTTCTCAAGTTGGAATGATCTGGGTTTGAATCCCAATTTTATCAACAGTTGTATGAGCTTCAACTTTTCTAATCTTCAGTTTGTTAATTTATAAAACATGGATAATAATAGAACCCATAAAACAGAATTGTTGAAATTACATGAGTAATGCAAATAAATATTTAGCCCAGTAAGATTGCCCTGCATCTATTGTCATTACTGCAATCTGTCCTTTTGATTGGTTGATGCTCATATGGCAGTGGTAAGGTTATAATGCCTTTTATTGAGATAATTTTAAGATGTCCATTTAAAAAACTTTTTATAAGATTTTTATTACTTCACATAGGCTCATAAAGTAAAGTCCCAGCATTCTGCTATTTAATTTTTAAGATTTTAAGTTTTACACATTTTCAAGTATATTAAAGATAAACGCATCATCAGTTCCCTATGTTTACGGGGGTCACCATTATTTAACTTCCTTTCTTTTTCCCTATTAAGCTTTCATCCATGGGTTATAAAGCAGTGTAAAAAATATGCTGAATATCTGTTAATATTCACTTTCCACTTTTACTTTCTGTGAATAGATGTGGAAGATCAAGCTTAATTCTAATGTGGATTAGTGGTTTGAAATCTCTCAGTCAAGCAATTAGAAGAAATACATATCTTGTTAAACCTTTTATCAAGTCACGTACTAACCTCAGAGTAATTGGGCTAATTGATTCCTGTAAAACATTTGTGAGTTATTTGTTACTTCATACATTAATAGTATATGACAGATTTATTTTCATAATGCTCTCAGTTGCAAAACAATTAGGTTGTATATGTAAATATTAAAACAGCACCTTTTAATAATGCCGATGAGGTAACTAACACATGTCAAGCAATGGCAGAGGTTCGTCAGAAAGCTTCCTGAGTGATGGGAGTAATATGCTACTAATGATGCTGGTGGCACAGGGGAATAAAATTAGCTAAGCTTCGCCAAAGCTCTTGATTAATAGGCATGGAATTAATAGACATGAGTAATGCCTTTGGTACCTATGAGGGTTAATGGATATCATTGCATAAATGATTGACTTGTTATCAGCCACAGCATTAGTGTTCTCCAAATTGTGATAAAGGTCAAAAAGCATGATTTAGTTTGATTCATTTAATTAATGGAAAGGTTCTGTGTTTTATAAAAGTGTTCCCATCTTCTATTCTTGTGAAATTTGATCAAATACAACTTTTTGAAAATTAGGAGTTTTTGGAGCACACATTCCTTCAGAGTTCTTGGCTTTACTGTGAGTTTCTTCCTCAAGAAGCAGGATTATTTTCTCACCTTGAAACTATCTAAGAATTACATAAAAAGGACAATACTAAACTATCTTGCAAAAGGTCCTAATAACATATTTATAATTTGAGATTTCATTTCCCTTTATAGTTTGAGAATTTGTCAAATACAAATAAAATGATGTGTTTGAAAGTTTTCATTAATTTAAATTTTTATTATACAATATTTCAAACCTAAAGAAATCTGTAGAACTAAAACAATATGTATCTATAAAGCTAAATAGTGTTATACAGGAAAGTAGGGGGGACACTTGCAATTGTGTAGCAGACAAAAGGCACACTTTATCAGTTAGTTCCTTTGTTGTTCATAGCAGCAGACTCCCAGAAGACATGCTTATATGAGAAAATCAATTGATTTTGTAAGAAGGCCTTTACTTTGAAAGGTAATCTGAAAAGTTGTAAAGAATGCTAAAGGCAATCAGTTATGGTGGGATGGTTTTTGGAGAACACTTTAGGAATAAGCATAATTACTTCTTCCTTTCTTCCTCCACCTGCTCTGCTCCCTTCCTTCCTGTCCTCTTTCTCACTCACCTCCCCCTGCTCCTGCCTTTTGCCTTCATTCCATTTTTCTTTCTTCCCTCCTCTCTCTTTCATCCTCCCTTTTTCCCTCCCTTTATTCTTTTTCCTTCTTTCCTTCTTTATGTTAATGTGAGTTGCTTAGTATAACTTGCAAAAAAGTTCTTTGACAAAAACAACTGTGCTAATATGTGTGTGTGTTTTATTATTATATTCAGTAACTTTCAAACATGAAGCAGGTAAGAGACAATATAATTACAAACAGTAATTTGATATGTATTTGCATTTTATGCTTTGTACTGAGATACTATGTCCCAATTTTTACATTTAAAATGAGCTGGCATAATTCATAATCTATAGTATCTATAATAATACTATGCTAATTAGACCAGACATCCTTCTGGATGACCTTCCTGATGAAGTCATGGCTGTGAGGGAAGCCGGGGTCCCGGGTGCCAGAAGGAAGCCGGTGCTGGTAGCCAGGGGAAGGAAGGCCTACTCTTGCATGAATTTCATGCATCAGGCCTTTAGTAAAGTAATAAGCAAGAATAGAACTGACATTTTAGGAAAGTAAATGAGTACCTATAATTTATTTTTCTGTGTCAGACACTACAGTAGACACATTATTAACCTTAATTTGTGAAAACTTCCCACTGGTATTGTTAATATCAATATACCTATTTCTAAACAAATGAAAAAGATATAACTACATTAAAATAGGAACTTCAATTTACCAACAGTTAGCTCAAAGAAACTAAAAAGGCAAACTTAAAATATGGAGAAAGTGTTTGCAAAAACAGTTGAGATACAGACTTATGGGGAACTGTTGCATTTGAACACAAGGAGGAATTCAGAGCTTGATAATTTATTTTTAGATTTACTTATTCATGTCATCAAACTATGTATTAAGAAAAAAAACAAAAGCACAATCAACATAAAGTCCAGACTAGTGGTATATTTAAAAGGCAGGGAGGAGCCAATGGGAGAGATAGAGGGAGAATCAGAGGTAGATGTTAGTTACCAGTAATGTTTTCATTTTTGTTTATGGTAGTAAATTTCTTAATTGTTTAATTAAAAATATACTAGTGTGAATAAATGAGAAATAAGTACACACAACCAAGTTAAAATCCACAGCAATAAAATCCTTCATCAACAAAAATCAAGAACACAAAATTTTAGAGTCTTACTGAAGTTCATACAACAAGCAAATGATGGAGCCACACTAGCAACATACTTTTCTTTGTCTTACATCAACATACCGTCTCCGTCTTTACCAAAAAACTACTTCAAAATGATAGTAAGTGCTGCCTGCCTTGGTGTGGCTCAGTGGTTGAGCATCTCCCTATGAACCAGAAGGTCATGGTTCAATTCCCAGTCAGGGCATATGCCCAGGTTGCAGGCTCAATCCCCAGTGAGAGGAGTGCAGGAGGCAGCCAATAATGATTCTCTCTCATCATTGATGCTTCTCTCTCTCTCTCCCTCTTCCTTCCTCTCTGAAATTAATAAGAAAAAAAATATATTTTAAATGTTTAAAAAGAAAATTCTAGGGAGCCCTGGTCAGTTTGGCTCAGTAGATAGAACATAAGCAGGCAGACTGAAGGGTTTCAGTTTCAATTCCAGTCAAAGGCATGTACTTGAGTTGTAGGCTTAGGGTGCATGCTGGAGGCAACCAATTGATGTATCTTTCTCATATCCATGTTTCTCTCTCTCTACCTCTCTGCCTCCCTTCTATTCTCTCTAAATATCAATGGAAACATATCTTCAGGTGAGGATTAATAAGAAACAAGCAAAAAGTGATAGCAAGTGAAAAATCTACCAAAAGAGCAACTACCAATGGAAAGAAAATATTTACATATCATATGTTGATAAGGGCTTAATATCCCAAATACATTAAAAAAAACTCATACAAACCAATAGAAAAAATATAATTAAAAATGAGTAAAGGATTTGAACATTTTTCTAAAGAGGACATATAGATGGCTATCATTCACATGAAAAAGCACTCAGTATCACGAATCATCAAGGAAGTGCAAATCAAGACCAAATGAGATATCACTTCACATTTTTAGAATGATTATTATAAAATAATACAAGAAATAAGTGTTCGTGAGGATTTGGAGAAAAGGGCAAATATTGGTGAGAATGTAAATTTCTGCAGCCACTATGGAAAACAGCATGGAGAGCTCTCAAAAAAATGTGTCTATCTATCTATCTATCTATCTATCTATCTATCTATCTATCTACCTATGATTAGTGTATGATCCAGAAATTCTACTTCTTAGTATTTATCCAAAGAAAACAAAACACTAGTAAAAAAAGATACCTGTTTCCTGCCAGTGGGGCGCAGTGGTTGAGTGTCAACCCATAAATCAGGAGATCACAGTTTAATTCCTGGTCAGGGCACATGCCCAGGGTCCTGGCTCTGTCCCCAGTGTGGAGCGTGCAGGAGGCAGCTGATCAATAATTCTCTCTCTTCATTGATGTTTCTATCTCTACCTCTGTTTTCCTTTTTAAAATCAATAGAAATATTTTTAAGTAAGAAACCTGTACCCTACTTCATCGCAGCCTTATTTAAACTAGCAAAGATAGGGAAGCAAACCGCATATACATTGAGGAATAAATAGATAAATAAAATTACCTGATACATGGTGTATGTATATATCTAAACATTATTCAGCCATTACAAAGAAGGAATTTTATTATTTAAGACAATATAGGTGAACCTCGAGGCCATAATGCTAAATGAAATGTCAGGCAAATACTGTATGATTTCACTTATTGTGGAATCTAGAAATAAATAAAACAAACAAAAGGTCTAAGATCAAGTCACTAGCATGGCTACATTCTGGTCAAGGCTCTCCTCCTGGTTAATAGCCAGATTATTCTCTCCAATGTCCTCAAATAGTGAAAGAGAAGAAAAATCTTTATAAGAACACTATGCCTTAGCTGAGTAGTTCAGTTGGTTAAAGCATCATCCTAATAAACCAAGGTCAGGAGTTCAGTCCTAGGCAAAGCACATCAAATCAACCAATGAATGCATAAATAAACAGAACAACAAGCAGATGTTTGTTTCTGTCTCTCTCTCTCCCTCGCTCCTTTTTTCTCTAAAATCAATCAGTACAAAAAAGAATACTAATCTCATTTATAAAGTTTCCACCCTCGTGCTCTAAGAATTTCCCCAAAGTCCCAACTCTGAATACTAACCTCTTTAGGGGTTAGGGTTTCAACATGTGTATTTGGGAAGACACATTTAGATATCACAGTCATCAAAATCTCCTTCTCTGCTGGATCATACAGGTACATCAAATACATAATCATTTCTCTTATTATAAAACAAAGCAAACAAAATTCCAATTCCTCTCCAGTGACACTCTGTTTCCTCTATTAGAACCAACTTTCTTTAAAATGTTATCTATTCTTGCTTTTTCAATTCTTTTTTAAAAAATCCATTTTAATTGAGCATTCATTAGCAGCACTCATATACACCAGTCCCTTTCAAGGTTGTCAACCACTTCTAGTTAACTATTAACTTTACTAGTGCCCCTAGTGCATTGATTCATGCACATTGAAAGGAAATTAATTAGAAGGTGGCTGGTGGGGTAGAACAGGGCGAGATGGGCCATACATGCCCTGGAGCCAACCACCCATGGTCCCTCCAGAGCCAGCTGCACCTGGGGCAGTGCTGGGGCTTTAAGGGCATCTGTGGAGTGAGTGGGGTCCCTCTGACATGTGAGGTCCCTCAGCCTGGCTGTGGGTATTGGGCCAAACCAACAGTCTGACATTCCTTGAGGGGTCCTGGAGTGTGAGAGTGCACTCTGAAAAGTTGCTGTCACTTGGCAGCTCCTGTGTTGAGCATCTGCTCTCTGGTGGTCAGTGAGTGTCATACCTATCGGCCAGTCATTTAGCCTTTTATATATACTAGGGGCCTGGTGCATGAAATTTGTGCACTGGGCGGGCAGAGGAGGGGATCGTCCTCTAAATCTAGCCTGCCCCCTCTCACATATTGGGAGCCTTTAGGGGATGTTCTAAGCCACAATCTGGCCTACTTTTGTGGGAGGTGACTGGGCTGATCAGGGAAAGGCACCAGCCCCATCACCCCACTGCTGCAGCCACTGCCAGTCACCACAGCCAGCAAGGTATTTTCATCAACCTGGACTCCGGTCCTTTCACCATGAAAAAATGACAACTTACCTTAGGCATTTTCAGGATGTATATTTCATAGGATATGACCTTTCTTTCTTTCTTTCTTTCTTCCTTCCTTTCTTTCTTTCTTTCTTTCTTTCTTTCTTTCTTTCTTTCTTTCTTCCTTCCTTTTATCTTTTCTTTCTTTCTTTTTTTTTTTAATCCTCACCTGAGGATATGTTTCCATTGATTTTTAGAGAGTGTGGAAGGGAAAGGGAAAGACAGAGAGAAACATCAAAGTGAGAGGAACACTTTGATTGGTTGATTCCAGCATAAGCCCTGACCTGGGTCCTAGCCAGGGAGGAGCCTGCAACTTAGGTACATGCCCTTGATCAGAATCTAAACTGGACCCTGCGGTTGGCAAACCTAGGCATTATCCACTGAGCTAAAGTGCCTAAGGAAGGGTATGACATTTCTTAGCCCTCCAGCAGCAGACCTTCATTTTTTTCTCCACAAGTGTAGTGGAAAAACCCTAGATTACTTTTTTGGATTCTTATACCCAAGTTACTAAGAATATTACCAGTGGCTTACAGGGAGCTTAGCCAATGAGCAGTCAGAAAAGGTGTTTCCTCTATAGTTCACATCTATCTCTTCTGATCTCCAGCTCCACCCCTGCCAAGGCCTAAATCCTCTGGCTCTGGCTCCAGCACACTTCGATTGCCCTGCACCACCCCTGGCCAAGGCCGCAAGCCTCTGACTGAGGCTCCAAGGCTCAGAGGCTCAAGCCCTGGGCGGGGGACCCACAGTTCATTGCAATTGCCCTGCTCTGCCCCTGGCCAAGGTCACAAGCCTCTGGCTGAGGATCCAAGGCTCTGAAGCTTGGGCCCTGGGCAGCGGACTCCCAGTACATTGCAATCACCCTGCTCCACCTCAGGCAAGGCCACAAGCCTCTGGTTGAGGCTCCGAGGCTCTGAGCCTCGGGCCTTTGGCAGGGCACCCCCAGCTCACTCTGATCACCAGGCTCTGTCCTGGCCAAGGCCGGCAAGGGCAGGGGGGAAGCTTCACTTCTTCTATTGCCAGGGAAACCTAAGCCTCCCTCCTGCTCTCCATGGCCACAGCCATTTTGGTTGGGTTTATTTGCATATCACTCCTGATTGGGTTGTGGGTGTGGCTTGTGGGTGTATCAGAGGTATGGTCAATTTGCATATTACTCTTTTGTTAGATAGAATAGACTAGAGGCCCAGTGCATGAAATTCATGCACAGAACTGGGGGGAGGGGTGGGGGTTCCCTCAGCCCTGCCTGCACCCTCTGCAATTTGGGACCCCTACTCCTTTTTCTTATCTAGATAACCTCTTCACATTTAAAAAAATTAACTGAATTATCACCTACTCTAGGAAATCCTCTTTGAACAAATGTCTTTACAATCTGTATTAAGCATTGTCATAGTATACTATTCTTTTTCTTTAACAGATACTTAGAGTGGATGCAATGTGGTTTTCATTTTTGCATCTGAATTTTTTCTTCTTGCTCTTGTAATATCAAAGCTTATCCAACTTACATTTGTCCTTTAAAGGCTTATATTTGGTTCAGTTTCTAGTTGGCTTCTTGCTTTTTTTTTATGCAATAAATTTGGGTTGTGATAGTAAGCCTCACTTGTAATCAAGCTTATATGTCTCTCTATCTGAATATGTCTATAATACCTATCACTTCAGCATAACAGAGATTGTGTTCATTTATAGAAAATAACAAAAAATGTCACCTGATCATTTGATCTTCTAGTAATATTTTATAGCAAGATGTATTATTCTAGTAATTTAACTATTACAAAACTGATGTGTACAGAAATAAATTATATTGAACAATAAAGAATGGCTCAAATATCAAAGCATAGTATACTTAGGGCCTTCCTTGTCCTGTGCCTCAGATATCATAGCATAGTACACAATTCACGTGGAACTCAGCTTCCTTTAAAATATGAAGGGATGCCATACTCATGAAGCAGCTACTTCCATACATATTTTTTTATTTAATTCATAGCACATACTCTTTGTACTAATTCTTGAAAAATCATCCTAGCAATTGCCTCTGTTTCTCTCTGTATTGTTGCTTTACATTCTGATAGTATTACTGCACTTTTACATCTACTCACTCAATAAGGCTGAATTTTTTAAGAGCAGAGATCATGACTTGAGCTTGTGTTTCTCTGTCATGGTGCCTAGATAAATTACTCAAAGGCCATCCAGTCCAAATGACTGTGATGATAGAGGCCCATCATTGCTGGGGACCTTTGATTTTTATTTAAGGTCCTCACTTTTTCTGGTCCTTTACAGAGGGGTGAGTAGGGGCTGAGGGAATTTGAGGAAATCCACACAGAATTCTAATCCTAAAAGATTTTGCTAACCTGGCCGCCAGGACCGTTGGGCATTTGTTCAACTAAAACCTGGACACACAGTAATAACAAAGGCACTGGTCTGCTACTGCTAATGCGTGGGGATCAAACCCCAGCCTTGCAGGAACTCAACCCTGCAGTCAGGACCAGGCCGCTGGATAGACTTGAGCTGGTGCTCCTAACTCTGGGGAGAAGGAGAATTCCCGTGGCTGCAGGCTAGAGGCCCTGGACTCCACACCATGCACCCAAATAGGTCCCCAGCCCGTTTTGGTTAGCTGTGTGCCTTCTTCACTTGGGATTGCAGGGCAGCTCTGCCTGCCCTGTTCATCTCATGATTTCGGGGCACAGCTTGGCCTGGCCTGTGGCCTCTTCACCCCGAGATTGCGAAGCACAGTTCGGCCTGGCATCTGGCCTCTTCACCCCATGATCATGGGGTGCGGCTTGGCCTTGGCAGGAGGTTTAGGGTGCTACACCTACCATCTGCATATACAAATTTATCTGCCATCTTTGGTGGGTTAATTTGCATATCACTCCTGATTGGCTGTGGGCATAGTGGAGGTACAGTCAATTAGCATTTTCTCTTTTATTAGTGTAGATGAGTTTTTGTATAGTATCCTATTTGTTCATTTGTTTTTTTCAGGGTTTTTTGGGTGTATTTTGTATTCCTCACCCAAGGACAAGCTTAGAGAGTGGAAGGGAGAAAGAGATAGAGAGCAACATCAATTTGAGAGAGAAACATGTCTTGGTTGCCTTTGGTATGTGCCCTTACCAGAGATAAAACCCACAACCCAGTTTTGTGCCCTGTCCAGGAATGGAACCAGCAACCTTTTGGGGCACAGAATAATGCTCAACCAACTGAGCCACTCCGGCCAGGCTACTTTTAGTTTTATATTTCACACAAGAGGCCCGGTGCATGAAATTCATGCCCTTGGGGGTGAGGGAGGGGGTTCTTCCAGCCTGGCCTGTGCCCTTTCACAGATACATTGCCCCAAAGAGGTATGCCCTGCCCACCTAACCAGGGTTTCTGAATGGATTGCCTCAAAGAGGTAGGCCAGAGCCACAGGACCCCCCTCTGTACCACATGGAGCCATGAGACCCCCAGGCCTTGCTGTGTGGAGCCACGGGACCCCCAGGCCTTGCTTCGTGGAGTCGTGAGCCTCACCTAGGCACCAGGCATGCAGTGTCAAGCCCTTGCCCACCTGTGCGTGCCCACTGCACTCGCAGCCTCCGGGTGATTGCTCATTTTGGCATGAGGGCATGACAACTACATAGGCTTCTATTAATAGGATATTGAAACAAGGAAAGTAGGCATTTGTATTATATGTTACTCCCAGAACCATTAATTAAAAGACAAGGATTAAATCTTTATGAGTGCTTTATTCAGATTGCCAGCCATCTGAGAGGATGGCAGGTTATGTCCCCTAAAAATAGTGTCTTATATCTTATCTCAGGCCTACCCTTTTTAGAAGTAGAAGATAAATGTAGGTAAAGTGTTTGGAATTCAAGAGAATATAGATAAGGGGTTTGGAATTTAGGAAAAAAGGTTAATCAAATAAAAGCTACTGTCTAGTAATTTTTCAAGCATCTCTTCATCTGCTGATTGGTGATTCTTATTCTTGTTTGTTTTTCAATCCTCACCTGGGGATATTTTTTCCATTGATTTATAGATATAGTGGAAAGGAGGGAGGGAGGGAGAGAGGGAGAGAAAGAGTGGAAGAGAGAAACACTAATCTAAGAGAAACCCACATTGATTGGTTGCCTCATGCACGTGCCCCAACCAGCACTGGGGATTGAACCTTCAACCCAGGTATGTGCCCTTGAAAATCAAACCCTGTTGCATGGGCCGATGCTCTAACCACTAACAAACACTGTCCAGGGCTGATGGGTGATTCTTTGTCTGCTTTCTGAGTGGCTGATGTTCTCTCCCTGGAGCACAATGGCTCAGATAATCTCTTGGTCACTTGCAGTCCTCTTGGGGCACAAAGGTCAGATTGCTTGTGGGTCTCCTGAAGTTGGACAGGTCCACTCATACATTCTAGTCCCTGAAACAATATCTTTCTACCCACATTCATTACCAAGCCTACTAACTATATAACTAAAGTTAAAGATATTTAATTTCTTGAGTCCCCCTATCATTCCACATCTACCATATCTATGAGATTACTCTCCGAAGAAAGTAATCATTTTCCTGATGAACATGTATCTTAGCACTAGAAAGTCTCTTAGGGGTTTTAGGAATACACTTATTTGTAGATCCACATGAGGGGGAACATTGGAAGCAACAGCAAGCTATGACACTGAAAGGATGAAAAGAAGTTACACACTTTCCAGCTGGGCCTACATTAGTGACTTTTAAGGAAAACATTTCCCTGACCTTTAGAATTACCACAGGTCCCCAATAATAAATAATCAGAGTAGGTTATAGTATTACTGATATGCTTAAACAAAGAATAATTTTGAAGGCTTCTCAGGGGAGTACAATCACCTATAAAATGTGAAGTGAAAGTTTGTTCAACATATGTTCCTCCTGAAAGACTAAAGTTTCAGATATTTAAACATATTTTTGGTAATATTTTCATCTCATTTGAAAAGAATAAGTTCTCCATAACATGGGGTTAAACAGAAGTAATGAAAAGAATATGTCATTGCATTTGAAAGATGACTTTCAGGTCTTATGGTTTGGGTCCATTGTTCTTCTAGCACTTTCTTTACTCTGGTGTGATGAATCCAAGGTTTTATTTCTGCCAATTTCACCATGGTTGAGGTGGTGAATAGTAGTATGTCATAAGGTCCAGTTCACTTTTCTTCTAGTTAGCTCTCTGGGGATTCTGTCTTCCAAATCTTGAGTAGCACCTTATCTACATGCTCAAAGGGATGCAGCAAACCTGTGGGGGAGACGTCTCTAATACAACAAGGTAATGGTAGCTAAGGTCAGACTTAAATGCTGTATATAGTTCTTTATCTTCACTTCTTGATCTACACACATATCTCCCATCCCAAACATAGCCTGAAATGGTTGCCTGTACATAATTTCATAAGGAGTCAATTGAATCCCACTTCGAGGAGACACCCTTATCCTGAGCAGGGCAATAAGTACGAATTTGATCCAAATGAGGATGAGTGTCTTGACACAGAAGCCTGAATATAAATATTTCTCTTTTTTTCCGGGTCCAGCATGGCTAGAGAGCAGTCTGTTTCCTGACTAAGGACATCTGGGGATTGAAAAAATGAAAGAAAGGGACAGATACAGAGATAGAAAGAAAAAGCTGGGGCCGGTATAGCACATTTATTTTATACAGCAAAATACCAGGAAGTTTTAATAAAGCCCAACAAAGAAGATAATGTGCATTCTTTTTTTCCCATTTTTTTAATCTTTATTGTTCAGTTTATTGATTACATTGTTCCCTTTTATTCCCCTATAGCTCCCCTCCACCCGGTACCCATTCCACCCTCCGCCCTCACTCCCCCACACTGTCCTCTCCCATAGTTGCATGATTTTTGTCCAGTCTCTTGCTGCACTTCCCACACCCTTTTCACCCCAAGAACTGTCAGTCCATTCCCTCTCTATGTCTGTGATTCTGTTACATTCACCAGTTTATCCTGTTCATCAGATTATTAATTCACTTGATTTTTAGATTCATTTATTGATAGATGTGTATTTGTTGTTCATAATTTACACTTTTATCTTTTTCTTCTTCCTCTTCTTAAAGAATATCTTTTAGCATTTCATATAATATTGGTTTGGTGGTGATCAACTCCTTTAGCTTTTTCTTATCAGCAAAGCACTTTATCTGACCTTCAATTCTGAATAATAGCTTTGCTAGCTAGAGTAATCTTGGTTGTAGATTCTTGCTATTCATCACTTTGAATATTTCTTGCCACTCCCATTTGGCCTGCATCATTTCTGTTGAGAAATCCGCTGACAATTGTATGGGTGCTCCCTTATAGGTAGCTAACTGTTTCTCTCTTGCTGCTTTTAATATTCTCTCTTTGTCTTTTGCTCTTGGCATTTTATTTATTTATTTTAAATATATTTTATTGATTTTTCACAGAGAGGAAGAGAGAGGTATAGAAAGTCAGAAACATCGATGAGAAACATTGATCAGCTGCCTCTTGCACACCCCCTACTGGGGATGCAGCCATGGTACATGCCCTTGACCGGAATCGAACCTGTGACCTTTCAGTCCGCAGGCCGACACTCTATCCACTGAGCCAAACTGGCTTTGGCTGCTCTTGGCATTTTGATTATGATGTGCCTTGGTGTGGTCCTCTTAGGGTTCCCATATATTGGGGTTTGGTGCACTTCTTGGACTCCTGAATCAATTTCTTTCACCATGTGTGGGAAGTTTTTGGTCACTATTTCTTCAAATATGTTTTCATTGTCTTGATCTCTCTCTTTTTCTGGCACCCCTATTATTCGGATGTTGGTATGCTTGAGGTTGTCCCAGAGGCCCCTTACACTATCTTCAATTTTTTTGGATTCTTTTGGTTTCTTGCTTTTTCAGCTGAGTGGATTTTACCTCTTTGTATTTCAAATCTTTAACTTGGTTCTTGGGGTGCTCTAAAATACTTCTAGGTCTTTGTATAATATTTTTTATTTCAGTCAGTATGTGCTTAATTTCTGGTTGGTCCTTTTTCATATCCTTGAGGGTCTTGTTCATATCCATGTAGGTCTCATTCATTTCCTTGTAGGTCTCATTCATTTCCTTATAGGTCTTGTTCATTTCCTCGCAAGTCTTGTTCATTTCCTCGTAGGTCTTGTTCATTTCCTCATAGGTCTTTTTTATTTCCTTATAGGTCTTGGCCTTTTCTAGGAGCCTCTTGAAAAACCCTATAATCGTGGTTTTGAATTCCATGTCCAGTCGTTTTTTTTCCTCCATTTCTTTCACATCTGATTTCTTTCCATGTCTCTGCGTGTTGGCTGCTTCCCTGAGTTGGTCAATTAGCTTTGTGTGCTAGATGTCCTACAAGGGACAGTGGCTCAGCCTCCCTAGATACCTGAGGTGGATATGGGTTGCACAGTCTTGTTGAAGTTCAGCTCAGGTTAATTGCTGTTAGCACTTGGAGGGGTTGACCTCCAGGACAATTATCTGTGACGTTCAGATGTGCTCAGGTTGGAGGGGCGGAGTCTCTGGGCCAAGCAGACAGCGTCAGCTCACCCCCAGGGTCTCTGTGCTGGGTTGCAAAGGCCGCCAGCACCTCTGAGAGAGAGCCGCTGCTGAGCTCCACCAGCTGCTGTAGAATTCAAACTCTCCCCAAATGAGTCTGCACACCCAATGACTCACCCAGTGTCACAAAACAATGCATTATGATGGTTTCCCGAAAGAAAGAGCAAGTCACGAGTGCTCTCTGCCCTGTTATGCAGCTGTGTTGTTCCCAAGTTCACATGCACTCTGCACAAGCTCGCCTTCTCCACAAGCCCCCAGACCCCTGCAGCACCCGAGCTTTGGTGTGCCCTCCCACTGTCCAGTTTTTACCCCATATGATAGTGGGTTCCCTGGACTTCCCCCAGAGCTGGAGAATCAGTCCTGTGGGTCATCTTTGTATCCCCCATTCAAGAAAACTGGCCGGTTTTCAGCCGCCCACCCTATCCACTGGCACGCGCACTCCTCCAAACCTCTGACTCCGCGCATATCTTCAACGCTGTCCACCACCACTCCTCCGAGTCACAAGTGTCTTATCTTCACTTTTATTTGTGGAATTTTCACTCAGCCAGCTTTCCAGTGATTCTGGATTATGTTTGTTCTTTCATTAAGTTGTAGTTTTGAAATTGATGTGTATGGCAGCAAGATAGGTGTTTTCCTATGCCACCATCTTGGTTTCTCTGATAATGTGCATTCTTATAGCTTCTTTGTAATCATAACTTCTGGGTGGGCCTGGATAATCATGTTTGTTCCTGATGCCCGGCTGGATTTAGGTAATGAAATCTAACCCCTGGTGCCTGAGCTGAAGATCAGGCTGACAACACATCTGCTTCTAGCAAGGTGTGTTTCTAGGGCATGGCTCTGCCAGGCACTGCTAGATTCAGATGACAATGAGCTCAGAGTCCTTTCCCAGGCACTCTCTACACCTGAGTCTCCATGCCTTGTGAAGTCTCTACTTGATTCCTAAAAATTTATTAACCTTCTGTGTTATTTCTGAAACAGAAGCAGGCCCATTATCACTCTAGATGCTGCTGGGTAGGCCACAATGTAGAATTATTTCCTTTAGAAAGGCTTTCACTAACTCAAAAGATTTCTTAGTTTTAGTAGTTTAGACTTTGGCCCATCCTGAAAAGGTATCAAAAAAGAATCACAAATATTTCCACCCTCAGACACTCGGCATCTGGGTAAAGTCTATATGCCAGTCCTCAAAAGGGCATTGTCCTTGGTATTGTTCTCCTTCTTTCTTTTGATGGGGATCTGGCTTGGGGTTGTTCTTCTGGCAACAGCCCATCAAGCTATTATTTTTCACATGGACTTAGAAATTCTGGGACCTGTGAGCCAGGTTGACACAGGTGATTAAAGAATCCCTTCCATAGAGAGTGGTCTCATACCAATGCTTTATGACTGGCTCTATTAAGTGTTCAGAAAGCAGTGTAACTCCTTTCGTATTCTTCCTCCATCCGCCATAGGGATTTCCTTCACCAGACATCAGCTCCCAGCTTTCTCTAAGTCTGCAGGCAAATGTTCAGGGTCAAATTATGACAAGTCTAGAACAGGTACCAAAAGCATTATAAATGCTGCTCTATTGGCCAGATTGTTTCCTTTAGCCACCTCAGTATCCTCTTACTGATGCCTGAGACAGTGCATACCTAGACAGCTTCTAATAATTTTGAAATTTCTGCTGCATGCTTAATTTCCTTTATATTGGAGGTTAACAGTCCTCTTTCATTCCAGATCAAACCATGTGCATTCAAAATTAGGAAAGTGTACCTGGAGTCAGTATACATGTTCTTGTGTGTGACAATTCTAGTGCCCTCCCCAATGCAATCAGTTCAACTTTCTTCTGAGTAGAGGTCCCCAGTGGTGAGGCCTCAACCTCTACTATACATTCCCGAGTCAGAACCGCACATCTAACCTTTCTGTCTTCTCTGTCCATATAACTGCTTCTATTTGCATATAGAGACCATTCTGTCTCCTTTAAAGGGTGGTCCTATAAATCAATCCTACTAGGAAAAAAAAACCCAAACACCTCATCTATGATTTCAGCACAGACATGCATCAGCAGGGCAGAGTTGGCCCAGGAGCAGGAAGGCAGGGTTTAAACTTACTTACAGTTTTGAGGGAGACATTGGGATTATTGAGAAGAATTGATTGGTACCTGCCCATTCTTCCAACAGTGAGTAGCAAATTCCCTTTCTACTCTAGCAGGCTCAAAACGCTGCGAAGTGCCTACATGGTGATAGTCTGACCCAAGGGAAACTTTCAGCTTCCTGTCAAAGCTGGTAGGTGGCTGCCACAGTTCTCAAGCAGGCTGACTACCCCTGGCTAAACATTGTGCCCCGACTGTTAGTGTTACTCGAGGTTCCTGGGAGGTGACTTTAATAGGTTGCTGTAATAACTGAACCCCTGGGTTTGGTCACACATCATTAGAGCTATTTCCTGTTCTCAGAGTTCTCAGACTTGGACCCTTTCCCCTTGCTTGGAGCACTCATTTTTCAGTGCCCCTTTCCTTTGCAATATGCGCATTGATCAGTGGCAACTATTTTAAATGGGGTTCAGGCACTTCTTGCTGTTGATGGAATTGCCTGGATAACTGTTCCCCCCAAATACTGTCCACTTTGGCCTTTTCCTGTTCTCTGATATTATAAAATTTGAAGGCAATGTCCACTAAGTGGGAGGGATTCATTCCTATTCCTTCCTCTCACTTCTGAAGTTTCTTATGTCAGGTGCATTTGAGAGATAAAGGTCAGAATCACCATTATAATCTATCAGGGTTTGTGGATCCAAATCAGTGTATTTTCTATAGGCCTGGCAGATTCTTTCAGGAAACTCAGAGGGGTCTTCTGTGGGCTTTTGTTGCACTGTCTGTACCATATTCAGACTTCTGCAAAGGAACTCTTCCTCCAGTCTCTCAAGGGTGTCCTTTTATTCTGCTCCAGGATAGAAGGATGTTCTCATTAGGGTCCCAATTGGGCTAAGTTAAAAGTATTGCCTTAGTAAAGTTGGGAGTCCCAGCTGGATTTTCTTGGTATAGTCTCTGAGCCTCTTCATTTGTCTTATCTAACACCAACCTTCCCAACTCTCTTAATCAAGATATTCAGTCAAGCTTGTAAATCTACCCCATTGGGATGGTAGGTAGCAAAAACTATCATAACTAAGCCAATCATTTTAGCAGAATCCTATCTAATAAAAGAGTAATATGCATATTGATTGTCACTCCAACACATAAGATTGCTGCTCCCATGTGGTCAAAGATGGCTTCCCCCATGTGGACACAAAATGGCTGCCACAAGATGGCCAGCAGGGGAGGGCAATTGGGAGAGACCAGACCTGCAAGAAAGGTGATCGAGACTTCAGGGGAGGGCAGTTAGGGGTGACCAGGTCAGCAGAGGAGGAAAGTTGGGGGCAACTGGGCCTGCAGGGAAGGGCAGTTGCAGGGGACCCAGACCTGCAGGGAAGTGGAGTTGGCGGGGGACGCAGGCTGTCAGAGGAGGACAGTTAGGGGCAATCAGGCTGGCAGGGGAGCAATTAGGCATCAATCAGGCTGGTAGAGGAGTGGTTAGGGGGTGTTCAAGCTGGCAAACAGAAGTGGTTAGAGACAATCAGGAAGGCAGGCAGGCGAGCAGCTGGGAGCCAGCAGTCCTGGGTTGTGGGAGTGATGTCCAACTACTGGGATTGGGTCTAAATGGTCAGTTGGACATCCCTGGAGGGGTCCCAGATTGGAGAGGGTGCAGGCTGGGCTGAGGAACACCCCACTCCTCTCGTGCACAAATTTCATGCACTGGGCCTCTAATCATCCTCTAAGAAGGAACTGAGTTTTTCCAGTTTAACCAATCTGATGAGAAAATCAGAAAATGTGTATAGCAATAATTAGCAGTCTGGCCCTCTGGTCCCACTCTCATGGGAAATCTTCGCAAAAGCTATTGCCCAGCCCCTGTAGGGGCTGGTTCTCCACTAAATGTGGTTCCCTGGCAGGTTAGGGATGGAGAGACCTGTTCAGGCTCACCTCCTCCAGCTCCCACAGCCGAGTAAGGAGGAAGATCCCCAGGCTTGGAGAGGCTGTGGAACCCTGACCATGTTTGCAATAGGCATACCATCCAGGTCTTCTTTGTCCCTCTCTTTGGAGCTTCTGCTATCTACCACAGGAAAGTTCCCTTTTATCTGTACCATTAAACTATTTTCTTTTCATCTTTTCATCTTAATTATGTAAAGTCATAAAACCTTTTACTTAGGTATTTTATCCAATTTCCCTAATCGTTGACAAAATAACTCTAATGTAAGGACAGGATAGTATAGTCATTTAAAAATCTGTTCAGCAGCCAGTGCTCTCCTGAGCCTAGGTTATACATGAGCTAAGCAGTATTACAATAACCATCACTCTTGTCACTGATAGGACACCTGCTACCCCTGAGAGTTTTATTTGAACTTTTATTTGACTCTGAAAATGCCTGCCTAGAGCAGACTGAAATTTCTAGAATATGCATTTTAATAAAAATATATGTATGCAAATAGAACATAGCTATTATAATTTATTATTAAGTGTTATTTTTATAATTTATTTACTTGTTAAAGCTTTCTAGATACTGTCAAGCATTTAAACAGGCCTACTTAATTTAAAATGTTCTCTTTTATAATGAGAGACCATATCTTTAAGGTATTCCAGGGCCCAAAGTTATAACTCAAGTAACAACTCAAAGTTTAAAAAAGTCTCTTAAAATTTAATCTTTGAGAAGGTTGTCAAACAAACTTAACCAAAATATCATATTTCTTTTGTAAACCAGCTTAAAAACACACATATTTTATGGTAATAACTTTAAACGAAGGCAATCAAACTTAACCTGCTTTAAATATTAAATATTTTGTTCAAAACACAGTATCCTGTTTAATCTATGTAAATATTTAATTTATTTAATATATAAATATCCTATCTAATTAAAGAGCAATATGCAAATTGATTGTACTTCTAATCAAGCCACGCCCACAAACCAATCAGGAGCAAATAAACCCAAACTGAGATGGCTTTGCCCACTGAGAACACAAAGGATGCTTGGGTTTCCCTGGCAATGGAGGAAGCCAAGCTTTCTGCCTGCCCTTGCTGGCCTAAGCCTCCACTCAATGCTACAAAGTTTCAATTATAGAAGACATATCCCAACAGAAATGGTGGCAGCCACAGAGCTAAGGAGAACAGAGGGTAGGGTTGCCCGAGCGATGAAGGAAGCCAATCTTCTGCAGCCCTAGCTCTTAGGCCTCCACTCTAGGCTACAAAGTTTCAATTATAAAATTCAAATAAACCTAAACAGAAATGGCTGTTGCCATGGAATGAGCAGAAAGCCTGGCTCTGCTCCAGACTACAAAGTTTCCATTGTAGAACATAAATTAATCCCAGATCCCAGGGCCTTCGTTTGGGTCGCTGAGGGGCATGGCCGGCCTGCAAACCACCACAGGCCCCTCTCCAGGCCACCTCATGTCAAAAGGGAACCCCCACCCTGATCTGGGACACTCTTCAGGGCAATCTAGCTGGCCCCACCCATGTACCAGGCCTCTATCCTATCTAATAAAAGAGTAATTTGCAGATTGACCTTCACTCCAACACATGAGGGATGCCCCCCTATGGTCAAAGATCCTGCCCTCATGTGGACACAAGATGGCCATCACATGATAGATAGTAGGGGAGGGCTATTGGGAGGTTCCAGGCCTTCAAGGGAGGGCAGTTGTGGGCAATCAGGCCAGCAGGGGAGGGCAGTTGGGAGGGACCAGGCCTGCAAGGGAGGGCAGTTAGGGGTGACCAGGCTGGCAGAGGAGGGAAGTTTGGGGCAAACAGGCTGGCAGGGGAGCAGGTCGACATCAATTAGCCTGGCAGGGTAGTGGTTAGGGGATGATCAGGCTGGCAGGCAGAAGCAGTTAGGGGCACTCAGAGAGGCAAGCAGGTGAGCAGTTTGGAGCCAGCAGTCCTGGATTGTGAGAAGGATGTCCCTTGAGGGGTCCCAAATTGGAGAGGGTGCAGGCTGGGCTGAGGGGCAACCCCCACCCCCCATGCACAAATTTCTTGCACTGGGCCTCTAGTGTGTGTGTGTGTGTGTGTGTGTGTGTGTGTGTGTGTGTGTGTTGGTTTCAGAGAAGGGGGAGAGAAATAGATAGAAACATCAATGATGAGAGAGAATCATTGATTAGCTGCCTTCTGCATGCCCCCTATTGGGGATTGAGCCTGTAAACTGGGCATGTGATCTGAATGGGATTTGAACCCATAACCTCTTATTTGATAGGTCAATGCTAAACCACTGAGTCAAACCAGGTGGGCAATATTTAATTTCTTTAGTTCAATAAAATATTGTACCCTAGTTATGCCACCCAGAGGGAGAAAACATACCACTTATAGTTATAAAATAATAATTTTCTTTTTAGTCAGAGATTTTTAAGTGTAGGTTGATCCATCAGCCAAAACTGCCCCTAAGGGTTGTTTCCTGGAACCAGAACTCTTCCCGGATTCTACCAGACAAAGCTTTGTAATTACACACAAACCAGACCTGAAGGCACCTTAATTCCTGACTACTAATCTAAATCCTAACCCAGGACTATAATCCTGAACCAGAAAGGCAGAAATTCAATGGAAACTGAAGGCAACATGAAGTGCTGAAAGTTTGAGGAGAGCCCCAGGTAAAATCACTTTGGCAGCTACTAGGGAATCTCCAAATCTGTACCCAAGACCCCCCAGTCCAGGCAGCCAAGGAGACTCCTGTCAAATAGGCACACTTACCAGAGTCCCCAGCCTGTCCCCAGGACATGAAACCAGAAAAATCGGCCTGCCTGCTACCTGTCACTATCAGAACCAGTAAGCAGAGATGTGGACTGAATTTTTTATGGGTGCTTTAGTCAGATGGCTGATGATCTGTGAAGACAGCGAGTTATGGACCCTAAAAAGACCATCTTACATCTCACCTCAAGCTGACCCGTTTAATAAGAAGAGCCAAGAAGGTAAAAGGTTTGGAATTCAGGAGGAAATAGGTAAGGGGTTTGGAATTCAGGGGAAAAGTTAATGAGATAAAAGCTGCAGTCAGTGAATTTCCAAGCATCCCTTCATAAGCTGATGGGAGATTCTTTGTCAGCATCATGGGCAGCTGATGTTCTCTCCCTGGAGCACAATGGCTCAGATTATGTTTTGGTCACTTGTAGAAAGGTCAAGTTGCTTGCAGGTCTCCTGAAGTCAGGCAAGACCACTCACACATTCCAGTCCCTGGAACAACATCTCTCTACCTGCATTAATTACTGAGGCTAGCAACTATAGCATAGTGGTGGGCAAACTCATTAGTCAACAGAGCCAAATATCAACAGTACAACGATTGAAATTTCTTTTGAGAGCCAAATTTTTTAAACTTAAACTTCTAACACCACTTCTTCCAAATAAACTCTCCCAGGCCTGGTATTCTGTGGAAGAGCCACACGCAAAGGGGCCAAAGAGCTGCATGTGGCTCTCGAGCTGCGGTTTGCCGACCACTGAACTATACTCTGTATAAAAGCTAGAATTTTATAACTTCTTGAGTTTCCCCATCAATATGAATCAAATTATGTGGTTCTTGGCTTTTTCTGCCTTATTTATTTTGCTCTTTTCTTAGCTATACATTTTTTTAGTTAATCTCTCAGTGGTTTTATTGTGTTTTCCAGTGGCATCTTAATTTTAAAAAATCCTGCTTGGATGAAAAGTAACTTTATTTCAATAGTATAAAAAACTTTCCTTCAATATACCATAAACACAATTTTATAATAATTATTTTATATAGGATATTAATACATGGAAAGGGAAAAGCTGAATATTATAGGGATCCCCAGTAAAGTCTGGGTGATGCAGGGAAGGTGGTTATCTGTCATTCACACCTGGGTCATTAGCTGGAGTAGACATAGCCACTGCAAGCAAGGGACTAATGGACCGCAACTAGCCTATTGCTACACTGGGACATAAACTTTGGGCACTGGCTTAACTTCCAGCTCAGCTGAAATGCCAGTTGCACATCTTCCAGGACTGGCTTAAGGAAAATGGGACTCTAGAAATGCAGAAATACAATTCCATGCAAATAAAAATCACTTATCTTCCCGTGAGAGTCTCAGAACATCCTTTTTCTCAAGATAACATAAGGACCCAACCCCGAGCACCCAGGGGGAAAGGGACTCCCCCATTACCACTGCTGGGTACCCCCTGATAATAAAATGACCACAAACCAGGTATCATTGGACAAGAGAAATTAATTCTATCGCAGTTATGAATGTTAGTTGTCCCATATCAAGGTATTCACAGAGCCATGTTTCCTTTGAAAGCTCCAAAGAGGCATCCTTTCTTGCCCCTCCCAGCATGTGGTGGCTCTCAGACATTCTGGTGCTCCTTGATTTGCAGCTACCTCATTCCAGTTTGCCTCCATCTGCACATGAACGTGCTGAGCTGTGTGGGCCTCAGTCGCCTGTACTGGGGGTTCCCTGGTCAAGCAGCAAGCTGCCCAGCACGCTTGTTCTCACTGGCCTCAGGGCACTGAGTATGCTCTGTCCTCTCAGCACTCCAAGGCAGGCAAGACTGAAACCAGTCCCTTCCAGACGCCTCAAACTATTTCTACAATGGGTTACTGTTTCAGTCTTCTCTTCTCAGGAAGAAGTTAGGAGCTGGGAATTTTCTCCCTATGTATCATGCAGCATTTAGCCAGGGAGAGGGACTATGGTAAGTAAATGCCACAATTTTTCCTACCAGCTTCGATACGGCTGGTTTTGTGCTCATCTGGGGTAGAAGCCTCTTAACTGTTTTAAGATTTACAAAGGAAATTGGTCTGTGCGTTGTTGTTGAGTTAATGTCTCCTGATGGGCGTAGGGGTTCAGGTAGGAGGGCCTGAGGCTTACCATTATGCTATCTTGCTGATGCTCCTGAAAATAATCGTACACTTTCCAGATGGTTTACATACGACAGAGAATTAATTCTTGTAAGATACAGTATGTTTTCCTTTGTGACATTCACTTATCAGAGACTTGAAACTAATGGAAGCAACAGCTAACCCTCAAAGCTCCCAAGCAGATGATTTAAGTTCTTTTAAAAATTAAAATATTTGCTTTGAGCATTGGAGATGGATAATGAAGCTTAATTAAGTTTCCATATGCTCCTAGGCTAGATGAAGTTTTCTTTGGTTAAATAGAAATGAAATGAAAATCCATCTATGGTATGGTTTCCCTGTGTGCTCACTGTTCATCTCCAAAGTTCCAAAGGCTAATTTTAAAATGGATAAATGTAGAAAAGGAAAAGTAATACATAAAAATGGCAGTCCTTCAAAACTAAGAAGGTGCAGCACAGATCAACTTTCTGAAGGCAGCTGATACTTTCTGAATGTCTGAAGAGTGACAGATACCAAGGCTCCAAAGAGGATTTTTTTCTTGCCTCGAGATAACATAAGGACCCAACCCTGAGCAGTCAGGGGAAAGGGATTTCCCCATTTCCACGGGTGAGTACCAATAAAATCAAGTTGTCTATTCACATCACTTCAGTATGGTGATCCCAAGGTTGATAATTATTTTATTGAAGAGGTTTTCTGACTAGCTACTTTATTTCACCTTCCCCCTTCACACAGAACCTATCTGTGAATTCAGCATTACTAGTTTAAAATTTCTGCAATGGATAAGTGTATGGGAAGCTAGGAATGGATTTGTAATCGTTGAAGAGCTAGAACACACTTGAATTTTATATTCACATCTTATGATAAATAGGATGCAATGACACTTTTGTGTTGAATCCATTTCTAAGTAATTGGTTAATTGCTTACTACTATAACTAAAGATACCTCTTACCATTGCATATGAAGAGGTAGAATTGAAGATAGTGGATTTTGCCATCCCAAGGAATATATGATAGGCTAGATATCTGCTGCTGTTTCTTGAGGTATTTAGGAACCACCCCCAATTTTGTTCTTAAGAAGATGATTTTCAATTAAATATCTTTAAAGAAACTGAAGCAGATATTGGACTACATAAAACAGAGAATATAGAGAAAAGTAGAAACCATTAGAATCTCAAATTCCACATTGGAGTTGAGAATCACAGATAATGATTATAAAAAATGTACCTAAATATATCCCATATCTCTGCCCTTTTGAGTAGACTAAACACATAATAAGGCTTTATATTCATTATACTGACTTAAATAAACAAGTTGATGTATTTTTTAAATGATGATTGAATTTCATTTTAATAAATTAATGTGACATTCCCAATTACATGTGCAATTTGTTCACTACTTAAGCTATAGTAAGTGGTTTTTATAATCTAAAAGAAGTATGGATGTTTATATTAACCTGTGCATTTAATTAGCATTTAATTTGTTACCCTGAGAACTTATTAACAGGTTCATTGCTGCGTGCGATAACATTACTCATCCTTCTGGAAGGACAAAAAAAAAAGAAAATATTTCTTAATACCAGTTAGTCAATAAACAATTTAAGTAGCGACTTAATAAGGTAAATTATGTCGATAAGAAGTTCAATCAATAGCATTTGCTATGGCTTCCTTCTTCTTCAAACAAAACTTGTTCCAAATTAAATGTATTACTGGAAAGATATTTGTTGCTCTATTTTTCTTGTTTAGTAAGATTCTTGGAAATTAAAAAAAAATAACATGAAATTCTAAATGTGAATACAAACTGGTACAAAATCTCCTAGATTGTGGTATATTTTGATGTTCTTTATGCTGAGTCATAATAGATCATTTCATATAGATTGATTCTAGTCACCTTGTCCAGACCAACATTCAGCTGAGCATAACTTCTGGTTGTTCATCAGATCAAGAACAGAACTGCCAATTGCATTCTTCTGTTCTTAAATTGAGTAGTAAGGATAATTTAGTCACTGTTGATATTTCTTCCATTGTCATCTCTAAAAAGATAATGGAAACTTCAGGAATTTTAATCATTACCATATTGCCTAAACTATGGTTTTGCTTTCTGGGATCTTTTTAGAATATTAGGAATCAGTTGTAAAGGCCCATGCATTTAATTATACTTCCAGCACCTTTGTTTTATAGGTTATGTGACAGAAATTATTATCTAATCAGTTCATAAGAACTAAAAAAACATATTCCTGAATAGTAGATGATTTGAGGTATTTATAGTACTCGTTAGGTAGGTTACATTCCATTCTAATTTCCTTCATCAGAAATTTACATGTGAAGGGTATTTATTAGCATTTTAATTAGAAAGTTCTGGGTAAGTAGTATCCAAAAGTATTTTACTTATCTCTGTATCTGATCAATATTACTGGCTTCTAAATTAAAATTATGAATAATAAAAATATTTTATTCGTGTGTCTGTGTTTCAAATAAATGGCATTCAAGAATATAAATTTTCTAACATATTATTGAGATAGTATTTACCTATCCAAGAAGAAAGTATAACAATCTCAGAAACCATTGATTGTTTCTTAATGTGCTTGGGTTGTCTTGAATTGGAGGATTATGATTATGGTTGACTGAAGCCAATGAGGTTAACTGAAACTGCTTCCAACATATGTACATTTTTATATCAAATAAATTATTCATGGGAAATGTGGTCTAAACTGTTAAATAACAGGCAACTAAAAATTTATCCAGATTACAAACCAGTTTAAATCATTGTTTTTAAGCTTGCTTGATAATCAATATTTCGAGATAAGTTAGAATTCAATCTGATTAAGTGTATTTTTATTTTAACCTGGTAGGTAGACATTCAGGTAATGGTTTATCCTTGACAACCTTTAGAGACTACTCACATCTACAAAAAATAACCCATTAATTGTAAATTACAAAAATCAGTATGCAACATTAAATCTGTAGGCAATGGTCAAATTATAGAATATTTTGGAGTTTCATGTCTTTTCATTGTGTGTATTTGCTTCACAAGACTCTTAGTCATATTGTCTAAACCTAAAGTCTCCTAACATATACTATGTAATAAATATTTCTCTCATAAGAAACAAAATATTAAAATATTGTCCTGCCAAAACTGGTTTGGCTCAGTGGATAGAGCGTCGGCCTGCAGAATGAAGGGTCCTGGGTATAATTCCTGTCAAGAACATGTACCATGGTTGTGGGCACATTCCCGGTGGAGGCAGCTGATCAATGTTTTACTCTCATCAATGTTTCTAACTCTCTATCCCTCTCCTTCCTCTCTGTAAAAAAAATCAATAAAATATATTAAAAAATATTGTCCTTCTTGATCATAAACTGCATAAGGTTGAATATTATATTCATGATTACTGTTGGACCCTAATACATTATAAATGGGTCCACCATATTGGCATTTAGTAAATATTTGCTAAACTTATAGAGTGCATTTAGCTCCTTAATTACTAAAGAGAAATTTCATATGCAAAATTTTACTTGATAACTATAAGGAAATATAAAACATTTCACACTCAATGAATGAGCACATATAAGGGGTATTGTGACATAATAGAAAAGCATAGGTTCTGCATTTGAAAGAAATACATTCAAAATCTTACTTGCTATCCACTATTCACAACTTATTCAACTTTTCTAAATCTCCATTTATATTTATATGCCTCTAGTGTGAAGACAATTCATCTAACTGGATTTCTGTTCTCTCTATATATAAAAGCCTAAGCAACTGTCTGATCATCTGACTGTCCAACCACCTGAATGGAGGCTATGATGTGCACTGACCACCAGAAGGATGACGCGCAATGCAAGAGCGAAAACCATAGGCATGGAAACTTGGAACAGGTTGATGAATCTCAGAGGGAAGGAGCTGGGGAGGATAGAAAGAGATTAACCAAAGACCTCATATGCATACTGGAGGCCCAGTGCATAGATTCACGCACTAGCGGGGCCCCTCAGCCTGGCCTGCGGGGATAGGGTCGAACCCAGCTCTCTGACATCCCCCAAGTGGTCCCACATTGCATGAGGACGGTTCTTGGATTATGCACCTCAGAATCAGGCTCCCTCCTCACTGCGTCCAGATGTGTTACCCAAGAACTGCAGCTGTCAAGTCACTGCAGCTCAGCAGTGTTGAGTGTCGGCTCCTGGTGGTCATTGAGCATCATAGCTACCAGTTAGATGTCAAATGATGAGACAGTCACTTAAGACTTTTATACATATACTAGAGGCCCAGTGCACAAAATTTGTGCATGGGAGGGGGGGGCAGGGGATGCCCCTCAGCCCAGCCTGCACCCTCTCCCATCTGGGACCCCTTAAGAGATATCTGACTGCCTGTTTAGGCCCTTCCCACAATCCAGAACTGCTGGCTTCAAAATGCTCACCTTCCTGGCTCCCTGATTGCCCCTAACTGCTTCTGCCTATCAGCCTGATCACCCCCTAACCACTACCTTGCCAGACTAATTGGTGCCTAACTTCTCCCCTGCCAGCCTGTTTGCCCCCAACTTCCCTCCTCTGTCGGCCTAACTCCTCCCCTGCAGGCCTGGTCCCTCCCATCTACCATTTCCTGATGGCCTGATCATCCACAACTTCCCTCCCTTGCAGGCCTGGAACCTCCCAATGGCCCTCTCCTGCTGGCCATCTTGTGTTCACATGGGGACAGGATCTTTGATCTCATGGGGGCAGCCCTCTTGTGTGTTGGAGAATGGTCAATCTGCAAATTACTCTTTTATTAGATAGGATAGAGGCCTGGTGCATGGGTGGAGGCCAGCTGGTTTGCCCTAAAGAGTGTCCCAGATCAGGATGGGTGTTCCCTTGGGGCATAGGGTGGCCTGGGTGAGGGGCCTGTTGTGATTTTCAGGCCAGACACACCCCCAGTGATGCAAGTGGAGGCCCTGGGATCTGGGATTAATTTATGTCTACAATTGAAACTTTGTAGCCTGGAGCAGAGCCAGGCCTTCTGCCCGGACCATGGCAACAGCCATTTCTGTTTGGGTTTATTTAAATTCTGTAATTGAAACTTTGTTGCCTAGAGTGGATGCCTAGGCACTAGAGCTACAGAAGCTTGGCTTCCTCCATCACCAGGGCAACCCTACTCTCTGCTCTCCCCAGCTCCGTGGCCTCTGCCATTTCTGTTGGGATATATCTTCTCTAATCAAAACTTTGTAGCATTGAGTGGACGCTTAGGCTGGCAAGGACAGGTGGAAAGCTTGGCTTCTTCCATTGCCAGGGACATTCAAACTTCCTCCTGCTCTCAGTGGCCACAGCCATCTTGGTTGGGGTTTATTTGCATAATTTTCTCCTGATTGACTGATGGATGTGGCTGTGGGCATGGCTTGATCAGAGGTATGGTCAATTTGCATATTACTTTTTTATTAGATAGGATAGATATGCATAAGCCATGGACTCAACAATCGTGTCGTGAAGGCCTGGGACAGGGTGTAGGTGTGGGCTAAAAGGAGTCAATGGGGAAAAAAAGGGACATCTATAATACTTTCAACAATAAAGGTAAATTTGTTAAACTGCTAATAATAAAAAAAATCACAAGAACTTGGATTTGATGTAGGTTCTTGAAAAAATTTTCCTTCCACATATCTGGTGTCTGAAAGGTTTTACTGATTCTGATATTCTTTGTAAACATAGTGATTTTTTCTAGGACAAACATATTTATTGTGTTTTAGTTATATACCCTCTTGATAACTTAAAATTCAGAAATGTATTTTATCCAAGTTCTGGAAGCTGGAAGTTCAAGATCAAGGTTTTGCGGCTTAAGCTTCTAAAGCAGATGGTCATCTTCTTGCTATGTCCTTATAGGCCTATTCTCTGTGCACACATACTTGGTGTCTTTCCCACCTCTTCTAAGGACATCAGTCATTTTGGTTTAGGGTCCCAGCTTTGACTAAGTATAACGTTAATTATCTCTTCAAATGTCCTATCTCCAATGACAGTCACATTGATTTATGGATGAACACAATTCTATCCATTAACTTTATCCTCTCAGCTTGTACCAGGAATATCAACAGTTCTGGGATCTAATTAAGTCATGGACATGCTTGACACAGATTCTCCCCTAAAAGTATAGACATTCCATTTGGAAACCATTCACTGATTCCACACTGCACCTGGTTTTAGGAAACTTGAAATGGAGTTTAAGGAAAATACTTCCTCTGAAAGAGCACTGCTCTGCTCAAGTGATTGATCTTTCAGAGTGAAATGAAAAAAGTTGACTAAGAGTAAGAAGCCTGACAAACATTATTTTGATCACTCTCTGCACATTAGCTGTCTCCTGGAAGGATTAGTTGCCCTTTTGTTGGTGTTATTCTATGCAAACAATAAATACATTTGGGTTTCTATTGTGAATAAGGTACTCATATCTTATATGGTAATAGAAATGGTAGAGTGAATATTTTTATATATTAATTGATAGAGCAATGTTAGACTTTAAATCTCTGGGCTTTAGTTTCTTTGTAATTTTATTTCCTTTTTAAAAATTTTTATAGAATTTATTGGGGGTAACATTGATTCACAAAATTATACAGGTTTCAAGTGTACAACTTGGCAAAACATCATCTATATATTGCATTGTGTGCTCATCAACCCAAACAAACTCTCTTACAATCCCTATTTTCCTACCCTTTGCCCACCTCTACCTACCCCCAACCTCCTTTTATCTTCTGGCTATCATCACAATGTTGTCTATGTCTATATGTTATATGCTTACCCCCTGTACCTTCTTTCATTCACCTCTCCCCTCTCACAGATGACAGTTTGTTCTATTCTGTATGCCAGTTTATTTTTCTCATTAGATTCCACGCATAATTGAGATCATATTGTATTTGTCTTTTTCTTACTGAGTTATTTCACTTAGTATAATAATATCCAGGTCCATCCACGCTGTTATAAAAGGTAAGATTTCCTTTTTTATGGCTGAGTAGTATTCCACTATGTAAATGCACTTCAGCTTTTTTATACATTCATCTAGTTATGAGTGGATAAATGCACTCAGCTTTTTTCCAGATTTTGGCTATTGTAAATCATGCTGCAATGAACAAAGGGGTGCATATATTCTTTGAAATAATGCTTTGGATTTCTTTGGATATATTCCTAGAAGTGGAATTGTTGTATCAAAAGGCAATTTCATTTTTAATTTTTTGAGGAATCTCAGTACTGTTTTCCACATTGGCTTCACCAGTCTGCATTCCTGCCAGCAGTCATGAGGGTTCCCTTTCTCCACATCCTTACCAGCACTTGTTTCTTGTTGATTTATTGATGCTAGCCATTCTGACAGTCATGATATGATATCTCATTGTGCTTTTAACTTTCATCTCTCTGATGATTATTGGTGTTGAGAGTTTTTCATATATTTATTAGTCATCTGTATGTTCTCTATTCATGTCCTTTGCCCATTTTTTAAATTGGATTGTTTGTCTTCTTGCTGTTGAGTAGTGTAAGTTCTTTATATATTTTGGAAATTAACCCCTTGCCAGATGTGTCATTGGGAAATATGTTCTCCCATAGTGGGTTATATTTCCATTTTATTGATGTTTTTTTTCCTGTGCAAAAGCTTTTCAGTTTGATGTATTCTGATTTGTTTATTTTTTAAGTTACCATTGCTAGCATAGATATATCTGTAAAAATATTGCTAAGAAAAATGTCTGAAATTTTACTGCCTATGGTCTCTTCTAGAATTTTTATGGTTTTGCAAATTACATTTAAGTCTTTAATCTATTTTGAATTTATTCTAGTGTATGGTATAAGTTGGTAGTCTAATTTCATTTTTTTCATGTACCTGTCCAGTTTTTCCAGCCCCATTTACTGAAGAGATTGTATTCACCTCATTGTATGTTCTTGTCTCTTTTGTTAAATATTGACTACAAAAGCAAAATTTATTTCTGGGCTCTCTATTCTGTTCCATGGATCTATATGCCTACTCTTGTAACTGTATCATGCTGCTGTAATTACTGTGTCCATATTTGATAGCTTGATATTAGATATTGGGATACTTCCAAATTTGTTTCTTTCTCAAGATTGCTGAGGCTCTTTGGGGTCTTCTGTGATCTTATATACATTTTTTAAATTTTTATTTACGATATAACTTATATTTAATAGTAGTACATATGTTATCCTCCCCCCAGCCTCCCTTACCCCCCAGCACATGTCCCCACCTGTCCCCCTCCCCACCCCAGAGTCTTTCATTCATTGGTTATGCTCATATGTATGCATACAAGTCCTTCGGTTGATCTCCCCCAGCATTTGATCATTTGTTCTAGAACAGTCAATTATGCATTTGATATTTTTAAAAGAATTGCGTTGATTCTTTAGAGTGCTTTGGGTAGTATGGACATTTTATAATGTTAATTTTTCCTATCCATACACACTCTATGCTTCCATTTATTTGTATCTTCCTCAATTTCCTTCCTCTTTATCTTATAATTTTCCAAATATAGGTATTTTACATGCTTGGTTACATTTATTCCTAGGTATCTTATTTTTTGTTGTTGTTGGAATAGTATATGAGATTGTATTCTTAATTTCTCTTTCTGATAGGTTATTTTTTGTGTATAAAAATGTCATTGATTTTTGAATATTAATTTTGTATCCTCTACTTTGCCAAATTCATTTATTAAGTCAAGTAGTTCCTTTGGTAGAGTCTTTGGGATCTGATATAAAAATATAATGGCATCTGCAAATAATGACAGTTTTCTGTTCTTTCCAATTTTGATTACTTTTATTTATTTTTATTGTCTGAATGCTGTGGCTAGAACTTCCAGTATGATGTTGAGTAAGAGTGGTGAAATCTGATCTCTGTGTTGTTCCTGATATTCAATTTTGGGGGTTAATTTGAGAAGGATAAGTGTTAGCTCTTCTTTGAGTGTTTGATAAAATTCTCTGTGAACCATTTGGTCTTGAACTTTTGTTTGGTGGAAGGTTTTTTGATTTTTATTACTTCTTTGATTTCATTAATTATAATTGGACATTTCAGCTTTTAGAATTTTTCCTGATTCAATTTTGTTTGTTTCTAATAATATGTTTATTTTGTCTCATTTATCTAATTTGTTGGTGTATAGTTGTTCATAGTATTTTCTTATAATCCTTTATATTTTTGTGGTATCCATTGTTAACCCTCTTTAATTTCTGATTTTATTTGTTTGTGTCTTCTTTCTTTCTTGATTAGTCTGTTTAAAGTTTCATCAATCCTATTTTGTTTGTTTCAGAGAACCAGCTCTTGGTTTCATTGTTGCTGGGGTTTTTTTGTTGTTTGTTTGCTTGTTTTTAGCCTCCAGATTATTTCTTTTAGATTAACACTTGTTTCCTGTTTCTTGTAGGTTATGTATACCCTTCTTATATAGGGTGTCTTGAATGCTGTTGGTCCTTACATAGGTGTTGTTAACCCTTTAGACTGCTTGAGTATAAGGATAAACCTCTGTCACCATGTATGAGTAACTGTGAATGGGTTGCCTTCTGAGGTGGAATTGTCCCCAGTAGGGTCTGATTCCTTCTAGAATCTCCCTTGGGGGGTGTGGCAAGTGTGGCTAGTTGGGCAGAGCTCTGGTGTAGTCTGAAAACCACCACTGGTTGTGTTGGTTCTAGATCCACTTGGGCAGAATTCAGGTGCAGGTGGATGTTAGATGGTGTGTGTAATCTGCCTGGGGCTACCTCTGCGGTGCTACCATGCTATTCACAGTTTGTAGCTGCATCTACAATGTCTGGGGTGCATGGCAGAGGCCAATCTGTGGACAAGGGTCAACTTTTTCCCTGTGGGCAGATCTGTAAAAGGTCCAAGTATCCTTGAGGTACTCCTTCACCGTCAACTGCTCTGCCTCTCACATAGGTTGCCTGGGCTTTCTCCAGAACCTTCTGAACAAAGACTGTAAAGTGGGCCTAGGTTGACTGTGAGGCACAGACCCTTCCACAACTCTTGAGTTTGTTAGGATGGAGAGTGACTGGGGTCAGAAAGAGTGGGACTATTTGTTTCCTTTCCTGAGGATCCTGTGGTTAGGTACTCAATGAAAGTGGCACCTACTCCAGAGCAAAACCACTCAGGCTCTGCCGGAATCTTCAAGTCTAGCTCCCCCGGGAGGCGTGTGGCACAGGTTCAGGTTGTATGCAGCCAGACATCCCTCTCCAGGAGCAAGCTCAACAGGGTGGAGCCACTGGAGCTCAGGAGCACTGACCAAAAGAGTTTCTTATTGAGGGTGGTACCAGCCAGGCTCGCAGGAGGGGCCAAGCACTTTGTCCCAGCGCCCAGACAATAGCCTCGGATGGGAACACACTTCAAATGACCCAGCTCTGAGCAGCACATCCTTCCCTTGTGGCAAAGAGCTCAGCAGTGAAATATTTATCTACGTAACAATTGGGCTTTGACATTTTTCCCACCGATTTATAGGAGAATTGGGTAAAATATATTTGAAGTTACAGAACATAGTCAAAAAGTTTTTTGGGGGTTTTCTTTTGTATTTTATTTCAATTAAACAATTATAGGGCTGAAAAACTAAGGTTAGTGTTACATTTGGATTGTTTTTATACAAAGGATTAATGTATGAACTAAGAGTCAGAAATACTCTCTCTCCACCCCTTCTCTCCATATAATATCTGTTTAGGACATGAATACATTTTATGCATATTAATTAACCAATTAAAATGGATGACATTATGAAGTTCAAGTAAAACCATTTCAGTAGGTGCCTAGTACAGTGGTCCTGAATCTAACAGGAAACAATCCAGTTTCAGTTCTGTGAATTTTGTATTCCTCTCTATAACTACATTTTGTGAGCTTACACTTCAAATAAAAACAAGCAGACTGAAAAGTGTAACTGTGCCTTTTCAGCTTACTTGCAATGTGACATGAATACTAATAGTTTGCTCCTTTGGAACAATGTGAAAAATTGGTCATTGAAAACCCTAAGTATGTTGGTGGTACACTTGCTGGGTTCAGTGCTTCATTCATTCTTACCTTGCTTTAAATTGAATTTCAACTCACAGAGAGAGAAAAATGAGAAGGAAAAAAAAGAATCAGTGAAAGCAATAAAAAATATAGAGAGCATACACATGAGCCTGCCTTCTTTCATTCTGCTACACACTGAGAAAAATGATTTTATGAGACCCACATGGGAGAAAGTGATTTTTATTTGCATGGAATTAAATCCCTGATTTTCCAAGTCCTCCTCTCCCTCTGTACCTCCATAAAAGAAATGTAGCTGTGGCTTCAATTGGGCTAAAATCATCCATTGCCCAGAGTTTCTTTTCCATGTTGACAGAGTCCAGTCCAGCGTAAGGATAGTTTAGTTTGTGTTCTCCACTGTGGTCCATCAGTCCATTGCATGTGGGCTCTGTGGGGCCACATAGCTCTGGAGAAAACACAGGCAAATGCAGGAAAGCAGAAAAGAGAAAGCCCCGTGAGCCAAGCTAAGAAAACCAAGAACCAATAATCACAAGAGAGAGAATTTCTTTTTGGGGGGATTATGTATGCCCAAATTTTTATGTGCTTGCAGTGGCCACCCCCATTCTGGACAACAATCTCTGTTCACAGGTGTGACAAATATTTTTCCTACTCACCCAACTTCATTGTGCATGTGTCTATTTCTCCTTTGTTGAACCCCTTTCCCCCAGTGATCTGCAAGAAATGGGCCAGGTGTTCTCAAATAACATGTTTAAAATATTTGGCCTTCCCTTTATTTCTTTCTCATCTATAATAATAAAAGCATAATATGCAAATTGACCCAATGGCCAAACAGCAGAACAATAACCTCGCTATGACACACACTGGCACCAATCCAGCCAAGGTAGGTGCAATGCGATTGGTGCTGGGGAACGGGCACTATCATCCCACAATCATCCAGCAGAGGGAGGCCCAGGACACCCTCTGTGGAGCAATTGATCAGCGAGCTCTGCAGAACCAGGGAATTGGTGGGATGTGTGGGGGTGGACGCAGGCAGCACCAGGCCAAGGCAAGTGTGGGCGGCGGGTGAGACTTTGAAGCTGGCAGCTGGGGGAAGGAAGGCCTACCCTGGCATGAATTTTATGCATCGGGCCTCTAGTTATTAGTAATGAGCTAATTACAATGGTATTACTATTATATATCTCCTTTTGAATGTATCGTATCAACTTTATCCAAATTCACACTTACCAACTTGCTTTTTCTGTATGTCTTCTCAATAAATACTAAATGATCATGCTAGAGACCAGGTCACCATTATATATTCTCTCATCACTATGACTCTCATTCCTCACTCAATAAACAGCTATTACTGATTCTATATTCTCGTTTTCTTCTTTGTTTTCAAGACTCTCATTTTCATACCTACCTTAGTCAGCATCACTGCTGATTTTATGGCTAAGAGTCTCTTAACTAGTCTCTATACATGAGATACATGAGGTGGGATTTCTAAAGTGCAAACCTTAAGTCATCTTAAAACTCTCTACCCATTATTACAAAGTTCTAAACATTCATAAATGACCCTCTCCAGCCTCTGTTCTCTGTCGTTTCATAGTGCACTTTGTGTTCATATGACATTTACGTGTTTCTCTTTTCTTGAATCTTTACCTTTATGTGTGATACTACAATCAACTTTTATTCATTGTCTATGCATCCTTTATATTTCAAAGTAAATGGGGATATTGGTAACACTTTCAACAATACAGATATATTTAAAAAAAGAAAAGAGACAACCATAAACCTGTGAAAAAACAAAGAGTATGATAATACCTATACACCCAAATATAATTACATTAAAAAAATGAACTAAATAGAGTAATATCAATTTAGTTTTAGAGCATGTTTTTCATTAATTTTTATGATTTGATGTTAAAGTATGTTCATAAACTGGGGGAAATAATTGACATTTGAGGCTATAGTGAATAGATTAGTAACTTCATATATATATATATATATATATATATATATATATATACAGGAAAATACACAGCTCATAAATATAAAGCATAATAACTTTATACGTATTTAACAAATCCATATAAAAACTCAGGTCAAGAAAGAGAACATTACTATAACATTACCATAAGTGTAAAAGCTATACGTTTTTAAAAAATATTTTAATCTTTATTGTTTAGTTTTTTAATTACACTGTTCTCCTTTTTTTCCCCATATAGCTCCCCATCCCACCCTCCGCCCTCACCTCCCCCTCACTGCCCTCTCCCATAGGTGCATGATTTTTGTCCAGTCTCTTGCTGCACATCCCACACCCCTTTTCACCCCAAGAGTTGTCATTCCATTCCCTCTCTATGATTCTGTTATATTCACCAGTTTATCCTGTTCATCAGATTTTTTTCTCACTTGATTTTTAGATTCATTTGTTGATAGATGTGTATTTGTTATTTATAATTTTTATTTTTACCTTTTTCTTCTTCCTCTTCTTAAAGAATATCTTCAGCATTTCATATAATATTGGTTTGGTGGTGATGAACTCCTTTAGCTTTTTCTTATCTGTGAAGCACTTTATCTGACCTTCAATTCTGAATGATAGCTTTGCTGGGTAGAATAATCTTGGTAGTAGATTCTTGCTATTCATCACTTTGAATATTTCTTGCCACTCCTGTCTGGCCTGCATCGTTTCTGTTGAGATATCTGCTGACAATCGTATGGGTGCTCCCTTATAGTTAACTATCTGTTTTTCTGTTGCTGCTTTTAATATTCTCTCTTTGTTTTTTGCTCCTGGCATTTTAATTATGATGTGTATTAATGTGGTCCTCTTTGGATTCCTATAGTTTGGGGTTCTGTGCACTTCTTGGACTCCTAAGTCAATCTCTTTCACCAGGTTTGGGAAGTTTTCAGTCCCTATTTCTTCAAATCAGTTTTCATTATCTTGCTCTCTCTCTTTTTCTGGCACCCCTATAATTTGGATGTTGGTATGCTTGAGGTTGTCCTAGAGGCCCTTACACTATCTTCAAGTTTTGGATTCTTTTGGCTTCTTGCTTTTCCGGCTGAGTGCATTTTGCCTCTTTGTATTTCAAAACTTTGACTTGGTTCTTGTGGTCCTCTAGACTGCTTTTAGGTCCTTGTATAATATTTTTTATTTCAGTCAGTGTATGCTTAATTTCTAGTTGGTCCATTTTAATATCCTTGAGGGTCTCACTCATATCCATGTAGGTCTCATTAATTTCCTCGTAGGTCTTGTTCATTTCTTTGTCGGTCTCATTAAGTTCATCGGCCTTTTCTAGGAGCCTCTTGAAAAACCTTATAACCCTGGTTTTGAACTCTATATCCAGTTGTTTTTTCCGCCTCAGTTTCTTTCACATGTGATTTCTTTCCATGTCTCTGCACGGTGGCTGCTTTCCTGAGTTGGTCGATTAGTTTTGTGTGGTAGATGTCCTCTAAGGAACAGAGGCTCAGCTTCCCCAGTTATCTGAGGTGGATACTCTCACTGCAGCCCTTTATGAGTTGCACAGTCTTGTTGAGTTTAAGATTTAATTATTGTTGTTAGCACTAGGAGGGTTTGACTTCCAGGCCAATTCGCTCTGAAGGTCAGCTGTGCTCAGGTTGGATGGGCAGAGTCTCCTGGCTGAGCAGGCAGCATCAGCGCTGCCCTATGTGGCACGCGGGTCTCTGTGCCAGGTGGTAATGGCTGCAAGCACCTCTGACAGAAAGCTGCTACCATGCTCTACCCTCTGCCGGACAATTCAGCCTCTCCCCAAATGAGTCTGCACATTCAAAGTCACGCACCTCTGCTGTTCCCAAGTTCACAAGCCATCTCCACAAGCTCGCCCTCTTCACAAGCTCGAAGAACTCTGCAGGGCCCGAGTTTCAGTGTGCTTCCCTACTGTCCAGTTTCACCCCGTATGAGTGTGGGTTCCCCGGACTTTGCCCAGAACTGGGGAATCAGTGCAGTGGGACGCCTTTGTCTCCCTCCTCATTCAAGAAAGCCAGCCGGGTTTGCAGCCGCCCACCCTTTCCGCTCACGTGCATGCGCGCACAGCTCCAAACCTCTGACTCCACGTGTATCTTCAATGCTGCCCTCCACCACTCCTCTGAGTCCCAGTGAATTATCTTTACTTTTATTGGTGGAATTTTCTCTCAGCCAGCTTTCCGGTGATTCTGGATGTTGTTTGTTCTGTCGTTAAGTTGTAGTTTTGAAAATGCTGTGTGGGGCAGCAAGACAGGTGTTTACCTATGCCGCCATCTCAGTTCCTTCTCTCGAACTTTACATTTTAATATGTATAAATGATTTAAAATATTTTTAAAAGAATTTCAATTGAAAATTTTTACTTTATGTTTGGACTATATAAAAGGTTATTGATTATTATCAATGAAATAAGAGTGTTCTTTTATTTTTTTATTATCTATGTCTTAAAATTTCTATCTGGTCAAAGAATAACTTCTCAATAATTGAAAACTAATATTCTTTGAGACTTGATTAGCCAGCACTTGACTTGGTAAACAAATCTATCAGAACTTGAAATAAATTTTAATTCTGTATATTAAATGCAATTTTGTAAATTAGGTCAATTTTACTAATTGTGTTAATCAGATCTTTTATAAACCTGACAAATTACTTTTGTTTCTGTTAATGGTCATGCATTAGTATTTCATTTATTATTTTAGATTCTTTTATTTTTCCTTTTAGTTCTGCCAAGTTATGATTAATGTATTGCAAAGCTACTTATTATAAACACTAGAGGCCCAGTGCATGAAATTTGTGCATGGGGGTTGTCCCTCAGCCCAGCCTGCACCCTCTCCAATCTGGGACCTCTCAGGAGATGTCCAACTGCCATTTTAGGCCCTGTAGGATTGGGCCTGAACTAGCAATTGGACATCCCTCTCACAATCTGGGACCATGGGCTCTAACCACTCACCTGCCTGTCTGCCAGATTGTGCCTAACCACCTTGGCTGCCTGATCATCCCTAATTGCCTCTGCCTGCCTGCTTGATCACCCATAACCCCTCTGCCTGGGTCCCTGCCGCTGTGACTTTGTCTGGAAGGAGAACCAGACAACCAGAAGATGTCCAGTCAACCCAGTTTAATTAGCATATTACCCTTTTATTAATATATATATAGATCTGATCTGATGTCTTCTTCCTGAATTAGTTATCATTATGAAATACCCATTTTTTTTCTTTTAATGTTTCCTGCCTTCAAATGTCCTATGTCTAAATTTGCATAGCTAAAAAAGGTACACTTTGGTCAGTTTTTTCATTATATTACTTCTTTTATACACTTGTCATTATTTTTCTGAATGTTTATATTTTTGACCGTGCCTTATATTATGTTATTTATTCTTGGTTTCTAATCTCAAATATTATTTTATTATTTTTATTAGTTAATTTACATACATATTAATTACTGATATAGCTGTGCTTATGTCTATCATCTTCCTATTCATTTTCTTTTTTTTTTTTTTCTTTTTTTAAAATTTCTTTATTGATTAAGGTATTACATATGTGTCCTTATTCCCCAATTACTCATTCGTGCCCCCACCACCCCTCTTGTCCATTAATTAGGCTTATATGCATGCATGTAAGCCCTTTGGTTGATCTCTCCTCCTTACCCCCATCATCCCCTACCTTCCCTGAGGTTTGACATTCTGATTTATGTTTCTCTGTCTCTGGATCAATTTTTGTTCATCAGTTTATGTTGTTCATTATATTCCACAAATAATTGAGATCATGTGATATTTATCTTTCTCTGTCTGGCTTATTTACTTAGCATAATGCTCTCCATCTCCATCCATGTTGCCACAAATGGTAAGAACTCCTTTTTTACCACAGCGTAGTATTCCATTGTGCAGATGTACCACAGGTTTTTAATCCACTCATCTGCTGATGGTCACTTAGGCTGTTTCCAAATCTTAGCTATGGTGAATTGTGCTGCTATGAATATAGGGTGCATATATTCTTTCTGATTCATATTTCTAGTTTCTTGAGATATATTCGTGGAAGTGGGATCACTGGGTCAAATGGGAATTCCATTTTTAGTTTTTTTGGAGGAAACTCCATACTGTTCTCCACAGTGGCTGCACCAGCCTGCATTCCCAGCAGTGAATGAGGGTTATTTTTTCTCCGCATCCTTACCAGCACTTGTCATTTGTTGATTTGTTGATGATAGCCATTCTGACAGGTGTGAGATGATACCTCATTGTTGTTTTGATTTACATCGCTGTGATGATTAGTGACTTTGAGCAGGTTTTCATATATCTCTTGGCCTTCCTTCTGTCTTCTTTTGAAAAATATCTATTTAGATCAGTTGCCATTTTTTTGATTGGGTTGTTTATCTTCTTTTTGTTAAGCTGCATGAGTTTCCTATAAATGTTGGAGATTAAACCCTTATCGTTGATATCATTGGCAAATATGGTATGCAATGGGCTTTCTTGTTTTATTGATAGTCTCCTTTGCTATGCAAAAGCTTTTTATTTTTATGTAGTCCCACTTGTTTATTTTATCTTTAGTTTCCTTTGCCCTAGGAGCAGTATCAGTGAAGAAATTGCTTCAGCATATGTCAGAGAATATCTGCCTATGGATTCCTCTAGTATTTTTATGGATTCCTATTGTATGTTTAAGTCCTATATCCATTTTGAGTTTATTTTTGTGTATGGTGTAAGTTGGTGGTCTAGTTTCATTATTTGCATGTATCCATCCAATTTTCCCAACACCATTTATTGAAGAGACTTTCTTGAGTCCATTGTATGGTCATGTCTCTTTTGTCAAATGTTAATTGAGGATAGTGATTTGGGTCAATTTCTGGATTCTCTATTCTATTCCATTGATCTATATGTCTGTTCTTATGCCAGTACCAAGCAATTTTGAGAACAGTGGCTTTGTAATACAGCTTAAAATCTGGCATTGAGATCCCATCTACTTTGTTCTTCTTTCTCAGGATTGCTGTGGCTATTCGGGTCTTTTTTTATTCTAGATGAATTTTTGGAGAGTTCTTTCTAGGTCTGTGAAATATTCTGGTGGTAATTTAATGGGTATTGCATTAAATACATAGATTGTTTTAGAAAGTATGGATATTTTAATGATGTTAATTCTCCCAATCCAAGAACATGGTATATTCTTCCATCTGTTTATGTCTTCCTCTATCACTTTTTTTGGTGTCCTGTAGTTTTCCACGTACAAGTCTTTTACATTCTTAGTTTATTCCTAGGTATCTTAATTTTTTGTGTGCGATGTAAATGGGATTGCTTTTTTAGTCTCTCTTTCTGTAAATTCACCATGGTATATAGAAATGCCATAGATTTATTGGTGTTAATTTGTATCCTACTACATTGCCAAATTCATTTAGTAAGTATTAATAAATGAATTAAGTTTTTTGATGGAGTATTTCAGGTTTTCTTTGTAGAATATCATGTCATCTGCAAATAAGGACTGTTATACTACTTCATTTCCAATTTTGATGCCTTTTATTTCTTCTTCTTGTCTAATTGGAATGGCTAATACTTCTAGGACTATTTCAAACAGGAATGGTGAGAGTGGGTATCTCTGTCTTGTTCTTAGAAGAAATGATTTTAGTTTTTGCCCATTGAGTATAATGTTAGCTGTGGGTTTTGTCATATATAGCTTTTATTATGTTGAGTATGATCTTTCTATTTCCACCTTATTGAGAGTTTTTATCAAGAAAGGGTGTTGGATTTTGTCAAATGCTTTTTCTGTATCAATTCATATTTGTTTATGTGATATATCACATTTATTGATTTTCAGATGTTGTACCATTCTTGCATTCCTGGGATAAGTCCTATTTAGTCATGGTGTATGATCTTTCTAATGTAGTGCTGGATCTGCTTTGCTAGAATTTTGTTGAGGATTTTGGCATCTATGCTCATGAGAGATACTGGCCTGTAATTCTCTTTCGTTGTGTTGTCTTTAATCTGGTGTTGGTATTAGGGTGATTCTGGCTTCAGAGAATGAGCTTGGAAGTATTTCTTCCTCTTAAACTTTTTGGAATAGTCTGAGGAATATAGGTTTTAGCTCTTTTTTGAATGTTTAGTAAAACTCTCCTGTGAAGCTGTCTGGGCCTGGACTTTAGTTTGCTGGAAGCTTTTTGATGACTGCTTCAATTGTTTCCATAGTTATTGGCCTATTGAGATGTCTAGATTCTTCCTGATTGAGTTTTGGAAGGTTATATTTTTCTAGGAATATGTCCGTTTCCTCCAGGTTGTCCAGTTTGTTCATAGTATTTTTAAACAATCCTTTGTATTTAGGTGAGGTCTGTTGTTATTTCACCTCTTTCATTTCTGATTTTGTTTATTTGCTCCTCTCTCTTTGCTTCTTGGTGAACCTGGCTAGAGGTTCATTAATCTTGTTTATCCTTTCAGCTCTTGGTTTTGTTGATCTCTTGTATTGTTAACCAGCTATTGGTTTTGTTGATCTTTTGTATTTTTTTTGTCTCAATGTCATTTTCTTCATTCTGATCTTTATTATTTCATTTCTTCTGCATACACTGGGCTTTTATTGTTGCTCTCTTTCTAACTTTTTGAGTTGTAGGATTACATAATTTATTACCATTGTTTCTTGCTTTTTGCAATAGTTTTATAGAGTTATGAACTTCCTTCTCAAGACTGCTTTTGCTGTGTCCCATAGATCTTGAATTGTGTTTTCATTGTCATTTGTTGCCATGCTGTTTTTTATTTCTTCCTTGATCTCTCTGGTAATCCAGTCATTGTTTGATAGTATGTTGTTCAGTCTCCATGTATTTGATTTTTTAATTGTTTTTATTGTAGTTGATTTCCAGTTTTATGCCACTGTGATCTGAGAAGATGCTTGATATGATTTCTATCTTCTTGAATTTGAAGAGACTTTGCCTATGACCCAACATATGGTATATCTTTGAAAATGACCCATGTTCACTTGAGAAGAATATATATTCTGTAGCTTTGGGATGAAATGTTCTGAAGATGTTAATTAATTCCATCTGGTCTAGTGATTCAGTAAGGATTGATGTTTCTTTGGTCATTTTTTTCTTTAGAGGATTTGTCCAATGGTGATAGTGGGATTAAAGTTTCTTACTATGATTGCATTGCTATCAATCTCTTCCTTGATATCCTCTAAGAGTTTTTTATGTATTTGAGTGCTCCTGTATTGGGTGCGTTTATGTTTACCACAGTTATTCCTTCTTGTTGGATTGCTCCCTTTAGTATTATGAAGTGGCCTTCCTTATCCCTTTTTATGCCCTTTACTTTTAGATTTAATTTCTCAGATATAAGTGTTGCTATCCCAGCTTTTCTTTCATTTCTATTCACCTGAAAGACCCTTTTCTATCCTTTCACCCTCAGTCTCTGTGTCTTTTTTTCTGAGGTGGGTTTCTTGTAGATAGTAAATATGTGGGTTGTCTTTTCTTATCCAATCCGCTACTCTATGGCTTTTGATTGGGGCATTTAATCCACTTACATATAAAGTTATTATTAATTGGTACTTATTTGTCACCATTTTTATTTTTTACCCCTGTGTTCCTGCCTCGCTTCCTATTTCTTTCTTTCTTTCTTTCTTTCTTTCTTTCTTTCTTTCTTTCTTTCTTTTTTTTTTTTTCAGCAGATCCTTTATCATTTCTGGTTTGGTAGTAATAAATTTCCTTATTCCTTTTTTTTTTTTCTATGAGGCTCCTTATTTCACCTTCAATTTTGATTGATAGCTTTACTGGGTACAATATTCTTAGATTCTGACCCTTGTTTTGCATGACTTTGTAGATTTCATTCTATTCTCTTTTGGTCTGATGAGTTTCTGTTGAGAAATCAGTTGCTATTCTGATGGGGGTTGCTTTGTAGGTAACTTTCTGCCTCTCTCTGGCCGCTTTTATTTAAATTTTTAATTTATTTATTTTGAGAGAGAGAGAGATTTGTTGTTCCATTCATTTATTCATTCATTGGTTGATTCTTGTATGTGCCCTGACCATGGATAGAACTTGCAACCATGATGCATTGGATGTTGCCCCAACCAACAGAGCTACCAGGCCAGAAGTATTAATCTCTTTTGTTTTGCCATATTTTTATTAATGATGTGTTTTATTATATTTTTCTGCCATGCCTTTGTTATTCATACATTTTTTTCTATTAATTAGTAGTAGTCCTAAGCAGATTTTTTCCGTTTTGACATTGTTGATCTTTTGGTCTGAATAATTATCTGTTATGTAGAGTCTTATGTTTACAGAATGTCTAGCAGCATCACTCGATTCCACTCACTCAGATGCCTATTGCACCCAGTTATGATTTCCAAATGTATTTCCAGAAATTGTAATATAACACTTGGTGGCAAAATTGACTATCATTAAGAACCTCTACTTCAAACACATATCATGCATTTTTTAATATTGTAGTCAATAAAAATAATTTCACTTTACCAGTTCGATAAGTGTAAACACTTGGAATACTTTAAATTCATTTACCCTCTTTAAATTTACACTATTTTAATGTAGTTTTAGTACTATGTATATTTTAAGCTCCATTATATACAGCAGCCAATTTTATACAGTAATGTAGCAACATATTTACCATATCTAGTATTTATTTTTTGGTTCATCTGTTTTGCCTTTTCTTTTAATAGATAAATGAAATAGTTTTTCTATAATCAAACTTCTCCTCACAAAAAATCTTTCATTTTTTTCTTTGTATGTCCTTTTTTTTCAAATTGAGGTATAATCCTATATAATACAAACCTAATATGCTAAGTGTCCAGTCATCCGTTCAACCAATCAAAGCATAATATATTAGTGATATGCTAAGGCCAATCAACTGCTCACTCTGACATGCACTGAGCACCAGTGGCAGATGCTCTGAATGGCAGGTTAGCTTGGTGATGGGGTCCAGCCAATAAGGACAAAGATAGACCGGACATTCCCTCGAGCCCTCTCATGGTCCCTCACTGGCTGGCCAACATCCTGCATCCTTCTCTGGCCCTGATTGTGCACTGGTGGGCTCTCTCTGTCTGGCCTGCACCCCTCAGAGAATGTCAAAAGCTGGTTTCAACCTGATCCCACAGGGCAGGCCAAGGGACTCCCCTGGTGCATGAATTTGTGCATCAGGCCTCTAGTTGATATATAACATTATATTATATTCAGGTGTCCATATAATAATTACATATAAGTTTGTTTGTGTGTGTGTAATACACACACACACACACACACACACACACACACACACATATATATATATATACATACATATATATATTACATATATATATATATGTATATATATATATATATATATATATATATATATATATATATGAATTTCACGCACCAGGGTGTGTGTGAAACCTCAGCCCAGCCTGCACCCTCTCCAATCTGGGACCCCTTGAGGGATGTCCGACTGCCCTAAACGGGCAGTCGGACATACCTCTCACAATCCAGGATTGCTGGGTCCCAACTGCTCACCTGCCTTCCTTCCTGATTGTCCCTAACCGCTTCTACCTGTCAGCCTGATCACCCCCTAAATGCTCTTGGGACAGCCTAATTGCCCCTAACCACCCTCCACTGCAGGCTTGGTCACCCCTAACTGCACTCCCTTGAAGGCCTGGTATCCCTAACTGCCTTCCCCTGCAGGCCTGGTCCCCCTACTTATCTCCTCTGCAGGCCTGGGTCCCCACCAACTGCTCTTCCCTGTAGTCCCAGTCACCCTCAACTTCCTCCTCTGCTGGCCTCATCACCCCTAACTATCCTCCCCTGTAGGCTTGATCATCCCCAACTGCCCTCCCCTGCAGGCCTGGCTCCTCCCAACTGCCCTCCCCTATAGGCAATCTTGTGGAAGCCATCTTGTGTCCACATGGGGGCAGCCATCTTTGACCACATGAGACAACCATCTTGTGTGTTGGAGAGATAGTCAACTTGCATATTACTCTTTTATTAGATAAGATGTAGGCCTGGTGCATGGGTGGGGGCTGGCTGGTTTGCCCTGAAGGGTGTCCCAGATCAGGGTGGAACTTTCCTTGGGGTATGGGGCAGCCTGAGTGAGGGGCCCATGGTGGTTTACAGGCTGGCCATGCACCCCAGTGATGCAAATGGAGGCCCTGGTATATGGGATTTATTTATCTTCTATAGTTGAAACTTTGTAGGCTTAAGTAGAGGCCAAGGCAGACCAGGGCTGTGGAAAGCTTGGCTTCTTCCATTGCCGGGGCAACTCAAGCCTCCTGCTCTCTCCTGCTCCATGACTACCACCGTTTTTATTGGAATTTATTTATCTTCTATAATTGAAACTTTGTACCCTTGAGTGGAGGCCTGGGCCAGCCAAGATGTGTGGGAAATTTGGCTTCCTCCATTGCTTGGGAAACTCAAGCCTCCTGCTCTCTCCATGGCGGTAGCCATCTTGGTTGGGTTATTTTGCATTTTCACTCCTGATTGACTGGTGGGCATGGCTTCTGGGTATAGCAGATGTATGGTTAATTTGCATATTACTCTTTTATTAGATAGGATGTGTGTGTGTTTGTGTGTATTGCAAATTGATCACCACAATAAGTCTACTTACTGTTCATCACCATACATAGTTACATTTTTTTCTTATAAGAAACTTTCAAGATCTACTCTCTAACATCTTTTAAATATAAAATACATTATTATTAAGGATAGTCATCCTGCTTTTACATTAAAATTGGATACATGTTGCTAGAACAAAAATGTTCTAACAAATAACTCTTCTTATCATGGGATAGAGTTGCTGATTTTATATTGGGTTTTAATGTCATACCTACTCATCAAAGCTCAGCTAGAAATTGAGAAGAAAAGAATTAGATATTTAGCAAATTGTTGACATATGTGAGCTTTTGTTTTTCTCTTCATGCATGCTGTTCAAAATATTTCATCATTCGTTTAAGAGTATATTTATACAAAAGAGAATATCCCCTAGCTGATTTGACTCAGTGGATTTTGCATTGGACTTCGGCCTGAAAGGATTCCCAGCCTGGGCCTTGGTCAGGGCTCATGTAGGAGGTAACCAATTGATTTATTTCTCTCACATTGATGTTTCTGTCTGTCCTCTCTCTCTCTTCCATTCTCTAAAATCAATGGAAAAATATTCTTGGGTTAGGATTTAAAAAAATAACACCAAAAAATAAAATAAGAAAAGAGAAAGAACTGATGGACAGGTACAGCAGTGATGGCAGTGGGAAAAGGGTGGATAGAGATGAAGGAGAGTATAAAGGGGATAAATGGTGCTGGAAAAATAAAATAAAGAAAAAAGTATAAGCACAAAAGTCTTCATTAGAACAAAAATACAAACCTTATATTATTTTTTCAAAAGAGCAAAACTAAATTTCATCATTAAAAACAGTATCTTATCTAATAAAAGAGTAATATGCAAATTGACCATTACTTCAATACACAAGATGGCTGCCCCCATGTGGTCATAGGTGGCCACTGCTTTGTGGACACAAGATGGCCACCACAGATGGCTGCCAAGGGTGGGCAATTTGGGCAATCAGGCCAGCTGGGGAGGGCAGATGGGAGGGACCAGGCCTACAGTAGAGGATAGTTGTGGGGGGACACAGGCCTACAGGGAAGGACAGTTGAGGGGAACCCAGGCCTATAGGAGAGGGTAGTTGAAGGGGACAAAGGCATGCAGGAGAAGACATTTGGGAGCAACCAAGCCTGCAAGGGAGTGCAGTTGGGGACAACTAAATGATAGCCTTTTCTGGTATTGTAGCAATGTTTTTGCTTCAGAGAACAATGATATGAATATAGAGATTCATACCAGTGGCATTGGCTTAAAATTAATACCTGTTTACCTGAACATTCAGAGATTATACATAAGAGATATATATGTAGAAATATATATATGAGACCTATTTTTAGTCCTAGTTCTGTTACTTATTTACATCGCTATGGGCCTCAGTTTTCTTCAAATGTTAACTATCCAGAAAAGATATTCATTTTATTTAAACTGGGCAAAATACTGACCACTGGGAGGTCAAGGAGAGCCAAAATGGCGATGCAAAATGAGACTTTGGGATCCCTGCCCACCCCACCTCAGTCAATACAGTTCTGCTTTCATCTTCCCCAGTTTCAGGACAAAGAAACTATCTTGAAACAGTTCCACATATGAAAATGTAAAGATCCTTGTGGTGTAATATCCTATGATTAGAAAATTCTGCATACAACTCTGGTGTGGAAAATTGAAAATCCACACCTGAGTTTCACAGAAACAAATGTAATAATAGTATTACTTTCAGCCATAAGAAGATCAAACAGTTGTCTCACTGATTTACTCTCATGATATGCTGACTGCATAATCACACACACAGATTATATCATGCATATTTCTCCTCAAATGCTCTGTTTTTACATTGATGATGATGGGCATAGCTAAACAGAAAAAAAAAACTGGAATATTCTGCAGGTCAGACAGTCAAGAGAGGTACACAGAAAAAGGTCAGGAAAAGAGGAGAGGGTAAATAATATGATTACTGCAGGAAAATCTGGGAGTCAGGAGATATATGTTTAAGTCAACAGGATGCAGTCTTCTTTCAGACCCCTCTAGCACGGGATTAGTTGGAGGAGCTCTGAGAGGTAGAAACAAGTGATGCTGCACGGGGAAGGTGGTAGAAGTGAAATATTTGTTGGTGAACATGCTTTCTACTTTACATTGCCATTATTGGCCTGGGCCTAATAAGTACTATTGTTACAATAATAGCAACTGATATCTCAAGTGATTTCTTTTGGAAAAAATCACTTAAAAAGTAAAGCTTTTGGGATGCACCACAGAAGTCATTAAAAATAGGTCTGATGAACCTAAAATGACACTTATCTTCACAATGAAGCATGAAGGAAAAAGCAAATAAATTCCGAACCTTCCAACTTCTTCATATTGTTTGAATTTAGTTTGGATATATTTTATGAAGTTAAAGTAGACATACTGATTTCTATAGTACTCTATATGTACATTCTATAAGTGTAAGAGGGGGAAAAAGACCCTCTAACATTTTAGAATTTGTTTCTCTTCATTTTACAACCAAGAAATGATTATCTATGGCATGCCCATCACTGGATTAGAAGTAAAATGGTAAATTAGCATCCTATCTGCTCTCAAACAACACAGGATGTAAGGCATGTAAAATGATAATAAATAGAATGTAATATGAAAAACTCCACAATAAAAATATGAAGTGTTTGTTAGCATAAATAGAAAATTCTTTTCCTGATTTTCCTCTATTTTCACTTGCATTTTTATGGGTCACGGGACTAAGATTTCAACTGTTTATTTTTAAATAGGGACAAGATATCAATTAGCCACTCAAAATGAAAAGGCAACTGGGCCTAAATAAATGCATTGCCAGTCACTGCTCTCAGTAGCATAGTGTATTTTATATTAGGGGGAAAAGCCACTTGATATTTTAAGATAATTTGATAGGGAATGAATTGGTTGGCCTATATTTAAAGAATCATTGCACAACTAAGATTCATTATTTAAAAATAATCACATTGAGAATAGATTAATTTCAGTGGTAATTAGAAATTATTTTAGCTACTAATAGATATTCCTTATTTGACTTTCTTTTATTTATTTTTTTAATCCTCACCTGAGGATATGTTTTATTGATTTTAAGAGAAAGAGAGAGAGAGAAAGAAAGAAATATTAATGTGACAGAGAAACATCAATTATTTTCCTTCTATACTTGCCTCAAATCCTGATATGTGAACCCTGGTATGTGTCCTGGTCAGGAACAGAACCAGAAACCTTTCGGTGTGTGGGTTGGCATTCCAGCCAACTGAACCAGCTGGCCAGGGCACTTCCTTTTTCTTTTTGAGCAGTAGGTTGAAATTTTATTAATGATTGTTCATTTTTAAAGGTACAATAATCCTTCTTTTACAAAATTAGCATTTTATCAATAAAAATCTTTTAAAATTTAAAAAGTTTTATTACCATTTACAGAAAATTAATGTATGCAGGCTTTCATTCTAGTTCTTTAACTTCTGTGTCAGGATATCATTCTTCATGACATAATTAGAAAGGCTTGCCAATTAGGAAAACTACTTTTGTTCTCTAGTGCGTTTCCAGAATATAGCAATAAAACATACCATACAATTGGGGTGAGGTTTCAATCAAATTATAATGTGTTCCATCAGTGATGATTATGACTGCCTGCTTATCCCAATTAGTGAGAGAGAAATGGGGACTTAACAGGAAATTGGTGATGCTCACAATGGGACATGGAATGAAAGAAAATGTGGTCTGGTCACACCTTTCTTTGGTATTCTAAAATTTGTATTCAGTAACGCTTTCTTGCCTTCCTTTTCCCAGAAACAGAGCAATAAACACACACACACACACACACACACACACACACACACACACACACACACACAGACTGTTTTTGGAGATAGGGTGCATAAGAAAATAAAATAAACTAACTGAGGTTGTAAAGATGAGGCCTTAATCTAAAAGGGATAATGTCCTTATAAGAAAAAGGAGAGACAGCTGATACATCTATCTCCCTCTCCCTCTCCTTCTCTCTAATTCTCTCCCCCCTTTTCTCCTATCCTCAAGAGGAGGAACCTATAACACGCATGTCAGCACTGACACGTGTAGCCATATTCAATGACACACGGCTGCATGTGGTCACATGCAAAGAAGTATGAGGACAAATATCGAGAAGGACATTTCACCCTTGGCTACTGCACAGCCAGGTGCAGTAGCAAAAATGAAACATTTGCTGTAGTGTAGTGTAGACACTCTGGGCCGGAGGTCTGTAGGCCAAAACAACAGAACTCCGGCACAGAGTGTCTAGTTCTGGGACTTCTGGTTAGGTCATTAGGGGATCTTTGACCTAACTTCAACCAGGCAGAGCAGGGAGCAGCAGAATGCCACAGGGGACACATCTCTGGGGCCCTGTGATCGCCATTACCAGCAACCACATAACCAGAGCAACCATCATCCAATCTACTGTTCCGGGGTGTCGTGGATTTCTAATTGACCATCATTACTGAGATAAGTGAGTGGGAGGCTGAGAGAGGTGAAAGCGTGTGCTATGGGTGCTGTTTCTTGCTATTAGAAATAGTGGCAGCCATCTTAATTTATATAAGGAACGTCATTTTGCAGCATAGTGCAGACTCCATTTCACCACTATTACTGTTGTACATCCTTATTAATCCCTATTTCTGCTTATTAACCCTGCCCTTTCCTAAAAGACAGTTACATGTGCCATCTTGTGGTGAGTTAGGCTAGTTAACCCCCAATTGCCTGCAGGGCTAACAGGCTATCTATAATTCTATCTTCTGTCACTGCACACCTGATGGAGAATCCAAAAAATAAAAAACCAAGGTTAAGTAAAAGAAGTGGTAGTAGCAGTAGCCAACCTTTTCAAGAGACATGGACTGAGATATATGGCATTATAGAAAAAATGGCAAGTCATTTTGTGTTCTCTGTACTGAAACTGTAGTAACCAGAACATGGAATATAAATAGACGTTTTGAAGCTAATCATTCCCAGCTCTTGAAAAAAATTGAGGATGAAAGGAAGGAATACATTTCCAGGCATCTACACCTTTATAAAAGCCAATCCTTTGATTTATAAATTCCATCCTTAAATTCATAAAAGACTCTACAAATTTAACATCTGCAAGTGTGAGCATTGCTCACTCCATAGCTCAGCATGGAAAAGCACTCAGAGAGGGAGAATTTATTAAAGAAACTCTCCTAAGATGTGCACCAGTTCTATTTCATGATATGCAGAATAAAGATGCAATTATTAAGAGAATATCTTAGTTACCACTCAGTAGAAATATCATAAAAGACCGAATAATGAGACTGCACACAAACATACATCAATTACAGAGAGACATAAGTAATTGTAAATATTTTTCGATCTCTCTTGATGAAACTACTGATGTTACATCACATGTTCATTTGGCAATTATTGGTTGATATTCTGATGGTCTCACAATGAGAGAAGAGTTGATAAAGTTAGTATCAGTGCCAACAAGTACATCAGGAAGAGAAATATGTAAGGTTGTTAGACAAACATTCCATGACCTAGGCATTGATATCTCTAAAGTTGTGTCTGTGACGACAGATAGGGCACCAAACATGATGGGGAAAAAATCGGATTTGTCAAATTGTTTACAGGAAGCTATTGGACATCCGATTGTGCATTTTCATCCATCAGGAGGTTTTATGTGTCAAGGCAGGATTCACCAATTTAAACGATTTAATGTCAGTTGTTACAAAAATAGTTAATTTAATAGCTGCTCATCCCCTTCACCAGCGAGAATTTTCTGCACTTTTACTTGGAGGTTGATTCCACCTACAATGGACTGCTGATGTACAATAATGTAAGATGGCTGAGCTGAGGCAAAGTTCTTGAGTGCTTTGTGGAATGCTTTGAAGAAATTAAGATATTTCTTGAAGATAAGGATCTGGTAAACTTTTCTCAGCTCAATGATAAGTGGGTCAACACCCTGATATTTTTTACAGATCTCTCTGTTCATATTAATGAACTGAACTTAAAGTTACAAGGTTTTGCCAAAAGCATTGATGTTATGTTTGGATACATAAAAGCTTTTGAAATAAACTTAAAATTTTCAAGCGAGATGTAGACACTAAAACTTATAAGTATTTTCCTCGAGTACCAAAGCATTTTGAGAAAGCCAGTGCAGCTGTACAAAATGAAATGGAACCCTGGTATATAAAGTACCAGCATGTTTTAGACTCATTAGCTGGCCAGTTCCGTGATAGATTTAATCAATTTAGAGGCCTAGAACAGACCATAAAATAATTAAGTATCCTTATGTAGTAGTCTACAATAGTTTGGAATTAAATGTTTTCCAGTGGATGCAAATTGATGATTTGGAGATGTAGCTTGCACAATTTCAAGACAGCATCTGGGCTCAGGTATTTGTCAACTTGAGGTCATAGCTTGAGAATCTGGAAAGGTGCCACTTGGAGAATCAAGTGGAGTGCCACTAGTAACAGGAAATTTGGAGTGCCTGGAACCGATTACCAGACACTTTTAGCACCCTGAAAAATATAGCAATGGCTTTACTCACAAATTTTTCCCTCTATGTACTTTTGTGAGACCTTATTTTGAGTGTTAAATAATATCAAAACCAACAAAAGAAACAGATTGACAGATAAAGTTAGTAGCACTTGCTTGGCCTTGAAGTGTACAAAATACCACCTTCAATTACAGGTTTAGCCAATGAAATTCAGCAACAAAAAGTCACTAATGGGCAGGTTAGTTAAAGAATTGTCCCTCCCCTTCACCCCATACAAATTAAATAATATCAAGACCAACAAAAGAAACCGACTGACAGATGAACGAAGAAGTCACTAAGCACGTAAGTTAAATAATAAGTTTTTGGTTTATTAAATACAGTTATATATTACAATTATACATTTTTGTTATTTAAACTATAAATATTAGGAAATTACTGTTTCATTTCTCGAAGTGACACACCACCCAAGTTATGCTTGGTTTCTTGGCGAATTTTGACACACCAAGCTCAAAAGGTTGCCCATCACTGCCCTACCCCCACCACAGAGAAAAGGTTAAGTAAGTGTACACCAAGAAGGTGGGCATCTACAGGCCAGGAACAATGCTCTCACCATAAACCAACACTGACAATACCTGTATATTTAACGTTTTGTCTTTAGAACTGTGAAAAAATACCTTTCTGCTGTTTAAGCCACCCAGTCTATGCTATAGTATTTTGTTGAGGCAGCTGAAACATATCTATATCTAGTTCTGTCATCTATTTACATGTCTATCTCTACCTAATGCAATTATACCTGTATTTTTTCCTTCCTTTCAAATTAGCGAATTGGGGTAACTATTCAGTTTAGTTCCTTAAATTGTGACTTATTTAGAGATGTTTATAGGTAAATTATTAACTTACTAGCTTCTCCATTTGGAATATAGGAAGAAAAGACTTAGCAACTTTTGGAACTCAAATGAGGACAACTTTCTTAAATATATTCACAATCGCATGCTCTAATGTTATGAGAAATCAGAGAAGTTGTAACTATTCTCCATGATATAAAAGTAAGCCCTGCTTCTTTTTTAGTGTGATCTTAACAGGGTGCTGTTGTGTTTCAGATTGTATCTTAAATCTGATTATGAAATTGTCTTTTAAATAGCCCTCTGTTCATGCAAATAAAACATAGACCTACACAAAACTTTTCATAACATTAAATGAATCAAAGTGGATCGACTTGATTTGCAATCAAGTAGAAATTGCAAATGATTTTAGAAAAATCTGAATGCAAGTAATTAATAAGTGCCCTAAAGCTATCTAAGATATTGGATATTGTCGTTAGGCATGTTCATACATGGTAATACTATCATAATAATTTTGCAAAGAGTATTAAGTCATCTCTATCACTGATGGGAAATTGACCTTGCTGGGTTGCATCATGTTCTCTAATCAAAATTTTAATTTAAGGAAAGAATATATGTTCATTGTCACCTTGCTCAGTGTGGTCAGTTGGTTGTACATCATCTCATATGCACACCAGTTTGATTTCCCATCAGGGTAGATGTCTGGGTTTCATGCCCGATCCCTGGTAAGGACCATACAGGAGGCACCCAAACAATGTTTCGTTCTCACATTGATGTTTCTCTCTCCTTCCTCTCTAAGATGTCAATAATATATATATATATATATATATATATATATATATATATATATATACACACACACACACACACACGTGTGTATATATATATTAATATGTATGTTAATTGAAAACTCATTAATGTCCTTAACAATATTGCTATAGATGATTAGTGACTTTGAGAATTTTTTCATGTCTGTTGGCCTTCTGTATATCTACTTTAGAAAAGTATCTATTTACATCCTTTGCCCATTTTTTGATTAAATTGTTTATCTTTTATTATGTTGTATGACTTCCCTATAAATTTTGGAGCTTAAATCCTTATCGGAGATAACATTGACAAATATGTTCTTCCATGCAGTAGGGTCTCTTGCTGTTTTGTTGATGGTTTCTTTTGCTGTACAGAAATTTTATATTTTGATGTAGTCCCATTTGTTTATTTTCTCCTTAGTTTCCATTGTCCTTGGAGATATGTCAGTAAAGATACTGTTACGAGATATGTCTGTTATATGTTGCTGCCTATGGATTCTTCTAAGATTTTTATTGTTTCTCATCTCATGTTTAAGTCTGTCATCCATTTTGAGTCATTCTTGTGTATGGTGTAAGTTGGTGGTCTAGTTTCATTTTTTTGCATCTATTTGTCCAATTTCCCCAATACCTTTTATTGAAAAGTGTCTTGATTCCATTGTATGCTCTTGCCTCCTTTGTTAAATATTAAATGATCATAATGGTTTGTGTCAATTTCTGGGTTCTCTGTTCTGTTCTATTGGTCTATATGTCTGTTCTTGTGCCAGTACCAGGTAATTTTGAAAACAGTGCCTTTGTTATATAGCTTGATATCTGGTATGGTGATCCCTCCAACTTTGTTCTTCATTTTCGGGATTACTATGGCAATTTGGGGTCTTTCTAAAGTCCATATAAATTTTTGGAGAATTTGTTCTCAGTCTGTGAAATATGCTGGTGGTATTTTAATGGGGATTTCATTGAATCTATAAACTGCTTGTGGTAGTATAGAAATTTTAATGATGTTGAGTCTACCAATCCATGAACATGGTATATTTTGCTACTTGTTTATATCTTCCTTTATTTTTTTTCAATGTCTTGTAGTTTTCCAAGCACAGATCTTTTACCTCCTTAGTTAAGTTTATAATTTTTACTACTAACTATCAATTTATGGATTTCCCAGTTTAACAATTAACTTTACAATATTATTTGCCATAATATGTAATCTAAAATATACACTGATAATTGCTCTTTATCATATATATATATGAACATTGTAAGATATATATTTCCCTGAAAAGACACCTATAAAGCAGCAAGCAATGTATGGAATGACCTTTGAAAAGGAAGCTATTAAATAGAGTGGAGGAAAGGGTGAAAGATATTTCACAAAAAAAATCATGTCCAAGTTTTGCTTTGGCTTAGAGAAAGCTAATGATCAGGACAGCTGGTTCTGCAGGTGTCAGCTACAGGTGCTTGGGGTCCTGCTGGCTTTTGCCTCACTGAGCTGTCTGAAGTGACTGTGGCAGGGATCCAAATTGCTGTTTCTGACTAATTAGTTCAGGCAAAGACTAAAATCCTCTAGAGCAGCAGTTGCCAACCTTTCAGCGCTCACAGACACCAGGGGGTACCTCTGGTTGGCAATGGCTAAAATAGAGAACTGCCTCTGCCTGGAGACTGATTTGGTTCAGTGTGGAGTGTCCTCAAGCAACATCCACAGGAGGAACAATTGCTTCTACTTGAAATCTAATTGTTATTCTCAATCTCTTAATGGGCCTCAGAAACTCCACAAGGTGGAGCAGGAGTGTTTCCCACAGGGTGGGTCAATTGTTTTTCCCCCAGGCAAAAATATCAGGATAGCACAGGTTTGCCTGAGATAGATGGCCTTTATATCATGAGGAAATGACTCATCACAGAAAACTGGGATGTCTGCCTTCCAAGCTCTATCCATGGATCCACCAACCATGGCTTATGTTTGCACAGCTCCAGTCCACCCTGCCCTTCCTCTGCTGGAGCACAAGGTGAGTGGCTGCACACAGAATTTTGTGCCTTGTCCCTTTAAGTGGGTTCCTGCATTTGTAACCATCTCTCCCAGGCAGGCAGTATCCCAGTTTGTTACAAACAGATGTCATGTGCACACCTTTCCCAGTTCTGGTGCTCTCTGCTGGGGGACTCATTTTGGAGATTAGACCCCAGAGTTCTCAGTGGCAACCCTCCACAGCTGAGATATCTCTCAGGAACTTCAGTTGCTGTCTATGGGACTCCAGTCAGCCACTCACATCTCTATCCTTCCTACCAGTCTCTATGCAGTCTCTGCTTTCCTCCTTTGTTATCAGGCTTCCCTTCAGCTAGACCTCAGTTGATTTTCAGGGTGGTTCTTCTGTATTTTGGTTGTAATTCCAGTTTTGTCCTGGGAGCATGTCTGTGAGCTTTCACTTATTCTGATGCCATTTTTCAATATCCAAAATATTTAAATATTTATTAAAATAACTTTTTAAAATATATATTTTGATTTTTTCACAGAGAGGCAGAGAAAGGAAGAGAGAGTTAGAAACATTGATGAGAGAGAAACATTTATCACCCACTACTGGGTATGGGCTCACAACCAAGGTACATGCCCTTGACCAGAATCGAACCCAGGACCCTTGAGTCTGTAGGCCAATGCTCTATCCACTGAGCCAAACCAGCTAGGGCTAAAATAACTTTTAAGATCCCATTTTATCTGATCCTATTTAATAAAAGAGTAATATGCAACTTGAACATCACTCCAACACACAAGACGATTGCCCCCATGTGGACACAAGATAACTGCTACAAGATGGCCAGCAGGGGAGGGCAATTAGGGGCAATCAGGCTGTCAGGGGAAGAGTCAGGTATCAATCAGCCTGGCAGGGAAGTGGTTAGGGGGTGATCAGGCTGGTAGGTTAGGGGCAATCAGGAAGGCAGCCAGGCGAGCAGTTGGGAGCCAGTAGTCCTGGATTCTGAGAGGATGTCCAACTGCTCTTTCAGGTCTGATCCTACTGGGATCAGGCCTAAACGGGCAGTCAGACATCCCTCAAGGGGTCCCAGATTGGAGAGGGTGCAGGCAGGACTGAGGGACACCCCCTCCCCCCTTGTGGACGAATTTTGTGCACCGGGCCTACAGTATATAAAATAGGCATCACACTTAAAAAAAAAAATCTAGTTCTCTTGTTTGACCTTACCCAAGAGGCCGATGCACAAAATTGGTGCACCGAAGGAGGGGATGTCCCTCAGCCCAGCCTACACCTTCTCCAATCTGGGACTCCCCTTAAGAGATGTCCAACTGCCTGTTTAGGCCTGATCCCAGTAGAATTGGACCTAAATGGGCAGTAGGACATCCTTCTCACAATCCAGAACTGCTGGCTCAAAGTGCTCACCTGCCTGCCTCCCTGATTGCCCCTATCCACTTCTGCCTGCCAGCCTGATGACCCCCTAACCATTACCCTGTCAGCCTAATTTATGTCTAACAGCTCCCCTGCCAGCCTGTTTGCCTCCAACTTCCCTTATCTGCCAGCCTAGTCACCCCTAACTGCCCTACCTTGCAGGCTTGATCACCCCCAACCACCCTCTTTTGCAGGCCTGGTCCCTCCCAAATGCCCTCCCCTACTGGCCTGATCCCCACAACTGTCCTCCCTTGCAGGCGGTGGTCAACTTGTGTCCACTTGGGGGCAGGATATTTGACCACATTAGGCAGTCCTCTTGTGTGTTGGAGTGATGGTCAACCTGCAAATTACTATTTTATTAGATAGGATAGAAGACTGGTGCATGGGTGGGGACCAGCTGGTTTGCCCTGAAGAGTGTCTCAGTTATGGGTGGGGGTTCCCTTGGGGCATGGGTTGGCCTGGGGGAGGGGTCTGTTGTGATTTGCAGGCCAGCCACGCCCCCTAGCGACCCAAGCATAGGCCCTGATATCTGGGACTAATTTATGTTCTACAATTGAAACTTTGTAGCCTGGAGAGGAGCCAAGCCTTCTGCTCATTCCGTGGCGACGGCCATTTCTGTTTGGGTTTATTTAAATTCTATAATTGAAACTTTGTAGTCTAGAATGGAGGCCTAGGTGCTAGGGCTGCAGAAGCTTGGCTTCCTCCATCGCCTGGGCAACCCTAGCCTCTGCTCTCTTCAGCTCAGTGGCTGCTGCCATTTCTGTTGGGATTATGTATCTTCTATAATTAAAAGTTTGTAGCATTAAGTGGAGGCCTACGCCTGCAAGGAAAGGCAGAAAGCTTGGCTTCCTCCATTGCTGGGGAAACCCAAGCCTTCCTCCTTCTCTCAATGGCTCCAGCCATCTTGGTGGGGTTTATTTACAGAATTTGCTCCTGTTTGGCTGATGGGTGTGACTGTGGGCATGGCTTGATTGTAAGTACAGTCTGTAGATTCATTAAAACAAAAAAATTAATTATTTGATGGTGTATTCCTTGCTCATAACTTAGCACCTGGCACAAAGCGGCAAAAGATAAATATTTTTTACATATGAATTAACACTATGTATAAAAAGTAATGATTGCATCAATGGAGTATAAAGACTTCTTTTCCTCATTTTAGGTTTCAGTGGGAAAGAGCAATCAGTAAATAGAATATTTAAAGAACTCTATCATATATTTATTCAGCAATAAAGCACTAGATTTTCTTTTTTTCTTTGTCTTACACTTGACATTGGACATAGCTTGAAGCCTAGAGAGAAAATCCATGTCTTTGATAGCTACTGGTGATTCTATATTTCCTCTAAGAACTAGATATTATGATCTATAAATCAAATCTCACTGATAATAAATTTAACCCAAACATAAAACCATTTATCAGATCACAGGGAAGTAATTTACTCCTATATCATTTATCTGCTTTTAGAGAAATGCTCATAATACCTAGAATGGATAGAGTGTTATTGAAATACTAGAGGTCCGATGTACAAAATTCATGCAAGGGGCTCAGCCCTCACAGCTCTGGCTTTGTCCGAAAGGTCATCTAGAAGCATGTCCAAAAGGTCATTCAACTGTCTGGTCTAATTAGCATATTACACTTTTATTGTTATAAATATTTATAGAATTTATAAAGAAGGAATATTATTCTATCTAATAAAAGAATAATATGCAAATTAACCACCACTCCATGACAAAATGGTGGCACCCATAGCCACCAAGATGGTGGCGCCTAGTCCTCTTAGCCCCACCGGAGTCCCCCAGTCCACCCAGCAGCGGCAGTCTGGGGTGTTCAGCTCGGAGGCACCAGCTCCCAGTGCGATCCCCAGCCAGTGATAATAGCCTGGGCTGGGGTCTCAGGCCGGCAGTGCTGCCCACCCCACCATGCAATCACCTGGCCAGTGGCAGCATCCTGGCAGGACTGTGCACCCTTGTGGTGTGATCCCCGGCCAGGCTGGGGCAGCATCCCTGGCTGGGGTCTCAGCATGACTGGGGTGCACACCCCCATGGTACGATCTCTGGTCAGATTGAGATGGCAGCGTGGGCTCAGGTCTCAGCTTGGCCGGGCTGAGGTGGCAGCCTGGGCTAGGGTCGCAACCTGGTCAGGGTGTTCACCCCCTGCATTGCCATCCCCAGCTGAGCTGGGGTCTCAGCCTGGCTGGGGGCGATCCCTTTCCAGTGGTGGCAGCCTGGTTTCAACCACTGAGTCACACCAGCCAGGCAAATATGAACGAATCTAAAATATTTTTTAAAAATATATTTTATTGATATTTTACAGAGAGGAAGAAAAAGGATAGAGAATTGAAACATCTATGAGAGAGAAACATTGATCAGCTGCTTCCTGCACACTCCCTGCGTGGTATGTGCCCCCATCCATGGTACATGTCCTTGACTGGAATTGAACTTGGGACCCTTGAGTCTGCAGGCCAATGCTCCATCCACTGAGCCAAAACAGTTAGGGCTGTCCAATATCCTAAAGAAAAAAACCATATCTAATGTGGGGAGCACTCTCGGGGAACAAAGTTCCCCGAGAGGCCGGGCCTTGGAGGGCCCGTCTGCTCTAAAGGTTAGTTATGGTTTCTGCCCCCCTGGAGAATGGTTACCTTCAATTGTAGTTTGCAAACAATAATGACTTCCAGCATATAACATTGTAAAGAGCCAAATGGTCTATGGGAAAATGTGAAAAGATTTAGGTGGCCTCTTGGATGGACATACAGTCTATGGAAGTTAGTTAAGATAAGGGGTTTAATGGGGAAACATGTTTACAATAGAATGTAGCTTTGTTGTGTGGGGAACAAGGAAATGTGTAATATGTGACCAGAACTGTTTAAAAGAGTGGAGTGAAATAAACTCTGGGCTGCAGTCCTGAAGAGGGCTTTGCAGACCTCCTGATCCCATATCTTTTGTTTCTTCTTTATTTCTATCTATCTTTCTATCTCTGTCTTTCCGTAAGCCTCACCTCCCTTTCAGGGACTGCTCGACTGATGCCGGCTGGCTCCGGCAATCTAATAAAGAGGGAATATGCAGGGGAGGGCATTTGAGGGTGACTGGGTTGTCAGGGGAGGGCAGTTGGGAACGATCACACTGGCAGGGGAGCAGTTAGGCATCAATCAGGCTGGCAAGGGAATGGTCAGGGGATGGTCAGGATGACAGGCAGAAGCGGTTGGGGCAATCGGTCAGGCAGGTGAGCAGTTGTGAGCCAGCAATCCTAGATTGTGAAAGGGATGTCCTTTTGCCTATTTAGTCAGTCAGACATCCCTCGAGGTGTCCCAGATTGGAGAGGTTGCAGGTTGGGCTGAGGGACACTCCCAACCCCACGCCCCATGCACGAAATTTGTGCACCAATCCACTAGTGTGTGAATAAAGTCATAGGTATGCTGTGCTAGATTTTAATGGGCACTGGGGTTTGAGAAACAAACATAGAAGATGAAATAGAATAGACATTGGAATGTCTCTTTTCAGAGACCATATTCCAATGTGCTGTTGTGGCCAAAATGGCTGAGAAAATAGAGAACATTGTCAAAAACAGTACATTAAACCCAATATCCTGCATATTTACTGTCCTAAAACATGTACCTCTTCTGCTGGAATGCTGAATTCAGTGAAACTTGGCTGTTAAACATCCAAATAAAAATTTGAAACACACCAGAGAAAAAGCAATAGGAGAGAGAAGTCTACTCTTTGTGGGAAGGAGAAAACAATTTCTTTAAATATTAAGGCCCGGTGCATGAAATTCGTGCAGAGGGTGCGTATCCCTCAGCCCAGCCTGTACCCTCTTCAATCAGGGACCCCTCTCACAATCCAGGACTGTTGGCTCCCAACTGCTCACCTGCCTGTCTTCCTGATTGCCTCTAACTGCTTCTGCCTGCCAGCCTGATCACTCCCTAATCACTCCCCTGCGAGTCTGATTGATGTCAAACTGCTCCACTGCCAACCTGTTTGCCCCCAATTTCCCTCCTCTGCTTGCCTGGTCACCCCTAACTTCCTTCCCCTGTAGGTCTGGTCCCCCCAAACAGCCCTCCCCTGCAGGCCTGGTCATCCTTAAATGCCCTTCCCTACAGGCTTGGGTTCCCCCTCCAACTGTTCTTCCCTGTAGGCCCAGTCACCCCCAACTTCCCTCCTTGCCCACCTGGTTGCCCCTAACTGCCATCCCCTTCTGGCTTTATCACCTGCAACTGCCCTCCCTTGCAGGCCTGGTCCCTCCCTACTGCCTTCCCTTCCTGACCATCTTTTGGTGGCAATCTTGTGTCCACATGGGGGCAGGATCTTTGACCATATGGGGGCAGTTGTCTTGTGTGTTGGAGTGATGGTCAATATATATATGACACTTTTATTAGATAGGATAGAGGCCTGGTGCATGGTTGGGGACAGCTGGCTTGACCAGAAAGGTGGTCCTGGATCAGGGTGGGGATTCCCTTAGGGTGTGGGCAGCCTGGGCAAGGGGCTTGTGGTGTTTTACAGGACAGCCATGCCCCCAAGCATCCCAAGTGGAGGCCCTGGTATCTGGATTTATTTGTCTTCTACAATTGAAACTTTGTAGCCTAGAGCAGAGCCAAGCCTTCTCCTCGCTCAGTGGAGGCAGCCATTTCTGTTGGAATTTATTTACCTTATATAATTGAAACTTTGTAGCCTGGAGTGGAAGCATAGACTGGCCAGGGCTACAAAAGACTGGCTTCCTCCATTACTGGGGTAAACGCTAGCCTCTGCTCTCTCCAGCTCCTTGGCTGCCGCCATTTCTGTTGAAATTTATGTATCTTCTATAATTGAAACTTTGTAGCATGAGTGGAGGTCTAGGCATGCAAGGGCAGGTGAAAGCTAGGCTTCATCGCTCAGGAAACTCAAGCCTTCCTCCTGTTCTCAGTGGCTGCAGCCATCTTGGTTGGGGTTTATTTGCATATTCGCTCCTGATTGCCTTGTGGGCATGACTTTTGTGCGTGGCTTATGGGTGTGACAGAGGTTTGGCCAATTTGCATATTACTCTTTTATTAGATAGGATTAGATAGGATGGTGAACATATCTCCCTGTAGTATAGAGTACAAACTGCTGTAATCACAATTATTTGTTAACATATACATCACAGTTCTAAAGAAACCATCAATTTTATTTTAATTGAAAATAATTTGAATTATAGACATGTTTATTGCATTTTTAAATTTTTTTGTGTGTGGAGTGGGTTTTTTAGAACAAGGAGGTGTTATTTTTCTCAGCTGATATATTATGACTTTTAAAACCTTGCCAAAAACTTATTATGCTTAACTATAAAGAGAGAGCAATCCAGTTCTGACCACTGATATCTGTGAAAGGTGACACACAGAATGTTTGACTAAATTTTATTAGTAGCAGGACAGAGATATCTAACATTTAATATATATAATATATGTTTAATATATAATATACTTAATATATAACTATGTGTATGCATTATTATATATAATGTAAATTATATATAATTATATGATTATATATACATATGTAATAAGTTATATATATAATCTATTATATATTTTTTATTTTTTATTTTTATTTAATTATTTTTTAGTTTTTTTAAAAAAAATTTTTTATTGTTCAGTTTATTAATTACATTGTTTCCCCTTTTTTATCCCCCTATATCTTCCCTCCACCCTGTACCTATCCCACCCTCCGCCCTCACCTCCCCCTCCCCAATGTCCTCTCCCATTGTTGCAAGATTTTTGTCTAATCTCTTGATGTACTTCCAACAACACTTTTCTCCCCAAGAATTGTCAGTCCATTCCCTCTCTATGTCCATGTTTCTGTTATAGTCACCAGTTTATCTTGTTCATCAGCCTATCAGTTCACTTGATTTTTATGTTCATTTGTTGATAGATGTGTATTTGTTGTTCATAATTTATATTTTTACCATTTTCTTCTTCCTCTTCTTAAGAATATCTTTCAGCATTTCATATAATACTGGTTTGGTGGTGATGAACTCCTTTAGCTTTTTCTTATCTGCAAAGCACTTTATCTGATCCTCAATTCTGAGTGATAGCTTTGCTGGATAGAGTAATCTTGGTTGTAGATTCTTGCTCTTCATTATTTTGAATATTTCTTGCCACTCGCGTCTGGCCTGCATCAGTTTCTGTTGAGAAATCCACTGACAATCGTATGGGTGCTCCCCTGTAGGTAACCAACTGTTTTTCTCTTGCTGCTTTTAATATTCTCTCTTTATCTTTTGCTCTTGGCATTTTAATTATGATATGTCTTGGTGTGGTCCTCTTTAGATTCCTATATTTTGGGGTTCTGTGTACTTCTTGGGCTTTTAAGTCAGTTTCTTTCACCAGGTGGGGGAAGTTTTCAGTCACTATTTCTTCAAGTAGGTTTTCATTAACTTGCTCTCTCTCTTTTTCTGGCACCCCAATAATTCGGATGTTGGCATGCTTGAAGTCCCAGAGGCCTCTTATGCTATCTTCAATTATCTGAATTCTTTTTGTTTCTTGCTTTTCCAGCTGAGTGGATTTTGGCTTCTTTGTATTTCAAATCTTTGACTTGGTTCTTGTGGCCCTCTGGACTGCTTTTAGGACTTTGTGTAATATTTTTTCATTTCAGTCTGTGTATGCTTGATTTCTAGTTGGTCCTTTTTGTTATCTGTGAGGGTCTGGTTCATATCCTCAGAGGTCTTGTTCATTTCCCTGAGGGTCTCATTCATTTCCTTGTAAGTATCATTTATCTCCTTGTAATTCTCATTCATTTGCTGGTTGGTCTTGTTTATTTTCTGGTAATTCTCATTAAGTTGATCGGCCTTTTGTAGGAGCCTCTTGAAAAGCCTTATAACCGTGGTTTTGAACTCTATGTCTTGTCGTCTTTTCTCCTCCATTTCTTTCACACCTGATTTCTTTCCATGTCTCTGCATGGTGGCTGCTTTATGTGGTGGAAATCCTCAAAGGGACAGTGGCTCAGTCTCCCCGGTTACCTGAGGTGGGTACTCTTACTGCAATCCTTTATGGGTTGTATTCAGTGTTTTTGAATTTAAACCCAGCTTTTTGTTGTTAGCCCTAGGAGGGTTTGACCTCCAGGCCAATTGGCTGTGAAGGGAGACTGTGTTCAGGTTGGATGGGTGGAGTCTCTGGGCTGCGCGTCAGTGGCAGAGGCAGCGGCAGCGGCAGCTGGGTCCTATGCGGTGCTCGCGCACGCTGGTCTCTGTTGGATGGGGATGGCTGCAGACTCCTCCAAGAGAAAGCCGCTAGTCTCTTCCCCTTGCCAGACAACTCTGCCTTTCCCCAAATGTGCCTGCACACCAAAAGTCCAGCCCAGGGCTGTAAAATAGATGTTTTCCAGAACCAGGAGACAAGTTTCCAGAGGGCAAGTTGCGGGTTTGCGCGACCCTTGGGATTAGGAGCCTCTGCCGCGCCCCACTTCCAGGGTGCGTCCCCCGGACCTCGGACCTCGCCGATTCTGGGGAATCTGTGCAGGGGGACTTCTCGTACCTCAGATCTCGGACCTCGCCCGGCTCGGGAAATATGGGCAGTGGGACGCCTCCGCCCTTCCCCGTCGGAGAAATCCGGCGGGTCGCTGCTCCAGCCCCAGCCCGCGCGCGCGACCAGGGCGGCTCCTAACCTGTTTTCGTCTGAAAGTCTGCGCTCCCGCCGGTCCTGAGTCTGCGTCCCACCTTTGCTCCTATTAGTGGAGTTTACATTCAGCCAGCTTTCTAGCGATTCTGGGTGCTTGTCTGTTCTGCTGTTATGTTGTAGTTCTTAAATCGTTGCGCGGGGCAGAACAATAGGTGTTTGCTTATGCCGCCATCTTGGTGTTCCCTCCTATTATATATTTTTTAAATATCAAGCAGGGCTAATTTTTTTTCAAGTATTTTTGTGCCTTTTTTATAAAAGATGATAATTACATGCATCACATGTGATAGAATACCCTCTATCCTAAAAATAGAATTCAATAAATAACTCAGATGCCATAATTCTCTGTATATTAGAACTACTTTTATGTGTGAATATGAGAGATATTTCATCAAGAACTACACAAACCATTTAGCCTAAATATCTATAGATATGCTATCCTTACTCATTCTGTGTGACTATTATATGCAGCATAATATACTATCAGTTTGGGAGACTCTACTCTGATGAAAAATATAGTATATGATAAGAAATGTAAATACAAGGGTCATAGTAAAAGTCAGTCACAAATGTGGCATGAAATTATAAAGTATTTGATAGATAAAGGGGCTAAATGATTGCTTTCCTTACACATCCAGAAGCTTTTTGAAATGAGATTATATTTGAGTTGAGTCTGATAGTGTGGCGAAAATGTGAATATAAGATAGAGCAGATTTTGAGAATCTAGATCTACAAGGTAGAAGAAGTTACATGTAAAAAAATCTTCAAAGCAGGGGTATGTTTGGTGTGAAAATCGATTAGTTGATAGTTAATTTGAAAAGAAATATAGATATGCAAAATTAGTGGGAAATAATAAAATGTATTCAGGAGATTCTAAAAACATTTTATCTTCATGAGAAAATGGAGATAACTGGGTTTTTGTACTCTCAAGCATAATTTAACCATAAAGCTGTGAAACAAGTATAGTTTAAATGAAAGTAGTGGGAAATATAATATATTGGCCCATACTGCCTTCCAGAAAAATACTGCCTTCCAGAGAAAATTTTTACCTCAAGCAATGACAATTATAGTTTTGGCATTTTTTATTGTAGAATAGGAGAAAACATAATTTTGAAAAATTTAAGTGGGGTTTTATATATAAGCATTTTCCACAGAAGAGTTACAAATCTTAAGGAATCTTTTAGTGACCATTAGGAATCCTGAAATATTTGAGACTGGGAACTCATCTAAATCCTGGGTCAATAATGTACAAGCACCTGTACTATGCTGATGATATATAAAAATCCACAAGCACATTTGAATTATAGTTATTTCAGGGCAAAGCTTATAGCAAGGGCAATATATTCTACTTCAGTCGTGAGTAAAATATTGATATCAAGTTTCTAACACTGGTGCCTAATTGAGTAAAAGCTATTCCATTTTCCAAGATTGTGTAATTTTTATATTTATGAATCCAAATGATAAGTAGTCAATAGTTTTTAAAATCTGTCATATCAACTGAAATGCATAAAAACAAATGTTTTAATGAAATATGAAAAAATATTAAGCATTTATATATACATATATCTATGCATATGAGCCGAGCAAAAGATTTAAAGTTGTGATTACATGAAACACAGAGTTTGTAAAGAACTCTGTGCCAAAATGTGTTTGAGTATAGCAAATAGACTATAAGAATGGGGAAAATATGAAGGTTGGTAAATTACATATTTATGATATTACTAGAGGCCCAGTGCATGACATTCATGCATCCCTTAGCCCAGCCTGCACCCCTCTTAGTCTGGGACCCCTCAGGAGATGTCTACCTAAGCCAGTAGTCAATCATCTACCGAAGGGTTCTTAGTGTTGCCGGAGAGGTGGGAGAGACTCCCACCACCACTGCTGCACTTGCCAGCCATAAGCCCAGCTTCTGAGTGAGTGGCACTCCTACTGTAGGAGTGCACTGACCACCAAAGGGCAGGTCCAGCTTTGAGTGCACCATAGTGACCAGTCATTCTGGTTGTTAACAATCGCTGGGCTTCTAGATATATAGACTAGAGGCCTGGTGCATGAAATTTGTGCGCTTGGGGTGGGGGGGTGTCCCTCAGCTCAGCCTACACTCTCTCCAATCTGAGACCCCTTGAGGGATTGGGCCTAAACAGGCAGTCAGACATTCCTCTGACAATCCAGGACTGCTGGCTCCAAACTGCTCACCTGCCTGCCTTCCTGATTGCCCCTACCTGCTTCTGCCTGCCTGCCTGATCACCCCCTAACCACTTCCCTGACAGCCTAATTGATGTCTAACTGCTCTCCTGCCAGCCTGTTTGCCCCCAAATTCCCTCCTCTGCTGGCCTGCTCACCCTTAACTGCCCTCCCCTGCTGGCTTGGTTGCCCTCAACTGCCCTTTCTTGCAGGCCTGTTCCCTCCCAACTGCCCTCCCCTGTAGGCCTGGTCCCCCTTAACTGTCCTCCCCTGTTGGCCATCTTGTGGTGGCCATCTTTTGTCCACATGGGGGCAGGATCTTTGAGCACTTGCGGGCATCCCTCTTGTGTTTTGGAGTGATGGTCAATCTGCAAACTACTCTTTTGTTAGATAGGATAGAGGCCTGGTATATGGGTGAGGGACAGCTGGTTTGCCCTGAAAGATGTCCTGGATCAGGGTGGGGGTTGCCTTGAGTCATGGGGCTGCCCAAAGGAGGGGCTTGTGGTGGTTTGCAGGTCGGCCATGCCCCCTAGCAACCTAAGCAGAGCCCTGGTATCTGGAATTTATTTATCTTCTACAATGAGACTTTGTAGCCTGCAGCAGAGCCAGGCCTTCTGCTTGCTCAGTGGAGGCAGCCATTTCTGTTGGAATTTATTTACCTTCTATAATTGAAACTTTGTAGCCTGGAGTGGAGGTTAGGATGGCAAGGGCAGGCGGAAAGCTTGGCTTCCTCCATTGCTGTAAAACCCATGCCTTCCTCTTGTTCCCAGTGGCTGCAGCCATCTTGGTTGGGGTTTATTTGCATATTATCTCCTAATTGGCTGGTGGGTGTGACTTGTGGGCATGGCTTGTGGGTATAGCAGAGGTATGGTCAATTTGCATATTACTGTTTTATTAGATAGGCTACGTTAGTGCACTCTGCTATTATGACAGTTTTTAATTTTAATTTTTATTTTATTGATTTTTTACAGAGCGGAAGGGAGAAAGATAGAAAGTGAGAAACATCGATGAGAAAGAGACATCTATCAGGTGCCTCTTGCACGTCCCCTACTGGGGATGTGCCCACAGCCAAGGTACATGCCCTTGCCGGAATCGAACCCGGGACCCTTCAGTCCGCAGTTCAACGCTCTATCCACTGAGCCAAACCAGTCTCGGCTATTATGACATTTTTTTGAGTTAATAAAGCTATTGTAATAATCATGTCTTTTTCCAGATAATCAACTATAACCTGTTTTTCCCTACTCAAGTAAGCAATAGGGTCAGAGATTCTATATCATACATTGTATACTCATCTTTCACTTGTGACTTTACTGGAATATTTTGTCCTTATTACATTATATTTTGCTATTGTATGATCTCAGGCCACTCTTGACTGAGACAGTTTCTGAGGTGACCTTGACAATTTTGAGTGTAAATTTCCAGGCATTTTATGAAATACATTTGCTTATTTATTCTCTGTTGTCCTTGTGTTTTCCTAAGAACTACAGAGCTGGAGATTAACACTTCTTTCAGATATAGTCCTATTATTATGGAGTCCAGTTGATGTGGCCATAAAAGGTGGGTGACAGAAATTATTCTACCATCTTATGACTGTACCTGAGTCTTTTATATATTGAATCACTACTATGTGGCTATGACTTCAAAAGTGTTTCTGAGGAATGGTTCATATTCCTAGTCTATTTAATTTCTCTTCTTTATCATTGTCACATCATTACCTATATCATCAGATGTTCAACAATCTGACTTCTTTGTCATAATTTTACTGATGACCATGCTTCTATTTCACCAAGAAAATAGCAGCAGCAATATAAACTGGTTTTTCCACACCAAATTTATCAGTCTACTACTATCTTTCCTACAAATCTTGCTTTTATTCTAGGTTCATTAGAAATATGGACCCTCAAGTTATAATGGGACCCCATCTTTCTAGTCTGTAAAATGGCATCTCCTGTACTTTGCTCTTTTACTCCATGATCAGTTTTTCCTCTTATGTGAACATTTCTGAAGACAAGCTAAACATTAATTTCTTGATGCAAAATTCAATCCTTCCTTTTTAGCTACTTCTCTCTTTTTATTTCACATTGTAGCAATACTACTCAGGCACATTTTTCATGCTCACTGTCTTTAATTTCTAATTTTTTGACTTTTCTGGTGGCTTGCTGCTCAAATAACCATCAGTGATTTTTTTAAAAATACTTTATTGATTTTTTACAGAGCGGAAGGGAGAGGGATAGAAAGTCAGAAACATTGATGAGAGAGAGACATCGATCAGCCGCCTCTTGCACGCCCCCTACTGGGGATGTGCCCGCAGCCAAGGTACATGCCCCTGCCGGAATCGAACCTGGGACCCTTCAGTCCGCAGTCCGACGCTCTATCCACTGAGCCAAACCAGTCTCGGCACCATCAGTGATTTTAAGCATTATATTGTTCAGCCAATATTTAGTAACTGTGAAATCCAGGACTAAGCACTATTCTAGGCACAAAAATGCAGTCATCTCCCTGGCCTGTGCTTCAATTGGTTGGAGTGTCATATCATACATCAAAAGGTTGTGGATTCAATTACTGGTCTGGGCACATATCTAGGTTGAGAGTTCAATCCCTGGTCAGGGGCATGAGGAAGGCAACCAATTAATGTGTCTCTCTTACATATTCTCTCTCTCTCTCTCTCTCTCTCTCTCTTCCTTTCTCTAAAGAAAATCAATGTTAAAAAGTGCAGTCATCAAGACAATGTCTATGGCTTCATGAAAATTATATTTTAAAGAGGAAAATGGGTCATAGAATACAAATACCATTTGTAATCTCAGGTATCGATGGGTGTTATGAAGAAAAAATGTAGAGGTATATGTGAAGACTTGTGAGTGTGTGGTCACTTTGTCAGAATGACTTAGCAGTTATCTTACTATAAAGTTTTCTTTGTCTAACTTCTAAATCTTTTTTAACTTTCTCCTGACTATACTGATGTCACAGTCTCCTTTTCCAGATCCTCCTATATCCCTAACATTAAATATTATATTGCCCCTTGTCTAATTCTTTACTGGTTGTGTTTATTTTCTATATATGTTTTCTCCATAGGTAATATCATTTAGTTCTCTAAGTTTTAAAACTATTAATAAGCTAATACATTCTAAATTTATATTTTTTGACCTTTATCTCTATATGCAATACCAAAACCATATATAAACTTATCTACTTAAAATGCCTCCTACTTAATGTGTCTTAAACTGAAAACTTCATTTACCTACTTTTCAAATCACTGCTTCAACTGTCTTTCCCCTGGTAACATTCCCCAACATTACACATAATATTGGAGTCCCAAACTCCTGCATCAGGTGACTTCAGGTAACTGTTGGACCTGAGTAACCACAGCTCCAAAGTATAGAGGGGTAGGTTGGTGGGGCAGAGACTATCCCAAGGTACCACTGACAATCAATGTTGAAGAGAATTTGGTGGATAAATTGCCCATTCTCTTGACCTTTATATGGGTTAATCTGGGAGACATTCTGTACACTCTTGAAAGGTTCCAGGGGAATCAAGTCTTAAAATTAACACTTTCTTAAATTGCTTTGCCTCACAGTCTTCACTCTCTCACATGTGTTGAATAACATTAATTCACACTAAAAATACCTAAAATCAAATCCTTTTCTCAGAATCTGCTTTTGGGGGAATCCAAACTAAATTAGTCATCCTTGATTTCCCTTATATCAATCAACTGCCCTCAAGCCATCAGCTTTAATCCTGCCTGCAACTCTTCAAAAGATACCTGAATCTAACCATGTCTCACCCATCTACTGTTCTCTAATAAACTATGAAATGTTTATTTTTTTTATGGTTGGAGTACATGAACTTTATTCTTTGTAGTAGAATATGTCTAGCCTCTGAATAATATCCTTTCCTAAACTCGTTACCATAGAGGATTTTTTCTGTACAATAGCACAACTGAGCATTACAAAGTATACTTAAATGACATCCCTTCTCTATATGTGACTTACTCTCATACAGAAAATCTTTTTCAGAGACATCATGATTTGTTTCTTACATACATGTCTGATCTCATAACAAAAATATCTTTCTTTTTTTTTTTACTGTGTCTTAAACTTTTTGTTTTTTCTTTTCTCCTATTTTTGATTTTTATAACTTGTCCCTGCTAAGGACTTTTATATTGGTTGCAATGTAGAGCTGAATTTACTTTAGGTAGATAGAAAACATATATTTCATTTGGGGGCTAAAATTTAATTAAACCTTGGGGAAAATGTAAGAATGGAAATTCCAATCATTTAAAATGAAGATGATAAGTGTTCAATATGATAAATATATGAACTGAGTTGAGTTTAATGTGAAATCATTTATTGGAAGAGAGTAGTACACAGATCAATAGTTATCTTGGGAAAGAAACATATTCTATTTTAAAACATATAAATCTTTAGTGGTATTTTTAGTGCAGAAACCTTTTAGTCACCTAGATTACATTTGATTTAATCTCTTTGTTCTGCAGATCTAAAGCATACATTGTGTGACTGTCATTTGCATTCATTTTGTGGATGATTGATAACTATTAGAAGATCAAATCTTCACATCCATAATTTAAACTGATGAGTGTTAAATATTGTATAAAGTAAATGAATGAGAATAACAAAAATCAATATTAACTTTTGTGCAAAAACCTCTTAAATTAATATTGATATAACTTTTTAAGAATAGCTATTATCTTTTAGAAAGCCAGACATTTTCCCTTGCAACCTATAAGTATTGGCAGGGAATTGTAGGGAATAGGCTAATATTATTTAACTACAATTTTAAAAAACATTATGAATCTACAGTCTAAAAATCCATTTTTATTTTGCATAGAATATAGAAGAATAAGGTAACAAAGTGATGATTTTAGTGTATTTTTTTTTCTTTTGGTAATATTAATTTTCTCTGGATACATTAGTTTTCAATTGCTGCTGAAACAATGTAACATAAGCCCAGGAGCTAAAAACAATACCAATTTATTACCTCACAGTCTACAGGTCAGAAAATGTAGCATAATGTCCTTTTCTTAAAGTCAGGTGTGACATTTAATGTATCCATGTCATGTGAATAAAATCTATCAAGTTCATAGTATCTCAGATCAGGACAGGTATACCACAGAAAGTTGATCTTGAGAGGCCATCTTTATTATTCTGCCTGATTTCTGAAAAATGCAACATACTCAAAATACTTGAATTTTCTTCTACCATTAAAAAGATGGTAGTTCAATTACTGTCAAGCTAAATGTATATTAAAATATTTATTCTATTAGGAGTGTACTAGAATTTATGTGATGGATCTATACATATATATCTTACATAATAATAGAGAAACATGTAAATTGACCATACCTCTGCTACACCCACAGCCAATCAGAGTGAGTATGCAAATTAACCCAATAAAGATGGAAGTTAATTTGCATACATACCTGAGTTCCAGGAATCTCCTTAGCACCCAGGTCATTCCCAGCAGGCCATCTGGGGGGCGGGGACTCCTTCCCAAACCTAAAGCCTAGAGTGGAGGCTTTAGGCTTGGGAAGGAGCTGAGCCTATGATTGGAGGTGCTTGGGGGTGGTGAAGACCCTTCCAAAGCCTAAAACCTGGGGCAGAGGCATTAGGCTTGGAAGGGGGTGAGCCTGGGATTGGAGGGAAGGGGGAAAAAATCAATGGAAACATGTTCTCAGATGAGGATAAAAATAAAAATAAAGAAATGTGAAAGATGTGCCTATGAAAGACACATCTTGAAAATGCCTAAAGCAAGTTGTCATTTTTTCATGGTGAAGGGACTGGAGTCCATGTTGATGAAAACACCTTGGCAGCTGCGGTGACTGGCAGTGGCTGCAGCAGCGGGGTGATGAGGCTGGCGCCTTCACCTGATCAGCCCAGTAACCTTCTGCAAAGGGAGCCCAGACTGAGGCTTAGGTCTGCTGCCAACAGGGAGTAGGCTTAAGCCATTAGTAGGACATCCCCTGAGGGCTCGTAGTATGTAAGAGGGGGCAGGCTGGGCTGAGGGACTCCTACCCAGTGAATGAATTTAGTGCACCAGGCCCCTAGTGTGTGTGTGTGTGTGTGTGTGTGTGTGTGTGTGTGTGTGTGTGTATACACTTTTATTAATACCTCTGTCCTAGGGGAACTTTTGAAATATTTGTTTTATAAGTGAATGGAAAGAGGTAAGATGGATGTTATAAATTAAAAGTGCCTCTTTAGCATGTAGCCAATAAGTTAACTTTTTATGAAAAATATTCACAATAATTTATTTTGTACCTATACACTTGCTATTACACATGACATTCTCTCTTTGTTATTTAATAATTCAGAGTACAATTACAATATACACTTGCAAAAATGTAATTTCTCATATCTCCAAAAATATGTGAAATCAGTGTGTCATATTTTTTTCTTGATATTCTAAAATTAGGTAACTTAATTTTTTTTATTTTTCATTTATCTTTATTGTTAAAAGTATTACAGATGTCCCCTTTGTTTTTTGGTTTAATTTTTTTTCCCATTGACACCCTCCATCCTGCACCTGCCCCTCCCAGGCCTTCACCACACTATAGTCTATGTCCCTGGGCTATGCATATATGCATATAAGTTCCCCAGTCAATCACTCCCCACTCAATCCCCCATCCCCACCTTCCATCTGAAATTTATCTGTATGTTCCATGCTTCTATATCTCTGGATCTATTTTGTTCATCATTTTATTTGTTCATTAGTTTCCACATATGAGTGAGATCATGTGATATTTATATTTCTCTAACTGGTTTGTTTCACTTAGCACAATACTATCTAGGTCCATCCATGCTGTTGCAAATGGTAAGAGGTCATTTTTCTTTTAGTGCCATATACTATTTCATTGTGTAAATGTACCACAGCTTTTTTTACCCACTCATCCCATTGATGGGTATTTGAGTTGTTTCCACATGTTAGCTATTGTAAGCAATAACTATGGACAAAGGAGTACAAATATTATTTCTGATTGGTGTTTCTGGTTTCTTGGTATTTATTCTTAAAAGTGGGATTTGGAGATCAAATTGAAGTTGAATTTTTAATTTTTTAAGGAAACTCCATACTATTTTCCACAGTGACTGCACCAATCGGAATTCCCACCCACAGTGTGCTAGAGTTCATTTTCTCCACATCCTCACTGACATTTGTCATTTGTTGATTTGTTGATGGTAGCCATTCTGACAGGTTTGAGGTGATACCTCATTTTTGTTTGAAGTTGCATGTCTTAGATGATTAGTGACTTTGAGAAGTTTTTCATGGGTCTCTTGGCTTTCTGTGTGTACACTTTGGAGAAGTGTCTTTTTAGGACCTTGCACAATTTTTAATTGGATTATTTGTATTCTTCTTGTTAAGGTATATGAGTTCCTTATATATTTTGGAAGTTAACACCTTATCGGATAAATCATTGGCAAATATGATCTTCCATGTAGTGGACTGTTTTTACTTATGTTGATAGTTTCTTTTTCTGTGCAGAAGCTTTTTATTTTGATGTAGTCTAATTATTTTTTTCTCCTATGTTCCCTTTGCCTTAGGACAGTGTTTGGCAAACTCATTAGTCAGTAGAGCCAAATATCAATAGTACAATGATTGAAATTTCTTTTGAGAGACAATTTTTTTAAACTTTAAAATGCCACTTCTTCAAAATAGACACCCAGGCTATAGTATTTTGTGGAAGAGCCACACTAAAGGAGCCAAAGAGCTGCATGTGGCTTGCGAGCAGCAGTTTGCCAACCACTGCCTTAGGAGATGTATTGGTAAACATATTGCTATGAAAAATGTCTGAGATTTTGCTGTCTATGATTTCTTCTAAGATTTTTATGGTTTCACAAATTATATTTTGTCTTCTATACATTTTGAGTTTATTCATATGGTGTAAGTTGGTGGTCTAGTTTCATTTCTTTGCAGGTACCTGACAACTTTCCCAACTTCATTTTTTAAAGAGACTATCTTTGTCCTCTTTGTCAAATGTTAATTGAGTGGCTGATCACTATGGCTAGGACCTCCAGCACTATGTCGAATAGGAGTGGTGAACGTGGACATCCCTGTCTTGTTCCTGCTCTTAAGGGAAAATGCTTTTAGTTTTTGTCCACCTAGTATAACGCTGTTTTTTGGTCATTTATTTTTGTTTTTCTATGCCATTTAATTTTGCTCTATTTTTTATTATTTCCTTCCTTCTACTTATTCTGGGCTTTTCTTGTTGTTCTCTTTCTAATTCTTTACTTTACAGGATTATATAGTTCTCAGGTGGAATATTCTGAAAATATCAATTTCATCTTATTTTGTTTGTTATTTAGGGTCACTGTTTCCTTGTGTTTTTGTTTGTTGGTTTGTTTGTTTTTGTTTTGTCTAGAAGATCTATCCAGTGATATTAGTGAGGTGTTGATGGTTGTATTGCTGCCAATCTCTCCCTTAAAATCCTCCAGATTTTTTTTTTTAATACTTGAATGCTCCTGCATTGGGTGCATGTATGTTTACCAGAGTTATATTCTCTTGTGGTATTGACACCTTTAATATTATAAAGCGGCCTTCATTATCTCTTTTTATGGCCTTCACTTTGAAGTCTATTTTGATAAATATGAGTACTTCTACCCCAGATTTTTTTTTCATTTCCTTTTGCCTGGTAATTTTTTCTCCCATCCTTTTACTTTCATTTAGTGTGAGTCCTTTGTTCTTAGGTGGGTCTCTTGCAGACAGCATATTTATGGGTCATGTTTTCATATCTATTCAGCTACTCTATGTCTTAAAAGGAGCATTTAAGTCATGTACATTTAAGGTTATTATTAATAAGTACTTATTTACTGCCATTTTTATTCCTTATACCTATATTCTTCTATTTCTATTTCTTCTTACAGCAGTGCCTTTAGCATTTCTTTCAGTGCTGGTTTTGCAGTAATAAACACTTTAGTATTTTTCTTTTTTTTCCTGTGAAGCTCTTTATTTCATCTTTGATTTTGAAAGATAGCCTTGCTAGATAGAGTAATCTTGGGTTCAGTACCTTGATTTTAATTACTTTTTATACTTCATGCCATTCCCTTCTGGCCTGAAGTATATCTGTTGAAAAGTCAGCTGACAGTCTAATGTGAGTTCCCTTGTAGGTAACTTTCTGTCACTCTCTTGCAGTCTTTAAGATTCTTTCTTTTTCTTAATGTTTGCCAGTCTAATTATAATGTGCCTTGGTGTGGATCTCTGGGGTTCATCTTGATTGGGATTCTCTGTGTTTTCTGAACTTGAGTGACCTTTTCCTTTGCCAGATTAGGAAAATTTTCTGCCATTATTTCTTCAAGCTGTTTCTCTATTCCTTTCTCACATTAAACTCCTTCTGGTATCCTTATAATGTGAATGTTGTTATGTTTCATGATGTACCAAAGCTCCTTTAAATTCTCCTCCTTTTTAATTTGTTTTTTCATTTGCTGCTCTGAATGTGTGTGTTTTTTTCTACCTTGTCTTCTGATTTGCCAACTCAGGCTTCAACTTCTTCTAGTTTACTTTTGAATCCTTCCAGGTTGTCTTTATTTTAGCTGTCATTCCTAATTTCCAATTGATTCTTATTTTTTTATTTTCTCTCTCTTTTCATAATGGTGTACTTCTCATTAAGACCCTTATAATTTTCATTAAGTTGCTTATCGTTCTCACTGAATTATTTGGGAACCCATATTACCATTACTTTGAATTCTTTATCTGACAGGTTGCTGGCTTTCATTTCATTTCTTTTCTCTTTTTTTTTTCTAGCAATTCCTTCTTTTCTTTCATCTGGGTATTGTTTCTTTGACTCCCCATTTTTTTGTCTCTTTGTTTTTGTTTCCATGTATTAAATCAAACTACTCTGCCTCTCAGACATTGTGGGATGGTCCTATGTAGTAGTTGTTTTGTGGGACCCAGTGGTGCAATCTCCTAAGCTGAGTGCTCTAGGAAGGCCCCTTGATTGAGTTATTTTAGTTCTACTGTTTGAATTGGGTCTTGAATGTTTATTGCCCCATTCATGAATGGAGTCCACTCTCAGCCAGATTATGTGGTTCACCCCCAACCACATCATGCAAGCTATTGTGGAGGTTCTGATTTAGAACAAAATACAACACAAAAAAACATGAAACAAAAGAAACAAAACAAAAACATACACATGACCCTTACAGTACCAAAAAAAAAAAAAAAAAAGCAGCCACCAGAGAAGAGAGAATTATGACAGAGAAAAGATAGCAAGCACAATAAACTAAAAAGAAAGGAAGAAAAAAAAATACAAGGAGAACATAGAACAAACAAACAAAATATAGCAAAAAGTTGTGGGGAAAGGAATATGTTGGTTAAGAGCTGAAATAAAGGAAATAAGGGTAAAAAATTAGGGGAAATAAGGAAGGTGATAAGTTTAAAGTAACTGAGGAAGAAAAGAAAAGAAATTTGATAAAGAAAATAGGGAAGAAGGCAGATAGACCTAAAGTATGAAAAGGAAAAAAAGTTGAGAAAGCAGGAGACAAAGAAAAGGAACAAAATTTAGCAGTGAAAATAGAAAAAAAAAGAGTAGAAAAAGGATATATGAACAAAACAATAGAGACTAGAAGAGTAGTAAATCAATAAAGCAGATAAAGAAGATAAATTTTAAAAGAGAGAAAAAGAGGAAAGAAAAACTTTAAAAGAAAAGAAAAAAGAACAGAAGAGAAAAAAATAAGTGAAGTGGTATTCATTTCAGCAGAATAGTGCTCACCTGGGGGCTTCTTTTGGCTCTTACTCTTGCAATGACTGTGGCTGCCTGTTCTGTCTGCCAATTCTGTGCTTCCTGCGAGGTGCCTAAGCGCTAACCACTGTCAGGAACTGTCTTCCTTTGGCTTTCAGCAACTCCTTGAAGCTCCAAGCCATCCACTGTGTGTGTCTGTCTCCATAGGACTTGGCTGCAAGTAGGAGGGGCCAATCTGTCCTCAAAGCAGGTTTGCCAGCAGTTGAGAGCCCAGGATTGGATGCGCAAAGTTCCTCAGTTCCCCAGGATCTGCCTCTACCCGCCTTTGCCTGCGAGCCAGCTGTTAAATCAAAAGTCTGTTTCTGAAAGGGTTTTAGGCAGAGGAGGTGCTGTTTAACTTTAAGGGAATGTGGTGGGTGTGTTTCCTTGTCCCAGAGCCACTCACTCCTCTGCAAGTGGCTCAAAACATTACTCTGCCCTCGGCTGGGCAGAGATCCTTGTATGGAGTCCAGTGTGATTGGCTGGAATCCTGGGGTTTTTATCAGTTCTTCATTTGGAGAGAAAATATCAGACAGGTTCCCAGGATAGTGGGGTGGATGGCCCCTCGCCCAATCCAGTCACTGAAGCACCTAAAATTGTATAAATCATAGGCTTGGCCACTGCTTCTGTTTTCTCTGAAAAGGTAAAAATTCAGGGTGTGGCAGGCAGAGATCCTGAGGGTAGGGTGAGCTGTATCACCTAGGGAGGGTTTTTTTTTCCTTTCCCTTTTCCCTCCTTGCAGCTACTTAGAGCAGATAGTTTCATCGGAAAAACATAACCAAATGCAGGATTCCTGGCTGCTGCTTTTCCATGTTTCCCCACAATGCTTCTCACCCCAGACTCTCTTTAGGTAACAAGTGCACACCTCCCTCCCTGCATCAAAGCTTCAGGTGGGAAACTGCAAATGACAAGTCCTGTGTCCTTCAAACAAACAAACCAACCCCAAATCTGAAACTGCAGCTTTCTCTCCACCTGGATCCAGTCTGTGGGCTCCAGACTCCACCACGGTCAGCAGCCTCGCAATCTTTCTCAGCTGGATGTTACATGGGCCCCGGTGTGAGCTCTGTGCTCAGGACTTTGGGGTCCAGCCTGAGTTCTGGGCTTCTGTCTTCTGAGGAAACAGACCCTCCCCGCTCAGCCTAGAGCTCCCCCTCACTCTCGGCCTGCCACCCTCGGGAGCTGGGTCAACTCCTCTTGCAACCTCGCTCTTCCTACTAGTCTTCATGTATTTTCTGTCCTTCGTCATATAAGGCTCCTCCTTAGCTGAACTTCAGGTGGTAATTCCAGGTAAATGTTCTCCAATGTAGTTATATTGGCCTTGAGAGGAGGTGCACAAAAAGTCTGCATATTTAGCTGTCATTTATTCTCCCCAGTAACTGTAATTTTTATATGCATACCATATGCTTATTATTATATTCTGACTTGAATACCCTTTCTCTAATTATTCCCTTTGTCTAGTTAATTATTACACATTTATTTCCATAATATGCTCAGAGTCATCTTCAGAATCATTTGAGTGGAAGATTCAAATAAATGACCATAAATTATTTGCAGCTCCTCTCATTACAGGTTGATTAGTATTTCCCTGACTGTGGAATTTGCTCTGACCTATATAATTCACAGACATAAATTTTGTGTGGTTTCTGAGGAAGGGTTCAAGAAGTAATTGGTCTTTCGATTTCATTTTCTTTCTGCTCTGAGATTATCATGTACAAACAGCCTGAGATATGCAATTTGGGAGAAAAAGATGGCAGGTTTTGGTATATCTTGTCTGAAAATGATCTGCAGTCAGTGGCCTTTTAGGTTTATTTCCAAGTGAAAGGCATGTTAGCGTTGCTTTCTTAACTACTTTTTAATTCATTACTTGTGTTTTTTAATTAATTAAATTTGGGGTCTTTAATTAATTAAAAGGTAAAAAAATCTGTTAGGCAATTTAATAAGAATCATAAAAGATGAAATTATCTGCACTATTGACAGTAGAAATAATGAGACCATTGAAGGTAAAAGTCTGACCATTTTATTTCCAGTTTTATGATCATTTTTCTTCCCAGTTTTATTTTTCAGTACTAAAGACAGAAATTTATAGATATTTGCACACACTGGTTAATTCTTATAGTATCAAATGAAACCCACAGTAGTACTGTTCCCAGAATTTTCTAAGCTTTGCATGGGAGAATGAATGGTTTTTATTGTCAGCAAATTATCTTCTTTGGGTTGTAAAGTCCCATATCCCTTAAACCAGTCCTGGAAAATAAGCAGCTGGGGCTCCTGAAGAGCCAGAAGCAGGACCAGAGTTTCCCTTCCATGGTGGAGCTGGTTCCTGTGTAGTGTCAGGCTAAATTCAGTCCTTCAGTCCATTGTGTGGGTCCCGCATGGCCAGGAGCCACATGGGCAAATGCAGGACAGGGACCCCAAGAGAGCAAGGCAAGAGAGAATTCCCTTTGTTTAGGAGTTCAAATATCAAATCTTCCCTCCCTTGCAATGGTCACACCTGTTCTGACAGTGACCTTATCCACGTCACCCAGATTTCTATTGTCCAGTCCCTCCCCCTGGCAATCTGTGGGGAACAGACTTGGATAACGTTAACTGTGGCTTCCTGGCAAAGCTGTATAAATGGCGTGCCTGTATTATTTAGTCTTTTTTTGCTCCTTTAACATTAAATAGTAATCATTATTAACAATATCAGTATTTCTATCATTGCCATGGGATAGCTGATTCAGTTTGATGACATAGAGCATCCATAGTGAGAGATATGTGGAGAAAGAGTCATCACCATATAAGTCAAATGGGAAAAAAAAGTCTTAAAGCACAGTTTTCTGTGTTATATGAATGCCATAGTTATTACTGAAATATATGTTACCAACGTTTTATTAAATTTAGTGATGTGAATTGTAATTCTAATTTTAAACAAAGAAAAATTATTGTATGAACAATTTAAATTATTGGTTGCTATTCACAAGAAGTTGATTTTCAGAGGATTGTGAATAGAACCTAAAGAGATATTGAGGAAATAATGTTGTGCAATTGTAGCATTCTATGATCTAACCACATTTTTTCTTAATAAAAATAATTAATGAGCCGAGACCGGTTTGGCTCAGTGGATAGAGCATCGGACCGCGGACTGAAGGGTCCTGGGTTTGATTCCGGTCAAGGGCATATACCTTGGCTGTGAGCACATCCCCAGTAGGGGGCGTGCAAGAGGCAGCTGATCGATGTTTCTCTCTCATCGATGTTTCTGACTTTCTATTCCTCTCCCTTCTGCTCTGTAAAAAATCAATAAAATATATTTTAAAAATAAATAAATAAATAAAAATAATTAATGAATTTTATAAAACATAACTATGGAAATAGAATATAAGATAGATACTAAGAACTTCAAATTCACATATTAAATTCACAGATTAAGTTCCCAGGGTACAGCATTTATAAAGCTGTTTAAAAATATATTTTGCTTTATATAAGCATTTTGATTTAGCACCTAGGAACTAATTTTGACTTCAATAAAACTGGCTTTCTGAGACTATGATAATATTTAGATAAAGCATCTGAATTATGTAAGTAGAACAATACAAAAAACACTTTTACAAAACAAATGGAAAATGTCATTTGACAAAGAATCATGTAGATCAGCGGTTCTCAATTTGTGGGTCACGACCCCTTTGGGGGTCGAACAGCCCTTTCACAGGGGTCACCTAAAACCATAGGAAAACACATATTTCCAGTGGTCTTAGGAACCAAGACACCTCTCCTCTACCCATCTGCGGACAGGTCTACCCACATGCAGATACGCCCACATACGAGTACCCGCGTGATGACACCACTGCGCCAACCCATTCACATACAGCCGTACAAATACGAGTGTGAGTAACAGGGTTGGCACCACTATGACTTATGCGGACCAGCCACTCACGTGTAGAAAGCAGCTGCTGTGTTGAGAGCAGCTGCTGTGTAGAAAGCAGCAGTTTTGGAGGTAAAACGACACTTCAGAATTATAATTACTGGGCAAATGTAAAATCATGTACAGTAAAAGCATCAACTATTGCAAAAAAAAAAAAAGTCTGTACCATGGGTACTTAATCTGGATGCTTATCGGTCTTTTTATATTCAGCTGTGGTTGATGTGAATACTGCCCCCTTGTGATAGTAACAGGTATGTAAAAAAAACAACAACACAACACAGAATAGTTAAGTCATAGAAACTTTAATGAACTGTATTGACTGAACTATGCCATGTATCATCTTTTGTATTATTAAAGCTATTGTTATATATTATTTTCATAGCAATGGATCGTGTAGAGAAGAACGTTAAGAAAAGAAAATATAGTGAGGATTTTTCACAGTATCATTTTACCTCAATAATTACAGCAGGAATTGAGAAACCGCAATGTGATATTTGTTGTGAAGTTCTATCAGCCAAATCTATGAAGCCGAACAAATTAAAATGCCATTTTGATAGCAAGCATCCGAGGTTTGCTGGCAAGGATACCAACTATTTTAGAAGCAAAGCTGATGGACTCAAGAAAGCCAGACTTGACACCGGTGGCAAGTACCACAAACAAAACGTAGCAGCCATTAAAGCTTCATATTTGGTGGCACTCAGAATCACCAGAGCTATGAAACTTCACACCATTGTCAAGGATTTACTGTTGCCAGTGGCCAAAGACTTTGTTTGAGTTATGATCAGAGATGAATTTGTTACGAAATTGAGTGCAATTTCCTTATCTAGTGACACTATCTGCAGAAGAATAAATGATATGACTGCTGATATTCTTGATCAGGTAATCCAGGAAATTAAATCTGCTCCCCTTCCAATATTTAGTATCCAGCTTGATGAATCTACAGACATTGCGAATTGTTCATAGTTACTGGTTTATGTGAGGTATATTAATAATGGCGACTTTAAAGATGAGTTTCTTTTTTTGCAAACCTCTTGAAACGGCAACTCTGCACATGATATATTGGTCACAGTTGGTTCATTTCTGAAAGAGCATAAGATCTCTTGGGAAAGGTTTGTGGTGTTTGCACAGATGGTGCTCCAGCTCTGCTAGGATGTCGATCTGGATTTCAATGTTTGGTATTGAATGAGTCACCAAAAGTCATCAGAACTCACTGTATGATTCATTGGCCAATACTAGCAATGAAGACTCTGTCACAAGAGTTATAATAAGTAATGAAAAGCGTCATAAGTTCTGTCAATTTTGTAAAGGCAAGCACTTTAAACTGTCGACTGTTTTCGTAACTGTGCAATGAGTTGGATGCGCCAGACAGTGCTCTGCTATTACACACTGAAGTGAGATGGTGGTCGAGAGGAAAAGTTTTAAAACATGTTTTTGAGCTTCGTTATGAACTCACAACGTTTTTAAATCAGAAAGCAAGATCGCAGTTTGAAGCACTTTTCAGCGATAAAAGAGAACTGCAGAAAATAGCTTACTTGGTTGACATCTTTGCCATCTTGAGTAAGTTAAATTTATCACTGCAAGGACCAAATGCAACATGCCTCGATTTGTCTGAAAAGATTCGATCATTGCTTTGGCAAAAAAAAATTGTATGAAAATAAAATTTACATGTTGCCTATGTCAACTGCTTCTTTTGAGAAACATGACATTGAACCAAACGAAAGGATTACCATGATAATTTCTGTGAAGGAACACTTGCACCTGCTTACAGACGAAATTTATCGTACTTTCCAAATCTACCTGACACCTCATTTTCACTTGCCAGAAGCCTATTCACAGTCAAAGTTGAAGATGTTTCTGAGACAGCACAAGAGGTGTTCACTGAACTTATTTAACATCGATGAAGCTAGAACTGATTTCTCTACAATGCCAGTTACAAGTTCTGGATCAAGTGTTTGCAGTGATATTCTATTCCGTCTGAGACTATGCTGCGCCTTCTTCTTCCATTTCCAACAATATATCTTTGTGAAACAGCGTTTTCCAGCTTGTTGGTTAACAAGTCTAAATACAGAAGTAGACTTGTGGAAGATGATCTTCGTTGTGCTCTTCAAAGACTGTCTGGAGAATTTCTGATTTGTTCAGAAAGAAGCAATCTCAACCTTCGCACTAACTTTGGCTTTTTATGCACACTGTCGCCAAATGTAACAATGTAGTTTACTGTTTTTATATTAAGACTGGTACCCATGCTTCAAGACAAAATTGCATTTATTTATAATTAGAAATAAATATTTCACAATATATAATTACATATTGTTTTGTGATTAATTACTATGCTTTAATTATGTTCAATTTGTAACAATGAAAATACATTCTGCATATTGGATATTTATATTACAATTCATAACAGTAGCAAAATTATAGTTATGAAGTAGCAACAAAAATAATTTTATGATTAGGGGCCACCACAACATGAGGAACTGTATTAAAGGGTCGAAGCATTAGGAAGGTTGAGAACCACTAATGTAGATTGTCTTTCAAATCCACATATTTATTAAGTTTTGCAACTTTGCAATAGCAAAAATTTAACACAGTACTTCAGCATAGCAATGTTGGAGAGAGATGAGTTTGCTCATGTAATACCATTCCAGTAGTCAAATTAGCTGGAATGTGCTATGCATGCATGCCAGCTCACAGGAAAATTTACAAAGATTATCTTTTTTTTTATCAAATAGATACTGAATCTGTAAAAAAAAAAATAGGTTTCAGGAAGTAAGCTAATTAGCACTATACCATAGTCAAAAGCTTAATTCCTTATTTTGTAAAAGTTAGCTCTACTCTACGAAAAGCACATTCATGTGTTTGCTTAAAATGTGTAAATTTATACAGATATACACAGCCATAGGCATTTTTGTAAGGACCTTTTTATTGAGAATCTCCACATTACCTATCTGTAAGTGTCTGACAGTAAAAGTATCTACAGCTTGATCATCATTGTTTAACCTAGACATATGGATAGTGCAGGTACATTATGAAATTTATCAAAACATAACCAAACATAGATGCACAGTACAGTAGTGAAGAGAAACTCAAGTGAAGCAATGACTCATTTGACCTGGATCTCAAAGACAATTCAGAAAATAATGCATCACAATTAATTGAATAATCATTTTGGGTGCTCTGAAGATTCTTATCAAACTAACTGTAACATTAATGTAAATTAGCTCTTCTCAGTATAGTTTATGCCTATTCTTCCATTGTCTACTCTCTCTTAATATTCTCATATTTAAATTCTTATATTTGAGAAGATATTTTAGGCAATGCAATCTCAATCATAGAATAGTAGGATATAGGTTAGCTTTCTATAGGTCACGTTCTGCCCCTTTCTATTTTGCATATCTATTTGGTTCATCTTTGATAAAACCCATTTCCTTAACATAATCCTCTATTATCAGCTGTCACTACTTTAGAGCTTCTAAGTGAAGTAATTGTCCCACTCATTCATGATTTCTTTATTGTTTCAGTAAATGACATGTCTTCTGTAATTTCCCAAAGAACATAGTCGCCATGTAGGTGTTTGGGTCTTAAAAATATATTTATTCTATTATGTGTTTGATTTATATCTCAAAATTCTGCCAAGGATGTTCTGACATTTACACTTCATACATTGAGGGCCATTACTCTTGCCACTCTCTTAAGTGCCGTTCTAGCATGGTGTTAGCATAAGCTCCAAGGGTACTAAACACTAAGATAGGGTTTGCCCCATGTCAACAAACTCTCCCTTATTGAGATTTCTTTTCCACTCTCCTTGGTTTAGGACTTTCAACATCACTCCTAGTCATGCTTCACATGATATTATTGGTATACCAGTATCTTATTCAGGTCCTGTGGTTCTTTTCAAAGACAAGTCATTTCCTTCTCTAATGGAGAATGCATTCCCCTGGTGAACCATACAAGACCCTTTGCCATTGGCAAGTTACCAAGATAGAACTGGGAGAAAGTCTTGAGGACAGATATTAATTTGTAAGGCATTTACTGAGCCCTCATTAAGAAGGAGCCTGACATATTTTGCCATTAAAGATGGGAACCAGGGGTTTAGCATTAATAAGGTTATCTATCTAAATCCTTTCCCAAAGTCTAACTCCTTTCATGTGCGGACCCCACCCAGAAATTTGCTGAAGCCATGAATATATACTTTTCTAAAATTATGATATTCTTATAATCAGATTGATTTCCTGGTCTTGTAATAGTCTGCTCTCTAGCTATAGAAGATGAGGGTCTCTATAAAAAGTACCTTAGGTACTTTGTTTATCTATTATATTGGTAATTTTTTGACCTATAACTCTAGATCTCTGTCTTTAATAGATGTACTCCCCAGAAAAAAAGCAATTTTTGATTCTTTCAATTATTATTTTCACATCTCTGAAATTAAGAGATATTAAAAAATCTAGTGTTTTAAACTTTTTAATGGTTTCTGTCTTTAGTACCAAAGAAAATCGAGTTATAATGTTGTCCACGAATACACATCTGCATAGCCTCCATCCTCTGTTGCTAGGATAATATACTCCTTTGTACACCATTTCCATTTTATCAATATATGTTTCTGATGTGTTCCATCCTAATTAGTATTTCTCTCTGATATTGATCATGACATAATAGCTTTTTAACTTTCAGAATTTTGTGATAGCTCAATGCTTGGAATTGTTTTCTCCCAAAGCCCAGTAACAGGCCAGTTATGTTACTTTGGAAGGTATATTATTTAGTTGATATGTCAGATAACTTGCAACAAAGGTAGGGAACACTACTCAATATCTAAAATGAGCAGATAAAAATGTTGATTTATATTTTTTTCAAGGAAGAACTACACTTATGAGGTTTTCAGATTCTACAAAAATAATAGAAGTCGAGAAATTTCCCAATTAATTCTCTAGGAAGCAAGGATGCATTCTATCTACTCCTCTTCTCAATGTTTACTGTAGTACTATATTAAAACAGGAATTTAAAAAAACATAATATTTATGAAGGGAGAAAAAATCCTGTCATTATTTATAGGTGACATTTTGCACATAGAAAATTCAGACAATAATCTACAAATAGTTTGAATATACCTTGAAAATGCATTTGACCTCCCAGGTCCTATATGTGGGTGTATGTTTGGTGTGTGTGTGTGTGTGTGTGTGTGTGTGTGTGTGTGTGTTTGTACACTACAACTAAATAATTTCTAAGTCATATAAAAAGTCATGACAGAAACACAGTAATACTCAGAAGTAAATTGCAAAGAATATTCAGCATATCATTACTGGATATAATAAAAATAAGTTTTGTTAAAAACTTGATTTTAACAAAAGCAATAAAGTAATCAAATTGTCATTATTTAAGAGTGATGATTTGCCTATACAGAATTCTCAAAATTGCTAGAATTACAAAGAAAGCTTAGGTAGGTGTCTACATGTAAGAGCAAAATATATAAATCATTTGTATTTCTATACATAAAAATTTAGAATAATTTAGAAAAAGTTATTTACCCAAAAACTAAAATTACAAGGATAGAAAAACAAATTTAGCAAGAGGTGTACAAAAATTTATCAAGAAAAATGGAAATCATTGTAAAAAAAATAAAGGAAATTTGACCAAATAAAATTATATATTACATTCATGGATGTGAAACGTAATGAAGACAAAACTGAAAAAAGTAATTTGAAAACTCAGAGTATTTCCTATGTAATTTCCCCAAAGAATAATAATGGCACTTAGAATAATGACAATCTTTACTTTATATCGAGAGTAATTATCCAAGAGAAAAAAATATATTGAAGAGGAAAAAACTAAGGCATATTACTTAGATTGCATCAAGATTAATTATAATATGATAGTAATTAACAGATGGATTTTACCATCTATCATCTCCCTGCTTAAATTTAATGACTATCATACCAATTGTTTCTTTTCAATTTCCTGAAGGCATTTTATCCTGTTAATTTTTCATTATATGAAAGCAATGAGAGCCTGCAGCCCTTCTTTCTCCAGGCTTGTACTAATATACTGAATATTTTTGGGAGAATATTTTTCATTGAGGATTACTTATTTAAGTAATGGTCATCAAATGTAATAAGACTCTAAATATGTTAATTCTGCTATTTTAAAAAATCACTAAGTTTTCTAATTATTTACAAATACCACTGAAAACTTCATTATATTTTTAAAAACTGCAACCACATCCCTATGTCTTCAATTTTTTAAAAGATGGTCCTTTGTGTTCTATCAAAATATCCACACCTTTCTTTTTTCAGCCCTGTTACAATTGTGTAAAACATTTCTTCAAATTTCATCACAATGTATCTCTATTTTTGCACTATACTCTTCTTTAACCTCATTAGGACTGTTTTGATTTCTATTCCCCTCTCCTGCTACCATAACTCCAATTTGTCTCTTTCAATTAGGTTATTCTAAGAAACATTTACACACACTTTCCCAGATTTAAAATTAATAAGACAAACAATGATAAACACATTTTTCAATCCTACTCAAGCTACAGGCACTTTTAATATTTGTCCTTTCCTTTAAAATCAAATATCTGAAATAAATTTTCTATACTTACTATTCCAATAACTCCAGTACCAACTTTTCAGTGTACTGGAATCTGAACTCTACCTCACTAGTCCAGAAAAGTTTTAATTTCTGAAACTTTCCATGCCACTAAATTCAAGGAACTTACTTCCCGACTTTCATCTTTTTAATCTTTAATGAAAATTTTATTACTTTATCTATTTATCACCTTCTGATTATCAGGCAATGTATTTCGTTATTGGAATATAATGGTAATCAAATTAACATATAATTTTTGCCCCAGTGAAGCACACAGTATGGAAGCAAAGAAATATATTTGTCAAATAATCACAATTATTAAGTGCACCACAGAGAAGTTAGTACATTATAAAATAAGGGAAAATAAAAGTTTATGAGCTGATGTATGAAATAGAATATGACATGAGCAAAGGTAAGAGTGTTCCAGATGAAGAAAAAGCTTTATGATGATCAGGAAGTCTGAAGGAGCATGATAAATATGTGTAACCAAAGAAAACTGTAGGGATCAGCTATAGGGTTAAGCTTCAGACTGACCTGTTGGAAAAGCCACAGACAAGTCCCAGTTTAGAGGACACAGCCCTCTGAGCATAATTAAGCTTGAAGTTATGACACTCCCTAAATCCTTCCTGGATAGCTAATGTGCTATGGGAGGTGCAGCAAGTATTGCCAAAACAAGTGAAACTCACAAGAACATTGTAATATGGTGACCACTACCTTGTTTACCTCTGGCTATAAAATAAAGGCTCAGCTTGCCCTGTGGATCTCTCTGTGGCCTCAGCCAGACACAGGAGATCCATCTAGACTCAGCTTATTCTCCCTGTTTGTCTTTTCTACATCCTTCTCCGCCTTCCCTCAGGCTTACCAAACCCTTGGCTATGCTGGCACGGCACAGAAAACTAGTGTGGCTGTGGAAACAAGTGTGAGAGCGCATCTGGGAGGCATAGACCAGAATTAGTGGAACAATGCCATAGTCAAATATAGTGAAATAACACATTCCTGATTTAAGGATTTAATCTGATTATTAAAAATGCTCAGTAAGGGGACAGAACCAAGATGGCGGCATAGGTAAACACCCATGCTTGCTGCCCCATACAGCAAATTCAAAACTACAACTAAGGCCAAAATGGAAATCATTGAGAACCACCAGAGAGCTGGCTGATTGGACATTCCACAAACAGAAGAAAAAATAAAATGACACTGAGATTCGGGGGAGCTGAGGAGGACAGAGTTGCGGATATGCATGGAGTCAGAGGTTTGGAGCTGTGCGTGAATGGAAAGGGCTGGCAGTTTTCTTGAACTGGGAGGGAGAAAAAGACGTCCCACTGCACTGAGCCCCAGTTCTGAGCGAGTCTCGGGAACCCGGACTAATACAGGGTGAAAATGGACAGTAAGGAGGAAACATGCTAAAACTTGGGTGTTGCAAAGGCACAGGAGTTTTCCTAGAGGGCTTGAGACTGGCTCTAACGTTTGGAAGGAAAAAAAACAAAAAAAGTGCCAGACTGCTTTGTTTTCCTGTTCTGGTAAGACTTTGGGTGTGCAGACTCATTTGGGGAGAAACTAGACTGTCCATCAGCAGGCAGAGCTCCAGGCAGCTTTCTCTCAGAGCTGCATGTAGCCGTTGCCGCAAGGAACAGAGACCTGGGAGCCATTTAGGGTAGAGCTGACTGGAAACCAGGACTGCCTGCCTAGCCAGGAGACTCTGTCCCATCCAGGATGAATACAGCTCATTCTCACAGCCAATTGGCCTGGAGGTCAACCCCTCCCAGTGATACCAACAACAATCTAGGCTTAACTACAATAAGACTGTGCAACCCATAAAGAGGTGCACCAAGAGTATCCACCTCAGGTAACTGGGAAGGCTGAGCCACTGTCCCCTAGAGGACACCTACCACACAAACCTCCTCGACCAACTCAGGGAAGCAGCCAAAAATGCAAAGACAAGGTAACAAATTACATGTAAAAGAAATGGAAGGAAAAAATGACTTGACATAGAGTTCAAAACCACAGTTATGAGGTTTTTGAAGAGGCTCCTAGAAAAGGCTGGTAAATTTAACAAGACCCTTGAGGATATGAGCGAGACCCTCGAGGATATGAGTGAGTCCCTCAAGGATATGCATGAGACTATGGAGGATATGAAAAAGGACCACCTAGAAATTAAGCATACATTGACTGAAATAAAAAATATTATACAGAGACCCAAAAGCAGACTAGAGGACCGCAAGAATCAAGTCAAAGATTTGAAAAACAAAGAAGCAAAAATAACTTAGCCTGAAAAGCAAGAAGCAGAAAGAGTCCAAAAAATTGAAGATAGTGTAAAGAGCCCCTGGGTCAGTCTCAAGCATACCAATATCTGAATTATAGGGGTGCCAGAAAAAGAGAGAGAGCAAGATAATGAAAACCTATTTGAAGAAATAGTGACTGAAAACTTCCCCCACCTGGTGAAAGAAATACACTTACAAGTCCAGGAAGTGCACCGAACCCCAAACAAAAGGAATCCAAAGAGGACCACACCAAGACACATCACAATTAAAATGCCAAGAGCAAAAGATAAAGAGAGAATATTAAAAGCAGCAAGAGAAAAACAGTTAGTTACCTACAAGGGAGCAATCATAGGAGTGACAGCTGATTTCTCAACAGAAACTATGCAGGCCAGGTGGGAGTGGCAAGAAATACTCAAAGTGATGAATAACAAGAACCTATAACCAAGATTACTATATCCAGCAAAGCTATCATTCAGATTTAAAGGTCAGATAAAGTGCTTCCCAGATAAGAAAAAGCTAAAGGTGTTCATCAACACCAAACCAGTGTTATATGAAATGCTGAAAGGTGTTTTTTAAGAAGAGGAAGAAGAAGAAAAAGATAAAGTTAAAAATTATGAACAACAAATACACTTCTATCAACAAGTGAATCTAAAAATTAAGTGAATTAAAAATCTGATGAACAGAATAAACTGGTGGCCGAGACCGGTTTGGCTCAGTGGATAGAGCATCGGACTGCAGACTGAAGGGTCGCGGGTTCGATTCGGCAAGGGCATGTACCTTGGCTGTGGGCTACATTCCCAGTAGGGGGCGTGCAAGAGGCAGCTGATCGATGTTTCTGACTTTCTATCTTTCTCCCTTCCGTTCTGTAAAAAATCAATGAAATATATATTAAAAAAAAAAGAATAAACTGGTGAATATAATAGAATCAGGGGCATAGAAAGGAAGTGTACTGACAATTCTCATGGGGAAAGGGGTGTGGGGGTGTATGAGAAGAGACTGGACAAAATGCGTACACCTATGGATGAGTACAGTCGGGGGGAGGTGAGAGCAGAGGATGGGATGGATCCTGGGGGAGGGGAGCTATGGGAGGGAAAAAAGCAACATTGTAATAATGTTGTCATTGTTTTTACTGATCTTCAATTAAAAAAGTAATATATTCTCTTAGAAATAAAACACTACTTAAAATGCTAAATTTCTCTGTAATATAAATCTTCATCCCTTTCTGTTATACTTTGCATCATGATAGTCCTTTTAATGAATTTAGTAGGCCTTCCTTAGCCCTTCCTTAATATAGAAGATGCCCAACAAATCATGCATAGTTTTATTTTATAATTAAACTAGAGACCCATTGCAGGAAGATTCCTGCAAGAGTAGAGCTTCCTGAGGCCTGAGCAAAGCTCCCTCCCTTCTCTGCTGCCTCGCTCTCTCCCGCCTCTGCTGCCTTGCTCGCTCCTGTCTCTGCTGCCTCACTTCCTTCTCTGTTGCCTCTCTTCCTCTCATCTCCTCTGCCTTGCTCGCTCCCGTCTCCATTGCTTCGCTCCCATTTCCTCTGTCTCGCTGCCTGCTTCCCTCCCTTCTCCCTCGCCCTGCTTGCTCACTTCTCTGAAGCTTTGCTCCCTTCTGCAGTGCTTGGCTTCCTATTATGCCTTCTTCTGCATGCAGATATGCAAATTAACTGCCATCTTGGTTGAGTTAATTTGCATACTCACTCTGATTGGCTTTGTGGGCATGGCTTGATAGGTATGGTCAATTTGCATATTGCTCTTTTATTAGATAGGATGATGGGCAGGAAATTGTTCTTATGAACTAAAAGCCTCAAAGCAAACTATCAGGCAAGCTATTTCAAGAGTTACGGAACAGAACAGCCCTCAGGCCCAATAAAATTTTAAGTCACATGTTTTATACTATCTGTTAAAAACATAAAGCAAGAGGCAAGGAGAAAGAAACACAATAAGATGAAAAAGTGAATTACCTGAATCTTGGGTTACACAACATTGTGTTTGTATATCCCTATGCCTTGACCCTCTTCTCAACTGATTGTGGCTTGTGGCGACCAAGTTTAAAAGGAGCCCAACAAAATAAAGGTGCCAACACAAATATACTTAGTCTGTCCAAGAGATATGTGAGAAAGTTGTTCTAATTACAGGTACAGGTCACTAACTTCTACTGAACAGTTACTTGTCTTAGTTGTGTCTTGACCAGAGTCCACGAGGGACCAAATTGGCACATAGTGAGAGTCACAAACAGATGGCCAACTGAGAGATAATAGCTGCCAGCCTATTGTTGCCATAATTATAGGTTACGACTTGATCTTCTCAGTGGTTTCTATTTAAATGTAACACTATTGTTTGTTCAAATTACTCCACTTGCCCCTAATACGTCTTAAAGTTTACTAACTTGTGATTTATATTAAAAATAATTAGATATTCTATTTACCTCACAAGGTTGTTGACTTCTTATTCATTACATATCATAATATAGTGTATTACCTATAGCTCATAAGCCACCAGCTTATTTTTCAAGTAAATTATTTATTTATGAAATAATTTATGAAAACATTTTATCTTATGCTTCAAATATGTATGCTCTTCTTTAAAACTTTTACTAAATTTATTGAGGTGACATTGGTTAATAAAATTAGATAGGTTTCAAGTGTACCATTCCATGATACATCATCTGTATATTATTGCATTGTATACCTACCATCCAAGGTCAAATCTCCTTTCCTCATTATGCACTAAACCCTCTCTCCCATTCACTTATCTGCTACTTACCATTCCCTCTAATAACCACCATACTATTGTCTGTGTCTATGAGTTTTTGTGTGTTTGTTTGTCTTGTTTATTCATTTGTTGCTTTCAATTTTATTTCCCCCATAGGCGTGAAATCATATGGTTCTTGACTTTTTCTGTCTGACTCACTTCATTTAGCATGATATTCTCAAGACCCATCCATATTGTCACAAATGGTGGTATTTCATCTTTTCTTATGGCTGAATATTATTCCATTGTGCATATGTACCACATCTTCTTTATCCGGTCCTCCATCCAGGGATACTTCCGTTGTTTTCTTGTTTTGGGAAATATGAATAATGCTGCAATAAACATAAAGGTACAGATATCATTGTAAATTAGTGTTTTCAATGTTGGGGAGGTAGTTATGCTGAAAAGGGGTTATTGGGTCATGTGATAACTCTATTCTTCATTTTTTTTGAAGAACTACCCTACTGTTTTCCGTAGTGGTTATTTCTGCATTCCCACCAGCAGTAAATGAAGTTCCTTTTTCTCCACAATTTCTCCAATACTTGTTATTACTTGTCTTGTTGATACTAGCCATTTTAACAAGTGTGAGATGGTATCTCATTGTAGTTTTGGTCCACATAGCTATTGAAGTGGAGCATCTTTTCATGTATCTGTTGGTCATTTGTATGTTCTGGTCTCCTGCCAATTTTTTCATTGGATTGTATATTTTTATTGTTGAGATGTATGAGTTATATATTTCACATAGTAACCCCTCTCAGAGTTGTTGTTTGCAAGTAATCATCTCCCATTGGATTGTATTTTTGTTTTGTTGACAGTATATTTTGCAGTGCAAAAGTTTTTAGCTTAATATAATCCCATTCATTTAATTTTGCTTTTACTTCCCTTGCCACCAACTTAATTACTATAGTTATTTAATACTTATATAGGTTATCAATTATGATTTTTTGTAGTTTTTTAAGGATACGTGAATATTTTTAAATAGTACACAAACACAATATATTTAGAATAAATTGTATCAAATTCTATCTTATTTACTAACTTTTTCTTCCTCAACATTGAGTCAACAGATTGACTGATCCACATACATCTGATTCTTCCCTTTTTATTGAATTGATTTGGGTGGACATAGGTTAGTAAAATGATACAGGTTTCAAGTGTGCAATTAAATAAGCATCATATACTTACTGCACTGGGTGCTTACACCACCCAGAGTGAAGTCTTTTCCTAGAACTACTTATCCCCCCTTTGCCCTCTTCCACTTTTCCTACACCTGCCTTTCCCTCTGGTAATCACCATACTGTTGTCTATGTCCTTGAGATATTTTTTCCCCAATCCCTTCATCTTTTTCACCCATCCCACGTCCCCTCCTTGCCTCTGATAGTTGTCTGTTTGTTCTATGTATTTATGATGCTATTTCTATTTTGACTGTCAGATTAGTTTGTGCATTATATTACACATAGAAGTCTTATGGTGTTTGTCTTTCTCTGACTGGCTTACTTCACTTAGGATAATACTCTCTAGTCTATCCATGCTGTCACAAAAGGCAAGATTTTTCTCCTTTTATTTCTCCTCCTCCTCCTCCTCCTCCTCCTCCTCCTCCTCCTCCTCCTCCTCCTCTTCCTCCTCCTTCTCCTCTTCCTCCTCTTTCTCCTCTTTCTCCTCTTCCTCCTCCTCTTCTTCTTCCTCCTCCTCCTCCTCCTCCTCCTCCTCCTCCTCCTCCTCCTCCTCCTCCTCCTCCTCCTCCTCCTCCATCGTCGTCTTCTTCTTCTTCTTCTTCTTCTTCTTCTTCTTCTTCTTCTTCTTCTTCTTCTTCTTCTTCTTCTTCTTCTTCAGAGCCAAGTAGTATTCCATTCTGCAAATGTACTACAGCTCTTTTATCCACTCATCTACTGATGGGCACTTGGGCTGCTTCCAGATCTTTGCTATTGTAAATAAAACTGCAGTGAACATAGAGTTGAGTATATTCTTTCTAATCAGTGTTTCAGGTTCTTCAGATATATTCCCAGAAGTGAAATACTGGGTCATGAAGCAGTTTCTGTTTTAATTTTTTGAAGAAATTTCATGCAATTTTCCACAGTGAATGCATCAGTCTGCATTCCCACCAACAGAGCACAGCATTCTTCTTTTTCTCCTTATCCCTGCCAGCACTTACTGTTTGTTGATTTCTTGATGACAGGTGTTGAGGCGATATCTTATTCTGGTTTTAATTTGCATCTCTCTGGTAATTAGTGTGTTGAGCATCTTTTCATATGCTTGTGGACCATTTGTAGCACACAAGGTCTGGTTGGATAAAGCCATACATCTCCACTACAGAAGTAAGCTCAGAAGGACCAAGTCACCAGGACTCAGCAAGGCAAATCCAACAGGTCTCCTGTTGGGGGATGGAGCAGTGCTAGCCAAGCCTGTAGGAGAGGAGCAAGTCATTTGCTTCCATCCAGCTCCACAGCTTTGGTTATTATTTTTATACTAGGGGCTCAGTGCATGAAATTTGTGCACTGGGGGTGGGTGGTCCCTCAACCCAACCTGCCCCGTCTCATATACTGGGAGCACTCAGTGGATGTCCAACTGATGGCTCACCCCCAGCCTGCTCTAGTGAGGCTTTAGGCCTTGGGCATCCAGCCATCGCCCCGCTCAGCTCAGCCCTGGCTGCCTGAGACTACCTGGCCCCAGAGGCTGGGTGCTCACCACCACTTCCACTCACAGCACCACGGGGGCTGGGCACTCCCTGCCGCCGCCACCACCACTGCTGCTGCCGCCACTTCCTCTCACAGCACCTGGGGTCTGGGCGCCTGCCGCCACCACCACCACCATTTCATCCCCACCTCCAGGGGCCTGGTGCTCACGCCACTTGGCCCTGCCCCTGCTCCTGATTGGCTGGTAGCATAACCAACCAGGAGCAAAGGTACAGTCAAATTTGCATGTTTCTCTTTTATTATATAGGATGGTTTATACTTTTCATTTTATACTTATTGCAGTTAGCTTCTTTAGAGAAGTGTCTATTCAGGTTCTTTGCCCATTTTGTAATTGGGTGTTTTTGTTTACTTGGTGATGAGTTTAGAATTTCTTTATCAATTTCAGAAATTAATTCCTTATGTGATGTATCATTGGTGAATATCTTCTCCCATTGTTTAGATTTCCTTTTCTTTTTGTTGATAGTTTTCTTTACTGTGCAAAAGCCTTTTAGTTTGATGTAGTACATTTTTTTATTTTTCCTTTTATTTCCTTTGCCCGAGGAGCTATATCAGAGAAAAATATTGCTATGAGAAAAGTCTCAGTTTTACTCTCTGTTTTATTCTATAATTGTTATGGTTTTGTGACTTATACTTAAATCTTTTATGTATTTCGAGTTTATTCTTTTGTATGGTGTAAGTTGGTGGTCTAATTTCATTTTTTTCTGTCCAATTTCATAACACCATGTATTGAATAGACTGTCTTTACTCCATTGTATGTTGCTGCCTTCTTTGTCAAATATTAATTGACCATAAAAGCATGGCTTTATTTCGGGGTTCTTTGTTCTGTTCCATTGATCTACTAGTATGTGCCTATTACTGGCCAGTAACATGCTGTTTTGATAGTTTCACATTAGGTAGTATAATTCCTTCAACTTTGTTCTCCTTTTTCAAGATTGCTGAGGCTCTCAAGGTCTATCGTGGTTACATGTCAAGTTTTGAAATATTTGTTCTAGTTCTGTGAGATATATCATTAGTATTATTTTTTCATTTGTCTTTATTATTGAAAATATGATAGTGTCCACCCTTTCTTATCCCCCATTGACTACATCCACTCTATTCCACTCTCATCCCCCCTCAGGCTCTCACTGCACTATTGTTTGTGTCCAGGGGATATGGATATATATATATATATATATATATATATATATATATATATATATACTTTAGTTCATCTCTTCACAAATCCCCCCTCCCACCTTCCCTCTGAGACTCATCAGGCTGTTCCATGCTTCCATGTCTCTGGCTCTACTATGCTCATCAGTCTATTTTGTTCATTAGATTCCCCTTATAAGTGAGATCATGTGCTACTTGTCTTTCTTTGCCTGGCTTACTTCGCTTAGCTTAATATTCTATAGGTTCCTCTAGGCTGACTCAAAGGGTAAGAGAGCCTTCTTTTTACAGCTGTGTAGTATTCCATTGTATACATGTACCACAGCTTTTTTATTCACTCATCTACTGATGGACACTTGGGCTGTTTCCAAAACTTAGTTATTGTAAATTGTGCTGCTATGAACATAGGAATGCATATATTCTTTATGATTAGTGTTTCAGGATGCTTAGGATATATCCATAGAAATGGGATTACTAGGTCAAATGGCAGTTCCATTTTTTCTTGAATTTATTTTTTCAATTAAAGTTTACATTTAACATTATACCAAGCCAAATTATCCTATTGTCAAATGCAGTGAGAGAATGGGCAGACTGGGCACCACAAGGTTGACTTTCTCTGAAACAAACTAGTTCTTGTGGGCCCAAAGGAAAAGCTTGCTAACTTATACCATGATAGTGACTCCTTTAGAAGTAAGGCAAACATGGAAAATAAATGTCACATGCTGATTCTTTTTTAAAATTTATCTTTATTGTCGAAAGTGTTATAAATGTCCACTTTTCTCCTATTAACATCCTCCAACCACAACTACACTCAGCAAAGGCTTCACTGCACTATTGCCTGTGTCCAAGGGTTATGCATATGCTAGCTAATGAAAAACTTATATGCAAATTGACCATACCTCTGATCCAGCCATGCTCAACAGCCAATCAGGAGCAAATAAACCCCAACCAAGATGGCTGTGGCCACTGAGAGCAGGAGGGAGGCTTGGGTTTCCAAAACAATGGAGAAAGTCAAGCTTTCTGTCTGCCTTTGCTGGCTTAGGCCTCCATTCAATGCTACAAAGTTTCAATTATAGAAGATACATAATCCCAACAGAAATGGCCACAGCCATGGAGCTGGAGAGAGCAGAGGCTATGGTTGCCCTGACAATGGAGGCAACCATGCTGCTGTAGCCCACTCTAGGCTACAAAGTTTCAATTATAGAATTTAAATAAACCCAAACAGAAATGGCTGACTCCATGGAGTGAGCAGAAGGCTTGGCTCTGCTCTAGGCTACAAAGTTTCAATTGTAGAACATAAATAAATTGCAAATACCAGGACCTCTGCTTGGGTCACTGGGGGACATGGCTGGGCTGCAAACCACAACAGGCCCCTCACCCAGGCCGCCCCACCTCCCAAGGAAACCCCAACCCTGATCCAGGACACCCTTCAGGGGCAAACCAGCCAGTCCCCACCCAAACACCAGGATTCTATTCTATCTAATAAGAGTAATTTGCAGATTGGCCATCACTCCAACACAAAAGAAGGCTTCCCCATGTGGTCAAAGATCTTGCCCCCATGTGGACACAAGATGGCCACCACAAGATGGCAGCAGGGAAGGGCAGTTGGTTGGGAACAGGCATGAAAGGGAGGGCAGTTGGGGGAGATAAAGCCTGCAGGGGAGGGCAGTTAGGAGTGACCAGGCCAGGAGAGGAGGGAAGTTGGGGGCAAACAGCCTGGCAGGGGAGCAGTTAGACATCAATTAGGCTGGCAGGGTAGTGGTTAGAGGGTGATCAGGCTGGCAGGCAGAAGCAGTTAGGGGCAATCAGGGAGGCAGGCAGATGAGCAGTTTGAAGCCAACAGTCCTGGATTGTGAGAAGCATCTCTGACTGCCCGTTTAGGCCCGATCCTGTTGGGCAGTCAGACATCCTTTTCACAATCCTACTGGGATAGGGCCTAAATGGGCAGTTGGACATCCCTTGAGGGGTCCCAAATTGGAAGGTGTGCAGGCTGGGCTGAGGACATCCCCTACCTCTCATGCACGAATTTTGTGTACCGGGCCTCTGGTATGCATATAAATTCTTTGGTTAATCTCTTCCCACCCATCTACTCCCTTGCACCTGAAATTTATCAGTTTGTTCCATGATTGTATGTCTCTGAATCTATTTTGTTCATCAGTTTATTTTGTTCATTAGATTCCCCATATAATTAAGATTATTAGATATTTGTCTTTCTCTGATTGGCTTATTTTTATCTAGCATAATACTCTGCAAGTCCTCCAGGCTGTCTCAAAAATCAAGAGAGATTTCTTTTTACACTACTTTGTATTCCATAGTGTAAATGTACCACAGCTTTTTTATCCACTCATCTACTGATGGACACTTGGACTATTTCCAGATCTTAACTATTATAAATAATGCTTCCATGATCATAAGGGTGCATATATTCTTTCTGGTGTTTCATAATTCTTAGGATATATTTCTAGAAGTAGAATCACTGGGTTAATTGGCAGTTCCATTTTTAATGTTTTAAGACCATCCAAACTTATTTTCATAGTGGCTGCACCATTATGCCTTCCTACCAAGCAGTGAACTAGTATTCCTTTCTCTCCACATTCTCACCAACAATTGTTGTTTGTTGAATTATTGATGATAGCCATTCTGACAGTTGTGAGGTTATACATCACTGTAAATTTAAATTGCATTTCTCGGGTGATTATAAATTTTTCGTAAGTCTACTGGCTTCCTGTATGTCCTCTTGGGAGAAGTGTCTTTTCAGGCCTTTTGCCCATTTTTTTAATTGGATTGCTTGTTTCTTTTTGTTGAGATGTATGATTTCATATATATATATATACATATATATATATATATATATATGAAATTAACCCCTTATCAGCTGCCTTATTGGCAAATATGTTTTACTATACACTGGGTTCCCTTTTCATTTAGATGGTGGTTTCTTTTGCTGTGCAGAAGTTTTTATTTTTACATAATCCCATTTTAAAAATTTCCTCCTTTGCTTCCCTTGCCCAAGGATGTTATCAGCAAACATATTGCCAAGACAACTAGTTGAGATATTGCTGCCTATGGTTTCTTTTAGGATTTTTATGGTTGCACAACTCACATTTAAGTCTTTTATGCATTATGAGTTTATTTTTGTGCCTGGTATAAGTTGGTGGTCTAGTTTCATCTTTTTGCACTTCTGTCTACTTTTCCCAAAACCATTTGTTAAAGAGACTGTTTTAAATTCATTGTATATTCTTGCCTCCTTTGTCAAGTATTAAAAGACTGTATTGGTGTCAGTTTCTGGGGTCTGTATTCTATTCCATTGTCTAGTCTTGTGACAGTACAAGGCTGTTTTCATTATAATGGCTTTATAGTATGGTTTGGTATCTGGTATTGTGATCCCTTCAATTTCTTTTTTCTTTCTCAAGATTTTTAAGACTATTCAGGACCTTTTGTGATCCTGAATAATCTTAAAAATATAGACTATTCAGGATCACTATATATATATTCCATATATATATATGGAATATCTTTTCTAGATCTGTGAACTATGCCATTAGTATTTTATTAGAGGTTGTGGTGATTCTATAGATTACTTTGGGTAGTATGGGCATTTTAATGGTGCTTATTCTTCCAGCCCATGAATTAAGTATATACTTCCACTTATTTGTATCTTCTTCTAATTCTTTTTTCAATGTCCTGTTCTTTTCTGAGTACATCCCAAACTCTACTGACCTGAATATCTTCTGTAGAGAAATCAGCTGACAGCCTTATTAGAGCTTTCTTGTAGGCTACTGTCTTTCTCTTGCTGCTCTTAAGGGTCTCTTTTTATCTTTAACCTTTGCTATTTTAATTATGATGTGTCTTGGTGAGTACCTCTTTGAGTTCATCTTGATAGGGACTCTTTGTTCTTCCTGTATTTGTGTGTCTTTTTCTTTTAATAGGTTAGGACATTTTTCAGCCATTATTTCTTCAATCAGGCTCTTGTTCCCTTGCTCACTCTATTCTCCTTCTGGGACATCTATGATACAGATATTATTACATTTGATGTTGTCCCAGAAGTACCTTACACTCTCATTAAATATATATATATATATTCTTTTTATTGCAATTCTCGGATTCTTTCTGTTATCTTGTTCTCTATGTCACTGATTTGATCCTCCACTTCATCTAAACTGCTATTGATTCCTTCTAGTGTATTCTTCATTTCTGATTGGTACTTTTTTATTGCTTCTACTAGAGGCACAGTACACAAAATTAGTGTATGGGGTGTGTGTCCCTCAAGCAGCCTGTACCCTTTCCAATATGTGACATCCCTCTTACAATCTAGGACTGCTGGCTTCCAGCTGCTTGCCTGTCCACCTGCCTGATTGTCCCTAACTGCTTCTGCCTGTCAGCCTGATCACCCTCTAACCACTCCCCTTCCAGCCTGATCGATGCCTAACTGCTCCCATGCCAACCTGATTACCTCTAACTGTCTTCCTCTGCTGGCTTGGTGACCCCCAACTGCCCTCCCTTGCTGGCCCAGTCACCCCTAACAGCCCTCCCTTGCCAGCCTGGTCACCCCTAACTGTCCACCCCTGCAGGCCAGGTCACCCCTAACTGCCTTCCCCTGCTGACCTGATCTCCCACAACTGTCCTCCCCTGCTGGCCATCTTGTGGTGGCCATCTTTGACCACATGGGGGCAGCCATCTTGTGTGTTGGAGTGATGGTCAATTTGCATATTACCTCTTTGTTATATAGAATGTCCTTTGAAATGCTTACTATCTTTTTAAGTTCTCACCAAGATAATCCGTTCTTACCTAAGGTTGACCATTCTTACAACCATTATTTTAAATTCTGAATCTGGTATCTTGGTTGTTTCCATTTCATTTAATTCTTTTTTCTGGGAATTTCTCTTCTTCAATTTGGGGCATATATCTTTGTCTCTCCATTTTGTCTCCTTTTTGTGCTTGTCTCTGTTTATTGATTCAATCTGTTATGGTTCCCAAATTTGTTATGATTGCTTTATGATATGCCAGTATGTATCTTGTAGGTCTCAGTGGTACTATCTTTCAGGTTACCTGAAGTAGATGCTTCAGAAATATTTCTTGTGTGGATTATGTGCACTTTCTTGTTATATTTAAATCTTGAATCCTGTTGGTCCATTCATGGATGGATTTAACTCTCAGTATGGCTGACTATAAGGATAGACCTCAATAACCATGTATTAGTTACTGTGAAAACCCTGCCCCTAATCCCACTTCCTGAGACAATTTTTTCCCCCAGCAGGTTCTGGTTTCTGCCAGATTCCCCACTTGCGTTTGTTACTTGTGTGTCTAGTTGGGTCAAACTCAGATGTAGTCTGAAGCCCACCATTAGTTGTGTTGGTTATGGGCCCACTTGGGCAGGGTTCTGTTACAGGTTGATGTTAGACACGTGTAACTGGCCTTGGACTAGATATCTGGAGCTTCTACACAATTCATTGTTTGTGGCTGTGTCTACTGGACCTGAATATTCATGGGAATGACCACACTGTACAAGGGTCAGCTTCATACAGTTCTGAATTGGTGGAAGTTCAATTAAAAGTACAAGGCTCCCTGATGTTAGCAACCAGCTATAAGCTATTTTACTTCCTGAGATTGCCTGGACTTCCTTCAGAGCCTTTCAAAGAAAGAATGTAGAGTGGGCCCAAATTAGCCACAACCCATACACCCTTCCATATTCTTAAGCATGGTCAGGTAGGACACTGGGGTAATCAATTATTTAGATTCCAGGGGTGTAAACCTAGAGACCTTCTCTTCTTTCTGAGAATATTTATTTATATCCCAAACCAAAACCAAATATCAATTTATTTTAAACTCTAGAAAGATAGATGTACCAGTTCTTTATATGAAAGTTGGTCTCTGATTCAGGGAACTACTTATTATGTGCATATGTATGTGTGTATGTATCGTATATAATCCTATCTAATAAAGAGGGAATATGCTAATTGCCCTTCACACTGTCACAAAGATGGCAGTTCCAATGGCCAATAAGAAGGGAATATGCTAATTGACTGCCTCACCCTCAAAGATGGTAGCACCCACAGCCACAAGATGGCGTCGCCTAGTCGCCTCAGTCCCGCCAGGTGGCAGGTGTGTGACAAGACCTAGGGGCGGACCCAGCCTTGCTGTACACCTTCCTCTGGAGTCCCCCAGTCCTCTCAACTCCCCAGCTGCCCAGGGCCGCCTGAGGCTCAGGTAACCAGAGCCGGCTGAGTCTTGTGCTACTGGCAGTGGCAGCAAGCAGAGGTGTGATGTGGGTATCACTTTCCCCTGATAACCAGGTCACCTCCCACTCCTGAGGGCTCCTGGATTATGAGAGGTGACACCCCCCTCCAGTGCATGAATTTTCATGCACCAGGACTCTAGTAATGTATAATTATGTAACTAGTGTAACATCTCAAACCAATCTTTCATAGTGTCAGACTGGCTAACTACAATAAACTTAAAATGAAAAGTATAAACCCTACAAAAATAAGAATCAGAGCTGTGGAGCTGCAGGAAGGCAAAGGACTTGTCCCTTTCCTACAAGTTTGGCTAGCACCACCTAATCTCCCAATAGGAGACACTTTGGATTTGCCCTGCTGAGTCCTAGTGAGTCTGTCTTTCTGAGGTTGTTCCTGTAGTGGGGGTGGCTGGCTTTATCAAACCAGAACCTCCTGCCTAGAGTTGGACATTTTGGCAGAGATTTAGTGACATGACTCTGGTGTAGGAGCCCATTATCCCCTAATAGCTCCTCTATAGACATATGTATGTAAGCATAGCTTCATCACTAAAAGATGAATGTGAACACCCCTACCCCTTGGGTAGGAACCAGAATTTCTGCTGTAAGTTAACGTATTAGAATTACATGACCCACTTTGGTAACAGCAAGCTATAGTGATTTAATTGTCAAAAACAATTCATGGCAAGACAGATACAAACCTGTTAACTGGGAGAATTTTCATCCTTATAGCCTTTTATGGGTTGAATTGTGCCCCCCCCCCCCCAAAAAAAAAATTCAGAATGCCTTTTTATTTGGAAATCGAGTCACTGAAGGTGTAATTAGTTAAGATGTGGTTATATTGGAATAAACTAGGCCCATAATCCAACATGACTGCTGTACTTATACAGAGGAGAAATTTAGACATGGCCACTCACTCAACAAGAATGACATGTTAACATGAGATTGGAATGATTCAACTGGGAACACCAAAGAGCATTAGCAAACCACCAGCAGCAAGGAAAGAGGCCAGAAACAGATTCTCCCTCAAGGTCCTCAGAAGAAAACAACACTGCTAACATGTTGACCTTGGACTCCAAGGCTCTAGAACTGTGAAACAAAATGAAAGTAAAGGTGTAATGATTTACAGAGACCTAGTGTTTTCAGAGAGGAAAGATTAATGCCATTTTTAATTTTAAAACCCAGCATTGTTTTGATAAACAAATGTAATACTTGAGCAGAAAGAACTTAAAATGTACCCTACAACCACAGGATTTGGGGAAAAGCACATGTATGTGAGACCGTTTTTGTGGCCTAAATACAAGAGTCACAATACTTCTATGAAGTTCTTGCCCTTATTTTCATATATTTATAGATAAAGGTGTCTTAAAACAGTTAAGTGATGTATTCAAATGCCATATGGCCTCTTCATTTTTGGAGCCAGGATTTCAACTTTGTTTGATCTGAACTCAAAGTCGAATTTCTACTGGTGAAAATGTTCCATTATGAAAAACGTGTGGTGCAGCGTTTGAATATTCATACTTACTACTAGTCAGTATTTCGCCAACTGTATTTAGCATGGGCTAGAATTCCTAAATGGAATACTTCTAAGTATTGAATACTGCAGAATGTTCCACCATTACATGGCAGTGTATTATAAGCTTAACAGAAGATAGTGGCATTCCAGACACTTGGTTCCACTGTGTATTCCTTCAACAAGTGAAGGATATTTTCAAAAGGTAAAGTAGGAAGAATAATCCATACATTTGTATATGCTACTATCAAACATTGTTTACCACAGTAGAGATTTAGTGCTTCAAGCAGCTGTACACTGTGTAATTTCTGCAGTGAAGAATTTCCTACAAAGAGGGTTTCAGAAACTGTTTCCAGCTAAGACTACAATTATGGAATGAAACATGTATGAATGAAGAAATGAATATTACAACAATGCACCCTCAGTTAATGGCATTATATTATAATACTAGAGGCATGAAATTCCTTCACTGGGGTTGGGGGTTCCCCTTAGCCCAGCCTGCTGGTTTAGGCCCCATCCCTGCAAACCAGCAGTCTGATATCCTGCTCACAATCTGGAATGCTGCATGACCCAGTGACCATACTTTTCATACAGTTGAAATGCATCTTACTATTGTATGGGCAACTACATTTTTTTGCCCTGATTCTAAAAAATAGTACATAACATTATTCCTCTGAGGCAGTAGAATAATTTTCTCCACCTATGAGTGGAAAAACTGAAGCAGAGACAAGTTAAGTAATTGGCTTTGTCACACAGTTATAAGCGTCAGAATCAGGGCTGACTACAAATTGTGCAAGCCAGAGTCCATGCAAGTCATTGCTGCATTATCCTGTGTTTTTTTTTTCAGTGTTATAGTAGCCTTGCCAGATTTTAATTTTTAAATCTAAGAGACTGTTCCCAATATATAGGGTAGGGTCCCTAGGCCAGGTCGGTGACCTGGGCCAATCTGTGGGGCAGCAGGCAGGGTGATCAGGGTCCATCTGCTGGCACCCTCTTTGGCTGGCAGCCTGGTGCCACCCACTGGCCAGCCCTGCTCCCTAATCACTCACCAGCCAGGCCCACCTCCTAACTGCTGCCGCCAATTGCCTCTCTCTTGCCATAACAGCCAGTGGTTCTGCCGGTGGTTCTGCCATTGGGTCGATTTGCACAGTAGTGCTTTGTTATATAGGTTCTCTCAGAACATATGAGCATTGCACACACACGGTTCACTTTTGTATTTTTTCAACGAGTCCAACATAGTCACAATAGGTAAAGCTGTATTAATCTAAAACATAAATGATAATCAATACATTTGTAAAAGCTACTGGAAAACTCTGTCTAGAAGAGCATCTATTTAGTGTTTACATTAGCTGAATAATTATAAGTCAAACATTAAGTCAAGTGTTTAAACAGTTGAGATCTAATTCATAGCAAGCAGCTTTTTGGAAAACTTTTCAGCATTGACTATAATTACTGATGGAAACAACTACTAAATACATCATGAATATTCCCAGGTGAATCCCCAACAGGTGGCATTATATTACAGCACTTCACAGAACATAGCAGCGTTCCAAATACCAGTTTTGCCTGTTGGAACAGTCTACAATTAGTGTTGAGGGAGATGCATAAATGTGTGAAACCTGTAGTGCAACCTGTCTGAACTCTTGGGATTATTGTGAACAACGTGAGGGTTTTTGCAAAGTGTTTTTAGCACAGACTCTAATTCCAAAGTGAAACCTGTTCTATCAATGCCATGAATATCCCCAAATGCTCCCTAGATACTTGGCATTATAAAACAACACTTCAAAGTAAAACCCATTTTCAGAGGTTAATGAATGTATTAGTCTATGATGTAATATATAATCCTTATATTTGTGAATGCTTCTGTCAAACTCTATCAAAAAGAGTCTAGTTTTAGTTTTTCAATGGGCTCTACACTGGGAAAACCTGAAGTATAGTGTATGAACAATCATAATTATTTAGGATGAATCAGTGTTTAGGCCAACTGTTTTTTATAATTCTTGATGAAATATTTATTAAGATTGAATGAATATTTCAACATGCTCCCTTCCCTCTCCATAAACAGCAGTATACCATAATGTTTCAGAGAAAATGCAAGCATTCTAAACACTTAGTTCAGGTGTGTATTCATTCACAGAATGAAACATATTACCAATGGTAATGCATTAGTCTAAAATAGAGAATATAATTTATCCAATTTTAAAAGCTGCTGGAAAACTCTGTCTTGAACATTATAGATAGAGTGTTTAAACTAGTGACATAACTGTGCACAAAAGGTAAGTGAAGTGTTTAAATACTCTCAGAACAAACTGATACCAGGTGGCTTTTTGAGGCACTCCTTTAGGATCGAGTATAATTAGTGATGTAAACAATGACTTTGTTAAGAATGTTATCCTAAAATGCTCCCCAAATACATAGTATTATACAACTAGAGGCCCAGTGCATGAAATTACTGCATGGTTAGGGTTCCTAGCAGCTGTTGGCTGTTGGAAGGGGCCTTTCTTCCCCACCTCTCTTCCCTGGCTGCAGGCCTCTGGCGAGGACCTTCCGTTTTCCACACTGCTCCCTGGTGATTAGCTCAGATCATAGCAAGCCTGGTCAGTTGAACTCCCACCTACGGGGACACTTTACATATTAGACTTTTATATATAGAGATATTTCACAGAAAATACCAACATCCCATACCCTGGGTTGCTGGGGCTGGCCAGCAGATCCTTAGGTACAGATGAAAGATTGCTCTGACATGTTTTTATGAAGGAGGGATTGCTTGGCTATAGGAACCAGCAGCCCCATTTACCTGCTTCCTTAGGCTTTCATTATAGCAACAGTTTGAACTAAAATTAACTTCTAGATACAATCAGCAGGGTAAGTATCCTTGAGAAAGTGCATGCTTCTACAATGTCATATTTAAAGACTAAACATAGATATTTCAGTAAAATAGCCAGGGGAAAAGTCAAGGCAGGGACTGCTGCTTTTGGCAAGGTCCCCTTAGAGGTCCCCATCCTTTTGGAGAATCCTCCTTACAGACCTTCCAACCAAGTCCCAAGCTTCCCATCACTGGGTCACTGATGTACTAGCTCAGGTAGTGAAAGAGTATCAATAGTTCACGGATGTTTTAGTCTCTGATGTAATCATTATATTTGTAAAGGCTACTCACAAACTCAGCATTCATGAATCTGTAGCATGCTAACTTATTAACTGGCAAGTAAAATAAAATTTTAGACTCTTTATAGTTTTTTTAAAATTCTTTATTGTTGAAAATATTACATATGTCCCCTTTTCCCCCATTGATCCCTCCCAGCCTGCTCCAGCCCCCCAACCCAGGCTTCAACCCCTATTGTCTGTGTCCATTAGTTATGCTTATATGCATACAAGTTCTTTGGTTGATCTCTTACAGCCACTCTCGTATGCTGAGGGTTTTTTTTTATGCTTTTATATCTTGGATCTATTTTTTTCCCATCAGTTTATGTTGTTCATTATAGCCCACAAATGCATGAGATCATCTGATATTTATCTTTCTCTGACTGGCTTATTTCACTTAGCATAATGCTCTTCAGGTCCATCCATGCTGTTGCAAATGATAAGAGTTCTTTCTATTTTACAGTTCCATAGTATTCCATTGTGTAGATGTACCACTATTTTTTATCTACTCATTTGCTGATAGGCACTGAGGCTGTTTCTAAATCTTAGCTATTGTAAGTTGTGCTGCTATGAACATAGGGTACACATACCCTTTCTGATTGGTGTTTCTATTTTCTTGGGAAATATTCCTAGAAGTGGAATTACTGGGTCAAATGGGATTTCCATTTTTTTTTAATTTTTGAGGAAACTCCATACTGTTTTCCACTGGGGGCTGTACCAGTCTGCATTCCCACCAGCAGTGTGTGAGGGTTGTTTTTCTCAACGTTGTAGCCAGCACTTGTCATTTGTTGATTTTTTTTTATGATAGCCATTCTGACAAGTGTGAGGTGGTACCACCTTATCCTTTTGATTTGCATCTCTCTGATGACCAGTGACTTTGAGTATTTTTTCATGTCTCTTGACTCTCTGTATGTTCACTTTGGAGAAGTGTCTATTTAGGTCCTTTGCCCATTTTTGATTGTGTTGTTTATCTTCCTTTTGTTAAGTTGTATGAGTATCCTATAAATTTTGGAGGTTAGACTCTCCATAGTTCTTAATATTGACTTCTTACATTCAGCCTTAATATTTTAAGGAAAAATTCACTATGTCTTAACACTGGAACAATTTGTAGCAGTGACATACGAATATTTGTAGTGAAATTTATGCAGAGGCAAGTGAACATATTTTATCCTGAAAGGCTGGTCATACAAGTTCAAATTTGATTCCTTTTCCTGGTATTGTGAAATTTATTTTAAAACACATTTTAATGTGAGAAAGTCATGTTAATTTTGCTTTCCTCTACATAATAAATTTGTACTTATTTTGATATAAAATGACACATTACATCATTTATTACATTGTTTACTAATTTGAACTATTTAACTTGCTCTCTGAGCCTCTTTGACTTCAACCAATAATAATGATGAATTTGAGTGCTTACTGATATCAGACACTTTTTACCTAAGGAACACAACTTATCAATCCTCTGGTGATTGGTTTGGCTAACATTTCAGGTGGTGGTTGTGGTATTCATCATCTAAACCCCAGATATCCTGATTCTCCAGAATAATATTAAAGCCTAATGATTTCATCCTAAAGAATGAATTCCTCAGGCAGTGTTTTCTCATTGTCTGACTATCTGCTAATGTTCAAAGATTCCAATAGTATACTAAAGGTGGTCTCTCACTATGCATTCTCTGGGAGTCATGAAATAATGACTTTTTGGAAATTCCACCACCTTATTAGCCAATTTTGAAACATATGAATGGCTGACAGGCTTCAGATAATGTCATTACTTTACTTTCCCCTCTTTTCATCTAGATATTTTGGTTTTAAGTGAATTGCAAGTTGAAATGTAACTTTCCTGATATTAACAATATTTCTCTAGATATTAAACATCAAGTTACATAAGTAGTCACAGAATTATATTAAGAATTTGGATTCAAATACTGTGACTCTATCAAATGGTCGACATATTCACTTTCAACCAATATATAAAATTAAGTAAGCCAAGTGATAATTGATAGGTTTTAAGACATGTTAAAATTATATTTGTGTGGAAAAATATTTAATAGTTTATATGGTCATATTGTAAAGTGGAACAATGCAGGAACTAACATTATTTTATTCATTATCAATCTAAACACAAATTACTGTGTTATAACCTGTTGTTTTCAGTGAAGTTACCCTTCTTATACTTGGTTTTGAGGAAGAAACAATAAACTCTATAAATTATAATATTAAGAAAAATGTATTTTTCCTGAGTATCTTTAAGATTAAAATTTATTTTAATAGAAAATAATGAAATAGTTATTTTAAGTCTCTGTTGAGTACATTTATTGAGGATATGTCATTACTAAAATTCTCTGAAGTGTTTGAAATTGGTATATAAAAGTATAAAGTAAGATACTTGCCCTTAAAGTATGATAGATTAGTAATTAGCAATTGTCTATTGAGGTTCAGTAATACATAATAAATCTGAAAGTAAGAAACAAAGAGGTTCAAAGGACAGAATTAAAGAGTGATTGAGGAAGGATATGGCATTTAAGATATATCTTTGTCTATGCCAAGATTTTGAAACCTAGAAATTCAGTATATTTCTCTAAGGGAGAATATTAGCAATCATCAATATTTAGGCCACTTGGAATATGATTTTTAATTGTTAAAAATATAAAAATAAAGGAAAATGAAACTCCTCAATGACAATTGATTCCCAGGGAATTATTTCTGGAACCTTACAGAAGAGTGAAAAAAATTATTTTTTACTCCTGATGCTATTCAAGGCAACAAACACAATATGTGAATGAGAAGCAAACATAAGGTAAGAAGACAGGAACTAGGCACCAGCTTGAAGGTGACATACTGGAAAGTAATTTTAGACTGTTGGTGTGTTGTGCTACTCAGGAGATCCTTCAAACCAACTGTTTCTGCTCAGGGGATATTGCCTTGGAAATTAGAATACAGGTAACAAGAATATTCTACTTTTGTTTCATTTAATCAGGTACATACTTTTTTAAAGGCTGCCTATAAAAATAGGGGTTGACATTTTCATGTGACAGTTTGGTAAGATGTCTATCACATTTAGTAAGTTAATAACCCATATTTTCTTTATTGACTAGAGTAAACTTTGTGAGGAGTAACTGATATGCCCTGGATCTGAAAATGATGCCACTGCATGGCCATCTGGCTGATCAGATGGCAGTTTTCCTTTTTTATTGGAAAATTAATTTCTCTGGTAGAAAGGACTTGAGGATTGCTAGCAAATCTTCAGAGATAAGATTACCAAATCCTTTTCAGAATTCTCATGTATAAATGCTCTTGCTTCTATCAATTTCACTTTTTTAAAAAATTAGAGTAGCTAATGGTGAATTAATTACTTTAGTAAAAGTATGTCTGACTATACTGGTAGGAAATTATGATCTTTAAAATTCATGGTACAGGGAAATATTAGATTACTCCTAAATGTGAATATAAACTCTGCCACTTATAATCTATGTCATTGAAAAGAATTTCCTTCCCCTGAATTTTTCACTTTGTTTCTACATACATAGCTCAACCAATCTTATGCAAAGTTGTGATATAAGGAAACATATTTGAATCCTCTGGCACAGTACAAAGCACTCTTCAAAGACTTCCTGCCAGCCAGTTAAGTAGCTCAGAAGCCATAGCTCAGCCTGCAACTCACTGAGGCTTGGAAATATATCTTCATTGTTACCACTAGCTCTTGGTGGCATAGTACATATCACAGGAGCTTTGTGAATATTTTTTGTAAGAAACAACTGAATAATACAATGACCTGAATTCAATTTTAAATTTAAAAAGTGTTTATATCAATTTCTCTGAAAGTCCATTTGGTAAAATCATTGTAGATTTTCTATTTTGATATTGCAGAACCTTAGAATCAGAATGGAAAATACATCTGCATCCCATCTAGTTTCTGGATGAACAATATACTAGGAAATTCTCTATAAATACTTGTGAAATGTATAACTCAATCATTCAATTTGAGGCCTAAATTTGAAAAACTCGTGCTATGATTCTTGTGAGTTCAATTCTAAATACCTTCTGGTTAAATTAATTGTCAAGATTCCTTTTTAATATTCTAGAAATGTAACTACTGAGTGCGATTACATGTACTCTTCTAAGTATTTTGCTTTTTATCATGTTTTCAACCTGTACTAATTTTATATAACAACTTGGTGCTAAACATTATTTGATAGATATGGCCTCTGAAAATAGAAAGTTAAAAATGGTAAATAGCAGAAACATGCTGAGCTGTTATAAAGATTGCCACTTGTATATTTTGCCACACAGATGTCATGTGTATCAACATATATTATGAGATCTTGCTAAAGTGATGCACATTTTAACGATAAATATTAATAAAATGCACTGTGTCATTTTCACTGATTGGTTAATTCCTTTATGTATCATTTTGGAAACTCCCTTTTCACCCAGCTCTACTGTTTCTACCTAAGCTATGCTATCTCTTATATTACATCATTAGCAGCCTAGAGCTTGGGTCATCTCCTCCAGTGCTCCCTGCCAATAATGCATTATTCATGCTCTTGTCAGAGCAATCATTCAAAGGCATTTATATCTCCTGACTCTCCTACTTGTATCATTTAAAAACAGCCTTCAGGAGGAAAATCTGAATCTTTAGTTTGTGATGCAAAGTCATTCATGATTTGCTTTCTGTTTAACACTCCAACTTCTTCTTGTAACAACACAGTCCACTGGTATGCCCTGCTCATATAAAATGCTTTGCAGGTCCTTGAGCAGTCTCTTCTTTTCCATTACTCCACACCTGGGCACACATTGTTCCTATGTTTAAAAGACATCATCTTTCCCTTACCTTTCGCTGTCTGGCTATAATCATTACTGTTCAAGATGCAGAAGAAACATCACTACTATGGTTTCACAGATACCTCAAGACTGTCTTACCTGCTTATATTTTACTTTCCTTTTTATTTTAATCCTCGCCTGAGGATATTTTCCCCTTGATTTTTAGACAAAGTGGAAGAGAGTGGGAAAGGCAGAGAAAAACATCTATGATGTGAAAGAAACACAGTTTGCAAGAGCCCTGACCTTGGCCCGGGCTGGGGGGGAGTCTGTAACCAAGGTACTAGTATGTGCCCTGGACCAGAATCAAACTCAGGACCCTTTGGTCTGCAAGCTGACACTCTATCCACCGAGCCAAACCAGCTAGACCTTTACTTTCTGATAGTGCTCTCTACAAATATAGTTACTGAGCACTTTAAATATGGCTAGTGAAGCTGAGAAATCCAAATTATCATTTTATTTAATTTTTAAAATTAATTTAAACTTAAACACAATATCTGAATAGTGGTTACTATTAAGGAAACTTAACTTTTAAATCAGTTGGATAAATTATACCTTAATAAGCAATACTAAAACATTAATATTTCCTCCTACCTGATCCCTCTAGAATTTAGAAACACTTGGTGAATATTATTTACTTTTCATGACAAGATGGTTGTTTAAATGAATTCAATGAGAATCTGTTTCTTTATAACAGAACACAATTAAAATCTGATTTTGTTAACCAAGACTTTTAGTGGCCTGTCATGTTAGTAGAAGACATACATAGACTCTGAATGTCACCATAAAGCTTTAAAGAATTATGATTGATTTTGACTAAGTCCAAATCTTGATTATTAAAAATTAAAAATTCATTCAATAGAATGGTGATTACCAGAGGAAAAGAGAGGGAGGAAGAAAAACATCCATGTGAGAGTGGAACATTAATCTGATGCCGCCTGCATACCTCATTATGGGGATCGAGCCCACAACTCAGGCATGCACCCTGACCTGGAATTAAACCAGCAACCATTTTGGCCATGGAACCAACTAAGGAACACGTGTCAGGGCTGTTGCCATTATTTCCTTCAGTATTATCTCAGTCTTTTTTTTTTAATTTTTTTAATCTTTATTGTTCGGTTTATTAATTACATTGTTTCCCCGTTTTATACCCCTATAGCTTCCCTCCACCCTGTACCTATCCCACCCTCCACCCACACCTCCCCCTCCCCACTGTCCTCTCCCATTGTTGCTAGAATTTTGTCCAGTCTCTTGCTGCACTTCCCACAACACTTTTCTCCCCAAGAATTGTCAGTCCATTCCCTCTCTATGTCCATGTCTCTGTTATATTCACCAGTCTATCCTGTTCAACAGCCTATCAATTCACTTGATTTTTATGTTCATTTGTTGATAGATGTGTATTTGTTGTACATAATTTTCATCTTTACCTTGTTCTTCTTCCTCTTCTTAAAGAATATCTTTCAGCATTTCATATAATGTTGGTTTGGTGGTGATGAACTCCTTTAGCTTTTTCTTATCTGCGAAGCACTTTATCTGACCTTCAATTCTGAATGATAGCTTTGCTGGATAGAGTAATCTTGGTTGTAGATTCTTGCTGTTCATCACTTTGAATATTTCTTGTCACTCCCGTCTGGCCTGCATTGTTTCTGTTGAGAAATCCGCTGACAGTCGTATGGGTGCTCCCTTATAGGTAACCAACTATTTCTCTCTTGCTGCTTTTAATATTCTCTCTTTGTCTTTTGTTCTTGGCATTTTAATTATGATGTGCCTCGGTGTGGTCCTCTTAGGGTTCCTATATATTGGAGTTCGGTGCACTTCTTGGACTCCTAAGTCAATTTCTTTCACCAGGTGTGGGAAGTTTTCAGTCACTATTTCTTCACATAGCTTTTCATTGTCTTGGCCTCTCGCTTTTTCTGGCACCCCTATAATTCGGATGTTGGTATGCTTGAGGTTGTCCTAGAGGCCCCTTACACTATCTTCAATTTTTTGGATTCTTTTGGTTTCTTGCTTTTTCAGCTGAGTGGATTTTACCTCTTTGTATTTCAAATCTTTAACTTGGTTTTTTGGGGTGCTCCAGGGCACTTTCAGGCCTTTGTATAATATTTTTTGTTTCAGTCAGTGTATGCTTAATTTCTGGTTGGTCCTTTTTCATATCCTTGAGAGTCTGCTTTATATCCTTGAGGGTTTCTTTCATTTCCTTGTAGGACTCATTCATTTCCACGTTGGTCTTGATAATTTCTTTGCAGCTCTTGTTTATATCCTGGAGGGTGCTGTTCATTTTCTTGTAGGACTCACTCATTTCCTTTGTGGTCTTGCTTATTTCCTTATAGGCCTCGATCTTTTGTTGGAGCCTCTTAAAAAACCCTATAACCGTGGTTCTGAATTCCATGTCCAGTCGTTTTTTTTCCTCCATTTCTTTCACATCTGATTTCTTTCCATGTTGCTGCATGGTGGCTGCTTCCCTGAGTTGGTCAATTAGCTTTGTGTGGTAGACTTCCTACTAGGGATAGTGGCTCAGCCTCCCCGGTTACCTGAGGTGGATATGGGCTGCACAGTCTTGCTGAAGTTAAGCTCAGTTAATCGTTGCTAGCACTTGGAGGGTTGACTTCCAGGCCAATTGTCTGTGAAGCTCAGCTGTGCTCAGGTTGGGTGGGCGGAGTCTCCGGGCCAAGCAGACAGCATTAGCTCCGCCCTATGTGGCCCCAGGGACTCTGTGCCGGGGGCAATGGCCGCCAGCACCTCTGAGAGAGAGCTGCTACGGAGCTCCACCGGCTGCTGGTTGCCGGGGAATTCAGACTTTCCCAAAATGAATCTGCATGGGCAATGTCTCACCCAGGGTCTTAAACAAAGCAGTCTGACGGTTTTCTGAATGAGAGGCAAGTCGCGGTGCGCTCTCTGCGCAGTCACGCAGCAGAGCTGTTCGCGCAAGCTGCCTTTCCACAAGCCGGGAGACCCGGCAGCACCCGAGCTTCGGCGTGCCCTCCCACTGTCCAGTTTTCACCCCGTGTGATAGTGGGTTCTCTGGACTTCGCCTAGAGCTGGAGAATCAGTCCAGTGGGACGCCTTTGTCTCCCCGTTCGAGAAAACTGGCCGGTTTTCAGCTGCCCGCCCTCTCTACTGGCGCGTGCTCCAAACCTCTCTCCGTGCGAATCTTTCAACGCTGTTCGCCGCCGCTCCTCCGAGTCCCAGTGTCTTATCTTCACTTTTTTTTGTGGAATTTTCACTCGGCGAGCTTTCTGGTGATTCTGGAAGGTGTTTGTTCTTTCGTTAAGTTGTAGTATTAAAATTGCTGATTATGACGGCAAGATAGGTGTTTTGCCTTTGCCGCCATCTTAGTTCTCTCTATCTCAGTCTTTTTAACTCATTTTCTTAGCCATACATGTCATATCTAAGGACTCATATGATATGAATATTAGCTCTTTCTTTATTGTCCCACAGAACCCTGAAACTCATCTTTTTTTGCCCCAGTGTATTTTTTTCTATGTGTTTAGATTGAGTAAATTCTATTGATCTGTCCTCTATTTCACTGGCTATACCATTTTCAATCTCCTTTGATTATTGAACAAGTCCATGACTTTATGATTATTTTAAATATATTTTCAGTTTTGCAATTTTCATTTCTTTGCTGAGATTTTCATTTTTCTTCAATTTTCAAGCAAATGTGTTAAAACATTTATTTATTTATTCATTTAATCATTACTGGAGAATGTTTTTCCAGGAGGGAGGAGGAGGAGGAAGAGGAGAGAGAGAGAGAGAGAGAGAGAGAGATCAATTTGAGAGAGATACATTGACTGGTTGCCTCCTGCACACACCCTGACCCAGGGTAGGGTACAATCCCACAACCAAGGTACCTGCCTTTGACTAGAATTGAACTCAGAACCCTTCTATCGTCAGGCTAACACTCTAACCACTGAGAAAACTGATCAGGGCTTAAAGCATTTTTAATGTCTGCTTTAAAATCCTTATTACTTATTCTCAAATTCTGTGTTATCTTGTTACCATATTTTATTGTCCTTTCTCATTCTGAAATATGGTAGCATTCATCTCAGATAAAACTGCTGTTTGAATTTTGGTCCTGCTTGCTTGCTTAAAAAAGGGATGGGCAACCTCAAAAGCTTGGTGTGTCGAAATTCATAAAAAAATGAGCATAACTTGGGCAGTGTGTCACTTTGAGAAAAAAACCATAATTTCGTGATATTTATAGTTTAAATAACAAAAATGTATAATTGTAACATATAACTGTATTTAATAAACCAAAAACTAATTATTTAACTTACCTGCTTGGGGACTTCTTTGTTCATCTGTCAGTCAGTTTCTTTTGTTGGTCTTGATATTATTTAACTTGTGTAGGGTGCCTGAACTAAGATAAGTGAGGGGGAAGGGGAATTAAATAACTGCCTATTAGTGACATTTTCTTGCTGAATTTCATTGGCTAACCCTTCAATTGAAGGTATTTTGTACACTTCAAGCCCAAGCAAGCACTACTAACTTCATCTGTCAATCTGTTTCTTTTGTAGGTTTTGATATTATTTAATGCTGAGAATATGGTCTCAGAAAAGGACATAGAGGGAAAAATTGTGAGTAAAGCCATTGCTATATTTTTCAGGGTGCTGAAAGTGTCTGGTAATTGGTTCCAGGCACTCCAAATTTCCTGTTTGTAGTGGCATTCCACTTTCTCTCCAAGCGGCACCTTTCCAGATTCCCAAACTTTGACCTCAAGTCAACAAATACCTCAGCCCAGATGCTGTCTGGAAATTCTGCAAGTTGCATCTCCAAATCATCAATTTGCATCCATTGGAAATCATTTAATTCCAAACTACTGTAGACTACTATCTCAGGATATTTAATTATTTTTATGGTCTGTCCTAGGCTTCTAAACTGATTAAATCTATCACTGAACTGGTCTAGTAATGAGTCTAAAACATGTGGTACTTTATATGATTTGGGTTCCATTTCATTTTGTACAGCTGCACTGGCCTTCTCAAAATACTTTGTTACTCGAGGAAAATACTTATAAGTTTCAGTTTCTACATCTCGCCTGAAAATTTTAAGTTTACTTTCAAAAGCTTTTACGTATCCAAACATAACGTCAATACCTATGTCAAAACCTTGTAACTTTAAGTTCACTTCATTAATATGAACAGAGAGATCTGTAAAAAAATATCAGAGTGTTGACCTACTTATCATCATTGAGCTGAAAAATGTTTCCCAGATCCTTATCCTCAAGAAATACCTTAATTTCTTCAAAGCACTCCACAAAGCACTCAAGAACTTTGCCTCTGCTCAGCCATCTTATATTATTCTACATCAGCAGTCCACTGTAGGTGGAATTAATCTCCAGTAAAAGTGCAGAAAATTCTCGCTTGGGAAAGGGGCAAGCAGCTATTAAATTAACTATTTTTGTAACAATTGACATTAAATGGGTTAAGTTGGTGAATCCTGCCTTGGCACATAAAGCCTCCTGATGGATAATACAATGAAAAAGCATAATCGGATGTCCAATAGCTTCTATTAACAATTTGACAAATCCAACTTTTTCCCCCACCATGTTTAGTGCCCCATCTATTGTCACTGACACATCTATAGAGATATCAATGCTTAGGTCATGGAATGTTTGTCTAACAACCTTGCATATTTCGCTTTCTGACACTAACTTTATCAACTCTTCTCTCATTGTGAGACCATCAGAACATCGACCAATAATGGCCAACTGAGCATGTGATGTGACATCAGTAGTTTCATCAAGAGAGATAAAAAATATTTACAATTACTTATGTCTCTCTGTGATTGATGTTGTATGTTTGTGTTCAGTCTCATTATTCAGTCTTTTATGATATTCCTATGAGTGGTAACTCAGATATTCTCTTAATAATTGCATCTTTATTCTGCATATCGTGAAATAGAACTGGTGCACAACTTAGGAGAGTTTCTTTAATTAATAAATAAATTCTCCTTCACTGAGTGCTTTTCCATGTTGAGCTATAGAGTGAGCATTGCTCAAATTTGCAGATGCTAAATTTGTAGAGCGTTTTATAAATGTAAGGGTGGAATTAGATTGGCTCTTATAAATGAGTAGCTGCCTGGAAATGTATTCCTTCCTTTCATCCTCACTTTTTATCAAGATCTGGTAATAATTAGTTTCAAAATGTCTATTTATATTCCATGTTCTGCTTACTACCATTTCAGTACATAAAATGAAAAGTGATTTGCCATTTTTTTCTATAATGCCATACATCTCAGTCCACGTCTCTTAAAAGGATCAGCTACTGCTACTACCCCTTCTTTTACTTAAACTTGGTTTTTTATTTTTTGGGTTCTCCATCAGGAGGTCAGTGACAGAAGATAGAATTATAGATAGCCTGTTAGCCCTGCAGGCAATTAGAGGTTAACTAGCCTAACTGACCACAAGATGGCATATGTAACTGTATTTTAGGAAAGGGCAAGGTTAATAAGCAGAAATAGGGGTTAATAAGGATCTACAACAGTAATAGTGGTGAAATGGAGTCTGCACTATGCTGCAAAATGACATTCCTTATATAAATTAAGATGGCTGCCGCTATTTCTAATGGTGGGAAATGGCACCCATAGCACAGGTCCTCACGTCTCCCAGCGTCCCCCTCACTTATCTCAGTAATGATGGTCAGTTAGAAATCCACGACACCCCAGAACAGTAGATTGGATGATGGTCGCTGTGGTTATGTGGTTGCTGGTAATAACAATCACAGGGCCCCAGAGATGTGTCCCCCGTGGCATTCCACTGCTCCCGGCTCTGCTGGCCATAGGTGAGGTCAAAGATCCCCTAATGGCCTAACTGGAGTTTTGTTGTTTTGGCCTACAGACCTTCAGCCCAGAATGTCTCACTACACTGCAGCAAATGTTTCATCCTTGGCTACTGCACTTGGTGTGGTGCCCTCCGACCGTCCTGGCCAGTTCAATAAATCCTTGCCTGCTTATTACCAACTTAACTGCCTCCGTGGTCATTTACAACTGGTTGTGGAAGTCATCCCACAACAATTCATGTTGTGATTTGTCTTGTTTTGTGTACAGTTTTTTTCTATTGTGTTCTTGGTGTTTGTATATTATGTTATTTTTTTTATCAGGAAGGCCTTTCTGAGATATAGCATGATGACTTGATAGGAGTATATGCTCAGCTTCTCATTGAGATCCCTTTGTGAATGACACTGAATCACACCACTGCATTGCAGATCTGAGGGGGAGAATTTAAGACTCCTCACCCCAGTGTACACCTTCCCTGCAAAACTAGGGCACCAATTTGTAGTGCCTCTTAACCTTTTAGTGCATGTATCAGCCCACACCACTGAAGCCTGTTCAAACCAAAGCAGGTCAGGGAGAGTAGTGGAATGCCAAACAACCCACATCCCACTGAGGCAGGATAGTGGGAAACTAGAAAATTACTGGGTAAGTGGAATGGGGAAACTGAGACAACCTAATTCAATAAGACCAAGCAATTTGAACAACTTATAGCCAGTTAGTGATTCACAAGCTCTTATCTTCCCTAACTAAAGACACCAACTGGTTTATCCCTCTCCTCACTAACCAGAGAATGCATAACTTAAATCACCCTGGTCTGAGAGATAGAGGACAGAGATCCCATTCATTTCATTTGTGCTAGCCAAATGCAAGAATAGATGAAGTCAGGAGAACACATAACAAAAACTTGATTAGAGCCAGACAGGCCCACGACAGAAGTAAATGAGTAAAGCTGGCCAAAGAATAATCCCAAACTCCACTGTATACTACGTTTGATGCACCAGCATATTAAAAACCCACCTGGAAAGCAAATGAATATTCTGCTGAAACCCTCCTCCAAGATTCTCACCCACAGGAAAGAGATAAAAACCCTTAAGGCAAAGACCAAGGATGGGCTTGGTCTTGAGCAGCAGTCACCAACCTTTCAGCCCTCACAGACCAGCAATGGTTTGTGGACTACTAGGTGGTTACTGGGTGGTTTGTGGACTACAGGGTGGTTACATACCCATGACCCTTCTTGAACATGAACTTTTACTTTGCACTAGAATATAAGGTTCCCAAGAGATTTGCAACTAGGGAAACAGTGGCAGCAACAGCCTGTCCTGAGCTTACCCTGATCCTATATATTTGTTGGTCATTGCTATGCCTTCTTGGGAGAGTTGTATGTTCAGGACCTCTGCCCATGTTCTAATTGGATTATTTGGTAAAATTTATTGTAACTGTTAGCAAAGTGAAAAGTACGCAGATAAAACTTCAGAATTTTAACAGAGTTCAACCTAAGTCCAGATAGAATTTTTTTTTACAGGCTCTTAAGAGCCATGAGTGAAAATTCAGCTAAAATTTAAAAGGAAGATGTCTTAATTCCCTTCATTGTTTTCCCACTAATTGGTTATTTCAAGCTCAGGGAGTTTATAAGATTGACTCAAGGAAAATGAATAGTGATGCTTAGTCACTTATGATTAGTGAAAATAGGAAAGCCAAAGACAAATCTACTTGCTTGAAAGATTTGGGAATTCTGCAAAATATTTTTAGAACTAATGTTTATACAGAGCACTTGTAACTGTTATTATTGTCTTAATCAAGTCATGTTTGGTATCAAATGTAATGCCATACACAAATATATTTTTCGTTTCTATATTTAAACAAACATTATTTTTGAACGTATATTTTACCTGTGAGTTAAAGATAATATATAATGCTTCACAACAGATGACATTCAAGATAATCTAATCAATTTGAGTGGTCTTAAAACTGCACCTGTTCAAATGTCAAATAAAATACATAGGTGGTTAGCTAACATTCCTCATATTCCTTCTAGTCTATAAAAATACAATGAATGTGAGGATGGATTCATTAGAAGCAAGACTTATAATAAATGGAATACAGTATAGCCTTATTAGTAAAATTCTTGGAGCAATGCCTGCTAAGTATTAAATGTCTACATCTTGAAAGCCATATATTTTTCTCAAACAAGTCAGTGCCGCTAAATCTTTGCCTATAGTTTTGAAAATAATGCAAGATTTTTAAAACCACAGCAAATTTTTCTACCTGAATTGCAGTGTGTCATCCAATTAAGTCAAAGGAAACATATCAAAATTGTATTTTTTACAAAAAGGAACACATTAATTTTTGTTTACATTCCTAAAATAAATGAAAATAATAATGTGACTTCCTTTAATTTAATAAGAAGATATTTACATAATTGCAGGAAGATGGCACAGTTGAGTGGCAGCTTTAACTATGACTACAAACAAAAAAGGTACCAATATTTTTTAAAAATATGTTTTTATTGGTTTTAGACAAAGAGGGCAGGAAAGTGTGTGAGAGAAACATTGATGTGAGTGAGCAACTGATCTATTACCTCCTGCAGACTTGAGCCACCTCCTGGGGATAAAGCCTGCAACCTGGGCAGGAACTGAATCCAGGACCTTTTGCTGCACATGATAATGCTCAACCAATTGAGCCTCACCGGCCAGAGAGAACACCAAAATTTAAAAAATAGCAATATACGAAATCATTTTGAGGGGATGTATTCTGCAGTTGGGGACATCTCTCTCATTTTTTAAAATTTCTTTTGTTTGACTATTACCCCTTAACAACATATACAGGGTTCATTCATTCCATGAGTTTGTTTTTATGATGCCGTTATTCAGAAATCTGTACTCAGTCTTCTCTCACTTTACATTTATTTGCTTTTTATGGTTTAAATGATAACTACATTGGTAGATAGAAAAACAAATAGATATATAATTAGATAGACAGATAGATGAATGTATTCCATATGTATGTATAAAATGTCGATTTGTATTTACAATTGCCTCATAGGAAAATCCTCTAGTCATCTCAAAATTGAAGAAAAATATGTACTAATGTTACTTTATGTGTCTAAAGCTAAAAAGGCATGTAATTCTTATTTATTCATATACTAATTCATATTAGTCCATTAGTCCAATAAATGGATAATAATCTAAAAATGTTTTGAGAAAAATAATATGAAATTTTAAATTTAAGATAAATACTATTATTCACATTTGCATTGAATTAATGGAAATAGCTTAAATTGTTAGATAAATATATCATTAAAGCACAATTGAAAATTTGTTATTTTTTAAATATTTGGTATTAACTTAACATATAAAAATAGACTATATAAGGATACAAACATATTTTACAGAGTTTATTGCTGCCATGCAAGCAAATCATCTTCTTATTAAAAGAACTAAAGAGTAGGTTAAGTGGCTCGGCCTATTATGGAATTGCCCATAAAGCCCACAGGCTTTTTTTAGTTAAAACCTTAAATTCAGAAAAAAAAAAAAGTTCCTGGCACAAGATCTAAAATATACCATGCAAGAATCTTTTGTTAATTTTATTCATTAGCATTTTCCCATGTTCTAAACAGGACAAGTTCAAAAATCATCTTTGCACCCTGTTTTTCTTTCAATGAAGTTTTAGTGCAGTGCAAACACAGCCTAACTTGTCCCTTGTCTCTAATTCTGAAGTATTGGTCTGATCTGAAGTAGCGAATGAAGCCGCCCAGAGCTTCTGGTAGCTTATTATTGAAACAGAGAAGATTTTCCAGGGGGTTGTTATATGAAGCCTTAGAAGTCATCCTGTGGTTTGTCTCAAGTAGTGGATGTGCTCTATACACCACGACCTCAATGGCTATATTGTTTGGAGAAAACCTCTAAAGATAGAATCTGTGTAAGGCAAATAAAGCATCTGCTTTCATGAAGGACTCCATATAACACAGTTTTTTCTTTTTTCTTTTTGGTGCCCAGGTAATCGTGTGAGACAAGTAGAGAAAGGAGAGTTCTTCCCACTTTTATGTGGAAGAGGGCATGGTTTAGCACATGACAGATCAGGGAACAAAACGACTTTTATCTGAGTCCTTTTTTGCTATAGAGGAGGGTAAGAGCAGCAGCAAAATTCAATCTCAAGTGGCTTCCGAAGTAAGAGAATTCAATGAGGAAAACCAGCAAAGGACGGAAGAGGATTATGTGTGTGACACACCCTATAGAGATCAAGAAATATTGTGAAGTGAGATCATAAAGAATTTGTATAATAGTCTACCTTATGCAGATAGGAAATTGGTTCATTGAAATTTGCCTGTTGCTCTTTAAAAATTTTTTTTTATTGATTTCAGAGAGAAAAGGAGAGGGAGAGAGATATAGAAACCTGGATAATGAAAGAGACTCATTGATCTGGTGCCTTCTGCATGCCCCCTATTGGGCATAGAGCCCACAAATCCTTATGTACCCTGACCAGGAATGGAACTCTGATTTCCCGGTTGATAGCTTGATGCTCAGTCACCAAGCTGCCTGGCTGCTCTTAATGTGATGCAGTTTGTGCCTCTACATGGAAAATAACAGATCACACCAGTAGTTAAAATTATGCTCATTAGAAGATAGTTCATCCAAAGGACTTTCTTTCTTATTCAATTTAAATCTGAGTAAGATATTGAATGCACTCACAATAATAAGAATTACTCCATATTTGCCACCTAACATCCTTAAAGTGGACAAATATTGGATCTTTACTCTCTTTTTACATCTATAAAATAAATATGATCGCAATAAATACCTATTTATGCCATTAACATAATTAAGAACATATGTACAATATACTGTAATATAGCTTTTTAGAAAAGTTTTTTGTGTGAATCTATTAATTTAATTCTTATATAATATTTCTTTATAAGTTAAATGTACATTTACACTATTCATTCATTTTCTGATTCATTTATTAATAACTAGAAGCCCTGTGCATGAAAATTCATCCACTGGGAGAGTGGGGGCCCTCAGCCTGGGCTGCGCCCTCATGCAGTCCAGGAGCCCTCAAGGGATATTCGCCTACAGGATTAGGACTGGTCTCCAGGGGATCAGGCCTAAACTGGCAGTCAGACATCCCTCTGGCAGCCTGTGAGCCCTCGGGGGATATCTGACTAATGGCTTAGGCTGGTTCCCCAGGGGAATGTGCCTAAACCAACAGTTGACCATTCTTAGCGCTGCCATGAAGGTGAGATAGGCTCACCTAGGGTGGCCAGCCATGAGCTGGCTTCGGGCTGAGCAACACTCCCCCTGTGGAAGCACACTGACCACTAGGGGCCAGTTCCTGTATTGAGTGTCTGCCGCCTGGTGGTCAGTGTGTATCATAGCATCTGGTTCTGATCATTCTGCCCTTAGGGTCAATTTGTATATTACCTTTTTATTATATAGGATTGTGAACTGTTTAAAAACTGTGCATCATCAAAAACATACTATCTTATACTGAGAAAGCATTACTACTTATGGCATATAATCCTATCTAATAAAATAGTAATATACAAATTGATCGTACCTCCAATCAAGCCACACCGATAGCCATGCCTGTCAGCCAATCAGGAGCAATTATGCAAATAAACCCCAACCAAGATGGCTGCGATCACTGAGAGCAGGAGGGAGGCTTGGGTTTTCTTAGCAATGGAGGAACCAAGCTTTACAGCTGCCCTTGCCAGCCTAGGCCTCTACTCAATGCTACAAAGATTAAATTATAGAAGATTTATCCCAACAGAAATGGCAGCAGCCATGGAGCTGGAGAGAGCAGAGGCTAGGTTACCCGGGCAATGGAGGAAACCAAGCTTCTGCAGCCCTAGCACCTAGGCCTTCACTCTAGGCTAAAAGTTTCAATTAGAAGTTTCAAACAGAAATGCCTGTCTCCACTGAGGCAGCAGAAGGCTTGGCTCCACTCCAGGCTACAAAGTTTTAATTGTAGAACATAAATTAATCCCAGATCACAGGGCCTCCACTTGTGTCACTGGGGGGTGTGGTCAGCCTGCAAACAACCACAGGCCCCTCGCCCAGACCACCCCACCCCCCAAGAGAACCTCCACCCTGATCCCAGACACTCTTCAGGCCAAACCAGCTGCCCTCCACCCATGCACCAGGCCTCTATCCTATCTAATAAAAGAGTAATATGCAGATTGACATCACTCCAACACACAAGAGGGCTGCACCGTGTAGTCAAAGATTCTGCCCCCATGTGGACACAAGATGGCCAGCAGGGGATGGCTTTTGGGAGGTTTCAGGCCTTCAAGGGAGGGCAGTTGTGGGTGATCAAGCCAGCAGAGGAGGAAAATTGGGGGCAAACAGGCTGGCAGGGGAGCAGTTAGACATCAATTAGGCTGGCAGGGTAGTGGTTAGGGGGTGATTAGGCTGGCAAGCAGAGGCAGTTAGGGGCAATCAGGGAGGCAGGCAGGTGAGCAGTTGGGAGCCAGCAGGTCTGGATTGTGAGAAGGATGTCTGACTGCCCATTTAGGCTATCGGACATCCCTTGTGGGGTCCCAGGTTGGAGAGGGTGCAGGCTTGGCTGAGGGAAATTCTCCATCCCCGCCCCCCTTGCAGGATTCGTGCACTGGTCCTCTAGTTTTTAATAAAAAATTAAAAGTAAATACACAATAATATTTTGTGCTAACAAATACCATTGTGAAAATACCACCTGCCTTTCCTAATATACTGTCCTTGAAGCACTGAAAAATTATCCTTTCCATTTTCTTTTAGATCCAGACCTATGGAGAAACTCTTACAGTGAATACAGCTGACTCAGATATAAAAGATGGATTGTTGCTATTGGGAAAATATAAAGTAGAATTTTACAGTAATCAGATGAAGTACAAAGTGGATCAGATTCTGGAAACATTTTTAAATTTGTTCTAAATGTTCTGTTTTGATTCATTCATTTATCCATTAAAATATTTAGTCAATTAGAATTAAGAATAAGACTGTGAATCATAAGAAAAAATGCTACAATGAATATAGAATAGCATATTAAAATAAAATATGGTGCTGCATTTTTGCTAAAAATTATAAAGCAAAAAGACATAACATAAAAGACCTTTCCAAACATGTCAAGGGTAAAATGTAAAAGGAGCATAATTCTATTGCAAATTTACTAAATTAGAATCTATTGAAAATGTTTTTTCTGTTATATTTCCTCTTTGAAAACCAATTGTTCCTATTAAAAGGTAGCCAAGGAAGAAAACTACACTCCATCCTTGACAACATTTCTTAAAGGACTCTGACAGCTATCAGCAAAGTAAAAGAAGAAAATAAACTGAGTTCACGGAGTCTGTAGCCCCAACTCTAGAGAGGAGAATTGTCATCAAGGCTTATTTTTGGGAAATGCCATTGTTTAAATAGCTGGCTCTGAGACAGCTTTGAGAGAGCAGTCACAGTCTCCTAGTAAAGCTGTGGAACTGAGGAGCAATTCTATCAAGTAGACCTGTTAATGTCTCTCCCGCCTCAAAGGCCCAGAGCTTGACTCTGTCAAATGCAGGTCAGAGAACTAGGAGCATGAAGGGAGGCAATGCATCCTTTGCTTCCCCACAAATTACTTCAAAAAGGCATAAAGGGGTAGGACTTAAGCAGGCAAACTTGGTTAGTGATACTAACCAAGTAAATACACAATAATATTTTGTATAACACATAATAACACATACTAACAACTTTCAGGAATATGATCTAAATTATATTTCATAAACCATAGAGTCTGAGATAAAAATGGAGCATATACTACTTTAAAAATATAAAATGCAGAATAGCAGTTTATTTATTGAATTTCTGGCAGTATTCTAGGGTCATTAAAGGCCATTAATTTATTAAATCACTTTTAGAGTAAACATTTTTATTGATAAGGAAACTGGTGCTCTGAAATACTCCATATCTTGAATTATTCAGAGGTCAGGTTGGCTCCAATAGTCATTCTACTTCACCAAACACAAACCTTCACCAGATGAAAGGTGTGGAAGTGAATATTTAAATGGAAAAAAATTAGAATAATTGCAATAAGCCTCCTAGATAAGGGAGACTTGAAAAGTTATGATGGACTCTGGATTCAATTTGATATTTTCCCTTATTGTTTGGATACATTCTACTAAACTATTTAACTGAAATATAGAAACACTAATCCAAGGGTTATTATTGAACACTGAATAATACAGATACACACATTCATCTGAACATTTCAGATTGTACGATTTTCAAATAGAGTGTAAATTTCTGAGGATTGGCATGGTATCATTCTCATTTGTGGCCTTCTTGGTATCTTTTCTCATATTATAGGAAAAGAAGACTCTTTAGCTCATTAGTTTTCATTATTTTTAGAATAATTAAATAAATAAATTTGGCATCTGTAAAATATCTCACTCCCTTTGTTAGGTTGGAACTCTGGCCATACTAATTCCATCAAAACAAGTTCTATAAACTCAAAGGCTCTGTTTTGACATCTGTAAAATGGAGATAGGGATAAAATTTACATATAAAGAGTTCATTTATGATTGTTAGCTTAACATAAGTTTTATTTTTCGCACATTAATAACTTAAAAATGATTTATCATCATGTTGTCATCAGTCATCAAGAGTATCCTAGAGTTAAACAGAAAAGAGTACCCTAGAATTTTGACTTTATGTGCCTATATACCCTGTTTCCTTGAAAGTAAGACAGCCCCCGAAAATAAAACCTACTTCCAGTTTTGCCTCTCGCTGTAATATAAGGCATACTCTCAAAAATAAGTCCTCCCTGATAATATTTTTATTATTGAAAGTGAAAAAGCCTGGGCGACATGAGCAGTTATAAGGAAGTGGGTCGATTTAATGCTGCTGCTTGTTATGCGAAAGAGCCAAAGAGGTCTGCTAGTCTGGGATGCAGCCAGCACTCACTGCGCTAAAGACATGAAGAAATTACTTCATGAAAGAAAAGTAGATCAAATAATGATTCCCGCAGGAATGACGGCCTATCTCCAGACTCTTGATATTGCAATAAACAAGCCATTCAAGGAGAATTTGCCCATGGAAATTAATGACTACATTGAAAACAGAATGGAGCAAAAACCAGTTTGCCTCAGTGGATAGAGCTTCGGCCTGCGGACTGAAAGGTCAGGGGTTCGATTCCGGTCGAGGGCATGTACTTTGGCTGCGGGCACATCCCCAGTAGGGAGTGTGCAAGAGGCAGCTGATTGATGTTTCTCTCTCATCAATGTTTCCGACTTTCTATCCCTCTCCCTTCCTCTCTGTGAAAAAAAAAATTCAATAAAATATATTTTTAAAAAAATAGAATGGAGAGAAATCAGCGTGGAAACTTTGTGAAACCTAAACACTTGGGTGAAGAATTCATGGGAGAAAATCGCTGAGAGTTGCATTGCAAATGCACTATGAGCAGGCTACTTGACAAGAAGTACTCATTTAAGACAGTGCTTTTCCTAAACATGAGAGATTTGGTCCACTGATTCTGAAAGAACTGGAGTCACAAGCAATTCACCAGGAAATTCAGGGTTTGTATTGTTATGATGATGTTCCAGAAGATGACATGACTGTCACATTGAATAAATCTTACTTTGTGTTCATACCGGTAAATATTACTATCAGTAAATATACCATAAATTGTTGTACATGGAAATAATGGCAGTAACAAGAAATTCTTGATACCTTAGGATTCACAGTTTGTTTGGTTATGCTGGTTTGTGATGACAACTACTACCATACCGTATACAGGTAATAAATTTCCTTTTTGTTTTTTGTTCAACCATAAATGTGTACTGTATTCTTCTTCATGGAAAAATAAGACCCCCTGAAAATAAGACCTACTGCATTTTTGGGTGCAAAAATTAATATAAGACACTGTCTTATTTTGGGGGAAACAGGGTATCTTCTATCGTGGATGTATCAAATTATCACACCTGTGGCTCAATGCAGTACAAAGATATTACCGTATAGTTTGCAAGTGAGAAGTACAGGTAGGCTTCACTGGGTTAACCTCCAGTTATTCACAGAGCAGCATTTTCTCTATAGACTCTAGGAGGAGAGTCCTTTTCTTTCTTCTTCAATTTCTGAAGAAGAAAGGCTTCCCCAGGTCTTGACTCCTGACCCTTTGCTCCATCCTCAAAGTCAAAAGCATAGCACCTTCAACTCTCTCAGAACCCAATTATCCTGCTTTCATCATTCACGTACAAGGACCCCCTGGGATTATATTGGATTTGTTTTGATAAATCAAGATATTATTTCTGTTTTAAGATGACTAATTGCTCATATTTACCAGGTAAGGTAAATATGACAGGAGTAAGGTAACATATTTAAATGTTTGGGAAATTTCAAAGTGGATATCTTTGGGGCACTGAGTTGATTATACTGACTACCATAGTTTCATGGTGGATTCAATATTGGCTATATCCCATCTAACTCTGTGTGATACATATTCAACAGTAATGATGAAATACATTAAGTTCATTACTTCAATAAGGTAATCATGACACTTATTCTAGTGTATTTTAAACAGTGACTAGATTTTCTTTAAGACATTTTATTTAAATGTAGAATACTTAGTAAAGCATATAAACCATTTTGACACCTTAATTTTTAACAAATTTTAAAAATATTTTCTGTTGAGAGTATTATAGATGTCGCCATTTTCCCACCATTGCCGTCCTCCACCTGGATTCAGCATCCAACACCCCCAGGACTTCACCATACTATTGGCTGTGTCCATGGGTAACTCATGTATGCATACAAATTATTTGGTTAATCTCTTTCCAGCATCCCTCCCCCTTCCCCCTGAGATTCCTCAAACTGTTCCATGTTTCCATGCCTCTGGTTCTATTTTATTCATCAGTTTATTTTGTTCATTAGATTACTTGTTAATTTATTTTGATTTTTAGATTAAATTATTGATAGGTATGTATTTATTGCCATTTTATTGTTCATATTTGTATTATTTTTCTTCTTCATCTTAAAAAAGACTCTTCAACATTTTATGTTAGGTGGTGATGAGCTCCTTTTTTTTCTTGTCTGTGAAGCTCTTTATCTGACCTTCAATTCTAAATGAAAGCTTTGCTGGGTAAAGTAATATTGGTTGTAGATCCTTGCTATTCATCACTTTCAATATGTCTGGCCTGCAAAATTTCTGTTGAGAAATCAGATAATAGTTATATATATGGGCACTCCCTTGTAGGTAACTAAATGCTTTTTTCTTGTTGCTTTTAAGATTTTATTTGAGTTTAACCTTTGGCATTTTAATTATGATCTATCTTGGTGTGGGACTCTTTGCATTCAACTTGTTTGTGACTCTGTACTTTCTGGACTTGTAAGTCAGTTTCTTTCACCAAGTTTTCTGTCATTATTTTTCAAATAGGTTTTCAAATTTTTTCCTCCCTCTCTTTTCCTTATTGTGCTCCAATAATGTGAATGTTTGTACACTTCAAATTATCCCAGAGGCTTCATACACTGTCTTGATATTTTTCAAGACAGTGTATGAAGCACAAAATTCATGCACATTAAAAGGAAATTAATTAGAGAAAATAATTTAATATTGCTCTTTGCCCTTTCTCTATAATATAAGTGTCAGAGATGAAAGAAAATTAGTAAAAGGTACATAAAAACCTTCCTCCTGTCAGAGTCTGGGGCTCACCATGGGACCCATAGTCAAGTCCCCGCCCACCCACATAGGCCTCAAAATCACGTGAGACCCAGACCAGGCTGGCCTCCCACCCCCACTGGGCTAGATCCAGACCTGGCCATTCCCATTCTTGTCAAGCCCCACTGGGCAGGGGACATAACCTCAGATCCCCTGGCCTGGCACCAGGATGGAAGATGTGGCTTGAGGTCCCCCAGCCTGATGCCAGGGCAGGGGACATGGCCTGAGGTGCCCTGTCAAGCCCTATGGGGGCAGGGGAGGGTATAGCCTCAGTTCCCTGATGATTGCTGTTAAGGCTCCTTATGGGGACATGGCTTGAGCTGTGAGTGCACCCATATTTGTGATGGAATGATGGTCAATTAGCATAGTCCCTCTTTATTAGATAGGATTCTTTTTCTTTTTGCTCTTCTGACTGGGTGGGGGTTTTTTGTTTGTTTGTTTTTTGCTTCTTCATATTCAAAATCATTTATTTGATTCTCAGAAAACTCTACTCTATTCTAGAATTCTTATAAATTATTCTTCATTTGAATTAATGTATCCTTCATTTCAGACTGGTCTTTTTTCATGTCTTCGATGGTCTCACGAGCTTCCTTGAAATTCTAAGTTCCCTCACGTTCTCACTAAATTCCTTGAGCATCATTCTAACCATTATTTTGAACTCTATATCTAGCAGTTTGTGTAGGAACAATGACCCCTGTATGTACCCCTGTCTGGGAGAAAGCCATCCCCAAATTCTTGCTCTGATGGCAGACAATACATTTCCTCCCTCTATGTCCCTGGATCCCACAAGCCACTGCCCCAGTGCTGAATCTCTGAGGGAATTAGTCTGAATAAGTCCCTATGTTGGCCCTTTAAGAGGAACTGCCTGGGACTCCAACAGTGTCTGTGTCACTCAGCTACACTCACTGCTGTTTTTTTTAACAGAGCCAAGTTACAGAGATTTTTTTTCTCAGCTCTGGAACCCTCGGCTGATGTCCTGGTAGGGGGTTTGGACCCCTTGCTTCTCATGGGATGCCTCTGCAGCCAAGACATCCCCCCTCAATTAAAAGTACACCACACATTCTGCACTTCCATCCCTCTTACCAGTCTTAGTGTGGCTTCTTTAATTCTCTAGTATTAGGGCTTCAATTCAGCCAGACTTCCAGACATTCTGAATGATTGTTGCTCTGTATTTTAGTTGTAATTTTGGTATGGTTGTGGAGCAATGTGAGCACTGCTTTTACCTACACCACCATCTTGGTTCCTCTCCATTTTGACACTTTAGAATTTATAGTTTCCCTAAAGCAGCATAAATGTTGATGGTTGATTAAATTAATGTATAAAGCTGTAAGAGATCAACCGAAGGATTTATATGCATGCATATAAGCATGGCCAATGGATACAAGACACTGGGGGGAGGTGAGGGCATGTACTGGGGTTAGGGGAGGTTGGGGGGGAGGCCAGTGGGGGAAAAAGGAGACATATGTACTACTATTTATAATACTTTAAACAATAAAAAAGGAATAAACTGTTAATGACACCTCTATACTTAATTTTTCCTGTATCCTGGGGATATATCTGTGAGTGAGTTCTACCCTATTATTCAGTAAGAGGGGGTAATTTGTGAATGCCATCAAAATCAATTACTATTTGTCCATTTTGGAGGGCCAATGAGGCAGAGAATTAACCTCCAACAAATTTCAGCAATCAATTACAAGTTGATGGCTAAACCATTTACTGCTGCAGGCGCCAGACCTGTGGAGCATTTGCAAAAATGCAAGTTGTAGGATACTAGTGTCATGCCAGCATTGAAAATATATTTGCTTATTTATTCTAAACTTTCAAAGTATTCTAAACTTTAGAACTCATGTTTTAATTTTACTAATAAATAAGTTCCTAAAGCCAAACAAGAGATTCTTATGTTCTCTGAAGCAAACAGAAATTCTTCAGTCACTTAGTTAAATCATTCCAAAACCTACATTAAAGTTAAATGTTAATGGCAAAACCTGAATTCATATTAACATTGCATTGAATTTCTTTGGTAATAAGCAGTGAATACTCTTATAAATTTTTAATTCTATACATGATGAATTATAGTAAAAGAATCAATTACCTAAGACAAAGAAAAATACATTTCATATCTTACATTTTTCATGATCCAGTTACCTTTTTAGTTCTAAGATAGTGAAGCAGATAATAAAAATATATTAATTTAAGTTCTACTTTGGTAAATATTTTAAAAGATTTTATCATTTGTTTCAAAATTTTAAATATTAAAAGCAAAATCTAGTATTTTATACTCTTACATATTGTGAGCTTTCATTCTCAAAACAAGAAAAATGAACTGAACAAACCGAAAATCAACAGATCTTAGATTCATCACAGAATTGAGGCTGCATGGCAAACTTCTGCCACCAAAATAGGAAAGGGAGAGACAGGTGGATATCAGTCCATAACTACCCAGGAATAGTAGCCCAAGAGCAGAAGCCCAAGCTGGAACCAATGTTGGAGGCCAATCAGATAAATTTCATTAAAGCAAACCAATCTAAATTGAGAATTGAAAAACATATGGTTTGATGGATTATCTCAAATTTAGATCTGAAAATGACAATGTACCCATTGGTAAAATGATAACACTTCCATCATCTTTTGAGGGTAGTCCCAGAAATATGCAGCAGCGATATCAGGATGCTATGGCAATTGTAACAAAGTATGGTAAGCCTGATTTATTTATAATTATGACATGCAACCCCAAATGGGCAGATATTACAAACAATTTACAACGCTGGCAAAAAGTTGGAAACAGACCTGACTTAGTAGCCAGAGTTTTTAATATTAAGCTGAATGTTCTTTTAAATGATGTATGTAAATTCCATTTATTTGGCAAAGTAATAGATAAGATACATGTCATTGAATTTCAGAATCGTGGACTGCATCGCACTCCCATATTATTGATATTAGATAGTGAGTCTAAATTGTGTTCAGAATATGACATTGACTGTATAGTTAAGGCAGAAATTCCAGAAAAGGAATGGTGTCCTCGACTTTTTTAAATTGTAAAAAATATTTATTTATTAATGAAATTATGTATTATTTTCATATACATTGTACTCATTACCTTTTATCTCTTACACTTTTATTATAGAGAAAGGGAAAATAGTACTATTAAAATATTTCCTCTAATACCATTTTAATGTGCACAAATTTTGTGCACCAGGCCACTAATTAATTATAGGATACTTCCCCTGCCCTTCATACCTTATCAGCACATCAATCAGAGTGCTATATGACAATGGGATTACAGCTAAAAATTACAATGCTTAGACCATAATTAATAAGTCTTTAGAAAAATTTATTGACAGCAAGGGTGACAAAAACAAAAATAATACAGAAATGTTAGCATCGAACACTATTACAAGAAACAGTAAACAGTTTAACTTCTAGACAAATACTCTAAACCTCATGTATGAGAGATGAAAATTATAAGAAATAAAAAGAAATGTAATTTACTTACAGGATTTTCTAAAAATCAAAACAATCCAATAAATAAAACAATACATTTGATGGGTATATCAGTAAACTGGATATATTAATGAAATAATCAGTGAGATAGAAGATATGCTAGCAGAAACTTCTAAAACTTAAATGCAAACATATGAAAAAATGAAAAAGAGGGACCAAAATACCCAAGAACAGAGGAACAATTTCAAAATTTATAATATATTTGTAACAAGAATACCAAAAAGAGAAGGTGAGAAAGAAAAATAAGAAATATTTGAAGTAATAATGGCTGAGAATTTTACAAATTAATGACAGAACATCAAACCACACACAAAAGTGCTAAGAATAATTAGTTTATTTTCTAGCTATTTTATTTATCATATAATTTTATTGCAAGTCCCCTGAGGTAAATATTATTATCACTATTTCAACAATAAAAGTTACTGAACTTAGGTAACAAGCAACTACAAGTAAACTACAACATGGGTAACATTTTTAACCTCAGCCTCTTGCTTATATTTTAAACTGTTGTCGGTGCCTTTATGTGTGTGTTTTTCCAAAATGACCCAAGTCATTTGAGACTCAGTGCTTCAAACTTCAGAAAACTAAAGCTATTGAATAATGAGGTTTCCTTTTCCTGCAAGAATTTCCTGGTGTATTTTCTGTACTTAAATTTTGTGAATTTAGGATCTGTGATTTTGTGTGCAATATCCAAAAATATTATGCATAAAATTCTCCAAATTGCTATTTAATTTCTTCAAAAAATCATTTCAGAGACACAAATTTCAAATATTAAAGAGAGCTAAATTGTTTATTACTGGAGAATGAAAATGTATATTAGATTATTTTGGGCTCCTAACCTATGGGAATGTAGATTTTGAAGCAAAGAGAAATACTTGATAATAAGTTTATCCTGCCTACAGATAGGCAATTTAGTCACTAAAGCTTTAGTCTATTTGACTGTCTGTAAAATTCAGAACATTTCATTTCTTCCATGTGAGTGTATCTTTTCTACTCCTCTATAGGGTAATACATATTTATTTCTATAAAAAGTTCCCAGAATAAAAATAGACTATGAATAAAATTACTGAGAAGATGTCTGATATTTATGAGTAAAAGAATAAGGACACTTAATAGTATAAACATTATCAATATTTCTCTGAAATCTTTATTGTGCATTCTGGTGTATTGCTCAATTGATTCACATCAGCCAGAAAAAGAAAGATAAATTAATTAGGGAACAAGTGAAAGTAAATTCATACTAGGTCAAGGAAAATAAAGAATAAATGAAGCATTTGTTGGAATGTTTTCAGACTACTCTGACCGTAATTGTGTGATTTGATGAGACTTTGCATAACTACATTTTCAAAAGACTAAAGATACTTTAATAGTGTTTATTTCTACATAAAATTAACAGATACAATGTTTCCTACTACTACCTGGTGAGTTTTTATTTAAGTAATTTTGATATTTAGGTTCTTATTATCTGAAACTTTTACTGCAGAAAATTGTACCTCAAGACAGGTACTACATCAAGGAAATACATTTGGAAGGATGATTAGTGAAATTTGATATGCTAAATATAAACATAGAGAAAGAATGATTTCAGGTTTACTGAGTAATCTGCATGTACTCAAATGTCTACTCCAACACTTGAAATACTAACTTTAAAGTCAGTAACATACTATGTGTGAATAACTCTCAGTAATGGGGGAGAGAGATACAACCTGTGCTGGGACAAGGAAGTCTGAAGTTGAAATGGTAAGACACCTGAAAGATTAGGCTTTTCCTAAAACGAAGTAGAATGATACAAAATAAACATTGCATGGCTCAGGAACATTGTGGCAAAATGGCATTATATTATTTGTTTTCTCTGGACCAGCAGATGGAGATTTTAATGAAATAATATCCACCAAAACAAAAACATTTATATAAAGTTAAATTTAATAATGTTCTCCAGGACCATCCATACTGTTCCAAAGAGTAAAAGTGTCTTCCTTTTTATAGCTGAGTAATATTCCATTGTGTAAATATACCACAGCTTTTTTCTCCATTTTTTATTAAGGTATTACATGTATACAGATCTTCCTATTGCTCCCCCCCCAACCGAACTCCCATACATACTCTCACCCCTCAGTGTCTTGCATCCATTGGTTATGCTTATATGCATGTATACAAGTCCTTCAGTTGATCCCTTATCTACCCCACCTCTCCCTAAACTTCCCACTGTAATTTGACAGTCTGTCTGATGCTTTACTGCCTCTGTATCTATCTTTTTGTTCATCAGTTTATAATGTTCTTTATTATCCATAAACTAGAGACCCGGTGCACGAAATTCATGCACAGGGGCAGGAGATGTCCCTTAGCCCAGCCTGCACCCTCTTCAATCTGGGACCCCTCAAGGGATGTCTGACTGCCTGTTTAGCCCCAATCCTGCTGGCTCCAAACTGCTATCTGCCTGCCTCCCTGATTGCCTCTAACCACTTCTGCCTGCCAGTCTGATCACCCGCTAACCACTACCCTGCCAGCCTAATAGAGGTCTAACTGCTCCCCTGCCATCCTATTTGCCCCCAACGACCCTCCTTTGCCAGCCTGGTCACCCCTAACTGCTCTCTACTGCTGGCCTGATCATCCACAACTGCCCTCCTTTGCAGGGTTTGGAACCTCCCAAGGTCTCTGCCCTGCTGGCCATCTTGTGGTGGCCATCGTGTGTACACATAGGGACAAGATCTTTGACCACATGGAGGCAGCCTTCTTGTGTGTTGGAATTATGGTCAATATGTGTATTTCTCTTTTATTAGATAGGATAGAGGCCTGGTGCATGGATGGGGGCCAGCTGGTTTGCCCTGAAGAGTGTCCTAGATCAGGGTGGGGGTTCCCTTGGGGTCAGAGGCAGCCTGGGCGAGGGGCCTGTGGAGGTTTGCAGGCTGGCCAAACTCCCCAGAGACCCAAAAGGATGCCCTGGTATCTGGGATTACTCTATGTCTTCAATTGAAAATTTGTAGCCTGGAGTGGAGCCAAGCATTCTGCTTGCTCCGGGGCAGCAGCCATATCTGCTTGAAACTTTGTAGCCTAAAGTGGAGGCCTAGGCCGGTAATGACAGGCTGAAAGTTTGGCTTCCTCTGTTGCCAGGGAAACCCAAGCCTTTGTTCTCTTCAGCTCAGGGGCTGCTGCCATTTCTGTATCTTTTATAACTGAAACTTTGTAACATTGAGTGGAGGCCTAGGCCATCAATGGCAGGCAGAAAGCTTGGCTTCCTTTGTTGTCAGGAAAACCCAAGCCTTCCTCCTGCTCTCAGTGGTGGCAGCCATCTTTGTTGGGGGTTATTTGCATAATCTGCTCCTAATTTGCTGGTGGATGTGGCTGTGAGCGTGGCTTGTGGGTGTGGCACAGGTACATTGAAATTTGCATATTACTCTTTTATTAGACAGGATTAGTGATGCCATGTGGTATTTTTATTTCATTGACTGGCTTATTTCACTTAGCTTAATGCTCTCCAGTTCCATCCAGGTTGCTGCAAATGGTAAAAATTCCTTCTTGTTTATGGCAGCATAGTATTCCATTGTGTAGATGTACCATCTTTTTCTGATCTAGTCATCTGCTGATGGCACCTAGACTGTTTCCAAATCTTTGCTATTGTAAATTGTGCTGCTATGAACAAAGGGGTGCATATATCCTTTCTGATTGGTTTTTCTAGTTTCTTAGGATATATTCTAGGAGTGGGGTTACTGGGTTAAATGGGAGTTTCATTTTTAGTTTTTTAAGCAAACTCCATACTCTTCTTTACAGTGGCTGCCCCAGTCTGCATTCACACCAGCAGTGTACCAGGGTTCCTTTTTCTCCACATTCTTGCCAACGCTCGTCCTTTGTTGATTTGTTGATTAAAGCTGTTTTGACAGGTGTCAGATGGTATAGCATTTTCGTTTTGATTTGCATCTCTTGGATAATTAGTGACTTCGAGCATTTTTTAATGTGTCTCTTGGCCTTCCTTTTGTCTTCTTTCACAAAGATTCTATTTAGGTCAATTGCCATTTTTTTTTTGTTGGGTCATTTATCTTCCTTTTATTAAGTTGTATAAGTTGCCTGTAGATGTTGGAGATTAAACCTTTACCAGTGATAACATTTCTAAATAAGTTTTTCCATGCAGTGGGCTTTCTTGTTGTTTTGTTGATGATTTCTTTTGCTGTGCAAACGTTTTTTATTTTGATGTAGTCCCATTTGTTTATTTTCTCTTTAGCTTCCATTGCGCTAGGAGCAGTATCAGGGAAGAAGTTCCTTTGGCATATGTCTGAGATTTTGCTGTCTATGGATTTCTCTAGTGTTTTTATGGTTTCCTGTCTTATATTTAAGTCCTGTATCCATTTTGAGTTTGTTTTTGTGGATGGTGTAAGTTGGTGGTCTAGTTTCATTTTTTTGCATGTATCTGTCCAATTTTCCCAACACCATTTATTGAAGAGACTGTCTTAACTCCATTGTATGTTTATGCCTCCTTTGTCAGATATTAATTGAGCATAGTGGTTTGGGTTGATAACTGGATTCCCTATTATATTCCATTGGTCTATAGTTTTGTTCTTGTGACACTACCATGCTGTTTTGAGAACAGTGGCTTTGTAATACAGCTTGAAATCTGGTATTGAGATCCCACCTACTTTATTTTTCTTTCTCAGGATTGCTGCAGCTATTCAAGGTTTTTTTTTAATTCCATTTGAATGTTTGGAGAGCTCTATCTAGGTCTGTGAAATATGACATTGGTATTTTAATGGGGAGTGCATTGAATCTATATATTGCTTTGGGTAGTATGTGCATTTGAATGATGTTGATTCTCCCAATCCATTAACATAGTATGTTCTTCCACCTATTTACGTCTTCCTCTCTCTTTTTTCAGTGTCTTGTAGTTTTCCGTGAATAGGTATTTTATCTCCTTAGTTAAGTTAATTCCTAGGTATCTTAATTTTTCTTGTGTGATAGTAAATGGGATTGCTTTTTTAGTGTTTTTTTTTTGTAAGTTCACTAGTGGTGTATAGAAATGACATAGATTTCTTGACATTAATTTTGTATCCTGCTACATTGCTAAATTAATTTACTAAGTTTATTAGTTTTTTGATGTAGTCTTTTGGGTTTTTTATGTATAATATCATGACATCTGCAAAGAAGGACAATTTTACTTCTTTTCCAATTTAGATGCCTTTTATTTCTTCTTCTTGCCTATTTGCAATAACTAATACTTCTAGTTCTATGTCAAACAGGAGTAGCGAGAGTGGGCATTCCTGTCTTGTTCCTGTTCTTAGGGGAAATGGTTTTAGTTTTTGCCCATTGGATATGATGTTAGCTGTGGGTTTATCATATATGGCTTTTATTATTTTGAGGTATGACCCTTCTATTCCCGCCTTGTTGAGAGTTTTTATCAAGAAAGAGTGTTAGATTTGGTCAAATGCTTTTTCTGCCTCAATTGACATGACTATGTGATTTTTATCTCTCAATTTGTTTATGTGATGTATCACATTTATTGACTTGCATTTCTGGGATAAATCTTACTTGGTCATGGTGTGTGATCTTTCTGATGTGCTACTGGATCTGCTTTGCTAGAATTTTGTTGAGGATTTTGTCATCTAGGTTCATGAGGGAAATTCACCTGTAATTCTCTTTCATTTTGTTGTCTTTATCTGGTGTTGGTATTAGGGTGATGCTGGCTTCATAGAAGGAGCTTGGAAGTGTTCCTTCCTCTTGAATTTTTTGGAATACTCTGAGAAGGACAGGTTTTAATTCTTTCTTGAATGTTTGATAAAACTCCCCATGTGAAGCCATCTGGCCGTGGGCTATTGTTTGCTTCAATTTCTTCCATAGTTTTTGGCCTATTGAGATGTTTATATTATTCCTGATTGAGTTTTGGAAGGTTATATTTTTCTAGGAATATGTCCATTTCCTCCACGTTGTCCAGTTTTTTGGAATAGAGTTGTTCATAGTATTTTTTTTAACAATCCTTTGTACTTCAGTGGGGTGTGTTGTTATTTCACCTCTTTCATTTCTGATTTTGTTTATTTGGGTCCCCTCTCTTTCTCTCTTGGTGAGCTTGGATACAGGTTCATCAATCTTGTTTAACTTTTTAAAGAACCAGAATTTGGTTTTGTTGATCTTTTTTTTTTTTTTTTTGTCTCTGTGTTGTTTATCTCTGCTCTGATCTTTATTTTTTCATTCCGTCTGCTTACACTGGGCTTTTCTTGTTGCTCTCTTTCTAACTCTTTGAGTTGTAGGTTTACATAATTTGTTACCATTGTTTCTTGTTTTATTGAAACAGTCTTATAGAGGTATGAACTTCCTTCTTAAGACGCTTTTACTGTGTCCCATAGATTTTTGATCATTGTGTTTTCAGTGTCATTTGTTGCCGTAATGTCTTTTTTTTCTTCCTTGATCTCTCTGGTAATCCAGTTATTGTTTAATAACATGCTGTTTAGTCTCCATGTGTTTGATTTTTTTGGATTGTTTTTATTGTAGTTGATTTCCACTTTTATGCCACTGTGATCTGAGAAGATGCTTGATATGATTCCTATCTTCTTGAATTTAAAGAGGCTTTGCCTATGTCTCAATATATGGTCTATCTTTGAAAATGACCCAGGTGTGCACTTGAGAAGAATGTATATTCTGTGGCTTTGGGGTGAAATGTTCTGAAGATGTCAATTAATTCCATCTGGTCTAGTGAGTCATTTAGTGTTGATGTATCTTTGCTGATTTTTTGTTTAGAGGATTTGTCCAATGGTAATATTGTGGTATTAAAGTCTCCTACTGTTATTGTATTGCTGTCAATCTCTCCCTTGATAGCGTCTAGAAGTTTTTTTTTTATGTATTTCTCTTTGAGATCTAATTTGTCAGCTATAAGTATTGCTACCCCACTTTTTTTTTTCATTTGTCTGAAAAGACTTTTTCTATCCCTTCATCCTCAGTCTGTGTGCTTCTTTTTTTCAGAGGTGGGTTTCTTGCAAACAGCAGATATTTTCTTATCTTTTGTATCTTCTTATCCAATCCATTATCCTATGTCTTTCAATTGGGGCTTTTAATCCATTTACGTTTAAATTTATTATTGATAGGTCACTTGTTTGTGACCATTTTTGTTCTTTATCCCTGTGTTCCTTCTTTGATTCCTATTTATTCCATTTTACAGCAGAACCTTTAGCGTTTCTTAAATTGCTGGTTTGGTGGTAATAAACTCCCTTAGTTTTTTTTTGCCTGTGAAGTTCCTGATTTCACCCTCAATTTTGATTGATAGCTTTGCTGGGTACAGTATTCATGGATTAAGACCCTTCCTTTGCATGACTGTTTTTTTTTTCTTCATTTCATTCCCGTCATGCCTGATGTGTTTCTGTTGAGAAATCCATTGCTAGTCTGATGGGGGATCCTTTGTAGGTAGCTTTCTGTCTCTCTCTGCCCACTTTTAAGATTCTTACTTTGTTGTCGGTGTTTGCCAATTTAATTATAGTGTGTGTTGGGGTCGTTCATTTGGGGTTCATTTTGGTTGGGACTCTGTGATCCTCTTGGATTTGTGTGGGATTTTTCTTCCCTAAATCAGGGAAGTTTTCTGTCATTATTTCTTCAAACAGGTTTTCTATTCCTTGGTCTGTTTCTTCTCCTTCTGGAATCCTTATTATGCAAATGTTGGTTTGTTTCATGTTATCCCAAAGTTCCCTTAGGCTCTCCTGCTTATTATTTATTTATTTTTCTATAAGCTGCTCTACTTGGGAATTTTTTTATACCTTGTCTTCTAGGTTACTGATGCAGTCCTCTGCTTCTTCTAGTCTTCTCTTGATGTCCTATATTGAGTTTTTCACAGCAGTGATGTCATTTTTTCTTTCATCTTGGTTCTTCTTCATTTCTTCTGGGTTCTTACTTATATTGTTGAATTTGCCTTCCATTCTTTTCAGCCACCTTATAACTATTTCTATGAATTCTTTCACTGGCAGGTTGCTTGCCTCCATTTTATTTACTTCTTTTTTTCTGGTGATGCCTGCTTTTCTTTCACATGGGAGCTGTTTCTTTGTCTCCCTGTGGTCTCTATTCTCTGGGTGTCTGGTTATGTAGTTATTATCTCTTTCCTTATTTCAGGCAAAATCAGACCTTTCTATGGTGGAGTGTAAAGCTCCTCTTAATCTGTGTGTTTGCACCAATTGGGGACCAGTGTTCTGGGGTTCACAGCTGTTCAGTGGGTGCCATAGTTGTAGATTTTCAAGGTTCCAATAACATCCACGTTTCCCTTCAAGATGGCATGGTCTCCGCATCTGAGCTGGTGGCTTCAGAGGGTAACCCAACAGCAGTGGGATCTGCCTGGTCAGGAGAGCCCTGTCCAGCAGTCCCCAGCCTTCTCCTGAAGTCTAGCTGACCCTTAACTCTCCAACAAACACTCCTGGTGCAACTCTCAGCTGTTCTTTCTGTCTTCTTCGAGACAATGATTGGGATGCATCTGTCTATTCTGCTTCCCTCTTGTACCACAGCTTTTTTACCCACTCATTGACTGATGAGCACATGGGCTGCTTTCAGATCTTACCTGTTGTAAATAACACTGATATGAACGTAGGTGCACATATGTTCTTTCGAATTAGTATTTTAGGATTTTTTGGATAAATTCCCAGAAGTGGGATCATTCAGTCATAAGGCAGTTTCATTTTTAATTTTTTGAGATAACTCCATACTATCCATGTGGCTGATCCAGTCTGAATTCCTACCAATAGTACACAAGGGTTCCATTTTTCTCCACATCCTCACCAACACTTATTGTTTTTTGATATGTTGATGATTGCCATTCTGATAGGTGTGAAGTATTATTGCATTGTGATTTTAGTTTGCATTTCCTGATGATTAGTAACATTGAGTATTTTTCATATATTAATTGGCCATCTGTATGTCCTATTTGAAAAAGTGATTATTCAGGTCTTTTGCCCTCTTCTTAAAAATTATATATATATTTTTAGTGTTGAGTTTTATAAGTTCTTTTTAATTTTTGGATATTAACACTTTATCAGATATACTATTGATGAAAATGTTCTCCCATTCAGTAAGTTGTTTTTTTCATTTTGTTGATGTTTTCTATGCTGTGCAAAAACTTTTTTGTTTTGTTTAGTTCCATTTGGTTATTTTTTTCTTTTATTTCGCTTGTCTGAGGAGATATATTAGGAAAAAAATTGCTCCAAGAAATGTCCAAGATTTTACTGCCTATGTTTTCTTCTATGACTTTCATGGTTTTCAAGTCTAAAATTTAAGACTTTAACCTATTTTGAGTTTATTCTTTTGTGAGGCATAAGCAGGTGGTCTAATTTTATTTTTTATGGATATGTCCAATTTTCCAAACTCCATTTATTAAATAAATATAAAATAAACCAGTGAGAGAAAGACAGTACCATATTTTTTCATTCATATGTAGAATTTGATGAACAAACTGAACTACCAAGCAAAATAGAAACAGATTCATAAAGCTGGCAGACAGCTCCGGTGTGTGTGTGTGTGTGTGTGTGTGTGTCAGGAGGAAGACTCGGGGAGCAGAAGAGGAACTGAGAAAGAAAAAAAGGAGAAAGAACTCATGTACTTGGACAATAGCATAGTTAGTGATTGTGGCAGGGGGTGAGGGTGGAAGAGGGCATAGAGGGGATAAATGCTGATGGATAAAATAAAATAAATTAAAATAAATTAATACAATAAGTTTAGAAACAATATGTAAAACAAACTGTCAAAATGGGATAAATGTATTTAAAATATGTATTCCTATGTAACTAAAATTGTACTGTTATCAGATGATATACCTGATAAAGATTATACACACTTAACTTCACATTAAATATTATTGGAGTGGTTTTAAAAATATAAGTAAATGAAGTGGCTATCTAGCACATCCAAATCACTTTCATTTGTAAAGTGAAACAGATGGCAAATGTAAATTGCTTATCCCAATACATAACATGTGGAAAGGTGAATTGAATTGCCCAATTATCAATTCAGAAAACAAATATGCAATGGTATCTTCAAAAAATTAGATATAACTCAAGGTACTTTTTATTTATGGTCCAACTCAACTAGTATGATTACATTAATTACTGTAATGATTTTAGCTTCATTAATTTATTTTAAAAATCAAATGTTCTCCGATCTCTTAAAGGAACATCTTATGCTCATGACATTGCAAATGACATTCAGATATGCTTTTACTCAAAATGAGTGCAGAGCAATCTTTAACCAATAATGGTGGCAATTTGTTGATCTGTTCCATGTGAAAAATCCAATACACCAATTTCAAGCCTTGGAAGTTCTCTCAGGCAAAATTATGCCTGGAAATCATATTGAAGTCACTAAAAATTCTGTGAAGAAGACAGTAATGCTAGCTGGTGCTAGTCTCTGAAAAATATGAAGAAAAATTGGTAAAAAAGCCAATCCTGGATCATAATTTTCAACTCTGCAGTCAATAGACATCTCACTTGTTACATTTATATTTTTTATCTCTTAATAGTTTTTCTCTCCTTATTATTCCTTTATAAATTTCATTGTTGTAACTGTAATTAGCTCCATAAATGGAAATAACCTATATAATTCTCACCTCTATGTGTAAGATATGTGATATATGTGTATGTGGGCATGGGTGGGTCTTGAAGCTTGAAGACTATCTATCCTCAAGTACCTTACTGAAAGATTCAGTGATATAGATGGATACCTAGCAGTGGTTTAAATAAAATTTCAAATGAATAAATTAATATCTAAGCTTTTAATGTGCAGCACTTTCTAGAATACTTAGTATCACTAGAGAAAATAATAAATGTCCATTTTAATAAAACTGAATTAAGAATATCTTTCCAAGGTCCATATTCATATTTTGGAATTATTACCAGACATTACACATATGTCCCCGTTGAACCCCAAAGTTAGACTATTTAACCTTAAACTTAAACTATTATACAGATGCCTCAAACCTAAATTAAAATATACTACTTTATTTTTTCAAGTACACTCATCAGTGTCCTAGAGTTAAATCTCCACTGATTGTTGGCTATGGCCTTGACTATGAGTTTCCCAACTACTCTCTAAATTTACCTAAAGACTGTAAATGTTAAGTGCACTCCACTACCTAAATATGTAGATAAGTCTTCTACAATTTGTCCTAAATTAACTGGAACCACATCTTCTCTTTCCCATGCACTTCTACTTTAGTATTTTTCCTAACATGCTCCGCAGTCTTCCACTCCTAAGCGCCCCCACCTCGCTCTTCCACACCTTTCATTTACCCTCATACAACTCTTAGTAATAAATTAAATAAATTACCTTTGCTTCCTGACAAAACAAGAAAAAGTGAGCCCCAGACATTCAATAATATTGTAGGTCATTATATTTTAAAAGTGTTTTGTGGGTTATGACTTATTACCAATTATTAAAAATACCCATTGACTATAAATAATTGAAAAACTGGATAAGATTAGAGCTTGTAAAAATAAGCAATTATAGTCAATATAATGGAAAACATATATATATATATATATATATATATATATATATATATATATATATATCTTAGAATTACTGGCAATCAGTATTGAGTTATCAGACTGAAGATTTAATAACACCACAGCATAGAATTGCAAGCAAGAGTTGTGGTAAGAGAAGTTAGTGGAGATAGGCAAAGGGGGGACATCTGTAATATTGTCAACTATCAAATTAAAATTAATTTAGAAAAGAGCCCAGTCAAATAACAGAAAAAAAACAATGATAAGCATTATGGATTTCTCACCCAAGGAGCACTGAATATCAGCTGATGACAAAATGTGGGACAAATCCAGAGTATATTGTGGCCTACAGGAAGCTGCCCAGGGTTCTTGGGTGCGCATATGAAGGAGAGAGGCTACCTTCGTCTTGAACAGATTTTATAGTTACTCCAGATAAGCACAGCTCATATGCTACAGCCCTCAGAAAATTAACAACTCAACTGTATTTAAAGAGAGAGATAAAGGCAGAGGGAAAGGAAGTAGAGACAGAGGAGGAGGAATGGGAAAAGTAATGGAATAATATTGGCATGGCAAGATTCCTTGTCATATAAAGCAATTCCAGAAGAAGATAATAGACTTAATCAATACCTGAATTGTATAGATTGCTGGCCGTTAATAACTTTTAAAAGGGGTTACTAAATCACATTCAGTCAGTAACAAATAAAAAAACAACTAATTAAACTATGATCAAATGAACATTTTCCTAGGAGTCAGCAATTCTGTGTGTGTGTGTGTGTGTGTGTGTGTGTGTGTGTGAAACATATGCATTAAACAAACATACATTGTTATGCTTCTTAACAATACAAATTCCAATAGTGGAAATTTTGCTTTCACTAATATTGTCCAGTATTGTTGCTGCTGCCAAGTGTGGCAATACTAAAGATACAGTGCATGTGGAACAGTTTTAAAAATAAAGGAATCTTATATTAGACAAAGGTCAGGAGACATGATTTTATTTTACCAACAATACATATTCAAAAGGCCAGATTGCATGCCATTTTTTCTTTTTACCTTCTTAGGCATTTTAGTGTTTGAATGGTAAGAATGTATATTTTGCATCTGCTCACAAGCACTCTGCATTATTAAATTTTAGAAGAACCACATTGAACATTAACCTGGCAAAAGCACGTGAAATTCCTGTAAGCGATATTCTGTGCATTGGAGAGGAAGAAGCATTTTGAACACAGCGGATGTTGAGAATTACATGATGTGAGAGGGTATTGCCTCCTAGAGACACTGTATCTTATTTATGAGGTCAATATGGGCATCAGGGCATCAGAAAGGCCAGGCGGCTTTTATCTATGTGTGCTCACTGAAACTAAAAAATGGAGATGATAGCACTGAACAATTAGCAGAACCATATTAGGAATTTATTACTGGAAACCAAATGAGTGCTTGAATGCGAAGTATATAATAATAAAATAATAAACAATGGCTTCTTACAAGGCAAATATCTTGGCATTATTAATGTTAACTTATCCTAAATTCGTGTCAATAGGGCAAACAGACTATTCCTGATTATGTTATCACTTATATTTCATACATACATTATTAATATTTGTGCTTTACTCTTTCAGTTAATCATGGTAGCATTATGAACATAGTCTAATGTATTAAAGAGGATATTCTTTCCATTGATTTTTAAAGAAAGAAGTAGAGGGATAGACTAAGAGAGATTGAAAGAAAGATGGATGTGAAAGAGACACATTGATTGGTTACCTCCCTCATGTGCCATACATAACCAAGCAGGGATTGAACCTGCAACCCAGGTATGTGCCCTTGACCAGGAATCATATCTTCAACCTTTTGGTCCTCCGCAGTTGCTCTAAGCACTGAGATCACCAGCCAGGGCCATAATCTAATGTATTTAATTTTCTTGAGAATTAAAAAAAAACACCTGCTTTCTGTGTGAGAACTTAGTGTTAAAAATATCACTGTAGCACACATTTTCACATATTAAAAAAAACTTGCAGAGTCCATGTAAATGTGAACTAAATCACCAAAATACACTTCAAGATTCTCATCAGTCTAATTATGAAAATGAATTATGATGATAATAATAAGCTATTCATTCATATGTGTGTCAGTCCCTTTCTCTAGGACACATGCTTCTGATCAGCAATCTGAAACAGATTTTATGGTCCATATGGATAATCTAAATACTCAATAGATGTTTCTGGGTTTCTTATTTCACCAGGATTCTTTCTAAGCAGTGTACTTTTCTCATCGAAAATACAAGACATATCAACCAGTGTTAATCCCCAATCTCTAAATAAGAATGCTATTTGAGATTATTCATTCTCAAGTTAACATGTTCTGAATAGTTTGAAAGGAGTAGTTAGCCCCACCTTCAACCCCCCACAATGAGACTTCCACTACTATCTATAAGCAATCTTCAAAGTTGCTTTTTAAAAAGATATATTTTGTTGATTTTTTTTTTTACAGAGAGGAAGGGAGAGGGATAGAGAGTTAGAAACATCGATGAGAGAGACACCGATTCAGCTGCCTCCTGCACACCCCCTACTGGGGTTGTGCCAGCAACCAAGGTACATGCCCTTGACCTGAATTGAACCTGGGACCTTTCAGTCCGCAGGCCAATGCTCTGTCCACTGAGCCAAACCAGTTAGGGCTACAGTTGCTTTTGACAATAACCCAGAAGTTGTCTGGCACTCTTGATGGTGACAGTGGCCCCAAATTAACTTGGATTTGCTGCTTACACAAGTATTGGGTCTTCTTGGAAGGCGTTTTTTTATTCAGAACAGCAGTAACTCCTAGAGGTAAATACATAATTTTCACTAGCCCTTCTTAAAAAGTTCCTTTGATTATTAGAATTAAGCATTACAAAACAACTTTCTTAGCAATTCACAGTAAATAAAGCACTTACCCTACAGACTCCAGTTCCATGGTAGCTCTTTTAGAAAATAATTTTTTAATGATCTACTCAAAATGACAAAGTGTGGCATTAGAAGAGTATTCCCTTCATTCTCTCTGTGCATTCCTGTAACCATCATAAAATCTACAAGAATATACTATTTCTTTCACATTTCAGGTGTATTTTCTTCCTTTCACCATGTTCTGGATGAGCATTCCATGTCTCAGCTTAGTAGGTCAAACAACTATGAATTTTAAGGAGCAGAATATAGTCTACACGTTTCTGTCTCCATTTTCTTCCTGCCAGTTCACATTACCTCTCATAAATTCTGAGATTAGCATTTCTACTTTATAGTGCTATTACACGAGTTGCTCTTTGTCACCTAAAAATGTTTTAAATCAAGTTTCTGTTTTAAAATAAAGCACGTAATGGCAGGCACTGATATTCATCAGACCAACATCCATTCCTTCCTTATATTCTAACTAGAGGCCTGGTGCACGAAAATTGTGTATAGATGTGGTCTCTAGGACTGGCAGGCAATCAAAGTGCAAGCATCTGGCATGGAAGGACAGGTCCCAGTTGACCTCTGGGCTCTGGGAAGCACCTGGGCCCACTGGCCCCCTTGTACCTCCTTGCTACCACTGCTGGTCACTGTTTGCAGGATGCTCAAAAGGGCTATTGGGCCCTGCTTGCACCCACCTTGGCCTGGGGCCACCTGCTCACCTGTTCCACCATCCCACCACAGTCCCACTCTCGTTGGTGTCCATCGTGGCCAGCAACACCTCCACTGCTGCCTGCTGCCAGCTTTGTACCACCAACACCCGCCATGTTCCACCCCTTGGTGGTGAACATGTGTCATAGTGTGCAGCTAAACTCCCAGTCAAGGGAACAATTTGCATATTAGGCTTTTGTTATATAGGATAACATCTTAATTACATCATTTGAAGAAACAACATGCTAAATACTGTTTGACAAAAAAATAGACTCTTGTGTGATTTGAAAATTTATCTCCCTAATTAAAAAATAATTTGAAGTTAAGTCAACAGAAAATTATGAAATAAAAAGACAAGAAATAAAGAGAAAAACATTATCTATCTACCCCTCTCTGTGTCTTTAGACATGTTTTTAAGCAAATATCATGACTGGAACTTCAGTAGTCATCATATAATCATGAATGGTATCCTGAAGAGGAAAGTGGTTCCACCAAGAATAGCAAAACCTAAGGGGAGCCTTGGCTTTAGCTGGCATCATGACACCCTGAAATAACCAATTCTGCAATAGCCAGCTCCTAGTAAGTTACCTTGATAATAAATTACCTTTAGATATATATTTTCTGCCTTGTAATTAATAGCAGTTTATCCCAACCAATTCTTACAATAAAAATAATCTAAATATAAATATAATATAAACGTAGCAAAATACATCTTGGGAAAGAACTTTTCTGAATAGAAGAGTTTGTCACACATATTCTGTCTGGAAAGTTGTTCTTAGATCATTAGTAACTGGCACTGAGTTCTCAGCTCCTGAATTATTGGCTTAAACATCCTTGAGGACTTCTCTACAGATGAATCTCAGCTTTTATATTGTAATGACTGCTTTTTAAAATATTTGGGCTTAAAATTAAAAAAATGAAACTTTACAATTGATATAAACCATCCTAAAATAGTTAGCATATATAAACTAAAATTTGTTTTTATTATTTTCATTTATCACTTGCTAATAGCTACATATATGTAGCTGAATGTGTGTGTGCTCTGTATATGTATGTGTAGGCAGGGTGTTGTCCATGCACATTTAGCTCTCAAGAAGTCAGAGAAAAATAAGTTTCTCAGGATCTCACTCATAAATTGAATCTAATGAATAAAATTAATTAATTAATAAAGTAGATCCAGAGACATAGAAGCAAGGAAGACTGTCAAACCTCAGAGGGAAGGTTGAGTAGGGTGGGTGGGAAGAGATCAACCAAAGAAGTTGTATGCATATATGTATAACCTGTGAACACATAAAATGGGGTGGTGAAGGCCTGGTGTGGGCTAAAAGAGGTCAATGGAGGGCAGGAAAGGGAACATATGTAATACTTTCACAATAAAAATTAAAATATAAAATACTTTTTGGGGAAAGGCATGAAAATTTTTCTAGTATTGTCTATTGTCTAGCAAGTATAACTTAGGACAAACATGGGTTAAAATTTAAAGTATTTTGTTCATTAGGTTCCACATATGAATAAGATCATGTGATACTTATTTTTCTCTAACTGGCTTATTTCACTTAGCCCAATACTCTCCAGGAACCGCCATGCTGCCTCAAAGGGTACTAGTAAGTCTTACTTCTTTTTTATAGCTGTGCAGTAGATTAATCTGGGAACTTATGTGCATACTCGGAGTCCAGTGCATGAATTTGTGCACCTTTAAAGAAACTGTGGGCTGCAAAGCTGCAGTAGCCACAGGGGCATGTCTTGGCCCATCCTCCACACCCCTGCTTTGCCCCTCTCACCCTGGTCCCTGGTCACCTGTTTACTAGCAGCCCCATTCCTGCCACTGTCACTCCCATGCACTGAAGGCACCAGCCCTGCTTGTACCTGCTGCTGGCACCACCCCATTTCCTCTGTGCTGTCAATGGGTGCAAGTGGCAGCTGCTGCCCCAATCACCCCTCAGGAGCAGGGGGTGGTGGAGAAGCTCTTAGGGGTGATCAGGGCCAACAACCACCATTCACACCTGCTGATGGCTCCAAATGATTGGGACTGGTGCTGGGCACTGACAGTGGGTGTGAGCAGCAGCTCCAGTGCTGACTGCAGGTGTGAGCAGGGCCAGTGCCAGCAGCAGGTATGAACACTGGGCAGGACCGCAGCGCATGGGAGCAAAGAATGTTCAGTAACCATCAGAGGCTTACACTGATGACAGTGACTGGTGCCCCACCATGGTCTGGCGCCCCTACTTACCTGCTCTACCATCTCACCGCAGCCAATGCCCACCATGTTCCACACATACCCCGTGGTGGTCAGCGCACATCACAGCAACTGGTTGTTCGGTTGTTCCTCTGTAGGGTCTATTTGCATATTAGCCTTTTATTATATAGGATTTGCACAGCCCATTGATACAGACAACAGTGTGGTGAAGACCTGGGAGGGGCATGTGCAGGGTAGAGAGTGTCAATGGGGGGAAAAAGGGACATCAGTAATACTTTAAACAATAAGAACAAATTGAATAATAAAAAAGAAATACAATAAAATAAGAAGAAAAAATGGTTAATGCATTATTCATTTGTATCTTTTATTTCTTTGGAAGAGGCTATAATTGGTTAATTGATTTTCACAGCTCATTGAGTTATATCTACTTGCCAAATGTCACCTTATTTTCTTCAGTGATTGTTTGTACTGACCACTGTTCCTACCTGATATTAAGCAATTTTCAAGAATAAATGTTTCTCATATTAATGTGAGCTTTGTTTGATATCCAGAATGCTAAAATGGTTGTTTTTATAAATTTTGTCCATCTGTATGGTTGTTTTTATGGAAAAGATTTGTTAACTTTCTTAGATAGTGACAGTGGATAATTTCTCCCAGCACTTTTGGATCTCAAGTTATAAGATGTTGAATAACTCAGAGTGACTGAGGTAAATATTTGCACTATGCTGGAGGTTATGGGACAGATACAGCTTTTCCAGGGGCAAACTCTGTAAGACAGTTCAATGAGAGAGAGGCACTATTTTTGTTTAGAGCGGGCTGGAAAGGAAATATCATGCCAAAGTACAATGACCTAAATTTCTACATTTCCCTTAGTCATGGTACTGTTGATATGTCAGTATCCATATCTACAAACAGTAAAATAACATTTTACTTGGGAATGTATTCTGATGCTAGTGCTGACACTTGCTTACTTAATGAATGACCAATAAAGTACTAGATGTTACCTGAAAGAAATCACCACTTCATTTCTCCAAATACCCACTTAGGCTTAAGTGACATTGGATTGTTCTCAGTGGAGTAGTCACAAATTAAGGAAGAGAAATAGAGTTTAAACATGTACAGATTGCAATCTACATACACAGCTTGTCCTTATCCATATATCTTTAAAATATTGATACATTTACAGATGGGAAATAAATGTGTTGACAAGAACTTCATCTTTAATTTAGTCTAGAAAATGAAAATGAATATTTTACAAGGACATATACTGTATATATGTAATTCATTCATTTACTATTAATTCTTTAGTAGAGCCTCATTTATCAGGCATTGCATTGTGCATTGTGCAAGTGTTAAAGTTCTGAAAAATATCTGAAATAGAATAAGAAGTGGTCACAGCCTTCAGAAACTTTACAAAAAATAAAGGAGCATGTAAACCTGTTATTGCAATAATTTTGTGAATTAAGCTATAGTAGAGATCTGAATCTTGCTATGTAGTAAAAAGAGTGACTAATTACACTTCGGTTGGGGCAGATGGTCAGCAAAGACTCACAAAATCATATACTGTTATAGGGTTTGTGGTGCTCATATGGGATAAGGGATAAAACTTTGTTCCCACAGCCATATCATAGACAACATGACTCTTGTTGACATCATTCACAATATACATGCACATTGTATATTTAATACAGTTACTATTTTTATATTAATTTAGTTATGGTTCAGTTACTTTCAGTTTCCTGGATGGTGATATGTAATCTTTTTAAAAAAATATATATTTTATTGATATTTTACAGAGAGGAAGGGAAAGGGATAGAGAGTTAGAAATATTGATGAGAGAGAAACATCAACCAGCTGCTTTCTGTACAGCTCCTACTGGGTTGTGCCCACAACCAAAGTACATGCCTTGGACTGGAATCAAACCTGGGACCTTTCAGTCTGCAGGCCGACACTCTACCCACTGAGCCAAACTAGGCAGGGCGACATGTAGTCTTTCTATTGCTTCACATTTTCAATTTGAAAGTAAATTCGGTACCAGAAATGCTATAGCCCAGCCAGAGTAGCTCAGTGGTTGAGGATCTACCTAAGAACCAGCAGGTCATGGTTCGATTTTGGTCAGGGCACATGCCAGGTTGTGGACTCAATCTCCAGTGTGGGACATGCAAGAGGCAGCCTATCAATGATATTCTCTAACATCATTGATGTTTCTATCTCTCTCTCCTTCTCCCCTCCTCTCTGAAATCAATAAAAATATGTATTTAAAAAACAATAAATGCTGTAAACCAAACTGTTAGCTTTGAGGAAGGGTTTGCTTTATTCCTTTAGCAGTAACAATTGATTGAAGATACATACTGTTTTTGCATTCATTTCCTTAATCTTTCAATCTGCCTATCCACATCTTATTTTTACAAAGAAAATATATTTCCCTCCAATTTGATTTTTTAGTTCAACTTCTAATGCTTTCCTATATACTTTTGTTTTTTCACAATGATATAGCTTAATATTCAAACAAATATTCATAAATTTTAAAACCAAGTATAAAATTTTTCAAATATATTTACATTAGTCAAATATTTACATTATTCAGATATACTATATACAAAGTTGAATAACATCTTCTTAAAAGGCAATACTCTTTTAAACTTCAAAATTAGATTTCTATTCAACTCAGCATTGCAGTTTGTTTTTGTTTTTTTTGCTTTTTCATTGTTTTTTTAAATTATTTTTACTTTTTAAATTCTAACACAAGATATTTTCCCATTAATTTTTAGAGAGTGGAAAGGAAGTTGTGAGTGAGGGAGAGAGAGAAACACCAGTGTGAGAGAGACACATCAATCAGTTGCCTCCTGCACATGCCCTGACCCTGGTTGGGTATCCAGCCTCCAACCTCAGGACATGCCCTTGACCAGGAATCAAACCCACAACCCTTCGGTCCATGGGCCGACGCTCTAACTATTGAGCAAAATTGGCTAGGGCTTTCTTAGTTTGTTTTCAAATAATCGGTCACACCTTCAAAATTGATGAAATTTTGCCATCGTGGTTACCTGGATTGATGAGACTCATTTTACTTTTAGCATAATATTACATGCTCCAAAATATTTTATTTTATTATTATTTTTTAAAAATATATTTTATTGATTTTTTTGCAGTATAACTTCTATTTAATAGTAGTACATATGTTTTCCTTGCCTCCCATTATCCTCCACTCAGCCTCTCTTACCCCCCAGCACATGTCCTCACCTGCTCCCCTTCCTGCCCCAGTGTCTTTCATTCATTGCTTATGCTCATATGCATGCATACAAGTCCTTTGGTTGATCTCTCCCAGCATCCGCCTCCCATCCACCCCAGCCTTCCCCCTGTAGCCTGATCAATGCCTCCCTGCCTCTATATCATTCACTCTCCCCTGTTTCTTTTCTTCAAAAATATCTTGCCTCTGCATACTAGAAATAAATGTATAAGAACAAAAAATGTTTGAGTCCCAGTTTCGATGTCAAATAGTTCTTTATGTGTACATGTCAGCAATGGTATCCAGATGGTGGACACATCGTGGCAATGCAAGATCCATCCTCTCTGGTTTGGTCCTGGGCCGCCTGCAGCCATGCACAGCTGCCCACTGCTAGCATGGCAAGGTGTCGTCAGTGTCCCCCATCTCTGGACCATCCTCGTGACTGGAACAGACCCGTCAGTTCCTCACTGTCGCAGGAACCCACATGGTCTTGAAGTTGTTCTCTGAAAACACACAAACACATTCTTGCACAAAAGTTAACAAAGGAGTCCTCTCTGAAAATTAGACTTGGGATTCTTTTTATTTTTGCCTAAATGATTTTCCTTTGGCTTATTTTGACACCATGTGTGTTTTTTCATGGGTGTCCTGCTGTTGGCTTTACAAATGGAAGTTACTTTTCTGGAGTAAGAATTTTCTAGATGTATTTTACTTACAGGATATTTTTCCTTACATGATATTACCCCACTATCCCCCCCTTTTTTGATTAATGGGAGCTTTTGGAAATTTTATATTGCAGTCTTGGTAAATTTAAATTTTAATTTTTGCACACAAATATGACTGCTTTAGTACACTTAAATTTTCTTGAGTATTCACTTATTTCACTTAGCCAATTTAAATTAATCTGAAAACTTGATTACTATTTTACTGTCAATTTTAATACTTAAGCAGAAATCTTAGTTTACCCTGTAAATAATAGTGGAAAGGAACATTTGCATTTTTGAGTAGGTCCTGAGCAATCCTGTTAATAGACTGAATTTAGATATAGAGCAGCTATTGCTGGCCGAGTATCTATCTGCCACCTGGGTCCCCATCTGAGTTGTTCATGGGAGGTGAAGCAGCCATGGGGGCAGGAGACCTCCCTCAGGAGGGGTGAGAATTCAAGCCCCTGTAAGGTTTGTGGGTGAGAGTCTGTGCCCCACCTCTGTTGACCTTTTAGTTCTCTCCTATTGGCCCCTCTGAGACTGTGCCTGTCTTAGGTTGTTCCTTCCCTGAGGAATCTTACCCATCTTTGGCTAACCAGCCATCCTCTGGAGCCAAACAGAGTGATGTGAGGTTCAGTTCTGTCTCCTTTGTAGTCTATGCCCCCATGGCCTCCACATCCAGCACCTGCCTTGGGGCCCCCTCACCAGCTTGTGGGGTCCCAGTACTGATCACATATCTCAGGGGACCCAGGTTTCTTCTTCAGAGAGGGCCCAGCTCACACCATTGGTCGAGAGACAGATCCATGGTGCAGCTATGTATATTTGGATAGTAAAAAGAGGGTCTCTCTTGGCAAAAAAGGCAAGAGGGGCTAATATAGAATGCTCAGGTGCCTTCCCAGTGCCTTAATTCCTTCTGAAAGGGGTTAATTCCTTTCCTATCCTTTTTAAATTGCTGCCCCACATTCAAAGAATTAGTTTGTAAGTTTATTTGGGATAATTGTATAATATGCTGTTGTCACATATCAAAAATTATAATGACATTGTAGAATAATATCATGTAAAGGTATCATGGTGTCACGGGAGGTTAAGGAGGGCCTAGCCTAAGGACTGGTGTCTATAGGAGATGACAAGCTCTAGGCCATGTCAATTCAATCTCAAACTAACTGCCATTTTTTAAATAACTTTATATAAACTTTATCAGGGATGTAAAAACACAAATCACTTACCTTAGTTCAAGAGTTCAAATATATTGACTTTCCCCCTTACTCCCACCACCTGCCACTTACCCTGAGGTTTGACATTTTGATGGACTTTTCTGTCTCTGGATCCATTTTTGTTCATCAGTCTATGTCATTCATTATATTCCTCAAATGAGTGAGATCATGTGATATTTATCTTTCTCTGCCTGGCTAATTTCAATTAGCATAATGCTCTCCAATTCCATTCATGTTGTTAACAAATGGTAGGAGCTCCTTCTTTTTTACCGCAGCATAGTATTCCATTGTGTACCATAGTTTTTAAATCCACTCATCTGCTGATGGGCACTTAGGTTGTTTCCAAATCTTAGCTATGGTAAATTGTGCTGCAATGAATATAGGGGTGCATATATCCTTTCTAACCCGCATTTTTAGTTTCTTGAGGTATATTCCTAGAAGTGGGATCACTGAATCAAATGGAAGCTCCATTTTTAGTTTTTTTGAGGAAACTCCATACTGTTCTCCACAATGGCTGCACTAGTCTACAATCCCACCAGCGGTGCATGAGAGTTCCTTTTTCTCCACATCCTCGCCAGCACTTGACGTTTGTTGATTTGTTGATGTAAGCCATTCTGACCAGTGTGAGATGGTACCACATAGTCGTTTTGTTTGCATCTCTCAGATAATTAGTGACTTTGAGCAAGTTTTCACATGTCTCTGAGCCTTTCTTTTGTATTCTTTCAAAAAGATTCTATTTAGGTCTGTTGCCCATTTTTTTTATTGGATCATTTGTCCTCCTTTTATTGAGTTGTGTGAGTTGCCTGTAGATGCTTGAGATTAAACCTTTATCACTGATAACAATTGCAAATATGTTTTTCCATACAGTGGGTTTTCTTATTGTTTTGTTAATGGATTCTTTAGCTGTGCAAAAGCTTTTTATTTTGATGTAATCCCATTTGTTTATTTGCTCTTTAGCTTCCATTGCCCTAGGAGCAGTATTATCGAAAAAGTTCTTTCGGCATATGTCTGAGATTTTTCTTCCTGTGTATTACTCTAATATTTTTATGGTTTCCCATCTTATGTTTAAGTCCTGTATCCATTTTGAGTTTATTTTTGTGGATGGTATAAGTTGGTGGTCTAGTTTCATTTTTTTGGCATGTATCTGTCCAATTTTCCCAACACCATTTATTGAAGAGACTATCTTGACTCCATTTTATGTTCATGCCTCTTTTGTCAAATATTAATTGAGCATAGTGGTTTGGGTTGATATCTGGATTCTCTATTCTATTCCATTGATCTATATGTCTGTTTTTGTGCCAGTACCAGGCTGTTTTGAGAACAGTAGCTTTGTAATACAGCTTGAAATCTGGTATTGAAATCCCACCGACTTTGTGCTTCTTTCTCAGGATTGCTGTGGCTATTCAGGGCCTCTTTATTCCATATGAATTTTTGGAGAGTTCTTTCTAGGTCTCTGAAATATGACATTGATATTTTATGGGGAGTGCATTAAATTTATAGATTGCTTTGGGTAGTATGGACATTTGAATGATGTTGATTCTCTCAATCCATGAACATGGTATGTTCTTCCACCTGTTTACATCTTCCTCTGTCTCTTTTTTTTTTTTTTTTTGGTGTCCTATACTTTTCTGTGAATAGGTATTTTATCTCCTTAGTTAAGTTTATTCCTATGTATCTTAATTTTTTTGGTGTGATGGTAAATGGGATTGCTTTTTTAGTCTCCCTTTCTGTAAGTTCACTATTGGTGTATAGGAATGCCATAGATTTCTTGGCATTGATTTTGTAGACTGCTACATTGCTGAACTCATTTATTAAGTCTATTAGTTATTTTATGGAGTCTTTCGGGTTTTTTATGTACAATATCATGTCATCTGCAAATAAGGATATCTTTACTTCTTCTTTTCCAATTTGAATGCCTTTTATTTCATCTTCTTGTCTAATTGCAATGGCTAATACTTCCAGTACTATGTTGAACAAGAGTGGTGAGAGTGGGCAACCCTGTCTTGTTCCCGTTCTTAGGGGAAATGGTTGTAGTTTTTGCCCATTGAGTATGATGTTTGCTGTGGGTTTATCATATATGGCTTTTATTATGTTGAGGTATGATCCTTTTATTCCTACCTTGTTGAGAGTTTTTATCAAGAAAGGGTGTTGGATTTTGTCAAATGCTTTTTCTGCATCAATTGATATGACTATGTGATTTTTATCTCTCAATTTGTTTATGTGATGTATCACATTTATAGATTTGTGGATATTTTACCATCCTTGCATTCCTGGGATAAATCCTACTTGGTCATGGTGTATGATCTTTCTTATGTACTGCTGGATCCGATTTGCTAGATTTTATTGAGGATTTTGGCATCTATATTCATGAGGGATATTGGCCTGTAATTCTCTATCACTGTGTCATTTTTATCTGGTTTTGGTATTAGGATGATGCTAGCTTCATAGAAGGAGTTTGGAAGTTTTCCATCCTCTTGAATTTTCTGGAATAGTCTGAGGAGGGTGGGTTTTAGTTCTTCCTTGAATATTTGGTAAAACTCCCCTGTGAAGCCATCTGGCCCTGGGCTTTTGTTTGTTGGAAGCTTTTTGATGACTGCTTCTATTTCTTCCACAGTTATTGGTCTATTGACTTGTTTAGATTCTTCCTGACTGAGATTTTGGAGGTTATATTTTTCTAGAAATATATCCATTTTCTCCAGTTTGTTGGAATAGAGTTGTTCATAGTATTTTTAAACAATCCTTTGTATTTCAATGGGGTCTGTTGTTATTTCACCTCTTTCATTTCTGATTTTATTTATTAGGGTCCTTTCTCTTTGCTTCTTGGTGAGCCTGGCTAGAGGTTCATCAATCTTGTTTATCCTTTCAAAGAACCAGCTCTTGGTTTTGTTGATCTTTTGTATTGTTTCTTTGATCTCTATGTCATTTATTTCTCCTCTGATCTTTACTATTTCCTTCCTTCTGCTTACACTGGGCTTTTCTTGTTGCTTTCTTTCTAAGTCTTTGAGTTGTTGAGTTAGATAATTTATTGCCGCTGATTCTAGTTTTTTGCGGTAGGATTGTAGAGCTATGAACTTTCCTCTCAGAACTGCTTTCACTGTGTCCCATAGATTTTGGATTGTTGTGCTTTCATTGTCATTTGTTTCCATGATGTTTTCTATCTCTTCCTTGATCTCTCTAGTAACCTAGTCATTGTTTAATAGCGTGCTGTTTAGTCTCCATGTGTTTTATTTCTTTGGATTGTTTTTATTGTAGTTGATTTCCAGCTTTATGCCACTGTGATCTCAGAATATGCTTGATATGATTTCTATCTTCTTGAATTTGGAGAGACTTTGCCTATGACCCAACAAATTGTCTATCTTTGAGAATGACCCACGGGCACTTGAAAGGAATGTATATTCTGTGGCTTTGGGGTGAAATGTTTTGAAGATGTCAATGAATTCCATCTGGTCTAGTGAGTCATTGAGGATTGATGTTCCTTTACTCATTTTTGTTTAGAGGATTTGTCCCATGGTGATAGTGAGGTATTAAAGTCTTCTACTATTATTGTATTGCTGTCAGTCTCTCCCATGATATCCTCTAGGAGTTTTTGTATGTATTTGGGTGCTCCTGTATTGGGTGCATATATGTTTACCAGAGTTATTTCTTTTTGTTGCATTGCTCCCTTTAGTATTATGAAGTAGCCTTCTTTATCTCTTGTTATGTCCTTCACTTTGAGATCTAATTTGTCAGATATAAGTATTGCTACCTCAGCTTTTTTTCAATTTCATTCACCTGAATAACTTTTTTCCATCCTTTCACCCTCAGTCTGTGTGCGTCTTTTTTTCGGAGGTGGGTTTCTTGTAGACAGCAGATACCTGGGTCTTTTTTTCTTATCCAGTCTATTACCCTATATCTTTTGATTGGTGCATTTAAACCATTTACATTTAAAGTAATTATTGATAGATACTTATTTGTTGCCATTTTTGTTCTTTACCCCTGTGTTCCTTCTTCGCTTCCTATTTCTTTTTACAGCAGATCCTTTAGCATTTCTTGCATTGCTGGTTTGGTGGTAACAAATTCCCTTAGTCCTTTTTTGTTTGTGAAGCTCCTGATTTGACCTTCAATTTTGATTGATAGCCTTGCTGTGTACAGTATTCTAGGATTCAAACCCTTCCTTTGCATGACTTTGTATATTTCATTCCATTCTAGCCTGATAAGTTTCTGTTGAGAAATCACTTGTTAGTCTGATGGGGGTTCCTTTGTAAGTGACTTTCTGTCTCTCTCTGGTGACTTTTAAGATTCTTACTTTGTCATTGATGTTTGCCAATTTAATTATAATGTGCCTTGCTATAGGTCTTTTGGGGTTCATTTTGCTTGGGACTCTATGAGCTTCTTGGATTTGTGTGGGTTTTTTCTTTCCTATATCAGGGAAGTTTTCTGTCATTATTTCTTCCAACAGGTTTTCTATTCCTTGCTCAGTTTCCTGTCCTTCTGGAAGCCCAATTATATGGATGTTGTTTTGTGTCATGTTGTCCCAAAGTTCCCTTAGGCTGTCCTCCTGCTTTTTAATTTTTTTTTCTAGAAGCTGTTCTACTTGGTTATTTTTTCCTACCTTGTCTTCTAGCTCACTGATGTGGTCCTCTGCTTCTAGTCTACTCTTAATACGTTCTATTGAGTTCTTTACTTCAGCAATGTCACTTTTCATTTCTTCTTGGCTCTTCTTCATTTCTTCCTGGGTCTTCCTCATTTCCTCTTGGTTCTTCTTCAATTCCTCTTGGTTCTTACTCATATTGTCAAATTTGTCTTCCATTATTTCATCCACCTTATGACCATCTATCTGAATTCTTTCTCTGACAGGTTTTTAACTTCCAATTCGTTTAACTCCTTTTCTGGTGAGGCTTGTTTTCCTTTCATATGTGGGCTGTTTCTTTGTCTCCCCATGGTCTCTCTTCTCCATGTATCTGGTTATGTAGTTCTCACTCTTCTGCCTTGATTTAAAGGCACAAAATACAGCACAACCAGGTGCAATGCACCAGGCACTGAACCAGAATTTAGTCACAGTAATGGTAATTTCAAAGAAAGGTGATCACCAGTGGTAGGTGAGAAAAAAGAAAGAGAACCCCCCCACCCCACCCCCCACACACATACTCACAAAAGAAAAGACAGGAATCCCGAAATGATAATGGGAAAAGGGGAAGCAGAAAAAAAGGGGGGGGAGTAAACTATAAATGTTGGGAAAATTGAAGGACATTAATTAAATAGCTTCGTTAAAATAGAATAATTTCTCAAAGTAAGCAAATGACCAAAACAAATTCAAGAAGAAATACAATACATATATAGACTAACACATTCAGAAATAAAATTATTGATTAAAAATCTTCCCTCAAAGTGAAGCACCTATGGCTTAATTGGTGAATTATATCAAGTATATTAAAGGTTTGAAGTAGAAATAACACCAAATCACTAGAACGCTTTAAAAAAAATTGAACCTTTTTCAACAAATTTATTCTGTGGCCAATATTTATTATCCTGATACAATTATCAGGACAATATATTGTAACAATATAAAATTAATATCTAATATCTATCATGAACATACCCACAAAAATCCGTAATGAAATACTACATAATTCATGCTGTAAGTTACATGTAATAGGAATTAGGCACTATGACCAAGTCAAGTGTAAGGTTGATTTAAAATTTTAAAATCATTTAATGTAATATACTATATTGATAGAACAAATAACAGCAATTGTATCTCAATAGATTCAGATAAAGCATTTTACAACACCAGACCTTTCAATAAGCTAACAGGAGAACTAATTCCCTCCACCTGATAAAAGACATTTATGAAAAAACATCAGCTACTACTAAACTTAATGGTGAAGATGCTGATTGCTTGGTTCATCAGATCAGACACAAAGAAAGTTTCCTTTTATCACTTTTGATCTAATATTTTACTGGAGATTTCAGGCAGTAAAATAAGGCAAAACAAAGAAAGAGCAAACAGATAGAAATGAAGTAAAACTCTATTTGCAAGTAACAGAATCTCATATGTAGATAATCCTATCTAATAAAGAGGGAATATGCTAATTGATCACCACTCCGTCACAAAAGATGGCTGGACCCACAGCTGAGGCCAAGTTCCTATTAGGAGCATTAACAAGCAATCAGCAGAGACCTAAAGCTATGCCCTTCCTTGCCCCAGTGGGGCTTGACAGTGGACCTCAAGATGCACTTTCCGTCCTGGTGCTGGGTTACAGGATCTCAGGCTGTTCTACCTACCCCAGTGCCAGGCCAGAGAACCTCAGGCTATACCCCCTACCAAGAAGGAGTTGACAGGGGACCTCAAGGTGCACTTGCCATCCTGATGCTGGGCTAGGGGACCTCAGGCTGCGCCTCACACCAGGTGGGGCTTGACAGGGGACTTCAGACCATGTCTCCCACCTAGCAGGGCTTGACAGGAGTCCTCAGGCCATTCTTCCTAACTGGAAAGGCTTGACAAGGAACCTCAGGCTGTGCCCCCCACCAGGTGGGGCTTGACAGAGGACTTTAAGCCATGCCCCCCACCCTGGCACCAGGTGGGGGCCCTCAGACCACAACCCCTGACCCAGCACTGGGCCAGAGGACCAAAGGCTCTGCCCACAGCTTGGCTGTGCCCTGCCTAGAAGGTCTTGACGGGGGACCTCAAGATCTAACCCATGTTGGATTTGGGGAAACTTAGGCTGCGCTCCCACCCAGCAGGGCTTGCCTGGGGACCTGAGACTGTGCCCGGCTGCCAGTGAGGCTTGACCTGGAACCTGAGGCTGTGCCTCCCCACCTGGAAGGCTTTGACAGTGGACCTCAGGCCATGGCCCCCACCTGGTGGGGCTTGACGGAGGACCTCAAGGCACCTCTCCCATCCAAGCACTAGGCCAGGGAACCTGAGGCTACATCCCCTGCTCTGCAGGGCTTGACAAGGGTGGAACTGGCTGGGTCTGGATATAGCCCAATAGGGATGGTGGCAGCTAGGTCTTGGTCTCACGCAATTTTGAGGTGCATTTGGGTGAGGGGGGACTTGACTCTGGGTCCTTTGGTGAGCCCCAAACTCTGATAGGAGGAAGGTTTTCATATACATTTTACTAATTTTATTTAATCTCTGATACTTATATTATAGAGAAAGGGCAAATAGCAGTATTAAATTATTTCCTCTAATCCTCTTTTCATGTACATGAATTTTGTGCACCAGGTCATTAGTAGCAAATAATTAAGGACAAACAAAAAACAAAATGATAGGCTACACGATGGATTTACCAAAGTCTCATGTATTTTGAAATACTAGTAATAATTACTTGAGAAACAAAATTGAAAAAAAACAGTTTCATCATATTGGAATAAAAAAATAAAATGCTTAGAAATAAAATTTAACAAAATTAGTTTAATGATTATAAATTAAAAACAAGAAAACATTGCTGAGAAAAAATTTTAAAAATCTAAGTAAACATCAATACATTGAATGATAAAATATTGTCAAGATAGAAATTCTCCTTCAAAGTCATCTAAAATCCAATGCAATTCTTATAAAAAATTTTTTTAATAGAAATTGTTAAACCGATCCTAAAAGGCATATGAAAATGCAAAGGACCTAAAAAGCAACAATTTTGAAAAATAACAACATTGAAGAACTTAACTATCTTATTTCATAACCACTGTAAAGCCAGATATACCCAATAGTTAGATATCTGAGAAATAAAAAATAAAACAGAATGGAAAATCCAGAAATAAGCTTTATATTTATAATCAACTAATTTTTGGTAAATCTGTCAAGACAATTACACAGGGGAAGGGTAGACTTTTCTACCCATGGTACTGGAAAATGGAAGAAAAGAAAAACCGAGACTCTTATCTTAAGCTTACATAAAAATTCACACAATCTAGATAAGTCAAAATGAAAGTGGTAAACTGTAAAACTTCTAGAATGAAAGTTGGAGCTTTTCTTCTGTGCTCCATTCTAGAAGTTTTACAGTTTTATATTGCATAAGTGAACTGTATGCAGGATATACATATAAAACTTTTACAAGTTAACAATGAGAAAACAATACCATTATTAAAATGGGTCAAGTAACGTATTAAGCATAACAATGAAGATACTCATATGACTAGTAAGAACATAAAAAATGCTCAACATAACAATTATGAAAATGCATGTGAAGATCTCTATGAAATATTATTTACTAGAGTGGCTACAATGAAATGGCGGACAGTATTAGGTACTGCCATGATGTAGGGAAATTAGAACTTCCTACATTTCTGAAAGGAATGTACAAATGGTACAGCCATTTTGGAAAACAATGTGGCAGTTTCTTAAAAAGCCTAACAGAAACTTACTACACAAGATACCAATTCCATTTCTAGGATCAAAGAAAAACAAGAACATATAAACACATAAAGGCATGTAGGCAGCTATTCAGAACCTTTTTTTTTTTTGTAATAGTAAAAAACTAAGACAACTGATAAATGGAAAACAAGATGTGGTTTATCATCATACTGGGATGATATTCAGAAACAAGAAGGATCTAACTACTGATAGATGCCCCCACATGAATGAATCCATACACATTATACTAAGGCAAAAGGCTGCATGTTGTACAATTCAGTTCATATTAAATGGCCCTTAAAAGCAAACTATGAAGCTAGACACAAATTATTGGTTGTATTGAGGGAGATGTGGGACTGGAGGTTAACTGAAAAGTAGTCAACACACCTTTTTGAGGTGAAGGAATGTTCTAAAACCAGATTATAAGTAATTGTACAATTGTATAAGTTTTGTAAGAAAAATATTGGTTTTATACTTATAATAGATGAGTTTAATAATATGTAAATTGTAAAGCATTTTATAAAACAACACATTATGGTGAAATCTAGTATAAGAAGCATTGGAGAGAGTAGATGAGTGTATGTGGTAAGGCCAAATAAATAAAAGGAAAAATTGAGGATTAGTTGCCAAAATTGTGGCATTCTTATCACTAGTATCACCTCTTGAATCTAATGTCAACACTTTACATACATATATAATGTTTAAATAATGACACTTTTAGAACAAGGCTACTATGATCTGAATGTTTGCTTCCTTCCAAAATTTATATGTTGAAATCCTAACCGCTGAGGTGATGGCATTTGGCGATGGGGCCTGTGGGAGGTGGTCTTACTGCCCTTATAAATAAGGTCTGAGAGAGCTCCCTTGTCCTTGCTGCCACATGCAGGTGCCACTAGCAGATGCTTTCTGTGGCCCAGAAAGCAGTACCTCACCAGATATGGACTTTGCTGGTATCTTGATCTTGAAATCCCCAAACTTCCAGAACACCTAGACAAAAAGTTCTGTTTTTTCTAAGACTCTCAGTCTGTCAGACTTTGTAACAGCAAATCCAAATGGACTGAGACAAAGGACTATAGTTGTGCAAATCAGTATTGATTTGCCATTCTTGGTTTGGATAGAATAATTACTTCTTTCCCAAATTACAAAGTTTCTATATTACTTGACTTGAATTATTTTCCCCCCACTCACAACAACAGCACAAAATATAATTTCAAAACTAGTATCTTTGCTATCTATAGTGTAGTTGCCAGGCAAAAAGCACCTCTGTTATATTTTACACCAATAATTTTCTGGCCTCTATTTATTCTCCTATTTAGCACATTCTCCACCCTGTAGCTGAAGTGATTTTTCTAAAATGCGAATCTGTTTACCAGCTTCACAGATTAAACCTCATTGATGGCTTTCCATTTCAATCACTACACATTTTAATTTTCTGAACATGGATGAACTGCTATGTAAATGCATTGTGTTCTATCTCAAATCATGTTCCAGCTAGCTCAAGTCAGAATGTGCCATATTCTCGCTTGCTCCAAATCTTTTTTTAAATAAATTTTTATTGTTCAGATTATTGCAGATGTTCTTCTTTTTTCCATCCATAGCTCTCCTCCACCTGATTCCCCATCCCACCCCATGTTCTTATCACCACCACTGCCTTCATCCATAGGTGTAAGATTTTTGTCCAATATCTTCCTGTACCCCTCCCACTCTCTTTCCCCTGAGAATTGTCAGTTCACTCCCTTTCTATCTTTCTGATTCTATTACATTCATCAGTATATTCTTCATCAGATTTTTTATTCACATGATTTTTAGATTCACTTGTTGGTAGGTATGTATTTGTTGTCTTTTTGTTGTTCATATTTTTTATCTTTACCTTTTTCTTCTTCTTCCTCTTCTTAAAGAATACCTTTCAGCATTTTTTATAATCCTGGTTTGGTGGTGATGAACTTCTTTCACTTTTTCTTTTCTGTGAAGCTCTTTATCTGACCTTCAATTCTAAATGATAGCTTTGCTGGGCAGAGTAATCTTGGTTGTAGGTTCTTCCTGTTCATCACTTTGAGTATTTCTTGCCATTCCTGTCTGGCTTGCATAGTTTCTGTTGAGAAGTCAGCTGACAGTTGTATATGTACGCACTTGTAGGTAACTAACTGTTTTTTCTCTTTCTGCTTTCAAGATTCTCTCTTTGTCTTTTGCCCTTGGCATCTTAATTATGTTGTGTCTTGGTGTGGTCCTCTTTGGATTCCTCTTGTTGGGGGTTCTTTGCACTTCCTGGACTTATAAATCTATTTATTTCACTAGGTAGGGAAAGTTTTCTGTCATTATTTCTTCTAATAACTTTTCAATATTTTGTTCTCTCTCTTCTTCTGGCACCCCAATAATTCAGATATTGGTATGCTTAAAGTTGTCCCAGAGTCTCCTTACACTATCTTTATATTTTTGGATTCTTTTTTCATTTTGTTTTTCTGATTGTGTGTATTTCAGACCTTTGGCTTGATTCTTGGGGTTTTTGGTCTACAGTTGAATTTCTATATATTCTTTATTTTAGACAGGGTATGCTTAATTTCTGACTGGTTCGTTTCCATTTTCTTGGCATTCTCATTAAGGTCCTTGAAGGTCTCACTAAGCTCCTCAGAGGTCTCATCAATTTTCTCGGTGGTTTTTAGAAGAATCTTGAGTAACCTTATAAATGTGATCCTGAACTCTATGTACAATAGTCTGTTTTCCTCCATTTCTTTCATTCATGACATATTTCTTTGTCTCTGCATTTTGCAGCTTCCTTGTGTTGATGGAGTGGAAGAACTGCTGTGCTGGAGACACATCTATGGAGCAGGACTTGCTTCAGTGGGGCTTTGGTGCTCACTGAGTCTGCCTGTTAAATGTGTCACTTATGGATGTGAGTAGATGAATTCTGGTGTCATCGCACACTTACCTCCTGATACACTAGCTTTTGGATCTCCAATGGTGTGCAGGCCAGCTCCTGTCTGAGATGACCCAGCAGGAGCTACAGAAAGAACTATAGTTTTCTCCTCTTTTCTTGGGGTTTGGAGGTTTTAGAGCTGTCTGACCAGAGCTGCAGTTTGCTAGATTAAGCTGTGATAGGGCAGGCAATTTATATGCAAATGACACTGCTCACAGCTCAGGAGGGTTTGCAGATTGTGCAGGCGAGGTCTCAGGAAGTCACTAGGCTAGGGTGTGGCAAACAGTGATGTCTGCCAGTTGGCAGTCTCTGCATCTCCATATTTTCATGTCCCCGCATCCTATGCCTCTGCTCTGTGAACAATGATTACTGTGCGCACCTCTGCAAGGGAGCCACCCTCACTTGCCAACCTGATGGCAGACAGTCCAGCTTCTCCCTGTAAGAGTCTGTGTCTCTAGCATCTCCCCTGAAACTGGAGTTCAGAGTAATCAGAAGTTTGTTTCCCTTTGGGTTGGAAACAGCAGCACCCCGTCACTCACCACCAGCCCAATTCGCATGCCTCTGTACCTCAGTTTTTCCACCATTGTGCATGTCTCAATGCTCTTTTCTCTTTCCTTCTAGTTGCAGAACTTCCACTTGGCCAGCTTTCCCATGGTTCGGGGAGGTAGACATTTTGTCTTTTAGTTGCAGTTTTGAAATTGTTGTGTAAGGCAGCAGTTTAGATGTTTACCTATGCTGCCATCTTGGTTTCTCCAAATGTCACTCCAAATCTTTATATGTTATTTTCTCTGCCTGCAACATCTACATCCTTACATCATCTAACAATGTATCCCCTATCCCAGCTGACTTTATCTAGCTAGTCCCTAATCATCTTTTTAGATTTATCATGTTCTCTGGAAAGCCTTCCTTGAAGTCCTTCATAATGAAAGCTCCTGCTATGCACTCCCACTGTATTATTAAACTTTTGGGCAACCAGAGCTCCAAGGTACAGTGTATATTCAATCTATACATATATAAAAGCCTAAGTGACTGAACAACCAAACAACTTGACTGGTTGACCGGTCCACCTGTCACTATGATGCACACTGAGGACCAGGGGACAGATGCTCAATGCAGGAGCTGCCCCTGGTGGTCAGTGCACTCCCACAGCAAGAGTGTTGCTCAACTGACTGACCCATCCAGGCAGCCCACCAGCACAGTGGCAGCCACTCATACCCTCAATAGTCCTGCAGGACCAATCTCTGGAGAAGGGGCCCGGCACCAATGGACCAGCACCACCAGCATGATCCCGCCAGTGCTACCAGCCTTCTGAACATCGGCTTCAGGCACTGCAGCTGTTTACCCTCCCTAGATGCTCCGCAAGGAAAAAATTATATGAAAGTGGCCATCAGGTAGCTCCCTACAACTGGTGTGAATGTCAGTGGGACAGTTCCAGATCCTGGCTGGCAAGGGCATCTCACTGTCCACCTGGAGGGCCAATCACATATTGGACCCTCCCCTACCCCCTTGGGATGGGCACCAAAGACAAGGCTCACAGCTGGCAAGCACTGCTGAGGCAGCATGAGCCTTTCCTGATCAGGACTGATTGGGTGTGAGCCCACAGCAGGCGTGGTGGGGCCAGGATGAGCTGGAGTGGCAGGCAGTGGTGGCAGATGCCGTTGGACTGCCAGTTTTGGCCCAAATGCTCTAAGCCATGCCGAGGGACCACACCCATGCATGAATTCGTGCACCAGTCCTCTAGTAATTAATTATATAATGGAGAAATGAATGAATGAGTTAATTTTGAATATAGTATTAATAATTCAGTTGAGCAAATTTTAATGTTAAGCCCTGTGAAATCTGGCATATCGGTTAAAGTATGCACACATTTCTAAGCTCTGGCCAACTTTCTATGATTAAAGCTATAAATTAAAGAAACAACTTGCTGACACTTTGTCAGCATTCAATCAACTCCCCTAAGTGAGTACCTAATTTTCTCCTCAAATAAATTTTCTCCTTCCACACTCCCTCTGGCAATAGACTGAGTAAATACATGAACCTTGAACTGAATTCTGTAGGACATTTAGGCTCTTTTAATATGGAAAGCCCATTTTAAAAGATTTAGAAATTTACATTCTTATTTATATTTATGTCTCAGCACCTGGGAATAAACTAACACATTGGTAGATTAAACATTTGTCTTTATGTTATCTATTAATAATTTACATTGGTAGTATAGAGAGCTAAGGATTGGTATTGAGTATATTTGTCATTGTTAATAAATATGTTCTGAAGGGCAAGCCATCAAATGACTTTATAAGCCCAGAAATGATTTATTAGTTTGATATGTTCTACTTTTTATAACTAAGGTATTTAAGAATTCCAGAATGAATATATCTGTAAAGGTGGTAAGGTGAATGTTGATTAATGTGCTCTTCCATGTGCAAAATGATATATTTTATTATAATTACATAGAAAATAAATCTTAGATGTTAGCATTAAAACTATATATGTTATATTAAAATATGTGCTTCACATGCATGTCTTAATGTGGGCTAAATAGGGATTGCACCAGAGCAGATATTTAACATTTTTATTTTTATTTTCAATTATTTATTTACATTATGATAACTCTTCTAGTAAAAACAGATAATGCTAAAAGGACACACTAGCAGTTTTATCAAGGTGAAAAGAGAAACAAATATTACTTTTGCATATGCTATCATATTTATACATAATATATACTTATGTATATATAAATGTGTATATATGTATATAATATATACATACACACTCATCAGTCAGAGCAATGCAAAAATAATCTCTTAAATATTAATTTGAACTTGGAACATAACTAAATTGAGACATATTCTGTTAACTTTAATAGATATAGAAGTTGAAAGTGAAGATGACTGTTATGAGATAAATTATACTTTCTTAAAATTCAAATATTAAAGTATCTCAGAATAAGACACTTTTTGGAAATAAGGTTATTGCAGATGTAATTGATTAAGATGAGGTCACATTGAAGTAGTGTAGTCTTTTCAACAGTATGCTTGATGTCCTTACAATAAATTCATATGAAGAAAAAAGACACACACAAAAAGATGACATGAAGACACAGTGAGAATGCCTCCTATAAGCTAGGAATGACAAAGATTGAAATGATAAACCAGAATCTAGGAGACTGGAGTGGAACAGGTTTTGCCTTAGAATTCTCAGAAGGGACCACTTCTGCAAAGTACTGGTTTCAGACTTTTGTGAGACAGTAAATTTCTATTGTTTTAGCCAACTCCTTTGTGGAAGGTACATTGTGACAGCAGCCCAAACAAACTAATAGAATGACTAAATACTGTGCTGTTTTATATGCATTGTAAATGAAGATTTTAGCTTACTTGAACTCTAACTACATTAGTCGAAGGCACATTAACTCATGATGATTAGTTTGACCAACATGCATGCATTGGTGTGAGGTGCACATCAATCTTTCCTAAGTGAGTGTCAATTAGAATCATTGCCTGTGCTTGCTCTGTCTCTTCAAATTCTGTTTTTTTGACTGTTAGTATGCTTGTGGTTTTTTTATTTTTATTGTAGGACCTGTTGTAATTAGTAAAAGAAACTGTTTAAATAGGCTCTTTGTGATGTGGTGGTAACATGTGGGGAAAGCATTCTGGAGTTGTATGGTTAGTCCTCAGACTTTTAGAAAAAATGATGCCTTTGGACTGTGAATTTCAGAAGTGTTTCTCAGTTTTTTGTCTTCCCCTTACTTGGAATAGGGTAGCCAAAATGAGTGAAGATGTTATTTCCTCCTTCACACAGAAGGCTAGAGTGGGCTGGCTTTGGGTATTTACCTTCTCCCGGGTTTATTATGCTCTGACAATACCTGAGCTATAGGTTGGCTTTAATTAACTAGTTTCTCCTGAAGGCAAGCCTTATTAAGAAGGCTGCTCTGGCACATTTCACTATTCTCACCAAGAGCTATCCTCTGTGTGTTCCAATGCCAATCACCATGAGTCCATTTGGATATTTTAGTAAAAAAGATGCTAGTCTATGTAGCTCAAATAGAAACTATTTCTTTTCTTGACTTTGTCACCTATGTGTGTGTGTGTGTGTGTGTGTGTGTGTGTGTGTGTGTGTGTGTAAATATATGTAGGATTTAGGGTACTAGAAATCTGTGTCTCTGGTACCATTGTTTTTTCATACTGTTAACATTCTACTTGTGAGTCACGTGTTGATTATTTGCTCACATGTTTCCCCTTTACCTTCACTAAACATCTAGAAGATATGGAGCAGATATTACCTACATGCTTTTCTTGGATACCTACATGTCTGTCGTATACTTGATTCTTGATGAATAACAATTGCAAAGACTGACTGAACTACTGAAAAAGCTATTAAAAAAACAAAAAATATGGATGTGATGATACATAGAAAACCCTAAAGACTCTGCAAAAAAAAACCCCCACTATATTTAGTAAATTAATTTGGCAATATAGCAGAATACAAAATTAACACCCAAAAATCCATGACACCTTTATACTGTAATAATACATTCTCAGAAGAACAATTAAACAAATAATCCCATTTACCATTGCAACAAAAATTAAGATATTTAAAAATAAACTTAACCAAGAAGGTAAAATACTTATACTTGGAAAACCACTGCTAAAAAGATAGAGGGAGATATTAACAAGTAGAAGAACATATTGTGTTTATGTATTGACAGAATTAACATCATAAAATGTCCACACTACTTAAAACAAATTATAGATTCAATGCAATCACTATTATAATACCAACAAAGTATTTCACAGATCTAGAAAAATACTCCAAAAATTTATATGGAACCAAAAAAGAGCCCAAATAGCTGCAATAATCTTGAGAAAAAAGAGCAAAGTTAGAGAGAACAGAATTATGTTATACTACAAAGATATCATGTTATACTACAAAACCACTGTACTCAAAACAGCCTGGTACTGGCACATGAATAGGCATATAGATCAATGGAATGAGACAGAGGCCCAAGAAATTGACCCAAGCCATTATACTCAATTAATATTTGAAAAAGGAGACAAGAATATACAATGGAGTCAAGACAGTCTCTTCAATAAATGGTGTTGGGAAAATTGGACAGACACATGAAAAAAACTGAGACTAGACCACCAAATTATAACATATACAAGAATAAACTAAAAACGGATAAAATACTTAAATGTAAGTCATGAAACTATAGAAAACCTAGAAGAAAACATAGGCAGCAAAATCTCAGACATCTCTTAAGGCAAAAATAAACCCACAAAAAAACCTAAAATAAATAAATAAATAAATAAATAAATAAATAAATAAATAACCAACTGGGACTACAAAACAAAAGTTTCTGCACAGCAAAAGAAACCATCAGCAAAATGAAAAGGGAGCCTACTGTATAGGAGAACATATTTGGCAATGATATATGTGATAAAGGGTTAATATCCAATATACATAAGGAACTCATACAATTTACCAAAAGGAAGACAAACAAGCCAATTTAAAAATGGGCAAAGGACCTAAATAGATACTTCATCAAAGGGGATATTCACATGATCAAGAAACAAACGAAAAAAATGTTCAAAGTCACTGATCATCAGATAGATGCAAATTACAATGACAATGAAGTATCACCTCATACCTATCAGAATGGCCACCATCAACAAATCAACAAATGACAAGTGCTGGCAAAGATATGGAGAAAAGGGAACCTTAACACACTGCTGATTAGAATGTGAACTGGTACAGCTATTATGGAAAACAACATGGAGTTTCCTCAAAAAAATCAAATATGGAACTGCCATTTGACCCAGTGATCCCACTTCTAGGACTCCTAGTATATCCTAAGAAACCTAAAACACTAATCTGAAAGAATGTATGAACTCCTATGGTCATAGCAGCACAATTTACAATAGCTAAGATCGGGAAACAACCCAAGAGCCCTTCATTAGACTAGGGCAGTTGTCGGCAAACTCATTAGTCAACAGAGCCAAATATCAACAGTAAAACCATTGAAATTTCTTTTGAGAATCAAATTTTTTAAACTTAAACTTCTTCTAATGCCACTTTTTCAAAATAGACTTGCCCAGGCCATGGTATTTTGTGGAAGAGACATATTCAAGGGGCCAAAGAGCCACAGTTTGCTGAGCACGGGACTAAGGGCTAAAAAAGCTGTGGTCCATTTACACCATGGAATGTGGTGCAGCAGTAAAAAAGAAGGATCTCTTACCCTTTGAGACAGCAGAGAGGAACCTGGAGAGTATTATGCTAAGTGAAATAAGATAGTCAGAGAAAGACAATTATCACACGATCTCATTCTTAGGTGGAATCTAACCAACAAACTAAACAAAATAGATCCAGAGACATAGAATCATGGAACAGACTATGGAATCTCAAAGGGAAGGCTCCGGACAATGGGTTGGTGGGAAGAGATCAATCAAAGAACTTTTAAGAATATATGCATAACTTATGGTCACAGATAATCAATAGGGTAGTGAAGACCTGGGACAGGAGGAAGGGGCGGTCTAGAAGGTGTCAATGGGGAAAAAATGGGACATATGTAATAATTTCAGCAATAAAGATTAAATTGAAAAATGGGTGTGATTAGTTCAATATCACTTATATTAGTCTCTTGTGGGTGCTGAGGAAACTCAGGAAGTGGATACAACGTCATTGTAATTTTGTACATGTGGTACAGTGTAGAGCTAACCACTAAATAAATAAAGATCAAGTTAGTGTTTATAGTTCCCCGGAGAAAATAGTTGAATCTCAAAGACAAGTTGTGGTCTTCAAGGTAGTAGATGGATTTTTGTCTGCAAAGCGGAGAAAAAACAAAAAATTTAATCTTTTGCCGTGTATTTCCAAGCTAAATCGTCTTAACGTCTTAGATATATTCCTCATACTGTTCACAAAAAGCAAAGGGCGAAAGTAATTCCCAGTGCTGCTTCCCTCTCCCTGGCTGTGTGTGTGCCAACGACATGGGCCTGCACAGCTGAGAGGAGATATTATCCTCGTTCTCGCCAAACACAGCAGAGGCCTAGGAAGTGTCCTTCTTCACTTTGGGACCTCAGGCTATGTTCAGAACAGCCCCGCAATGACAGTGTTTAGACTGCAAGAAACCATTAGAATGATGTAAGCTTTCTTGAGGTGGCTATGCGCTGATTTTTAAAGGATCACTACCTACGATTCTGGGAGTGCATCATCCTGTGAGAAACAATCTAATGTACTTTCTGAATTGTGAAATTTTGATGTCACACTTAGCATAGTGGGTTTTATATATTTTTTAAAAATATGATGATCTCTAGTTATTTCATTTTTATATTCACATTTAGATGTATGAAATCATTCTAAATATTATAAAATCTATTAATCCATTTTAAATACTAAAAGCACAATGGCAACCAATACTTTGTTATTTAACTGTCATGTCAATAGATGATTTAAATGTTAAATAAAAATAGATTACATCATTTTAGAAATACATTGAAAATTCTTTAGAATTATAATATTTATTAATATTAATTTATAATTCTTAAAACCAACTGGCAATTGCTATTTGGAATTTCATTTTCTGTACTGACTATAAAAGGACTAATACCAGTGAAGCAAATTCATCTTTCACATTCCAAGAATACAGGATACTGACTGGGATTATGTACCTTAATCACAGAAAGTGTCTCATCCTCATACCTGATGCCTCTGGCTGCAGTGGAGAGGTATGATTCCTCTCCTTGATGTCTCTCAATATCCCATTTCACACTATGGTTTTTTTAGTTCTTACCCAAGGATGTGCTTATTGATTTTGGAGAAAGAGGAAGGGAGGAGAGAGAAAGAGAGATTGATCACTTGCTTTTTTCGACTGATGATATCTTAAGCAGACAGAGTAAAAGTCAACCTGGTGAGCATTCGACCTGTGGCAGTAAAAGAAACTTTTATTTTACCTCCTACAAAAGCATACTTTAAGATTTTGTTGTTGTTGTTAATCCTTACCTGAGGATAGTTTTCCATTGATTTTTTAAAATATATATTTTTATTGATTTCAGAGAGGAAGGGAGAGGGAGAGAGAGATGGAAACATCGATGATGAGAGAGAATCATTAATTGGCTGTCTCCTGCACGCACCCCCACTGGGGATCCAGCACACAACCCACGCATGTGAACTTGACCAGAATCTTTAATCCACAGGTCGTCGCTCTATCCACTGAGCGAAACCAGCCAAGGCTTCCCATTGATTTTTAGAGAGAGTGGAAGAGACACAGAGAGAAAAACATCAATGTGAGAAATACATTGGTTGCCTCCCCCACATTCCCAGACCAGGGCCTGGGATCAAGTCTGCAATGGAGGTATGTGCCTTTGACTAAGATCAGACCCAGAACCCTTCAATCAGCAGGCTAATGCTCTATCCACTGAGTCAAACCAGCTACTGCCAAAAACACACTTTAAATAAAATGTTTGGCATATTATAGTTTAAATCATGAGTTTTCTAAAATATGATATAATGAAATTAGTATTCATTTTTTCTTCCACATTTATGTGTCAAGGAATCACTTCCCATACAATCATTAAATAATTGAATATTGTATTAAAATGTATTAAATAAAACAAAGTATTTTATCAAAGAGAATATGAAAGTCTACTATGAAGTTACTTTTTTCAAGGACAATCTGTATGTATTATTTATGTATTATTTTCCCATGAAACTTTAATTAATCAGAATAGACACTGCATCTGTTCTCATTTTTTAAAGATTTAAATAGCAGGTATCCAAGAAATTGATGCTTTGGGGGGTCATTTTTTTATACTACTAGTATATTGGGTAAAACATTCAATGCTCTGGAAAAAATAAATTTACTAGTAGATGAGCAAAGGATTATTTGAAGGAGTGAACCTAATTTAGAAGGACTTTGCCCATCAGCTTACATGTAGTGAATATTAAAGTGTGTTTTTTTAAATTTTGAAACTTAATGATTTCTATGACAGTTTATTTTTTCCTAATAATGATGAACATTTATATTTGTGTTTTACAGGGTATATTTTTATTTATTCAGAGTAATGATATTTATTTACATTAAAAATTACCTTCTACTGAATGTCATAAAATAAATATATAAATTAAATGAACAGAAATTAGTGCTCTAGTTTAGTTAAAAACAAAGGCAATTCTTTGAAAATTATTTTTTAAAGTCATTGCCAAGTATAGGGAAAAAGACAGTTAGTTGATCGTTACAATTTTTATCTAGTTCAAAGACCAATTTGTGTGCAAATATGCGATTTTGATGTTATGATATTATTGAGGGGATTTTAAACTCATCAGCCATAATAGAATCATTAACCAATAAGGAGTAAAATAAACATTTTAAAATAGTTTTTAAGCTGATTTGGCTGGCTAGGAGGAGATTTTGCAATAATGGTGTTGGACTATCTCCACTTGATGGGTTATTTTCCCTCTGATTCTATTAGAAAATGGTATTTCCTAGCTAGAATGTCAATTACCACTGATCATGTTTTTTTTTTTTTCCTTTTCTTTTAGAATCCTTAAATAGCTCTCTCTTTATTCTGTCTGGTTTTCATAGTTGAGTTCAGTGAGAGATAAAAGGTGGTATCTTTATCTCATCTGCATCTGGAACCCTAGTCTTATATTTTAAATATTTATAGGATTACCTATCTATATCCTATCTAATAAAAAAGTAATATGCAAATTGACCATACCTTTGCCACACACACAAGCCAATCAGGAGTGAAATGCAAATAAACCCACCAAAGATGGCAGTTAATTTGCATATGCAGGTGCCGAGCAGCCTGGGACCCAGGAACATACTTGGGAACCAGGCCACTTCTAGCCTTGCAGGCCCTTAGGTCTGCACATAGACTCTGAGCAGCAGGGGTCCCAGAACACCCCCAGCCACTGCAGGACTATGGATGCAGCAGTCAAGCAGTAGCCAATGGCTGGGGATGGAGCGGGAACCTCTCCGCGTTCCCGCCCCACCCCCAGCCAATTGCTTGTGCTCTGGCATTAAGTAGTGGTTTGGGTCATGTCTCCACTCACAACAGGAGATTGCTGCTGGCCTCTGGAGCATGCAGAGACACTGGTGGCCACCGCCATATGTGGCCCAGGGGTCCCTACATGCCCCCCAGGCGAGTGCCCACAATGGGGCTGGCTGCTGGGGTCTGGGACATTGGGAGACAGGGATGTTCTCACCCTGCCCCCAGCCACTTGCCTGTGCTCTGGCTCCAAGTGGTGGTTCGGGTCCATGCTCCCAGCCCAGCACCCACGATGGGGAATGGGGCTGGCTGCCAGTCTCTGGGGTATGCAGAGACCCTGCTGGTGTCCTCTTGGTTCCTGCAGTCACTGAATCAGAAGCAGAAACCAAGAGTGAGGGGAGCACCAAGAATGCTGGAAAATGTAGTTCTGGTGGCAGATGTATTGCAGGATCTCCTAGGGCCATAATGGCAAACCTATGACAAGCATGTCAGCTCTAACGTGCATAGACATTTTCGATGACATGCGGCCATATGCGGTCACATACAGAGAAGTATGGGGCTGCATGCCGAGAAGGACATTTCATCCTTGGCTGCTACATGGCCAGGTGCAGTAGCCTAGGATGAAACATTTGCTGTGGTGTAATAGATACTCTCTGCTGGAGGTTTGTAAGCCAAAACAACAGAACTCTGGCACAGAGTATCTAGTTCTGGGACTCCCAGTTAGGCCGTTAGGGGATCTTTGACCTCAATCCAGGCAGCGAAGCAGGAAGCAGCAGAATGCTGTGGGGGACACAACTTTGGGAGCCCTGTGATTGCCATTATCACCAACTAAGCAATTAGGGATTAACTAGCCTAACTGACCACAAGATGGCACATATAACTGTCTTTTAGGAAAGGGCAGAGTTAATAAGCAGAAATAGGGGTTAATAAGGATGCACAACAGTAATAGTGGTGAAATGGAGTCTGCACTAGGCTGCAAAATGAAGTTCCTTATATAAATTAAGATGGCTGCCACTATTTCTAATGGTGGGAAACAGTACCCATAGCACAGGCCCTCGCCTCTCCCAGCCTCCCCCTCACTTTCTCAGTAATGATAGTCAATTAGAAATCTACAACACCCCAGAACAGTAGATTGGATGATGGTTGCTGTGGTTACGTGGTTGCTGGTAATGGTGATCACAGGGCCCCCAGAGATGCGTCCCCCATAGCATTCCGTTGCTCCCTGCTCCCCCTGCAGGAGATGAGGTCAAAGATCCCCTAACAGCCTAACCGGAGGTTCCAGAACTAGTCACTCTGTGCCTGAGTTCTGTTGTTTTGGCCTACAGACCTCCAGCACAGAGTGTCTACACTACACTACAGCAAATGTTTCATCCTCAGCTACTGCACCTGGCCGTGCAGTAGCCGCGGATGAAACGTCCTTCTCGGCATGCAGCCCCATACTTCTCTGTATGAGACCGCATGTGGCCACGTGTCATCGAAAATGGCTACGTGTGTCAGTGCTGACACTTGAGTCATAGGTTCGACTTCACAGCCCTAGGCCTCTTGTCTGTGTTCATGGGTTATACATATATACATATAAATTCCATGGTTCATCTTTTCCTTCCTCCCTTGCTCTATATCTCTGCTTATATATTGTTCATAAATTTATTTTGTTCAGTAGATTCCAGATATGAGTGACAGATTATTTAAACACAAAGAAAGCCATAGTCATTTTTTCTTAGTGGTTACAGCATCAGCTCATGGACCCAAGGGTTGTGGGTTTTATTCCTGGTCAAGGGCATGTACTGAGCTTACAGGCTGTGTACCCACCAGGGTCAGGGCATGTGCAGGAGGCAACCAATTTATGTGTCTCTCTCAAACTGGTGATTCTCTCTCTCCCTCACTCACACCTTCCTTTCCATCAGAAAATTAGCCTGGGTTTGTATGCCAATAAATTTGAACACAGTGAGAAGGGCAAATCTTTGATAAACAAAATTGATCAAAACAGAAATAAGAACCATGATTCTAAACTCCCCAAGCAAATTTATAATACAGGCAAATTATTAAATAATATATTTGATAAATTTTGACACACATTGCTTAATAAAGTTTTAAACAAGATTGGGTGCATTCAGGATGGTATGGAGGTCAAATATGTGATGAGGGAAGATGACTTCACTTTAGGCTTGGTGCACATAATACAATATATACATCATGTATCATAGAAACATACACTTGAAACTTATACAATCTTATTAACCAATGTCACCTCAATAAATTTAATTTAAAGAAAAATACTTTTAGAAGCCATGGTAAAAAAAAAGTTTTAGATGTGAAGCACACCCCTTTTTATAAAGAGAAATAACTCATGTCATTGAGTTTTATTGTAGGGATGCAAAGTTGGGGAGCATTTGAAAAGCAATCAATGTAAGTAACTATATTAAACAAAGAAACTCAATTTTCTCAATAGCTGCAAGATTCACTTCCCAAAGTTGAGCACTATTCATAATTTTAAAAAAAAGTATTCTGTGCAAACGAACATCAGAAGAAAATATTCTCAATCTGATAAAGGATATCCATGAAATCATCACTTGTGATTTTTCTCATAGTGTATAATTTTAATATGTAGAATGTTCTTCTTTAGAAACATTTTCCTTCTAGTTATATGCTTAAATCCAATTCAATTCATTTCTTGTGTTTTAGTTTAGACTTTAAGACACTGACCATGGTTTCATCTTAATTATACTTAACATCATTATGAGTATGCCCTGGCCAGTCTGGCTCAGTTGATTGGAGCATCGTCCTGTACACCAAAAGGTTGTGGGATCATTCCCTGGTCAGGGCACATGCCCAGGTCCATTCCTGGTTGGGTGCATTCAGAGGCAACCAATTGAGGTTTCCCTCACATTGATGTTTCTCTTTCTCTCTCTCTCCCTCTCCCTTCTTCTCTCTCTAAAATCAACAGAAAAATATCCCCAGGTAAGGATTTAAAAAATAAGGTGTATGAAAAAGGCTCTTGTTCATATTCTATTAGGCAACATGACATATGATAGTTTTGGAAATAAAAGGAAATAAAAATTCATTAGTAATACATGTTGCTCTTTGGGAGCCTTATATGGAATTAGTCTAGTCATAAATATCTATTTTATCTTTATAAATGCTAGTTGCAAAAATCATATAAGATTAACTTTTATGTTCAGTAAACCAATATGCCTGTCTTCTTTACACATTTTAAAACACATTTCCACTATGTTTATCTTCTCTAAAAGCCACTCATTTGAAGTTATTAAACACATCATCACCATTGCCATCCAGATCATTTGCTTGTGATATAGGCTTTGTAGGTTCATTACGAAACAATTGTTGTATGGATTTCTTTCCATAGTACTCTAAACCTTTCTAAACACTCATCTGGGAATCATGTAGTTACTACATTAGTGTAAGATTCTCATTAAATTATGTGGTTTGTCAATAGTTTATTAAATTAATTTTTATGTAATCTGAATGATCTTTTAGTAAATCAGAAAAGTATTAGGAATAGAATATTATTTCTAATATTTAATTATCACCCCAAATCTTAATGACTTGGTCAGCATTATGCATACTTGCTGTAATAGCTAAAGGCATAAAATTTCAAATTAGCTCTTATTGTGAAAGCTCTTAACTAATATATATCCATTTTGCAAATATTTTTATAATCTTTAGTCTGAAATCTTTAAATTTTTAGTATTTTAATTTTGGTGCTAAGTCTGAGGAGAAGGGAAACATTTTCAGATTCAAAAGTAATTCAGTTTTTGCTATTTGTTTTAAAATGTTTGATATAAAAACCATTGATCTAATTGTAGGCATTTATAAATAGCTTTTAAACATATTTTTGAGGCATGAATTTGATAAACTATATCATTTTACTTCTTGGAATTCTATTTTAGTCATTGTCATAATAAATAATTTTATACTCATCTATCAAATCTGGGCATAGGATATGAAAATTAGTTCAATGCAACTGTAGATTGAAAAATGAGAGCACAATTAGAGTTATTGTCTTATGAATAGTTTCATTTCCTTCACCAGTAGTTTTTAAAAAAGAAATAAGAATAGATTAGTTATTCCAAAGATGGAATAAAATGTTCATAAAGCGCATATAAAGCTCAAAGAAGACTTGAACAAAAAGTGGTTGGAAGGCGCCACAGTCTAAAAATAAAACCTTGAGAAAATCACATTCAATTTTAAGTTGAATGGCTCTTGACTACTTCCTAATGACTGTACTCCATTTGCATTCCCCAAATTCTATCTGCATTGCTGCATTCCATCTTGATGAATTGGAGAGTTATGAAAAAAATTATAAAATTAATAACTTCCAACTTTCCAGCAAAAATTTATTTACCCATTGCTAGGTTTTAAGCTTATATTGTTATTATTATTATGTAATCCATGTAGTAAATGAATGAGGGAAAAAGCCCTTCAGCTTCATAACCCATTGTTAGAGAAGAAACAAACTTTGCATAACAAAAGTAAAATGTTCCTTTGTCATTTTCCTCCTTTAAGCTTTAAGTCTTATTTAAATTATGAAAAGGTAAAACATCTAAAGAACAAAATAAGCAACAAAATCAAAACAGATTCATAGAATCAGAGAGCAGACTGATTATTGACAGAGGAAAAGATTTTGAGGGTCATGGGTAGCTACAGAATTGTCACAAAAATGTGAATTACAGCATAAGGAATACAGTCAATAATCCTATCAAATAAAAGAGTGATATGCAAATTGATGTACTTTCACTACACCCATAAGCCATGCCCACTAGACACACCTACCAGCCGATCAGGTTCAAATATGCAAATAAACCCAACCAAGTAGGCTGCAGGCCACAGAGAACAGGAGGGAGGCTTGGGTTTCCCTGGCAATGGAGGAAGCCAAGCTTTCCATCTGCCCTTGCTGGCTCAGGCCTCCACTCAATGCTACAAAGTTTCAATTATCATATTTTCTGGCATATAAGATGACTTTTTTAACCCAGGAAATCTTCTCAAAAGTCAGGGATCATCTTGTACACTAGGTGTAAAAATACCATAGCTTGCAGTTATGATGAGCATTGCTAACTCGCCAGGGACTAGCCTGGCACTTTCTTTCTCTCTACTGTTTGTTATCTTCCTCCTATCATCATCAGTTTCAGTCATCTTATACGCCAGAAAATACAGTATAGAAGATAATGACAGCAGCCACAGAGCTGAAGAGAGCAGGAGGCTTGAGTTGCACCCAGAGATGGAAGAAGCCAAGCTTCTCACCTGCCCTGGCTGGCTGAAGCCTCCGCTTAAGGCTACAAAGTTTCAATTATAGAAGGTAAATAAATCCAACAGAAATGGCTACTGCCACGGAGTGAACAGAAGGCTTGGCTCTGCTCCAGGTTACAAAGATTTAATTGTAGAAGATAAATAAATCCCAGATACCAGGGCCTCTGCTCAGGTCACCAGGGGGTGTGGCCAGGCTGTAAACCACCAAAAGCCCACACTCAAGAGAACCCCCACCCTGATCTGGGTCACCCTTCGGGGTAAACCAGCTGGCCCCTACCCATGCAACAGGCCTCTAGCCTACCTAATAAAAGAATAATATGCAGATTGACCATCACTCTAACACACAAGATGGCTGCCCTCATGTGGTCAAAGATCCTAACTACGTGTGGACACAAGATGGCCACCACCAGATGGTCAGCAGGGGATGGCAGTTGGGAAGGACCAGGTTTGAAAAGAAGGGCAGTTGTGAGCAATAAGGCCAGCAGGGGAGGGCAGTTGGGAGGGAACAGGACTGGAAGGTAGTTGTGGTTGATCAAGCCTGCAGGAGAGAGCAGTTAGGGGTGACCAGGCCTGCAGGGGAGGGCAGTTAGGGACAAACAGGCTGGCAGGGAGCAGTTAGGCATCAATCAGGCTGGCTGGGTAGTGGTTAAGGGTGATCAGGCTGGCAGGCAGAAGAAGTTAGGGGCAATCAGGAAGGCAGGCAGGCAAGCAGTTGGGAGCCAGCAGTGCTGGATTGTGAGAGGATGTCTGACCGCCCATGTAGGCCCGATCCCACCAACATCCCTTAAGGGGTCCCATATTGGAGAGGGTGCAGGCTAGGCTGAGGGACACTCCCCACCCTCCACCCTCATGCATGAATTTCGTGCACTGGGCCTCTAGTATTGTAATAACCATATATGAGGCCAGGTGGGACCACTCTGTAAATTACATGATTGTCAGATCATTATACTGCACATTTGAAACTGATACAGAATAATATTGAATGTAAACTATAATTAAAAAATAAGAATAATAAAGGACTTTGTGAAACAAAATATTTTCTTTGTGATTAATTTTTACTTTCCTTTTAATTACTAATTCACACACAACTTTGGTCAATCCCATATAATTATTTTATTTTAATATCTAAAAATGAGAGCCTGCATTTTGGGTGCTTAGATTTTCTACAACTATAAAATAATTTCTAACAATGGTAATGACAAATTGAAGTTAAATACTATTAGAAAAACCACAAGTGACTGAAGCAAACTTGGATTATGTTATATGCAATAGATTTATCACCTTTTAAAATACTTAAATAAATGTATACTTAACAATGTATTCTGGTTTAATGAAAGAGCAAAAGGTGACTTAATTGGAGCATCGTGAAATAGGTAATCAACAATGAACACCAACAAAAATAAACAGAATTATTCTTTTTACTTCAGTATTATCTGTGTCTTAAACACTATAGTTATTTGAATAAAAACATATGACCAAAACCAGTTTGGCTCAGTGGATAGAGTTTCAGCCTGCAGACTGAAAGTTCTCAGATTCGATTCTGGTCAAGGGCATGTACCTTGGTTGTGGGCACATCTCCAGTAGTGGGTGTGCAGGAGGCAGCTGATCAATGTTTCTCTCTCACTGATGTTTCTGAATCTCTATCCCTCTCCCTTCCTCTCTGTAAAAATCAATAAAAATATATTTAAAAATAAATAAATAAGGACATATGGTCCTAATGTGAGTTATCCTATTCATTGATAGACATTTAGTAGGAAAAATGGGCAAAGCAATAGTCAGCTTTCCTCCAAAAAGAAGCAACCAAGGTTCTCATGTCAACTAGCTATTAAGTAAGAAGTTAGGAAAAGAACTCAGTATCTTGTTGTGATACAGTATTCTAGGCTGGCTCTATCTTCAGCTGATTAGATATAACAAATAATTTTTGTCGAAGAAAATTTGAGAGGCAGATAATTACTTTTTAAATATTATTTTTATACCTAATACCTAGGTATAAATCTAACAAAGGATAACAGGTTGTATATGGGAAAAGCAATAATACACTGATAAAAAAATAAAGGAACAAAATAAATGGAGAGTTACCATATTTATGAATACATGACTCAATATAGTTAAGATATTAATTCTTCTCAATTTGATCGATAGATCCAATGCAATATCATTCAAATTCTCAGCAGGCTATTCTACAGATATTGATAAACTGATTATCAAATTTATATGGAAAGGAAGAAGATTTAGTATAGCCAAAAAATTATTAAAGAAGAAAAACAGTTACTGTGTTTTGAGGTTTAATACAAAGTTAAAACAATCAACATACCCTTATAAAGGAAATAAGGGATTCAAAGATAAAGGAAACAGAATGGAGAACCCAAAAATAGAACAGTAAAAATGTATTTTTTGTTGTTGTTGTTGTATTTTTCAGAAGCAAAAAGAAAATTCGTTAGATAGGGGAAAGTCTTCAATAAATTATGAAACACTTGGACATCCATATGTGAAACTAAAAAATAATGCAGCTTAAACCTTATCTAAAAATTATCAATTAAGAGCATATTCTTAAAATTAAAAACTAACGCCGAAACTGGTTTGGCTCAGTGGATAGAGTATCGGCCTGTGGACTGAAAGGTCCTAGGTTCGATTCCAATCAAGGGCATGTACCTTGGTTGTGGGCACATCCTCAATAGAGGGTGTGCAGGAGGCAGCTGATTGATGTTTCTCTCTCATCGATGTTTATAACATTCTATCCCTCTCCATTCCTCTCTGTAAAAAAAATCAATAAAAAATGTATATGTAAAAAATTAAAAACTAAAACTGTTAAAGGAAAATATAAGATAAAATTTATGTGGCCTTGGTTTTAGGAATCAGTTTATGGATATAATAACAAAAGCACAATAACAAAAAATAAATTGGGCCGTATTAAAATTTAAATCATTTGCTCTATAAATTATTTAAATGAAAACCAATTAGGCTGGCTATATCTTTAGGTGATTAGATATAACAAATAATTACATGATTTAAATTTTAAATCATTTAAATCATTATTAAGACAATGAAAGGACAAGTCACAGCTGGAAGAACTATTTGAAATGTATGTACCAAACTTGTATTAAAAATATACAATAAACTATTAAACACCACTCTAAAAAATTAATAATACATAAAGAACCTATATAAACACTATAGCAAAGGAGATATATGGATATTAAATAAGTATAAGAAAATATGCTTCACATCATTTGGCTTGAGGGAACTGAAAATTCAAGTAATGAGTTATCAATGAACCCCTACTTGAATGGCTATAATAAAAAATAAAAACATTTCACAATATCAGTTGCTAGTGAGGATATAAAGTAACAGGAAAACATACCTAGCATAAGGTACATTAACTGTTATTCTCCATGTTTACCCAACAGATTTTAAAACATATGGTCACACAAAAGACTTGCCAGTGAATATTTATAGCAGCCATAGTCTTAAGCACCAAAAACTGGAAGCAATTGAAATGGCATTTAGGCCAATTTATAAGTGGATAGGCAAGTAAGTGGTGGAACATTAAAACAATGAAATACTATTCAGCAATAAAAATGAAATAGTTTTCAACACACACAAAATTTTCATTGTCGTGTTGGGGTTAAGTAAAGAAGCCAGTCTGAAAAGGTTACATGCTATATGATTGCATTATATGTTTGCAGAGAATGCAAAAACTATCGAATCTCTCAATACAGTAGTGATTTACAGGTAATTTGCAAGTTGGAAAGGTAAACCACAGATAATACTTTTGGGGTGGTGAAACTTTTGTATGATACTGGATGACAGATACTAGATATTATAAATTTATAAAAAGTCAGAGAACTTACAGCATATAGAGTTAAATTCTAGTGTGTGCAAATTTTAAGAAGTCATCTACAGAGTAGGGAGATCCCAGAATAGAATATGGATTGAGACAAGCCAATCTTGCTGCATTAGAAAAGTTTGATATGACTTCATGTAAGAAGATAGGCTGAAATGGTGCTGACCTAAATGACTTTGGAAATGAGTGGAGAGAATATTAGATGATCCCAAAGAATACTTTAGTACCAATAAGTAAGCAAGTGCTACAAAATAAAAGCACAATCATGACCTTATGTCAAGGGACATATTTGCTTGCCACCTGAAAGTGTTACCAATTAACCAAAACAACAACATTTGAGCAACATCCTATCTAATAAAAGAGTAATATGCAAATTGACCATAACTCCAACACACAAGATGGCCTCCCCCATGTGGTCAAAGATGGCTGTTCCCATGTAGAAACAAGAAGGCTCATTCTTCCTGGTCCTAATGAGAGAAGGACCAGGAGGGGTGGCACAGCCAACACCCTAGGGGAGGGGAAAAGCTTGCAAACACCTCTGCTGCTGCTGCTGCTGCTGCCACGACAGGTCACTGAGCAGGACCAGTTTGTGAAGGAGAAAAAAAAAAGCTTAAAACTGCTCCCAGAGTCTGCCAAGGACTCTGAGGGGAAAGTCATCCTGCTCTCCGGCATTGACCCGGGAAAAACAGTGCTTGTTCAGGGAGGGGCAGGTTATACATAGAAGGTTATTTCAGGAGATGTGAAATCCTGCAAGGAACCTTGATTAAAAAAAAAAAAAGATCAGTAATCCAGTCGCACAGTCAAAGGCCCAACAGGAAGGGAAGACCCACTTAATGTCCTCTAAGAGAATTTCAACAAACTGTGAACAAATTGACAAAGCTTTGACAAATTAAAACCTAACAAATGATACCTACTGGGCCCAATTATGACAACACCAAACAAAAAGTCCTTACATAACCACAACAAACATAAGACAAACAGTCCGGACACAACTAAGAGCTCCCCAGGAGGGAGGGAGAGCGCCCTGCCCACCCAGCAGGGGGCCCTCTCTCTTCCCTTGAAGGGAAGGAAAGCCTCCAGTGGGGGTCCCTCTCTCTTCCTCTGAGAATCTCACACTCACACACCTGTACGCAGGGGAGGACACTGTCGTGTCCCCCACCCAGAGTCCAGAAGTTATGCTGCGTCCAGCCCTCCGGCACTCTCCCTTGAGATTTCAAACTGCAGAGCCGTACCTCCTGAGACCAGTTTTCCCTTTTTTCAACCTCCAGCTTTGATCCCTGGAAAGGAAGGAGAGCCTCCAGCCTGCCAAGCGGGGGTCCCTCTCTCTTCCTCAGAAATCTTGCTGGGGAACCTCCAAATGTTGTGGGGTGTCTTCCATGACCAGTTGCAAATGACCATGGAGAAGGTTAAGTTGGTAATAAGCAAGTAAGGATTTATTGAACTGGCCAGGATGGTCAGAGGGCACCACACACTGGCGGAGCCCAAACATGACCACCCCGTCCTGGGTTCAGGCAGTCCTTTTATAGGGTCTTAACTATAAGCTTTCATTGTTTTAAATTCTGAGAAAAGTTCTCAGGATCGTATCTGAGACAGAGAAGTTACAGAGGACTATGATTGACTCTGTTGCCTGCTTCTTATCTCTAACCATGTATCTTGCTAGTCATGGGAACTTAGTCCTATCTCGCAAAAGCAGATAGCTGAAGACTACCCTTTTGTTTTAAGCAAGTAAGTGTGAATAGCGGTCAGAATAGTAGCATCAGCAGTTTTACCCAAGATGAATGCTACTATATTTCATAAATGTAATGTGCTACCCTGGATAAGATCTTGAAACAGAATTAAGACAGGTAAAAGCTAAGGAAGTATATAGACTTTACTAAAAATCTAGTAATATTGGTTGATTTATTGTACCAAATATACTATAACAATGCAGGATATATTAATTAAACAAGGATACCATTAGACTGAGGTGGTTTTAATGTCCTGGTAGACACATGAGCAAATAAAAATCTACACCTGCAAGTGCCTTGTGGTTACAAAATCAAAACTTAAGGACAGCCAATCAAAACAGCCACCCAGGCTTTATGCTTTAGCCAGCCAATTATAATTTTCTTACTTTGCTTCTGTCTTTTCTTCGTAATGTCTCTTATAGCTCCTGCTGTTGGAACTCTCTTAACCACTTTCAGTTTGACTCCTGGGTTCAAATAAATTTTGTTCATCTAAACATTTAAAAGTTTTAAAACACCTCAGTTAAAGTTTTTGAAGGTATAGAAGAAACTGTGGTTAGGCTATTTGGAAACTCTCTGGACTATCTTCACAACTCTTTTGTAAAGCACTTCTAAAACTTAGATTTATTTTTTAAAATTGGTTTCTTAGACTCCAGTAATTTATGCAACACTACATTCTAAGAAGTAGATTTGAATTTGAAGCAAGATCATTTATATTCCAAACTTATATTGGACAAAGCCTGGTCTTAATAAAAAATTGAATACTTTATTGAATATTAAATAGTCTTTTACAGGGTGGATTAAATGAAATTCACATATAATGTATTTTATTTGTGAGATAATAAATGAAACCATTTTAATCTGCTGCATTTAGCACAGCCACTCTGGCTCAGTGTTTGAGCGTCAAACTATCAACCTAGAGATCCTGGTCAGGGCGCATGCCTGGATTGCAGGCTTGATCGCCAGTGGGGATTGGGCAGCAGGAGTCAATGAATGACTCTCTCTCATCACTGATGTTTCTATTTCTCTTTCCCTTCTCTCTCTCTCTAAAATCAATAAAAACATATTTTTAAAGAAATATTAAACGGCTATACTTAAATTTGTTATATTATAATAAAAACTCCTAATACTATTCAAATTATGTCTTAAGATTGTCTTTCACTCGAGTTTATAAGCACTGTGATTTTCTTATTAAATATATTCTTAATTACTTAAGGCATTTGTATAGAATCTTTAAAATTTCAATAGCTATCTTACCAATTAGAACTGAATATTAAAACTGAGGTAACAGTGGGAAGCTGAGAGAGTGGGTCATTCACATACCTATGATACTTTTTCTCTTCAAATCCTTAAGCCTTTGCCCCATCCATTATCCTTTCATTATAAAGGTAGGATGAGTTATCTGATCACTGACTATTGGAAATAACTGGCATATATGACTCAGCTTTCCCCATCCTTGTTCCTTTTGGAAGTTTTGTACATATACAGATACATTTTCGTCACCTGACTTTAATAGAGACAGACCCTCATGCAGAGCCTAATCATTGACATAAGTGTGTAAAAAAAGTTTATCTAATTTGGGGTGCAGGCCCATTTTTACTGCACATTTAATTTTTATACTGGAATATTTATGTTTTTAGTAAATAAATGATACTTTTAATACCATTGTAATGAACTAGTTGTTAATAACAAGAAAGGAGAATAGAGAAGGCCAGAGGTATAGTCATGTTTCCTTCAAAACACTGGGGGGAGGGATCCAACAAAGGAAAGACAGATGCATGCTCAGTAAAGTTAGGGTGACTAAGAAGATTCTTGCCTGTCAATCACACCTGGGAACAGAGATAACTGACCAGAATGGGTATGGCCATTGCAAGGACAGGAAAATTTGGGACTACATAATCCCAGAAACAAAGACATTCACTCTCTTGTTCTGCTGGACTGTTGGTTTATGGGGCTCTTTAGCTCCTACTCTCTTCCATTCACCCTTATGACCCTTGGCCATTTGGACTCCAAAAGCAATGGAGTAATGGACTGCAGTGGAAAAATGCAGGCTAACCTAGCACAATGCTGAACTGGACCAGATCAAACATGGGAGAGAAACTCTAGTCACTGACTTTGATTTTAGCTCTACTGAAACCCCAGCTACACTTCTTTCATGACTGGACTAAGGGACATGGGATTTTGAAAATGAGGGGTATAATTCCAGAAAAATAAAGCTTTCTACTATACACCATTCTCCCTCGAGGGCCTTAGAAAATGCTTATTCCAGAGGTACCCTAAGAAGCCCACTCACATGAGCACTCCTTTGTCAATCTCAACTGATTCTAATCCAAGGCAGGGAGCATAGACATAGTATTAATTGTGACTTCCCCAAGCTCCCCTTAGAATCTAGAGAAAAACATGGACTTTTATTTGTTTATTTTATAAATATATTTTATTTTAGTTAGCTTGAGCTTTGGAAATTAAGTCTTGATCTTGGGCGATTTATATTGAGAATTGTGGCAGCTCGTCAGGATTATCTGGTATAAGGTAGTTCTCCAAAAGAAATGAGGATAGGATGCTTGCTGTTACCCAATAAAGGAGACACAGAAAACTGGGCAAACTAAAACAATACATGTCCATTTCATTTCTGTTGAATGCACTTGAAATTTTGCTCTACTTTTAACTGTAAATTACCAGACTATTTAATTATGTCAAATCTTTACCCTGGCAATTACTATGGAAATCTATGTGAAAGACATTGTTAAAAAATAAATTGTGCATTATTCATTTCACCCATGCCAGCTCAGCCTCAAAACTGTGGTAGCTGGAAGGCACACTAGACAAGGATCCATGGCTGACTTTGTTCTTCAGTCAGATGCAGAAGGAAGACTCTTTCATGTCTAACCTTCATGCCTTCTCTCAGCTCTATAGCCAGGGAGGAGAAAAGAGCAAACTTGTTGAGCCTCTTATCCACTCCAGTATGCCAAGAGATCTGGTACCCCAAGGACAGTTTATCTGTGTTTAATCAATGATTTGTTCCTTTCAAAGATTCTGGTGCTATAACTGTTACATGTTTATTTATAGTGGAGAGGGAAAAAATGTCTGCACTTGCTAGCCCTGTTAGATTCCAGGAAACTCTGAGGTCTCACATATTCTAGGTCTAGGACACTGACCTTCTGGGGTCAAACCTATTTTCTTGTAAGATGTAGATGATCTAGAGTTTATGAGAAGATAAGGAAGATTTGAGCTGCCACCTTCACAGAAACCTTTCTCCCTTCCTCTACATTTCATCTACTTTACTTTGAAAATATATATATATTTTATTGATTTTTTACAGGGAGGAAAGGAGAGGAATAGAGAGATAGAAACATCAATGAGAGAGAAACATCAATTCAGCTGTCTCTTGCACACTCCCCTACTGGGGAAATGCCCCCAACCAAGGTACATGCCCTTGACTGGAATCAAACCTGAGACCCTTGAGTCCACAGGCTGACACTCTATCCACTGAGCCAGACCAGTTAGGGTTTATCTACTTCATTTTTTAAAAATATATTTTTATTGATTTCATAGAGGAAGGATGACTGAGAGAGAAACAATGATGAGAGAGAATCATTGATCAGCTGCTTCCTGCATGCCTCCTGCTGGGAATCAAGTCCACAGCTGAGGCATGTGTCCTGACTGGAAATTAAATTGATGACCTCTTGGTTTATGAGTCAATGTTTAACCACTGAGCAGCATTGGCCAGGCTGGTTTTTAAATTCTTAAAAAATAATTATTTTCCATTTCATAATGTTTATAAGTCACTTCAAAAGTATTACAAAAAGAATGAATAGATCTGGAAGAAAAAAGTACAGTTGAATTGGAAATTAAGAAGCCTCCATTGAAAAGATGAGATTTAATATGGGATCTTTGAAGGATAGGTAGGATATTTGAAAAACATAACAGAACTAGGAAAGGAATCCAAGAAGAAAAGAGGTGACACCTCAAGGGAGCTATTTACATAATAATGAGAATACAGACTGAACAACACAACTGAGTTTGTACAACAAACTAGGGAATTAGGGAATTAAGGTAATTTCTATAAATTAGAATAGTAGGATTGAGAACCGCTATTGCCAGGTGAGAAATCAAGTCTTGACCCCATGAGATCTACTTTTGTCTTTTGAACATGTTCAGAGATTCTGTATATCCTGCAAAACGCAGGTGGTTATAAGGTATAATTAAAGTTTTAAAGGACAAATAACACTTATCCATTATTATGTATTTTTTAATCTTTATTGTTCAGTTTATTAATCACATTGTTCCCCCATTTTTATTCCCCTAAAGCTCCCCTCCACTCTGTACCCATCCCACCCTCCACCCTCACCTCCCCCGCCACTGTCCTCTCCCATTGTTGCAAGATTTTTGTCCAGCCTCTTGCTGTACTTCCCACACCCCTTTTCTCCCCAAGAATTGTCAGTCCATTCCCTCTCTATGTCCATGATTCTGTTATATTCACCAGTTTATCATGTTCATCAGATTATTAATTCACTTGATTTTTAGATTCATTTGTTGATAGATGTGTATTTGTTGTTCATAATTTATATTTTTACCTTCTTCTTCTTAAAGAATATCTTTCAGCATTTCATATAATATTGGTTTGGTGGTGATGAACTCCTTTAGCTTTCCCTTATCTGCGAAGCACTTTATCTGACCTTCAATTCTGAATGATAGCATTACTGGATAGAGTAATCTTGGTTGTAGATTCTTGTTATTCATCACTTTGAATATTTATTGCCAGTCCCATCTGGCCTGCATCATTTCTGTTGAAAAATCCACTGACAATCGTATGGCTGCTCCCTTATAGGTAACTAACTGTTTTTCTCTTGCTGCTTTTAATATTCTCTCTTTATCTTTTGTTCTTGACATTTTAATTATGATGTGTCTTGGTGTGGTCCTCTTTAGATCCCTATATTTTGGGGTTCTGTGTACTTCTTGGGCTTTTAAGTCAGTTTCTTTCAACAGGTGGGGGAAGTTTTCAGTCACTATTTCTTCAAGTAGGTTTTCATTATCTTGCTCTCTCTATTTTTCTGACACCCCCATAATTTTGATGTTAGCATTCTTGAGGTTGTCCCAGAGGCCCCTTACACTATCTTCAATTATCTGGATTCTTTTTGTTTCTTGCTTTTCCAGCCAAGTGGATTTTGCTTCTTTGTATTTCAAATCTTTGACTTGATTCTTGTGGCCCTCTGGACTGCTTTTCTGTCTTTGTGTAATATTTTTTATTTCAGTCAGTGTATGCTTAATTTCTAGTTGGTCCTTTTTCATATCCTTGAGGGTCTTGTTCATTTCCTCATAGGTTTTATTCACTTCCTTGTAGGTCTTGTTCATTTCCTCGTAGTTCTCATTAAGTTAATCGGCCTTTTCTAGAAGCCTCTTGAAAAACCTACTTACTGTGGTTTTGAACTCTATGTCTAGTCATCTTTTTTCCTCCATTTCTTTCACACTGATTTCTTTCCATTTCTCTGATTGTAGCTGCTTTCCTGAGTTGGTGGATTAGCTTTGTGTGGTAGGTATCCTCTAAGGGACAGTGGCTCAGCCTCCCCAGTTACCCGAGGTGGATACTCTTACAGCAATCCTTTATGGGTTGTAGGGTATTGTTGGAGTTAAGTCCAGCTAATTGTTGTTAGGACTAGGAGGGTTTGACCTCCAGGCCAATTGGGTGTAGAGGTGAGCTGTGGTCAGGTTGGATGGGCAGTCTCTGGGATGAGCATGCAGCGTCTCTGTGTTGGGTGGTAATGGCTGCGCACCTCCAAGAGAAAGCCATCGCCCAGACACCCATTGCCAGACAACTCTGTCTCTCCCCAAATGTGTCTGCACACCCAAAATCTTGCCCAGGGTTGTAAAACAAAGCAGTCCGATGGTCTGCGCATCCTCTCTGTGCTGTCGCACACTTTACGGGCACTCTCCTCAAACTCGGAGACCTCTGGTTTTTAGCGTGCGTACCCCAGACCTCAGACTTCGCCTGGCACTGGGGAATCTGTGCAGTGGGACGTCTCCACCCTCCCCATTGGAGAAATCCAGCTGGGATTGCTGCCCGCCCTACAGCCCGCACATGCACACCACTCCGAACCTCTCTCTCCAGGCATATCTTCAATGCTGCGCTCCACTGCTCTTCTCAGTCTCAGTGTCCCACCTTTACTTTTATTTGTGGAATTTTCACTCAGCCAGCTTTCCAGTGATTCTGGATGATGTTTGTTTTGTTGTTATGTTGTAGTTTTGGAATTGTTGTGAGGGGCAGCACAATAGGTGTTTACGCCATCTTGGTTCCTCCTCCATCATTATGTATTATTTAGTAACCATTTATCACTTAGTTGCTGAATAATCTATCATAGTCCCCTTGTTATTTGATGTAAATTAAGCTCATGTTGCTCCAAAAAGACCTCTTATTAAACGATGAAATAGCAGAAGGAGACCTACATCTTAGTAAGCTAACCAATGGTCTCTATGGATTAATGTATACTAGACAATAGGCATTTCTAAATAGAACTGATTTGTACTTATCCTATCTAATAAAAGAGTAAAATGCAAATTGACTGTACCTCCAATAGAGTCACAACCATAACCATGCCCATAAGTCAACCAGGAGCAAATTATGCAAATAAATCCCAACCAAGATGTCTGTGGCCACTGAGAGCAGAAGAGAGGCTTGGGTTTCTCTGGCAAAGGAGGAAGCCAACCTTTCCGCCTGCCATTGCTGGCCTAGGCTTCCACTCAATGCTACAAAGTTTCAGTTATAAAAGATACATCCCAACAGAAATGGGCAGCCACAAAGCTGGAGAGAGCAGAGTCTAGGGTTGCCCGGGGGATGGAGGAAGCCAAGCTTCTGCAACTATGGCTGGCCTAGGCCTCCACTCTAGGTGGCAAAATTTCAATTATAGAAGGTAACTGTCTCAATAGAAATGGCTGCTGCCATTGAGTAAGCAGAAGGCTTGGCTCTGCTCTAGGCTACAAAGTTTCAATTGTAGAACATAAATTAATCCCAGATCCCAGGGCCCCCACTTGGGTCACTGGGGGGTGTGGCCAGCCTGCAAACCACCAAAGGTCCCTCGCCCAGGCTGCGCCCAGGGAACCCCCACCCTGATCTGGGACACTCATCAGGGCAAACCAGCTGGCCCCCTCCCATGTACTAGGCCTCTATCCTATCTAATAAAAGAGTAATTTGCAGATTGACCATCACTGCAACACACAAGAGGGCTGCCCCATGTGGTCAAAGATTTTGCCCCCATGTGGACACAAAATGGCCACCACAAGATTTCCAGCAGGGGAGGGCCATTGGGAGGTTCCAGGCCTTCAAGGGAGGGCAGTTGTGGATGATCAGACCAGCAGGGGCCAGCAGGGAAGGGCTGTTGGGCGGTTCTAGGCCTGCAAGAGAGGGCAGTTGGGGCAATCAAGCCTGCAGGAAAGGGCAGTTAGGGGTGACCAGCCCTGTAGAGGAGGAAAGTTGGGCACAAACAGGTTGGCAGGGGAGCAGTTAGACATCAATTAGGCTGGCAGGGTAGTGGTTAGGAGGTGATCAGGCTGGCAGGCAGAAGGAGTTAGGAGCAATCAGACAAGCAGACAAGTGAGCAGTTTTAGAGCCAATAGTCCTGGATTGCAAGTATGATGTCCAACTGCCCGTTTAGGCCCAATTCCAGGAGGATTAGGCCTAAATGGGCAGTCGGGCATCCCTCGAGGGGTCCCAGATTGGAGAGGGTGAAGGCTGAGCTGAGGGACATCCCCTGCCTTCTGTGCATGAATTTTGTGCACCAGGCCTCTAGTCCTATATAATAAATGGCTAATATGCAAATTGACCTAAAAGTGGAACAACTGGTCGCTATGATGTGCACTGACCACCAGGGGGCAAATGTGCAATGCAAGAGCTGCTCCCTGGTGATCAGTGGGCTCCCACAAGGGGAGTGCTGCTCAGCCAGAAGCTGGGCTCACAGCTGGAGAGTACAGCAGCAGTTGCAGGAGACTCTCCCACTTCCATGGCAGCACTAAAAATGTCCAACTGCAAGGAGCGGGCCTAAGCCATCAAACAGACATCCCATGAGGGCTCCTGGACAGTGAGAGGGTACAGGCCAGGCTGAGGGACATCCTCATCCCCTGAAGAGTCCATGAGTGTTGTGCACCGGGCCTCTAGTAAGTAAATAGGAGAGCATTGTGCTAGAAAGCTGCTCCTAGGAGTTTTATGCTCCTAGGAACTTCTGCTTTATTGTATGCTTCTCCCTGTCCTAAGTTAAAATGACACAGAACAAATATTTGGCACTTTGAAGTGTATTATTGTTCCCAAAGTACCACCTGGCATAGTGATCTAGGTGCAGAAAGTGCTTGATGCCCATCCTAACTGACAGTGATAGCCATGCTCAACTGATACTCTTACAAAACCTGTGAGTAATTCTAACCGGATGGCTGACAGTCACAAATCTCAACAGGGCATTCAGTTGTTTCCAACCCCCAAGACCTTTAATATTGTGAAATTTAGCAAAAGGAAGCAGTCTGGTAAGCAAAGTTGGAGCATATCCTCATACATAATAAAATATTCAATAGGCAACAAAGGGACATTACTGAGAGCTGCCAAATTTTTATTGTGAGCAGCACTGCTAGATGACTACTTTGCACGAACTACAGGGGCCAATCATTTGCTGTATTCCATGCACAAAAGCCAGCATCTCCCTGAACTTCTTCAAGTGATAACATTTTTAACATAAATTCTATGTGTGAACTGACAGTGAAAAAGGGCAAATTAGAAGGAAACTAAGAATATCAAGGGAGATAGGTAATAAAACAGGTATATAGAGACTTTTGAAGCCATAGAAATTACACTTGGATACTAATTACTACTTGAACACTTACTTCTAACTTGTATATTTCCGATCCAGATGCCACAGAGGACTTGTAGAAACTACATCAACAGTTTTATCATGGACACAGAAATCTCAAATGGAAAGAAATGCTGTATGTTTTGCATACTTCACTTGGTATAGTAACTCTATTTCTGATCTTAAGAAGCTAATCAAAGTTAAGCTTAACTAAATAAACAAGTAACCTTTACTGAACTTTGCCATGGGATGATAAGTACCAGGACTAAATAAAAAACACCTTTAGTATCTAGTTAATATTTTCTGACCATAGATTGAACAACATTTATATATTTACAACAATAATATTACATTAATACACTGAAACTAGTCAGGATATATGAAATAAATGGCAAGTTCATTTTTTAGGTATTGACGGTCCTGTATTATTTTCTTAAGAAGGTTATTCTATATGCCTGTGCTAGATCACACAAAAAGATTAAAAAGACATGGCTCTTGCCTCAAGGAACACACAGTACAGGAATTATATTGTCTGAATATTTTCAAGTAATATGGATTATTTGGATTTACTGAATCATTTGTCTTCCCTAGATATTTGTAATCATAACCAATTCTGTAAAAACTGTCATCATTAAAGAAAGCTGCTTTTAGATGTGCAACATATGTCTCATTCTTCTTTGACCTAAGATTATGGCATCTTCTAACAGAACCTCGTGACCAACTCTAACACATGAAAGCCTGAAATCGGTTCAACTTGCAGAGTCAAAATTCCAAACTGTACACATCTGCTTCTTGCCACTATTTCAATTGTAAATGCCAGTCGCCAAACATTTTTTTAATGTATCTTTATTGTTGAAAGTATTATAGTTGTTTCCCTTTTTTCCCACATTGTCCTGTCCATCCTCCCCAATGCCTACCACTAAACGTTATGATCAATGCAACAGTCTACAAAATATTGAAAGTTCATATGACTTTCAGAGTTTGTAATTCTGGACATGGGACTGGTTTTGTGCCTCATCTCACTATCACTGCCACGCGCTGGCCTCATGCATCATTTTGAAAGGTCCTGAAGACCAGATCCCATGTCTTATTCATTCATTATTTGAAACATAAGTAGAGCATCTAAAATGGAAGGTTGGCTCGCCATGATGAAGCCAATTTGAGGATAGACTATAAGAGGAGTGATGCAGAACACATTGTTAGAAATCTGCTTGCAGTGGAAAATGTAAATTAGAATGCATAGCTCTCTCTTTTTTATTTTTAAATATATTTTATTGATTTTTCACAGAGAGGAAGGGAGAGGGATAGAAAGTCAGAAACATCGATGGGAGAGAAACATCGATCAGCTGCCTCTTGCACACCTCCAACTGGGGATGTGCCCACAGCCAAGGTACATGTCCTTGACCGGAATCGAACCTGGGACCTTTTAGTCCGCAGGCTGACACTCTATCTACTGAGCCAAACCGGTTCGGCCATATCTCTTTTCTTATTCTGAACAGGAATTCTGAGACTGCCTGTTTTATCATTAGTTGATTTGAACATACCTGAATTCATATCATGCCAGAACATAGTACTATTCACTAATTATAAACACTTTCTCCGTATTTAATTTTATATATTTCAAGATTTTTTACTTAAGGAAGATTTTATATTTATACTTAACTAATTTTTATTTTAGTTTTACTTCTATTTTTCCCTAGATTTCCAATTTTTGCAATGTGTTAATATGAAATATGTTAATGTGTGAGGGTTCATGTATAATTCTGTATTTTTAATGCCTCAAATGTGCAATCGGTTCTCATAAAATTTATTAGAAATGCAACATATTTAACACCTCATTGATCACACAATTTCGACAATAAGTATAAAATTTCTATAGAACAAAAAGCTTCCTTTAATGTAAAAATACTACAAAAATATATAAATTGCTCAATTTATATATACTCTTGTTTACTTACATAATACATTGGTATATCATACACATTTTCTTTTTCCTTTCTTTCATTTCCTTTTTGATTCAGACTACAATAATGTGAATTACAGCTATTATCCCTTAACTAACGATAAACACTTCATCACACCAAAATGTTACAGTCCCTAAAGTTATCTTTATATAACACAAAATTGAATACAAAATTTAAAAATACAATTGCTAACAAATTTAAAAAGCAAAATTACACACACATTAAATCTAAAACACCTTTATGTTTCACACATTGCTGAAAACATAAAGTCACATTACTGAGTATGATATAAAAGAGCCATTGAAATCTTACCACAACTTGATTTTCCATTAGTCTCTAATTGCCCATGTCCCAGCTACATGAAACATCTCCATTTTCTAAATGAATGTTGCTATGAAATGATTTTGGGGTTGCTCAATGAAAAAAAGTATATTTCCAATATTTTATACATGCTATTTCCTCTGCTTAGACTGTCCTCTAATGCCAGTTATTGAAAGTCCTTTACAACTTATTCTTTATGACCTAGTGGTATGTTCACCTTCTGCAAAGTTTCCCTTAACTCCTGCCTCTGGCTGTCTAGCATGCTTCCTTGACTAAATGCATTATGATTTCTTATTTACACATGAGGAGGCAACGAATCTTTAGCTGCCAGTTTTTCATTTTAGTTTTACTATTGGACTTGTACTCAGAGAAGGGCAATTTAAAAAAAATATTGAATTTGAGGTCTCAGGAGAAAGTGAAATTATTCATGGAGTCCATCTCTTGAAGAATACTCACGTATGAAGTATGCACATACAATCCAGACTAAGAGAGAATCAAAACAAAGAATGAGCCTCTTATTCCCTTGATAGTGACTTTAGAGAATAAAGATATTTAGTGAACAAATTTTGCTTAGGAATTGCTTAAATGCTAATTTTTAAAGTGGAGACTAGGCAGGAGCTTGAAAGCAAAAGCACTCAAGTAACTAAAAGGTTATACAAGCATTTTGGGGACCAAAGATAGCCACACTGTCAGAAATTGGGTTATCATAGAATCCTCAAACTCTGAGGACGTATTAACTTATGGAAACATGAAGATCTATTTTGTAAATTGGAGTATTTTGTTTTTATTTATAATGTTTCCTTTTGAGTAGTTCTTTGTATTTGGAAAGACTGAAGTTCCAGATTTTATCAACTTAACTAAGAGGAACTAAAGAGTTTTTTGTAACCTATAACCTCCCACAGGTGAGATACAATTTAAGGAGACAGAATTGGTCTCACTGATCAGTATTCTTTCCTACCCTTATATCCTATTTCAATTCATGGGAGTTTGAATTTTATTATTCTTGAATATTTGGTGATATATTATGCCAATTCCTCAATAATAGTTCCTCAAATACATCAGTTGTGGTTTAATTCTTGTTTTTTGTGGCCCTTTATACATATATTCTAAATATAAGTGAATTATAAAATATAAATAAATGTATCACTTAATGCATTTTTATTCTTTACATCTAATACACTCTTCTGCAATAACACTATTCACAAAACCTAAGGTAAATCTTGTTATTGGTTTGCATGTTAATCTTTTTCATAGATGCTGAATGAATCTTCCCTCCATTTAGCTATTGCCAGAGAAAAATATTTAAAAAAAAAAAAACTCCCCTTTTAGTCATTGTGTATTTAGAAACCAAGGGAGCAATCTTTTGTAGAAGGAATTAAAATGCTCTGAAAGAAACATATCTAAGGATATTAATTTGGTCTTTTATAGAGCATTTAACTTTTTTCTTCATTATCTCCAATGTAGTCTGGATAGTTGAGATTGACAGGTCAGTTCCAGTTTAGTTAGCAAAGTCCAACGTTAACAATAGAAGTTAGGGTTAAATATTTCATATATGCTTTGTTTAGGGAAATCTGGTATATTAAAAAATACATATTAGTATTGACAGTTGATAGTAAACACTGATCTGCTATTTATATCCCCTCCTACACTATTTCCATAGGTTGACAAATCTGTTTTATCCTTTTTATATAATTAAGTTAAATACAGCTGTACTTTTTATGAAATACTGTTCACAAATTTTCAAGAAAGAAGGATCTTATAAATAACAAGTTAAAATGTTAAACTAATGAGTGTTGGCTCCAGTTACATATTAAACAAATATGCTCAAACTGTGTGAGTATGGGTAGGTCTTAATTTTTATAGGTGATGGTTGATGCCTGCACCTGTCAGACCATTAGCTGACCTGATAATCAGAGTTTGATTTAATTTGCAGGTGTTATTCCTGATTGTACTGAAACAAACACCCCCATCTGTCAGTTTACTTATTGAAGCTGGAAAGGAATTCATCTGAGAAGTGATTTTTCAAGCATCATTTGAGAAGCATTTTCTATTCAATAGATTTTTTAATATTTCTTTGATAACATTTTTCTTGCTGTTGATAATTTGAAATGTTTATGGCAATTTAGCAGATGCACCTTAAGCTGCCATTTTTCCAGAATCTGTCAGGTGACTGTAAATTTCTTGGCAGCAATAGTTAAAGCCTGTTACTATTGTACAGTTACTCATATCTTTACAGAAATCTGGATGGAAAAACTTATTCTAGATATATGCTTAGACTTATTCCAGAATTGAATGGTAATTCAACTCCTTCTCTATGTGCCTGTTATGTGGAAAGGGGCATTTGAATTTATAATTTATTACTTATTTCACTTTCAACTAAGTGTCTACTTATTGAAAAGGAGCCAAAAATATATTTAGGTGACTAATTATTTTGCTGCTTCATTCAAATGTTGTGAATGCTTAACAATATCAAACCCAGCAGAGGAATACATATTTTTTGTTCATAAGTTTCAGTATTTTTACTCTTGAAATGACCTGATTAAAGATTGCACATTTCAAACTAAAGCTCATTTTTATAGTTTCAGTAACCAAAACAGTGTTTTCAAAATACTGCACTCAGCTGCTGGCTGGTCTATGCCAACCTAATCTTATTACTTGGGTGGGATCCCTTGTCTTCACTCCATTTGCTTTTTCTTTCATCCAAAAGGTAGTGATTCACTGTTTTGCAAAAAGGGGTTGCAAAAGCAGTTGGTTAACTTTGATGTTCTCTGTTAAAACAGTATTTGGATATGCTTCGTTGAGGATAGTAAAAGTCACTGTTTAAGACAATACCAACTTTATTTCTTAAATTCCTGGTTCTCTAGAGCAGATTTTTTGAAAGGCATTAGTTGACTGCTGTTAAACCTGACCTTCATGAAATTGTTGACAAATATTTCCCTTCATTCTTTCATTTCAGGCTTTCTAAATCTTCCAATAAAACACTTATTGGGTTTCTCCATCTAATTTTATAGTTATTTATTTTGCTACTCTTAAGAAATTAAAAGAACATATTCTTTGTTTTATAATTGGCATTGGCACATAACATGACTGTGTTAATGCAACCAACTACTAATTTAACAATAGCTTTGTTAGGAGTTTACAAATCTGTGGGGAAATCAGTCAGTGTAGTCATATTCATAGCCTACTATCCATACAGAATATGTAAGAAAGATAAGAAACCGTAACCCCTACATCAATACTGTTCAACTTAGTCCACAGTGTTTTTTGAATAGTAAACTACAGCAGAGCACTTTCTGGAAATGAATTTGGTTTTAATAGCACATGGCTCTAGGGATCTTTTCATTGTCTGATTTAGAATGCCAGCCCAAGTGTGGGATTTGAAAGTTGAAATAGCTTTTCATGGCACTTTACTTTAGTGTTACTAATGTGGATTATTAAAACATTTGTTTTCTCAGTGGGGTTTTCATTCCTGGAGTTTTGATTGTGATAATAGCAGTAATCCTTTAACTCTCCCTTTGGGTATAACAAAATTCTTCCAAGAAATGAGACTCAATCATAGATTTCCTATAAACTGGGTAACCTTTAAGCACTGCAGTGAGAGCTGAAATTGACATTTCTTGCTTCCTTGTGTCCATTAATTTTATTTTTCACCTATGTCTATGTTAGCACATTCCATTTTTGCTTTATTGCAATGGGCCTGGCTCCTCTTCAGTGCTGATTTGTTTTTATCCTGTGGGCAAAACTGTTCTCTGCACATTGATAAAAGAAGAGTTTTATCTGATTGATTCCTATTAAAACAAAGTAAGCCAGCTTTCCGTTTCAGCAGTGATTAACAACAACAACGAAAAATTTACCTGTAATGACTGGAATATCAGAACAAATGTGCATGCATCCATGCAGACACAATGCCTTCTGGAAGCACTCTCCAAAAAACTGTTCATTTTTAAATCATCAATCCTATCAATAAAACATTTTGTGAATATTCTGATTTTTGTCTTTGCAGTTAGTAAATTAGAATGACTTCTTCATGTCTGGTGGTAATTTACTGATTACTGATATAATCTCTCATTTTCAGCGGGTGTGCCACATGGCTTCACAGTGTCTTATTCCAACGGGTTGGACCCAGACATAGCTGACTTGAGCAGGATGCTAATTCGATGGCATTAAATAATCTTTTTTTGTGCAAAATATTTCATCTATTCTTTTTAAATGAATTTATTGTGGTGACATTAACTAATAAATTATATCTGTTTCAGGTATGTAATCTGCAATACATCATCTGTATATTGTGTTGTGTGTTTACACCACGGTCAAGTCTCCTTCCATCACCATTTATACCCCCTTTACCCTCTTCTACCACCCTCCTCAACCCTTTAAATATTTACTCAGTACATACTTCGAAGAGGTAAAAAATAGAAAACAATTGTATTTATGTATTTATGGCCAGTGTTATACCTATGATAGGGAGAGAGGGAGAGAGAGAGAGAGAGAGAGAGAGAGAGAGAGAGAGAGAGAGAGAGAGAGAGAGAGAGAGAGGGAGAGAGAGAGAGAGAAAGAGACTGACTTGGGGTGGAGGCAGAGGGAGTCAAAGAGACATTAGTTAATCTTCTTCATTCCTCAACCACACACATGTTATGCACATATATATGAGAGGAAAATCAATAAAAATACAAAAAAGTACATATCTTAGCAACAGCAAGCATACTGATGAAGACTTAGCCATATGAAAATCAGAGGAAGAAAAGAAAACAGATATCAGCTACATAGTCAACCTCACAAAGTAAATAGGGGTATGTATATGTTTCTCTGACTGTATTATAGCTACATAAAATACAATTTACACACAAAACATCGCACACATATTAATTATATTAATTAAGTCTTATGGAGAATGATTCATTCATTCATTCTTTTTCCACTAACCTACTCAGCATCTATTATGTACTTCTACTAAATGCCAAATGAGATTATAGCTGTTTTTAATCCAGTTTAAACATTGTCACTTTTTAATAAGAGAAAAAATTTGGGGCATATAAATTTTACATAAAGTACTATTTTTCAATGTCAGCACTTAAAAACTTCAGGAAATACCAAAACCATTTTAGTAGTTCCATATATAGTTTATGTAATGGTAAATGGTAATTAAATAAACAGAAAAATACATTTTTAATTTTTTAAAATATAATTTTATTGATTTCAGAGAGGAAGACAGAGGGAGAGAATATAGAAACATCAATGATGAGAGAGAATTATCGATAGGCTGCCTCTTCCTGCCCCCTACTGAGGATTGAGCCCCTAGTGGGCATGTGTCCTTAACCAGAATCAAACCCAAGACCCTTCACTCCAAAGTCTGACACTCTATCCAGCTAGAGCAACTGAAGAAAATATGGAGAAAATATTATGTAATGACTTGTTTCACTTTAGATTAATTAACAGTGGGTATTTTTTCATCTACCAAAATTACACTTTTCTTTTTCTTTTTTTTGAAATTTTATTTATTTATTTATTTATTTATTTATTTATTTATTTATTTTATCTTTATTGTTCAGTATATTAATTACATTGGTCCCTTTTTCCCCCCGCTATAGTTCCCCTCCACCTGGTACCCATCCCACCCTCCACCTTCACCCCCCCTCCACTGTCCTCTCCCATAGTTGCATGATTTTTGTCCAATCTCTTGCTGCACTTCCCACACCCCCTTTCTCCCCAAGAGTTGTCAGTCCATTCCCTCTCTATGTCCCTGATACTGTTACATTCACCAGTTTATCCTGTTCATCAGCTTATTAATTCACTTGATTTTTAGATTCATTTGTTGATAGATGCGTATTTGTTGTTCCTAATTTACACTTTTATCTTTTTCTTCTTCCTCTTCTTAAAGAATATCTTTCAGCATTTCATATAATATTGGTTTGGTGGTGATGAACTCCTTTAGCTTTTTCTTGTCTGCGAAGCACTTTATCTGACCTTCAATTCTGCATGATAGCTTTGATGGATAGAGTAATCTTGGTTGTAGATTCTTGCTGTTCATCACCTTGAATATTTCTTGCCACTCCTGTCTGGCCTGCATCGTTTCTGTTGAGAAATCCGCTGACAATTGTATGGGTGCTCCCTTATAGGTAACCATCTATTTTTCTGTTGCTGCTTTTAATATTCTCTCTTTGTCTTTTGCTCTTGGCATTTTAATTATGATGTGCCTTGGTGTGGTCCTCTTAGGGTTCCTATATATTATGGTTCGGTGCGCTTCTTGGACTCCTAAGTCAATTTCTTTCACCAGGTGTGGGAAGTTTTCGGTCACTATTTCTTCAAATAGGTTTTCATTGTCTTGCTCTCTCTCTTTTTTTGGCACCCCTATAATTTGGATGTTGGTATGCTTGAGGTTGTCCCAGAGGCCCCTTACACTATCTTCAATTTTTTGGATTCTTTTGGATTCTTGCTTTTTCAGCTGAGTGGATTTTACCTCTTTGTTTTTCACATCTTTAACTTGGTTCTTGGAGTTCTCCAGAGCACTTTTAGGTCTTTGTATAATATTTTTTTATTTCACTCAGTGTATGGTTAATTTCTGGTTGGTCCTTTTTCATATCCTTGAGAGTCTCCTTTATATCCTTGAGGGTCTCCTTCCTTTCCTTGTAGGACTCATTCATTTCCACGTTGGTTTGATCATTTCCTTGCAGGTCTCGTTCCTATCCTTGAGGGTCTCATTCATTTCCTTTGTAGTCTTGCTTATTTCCTTATAGGCCTCGACCTTTTGTTGGAGCCTCTTGAAAAACCCTACAACTGTGGTTTTGAATTCCATGTCCAGTCATTTTTTTTTCCTCCATTTCTTTCACATCTGATTTCTTTCCATGTCTCTGCATGGTGGCTGCTTCCCTGAGTTGGTCAACTAGCTTTGTGTGGTAGACTTCCTACTAGGGACAGTGGCTCAGCCTCCCCAGTTACCTGAGGTAGATATGGGTTGCACAGTCTTGCTGAAGTTAAGCTCAGGTTAATCGTTGTTAGCACTTGGAGGGGTTGACCTCCAGGCCAATTGTCTGTGAAGCTCAGCTGTGCTCAGGTTGGATGGGCGGAGTCTCCGGGCCAAGCAGACAGCGTTAGCTCCACCCTGTGTGGCCCCAGGGACCCTGCGCTGGGGGCAATGGCCACTAGCACCTCTGAGAGAGAGCCGCTGCTGAGCTCTACCGGCTGGCGGGGAATTCAGACTCTCCCCAAATGACTCTGCACGCCCAATGTCTCACCCAGTGTCATAAAACAAAGCAATCTGACGGTTTTCTGAATGAGAGACAAGTCGCAGATGGCTCTCTACTCGGTCATGCAGCCGAGCTGTTTGAGCAAGCTGCCTTCTCCACAAGCTGGGAGACCCCTGCAGCACCTGAGCTTCGGTGTGCCTTCCCACTGTCCAGTTTTCACCCCGTATGATAGTCGGTTGGTTCCCTGGACCTCGCCCAAAGCTGGAGAATCAGTCCAGTGGGACGCCTTTGTCTCCCTGTTCGAGAAAACTGGCCGGTTCTCAGCTGCCTGCCTTCTCCGCTGGCGCAGCTCCAAACCTCTCTCTGTGCGAATCTTTCAACGCTGTCCACCGCCACTCCTCCGAGTCACAGTGTCTTATCTTCACTTTTATTTTTGGAATTTTCACTTGGTGAGCTTTAGGTGATTCTGGAAGGTGTTTGCTCTTTTGTTAAGTTGTAGTATTAAAATTGTTGAGTATGACAGCAACATAGGTGTTTTACCTATGCCGCCATCTTTGTTCTCTACACTTTTCTTATATCCTAAAAAGAATAGTTGAAGATAAGTAGACACAAAGGTGGTTTTCTTAAAACACTCTTATGTATTTATTTGGATTAATTTTAGTAACTTGGTTCTAATCAGAAATAAGTAATTAATAATGGCAGGTAGAAATTATCTTTCAATTATTGAGGAGATGAACTGCACTAATTAAATCATATAAATTCTTTAAGATTCCACTCAAATTTTATCTTACCTTTAAATTTTATCTAACTACTTTCTTTTAAAAATTTGCTCTTTCTTCATCTCTACTGCCACAACACAGTGTATTCTTTTATAGCATTATAGCTCTTTCTCATATACCTATTTTCCTAAAATCAAGGACAGAAATTACTCATGTTTTTACAGGTTTTATAGCTCTAACTTCCAAATGGCCTTTGCCTCTAGCTTCTGAAATTTCTTCTAACTACCTTCATTTAAGAACTTCCTATTTCTTCCGTTCTCTTTCCACAATGCATTGTTCATCTCTCCTTTACAACATATATAGCTCTTTTTTATATACCTCTCTTTCAGACTTCAAGGACAGAAATTAATCATATTTTAATGGGCTTTGTAGCTGCAGCTCCTAGTTCGTGCATATAGGATTGTGGATGTTTTTCTACAAGGGATTGATGATAAAAGACATAAAAATGTTAAATAATGTTAGAATGAGTCAATTCTTACCTTACATACAAAATACCAGTATAAGTGTGTGTAAGACACACCTTATATATGAAGTATATGCATACAGATAGAATGTATACACATACAAAATGTATAATGGAATCACTTGAAAATACTGTTTCTTGTCTTTAGAATTTCTCAAAGATATCAAGTGTTTTATTTAGTTATTTATTTACTTACTTATGTATTTTTAATAATTCTTTAATGTTGAAAATATTATATATGTCACCTTTTTACCCTCTTTGACTCTCTCCAGCCCTTCCCATCCCTCTATTGCCTGTGTCCATGGGTTATAAATGTATGCATATAAAGTCTTTGATTGATTACCTCCCACCCACCACCCACCCTCCCCAACCTTTCCTTCAAGATTCTGCACTCTGTTCTATGCTTCTGTGTCTCTGGATCCACTCTGTTCTTCGGTTTATTTTGTTACTTAGCTTCCATATAGGAGTGAGATCATGTGATACTTGTCTTTCTCTGACTGACTTATTTCACTTGGCATGCTACTTTCCAGGTCCCTCCATGCTGTGTCAAAGGGTAAGTTCACTGCTGCATAGTAATCCATAGTATAAATATACCACAGCTTTTTTATCCACTTGTCTGTTGATGAGTGCTTGGGCTGTTTCCAGATCTTAGCTATTGTAAATCATTTTAGAAAACTGAAGAAATAAGAAAATAATCTAAAGTTCTATTTGGATGACTGTGACCTTGGATTCTTACCCACAGTAGAGGATAGATGGTGGGCAATATAACACACAACTTTTTGAGAAAACTTTCAAGAAATTGGTTGAAAAGTTATGAAATATCCTTACTCCATTATGGTGCCTGACTCATGCCTGAGAGGGCCAATGTGCACCTCTAGAATCTGACCTTCATGGAAACTTCTAGGTAAAAGGGCTGGGTTGATTAAATGCTTGAGGGCAGGGGGCTGAGAGAGTCATGCTGTTTTGATAACAGCCTGGGATCCTGGTGATTGCTGAGACAGTGGGAAAGTTTACCATGGGCAAGACATGGCAACGAGGGAGTGGTGAATGTGGTCATCTCTTGTTCTAAGATTACGGCCTAGAAAGAATGGGATCCTCAAGAGAAAGAAGAGAGTTTGTCAGATATTTAGAAAATTGTCATTCAAGGCCTTTACCAATAGCATTAGAAATGAAGATATATAACTACAACAGAAAACCTTAGATGAAACACTTAGTGTATCATCAACCAAGTTAGAATTTTTCCCTCCCTATTTCTCCACTATCCTCTGGCTTAATTCCTGAAGGAAGATAGAACTACATCTAGCAAATGAGTATTCATTCAGTGTTTGCCAGAGATGAACACAGAATGTTTTGCTTAATTTTATAAGAGCTGTTCTGAGTTTCTGTGAAGGGAAACATTTCATGTAATGCAGTTACAGTGAACACTGGAAAGATTTATTATAAAATTGTATTCTTGTACTCTTTGTAAATTAGCCTCTCATCAGATTTTTTTTTTATTAAGCATAGGACTGAAGTTAAATTTGTTAATTTTAATAGAATTAGCCACTACTAACAGAAAGTACACAATTATAAAAAATAACATAAATTGCTTATTCTAATATATATATATATGTACATACACACACACACACACATATATATATATATATATATATTTCTGTTGTACTTGGAAAACAAGTAAATGTTATGTCTAATAAAAAAATAAAAAAACCTAGAAGATTAAGAATCAAAACACAATTCTATTATGTATTTTTCTTTTTTTAATATATTTCAGATATTTTTTATTTCTTCAAATTTGTTATGAGGAGTGACTGAGATAAAAAAAATGTAATTGAGTCCCATCATCGTCATGAAATTGGATTTAATAGAAAACTGGTCAGATGAATATTATTGCTTCCCATTTTCAACCAGTAAGTAGTTGCCACTGATAAACAGACAACCAAACGTCTGTCAAGAATGCTCAAGATGTTACATAATACAACATGCCTGTTCACGGGGTCTGGGGGAGGGAATTCTAGGAAACAATTTATGTGAACTTCTTGATTTCATCATACAAGACAAGCACAAAAGCACCACCCATGCCTCTGAGAACATTGGACCATGCGCCCTTGAAAAAAGCTTTGCCTCCTTCATCAGGAGCAATCTTCCTCCAGCAGTCGAGTGTTCCTGTGTACATGACATCAGCTCCTTTGCGCCCTGATTGCATCATCGTGCAGCTACGAACAGTGTCAAATGGACAGAAAGTCAACCCAGCCACAGCGGTGACGGACTGCGAGATCATCCAGCTGACGAAGACGTGAGTATTCTTGGGATCTGGAGGCATTCCCTTGGCAGTATCATAGACACCAAAGTAGGCAGCTCGGTAGATGATAATACCCTGTACCGACACATTAAAGCCTTGGTATAGGCCTCTAAGCCCATCAGATTTGTAGATCTTAACCAGGCTCCAGCTTTGCCCACATCAGCTGCTAGACGGGTAAGGGCAAAATCAAGAGGATACACAAAACACAAGGAGGTAGCCCCAGCGGCACCACCTGATGCCAGATTCCCTGCAAAGTATCGCCAAAACTGGGCTCTCTTGTCCACACCACCCGGGAAGATTTGCTTGTATTTATCTTTAAAGGCAAAGTTGAGAGCTTGGGTGGGGAAGTATCTGATGACGCTGGCCAGGTTACCACGCCAGAGGGACAGGACTCCTTGCTCCTTGGGGATACGGACCACACAGTCTATAATGCCCTGGTCTTGCTTATCTGCAGCGATTTGCTTGCTGGCATGCTGCACCTGCAGCAGCAGCTTGACCCGCTCGATGGGTGCAACTGCTGTCTTGGAGATGGCTGCGGCCACTCCACCTGCCAGGAAGTCCTTGGCAAAGGACACGGCGGCATCTGTCATGTTGAAAAGAAGAACGGGCGACTACAGGCCTGGGATCCTAATCGGCTGAACTCCGGGCTCTGGGCTCTATTATGTACTTTTCAATATGATATTTTGCCTTATATCTAATTCAAACCAATACTAACCCTTATAATAGAACATAGGCTGTTATTGATAACTCTAACTGGATGCTGACATTTAATTCATATAATTCAATATTGAGTATTCATATAATCCATAACCACTTCTGATTCATAGAATAAAATAAAGTCAGAGTTAGTTATCCCTGAATGATGCTGCTAGCAGTCTGAGAGAATAACAACGATTAGCTGTGGAGTAACCATGACAGAAAGACACCTGGTCTTTATGATGAATCCTGGCCTGAGAGATCTGAATTTGCATTTTGTGATGATAGAATATGGTGAACAAAAGAATGACAGGCTTATAATGTTAGATGCCTGCCCTTTGAAAAGCTGGAGTTGAAAGTCATTATCCACCCAGGCAATAAAACACTCATTGGATGAATCAGAATACATAAATGGATAAGAATTCAAGATTCTAACATAAAGTGAATAGTAAAAAGTTCTATTTTAGAAAATCCTTAAAATTTAGTTTTGAATGATTATATATAAAATGATTTATTCTATACAAATAGGATGTTTGGAAATTGCAAAATGTAGTTTTTCTCATTATAAAATATAAGAAAAGTGGGATTTGTAGATATTAACGAGATCTAGGACTTGAATGTGTTACCAGAGACATAGGGATATTCTCAAAGTTTTCCCTTGTTGTTTGACATGATATTTGGGCTAGGGAGTACACAAAAAATGATTTTTTAAAGGAGATAAAATATTTAAAGAAGACTTTAAATTTCATCTCATTTTGAGTTTTTAAAAGTTCGATGGAACATGTTTTCTCACTAAAATTAAAAATAATTCATTTAATAGCAGCCGGCAGGACTGACATGAAAGAGAGAGAGTGTGTGTGAGTTAGAGAGTGAGAGGGGACTATGAGGGTATTCATAGTGAGTGTGGGGTGGGGGTGAGGGACAGTTAGATCTTGCCAGAATCAGACTCTTCTGGACAGGGAGCCCCTGATACCACAGTGGGCACTCTCTGGGCTGTATGCCTCTGGCACAGAAATTACGCCATCTTGAACATCTTGAAGGGGAGAGCAACCATGAATAGGAGCTCAGCCTCAGCACCATCCAGACTGGCCTAGGGCACCACTCCAGACAGTTCAGTGAGCCTCAGAGGGCACCCTAAGCAGAGTCATTCCACCTCAACTGCAGTCATCAGGACACCCTCCACCCCAGCTGCTGACTCTAGGACCCCTACAGTGAGTCCCACAATACATGCCACACTGGCCAGAGTCATGCTAAGAGTTGCAGAGTGCACCCTAGCCCAGCCAGGGGCTCCAGAATCCCACCGTGAGTCCTCACAGGGACCCCTCAGTGAGTCAAAGAGTCATGCACCATTCTGGCAGCAGGATTCAGGACTGCACAGTAAGTTGCAAGCCAGTGAGACACCAGGCAACATATCCCATGAGTTCTGGGTCCTGAGCTTGCCTGAAGTTGGGAGTGAGTCACATACTCAGACAAAGTGAAGAGACCCCATCCAGGAATGGGACAATGACATTCAAGACCTACCTACATCAGGAGAACCCAAATAACTAGGGAGCTTTTCTAGAACACCTAACTCAAAAGGTCTGAGAGACTGGAATGCTGGATCCCACAAAGCACCTACTACATAGGACCACCCCACAAAATCTGTTTAGAATAGCAATTTGATCTAATGCATAAAAAAATGCAATGGAACAACAAAAATGAGAGACAAAGAAAAGGAAGAATCACAAGAAAATGGACTAAATGTGTAAGGTTCTATACCACTGTGAGAGAAACTGCAGGCAGAAGTCCGAATAAGTGAACGAATTAATCAGGCTTTATTGGGGGTCTCCGGGCAGGTTCACAGGCTCGGGGGGAATGGAGCCGGAGAAGCTGCACCATGAGACTGGGGCCAGGGGAAGGGGAAAGAGAAGGGGACCCAGCCGGACCTCCTCCCGGACCACCTGGGAGAACAGTCCTGGAGAAAAGGGTGCCACGTGGCGCACCGAGACACATTTTAAAGGGCCAGAACAGGCAGGGGTTGGGCCCAGGGCAGAACGGGAAGTGGTGGGACACAGGACACTGATATGTGCTTTATTGGTGGCTCAATGTCTTTGTCAATTACATCATAACTCCACCCACCAGTTGGGGGGAGGTACCTATCATTCCAGGCTTCTGATAATATTAAAAAAATAATTGAGAGTCCAGGCAAGGTCTAGGGGGCGAAGGTCCATCTTCCGTAGCTACTTCCAGCTGAGAGGGGGCGTCATTAGGGGCATCTACCTGGAGTCTCAATGATTCTGGTGTTGGGTTCTGAATTCAGTGGCAGATCTATCTTCTGGTTGGCGAACGTCTGCATTCTGTTCTGCAAGAAACTAGTGAAACAATGCATGAGACATGGGCCAAAGAGCAAGATTAAAGATACCAGTGTGCCTATTGAGAGGAGCCACAGAGTAAGTGAGTGAAAAACAGGGGTTGTTTTCCATGCTTAACGAGAGTGCAGTACCATGGTTTTCCCAAGGGACTGGTTGGTGAAGTCTCAAGAGCGATCCAGTTGAGTCACTTGGAAGTAAAAGCTGGTCCTGAGACTGTCACAGTGTCACTTGTCTGGTTTTGTGCTTTTCTGGGCCTGGAGCTAAAATACAACTTGAGGGAGAGTAAGGTTCTTTAGGAGGACTGAGTTCGGGAGATGTCAAGATTCTCTAGGAATAGGAGATGGACTTCCTACAGGTAATGGGGAGGGGAGGAGCACAGAAGGTCCTATAGTCTATGGGTGGGAAAGACCTGTAAGGGTTGCTGGAGGGAGCTTCTGGGCCTCCTAGGTGAGAACAGCGGCTGCAGTCAGAGTCCAGAGGCAGGGTTGTCATCCTCGAACCGTGGGATCAAGCTGTCTGGACAGATGGGCTACAGGGGTGAAGGCTAGCCCTAGGGGCTGGGTGAGGACCCCCATAGCTATTCCCTGTTTATCATTAGTAAAATAGTTGGAAAGGTTTAGAGATGTCTGGGAAAGAGGGAGAGAGATGCCAGAAGGGTATCCTGGAGTTAGAAAAAGCCTGGCGAACAAGGGAGGGTGAGAAGAGGAGGCCTAATGGTGTTTCTTTAGTGGCCTGGTATAGTGGGTCCTTTTACCATTCTTGCCCCTTCCATTAAATAATTGATAAGCTTGTGCCAGTAAGAAAGTTGTTCCCTAGGAAGGGTGGAGCAGGGGAGAGGGCGGGGTGAGGAGGCGCTGAAGCCAGAGCAGTTTTCAGAGCTGAAGGATGATTTGCCATCAGTACCCAGGACTGAGATCATGAAGGAAAAGTGGCCCAGCAAAGGAAGGCAGGACAGAGAAGGTAGCACCCGTGTCGACCAGAAAGGAGACCTGCTTACCCGTTACCTGGAGCATTAACCTGGGCTCGGCGTGGGTGATGGGGGTTGTCGAGTCTGGGCATCTGCAGTCTTCAGCCATTTCCAGCATAGCCATCTGCTGGTCAGGACCTGTAAGGATGGCCCCTCTGTGCTGAGACACAGAGGGCCCGTCACTTTCCCAGGGGCAGTCACTTTCGAGTGGCCATTTTGACCGCAGGGCTTGGTTGGAGGCCAGGGCAGGAGACACAGCTTTGTCCAGTCGGTGGCCTTGTTTCTGCACATGAAGCATTCTCCAGGCGATGCTTGCCCTCTTGTTGCACCCCCATCATACACAGTTTGGGGCCTCAGATCTGCTTCAAGGCTTGGGTTTGCAGGGTCACCTTCTAAGGCGGGCCTATTCTGCCTGCTTCCCAAGGGGAATTAAGAGTTCAATGCCATGTTCGGATCCCGGACCTGGGTTGGAGGCAGGCCAAGGGAGGAGGAGCCCAGTGTGGGCGGCCACATCAGGTGGGGTCCAGAGGGGGCGGGACTCGCCATGCCAAGATGGCGGCCCCCAGGAGAATGAAGGGCCACGTGGTCAGGGTCAAAAGAGCAAGGCAAAACAGAAATTCAGAAATTCCCTTTAGGTGTTTGGGGTGGCAGGAGGTTCTCTCGCTTTGCGGCAGCCTCTGGTCTCGTGGAGTTGGTTCCCACAGGTGTAGAGAGTTGGTTTGGCAGTGGCAGAAGGGGGCAGCTGCAGTGTGGCGAAGGAGGAGGGAGAGGAGGAGGAGAGGCAAAGAGGAGATAACAGCTGGTTTGGAAAAGTAAAGAGAGCGACATAGAGAGGGGCAGTTTGAGGGGGTTCGGTGTGGGAGGGGTGGTTCTGGCAAGGAGGATTTGGTGGGTAGAAGAGCGGGAGCAGAGGTCATGGCGGGAATGGAGGTCGCAAAAAGCCTGAATGTATGGGACCTCAGTGTCCTTCCCGGTGTGCTGGCAGAAGTTGTCCAGATCTATTGAGGCCAGGCGACCTGGGACAAGAAGATGAGCTTCTTCTTGTGAAGGGTTTGAGAATATCCCCATTTGGTAAAATTTTGGAGGAGACACCTGAGAGGTGTCTGGGGATCGATCTTGGACTCATAGGCACCCATGACCTCCCCCTAGGATGGGGACCCTGGACCCCTGAGTGTCGAGGAGTAACAGATATGGAGGAGGCATCCCCCCTTGATATCTGCCTCCAGACAGAACAGTGGGCAGGGAGGCAACTAGAGGGCGTCCCCTACTATTGTCTCCTGCAAGGACTCCGGGAGTCTGGCAGAGGGGAATCTCGGCACGGCTGTGTCTAGGACGAGAAGCCCCGGCAGGCAACACGGGGTCCAGGGAAGGGGGTAGGACTCCCGGAGTCCGGAATGGAAAAAACTTATAGATCGAAGGGAACTCTGTAGAGCCTCTAAGTCCAAGGTGCTGGAAGGTGGCGAGGAGGAGAGGGGGGCGCTTCACCCAAGTCTGACCGGGACGAGTCACTAAACCCCTGTCCCGGGTTTGGCACCAAGATGTAAGGTTCTACGCCACCTTGAGAGAAACTGCAGCAGGAGTCCGAATAAGTGAACGAATTAATCAGGCTTTTTGGGGGTCTCCGGGCAGGTTCACAGGCTCGGGGGGAATGGAGCCGGAGAAGCCACGCCATGAGACTGGGGCCAGGGGAAGGGGAAAAAGAAGGGGACCCAGCCGGACCTGGGAGAACAGTCCGGGAGAAAAGGGTGCCATGTGGCACACCGAGACACATTTTAAAGGGCCGTAACAGGCAGGGGTTGGGCCCAGGGTGGAACGGGAAGGGGTGGGACACAGGGCACTCTGGTATGTGCTTTATTGGTGGCTCAATGTCTTTGTCAATTACATCATAACTCTGCCCACCAGTTGGGGGGGGTACCTATGAAAATGAAATGGAGGAAATTAATTTTTCATAGACACGATTCGGAGTAATAATTATAAGAGTGTTCAACATCTTGATGATGGATACATGCAATTCAATGAAAATTATAAGGATCTGAATGAGAAATACACCAACATGAGTAAGAACCAAGAGGAACTGAAGAATGACATAGCTGCAATGAAGAACACAATGGAAGGTTTCAACACTAGAGTAGTAGAAACTGAGGACTGAATCAGTGACTTAGAAGACAAGGTGGGAAAATTAGCCAAGCAGAGCAGCAACTAGATAAAAAAAAATTAAAAAACAAGAGAAGAGCCTAAGGGAGCTTTGGGACCACACAAAATGAAGCAATACCCACATAATAAGGATGCCAAAAGGAGAGAAAACTAAACAATGACTAGTAAACCTGTTTGAAGAAATAATGACATAAAACTTATCTTACTTTTAGAAGAAAATAATTCCCACAAGTCCAAGAAGCACATAGATTCCCAATCAAGATGAATCCAAAAAGAACTACATCAATATATATCATAATTAAATTAGTAAATATAAAAGACAAAGAAACAATCTTAAATTTTTCAGGAGAGCAAGAGAAAGTTACCTACAAGGGATCTCCCATTACACTATCAAATGATTTCTCAACAGAAACATATCAGGCAAGAAGGGAATGAAATGAAGTACACAAGATGATGAAAACCAAGAGACTTAATCCAAGAATACTCTATCCAGCAAGGCTATCAATCAAAATTGAAGGGTATATTAGGAGCTTCACAGACAAAAAGGAAAAAGAAAAAAGAAAAAAAAAAGGCTAAGGGAATTTATTAGCACCAAACCATCAATACTAAAGAAGCTATTGTAAAAAGAATAAACAGGGAGAAATAAACACAGGCATAAAGAATAAAAAAGGTACCTATCCACACTAATAAAAGAGAAACATGCAAACTGACCATACCTACACTATGCCCACAAGCCATGCTCCCAAGCCAATCAGGAGCAGGTATGCAAATTAAACCAACCAATATGACTGCAGCTATGGAGCGAGTAAAAGGCTTCAGTTTCCCCGGAAATGGAGGAAGCCAAGCTTCCCAGTCACTCTGGCTGGCCCTGGTCTCCACTCAGGCTATAAAGATTCAATTATAGAAGATAAATAAATCTCAGATACCAGGGCCTCCAGTTGGGTCACTGGGGGTTATGACCAGCCTGAAAACCACCACAGGCCCCTATCCCAGGCCACCCCATGACCCAAGGGAATCCCCACCCTGATCCAGTACACCTTTCAAGGCAAACTAGCAGCCCCTACCCATGCACCAGGCCTCTATTCAATCTAATAAAAGAGTAATATGGAAATTGACCATCACTCCAACACACAAGATGGCTGCCCATATGTGAACACAAGATGACCACCACAAGATGGCCAGCAGGGGAGGGCAGTTGGGAGGGAACAGGCCTGCAAGGGAGGACAGTTGGAGGTGATCAAGCCTGCAGGAGAGGGCAGTTGGGGGTGACCAGGCCAGCAGAGGAGGGAAGTTGTGGGTGACCAGGCCTAGAGGTAATGGTAGTTGGGAGGGGACACAGGCCTGCAGGGGAGGGCACTTAGGGGAAATCACCCTGGCTGGGGAGCAGTTAGGCATCAAACAGACTGGTAGGGGAGTGGTTAGGTGGTGATCAGGCTGTTAGGCAGAAGCAGTTAGGGGCAATAAGGAAGACAGGTGAGCAGTTGGGAGCCAGCAGTTCTGGATTGTGAGATAGATATCCAACTGCCCTTTTAGAGGTGGGTTAGGGCCTAAATGGGCAGTCTGACATCCTTTGAAGGGTGCCAGATAGGAGAGGGTGCAGGCTGGGCTGAGGGATACACCCCCTCATGCATGAATTTCACGCACTTAGCCTCTAGTCATTAATAATCTCAAAGGTAAATGGATTAAATACTCCAATCAAAAGACATGGGGTCCCCAAATGGAAAAGAAAAGATGAATCATATATATATATATATATATATATATATATATATATATATATATATATATATATTAGAGGCCCATTGCATGAAGATTCATGCAATAGGCTTTCCTTCCTCTGGCTGCCAGGACCAGTTTTCCTCTGGAACCTGGGACCCAGGCTTTCCCTCTGGCTGTTGCCTTCCATTTTTTCTTTGGCCGGCTGAAGGCTTCACTCCAGCCAGAGCCTTCAGTCTTCTCTGCTCTGGCTGGAGTGCCACACTGCCACTGCCTTGTCTCCGCCCCTGAGGGCAGACACCGCCACTGCTACTGCTACCTCGTCTGTGAGCCCAGGGGCCAGGTGCTCGCCCTGCTTGGCCCTGCCCCCTGCTCCTGATTGGCTGGTACCATAGCCACTCAGGAGCCAAGGTATGGTCACATTTGCATGTTACTCTTTTATTAGATAGGATATGCTGTCTACAAGAGACTCACTCAGAATAAAGATGTCACACAGACCAAAAGTGAAGGGATGGGAAAAAAAAAATTCTCCAGGCAAAGGGAAGTGAAAATAAAGCTAGGTAGCAATACTTATATCTGACAAAATAACCCTCAAAATGAAGGCCATAACAAGAGATAATGAAGGCAACTTCATAATAACAAAGAGATTGATACAGCAAGAGGATATAACTTTGGCAAACATATCTGCACCCAATATAAGAGCATCCAAATGCATTAAAAACTTCTGAAAGATATCAAGGGAGAGATAGACAACAATACAATCATAGTAGGGAAGTTTAATACCCCATTGTAATCATTGTATATATCTTATATAGAAAACATCAACTAGGGAACAACAATCCTAAATGACTCACTACATCAGATGGAACTAATTGACATCTTCAGAACATTTCATCCCCAAACTATAGAATATACATTCTTCTCAAGTGCATAGGGGACATTTTCAAATATGCTAGTAGATCACATGTTAGAACACAAGCTAAGTCTCTACAAGTTCAAGAAAACTGAATTCATATCAAGCATATTTTCGGGTCACAATAGCATAAAATTAGAAATCAACTCCAATAAAAACACTAAAAAACAATCAAACACATGGAGGCTAAATGGCATGATATTAAATAATGAATGGGTTACCAGAGAGATAAAAAAAAGAAATAAAAACAACCTGGAAACAAATGACAATAAAAACACAACAATCCAAAATCTATAGGACACAGTAAAAGCAGTCCTGAAAGGGAAGTTCATAGCACTATAAGCATTTCTAAAAAACAAGAAAAACTTGTAATAAGTTATCTAACACTACAACTTTAAGAATTAAAAAGAGACCAAAAAGAAAAATACAGAGTAAACAGAAGGAAATAATAAAGATCAGAGTGGAAATAAATGACAAGAGGCCAAAGAAACAAAAACATTATAAAAGATAAATAAAACCAAGAGCTGGTTCTTCGAAAGCATAAGCAAGATGGATGAACCTCTTGCCAGATTCACCAAGAAACAATGAGAGAGGACCCAAATAAACAAAATCAGAAATGAAAGAGGTGAATTTACAGCATACCTCATAGAAATACAAAGGATCATGAAAAATACTATGAACAACTCTATTCTGACAAACTGGACAACCTTGACCAAGTGGGCACACTCCTAGAAAAATACAATCTTCCAAAATTTAATCAGGAAAAATCAGAAAATCTGAATATACTGATAACTACTGATGAAATTGAAGCAATAATCACAAAACTTCCAGCAAACAAAAGCCTTTGTCAGGAAGGATGGCTTCACAGACAAGTTTTACTATTCAAAGCAGAACTAATACCTATCCTCTTCAAACTATCCTAAAAATTCAAGAGGAAGGAATACTTCCAAGCTTTTTCTACGAGACCAGCTTTACGTTAATCCCAAAACCACATAAAGACCCTACAAAGAAAAAGAACTACAGGCCAATATCACTGATGAACATAGATGCTAAAATCCTCAAAAAAAAAAAAAATCTAACAAATTGGATCCATCAGTACATTAGAAAGTTTATACACCATGGACCAATGTGGGATATATTCCTGGGATGAAGGGTGGTACAATATCCATAAATCAATAAATGTAATACATTACATAAACAAATTGTAAGTAAAAACCACATGATCATATCAATTGATGCAGAAAACGGATTCCACAAAATCCAACACCCTTTCTTGATAAAAACTCTTAGCAAAACAGGGATAGAGGGGCCATACTTCAACATAATAAAAGCCTTATATGACAAACCCATAGCCAACATCATACTCAATGGGTAAAAACTAAATCCTTTTCCCTAAGAACAAGAACAAGACAGAGTTGCCCTCTCTCACCACTCTTTTTCAACATAGTACTGGAAGTGCTAGCCAAAGTGATCAGGCAAGAAGAATAAATAAAGGGCATCCAAACTGGATGTACAGAAAGCTATGTACAGTAGACTGCATAAAAAAACTACCAAATTTAATAAATGGATTTGAGAATGTAGCAGGATACAAAATTAACACCCTAAAATTTGTAGCATTTTTATACACCGATCGTGAACTCTCAGAAAGAGGAACTAAAATACAATCCCATTTACCATTACAACAAAAAATTAAGACACTTAGGAATAAACTTAACTAGGGAGATAAAAGACCTGTAGTCTAAAAAATACAGGATGTTGAAAAAAGATACAAGAAGATATAAACAATTCGAAGAATATACCATATTTATGGATTAGTAGACTCAACATCATTAAATTGTCTACATTCCCAAACAATCTATAGATTCAATGCAATCCCTATTAAAATACCAATAACATATTTCACAGATCTAGAATAAACACTCCAAAAATTTATATGAAACCAAAAAAGACCCCAAATAGCCACAGCAATCATGAGAAACAACAACATTGGAGAGATCACAATACCAGATATCAAGTTATACTACAAAGCCACTGTACTCAAAACCATCTGGTTCTGGCATACGAACAGGCATATAGATCAATGAAACAGAACAGAGAATGCAGTAATCGACCAAATTCATTATGCTCAATTAATATTTGACAAAGGAGGCAAGAGCATCCAATAGAGTTAAGATAGTCTCTTCAATAAATGGTGTTGGGAAAATTGGACAGATACACGCAAAAAAAATAAAACTAGACCACCAATTTACACCCTAAACAAAAATAAACTCAAAATGCATAAATGACTTAAATGTAAGATGTGGAACAATAAAAGTTCTAAAAGAAACCATTGGCAGCAACATCTCTTGTAGCAATATGTTTATGGATGCATCCCTTAGGACTGTGGTAGGCAATCTGCGGCTTGCAAGCCACATGCGGCTCTTTGGCCCCTTGAGTGTGGCTCTCTCACAAAATACCGTGGCCTGGGCAAGTCTGTTTTGGAGAAGTGGGGTTAGAAGAAGTTTAAGTTTAAAAAAAATGGCTCTCATAAGAAATTTCAGTTGATATTTGGCCCTCTTGACTAATGAGTTTGTCAACCTCTTTCCTAGGACAATGGTAACTAAGGAGGAAATAAACATATGAAACTACATTAAAATAAAAAGCTTCTGCACAGCGAAAGAAACCATAAACAATATAACAAGTAAACCTACTGCATGGGAAAACTATTTGCCAATGATATATCCAATAAGGAGTTAACCTCCAAAATTTATGGGGAACTCATACAGCTTAACAAATGGAAAATAAACAATACAATTACAAAATAAGCACAGTATCTAAATAGACAGTTCTCCAGGGTAGACATACAGAAGGCCAAAAGACATATGAAAAAATGCTCAATGTCACTAATCATCTCAGAGATGTAAATCAAAACAGCAAGGTACCATTTCACACCTGTCAGAATAGCTCCCATCAACAAATCAACAAATGACAAGTATTGTCCAGAACTTGAAGAAAAGGGAACCTTAGTACACTGCTGGTGGGAATGTAGAATGATATAGCCTCTGTGAGAAACAATATGGAGTTTCTTCAAAAAATTAAAAATGGAACTCCCATTTGACCCAGTGATCCCACTTCTAGGAATACACCCTAAGAAATCAGAGACACTAATCAGAAAGAATTTATGTTCATAGCGGCACCATTTGTAAGATCTAAGATTTGGTAATAGCCTAAGTGCCCATCAGGAGATGAGTGAATTAAAAAAAAAAGGTGCCACATCTACACAATGGAACACTACCTGTCATAAAAAAAGAAAAAAACTTACCATTTCAACATCATGGATTGACCTGGAGAGTATTATGCTAAGTGAAATAAGCCAGTCAGAGAAAGATAAGTATCACGTGATCTCACTAATGAACAACATAAACTGATGAATAAAAGTAGACCCAAGATAAGAAAGCATGGAACCGACTGAACCTTAGAGGGAAGGCAGGGGATGGTGGGTGGGAAGAGATCAACCAATAAATGTGTGTGTACATATATGTAACCCATGGATGCAGACAATAGGGTGGTGAAGGTCTGGGGTTGTGGGGGTGTGATGGGAGAGATCAATGGGGAGAAAAGGGATCATATGTAATACTTTCAACAATAAAGATTTAAAATAAATAAAATGAAAGATAAGTGTAAACTTGAAAATATATTAAAGTTATAAAAAAGGAAATAATTTGTTGTAGTTCTTATTAGTTTCTGTTCATCTTTTGTTCATGATTGTATTTTTCAAGCCTTGATTAGTAGTAGTATGACTTATTTTAATTAAATAGAAGCCTATTTTATTTTATCTCCTGATGAATCACTAAAGAAAAGAATATTTTTCTCAATAAAACAGAATACAATTTCAGTAGAATTCAAATAGCACTCAACCAGGATTATGCCTGGGATTTGTCTGTGAATAAGTTGACAGAAATTTAGAAGCTGTTTGACCAGCTGCTCAGGCTGTTTGGCCAGCTGGTCTTATCTGGTGTTTGAATCTTATTAAAATATTCTAAGCTTAGTACTGTTCTTGGGTTTTATCAAATTCAGAAGATAAACATCTATTCATAGAAAGGTATTGAGTTCATGCTGAAGTAAACTAACTTTCTAATTTATAATTAGAAAATGATGTATTAATTTGTAATTTATAAATGGAAAAATAATTGCTATTTCTAATTTTAATATATTTATAAAGTAATATAAATCATAAGACCAGCAAACTTAATTTTTAACAAAATAGGAAAAAATTATTATTTATGAGAGCATCATGAATTGTTTTTTTGTGTGTGTGTTGGTTTTTTTTTTTCACAACTAAGAATATTTCTGTCTAGATAACTGACATCTTCTCATACCTGTGGTATTTTGTTATGTTAAATTCACCATTACCCTGTACTAGGATATAGCTATACTACAAATTAATGAATCTCATTTATGTTTAAACTTTTTAAATTGCCATATTTGCGGACTTTTGGAGAAGCCTCACAGTCTTTTGAGAAACTGTCAAAACACCCCTGGTTATATAACCTTGGCCTAGGCTTTTTCTACAGGTAACTAATGCTATTCTATTTATGCTCATTCTTACTTTTTATTCTTGGTTTCTTTTTTTCTTTTTAGAGACCCAGAGAAGAATAGGGAGAGAGGAAAGGTGGGAGAATGTGAGAGAGGGAGGGATGGGTGTAGGGAGGGAGGAAGGGAAACATTGATGTGAGAAGAAACTATCCATTGGTTTCCTCTTACCCTCTACTGGAAATCTAGCTGGAAACCTTGCCCAAGAATCCTATCTAATAAAAGAGTGATATGCAAATTCCATTACTCCGCTATACCAAAAAGCCATGCCCACTATCCAATCAGGAGCAAGTATGTACATTAATCCCAACCAAGATGGCTGCAGCCATGGAGAGAGCTTGGGATTCCCCAGTGATGGAGGAAGCCAAGCTTTCTGCACACTCTGGCTGGTGCAGGCCTCTGCTTAAGTCTACAAAGTTTCAACTATAGAAGATAAATAAACCCCAACAGAAATGGCTGCCAACACGGAGGGAGCAGAAGGCTTGGCTCCACTCCAGGCTACAAAGTTTCAATTGTAAGAGATAAATAAATCACAGATAAATAAATCCCAGCCTCCACTTTGATATCCAGGGGTTGCGGTCTGACTTCAAACCACCACAGGCCCCTCACCCAGACTGCCCCAAGCCCCAAGGGAACCCCCACCCTGATCCGAACACCTTTCAGGGAAAACCAGCCAGCCCTAACCCATGCACCAGGCCTCTATCTTATCTAATAAAAAAGTAATATGTAGATTGACCATTACTCCAACACACAAATGACTAACCACATGCAGTCAAAGATCCTGCCCCCATGCGGACACAAGATGGCCATCACAAGATGGCTAGCAGGGAAGGGCAGTTGGGAGATTCCAGGCCTGCAAGGGAGGGGAGTTGGGGGCAATCAAACCTGCAGGGAGGGCAGTTATGGGTGACCAGGCCGTCAGACGAGAGAAGTTGGGGACAAACAGACTGGCAAGGGAGCAGTTAGGCATTAATCATACTGGCAGAGGAGTGGTTAGGGGGTGATCAGCTGGCAGATAGAAGAAGTTAGGGGCAATCAGGAAGGCAGGCAGGCGAGCAGTTGGGAGCCAGCAGTCCTGGATTGTGACAGGACTCTCCGACTGCCCATTTAGACCCAATCACTAAGCAGTTGGACATCCCTTGAGGGGTCCCAGATTAGAGATGGTACAGTCTAGGCTGAGGAATACTCCCCTGGCATGAATTTCATGCACCAGGACTCTAGTCAAACCATAAAACCAGCAACTTTCAGTGGATGGGACAGTGCCCAACAAATGAGCCACACTGGCCCGGGCACTCATTCTTATTGAATTCAGTTTCATCAGGCAAAATTTAGTAACACATTACATTTTGAAAGTGTTCTATTTGGGTCACTGTTATTTCTGTGCATTAATAGCTCCTCTCTCCAAATGCCTCCATTTATCAATCATTTATTGGTCTCATTAAGAAACTCCAAGAATGTTTGATGCAAGTTTTATTTAATAGTAGGAAAAATGAGTTCTTTGCTTCATGTTTTCATTCTCTATTTTAATTTTCAAAAATAAATTTTAATTTTTAACCACATGATAAAAATATGCCACATCTGGTTCAAAGAATTCTTCTAAAATTAGGCAGGGGAAAATATCTAACAACCATAAGACAATATTTTTAGATATGTTTAAATTTTAACATTGTAAACATAATGTTACCAAATATGTTTATTGCAAGCCATTGAGATATTTTCTTAGAAAATAAAAGTTGACACTAGACTTTATAAAAGATTTTGAAGTAAAACGTAAAGGTCTGGATCTCATATCTAACCATTGAAATACCTATATTCTTGAAGTAATGGCATTAAATCATTCTTAGGTATCATTATAATTGTGTATACATATAGAGCATATTTATGACTCCAGTTTTTAAAAATATATACAGAATGATCATTCTTTACAAATATTAAATGACCTTTGTATTTAATTCTCTTCAATGTGACATTTTCACATTAATATTTATAAATCAACATTTTAAACAGTTATTTAGTACTTAATTGTATAGAAGTAATAAACCGGTCCATATATATGAACTTGTTCTAATTATTTTGCTCCAATTTTAAAAAATTTTATAGTTAATGTTGTAATAAGCTATCTTCTTCATATATTTTGATAATTTGTTCAAGTTTATCATTAAGGTTCATTTTTACAAGACAAATTGAGGCAAAGAATATGCATGCAACTTGCAAATGCTGACTTTCAAGTAACCCTCAAAATAAGCTATTTTTATTTACATTTGAATCACAAAATACCAGAGACTTGTTGTTTCCTAGGTTATAAAACATTTGTCATTTTTAACAGTTAAAAACTAACACAAAATGTATTTTAATAATACCTTACTAAAACATAAGCCATTACTACACAGGGTCAGTATATCTTGATGATATTTTCTTTATCAACATCTTTTTTTAAATATTATATATAGTTTAGCATACTGCTTATAAGAAGAATTCATTATATGTCCTTATTTTATAATTTTAATCATAAAATTTGTTTATTAAAAATATTAGACATAAGCTGGTATAGACAATGAGTGCTTAAAAATTCCCTTTGCCTTTACCTTATAAAACACAACATTAATGAATTATAACATCAGGCTTGAAAAGCAAAACTATTTAAGATGTGGTATTTGATAGTTATATAATCTTTTGTTAGAGGGTTTCTAAATTATTCCTTCCTCCATATCACATTGTATACCATAAATGTATACAGAATGCACATTTTCCATAAGGATTCTCTTAAATAGAGAAAAGATCCTGTGTGTGAAAGTAGAATTGTTTATGCCTTCTTTTTTATGTGTTTTTATAGTTGATTTTAGAGAGAAAGGAAGGGGGAGGGAGAGACAGAGAGAAATACACATCCATGTGAGAGAGAAACACCAATCAGTTGCCTCCTGCATGCACCCCAATCAAGTGCAAACTGAATCCAGGACCTGGGAATGCGCCCTGACCAGGAGAGGAATGGGACACCCCCCAGTGCATGGCACAATGCTCAACCAGCTAAGCCATACCAGCCAGGGCTGTTTATGCCTTCTTTTTATGATTACTTTGGATACATGTCTATCAATCATCTATGGAGTAAGAATATATAGAGAAGACTGTTTTATTATTAGGACTAGAGGCCTCATGCACAAAATTCCTCAAGAGCAGGCCTTCCTTTCCCTGGCTGCTGGCACTGGCTTCCCTCTGGCACTTGGGACCTGGGCTTCCTTCCAGCCCCTAGCAGACATCTGGGACCTGGGCTTTCCTTGCAGCCCTGGCTTCACCTGGAAGGTCATCCGGAAGGACATCCAGAAGGATGTCCGGTCTAATTAGCATATTACACTTTTATTATTATAGATGGTTATTTTGTATGTATCTAAGACATGATAAAAAAGAATGAGGAACTTATTTTAAAAATTATGATAAATTGAATTTTAGATTTATAAAAGTCATATTTTGAAGTCTCAGGTGGTGCAACCAGGTTGTTATGTTTTAAATAATTTTGACAGATTAAGTAACAAATTAATTAGGCAGTTTAGTACCTTCATGGGGTAATTTTTCAGTGTTTTAATTTAAAGGTAAATGTTTGTAAATAGACTATTTGAATAGACTAGTCAGGTTTCTACACTCTTGCTTCTCGGCAGAAGTAATAATCTGTTCCATATAAATGAACAAAAATATATATAGTAAGATTTCAAAGATTTTTTTTCCTCCAGGGTTAATATAGTAGACAAGCATATACTACTTCAATATTGCTTGGTGCAGTGTTAGGATTAATGCAGTGTTCTCTCTAACTGGTAATGTAAGCCAAAATTGAATCATCTACTTAAGCAATCATTCTTGGTTTAAATTTCTACTTACCTCAACAATTGACTAGTCATCAGTGAAACTGCTAATCCCTTAAATAGAAAGGATGTTTGAATCTAATTCCTCTCAGTAAAAAGGTTTGCATTGCCAAGCTAATTTCAGAAATCTTTACAAAAGGTTTAATGTTGCGTAAACTGGCTCAAAGTTACATTAAAATAAAACTGTACTTTTCTTTAACAGTTTAACATTATATTTAGATTTTACTTATTTGTTAATTTTGTATCTTTTCTACTTGCTTTAATTATTTAATTACACTGGAACTTTAATTGAATTGTAATTGCATTTTATTGCAAGCATTTGTATGAATTTAAAAGTATGAAAGCTGAAATGTGGTGGATGAAGCAATTTCATACATATAGCAAAACAGTTACCATAAAGAAAAGTTTTGTCCTCTTTTTTATACTATCACTCTTAGGTACTTTTAAAATTAAGCTTGCAATCCAACCACATTTTACTTAATTGTTCTTTTTATTTTCTGATTATTCCTTTTCTCACTCCTCTCTGCCCTCCTCTGTGTTCTGGGAGTTTCAGCCTTGATTGTCTGGCTATATTTTGGATTCAGCCGCTGGGAAGGCTCTTGAAGGAAGTAAAAGCTGTGAGGGAAGACTGGTCTGGGTGTTTACATTTACTGTTCTGGCCCTGGCTTCCTTCCTCCGTGCTCACAAATCCTGCAGGCTGTGCCTCCTCCAGAGACCTAGCTGGAGCTGGGCTCTGGGAGAGACTCAACTTCCACCCAGGATTGTCCTAGCTTAATGCTGTTACTAGTTCCTGGGTGTTTATCTCTTCTTGGTGACCTTAACTTCACCCTCACCACTGTGTAGAGTTGTCTATGAAGCTTACTTCAGTTAAACATTTTGAAAACCATGCTTTCTGCTGGGACCTTAACTGATACATTATCCGTACAAATTTATGTCAGGTTCTATTATGTGTCTTTTCTTATTCACTAAGTACCAACTAAAGTGTGACTATACATCAGTTTGCAAAACTGTTGATTCAAGCTCATAATTCATTATTGCTTAGACCAGAATAAGGGCTCATCTATCATTCATTTACATAGATCTTACTGATTGGATTAGGCTGGCATGCAAAGTCCATTTATTAGCAAACTGTTGAAAAGCAGGTCATCTGAAAATTCTCTAAGACATTCTTTTGTTTGCCTAGCAGGGATAAAAAACATAAAAATACACAAAAAACAAGATCTTGAGAAAAATGATTTTTAATATAAATATTTATTTCATGTACCAATCAGTTCCTACAGCTTTTTCTGCTATTAATAATGATCTATGGGGAGTGATAAATTTTTAATTGTTTATAGTTAGTGATGCTTTCACAGTATACACTTATGTCATAACTTAACAACATGTATTAAATATGTGAAATTTATGGAATGTCTAAAAAAGATGAAAAAATGTAAATACTGATATTTGTTTCGATTTTTGTTTGTTTTTAACCATCAAAACTTAATTTTCCCCCAAATCCTACAGAAGCCCTGATGTATAAGCAGATAGATAGATAGTAGAGGCCCAGTGCACAGATTCATGCACTGGTGAGGTCTCTTGGCCTGGCCTGTGGGGATCGGGCTGAAACAGCTCTCTGATATCCCCTGAAAGATCCCAGATTGTGAGATGGTGCAGGCCAGGCAGAGGGACCCCACTGGTGCACAACAGGGCTGCAGTGGAACCACAGAAGGGTTCCAGGCCATGTCCAGTGCATCTCAACCAGTCCCAATTGGCTGGACCCCAGCCGTAAGCCAACCTATCAGTTGGAATGTCTGCCCTCTGGTGGTCAGCGTACATCATAGTGACCAGTCAAACAGTTGGAGGGACAATTAGCATATTAGGCTTTTATATATATAGATATTGTGTGGCCTGGAGCAGAGATGGTTGTTTGCCTATCCCTTAGTGTATGCTCTCTGCACCAGCCCTATGAATCCAGTGTCCTTCTGACCCAGTGTAACGGTGTAGATACATTATTATGCTCATGGAGGATATAAAGGACAATATTTTGTAGATATATTTCCAAAATTTTATGCTTAAACATTAAAGATTTGATAGTCAAATGCCTAAACTCCAACTATGGGCAAATATTCATTTGTAAAAGCTACCTTTATGTAGTACCTATGTGTTACTAATAAGAGCCTATTCATTTTGTATGAATGATCCATAAATTTCTTAAGAGCTCTTTAAAATGTGACTTTTATTTATAGATGAGAAGACAAAGATTTTGAGAGTGTATGTGACTTCCGCAGTCATATGAGTGGTAAATGAAACAGCCAACAACCCTATCTGACTCCTCCAAATTCTATTCCCTTATGACTTGTGTCCATATGAAGATATTCTAACTTTCAAAGACACCAAGATACTGACTCATAGGACATCAGAATTGGAAAAAGAGACAAATAATTGTCACTAAATCTCTTAAACAAAACATAAAAAAGGAGAAAAACAAAATGTGTGGGCTAAGGCCATACTTGTTATGATGATGAAACCTCCTTGGGGTTTTACTCCCCCACCCCAACCTCTCAGTTGTCAAAATGATCTATCTAACTGAGACCTTGAAGATGGATAAGAAAAACAATAAAAGTGTGTGCATTTGGAGGTCCTTGATTATATTTTGTTCTTTTGGTTGGTTAGCCTCCAGTAGATTTAATTTCCTGAAACAAGGATATTTTAGAAAGGAAACATTCTCTTTTCTATTCTTAGTTTTCCCTCTTTTTCTCTATAATGCCATTATTTAATAAAATGCTACTGTAAACTTAATTTTGGTTGGAGACAATTTTTAAATTAATAAAAACAGAGCCTTGGCTACAAAAATATTGTGGAAAAATTAAACTGAACCTACAATTCTATAGTAAACTATTAAGTGGGCTAACAAGATTAAAATATTTTAAACACTTTCAAAACTCAGAAAGTTTTATTAACCATCAGTGTTCCTGAAAGAATATACTGAATTTACATGTTAGTCCTTATTCAAAGCTTAAATTCACTTAATGCAAAAGTGTATATCATATATTTTTTCTTTAATGTCTCTGTTAGAGGTATACTTATTTATGTTTTAGCCTATCTCTCTACACATTAAATAGGGTTAAATAACAAACACAGAAATACATTTACATACAAATCTACATATACTCTCTCAAAACATACAGCTTGCTCTCTTATACATATAAAGGTCAGCACTACTAATTTGTAATCTTTTAAATTTTTATTGCATACTGGATCTTTCATATTGATTAATTCACTGGGACAAATGTACTTTTTAAAGTAGAAAACCGGGTCTACTCAGACTAGGTTCATAGATATAAGGTGTCCCGATAATGTATACACACACTATGAATAATTATAAATGCAGTGTTTATTAAATACATTTCAATTTTTAAATTGAGCTATCTGTTGTTAAAGTGTGTATACATTTTTGGGGGTGGGACTCTGTATTTTACACATTTTTTATTTCTTTTTCCACCTTGACCACTTCAATTTAGAAATAAAACACTTAAACAAAGATACAAAGCAATATAAATAACCAAAAAGAGTTTTTACAGAGTACATGCTGGAATTTCAAAGTATTGATCTCAACAAAGTAAGTGGAACAACACATTGATCTAGGGAGAGTGAGAAGCAGGTGAGAAATCAGAGAACTGGCGAGATATTAGATCTCACAAAGAGTAGAGCACATCTTGCAGAGAAAATCAAAGGAAGACTGGAAAGTTGAAAGTGCGGTGAGATTTTAAAGTGAAACTAAGGGAATTGTGATCCAATAATCTTGTTCTGAAAGTAGAAGGTGACACCATCAGCAGAGAATAAAGTTTTAAGGACAGTCTCAGAGGAGGAACAATACTCAAATGGGTGAAGTTTAGATCTAGTTCATGTCTAAACAGAGGATTTGAGAAAGGCACCCAATCCCACCAGGTTACTTTTCTCTATGTGTTCATTAAAAAGCTGGTACATCGCAGTGATTGTTGTGTTCTAATCATAGACTGCCCTGAATCCATCCCCAGAGTCTATCTGAGGCAGAATTCAGTGTCAAATAACTTGTAAAGTTGTGCTGATTCTAAATGACCAGTGAGTTTTTCAGGATAAATTCTCTTCAAACTTTACTAAATCAAGAGGTAGCTCAGTCCACCTTGATAAAAACAGAATATAATAAAGACTTAAAAAAATACACAAAAGAAATAAAAGTGCAGTATTCTGGTTGCAATCCAAAAAGTGAATGCTGAATACCCCTGCCTCTAATCTCACATTCTGTATTATTCTCTGCATGAGTAAGAGACAGATGATAGATAGATAGATGATAGATAGATAGATAGATAGATAGATAGATAGATAGATAGATAGAGTTCTTTGGAAAAGTAAAATTGAATCTCACACACAGTAGCGTAAAACATTCTGGTGTTTCTCACCGTGCAGAGCCACACTGCCTTATTTGGTAATGACAAATTACATGTGACTACTGTGTACTATCAATGTGCTGGTTCAAAGTAAGATGATCTGTACGTGCAAAATACGCAGTGTATTTCAAAAACTTAGTAGGCATAAAAAATTAAACTATGCCAATCATATTTATATTTGGATTCTTGATTGTTAATTTTTTGGTATACTGGGTTAAATGAAATATTACTTAAAATAATTTCACCTATTTGTTTTTATTCTTTTATAAATGCATCTACTAGAAAATTTAAAATTACACATGTAGCTTGTTAGTGGTTTTTGCATATCTGGTAGGCTAATTGGGAGGGCCAAATGAAAACTGAGAATGTGGTACTCTGTTCAAAATGCAGGAAAGGGTTTTCTTCTAGTGCTAAAGTTTCCTTCCTTCTGCAATATCTTTGTCCAGCTGCCAGGGGTATTTCATTTGCTATTTAATATTTCGCTCTCTTGAGCATGTGGAAGTGTCGTGTCATGCAAATACACTCTGGGCAAGGACAAGGGCAGACACATGACTCAGCACATGTGCTGGCCACCAGCTGAGGTGCTACTCCTCCTGGCTGAACTGGTTGGACACAGAAGAAGTTCGTTAAGTCCTCAAATTGTGAGTTATGATCCATTGGTTTGTCAAAAAATTCATTGGTCTCAATTTTAGCACTTCAATTAAAGAAAATGGAATAGAATGTATCAGGAAAGAGTAGTAAATAAAATATTAGCATAAAAAAGAAACTAGTGAAATATTAGTATTATTTTATGATATTTTTAAATCAGTGTATGTGTGTATAAGAGGTCATAATATAAAAATGTATTCTCCATGAATTGTAGTAAAAAAGTTTGAAAAGTCCTGAAATATACCACATAAACCTTTTCTTATTCCTGCCCCTTCTCTTACTCCCATACTAAAATCCTCACATTTCAGGAATAGTTTAATTTTCTGAGTAAACCACACTCTCTGAACCATTCTACATAGAAAAATTCTACACGTTGAATTTTTTCTTCATATGTCACAGTCAACTTAGCAAAATCGTACTCATGTTTAAAATTCAGTCAAAATACTATTGATTCTATAAGATTTCCACACACTCTTCTTAGCACATTTCCTCCATCCTTCACCTACCACTGTTATTTTGAACTAGGGTTTTGGTAGATCTCCAATAAGGTGATAATAAGATAGTCTCTGAAAACTTGAAGTGTTAGGATGCAAATCACCTCTTTGACTTAACTCTATCACACAGACATTTACTAGCAAGTAGGAACCAAACCTCAGGCAATCTATTCAGTGGGTTTAGGGAGTCTTAGCTTTGGATATTTTTGAAACACTTTTTATGATAGCCAGAGAGAAATGGGGTTATGGGCGAGGTGGAGGTGGGCAAAGGGGGTGTGGAAGGCAGATGGAAAGTGATTTTGCTTGGGTTGATGAGTACAATGCAGTGTTCAGATGATGTTTGTCAAGTTGTACACTTGAAACCTGTATGGCTATGTGAACCAATGTCACCTCAATAAATTCAATTTTAAAAAATCACTTTTCATGAAAGATTACCTAAGGCAAACATAACTATTTTAGGGGCAGGTTTTGGAGACCAAACCTCTTTAGACTAAATATTTTAATAGTCAAGCATAGAGATTGATGCCTGAATATTAGACATATACAAGGATGAATAGATTCTTAGTTGGTTCCATTAATACTAGGGGAAGGTAAGGATGTCTCTAAATTACCTTAGCCAGTTATCATATATTGAATTTAGTACCATATATTGAATTTACTAATCTGTACACTAATCTCTTTACTAGGATAACCATTCTTAAGTATTTAATTAAAGTATGTGTACATGCTATCATAAAATCTATGGATAGACTATTTTTTAGTTGAATACATCAATTTTTTGAATAATTTATATTCACAGGAAAAAAGGAGGGGATAAAAATTACATTATTCAAAAACTAAATCTAGCCAATAAGTTTCTAAATGATAACTCCAATGGTTATAATAATTAAGCTTCAAATTTAGAACTAAGGCTAAATGCAATTATGGTAAGTGGTATAAATTATAAAACTTAAATTAATTTGTAAAACTATAAACCTTTAAATACTAGAATAGAAAAAAGTCCAGATTCTCAATGAAAGAAAAATATTCAAGAGGGTGAGAGACCACTAAAATTGGAAATTAAATTATACTATTTGACTGACTATATTCATAATTTGACTGAATGTATATTCATATTTTTAATAAACATAATTACATTAAAATTTCCTAAAAATAAAAACTCACTCTCAAATAATCCTTGAATTGAAGAACTAAAATTTTACATTTCAAATTATGTTTAAAACAATGATTAAAAAAACTACATAGTCTTGCCAGTGTGGCTCAGTGGTTGAGCGTGGGCACACGAACCAGGAGGTCACAGTTTGATTCCTGGTCAGGGTACATGCCCTGGCTGTGGGCTTGATCCCCAGTAGAGAGTGTGCAGGAGACAGCTGATCAATGTTTCTCTCTCATTGATGTTTCTATCTCTTTATCCCTCTCCCTTCCTCACTCTAAAATCAATAAAAATATTAACACACACACACACACACACACACACAGAGAGAAAACCTACATAGCAGAACCTATGAAATCAAGCTAAAAACGATTTAATAGAAAATCTATAACTTTAAATGTTCACATTAACAAACAATAAATTAAAATAAAATATTAAAAAGATAAGGTCAATATATTTCACTATGTTAATAGAGCAAAGAAAAAATTAGTCATGAGACCACATTTGTGAAATTACTGGAGATTTTAAGAGCTATTTTTTGCTAAGTTTTTAACAAAGAATTAATAGCAATTATTTGGAAGTACTTGTAATTTATGATTTCTTTTCTGTTTACTACTTGTTTTGTTTTTTTCCTTTTCCATTTTAAAGTGTTTTTAAAATTCATTTTGTTGCATGGAAGCACCTCAGTATATTCTTTCAGGTATACTGGTGATCGATAAACTTTCTTAATTTTGAAAAGTATTCCTATGCCACTGACACACACACTATAGTATTATAGGATCAATTTAGTCATTTTCCAAATACTTTTGTAGGAACTGTTTTGTTGTCATAAGCAATGATTTTTATATTTAAAAATTACTGGTATATTTTTAATTCTAACATTTGTAAAGATCATATGTTCATATTTTTAAATTTTAATATTGGTATTAAAATGTTACTAACATATGTCTTAATGGAGATAATTATACATTCTGCCTGGTGTTCATTGGAACTTTTAACCTGATGATTTGTTTCTTTAGCATTAACAAATGTTCTATTATTTCTTACATCCTCATCTTTCTCTTTTAGGTCTTCTTGTGACTACTATTTGAATAATGATGTAATTTTTTATATATCCTCAAATTTTCCTAACTTTTCTCAGATATATTATTTTTATTTATAATGTTGCAATGATTTCACAGAGGATTTTTTTGGTTCAATCTTCTAGATAACTAATTTTCGCTCAAGAAATTTTCATTCAAGTAATCAGTCCCTTTATTGTTTTTCTCCCTTCCCTACTTTAATTTAATTTCTAAGACAAATAATGGTTTTCATGTAGATGTAATATTTTTAAAAAGCAACAATCTTTTAGAAATGCTTAATGAATAACGTACTTGAAAAAAATAGCATTTGTGGGGAAAAAACAGACATTGATGCGTAGGAATTGGAAATAATTCAGCAACTGGTCTCAGAATTGAAAAATTTTAGGCATATGGAACCAACTAATGTTAGTTTTGCTTTTCTTTTAATATATGCAACATGTGGTCTATTTTAATGTATGATCTGTCTAACCATCTTTTTTTAAAAAATTAGAAACTAAATTTTTAAAATAAAGGAAATAATTATCATTTTAAAAGCATAATGTCCTTGTTCTAATTGGCTTATAAAATAGTGGTGAATCATAGATTCAAAGAATTACTGCACTTAAAGTAAATGTCATGATAAAGAACAGAGATATACTTAAAAATATAATGCAATGTTTTGAACTTTACAAATTACATATGCATAAGTTATTAAGTAGTAATTGGTTCATATGCAAAGCTACTACTATTATGTCTTATTCTATAGTCTTGTAACTACTGTAGTCAAAAAAGTTTGGTTATTTCAAGTGTATTTCAGTATTAACTTTTATGTAATCTACTCACCTAAGTAAGATCAGTAATCTCTGTACATTACTGAAAAGACTCTACTAATAGGCCACATAATAGGTGAATCAGGACACAACATGTTTATTTTGTTTGGGAGTAATATTTTTACTCTATTTGAGAGGATCCTGAAACTTAGAAATCCCTTTTTTTGTTTCTGATCCAAAAGTGAATTTGAGCTTGGTTGGACAAAACATCTGCTTCAATTACATTTTAAAAGAATGTGATTTATCCTACAGATAGGTAAAGCATTTATTCTAGAGTTTTATGTTTTGTCATTCTGCCCCATCATTCCTAAATTGCCTCTGCCTCTTCCTTAGAAGAAATAAGAATTCTACTGGAAAGTTGAACCTGGGGACATGACCACAGGCAGGTAGTCAGAGGTGCAAACAGGTGTTGGCACTGCATGTGGTACAGCATCAGTTTTGACATCGGAAGAATCTTAAGTATAATCTCCTGTACAACTACCTTAAGGTTGTTGGGAAACCCTGGCTGGTTTCAGTCTCCCTGTAGGAGCTTGAATCCCACACGGGAAACCAGATAACAGTAGAGGCCTCACCCTGCCTTATAGTCAATTTTAAGAATCATTAACAGAGTAAAGTTGCCAAATGTGCCTTGAGAGTGAGATTTAATTGTTCAAAAATCAGGTCTGATGGTCAATAGTCATCTAAGCCTGGTAAACTGGTGTTTTGTGTTAGGTATACTGTCATCAATAGAAAAAGTTTTAAATCTAAGCAGCAACTTCATGTTATTCATAAGCAGCTCTCTGTGAGTTAGGGTGTCTTTCTCAAAAGTTTAAATTGTCGTCAAGGATCCCTGCTATAGGTAAATGACTTCTGAGATTATTACTTATCTCAAGGAGAGTCACTACTCTGTCAGCATCCATATAAAAGCGGCTTGAGAAAGATGTGTATTCTCATATAACTCCAAGAAGATGCTAATGATTGCTCCCATTCTCTCAAGCTGCAGACTATCCCTCTGCCTTAAGCCTGGATTTTTGGGTGCCCTTCCTCCATCCACACTGACGGGAGGGCCCTGTTCCTGTTCATCGCCTTTAGGCGAAAATCCTGGAATGACACAGATGTCTGTCATTCCTATTAGCTTCCCTTTTGCTTCAGAGGCTGTACACCTCCCTAACTTCATTCTACGTTTTCCCCTAGCTGTTCTGTTCCAAATACCAGCTTAGCACTGAAACTGACTTGACAGTTTTTTGAACAAACCTTATCTCATCTTTTTGGCTTCTTCCGAGAGGCAAATATTTATGTTCTGTCATTGTTTCAAATTCCATTCGCATCATTTTTTAAAAAATCATGTGTTGCTTTTACTTCATGAAAAAGCTAATTTTACACCTACATTAAGCTGAATACAAGGGAAAACAAGCCTGGGGTGCTTGTTTATAGGTTCAGGGCCACTCTCCTTTGGCCTTAAGACGTCAGGAATGGCACTTCAAATGGCTTTCTGTTTGCATGTTTCAGCCCCAGAGCATAGGAATTGACTCAGGCATTTATTGTCAGATATTCTTCAGCCACCTGAGCATCAAGTCTTCTTAGCAGGTCATTTTTTTAGTGAATAAATTACTCCCACAAATCCTCCATCCCCTGGCTGTGGCTTAGCCCTTACATTTTTCATCATCATCGACATTAATCATTACTGTCATGATGTTTGGGGTGCAGTTTGAGAAACCTGGAGCTAATACCAAATTTTTGGACTGGAACCCGGATTCTCTGTCTGCTGGAATCAAAGAATGAATATACGGACAGAAAGTGGTATAGCAATGGTGGGGATTTATTGAAGAACAAGTACAGACTCCAACGTGGGGAGAGGGAAGAGTCCCACAGAACTGACTCCCAAGTAGGGAGGGGGAAAATGGTCCCACTGGGTCTCTTCCCAACAGCTTATAAAGGCTGCAGATCCTGGTGCCTGATTGGTCACTATTGACCTCTGATTGGTCACTATTCCCTTAGACTGGTTACCATAGTAACTCCTGGGCTCATAGGTTGAACCTCACATGCATGACACATGTGAATGAAGTTCTTCACCCTCCTTTCTTATTGTTTTCCTGTTCCCTTTGGGCTTTATTCCTTTCCTTCTGGATGAAGGGCTTCCTTCTCTATATTTTGTACATATAGGCATGTTGCTGTTCCCAGCTCCCTCAATCTATGGAAATGTACCTGTTGCAGCTTTCCACCTTTCCTATTCTATGGAAATATACCTTCTGCAGCCCTGTGTTTCTTCCAAGGTCCTCTTAATTTCTAAAATTTCCTAAACCTATCCTATTTCACCCCCAAAATGCCTGATCCAGATCCATACATACAGCCGGAGGACATTTAGCAACAACATCTTAATAGTAAATTTCTTCAAGCTCCTCAGGAGAGCTTCTGTCTTTCTTTTTCGTTTACTTGAACTCTGGGACATTCTAGGCAGTAGCCTCCCCGTGGCAATTGGAAGGACACATTTGCCAGAAGGACATCTTCATAATCAAGAGTTCTCCAGCATGGGGATTCCCTCACACCCACATTATAAACAACCTTTTCCTGGATGTATGTTTCAGTTTCCAAAGTTCTAGTTTTACCATGTATGTTGTTGTTTTCAAGCTTGACTCGTTTCCCCCTGAAATTAACTTCTGTGACATAATAAACTATTAAGTATTTTTGACAATAATCTATTGTTTCTTGGTTTTTAATTTTCAAACTAGTGAGGTTTCACAGTCCTTAGGGGAGAAGTTCAAGCATAAAATGTGGAGCAAAGGGAAGAGGGCTCCTTTGGAAATGGGAATGAAAGGAAAGGAGGCCCGGGCAGCAGTCTCGGGAGACGCCAGTTCTTCACAGACGCTGACTCACTTTTAGACTTCTCCAGAATTGTAAGACAATCATTTGTGTTGTTTTAGATCACTAAGTCAGAGCAGCAGTAGAAAACGAATAGAGGTGAGAAAGGGCATTCTGAAAAGAAGAATCTGCAAAATGCAAAGGCTTAAAGCATAACAAATTTAGAGAAGGGGGAAGGTTTAGAGCATTTGGAGTCCCAGAGTCAGGTAGAAGAGGTGGCAGAGAAATTCATATCAATAGAGACAAGAAAGGTTACTCACAGCCAGACACAGGTCTTCTGCCTTTGCTTTTGTTAAGACTCACCTCAGGATATTTTCCCATTGATTTTTAGAAAGAGTGGAAGGGAGGAAGAATGGGGTAGAGAAAGAGAAACATTTATGTGAGAGAGAAATATCAATTGGTTGCCTTCTGCATATGCCCCTACCAGACTGGGGAATCAAACCTGCAACTTAGAAGTGTGCTCCTGACCCGGAATCAAACTCATGATTCTTTGGTGCCACTGGAACACACTAGCCAGAGCTGGCCTTCTGCATTTTAAAGCAGATTTCTATCTTTAACATAATTCTGGCAGTAATGACCTGGAAAAACTGGAAGTATGAGACCAAGAGGATTTTTACAGTCCATATAATTTTACTATATTCTATCCACATTAGTCCATCACAAAGACTTAAATTAGATGAGTACAAGAGAATAGGTTTTGTTAAACATAATAATATTCTCTACCATGCTTTTATCTTTGCTCATAATGATTCTTCATTTTCACTTATTTCATATAAAAATGAGCATAAGGGGCCATTATAATAAGTGTAGCAGTGTACTGTAATTTCTCCTAGGAATTTACCATATGGCACCTGTCTCTTTGTTATTTAATTTAACTTGATCTGTTAAAAATCAGACTGGTAAGAGCTCATATGTCATACTCATTAAAGTGTCATATTCTTTAAAGAATCTACACCCAAAGAGACATACATCACTTGGATAAGGTAAGAAATATTTTATGCTGTACAGCTAAGAATAAAAACTCAATAAATGCCCAAGAAACAAAAATTAAATGCATTTTAAAATAGAACTGTAGATAATTTAGCCTATTCAAGTCCTTGCTTTAATAACTCATTTGTCTTGGAAAATGCAATTTTTTAAACAATTTTTATTTTATTTATTTTTAGAGAGGAAGTGGGGGGGGAGAGAAAGAGAGAGAGAGAGAGAGAGAGAGGGAGAGAGAAAGAGAGAGAGATAGAGAAACAGAAACATCAATCTGCTGCCTCCTGTACACCCCTTAATATGGATCGAACCCACATCCTGGACATGTGCCCTGACCAGGAATTTAACCAGCAGTCTTTCAGTGTACAGTACGATTCCCAATCAACTGAGCCATACCAGCTAGCAATTAACAATTTAGGTGAATGTAATTCATTTCATTTGCCTACTTATAATGATGACTCAATCCAAATTATATGAAAGTAAAGATTATTGGCACTCATCAGCACTGATAAAAATGCAAATTAATATTATCTTGAGATATTTTATACTGATTAAAGCAGACATTATAAAAAGGTACTCTAGAAATATTGTGGTTATGTTAGTATACATATTCCTTACAAAGAAGAATTTATAAACTACATTTTTGTTCCAAATAAATGGCATTATATAGCAAAAGCCAGAAGATGTTTTTTCTCTTTAATATAATTAAATCATCCTAATATATAAATACCCAGGTGCAATCACAACCAAATGGACAACCAGTCACCATGAAGTGCATGGAGCACCTCTCGGTACCCCCCTACCCCACCCCCTGAGCTGCTCACCATTGGGAGGTGGCATTGGGCAGGACTGGGGAATGTTGAGCGGTGGCAGCAGCGGGATGCTTTGGGGGGTGGCAGTGAGCTTAGCAGAGTAGTTGCAGGGCAGGGGAGTTTTGCAGAGCAGTTGCAGGGTGGGAGGAGTTTTGTGGAGTGTCTAGTAGTGAGTTTTGAGGCACAGTTGTGGGGCAGAGGGAGCCACAGAGGGCGGAGTTTCACAGAGCACAATTTTGTGCATGCTGGGCCTCTAGTTATCATAATAATTCAACAATCTATAATTATTTTATTTCTATTTTTCAAGATATGTTTTTATTGATTTCAGAGAGGAAGGGAGAGGGAGTGATGAGAGAGAATCAAGGATCAGCTATCTCTTACATGTCCCCTACTGGGAATCAAGCCAACAATTTGGGCATGTGTCCTGATCAGGAATTGAACTCTGACCTCCTGATGCTCAACTACTGAGTGATACTGGCCAGGCTCATTTCTATTTTTAAAGATAATAATTCAACAGAAATAAAACATTTATTATCACAAAGATGTTTCCTTATAGTATATATTGCATTAAATTTAAAAATTAGAAATAATTGTATTTAACATTCAACTGCTAAATCATCTGACACCAACACAATGAACTATTATGCAAACGTTAAAAATAGTCTTGATGAGGAATATATAGAGAAATAAAAATAACTTATAGCTAAGGTAAAAATATCATAAAAATATCAAAGCAAATGCTAATAAAATTGTATTTATGTGTAGATGCCAAAATGAAATCGATCGGGTGAATTATTTTTATTTTATTTTCTGTTACATTTTTAGGGAGAAATATTTTTTAAAGTTAATTAAATTTTATTTACAACAAAAGGAGTAATTATATTTACAGACAATATGAAGTTCAGATGTATCTTTACAATTCTGGTGTAAAAAATGCAAAAAATTAGACAGAAGTTACATCTTAATTACCTAAATACTTTAATTGCATTTTTAAAAGATTTAGTTTTAAATGTAGTAATAAAAGCATAATATGCTAATTAGACCAAATAGCTGAATGACTTTCTGGGTGTCATTCCAGACGTCCTTCTGGATGAAGATGTGGGGATGAAGATGCAGTGGAAGGGGCCATGGCAGAGGCAGTTAGGGGTGATCAGGCAGGCAGGTGAGCAGTTAGGGCCATCAGGCAGGAAGGCAGAGTGGTTGGGACAATCAGCCAGGCAGGCGAACAGTTAGGGGAACAGGCAGGCAGGCAAGCAAACATTTATTATCACAAGTGGTTGGGGTGATCAGGCAGGCAGGCAAGTTGTTAGGGGTGATCAGGAAGTCAGGCAGCCCAGTAGTTAGGAGCCAGCAGTACCAGATTGTGATAGGGTACAGGCTGGGCTAAGGAACACCCCTCCCCTTCCCATGCATGAATTTTGTGCACCAGGCCTCTAGTCTGATCTAATAAAGAGGGAATCTGCTAATAGACCTTCATGCCATCACAAAGATGGCAGCACCCATAGCAAATAAGGAGGGGATATGCTAATTGCTGCCCCACCCTAAAAAATGGCAGCGCCCACAGCCACAAGATGGTGGCACCCAGTCCTCTCAACCCCACTGGTGTGACAGGTACATGGAAAGGCCAGACCTGGCCTCTCTGCATATATGCCTCTTGAGTCTCCCAGTCTCAGCCACCCAGGGCCAGTCTAAGGTACAGTTGGACATTGAAACTGAGACGCAAACATTTTTTGTTCTTATACCTTTATTTCTAGTGTGCAGAGGCAAGATATTTTTGAATAAAAGAAACAGGGGAGAGTGATTGATATAGAGGCAGGGAGGCATTGAAAAGGCTGTCAAGCTACAGGGGGAAGGCTGGGGTGGATGGGAGGCGGATGCTGGGGGAGATCAACTGAAGGACTTGTATGCAAGCATATGAGCATAACCAATGAATGAAAGACACTGGGGTGGGGAGGGGGACAGGGAGGGACATGTGCTGGGGGGTAGGGGAGGCTGGGGGAGGATAATGGAGGGGGAAGGAAAACATATATACTACTATTAAATATAAGTTATACTGCAAAAAAAATCAATAAAAAATATTTTTTTAAAAAAATAAAAGGTGCAGGCAACCTTTGGATGGTGGCTACCCACCTGAGGCTCAGGTAACCAGGGCCAGCTGAGGCTTGCACTGCCAGCAGTGGCAGCAGCAGAGGTGTGTTGGTGGATCACTATGTTGCCTCCTGCCCCTGAGGGCTCCTGGACTGTAAGAGGGGGCAGGCTGAGCTGAGGGACTCCCTCCAGTGTATAAAATAAATGACTACTGCTGCTTTTAGGGATATCATTATTCTGGCCTTATAACTTCTTAATAACATCCAGAAAAGATTTCTCCTTGGCTTCTTTATCTTGCATATTAAATTCACAATGCTAAAGTGTACTAGTATATGAAATTCCTTGGAGAAATATTGGTATCCTCCAGAATTAGCCAACATGGTAGCTGGGGACACGAAGATATTGTGTGGTCTGAGAAGGTTTTATTTGCATCCAGCCATCCTGGTTTTCTAAAGATATGCTATTTATAATACTTATTTCTATTCTTATATGGTATTTTTGCTACTAATTCCATTTTCTATTTTTACAGAAATGGCTAGAAAATTTAGAATATACTAAAAATATTGTGTTAATAAGAAGTATGAATGTCTTATTTCAGGTTCTGATATTGATGACCAAATTTTAGATTTAGACTATGTGTAAATTTTGGAAAATATTTCCTTTACATAGTTGGGCATTTTTATTATAGTTCAATTTTATTTAAATTTTTAAAAAAATATTTACTCAAATTCATCAAATGCTTTTTAAGCACACAACTGTCTTAAGCATTGTTTTAACATAATTCTTAATTTGCATTTATAAGTGCATTTTTATAAGTCTAAGTTTATTATTGTGAATTTTTATATTGAATTCAATTTTTTACTACATTTTTGTATTTAATTTCATTACTAAAACTTCTTCATTTCTTATGTACTATATTTGTCAAGCTTTGATGTTACACTAATGATAGATTGATTATTTTTTGTGTGCTATAAATGCTTCTATGACATTGATATTTCTGATCTATGAAACTTAATTTGAACTCCCCCCAAATCTATGGGCCTGGTATATTTTTTACAAATAGGTATTTTAAATGTCTTTTCCTCAAGAAAACCATGATCATATTAACTGCCTTTTCAATCTTTATTGCTGAAAGTATTACATAAGTCCTCCTTTTTCTCCCATTAAGAGCAGGAACAAGACAGGCATATCTCCTTTAATCTCTCTTATTCAACATAATTTTGAGAGTCTGAACCACAATAATTAGAAAAGAAGAAATAAAAAGTATCCAAACTGAAAAGGAAGAATTAAAACTGTCATTATTCAGAGATGAAATGATATTGTATATAGAAAACCCAAGTTTCTACCACAAAACTACTAGAATTTATAAGTGAATTCAATAAAGTAGCAAAACACAAAATAAATACTCCCAAATTAGTTGCTTTGTAATACACCAATAATGAACATTCAGAAAGGGAACTAAGAAAACATTCTAATTTGTAATTGCATCAAAATGAAATAAAATACCTGCAAAAAATTTAAACAAGGATGTAAAATATCTATATTTGAAAAATGTAAAATGCCAAAGAAAGAAATAGCAGAAAATATGAATAAGTAGAAGCATATAATGTTTTCATGGTCAGGGAAAAATAATATTATTAAAATGTCCATTCTACCCAAAGAAATATATACATTTGACACAATACCTAGAAAGATACCAATGATATATTTCACAGAACTAAAACAAATATTCCAAAAATTTATGTGGAATCACAGAAAAAAAAAAAAACCTGAATAACCACAGCAATCTTGACCAAAAAAAAAAAAATAGTTGGCGAATCATGCTGCCTGATATCAAATTATACTACAAGGCCATAGTAATCAAGACAGCATGGAACTGATATGTAAACAATTACATCTATAATAATAAAAGTGTAATATGCTAATTAGACCAGAGGTCCTTCTGGATAAAGCTAGGGCTGCAAAGGAAGCTTGGGTCCCAGATGCCAGAGAGGAGCTGGTGCTGGCAGCCAGGGTAAGGAAAGCCTACTCTTGCATGAATTCCATGCATCAGGCCTCTAATATATCAATAAAACATACCAGGTAATAGAGAACCCTGAAATAAGCCCCTGCTTTTATGGTCAATTAATATTCAACAAAGAAGGCCAGAACATACACTGGGTTAAAGATAAATGGTGTTGGAAAAATTGGACAGATAAGTGCAAAAAATGAAACTAGCCCACCTTCTTACAATATACACAAGAATGAACTGAAAATGGATTAAAGACTTTAATGTTGGACTTGAAACCATAAAAATTCTAGAATAAAACAGAGGCAGTAAAATCTCAGACATTTCTCATGGCAATATTTTTTTCTTATATGAATCCTCCAGCAATAAAAGCAAAAGTAAAAATTAACAAAGGGGATGACATCAAATTAAACAGTTTTTGCACAGCAAAGGGAACCATCAACAAAATGAAAAGATGGCCCGCTGAATCAGAGAACACATATGCCAATGATACATCTGACAATGGATTAATATGCAAAATTTAAAAAGAATTTATAGAATTCAACACCAAAAAACATCAATCCAATTAAAAATAGGCAGATGATCTTAATAGACACTTCTGAAGAGAGGACATACAGACAGCCAATAGACATGAAAAGGTGCTCAAAATCATTAATCTTCAGAGAAATGTAAATTAACACTACAATGAGATGCCACTTCACACCTGTCAGAATGGTTATAATCAGTAAATCAACAAACAACAAGAGTTAGCAAGGAGGTCAATAAAAGGGAACCCTTTTGTCCTCTTGGTGACAATGCAGATTGGTGTAGTCACTGTGGAAAGCTGTTTGGAATTTCCTCAAAAAAATTAAAAATGGAACTGCCTTATGACCCAGTAATTGCACTTCTGGAAATATATCCCAAGAAACCAAAACACTAATTGGAAACGATACATGCACTCCATGTTAATTGCAGCATTATTTACAACTAGAGACCTGGTGCATGAATTCATGCATCAGTGGGGTCCTTCTACCTGGCCTGCAGGATTGTGCTGAAGCTGGCTCTCTGACATCCCCAGAGGGGTCCTGAATTGCAAAAGAGCACAGGCCAAGCCAAGGGACCCCAGCGGTGCAAGATTGGGGTCAGGGAGGGACACAGGAGGTTGGCCAGTGGGGAGGGACTGCGGGAGGGCTCCAGGTCATGTCTGGCCTGTCTCGCTCAGTCCTTATCAGCCAGACCCCAGCAGCAAGGTAACCTATTAGTCGGAGCGTCTGCCCCTTGGTGGTCAGTGCACGTCATAACAACTGCTCCACAAGTCAACTATCTGCCCCCTGGTGGTCAGTGCACATCATAGTGAGAGGTTGAGTGTCCTTAGCATATCATTAGCATATTATGTTTTGATTGGTTGAATGGCCAACCAGTCAACCAGACACTTAGCATATTAGGCTTTTATTAAGGACTAGAGGCCCAATGCATGAAATTTGTACAAGAGTAGGTCTTCACAGCAGGGTGGCTACCTGAATCCTTCACAGCCATGGTGGCTTTCTTGATCCTGCAGCTGCACCACTGTCATTGTCCAGTCTAATTAGCATGTTACACTTTTATTATTATAGATTATTACAATTTTTCATTGATTTTTTCTTTCTCCCTCCCACTTATGTAAAATTTTAACATAATTTCTGTAATCAGAACCAGACCATAATGTATATATATATGTACAGAACTGCCAAAAGAAGATCTCTTCATTTGTTCTATTCTTTCAACTATGTTCCCATCCATCTGCCTATGGGTAACCACTGCTATGCAGCCTTTGGTTTATTACTATACTCCCATTTTACTTTTAGAGAGGAGACAGAGCATATTTTCTGATCCCCTCACACCATAATTTTAACACAATATGGAACATATCTATATTGCTTTGAACTTTTTTACTTAAATATGCTAAAAAGTCATACAATATTAGTATGAAAGAGTTTCTTATTTTTACAGCTGTATAGGACACCATCCTGTCTATATACATTGCTGATTTAGCTAATATGATATGTTTGGACATTTAGCTAATTGCCCATAGTTTTTCAATTACAAATAATGAGTATGTACCTTCCTATTATATTTGTGGAGGAGATATTTCTGGGGAAAATGGTCATAAGTAGATTTGATGGATATTTCCAAATTCCCTTCATTAGAGTTGTGCAAATTGGCATTCCAATGTTGTTGTTTTTCAGTACAACCTCATCAAAGAGTGATTTGTAATATTCTATTAATTTATCTATCTATTTACCTATCAACTGTCCATCCATTCATCCATCCATCCATATAATTTCTCTAAATTTTCTCACTCTTGTAAGTAAAAACAATATCTCAGTATAGTTTTCATTTATATTTCCCTTATTATAAGTAAAGTTACCAACTTTTCTTACAATTAAAGGGCCTATTTGTCATTTTCATATATTCTGCTTAAGTCTTTGTCCATACTTAGTATTTTTTTGTATTTTAAAACAATCTTTTTATTTATTTTAAAAATGTATCTTTATTGTTGAAAATATTACAGATGTTCCCCCTTTTCTCCTACTGACCCCTCCAGCCTACACCTGTCCCTCCCAGGCCTTCAGCACACTATTGTCTGTGTCCATGAGCTGTGCATATATGCATATAAATTCCCAGATTAATCTCTCACCACTTCTCTTCCCCCACCCTCCCTCTGAAATTGTCAGTCTGTTCCATGCTTCTATGTCTCTAGACCTATTTTGTTAATCAGTTTATTTTGTTCATTAGATTCCACTTATGAGTGAGAGCATGTGATGCTTATCTAGTTCTGACACAGCGATTTTTGGTTCATAGCAAAATCTTTGCTCCACTGTATGTTGTCTACTTTTTGTCTATTTCTGGGGTCCAGTCTGTTCTATCGATCTTAGTCTGTTCTTCCATCAACACAACATTGTCTTAATTATTGTAGATTTATAGTAAGTCTTCAGGTTGCCTAGTGCAATTTCTGTTGGCTACTTTGTGTCTGTTGGCTCTCCATATAACTTTAAAGCACTATGTTGATACCCGCAATACCATTTGCTGGGATTTTGATTTGGTTGCATAATGTCTATTCATCAAGTTGGGAAGAAGTGACATTTTGAGAATAGAGTGTTCTTATTCTTGAACCTGAAATATATATTTATATTTATTTATTTATTTTTTACTTCATCAATATTTTTTGTTTTCCTCATATAGTTATTGTACATTTTTAAAAATTTATCCTTAGTTACATATATTTTTTGTGATAATGTAAATGGCATTGTGTTTTAAATTTCAAATTCTACTTGTTAATTGGTAGTATATAAAAAAGTGATGAACTTTTGTGTGTTAATCTTGTATATAGTAATTTTATTATAATCACTTATTAGTTCAAGGTATTCTTTTTGGATGTCAATTTTTCAGCTGATCCATATGGATAGGAAAGCCATCTGTAAACAAAGACAGTATAACTTTTATTCCCTTTTTTATTTTGATCAATTTGCTAAAACTTTCAGTAAATGTTGAAAGTAAGTGATTAGAGAAGGGACATCCTTGTCCTATACATTATCTTAGTGGGAAAGCTTTAAGTTTTTTTCACCACTAAGTGATTTTAATTGTAGGGTTTTTTTAATAGATATTTCTTATCAAGCTTTTCCATGTTTACTAAGTAGTTTGATCAGAAATGGTTGTTGGACCTTGTCAAGTGCTTTTTCTGCATCAGTTAATATTAACCCGTAATTTTCTTTTAAATCTGTTGATGCTATGGACTACATTAATTGAATTTTAAATATTGAAACTGCCTTACATACCTAGGAGAAATCCCATTTGTTTTTCATGTTTAATTATTTTAATAAATTATTGACTTTGATTTGCTAATATTTTGTTGAATTTTTTTTGCATCTTTGTTCATAATGTTGCAGAAAACCCGAAAAAAATCAAACAACACTCAAGAGAGTTTGGAGTCACACTTTATTCACTGGTGGACTTAGAGAAAGATGAATTCAAATTATAAGCAGAACTATAAGCAGAACTTTTCTTTTTATTAAAGAGCCAGCCCTATGTGTGCTTAGTGGTTATCTTGCTGGTGGCCTTGAAAACAACACAGCTCTATCCAATTAAAAATGCACCTGGCATGGCATTGAGAGTATGGGCATATCTAGTCTCTGGCCTACAAGGTCAGACAGCTAAGTTTATCTTCTTTATTATTCAAGCAGGCTAGAAAACAATTATTTTTTTTAGAATTTGAGGCCGTCTAAAAAAACAACAACAACAACAACAACAACAAAAAAACCAGCAGAGAATTCCAAACAGTAGTTTTATAAAATAGGGGTTAGCCTTCTCAATAAGAGATTTAGGTTTTTGCTTCTTTTTTGCTTATTATGTCTTTGGTTTTGGTGTTAGGGTAATGCTGGCCTCAAGTGATGATTTAACAGCAGTTCCTCTGTTTCTATCTTCTGAAAGAGGTTATAGAAAATTGATACAAGTCCTTCCTTAAATGTTTGGTAGAATTCACTAATGAACCCATATGGATTCGGTGCCTACTACTTTGAATTTTTGCATTGGCTATTATCTGCTCAAATGTTGACTATTAATGAGAAATGTGTAGTATCTTTTTAAAGAATTTTAATAGAAGTATCACTTGAATTTCTGTACTTAGTAAAATACTGTTTTTTAGGGTTAAGATTATATAAATTATGCATGTCATATTAAAAAAATTAAACATCAATTATTATTTCCTTGAAGGTGTTTTTTTTTTCTTCCTGAAATGGTTACAAATTATGTAAAGGTATTTCCACTGCCTGTGGAGAAAATCTCCTTAGATCTATTAATAAAGCATGCAAAAAAGCGTTAACATAGCAGATCTGATTGTAATTCTTTGAAAGGCCTGCTTATAAATTTGACCACTGGCTGGTGCTCAGGAACTTGGGTTTCGGAGAGGGGGGATTATTATCCCAATAAGAGTGGCTCATTGTGCTGAAACCAGTTTGGCTCAGTGGATAGAGCCTCAGCCTGAGGACTGAAGGGTCCTGAGTTCGATTCTGGTCAAGGCATGTACCTTGGCTGCCGGCACATCCCCAGTAGGGGGTGTGCAAGAGGCAGCTGATCGATGTTTCTCTCTCATTGATGTTTCTGACTTTCTATCCCTCTCCCTTCGTCTCTGTAATAAATCAATAAAATATATATTTTTTTTAAAAAAGAGTGGCTCATTGTGCCTAACCTGTTTGTATAACCTATGTGGGTTATAGGTACTCCCTTCTTTTCTCCTAGGAGTCTGAAATTTTGATACAGACTAGGCAGAGGGTGTTTGTGTGACCAGCCCCTCATAGAAACCCTGGACACTAAGTCCCTAATGAACTTTCCTGTAGATAACATTTCATATGTGTTGTCAATTCTTGTAGCTAAGGGAATTAGGCACCGATTCTGTGACTTCTTTGGGAGAGAACTTGGAAACATGCACCTGATTTCATCAAGACTCTGTCCCATAGGGCTTTTCCCTTTGCTGATTGTGCTTTCTGTCATGACCCTGTGATAAATGATTGACTGTATGCTGAGTTCTGTAAGTCCTCCTAGCAAATCGTCCAACTGGGGGCTGATCTTGTGGCTCTCCAACACATAAGGTGCTAAATTAAAATTTAGCACAGAATTTCCTAATATTTCATCAACATTTTATTCCTAGAATAAATCCTCTTGATTACAGTATATCAGTTCCTTAGTGGGATGTTGTCTTCTGTTTGCTAATATTTTTAAAACTTAAATCAGTATTAATGTTAAATTTGTTTGTAATTTTTATCTCTAACTGTTTTTAGCAGGTTTAAGTGTAAATTTAGAAGTGTTCCTTTATTTTCTATGAGCTTAGAAAAGTTGGAAAAACAGGGACTATCCAGTCTTTGAAATTTTAATAGAATTTTCCTTCAAAGTACCTGGGCTTGATGATTTATTGTGAGGACGTTTCTTAACACATTAATATATGCTAAATGGAAATTAGCCTACTTAGGCTTTAATCCATACTGAGATTCATTTTAACAAATCATATTTCCCTAGGAAATGATCATTTTAACTTTCAAATATATTGTAGAGAAATCTTAGAGTCTTAAAAGAATGTATTCTGTTTCAATGATTACTTCCTCATTGTCTCTCCTTAATTTTTTTTTTATAATTTATGTTTTCATCTTTTCCCTTAAGTTGTCTGGTAATTGGTCTTTTTGAATACATTTTTACTAAAACATATCATTTTTATTAATTATATGCCAGCTGTTTCCCAATCTTTTCATTGTTGAATTTTGCTTTTTTATTTGTTCTTTCCTATCTTGTTCTTTCTTTTATTTTGCTTATCTTTCTTTTCCCATTTTTTAAACCTGGGAATTTCATTTACTTATATTTTTTATTAAATTTATTAGGGTGAGATTGATTAATAAGCTTACATTGGTTTTAAGAATACATTTCTATGATGCATGATTATGTATACTGCATTGTGTTCCCAACACCCAAAGTTAACTCATCTTAACTCCCTATATCCTAAACTACTTCCCATCCCCCCTCCCTCTGGTAACCACAATACTGCTGTCTGTGTCTATGAGTTTTACTTTTATATCCCACATATTAGTGAAATCATATAGCTCTTAGCTTTTTCTGACTAACTTATTCCACTTGGCATAGTATTAACAAAGTCCATCCACATTGTTAGAAATAGCATATTTTATCTTTTCTTATGTCCATTGTATACTAGTATATGTACCACGTCATCTTTTGAAAGACACTTTGGTTGTCTTCATGTCTTATCCACCATGGATAATGCTACAATGAACATAAGGGTGTATATATCTTTACAAATAAATGTTTTCAAATTTTTGAGGTAGATACTCAGAAGAAGAGTTGCTGGGTCTTAATTTTCTGAGCAACTACCATACTGTTTTTCAAAGTGTCTGTACCAGTCTACATCTCAACCAACAGTGAATGCTGGTTTCACTGTCTAGTTGAAATTAGACATTTTATCAAAACTATAGTGAGACATGGTATCTCACTGTATGCATTTGATATGCATTTCCCTAATAGCTAATAAAGTTGACCATCTTTTCATATACCTGTTGGCTATTTGTTTCTTCTTGGGAGAAGTATCTCTTCAAGTCCTCTGCCCATTTTTTAATTGGAGTGTATGTTTGTGTGGGAAAGACATATTTTTTAACATTTTTGAGAAAATGACTTAAGACTATAAAACTGTATCAGGTCACTTTCTTAAGTTCCCCTTACAGTCTAAAGCAGGGTATTTTTTATTATGATTAAATTTTAGAAAACATATTGCTATTTATTATAATTTACATTTTATCTATAATCTAATATAAATAGGAATTAATATACAATTAGCATATACTATAAATATCAAAAAGGCCACTTGTTTAAAATTTCCAAGTTGACCATAAATAGCTACAGCAGTATAACACCTGTGAAGTATAATCTTACCTAATAATAGACAAACATGTAAATTGACCAAAACTCTGCTATACCCATAGCCAATCAGAGTGAGTATGCAAATTAACCCAACAAAAATAGCAGTTAATTTGCATACATAAGTGCCCAGCATCTGTGTCCCAGGAATATTCTGGCACCCAGGTCACTGTGAGGTAAGCCATCAAAGCCGAGGGGGCAGGGGCAGAGCCAGCGATCTGAGGGGCCTGAGGGTCCCCTGCCCAAGGCTAAAAGACTGACTCAGCCAGAGGTTTTCAGCCTGAGCAGGTAGGGGCAGGGGTGGAGCCTACAATTGATCCATCACAGGGCACCTGGGGTTCCCTGGCCGAGCTTCCCTGTCCAAGGCCAAACGCCTCTGTAAGCCCTCAGTAGGACATCTCCTGAAGGCTCCCAATATGTGAGACGGGGCAGGTTGGGCTGAGGGACCACCCACCCTCAGTACACAGATTTCGTGCTGTTATAGTAATAGTAATAAGGATAAAATACAATATAGAATAAGTATTAAAGTGTGGAATCAAAGTGTGATATCTGAAAGTGTGAAATGTAATGAATGTAATGTAAACAAATTGATAAGTACCTTTGAGTGACCTGTATGTAGAAAGTAGATAAAGTGATCTGTACCCCACATGTAAGACCAGATAGCAGGGCTCCTGGGACCTGCTAATAAGACACACGGAAGACCCCCCAGCACATAAAAAGAGGAAGGAATCAGAGGAGGTCAGAGAGGCTCGTCTGCTCCTCCACGGACTTGTCACTCTCCACTTCCCCTGCCTGCATCTGCCCGAGCTCTGCCGTGGACTGAGTCCGAGCCGTGAGGCCTGAAGCCGAGGTCTTAAATGAGACGCCAAGCTGCAGCTGCAACGCCCAACGGCCAGCGTGTGTGTGTCTATCAGTGCGGATCCCTGGGGCCCTGCAAAGGTCTGGAAACCACCAGGACTCTGGTAAATAAACCGTGTGTGATCCATGCATTGCATGTCTGTCTCCTGTGTAATTTATGCTCGGTCAATATTAAGTAAGGACCTTGGGTCGTACGTGTCAGTGTCTGTTTAGAGACTGGCTGAGGCACCCTTGGTCACCTGTGCTTATGTCCCCGAAGGAGAAATTGGGACACGTGCCCCAGGCCCCTAGTTCATTATAACAGTATAATAGTTGTCTATAGCCTTCACTTTTCATTACAGAAAACAAAGAAACAAAACCCACCAAAATTTCCTAGAACAGAATATGAAACAGCTTGAAATAATGAAAAAAATCCTGTGTTGGAAATAAAAGAGTTTCTTGATTTTCTATTTCTACCTGATAGAGGCCAAATAACTTCAATAGTTCACAAGCTATGCTGAGACAAATTAGAGAAGAAACATAAAAGAAGATATTTGTGTGGAGTACATTGCTCACAGATGCAACAAATTGGTCTTTCTGAAAATGATACTAGAGCAATTGAGGCAGCTAAGAGCTTGTTAGCAATTCCTATAGGTCTCAGGGGGTTCTAACTGCTCAAAACCAGAACAGAACATAGTCCAGTCTATTTCCACAGAGGTTCAAATGAGTTTGCAAAACTTACTCTGGAAATATTCAGGGGAAAATACTTCACTACTGTTTTCTGGTAACTTTCTATATTCTCTGAAATCCTCACAACCATTTTAGGTTGGCCCTCATGGCCCATGAATCTGGCACCATTGACGGGAGTCATATCATTCTGACAGCTGACCTCACTGAGGCCATGCTAGTGGGCAAGAGTGTCCAGTTACTTTTGTCCATGATAGGTAGGTTTCCTAAAGTGACATTTGTCATGAGGTTTGTTCTGTATATTGTTAGCTCCCTTTACATAACATATTTTAATATTTATTTTCTTACTTTCTCTTGTTGTTACTTATTGTCAGAGATAGAGTTCTGCACAAACACCACTGCTCTAGGTTGCTCTGAGTCCATATATTCTCCCAAATTCTTCCTGACTATGCCAGGGCAGGTCCCTTCTCAAACCCTGTTCACTGCACTAACCATTGGCAACTTAATCCATGTTCCTTCTTATCCTCTGTTCTCTAGTTATAGGTATTGGGTCTGAGTCCTCCTTGCTGGGACCGGACCTCTTTAGACACTGGGTCTTAGCTGTAAGAAGCCCTGAGAAATTGAGAGTATATAAGAACAAGCCTTTATTGCAGGAGCCAGTGACCATAAGCCATTAGACAAGATAGTCCTTAATAACCGTGTCACAATCAGGCAGCCATACACCAGCTGGTAAATACATATCTTTCCTATATAGTAGTAGCAGTCTCTCCACCCACAGTTATTATCTGAGCAGCTACATTGTCTTGCATTGTGGCTCACTGCTTTGCATTGTAACAGTACCTGAGCTCTCTGGCTCAGCAGCTTCTCCTGTCTCTCCTGCCCAGCACTCTGGCTGGTTAACATAGTAGCTATACCTGAGCTTTCTGTGAATTCTTAGCCTTACATCATGGCAGGATCAGCTCTCAGCTCCATCTGAGCTCCCTAGTCTTTTTCCTTCCTAGGTGCTCTCTAGAAGAATAGCTAGTCAGTAGCTTGTATATTTACTCCAGAGACAAAGAAGGCTAGTTGCCAACAGTGATACTAATCATTTGGATTACAGAAGGGCACAACATACTGTGGAATCGCTGTGGCCTTGCAGTTATTTATGGAGTCTCAGCCTTGGACATTTTATTAAAATTCCCATGTTTAAAGCAGCCTTGACCATCAGACATACTATCAACAAGGATTCTGCACTCTAATTAGCCTTGGATATTCGGGGAATCTGGCGTGGTTCCCACACTTATCTTTGTGCAAGCATCTAGTAGTTTAATAATGTCTCCTATATTTATATCTACAATAATAAAAGGGTAATATGCTAATTAGACCAGATGTCATTTTGGACATCATTCTGGATGTCATTCCAGATGAAGCCTGGGCTGGAGAGAAGCCTGGGTTCTGGGTGCCAGAGGGAAGCCGGTGCTGGCAGCCAGAAAGAAAGGCCTACTCTTGTGTGAATTTCAAGCATCAGGCTTCTAGTTTCTCTATAATTTTCATTTCCCCTACATTGTCTCTCACATCATGTACTTACTCATACAGACCATTACAAAACTATTCTCTGTGGGTTCCATGCAGCTTCCCCTCAGTAACTGGTTAATCCTGTAAGGCTCTGCCGTTAAGGCACCACTGTTTCTCACCTAAGTTATTGCAGTCGTTTCCTAACTGGCTTTTGATTTTTACCTTTGTTTCCTTAAAATTTATCCTCAACATGGAAGCTAGCATGATTTTTTTAAATGGTAAACAAATGTTATCCCTCCTCTGTTGAACTGCCTCCAATAATAATGGCTTTCAGTATCTCTAAAATTACTTAAAATGCCCACTGATGTCCAACATGTTCTGAGTCTTTCTTTCTTTTATCCCCTTGACTTTATTTCTTACTATTTCTCTTCTCCTTCATAGCATTTCACACTCCCTGAATGTAGGGCTACAGGAGTTATTGCTCCTGTTTTTTCAGTCAAACTTCTTTTCATGGTCAGAGAATGAAGGAGTTTCGGAGATTTTTGTAGAAAATCATACAAGCATTTAATCAATTTTAATGGCATCTCAAAAAATAAATAAGATATAATAAAGTATACTTTTAGAAAAATATTTTATTGAGATCAGAAATCTGTTTGCTTATGATTGTGAATGGGTACTTAAAGAGAATATTTAAATTTCTATTTTTGAACTTATGCTTTACAGTCATTACCTTTGAATTAAAAGCTACTAAATAATATTAATCTAGAATGATAAAGCACAGTCAGTTAAAATAATTTTTTTCAACATTTTACTTGAACTAACTGTGCACTCAGATAACTTTTTGACTTATTATATAGTAATCCATCTTTCCATGTCTTTTTAAAAAATATATGTAAACATTGTCAATAATTTAAAATCCCTAAAAAAGAGGGAAGAATTGATATTTAGGAAACATTTTTTGAGGATCTTGTTACCTCATTTAATCTGGCGTGGGAATCTGGCGTGGTTCCCACACTTATCTTTGTGCAAGCATCTAGTAGTTTAATAATGTCTCCTATATTTATATCTACAATAATAAAAGGGTAATATGCTAATTAGACCAGATGTCATTTTGGACATCATTCTGGATGTCATTCCAGATGAAGCCGGGGTTGGAGAGAAGCCTGGGTTCTGGGTGATAAAAGCCTAAGCGGTGGACTGACTGAATGACCAAACGACTGGTCAACCAGTCGCTACCATGTGCACTGACCACCAGGGGGGAAATACTAAATGCAGGAACTGCTCCCTCGTGGTCAGTGTGCTCCCACAGCCAACCTCCCTTGGCTGACCAACTCCCCACGGTCCCTCCCCACAGCCAGCCAGCCCTGATGATTCCAATCAAGGTGGCTGGCCAACCACCCACAGCCCCTCCCCCCAGCCAACCTCTGGCAGTCCCAAAGGTCCCAATCATCAGCCAGGCCAAGGGACCCCACCCATGCACAAATTTGTGCACCTGGACTCTAGTTATTATAATAAACCAAGAAACTTAATAGGTTAACCCCATGTACAATGAAACTGTGTCTCAAAAAGGCAAAGTGATTCTTTCAATGTCATAGAGCAAGAATATGTCAGAACTGGAATTTAAATTTCTCTCTAGTTGTGTATTTTGCTCTTCCCACTGCGTCATGCCCTGGCCTCATAATCAATAGTAACTACTTTTGTTATAATGACCTTAACTTTTTACTCAATGGTATTAACATCTTTATGTACTAGGAGAAATGTTTAATATTGTATAACATTAAATTGAGTTTAAAATAGTAAGGCATACTTTATTATATATCATGCCAATAATTTAAGTGTAGCATTTTTTATTTTTAAAGGAATATTTAGCAATTAGAATTTTAAAAATAATTTTCTTTTATGGAGTATAATGTACATACAGGAAAATCTATTCTTTCTGATGTATAGTTTTATGAATTTTGAAAAATGTACTCATAACTCTTCAATAACTACAAAATATTATACTCTGCCTCTGTGTTTTAATCCCTACACCTAGCTGTAATTCAGTAATCACTGATCTGTTTTTGTATGTTTTATGTTCCTACAGCTTTTTTTAAGAATGTCATATAATTAGAACCATATTGGATGTATCCTTTTCTATCGGCTTTTTTACCTTTGAGAAATATATTTGGGAGTTATCCATGCTGTTTTATTATGTGTTATTGGTTTGCTTCTTTTCTGTTGAATAACTATTTCACTGCATACACATATCACAGTTCATTTATTCACTTACACATTGAACATTCTTTCCAGGTTTTGACAAAAATAAACCAAGCTACTATAATCTCTGTGGGATGGTTTTTGTTTGAGAATGAGTTTCATTTCTCTTAGACAAAAGCTAAAAATGAGATTGCTGGTTTTTATAGATCTGCTTAACTTCATAAGAATTTGTCAAACCATTCTTAGTGTGGTTGTACTATAAAGATAAATTTAATATTGTATTGTAAGTATACCTCTTACCAACAGAATTTCCTAGTACTAATAAGGTACTTTAATCTTCTGTGATGATGTATGGCCACCCATTTATCCTAAATATTTCCTATGTTAGTAAAGTTGATTTCACAGCATTTAGACTCATATCTTAATAATGGAGATTTAGAGTTAATAATGAATAACACATTAGTCGTAAGTTGGAATAGTTTTAAATGGATGTGTTTTTCAGCACTTTTCTCATTTAAATGATTAATATGTACTTTAATTTTTTATAATAATTTAATCCACATATTAAACTATTATAAATGAAACCTAAGTATTTCAAACAACTAGAAAAACCATATTAAAATTAGAATTTAGAAAACTTTATTTTAGGAATAATTTTAACTTGAAAAAAGTAAGTGCACAGGTCACTGTGCAAAGCTAATTTAACAGCATATATTTGACAACAAGCCTTTTAAAACTGCATTTTGTTCTCAGATGAACATTCCAAGGGTATCTTAATGTTTATATCAAGTAGGTTTCTTCTTGAAAACTCCAAAATATGGAACACTAATTATGGGGATATGAAAATACTCCATTTCCTCAGGTGGAATAACCATTTCCCAAATGGCTCTAAGTGTGTGGTAGTATCTCTGAAGAAAAATCTCATGTGGATCAGTCAACCCTTCACTGCTTGACTATCATCTCCACATGATTTGATTAAGGCAGTCTTGGTATTAAACACATTAAAATCACATGTTCAAAGCTTTTTCTTCAATATTTTGAGTAGGGATCACACACGTTTTCTCTGGGGCATACCAGTACTTTTTATTTCTTTCTGTTTGTTTTTTCATATTTTGCAAGCTCTATGCAATGGATACCATTTGTCATTAGAAAGAATGCATGAGATTCCTGTTGATAAGGAAATAGGAATATTTCAATAATATTTTCAGGTACAATTTTTTTTTTTTTTGCCCATCTTAAAAGTCAATTTCATTGCTGTGAATCTTCCCCTAACCCTTCAATTTATATTATCTCTCTTTTTTTTGAAACTCCTACAATTCATCCTTAAAGCATTATTAACTCTTACTCACAGATAAACTAATAAAAGATAAAGATTCAAATCGACCATACCTTTGCGATACCTACCAGCCAATCAGGAGTAAGTATGCAAATTAACCAAAGATGGTGGGTTAATTTGCATATGCAGGCTCTGAGCGTCCAGGGACCACAACACAGGTGTTCCACACTGCCGCAGCAGCTCCGGGCCTCTGGGCAGCGTGGGAAGGCAGAAAGGCAGCTCTGGCTGGAGCAAAGGCAGTGCCGGCAGCCAGGGGAAAGAAGCCCGTTCTTGCACTAATTTTCAGACATTAGACCTCCAGTTCTTTCATAACGTTAAAAGTCACAAATGACTTCTTCCTGCTCTCTTATCATAAACAACTAGTCACTTTTTTAATTTTGATTCTTAAACATTTCAAGCCTCCTATTTCCAAACTCATTGCCCATAGATACATGTCAATCTTTCTTTGTCTGAGTGATTGTACTAGCCCTCTAACTAATTCTGTTTCCTTTGGTTACTTTTCTGTATACAAGAGCCTCCATCTGAAATATAATTTTGTATATCTTACTGACAATATATAGCACATTCTGAGGTACATGAATTATATCTTAAACAACACTGTTATATTTATTCAGTAAGGCTCAATATGGTCCAGTGAAGTTGCTAAAAAAAAATTTAGTTGTGACACATTAATCAGGTATTTAAAGGCATGCATAGCAATGGCTTGCTATGAAAAATCATGTATGTAGTGAACTTGAATAAGCAAAATTAAATTGATAGTTTCTGAATTTTTTCTTTCATTTGTTTTCAATCATTATTTATTAATTGCACAACTAACTTATTAAATATCAGTTTTATTGAAAATATCAACTTGCTTCCAGGTTTTGTTAAAAAATGTGAAGTTTAAAAATTTTCTGTATCATAGGAGGATATAAATCTCACCCTGGGAAGCCGTTCTGGGCCTACTTTTTTTTTGGTATGTAGTATTATCTTAGTTATGTTAGTTTCAGATATAAAATATAGTAATTTGACATTTTTATACCTTACAGTGTGACAATCCACCTAATTCTAGTAATAATCTGTCACTGCAAATGTATCACAATATTATTGACTATATTCTCCTTCATCCTGTTTATCCATGCCTGTCCCTTGGCTCTTCTGAAAAACCATCCCTTTGATCTCTGTTTCTATGAGTCTGTTTTTGTTTGTTCGTGTGTGTGTGTGTGTGTGTGTGTGTGTGTATGTTTTAGATTCCACGTGTAAGTGAAACCATATGGTATTTGTCTCTGTCTGAAATATTTTGTTAGCATAATATCCTCTAGGTCAAGCATGTCAAACTCCAAGTCTAACATGGCCAAATAAACAAGATTTAAGTTTATGCTGGCTGCAAAAAAACAAAACCTTCAATTTTCATAGAAACACAGGTTTGTTTCTATATAGACTTACTGAAAACAAAGGACTAAAATAAATGAGTAATCATTAACATAAAATAATAGAACATTGTAATAAAATTAATATTTTGTCTTGAACATTAACTTACCAGACACAGAATAACTGCACAAATTAATAAATGTAACACAAATAAACCTATTTTTTTTTGTTCTCAAAAGCAAAATATTTCCTGTTGTGCACATCAAACAAATCAGTCCAAGACTAATGACGTGACCATCAGCTGCTAAAATACTCGCTGCTGCGCCTGCGCACAAGGCTCATAAGGGAAATGAATGTGAAGGGGAAATAAGACATCTGAAGGCTAGCTATCTGAATCTGTCAGTAACCTGATACCTGTCCTGTCTTCCAGAACCTGTTTACAATCCCTGGAGGTGCTGGTGCCTGACAGGCCAAGCCTCTGAGTATAATCTCATTTCCCTCATCCCAACCCATATGGTAAGAGTGGGCCTGCAAGGCTCATGCAAAGTCCTGAAGCCTGACATAATGGGAAGGCTTCCTCCATATTGATTCACTCAGGATTTGGAGAACTGACCATCTGAGTCACTGTACTAGTACATCTGCAAAATAAAGGGTTCTTCCTTAAATCTTGTGAATACTGTTGCGTGTTTTCCGGTCACCTGGAAATTTCTGTAAATAATCAACACAATTATAGTAATCAGTCATTAGCAAACATTGTAGTTCATTATTAATAATTAAGTATAACAGGATATTGTAAAAATTAAGTTATGACATTTTTATTGAAATGTGTCTTACATACCGTTATATTGACTGGGCCACAAAAATATTGATTGTGGGCTGCAAGTTTGACATGCTTGCTCTAGGTTCATTCATGTTGTTGCAACTTGCAAGATTACATTCTTTTTTCTTTGTACACAAAACTTCACTGTAGCTCAGCCAGTATGTTTCAATGGTGGTTGAGTGTTGACCTGTGGACCAGGAAGTAATAGGTTGGACTCCCAGTTGGGACATATGTCCAGGTTGCAGGCTCAGTCTCTAGTTGGAGGGATCTGGGGAGTGGCTAATCAATGTTTGTGTCTCTTTGCCTCTTCTTTTCTCTCTGCAATCAATAATATATATATATATATATATATATATATATATATATATATATACATATATATATATATATATTCCATGAAATTATATACATTTACACCACCTCTTATTTATCCATTTACTAGGTGTACCAGTTAATAATTCAGATTTTTTTCAATAGATGGAGTTACATATATGTATAACTATTTGATATGTCTGCTATTTTGCTGTATTGACAGCAAACTTCAAAACTTCATATGTCAAATTTGCTGATGATGTTAACATCATAGATATTTTTCCACTTAAAAATGTTGAATTTTGTGCCAAAAAAAGAGCATTGCTGGGAAGTTTTAATTCATTACTTTATTTTGAAGAAACAGTTATTGTATACTTTGGGAAGCTCATGGTGAGCATGCTCCATCTCAATATACTTGTGAGTGCTGGTTTAAATGCTTTAAAAGTGATGATTTCTATGTGAATGACAAAGAACATCCAGGTCAACTGAAAAAGTGTAAAGAACAACAATTACAAGCATTATTGAATGAAGATACCTGTCAAACTCAAAAACAACTTAAAGGAAGATTAAACATTGCTTAGCAAACAATTTCTGATTGTTTACAAGCAATGGGAAAGATTTTAAAGAAAGGAAAACGGGTGCCACATCAACAGAATGAAAGACAAATAGAAAACTGAAAAGTCATTAGTAAAATGTTGTTTCAATGGCATGAAAGAGAGTCTTTTTTGCATTGAATTGTGGCTGGCAATGAAAAGTGGATTTATTTTGAGAATCCCAAATGCACAAAATCATGGGTTGATTCAATCATCAACATGGACTGCAAAGCCAAATCGCTTCAGAAAGAAAACAATGTTCTGCGTTTGGTGGGATCAGGAAGGTGTGGTGTATTATGAGCTTCTAAAACAAGGTGATACCATTAATACTGATTGCTACTGACAACAAATAATCAACTTGAACCATGCTTTGATTGTGAAACAACCAGAATGTTCCAGAAGACACGGCAAAGTAATATTGCTTCATGATAACGCACCATCATAGATTTCAAAAGCAGTTAAAGACGCATTAAAATATCTTGCCTTGGAAGTATTACCCACCTGCAGTATTCAACAGACCTTGGTCCTTCAGATTTCCACTTGTTCTGATCAATGGCACACATATGTTCTGAGCAGCACTTCAAAACATACGAAGAAGTGGAAAATTGGGTCTCTGAATGGTTTTCCTCAAAACAAGAAAAGTTCTATTGGGACTTTATCCACAAATCACCTGAATAATGGGGGAAATGTGTAGCTAGCAATAGACATTACTTTGAATAAAGCACTTTTAATGTTTCTCCTGTCATGTTTTCTTTTATTACAAAATCCACTATTATTAACCAGTACAACTAGTATATATCAATGGATACCTAGTTTGTTTCCATATCTTGACTATTATAATAATGCTGCCTGACCATAGGGTAACTTTTCAAGTTAGCATTTTTGTTTTCTTCAAATAAATACCAAGAAGTAAAATTGCTGAGTTGCATGGTATACTAGTACTTTTAGTGGTTTTTATTGTTTCTTTTTTAATTTTCATACTGTTTTCCGTAGTGGCTGCACCAATTTTCAGTTCCACTAACAGTGCTTAAGGGTTCCCTTTTCTCCATATTCTTGCCAACACATGTTATTTGTTACCTTTTTTATAATATCCATTATGCCTGAAACCAAACAAAAAGACAGCTTACTGAATGTGAGAATGTAATCATAAATGATATATCTGATAAGGGACTGATATTCAAAATATAATATATGGAACTTGCACAACTCAATAATACAACATAAACAATCTATAATAATAAAAGCGTAATATGCTAATTAGACCAGACAGCCGAATGACTTCCTGGATGTCCTTCTGGACAACCTTCCAGACAGAGCCTGGGCTGTGAGGGCCAAGTCCCTTGCACAAATTTCATGCATCGGGCTTCTAGTCTAATAATAAAATTGACTGTCCTTTTCTAAGTGAACTTATTTATAAATCATAAATGTGAAATAGCATACTCTTCACACTAATCTACTTTTAAATAATAGCTTTTTATTCATAATGTACAAACCACAACATTTTCCCTGTTCAAATTTGTACAGTTCTATAGTTAGTATATTTGTATAGTGTATAACCAACACCCCTATTTAATTTGGAAGATTGTATCACCCCCCCCAAAAAAAAAGAAACCCATTCACAGTCACTTCCCACTCTACCTCTCCAACCCCTGAGAAACACAATTTTACTTTGTTTCTCAATGTATTTGCCTCTTCATGTAATTTTATATAAATGGAACTATTTAGCATGTGGTCTTTTAAACATGTCTGGTTTCTTCATTTAGCATATGTTCTGAATGTTCATCTCACTGTATCATGTATCAATCTTCATTCCCTTTTATTGCTAAATTAAATTCCACTTTATGACTACACCACATTTATTTATTAATTAGTCATTTGATTGATATTTGGGTCATTTCCAGTTTTTATTAATATAAATAATACTGCTAGGAAAACTCCTGTACAAGTTTTAATGTGGACATAAGTTTTTAATTTTCTTGAGTACATGCCTATACGTAACATTTTCTAACACTATTAAACTGTTTTCCAATCTGCCTGCACTATTTTACAAAGCCACTAATAATACAGGAGAGTTTTTGTTTATATAAATTCTTCTCAACACTCTTATTTGAGTCTTTCAAAATTTAATTTTAGTCATTCTAGTGTATAAGATACAGTATTGGAAGGAATTTTTAGGTGTAAAATAGACAGGTTTAGGAAGTTTTACGAATAAAGGGGGCCATTGGAGGAAGGGCTACAAAAGTGAGGGCTATGGAGCTGCCAAAAGGCATACATTCACAAAGAACAAGAGGCCCCACAGGGTAAGAGAAGAAGAAGACACCCATTAACAGAAAATAATAGGGAAAAGCACCACAGGGGTAGAGAAACAATGACAAAACGGACAAAGAGGAAAACAGATTTACACAGGAGATAGAGAATTCTACCACTGAAGGGGAAGAGTTAGAGGGGACCCCACTTGGGGTTTGAGCTTATAGTGACCAATCAGAAAGGAATATCAGAAGACAAAGAACTGCAGCCTTTATAAACCTTAGGAAAAAGGATCTTAGGGGGATACCCCTTTTGGGAACCCCCTCCCTATGGGGGAATCTATATTTGTTTTCAATAAATTTCCACCTTTTCATATACTACCTTGTGACCATGGCTTTATTCTTTGAATCCACCTGGACAAAAACCGGGAAAGGAATCACTTTTGCATCCTACTTAGAAGAAGCCATGCATTTGGGCTTGGTTAAACGTTTCAGTATCACATAACTTTTCTAATAGCTAAGAGTATGAGCATCTTTTCATGTGCTTAAAAAACAACTTTATATTTTTTTACAGAAATTTTTGTTGAAATCATTTGTGCATTTGTAGTTGGGTTATTTGTTTTCTTATTGTTAAGTGTTCTGTTATGTTCTGGATGCAAATTCATTATCAGCTATATGATTTAAAAATTTTATTTAATGGGATGGGTTGGATTTTCTTCTCTTAGTGACATAATTGGAGGTCAAAAATTTTAAATTTTATTAAGACAAATCAATGTAATTTTTCTGTTCTTGCTTTAGATTTTTATGACATTACATATAATGAGACACTTTCCTATATCCTACCTAATGAAAGAGTGATATGCAGAATAAAGACCAATTTAGGGGGAACCAAGATGGCAGCATAGGTAAACACCTACTTGCTGCCATACACAGCAATTTCAAAACTATAACTTAATGAATGAACAAACATCATCCAGAATTACCAGAAAGCTGGCTGAGTGAAAATTCCACAAATAATAGTGAAGATAGCACACTGTGAGAGGCAGAGGACAGGGTTGAAGATAAGCGCAGAGAGAGGTTAGGAGCAGTGCACATGCCAGTGGATAAGGCGGGCGGTTGAAAACCCGGCTGGTTTACCCAAACGGGGGAGACAAAGACATCCCACTGCACTGATTCCCCAACTCCAGGGAACCCACAATCATACAGGGTAAAAACTGTACAGTGGGGAGGCACGTTGAAACTCGGGAGTTGCAAGGGTCTGCAAGCATATGGATAGGGCGAGCTTGTGCAGAGTGCGCATGAACTTGGGAACAGCACAGCTGCATGACCATGCAGAGAGGACTCGTGACTTACTCTCTCGTTCAGGAAACCACCAGACTGCATTGATTTATGACCCTGAGTGAGACATTGGGTGTGCAGACTCATTTGGGGGGAAGCTGAATTGTCCAGCAGTGGGTGGAGCTCTCTCAGAGGTGCTGGCAGTCATTGCTACAGAGTCCTAGGGGCCGCATAGGGCGGAGCTGACACTGCCTGCTTGGCCTGGCAACTCCGCCCATCCAACCTGAGCATGGCTGAATCTCACAGCCAATTGGCCTGGAGGTCAAACTCTCCTAGTGCTAACAACAATAATCTAGGCTTAACATCAATAAGACTGTGCAACCCATATCCACCTCAGGTAACTGGGGAGGCTGAGCCACTGTCCCTTAGAGGACATCTACCACACTAAGCTAATCAACCAACTCAGTAAAGCAGCCACCATGCAGAGACATGGAAAGAAATCAGAGTGAAAGAAATGGAGGGAAAAAAATGACTGGACATAAAATTCAAAACCATGGTTATAAGGCTTTTCAAGAGGCTCCTAGAAAAGGCCAAGACCTACAAGGAAATGAACAAGACCTATGAGAATATGAATGAGACCCTCAAGGACATGAAAAAGGACTAACTAGAAATTAAGCATACACTGACTGAAATAAAAAATATTATACAAAGACCTAAAAGTACTCTAGAGGACCACAAGAACTAAGTGAAAGATTTGAAAAAAAAAGAGGTAAAATCCACTCAGCTGGAAAAGCAAGGAACCAAAAGAATCCAAAAAAATTGAAGATAGTGTAAGGGGGCTCTGGGGCAACCTCAAGCATACCAACATCCGAATTATAGGGGTGCCAGAAAAAGAGAGAGCAAGACAATGAAAATCTATTTGAAGAAATAGTGACCGAAAACTTCCCACACCTGGTGAAAGAAATAGACTTAGGAGTCCAAGAAGCCCACTGAACCCCAATGTATAGGAACCCTAATATGACCACACCAAGACAAATCATAATTAAAATGCCAAGAGCAAAAGACAAAGAGAGAATATTAAAAGCAGCAAGAGAAAAACAGTTAGTTACCTATAAGGTAGTACCCATACAATTGTCAGCGGATTTCTCAACAGAAGTGATGCAGACCAGACGGAAGTGGCAAGAAATATTCAAAGTGATGAATAGTAAGAATCTACAACCAAGATTGCTCTACCCAGCAAAGCTATCATTCAGAATTGAAGGTCAGATAAAGTGCTTCGCAGATAAGAAAAAGCTAAGAAGTTCATCACCACCAAACTAATATTATATGAAATGCTGAAAGATATTCTTTAAGAAGAGGAAAAAGAAAAAGGTAAAAATAAAAATTATGAACAACAAATATACATCTATCAACAAATGAATATAAAAATCAAGTGAATTAAAAATCTGATGAACAGGATAAACTGGTGAATATAATAGAATCATGGGCATAGAGAGGGAATGGACTGACAATTCTTGGGGAGAAAAAGGGTGTGGGAGATGCAGCAAGAGACTGGACAAAAATCATGCACCTAAGGGAGAGGTCAGTGGGTGGAAGGTGAGGGCGGATGGTGGGATGGGTACCGTAGGGGGGAAAAAAGGGGGGAACAATGTAATTAATAAACTGAACAATAAAGATTAAAATATTTTTTAAAAAGTGTGATATACAAATTGACTGCACCTCTGATCAAGCCATGCTCACAGCCATGCCCACCAGCCAATCAGGAGCAAATTATGCAAAAAACCCTGACCAAGATGGCTGCTGCCACTGTGAGCAGGAGGGAGGCTTGGGTTGCCCTGACAATAGAGGAAGCCAAGCTTTCCACCTGACATTGGCAGGCTAGGCCTCAACTCAATGCTACAAAGTTTCAATTATAGAAGATACATAATCCCAACAGAAATGGTGGCAGCCACGGAGCTGGAGACCCCAGAGGCTAGGATTGCTGGGGCAATGGAGGAAGCATAGCTTCTGAGGCCCTAGTGCCTATGCCTCCACTCTAGGCTACAAGATTTCAAACATAAACGCTGTCACCACAGAGCAAGCAGGCTTGGCTCCACTCCAAGCTGAAAACTTTTAATTGTATAACATAAATTAATCCCAGATCCCAGGGCCTCCACTTGGGTTGCTGGGGGGCGTAGCTGGCCTGTAAACCACCACAGGCCTCTCGCCCAGACTTTCCCATGCCCCAAAGGAACCCCCACCCTGATCTGGGACACCTTTCAGGGCAAACCAGTTGGCCCCCACCCATGCACCAGGCCTCTATCCTATCTAATAAAAGAGTAATATGCAGATTGACCATCACTCCAACACACAAGAGGGCTGCCCCCATATGATCAAAGATCCTTCACCCATGTGGATACAAGATGGCTGCCACAAGATGGCCAACAGGGGAGGGCTGTTGGGAAGTTCCAGACCTACAAGGGAGGGCAGTTGTGGGCAATCGGGCCAGCAGGGGAGGGTAGTGGGAGGGACCAGGCTGGCAAAGGAGGGAACTTGCGGGCAAACAGGCTGGCAGGGGAGCAGTTAGACATCAATTAGGCTGGTAGAGTAGTGGTTAGTGAGTGATCAGGCTGGCAGGCAGAAGGGGTTAGGGGCAATCAGGGAGGCAAGTAGGTGAGTAGTTTGGAGTCAGCAGTACTGGATTGTTAGAAGGATATCCAATTGCCCATTTAGGCCCAATCCTATCAGGTTCTGGTTTAAATGAGCAGTCATACATCCCTCGAGAGGTCCCACAATGGAAAGGCTGGGCTGAGGGACACCTCCCCCGCCCCCAGTGGACAAATTTTGTGAACCGGGCTTCTGGTTTTCTTATAAGAGTCTTATAATTTTAGCTCTGACAATTATGTTTGTGATCCTTTTGAGTTTATTTTGTATATGTGTGTAATATAGGGGTCAACTTGTGTTCTTTTTCTTGTGGAGATCTAGTTTCTCAGCACTATTTGTGGTAAGTATTTTTTTCCTATTGAAATGTTTTGCCAAATTTGTCTAAAATCAGTTGACCATAATTATGAGTTTGTTTTGATACTCTCAGTAACATTCTACTTATCTACATGTTGGTGCTCGTGCAATACCACACTGTTTTGACTACTTTAGTTTTGTACTAAATGTAGAAATCTGAAAGGGTGAGCTCTGCAACACAGTTCTTTTTTAAGATCATGTTGGCCAATCTGGGTCCTTTGCATGTCTATATGTTTTAGGGATCAAGTTCTCAATTCACACACCAAAAAATAAACAAACAAACATTAACAAAACACAGCTGGGTGTTTTATTTTTTGGCAGGGATTGTGTTGCATCAATAGAATAATTTAAGGATTATTTTCATTTTTAAAACAATGTCTGATAATCCATATGTACTGGATACTTTTCCATTTCTGTAGGTTTCCTTTAACGTTGTTCAACATTGTTTGTAAATGTCAATGTACAAATGTTGAGCTTATTTGTTAAATGTATCCCTAAGTATTCTTTTCATGCTATTTTAACTGAAATTGTTTTCTAATTTTCAAGTTTTTCATTGCTGTTGTGTAGAAATGCAACATTTTTTATATTGATCTTGTGGACAAAATGCAGTCTTGCTGACTTTTATTTTAGTCAAGTGTTGTACATCTGGCTTCTGCAACTATGAAAAAATAAATTTGTGTTGTCTTAATACAACATTTATGGTATTCTTTTATAAGGGTCAAAGGAAACTTGTTAAATAGCTATTCAGATTTTCTATTTGACTTGAGTCAATTTCTATAGTTTGTAATTTTCTAGAGAGCCATCCATTTAATCCTCTTTAAAAAGTTAGTTGGTATACATGTTTTTGGTATCCCCTTATAATTATTTTATAATGGCCATGTAATGGTCCATTGTATGTGTCAACCCCACTAAACTATATTGCTCATTTATTTAGTTGAACACGAATCTAGCTTTGCTGTGAAGGTATTTTGCAGATGGGACTGACATCTATAATAAATTAATTTTTAAAAGAGATTACTTTTACTAATGAGGATGGAACTCAACTAAGCAGTTGAAGACTTTAAAGATAAAAACAGGTTATCTCAGGAAAGAAGGCTTCTAGACTGTAACATAAAGTCCTTCTTGAGTGTCTAGCCTGTCAGCTTGCCCTGCACACTTTGGCCTTGCCAAATCCCAAAATTGTGTGAACCAATTCTTTAAAATATGGAAAACAAAAAAACAGTTTAAGAAACCAGAGTGCTGGAAGCCAGTTCTAGCATGTCATAATTACAAGAGTTTCATCAAAAGGTTGATGGAACTTGGGGACTCAACAAGGGCTGAGTCATATATGTTGGAATGACTGAAGGCATTTCCCCAAACCTGAAAAGGATGCATTAAATTGATTGTTTGCCTTCAGACAGCTCCAGGCATCTTAATCTACATGTTATTGCCTCCTACTGGCCAAACACCTGAATAGCCATAGGCTATTCCCCATTCTGACAATGGACTCTGTAGACAAAATCCTATCCTTTGAAGTGTATATCTCCACCTTGCCTTAGGACAATTTGTGTTAATGAAAAGCAAAGGGTCCTGAGACAAGAAGAACTTAGTTTCTTTAGCTATGCTCCTCTGACCCCCAATACCTTTCAAAATTATCTTTCATCTCTGGACTCTTACTTAAGTTACACACAGCCCTTTCTCCAGATTGCTGACCCCTTCTAGATGCCAGATCAAGACTCACTGGCATTTAATCATGCCCAACATCTGGCACCAGAGTAGTGACTATCTTTCAAGGAAAGCATCACAAGAAAACCTTCTAAGATGGTCATACTCCTTTACTTGACATGGAGAGTGTTAGTGCTAGTGAATTCACTTTGTGAATACTCATTAAGTTGAGACTTTATGATTTGCTCATGTATAGTTTTTCTCTCTCTGACTTTGTCTTTCTCCCCTCTCCTGCTCTGTTGGTTATATGCAGTAGTAACATGACATTGATTACATTATAACCGTACTTTAAATTCCCACAATGACTAGTTGTGGAGTATAAAAAACATATTTTGTTGTTTCTACAGAGTCAGGGATTTCTGAATAAATAGTGCTGAATTCAAGATGATGTTCTAAGAGCAAGCCTTAGAGAAATAACACAACTGTTGGCTAGTAAAAGAACTCCAGAGAGCTCTTTATTGTACTTAGGGACAATGAGGTCCAAGGTCCTGGAGATTATTTTTTTTTACTTTATTTTTATTATTGAGACTATTATAGATGTTCCAATCTCCTCACACCCTTTGTCCACCTCCACTCAACCTTCAGTTCCCTTCCCTTTGGCCATCACCACTCTGTTGTCTGTGTCTGTGGGTTATGTATACAGTATACAGTATGTTATTTGGCTAATCCCTTCACCTTCTTTCATTCAGTCCCCGTCTTCCCTCCCCACTGACAGCCATCCTTCAGTTCCATGTATCTATGCCTCTGTTTCTCTTTTGTATGTAAGCACCAGAGCTAATTTGAGGGTTAAGGAGATGTATTTACATTTCAAAAGATTAGAGAGAAAATGCAGAATTCTTTACACTTGTCAAACCTTATCCAATGAATGAATGTTTTGTCTCTCAGGGAGAGAAAGGAGCAGCTGCCACTTTTTTTTCTGTATATGAGCAGAAAAAAAACTAGTTTTAGTCATCCCTTGTTAAAGAAAGTTCTGGGCTCTTATATAGAAAATCTTTACACTTGGCTTTTATAATACTAGCCCAGAGATAAGAAATTGAGAAAGGGAGCAAACACACTACCATGTAAATAATAATAAATAATCTGTGTCATATAAATATACTTCATGTACACATTATAGATTAAATTAATTAATATTAAAAACTAGATATTTTTTGGTATCTTGTAATATACTTATTACCATTTATATAATAATTTTTGAAGTGCTGTCTGAAGGATTTTGACCCATTTTTCTTTGGGTTCATGTCAATTTTAATTATAGATTTTTGTTGCTGGGGTAGCACTTCAATTACAGCAGAGAAATTCATTGGAAAGGGAACAAAGGAAAAAATAAAAGACATGGAACAGGTATGAACCTAAAGGGAATAATCCCCATGTGAATCACAGAAAATTTTAGCTTTATTAAAAAACATATCAATAACTGTCATTGACTCTATTGTTTGTGAGTTTGGAAATGAATAATGATATCAAAGTTGACAGCCATTAGTTGAAGGTTTTGTTAGTTATAAAATAGCACTATATGGGAAAAAATAGAGAATAATTGTTTTCTTTTATTTATTATCAATGAATAGATACGATTCATGAAATAGGGTACTTCCGTGGTGCTAGACATTTCTATGCAGTTTGTTTATTACAGAGCTTCACTGCTTACCTTCAGGATCCCTTTAATCCCAGTATGACTTAAACAAATAACATGAATCATAGTCTTAAATCTGTTTTAAATCTACTATTTGTGGTAAAAAAAAAAAAGTCTTCCAACACAGTTTTAAACATAAAATCGCTTTGTTATTTGAGATTCACTGTGCTGCAGCAATTTCTTCTTTCTGAGGAAAAAAGAATAGTCCTGCTGATATACAAGGCAGAGGCTACAAATAAACTGAATGAATGGTAACTCCCTAGAGCAAGTATTTCAACAGTAAACTTTAACAAGGTGATTGAAAAAGAGTGACCTAGTCCATTAAGTTTGTTTTATTAGTGTACAATCTTTCACACCAAACAGAAGCAGTTGTCACCATCCCCACAGAGTGATGTGGTCTTACCTAAGTAATTCTCTCTTCCGCACTGGGCAGTCATGAACTCTACCTAGATTACACAGATTTAGAGAAAAATCAACTGAGTAGTTGACATTCTTTACATAATACTTTTGATAATGTGTTCCCTGCAGGGAACTACACGATCCTCCTCTGTGAATTATATTCAACTAAAGGTATTATTACTTTATTTGGAGATTTTTAAAACTTTCAAATAATCCTATTGTTTTCCCCATTTTAAAAATTGGACTGTCATTTTATAATTAATTTGAACTTCCCTTTTTATATTAAGGATATGACTAATTTGTTAAATATATTTAGTGCAAGTATTTTCTTTCTTATTACTATTTGCCTTCTCTCTCTTAATAGTGTTTACTTGATGAACAGAAATTGTTAATTTTAATGAAGTCAAATTTATCAGTCTTTCCTTACCTGGTTAGCATATTTTGAATCATGTTTAAGATTTCCTCTGTTATCCTATATCATGGAACTATCCTCTTAAAGTTCTTTTTAAATATATTTTATTGATTTTTTTACAGAGAGAAAGGAGAGGGATAGAGAGTTAGAAATCAATGAGAGAGAAACATTGATCAGCTACCTTCTACTGGGGATGTGCCCACAACCAAGGTACATGCCCTTGACTGGAATCAAACCTGGGACCTTTCAGTCCACAGGCAGACACTCTATCCATTGAGCCAAACCAGTTAGGGCCTCCTTAAAGTTTCTTTTCTTTTCTTTTCTTCTCTTTTTTTTTTTTTTATCTGTCACATGTAAGAAAATTATTCTGCCCATTATTATAAACTTTGTATTTCATTTCATGGAGAGTTCAATTTTTTGTTTATTTATTTGTTTGTTGTTGTTTTTCTTACGGCTATTCCTTTATTTATTTATTTATTTATTTTTAATCTTTATTGTTCAGTTTATTAATTACATTGTTCCCTTTTTTTCACCCTATAGTTCCCCTCCACCTGGTACCCATCCCACCCTCCACCCTCACCCCCCTCCACTGTCCTCTCCCATAGTTGCATGATTTTTGTCCAGTCTCTTGCTGCACTTCCCACACCCACTTTCTCCCCAAGAGTTGTCAGTCCATTCCCTCTCTATGTCCGTGATTCTGTTACATTCACCAGTTTATCCTGTTCATCAGCTTATTAATTCACTTGATTTTTAGATTCATTTGTTGATAGATGTGTATTTGTAGTTCCTAATTTACACTTTTATCTTTTTCTTCTTCCTCTTCTTAAAGAATATCTTTCAGCATTTCATATAATATTGGTTTGGTGGTGATGAACTCCTTTAGCTTTTTCTTATCTGCGAAGCACTTTATCTGACCTTCAATTCTGAATGATAGCTTTGCTGGATAGAGTAATCTTGGTTGTAGATTCTTGCTGTTCATCACCTTGAATATTTCTTGCCACTCCCATCTGGCCTGCATCGTTTCTGTTGAGAAATCCGCTGACAATTGTATGGGTGCTCCCTTATAGGTAACCAACTGTTTTTCTCTTGCTGCTTTTAATATTCTCTCTTTGTCTTTTGCTCTTGGCATTTTAATTATGATGTGCCTTGGTGTGGTCCTCTTAGGGTTCCTATACATTGGGGTTCAGTGGGCTTCTTGGACTCCTAAGTCTATTTCTTTCACCAGGTGTGGGAAGTTTTCGGTCACTATTTCTTCAAATAGGTTTTCATTGTCTTGCTCTCTCTCTTTTTCTGGCACCCCTATAATTTGGATGTTGGTATGCTTGAGGTTGTCCCAGAGGCCCCTTACACTATCTTCAATTTTTGGATTCTTTTGGTTTCTTGCTTTTTCAGCTGAGTGGATTTTACCTCTTTGTATTTCACATCTTTAACTTGGTTCTTGGGGTGCTCCAGAGCACTTTTAGGTCATTGTATAATATTTTTTATTTCAGTCAGTATATGCTTAATTTCTGGTTGGTCCTTTTTCATATCCTTGAGAGTCTCCTTTATATCCTTGAAGGTCTCCTTCATTTCCTTGTAGGACTCATTCATTTCCACGTTGGTCTTGATCATTTTCTTGCAGGTCTCATTCATATCCTTGAGGGTCCCGTTCATTTCCTTGTAGGACTCATTAATTTTCTTTGTAGTCTTGCTTATTTCCTTATAGGCCTCGACCTTTTGTTGGAGCCTCTTGAAAAGCCCTACAACCGTGGTTTTGGATTCCATGTCCAGTCGTTTTTTTTTTCCTCCATTTCTTTCACATCTGATTTCTTTCCATCTCTCTGCATGGTGGCTGCTTCCCTGAGTTGGTCAATTAGCTTTGTGTGGTAGACTTCCTACTAGGGACAGTGGCTCAGCCTCCCCAGTTACCTGAGGTGGATATGGGTTTGTACAGTCTTGCTGAAGTTAAGCTCAGGTTAATCGTTGTTAGCACTTGGAGGGGTTGACCTCCAGGCCGATTGTCTGTGAAGCTCAGCTGTGCTCAGGTTGGATGGACGGAGTCTCCGGGCCAAGCAGACAGCGTTAGCTCCACCCTGTGTGGCCCCAGGGACCCTGCATTGGGGGCAATGGCCGCTAGCACCTCTGAGAGAGAGCCGCTGCTGAGCTCCACCAGCTGCCGAGGAATTCAGACTCTCCCCAAATGACTCTGCACACCCAATGTCTCACCCAGGGTCGTAAAACAAAGCAGACTGATGGTTTTCCGAATGAGAGAACGAGTCGCAGAGCGCTCTCTACACAATCATGCAGCTGAGCTGTTCGCGCGCAAGCTGCCTTCTCCACAAGCGGGAGCCCCCGCAGCGCCCGAGCTTCGGTGTGCCCTCCCACTGTCCAGCTTTCACCCGTATGATAGTGGGTTCTCTGGACTTCACCCAAAGCTGGAGAATCAGTCCAGTGGGATGTCTTTGTCTCTCCAATCGAGAAAACTGGCTGGTTTTCAGCCGCCCGCCCTCTCTGCTTGCACGCGCTCCAAACCTCTCTCCGTGCGAATCTTTCAACGCTGCCCACCGCTGCTCCTCTGAGTCACGGTGTCTTATTTTCACTTTTATTTGTGGAATTTTCACTCGGCCAGCTTTCTGGGGACTCTGGAAGGTGTTTGTTCTTTCATTAAGTTGTAGTATTAAAATTGCTGAGTATGATGGCAAGATAGGTGTTTTACCTATGCTGCCATCTTGGTTCTCCCTCTTATGGCTATTCCTTTAAAGTCCATCATTGTCCTTGGTATTATTAGCTATCCTTGTGTCATCTCTTTACAATACTCTCTTGAAAAAACAAAAAGGTGAGTGACTTGATAAGATATGAAACTTATGGTGAATCCACTTAAATTAAGGCAGATACTGAGTGTTGGTATAACCCTGTTGCTTGTGTTGGGTTATAGTTAAATGACTGTCAACTCTAATAATTACTTGAGATGCACACTTCGTTTATATATTTTTATATATTCTCCTATGGAAAAAGGTTAAAAAATTATAATCTTCACATTAGAAGAATTTAGTATCAAGCTGTCAGAGGCATTTAACAAAATGATTACAACAACAAAATAATTTGGACAACATATATAGATTATTTAGCCACAAAATTGAAAGTTTAAACATAAAAAATGATGGTTCAAAAATTTTGATCATATATTTTAAAGATAATACTCTTACTACAACTGAAATATAATGAAGTGGAAATTTTTTTTGTGTCGCACTGTCAATGAGGCATCAATACTTGAGTTCTGACAATTCTAAGAATTTCACATATTGCATCTGGAAGCAAGATGTACTTTTTAATGGGTCAAAATATTTCATTTGCTGCATCAAAATATTTAAATTCTCAATATATTGCTAGTTAGGAATAGGTCTGTTTCAAATACTCTGCTTAACTGATTTTCTAATATATGACCAGAATGTGTTTCTTCATATAGCTATAACTTTTGTGAACTAGATTTACATGTTGAAAAAAATAGTTAATTTAGGATTTTTCTATATAAATATGTATTTGAAATTAAACTATTCATATCATTAGATTGAATATTTTACCTCATATAGCCAATAAAGATAATGCCCTGACTTTGCTTCCAAATAATAGGATAACAGGTAACCAAGAGGTAGGCAACACAGATAACTTTAACTCTATTTTAAATATTAGGAAATTGTACTCATATAGAAAAAGTGCAGAAATTAATTAAACATATCAGAGCTATGATTAAATCTGAGCTCTTCTGTTTCAATGTATGTTCAGTTGTAACACATGTACCACTCCAGTGGTGGATGCTAATAACATAGGAGACTATGCATGTGTGAATGCTGGGTCCATAAAGAACATGAGTTCACATTCCTCTTCATGTTTCTATGAAACTAAAACTGAACTAAACTGATGTCTATTAAAAAGTACAATGAGCACTAAGGGAATGTTGGAAAATTCATAATTTATGTGGATAAACAAGATATTATAACAGCAAATGAGATAACTACAGAGATCATAACAACAAATGTAATTAACTTTAGAGTAACAATAGTAGAAATTGAACACAGGACACTCCCTTGTTGGGTACTCAGATAATGGAATAGCCATGGAGAGTGGGATAAGACAATGACAATGTCTGAGGTCTTTGCCTTCCAGATTTGGATGGAAGTGCTGAGGTGTATTACAATAGAAGATATGAAAAAATGTCTGCAAATAAGGAGAAGTTTATAAGACCAATTTGGTATGTATTGAATTTAAATTCAATTGGAATTTCCAAAAGGATACCCATATCTCAGAACTCAAAAGGGAACTCTGGATTGGTGTTAAACTGGCAAAAAAATCAAACTAGACCACCAACTTACACCATACACAAAAATAAACTCAAAATGGGTAAATATTAAGACAGGAAACCATAAAAACCTTAGAGGAATTCACAGGCAGCAAAATCGCAGCCATGCTGAAGCAGTATCTTCACTGATACAGCTCCTAGGGCAATGAAAACTAAAGAGAAAATAAACAAATGGGACTACATCAAAATAAAAGCTTCTGCCCAGCAAAAGAAACCATCAATGAAACAACAAGAAAGCCCACTGCATTGGAGAACATACTTGCCAATGTTATCTCCAATAAGGGTTTAATTTCCCAAATTTACAGGGAATTCATACAATTTAACAAAAGGAAGATAAACAATCCAATAAAAATGGGCAATGTACCTAAATACATACTTTTTGAAAGAGGACATGCAGAAGGCCAAGAGACATATGAAAACATGGTCAAAGTCACTCATTATCCATAAGGTGCAAATCAAAAGGAAAATGAGGTACCCAGACACAGTTTCACATATCTGTATGTCTGTCTGTATGCCAACACCATGCTGTTTTGATCATTATAGCCCAATAGTAGAGTTTGATATGAGGTAGTATAATGCCTCCAACTTGTTCTTCTTTCTCAGGGATATAAAATACAGTGTGGATAATATAGTCAACTAGAGGCCCACTGCATGAATTTGTGACCCACCCTGATTGGGGCCCATCGGGTTGGGCTGGCCAGGGGGAGGGGCTGTGGGAGGTTGGCCGCCTGGCCCTGCCCCAATCAGGGTGCTGGAAGCAGATAACAGGTGGGGTCAGCTGAGGGGTGGGCCCCAGGCAGTTGGCAGGCTGGCCCTACCCCCTGGTCTAACTTCAGTCGAACTCCAGGTCAGGAGGACAATCTGCATATTACCCTTTTATTATATAGGATAATAATGTAATAACTATGTATGGCACCAGCTGGGTACTAGACTTACTTTGGGGATATTAATGTCTAACCACTAAGCTTTACCCATGAAACTGATATAATATTGAATATCAACTATAATTGAAAAAAAAAGGAAGTATCAGATCAGGGAGGATTCTAGTTTATAGATTCACACATTGGGCTTCCATGATTTAGCAAGCAAAATCACTTTTGAGCAAGAAAAACAAATAGAAAATATTCTGTAAGAAGAAGATGAAATAAATTTATATATATATGCATATATATATAATATGAGCAGAGCTAGCAAGTAAGAAAGATTAAAAATACATTTAATAATAAATATTTCTAATAATTATAACATTGAAAAATACTGTTAACAACAGATAAATTAGGAGCTACCACAACTACTTAAAAATATAATATGTAAATGCTTAAAATTAAGATGAAAGTAAAGCTATGAAAAAGATAAAATAAAAATAATTGCCCAATTATTCACTAATATATTTTAAGCCATCATTAAGAGGATAATATTTAATAAAATATAATTACCCAAACTGTCTCCTGGAAAGATGCAATCTATTCACTAAATTTCCACCCAATACAGAAATTATATCAACAGCTGCCTACCAGAAACACACCACCACCACCACGTGTTTTCACAGAACTCAACCAACTCCTTTTTTTTTTCTCTAAAAGACAATTCATTGTACACATTTTATTTACAGTTTCGTACACTGTCTTAATATGAATGGGACCGCTTTTCTACTTGAGCCATTTTTTAACCAAAGCAAAATAACCTAAGTGATACAAATTGTTAAAATCCAGTATAAAGATACAAAAACAAACATACTAATTCTAATTAGGAATGTAATTATGATGTTGTATTTTTTATAATCCACAATTATGTTTAGGAAATCACACAAACATAGATTAATGATTTGAATGAAATGCATAAATTTGTGGCAAAGCTTTGTAATTACAAAAAAACAACAAAAAAATTACCAGAGAATGCCCCAAATTAATGTTTATTCCCCCTTTGTGTCATATTCCTGGATCCTTCACCAATATTCCATGAGGAAAAACAAAAACAAACAAATGAAAAAGTGAAATCAGAATCACTAATGTCATCAAGTAGGGGCACAAATAAATTAAAATCTAGCAGCCACCTGCAAAAGTACAGCAAAGACAATGCTGTAAAAAGAAACAAAGAAAATTGCTAGAACATCATACTCTTTCAAGCCAGGAAAATACACTCTTGCATACAATGGAACATAAACAGAATTCTTTTCCCGTAAGGTGTAGCAATGCAAGTTCTTTTTTTAATATTGTGGAGAGGTAAAATATGTTTGTAATAATAATTCTTTTGAGCTATTACATAGTGGACCAGAAATACATGAATGGATTATGGGGATGACGTGTACTGTAATTCTTTGATTGGGTAAGTGGACATTCTAGCCAAAACAAACAAACAAAAAAAAAACAAAAAAACACACACACACAGAAGTACAAGACAAAGGTGAATGAGACTTCTCTTATATCTTTGCAACATTTAGATAGAAATCAAATTTAAATGCAGTCCACTCTGCTTTTGAAGAGGCTTTGGTTCAGCTCCCGAATCTCGATTGCTTGGCGCAGTCTCCTATGAGAATACTCAAAAGGTGTCTTCTTAAACAACAAACCTTTTTAGTGGTGAAGCCGCTCTTAGTAGTTGTGTCTGCATGGGACTGATAACCAATCACTATCTTTGGAGGAAGTCCTAACCTTTCCTTGTATACCCTTCCTATATGTGTAACAGCATCTTTGTTTTCACATTCAGTAGTCCATATTGCTATCTTATCACTCTTAGCTCTAACATTCACAACGGCTCCACATACATCATCACTGTAGTCATCAAAAGACTCTCCAATAAGGCACAGCAGTGTCTCTCGCCAAAAGCAATCGAGGTCACTTTGTCTCTGCTGTTTGTTCAACGTAATTAGCCATCATCCTCCTCGTTTGTTTTTCTCATCTTCCCACATAGGTTTAATACCATCCTTAAAGAGTGAGTAGTCACAGCCAGGCATTAAATTACTAGATAACTGGATATGGTTGTACAGAGCCCAAAAGTCTTCAACGGTATCAGACTCAAAGATCAGCCGAAGGTTTGCTTGCCAAGTTTTGCTTTTATCATTTTTAAAAAAAACAGAGTGCCCCTCTGTTCTGTAAAGGATGTTTAATATAGTGTTCTGGGTTAGCGACCTCCTGGAAAGATCCTGTTTTCTCTTCTTCTATAGATGGGGGATTAGGAGTAGGGGTGGTTTCCAGTTCCACAGTCTCCATCTTAGATCCTCAACCAACTCTTTAAGGTAGATAATGCTGATCTTATTTAAATTATGCCAGAAATTAGTTTTTAATTTAATTGTCCTAATTTTGTGAAGCAAATATGACATTAATAGCAATATGTGGCCAAAATTGTATAAAAAATAAAACTACAAAAAAATTTTGCTTAATGCTTTCAGTTCAAAAATCCTATATTTAATATTAACACCAGCATGCATAAATACATTTATTTTTATTTTATTTTATTTTATTTTTGGATAGAAAGATGATTTATTGGTCAGTGTAAGGTGGGGGCAGCACTGAGACTCTCAGGTGTGCAGGGCTCACCATTTCTCTAGGGGACCATGATTAGAGATGTATTTGACCCCACAGCCATCTGGGATGAGGCGCTTCTTGCCACCATATCTTCAAACTCATCCACATTAAACTTAGTGAAACCCCACTTTTTGGAAATGTGGATTTTCTGGCGGCCAGGGAACTTGAACTTGGCTGTGTGTAGGGCCTCAATCACATGTTCCTTGTTCTGAAGCTTGGTGCGATGGACATGATGACTTGGCCAATGTGGACTCTGGCCACTGTGCCTTGGGGTTTCCCAAAGGCACCAAAGATACCTGCTGGGAGCCTGTCAGCCCCAGCACAGGACAGCATCTTGTTGATGCGGATGACTCGGAAGGGGTGGAGCCACACTCAGATGTGAAAGCCATCTTTGCCACAACTTTTCACCATGTATTTGTGCCCCACCCCACCATGCTCTGTCCCTAGAGAGGAGAGGGAAGTGGGCAGTTAGGAGGCACCTGAGCTCTGATGTGGCTTGGAACAAACTGCAGGCAGCTACCAGGAAGAGCTGCTGAATCATGAGGATGCAGAGGGCTGGCTGATGGAGGTGAGCAAAGGTGCAGATGAGGTGGCTCTTGTAGGCTCTGAGGTGGAAAAGTGCATCTACAGCCTGATGGACAAAACCGCCTTTCTGAAGAAGGTGCACAACAAGGAGATCACCAAGCTGCAGGCGCAGATCCAGTATGCTCAGATTTCCGTGGACATTGACGCGTTCTCCAAGTCCGACCTCTCCGCTATGCTCAAGGACGTCCATGCCTAGTACAAGAAGCTGGCTGCTAAGAACATGCAGAATGCCAAAGAATGGTACAAGAGCCACTTCACCATGCTGACTGAGAGCTCTGCCAAGAACACCTATGCAGTGCGGGCCAACAACTGCTCAAAGCCAAGACCTAGAGATGGAAACCTGCCAGAGCATGAACGAATGAAAGCAGCTGTGAGACTTTGAGGATAAACAGACTCCGATGTTAGTGCTATGCAGGACATGATCAACAAATTAGAAAATGAGCTGAGAACTACAAAGAGTGAAATGGTGTGATATTTAAAAGAATACCAGGACCTTCTCAATGTGAAGATGGCTTTGGACATTGACATTGCAGCTTACAGGAAACTCTTGAATGGTGAGGAGATCCTGCTCAGTTTCACCAGGGTGGGAAGCATAGCCAGAGGCTACTCCCAGAGTTCCCATGTATTTGGTGATATCCCTACTGTGGTTTACAGACTAGCTCCTCCTACTTGATGTATGCTCGCTCCTTCCCTTCTTAATACCCCTGCCACAACCAGGAGAAGCAGATTGAGGTGGAGGAGACCATTGAGGCTGCAAAAGCCGAGGAAACTAAGGATGAACCCCCTTTTGAAGGAGAAGCTGAAGAGCAGGAGAAGGAAGAGGCTGCGAAAGATGAAGGAGAATAAGAGGAAGAAGGTGCCAAGAAAGAACTTGAAGATGCAAAGGAGGAAGGAGGTGAAGGTGAAGGAGAAGATGCCCAAGAAGCTGATGAGAAGGTAAGGGAGAAGCTGCCCAAAGAGATGAAGGTGTTGGGGAGGAGCAAGCAACCAAGAAGAAAGATTGAGTCCCCTTTCCTTAATTATTTCAGAAATAATCCTCCCAATAATCAACCCTATCACCAACCAAGCAGTTGAGTCCCCGATAGTATATGAATTGAAGTCGGACATTAAATGTTATGCTATGACTTTTCTCCTTATACAGAGTGTCAGTTTGCTTGCAGAGTGGCTTCCTGGCTTGCTGCTAGCCTGTGCATGGTCCACTCTTACGAGTTCAGGATCTATGACAATGTGAATAATTCAGATGTTTACAATAAAAACACATGAATACACGAATTCACTAATGTTAATGTTAAAATTCATGGAAAAAGTAGTCCTTTGAATCTTTGGCGGTTAGAAATTAAAGACCTCAAATCATGTGCAATAAACAAAATAAAGTTACACTGAATGGCAAAAAAATACATTAGGGGCCAAAAAATATTCAAAGACCTAGGAACCATTCCCAGATCAGGAAGAGAAGTCACAGGGTGTATATTATTACTACAAATACTGTATTTTCTACTACTTACAACATATATAATGTAATGTATTAGATGCATTCCTATCTCATGAAGTATGTATTCTGGTAGATATGTTATAGTTATGGCAGAATGTCATATCCTATCTATATTAATAAAAGGATAATATGCTAATTAGACCATGAGACATTCCAGATGTCCTTCCAGACAAAGCTATGGAGGTGGGGCTGAGGCAGAGGTGCTTATAGGTGATCAGGCCAGGAGGGAAGGGCAGTTGGGGGTGATCAGGCTGGCAGGGCGGTGCAGTTGGGGGCAAGCAGGCCAACAGCAGAGTGGTTAGGGGAGATCAAGCAGGCAGGCAGGTGAGCAGTTAGGAGCCAGTAGTCCCAGATTGCAAGGGGGTTGTCCAACTGCCAATTTAGGCCCGATCCCACAGGGGTCCCAGATTAGAGAGGATGCAGGCCAGGCTAAGGGACACCTGCACCCCCTAAGCACCTCCTCCATTCCCCATGCACGAATTTTGTGCACCAAGCCACTAGTAAAATTATAAACATTGTGAGAGGAGGTTTGCAACAGAATAAGATAAAATATTTGGATATACGTAAGCTTGAAATCACTTCATGCTAAAATAGCACCACTAGTCCTTTGAATGACCTACATTTTTAATTTGGCAGGAAACCATTTCAAGCTATGTAGGGAAACTAATGAGGCTGATACAGTTGTGCAAAGCAATAACCTCCACCACTTTATTTTGGAGAGTTTATTAAGTCCATGCATGAGGTGAACTAAGACAGTTTTTCTTTAAGAAAGAAGACATGTGTTTACATTGCTTGACTGAATAAAAATAAATATTCCGATTGTATATGATTCCTGGAAGAAGTCCAAATCATTAGCTATTTTCTAACAAATGTTCAGCTCTGAAAATTACTCAATGCAATTATTACAAACATAGGTATAGTGTTTCTTGGAATGTTTCTTCAACTATTAAAGAAACAACAGTACTGTGAGAAAAGTCATGATGTTAAACGACAAAAGCAGCTACTCTGGCTTAAGACTGGATATAAACTTGCAAATAACAAGCTAAAAACATAGCTCCAAAAGTAGTCTTAACAAAATAGTGTCTTTCTCCTAAAGTGATTTTGATCAATGATAACAAGTCTAAATATTTCACCCGAATACATCTGATAGGAAGGTCATTCAAGCGCTATTACATGATAGAAAAACAAAACAAAACAACTATAAAACTGCTGAATCTCATGAATATATTGTTCTTTCTTTTCTTGAATGTAAGCAAAATTATATATAGGGGTTTCTAAAAATAAAACACTTCTGTCCTATTTATTATTTTTGGAATAAACTTCAAGTTAAGACCCACTTCATTTGAATCCTAATAGCCCTTATGTAAAAGGGTGATCAGATGAAATCTAAGCAAGCAAAGTAAGCTTTGATTTATTTAACATCCACTTGCCCATTCACTAATTTCTGCAATAAATACTGAATGCAATGTGTTCTCAGCAACGAGACTGCACAGATAGCTAAACCAAGGAGCTCATGGACCAGTGGCAGAGAACTGTTATTCATGCGCCTAGGTGTTCTGCATTAGGAGCTGCAAGGGAACCGGGTCTCTAATCTGAGTGGAGCATCAGGGAAGAGTTTTGGTAGTGTTGATACTGAAGAAAGGCTTAAAGGTTGATTAGGAGTCAGTCTGAGGAAGAGAACACTGAAAACTAAAAGAAAATTTTTAGGAATCAAGTCATTTACAGGAAGTCAGTCACTAAAAAGCTACCAAGATATGGAAACAACCCAGGTGCCCATCAATGGACAACTGAGTAAAGAAATACATATATATATATATATATATATATATATATATATATATATATGTGTGTATGTGTGTGTGTATATATATATATATATATACACATACAAAGGAATATTACTTGGCCATAAAAAGTGAAATCTTACCATTTGTGATAATGCGAATGGACCTAAGGGTATTATGTTCCATAAACATATTCAGGAAGAAAATGACAAATACTATATAATTTCACTTATATGTGTAACCTAAAAAAACAAAATAAATGAACAAACAAAATAGAAACAGACATACTTGTAGAGGACAGAATGATGGTTGTCAGAGGGAAGAGATTTTGGGGGACTATTTGAAAAAGGATTAAGCACAAATTGGTAGTTACAAAATAGTTACAGAGATATAAATTCTATAGTAATATTGTAAAAGTTATGTATGATACCAGGTGGGTACTAGAATTATTGGGGAATTACTTCATAAATTATATGATTATTTAACCACCATGCTGTACACCTGAAACTAATATAAAGTAATATTGAATGTCAACTGTAATATTGAAGAATAAAAAAGTTTTGCTCTTTCTGGACTGATAACAATTATTGTTATAGTTTGAATACTAAAATTTTACTTTAAAAGTATTTTTTTTATTCAGAAAGATAACTTACCTAATGAACATTTAATGGGAATTCAATCACACCCTTAGTTCTTGGACCACCAAGTGTCTTCTGCTGTGGTGGGTATGTCCTGTGCACACTGAGAGTTTTTTGCCTCAGATTTGTATTTCTCTGCTTTAGAGATTCCTCTGATTATAGGAGTTTTCTTGACTCAAACTTAGGAAAGCAGGGACAAGACTTGGAGTTATTGTCTCCAAGAGAAACCATCTCATTTTAGGGGAAGGAGGTATATGAATAAGCCATGTTTCTTGTCCTTCAGTGAGATAATTGCAGTATATGTACTGGTCAGTCTCTCAAAACAATTTCAGAAGAATCTGAAACAGTTATGTTGTGAATAACACTAACCCACTCATGAACATACCCCTTATCGTTTCCTTCTGCCAATTACCTCATTTCCCCAATCTCTTCTCTGCCTTCCTGATTTCTCCAAAATAAAGTGCTTAACACCACATAATTGCCTCAGGGTCCAATGATGTCATTATCCAAATTTAAAAATAAATATGTTAATTTTTATTTAACATGTCCTCAATTGCAATATGTATAAATTATAACCTTTTACACTTTAATAATGGAAAATTATAGAAGTCATCTGAAACATAAAAGGGAATATTAGGTTTTTCAAAATTATTTTAAATGGTACCTGAGGAATATCACTGTCACATAAAAACATTTTATGTGTTTTGGATGGAACATGGGATTAGAAACACACAAACTGAACAAAGAACCAAGCCAAACAAATGTGGTTGATGTAGTGGAGAAAAATGACATAGTCTTCAGTTTGGCCTTTTCATTCTTTTTTCTTACCTTTCATTTTTGGGGACGATGATCTGTTAGTGAAGGCATAAGGGAGACAGAGAAAAATGAATGAGAAAAATATGAAGAAAATGCCTAACTATTATGTAATCAGTTCCATTCACTATTTAACCACCAGCAAGCTATCTAGCTTTCTTAAAATTGAATCAGAACTTCATAAAAGTAAAGACTCTTAGCATATTATATTTCAAGTAAATACTCTTTTTAAACTTATCTTTATTTTAAAAATTTGATTTCAGATGAAGGGAGATGGAGAGAAAGATTGAAACATCAATTATGAGAGAGAATCACTGACTGAAGGGCTACCTCCTGTACAACTCCTAGTGGGGATTGAACCAGCAACCCAGGCATGTACCCTGATCTGGAATCAAACTGGAAACTCCTGGTTCATAGATCGGTACTTAACCACTAGCCACACTGGCCAGGCTTATCTTTATTTTTGAAACTATTACACCTGTCCCTTTTTCCCCACATTAACCCCCTCCACACACCCCCAATGCTGTTGAAATGTCATTTATTTTATCCTATATAATAAAAGGCTAATATACTAATCAACTGACCAGCAGAACGACAGGTCTTTATGATGCACACTGACCACCAAATGGCAGACATTCAGTGCAGGAGCTGCTCTCTGGTGGTCACTGTGCTCTCATATGGGGAGGACTGCTCAGCCAGAAGACAGGCTCATGGCTGGCTAGCTCAGTGGTAGTGGTGAGAGCCTCTTCCACCTCTGCGGAAGTGCTAAGGATGTCTGACTGATGGCTTCTGACCTGCGAGAGGTCACAGGCCAGGTTGGGTGACCCCCCCACCACCCCTGAGTGCATTAATTTTGTGCACTGGGCCTCTAATCCTACATAATAAAAGCCTAATATGCTAATTGTCCAGTCATAAGTCTTTCAGTCAACCAATCAAAGCATAACATGCTAATGATATGTTAAGGCTGCTCAACCACTCACTATGACTTGTACTGACCACCAGGAAGCAGACACTCCAACCAGTAGGTTAACTTGGTGCTGGGATCTGGCCAATAGGACCTGAGCCACACTGGTGGGACACACCCTGGAGCTCTCCTTCCGTCCCTCCCTGGCTGACCAACCTCCTGCATCCCTCCCTGTCCCCCATGGGGTCCTCAGCCTGGCCTGTGCCCTCTCACAATCCAGAACCACTTGGGGTATGTCCGAGAGCCAGTTTTAGCCAATCCCACAAGCTAGACTGAGGGATCCCACTGGTGTATGATTCATGCACCGGGCCTCTAGTTTAATAATAAGAAGGAAAATCAAATACAGGTAACTTTTTATATTTTGACAAAATATGGTTAACTAAAAGGCTTGTGGTGAAGATTAGGTAAGTTAATTCATTGGAAATAATTGGATCAGTTTATAGAATAAAGTGAATGCTAAAAGTTTTATATATTACAAATAAGCAAAAGATACTCCAGAGAGTATATTTTAACTTTGTTTAACTTCTCATAGTAAATTACCTTGTCTCCTACCTGACAGTGATGCTATCAGAGACCAGTATTAGAATGAGCAAACTTTAGCTCTAAAAGTAGTTTCTTGGGTTTTTATAACATATTCATATTAAAGTATTGACTTCCATCTAATTCTAAACTTCAGAAACATGGGAAGGGAAATACATTGTTAAGCAGAAGTTTGTCCTCTGTTGTGGGTATACTAATAAGTGGTTATTATGAATTTACTTGTCTTTCAGCACAAAAATACTTAAATTCTACTATTCTGCAAATAGTTCAAAATCTTTATCTTCTTCTGTTATAATGTTGGATTCTCATTTCTGTTAATTCTAACAGATGTTAGTGCCACTGAGATGTGTTATAGCACAAATGATATATATTGCTTTATTACACAGAACAACTCAAGAACATTTACTATATTACTTAGAAATGGTATAGTGATATTACCTTATCAAACTGTATGATATAAATAGTGATATATATATATATATATATATATATATATCCAAATTATATATAGATAAAACATAATAAACAATTCATCCCAGTTGTTTCAAGAGATTCTAGATAACTCATTTATTTACATGTGATTTGACCTCTAAAACTGATTGTAGATCTGGGTGACAGAAATATTGCCTATCAGTTTGAAAATATAACATTACTCTAATTAAATGCCACAAGTCTATACTCATAATTATTTATACAAATACATTATTTTTTTGAAATAATGAATAGATTCCTTTCTGAACTACAATTTTCCATTTAACCACAAATAAATGTAAAAGTTTCTGGTATAAGCAGAGGCTAAGATTGGCCCCAAGATTCTTAAGACTTGGTGTATATACTCTATATAATTTCCATATATCTGTATATCTATATGTCTATATTATATTTAAGGCTTGGCAAAAACAGGTTTATAGTCATTCATATGGAAAACAGTACAAAAATTAATAAATATTACAAGAAGGAACTGTTTTGTCTACTCACAATTGTAAACTTACTTTTCCCCACCTATATAATATATAATAATGTGACATATATATGTAATATATAATAAATAGAAGTGATACGAATCACATTTTTTCATACTATAAACTACATATCCCTGTAATTTGCAACAACATGGGTGGATCTTGAGAGCATTATGCTAAGTGAAATTAGTCAGAAAGAAAAAAATATTGTATAATCTAACTTATGTGGAATCGAAAAACATGGAACTTTTAGAAACAGCAGAATGGTGGTTGCTGTTGCTGGTGGATGAGAGGTAGGAAATGGGGAGATATTGCTCAAAGGGTATAAACTTTCAGTTAGAAGATGAAAAAGCCTCAGCATTTAATATATAGCACGAGAGGCCCAGTGCAGGAAATTCATGCATGGGCAGAGTCCCTAGGCCTGGCCAGCAACCATGGCCATCTGGGCCTTCCTTCTCTAGGTTGTGGGTTGCTGTCTGGGTCTCTCCTTCGTTCCCTTCCAATCCTGGTGGTCAGTGCACATCATAGCAAGTAGTTGAACTCCAGGTCAGTCAAACTCCCTAGGGAACAGTTTGCATATAAGTCTTTTATTATATAGGATGGTGACTATAGTTAACAATACTATACTATATACTTGAAAGTTGCTATGAGAGTAGAACTTTAATGTCCTCATTATGGTAAGAATATTAAACAGCAACTATAGAAAAAAATTGTAATTATGTGAAGTAAAGGATGTGTTAGCTAACTATACTGTGGCTATCATTTTATAATATATATGTTTCAAACAACATTTTGTGCATCTTAAAATTACATATTATATATCAATTATAGCTAATAATGTTGGGGGAAATGGATATCAGCAGATTTTTATCCATAATAATAATTGATTAACTCCAGATGGGTCAATATATTTTAAATGTAGGTTTTAATTTATTTATTATTAAAGCAACTTTGGTTATTACTATCCCTAATTCATTGATGAGGGACAGAGCCTTGATTCTATGAAGCTAATGTCATATGTTATTAGGAGAAAGAGCCAATATTTGAACTCAGGTCTATATGCTTTGAACTCAGATCTGTATGCTTTAATGCTCATGTAATTAACCAAGCAGCCCTGATATTGTTTCAGTTAAAATGTAGTTTAAATAATTTTCCTCCTTATTGTGAGAAACAATGGTCAATAGTCACTAGAATAAACTCTCTACATAGCACGTTTCTCTAATTGCCTCTTCTAAGCTACTACTGAGTGAAAAGCCAACATGGTTGATTGGCATGTTTCATTTTGTTTCAAACGACCATTTTTATTTCTTAGTTCTTCAATTCTGTGTAAGCTAAACTGTGAAATAGTTTTTTAAAATATATTTTATTGATTTATTACAGAGAGGAAGGGAGAGAAATAGAGAGTTAGAAATATTGATGAGTGAGAAATTCATCAGCTGCCTCCTGCACACTTCTTACTGGGTATGTGCCCACAACCAAGGTACATGCCCTTGACTGGAATCGAACCTGGGACCCTTGAGTCTGCAGGCTGATGCTTTATCTACTGAGCCAAACTGATTAGGGCTAAACTGTGAAATACTTATCAAATACCTATAAAAATTAATGACCTTTCAAAACCCAAATTTATCCTGGCTTACTACTTGAGAGTAAAGAGGAAACTAGACTTTCACTGGTGTGAAATGAGAACTCCTAAACCTTCTTACTACACAGAAATTTTCCAGGGATAATAATATTTGGTAGATAGTATTAACCATCCTTTTATAAGGATGACTATTTTTTCGACTTCCATTAATAGTGCCTACATGGAGACCTGCCTGAGGAAGAGACTGCAGTGTGATTTGAGAGACATTAAGAAGAAATTATTTTTCTCTTTCTTCAAAAAAATCACAAAAGACAGCTGAAACCAGTTTGGCTCAGTAGATAGAGCGTCATCCTGTGGACTGAAAGGTCCCAGGTTCAATTCTGGTCAGGGGCATGTACTTTGGCTGCAGGCACATCCCCAGTGGGAGGTGTGCAGGAGGCAGCTGATCTGTGTTTCTCATCAATGTTTCTGACTTTCTATCTCTCTCCCTTCCTCTCTGTAAAAAAAAAATCAATAAAATATATTTTTAAAAAATCACAAAAGACAGGTAGATCTAGTCACATCATAGTTATTTGCCTAAGTTATTCCTATTCAAATTTCAACAATCAAGTTCTTTCTAGAATTATGGTAACTAAAACCAATCGAGATATATATTCTGAGTGGCCAGATTATTATGATCTCTAAATGCATAATAATCTGACCAATTAGTGTGTGTGTGTGTGTGTGTGTGTGTGTGTGTGTGTGTGTGTGTCTGTGTGTGTGTGTGTGTGTGTACTAGAAGTCTGGTGCACAAAATTTGTGCATAGGGGTGTGTGTCCCTCAGCCCAACCTGCACCCTCTCCAATCTGGGACCCCTCAAGGGATATCTGACTGCCCGTTTAGACCTGATACTACTGGGATCCCAGTAGGATCAGGCCTAAATGGGCATTAGGACATCCCTCTCACAATCCAGGACTGCTGGCTCCCAACTTCTCACTTGTCTGCTTTCCTGATTGCTCCTAACTGTTTCTGCCTGCCAGCCTGATCATCCATAACCACTCCCCTGCCAACCTGATTGATGTCAAACTGCTCCTTTGCCAGCCTGTTTGCTCCTAACTGCCCTCCCCTGCTGGCCTAGTCACCCCTAACTGCCCCCCTGCCAGTCTCATTGACCCTAACTGCTCTCCCCTGCTTGTCTGGTCCCCCCAACTGTCCTTCCCTATAGGTCTCAGTCACCCTTAACTTTCCTTCCCTGCTGGCCTAGTCCCCCCCCCCCGCAATTGCTCTCCCCTGCATGCCTATATCCCCCAAAACTGCTTTCTCCTGCAGGCCTGGTCCCCCCACTGCTCTTCCTGCAGGCCTGATTGCCCCAAATGCCTTCTTCTGCTTACTCATTCACCCCTAACTGCTCTCTCCTGCTTGTCTGCTCTCCCCAGGTGCCTTTCCCTGCATGCATGGGTCACACTTAACTGCCCTCCCCAGGAGGTATGGTCCCCCCCAACTTCCCTTCCCTGCAGACCTGGTGACACCCAACTTTCCCCACATGCAGGTATGGTCCCCCTCCAACTGCCCTTCCCTGCAGGCCTGGTTGCCCATAACTTCCCTCCTCTGTCAGCCTGGTCACCCCTAACTGCCCTCCCCTGCTGGCCTGATCACCCACAACTGCCCTCCCTGGCAGACCTGGTCCTTCCCAACTGCCATCTTGTGACGAACATCTTGTGTCCAGATTGGGGAAGCCATCTTTGACCAAATGAGGGCAGCCATCTTGTGTGTTGGAGTGACAGTCAATTTGTATATTGCTCTTCTATTAGATAGGATTAGAGGCCTGGTGCATGAATTCTTACATGGGTGGGGTTCAGCCAGCCTGGCCAGGGGAGGTGACATGGGCGGTTGGCTGGTCTGCCTGCTGGTCAAACTCCTAGTCGAGGGGACAATTTGCATATTAGCCTTTTATTATATAAAATATACACTGAGTGGCCAGATTATTATGCATTTAGAGATCATAATAATCTGGCCACTCAGTGTATATATTTCTTTAAATTTTTCTGGGAAAACAGATGGTAGCCATGCACTGAATCATTTAAATGTATGAACCTGTGCTGGAAGCTACATCACCAAGTGAAGAAGTGAGAGGACAATGAAGAGAGACTTGCTGTTGAACTTGTTAGATACACAAATGTCCTAACTTTTGGGACCATACCCAAAGCTGGAAGCTTGACCAATCAGAATTTTTTAATTGTATCATTTCTATGAATTTGCCTATAGATCCAAAACTATAGTACTAATAAACAAATAAATAGTCCTTCTTCTGAACAGAGTAACTAATAAAAACATTAACTTAATAATTTATTATAAATTTTGTAATAGTATACACTAATAAATGATACTTGTAGCTAGCAGAGTGCTTAGTACATTAAAATATCATCTACTTAATTCACACTAAAAAACATTCAGATTTTTAGAATTCTCTCCATGTTTACAGGTAAGCAGACTTCCTCAAACTGGTTTACATCATTGTCAAGGATCAAGGTATTAATGTCAAATTTGAGATACAAATCTACATCTACTTTACTCTAGATATTATTCACTTTTTTCTAACACATTCAGAAATAGTTTCATCATTAAAATATTTATCCTTCATTCACATTGTTATAATTGCAAGGTGATTTCATAGCTAGCTGATTAAATTTGGTCTGATAAGAAAATTACAGTGTAGTAAATCTTATGGGCTGGAGGTATTTCTGTTTGAACAAACATTAGATATATTTAGCTTCAAGAACTTAACTCATTTTCTATTATGACAAATCAAGGCATTAATCTTAAATTGGCTCCTGTTTGTAAATTTAGTTTATAATGATAACATATTTAATTTTTTTCTAATATTTCTAATAATGTCTTACAAAATCTGTCCTGGCAGCATTTGTAAGTTATACATGATTAGGTAAATTTGGGCTAGGGTCCTCAGTGGAGAGATATATTTAAGTAATGCCAGATCTAGACAAAGCTAGCCATTCCCCATCTTGTCCAGAAAAAAAAAAAAAAAAAAATATATATATATATATATATATATATATATATATGGCACTATTTTACAGGGAGAAAGGCAATCATGTCAGGGGAATGAGTGTGGGCTTTCCAAGTTTGATAAATTTTAGATTTATTGTCAAGCTGAGTCATTTACCAGCTGTGTGGCCTTGGGTCTATTTTTGAACCTCATTGAGCTTCAGTATTCTTGTGTTTGTCTAAAATAAAATGACTGCCCATGCTGCCTTCCAAGGCAGCACACAGACACCAGGAGTTGTTTAGTAAACTAGTTTACTTGAAGTAAACTAATATAAGACTTGGCAGGTACTATGTCCTTCGTATTACTCATACCACTGATCCCTACTATCAGTTGGGCTGTTAAGATGTTTAGGATTTCCTTTTACTCATTGTACTACCTTATATAATACCAGAGACCTGATGCACAAAATTCATGTAAGAGTAGGCCTTCCTTCCCCTGGCTGCTGGCACCAGCTTCCCTTTGGCACACGGGACCTGAGCTTCCCTCGCAGCCCTGGCTTCACTCAGAAGGTTGTCCAAAAGATCTTCCAGAATGATGTCTGGTCTAATTGGCATATTGTGCTTTTATTATTATAGATAGTACCCTATTGTGCTTTTATTATTATAGATAGTACCCTTTACTTAATAGAGGGTTACTGACTGTGTGCTTGTGACTATGTAAATGTGCGTGTGTGCTTGTGTGTGAGTGTGCATATGTGTGCATTCTTGAGAGAGAGAGAGGTGGGGGGAGGGAGAGGAGGAGAGTGAGGGGAGAAGAAAGGAGACTGGAAGTAAAGAAAGGAAAGAACAAAAAAAATCAGAGTTAAAAGGGAAATAATAATACATGTAAAAAAGACTTTTAAGGATAAATAATAAACATTTGATTATTGAAGAAAGTTTGTAATAATGACATTGGTTTATAATAATTTGAAGAAAATAAAGTTAAAATTAATATAATTGTCTGCATTTTCCCCATAATACTGTTAATTAAAGGTAGAGATTAAAATCTAAAATAGGAAATTCGACATTAGATTTTTATTCTCCAATCCACAGGCTTTTAAAATTATATACATTACTAATATTAAGCACTTGGCAATTAGGTGTCATTTCAGAAAAATTGCATGTCAGGATGTTTAAAAGAAGACATAATAAATACAGTGTTTGCTTAAAGGACATCATGCAAATTAACTTCTATAAAAAATGTTCAAGCGCTGTTTATTTTAAATTGTAAATTGTAGTCTAATTATCTCTCCACACATTTGCAGAGTTTTGGTTACATTAGGGAACGCACTAAGATGGTGAGACTGTTGATGGAGGTTAGGAGTGGTCCTGGCACAATTGCATTGCACTCTTTCCTGGTGGCCTTCTTGGAAAGAGATGCACTTTGCCTCCCACACATTGTTGTCCCATGAACTGCCAGGCATGTGGTACAGCAGATGGGCTCTGAGTAGACCTGGTACAGTGACACAAGCACAATCAGCGCTTTCTCCACTTCTGCCTGAAGTTACTTGTACTTTACTAGTTAGAAGCATTTGTCTGCCCTGAAAATATGTATTGAGCATCAAATCTGTGTCAGACTGTGGTGGTTAAAAGTTGAATACAGACAGGAATTTTTACCTCAATTATTTTCACTCCAAGATAAATGCTCTGCCCAATTTTAGATTTAAATCCTATTTGATGGTTTTCGCATCAAGTTTACTTGGGTCTGGTAATCCTGTCACTTAATGCCGTATTACTTTCATTTTCATGTGATGTTTCTTTTTACCTTATTTGTTATATACTTTTATTTTATTCTTTGATTTAAATCCTCTTCCATGTGCTTGCTTTGTAAATAATACTGTGTCTTGGATCATTATCATTCTAAGTCATTTGAAGAACTTATTTTCAACATGCACATGTTTTAACTTTGTCCCAAGGTTTCTAACTGAGTAGGTCTAAGTGTGCCTTAGGTGTTTTCTACCCAGTAGTGTCTATGCTACTGACACTAATTAATCACCAATTCAAAAATGACCTTAAGTTCATTACAATACGCCTTTTCTTTGAATTTTAGGACTCAAATTTTCTGTAGGGGGAGCATCAGTAAAAGTATGCCATGACTTTGGTAATAACCCTATATATTTTTATGGTTTAGATGGATGGGGGAAGATGCTATATTTAAGGATCTAGTACAGTATACATAAAACTGAATGGGCAAAAAAAAATCTGCTTATAAACAGCAGTTAATTATCTCTGAATATGTTTTTGCTCTACTTTGTAGAGTCTTAGAGCTGAAAATATTCAGTGAGTCGCAGTGTCATGAAATGTACCCAGCATTTATTTTAAATAAACTAGTTTATTAGTTTTGCTTTCATGAAATAATTAAAACCACAAAGTAAATAACTCCTGAGATCTTTGATATTTAAAAATCATTAAATATTCTAACCACCAATAAAACAGAGCCAAATTAACCAATATTTAAAAACTCTTTCACTAGAAAAGCTGTATCTGCCAAAATTATCTTCTTTCCTACTTATCTCTACCTCCTTCCATCCTTCCCATCTTAGATTCAAGAACACATGAATTTGCCTTATAAAATTGAACACACTGTTCTTGCCCCACAGTTTATATTCCTATAAAGATGAGCTAAATTTGAAGAGACACCATCATATTTTATTATTTTTGATTTGTCACATGATAGATACTTCATCCTCCTTTTATCTTTAGCCCTATGTTTATTCCTCCTACAAGAAGACAATAGCATATGACTTCTTCCACACTTTTGTCTAGAAGCTTTCACACAATTACTGTGATTTGTCAGGAGCAAAATCCAGGCAGGAAAAAGTAGACTAGCATCAGAAATGCCTCCCTAAGTAGTTTAGAAATAAAAGCTGGGGTGATCATTTCATAATATATTCACATATAGCATCATTATATTGTATACCTGAAGCTAATATAATGTTATATGTCAATTATTTCTCAATGAATATAAAAATAAATAAAAACTGTTTATAATCTATACACAGCTAAATTTAATACTTACACTTCAGACCATGCTTCAGAGAAAACTGATTTAATTAATAGATGTCTTCATTTAATCAGACAATTTTGTATTAAATGAGTGATACTGTATCCTAAAAACCATCATATTCCTTTGCTATGAATTTGAAATGATAATGGCCCAGATGTTCGGATGTTCAGGTATATTGGCAAAATGACATTATTAAAACAAGGCAAGTCACATAACAAACAAAAACATGTACAAAAATGAATAATGGGTTACTCATCTCAAAATCAGCAAGTTTAAGAACTAAATATATTCGAAGAAATTGGTACATTTCGCCAAATTTTTACACTCTCCAAGGTTTGATTTCCTGATTAGTTGCCTCTTATGTATCTCCTTTATCTCCCTTCCTACTGGTCCCTACTGACAATCGAGACACAAACCACGCTGTTCTCAGTGGAAAGCAGATGCTCTGATCTAGTGACAGTCTCACCCCACGTCCGCCCAGCATGTTTTCTTTGTCATTAGGGCAACATTACGAAGACATGCTCTGTTCTTTAAAACCACTGTACCTTGCTTCTTTCTCTCCATACCTCCTAGTGTTTTTAATGGTTTGTGCCTTTATCCTACACTAACATTTCCTATAATAATCTATTAAAACTTCACTTCTGGCCTATTTTAAAGCATATTATTTGAGAATATTACCAACCACATTATTTAGAGTGTCCTGTATAACAATTCACAGAACAAAAAGGGTTATAAACAAAGACATCAGGAAAGCAATTGCTTTTGTCTAACTATCTGTTCTGCCTTTTCTTTGAACAATGAACTGAGATTTTCCCTGATTTTCTTTGGATACCAAAAAATGTAGTGCCAAATTTGTATCCATAGCTTAGAATAATTATAACCAAGTCCACATGCAGCTCTCATTTCTGATATTTTTCTTATGTAAATTTTCCCTGCGACAATTAAATAGTTGCATTTCAATTTTATTGCCAATACTTATATAATTTCAGAAAGGATATCTCCTCTTTAGTAGCATAAAGGAGGTAATGTGTAGAGTCAATACAAGAATGCCTCTTGAACTATTGCCATTCAACATTGTACTGGAAGGTCATAGCCAGAAATTATTAAAAAATAAAAACAAATAAAAGGCATGTTAACTGATAAGGAAGTAAAATTCTCTCTAGTCACAGATGACATAGTACTACCTATAGAAAATTCCAATGACTACAAAAGAAAGCCACTGGAGCTAATAAATTCATCAAAATAGCAGTGTACAAGATGAATGCACACGGAATAATATATTTCTATAAATATGCAATGAACAATTCAAAAAATTAAGACATAAATTTATTTATTAATAACATCTAAAAAAACAAACTAGGAATAAATTTAACCAAGATGGTAAATGAACTACACTGAAAACTATACAACATGGCTAAAAGAAATCCAGCACCTAAATAAAAGAAAAGGCAACCATTATTCAACTCTTGAAAGATTTAGTATTGTTAAAAGGGTAATACTGTCCACAATGATCTATAGAATCAATTAACCCCCCCAAAAAACCTTTTTTATTTTTAAATTATTAAAACAATGAGGGTCCAGAAATAAACCAATCCATATATGGCCAAATAATTTCCTAAGAGGATGTGAAGACTATTCATTAAGTAGGAAAAGAGTATTCTCCTCAGCAAATGTTGCTGATACAATGGGATATCCATATACAAAACAATTAATATGGACCTTTTCTTCAAATAATATATAAAACTTAAATCAAATGGATTAACAACATAAATTTAAGACCTAAAGCCCTAAAAATCTTATAACAAAACCTGAGGGTCAATTATTAGGATGTTGGGTCAGGTAATGGATTCTTAGATATGAGAAATAAAAGTATGAGAAACAAAAGTAGATCAATTTGACTTTACCAAAGTAAAAACTTTTGTATATCAAAGGATTTTGTCAAGAAAATGCAAATAAAAATTACAGAATAAGAAAAGAATATTTAAAAACAAGGTTTATTGTCTACCTAATAAAAGAGTGACATGCTAATTGATCATACTTTCGTGATGCCCATCAGCCAATCAGGAGTTAGTATACAAATTAAACCAACAAAAGTGGAAGTTTAATTTGCATATGCAGGTGCCAAGTGGCTGGGAGTGGTATGGGATGCTTGCATTGTCACCATGGCAATGATGCAGGCATTCTGCACCACTCAGCCTCTTGGGCCTCTGGGTTGCAGGGGATGGTGGAAAGGTGGCTCTGGGCTAAAGGGAAGGTGGTGCCAGCAGCCAGGGGAAGGAAGTCCATTCTTGCAAGAATCTTCATGCATCAGGCCTCTAGTAGTATATAAATGCTTTTATAACAACAAAAAAAGACAACAAAATCAACCTAAATCTGAGCAAAAAACTTGAACATACATTTCTCCAAAGAAGAATACAAATAACCAACAACATTTTAAAAGATGCTCAACATTTATATCATTAGTACATGCAAATCAAAATGACAATTAGATACTACTTCAGACTCACTAGAATGACCATGATTAAAAGCAAACAAACAAACAAAAACAGAACATGAATGTTTGCAAGGCTGTGGAGAAATGTTATGTGTGTTGTTTTTTCAGTTTCAGTTTTTTTCCTTATTTATTGATTAAGGTATTACATATGTGTCCTTATCCCCCGTTGCCCCCGCCCCAACTCATGCCCTCACCCCCCTGGTGTCTGTGTCCAATGGTTAGGCTTATTTATATACATGCAAACAAGTCCTTTGGTTGATCTCTCTCCCTTCCCCCCACCCTCCCCTACCTTCCCTCTGAGGTTTGATGGTCTGATCGATGCTTCTCTGGCTCTGGATCTGTTGTTGTTTGTCAGTTTATGTTGTTCATTATATTCCACAAATGTGTGAGATCGTATGATATTTATCATAAGGTTACTTTATTCCTGCATCTTCTCAACTGTTTCTTCTGTGTATTTGCATTTTTTTCTTTCCTATCTGGGGATATTTGGCTTCCTGCGGTCTTTCTCTAGCTCTAGTCCAGTGATAACCACCTTTCTGGGGTGAATGTCCACATGCACAGTTGTACCATTGGTTTCCGCCCATTGCATTCTCTCAATGTAGATGGCATATTTCTTCCTGTAAACCTGGAGTACTTTGCCAATTTGCTGCCCTTGGTAATGTCCTCAACAACCTGAACTTCCTGATCCTTTCAGAGACACATGGATCAAACACTGTTCTTCTGCTCAGCTCTTTAAAGGGGAGAAGGCATAACCTTCCTGCAAATGTGGGGAGGTGCATGGAAATGCCTTTTAGTTCCAGCTCAGGTCAGATGTCACAAAGGGGCCAAATTTCAATTTGACCGCTGGCACTTCGATGAGGCCTGCAAAAGGGAAGCATGTGGGGAGATTTTAACCATAGTACCTTGCTTTGGGGAAAGCAAAAATGGTTTAGCTGTTAAAAAAGCAGTTTGGAATTTTATCAAAAAAGTTAATCATGGGATTTCATATGACCCAGAAATTCATTCTAAGATATACAACCAAAATAATTGAAATAAATAAATACAAGTATACACAAGTTCATAAAAACACTATTCACAGGATTCAAAAGGGAGAAACAACACAAATTCCCGTCAACTGGTGAATGAATAAAAATTTTTGTCTATACCAGCAATAGCATATCTGCACTTATAAAAATAAATAACGGATACATTGCACAACTCGGAGTTCCCAATGGAAAAATAACTGCAAGAGTCAGGCTAAACTAAAAATAGAGTTCTTAGGGTACGCCTTCAAGAAGACTGTCAAGTGCTAAAGCAGATCTCACAGCTCCAGGAAAAGATCATTCAGCCTTTATTTCAGGCGAGAGCGCTCCAGGCAGGGAGGACCACTGGAACAAGGCTCATGCCGGCCTGGCACGTGGCAGAAATTACGTGGAAGGCAGTGTGTATTAAAAGGCGTGTTTAACAGGGAGAGCAGCAAGAAAGAACATCACAAAATGTCATAAAAGCCAGAACATGTAGGGATTTTAGGCAATTTTAAGGACTTCGTTGAGAAAGGACTTTCAGGATGAAAATGATCAAACTAATATTGTAAAAAAAAAAAAAACACTGTGCTGATTCATAGGGATAGACAATGAAAAGGCAAGGGAATAAAGGTTAGGATTCCAGGTAAGAAAACCTGTTGGTTTGGACAGGGCTGATAGCAGGAGAGAGAGTGCAATATGTTAGGCTGTAGAGAGTTTGAGGGCAGCATCTTTTTTGTGGTGTGAAATGGTAGTGACCTCAAGAGTAAGTCCACTGTTTATTGGCCAAAGCATGGTTTGAGTTGCCATGAACTAATATGAGGAGAGTTGCAGATAGAGTAAATGTTGTGAAGGAATATCATATTTTTTAAGATTATATTACTGTAAAGCTTGTAGACTTTTCCACAACAAACTATTTACTTAAATAATTTACTATTAATCATTTCTACCTATAAATTTTTAATTTTGTATTTTTCACTAGTTTTAGTATAATCTTCAATAAATAAACCATTCTGTCTCTCACAATAATACCATTTTTTAGGAATGGTTGAATGATGGTCATAGTTTTATTGATTACTTGATTAATCTAATATTTTTGAAATTTATTTGCAAGTGAATACTATACATCACTTTAGGCTTTCTTTTCCAAAGTGGAACAGGTGTTCATGGAGTAATTTATATTCTGCAATCTTTTATAGGTAAGTATCATGACCCAATACTAGTGGTGCAACCTTATGCCTTGAAACAGTTTTGCTTTTAATCAGATGACAGTTTGACTGTATTAAATCTGCTACCACCATCTATTAACTGATCTCTATTGTAAACCTATTCAGAAAAATATATCAACTCACATTTTATACTTCCTAGAAGAAGCTGACTATAATAAAGTTACTGTGAGTTTTGTGCCCCTAAAGATTTTAGGCCTACACAAATCATAAAAAGACAACCTTAAAGAAAAAATATAAAATAAAAGTACTAGATGAGCACTCCCTGAGACATTTTTGCTCATTTAAATGACCAAACATGCATCAAGGAATAGAGCTTTGGGGCTAATTTTGCCCAGAATCTAGTTGTGGTTAGTGTTTACTCAACCACAGATAAGTCAATTTGGTTTGACAAGGAAAATAAAATATAAATAGTTTTGCCCTAATAAATATCCTGTACTGAACCATACAAAGATCAACAGTGAAAAGAATTACTGGATCTGCTACTGTAAAACCAAACAGAAAAAGCTATTTTCACTGTTGTATTCTTTATGCTAACTTCAAAAGTAACTGAAATGTTTTCAAATATAATTTTGAAAGGTAAACTATAGTAGCTAAATAGAACGAAGATTAATTATATGAGACTTAAAAATTCAACTGAAATGTGAATGTAGACTTGAGTAATATATCTCATATGACAGAGTTTAAATATCTGAAAGTACAATGCAAATTGATAAATTAATTCTCAAGATCTTTTAAATTAACTTATTATTCTAAAAATTCTATATAAAATAAGAAATAAATTCTTCATATTCTACCTGACAATCTTATTACCACATGCAAATTTAAGGAAACTATTAAGAAATAGTAAAAATATATTTGTACTACATACTCTTTTACCCTACCTTTAATGAAAAAAACAATTTTAACAAAATTCTTCAGTGCTTGCAAGATGGGCAAAAGGTTATAAGAAAAATATATTTATAGAAGAAGTGTCTGGGAGTGATAGGGGTTTCATCACCAATAAGCGATTCTCTCAGACATGAGCTGACACTGCCTGGACCAGCTGAGTGTCCTACAATTCATCTTAATTCTAACTCTACCTGAGGATAGTGTAAGATCCTGCAGGTTAAGGGTTCATTCTACACGATCAGACCCCCTCCCCAAATTTCAGTTGTTAAATACAGTTATTACCTGTACTTCTGACTTAATTATAAATCAGAGATTCAATCAACACCCTGCACAAGCAGCTCACAAAACTCAAAGAAACATTTTACTCACTAGATTACTCATTTATTATAAAATAATATAACTCAGAAACATTCAGATAAAGGGGATGCATAAGGCAAGATATAAAAAAAAAAACCACAGAGCTTCCAAACCTTCTCTAGAAAACCATTCTCTTCAAATCTCCATTTGTTCACCAACCTAGAAATAATACAAACCCTGCCCTTTTGGGTTTTATGGAGGCTTCATCACATAATCATGATTGATTACCTCCTTGGGCCATTGGTAATTAATTCAACCGCCAGCACCTCTCTCCTCCCTAGAAATCAGGGGATGGAAATACAAGTTCCCATCCTCTAGTCACAATTGGTTCCCTGGCAACCAGCACCCATCTTCAGGTGTTTTCCTAAAGTCACGTTGTTAATATAACCCAGTTGTAATGAAAAGAGACTTATTATGAATAACAAGACACATATTTCACCTTTAAGGCTCAGAAGATATTTCAGAAATTGAGAACAAGATACCAAATATTATACAAGATGCTTCCACTTGTTCTTACCTCTTAGGAAATTCAAAGGGTTTGGGGAGCTGGGACTCAGGAACCTTGGACAAAGATCAAATATCTGAATGACCAGCTATTTATTTCTTATACATTACAATAAAGAAATTTGCTTTGGATATCGAGTTTTGTTTTTTTTACAATTAGGAAAAAAATACTGCCTTTGAGAATGGTGTCCTTTGAGTCACAAGAAAAGCATTTTGGGAGACTCATGGGGGAGGTTAAAGTTTCATGGAAAGATTCACTGTAGAAGCAAAATCAAATCACTGTTCCTGTGTTCCCAGTGTTCCATTTTCCTCCCTCTGCTTAGAAACAGTCAAACATTATTTTCATCAGGCCCAGAAATACAGCTGGATTGGGAATTTTGTGCCATTGGTTCAGTCCATGTCTGTCCATGTCTGGCTAGTGTAGTCAGTGCCCCACTGCACTGTAGCTGACACTGTGGCCAGGCCCCTGAATCTGCCATGGGCACTAGGTATCTGTGAGGGCCACATCCAGGCCATGGAGACAAAATGCAAATGAAAGGGGCAGCATGTGTTACTGTGCGAGAGACTGAGAGCTTCTTTGATAAACTGAGACTATACTATCTCAGGCATGGGCAGAACCAGGCACTTCTTCAAACTGACCAATTACCTTCCCACGCTTTTGCAGGCTGGTGATGGTTTTCCCCCTGATCAATCTATTTCTTAGATCTTAGGAGATCTTATGGAGACATTGGGGGAGCAGTTTATAAAGTATATGATTATCTAACCACTATGCTATATACTCGAAATTAATACAAAATAATACTGAGTATAAACTGTAACTGAAAATAATTTTACAATAAAAAATTTCCTAACTATAGTGAGCCATGATGGGTAGTTAGAGCCTAGGCCTGTATCATGCTTGACAAAGGTTCGTTTTCACCTTAAGTGAGCCTGTTATTGTCCTTGTGCATCTAAGAAAAGATACCTTTGAAATGATAGAGTAATTTTCTTTTCCTCCCCTCAAAGGCATAACCACTGGCACCAAAGCACAAGACTACAGAACACAAGACCACAGGACCCCTCACTATTACCTTGCTGCCCTCACACCATCTCTATGCACTGTAAATGTTAATTATGAGCTATCCTTTGCACATGAAATGTAACCAAAGCGTGTGTCACTCCATTTTGCTTTTTACCAAATTTTAGAGGTCTCCTGCTTTGCTTTCTCCTGTCTCCTTAATCTACCACTGCTGAATTTAATGTAACCCTTCTTTATCTTCTCCTTTAACTCTAATGTATAAGATAAGCTGCAAAACAGAAATTTTTCTTGAGTATTTTCTCAATCTGTTGAGATTTTGCTCCCAGGAATGTTCTTAAAATTTGGATCAAATAAACTATTTATTAAGATGATTCTATAGGCTGAATATTCTTTTGGTGATACCTCATTTGAACATCCTCTAGACCATTTAAGAGGTTTGATTTAAAAAATATTGGCTTTAGTGTGACTTTTAGTTTCTATTACCTCTTTTGGGTCTCAATGCAGTATTTAGAAAAGATGATGTCTTGGAGCTAGTTATGTTCTCCTGTTCCTTTTTCGTCATTCCTGTGGGAGAGAGACCACCTATTGGCTGATAATTGCCAAAATGTATTCAAAACTTTTGAGAGAATACAGCATATTAGGGAGGTAATAATAATCATTAGCAATTAAACAATGTCCATGATTTGGAGGGCACTCCTGATCCAGGATCCCAATGACCCATACCATCTGTAATCAAATATGTCAAGAAATAATCCCAAAGAGAGAGATACTTTTTGAGCCAATTGGTCTGTTTATGTATTTTGTCATGTGACTATGTGTTGTTTCTCCAGAAATGGTTATTCAGTGAGCTTGTCTTTAAAAATGGAGGTATTGGAAATCAGGGAGAAGTTTGTAAGGGAAAGAAAGAACCACAGGATTACTAACAAAGTAGCAAATCCAACAGTGAGTTGAAGATTGCATTATCCACTTTTGCAATGGCTTGATATATGTGAACAATGGTATTATCTTTCCAGGCTAGCACAAGGCAAAGGTGGAAAAATAATTACATGGTGTAAGAATAGGGTAAGGATGGTAACAGACAAAAGGAGGAATAAAGGGAAATATTCTTGATCTGACATTTTTAGATAAAATAGTTTGCCCTAATATGAGATACTTCTATTCCTAATGAATTTGATTTTGCTGCCCCTGCATTTATATAATATCAAATGTCAAATGGTATCTTCTTTATTTGTGAAGTATGTACCCAAGATTCAGCACCTTGAAATTTGGCAATGATGTCAGTGAACCTCACCTTTGCACAAACATCAGAGTGAAATAATAACTATCTATAAATGATAAGACTTACTGCCCATGATTAAAAATCTGTTGAGCATTCATTGGATAAGAAAATGTAGTTATTTCTGTGGCAGGAAATAATTTAAAATAATAGTGGGACAATGAAAATAGTGACAAATTTCTATAAAATTTAAACAGTTTATGGAATATTTATATCAGTATTATATATGCATACACATATAACCTAAGAAGATTTAACATAATTTCTTATTTGATAGTGCTTCCCACATAATTCAACATACCAAATATTATATGGTGGGAGAAACAAATTCTTTAAGATGCTCCTGAGACCCTCTATAAAATCTCCAAAGTAGTTTGATGTCAAAAATAATTTATTTAGAATTAGACTTGGGGAAATTTTAAAAAAATATATCTATACAAACAAAGTAAGGAAGACTGGAGGCAAAGAGAAAGTTACACAGTTGTGAATACAACTTAGCTCTTTTGGAGCACTATTATAAACATCATGTGAAACACAGTAAGTTATTTTGTAAGACACAAATTCTTTGCTGACCAGAAAGGTTACCTAAAGTTAAAAACAATCAAATAATCAAAACACCCTTTGCTTACAGTTTCTTATTCGGAGCAGACCAATAATTTAAGAAACCTGTTCTTTTAACAGAGAAAAACAAAAATTATAATTTTGCACTAGTGTATTTTTACATTAAAATTTATATTTTAAAAAGTTTATGTAAATTCATTTCAATTTAGCCAACATGACCACATAGAAAATATCCTTCCCATAAATCTACATTTTTATATTGATTCAAATTTTATCTTATGGCTTTTGTTTTGCATTTGTTTTCTCTTTTTGAACACACAGGCATTTTACTTTCTTTACCTATTTTTTACACAGTTGATTCCTTGCACCCTTATTATTGCTAACTACATTTACTTACATATGTTGATTAGATCTTATAATTCATTACCCCCGGCAAAAACTAACAATTAAGAAACTGTGCAGAGGAGAACTAAGATGGCGGCAAAGGCAAAACACCTATCTTGCCGTCATAATCAGCAATTTTAATACTACAGCTTAACGAAAGAACAAACACCTTCCAGAATCACCAGAAAGCTCGCCGAGTGAAAATTCCACAAATAAAAGTGAAGATAAGACACTGTGACCCGGAGGAGCGGCGGTGGACTGCGTTGAAAGATTCGCCCGGAGAGAGGTTTGGAGCGCACGCCTCGGAGAGGGCGGGCGGCTGAAAACCGGCCAGTTTTCTCGAACGGGGAGACAAAGGCGTCCCACTGACTGATTCTCCAGCTCTGGGCGAAGTCCAGAGAACCCACTATCACACGGGGTGAAAACTGGACAGTGGGAGGGCACGCCGAAGCTCGCCGAAGCTCGGGGGCTGCCGGGTCTCCCAGCTTGTGGAGAAGGCAGCTCGCAACAGCTCGGCTGCTGACGGCGCAGAGAGCACACCGCGACTTGCCTCTCATTCGGAAAACCATCAGACTGCTTTGTTTTACGATCCTGGGTGAGACATTGCGCATGCAGACTCATTTTGGGAAAGTCTGAAAACCCGGCAACCGGCAGCCGGTAGACCTCCATAGCGGCTCTCTCTCAGAGGTGCTGACGGCCATTGCCCCCGGCACAGAGTCCCTGGGGCCGCATAGGGCGGAGCTAACGCTGTCTGCTTGGCCCGGAGACTCCGCCCACCCAACCTGAGCACAGCTGAGCTTCACAGACAATTGGCCTGGAGGTCAACCCTCCAAGTGCTAACAACGATTAACCTGAGCTTAACTTCAGCAAGACTGTGCAACCCATATCCACCTCAGGTAACTGGGGAGGCTGAGCCACTGTCCCTTGTAGCACGTCTACCACACAAAGCTAATTGACCAACTCAGGGAAGCAGCCACCATGCAGCAACATGGAAAGAAATCAGATGTGAAAGAAATGGAGGAAAAAAAACGACTAGACATGGAATTCAGAACCACGGTTATAGGGTTTTTTAAGAGGTTCCAACAAAAGATCGAAGCCTATAAGGAAATAAGCAAGACCACTAAGGAAATGAATGAGTCCTACAAGAAAATGAACAACACCCTCCAGGATATAAACGAGAGCTGCAAAGAAATGATCAAGACCAACGTGGAAATGATCAAGATCAATGTGGAAATGAATGAGTCCTACAAGGAAATGAAAGAAACCCTCAAGGATATAAAGCAGACTCTCAAGGATATGAAAAAGGACCAACCAGAAATTAAGCATACACTGACTGAAACAAAAAATATTATACAAAGACCTGAAAGTGCCCTGGAGCACCCCAAGAACCAAGTTAAAGATTTGAAATACAAAGAGGTAAAATCCACTCAGCTGAAAAAGCGAGAAACCAAAAGAATCCAAAAAATTGAAGATAGTGTAAGGGGCCTATGGGACAACCTCAAGCATACCAACATCCGAATTATAGGGGTGCCAGAAAAAGCGAGAGGCCAAGACAATGAAAACCTATTTGAAGAAATAGTGACTGAAAACTTCCCACACCTGGTGAAAGAAATTGACTTAGGATTCCAAGAAGTGCACCGAACCCCAATATATAGGAACCCTAAGAGGACCACACCAAGGCACATCATAATTAAAATGCCAAGAGCAAAAGACAAAGAGAGAATATTAAAAGCAGCAAGAGAGAAACAGTTGGTTACCTATAAGGGAGCACCCATACGACTGTCAGCGGATTTCTCAACAGAAACGATGCAGGCCAGATGGGAGTGGCAAGAAATATTCAAAGTGATGAACAGCAAGAATCTACAACCAAGATTACTCTATCCAGCAAAGCTATCATTCAGAATTGAAGGTCAGATGAAGTGCTTCACAGATAAGAAAAAGCTAAAGGAGTTCATCACCATCAAACCAACATTATATGAAATGCTGAAAGATATTCTTTAAGAAGAGGAAGAAGAAAAAGGTAAAAGTGCAAACTAGCAACAACAAATACACATCTATCAACAAATGAACATAAAAATCAAGTGAATTGATAGGCTGTTGAACAGGATAGACTGGTGAATATAACAGAGACATGGACATAGAGAGGGAATGGACTGACAATTCTTGGGGAGAAAAGGGTTGTGGGAAGTGCAGCAAGAGACTGGACAAAAATCTAGCAACAATGGGAGAGGACAGTGGGGAGGGGGAGGTGAGGGTTGAGGGTGGGATAGGTACAGGGTGGAGGGAAGCTATAGGGGGATAAAAAGGGGAAACAATGTAATTAATAAACTGAACAATAAAGATTAAAAAAAAAAAGAAAAAAAAAGAAACTGTGCAGAGAAAAAGGGCAGGAGAGGTGTGTGGTCGGGGTTGGGGTTAGAGGGCAACGGAAGGACTTGTAGGCATGCATATTAGCAAAACCAATGGACACAGACACTGGGGTGGTGGGGGCTTGCCTGGGATGGGAATGGCTGGGGTTGGGGGTGGTTAATTGTGGGGAAAAGGTGACATATATAAAACTTTAGACAATAAAAAAGAAAAATAAACTATGTATTGTTTGTTATACCAGCATTCTGTAAATTGGCTAATGTATAAATACATTTTATAATTTCTAGAAGTACATTTTTCCTCATAGTAAATTTTTCAATGTGTCACAAAACATATTTACTAGCAGACCAAAGTATATTTAAGTACTCTGTAAAAGAGAGTCCACAGTGCATAAACCTATATAGACAATTAATTTTTCAGTTTCCTATTTAATTTGGAAATGATTTAGATATGCAATGAATATCTATCATTTAACTTTCTCAGTTTTATAACTTTAAGGTTTCAAGTTACCAAAAATAGTTTGGAAACTATTTTTAAGTATATATAATATTGCATATAATCATTGTTGAAAAATTCAATTTTAAATTTTATCACTCAATCACAAAATTTTATCTTACTTGTACCTATTAACTTGTTGTTTAAATTACTCATGAAAACTCATGAAGCATTAAATAACTAACCATTATCTTAAATTCTTTTTCTTGCTGACAAATTCTTAACAGATACAATAAAAGTTACTATCTTCCCAAAAACCCAAAATGATTCCTATAGATAGGGGGCGGAGAGAGAGAGAGAGAGAGAGAGAGAGAGAGAGAGAGAGAGAGAGAGAGAGAGAGAGAGAGAGAGAGAGAGAAACTTACACAATTTCCCCCAAGAGCTGGCAACAGTAAGGAGGACCCACACCAGAAAAAAAAATGCAACTCACATTTTTATTTCAGTGTATTCTGGGTCTCAATCATAGCATCTGAGCTGCCTGTACACAGTAACAGCCTGCATGACGCAATCAGGCAGAAAGCCAACCCAAGTTCTCGGGACACGGAGACAAGACAAGCATGAAGGCAGTAGCTGTCCTTCAGAAAGGATTGATGCCCATCAGTGAGTATTCCAAAATTGGTTTGAAAAAGACACTACAAAATGTCACCTTCCTTCCCTGACCAGGCACTGCAGAGATCCAGGTAAGAAGTCTCACCCATTAACACTCCCGCCTGTTTTCCCGGCATGCAATCTGCAGGCTTCCAAGTGAATGGAGCTTAAAGAAGAAAGTGTAGCCCCAGTGTGTACCGGAGTTTAGAAACTTTTCCATTATGAATTGTAATATTCTTATGCATAAAATAAGCCAATGGCATGCTCTATTCTTTGAAACATGAGGATACCATTTCTTGAGCTAAACTTTGAGTTTCTCATAAACAAATTAATGCCTATGAGGGATATGTATTTGGTTGGGGATTTTGTAGTGTTTTACAGTGTACCACACTTCATTAAAAATTTCTTAAAACAGGTGAGTGACCCAGTGACAACATATTCTATGAGCAACTTATCCTAGCAGGGGAGTCTCAGAGTTAGCTCAAAGCATTCTAACAGGTTTTAAGTGCTTGACCTGTGCCCATTAATTTTGCAGCTTTGCTTTTAAGAGTCCTCTTAGATATGTTATTCCTTTCACTAGAATACTTGTTTATAGTGGCAGATACCCTAATGGCTTTAATAGTCCAGTTTGTGCTTATATAGATTTTGATGGTCAAAAAAGCCTGATTTCTTGTCTTTATTTGCAAAAGTCCCCAAGCTTTTTACACTGTGGACTTTTTTGAAGCTTTCTAAGTTCACAAATGGCTGGCATCTGCTGTGGAGTCCCTATGTAATTACTCCAGAACTTTTCCAATGCCCCAGAACATTGCTGGAGGTGGTACTGGTATACATCACTCAAAGGGTTCAATGATGCCTGTGCATCTTCTTGACTTATGTGCCTTTATTAGTCAGTTTCAGATACCATTGTGGGGTCCAAATGTATGAAACACATAAATCAGTAATATAGTTGTTTATTATCATTGTCAAGTATTATATACTGTGTATAATTGTATTGCAATGCCTTTATATACTTAGTAGCACAATAGTTTTGTTTATATCAGCATGATATACACACATAAATGCACATACACATATGTACATACACATACATGTTTTTAAAGTTGTTGTTGTTGTTGTGTGTGTGTGTGTGTATGGGTGTATCAAAGCTGCCAGAGAGTGAAGCTCAAATCTGAGTGACTTTCCCAGTATGAAGAGGAAGAGTGAACTCAGTGTCCCATTACCTTTAGTAATCAGCTTCATATCTCAATGTTGTCACCAAATCCGTGAAAAATTATTTAAAAAAAAACAATTCAGGTGTTATAAACAGACTTTAATGCTTCATGAGTGGACAGTCTCCTTTCAGAGAACTGCAAAATGGGGGGCATAAGGCAGTAAGCTTTATAAGATGAAGAATAAAAAATAAGAAAGGAAAATATAAAATATCTGATTGGCTGGGGCCACATGGTTAACTGATTTGGAGTGAGAATGAACAAGGAAATAAGTGTAGATTCCAGAGTCGGCTTAGTGCTTGAGGATTGACTAATTGGGTATATAATCATGCGCTCTGTAATGACAAAGACGCATTCTGAGAAGTGTGTCATTAAACAATTTTGCCCTTGTGTGAAATCACAAGTGTACTTACACAAATCAAGATGGTATAGCATACTACATACATAGACTATGTGGTATAGCCTATTGTTCCAAAGCTAAAAACCTGTACGGCATGTTACTGCAAAAAACATGAGATTGAGTCAACTGCAAGAGAAAACCATGCAGTCAACATTGACAATAAGTTAAAGAGGTCTGAGCCTGCTGCGAACCCAACATGGCATACTGTTTTAGAGCAAACTCCACTGTGTCAACTGAAGAATAATATTGAGTAGGTGTTTTTCATCAAAAAGGATTTATTTGGAAAAAGAAAAAGTGACAACTCAGTGCAGGCAGACATGACAAGCCACATGCACATTCTGGCCTGCATGGTAAGATGGAGGGTTATTGATAGAAAGAAGAAATTATAATGGTAATTACAATATACATCTAACTAAAAGATAATTAATAGAAAAATTTGCATTGAAGTTTAGTTAATATTTAGAAAAAGTTACATTATAGCTTTAAGAATTTATTTTAACTCAAGAAAGAACAAATAATAAAAACAAATTATCTAAATATTCAATTTATTATCACATAACCTCATAATTTTTATGGCAATGCTGAAATCATTCTAGTCATTCCACTTCTACTCTGTTAAGGAATTGAACCAGCAACCTCTTGGTGTGAGGGACGACACTCAACCAACTGAACCACATAGGCTGGGCTGCTTAGCAGTTATAAAATGAAACATCAAATTCCGAGTATTAGGTTTTACAGTGGTAAAATAAGTGGCATACATTATGCTATTCCAAGAATAATTTTGGGGTGCATAAAATTTTTTTAAAGTTCTTACCTGTGGAGATAACATAACAGTTTGGATTGTTAAACACTATCAAAGTTACTTTTTTGTCATATGAATGTTTTGTATGTTATATTGCTATTTTAAAAGTTTTAATATATTAGAACAAATTTTAAACCGAAAAGTATAGCAGTGACATCAGTTAAATCCAGCCTTTGTTTTAAAAATTCTTCAACTTCTTTTAACAGATTATTCTCATTTCATTGTGATGAGCAAGTCTTAGTTGGATACCTCATTTTTAATAACCAGGCTTTCTATGAAAGAAAAATTGTAGACACTGTCATTCAGCACCAAATATACAAAAGCCCTGGGATACTTCAAGTTTTAGTTATGGCCTTCTAATTTTGAGCTCTTCACAGAGATGACAGAGTCTATTCTTTCCAGAAGGTTCTGCCTTCCACTGATGCCACCTCTGCCCATGGTCCTTGTCACTCTGTCAGTTCCTCCTTTGCTAAATTTAAAACTGAATAATGAGGTCACTCACAGGGCCCACTTCTAGGACGTTAGCAGGCTGAGACTTAAAAAATGTTCAAACTGCATCTCAAATTCAATTCTAATGATGGAAATATGACACTTGGGATAAAAGTAAGAATGGCTGGTCTGGAATTTTATATCACATTTTAATAAGAAGTGCATCTCCTGGTATTTTCAGAGAATTTTTGTTAAACAGTAGAGAAGGTCTGATTTTTCACTTGGGTAACTTCTCTTTGAACAGAACATTTGAATGGATTGGAGGCTTATTTGCTTTTTGTTTTATGGTATGAGGGACTGCATATTTCTTAAAAAGAAGGACATGGGTGCATTATTTCTTGGGGTTTTATTTGAACTGCTGCTGTATTTTTGGAAAATATTTCATCTTACATTTAAAAAGTTTGATTGTGCATCGTGGTAATCCTAATTTTTTATGCACAATAAGAAAAAAAACAACTTTTCAGAAGTGATATTGAACCACATAAAGGTAATAAGAGCTTTTCTCTTTAGGTTGTATCAAAAAACAAGATCTACAGTTCAGGTGTGTATAGTTAATGGATTCAACAATTAGCTCCATTTGATGAGCCATTGTAGAGAAACACTAACCCTGTTGCTTTACAGAAATGCAAGAGGCTTAAGTTAATGGATTTCTGCTTCAGTTTTACCCCTGACTTTAAAGGATATAAAACCCAACTGTTGTCAGGGTTTAATGCTTATGAAATACTAAGGCTTGGTGTATGAAATTCGTGCATGGGGGCCATGGGATGTCCCTCAGCCTAGCCTGCACACTCTCCAATCTGGGACCCCTCTATCCAGGTAGGATTGGGCCTAAATGGGCAGTCGGACATCCTTCTCACAATACAGGACTGCTGGCTCCAAACTGCTTGCCTACCTGCCTCCCTGATTGCCCCTAACCATTTCTGCCAGCCAGCCTAACCACCCGCTAACCACTACTCTGCCAGCCTAATGGATGTCTAACTGCTCTCCTGCCGGCATGTTTGCCCCCAACTTCCCTCCTCTGCCAGCCTGCTTACCCCTAACTGCCCTCCCCTGCACACTTGATCTCCCCTAACTGCCCTCCCTTTCAGGCCTGGTCCCTTCCAAATGCCTTTCCCTGCTGGCCTGATCACCCACACCTGCCCTCCCTTGCAGGGCCTGGAACCTCCCAATGGCCCTCCCCTGCCAACCATCTTGTGGTGGCCATCTTGTGTCCACATGCGGGCAGGATCTTGGACCACAGGGGGGCAGCCCTCTTGTGTGTTGGAGTGATGGTCAATCTACAAATTACTCTTTTATTAGATAGGATAGAGGCCTGATGCATGGATGGGAGCCAGCTGATTTGCCCTGAAGAGTGGCCCAGATCAGGGTGGAGGTTCCCTAGGGGCAAGGGGTGGCCTGGGAGAGGGGCCTGTGGGGGTTTGCAGGCTGGCCATGTCCCCCAGTGACCCAAGTGGAGGCCCTAGGATCTGGAACTAATTTATGTCTACAATTGAAACTTTGTAGACTGGAGCAGAGCCAAGCCTTCTGTTCGCTCTGTGGCAGCAGCCATTTCTGTTTGAAACTTTGTAGCCTAGAGTGGAGGCCTAGGCCAGCAACAGCAGACAGAAATCTTGGCTTCCTCCATTGCCAGGGAAACCCAAGATTCTGTTCTCCCCAGCTCAGTGACTGCCGCCATTTCTGTGTCTTTTATAATTGAAATTTTGTAGCGTTGAGTGGAGGCAAAGGTTGGCAATGGAAGGCGGAAAGTTTGGCTTCCTCTGTTGCCGGGGAAACTGAAGCCTTCCTCCTGCTCTCAGTGGCGGGAGCCATCTTGTTTGGGGTTTATTTGCATAATCTGCTCCTGATTGGCTGGTGGGCATGGCTGTAGGCATGGATTGTGGGTATAGTGAAGGTATGGTTAAATTTGCATATTACTTTTTTATTAGATAGGATTGTAAAATGTCTGAAACCCCTTTAAGTTAAGACAAAGATGAAAATATGGCTTATTTCATTTTAGTTCGTATGGTCTTAACTCCTAATATGACACTCCCTTCTGAATGTGTTACCTTGAGTAGCAATACCAAGGTCTAGAATAAAATACTCTTGTTATGTGATAAAGTTAAGTATATTATTATTTTGTGTGTACTTAAGGAGATGAATGAATATACTTGAGATTCCTTTGAGGGTATATTATCATCTTTATGGGATTTGACTCTGCATTCATCTTTTTGGATGATGAAAGCCAAAATAAAGTTCTTTTTTTATGATTCTATTTGAGTACCGAGTTATAGTTAATTTAACTCAACAATTATTTTGTATTGATTGAATAGAAGAAAGCTTAGAGCTTCACATACGTTATATGAAATACGTATGTATTTATATCTACAAAACAAGTATGAATTTACTAACTTGATGAAGATCAAGGATCTAGTTCTTTAAGTAGAAATCAGGTAACCCAATTTAAAATTTAATGTTTTTTTCATTAAATTTTTTAGCTAACAATATTATTATTGCATCTAAACTTATTGACATTTAATGTGAACTAAGCATTTTACTATACAACATAATATTAAGTGGTATTTTTGTGTTTTATCTAACATTAATCTGCTGTTTACATTTATGCAAGATTTGTTTTAAAAAAAATGTAGACTGATTAGTCAATCATCACCAAGATCTATTACGTATGAGAGCAAGCTAAAGAGCTAGTAGAAGGCCTTTCCATTGATTTATATAAATAGAGAATGCTAAGCATTTTGCTTTCTCTTTTCATTTATGCACTCATCTCTAACTCCAAGCCACATGAGATGGCATCAAGAGAACTCTTTGAGCCTAGGTGGCATGGCTCAGTGGTTGAGCATTGACCTATGAACCTGGGGTTTACAATTCAGTTCCTGGTCAGGGCACAAGCCTGGATTGTGGGTTTGATCCCCAGTGTAGAGCATGCAGAAGGCAGCCCATCAATGATTCTCTCTCATCATTGATGTTTCTACCTTTCTCTCTTCCTCTTCTTTTCTCTCTGAAATTAATAAAAATATATTTTTTTAAAGAGAGAACTCTTTGAGATATTAGGAGGGGTTACCTCTAAGAGAGAAGCTCCACATATTACCCCTGTGTTGATGCTTGGTAAACTTCAGAAACTTTTATATTAATTTCAAGCTGTTTCATAATATTTTAAAAAAATATTTTGATTGATTTGTGAGAGGAAGGAAGAGGGAGAAAGAAATAGAAACATCAATGATGAGAGAGAATTATTGATTGGCTACCTCAACCCACAACCTGGGCATGTGTCCTTGAATGAAACCTAACCCGGGACCCTTCAGTCTGCAGGCTGATGCTCTATCCACTGGGCTAAACCAACTAGGGCTCAATCTGCTCCTTGAGTGGTACACAAGAGAATTATAAATATATACTGATCCATGTCCTTGTCATTTGGGAGGTTTAGTGACTGGTGTCTGAATCTCTTCTGGAGGGTTGCGTTGGCTTGATTAGCTATCAATGGCATGGAGTGAAATAAAGACCTGAATGAGTATGGCTTGCTTTTTCAGGTTTTGACTCTTTGAGTGAACCATAAGCACCAGAGTGGAAATAAATGACATCGAGACTAAAAAACAATACAAAATAGCAATGAAATCAAGAGCTGGTTCTTCAAAAAAGATACATGAGATTTGTGAACCTTCAGCCAGACTCACCAAGTACAGAAAGAGGACCCAAATAAATAAAATCAGAAGCAAAGGAGGCAAAGTAACACTAACCCCAAAGAAATACAAACGGTCATAAGAGAATGCTAAAAACATCTATATGCCAATAAACTGGACAACCTGGGTGAAATGGACAACTTGCTGAAAACCAAAAACCTTGCAAAATTCAATCTGCAGGAATCAAAAAAACCAAATGGGCTGATAATAATTATTGAAACTGAAATAGTTATTTAAAAAAGAAAAAAAAAACTCCCAGAGAACAAAAGTCGTGGAGCAGATGAATTTACAGGCGAGTTTTACAAAACATTCAAAGAAGAAATAACACCTATTCTCCTCAAACTATTCCAAAACTAGATAAAGACACTTCAAAGAAAGAAACTTACCAGCAGTCAATATTCCTGATGAACACAGATATTAAAATCCTTAAAACACACACACACACACACACACACGCACACACACACGCACACACACACACGCACGCACGCACATGCATGCATGCACGCACACACACACACACACACACACACACGTGTACGCGCACACACACGCACACGCACAAACACACACACGCACACACGCACGCGCACACACGCACACATGCACACACACACACACGCACGCACACACACACACACACACACAAATATGGGGGCGGGATTAGTAAAATGGATCCAGCAATGCATTAAAAAGAGCGTACATCATGACCAAGTGGGGTTTATTCCAGGCATACAAGATTGGTAGACTGTTAGCAAATTAACAAATGTGATACATCACATAAAATGAACTGTAAAATTATATGAGCATAGAAACAAAACATTTGACAAGTTCCAGAACCTGTACCTGTTTTTTATTTAAAAAAAACAAACTCTCAGCAAAATGGAGGGAACATACCTTAACATAATAAAAGCCATAAATGACAAACCTACAGCAGACATCATACTTAATTGGCAAACACTAAAAGCATTACCTTTGCAAGAACAAGATAGGATTGTTTGCATTCAATCTTCTTATTTAAAATACTCCTGGAAGCCCTAGCCACAGCAATCAGGCCAGAAGAAAAAAAATAAAAGGCATCCAAATTGCAAAGGAGAAAGTAAAAATGTCATTATTCACAGATGGCATAATATTGTACTTAGAAGACCCTAAAAACACCAAGAAATTACTAGATTTAGTAAATGAATTCAGCAAAGTAGCAGGATACAAAATTAACATCCAGAAACCAATGGCATTTTTAAACATCAATAATGAAGCCTCAGAAAGAGAAACTAACAAAACAAAAAACAACATCAACAACAAAACACCACCAACAACAAAATAAAAAATAATACCATTTACCACTGCAACAACAACAAAAATAAGATACCTGGGAATGAAATTAACCAAGGAGGTAAAAGACCTGTACTTGGACAACTATATGACATGACATTAAAAAAGTAATAGAGGAAAATACAAATAAGTGGAAACATCTACTTTACTGATGGATTGGAAAAATTAACATAATTAAAATGTCCATACTACCCAAAATATTTTATAGATTCAATACAATTCCTAATAAAATACCAATGGTGTATTTCACAGATCTAGAACAAATAATCTGAAAATGTATATGGAACTTAAAAAGACCCATCATAGCCACAGTAATTTCAAGAAAGAACAAAGTTGGAGAGATCACAATACTTGATATCAAATTATACTACAAAGATATTCCAATAAAAACACCCTGGCAGTGTTAGATGAACAAGCATATTAGATCAATGGAACAGAACAGAGAACCCAGAAAATGTCCCATGCCATTATGATCAATTAACGTTTGACAAATGAGGAAAGAACATGAAATGGAGTAAAGATAACCTCTTTCCTGAATAGTGCTGGGGAAATTGGACAAGTACAGTCAAAATAATGACACAATACCACCAACTTACACTAACATAATCATTAACATAATCAAAATGGATAAAAGACTTAAATGTAAATTGTGAAACCATAAAAATCCTAGAAGAAAGCATAGGCAATAAAATCTCAAGCATTTCACATAGCAGGAGATGTATTGCTGATACATCTCCCAGGGCGAAAGAAACAAAGAAAAAAATAAACAAATGGGACTACATCAAACTAAAAAGCTTCTGCACAGTAAAATATCCCAGTCTTTTTATTCAGACTTAGTATGACTGCGAATTCAAGTAAAAAAAAAAAACTAAAATGTTCAACATTTGCTTTCAAGAAAAGTTTAAAAGATGGCAAATTAATCTTCAATTACAATCCTTAAAATGAAAAGGGAACCTACTATATGGGAGAACATATTGCCAATGATACATTTTATAAGGTGTTCATTTCAAAAATATATAAAGAACTCATACAACACAACAAAAGAAAGATAAACAATCCAATTTAAAAATGGACAAATGACCTGAATAAACTCTTTCTCAAAAAAGGCATACAAATGGCCAAGAGACATATGAAAAAATGCTCAGTCTTACTAATCAGAGAGATGCAAATTAAAACGACAATGAAGTAGCACCTCACCCCTGCCAGAATAGCTACCATCAGTAAATCAACAAGTAACAATGCTAAAGAGGATGTGGGGAAATGGGAACCCTAGTACACTGCTGGTGGGAATGCAGACTGGTGCAGCCACTGTGAAAAACAGTATGCAGTTTCCTCAAAAAATTATAAGTGGAACTACCTTTTGACCCAGCAATTCCACTGCTGGGGATATATCCTGAAAATCCCAAAACACCCATCAGAAAGAATACATGTACCCATATGTTCATAGAAGGATTGTTTACAACTAGAGGCCCGATGCATAAAATTTGTGTAAGAGTGGGCCTTCCTTCCTCTGGTTGCCAGCACCAGCTTCCCTTTAGTACCCAGGGCCCAGGCTTCCCTCACAACCCCAGCTTCATCCAGAAGGACGTCTGGTCTAACTAGCATATTATGCTTTTACTAGAGGTCCTGTGCACGAAATTCATTCATGGGGGTCTGGGGGTGTCCTGTAGCCCAGCCTGCACCCTCTCCAATCTGGAACCCCTTGACGGATGTCTGACTGCCCAATTAGGCCTGATCCTACTGGGCCTAAATGGACAATTAGATATCATTCTCACAATTCAGGATTGTTGGTTCCAAACTTCTCACCTGCCTGTCTCCCTGATTGCCCCTAACCGCTTCTGCCTACCAGGATAATCACCCCCTAACCACTACCCTGCCAGCCTAATTTATGTCTAACTGCTCCCCTGCCAGCCTGTTTTGCCCCCAACTTCCCTTCCCTGCAGGCTTGATCGCCCCCCCACTACTCTCCCTTGCAGGCCTGGTCCTTCCAAACTGCCTCCCCTGCTGGCCTGGTCACCCACACGTGCCTCCCTTGAAGGCCTGTAATCTACCAATGGACCTCCCCTGCTGGTCATCTTGTGGTGGTCATTTGGGTTCACATGGGGCAAGATCTTTGACCACATGGGGGCAGCCCTCTTGTGTGTTGGAGTGATGGTCAATCTGTGTGTTACTCTTTTATTAGATAGGATAGAGGCCTGGTGCATGGGTGGGGGCCAGATGATTTGCCCTGAAGGGTGTCCTAGATCAGGGTGGGGGTTCCTTTGGGGCATGGGGCAGCCTGGATGAGGGGCCTATGGTGGTTTGCAGGCTGGCCATACCCCCCAGCGACCTAAGTGGAGGCCCTGGGATATGGGATTAATTTGTGTTCTACAACTGAAACTGTAGCCTGGACTGGAGTCAAGCCTTCAGCTCGCTCCATGGTGACAGCCATTGCTGTTTGGGTTTATTGTAATTCTATAATTGAAACTTTGTACCGTAGAGTGGAGACCTAGACACTAGGGCTTCAGAATCTTGGCTTCCTCCATCGCCCAGGCAACCATAGCCTCTGCTCTCTTCAGCTCTGTGACTGCTGCCATTTCTGTTGGGAGATGTCTTCTATAATTAAAACTTTGTAGCCTTGAGTGGAGGCCTAGGCAGGCAAAGGCAGGTGGAAAGCTTGGCTTCCTTTATTGCCAGGGAAACCCAAGCCATCTTGGTTGGGGTTTATTTGCATAATTTGCTCCTGATTGGCTGGGGGGCATGGCTGTGGGTGTGGCTTGTGGGTGTAGCGAATGTAAGATCAAATTTGCATATTACTCTTTTATTAGATAGGACTGGAGGACTGGTGCACAAAATTGGTGCATGGGGGAGGAGTATCCCTCAGTTCAGCCTGCATTTCTCCAATTTGGGACATCCCTCTCACAATCCAGAGCTGCTGGCTCCCAACTGCTTGCTGCCTCCCTTCCTGATTGGCCCTAACCGCTCCTGCCTGCCAGCCTAATCATCCCCTAACCACTTCCATGCCAGCCTAATTGACACCTAACTGCTCCCCTACCAGCCTGTTTGCCCCTAACTATCCTCTCCTACAGGCCTGGTCACCCCTAACTGCCCCCCTCTGCAGGCTTGATCACCCCAATACCCTCCCTTGCAGGCCTGGTCCCTCTCAACTGCCTTTCCCTGTGGGCCATCTTGTGGTGGCCATCTTTTGTCCACATGGGGGCAGCTATTTTTGACCACATAGGGGTGGCCATCTTGTGTGTTGGAGTGATGGTAAATTTCCATATTACTTTTTTTTATTAGATAGAATAGAGGCCTGATGCACAGTTGGGGGCCAGCTGATTTGCTCTGAAAGGTTTCCTGGATAAGGGTGGAGGTTCCTTTGGGGAATGGAGGTGCCTGGGTGAGGGGCCCATGGTGGTGTGATGGCTGGCCACATCCCCCAGCAATCCAAGCAGAGATCCTATTATCTGGAATTTATTTATCTTCTATAATTGAAACTTTGTAGTCTTGAGTGGAAGCCTAGACTGGCCAGGTGTGTGGAAAGCTTGGCTTCCTCCATCGCCAGGGGCAACCCAAGTTTCCTGTTCTCTCCAGCTACATGACAGCCACCGTTTTTGTTGGGATTCATTTAACTTCTATAACTGAAATTTAATAGCCTTGAGTGGAGGCCTAGGCCGGCCAGGGTGTACAGAAAGCGTGGCTTCCTCCGTTGCTTGGGAAACTCAAGACTCCTGCTTGCTCCATGGCTGTAAGCATCTTTTGGGTTAATTTGCATACACACTTCTAATTGGCCAGTGGGCGTGGCTTGTGGGTGAAGTTGACTGATGGTTAATTTGCATATTACTCTTTTATTAGACAGTATAGTCAAGATCTGGAAACAACCCAAGTGCCCATCACTAGATGAGTGGATAAAAAAGCTGTGCTACATTTATACCATAGAATACTATACAGCAATAAAAAAGGATCTCTAATCCTTTGAGACATCATGAATGGCTCTAGAGATTATGATGTCAAGTGAAATAAGCCAGTCAGATAAAGATACATATCACATGATCTCACTTATATGTGGAATCTAATGAACAGTATAAATCCAGAGACATGAAAGCATGGAACAGACTGACAGATCTCAATGGGAAGGGGCATTGGTGCAGGAAGATAACCAAAGATCTTATATGCGCAGCCCATGGACACAGACAACAGTTCAGAAAAGGCCTGGATACGGTGGAAGCTGAGTGGATGGCGGTTAAGGAGCAAAATAGGGGGCATCCATAATACTCTAAACATGAAAAATAGAGAACTTAATTAATTAAAAGTAAGACTACAGTTTGTATGATACATGAATGCTCTTGGTGTTTGCTTCAACTTCTACACAATTACATGGTGCAAATCTGTCAGTAGCAATGGAGTCACAAGTGAATTCTTAAATACTGGCATCTGAGCATTTGGCATCAGATTTACAAAGCCATTTTCCATGTGTAACTGAAATCAGCAAGTCAGATAAGAGTAAACTTCCAAACTTGCCAAAATAAATTTGCTGGAGATGTAACCCAGCTGTCAGCAGCTGACAGGGTCAAAAGTTGGTTGGCTGAGCTACAATGTAGAATTTGAGAAAATGAGCAGCTGAGCTGGAAATGAAAATGCTTTGCTTTCTTAGAGGCAGAAAACAAATAGGATATGGTGATATGGTCTGCAAGTTAGATCTGAGAAAGTACTGATTTTTTCATTGTGTTGCTATGCTTCCTTCTATTTTGACATGAAGTTATTTCTGAAAATGAATGCCTTATGCCAGAAAGTAAGCCACAAATTTAGAGTTGATTTTGAAAGCATCGCTAGATAAGAATAGTGACCAAGGAACAAAATGAAATATATATATATATATATATATATATATATACATAATTTCAAAGGTAAAGGTTCTGGTGGATTGAATATATAAAAAAATTATTTGTAATTTCTGTTGCTTCATCGTTCAAGTCATTATACAAAGAAATTTAAAAATTACATACCAAAATATTGCTCATGCACTTATGTGTTTCATATTTATACTTTATAGTATAAATGGTATTTAGTATTATTTTTAGCTGAGATTTTGTTACAGTATTTGAATGTTATTTTTAATATATCTGTATTACGCAAAAAGTACTTGCTGAAAATTTCAAATTTATCTGAAATATTATTTCCTATTATTCACAATGCACAAAATCATTTGACTAAACTCAGCTTTTAAAAAATTAAAAAGCTTTTTATTGCATGTGTTTACTCCTATGTGCCATGAATTTTACTAGTAGATTGCTATTTCCTAGAAGTTTAACAGTAGTTTATTTCAAAATCAGCTACTTAGTTAAAGCTAGCTAAGATTAATTTTGAGTAATGATATTCTTATAGCATTAACATTCATAGCCAACTCAACTAATCACTCTCATCCTCTATTTTTGAATGCTTCGTAAAACACCTGTTTACTACATTATGATGAACTAAAATTACATTAAGTTATAATGTTGCATTTCATCTTAGGCCAAGATCATAATATTGAATAATAGAATAGTGATTGAATATAAATGATAAAGTAAAATGAAGAATTTCATTAGTAATATCTTTACATCCAAACTGAGTATTTCTGGAGTTACACTGGAGAAGGGTAGTTGAATGGCATTCTGAAGCCCTAAGAAATTGTCTAGATTCACAGATCAGAAGGCCACTAAGAAGTTAGATCTCATAACTACTCCAGAAACATGTTTTTAAATTTAGGTCTCAAATTATATATCAAGGTATTTGAGGTATTGATATACTTATACAATTAAATATGCAGGATTTAAGAAGCAAATAGAAGAAAGCATTCACTTATTCCTAAAAGGAAAAGCTCATATCTGGTATCATGTAACCTAAAGAATCATATGAACTTTTTTTCCCAAAAAATTTACCACGTGAAATTTTATTTGCTAGATTTTTATATTGTACACACATTTTTTGTGGTTTCTGTTTTTAAAAGTGAGAGAGAGGTTGAAACATCTTTTTCAAAAAATATATTTTATTGATTTTTTACAGAGAGGAAGGGAGAAGGATAGAGAACTAGAAACATCAATGAGAGAGAAACATTAATCAGCTGCCTCCTGCATACCCCCCACTAGGGATGTTCCTGCAACCAAGGTACATGCCCCCCACCTGAATGGAAGCTGGGACCCCTCAGTCTGCAGGCCAATTCTCTATCCACTGAGCCAAACCGGTTTCGGCTGTACACACATTTTTAAAAAGTCATTGCATTTTCTAAACTATAGACTATGGATACTTACAATGGGGGAAAAAATCCCTCCTAAATCTTAAACTTTTGCATGTTTAGAAATTAGGTTTTCATTGCAAGTGTATTAATATATGCATTTCCACTTTTCATAGTGTACTTCCTACTAATTAAATAAATTTTAATGCAGTAGAATTCTATTTATAGTCTTTTTTTATAATTCACAGTACATTTTTAGCAATACTATTTTTTCATGTTAATTTACATGCTGTGCTGTATTAAATTAAACCCATTAACATAGGTATCTTATCATTTTTATTTATAATTTAGATAGGTGGTTTCAGTACTTGATTTTCTTCTTTAGGCTTTTAAATATTAGTGCACTCTTGAAGAATAGGTTTCCACAGTAGACAGAATATTTAAGTAGCAATGTATAATAATTTAAAATGACATGGCAGAACAATTAAAGTAATCTGCTTCTAACTATCAAATGTTGAGGAAAATTTTTTGAATTTTTCAAACAATATCATAAAACATAGTTATGTTCAAAAGGTAGCTGATTTTTCATGGATCCTAGTTAATCTATATATCAGTTGATGTGTAATATAGTTTACTTTGTTAAAAGTATTACTTTGATTTCATTCTGAAAGTACGAGTGCTACTCTCCACCACTTTCACTGAAAAAAGTAAGATGACTATGAGTATTAAATGTTTTATTTTCCTTATTTTTCTCAGTATCTACATTTGCATAAATATAATCCAGCTCAAGTAATATATGCATATATTTTAAAACAGATACTTGTTATTATGCAAACAAGTAATTTTCATCTCTCTAAAGTTTAACTGTGAACACTTTTCTCTTCTTTCTTCTTCATCCTTCATTCTTTTAGCTGATTATGTTGCAGAGCAAAAGCGAGTGAAAGACCACTGGAGCGCAGACCAAATTAAAATTTAGGGAGCCTTTATTAGCCAGCCCGGGGACTGCTCTGCTATCCTGACACAGGGAGATCAGAGAGCAGCCCCTACCCTTTGTGCAGGACCACTTTTAAGCACATTAACCACATCCTGCTTTTGTACAACAAGCAACCCAAGATAAAACAGTTTTTCCCAACCAACCTCAGAGTCATGCCATTGACGACCCTGACACCCACAGGGTCATCCTGTTCTTCAGAAAGCTGACAGTGTTCTATCTTGCAAGGCCTACGTGCTGGGAAGGGGCCATGAGACCGTATCTCAAGGCCTGGCCTGTTGTCAGCACTGACACCTCTATCTGGGGCATAGTCCACGGCCTCAGTAGTGCTCAAAAATCCCCACTCTACAACAGACTATGGCATAATAATTTACTCATACTGTGTTCTCATACTTATAATATTATCAACCAGAGGATTTGAGTTCAATGTGACTGCTTAAAAGTCAATAGCTGGAGAGATGAACATTTGGGGATGATGGTAGTTACCTGGTCTGTCTGCAGGTTTTCGGCTAGCTAATTTTGAAGCTCAGCAATCACCTTGAAGTTTTCATTTTCCATGGTCAAGTACTTAAGGAGAGGCCTGATTTGCATTTGAGTGAGACTACCTGTAATGTAGCAAATGGCATGAAAAACAAAAAATCTTTCACATCAGAGTAGAAATTTCATAATTTATTTGCAAAGAGAGCAGTTTCAGTTAGGGACATACAGCAATGTAGGTTTGTCACAGCTTTAAAAAGTCATAGCAGACTAAAATATCTGCTTTCAACTAAGCAATATGAGGATGCCAGAGTGATGGTTGCTTCAGGTCATTTACAGAATTGTAATGTATAATGCTTTATGGAATCTGTAATAATGTATTTATCCCAAATTGTGAGATCCCTGTTTAAATTAATTAATATATTGGATGTTTAATAATAATTAATATTAATTTTTTCACAGATTTAAGTATATTTTGTTTATTTGCTTGGATTGTATGTGGGTGCAATAGATACAAGTTTTACATAGTATAAAGGCATTGCCCACATAAATAATGCCTAAAGAAAGAATATTTAATTTGAAAATTGGCATTGAAATAAACACAATCCCAAATTTCTTTATAAATTATAATTTATAATTGAATTCATCAGATTCACATCTATACTAATAAAAGCCTTGGTGGCCTGTGATGTCACCACAAGATGGCTGCCACAAGATGGCTGCCACAAAGATGGCTACCACAAAGTGGCCACCATAAGATGGCCATCACAAGATGGCCACATGCACAGCAAAGGTGGGGCCCAGCTACTGCTCTGCACAGTGAGGCGTGGGGGTCACACAGCTCTGTATGGTATAGAGGAGGCCTGTCCCAGGGTTTCTGCCACTTCGAGCAGAGGAGGTCTGTCCTGGCAAAGGTGGAGGGTCATGGCAGGGGAGGTCAGTTGGGAACTATAAGGCTGGCAAGGGAAGGCAGTTGAGGGCAATTGGGTCAGCAGGGGAGAGGAGTCAGGGGCAATCAGGTTGGCAGGGGAACAGTTAGGGGTCAATCAGGCCTACAGGGGAGTGGTTAGGGAGTGATCAGGCTGGCAGGCAGAGTGGTTAGGAGCAATCAGGAAGGCAGGCAGGTGAGTGGTTAGGAGCCAGTGATCCCAGATTGTGAGAGGAATATCCAAGGGGTCTCAGATTGGAGAGGGTGCAGGCTAGGCTGAGGGACACACACCCCCCGTGCACAAATTCCATGCATCAGCCTTCTAGTTAATAAAACCATATAGTTTTCAAGAGTACAACTCAATTAAACATAATCTGCATACTGTATCATATGTTCAACAACCAAAGTCAAGTCTCTTTCTGTCCCCATTTATCTCACTTTGCCTACTTCCAACTCTCCTTTTCCCCTTTCCTCTGGCTATAACCATATCCTATCTAATAAAAGAGTAATATGCTAATTGACCTTACCTTTGCTATGCCCATAGTCAATCAGGAGTGATATGCAAATTAACCCAACAAAGATGGCGATATATTTGCATATGTGGTGGGGAGGGGGGAGTAGTGGCCCTATGCCTTGAAAGGGATCCAAGAGGACATGAGCTGGTGGTGGTTGGCAGCATCCTAAGCCTCCAACAGTATTCAAGCTACCCATCACCCTGGGAAGAGGCCAGGCTGAGCAGAGACTCACCATGGTGATCATGGGGCTGGGTGAACAAGCCGGGCAGAGCTGAGACCTGCCATCACGATCAGTGGGGAACTGGACAGGCAGAGCCCAGACCAGTGATCACGATCATGAGGGAACTGGACAAGCAGAGCCAAGACTGGCAATCGTGATCACTGAGGAACTGGACAGAGCTGAGATCCACGATCATTGGTGATCGTGGTCACGAGGAACTGGGCAGGCAGAGCCCAGACCCGCATGGTGATCACGGGGAAACTTGACAGGCAGAGCCCACACCTGCCATCACAATCATGGAAGAACTAGACAGGCAGAGCCAAGACCAGCCGTCACGATCATGGGGGAACTATACAGGCAGAGCCCAGACCCGCAATCGTGATCACAGAGCAAACTGGACAGGCAGAGCCTGAGACCAGCGATGGCAATCACAGGGGAATTGGAGAGGCAGAGCCCAGACCCACCATCACCTCTCGATCACAGGGGAACTGGACGGGCAGAGCCGAGACTGCCATCATGATCATGGAGCCAACTGGACAGGCAGAGCCCAGACCCACGATCACCAGGGAACAGGAGAGGCAGCCCCGCAATTCCAGGCAAAGAAGCCGCTTTTCTGACCAACTTGCACCTGGGACCTCTTGGGGTGCGTGGTACAGAGTCTAGGGCCTCTAGCTTGCAGCCATGGGAAGTCTCCCTCTCCCTAGAGTTAGGAGCACCAGCCCAGGTCTACCCAGTGGCCTGGTCCTGACTGTGGGGGTGAGTTCCTACAGGCTGGGTTTGATCCCCACGCATTAGCAGTAGGAGACCAGTGCCTTTGTTATTCCTGTGTGTCTGGATTTTAGTTGGACAAATGCCCTGTGGTCCCAGAGAATTCTGTCTCGGTTTCCTCAAATTCCCTCAACCTCTACTCACCCCTCTGTAAAGGCACAGAACAAATGAGGCCTTTAAATAGAAATCAGAGATCTCCAGCCAGGGTGGGCCTCTCTCATCACAAGTCATTTGGACTGGATGGCCTTTGAGTATTTATGTAGGCACTTTAACAGAGAATCACAAGCTCAATTCATGATCTCTGCCCTTAAAAAATTCAGTCTTATTGAGCGAGTAGATGATAAAAGTGCAGTAATAACATCAGAATGTAAGGCAGAGAGGAATAGAGGCAATTGCTAGGATGATTTTCCAATAATCAGTAAAAGAGTATTTGCTATGAATTAAATAAAAAAATATGTGTGGAAGTAGCTGCTTCATGAGTATGGCATCCCTTCCTATTTTAAAGGAAGCTGAGTTCCACGTGAACTGTGTACTATGCTATGATATCTGAGGCACAGGACAAGGGAGGCCCTAAGTGTACTATGCTTTGATATTTGAGTCATTCTTTATTGTTCAATGTAATTTCTTTCTGTACACCTCAGTTTTGTAATAGTTAAATTACTAGAATAATACAGCTTGCTATAAAATATTACTAGAAGATCAAATGATCAGGTAACATTTATTGTCATTTTCTATAAAGGAACACAATCTCTGGTATGCTAAAGTGATAGGTATTATAGAAATATTAGGCACGCAGTGCATGGAATTCATGCATTGGGGGTGGCTGATCCCTCAGCCCAACCTGCCCCCTCACTCAGACTGGGAACCCTCAGGGGATGTCCTACTGACCTCTCACTACCAGCCTGCCCAAGGCCTCAAGCCTCTGACTGAGACTTGAGGCCTTGGGCACCCAGCTATTGCCCTGCAATGGGGCCCATGGCTCAGCTCAGCCCCTGACCCCAGCCCTGTCTCAGCCAGTGATCGCCTGGCCCCGGGGGCTGCGTGCTTGCTGGCCGACTCCACCCCAGCTTCTGATTGGCTGGTGGGCTTGGCTTGATCAGAGGTATGGCCAATTTGCATGTTACTCTTTTATTAGATAGGATTTAGAGGGACCTATAGGTTTGATTACAATTGTGGCTTACTATCACAACACAAGTTTATTGCTAAAAAAAAGAAAAGCAGCAAGCCAACTAGAAACTGAACCAAATATAAACCTTCGAAGGGCAAATGTAAATTGGGTAAGATTTGCTATTACAAGAGCAAGAAGAAAAAATTCAGATGCAAGAATGAAAACCACATTGCATCCACTCTAAGTATCTGTTAAGGAAAAAGAATGGTATACTATTACAATGCTTAATACAGATTGTAAAGACATTTGTTCAAAGAGGATTTCCTAGAGTAGGTGATATTTCAGTTATTTTTTTTAATGTGAAGGGGTTAGTTACATATGAAAAAGGTGTAGGAGTCCCGAATTGCAGAGGGTATAGGTAGGGCAGAGGGAACACCCCCTCTGTGTACAAATTCCTTGCACCAGGCCTCTAGTTGTTGTCTAATATATATACTATTTTTGCTTAATCCCTTCACCCAGCCCTCAGCCACTCCTTTCTGACAGCTATCAGTTTGTTCTGAGCATCTATGTTTCTGTTTCTACTTTTTGTTAAATTATTTTGTTGATTAGACTTGTGACCCAATGCATAAAGTTCATGCAAGGGCCTTGGCCCCTGCAGCCCCAGTGGCTTGCCTCAGACCTCATGGCCCCGGCCAGAAGGTCATTTGGCTGTTCGGTCTAATTAGCATATTATGCTTTTATTATTTTAGATTCCACATATAAGTAAGGTCATATGGTATTTGTCTCTTAATCTTAATTCCAAATACCTGTATTAGATATCAATATGCATGTATAGAATAAGTTGTTTTGCAAGAATTTTTTGTTCTTGGCTAATTTAATGTACAAACCTTGGTTCACCCGTGTATCCCATCTATAACAATTCACTTTTCAGCCCAACAGCCCTTTCATGCTGATACTTGAGGGATTAGTCACACATCTCTCAGTGACAAAGGAGAGAATGGGTGAGTATGAGTCAGTTTATCAATAAACTTCACATTGTTAACATTTCAGGAATTGTGTTGAGAATATTTTCATGTTTTTTTTTTACTTTTGTTGCTGCTTATTATTATTAAATTTTTATTTTTATGATACATTTTGTTTACTTTTTGTTAAATTTTTATTTATGTCCTTTTTGTTTTTAAGTATTTACTTATAGATTAAACAGTACACTAGACATATACTGTAAATAAGAAAGGCTAAAAACAGGAAATCATCTGGGGTCTAGAATGGATTAACTCAATTCACATGATTTCTATTGGGGAAAAAAAATGCTTTGGATTTTGAGCCTTCCAGAATGAATTAAATTTGAGAACTGAGGTTCCACTGTATAGAATTTGATAGGTCTGAAATTTTATTTGGGGCTCTATTTCATATTCTCAGATACGATTACAATCCTACGCCTTTTTTTATTTATAACTTCACATAGTTTTTCTAATTTATTTGAACATTGAAACACAACATAAGCATATTGATCTCCCTCTACATACTTGATAGAGCAGTCATTCAAACATGCATAAGGATGAGGAACCTGCCATGAAGAAATTTAAATAGTAGAAAGAAATAATACTACATTATTATAAAAGTGTATGCTTTATGAAAGAGTAAATACGGAAAGTTCAGAGAGGTGCCTAAACTCCATTTGTGAGAAAAGGGAAGGTCTGAATTGGCAAGCATCCTTTCCTGGCTTTGGACAATGGTCAATGGGGAAATAAAATTCAAACCGTGGGCCGTTATAAAAATGAATATATGGGAAAGCTAAAGCAAAAGTTCTGAGCAAGTAAATACAGCCTAAATAATCTCTGAAGCAAAGAAACAGAGAGTAGGGTAAAATGTTCAATTATTTTGTAATATATATTCAGAAGTAATGAGATGCAAAGATAATCATGATAATAGTATTGAAACCACACACAATGGATCTGAGGCAGCCTATCACTCCTTAAGCCAAATTAAGCAGAAACAGGATTGAATCATTTATGAGCATTTATTCCAACAATGCCAGCAATATTCCAATAATTTCTGGGAGAGCAGTCAGTCACCCCAAAATTCTGTCTCCCTCTTCTCACCAGGTGGCTGATTATATAAGGGTAAAGGGGAAGATGACTCCATGCAGCTGGGAGATACAGTGTAACAGGGGCAGGGATGGGAAAAGTCTACAGCCCAGCCTTTAGTAGCACAAAGTCCGACAAAAGGTGGCTTATCCTATCTAATAAAGGAGTAATAGGCAAATTGCCCATACCCCCAATCAAGCCATGACCACCAGCCAATCAGGAGCAAATTATGCAAATAAACCCCAACCAAGATGGCTGCTGCACTGAGAGAAGGAGGGAGGCTTGGGTTTCCCAGGCAATGGAGGAAGCCAAGCTTCCTACCTGCCCTTGCCAGCCTAAGCCTTCACTCAGTGCTACGAAGTTTCAATTATAGAAGATATATTTCAACAGAAATGGTGGCAACCATAAAGCTGGAGAAAGCAGAGGCTAGGGTTGCCCAAGAAATAGAGCAAGCACTAGCACCTAGGAAGCACTAGGCCTCCATTCTAGGCTACAAAGTTTCAATTATAGAAGATACATAAATTCCAACAGAAATGGCTGTCACCACAGAGTGAGCAGAAGGCTTGGCTCTGCTCCAGGCTACAAAGTTTCAATTGTAGAACATAAATTAATCCCGTATCCCAGGGCCACACATGGGTCCCTGGGGGGGGGGTGGCCAGCAGCAAACCACATCAGGCCCCTTGTCCTGGAAGCCCCACACCCCAAAGGAACCCCCATCCCAATCTCAGACACACTTCAGGGCAAACCAGCTGGCCCTCACCCATGCACCAGGCCTCTATCTAATAAAAGAGTAATTTGCAGATTGATCATCACTCCAACACACAAGAGGGCTGCCCCTATGTGGTCAAACATCCTGTCCCATGTGGACACAAAATGGCCACCACAAGATGGCCAGCAGGGGAGGGCCATTGGAAGGTTCCAGACCTGCAATGGAGGGCAGTGAGGGGTGCCCAGGCTGGGAGAGGAGGGAAGTTAGGGGCAAACAGGCTGGCAGGGGAGCAGTTAGAGATCAATTAGGCTGGCAGGGTAGTGGTTTGGGGGGTGATCAGGCTGGCAGGCAGAAGTGGTTAGGGACAATCAGGGACACAGGCAGGAGAGTAGTTTGGAGCCAGCAGTCCTGGATTGTGGGAAAAATGTCCAACTGCCCGTTTAGGTCCAATCCTACTGAAATTGGGCCTAAACGAGCAGTCAGACATCCCTCAAGGGGTCCCAGATTGGAGAGGGTGCAGGCTGGACTGAGGGATATCCCCTGCCCCCTGTGCACAAATTTCATGCGCTGGGCCTCTAGTCTATATATATATAAAAGGCTAAGTGACTGACCATAAGTTCATCTGTCAGGCAGTCCAGTACAAATGATGTACAATAGTTACAGAATAATTAATTAATTAAATAATTGGGTAAAATAAAAATAAACATTGACTCATGCATGTGTGGTACATATAAACCTCTAGCTGGCACCAATCACACACATCTGTCATTATTGATCATGAATTTGGTTGTTTTTATTGACATTTCTATTATAGAGAATGGGCAAATAGTGATATTAAAATATTTCTTCTAATTAACTTCCTTTCAATGTTCACGAATCCATGTACCAAGCCACTAGTCTTTTATGATGTTACAAACAACTTAGCACATTCCTGAGACCAGAGAAAGTGTTACTGAGGCAAACACTTGGAGGGGTCAAGGTCTGGGCACAACAAGCAAATAAAAGCATGCCCTATGCTTGGTCTGTTCTCAAAATGTACTTCTTTACTGAGTAATGAAGCCATCAAGACATCTTCTTTTTTCCCCAGCCTTGTTTCATCTTCCAGTTACCCAGGGTCATAAGCAAACCTGTTATCCTAGTTAGTAAGGTGAGTAATTAATTAAACAACTATGGCTCTATTCTTATTCCATGTCCTTCCCCCTATCAGTATGAAACAAAATAGACCTTTTGTTTCAGTGGAAATGGGGTTCTTCCACGAAGTTGCAAGATAAACATGTCGAGGACTCACATATGGGAGGGTGAGATGTAGTGGTGAGTTTTATTGGATTAGAAACCAAAGATTGCCCCAGGTCTGCTGTGTCTCCTCTCTGTCTTCATTCTGTGGACGAAGTCCACTCTTGTTTTTATCAAGTCCAGAAGAAAGCCAAGGTGCGGAAATTCTGTGCCATTGGTTTGGGCCAGTTCAGTCTCTGTCCCCATTCAGGTGAGTCAGGCTTTGCTCCTGCCTGGCCCTGCTGCCCTGCATTGCCCCATCCAGGGTCCACTGTCTAGGCTCACACTTAAAGCCCATCTGGAGTCTTCACAGCTGCCAGGGCAAACATGGGGGTCCCACTTGGGCCTGCAGGACTGCTGGGCCTGCAGGGCTGCTAGTCCAACATGGCTGTAAGGAGAGAGAACATGGAAGGAATGGATGAAGGAATGTAAGTTTCTTAGCCAGAGGCCTTTGCTAGACTCTGATTGCATTATATGGCTTGGGAAGGGCCAGGCACTCTTTCAAACTAACCAGTTTTCTAATCCTTTGCTTGTTTGTGCTGGACCCTTCCCCTAACCACCCATTTCATGGATCTTCTGGAATTCTGTGTCCCTTATCCAGTCTGATGCTCTTCCCACTCTAGGCACATACCCTTTATGGTCACCTTGGCTCCTACTGTGCTTGCCTCATAGTGGAGGGACCGCCCCCTGTGCTATTTTGGCTTCCACTGGGAACGTGCCCAGCAGAGGAATGCTCCTTCTTCTCCCCCTGACCTAACCTTCGATAATTCTGGTACCAGAGGATGGGCTGTTCCCTGAGAAAATCCTTGCTCCCTCCATAGAGAAACAGAGCTGTTAATCCCATTGGCAGGGCAATGCTGCTTTCCCCTGGAGTGTCCCTGAAGCTGTAGCTTCCGACCTAATTAAGTTTAGCCAGTGTTTCTCCCTTCTCTTTCATTAGGCCTAATGTCTCATTCCCTTTGCTCCCTTCCTTTATTAATAACTAACTATCTACCTATGCTAGCATTTTGGCTGGAATTCTGATATTTTATATTAAAATTATTTCTAAATATTGCTCAGTAGTTCGCTTAATGAGACCTGATAAGAACAGTAACAGGTTTAATAATTGAGAAAGATATTTACATCTGGAATGCAGTACTTAATAGATTTCATAAACATAGTAGAATGTAAGAGTCGTTAGTAATATAAAAGTAATTTTTACCACTAAGAAATATAAATGTGTTTTAAATCAACATAACGTGTGCATACAATTTTTTATCTCACCATTTTATTCAAAATAGCACCATATATGATATGTCAATTTTCGTTTAAAAATATTTTTCATTACATTGTCTATGAAAGCTAATTCTTGTTAACCTTAAAGATACATATCAAAAACGATGTCTATTAAATGGAACTATGAATTCTTCTCTTCACTTTTTTTCAGTTTAGTTTAATTATATATATATATTGATACAGATATCATAATAACCAAGATTTTAAAAGCCAAGATGTGAAAATCATCATTTTGATATTCTCCCAGAGTTTAATCACAATCCTTAGATATGGTAGATCTATGCCACATTGTATCATTGAGTGCATCAATAATCTGGATATTTAATCACAAAGAAGATATCCTATGAAGTTGGTCTAAATCAATGACAGTGATAAGGGAAATATGTATTTTGAAGAATAAGAGTCAACTTCAACAGTATCTTGGATGACAGTATTAACTAGATAATTTTATTTTACTTCAAAGAGTATGTCTGAATAGCAAAAGTGCACTAAACACTGGAAACAGGTCCATAGAGAATTGAATATGTGAAGCTCTATCAATCCTTCTCTCTGGAGATGTTTGATTACTTTCTAGACTAATAAACCAAGAGATACTTTCTCTCCCTTGGAAGATACAATGAAAAATCGATCTCTATTTTTCTTCTCTCTCTCTTTGCTCCTATATCTCTTTCCCCTCCCTCCCTTCTTGCCTTTCTCCCTCCCTACCTTTCATAGGAAGAGCAGATGTTAAAAATTTTTTCTCCTACATTTTGTTTCCTTTCTTATGATATAATACCACTGTGTGTGCAGCAACTGTCCAATCTATATTATGTTATTCTGTGGGGATTTGGATACTAAGATGCTATTCTAGCAGTTGTTTTTTCTCTGGGTAATAAAAGAGTCTGTGTCTGTCAGTATCCTTTATAATAAAGAGGTATTATGCAAATTGGCCATCATGTCCTCACAGAATGGCTGCCTATGACCAGGTGGGCAGGTGGGTTTAGTGAGGGATGACCAAACAACTGAACAAGCAGGCTTCATAGGGTGACCAGGCTGTCAAGGGAGTTAATGAGGGACTACCAAACTACTGAACAATCAGACTGCATGGGGCAATTAGGCCAGCAAGGGGGTTAGTGAGGGATAACCAAATGACTGAACAATCAGGCTGCATGGGGTGACCAGGCTGGCAGGGGGGTTAGTGAGGGATGACCAAATGACTGAACAGCAAGCTGTGTGGGGCAACCAGGCCGGCAGGGGGGCAGTTGGGGGTGACCAGGTCAGCAGGGGTGGACAGTAAGAGGTGACCAGGCTGCCAGGGAAGTGCAGTTAGAGGGAACCTGCTGATGGGGTCAGGGGGAAGTTTGGGACAACTAGGCCAGTAGGAGGGGTAGTTGGAGGTAATTAGGCTGGCAGGGGGAGCAGTAAATAATGATAAGGCCGGCAGTGGAGACACTAAGAGGTGACCAGGCTGGCTGGGGAGGGGGGAAGTTAGGGACAACCCAGCCTGCAGGATGGGTGCAGTTGGGGGTGACCAGGCTGTTGGGGGGGGGCAAAGTGGGCAATTAGGTTGGCAAGGGAGCAGTGAAGGGTGACTAGGCCAGTGGGGGGGGCAATTGGGGGTGACCAGGCCAGCAGCAGAGGACAGTTAGGGGTGATAAGGCCTGCACACAGAGGCAGTGAGGGGTGAGCAGGCCAGCATGGGGGTGGCAGTTAGGGGAGACTAGGCAGAAAGGCAAGTAAGCTATTAGGAGCCAGCAGTCCAGGATTGTGAGAGGGATGTCTGACTGCTGGTTTAGGCCCGATCCCGGCAGTCGGACATCCCTCAAGGGGGTCCCAGATTAGAGAAGGTACAGGCTTGGCTGAGGACCCCTCCTCTCATTGTGCACAAATTTCATGCACAGGGCCTCTAGTATGCAAATAAAACAATATCAGGCTAACCTATTAGCTTGTATGCAAGGTAATCTTAGATTCTTCACAGTTCCTGACTTTCTGGTCTGGTAGCAAGGATCAGGTACTGTCAGATAGATATTCATCTAGAATAAGTACACAGCAGATCTGTATCTAGTGACTTAGGGAAGTTTAAGAGGATCAGAAATATGTTGACTAATCTGCATGGTGCACTGGACAGTTTTTTTTAAAAACGTAATATTTTTATTTATTTCAGAGAGGAAGGAAGAGAGAGATAGAAACATCAATGATGAGAGAGAATCATCAATTGGTTGCTTCCTGCATGCCCACAACTGAAGATTGAGCTCACAACCCATCATGTGCCCTTGACCAGAATCAAACCCAGGACCCTTCAGTCTGTAGGCCAATACTCTATCCTCTGAACCAAACCAGCTAAGGTCAATATGTAGTATTTTACATTGCATGCAAAGGAGAATGATTTAGACACTAGTTACAAACTGGAAACGGGGAAGTAGGATTGAAACAAGTATCTAACAAAATTGTACTGTACAGAGTTAACAGGGAAGGAAAGACTTTATTTGACTGATGCAATGGGAGATCAAAATTTAAGTTAAGGCTATAAAAACAAAATACAGGAGATCAAAATTGAACTTAAGTCTACAAAAGCAAAATGTTTAAGCTCTAAGGTGAGTCAGTGAAAAGATACTGGAGGCTGTTAGGAAGGAGGATGTTTCATGTGATTAGGTTTTTGTATTTGCTAATTGGTGTCTACTGAAGTTAGACTCCTACTCTCCCCCTAATAAAAACAGGGAGATAGGAGCAATATCTTCCTTAATAACTAGAGGCCCAATGCACAAAGACTTGTGCAAGAATGGGCCTGCCTTCCCCTGGTTGGCTGCTGGCACTGCTTTTGCTCTGGCCAGAGCTGCCTTTTTGCTCCAGCCTGGTGCTGCCTTTCCACCTTCCCACACTGCCCAGAGGCCCAGAGTAGCTAGGGTGGTGTGGAATGCCTGTGTTGTCACCATGGTGATGACACAAGTGTCTCCCCCGGCCACTAGGCGCCTGCATATGCAAATTAACCCACCACCTTTGTTGGGTTGATTTGCATACTCACTCCTGATTGGTTGGTGAGCATTGTGAAGGTATAGTCAATTTGCATCTTACTCTTTTATTAGTGTAGATTATATCTCGAGTTGTTTCCTTGGTCTTTGGGTTGTAAAACTGGTCAGAGGGTAGGAGAAGGTTTAATTACCTTTGAAAAGATAGTTTGCAATTTTAAGGTCTCTAAAGAAAACCTCTATATATAAAACCCAAGCAACCAGAACAATGGAATGACCAGAATGACCAGAATGACTGAAACAACCAGTCATTATTATGTGCACTGAGGTGGCCAATCAGCCTGATTGGGGCCCCAAACTGCCCCCCAACCTCCTACAGCCTCTCTCCTAAGCCGTCCCAGCCCCCAATCAGCCCCTCACCCAGATCAGGGTGGGGTTCCCCCAACCCAATTGGTGGTGGGGCTGTATGGCCAAATGCCTGCCACCCATCCCCTTGACCAGCCCAGCCCAACTGGCCACCATCAGAGTGGGCTGGCTGAACCCCATGAATTCATGCACTAGGCCTCTAGTGCTCTAATAAAAGGCAGACTTGGTGCCTATACTTAGGAAACAACCTGTCTAAAGTTTAGTCAGGCTGAGGAAATAGTAAGGTTGACTTAAGCACAGTCCAAAGGATATGCTTGTTCTTTAGTTGTTGCTGTTTGTGTTGTTGCTTGTTTTTTCTCTCTCTTTCCTCAAGGCAGGAAGAGGAAATATACAGAGGTTCTTAAATTTAGTCTGAGGCTTTGGACTCCTGAAGGTTTGAAAAGGTTTTTAAAATTAGTATGAAGCTTTGAACTATATTAAATATTTTGGGGGATTCCTAATTTTAGAGACCTCAATTCTTGAAATTCCTAAGTGTATCATTTTGAGATGCTACTGCCTATTGATGCCATGAAAATGAAGAATGCAACCTCATTGATACTATAGACAAACAAGACCAATTAGACTGAACTTCCTCAGGCAGTTCCTCCCAAAGGATTGGACCCCATTTCTTAGACTGAAATAGGAGCCTGAAGGATTACTAACAAGCTCGCATGTTTCATGGGAGACCCTGTAAGATGCCACATTGAAGGCACCACTGAATTACATCTCTTATTAATATACACGCCAAAATTATAAACAATAATGGTTTCCAGAGACAATATTTGCCTTCTAGTTCTTGTTTAGAGGCCTGATATTATCTTGCCTCTTCTCAAAAACATCATGACTTACACCTTAGGGTGGTTATAGAGTGTCTAATGAATCATCATTGATAATTCATATGTCACTCCAATGACTGCAGAACTTCCTCCCAAATAAGGTCACCTTCAGTTCCTCACATGACTTTCCCAGAGAGATAATTAATTCATTATTTAGGCATACTCTTTGGGCAGTTTTAACTACCATGCTAGTAATTCAATTAGATAAGGTGGTATAACCTGTCTGTAACTCCACCTCAAGTGATTCATGACACAATCTCAACACTGAAAGACATCCAAGTTAGCCTCAGCTCACTGCCTAGAGTTTCCACTACTGGCAGAATTCCTAGACCTCCACCTTTCAGGTAAAGGCAGACTGTGAGAAGATATGATGTCGTATCTGGAATAATGCATTAAGACAGGAGAAAGGGTCAACACAGAAAATTAAGGAAAAGACACCTGACTTTTTAAGGGATTGTAAGATTTCTTCATCTGGCTATATCCAGGATCCAGGGGATTATGAGGGAAGTCGCCCTCATTCTGGTGCCCAGATCCCTTCTGACAGTTGCTTTAAAAGCTATCCAAACTCTGAATGGATTTTGTTCTGGTGTTAGATTAATCGGATGCTGATGAAGTGGAATCAGCATGAGAAATTCACCCAGGAAACTGAACCATGTGGAAACCAGGAGTGAATCTGTTGAGAGACAATTTACCTTGAGTATTTTTACTTTTCTGCTACCTCTAGGTCGCTGAAGAAAGGCACCTGTTTTGAACAACAAACACAAAAGATAGCATTTCTGCAAAGTTAGAAATATCTGAAAAGATTTGGATGCACAAAGATTTCTCCTTCCCTTTCCTGGAAACTTGAGTGTACAGGTCCAGGTAGTAACCCAAAAGACACATTTCTCCTCTCCCCAAAGGAAAACTGCTTAGTGAGTAATTGCTCTTGCTCTATAGTAGGGAGAATGAGCATATGTGTCAGCAGTCTACAAAGTGCAGAGTTTCCTAAAGTATCTTTATTCGAGTTGTCCTGTGGAGAATCCGTACTCAGTTACTACTCTGGCTGCTGTTTGTGCTGTAAGAAATCACCTGTATTGCTGACTGAGGGATAGAATAGGATATCTTCTGTCAGTACCTATATAATAAAAGCCTAACATGCTAAGTGTCTCGTCATCTAGTCAGCCATTCAACCAATCAAAGCATAATATGCTAATGCAAAGCTAAGTCTGCTCAACCGCTCACTATGAGGTGCACCAACCACCAGGAGGCAGATAGTAAACTGGTTGACTAGTCGTTATGATGTGCACATGAACTATCAGTGGGCAGACACTCGGACAGGTAGGATAGCTTGCTGCTGGGGTCTGGCTGATTGGCGCTGAGTGAGATGGGCTGGACATGCCCTGCAGCTCTCTCACAGTCCCTCCCCAGCTGGCCAACCTTCTGAGTCTCTCTCCATCCGCGATCATACACTGGTGAGGTTCCTCAACCTGGCCTGTACCCTCTCAAAATCCAAGACCCCTCAGGCGGTGTCAAAGATCCATTTCGACCCAATCCCCCAGGCCAGGCTGAGGGATCCCACTAGTTTACAAATGTCATGCGCCGGGTCTGTAGTTAGTGTATAAAAATGTTTCAGGCTATCTTATTAGCCTACAAGTAGAGTAAACTCACTTATTTCAGTTTTTGACATAGTCCTTAGAAATTTAGATTCAGGGCCATTTTGACTTTATCTAGGTTCAGCAATTTTGTAGATTACTCTGGAAAGGAAAACTAAATGATGAGCTCCACAATGCTGTTATCCAAGGATATAAACACATTTATTGTATGTGTTCTCCTAAATCATCAGTGAAAGTGACATAGAAACATAATAAACAATTAATACTCATGTGCATATTTTCATTCATATGTCATATCTGCATATAGATAAAATTCTGTTTCAAACTATATCCATTCATAGGTGTTTGTTCTAAGTTAATTCAAGGGCAGGTAGTCTGTTAATTTTATTATATACAGGGTATCCCCAAAAACACATGCACATTTTAACAGCTGATTGCTCAATTTTGGAAATGAAAAGTATTTTTAATAAGCATTGCTTCCATAATTATTAAAAGTGTGTATATACCTTTTTGAGGATACTGTATATTTTTGTTATTTATATACATCCTCTCTCTCTCTCTCTCTCTCTCTCTCTCTCTCTCTCTCTCTTTCTCTCTCTCTTTCTCTCTCTCTTTCTCTCTCTCTCCATATATATATGTGTTTTCAGTAACTCTAGTTGTATCTCTGTGAAGCTAATTTTCATCATATTAAAAATTTCTAAAAATGTGTTCACAAATATGCCACCATCCTCATTCTGACTCTCACTTTTTGTCAGGTCTGGAAGGGAGTAAAGAAAAGTATATAAGAGAAGGTTTTGTTTTTATTTTTACTAAAGCTGCTTAGAATAGCTACCAACTGACTAATCTTTCTTAATTCTGACATAATTCACAAAATAAATTTAAAAATGACAATTCATATATATATATTAATTGGAAGTATATGTTATTTTAAAAACAAATCAGGTTGTACAATTGTCAAAATCATTTAATTAATGGCTTGATTCAAAATGATCACTTGTATTAAAATCAACTATTGTTTTCACAAAATCCATTCTATTGTAAAAACTTTTCTAATCATATACCACCATCCCCTCCCAAATAAATTATCACACATTTGTATATGTGTAAAACCTATCTTCCACTTTTTTCTCCATGTTCTTAAGTTCCCTTTTCCTCTCCCTTTTCATGAATTACATGGTCCTCTCATTGCCTAGAGCTATTATGTTTAACTTCCTCCATTGACTTTATTTTGATTTTATTCAAAGTATCACAATGTACATTTTCCTAGCTGAGTTCTAGAGACCTATACTCTAGGCATTAGCCATTAACTGTAAGTTTCAATTGACTAGACAGGTTTATCTCAAATTTTAATAACAATTCAGAACATCTTTACTTAACTATCACTAGAAATATTATTAGTGTGATTTAAATTTTTGTGGCTTGAAGTAAGGCATATTATAATATAATAATATAATGGGTATAGTAAGGATCAAAGTTCAGTATTTCATCATTAATGCTCACATACAATTTATTGGAAGCACACTTTATTAACTCCAGTAGAAATCAAACTTAGAGATATTTGTTAGAAATTTCCAACTTGTTAGAAATTTCTCCTAGAGAATATGTTTGTGTAAATAAATATAGTAGAGACATAAATCCTCCAGAGTGGAGTAATGACTAGATTGACAACACCAGTTTAATTTCTTATGCTCTTTATACTTGGCAAAAGCAAATTCTCTATTACCCAGATGGCTCCCAACATTTCACATGAGATGAATATTGAATGAAAAGGCAAAAATCATGCCTGACAGACAGTAATCCTGGATATTTGGACTCATGAGACCATTCTGAAGCATGTCAACTGAGTAAGCAAAATTAAACATTGCTTGATATCTAGAGTGAGATTTCTCAGTATGCTTTTGCTTTGCCCTTCATGTCAATAATTGTCTTTTTCATTTTATACCAGACTGTCATTACTAACATAATGTTAGATGGTTACAGGAGACAAGTGAGGGAAGAACCACATACATGTTATTTACATTTAAACTACCCAGGGCTATAAAAACCTATGTTACTGCAAACTGAGAATCTTATATACCAACTTTTAATTATTTACACAGATACAGACACAGTAATAAAGAAGAGTTGACAAGTTATATTCCATTCTATCATGCAGAAGCAATTCTACATTCTAAATAAAGCTGCTCTATTAAAATATTAGTTAACATAATGCTTTTCAATTCCTAATTTAAACATTATCTAATTATAATTAAACTATAATTCTCTTTCTTGGAAAAAGAGTATGTGCAATTTGTATACACATATTCAAATTTCTATAGTTTCAATTTCCAAGCTGAAACAAAATCTTCAAGATATTGCTAAAACTCAGGCTCAGCTAAGACTGAATAGAAATGATAGCTTGTTGTGTTTATTACAGTATTTAATGCTCTTGTTGCATTTCCTGAGGCATATACTCTCATGCATATGCATAAGAACAGCATAGGGGGAGACATACTGACAGTGTGGTTAGTTTACGTTTTAGGATTTTTTGTCATGTTCTCTGTGCCCCTATATGCAATAGGTTTTAGAAATGACTTATGAACCATGTGCACAATTGCTTAGTGTTGAAATTATCTCTGCAAGAATTCAGTCTGATTGTTTGCTGTTACTGACAGAACTTGTGGGTTCATGTTTGTTATACAAAGGAAATTGATCATTAGTCACTAATGTTTTTGTAATGCTTTCAATATTAAAAATATATTTTATTATTGTTGTTTTATTTATCTTTAGAGTAATTCTGTGTAGTTAGTAAAAAAATCCCTATATTAAAACAATGTATGGTAGTTGGAGGTTGGTGATCTTTTTAACAACTTATTAATTTAGGAAACAATTTTGAGGTTTCTGGTTAACTGAAGAAGCATAAGGAGAGACCCAATATTTCTTGGTAGGAGGAATATTTCCTGAGTTTCTGCCTGGGCAAGAAAAACATCTTGTATTGACTTCCATTGGTATTCTTAATGGTTTATTTTTACTATATTTATATGCTATTCAACTACATAGGTGCTATAATTTTATAATGTATTTCATTTTACTGTTGAATCTGTAATAAGTAAGCCAACATATAAATATAAAATATTAATAGTTTTATTTGCAATTCACCTGAGGAGAAGCTGTGTTCTTGAGACCAGAAACTGTATCTGGGAAGAAAGGCATAGATAGTTGTGATGCTCACAAAATCTTTCTTGTTTGTTCTTGACCAAAAGGGTCAAACTGTTTAGAAGCTATATAATATAGGATAAATGTTAGAATGGCAATTTACATTGGGAGAAAGATAAAGATACAAGAAAAATATACACAAGAAATATATTTGTATGTTGATAGCACATTGAGAAACTGAGTAACATATGGAAGAGACAGACATAATTCCAGGACAAAATTACATATGGTAAAATAATATATCTGTATTTTAAAACTATTTAAGGCTCCATTTTATATATTTTACACAATTATTAAACAAATGTTTATTCAGTTCTCTTGCATGTAAGATTCTTCTAGAAACTATGAAGGCATTGATAAAATGGACAAAACATTGCTTCTATGGCTTTTTATTGATTATGATTATACTCTAAAATTTTGCAAACTTTTCCAGTTGTGCTAGTTGAGTTAGAAGAGTTTTTTGGATCCTTCTTATCCACATGTGAAAGGAGAGTGGAGCAATAATTACACATAGGAACAGAATAATAAAAGAAATATATGGGGAGGGATTGGTCAGCTATGTTTTTCTTGCTTACCTGAAAGATTTTTCTCATTAAGAACATTAAAATTTCTAGATATTGCTTAGTAATATAGATTTATTTTGTCACCCTGGTGATTATGTTTGGTTTCTAATTTATTTATTGTCAGTATAGGAATCATCTGCTTTCCTCCAACCATTAACTAACTAGGGTTTTCAAACATATCAACATACACACAAAATAATGTGCAAATAAAATAGCTAGTGATTTTCAAATATATATATAGATTTTTGTTGTTGTTGAGTTTCAATTATCTACAGATTGGTCTGATTTGATGATACAACAGTTTTTTTGTGGAATTTTTATTATTTGTTTGTCTGGTATAGCTGTTATTCCAAATAGAGTCCATCATAGAGCTCCAAATTATCCCTAAATATTTATATGGTCTTATTATTCCTGATTCCCCACTTATGCTTTCAATGATTATTCCATGATTATTCTACAGGATATGAGGCTTGTCTGACTTATATTGTTGTGTAACAAATTACCACAAACTTAGTTGCTTAAACAGCATCAGGTATTGGCTTGCAGTTCTGCCAGTCAGAAGTCCAGGCACAGCGTCACTGGATTTGCACTTCTCAGGTCTCACAAGGCTCCAATGAAGGCAACAGCCAGGCTGCACATCCATTTAAAGCTGAGGGTTTTCCAAGATTATTAATTTTAACCAAAGTTATTTTCCATGATTGTTGGACTTGGGCGGACTTTATTTTCTTGCCTGTTGTCAATTGGAGGCTGCTCTTAGCAATGAAAAGCCACGCATGTTTCTTGCCACATGTTTTATAAAAATTATTTTTATTGTTGAAAGTATTACAAATGCCCCCTTCTCTTCTCCCCTTTGAATCCCTACTCCTACTCCTGCCCCCTCCTCTGACCTTCATCTCACTATTGTCTGTGTCCATGGGTTATGAATAGGTGCATATAAGTTCTTTGGTTCACTCTTCCCATCACCACCACCACCCCTTCCCTCTGAGAATCCTCAGTCTGTTGTATGCTTCCATGTCTGTGGATCTGTTTTGTTTGTCCGTTTCTTTATACTAAGTAAAATAAGCCAGTCAGAGAAAGACAAATATCATGTAATCTCACTTATGTGTGGAATTTAATGAACAAAAATTGTGCTGAGTTGAGTTAGACAAGTTTTTTCTTTCCTTCTTCTCCACATGTGGAAAGGAGAGTGGAGCAATAATTACACATATTTTTAATCCTTAAAGGAAATTGTGGATAATCTTTGTGACAAAATTTTTTATAATGTAGAATGTCTTTCATCAAGAATATCTAAATCATTTTAAGGGTTCATTTTGGTCATGCCCACCTAGGACAGGTGTGGGAAACCTTTTTCTCCCAAGGGACATTTGGATATTTATAACATCATTTTTGGGCCATACAAAATTATCAACTTAGAAATTAGCCTGCTTTGGTCAAACATCTAATTAACTCACCCCTAATGCCTTGATCAAATGATTTAATGGGCTTATACAATCTGCAGGCCCAGCGTTCCCCACCTCTGACCTAGGATAATCTCAGTTTTTAAAAAGTCAACTATGCCATAAAATGTAACCTAGTCATGGAGTGGCTAGCCTATCATATTCACTATTATTGAGACCTATACACAGTGTGTATATCAAGGTCAGGAATCCTTCAACCATCTTAGAATTCTGTCCACTGTCAACATCTGTAATTATGCATCAATGTAAAACTTATCTGTGTTCTCATAGATATGTAATACATTTATTTTTTGTGTTTTTTAAATTGATGGTTTAGATAGAGAGAAAGAAGGAGAGAGATAGAGAGAGAGAAGAAGTATCAATGTGAGAAGGAAACATTGATTGTTGCCTCCTGCATGCATTCTGACCAGGGATCAAATCATCACCTCGGGTATGTTCCCTGACCAGGAATAAAATCCACCAATTTTTTTTTTGGGTGTACATATGACACTCCAACCAACTCAGCCACACCAGCTGGGGCTATTTTTTGTGGTTTAAACATAATCTTTTAATGACCATATATATACAAGGAGGGATATATTCTTGCTTTTGAGAAGCTATCATTTTAGTGTAACTTTATTTCTCTTGCATCTAATTTGCAAAGTTTAAGCCACAATCAGATATCATAATTTGTTTCTTTCATGAAAAACTCCAAGAAAACACCTAATAAACTGAGATGAAGCGTTATTAAACAAATAACTTCCAAATGTCACCAATTTAATTAGTGGGCATAAAAGGACTTGCACCAAAGGGTTCTGGATCACAGTTCTATGCTTCTCTTCTCTATTAAGAAATGTTAAAACACCAATAATTAGAAATGCTTGCTTGGCCAATGTTGCTCAGTGGTTGAGTGTCGACCCGTGCACCAAGAGATCATCAGTTTGGTTCCTGGTCAGGGCACATGCCTTAGTTGCAGGTACCATCCCCAGTAAGGGGTGTACAGTAGGCAGCAGATCGATGTTTCTCTCTCATCAATGTTTCTATCTTTCTCTCCCTTCCTCTTTAAAATCACAAAAACATTTTTAAAAAGAAATGCTTGATGTTACTTCTCATTTTATTGAAAGTTAATATAATAATCTTCAAGTTCTACCTAGAGATGAAAAATATAAGCAGGTTCATAAATCTAAGTACAATTTATAATTGGATGCTTTCTAAGATATGGATATTATTTTAAAGTTATTTATGAGTACAAACTTGGGTAATCTGATCAATAATCCACTATAAAAATTATATGTAAAAAATTATAAATCTTGCATATGTATATCTGATTCAAAACCTATTTTATTGAGGTTTATATTTAATTTGGACGTTTGGGTTTAATTTAGAATCCTAAATTCAGTCATTTTTTTCCCAATAAATATAGCTTTAGAACTTGGTGTCTCATATATACAGTATACTGTTTTATGTTATGTGGAGGCATATGGAAGGAGGAAACAAAGATAGAAAAGTGAAGAATACTGGTTAGGCTACAGCACTTTGGCTCAATAGATAGAACATTGGCCTGCAGAGCAAATGGTCCCAGGTTCAATTCCGGTCAAGGGCACATACCTCAGTTGAAGCTTCTCCCTGGCCTGGGCCCTGGTAGGGGCTCCTGCAGGAGTTAAGCGATCAATGTGTTTCTTTCACATCAATGTTTCTCTTTTTGCACTCTACCTAAAAATCAATGGGAAAATATCCTCTGGTGAAGATTAACAAAAAACAGAATAATACTGGTTAGAATCTGGTCCATGTGGCTCAATTGGTTGAGTATCCTCCTTTAGGGCACATACCCAGGTTGTGGTTTGATCCCAGTTGGGAGCATGCAGGAGGCAATGATCAGTGTTTTTCCAGTCAAGGGCATATGCCATGGTTGTGGCTCTTCCCTGGCCTGGGCCCTAGTCAGGGCTTGTGCAGGAGGCAACCAATCAATGTGTTTCTCTCACATCAACGTTTCTCTCTGTCTTTCCCTCTCTCTTCCATTCTCTCTAAAAATCAGTGGAAAAATATCCTTGGTTGTGGAATAACAACAAAACAAAACAAGATCCAATGCTGAGATTCAGTGGAGAGCTTGAAGGTTGAAGTTGAGGACATTGGAGACCTGTTAATGAGGAGTGAAGAAGATTTATCCAACTGTTACAAGGAACTACATACATGTGGTGATCATGAAATTTTAATGACACTAAGAGAAATTGATAAATGTTTTTCTAATGTTTAGCAACATATGTGTTGACAAAGAAAGGCAGCCATTTGGACTAACTAGAGTTGGTATGATGGAGATAAAGTTACTGAGGAAATAATCATTTGAATAATGTACCATAAAAAGTAAGCAGGATAACAAAGGGTAGAAACAACTGAAAAGACTACGAGGAGAAGAAAAGAACTATAAATCAGAGCCAAAATCATCAACAGACAAAAGAGAATAGATAGAAGTGACCTAAATATGAAAGATCATTAGCATATACATAGATTAGGACTTGTCTTTAGACATAGATGTGAATGAAAAAATGAAAGTATTACAAGCTTCTATTTGAAACAGAAAGCAAGATTCTACCTAATTTCAAGTTAGTGAGTTTATTGGGAAATATGAAAATGTCTTTTAACCTCAGAATAGTCTTTTAAGGAAGACATTTTTAAAATAGACACAGGGAGATACAAACAAGTGGAAGAATATACTGTGTTCATGGATTGGTAGAATCAACACCATCAAAACTTCCATACTACCCAAAGCAATCTATAAGTTCAATACAATCCCTATTAAAATACCAACGGCCTAGTTCACAGACCTAGGACAAACACTCCAAATAGTTACATGGAACCAAAGAAGAACCTAAATAGCTGCAGCAATCTTGAAAAAGAAGAACAAAGTTGGAGGAATCACAATAACATATATCAAGTTGTACTACAAAGCCACTGTACTCAAACCAGCATGGTACTGGCACAAGAATGGGTATATAGATCAATGGAACAGAGCAGAGAACCCAGAAATTGACCCAAGCTATTATGTTCAATTAATATTTGACAAAGGGGGCAGGAGCATACAATGAAGTAAAAACAGTCTCTTTAATAAATAGTGTTGGGAAAATAGGAAAGGTACATGCAAAAAAATGAAAGTAGACCACCAACTTAAACCATACACAACAATAAACTCAAAATAGATAAAAGGCTTAAGTGTAAGTTGCGAAACCATAAAAATCTTTAGAAGTAAAGATAGGCAGCAAAGTCTCAGACATTGCTCATAGCATTATGTTTACTGATACATCTCCTAGGACGATGGAAAATAAGGAAAAAATAAACAAATGGGACTACATCAAAATAAAAGTTTCTGCACAGCAAAAGAAACCATCAACAAAATAACAAGAGAGCCCACTGCATGGGAGAACATACTTGCCAGTGATACATCCAAGAAGGTGTTAATCTCCAAAATATATAGAGAACTCATACAACGTAACAAAAAAAAAACAATTTAAATGAAAAAATCAGCATGGGTCCTAAACAGACACTTCTCCAAAGTGGACATACAGAAGGACAAGAGACATGTGAAAAGGTGCTCAATCACAAGTCATCTGAGAGACGCAAATCAAAACAACAATGAGGTACCAATTCACACCTGTCAGAATGGCTATCATCAACAAATCAACAAAGGACAAGTGCTGGTGGGGATGTGGAGAAAAAGGAACCCTTGTGCACTGTTGGTGGGAATGCCGACTGGTGCAGCCTCTGTGGGAAACAGTATGGTGTTTCCTCAAAAAATTGAAAATGGAACTCCCATTTGACCTAATCGATCCCACTTCTAGGAATATATCCTAAGAAACCAGAAATATCAATCAGAAGGAAAATATGCACCCCTATGTTCACAGCAACACAATTTACAATAGATAAGATTTGAAAACAGCCTAAGTTTCCTTTAGCAGATGAGTGGATGAAAAAAGCTTCCATTTATGCAATGGAGTACTATGCATGTGTAAAAACAGAAAGAAAGAAATCATTTGCAACAGCATGGAGAGGCCTGGGAAGTGTTATTCTAAGTGAAATAAGCCCATCAGAGAAAGATAAGTATCACTCATATGTGAACTCTAATGAAGAAAATAAACTGATGAACAAAAATAGATCCAGAGACACAGAAGCATGGAACAGACTGTGGAACCTCAAAAGGAAAGGCAGGGTACAGTAGGTGAGTGAGGAAAAATATCAGTCAATGAACTTTTATGCATATATGCATAACCTATGAACACAGACAATAGGGTGGCAAAGGCTAGGGTTGGGGATGCAGGCCAGAAAAAGTCAATGTAAGAAAAAGGGTACATATGTGATACTTTTAAAAAATAAACATTAGCCCTGGCTGGATTAGCTCAGTGGCTAGAGCATCGGTCTGCAGACTGAAGGGTCCAAGGTTCAATTCAGCTCAAGGGGACATGCCTGGCTTGCGGGCTGGATCCCCAGTAGGGGACATGCAGGAGGCAGCCGATCAATGATTCTCTCTCATCATTGATGTTTCTATCTTTCTCTCCCTCTGTCTTCCTTTCTAAAATCAATAAAAAAATATACTTTTAAAAAACTAAGAAATTTTAAAAAATGAATGGGAAAAAGGAGTAAGATCATGTTCTAAAAGAAGATGTTTACTTTATTCACAACATTCTAGAACAGAAAATCAAATGCCCATTATTGGGATAATAGATAAATAAATTGTGATATGCTCATATGATAGAATATGGCAACAATAAAACAGAATACACTGTTGGTACATGACATGAATAAATCTCACATATATTTTCCCATAAAAACACACACACAAAAAAAACGCAGCATAATACATATTTTTTATTCATATCATGTGAAGTTTTGGAATAGCAGAAGCAATGCAGCATTAAAAAGAAAAGCAGAACAGATTTTCAGTATATGTTGGGTTAAGTCAGAAATGATATATGCCCAGTTGGTGTGACAGTGGTTTAGTGTTGAGCTATGAAACAGGAGCTCCAAAATAAATTCCCAGTCAGGGCACATATCTGGATTGCAGGCTCTATCCCCAGTAGGGGATGTGCAGTAGGCAACTGATTGATGTCTCTATTGCTCTCTCTTCCTCTCCTTTCCTCTCTATGAAATAAATAAAAACATATTTTTATTTTTTGTTTATTTTTATTTTTTAAATATATTTTATTGATTTTTTTTACAGAGAGGAAGGGAAAGGGATAGAAAGCCAGAAACATCGATGAGAGAGAAATATCAATCAACTGCCTCTTGCACACCCCCTCCATGGGATGTGCCCACAACCAAGGTGCATTCCCTTGACTGGAATTGAACCTGGGACCTTTCAGTCCACAGGCTGACACTCTATCCACTGAGCCAAACTGGTTTAGGCTAAAAACATATTTTTTAAAAAGAGATAGCATGTGAGAAATCTTGGGGAGATATATTCAACATCATGATAGAGGTATGTTCACTATATTTATATGCATTTGTCAAATATGTGTAGATAAAAGAGTCATATATTTAAGGTAAGTATATTAATAAAGTAATCCTGTCCAATAAAGAGGTAATATGCCAACTGTCACTTCAACACACAAATGGCCACCCCCCATGTGGTCAAAGATGGCTCTCTCTATGTGGACACAAGATGGCCACCACAATATAGCTAGTAGGGCAGTTGTGGGCGATCAGGCCATCAGGGGAGAGCAGTTGGGAGGGACCAGGCCTGCAAGAGAGGTCAGTTGCAGGTGATCAGGCCTGCAGGGGAGGGAAGTTAGGGGTGACTGAGCCAGCAGAAGAGGGCATTTGGGGTGACCAAGCCTGAAGAGGAGGACAATTGGGGGCACCAGGGCTATAGGGGAGGGCAGTTGGGGGTAACCAGGCCACCAGGAGAGGGCAGTTAGGGGCGATTAGGCAGGCAGGGGAGCAGTTAGTCATCAATCAGGCAGGCAGGCAGGTGAGCGGTTGGGAGCCAGCAGTTCTGGATTGTGAGAGGGATGTATGACTGCCATGGAGATTGGGCCTAAATGGGCAGTTGGACATCCCTCAGGGGGTCCCAGATTGGAGAGGGTGCAGGCTGAGCTGAGGGACACACAAGCCCAGTGCACAAATTTTGTTCACAGGGCCTGTATTCATATTAATAATAGTAGAATAATTTAGTAGAGATGCATAGGCATAAATTGCAAATTATGGAAGACCATTGTATTTATAATTATAGGTAAAGAGATAATTATATTACCCTCTTAATTGTGAACTTTTAAAGTTTTAATAAAACAGTAAAACAATATATATTGACATTAGTAAGTAGATTTATATTGAATTTCATATTTTTAGAAAAACAGAGCCAAAAATACAGAACTGTTCATTGAGTTGTGTTAAAGAGTTTAAAAAATTATGTATGATTTGGGTGGAGGGCATTCTTATCTGAATTAGGGGTGCCAGTGGATCAGTAACTAGAAATATTCAGGGTTTTAAGTGACAACCCAGATTTGAGAAAGTAAGTCAATGTCACAGGTTGAAATATAAAAGTTCAAAAAAGTAATAAGACTTACAGAGATTAGATGACACAAATTGCATAGGAACAGAAGGCTAAAGAGTTGTACATGTAATTTTGAAGAAAGTTTTGTTTTGAGATCTGGAATAACTGAAATCATAGAAGATTCCCAAATAAACAAATAAATTGAAAAGAAAAGTACAGGAACTAAAGTTAGAGAAGAAAAAGTCTTCAAATGAGAAATAAACAATGGGTTAAAAATCTTCAGAGATTAAAAAAACACACATAGGAGACTATTGTATTTTCCTACTGTGAGGTGGTTATCATTTACATCCAACTTCACAAGTTAGGGGCAGAATCGAGATTCTGAAAGGTTTAAACTAGTAGAACGTTTAACTCTCAAAGAGTTTCAGCGCCAACATAAAGAATGAAATACAGTGTATGTAATATGATATAAAAAGTTGTGAAATTTAATTTGTGAAAATGAGTAGTAATAAATTAAAATGTTATTTACTGATTTTGTTTTCACTCCTAACAAAACAACATTGAAACAATTACTAGTGTTTTAAGTCACCGTCCATCACTTGAAAGACTCAATTTAACAAATATGATTTGATTTGTTGGTTTGTTTGTTTATTTATTTATTTAGTTAGTTAGTTAGTTCGGTAGGTAGGTATCCGCTTTGAAAGAATTCTCAGTAGCTCAAAAAAGCAACAGGATTGTTATTTCTAGTGATTAGATTTTCAGTACATGATATCAGCTTTCTAAAGAGAATTCAAGAATAAACAACCTTTAAAAATCAGTTCTAAAAATGTGTTTTTACTTCATTTTAGTATGAAAAATTGGCCACTATTTAAAAAAAACACATGAAAATTGTTATATTAAAAATTGGCTATTATTTAACAATAAATAATAAACATCCATCACACAAACTAACAGATGATGTATTTACCTGGGTGATTTTTTAAAAAGTATTTAAGTCATATTTATTTGTTTTTAAATATATGTGAGGATCTTCATTATTCATATAAGACAACACACTTTTCTGAGCAATGAATTTTTACTGAGAAACTGACAAATTTCAGTTAGGAAAGGATAATATATTCTATAAATTGTGCTGAAAGTGCTGAGTACAATATGATAAAAAGACATGTCAATACACCATCACACTTTACTCAAAATTAACTTAAATTGGATCATAGACCTAAGTATAAAATGTATCTGTAAAAATTCTAGAAGAAAATATAGGAGAAAATTGTCCCAATGTAGCATATGCAAAATTTTCTCAGGCTAAAAAACAATAACCATAAGCATACAAAAATCCTATTTAATAAAAGAGTAATTTGAAAATTGACCATACCTCTGCTACACCCACAAACCATGCCCACCACAATCAGGAGTAAGTATGTAAATTAACCCAACCAAGATGGCTGCAACCACGGAGAGAGCAGGAGGCTTGGGTTTCCCTGGCAATGGAGAAAGCCAAGCTTTCTGCTTGCCCTGGCCTCTCTTGGCCTCTATTTAAGGCTACAAAGTTTCAATTATAAAAAGTAAATAAATCACAACAAAAATGGCAGCAGCTGTGATTCAAGCAGGTATCTTGGCTCCACTCAAAGCTACAAACTTTCAATTATATAAGGTAAACAAATCCCAGGTCTTCTGCTTGGGTCGCTGGGGGGCATGGTTGGCCTGCAAACCACCACAGGCCCCTTGCCCAGGTTGCCCCAAGCCCCAAGGGAACCCCCATCCTGATCAGGGACACTCTTCAGGGCAAACCAGCTGTCCCCCACCCATGTACCAGGCCTCTATCCTATCCAATCCCCCTATCTAATAAAAGAATAGGCAAATTGACCATCAGCCTAACACACAAGATAGATGCCCCCATGTGATCAAAGATGACTGCCCCTATGTGGACACAAAAAGGCCACCACAAGGTGGCCAACAGGGGAAGACAGTTTGGAAGGACCAGGCCTGCAAGGGAGGGCAATAGGGGGGATAAAGCCTCCAGGGGAGAGCAGTTAGGGGTTACTAGGCCAGCAGAGCAGGAAAGTTGGGATGACCAGGCCTGCAGGGAAGGGGGGGACTCAGGCCTGCGTGGAAGAGCAGTTGAGGGGGGACTAGGCCTACAGGGGAGGGCATTTAATGGTGACCAGGCCTGCAGGGAAGGGCAGTTAGGAGCAAATAGCCTGGTGGAGAAGTGGTAAGGGGGTGATCAGGCTGGCAGGCAGAAGCAGTTAGGGGCAATCAGGAAGGCAGGCAGGCGAGCAGTTTTGAGCTAGCAGTCCTGGATTGTGAGAGATATCCCAGATTGGAGAGGGTGCAGGCTGGGCTGAGGGATGCACACCACCATGCACGAATTTTGTGCACCAGGCCTCTATTGTTTAATAAAATTAGAAACATTTGTTTAGTACAAGACAATGCTCAGAAAATGAACATGCAAGCCATATGCCTGAGAAAATTATTTACAGAACATATCTACAAAGAAAGAGCATACAAATTACATAAAAACAAAACTAAATTAGAAAGATAAAAACTATTAAAATATGCACAACAATTGAACAGTTAAAAATGTTTAATAGCCCATGAAAATATGTCCAACATGAAATTCCAGATTCAGTTTTGCAACATAAAGTTTGAACATTGTCATGCCAATCCTTAAAACATATCTGCAGAGACAGGAAAATATGGAATGGCAGAGCTAAGATCTGCTTCTGTAGAGCAGATTCCAATAAAGTACATAGAGCCTTTGATGAATTACTGGAGGAGGGTGTTAGAAACTCTTAGTGGTCTTATGCGTAGGGAACCACAACTTCATGAATCACAACAGGATCTCATGCTGAAAAACAAAAGTACATACAAAGATACATACATACATACATATATACATCAAAACCAAAGCTCCTGTTGTCTTTGGCAGGAGGTGGAAATTTAACCATGTTTAAATATTTCCAGAGTATACATACCCCAGAGAAAAGTCTTCCTCCACAGTGGAAAAGACTTTGCCAGACATTTATCCAACACTATAGAATGAAAATTGCTCAAGCTTCCCTATCCTATCTAAAGATAGTGAGGTCAGTTAAGAAACACATTATATGCTACAGGTCAGGAACATACATAGGCTCACTAAATGACTGAGACTCAGTTATAGAATTGTAGAACACTTTTCCTCCACTACATGTTACCACATAACATGTGGTATGAGAGCTCCAGTAAAGTAATATGGATTACTATGGAAATATGCAAGGGGTTATATTTGTTTATGGGGTTATTTATATTCTTTTTTTTTAAATATATTTTTTATTGAATTTTTTTTACAGAGAGGAAGGGAGAGGGATAGAAAGTCAGAAATATCTATGAGAGAGAAACATTGATCCGCTGCCTCTTGCACACCTCCCACTGGGGATGTGCCTGCAGCCAAAGTACATGCCCTTGACCAGAATCGAACCTGGGACCCTTCACTCCGCAGGCCAACACTCTATCCACTGAGCCAAACCGATTTCGGCTATTTATATTCTTAAGAAGATGTTTTTCTAATATCATTAATGCAAAGCTGCAGATTAAAAGCTTATTACCTCAGTTCCTACTTATTGATCTGTAATGTTTGACTTAGAGAATTGTATGCTAAAAAGCAATAACACCATCTGAAATGGGAAAAGAAAGACATACCATCCTAATGCATTAATCAAAAGAAAGCTGAAGTAGGTATAGTAATTTCAGAAAATCAGCTTTCAGAACAAGGAAGATTATCAGTTATAAAGAAGGATGTTGCATTTTGATAAAGGGGTCATTTCTCAAAGAAGACATAAATCCACATGTTTACACCTAATGACAATACATCAAAATATGAGTCAAAAAGTTAAAAAGTTGCAAAGAGAAATAGATAAATCCATTAGTATAGTCCATCAACAGATTAATGGATTAAAAAATGTGATATATACATACAATGAAATATTATTTAGCATCAATAAAAGGAAACCATTTAATTGGACATCAAAATAATGAGACATTTCTACATACTCCTATCAGAATAGCTAAAATAAAAGAATATTAAATTCCTGAAAATTCAAGTGCTTTCAAGGATGTTCAACAGCAGGACTCTCATCTATTGCTGATGACAATGCAAATGACTACAGCCTATAGCAACCAAATTTGAATGATTTTGCAGTTTCTTAAAAAGATAATCACAATCATTCCCTTAGGTATTTTCCAATTTATCTGAAAACATATTTACACAAAAACCTGCACATAAATTCTGAAGATTTATTCAGAATTGCCAAAAAGTAGAAATAATAAATATGGTCATCATTAGGTGAATTGATAAACCAACTATGTCATACCCCATGCAAAGAAATATCACACAGTGATAAAAAGATAGAAGCTCTCAAGCCATGAAAAGTCATGTAGAAACATGAAATGGATATTCCTAAGTAAAAGAATCCAGTCTTAAAATGTATGATTTTAATTTGATACAATTATGGACAAATGAAAACTTACAGTTGTAAAATAGTCAGTGCTTTCCATGATTTAGAAAAGGGGTAAGGGGATGAAGCATATACTTTTTTAGAGTAGAAAGTTATTCTTAATCCTATCTAATAAAAGTAATATGCAAATTAACTGTCACTAGACTCACAAACCATACCCACCAGCCACACCCACCAGCCACACCCACCAGCCAATCAGAAGCAAGTATGAAAATAAACCCCAACCAAAATGCTGTGGCCACAGATTGAGCAAGAGGAAAGCTTGGGTTTCCCTGGTGATGGAGGAAGCAAAGCTTTCCACACATCCTGGCAGGCCCAGGCCTCAACTCAAGGTTACAAAGTTTCAATTATAGAAGATAAATGAATCCCAACAAAAATGGCAGTGGCCATGAAGCTGGAGAGAGCAGAAGGTTAGGGTTGCCCCAGGCCACAGAGGAAGCCAAGCTTCTGCAGCCCTGGCCTATCTTGGTGTCATCTGAAGGCTACAAGGTTTTAATTGTAGAAGATAAATAAATACCAGATACCAGGGCCTCCACTTGGATTTCTGGGAGAAGTGGTCATCCTACAAACCACCACAGGCCCCTTGCCCAGGTCACCCCACTCTCCAAGGGAACCCCACCCTAATTCTGGACAAACAAGCTAGCACCAACCTAGGCAGTAGGCCTCTATCCTATCTAATAAAATAGTAATATGCAAATTGACCATACCTCTGATCCAGCCATGCCCACAGTCACACCCACCAGCCAATCAGGAGCAAATAAACCCCAACCAAGATGGCTGCCACCACTGAGAGCAAGGAGGCTTGGGTTTCCCCGGTAACAGAGGAAGCCAAGTTTTCTGCCTACCATTGCTGGCCTTGCCTCCACTCAATGCTACAGAGTTTCAATTATAGAAGATACATAATCCCAATAGAAATGGCAGCAGCCATAGAGCTGGAGAGAGAAGAGGCTAGGGTTTCCCAGGCAATGGAAAAAGCAAAATTTCTGCAGCCTTGGCTCCACTCCAGGATAAAAATTTCATTGTAAAACATAAATTAATCCCAGATCACAGGGTTTCCACTTGGGTTGCTGGAGGGTGTGGCCAGCCTGCAAACCACCATAGGTCCCTCACCCAGGCCTCCCCACACCCCAAGGGAACCCCCGCCATGATCCAGGACACCCTACAGGGCAAACTAGCCGGTCCCCACCCATGCACCAGGCCTCTATCCTATCTAACAAAAGAGTAATATGCAGATTGATCATCATCCCAACACACAGAGGACTGCCCCCATGTGGTCAAAGATCCTACCCCCATGTGGACACAAGATGGTCTCCACAAAATGACCAACAGGGGAGGACAGTGAGAGGTTTCAGGCCTGCAAGGGAGGACAGTTGTGGGTGATCAGGCCAGCAGGGGAGGGCAGTTGGGAGGGACCAGGCCTGCAAGAGAAGGCAGTTGGGGACAATCAAGTCTGTGGGGGAGGGCAGTTAGGGGTCACCATGCCTGCAGAGGATGGAAGTTGGGGGCAAACAGGCTGGCAGGGGAGCAGTTAGACATCAATTAGGCTGGCAGGGTAGTGGTTTGGGGTGATCAGGCTGGCTGACAGAAGCAGTTAGGGACAATCAGGGAGGCAGGCAGGTGAGCAGTTTGGAGCTAGCAGTCCTGGATTGTAAGAAGGATGTCCGACTGTCCATTTAGGCCCTATCCTACCAGGATCAGGCCTAAATGGGCAGTCAGACATCCCTCAAGGGTCCCAGATTGGAGAGGGTGCAGTCTGGGCTGAGGGATCCACCCCCCCCCCCGCTGTGTATGAATTTTGTGCACTGGGCCTCTAGTCCTATCTAATAAAAGAGTAATATGCAGATTGCCCATCACTCCAACACATAAGATGGCTGCCCCCATGTGGTCAAAGATTCTGCCCCCATGTGGACACAAGATGGCTACCACAAGATGGTCATCAGGGGAGGGCAGTTAGGAGGGACCAGGCCAGCAAGGGAGGATAGTTGGGGGAGATCAAGCCTGCAGGAGAGGGCAGTTAGGGGTGACCAGGGCAGAAGAGGAGGGAAGTTGGGGGCAACCAGGCCTGCAGGAAAAGGCAGCTGGTAGATACCATGCCTGCAGGGGGGAGAGAAGTTAGGGGTGACTAGGCCTTTAGGGATAGGCAATTAGGGGTGACCAAGCCTGCAGGGGAGGGCAGTTAGGGGCAAACATGCTGGCAGGGGAGCAGTGAGGCATCAATCATATTGGTAATGGTGTGGTTAGGGGGCAATCAGGCTGCCAGGCAAAAATGGTTAGGGGCAATCAGGAAGGCAGGCAGGTGAGCAGTTGGGAGCCAGCAGTTCTGGATTGGGAGAGGGATGTCCGACTGCCCATTTAGGCCTGATCCCAGGCAGTCAGACATCCCTTGGGGGTTCCTAGATTGGAGAGGATACAGGCTGGTCTGAGGGATACCATCCCCATGCACAAATTTGGTGCACCGGGCCTCTAGTCCTGTATAATAAAAGCCCAGCAACTGGTTGGTGGAACTACCAGAATGACCCTTCAGCCAGACGCTATGATGGACACTGACCACCAGGGGGCAGATGCTCAATGCAGGAGCTGCCCTTGGTGGTCAGTCTGCTCCCATAGGCTGGTTCGGAGGACCATACCTGCAGTGGAGGAAAGGTAGGGTTGACCAGGCCTTTAGGGATAGGCAATTAGGGGTGACCAGGCCTGCAGGGAAGGGCAGTTAGGGGCAAACATGCTTGCAAGGGAGCAGTTAGGCATCAATCAGGTTGGTAGTGGAGTGGTTAGGGGGTGATCAGGCTGGCAGGCAGAAGCGATTAGGGACAATCGGGATGAGTACCTGCTCCCGCTGTAGTCACCTGGCTAACTGGGCTGAGCGGTGCTCCCACAACTGGCAGATCCCAACAGGCCATGCCCCTATCAGTACACAAATACCATGCACTCGATCTTTAGTGTTACTATAAAGGTGGGCACATAATATTAGTCATATGTGCAAATCCATAGAACTTTATAACACAGAAAATGAACTTGAATGTATGAAAAAATAATGCTAGAGTAATTTAGGAGGCTGGGAGATTCCAAGAATGAATTCAGACCATAAGAGAATCATTCTACGACAAGAAGTTTCAGATCCTGGAACAGTAAAGGAACACTAGGTAAAAACTTAGACATTATGTACAATACATGAGGTTTAATAATATGTACTAATATTCATTTGTTAATCGTAACAAATACCACATCAATGTTAAGCTACCTGGAGAAATGGGGTGTGTATTATAGGGAAACTCCATATTATCTTCACAATTTTCTGTAAATATAAAATAGTTCTAAAATAAAATTTTTATTAAAAATACCTTCAACATCATTAGTCACCTAGAAAATGAAAACTAAAACCAATAGAAGGCTAAAATTTAAGAGCCTCACAATATGAAGTGACAGCAAGTATGTATGTAGAGCAATCAGAGATCACATATATGGTTGCTTACAGTGTCAAATTGGAACTACTTTGAAAACCAGTTTGATAATCTTGTAAAGTTAAAAAATTCACTTCCATTAGACCTAGCAAATTTACGCCTAAGAATTTATTCCAAAGAGACGGTATTGCCATGAAAACACAAGTTTTGTAAACTTCTTATGAGCAAGTAAAAATCCTGTCACTGTTTAAAAAAGTGAATACTTTTAAAAAGACAGAGGCTATGTAGAATATTTACATATTTGCTACTTTTTACCGCAAACAAGTAAAGTTTACTAGCAAATGCTAAAAAAAAACCCTAAACTTGGAACCATGATTGATTTGTCTACTAAGCAGAAGAATAAACAAATCTAATTGTGTAATACTCATAAAAAGGAACACTACTTAGAAATAAAAAGGAACTATGGGTAACAACACAAATAAATGTTACAAACTTTTGCAGAGAGAAATAACAAAATGGGGCTATTATAATATTTTCTGCATGCTTTTACTTACTTGAAGTTCTACAAGAGGCAAAATTATTCTATAAGAATAGAAATAAAATTATTCATTGCTTGGTGCTGATTGTGAGCAGAGAGAGGGTATCAATTTATTAAGGACCCAAGGGAAATTTCTGAGAAGACAAATACCCTCATATTGATTGGATTGGCAGTTATATAGGTGTGTGCATTTGTCAAAACCATGGCCATACCAACTTAAAATGTGTGCATTAAAACAGACCTTTTACAATAAAGATTACTTAAAAAACAGAAGAAGTAGGTATAAAAAATACTGTCACCTGTGTATTTTGTATTTTGATATCTTTATTACTTTCATCCTACAACTTTTATGGAATATTTTTCTTTCAGGCTGCAATTGTATATAGATATTTCAAATTTATTCAAGTGATCATTTGCATACCAAATATTTTATAGCTAACATATATATTCGAGTACTTGAAAAATCATTCAGAAGAATAAAAAAAGATACTAAAAACTCTTCTTAATGTATTATACACATAGGATGAGTGATTGTATAATCATTAAATGACATTTTCTTGAAAAAGCAATGTATTTGGTTCTATAAAGAACTGTAGAATGAACTGAGGTTAAACCTTCTTTAATCTTCTCTCTGCAAATCTGACTTGAGTTCATATGTCTGCTATCTCTAGCTACTGCAGGAAATGTAATCAAAGACAAAGTTAATGTCCATCTCTTAAAAAATATAATCGTATACCTGATGAAAGTCTAATTGATCACTCTGCTCTGTTTTCCCTGGAATCCCAACCCTAAGTATTTTCAGAGCCTAACACGTTAGAGTTTTGAGGTAAGTTCAACTTGCAGGTTTGTATGTTTGTTTTTCTATTTATTTATTTATTTATTTATTTATTTATTTATTTATTTAGCATTATAACTTAGATTTAATAGTAGTACATATGTTTCCCTTTTTCTCCCCCCATTATTCTCCCCCAACATCCTCTACCCCCCAGCACATGTCCCCACCTGCCTTCCCACCACTGCCCCAGTGTCTTTCATTCATTGGTTATGCTCATATGCATGCATACAAGTCCTTCGGTTGATCTCCCCCGGCACCCACCCCCCATCCTCCCCAGCCTTCCCTCTGTAGCTTGACAGCCTGTTCAATGCCTCCCTGCCTCTATATCAATCACTCTCCCCTGTTTCTTTTCTTCAAAAATATCTTGCCTCTGCATACTAGAAATAAATGTATAAGAACAAAAAATGTTTGAGTCTCAGTTTCAATATCCAACTGTTCTGAGTCCCAGTTTCAATGTCAAATAGTTTTTTATGTGTACATGTCAGCAATGGTATCCAGATGTTGGACACATGGTGACAATGCAACTTCCATCCTCTCTGGTTTGGTACTGGGCCACCTGCAGCCACACACAGTTGCTGACTGCTAGCATGGCAAGGTGTCATCAGTGTCCCCCATCTCTGGACCATCCTCATGACTAGAACAGACCCGTCAGTTCCTCATTGTCACAGGAACCCACATGGTCTTGGAGTTGTTCTCTGAAAACACACAAACACATTCTCGACCAAAAGTTGACAAAGGGATCCTCTCTGCAAATTAGATTCTTTTTATTTTTGCCCAAATCATCTTCCTTTGGCTTATTTTGACACCATGTGTGTTTTTCATGGGTGTCCTGCTGTTGGCATTACAAATGGAAGTTACTTTTCTGGAGTAAGAATTTTATAGGATATTTTTCCTTACATGATATTATCCCACTATCCCCCCCCCTTTTTTTTTATTAATGGGGGCCTTTGGAAATTTTAGATTGCAGTCTTGGTAATTTTAAATTTTAATTTTTTGCACACAAATATGACTGCTTTAAGTTCTTTGGATGGTAGGCCATTTTACAGTAAGATGAACTACTAATAGATATTTTATTTAATGTTTTAGGAATAGCTTTTTGTCCACTACACTTAAATTTTCTTGAGTATTCACTTGTTTGTTTTTTAAAAAGGAAGATATAAAATGGCATCAAACTGGTATAGTTTAATACCAAATCTCCTTATATTGCATTCTATTTATCATATAACAAAAATATGTGATTCAAAAATGTGGGAGAAGGAAGAATTAAAGATAACATCTAATTTTTCTCCTCTTGAATTGCTCAGAAATGACACAATTCAGTAAGAATGGTTTTACAGGTGAAGAGAAAGTTTTGGAAGAAGGTTGAAAAAAATTATATATGTCAAATTGCTATCCTTGTTTACAGTTTTTGGAATTGTGATTTTTAACAGATTAAGAATATTCCTTAGACTGTACACTTATTCACTAAACATTTTGAGATTTAATGTTGTTTTTCTTTTTCTCTTTCAGCTCTATCCTCAATGGACAAATGTAACCACAATCATTACTGCATACAATCTCCAGAGATTCTAATTCAGTACTTTGGGGATGAAGTTCAAATATGAGTTTTTCAATAGAGTAGAAAATGAATATTGGCAGTTTGGTTTGCTCATGAGGTATAAAATGACTACATTGTATTATGTAAAATTATCCAACATACTGGTATCTAAGAATCTCTTTTTAAAAAATATACTTCAGTGAAAAAGGGAGAGAAGAGAGAGATAGAAAGGTCAACGATGAGAGATAATCATTGATCAGTTGCCTTCTGCATGCCCCCTACTAGGGATCAATTCCACAACCTGACCTGGAATCGAACATTGACCACCTGGTTCGTAGAATGCTCAACTACTGAGCCTGGCCAGTTGGGGTCTAAGTATCTCTTAAGATTAATGTATTCAATATTAAACTTTTTTTATTCTGTATGAAAACTTAGATTTTTCACCATCTTTTTTTCATTTACATAACACCCTCAAGTAATTTAATGATTACTGTAAAGTCAAAAACATGAATTTGCTATGTTATCAAACCACATCCAATTTTCTCAGTTCTACTGCTTGCATTTAGAAAAATGTGCCTTTGTTAAAGGAGAATGAAATACAACACCTGATCTATGATATTCCCTTTGTTAGTTCCCTGAAAATGAATGTGAAAGAATATGAGCAAAAAGCAGAACTCATCCTGCAGAATAAAGGAGAATTTGAAAAATATACCATTCGACTTTAAAACGTAAATGTCTAATGTAAACCAAATCCATTTGAGATTCTGAGCTTTTTGTTTTGGTTTTAAGTCAGAGATCTTTTGGTTGCAGGAAAAGAACTTCAGCTCGGCTGGCTTATATAAAAAGAGGAAGCTGGGGTAAGTAGGTTTCAGGAAAAACGCACACACACAAATAAAGGTTACAAAGTGAGTGCAGCCAAATCGTGTTATGCAAACAACACCTGTCTCAGTAGGCAAATGTAATCAATCTCAATCTCACCCCTGCTTCTTTCTGTACCAATTTGCTATCCACTCCTTTCGTGCCTGTCAGCACTAGTTTATTCTCTTTCTCATCTTGTGAATGGTGTCACTGTGAACTCCCAGCTCCAATTCAACATTACAAACATTGCTCCACCTGTGTTACCTGAAGTCTGCCTACGCTTTCTGGATGATACACAATTTTTGAGGCACTGTGAGTAAAAGAAGGGAAGTGTTAAGGTTAATATTTCTCTCACAAAGTAGGACATGCCCTTCTGTATTAGCTTGGGTTGCCAAACAAAAATACCACAGAACTGGATAGCTTAAAGAATGAATTTTCTCACAGTTTTGGATATTAGATGACTGCTAAAATGAAGATCCCACCAAAGTAGTTTCTGGTGGCTGTCTTCTATGCTTGCAGACAGCTGTCCTCTCTCTATGTCCTCACTTGTCCTTTTCTCCATGCTAGTGTGTGGAGTGAAAGAGGGAGCCAGCGAGCTCTAGAGTCTTTCTTATAAGGACAATAATCCTCAGGGCTCCAGTTATTCTTAATTACTTCTTTAGATGCCCTATATCTAACCATAGCTACTTGGTTTTAATTTGCATTTCTCTCATAATTAGTCATGCTAAGCACCCACTGGCCATCTGTATGTTCTCTTTTGAGAATGTCTACTTAGCTCTTTTACCCATTTTTAATTGGATGGTTTGAGTTTTACAAATTCTTCATAAATTTTGGATATTAACCCCTTAACAGATGTATCATTGATGAATATGTTCTCCTATTCAGTGGGTTGTCTTTTCATTTTGTTGATGCTTTCCTTTGCCATCCAAAAACTTTTAGTTTGGTGTAGTCCTATTTGTTTATTTTTTATTTTTGTTTCCTTTCCAAAGGCAATATATCAGATAAAATATTGCTACAAAAATGTCAGAGATTTTGCTGCCTATGTTTTCTTCTAGGATTTTTATGGTTTTGTGGCTTACGTTTAAGTATTTAATCCATTCTGAGTTTATTTGTGTGCAGTGTAAGAAGATGGTCTAGCTTTACTAGTATTTGTACTTATCTGTCTAATTTTCCCAACACCTTTTATTTAATAGACTAAACCTAGTCCATTGCATCTTTTTGCCTCCTTTGTCAAATATTAATTGAGCATAGTGCCTTGGGTTAATTTCTCCTCTCTCTATTCTGTTGCACTGATCTATACACCTGTTTTTATGCCAGTACAATGCTGTTTTGATTACTATGGCCTTGTAGTAGTTTGATAATAGATAGCCTGATTCCTCCAATTTAGTTCCTTCTTAAGATTCCTGTGGCTATTTGGAGTCTTTTGTGGTTCCATACGAATTTTTGAAATATTTGTTCTAATTCTGTGAAATATATCATTGGTTTCTTGATAGGAATTGTGTTAAATCTATAGATTGCTGTTAAATCTATGGAATTTTTAATGATGTTAAATCTTCCTATTCATAAATATGGTATATATGTTTCCAATTATTTATACGTTCTTCAATTGTTTTTCTTCACTGTTTTGTAATTTTCTGAGTACAGGTATTTCACATATTTGGTTAAGTTTTTTGCTAGGTATTTTATTCTTTTTAAAAAATGTGCATCTGATTGTTTTCTTAGTTTTCCTCTCCAATAGTTCATTATATGTATATAAAATGCAATGGATTTCTTGAGATTTATTTTTATCCTGTTAGTTTACTAAATTCATTTATCAGTTTAATAATTTTGGTGGAATATTGAGGGTTCTCTAGATACAGTGTATATCATCTGCAAACGATGATAATTTTAATTCTCCCTTTCCACTTTGAATGCCTCTTACCTTTTCTTATTGTCTGATTGCTGTGGCTAGGTCTTCCAATACTAAGTTGAATGAGTGGTGAAAGCAAGACTCCCTTGCATTCTTCCTGATTTTAAGGGAACAATGATATTCTGTTGCACTGATCTATACACCTGTTTTTATGCCAGTACAATGCTGTTTTGATTACTATGGCCTTGTAGTAGTTTGATAATAGGTAGCCTGGGCTGCCTATTAGTGACTTGGGCTGATTTCTGGGTCCTCTGTATTGTCCTATTGATCTATACGTCTGTTCTTGTGCCAGTACCAGGCTTTGTAGTATAACTTGATATCTGATATTGTGATCCTTCCAACTCTGTTCTTCTTTCTCAAGATTGCTGCAGCTATTCAGGGTCTTCTTTGGTTCCATATAAATATTTGGAGTGTTTGTTCTAGATCTGCGAACTATGCCATTGGTATTTTAATAGAGATTGCATTGAGTCTATAGATTGCTTTGGGTAGTATGAACATTTTAATGATGTTGATTCTACTAATTCATGAACATGGTGTGTTCTTCCACTTGTTTAGATCTTCTTCTACCCCTTTTTTCAACGTCCTGTAATGTTCAGAGTACAGGATTTTACCTCCTTGGTTAAGTTTATTCCTAAGTATCTTAATTCTTTTGTTATAATGGTAAATGGGATTTTTTTTTAGTTTCTCTTTCTGAGAATTCACTGTTGTATAAAAGTGCTATGGATTTTTGGATGTTAATTTTATACATGTTACATTTCTGAATTCATTTATTAAATTTAGTAGTTTTTTATGGATTCTTTAGGTTTTCTATGCATGGTAATATGATTTATTTAATATGAAATTTTGAAGAATTATAAACAGATATTTGAGTACTTTACATCATTAAAAGTGTGGAAAAATATTTATTGTTTGGAATGTTTGGGCTCATTTAATCCGCAGTCTTTGTATATATGGTTACATGTAAAGATTGAGGAAAACTCACACTACAGTTTAATGTTAGGCATAAAATCCTGTCCCATTCAGTTTGATGTCAGGGGCTGCTTCCTTGACCATTATATGCAACATCCCCCAACAGTCAGTGAGGAATTAACAAAGTTGGAGATATAGAAGGGTGTTTAGACATGAGAAGACAATATTCAAAGGCTGTACTATATTCAGAGTGATGCTAGTAGCTGTATTTTGTGAAGGCAGGTAGAGCAAGCAGAGAAATAATCACATTAAGAAGCTGACATGTTGAAGGAGAAGTCAGATCTCAAAGTATCTTCGAAACAATGCTGCATGAAAATAATGAAGTATTGCTGAAAGGAATTAAGAAAGAGACATATATGGGAAGACATGGGATTTAGTAGCCTTCAAACATTTTCAAATATTCTTCTAGGGAAGAATATTTAATGTTTTCTAACTGTGTTACAAACATAATACAAATACAACTTCATACCATGTCTTCTTGTTATCAAACATCTTGAAAATATATGCCAATCTTATATAGTCATTCTCTTAAAGACACCACTGTTCCTTAGAATAACATACTGCTGTTCTGGAAATGCAATAGAAAGAGACAAAATTGAAGATTGAGAGCTTAACAAAGAGGTTTTCACAGCAGGAGGAACTGGCCCCAGGTGATAGCAGTAGGGAAGTAGAGAAGAGGCTGCTTTAGAAATATAACCAGGAAATATAAAATAGTTTTAGCTGATTTGAAGTGAGATCTGAGAAAGAGGGGCGAATCAAGGATAAGAATCACATTTCTGGCTTCAACTACAGCATTGCCAATAGTATCATTCATTGAAATAAAAAAATACATTAGGAAGAGTAAATTTTGTGGGGAAGCTGTGATAGATTACACTTCAAATATGCTGAGATGAATTATATGTTGCACATATAGATGAAAATGCTTAGCAACTTCGTGCTTTTATTGTTGCTGCTATTGCTGTTTGTCATGTCTAGCTAGGTCTCTAATCTTAGAATTAAATTTTTATCCATAGACTATCTCTATCAAATTCCATTTCTTTTTTAATTTAAATTCTTTACTGTTTAAAATATTACCTTTGTCTCCCTTTTCCCTAATTAACCTTTCTGCAGCCGCTCCCACCCACCAGTTTCCATTTCTGTATTCTGTCCTACAATAAACAAAAAATATTGCAATTACAGAGTTCAAAATTGAAGAACATTCATATATCTTTACTACCTTATTAAATAGAAGCTCATGTGTCTTTAAAAACATTCTAATAACTATATAATGTAAAAATAATCAAATCTACTTCTATACTGTGTACAAGGCAACATACTGAATGACTCAACTAATGTCATTCTTAACATATTAACAATATGGTTGTGGACTTGTTCATTAAACTGTCCAGATATAACATAAATCAAGTTTTAGCTATAGTAGTTTTATAATAATATTGCTTTATATTTGCATATAAGTTTTTGATCTTTTAGTTATTCTAAATATTTGGTATAATTTTTCTTATAGTCAAAATAGAAAAACAAAAATAATCCTGCCCAAATATAAAAAGTAATGGGAGAATTATAGAGTAAGGTTTACTTCCATTCAATCCAAGATAGTGGAAAAGACAGTGGAAGCTGAATTCACCTTCTTCCAGGACCAAACTGGAATTACAATTAAATACAGAAAAATCAACCTGGATAACCAACTGAAGACTAGCTGATAGAAGCCTAGTAACCAAGGACTTATAGAAGAAACAATATCAAGACTGGTAGGAAGAAAGAGACACATAAAGGCTAGCCAGGTTCCCACAGGCAGTGACTGAGATTCTGAAGAAATATCTGAACTGCAAAGGTTCCCCCTGAGAAGTGTGAGGCCTCAAACCAAAACTTGATTTGCCAGCCGAGAGCATGAGTGATGGTTGCTGACATAGCATCTTGCTGCAAAAAATCAGCAGGGATTCTGTCTGCCAGGGAGAGACTGTAGAGACTCAATCTTAGCTCCAGCAAAGGGAGTATAGTGTAAACTAGAGCCACATTTGTGACTCTGGGGAGAGAGCTGAAGGGACTGCTGCCAGGATACCTATGCTGAGTTACGCTCCCCTATCCCAGACATCATCTTCCTGGGTAGAGCACTTCCTTCCATATGGCTTCAGCTACTAGAATTCAATAGCCCTGCATTCTGGACTCCCTGTAGCTTCACCCTGCAAAACTTGTGTGCTGCTGAGGAGTCAGCTGTCTAGGCCGGGGCATGGAATTCTAGACTGACTGCTGTAGCTTTGGGGCAGAGGCCATTCCTCCGACTTTCTGGAGAACCTGACTGGTGCCTCCTTCTTTCCGGGAATTTGCTAGCTCCACTTTCTGGGCTCCCAGTGGCCAAATTCTCCTGACTCCAAGGTCTGGTCTGGGCAGATTCTGGTACAGACCAAGTTGGCTGGCTCTGAGGAGAGAACTACCTCCCGTTCTACCCCAACCTTGACCAGAACCTCCCTCATAGGAGATCCACTAGGCTCATCCTCCTAATTCCTGACAAACTCAACCTGCTAAAATCAGGTTCCTGGCAGCATCTGGGATAGACTGAGTTGTGTGACTCTAGGATGAGGGCCATTTTTCCCCTTGCACGCCCAACTGGTACAGAGCCCTCCATTTCCATGGTGAAATCTTCATCTATTTGAGCCTGATAAACTCTACTGGCCTCACTTTGATGATTCTCTGAGATCCTGCAAATATCCTGATGGACATAGATGCCAAAATTATATATATATATATATATATATATATATATATATATATATATATATATTAGCAAATTAGATCCAGTAATATATGAAAAAGATTATTCACCATGACTAAGTGGGATTTATCTTAAGGATATAAAGATAGTACAATATTCCCAAACCAAGAATGTGACACATCCCACAAACAAAATGAAAATCATATGATCATAATAACAGATGCAGAAAAAACATATGATAAAATTCAGCACCCATTTATGATTTAAAAAAAAACTCTCCACAAAATGAGAAGAGAGAGAACATACCTCAACATAATAAAGGCCATATATTACAAACCCACAACTGACCTCATACTCAATTGACAAAAACTTCAAGTATTTCCCATAAGATCAGAAATAAGGCCACTCTTATTCAATGTAGTACTGGGAGTCCTAGCCACAGAGTTCAGACAAAAAGTAGAAATAAATATCATGTACAAAAATTAATTCAAAATGGGTCAAAGATTTAAACATAAGTTACATAGAATAAAATATAGGTACCTGAGTGATAGAGAACATTTTATGGACTTGACCCCAATGGCAAGGGAGGTAAAGGCAAAAATAAATGAATGGGACTATATCAAAATGAAGAGCTTCTGCAAAGCAAAAGAAATGGACAACAAAACAAATAGGCAGACAACCAGATGAGAGATATTTGCAAACAGTAGCTCCCACAAAGGTTTAATTTCCAAAATATATAAAGAACTCATAAAACTCAATACCCAACAAATAAACAATCAAATCAAAAAGTGGGCAAAGGACCTGAAAATACACCTCTCTTAAGAAGACATACAAATAGCCAATAGATATATGAAAGATATTCAGCTTCACTGGCAATTAGGGAAATACAAATTAAAACTACAAATTAGGAAGAAGTAAAATTGTCATTATTAGAAGATGACATTATATTCTATACAGAGAACCATAATGATTCCAACACTAGACCTGATAAGTTAGTACAGTAAAATCAGTATACAAATTGAATATTCAGAAATCAGTTGCATTTTTAAACTATCATAATTAACTGTCAATAACAAAGTGAAGATGCAAATAAGTAGAAATATATGTTTATGGATGAGAAGAATTAACAGCATTAAAATGTTTATACTACCCAAAGCAATCTATAGCGTCAACACAATTTCTATGAAGATGTATTTCTCAGAACTGGAACAAATATTCCAAAAATTATATTGAGCTGTAAAAAACCGTGGATAGTTGCAGCTATTTTGAGAACAAAGAACACAGTTGGAAGAATCATGCTACCTGATATCAAACTGTACTACAAGACCATACTAATAAATGCAGCATAAAAGCAGTACTTGCATAAAAGCAGATATTTATTTATTTACTAGTAGCCCTGTGGACAAATTTGTGTGCCAGTAGCTTGCCAATAGCTCACTGTCATCCTCCACTACCTCTCCGCCCATTGCCCTATCCTCCTGTAGCTCCCCCTGCCCCACTTCATAGCTTGCTGCCTTGCCCCCTCCTGTAGCTTGGCACTGCCTGCTTGTAGGTCGCTGCCCCACCCTCCTGCTGATCCATGATCCAGTCATTATGCAGTCAGTCATTACGCTTCACAGTGTAATGATCATTTGCATATTATATCTTTATTATATAGGATTTGTATGTTTATTTGTTTTTGTTTGTTTATTATTGGAGCAGAATGGAGAGCCCAGAGATATACCCTTATGCTTAAAGTTTGAGAAAGGAGGCAAGACCATACAATGGAGTAAAGCTAATCTGTTCAATAAATGGTGCTGGGGAAATTACAAAGACATGTAAAAAAATAAATAAATAAAACTAGACCGTCTTTTTTCATCCTACACAAGGATAAACTCAAACTGGATTAAAGATTTAAATGTTAGATTTGAAACCATAAATACCTTTAAGAAACATAAGCAGTAGGTCTTAGACATTTCTTAGAGCAATATTTTCTCTGATATATCTCCTTGGGCAAGAAAAAAAATAAACAAATGGGACTACATCAAACTACAAAATGTTTGTAGAGCAAAGAAAATCATCAACAAAATGAAAGGATGACCCAGTGAGTTAGAGAACTTGTTCACCAATTTTGAATCTGATGAGAGTTAAATATCCAAAATGAATTAAGAATTTATAATACTGAACACTAGAAACCACAAACAATCCAATTAAAGAATCAGCAGATGACCTGAAAAGTCAGTTTTAAAAGAAGGACCTATAGATGTCCAGTGGGCATATAAAAAATGCTAATATAACTAATCATCAGAGAGAGGCAAATTCTGGTAGAAGGCTACCATCAAGAAACAAGTGTTGGTGAGGATGTGGAGAAAAGGGAATACTCATGTTCTGTTGGTGGGAATACAGATTGGTATAGCCACTATGGAAAGGAATATGGAGTTACCTCAAAATATTAAAAATGAAATTTCCTATGACCCAGCAATTCCAGTTCTGGTTATATATCTAAAGCAATCCAAAACACTAATTCAAAAGAATATATGCAACCCTGTGTTCACTACAACATTATTTAAAAGCCAAAATTTAGAAGTAGCCCGTCAGTAAATGAGTGAATAAAAAAGCTATAATACATTTACACAATGGAATGTTACTCATCTGTAAAAAGAAAATCTTTACCCTTTGTGATAGCATGGGTGGACCTGGAGAGCATTATGCTAAATGAAATAAGTCAGAGAAAGATAAGTACCATATGATTTCACTTACATGTTGAAATAGAAATAGACTCGTGGGTACAGAGAACAGACTGACAACTGCAAAAGAAAAGAAGATTTGGGACTGAGTGAAAAAGGTGAAGGAATTAAGTAAAAAACAAAGCAACAAACAAAAAACACTCATAGACACAGACAACAGTATGATGTTTACCAGAGGAAAAGGGTGGTGGCAGCAGGTAGAAGGCAATAAAGCCATAAATGGTGATGCAAGGAGATGATTTGGGATGGTGTTCACACAATGCAATATTCAGATGACGTATTATAGAATTTGTACACCTGAAACCTAACCAATGTCATCCCAATAAATTCAATTAAAATTTACTTGAACAATACGGATATGAAATGAGACTCAAAATCTAAACTTTTATATTGTAAAATTATCAGGGAACACTTCTAAATAGATGGCTATTTTGGATTTTGTCAAATTATATGAAATTTAAACCAAGAAGAATGCACATTTTATTTAAAGACAGTGATTTTAATACTACAACTTAACGAAAGAACAAACACCTTCCAGAATCACCAGAAAGCTGGCTGAGTGAAAATTCCACAAATAAAAGTGAAGATAAGACACTGTGACTCGGAGGAGCGGCGGCGAACAGCGTTGAAAGATTCGCGCTGAGAGAGGTTTGGAGTGCGCGCCACGGAGAGGGCGGGCAGCTGAAAACCGGCCAGTTTTCTCGAACGGGGAGACAAAGGCGTCCCACTGGACTGATTCTCCAGCTCTGGGCGAAGTCCAGAGAACCCACTATCACACGGGGTGAAAACTGGACAGTGGGAGGGCACGCCGAAGCTCGGGTGCTGCCGGGTCTCCCGGCTTGTGGAGAAGGCAGCTCGCAGGAACAGCTCAGCTGCTTGATGGCGCAGAGAGCGCTCTGCGACTTGCCTCTCATTTGGAAAACCATCAGACTGCTTTGTTTTACGACCCTGGGTGAGACATTGCGCACGCAAACTCATTTTGGGAAAGTCTGAATTCCCTGGCAACTGGCAGCCGGTGGAGCTCCGCAGCGGCTCTCTCTCAGGGGTGCTGGTGGCCATTGCCCCTGGCACAGAGTCCCTGGGGCCGCATAGGGCGGAGCTAACGCTGTCTGCTTGGCCCGGAGACTCCGCCCACCCAACCTGAGCACAGCTGAGCTTCACAGACAATTGGCCTGGAGGTCAACCCTCCAAGTGCTAACAACGATTAACTGAGCTTAACTTCAGCAAGACTGTGCAGCCCATGTCCACCTCAGGTAACCGGGGAGGCTGAGCCACTATCCCTAGTAGGAAGTCTACCACACAAAGCTAATTGACCAACTCAGGGAAGCAGCCACCATGCAGCAACATGGAAAGAAATCAGATGTGAAAGAAATGGAGGGAAAAAAACGACTGGACATGGAATTCAGAACCACGGTTATAGGGTTTTTTAAGAGGCTCCAACAAAAGATCGAGGCCTATAAAGAAATAAGCAAGACCACAAAGGAAATGAATGAGTCCTATAAGAAAATGAACAATACCCTCCAGGATATAAACGAGAGCTGCAAGAAATGATCAAGACCAACGTGGAAATGATCAAGACCAACGTGGAAATGAATGAGTCCTACAAGGAAATGAAAGAAACCCTCAAGGATATAAAGCAGACTCTCAAGGATATGAAAAAGGACCAACCAGAAATTAAGCATACACTGACTGAAACAAAAAATATTATACAAAGACCTGAAAGTGCCCTGGAGCACCCCAAGAACCAAGTTAAAGATTTGAAATACAAAGAGGTAAAATCCACTCAGCTGAAAAAGCAAGAAAACAAAAGAATCCAAAAAATAGAAGATAGTGTAAGGGGCCTCTGGGACAACCTCAAGCATACCAACATCCGAATTATAGGGGTGCCAGAAAAAGCGAGAGGCCAAGACAATGAAAACCTATGTGAAGAAATAGTGACTGAAAACTTCCCACACCTGGTGAAAGAAATTGACTTAGGAGTCCAAGAAGTGCACCGAACCCCAATATATAGGAACCCTAAGAGGACCACACCGAGGCACATCATAATTAAAATGCCAAGAACAAAAGACAAAGAGAGAATATTAAAAGCAGCAAGAGAGAAACAGTTGGTTACCTATAAGGGAGCACCCATACGACTGTCAGCGGATTTCTCAACAGAAACGATGCAGGCCAGACGGGAGTGGCAAGAAATATTCAAAGTGATGAACAGCAAGAATCTACAACCACAATTACTCTATCCAGCAAAGATATCATTCAGAATTGAAGGTCAGATGAAGTGCTTCACAGATAAGAAAAAGCTAAAGGAGTTCATCACCACCAAACCAACATTATATGAAATGCTGAAAGATATTCTTTAAGAAGAGGAAGAAGAAAAAGGTAAAGATGAAAATTATGAACAACAAATACACATCTATCAACAAATGAACATAAAAATCAAGTGAATTGATAGGCTGTTGAACAGGATAGACTGGTGAATATAACAGAGACATGGACATAGAGAGGGAATGGACTGACAATTCTTGTAAGACAGTGATGATAAAAAGAAAAGGGATGATTCATTCAGAAACTCAGAAAGAACAAAGCTCTGCATAACAAAACTTGCTGGAGAATATATTTCACTACTGCAGTAGTATTGAATCATTGAACAAAGTAATCGGGTAAAACATTTTCTACGAGGGATTGTAATACTGATGACTTTGTTTTATTTGTAAACATCTGCCTCTTAGAATGAAATGTAGGCATGTGTGTGTATGTGTGTGTTGTGTATATGCATGTGTGTTTAAGCATGGAATGACATCATGCATTTCCAAAGAATTCTTTGCCCTTTCCCATGCTTACCATGTACCTTTGTTCCATGTGAAGCAAAAAGACAAAGTATTAACATATACGAGTTGTTAAGATTTGCATGAAGATTTAGGCTGTGTGTGTGTGTGTGTGTGTGTGTGTGTGTGTGTGTGTGTAGGTAACATTACAGAGAGTGTGTATTCTAGGTACCTAGATTTCACAGAATATTGGGACCACACAAGAAGGTGAGACAGAAAGTAGGACTAAAGATAAGGGGTTGGGGTGGAGTGCCAAATCTCATCACTTAGAGACAGACTGCACCTGGAATAAAAGTGAAAACTTTCCCCCAGCTTCCACAGATTTCAGAGTAAAAAATACAAAAATGTTTTAAACAGAATCTCTACCTTCAGACTGCTGTTCTTTCACATGGAGAAAGGAGTGCAAACACTAGATTTTTATTTGTTCTCTAACACCATAAAAGCCACATAATGCGGGTCTAGAATGTAGAAGATTCTGACTCAGTAAATGGTGTACCTTCCTATTTTCTAATTTCCCAACTCAACGCTTCCTGTGTGCCCTTGGTCTTGACAGCTTTAACACTTCACGTTTAAAAAATAATACTTAAAGAGATCTTTGTAGCTAAAGTCCTTGGTATTTGCGCCTCAAAATTGGATTTGCTCCATAAAGCAAATATAGGTTGGATGAGATTGTGCACATTCAGGATGGTATGACTATAGATAAAATACATTTGCAACATGGATGGACTTTGATAAAATGCTAAGTGAAATAAGTCAGTCAGAAAAAAAATTAAGAATCATATTATTTCACTCATATGTGGGATATCAAATTAAAAGCAACAAATGAAAAACAAATAAAAACTCATAGACATAGACAACAGTATGGAGGTTAACAGAGGAAAGGAGGTAGGGAGTAGTAAAGGTTAAAGAGGGCCAAATATATGATGATGGAAGATCTTTTGACTTTGGGTAGTAGATGCACAATGCACTCCAGAGATCTTGTATCATAGAAATGTGCACTTGAAATCTATAAATCTTATTAACCAATAAATTTAATGAAAAAAATAAACAAGTGTCTCCTAATAATAAAACTTAAGTAAACTAACTTTATTTTCTTACTAGAGGCCCCATGCATGAAATTTGTGCAGGGGTATGGTCCGTAGACCTGCCTTCCAATCAAGGCCATCTTTTCTGGCTGCCAACAGCCGGCCCCTGCTGCCACCCTCCCTGGCTCCCTGCTCACCATTGGGCGATTGGAGCCTGCTTGCGGGGGGTGTGGTGGGGAGGGAAGAACCAAGAGGTTGGCCATTCTTGCCTGCTCACCATCCCTGCCCCTTGCTGCCAATCACTTTCTGTGTGTGGGGCTACCAATGGGGTGGGGGCCTTGGCCTTGCACCGCCCACTTATGTCTGCTACCACTGACCCCTGGTTCCCCACTCCCCATCAGGTGATCAGAATCTGCCTGCCAGGGGAAGGGACAGAGAGGTTGGCCAGCAGGCCTTGTTCAAGTGATCCAGGCCTGTGGGTTGGGGGCAACTCCTGAATTTAGCATCTGCACCCTGGTGGTCATTGCATGTCATAGCAACTGGTTTTTCTGCTGTCCTGTAGATTTGCATATTACCCTTTTATTATATAGGACTAGAGACCTGGTGCATGAAATTTGTGCACTGGGGGTTCCCTCAGCCTAGCCTGCCCCCTTTCACAGTCTGGGAACCCTCAGGGGATGTCCTACTGACGGCTTAGGTCTGCTCCCCATGAGGAGCAGACCTAAGCCACAGTCTGGCCTCCCTCTGTGCAAAGTGACTGGGCTGATCAAGGAAAGGCACCACCCCTATCACCCCACTGCTGCAGCCACTGTCAGCACTGCAGTCACCAAGGTGTTTTCATCAACACAGTCTCCAGTCCCTTCAACACAAAAAAATGACAACTTTCTTTAGACATTTTCAAAATGTGTCCTTCATAGGATATGACATTTCTTTCTTCTTCCTTTTTTTATTTTTTATCTTTACCTGAGGATATGTTTCAATTGATTTTTAGAGAGTGTGAAAGAGAGAGGGAAAGACAGTGAGAAACATCAATGTGAAAGGGACACTTCGATTGGTTGCCTCCTGAAGGCTAAGGCTCTATCCACTGAGCCAAACTGGGTAGGCAGAATATGACATTTCTTGGCCCCTCCAGCAGCAGACCTTGATTTTTTCCTTCAGGAATGAGGTGGAAAACCCTAGGTCACCTTCTTGGATTCTTATTACCCAAGTTACCAAGAACACTGCGAGTGGCGGCATACAGGGAGCTTAGCCAATGAGCTGTCAAAAAAGTTGTTTCCTCTGCAGCTCATGCAGAGAGGACCCCCTGTGTGTGTCCACTGGGGTGGGGGTATGCTCTGAGCCATAGCCCCTGGGAGCAGGCCCCCACTCCTGTGTGTGCCTACTGGGTGGCGCTGGGGTGGGGGCATGTTCGAAGCCACACTAGTCATGACTATTAAGGCTTGGAGTTTGTTGTGACTGTAAAGGCGTCCCAGACAAATTTGCATATTACCTCTTTATATATATAGATACCTTTATTGTCATCTGGATATAAGATATTATAATGCTTGGTTTGCATGATTACAGTTAAATCAAATAAAGTTTACTTATAAATGTAAAACATTGAATCAATATATTTTCAGACCATTTAAAAATATATTATTGTTTTTTACTTTGTGTATTATAAATCCACTATTAAAATTAATTTTTAAAATTTTAAATTAGCCGAGACCAGTTTGGCTCAGTGGATAGAGCGTCGGACTGCGGATTGAAGGGTCCCGGGTTCGATTCCAGCAAGGGCATGTACCTTGGCTGCGGGCACATCCCCAGTAGGGGGCGTGCAAGAAGCAGCTGATCGATGTCTCTCTCTCATTGATGTTTCTGACTTTCTATCCCTCTCCCTTCTGCTCTGTAAAAAATCAATAAAATATTTTTAAATTTTTTTTAATTAATTCGGTATTTTTTAATTTAAAAAATATAAACTAAAATTGATTTGTAAGAATGCAGCTTCTATTATTAACAAAGTTACTCTCATCTAAGTAATCATTCTTCTAATATTAGCAATAAACTGTGTAAGTAATGGAGGGATATATTATATATATACCAGTAGCCCAGTGCACAAAATTCATGCACATTAAAAAGATATTAATTAGAGGAAATATTTTAATAGTGCTATTTGCCCTTTCTCTATAATAAAAGTGTGAGAGATAAAAGGTAATGAGTACAATGTACATGAAAATAATACATAATTTCATTAATAAATAAATAATAACAAAATGATATAGCAATAACAAACTCATGATATAAAATAACATTATGCAAATAATGCTGATAAAGTGATTAAAATTGTTCTAATATTTCTCTGTATACCAGTAAATGTAAAATGAGAATGAATAAAATCTGTCATCTATTTAAGCCATTATTGCTGTAGTTGAATGCATATTTAGTAATTGCATTGTGGCATCTAAAGAAATTAAGAAACGAATAATAGGTTTTACAAATTTCATTAGTAAATTAAAAGAAATATTTATTTGTGAAAAGAAGAAAAACATTTTTCATAGAAATAAAGTGGGAAAGTAATTGATTAAGTGGATTATTGAGAACGAATCTTCCATATAGTGATTTTGATTTTATTTTGATCCTGAAGACCTCATGTTAAATATATTTCAGTGAAAACATTTCTGAGAAAATATAATAGGTTTAACTCATTCTCTGGTAATATGATGGGATATTTTATTTTTAGAAATATCACTTAATACATTCTTTGAAGTATTATTTGCACACAATAAAAATTCATTTTAAGCATTTAGTTAATGAATTTTGACTACTATAAGTCTTGCATGTGCCTTCTTTCACTCAGCATATTTTGAGAATAATTCAAATTGTTCTGGTTATATTAATTTATAAATTTTCAAATCTGTATTATATTCTAATGTCTGTATATTGCAAACATCATCTATTAATAGAGATTTGTTTTACTTACAGTTTTGAATATTATCAATAAATTATTAATATTTATGAAAATATTCATGTTGGCTACAATATTTTTGGGATTATATGACAAGTGCCTGTTTAACCACATAAGAATGTGGTTGCATGATCTTTGTCTTATCTAATATTTTAACCAACAAAGTAGCAATTTAATATCTAGATTGTGGCATAATGATTAATTTTCCCTATAGTTATCCATTTGTTCTAGCACCATGTGTTAAAAATACTTTTCTTCTCTAAGCATCCATTTAAAAATTAATGGGCCATATAGGTATGGGTCTATTTTATTATTTTTTTCCAGCTTTATTGTGATACTAGAGGCCCAGTACACAAAATTTGTGCATGGGGGGGGGGTGTCCCTTAACACAGCCTGCACCCTCTCCAATTTGGGACCCCTCAAGGGATGTCTGACTGCCAGTTTAGGCCTGTTCCCGCAGGGATATCCTTCTCACAATCCAGGATTGCTGGCTTCCAACTGCTTGCCTGCCTGCCTGCCTGCATGATTTCCCCTAACTGCTTCTGCCTGCCAGCCTGATCACCCCCTAACCACTACCTTGCCAGCTTAATCAATGACTAACTGCTCCCCTGCTGACCAGATTGCCCCTAGCTGCATTCCCTTACAGCCTTGGTCACCCCTAATGTCTTCCTCTGCCAGCCTGGTCACCTCTGATTACCCTGTCCTGTAGACCTGATCACCCACAACTGCTTTCCCCTGCTGGCCATCTTATGGTGGCCATCTTGTGTCCACATGGAGGCAGCCATCTTTGACCACATGGGAGTGGCCATCTTGTGTTATGGAGTGGTGGTCAATTTGCATATTACCTCATTATTATATAAGGTAAGTGACAAATAATGGGTCTATTTCTTGATTATATGCTTTGTATAATTGACACACATTTACCAATATATCAATATCATAGTACCTTGAGTATGGTAGCTTTATATTAAGTCTTAGAATAAAATAGAAATATTTTCCTATATTCTTATTTTGGGTATATCCAGATCCTTCAATTAAATATATGTATCTAACACATGTATCTATATATTTTTCCACCTTTATCTCTACCTGTAGCTCTCTCTATATTAAGTTTTCGATTTCTTCTGAGTGTTTGGGAATGGACATGTGTTTGATTGGGAGTGTGATCAGCCTATAGATCAATTTGGGCATAGTTAACTTATCAAAAGTAACTGTCCAATTCATGAACAGGAATATTTTATACTTCTTTAGGTGTTTCTAATCTCTCTTAACAATGTTTTTCATTATTCATATTTATCATTGTTCCACTATTACACATATTTTGTACAGTTTGAAATTATGTTTTTAAATATAATTTTAAATGTTTAAAACTAGTATATGTAAATACAACTGATTTTTATATTAATCTTTTATCCTCCACTTTGTTAAATTCACTTATTCGGGTAGCAGTTTTGTGGACACTTAAATATTCATGCTTTGCCTAGACTAATTTACTCTTGTGACATGTGGCTTATTTTTCAACTGTAGACTCAAATAGTATCCTTATACTCACTTCTGCCCCTCATTCCCTCCTCTCCACTTCTCAGTTCCACAGATTCTATGTTCCACTCAGATTACTGTGTTCTCAACTCAGTGAAACTACCACTATTGTGTTCTCCTAAGGATATCATACCTTAAACTTATGTTCACAAAATGCTTCCAGGCAGAAATCCAATGTAATCATAAAGTACACCTCATTTATTTCCTTCTAATAGGAAAAACAGCCATGCACTGCCTTTAATACAATATCTATAAACAGTTGTGTTATATATTATTCAGTGTTTTAGTTGTTTATAGTAGATGAGGGCATGCAGCACTAATTTGTTCATAGTCAGAAACAGAGTATAATTAGTTTACTTAATATGTTATTGCTCTAAAATATCAATTTTCAACATTTCATCTCATTGTACACATAAAATTGTATAGCATACACAATATATATATATATATATATATATATATATATATATATATATATATAGTCTAGCCAATGTCATGCAGTGGTAGAGCATCAAGAATTGATTCCCAGTCAGGTCATGTGCCCAGGTTGTGGGCTGGATCCCCAGTGCGGGGGGGGGGGGAAGTGTAGAAAAGTAGGGGAATAGAGGGTGGGGGCACATGCCAGAAGCAACCAATCAATGATTCTCTCTAATCATCAATGTTTCTGATATTTCTATCCCTCTTTTCCTCTCCCTCCCTTTCTCTGAAATCAATAAAAACCTATTTAAAGTATATATCTATACTAATAAAAGGGTAATATGCTAATTAGACCCGGAGACCTTCCAAGATAAAGCCATGGTGGCAGGGCTGAGGCAGAGGCTGTTAGCAGCAATCAGGCTGGCAGGGGAGGGCAGTTGGGGGCAATCAGGCCAGCAAAGGGATAGTAGGAGGTGATCAGGCCAGCAAGGGGGGCAATTAGAGGTGATAAGACTGGAAGAGGAGGGCAGTTGGGGGCGATCAGGCTGGCAGGCAGAATGGTTAGGGGCAATCAGGCCAGTAGGCAAGTGGTTAGGAGGCAGCAGTCCTGGATTGTGAGAGGGGTCACAGATTGAAGAGGGTGCAGGTTGGGCTGAGGGACACCCCCACCCCCATGCATGAATTTTGTATACTGGGCCACTAGTATATAAATAAAACATTGTGTGTGTGTGTGTGTGTGTGTGTGTGTGTGTGTGTGTGTGTGTGTATGATCTGACAAAATGTTACATATAATTTGAATTCATTGCACACCAGCTATTGTTGTGTTGGCTGTTGATACTTTTCATTTGGAAACCCAAGGGAAAAGAGGTCAGTGCCTCTGACTTAATAGTTAAGAATTGCATCTTTTAAAAAATTATTGCAGCACACAAGTGTGCTGTGGCTCAAGGGTTGCAAACCACTGCTCTATAAAATAAAGATCAACTCCTCTAAAATGCTGATTTTCAACTTTTTTGCATGTGTTAAAAATTTTTACTGAGATTAAATTATTTTACATACTACAGTGCGGCAATTGTGAGAATCTGATTTCCAACCCTTCTGTGTCTTGTTTCATATTTTTTGAATAATTCTATAAAGTCTATATTATTTTCCATGTTTAGGCACTGCAGTCTCTACTCAATTTAGCTTAGTGGTCAACTAATAACTTTACTGAGATTTCCTTAAATACCTGAAATCAATGTCCCATAATCTCCTAGGAAGGGCTCTGTGTGGGTGTTGGGGCATGTCTTCAACACTCAGCTGGTCAGGTTTCAACTCCTCCTTTATCTTTATTTCCTGCTTGAGCAGAGCTTCAAGGTCAGACCAAGGCTGTGTCAAGTTTCTCTAGGGCATAAACACAGACCTATTCATGTGTGTAGCTTCATAGATTCCCAGGAATATGTTTGAGTTTCTCAAAGACTTTGTGAACTTCGCAGTTCCCAACTTTTCCTTTTAAACTTTTGTGGTTTGCCTATTTTTTTTTTTTTGCCCCACTCTTCTTTTTTTCCTCAGGGAAACCAAAGTGAATCAATGCCCTGTCATTCTTTTCTGACAATTACCCCTGGAGGAAAGGTTATTCGTCCAGAAGAGCTCAGACTCAGTTCAAACATAGACAGACTTGCAAGTGGATTCTTAGAGTGAGGATTGAAGGAACTACAATCCCATGGTGGCTGCCAGGCTTGGTTTCAGCATGATTGTGACCTATTGGTTTTAAGTCTACTGTAGGGATGGACAGAATAATATAGCAATAGGCAAATTACAACATCATGAAGCCTTCTGTGCTTATTCAGAACCAGACTTCCCCCCTCCTGCCACACTTTAATATACATTCTCTGAACTGCTGCATGCAAACCTTTGGCTAATTTCCAGATTTCCGAAAAAGTTGATGCTGACATTTTATGTTGTCAGTTTTATCGTTACTTTTATGAAGGAGAGAATTTTCAGAGGCACTTATGCCACCATTTATTTTAAAGTTTTCTGGTGATTACATTTTAAATTGCTTCGTTTCATATCTTTTATTTATGGAGAGAATGAAGGTTGCTTTATTGCTTTCCTAGTAGTGTGTAGGGTTTTTCTCTCTTTTCCACGTCCAGCATTGAGAGTGCGTCCAGTTTCTGAGTAGAGGAGCTGGGTATTAAGAAATAAAAAAAGAATAAAAGACTCAGAAATAGAAGCAAAGCTGGGGTTGAGTGGAACGTCTGTTCTCTCTGATGGAGAGATAGGAACTCAGAGCCCACGCAGCAGCTTATTTTATACCCCCCAAATACCAGGAAGTTACATCAAAAGTTAGGGTCAAAGGAGATCATTTGAATTCTTGAGTAGGCCCAAGCATTCCTGGTACTTGACTGGATTTACATTTTAAAGTCCTCTCTCTGACACCAGGGGCAAAGTTAAGAGTCAGTACTGATAACTCATCCAGCCTTCTTGGTAGATGTGTTTCCAACATGCAGCTCTGCCTGGCTCCTCAAATTGAGCTGACACTGATTTAAAGAATACCCATGTTCCTTCCCTGGGGTTCCTCTACAGTGGTGAGGCTCAAGCTCAATAAGTAACTCCAGCCAATAATGTATTACAATAAAAATTAACATAAACATGGAACATGAGAATCATGATTTTATAACTCTAATGGTCACTCTTATAAGGGAGTGTGTCCTGGTAGTTGTTCAAGAAGTCTCTCTAACATTTATTCAAATGAAATGATAGTATGTGTTACAATTTTATTTTTAAACTAGAGGCCCAGTGTACAAAATTCATGCAAGGGGGAGGAGATGTCCCTCAGCCCAACCTGCACCCTCTCCAATCTGAGACACCTCCAGGGATTAGGCCCAGTTGGATCGGGCCTAAACAGGCAGTCAGACATCCCTCTCACAATCCAGGACTGCTGGCTCCAAATTGCTCACCTGCCTCCTTTCATGATCCTAACCACTTCTGCCTGCCAGCCTGATCACCCCCTAACCACTACCCTTCCAGCCTAATTGATGTCTAACTGCTGCTCTGCCAGACTGTTTGCCCCCAACTTCCCTCCTCTGCCAGCCTGGTCACCCCAAACTGCTCTCCCCTGCAGGCCTGATCAATTCCAACTGCCCTCCCCTGAGGCCTGGTCCCTCCCAACGTCCCTCTCCTGCTGGCCTGATCTCCCACAACTTCCCTCCCTTGCAGGCCTGATCCCTCCCAACTGCCCTCCCCTGCTGGACATCTTATGGTAGCCATCTTGTGTCCACATGAGAGCAGCCCTCTTGTGTGTTAGAGTGATGGTCAATCTGCATATTACTCTTTTATTAGATAGGATAGAGGCATGGTGCACAATTGGGGGCCAGATGGTTTGCCCTGACGAGTGTCCCAGATCAGGGTGGGGGTTCCCTAGGGGTATGGGGCAGCCTGGGCGAGGGGCCTGTGGTGGTTTTCAGGCCAGCCACACCTCCAGCGACCCAAACGGATGCCCTGGTATCTGGGATTAATTTATGTTCTACAATTGAAACTTTGAAGCCTGCTCACTCCCTGATGGCAGCCATTTCTGTTGGTATTTATTTATCTTCTATCGTTGAAACGTTGTAGCCTTAAGTGGAGTCCTGGGCAGGCCAGGGTGTATGGAAAGTTTAGTTTCCTCCATCACCAGGGAATCCTAAGCTTCCCTCCTGCAGGATCAGGGGTTGCAGCTATCTTGGTTAGGATTAATTTGAATTCCTGCTCCTGATTGGAGAGTGAGCATGGCTTGTGGGCATTGCTTGTGTTGTAGCAGAGTGATGATTAGTTTGTATATTACTCTTTTATTAGATAGAATCATTTTCTTTTTTTATATAATTAATTTTTTTATTGTTTAAAGTATTACAAATAGTAGTACATACGTCTCCTCTTTTTTTCCCCATTAACTTCCCGCTGGCCTCAACCACCCACCAGTACATGTCCTCACCTGCCCCTGTCTCGTATCCATTGGTTATGCTTATATGCTTGTGTACAAGTCCTTCAGTTGATCTCTTTCAACCCTCTTTCCCCCCAACCTCCTCTGCCTTCCCACTGTAGTTAGACAGTCTGTTCAGTGCTTCTTTGCCTCTGTATCTATTTTCCCCCATTTCTTTTCTTTAAAAAAATCTTGCCTCTGTAGACTAGAAATAAGCATATAATAATAACAACAACAAAAGTTTGAGTCCCAATTTCAGTGTCCAACAGTTCGAGTCCCAGTTTCAATGTTAAACAGTTCCTTATGTGTACATGTCAGCAATGGTAACTGGATGGTGGACACATGGTGGGAATGCAGGTCCAACCCCCTCTGTTTTGGTCCTAGGCAACCTGCAGGGATGCACAGCTGCTGACTGCTAGCATGGCAAGGCTCCATTAGTGCCTTCCACCTCTGGACTCTTTCTCCTCTTATCTTCGTGGTTGGAGCAGATCTGTCAATTCCTCGCTGTTGCAGGAATCCACATGGTCGTCTTGGAGTTGTTTTCTGAAAATATACAAACATATTCTTAACCAAAAGTTAATAAAGGAATATTTTCTATAAAATTGACTTGGGATCCTTTTCATTTTTGGCCAAATGATTTTCCTTTGGCTTTTGTTGACATCATGTGTGTTTTTCATGAGTGTCTTGCTATTAGCATTACAAACAAAAATTAATTTTTGTAAAGTAAAAATTTTTTCTAGATGTAATTTACTTACAGGATATTTTTCCTTACATGATACTACCCTACTATTCCCCCTCTGCCTTAATTAATGAAGGCTTTTGTAAATTTTATAATGCAGCCTTGATAACTTTAAATTTTATTTTTTGCACAAAAAATATGACTGCTTTAGGTTAATTGCATGTTAAGCAATTTTATCATGAGATGAACTACCAATAGAAATTTCATTAATACTTTAGGGACAGCTTTTTGTCCAGTACAATTAAATTTTCTTTAATATTCATTTATTTTAATTAGCCAATATAAATTATTCTGAAAACTTGGTTACTATTTTACTTTCAAATTAAATACTCTGCCAACAATCTTAGTTTACCTTGTAAATATTAGTGGAAAGGTTTATTTGCATTCTTGAGCAGGCCCTGAGCATTCTTGGTGCTAGGCTGGATTTAGCTATAGAGCAACTGCTGTAAGCCAAGTCTCTTTTTGTTACCTGGGTCCTGATCTGAGCTAGGCCAAGTCTCTGTCTTTTACCTAATCTGAGCTGGGCTTGGGAAGCAAAGCAGCCATGGAGGCAGGAGACCTCCCTCAAAATGGGTGAGGGTTCAGGCTCCTGCAAGGTTGGGGGGTGAGAGTCTGTGCCCCAACTCTGTTGACCCCCAAGTTATCTCCTGATGGCCCCTCTGCGACTGTGCCTGTCTTAGGTTGTTCCTTCTCTGAGGAATCTTGCTCATTTCTGGCTAACCAGTCATCCTCCGGGGCCAAGCAGGGTGATGTGAAGTTCAGTTCTGTCTCCTTGGTAGTCTTTGCCCCCATGGCCTCCATGCTCAGCATCTGCAATGGGCTCTCCTTGCCTGCTGGTGGGGCCCCAGCACTGGTCACACATCTTGGGGGACTCAGGTTTCTTCTCCAGAGAGGGCCAGCTCACACCATTGGGGCAGGGACAGACCCATGGTACCAGCCACCACAATGTTTCAACCTCAGCATGAACAGAAAGCTCAGGCAACAGCTGAGGGCAATTAGATTGTGAGAAGGGTGTCTTTCTTGACAAAAATGGCAAGAGAGGCCAATATAGAATGCTCCAGTGCCTTCCCAGTGCCTTAATTCCTTCTGAAAGGGATTAAATCCTTTCATGTCCTTTTTTAAAATTGCTGCCAAACATTCAAAGAATTAGTTTGTAAGTATGTTTGGGATAATTGTATAATATGCTGCTGTAAAATATCAAGAATTATATTAATATTGTAGATTAATATTATGTAAGGATATTCTTTGCTCTAGGCCATGGCAGTTCAATTTCAAACTGCCTGTGAATTTCTTTTTGTAATATTATATAAACTTTGTTAGAGAGGCAAAAACTAAAATTACTTGCTTTAGTTCAAGAGGTCAAATATATTGACTTTCAATTACAATCCTTACTACTTTTGAAGGAAACTTCTCTTTGTTTGTTTCCAAAATAATTTTCAGGCTACAGAGAGTTTCATTTAAAAATCTTTGTCACATGAGACAATTTATCTTAAAGTTATAGTGACCACTAGTATGGATTAGATTTACTATTTTATTTTTTTCCCTTATAATTTTTTTAATTTTATTTTTACATATGTGTCCTTATTCCCCCATAACCTCCCACCCTCCACTTCTGCCCCACCCCCCTGTTGTCTGTAAAGTAAAAATTTGATTAGGCTCATATGCATGAACACAAGTCCCTTGGTTGATCTCTCCACCATAATATCACCTTCACCTACCTTCCCTGAGGTATGATGTTCTGATCGATGTTTCTCAGTCTCTGGATCTATTCTTGTTCATCAGTCTATTCCATTCATTATATTCCACAAATGAATGAGATCATATATTTATCTTTCTCTGCCTGGCTTATTTCACTTAGCATAATACTCTCAATCTCCATCCATATTGTTGCAAATGGTAGGAACTCCTTTTTTACTGCAGTGTAGTATTCCATTGTGTAGATATATCACATTTTTTAATCCACTCATCTGTTGATGGGCTATGGTGAATTGTGCTGCTATGAACATAGGGGTGCATATATCCTTTCTGATTCGTGTTTCTAGTTTCTTGGGATATATTCCTAGGAGTGGGACCACTGGGTCAAATGGGAGTTCCATTTTTAGTTTTTTGAGGAAACTCTAAAAAAACCATGGTAGATAATTGCAGATATAAATATTGCATGAAGGTTTGCAACTATGTGTATGACAGAAGTGACAGTAACAACTTTGATAAATATTCCATTTTAAAATTTTATGAATAAAAATGTTTGGTTTTTCAGTCTTAAAATAAATAAAAGCCCAACTTTCTGAAAAAATAAAGTTATGGAATTCCCAAGGATTTCATATTCTTTTTTATTATAACTCATCAGTTAATATATCTTTCCTATTTCCCTAATGCATGTCCTATCACCCCCAAAAATATATATAAATTTCAGTTGAATTAAGACTATGTGCTTATTAACATCAATAATCCTGATAGCATTAATAATAGCAATATATCACACATTATAATATTAATAATCACATTTTAAAATATGAAGCCGTTTTTTTACTAAAAATAAATACTATGTAGATGCTATCTATCAACAAACATGAACGGGAAGCATGAACTGGAACTATATAGAAAAACCAATAATAATAGTAGCATTTCAAATTCCTATTTAGCAATTGAGCTTGAGATAAAAAATGAGTTGGTAGTATCAAATTATATCTTTTTTCCTCAATAGCCACTCCTCACCTTCTTGAGTACCTGTTTTCCATAATCTTGATTCAATTACATTCATTCATCAAAGAACAATCCAAAAGCAATGAATCATACTCTAGAGCTATTTTAAAAGGAGAAATGTTACCTGAAATTGTATAAGATATATTGCAGCCTATCACAACAGGTAGAAATGTATTATTCATATTCAAAGGTAAATTAGTGTCTAATGAAATGATTGTTTACACTAATGCCACGCTGAGATTTTCAATTTGTGATGTGGTGACTGTAAGCACATTTCAGTCTTATAAATTTCATATTCTCATGAATGAATGGTAGAGTTTTCCAGAAGTTACATGACAATAATATCCATTTTTATGTCACTTGTCTGATAACTATTGATATGGCTATGTATGCATGCATATTATTTTACTTTAAAAATACTTAATTTTAATTCCTAATGGTAAATATTTAGTGATATAAGATCCATAAAGCAAAGCTCTTGATGATATATTTTTTTAGAATGTAAAGAAATTTAAAAGCCAAAACGTTTGAGAACCATGGTATTATGAGAGTACATATATATTTTGAAATTCACATTTATAAACAAAAGAGATATTTAATGCTCTTTCTGTAAAATTAAATTGATATTTAAATTATTTCACCTTTTTGGAAAATTATAATATTTCAATTATATTTAATGATGACAAAGTTTATTAAGAGGTATTTTTAGTATCTCTCATAAAGAGAAAAGTTTGTTAAAATTCAGAAATATACCTGGACAGTATTATGCTGATCAAAATAAGCCATTCAGAGAAAGATAAGTATCACATGATCTCAGCCATATGTGGAATCTAATGAACAAAAGAAAACCTGATGATAAAAAATAGACCCAGGGTCAAAGACGCATGGACAGACTGTTGAACCTCAGAGGAAAGGCAGGGGAGAGTAGTGGGAAGAGATCAACCAACGAACTTGTATGTATGTATACATAACCCATGGCCACAAACAATGGGGTTGTGAGTGCCTGGAAGGAGAGGGGGAATATGAGAGGGCTGGAAGAGGTTAATAGGAGGAAAAGAAGGACCTATGTAATACTTTCGACAATAAAAATTAAAAGAAAGAAAAAAGAAATACAAAAATATGCATTTTTAATTTTGAGCAACACATTTTTAAATATCCAAAAGGCAGATTATATATTCAATCCAGAAAGTATCTGTTTAGGAATATAGATTTAGAAAATTAACCAAGCTATAGAAAAATAACAATTTGTAGCATTTTTAATAATTATATATTAAGTGCCTCAAATATAATCTGGTACATCATCCATTAAGGCTCTAGTATTTTTGCAAAAGCTGTTTGAAATTAAAATGGAATACCCAATGGATATAATTACAAAACAACTCAAGTTTTATTCTACATTATAGTAATTGATCCTACAGTGAGATTTATTCTGTAATCATGGTACTCAATGACATTTACAACTAGAGTAAATTAAAGTAAATGAAGAGGAAAATTGCCTTCTTTGTAATATTTAGTTCATGATAGGCTTAAACTACTATGTCAATCCATGTTCATCAATAGAAGTTATGGTGCTTGCAGACATAATTGAATCAAAATATTATCTCCAAGAAACAGTCTATGTTAGACAAGCATAGAAATGGTATTTTTTTTAAAAACTGAAATCCTTTTCAAGTCCTTATTAAAATATATTTCAAAAAGTGGATAATTTGCAGCACTATTGCATATGATATCTTTTTTATTTTAATATAAAGAGAGAGTTTGAAATTGTACTCTGTAGCTCCAGGGTAACTTGTTCCTTTAAGATTCTTTTTAGAATTTATATTGTGCTCATTTCTCCTAGTATTTTAATTAGAATCCCAATGATTAATTCAAAACATTAAATATAGATTCTTGGGGAAACTATCCCAGTGAAATTTACATATTCTAATTCTGAATGTAAAATTATTGCTTACTAATAGGTTAACTTTATGTTTATAGGAACTAATAATCAGGAGCAAATAAACCCCAACCAAGATGGCTGCAGCCACTGAGAGCAGGAGGGAGGCTTGGGTTTCCCTGACAATGGAGGAAGACATACTTTTTGCCTGTCCTTGCTGGCCTAGGACTCAGCTCAATGCTACAAAGTTTAGATTAGAGAAGATATATCCCAACAGAAATGGTGGCAGCCACGGAGCTGGAGAGAGAAGAGGCTAGGGATGCTGGGGTGATGAAGGAAGCCAAGTTTCTGCAGCCTTAGAGCCTAGGACTCCACTCCAGGCTACAAAGTTTCAATTATAGAATTTAAATAAACCCAAACAGAAATGGCTGTCACCATGGAATGAGCAGAAGGCTTGGCTCTGCTCCAGGCTACAAATTTCAATTATAGAACATAAATTGATCCCAGATCCCAGGGCCTCTGGTTGGGTCACTGGGGAGCTTGGCCAATCTGCAAACCACCATAGGCCCCTCGCCTAGGCCACCCCATACCCCAAGGGAACCCCCACCTTGATCCAGGACACTCTTCAGGGCAAACCAGCTGGCCCCCACCGATGCACTATGCCTTTATCCTATCTAACAAAAGAGTAATTTGCAGATTGACCATCACTCCAACACACAAGAGGGCTGCACCTATGTGGTCAAAGATCCTGGCCCCATGTGGACACAAGATGGCCACCACAAGAGGGCCAACAGGGGAGGGCAGTTGGGAATGACCAGGCCTGCAAGGGAGGGCAGTTGCGGGTAATCAAGCCTGCAGGGGAGGGTAGTTAGGAGTGACCAGGCCTGCATAGGAGGGGAGTTAGGGGCAAACAAGGCTGGCAGGGGAGCAGTTAGACATCAATTAGACTGGCAGGATAGTGGTTAGGGATTGATCAGGCTGGCAGGCAGAAGTAATTAAGGGCAATCAGGGAGACAGATAGGCAAGCAGTTTGAAGCCAGCAGTCCTGAATTGTGAGAAGGATGTCCTATTGCCCGTTTAGGCCCGATCCAACTGGGATTGGGCCTAATTGGGCATTCAGACATTCCCTCGAGGGGTCTCAAATTGGTAAGGGTGCAAGCTGGGCTGAGGGACACCCCCTGCTCCTATGCACAAATTTCATGCACTGAGCCTCTAGTGTCTTTGTGTGTGTGTGTGTGCATATATATATATATATATATATAGTGCCCCAACAGGGGATTGAACTTGTAACCTATGTAAGTGCCCTGACTGAGAATCAAACCTACAACCTTTTAGTGTACAAGATGATGCTGCAACCAACTGAGCCACCTAGCCAGGGCTGATTTTCTCACATAACCTATTTTGTTTGTCTTCTCTGTGTGTCTCTGAAAAAGTCACTTGTTATTGGATTTAGGGTCCACCTGGATAATGCATGATAATCTCCTTATCTCAGAACCTTTAACTTAATTATATCTGCAAAGATACTTTACCTAGGGCAAGATTCTCAGACTGCAGGGATTGAGATGTGTACATAACTTTTGGTGAAACTACCATAAAGTCACTACAGAATGTTACTAAAAATTTGGACTAAAAGGAATTGATCTCACTTATATGTGGAATACAATAAACAAGATAATATTGAATCAGAACTATGGATATATGAAACAGATGGGCAGAAGTCAGAGGGAAGGAGAATGAGAGGGATTGGATGAACGAAGGTGAAGAGATTAACTAAAGAACATATATGCATAACTCATAGATACAAACAATAATGTGGTGATGGCCAGGAGAGCAGCAGTGGCTGGGTGGAGGAGGGTAAATGGGGTGAAGGAGTACATCTGTAATAATGTCAACAATAAACAAAACTTTAAAAAAATAAGTGTAATTTGAAAATATTAATTTGAATGATATATCCATATCTGATTCTGCAGGCACTATAGATTACATCTTGGATCTATGCACCCCCCTCCACTCAATTTTATGGAGATAATAATTGACATAGAACATTGTATAATTGTTTGGAACTAATTTCAAACACTTCTCATAAGGCAATACTCTCTTAGACAAAGCAAGGAATACTAAATTACACAGAAATAATAAAAGTAAATATAATAAACAACTTCTGATGTTTTGCAAGTCAACATGTATTTCTCTTATAATAAGTCCCTGGATTTGGTTTGGATTATATGCTTTCCCATTATATCAAACCTTAAAGTGCTAGATGGACAAACCTTAAAGTACTGGCCAGCAAAAAGCAATTGTTCTTGCTTGGCAAAGCAGTATTTCTGTGTCCTAGGACAGGCTAATCAAATGCTCAACCCCTCGAGTTTCAAACTTCAGTAAAGTTACATTAAAACAAATATAATTATTTGAGCTGATTTTTCTATTCTATCTTCCCTGTCTGGTCAAACTATGATAACTTTTTACACCAGAGCTGACATACCTTCCATCCTGCTAAGTTTGATTCCCCTGGTTTTTGTTTTTGTTTTGTTGTTGTTGTTTTGAAAGCTCTCCTGCAGTAAAAATCATTTTAACAACCCCCTCCCCAATATTAGATGGCTACTATACAAATTGGTTGATATTAATATCATCCCCTTCTCTAGTGGTGGCAACTATAGAAATCACCTTCCATTGTCCCAGCGGCTTGTTAACTTAGCCATACCTAAGTCCATCAGTGCATGGAAATTCCCAGCTATAGAAATTGTTCCTAGGGTAATTCCAATTCATAAAAGCTAGTCTTTTGTTAAAAAAAATTATAGGAGTGTATACTTTGTCTCCTGGATGACATTGTTTAAGAATATGAATCTTAAAAATTTTGTTAGACAACAAATTCATTTTTTTTCTATCTTCAACGCCAGCAAAAATCTAATAATGTGGAATGAATCTCCTAGAGGTTGATGTATCAGACCAAATGTCAAGTAAATCCTGCCTTATCTGCTCATTATAGAGTAAGCTGGCCTTACACATTCCTATTACTTTTGCCAGCTTGGTTTTTCTGTTAATATTTGTTATTAAAAACATCCTAAACTATGAATATTTATCATCTTTTCAAATATACTATTTTTATTTAATTTGGGAAGTATCAGAATCTTTCTGATTCTTATTCAGGATTAACATATTTTCAAAGGTTTATAAGCCATCCATTTTCATTCATTTTCTTTTACTTTCATTTATCTTGTACTCAATTAATTATAAAAGTACTGATATTTTAGAATTTCATTATTATCTGCCTTTCTACTGTCTTTTTAATTTTTTTCACATTTTTGTTATAAATTTTGATGGATAGAGGTCCCTAATTTTTAATGTAATCAATTCATCAATATTTTCCTGTATGTTTTGTTATCTGTTGAGTTTCTGGAAATTTCTTCCATTTCATCTTTATACTTAAATTATTTTATAAGTTTTGCCTAAAATTTTCACAGGAATCTCCCACTTCAAGCTATATAATAGTTACATTAAAGGGAATGAAATAGGTATAGTTACATTTTGCAAAAAGATAATTAAACATATTTACAAGCTGATAGAAAGTAGAGTTAAATCATATCTAATAAAAGAATAATGTGCAAATTGACTGTCACTCCAAGACACAGGATGGCTGCCCCCATGTGATCAAAGATGGCTGCCCCCATGTGGACACAAGATGGCCACCACAAGATAGCCTACAAGAGAAGGCAGTTGTGGGCGGTTAGGGGTAACCACGTCAGCAGAGAAGGGCAGTTGGGGGAGAGCGGGCCAGGAAGAGAGGGCAATTAGGGAGGGACCCAGGCCTGCAGGGAAGGACAGTTAGGGGAAACCAGACCTGCATGGGAGGGTAGTTGGGGGGAGGGGGACCAGGCCTGCAATGGAGGACAGTTGGGGGGACCAGGCCTGCAGGGGAGGGTAGTTGAGGGTGACCTGGCCAGCAGGGAGGGCAGTTAGGGGTAACTGGTGGGATCGAGCCTAAATGGGGACCGGACTTCACTCAAATGGTCCCAGATTGGAGATGTTTCAGGCTGGGCTAAGGGACACCCCCCCCCCATGCAGGAATTTCATGCACTGGGCCTCTAGTGTAAAATAAAAACCTAAAAGTTAAATAAATATTTGTGATAACGGTTATGTGAAAAAAATTTATTCAAATTTGAAGCAATGGACAATTACAGAAAGATTATAAGACTGTTTCATGGATTACAAAACTAGAGAATCATGGAATATACTATAACTAACATAAAACTAAGTGAAAATATTAAAAGTGCACAAAATATGCCCAAGTGCTATATATTCTATATAATTAGTTCATTTAGTTTATAAGAAAACATTAGAATCCCAAATGATAATTGAGAAAATTAAATGAAAATTCTATTTCATATAAAAAAGGGTGGATACACATATGGAAAATGTTATTCTTTCATGGTAATCAAAAAGTATGAAGAAGTTAAACAATATTATTTTACTTACTACATAAACTGATTAAGAATAAGTCTTAAAGAAACTATAGGGAAAATCATAAATTGATGTATAGTAATGCATTTGGAAAATGGCAGTACAAATCAAGAGCCATAAAAATGCACAGAAGCAGGGCAGGGTGGAGGGGGTATAAGAGATCAACCAAAGGCCTTGTATGCATACATATTAGCATAACCAATAGACATGGACTCTGGAGCGGTGGGACCTTGTCTTGTGGTGGGCGCGGGGGTGGGGGGAATGCAGGAGTGATGGGAGGGTCAGTCAGGGGAAAAGGAGACATATAATACTTAAACAGTTTTTAAAAATGTGTAGAAGCTCTGTCCAAGTAATCCAACATCTATGAGTTTATTCTGAAATAAATAAGTTACACAAATTTAACACAAAGTATTACAAATGCCCCCCTTTTCCTGAATTGACACCAACAATCCCCCTAGGCTTTCATTGCACTATTGTTGTGTTCATGGCTATGTAATCCTGCGTATAAATTCTTTGATTAATATCCTACCCCTCTTCCCTAAGAGATCCATAAGTCTGTTCCATGCTATGATGTCTCTGGATCTTTTTGTTCATCAGTTTACTTTGTTCATTAGATCCCATATATGAGAGACATCATGTGATACTTGTTTTTCTCTGACTGGCTTATTTCACTTAGCATCATATTCTCCAGACTATCCATGCTGTCTCAAAAGGTAAATGATCCTTCTTTTTACAGATGCCTCATATTCCCTGGTGTAAATGTGCCACAGTGATTTTATCCACTCATCTACTAATGGGCACTTAAACTGTTTCCACATCTTAGTTGTTGTAAATAGTTATGAACCTATTATGAACCAAATAGGTTCATATATTCTTTTGGATTAGTATTTTGGAATTCTTAGGATATATTCCTAGAAGTGGGATCACAGGGTCAAATGGCAGCTGCATTTTTAATTTTTTGAGGAAATTTCATACTCACTATGTTTTCCATAGTGGCTGCATGCATCCTCACTATCAGAATATTAGAGTTCCCTTTTCTCCATTCCTCACCAGCACTTGTTCTTTGTTGGCTGGTTGATGGTAGCCATTCTGACAGGTGTGAGGTGACATCTCATTGTCATTTTAATTTTGCACCTCTCTTTAATGTGACTTTGAAAATTTTTATATTTCTCTTGGACATCTGTATGTCCACTTTAGAGAATTGACTATTTAGGTTCTTTGCCCATTTTTTAAATTGGTTTGTTTGTCTTCCTTACATTAAGTTGTATGAGTTCTTTATATATTTTTGAAATTGACTTCTTATCAGATGTATCATTGGTAAATATGTCCTCCCATACAATGGTTCCCTTTTCGTTTTATTGATGGTTCCTTTTGTTGTATACAAGCTCTTTATTTTGATACTAGAGGCCTGGTGCATGAAAATTCGTGCACTTGGGGAAGTCCCTCAGCCTGGCCTGAGCACTCTCACAGATCAGGAGCCCTCAGGGGAGGTCTGACTGACAGCTTAGGCCCGCACTTCTATAAGAGGCCACTCGCGGGCCCGTCAGGAAACAACACGAGCCAATGAGTGCAGGCTCTGCCCTCTGATCACCCATCCGCCACCACCAGTGGCTGCTGTCCCCCAATCACTTCCCCTCCCTCTGCCCACTGGCATAAACCTTGGCTGGCTTGGCGCTGCCCGCTCACCGGCTCCGGCCCCCAACAACCAGTCATTCCACTGTTTGATTGATTTGCATATTAGGCTTTTACTATACTAGAGGCCCGGTGCACAAAATTCATGCATTGGGGAGGGTGTCCCTCAGGCCAGCTTGCACCCTCTCCAATCTGGGACCCCCTCAGGAGATGTCTGACTACCGTTCGGACATCCTCTCAAATTTGGGACCACTGGCTCCTAACCGCTCACCGTCCTGCCTGATTGTCCCCTAATCGCTCCCTTGCCAGCCTGATTGACATCTAACTGTTCCTCTGCCTGCCTAATTGCCCCCAATTACCCTCCCCTGCTGGCCTGATCACCCCCAAGGATTTTTTTAGTATAGATATGAACCTTCACAGAAAATTTTACTAACCCTGCTTTACAATAAGGCCTAATGATTGAATCATTAGGATCAGACACCAAGATTTCCTTTCTTTGAATAGTGGAGGGAATAATTATCTTGTTTTTAAGTTGCCCTGAAATTAAAATGAGATAATGACTTAGAAAAGTATAAAAGCACCATATAAAGACAACTGTCATTTTCATGTATTGAAAAGATAATGAAGTGGTAAAATGAAAAACACTATTTTTATTCTCCCCTTCCTTTACAGCCTTTATTTAAACTTTGAAATTTATAAAAATTTCACTCAAATTATCTTTTTTTTACATTCAATATTAGTTTTATTGGCTTCAGGTTTTATATTAGTTACAGAATAGTGGTTAGACAATCATATACTTTACAAAATGTTCCCTGATATTTCCAGTTCCCACCTGCCATCATACTATCATTACAACACGATTGACTATTTTCCCTATTTAAGTGAAAATGGGTTTACAGGTTCCATTCAGTCTTTCTTTTGCGTTGTTCGCCTTTCTCTTTCTATCTCACTTCTTCCCTCATTTTCCTTACCTAGTACCTCAATTGGCCATCAAAGCTCAGTGAAGGCACTGGGACGCGCTTATTCCATTTTACAGACCAGGAAACTGAGGCCAATTCCAGGTGGCTGTGGAACTTGACTCAGTGCACAGGGAGCCCTCAGAGCCATGCTCTCTGCCTAAGGGACAGCCACCAGTAAACAGACCAAACCTTCCCGTCAGGCTTCCGAGCCTCCTTCTCAAGCAGCTCTTCATTTTGGATGCTCCACATTATTTCCTCTCCCTGGTTCCCTGCCCCATTCTTTACTGCGCCTGCTTCTCTGGAGCAGGTGGGAGGCTTCTCACTCACAGCCTAGGCATGCTCTGCTGAGGGGCAGGGTGGTGTGGGCTTGTTTTTGGGTCAAGGCAGAGGCAGGAGTCACAGCCTCTGAAGTGCAAAGGCTGCCTGGGTGAGGCTGGTTAGCACTGGGAGCTTCTCTGGATCACGTAAGTCAGTCTGGTACCCTGCAGTGTGGCACCCCTCCACTGAGGTAGTAGTACCCCTCAAACCCCACCCCAGGGCTGTGGGTCCTTGCCCCTCCGCCCAGGAGTCCATCCAAGTCCCTGGATCCCTGGCTCTGCCCATCCGCATCTTGGGACCACTGCAGAACCTCTGTCTCTCTGCAGGTGAGGCAGATCCCTGCCCTGGGTTTCTGCAAAGCTGTGAATCTGTGGCCAGAGGCCTGTCTGGGTCTCAGCAACCCCATGCCTGTGATGTTTCCAGGACCCAGCCACGTCTCTCTGGACAGCGATGGTCCCAGGGCCCTACCGGAGTGACTAGGCAGGCCCAGCCACTCCTCCCCAGGGTGGTGATGTTCCCAGGCCCCATGCGAGTGGCTAGGTGGCCTGACCATGTCTCCCTGGGCAGCGATGTTCCCAGGGCTCACCTTCCACAGGAGTGACTAGGCAGGCCCAACTACACTTCCCCTGGATGGCCATGTTCCCAGGATCCCAGGGGAGTGGCTAGGCGGGCCACTGTCCCTCCTGGGGCCTGCGATGTGCCTGGACCCCTCCAGTGGCATCTGGCACTGCCCATCCTGCCTCTCTGGCTTGATGGACTGGTACCTTGTGGACAGTATCTGGCGCTACTGCCTGGACTCCTCTACCTTGGATGGACCGGACCCCCAGGAGCAGGCCATGGCACTGCCTTCATATGCAAATTAACCACCATATTGATGGGTAATTTGCATAATCACGCTGATTGGCTGTAGGCATAGCAAAAGGATGGTCAATTTCAATATTACTCTTTTATTAGATAGGATACTATTTGAAGCCCAATGCACAAAATGCTTGCAGGGTAGGGGGTTTCCAAGCCCAGCCTACACCCTCTCACACTTCAGGACCTGAATCAGGCCTAAACCAGAAGTCTGACATTTCTCTTGCAATCTGAGACCCCACTCTCCTAACCACCCACCTGCTCACTCCTTACCACTTGGCACACGGCCCCTTAGCACTGCTGCAGAGGCAGGAGAGGCTCCCACCACCACTCATGGGCTTGCCAGCCATGATCCCAGCTTCTGGTTGAGCACAGTGCTCCCCCTGTGGAAGCGCACTGACTACCAGGGGACAGCTCCTGCGCTGAGCATCTGCCCCCTGGTGGTCAGTTCATGTCACAGCGACCTGTCATTCCACCATTTGGTCAATTTGCATATTAGCCTTTTATTATATAGTATAGTCTCATTTGTTTATTTTCTCCTTTGTTTCCCTTGCCCTAGAATATATATCAGTAATTACTTTACTACTAGAGATGTCTGAGATTTTGTTGCCAATGGTTTCTTCTAGGATTTTTATGGTTTCACAATTTATATTTAAGTATTTTATCCATTTTGAACTTATTCTTTTGTATGTGTAAATTGGTGGTCTAGTTTCATTTCTTTGCATGTATCTGCCTCCCCGAAAAAAAACTGCCCCCTAAGGCCTTCACCACCCTATTGGATTATGCATTTGTTGATCTCTTCCTCCCCTCCGTCTTCCTTTTAAATATCCTCTTACTTTCAAGAAACATACCTTTAACAAAGTACAAGACATTATATTAACAGTTCCAAATCCACTTTATAGACTTCCCACAATAAGAAGCTAAAAGTAGGCAAACTCAAGACCTGTCGAGCAATTAATGCTTTATTATTTTGTTATTTTAAAAGATCTAGATGTTTAACCTTTATTATTTAACCCAGCAAAACTTTAAAGTTTTAAATCACCAAAGACCTTGGAAAATTAGATATACCCACATATAATCATCATTGAAGAGTTCCATTAAAAGCCCTTCATTTTAGTTACTTCTATTTACTGTGCCTTAAAAACTCTCTAAGATCTCCAAGTCAATCACCATCCAGAAAGTGTTCCTGGCAAATTCTGCAACAGGGATCACCTGACCTTGACAACTTTTAGGAGACTGGAGAAGAGGTTGGGGAGGAAGGAGATATCAGGCCCACAGCTGGCTCCCAGGACTGCAGCAATTCCCAGGGACTCCATCCTCTTGTATTTAAAACTGCCACATTCTTACTTCTACAAGGGGCCAGTGACCCCTCCTTGCAGATTCTACAGCTTGCACAAATACACTGCTGCAGCTCCCACACTCCAGGAGAATTTGTAGCATTTAAAGGACTTATGTTTAGATTCAGTTCTTTAATTAGCTTAGCCTTGTTTGTATTCCTAATTACCCTGAGGCTTCGAAAGGCCAGACTGAAAGTGAGATGCCCAAGGTTGCAGCAGAGAGGGTAGCAGGAAGTGGTAGCCTTGCAGATGTCCATTTGCCCCTGTGATCAATCAGGTTTTGGGAGATAGGGACCGTGGCGAGTGGGTCAGAGCAGAGCAAGCAGTTCCAGGGTCTAAGAAGAGTGTGATTGGCTTACCTGTCCCGTCAAGGGCCACTTGGTTCCATCTCTTCATAGATGATGCTCTTAGTGGGGGCCAGCAGGGGCATAGGACCCGCATGAGCTCCACGCCTGACAGTGGCGGGTTGTTAAGGAAGTGTTTGCAGTTCTCCAAACAACTGCCTACAGTTTTGTAGCAAAGAAAGGCTTAAAAGCAGTAGGTGCTGGGGGAGGGGGGGGGAGGCAGTTAAGGGGGCAGGGAGTCTGGTAAGTGCAAGGAAGTGAGCTAAGAAAGCAGGCTGTTCCACTTTGGGGAGAGGCAGGACTGTAAGGAAAGTGTTCCTTCATTAATTTGAAATTATGGTAATATAGACTTTATAAGTTGTCCGTAAACCTCTAAAAGGGCAATGAACATTTGCAAAAACAAATTTAACTGGAGAACAGAGCTACAATTTGGAGATCTATTTACATGCCAGATTTTTGTGTCCCCAAGTTGGTATTGTGGCTAAGCTGTACTACAAAGAAAAAAAAATCAATCTCTCTGTTTAAAGTTTGAGGGTCAGTTTTTCCCAATTATCCTAGAGGTGAATCCTATGGTTTTCTATTTGAATGAGAATGGAAGAGATTACAGGAGGGAACAGAGGCTGACCTTCGAGTCATTTGATTTATAGGGTATTGGCCAAGCTGTATTGCAATAGAAAATTGAGTGCTTGAGCTTGAGGTCCCTAAGTCCTAGAGCCTTCTAGCTCAAGAGGAAGCAACCCAATGGGGAGTCCTTTGCCCATGAGGGCAATTAGGAAAAAAAGAAGGGGAAGGGTTTCTCAGGGATGGTAGCATGATGAGGGATAAGGGCTGAAAGCAGTGAAAGTCTGGGAAGGGCATTCCTGAGCCAGAAGACCTACTACCTCTGTGTTCAGTTCCAGGCAACCCCAGAGTCTGGAGTCAGACCAAACAGAGATCTGCCTGGAATTAAGCATCCTTAAATCTGAGAATGGACCGAACCAGATCAGATTCAGATATAAGCATCTTTACACCAGAGATAGGACTGAAATAGGAGACAGCCAAAAGCATTCTTCACAGCCAAATCCCAAAGTGACAGGTCAGGCACTGGGTTTTCCATCCCACCAAAGACCAGGACTTGCAGGAAGAAACCACTGCCCTTAGGACCTAGAGCTGATAAAGTCCCCAGAATCCATGAGACTTTGTATTTACTGACTGAGGAGGAGGGGCACTTAGGAGAGTGCCCATGAAGTTAGAGGAGAAAGAGATGTTTATTCTCTCCATATGGGTTTGGCCAATGATGTGGGCTGTGAAAGAATTCACAACCTAAAGAGGAGATGCAGAGAGGAAGTTTATTTTACTTCCAAGGAAGAAAAGGGGCCAAGAATTGCTGATCAAAAGAGGGCAGGGAGCAAAGAGTGACTTCTACTTTTACTAGTAAAGAGGGATAGGATGCTGTTGTTAGGTGACAGGGAAGGGAGGAGGATTCTGTTGAAATTGAGCAGATACCAGGGGCTGTCTTGAAAAGTTACATATAGTGCCTTAGTTTTAAATCAAATTATCATTATAGCCCTGGCCTGGTGGCTCAGGGAACATACCTAAGTTGCTGGTTCCATCCCTGGTCCAGATGCATATGGGTGGCAACCTATCCATGTTTATTTCCCCTCCCCTCCCCTCCCCTCCCCTCCCCTTCCCTTCCTTCCCTTCCTTTCCTTTCCTTTCTCTTCCCTTCCTCTCTCTCTCTCTTTCTCTCTCTCTCTCCCCTTGCTCTCTAAAACTAGTAAAAATATATCTGCAGAGGAGGATTAAATTTTTAAAAATGATTATTATATCAGTGGATTTGTTTCTGGGATCTATTATGCTTCATTGTTTCATTTGTCCGTTGTGCCAATCATGCTACCTCAATTAAGGTTCCAATTTGGGATACTTGGTAGTGTAATTCCTCTGTTTTTGTTTCTTCAAGTTGGACTTAAACTGGATATTCTAGGTTGTTTGTATTAAATACACATTTTAGTATCAGCTTATTTTCACAAAACAACCTCTGGATGTTGGGATGTTGTTAACTAGATTCAATTTGTGTTGAGAATTACTTTCTGCAATACTCTAAATTTGTTTTTTAAATGTCTTCCTGGCTTATTCATTTCAGATTAAGAAACTCTCCAATGTGCAATTCACTTTTCCTAATATTTATTCTGTCTGGAAAGGATGGATCTTTTTGAAATTATGGGTTAAATTTTTAAATCAATTTGGGAATATTTATAATCATTATCTCTTTGAGTATTGCTTCTCTGACTCAATTCCTTTTGGAAGCCCAGCTATCCCCATATTAGACAATTTTACTATAATGATTCTTCTTTTCTCAGTGCTTCAGCTTATTTTTTTTTTATTGATCTGACAATCTGGCATCTATTGACTTTTACTGCTCGGTCTTCAGTTGCTAAATTTATTTATTGACTGCTTCATTTCAGCTTTTGAATTTATAATTCTACAATATCCATTTGATTATTTTAAAGAATTTTATTTTCTGGTTCATTTTTTGTTTGTTGTTTTTTAGAACAATGGATTTGCTGAATACTTTAATCTACACATTGGAATATTTGTGCCTTTTTTTTTTTTTTGTATAGCTTTCTAAACTACATGGCTTCCCTTAAAAGGAAAAAAGGCAGTGTGTCAAGCTATTGTTGTTTTGTTTTGTTTTGTTTTAATTTTTGCTTCTAAGTAGTTAGCATCTTGCCCTTTAAGTCTCCAATTTTTTCTCTCCAATCCCATGAGACCACCAGAAGCTTTCTGTTCTTCTGTGAATTAACAAAGCCTGAATTCCAAGACTCTTGTCATTTTCCTAGGATATTGTGATTATTGACTATAAACTAACATCTCTACATTTCTCTTGGATCCCCTAGTGCCGTTGCTTCAGCATTTTTCTTACACTGACTGAAAAAAAAAAGTTTTATCTCTCTATTCTATATATTGTCTGCCACCCCCACCCCCAGAAACATTGGTGGTAACATTATTTGCAAAGCGCTCAAAATACTATATTGATAAACAAAAGTATTTTTATTTCTTTTGAAATTCAAATTACTTATTTTCTTAGGAGTTGCCTCCACAGGGTCCCTGAGCTGGAGGAGGATGGGGGTCAGTACTAGTCATCCATTCTGGGGTGCGGAATTGGAGGCCACAGGCAGAGGGCTCTCAACCTTGCATGAGAAAGTGAACTGCAGTGTGGCTGCTTGTGTGGGTCACCTGTGGTCCATACCTTTCAGGAGTCCCTCCTAATGTGTCAGGTGTGGGTTTTGTCTGCCTTGTGACATGGGGTAGATCCTGGAGAACCATTGTAGCTGTGTCACCTTCCCCACACAGTTTGTGAGCTTCGATGGATGCCTATGTATGGTGTTCCCAGGCCCCAGTAGTGTGACATCCTTTGAGGCTTGGGGTTCTATGTGCGCTGTGCAGGGTGAGTAAGTTTGCTGAGTTTGGGGTTCTGGGGAGGTTGTAAGCTAGAGGGATGCTGTAGAAATTTAATTTCCGGGAGGCTGAAGACCCCAAGGTGCAGTAAAGGGCCTGGCCCTAAAAGGTGGACTCCTGCCAGTCCTCCATGGAGTGCAGGGGCCATGACCAGAGCTTGGTCTTTTCTGGAGGGATGAGTGGCCCACAGCCTTACTGGTGCTCACTGGCGACCTGGGCCAGGAGCTCCCTGATGTGGATAATGAGTTTCTGGTGCTGGACAGGGTCACGCTCTGTGGCACCCTACAGCTTGGTCACGTGGGAGCCCAGACTGTCCAGCAGGGTCAGTGAGGCCATGTGGGCGGTGGGCGCCTGGGACAGCCATAATCAGCCCTCCTACAGCACCAGCTCCTGCTCTGTCCAGGTGAGCACTGCTCCTGCTCCTGCTCCTGCTCGGCCTGTGCCTCTGTTCCTCCAGGCCTTCTTCATCTCCCAGAGGTGCAGCTGCTCTGCCTCTCAGGCTTTGCTTTGGTCCAGCAACTCTTCAGTGAAAGTGGAGAAGTCAAAGGTGAAGCCACTGAAGTCTCCAACTGTGTATCCATGCTGGAGGGTATTCATGAGAGTAAGCGTGGAGTCCGACTCCTCTCCCTTGATCTTCTTTTCCTGGTTCCACTCCTTGCACATCTTTTTTTTATTATTTATCTTTATTGTTGAAAGTATTACAGATGTCCCCTTTCTTTGTGTGTGGATGTGTTTCCCATTGACACTTCCATCTGTACTCGCCCCTTTCTAAGCCTTCACCACCCTATTGTTTTTGTCTATAGGTTGTGCATATATGCATACAAGTTCCCTGGTATAATCACTCCACACCCCCCACCCACCCTGCCTTCCCTCTGAAATCCATCGGTCGGTTCCATGCTTCTATGTCTCTGGATCTATTTTGTTCATCAGTGTATTTGTGCATTAAATTCCACATGTAAGTGAGATCATGTTTTCTGTTGCTAATGGTAAGAGTTTTTTTTTTCTTTTCTTTTTTAAGCTGCCTAGTATTCCATTGTGTAAGTGTACCACCACGTGTTTATCCACTCATCTGCTGATAGGTTTTCAAATCCTCAGTGCACATCTCCAAGGCTTCAAGTACTGCCGCTTCTGCTGGGCCTGGTCCAGGTACCACTGCTTCTCCACGGCTGCAGTTTGCCCAGCATCCTGATGACGTTAGGAAAGGGCGGGTCAGGTGGCATCCACAGATCTGACAAGGCTCATTCAAGAAGCACACAGAGCGCTGACCTGTGCTTTAGGACCTTTGGCACAATCTTTGTTTCTTGGCCTTGGGCCAGTTGTGCTTCTTCACAGGTTCCTCCTCCTGAGACCTCTTTCTTGCACACAGGTTGGTCGTTCCTCCCTGTGATCTTGATTGACAGCCATCAGGAAGCCCCAATGCTGTCCAGAGCCTGCTAGTTGCCCATAGGTGGCATCAGGCTCCTTGGGGCCATGCCAGCTCGTTGGGGCCTTTCTTGGCCTTCCAGGCTGCTCCTCCAAAGACACTTTTCTGGACTTCTGGCAGCTGCAACCTTCTAACCCTTCATTATTTCTTTTTTTTTAAGTGAGAGAAAACTAACCCCTAATTATATTCCAAATGTGTTCCATAATCATTCTTTAATTTTATGTGTAAAAATAAATTGAAAGTAGTTGGGGGAGAAGTAAATTATGTGAAGAATTATTTGTTCTTAATATTCTTCTAACCCCCGAGTGTGGAGGAGAATTGTCTTAGAGCTAAAATGCACGAGTCAGTACTCACTCGTTCAATAAATATTAATTGAACATTTCCAAAGACCAGGCAAATAATCTTGTAGTTTACATCTAGTGCAAGATAACATTATATCGCAATCATGTCATGTGTCAAGTAAACTAGTATCATGTTATACAAATGTATGGTATAGGTAGAATAAAAATCTAAAAAAAAATTTAACAGGGGTAGCAAGGGCTGATAAATATGCACTTGATTTACATTTTAATTATGTATTTGTCCTTCAAATGATGGTTGGGGTTGCTATTATCATGCCTCATATGCACGACTGTGATAAAATACACAGTGACCAGCTGCCCCTTCTGTTCTGACACTTTTGTAAGTCATTTGACAAATTATTATTTTAGTCTCCACCAGGAGTGCCTTCCTCTGTCTCCAGAAATCCTGCTTCTTACCCTTGGGGGAACAGTGTTTCCTTCAGTCATGCTGCTGTAGATTGCACTCATCCATCCAGCTTGCTGCCCTCTCCCTGGCATTGACATTTATGCCACATTGCTTAATATTATGCTCTGTGCATCCCTGAAGAATTAATTCTGCCTGCCTTTTATATAATTCTCCTTTGTTAGGTCATCGTACTTTCTCAAATTTAGCATTCAGGTGAAATTCTTTAGAGAGCCAAAAGTCCAGTTTCTCCCTCCACTATGACTTGCAGGAGACTATTTTTCTGTCCTCGGATGTTACTTGTGTGAATAGAAAGTGAAATTCTCAGAATATGTGAACAGAATGACTGAGTCACAAACTGAGGTGCAAATAAAATAAATCTTGCTAAGTTAATAATAATATATGCTTTCTATAATCTAAGTAAAATATTTGCAACTCTCGTTCCCAAGTTATAAGCTTGACTTTGAAGAAATGTTAAAGCAACTGTATCATGAATTTATGTGCACTTATTCAATGAACATTCACAAAACATATTCTCATCCCAGGGTTATCTCATTTATCCCTTCAAATTGATCAAATTCTCATTATAATATTTTAAATTATAACACACAAAAAACAGAAATCATATTCATTTATGCAGTATTCTGCCATTGGAATGTCACAAAAGTAGTCTTTCAATACATGATGTCTATCAGTCAAGTTTTATGGGTAGTGTTTTAGCTCTCTATTACCCATTATGGTCTTCAAATCCTGGTCCTCTTCTTTAGATGTTGATCTTTAAAATTACCTAAATACTCCATTTTTTCTTAATGCCCTTTGGCCTTGTCTTTTAGTTTTTTGTTTTTTACCCCACCTCTGTTTCCTTTGCCATATTCAGTGTTCTTCAATAAGAAAGACATACATGGTTGTTTTACATTTAACTTTTTCAGGAACCTATATACTCTTTTCCAAAGCTGTTGCACCATTTTACATTCTCACCAAATATACAAGGGTTCCAGTTTGTCCAGATTCCAAATCTGAGCATATATCCAAAAGAATTGAAATCAGGATCTTGAAGTGATATTTGCACTCATAAGTTTATAGCAGTATTTTAAATAACAGTCAAACTATGGAAACAACCCAACTTTTCTTCTTCTTTTTTTAAATACATTTTTATTGATTTCAGAGAGGAATTGAGAGAGGGATAGTAATATCAGTAATGAGAGAATCATTGATTGGTTGCCTCCTGCATGTCCCCTACTGGGAGTTGAGCCCACAACCTAGGCATGTGCCTTGCTGGGAATTGAACTGTGACCTCCTGATTCATAAGTCAATGCTCAACCACTGAGCCACACTGGGATGGCAACCATCCAAGTTTTCAATAAAAAATGAATGGATGAAGAAAATGTGATATATATATATGTATATATATATATACATATTTGTCTTAAAAACAAAGGAAAAGCAGCCATTTGTAATAACATGAATGAGGACATCATGCTAAGTGAAATAAACTAGCATGACAAAGAGTATATGATTCTACTTATCTGAGATATTTGATATAGTAAAACTCATAAGGTAGAAAATACTATGGTTGTTTCCTTGGGGAAAGGAGGGAAAAATGGGAAGTCATTTCTCAATTGGTATGAAGTTAGTTATGTTAGATGAATTAACTCCAGGAAATCTGCTATAAAACATGATGCATATAGTTAACAATATGGTATTTCACATTTTAAAATTTGTTAAGTGTTCTTACAAAAACCAAGGGGGCAGAAGGAAGTCTGAGGATGCATCAAATATATTTAATATCTTCATTGTAATGCTATCATGAATGTTTGCATATATCCAATTCATTAAATTGTGCACATTAAATGTGCTCAGGACATTTAATGTCAACTACATCTTAATAAAAAAAATAAGGAAAAGACATTAAACTCATTTTGAGTAAGAATAAATGTAATGAATTCTCTGTTGTACCATATTTGATACATTATCAAAGCATCAAAAATTTGTAGATACAGTAGCTCCTAGTTTTTGTAGAAAAATCATTACATGTCCTAAATAAAGTGGCCTTTCTCCAATTCTGAGAAATAGGTCTTTAGAGTTAAAGTATATTGACTGCTGAAACTTCCTAATGTACTAAGAAATTAAGATAGCAAAATTGGGATATTGCTAGAGTAGGGAAAAATGTAGGACAGAAACATCATATGATAATTTTCATCTCATTCTTTTTTATTGTACTTATATCCTTTGATTTAAGCATTTATTGAAAGTTTTTGGTAATATCTATCTATATAAAGAGGAAATATGGATATTAGGCTGGGATTTTGTAACAGGTCAGGACCAGACAGAAGGAGGTTGGGCATGCAGGTGAGTCTACAAGAGGGAGCCAGAGACAGGGGGCCGGTGAGCCACCACTCCTGGCTTGAGGCCCCCCCCCAACCAGAGCGAACATGGTCAGGGACAGGGGGGAAACCTGTAGCTTCCGAGACCGAGCACAGGCCAGGAGAGGAGATGGCAGGCCCACCTCCCACGCGGAAGCAGCATGGGTCCCTCCCGCCTCCAGTGCAAGCAGTGCAACACCCCAGAAGCAATGGGCAATCTACTGTGCACAATACTACATTATTGGCTACTAGTAAACTCATAATTTAAAATATATGCTTCCAAATGTGTTTCTTAGAATACAGTTCCCTTGTAATGATCCTCACAAATGTATCTGGTCATTGGCCAGGTAGCTCACCTGGTCAGAGCATCATCCTAGTAAGCCAAGGCTACTGGTTTGATCCCTGGTCAGGACATATACAAAACTCCACCAATGAATGCATAAGTAAATGGAACAACAAATTGATGTTCCTCTTCTTCTTTCTCTTCTTTCCTATCTCTCTATACTAAAAAAAATTTAAAACACTTTAGGAATTCTGCATAAAATCCTATATAATAAAAGAGAAACATGCAAATGTGACCATACCTTTGCTCCTGATTGGCTATGCTACTAACCAATCAGGAGCGGGGGAGGGGCCAAGTAGCACAAGTGCTGGGCCCCAGGGGTGAAGATGAAACCATGGTGGCAGGGAGCGCCAGCCGCAGGGCCAGGTGATCGCAGGCAGCCAGGGCTGAGCTGAGCAGGGCTTTAGGCCTTGGGCAGGCTAGGGGTGAGCCATCAGTTGGACATCCCCTGAGGGTTCCTAGTATGTGAGAGGGAGCAGGTTGGGTTGAGCGACCACCCACCCCCAGTGCACAAATTTCGTGCACCGGGCCCCTAGTAATTTTATACTAGAGGCCTGGTGCATGAAATTCATGTATGGGTAGAGTCCCTAGGCCTGCCTGGTGATCAGGGCTAATCAGAGCCTCTGGCTGCTGGCTAGGCCCTTCTTTCCCTGGCTGCTGGGCCCTTCCTTCATTCCATGCTGCCCCTAGTGGTCAGTGAACATCATAGCGAGTGACCAAACTCCCAGTTTCCAGGTCAAACTCCCATGGAGACACTTCGCATATTAGCCTTTTATGTATATAGATTCTAACAAAGAATTTTGGTAACTTTTTTGTAACTTTTTGTATTTCATCAAAACTTATTTAACCACACAGATTTTATTTGTGTTTTACATAACCCTTAACATTCTTCTCCATCTTATTTTGTTTTCATCTAATATAGCTCATAAACAAATCAAGGAATTAGGGTTTGCTTAAACACCTTAAAGTACATATTGTGCAAAAATATATGTATAACTAAAATTAAAGTGGTGTCCATTGACTCTTGTCCCTCCAGTTTATCTTTTATATTATTTTCAGAGCTGACTTTCTAATTCCAGTCTTATGAAAAAACAAACCAAAATAACACTATCAGAATGAGTCTGTATACTCATATTTAATTTAATATTCATGCATTCTATTATAATAATGAGTGCTATGGTCTATATTCAATATACCTTGTCATGTATAAATTCTTCTAAGTTTTTAGCCATACCAAACTATTTCCCTAAAGCAGTCCCAAAATTGTGTTTTAATTTCTTATGGTGTGTCATTTTAATCTCTATATGTCATTTAATTTTTTTTTCACAGTCAAAATCATATCATACTCATTTGTCATAGTTGCACAATTTTAGTTAAATATAACTTTTCCTATAAGAAGATGATCTCATGAGCTATATCTCAATTATAGAATATATTTAAATTCAACTTACTATATAGTAAATAGCATTGTTGCAGCTCTCATGTTTAGTGCATTGTTTTGATAACATGATGTATGTAGTGATTGACAAATGATGAGAGTGCATTTTATAATTATTTTCCCTTCTGGTATTCTTAGTGTTTACAACCTGAAACTTGTTTTCTTTTTTACTGTTAATTTATTTCTTTTGCGTAAATACTTAAAGTACTTAAAGCCAAAGTGTTTAAGTAAAAAATCTTTTTAAATACTACATAGTACCTGAAACAGGTATAGGCATATAGCAGACTTAATAAACACTTCTTAGGAAGTTTCTAGGTTAGTTTGTTTGTTGTTTATTTGTTTGTTTGTTTTAGATGTTATTACTCTTATCTAAACATCTCCACAGGAACCTTTAGAACATTTTTAGAGGGAGTCTAGAAGTCTAGTTTTATTAAAAGTATTTGCATAAGGAAACGTGTTAGATAAGCAAAAGAAGCAAATACATTTTACTTGAAGTGAAGATTTTTGCTCTAGTAGAATTCTGTTAAGTAAAGCTTGTGCTTTCTGGCCCATAGAGAATAGAAAATTATGCTCTGTGAATGTCCAACCAAGCTAAATATGTCTAGAAAAATAACTTCTCTGTCACATCCTATTATATGGGGGAATAGTCAAACAGGTAAGAGAATAAAAGGCTTATATATTTTAGAATTTTATACTCAAGATCTCTTTACTCATACAAAAAACATGAAAACCTAAGATGAATAATTGAAAAATTTAGGAAACTTTTGAGAATTTGTTATTCCTAGGTTTAATGCTTACATTTTCTTATATTTTTATGTTTCCTCCGTTGCATACTTTGTGAAGTAGGACTGCTTCCATTTGTATCACCAGAGCCCTCTTACATTTAGATTTGTTCCTTTCCTAGAATGAGCACATTATGATCTATTTTGCATACAGGGTCTGAATTATGTAGAGAACATCATGGCTTTCATTTTTCTTTGAACCTGGGAAATCATCTTCTGTCCTGTTATGAGAGAAGGAGCATGTTGATGAAATATTAGTTAACTACTATGTGCTACTCAAAGCACCTCACTTTATGGGGGTTGGGGGGGCAGGTAGCAGTATAAATATTTTAGAGTTTGAAATACTTTAGAGTTGGACAAAATAAGCATTTATTTCTGCTAAGTCCTTTTTATGTTATTTTGAGAGGGATATAAAGTTGCAAGGGACTGACTGCCTTTTATAAAACAGATATGGGACTCTTCTCTGCATATTGTAGCTACCACGCTGTGAGTGTCCTCTAGTTTTTATGTATCTAAATCACATGTAACCATCCTGAAAAGTGTTTTCCAGAATTCATAGTTTGATTGGCAAATAATTCATTTTCTTTCTATATTTCCTATATAACTAAGGACTATAGAAAGCTACTCTTTAAATTAACAAGAGTATGTGGCCATGTAAAGAAATATCTTCAGCCCTAACCAGTTTGGCTCAGTGGATAGAGTAGCGGCCTGCAGATTGAAGAGTCCTAGGTTCGATTCCAGTCAAGGGCATGTACCTTGGTTGTGGGCACATCCCCAGTAGGGAGTGTGCAGGAGGCAGCTGATTGATGTTTCTCTCTCATCGGTATTTCTAACTCTCTCTCCCTTCCTCTCTGTGAAAAAAAAGAAAAAGCCAATAAAATATATTTTAAAATATATATATCTTCATAAAGACCATATTTTGTTTACACTCAGGGAAGGGGAATTTAGAGAATTTCAGTTTAGTTCATTGGAATCAACCAACACCTGCCAGAAGCACCATTTTATCTTATCTCATCTTTCTTATTTTATGGCTTAGTCTTTTCTGGTTCTGGTATATGAAAGTGTGTGTCTCTTGTGTGTCTGTGTGAAGATAGGGAACATGTCTTCCTTTGTCTCCTTTTTCCTTACACCTTATTTACCCTCTCCCTGTGTTATCTTCTATCAAGGGTTACACATAGCTTCTTCTTTTTGTAAAAAAATTTTTTTATTGATTTTAGAGATAGAGGGAAAAAAGGATAAAAACATGGATGAAACAGAAGCATCAACATCAATTGGCTGCCTCCTCATGGCCCCTATTGGGGACTAAGCACACAACACAGGCATGTACCCTGATGGGGAAATCAAGCAGGTGACCTCCTGGTGCCTAACCATCCCAGGTTACAAGTGTCTACTTATGAAATGTCTCCAGTAACTATATTAGTGGAAATTGAAGATATAAAAATGTGCATTAACAATTGAAGGCTTCTGTCCATACATTATATGTTATTTATACTCATATCTCATCAATTATTACAGTGAAATGCAACCACATTTTGTGACTAGAAGTAGGCAAAGCAGAAACACTATGGATTAGAACTAAGAACTGAAAGAAATTAATTTAGCCTATTAATAGCCTACAGTTTATCTTTAATATTTAATGGGCACACGTGAAATTCCTCAGTTTTAACAAAATCCTTGATCTACAATAATAAAATATTATTAAAAATACTGAGCCATGATAATGCTTATTACAAAAAGGAACTCAGATTATATCCTATGTGGTATTTGCTAACTGTCACAGTAATTTGGCTTCAGGTGGCAGAAAAGAATTATTCTTTATTCCCTATGAATTACTCTCACTGGCAGATATGGGCCACAGAAATGTACATGATTTTTGCTTCTTATTGGCAAAGTTGATTTTGAATTTCTAATTTTTCAAGTAATAATTTGGCAACGGTTGACATACATTGAGTATGGGATACAAGATTCCTAATGAGTCGAAGAATATTTATGTCTTCCTTGTACTTGCATAGTTCAAGTGTTGGCCATAGAATCAGGAAGAATTCATACAGAACTGGTGTTCTCTTTCTTTGGCCCTCTTCTTTCTGAGACTTACCTCTTCAATCTCCAGCAGGTATATATTTCCCCTGGACCTTGTCCTCTGATTCTTTAAGTCAAATAGTGTGTTTTTTTAGTTTTATTCATCCACATGGTGCAATACAATTCATTTCAAAAAGTCATAAAAATAAGGTATTCGACTAATGTTTTCTTCTTTAGCATTTGGACTTCTCTCTTCTATCTACCTAACTCTCCAGGACATCTGATGTATTTATTTGTTACCTGCATGATATCTGGTAAAAATAAGAGTTACTTAGCCACACCTTAAGCATAAGTCTTAAATACTATTTTTTAGACTTGCTTTCAAAGAAAATTGCAAGAGTAATGGAAGTGAATATATTTGAATATCCTAACATATTCTATAAAAAAATCACAGATCACCAATAAAAGCCAAAATATGAGGAGATAACCTGTTGTGGACAGAGTAGGAAGAAGAAGTAGAATAAAGACAGTGTTCCCAAATAGTAGTAGCTAGACTGGTTTGAGGAGTTAGGGGTTAAAAAATTAGAATAGCATCCATGTATAGGGGCAACCCACCAAGATTGTCAAAGCCCAATTATAATGTCAAATACATCATTATGGAGGGATTTCTGGGCATGGTATATTGTAACTCACAGTGAGAAAATATTTATTTATTTATTTATTTATTTATTTATTTATCTATCTATTTATTTATTTAATTGATTTTGTTGGGGTGACATTGGTCAAGATGAACACATAGGTTTCATGTGTGGACGTCTAAGTTATTAAATCTGTATATTGCACCAAGTGTCCACTACCCAAAATCATGTCTTCTCCTGTCACCTCATATTAGGACCCCTCCCTCCCACCAGGCAAGTGGACATAATACATAGAGTCAAAGAAGAGAGAGGAAGATGTCCTAATGGGGGAGGATGTAGTAGGAGAGATGGTGGATTAGTTACATGATGAATGAATAAGGTGATAAAATGGTAATTGGAGCTCCATTTCTCACTTTCTCAGAAGGAGTTACAAACCCAGAAAGGAGATAATAGAGCAATGAATTGTCAAATTACTTTCAAGTAACTCAAGAGAAAGTTTTTTGTATTTATTTTATTTTCAAGGTTTACAAATATTTTACATTTTTAATGACCATTTAAAAATAATTTTAAAAGACCTCATTGCACTGTTTCAGATCTCACATCTAAAGAGATCAGAAAGTATCACTCCCATTATTGAAACAAGAAAAAACTTAAACTGAAAATCAGTGATATTTCCTGGACCCATCAGAGAACTGAGCTTGCAGGGCAAAACATCATGCAGCAGTTCTGAGATACAGAAAAGTCCCGAGTCCCAGCATAGTTGTACTATTTAGAACAGAAAGCCACTGAAGCTATAAACTGGTAGGAGCATTGGCTTGTAAATATGTTCAGTTGTTGGAGCCTGAATATACAAAATCCTGAAACTGGCTTTGTATTATGAGAAACAGCATAATTTTGTATGTTTTATCTCCTGACAAGTTCTCATGATAAAAATACAGGAGTCTGTCTCCCTGATTTTGGACATAAAAGAATAATTATTTAAAAATATACCCAGCCCTAGCTGGTTTGGCTAAGTGGATAGAATCTCGGCCCGCAGACTGAAGGGTCCCAGGTTCAATTCCAGTCAAGGGCATTTACCTTGGTTGTGGGCACATCCCAGTAGGGAGTGTGCAGGAGGCAGCTGATGGATGTTTTTCTTCCATCGATGTTTCTAACTCTCCACCCTTCTCCTTTCCTCTCTGTAAAAAAAATAAATAAAATATATTTTTTAAAAATAAAAATATACCCAGAATATTCTACATAACAAAGTCATACTCTCTATAGGGAAAGCCTACTTTTTGATTTTTTAGAATACAAAATATCTTATTGTAAATCTGAGTAGTAAATGTACAAGATGAACCTGGAACATCCTATAGTGTTAAAAAATATTCACTATTATGAATGTATGTCAAATAGGTACAAAAGCCAATTGAAAAGGCTAAATCACTAAAATGGGAACAATTTTGCAAAAAACATTGAAGTGATTAAATTGGTATTATGTTATACCCATGCTTTTATATTAATACTAGTGGCCCAGTGCACAAAATTCATGCACATTAAAGGGTATTAATTAGAGGAAATAATTTAATATTGTTATTTGCTTTTTCTCTATAATAGAAGTATCAGAGACTAAAGAAAATTAGTAAAATGTACATGAAAACCTTCCTCCTGTCAGAGTCTGGGAAGCACCATGGGGCCCAGAGTCAAGTTCCCACTCACTCACATGTGCCTCAAAATCACATAAGACCCAGACCCAGCCTCACCCCCCTCCCGCCTGCATTGGTGTAGATCCAGACCCCGCCAGTCCCACTCTTGTCAAGCCACCCAGGGCAGGGTGTGTCCTCAGGTCCCATGGCCCAGCATCAGAATGGGGGGCATGGCCTGAGGTCCCCCATCAAGTCCCACCAGGTGGGAGACACGACCTGAGATCTCCTGTCAAGCCCCGCTGGATAGGGGGTATGGCCTGAGGTCCCCCGTCAAGCCCCACCAGGCAGAGGAGCACAGCCTCAAGTCTCCCAGCCCAGCACCAGGAGGGAGGCGAAGCCTCAGGTCCCCTGTCAATCCCCACTGGCACAGGGGCACAGGCTCAGGTCCCCTGTGAAGCCCCGCTGGGTGGGGGGCACAGCCTGAGGCCCCTTGTCAAGCCCAGCCAGGCAGGAGGGGCACAGCCTCAGGACCCCTGGCCTGGTGCTGGGGCAGAGGGTATGGTCTGAGGTCCCCAGCCTGGTGCTGGGGTGGGGGTGCGGCTTGAGGTCCCCCGTCAAGCCCTGCCAGGTGGGGGTGCAGCCTGAAGTCCCCTGTCAAGCCCTGGCAGGTGAAGAGAACAGTCTGAGGTCTCCTAACCCAGCAACAGGATGGGAAGCGCATCTTGAGGTCCCCTGTCAAGCCCTGCTGGGTTTGGAGTGTGGCCTGAGGTCCCCTGTCAAGCTGCACCAGGTGGGAGGCACTGCCTGAGGTCCCCCAGCCTGGAGCTGAGGTGGGGGGAACAGCCTGAGGTACCCTAGCCCAGCACCAGGGCGGGAAGCACACCTTGAGGTTCCCTGTCAAGCCCTGCCGGGTGGGGAGGGGCATGGCCTGTGGTCCCCTGTCAAGCCCCTCTGGATTGGGGAAGGGTGTAGGCCTCCCTTCCCTCATGCTGTGGCCACACCCCCCGCTGGCCTCCTATCCAGCTGCCAAGACCACCTCATGCTCTCTGTGAGCAGGTATGCATGGGGAAGGCTGGGCCAGAATAATTGGGAGGGGGTGATGGGGGCCAGCATCCTGGGTGAGCTGGGCCTCATAGCCTCTCTGCTTCAGCTCCCAGCACCCCGGACCTAAGGAGTAGTGCTTTCACAGGGGCCTGGCAGGCACTGGATATGGCAATGCCTTAAAAACAGAAGAAGCCCCTTTAACTCTGGCTGGAAGTTGGGAACTTATGATCGGGGGAAGAAGCCCAACATCAGGGCTGAAATAAGACCTTGGGTAGCTTCCGGAGGGGGCAAACCAACAGTAAAAGGCATCTTTCAAACAAAGACATTTGAACGTACAGTGGATATTAGGTGATATTAAGGAATTACCTTAACTTTTCAAGGTGTGACGATGGCTGAATATTTACTTCTTTTTTAAAGATATTCATCAGAGGATATTTAGTGGGAAACAACTTTCTTTGGAAGTATGGTGTTGTCCTGGCCCAGCCCTCCCCACACCACTGACGCCTCAAGGACCGAGCCTCTCTGGCTTGCTTGCTAGGCCCTCGAAAACACCCTGTGCAGAGGCGTGGTCCCTGCTTCGTTCCCCGCCCCGCCAGTGTGAAGCACTTGAGGCGATGGTGAGAAGTGAAGCGTTAGTGAAGGGAAGTGTTTGTTCACTGGCATCCAGGCAAGCCGTGGCCACCCCCCCCAGTCATGCCTCCCTGCTCCTGTTTGGCTGGTAGCATAGCCAATCAGGAGCCAAGGTACGGTCACATTTGCATGTTACTCTTTTATTAGATAGGATAAGTAAATGATTAAATAAACTAATAAATGGAGAAGAGACATATTTCTCATGCACAATAATTCCAAACAAGGAATATAGATTTTTGCCCTTAAGAAGATGGAATATAACCTCCCACTCCTTAAATCGAGGTGCTGCATGTGATTTTCCTCCAAAATTAAAGTCTGGAGAAGGGGGTATAAGTGAATAAGAGTTAATTTGCAGCAGGGACATTTGAAAAATACTACCTCAGCTAGATGATCAAGGTCAACATCAACAATGATAAATCAGGTTGATAGCATGTACCCTTGATGTGATAAAAATGGTTCTTTATCTCCATAATCTTCTCCCAAATCGATGACCTTAGTCTAATCATGACTAAACTACCAGACAAATTTCAATAGAATTACATCTTACAAAACTCCTAATCAATATTTCTCAAAATTGTCACGGTAAAAAAAACAAGGAAGTCAAAGAAATTTAGGCTTCAATATATGATTACAGAAATAAGGTTACAGAAATTTGGTATTTTGGTGAGATCCTAGAATAGAAAAAAAATATGCTAGATATAAAAACTAAGAATCTAAAAATACTTAATTCATATTAGCATTGCCTCCTTAATTATAATAGATGCACCATACAATGAAAGATGTTAATAATAGGGGCAACAGTGTGTTAGATAGGAATTCTCTGCACTATTGTCACACTTTTGTTAATCTAATCCTGTTCTAAAATAGGAAAGTTTGTTTAAAAAATGCAAAAGAGAATCCATCAAACTAAAAAGCTCATACACAGGAAAAGAAAACATCCCAAACTGAAAAGAGAGCTCACTGAATGGGAGAACATATTTACCAGTAATATATTTGATAAGAGGACAATTTGAAAAATATATGAAGATTATATAAATCAATACCAGGAAGACAAACAATGAATTAAAAACTGGGCAAAGCACCCAAAGAAGATACACAGATGATTAAGAGACATAAAAAAATGCTCAACATCACTAATCAGAGATATGCAAAGTAATACTACAATGAAGATTCACCTCACACCTGCCAGAATGGCTACCATCAATAAATCAACAAACACATTTTGGCGAGGATTTGGAGAAAAGGAAACCCTAATGTACTGTATGTGGCAATGCAGAATGTTGCAGCAACTTTGAGAAAACAGTATGGAGTTTCCACAAAAAATATTAAAAATGGAAATGCCTTTTGACCCAGCAATTCCATTTCTGAGAATACATCCTAAAACTCTTGAAACATCAATCAGAAAGAATATATGCACCCCCATGTTCATAGCAGTACTATCTTCAATAGCCAAGAAAATGAAACAGCCAAGTGCCCATTAGTAGTTGAGTGGATAAAAAGCTGTGGTACATATACACCATGGAATACTATACATCTTGGGAAAAGAAGAACTCTTACCCTTTGGGATATCATGGATGAAACTGGAGATTATTATGCTAAGTGAAATAAGCCAGTCAAGAAAAGGCAATACCATGTGATATCACTTATATGTGGAATCTAATGAGCAAAATAAACTATTGAACAAAATAGAACTAGAGGCATGGAGCATTAGAATAGACTAAGGACTGTTAGAGCAGGGAGGGGAGGAACTGAATAAAAAAAGATGAGGAAATTAGCCAAAAAATATATATTCATAGCCCATGTTCACAGACAACAAGGTGGTAAAGGCCAGGGGAGGAAGTGAAGAGGAGGTGGGCAAAGAGGGGAGAAAATGGGGGATATCTGTAATAAGCAAAAATAAAAATAAATTTTAAAAGTATATTGCTGAAATGACTGTATGATTATTAAAATGTCTTACTTATAAAGAAATATTTCACTGAGAAATTAATAATTCTAAGCAGCTCTTGGGACAAACTGTAAATCAACCAAGTTCCAGAATGTCTTAAGCATACTACTAATAAAAACACTGAATATTTTAATATCTTTGGATTTCAATTAAAGTTATTATCATTGGGTTAGGCAAATTTAAAATTTTTATATCTAAATATATAGTAGTCTAAAGATGACTAAACTGAAGTCTTGACACAAAAACATAAAATATACAACATACTAAACTGCAAGAAAACAGAAGGAAAAGTAGCAGAGAGATAAAACAAAAATTAATTAGTGAAAAATAGTAGAAGATAATGAAAACCTACTTGAAGAAATAGTGACTGAAAACTTCCCACACCTGGTGAAAGAAATTGACTTAAAAACACAAGAAGTGCACAGAACCCCAAAATATAGGAATCTAAAGAGGTCTACACCAAGACACATCATAATTAAAATGCCAAGAGCAAAAGATAAAGAGAGAATATTAAAAGCAGCAAGAGAAAAACAGTTAGTTACCTATAAGGGAGCACCCATAATTGTCAGCAGATTTCTCAACAGAAACTATTCAGGCCAGACGGGAATGGCAAGAAATATTCAAAGTGATGAATAGCAAGAATCTACAACCAAGATTACTCTATCCAGCAAAGCTATCATTCAGAATTGAAGGTCAGATAAAGTGCTTCGCAGATAAGAAAAAGCTAGAGTTCATCACCACCAAACCAATATTATATGAAATGCTGAAAGATATTCTTTAAGAAGAGGAAGAAGAAAAAGGTAAATATATAAATTATGAACAACAAATTCACACCTATCAACAAATGAATCTAAAAATCAAGTGAATTAATAATCTGATGAACAGGATAAACTGGTGAATATAACAGAATCATGGACTTAGAGAGGGAATGGACTGACAATTCTTGGGGAGAAAAGGGGTGTGGGAAGTGCAGCAAGAGACTGGACAAAAATCATACAACTATGGGAGAGGACAGTGGGTGGGGTGAGGGCGGAGGGTGGGATGGGTACCGGGTGGAGGGGAGCTATAGGGAGAGGGGAACAATGTAATTAATAAACTGAACAATAAAGATTTTTTAAAAAGCTATTTTTTTAAAAAAATCTATTTAATTTCTATATCCTTAGTCTCAAACATACAACTTATCAGCATTGTTGCTACTAAATACAATTCTTATAAATCAGAGATTGCAAAATTTAGTACAACTTATGCTGTTATACTAAAAACACATTTCTGGAAGAATAGCTTTATGTTCTATGTTCTGTTCCTTTTACTCAAGGGATCACTTTAAGACAATACTGGTATATAAATGAAGTATTTTCTTCAGTGCCATATTACTGGCATTTGATCTGTAATCTTTCCCCATTAAATAAGATTGTGTTTGGTTTTCTAGAACTCCTTATGCTCTAATCTAGTTTAATGAAGACTCAGAGTACCTGAAGTACATATTTTCACATAGTTTAGGAAAGCTTCCTAGTTAAATCCATATCAAATTTTGAAAATGGTTCCTTTATAATAAAAAACAATAAAATGGTCTGGAGCTCAGGATTATTGGTAAAATGGACAAAGTGTCCTCTCTAAGAAATCTGTACAGTATATAATCATTCCTTCTGAATTGCCTTTGTGGATTAAAATCAAAACAATAAAAATAACACTCTATAAAGTACAATTGTTAACTTGACAGGCTTAAACTATTGGAAAAACAAGACTAGATCTTATTATCAAAACAAATACTGTGCATACAATATAATTAAGAAAACATCTTAGAAAATATTATAAAACTATTTTAGTGTTTTATTTTTCTCGACTTTGATTTATAAAGAAAATTAACCTTTGCATTTAGGAGTTCACAATGAGCAAAATTTCTTTTTCTTTTTTTTAAATCTAGGTTTTCTGCTACAGGCAGAGCTGTTTCAGGAGGCAGGCATTAAATCATGCTTCTAGCTCTGCCCTATTATTTTATACACTTCAGGATAGAACTAGAAATACCTTCAAATAGAAATTTATATGGTAGCATTAAATAACTTCAAATTCTATGAGCTTCTTCAAGGATGAACTAAGTGTTCATGTGCAGCTGCACTTAATAGTCAAGCAGAAACACACTGAAGATCTTTAAAAGTAGGAAAAGACTGAGACTTTCTAAACTTTTCAATAGTTGAACATTTTAATGGTGTCAGAAACATTTCTAGCAACCACTGGTTTTTTGGCCTATTTTTTTTTCCTAGAAGTTCCATTGATCAAAATTATTTTGGCAGCTAAACCTCTAAACAACAGAATAATATTGATATAAACAATAGACAACGTATTTGAGTGAAAACAAGACAGAAGAGCCCTATGAGAGAACATAAAATGTGATATTATATAATATAAAATCTACTGCAGCCAGCCAGTAGCAAGTGCTCAAAATTAAAATGATCAGGTTGATGCTCCAGGCTGAGACACATTCATGTAGCTCCTACTAATGATCCCCTAATGGACAGCTTCAGTGCACGATGGGATGCTTTTTCACATAATTTTATTTTGCCACAAGCTGACTTTCTTGCCTGATTCAGTTTTTATAAGGAATAACAATGCTTGAACTGAGAATCTTAGAGAAAGTGCAACTTTGTGGGGAGACATTCTGAAAGATACCATTATAAACTAGCCCAATCTTCCAGAATGATTTGCATTTTCACTCAGTTGTTTCATGTAAAATGATATCATCTACTGATGACATACTGAAATGTAAATAATGGAAAGATTATGAAATGATGCCAGTACTTAGTGGACTCTGTGATCCTTTTCTCAGGATAGAAGTGCAAGTCCGCATTCTGAAAGTAAGCACCCCTTCTAGGGGGCTGTACAAGAGCAATGTAGAGTACCTCCTCATGGAACCTGGAGTTTCAAAGCTAACTTCTTTGTACTGACAGGAGAGATCATCCTAATGAAGGACCTGAGGGAAGGACTGGGACACTGTGCCTAACTGTGTCAGGACTAACTATAAAATAATTTCTTGTATTGCAGTGAGAGGGTGTGAAGTAAAATATTTTTGTTTACCAGGGTTCGGGCCGGAAGTTGTAAATCTTTAGTTAATCAGAACTGCTTGTCCTAGTCTCCATGCAGGTCTGCACATCACAGGCATATTTGTAATGGTGAAGCACATTCATACAGAGAAACACACATTAAGAATTCCACATAATCACATTCTCATTTATCTTTCAAAATCAGGAGGCATCAGGTTGAAAACTATATGCTGTAGCTCTATGAATATTAAAGCGCTTTTGACAATCTACTGTGCTTCCCAGAACTTTCACCTGCCTTTTAGAGGTAGTGTTTCCAGGATTGGTAGCGATAAAATACATACCCCCGTATGTTATACCTGCTCTTTTGTCATTTAAGAGTCCCCAATATTCCAAAAATATATGTCAGATAACTTTAGGTTGAGTAACATATGTCCTAGAAGATAAGGTGGAGGACTAAATTATAACAATGATTTTTTGTTGATACCTTCAACCCTAATTATTGTGGAGGTTTTTATGTTGCATTGTTCCATGAGACCCTCAGTAGAACATACCTACTAAACACTCATGAGTAATACAACATCATTACAATAAAAAAATTCAATATATATTCATTGTGTCCTGCCCTGTGCCAAGTGCTGGAGATATAAAGATGGAGGCACAGTTGGTCCCTACTGTCATGGGGCTTGCAGTGGATCTCTCAAGGACCACACAACAGCAAAATGCAGTTCATGACACCTTCCTAAAACCCAACAAGCAGAATTAATCTCAATGGTGTATAGCTCTTCATGTGCACCTCTATTAAATATTTAATGATCTGACTTGCTGTTGATGTACTTACATGTCAACTGTTCCTCACAGGTGTGCACTATTTAATAGCTATACAAGACATGATAAATGTCATTTAAAATTCAATAAAATTAACATTTTAATTCATAAAATAAACTATATTATATTTCTAAATCACTAAGAGTCTACTAAATTTGGGTCTCAGAAATATTCCAATAAAAGCAGCATTCTAACTATTCAGGCAGTAGATATGTAGTATAATGTTGCTTGCTACATTACAATTTTGACCACAAAGGAACATAAATAAAAGACCTTAATAATACCTTTATCTTACATTGGGTTAATCATAAACAAGTAGGAAACTGTTAAATTCTGGTAACATTCCCTAAAACTTGAAGAAAGTGTTTTGTGAGTGACTCATATTTAAGGATCAGACTCATTTAGAGGCGTACATTTCACCCATTTGGCAGTGATTATCAAATGACATATTCTTACTCTTGGAGAACATAGTGACATAATCTTGCCACTTACAAATCACAGCTTATTCTTAAGAGAGTTACCCATATTCTTTAATAATTCAACTCTATCTTACAAAGTTGTCTGAGAATAAGTTTACTTATTGGGTTGTAGGATTACATTGGGCAAGGAGGTTTGAATAACTATTTTATCTATTTTTCTTATGCAGAATTTTTAGTTCCATCAGCTTAGTCACAGGAATATGGGATCATTTTGATAACATAGATTTAACAGGTTGTTAAATATAATTCTTTCTATTTTCTCAGTGTTGGCAGAGGCTCCAAAATGGAAAGCAAAGTAATAGATTGCAAGGAATTTCACATTACAAAGTGAGATGAGTGTTTATCCTATCTATTAAGAACAAATGAAGGAGGTGACCCAAACTGGATTCTACTAGGCTTGGCTAATTACCACTTTCAGCTTATGCAAAAGGGTGAAGGGGCCAGGGGAGGGTTCTGATTAATGTGCTACATCCTAGTCCTCCAAGGGTGAGGAAATGATGGCTCCACTTTTCTTCTCACCAAGTTAGACATGTTTACCCTGGAGTCTGAGGAACACCAGTTTATGTTTGTCTTAAATATGAGTGGTTAGAAGGCCAGAAGCTCTGGACCTCTTCCTGCAGGTAGAACAAAAGGAAGAGCCTGCAGTGGCCTTGTCATTCACTGGGCAAGGAGCAGAACTCTTGGCTCTCATCTCCAAAGAGAGACAGATACAACAGCGGGTCATCTTCACAAGATCTCACCCGAGAGAATATACAAAGGTTTCCTGATGGAATGGTGGATAAGGAAGCCAAGAAAAGAACCCAAAGTGGCTAAAGTACAGAGCAAAGAGGCCTTATCAGCTACAAAGCAAATTAATTTAGACATTTTCACCCAGAATGAATCTCCAAAAGTGACACTCAAAGTGGGGTACAGCCCCTGGGTATGAACACAAGACTGGCTTCCTGCCTCCAATTCCCTCCTCAACCTCACTAGACACTGGAGGAGTCAAAAATAGTAGTCAATGAGTGAGGAAGTAAGTACAATGAGAAAAGAGGCCAGCCAATGCTTTTGTTACAATTTCCCAAGCAAGTGTGCTAGCTGTGTGGAAAGGAAAGGTTTAAAATGGAAAGGAGTTGTGTGTTCTGGCATTAATTTGACTCCATTAATTACTAGTATATGAATATTTGTATGACTTAAAATACTGAAAGTTTACAGAAATATTTTGTCATTAAATCTAGGGACAGTAAAGAAGGAATACAGAAAGAAGACTAAATATTCATTGGTAGGAAAGATTTTTTAAAAAAGGAGTTGTCTTTGCATACTGCTGAGTCCAATTTATGCAATAAAGCTGCTAGACAACTGAATATTTCAAAGTGATGCCTTTTTCAGAAGATACAATTCACAATAGGTATCAGAATTTCAATGTTTATATTCCCATTTTTCAAAATCTCACTTTTCTAAATCATTTTATAATAGGCTTTTAAAATAAAAATAGACAACAGAGTTGAGTAATTGACATATTTGGCTAAACCACACATTTTTCAAAACTACATAACTTATAGATTCTGAAATTTTATAAATCACATAGGTAGTTTAAAATCATTTGATAAATTTATTTAGCATATTTGAAAATAGAGATGGTGACAAATTAATATATTCACTGATTTCTATATGGAATTATAATTTACACATCAAAATTTATGCCAAATGTATGTATAATAACATGGAAAAATATCATGCAATATAGATAAGATATTGTTAATCAAAAATTCTGGAAACCAACTATATTAGTCAGGGTTCAATCAGAAGACAGGAACTTTGGGTTCTTTTCTTGGCTTCTATTTAATATATTGAGAATTCTTAAGTAGAAAAAAGGAATTAACTTCAAAGAATACAGTAAAGAGGACAGAAATATAGCCAATTGTCACTGTCTTTAGAGCTGAAGGCATAGGCCCCAAGGAAGGACACAATTTGGAAGATCCCTCCCCCAGTTGTTAACCAGGCCACATTGCTGAGGGTGCAGGTCTGGCCCTAGATGGTAGACAAGTTTACTGAGGTGCCACGGACCAAAGCTGGCAAGCACCTGCCAGACTGACTGGGAAACTGCTCATAGGGGTGGTACTGCTGGATCTGCTGTGGGGATTGCACCATTGGCCTCAGATGCAGCTGGTACCTGGAAGGAGAAGAAAGAAGAAAACAAGCATTCTAGAATCAAAAGTGCTTTTCTCCTCTAGTGTCCTTCTGGCGCCATCTACTGACAAAGCTTAAATGTAATTTCAGCTGCCTAAGGAGAAATACTTGGAGAGAAAAAAGGCAATAAAAAATGGATTTGCACCTGAGAGGCAATCAAGTTATAACAGGCCTGCTAACTTTATTATGGCAAATGTATAAAACCTGGAAGAATGACATATATATTGGTCAATGAATAGATATGTAGAGATATAAAATATTTTAGCACTTGGGAACCTGAAAACGATTGCAAAATGTTATAAAGGACATATTAATAGGCAATTAATAGGACGGTACACACATTACTTTTTATTTTCACAACTGAAAAAAAGTGGCCCTGCCAGTATGCCTCAGTTGGTTGAGTGTTTTCCCATATGCCAAAAGGTTGCTGGTTCCATTTCTGGTCAGGGCAAATGTGGGCTCCGTTCTTGATCTCCAGTAGGAGGCGTGCAAGAGGCAGCCGATTTAATGTTTCTCTCTCATTGATGTTCTCATCTCTCTTTCCCTCTCCCTTCCTTTCTCTGAAATTAATAAAAATAAAATTTAAAAAAAGAAGAGAGGACATGAACATCATTATAAAAATATAATATAGTAGATCTATATACACATATGAGAAAATAAAATTATTTCATACTGTGTTAGGATTCTGGACACCTGATTCACAAAATTAATGAAAATTAATACAGTCAATCCATTATTTTCTCTACCAAAATTGTTTTCTCTGAAAGATTGGTTCTGCTAAATAAGATCCAGTATAATTAGTTTTCTGAAAATATATCTCTTTTAAGCAGGTGTGAAATTATCAGAGCAGCCTAGAATGTGAAGGTTTTTGCATTATTTTTCTTTCCAGCCACATCCTATTAAAGCAGTAGTTCTCAAAGTGTGGTACCAGGACCAGCAACATTAGCATTACCTGGGAACCTTCTGGAAAGCACGTCTTTAAAGTTTACCCTGGTTCCACTGAAAGGGAAGTTCTGACCATTGGCCCAGTGATCCCTGTTTCCTGATGAACTTTAAATAATTTTGATATATACTTATATTTTAGAACCACTGATAGATTTTTGCCAAAATAAGTTTTCCTCACAATTACTACAAATATAGAACATCAAATGAGCATCTCTTTTTATTTGACTATGTTTTGTTCTAAGAGCTACTTCTTCTGGTAGAGCTTCCCATTATTTTGGTCATGTGCATTGAACAGATTGTAAATATTTCTATCTGGAAGTTATTATGTATGGAAAAGAATTAACATACTTTAATATCCCCCTCATGCCCCCGTCTCTTTCAAAAATACTTGCTCAGTTTAAGCATTTAGCAAGCCAGATATCTGAACTTTTGCTACTTGGAGCATTGAAGCAAATATCAGGATCAACAACTAACCTATTAATGTGATATGTTAAACTTGCGCAGACATGTGAATTCAAATTTTTGTTTTCCACACACAAAAAAAAATTCTAATCACTTTCAGAGATTTCTCTATAGCCCTAGAAATATCATCCTACTGAATAGCATTTATTATTAGTTGATAAACAAATAGTTTTGAAGTTCTATAAGATAATGCCACCAAGTTACTTAAAGTAAATATTTCTGAAATGGATTTTTTATTATAGACTGCTTTACTTTTTCCTCAACATTAAATTTTAATTTAAAACATTTATACTGTTTTCTAGGAAACTGCAAATTTTCAAGTAATGTTCTTTACTCGTCTATACAACTTGGGGAATATAGTCCACACAAATCTAATGTTATGCTAACATGTTCAAGAATTTTTGCATCCAAATAGTATCTGATTATAGGAAAAGGACCATTCTCCCATGGCTCATTTTATCTGCCATTTTTAGGATTGAGATCAGACAAACAGACCTAGTCAATTCCAAAGTCTGAGATGATATAACTTTTTTTGTTGCTGTAATTTCCAACTAGTATTACCTGCTCAGATTCTGCACTAGGCAATGCCTACACATACCCAGGACATCATTTGTGCTGTCTGGCATCAACTTTACAATATTTCAACTTCCATTCCTATTTCCATAGACACTAACATTCACTACAATTGACTTACTTGCATATTAACTGTTCCATTTTTCATAGCTATTTTTACCATGACTTTCAGTAAAAGGAGGTGCATTTATTCATGGTGTTTGATTCAGAGAGAGGCTGTTGGACAGCATTATCAATTTTAAGGTTCTGGAATCTTAAACAACATTACCAACAAAAAGATACATACTTCTCTTTGCTATAGGATATGAAGAAAGGATTGTATTTTTTCATCTCCATTGTATTATGCATCTGTATCTTGATTCAGCTAGTGAGGTCACAAAGTCAAATTTCTCTAGAGAGGTATCCTCTCTTGGTATTTCATAAGCATTTATAGAATTCTAGTCTTCCTATGACACAGGTTTTGAAAAACACATCAGGAACTCATTTAGTGATTCTAACTCATCTGTAAACAAAAACAGCCCACATTTAAGAAGAATTTGCAAGTTAACTAGATGAATTCCCTCTTACTATTCTTAGCATAAGGACTTGATCTTTTTCCCCCTAAACCAGTTTTCATTTGACTGCATGAATTCCAAAATGTTCTTCTATCCCAAAGGCATACATTTCTGCTTAATGTATTTTCCTTTATGTATACTACTATGGCAGAACTACAAACGTTTTTGTCTTTCTGAATTAAATTCTGCACCAAACTGCTTTAAAAATTAATCCCTTCAAGTTTTATTTAAAATGTCATGCACTCTTCCCCTCTCCAGTTTAATGACATATTATTGACCGATCAAATGTGTGTTTATTTAGGTTGTGCAAGACAATTTTATAGCATGTACAGCATGATGATTTAATATGTATATATGTTGTATAATACTTTCTACAATTGAGTTAATTAACACATCCATCACCTCACATAGTTACCTTTTTATGTTATTGAGAACACTTAAGATGTATTTTCTTAGCAACATTTAAGTATACGATACAATATTAACATTAATGCATGTTGTACGTTAGACCTTTTGAACTTATTCATATTATAACCGAAAGTTTGTAACCTTTGACCAACCATTCTCCATTTTCTTCACCTCTCTGCCCCTGGCAACCACCATTCTACTGTCTGCTTCTATTATCTCAACCTTTTTAGATGTCACAAGTAAATGAGAATAAGGAAGCGGGTATTTGTCTTAGTGTGTCTGGCTTATTTCACTTAACCTAATATCCTCTTGGTGCATAATGTTATTACAAATGACAGCATTGTCTTTTCTTATGGCTGAAAAAGATTCTGTTGCAGGTATGTGTATTTGTGTGTGTGTGTGTGTGTGTGTGTGTGTGTGTGTGTGTGTGTGTTTTTCTCATGTCCTCTTGATAATTTCTCCTATTCTGCTGCAATCTCTTCAAGATCATAGATGACTATGGGAAATTGGATCTGGAATTGAGGAGCATAATTTTACTTAACTACAGATTGAACAAGTATATTTGTGCTTGTAACAATGGAAAAGATCAAATGAAAATTCAGAGAGCTTTACTTGGTATAAATATTTACTGATTAAGAAACAAACTGTTCACAAACAATTACCTGAAATCTGGAACTGGTTTGAAGGTCAGAAGCATAATGTTTTAGTATAGCATATAAAGTAAAAATAAAAAAGTTGTTTAAACTTTACAATGATTGGTTATAACATTGGGGATTTTCAGACAGCAGTAGCATGGTTAAAAGTGATTACCTTATACCATTTTAGGGGATGACTTAAATTTGATAGAACAGGTTGATAGTTTCTACTTAATAATTACATTTTGTGAATTATTATAATATCCTATTACTTTTATGAGTAGCAATGGCATAATTCATAGTAGGTTCGAAACTGAAATAAGTGAAAGCTTATTATGATAGTCTTACCAAATGATGTAAAATAACATTTTTAAACACAAATATATGCAATATTATATAACATTTAGATCATAAAGATGAGAAAATTCGTGGGGAGAAAAGCATTGTGGGAAGTACAGCAAGAGATTGGACAAAAAATCTTGCAACAATGGGAGAGGACAGTGGGGAGGGGGAGGTGAGGGTGGAGGGTGAGATAGGTACAGGGTGGAGGGGAGATATAGGGGGATAAAAAAGGGGAAACAATGTAATTAATAAACTGAACACTAAAGATTAAAAAATAAATAAATAAATGCTTAAAAAAATAAAAATAAAAAATCCATACTTCTTTAAAAAAAAAAGATAAGAAAATAAAAATCACATAATTTCTCCAATATAAATTACCCATTGTTAACATTTTATTTTCTGTCAATTATATATTTATATATGATCATATTTAACATTTTGTTTTATACTTTTATTTTGTATAAACATTAAATTCTGAACATTATGTCATTAATTATTCTTATGCACAAATTTTAAAGATAATGTTCTAGCTTTCATTTTATAAGTGTATCGTAATTTTAAAAGCATTTGCAAGGTCCATACATAGTTTTAAATATTATCACTATAATAAAGGGTCCTGCAAATAAGTATATTGTTATATTAATTATTTTGTTATGATATATTTTTAGATATGAAGTAGAGAAACCTAATTCCATAAAAATGTTTATGATTTTGCTAAATTATTAAACACCAACTGACTCTCCCAAAAACATTGTTTAGAAGTGCCACAATATTATCATTAATTATCCATAATCTGTGTAAACTACTTTTTCTTCCTGCATTAAAATGGAAAGCTACGAATATTTTATGTTGAATATTCTCTATTTAGTGTATGCAGACTATATTAATAGGTCTAAACGCTGTGGCTATATTTTTTGAGCTACTTTAGTGATTGTGTTTAATTTCATTTTTATAAAAATGCACAGCTTAATGATTAAATGAACCATGAAATAATGTTCTCCAAAAAATGGACAATTTATATCATAATTCATCACATATAAATTAAGTTTTATAGGAAAGGATAACATTATCCTAGAATTGCATGATGACAGGTTGATTTACATTTGTTTTCTTTCTGCTTGATGCACAGACTTTTTAATGGCAATTCGTTCATTAATTTGGCAAGGTGTACCTCTTACGTGCATGACACTATGGTGATGCTAGGAGTATATATAACAGAATAAAATATAACCTCTGCCCTCAAGAATTTTAAAACTGGTAGAGAAGAGACATGAAAATAAGTAGCCATGATACAAGATGAAAGGGACCCAGAGAAGCGTGAAGGCTGATGGCATAATACTGATGGATGCAATTGCTTCTAAGAGAACCAGATAAGTTGGCATCTGTGGGGGCTAAATGTTGAGTGGAATTTTACTCTTTTTCAAAAAGGTCATTCTTTTTGCAGTTCTAAAAATAATGCAAGAACATAAAAATTCTATTATATTTCTTAAAATATCAATGTGGTAAGGAATCTTAAATAAATATAAGATATAAATAAAATAATTGGGATATTAGGCAACTTAACAACCAAACTTCAGTAAGCGACAACTGTGAATTAATTCTATGAGATCTCTAATATTGACCATTACTTTTGTCTAATTTTTAGATTATTTTGGGCAAGAGATTAGCTCTTTACTACCTGCTGTGGGGTGTGGGGAAGAAACCTTTAGGGAAAGTACTTAGGTCTGTTGATTTGGGTCAAACAAGAGTAAATTGATGCTGGATAACAAGAACATCACCACCAAATACTTCCTTCAGAAAAGTCTGTCGCCATGAACATAGCAATTTCTTTATTTATAATTGCTACTTAAATTAAAATGCATTTAAGAGATTGGATCTTAAAAGTCACAATCATAAGAAATTATTTATTTATTTATTTACTTACTTACTTACTTACTTATTTATTTAAATATCGGGCCTGTGTTTTATTATTTTTCCTTTCTGTTTGAAAATGTATCTTTATTGATAAAGTCACCCTTTTTCCCATTAATCCTGTCCACCTGCATCCTGCCCCAACCAACAGGCCTTCATCTCACTGTTGTCTATGTCCATGGGTTATACATGCATGCATGTAAGTTCTTTGGTTAATCACTTCCCACTCACCTGCTTCCCTCTGAGATTCATCAGTCTATTGCATGTTTCAATGTTCCTGGATCTATTTTGTTCCTCAGTTTGTTGAGTTCATTAGATTCCACGTGATGTCACGTGGAACTTCTTTCTCTGACTTGGTTATTTCACTCAGTATAATACTCTCCAGGTCCCTCCATGCTGTCTCAAAGGGTAAGAGATCTTTTTTTTTTCACAGATGCCTAGTATTTCATTATATAAATGTACATAGTTTTTAAAAATATATTTTTACTTGATTTCAGAGAGGAAAAGAGATGGAAAGATAGATAGAAGCATCAATGATGAGAAAGAATCATTGATTGGCTACATTCTGCATGCCCTCTACTGGGGTTCAAACCAGCAACCCAGGCACATGCCCTGACCAGGAATTGTACCCTGGACTCTTCAGTCCAAAGGCCAAGGCTTTATCTACTGAGCCAAACCAGACAGGGCTGTACACAGCTTTTTTATCCACTCATCTACTGATAGGCACTTGGGCTGTTTTTCCAGGCTGAACCAGTCTGCATTCAATCCAGCAGTGTACCAGTTTCTCTTTTCTCCACATCTTCTCTAGCACTTGTCATTGTTAATTTGTTGATAGTAGCCATTCTAGCAGGTATGAGGTGATACCTCATTGACTTTTTAATTTTCATCTCTCTGATGATTAGTAACTCTGAGCATTTTTTCATGTCTCTTGGCGCTCTATGTCTACTACGAAGAAATGTCTAGTATTAAGGTCCTTTGCCCATTTTTATTGGATGGTGTGTCTTCCTTTTGTTACGTTGTATGAATTCTTTATGTTTTTTTTGGGGGAAAAAAACCTTATCAGATGTATCATTGGAAAATATGTCCTCCCATACAGGGGGATCCAAATTCATTTTGTTGTTGGTTTCTTTCACTGTACAGAAGCTTTTTGTTTTGATGTAGTCCCTTTGTTTATTTTCTTCTTTATTTCTCTTGCCCTAGGAGATTTTTCAGCAAACACATTGCTATGAAATGTCTGAAATTTTCCTGCCTATAGTTTCTTTTTGGATTTTTATTGGTTCATAACTTACATTTAAGTCTTTTATCCACTTTGAGATTATTTTTGTATATGGTGTAATTTGGTGATCTGGCTTCATTTTTTTGCATGTTCTATCCAGTTTCCCCAACACCATTTATTGAAGAGAATGTCTTGACTCCATTGTATGCTCTTGCCTCTTTGTTAAATATTAATTGAGCATAATGTTTTTGGTCAGTTTCTGGCTTCTCTGTTCTATTTCATGGATCTATATGGCTATTCTTGTGCCAGTACCAGGCTGTTTTGATTAAAATGGCTTTGTAGTATAATTTTGTATCAGATATTGTGATCCCTCCTGCTTTCTTCTTCTTTGTCAAGATTGCTGTGTTTTTGTGGTGTCTTCTGGTTTTCATTATGTCTTTTGGTATATTTGTTCTAGATCTGTGAAATATGCACTTGGTATTTTAATTGGATTGCATTGAATCAATAGATTTCTTTGGGTAGTATGAACATTTTAATGATGTTAATTCATCCAATCCATGAAAACAATTATTCCATTTATTTATATCTTCCTCTATTTTTTTCAGTATTCTGTAGTTTTCAGAGTACAGATTTTTTTTACTACCTTGGTTAAGTCTATTCCAAGGTGTCTTATTTTTTGTTGTTGCAATAGTAAGTGGGATTGCTTTTTAGTTTATCTTTCTGAGAGTTCATTATTGGTATATAAAAATGCCATAGATTTCTGGGTGTTAATTTTTTATCCTGCTATTTTGCCAAATTCATTTATTAAGTCTATTAGCTTTTGTTCCAGTTTTTAGGGTTTTCTATGAATAATACCATATAATCAGCAAATAATGACAGTTTTAATTATTCATTCCAATTTGAATGCCTTTTATTTATTTAGTAGAGGCCCAGTGTACAAAACTCATGTATGGGGGGTTCCCCTCAGCCCAGCCTGTACCCTCTCCAATCTGGGACCCCTCAGGGCATGTCAGACTACTAGTAATCCCTGCAAGATTGGGCCTAAACCGGCAGTCGGACATCCATATCACAATCCGGGACTGCTGGCTCATAACCTGCCTGCCTGCCTGATCACCCCTAACCATTTTTCCTGCCAGTCTGATAGCCCCCTAACCACTCCCCTGCCAGCCTGATTGATGCCTAACTGCTCTCCTGCTGGCATAATGCCTCCAACTGGCCTTCTCCTATTGGGCTGAAGGGACTGGGAGGCTCTGACTGGATGAGACTGGATGCTGTGGGTCTTGGTTGAGGCAGAGCTTAGGGGACTGGGGGACTCGGGCTGGATGAAGTGGGGCTGAAGTGACTAGGGGACTGAGGCTGGATGAGGAAGGACTGATGGGACTGGGAGACTGAGGCTGGATGAGGTGGGGCTGAGGGGACTGAGTGACAGAAACTGGATGAAGCGGGGCTGAGGAGATTGGGCAACACCATCTTGTGGCTGTGTATGCTACCATCAATTAGCATTGATTGTAGCTGATCAATTAGCATATTCCCTCTTTACTAGATAGGATTTTTCTATCTGATTGCCATGGCTATGAATAAAAGTGGTGAAAGCAGACATCTCTGTCTTGCTCCTATTCCTAAGTGAAACACTTTTAATTTTTGCCCATTGATTGAGTTTTATATTGGCTGTATGTTTCTCATATATGGCCTTTATTGTGCTGAGGTATGATCCCACTATTTCCACTTTGCTGAGAGTTTTTCTTAAAATGAGTGTTGGATTTTGTTGAATGCATTTTCTCCATCTATTCATATGATTATATAAATGTTTCTCTTTTATTTTGTTTATGTTATATATCATTTACTGATTTTTGAATATTTTATCAGCCTTGCATCTTTGTGATAAATCCCACTTGGTCGTGGTGAACTTTTTTAATGTATCACTGGATCTGATTTGCTAATATTTTATTGAGGATTTTGGCATCTACATTCATCAGGGATATTAGCCTGTAATTTTTTTATTTGTGTATAAATAACTCATGCAACATTACAAAAGAAAGACATATAATCTAATTTTTAAAATGGGCAAAGAACCTAAATAGACACTCTTCCAAAGTCTACATTTGGGTGGTCAAGAGACATATGAAAAAATGCTTAGGCACTAAACATCAGGGAGATGCAAAATAAAATGATAATGAGGTGTCATCTCACACCTGTCAGAATGGCTACCATCAACAAATCAATACATGACAAGTGCTGATGAGGATGTGGACAAAAGGGAACCCTAGCATACTGTTGGTGGGAATGCAGACTGGTGCAGCCAGTCTGGAAAACAGTGTGGAGTTTCCTCAAATAATTAAAAATGTCATTTGACTCACTGATTTCATTTCTAGGAATATATCTTAAGAAACCTGAAATACCATTCAACTGCAATTTAAACTTCCAGTAGCATTTAGGGTGAATTTCCTTTGTTCAAAGCTTATTGTGTCTGAAAAGAAAGAAATATCAATTGAACTATCAGCTGTTAATGTGTATATATTTTAGAGGACATCCTGTATGTACAAATGTTGTATTATTATACTAGAAACTAATAAAATGTTATATGTCAATTATACCACAATTAAAATGCATTTTAAGGTTGATGTTTTTAATTGTAAAGCATTTTCAGTTGAGAATCATGAGCTGGAGTTTAGTTTTTACTCTGTAAATGATGCAAATAATTAATGGTATAAATTTGGTACAGTCTTCTGACCTTTCTTGACATAGCTTTCCTTATTGGTAAAAACAGGAGAAGTCTCCCCTCATGATTTTCCAAGTCTCTTTTGACAGTGTCTAGAATTATCTTTGCTTTTCTTATTTCAAAATTCAATATACATTTTATTATTAACTTTACTAAACAGAAAAACCATGGAGTTAGCTTCTGGAAACTCTCATTCTGAATTATAATATTATCAATTATCAATTTCCTCAATGACAGTCCATTCTTTTATTAAAACCTTTTTCCCCCACTCCCACAGATAACTCCATTCTGCAAGTTAAATTTGTTGTCTTCCATTTCTATTTGATGCATTGTTAAAATTCAAGCCCAACTTCAACACTTACTGTAAATTATGTTTTTAATTTATAAATACATGCTTTAATTGCCTTTTAAATCCAGCTATAAAATTATTATATTTATTCTGGGTTAAATGCAGGTGGGAGGCAATATAAAGTATACCTTTTCTGGACAAAGGGATAAAACTGTGCAAATCAGTATAATTGCTATGCACAGGTGTATAGAAAAATGATTTTATAAATACTATGTTCCTTCATTTTATTTTGAGTAGTAATTATAGTTTTTCTATTTGAAAAAATTGTCACTTTAATTTGTTAAGCACTTGATTGGTTGAATAATATCACACACTTCTACTTTTGTGTGGAGTGGCCTACTATGGGGCTGCTTTCCACAAAATGTTGAGAGGTTGTTTCTTTTATTTTGTTTGTTTGTTTATGTGTTGTTTTCATATGAATTGCTACTATATTAAAAGCTATCAGAGGGGTGAAAGTAAGCATTAAAGTAAAACTCTAAAAAAGTAAACACTAAAATATAGACTGTATTATGGTAAGCAGGTAGTTCTTGTTATGCTACCAGTCGGTGATTGTGAACCTAATTAATAATTTACTTCTGATCTAAGATTGAATTTTAGCATTCCTAAACCAAGCAAATATATCAGCATAAAAATAAAACAAAAACAAAATAATCAACTCTTACCAAAACTGGTTAAGTATTATTCAATAATTATCTACAAAAGGATTTGTAAGTTTTGTGAAGTTCATGTTCAGAAATAAAAGTGCCAGTTCTTCAAACATTCAGATAATGTTTGTATGGTTTGAAACCTATTACCTAATAATTCTGGGAACTTAAAGGACTCTTGAATTAGTCTTTAAAAAGGACATTATTAACAGCTATTACTTTGACATGTTGAAGGTAATAAGGCCCAGCATCAAGGCTAATTTAGTAAGATAATTATAGATATAATGTGTTTAATTGAGATTATGGATAATATTGCCTAAGTATAGCAATCACACAATGAAGAGTGAGCTTATTCAGTTGTTGAAAATGTGGCCTTTCTAATAAAAACACAAGCTATCATATTATTTTAATCTAAAATTAATTTGTACAACTGTTTCCATTAGCTATAATTTTCCATGTTATCAATTCTTCAGTAAATTAACAATAGTTCTTTTTTTATATGCCAGTATTAGTAGTTAGGGTTGACATTATATTTAAAGTGGTTATTAACATAAATATACCTTATTAGAGATGTCAAATTAAATCATTTGAATTAATTTATGAATCATGTATGCATGCACTATACATGTAATAATCAAGACATAAACTTTAGAAGATCTATTACTGAAGTACCATTCTAACTATACAATAATAGAGGAATATGAAAATTGTCTGGATACCATCACAGTAACAGTAACAACCAAACAGCAGGTTGGCAGGTTGCATGGGATGACCTGGGCAGCAGGGGGGTTAGTGAGCGATGACCACTAATGACTGAACAGCAGGCTGTGCGGGGTAACCAGGCTGGCAGGGGGGTCAGTTTGGGTAACCAGGCTAGTAGGGGGACAGTTAGGGGTGACCAGGCCAGCAGGAAGACGAGTAGTTGGGGGCAACTAGGTTGACAGAGGGAGCAGTTAGGGGTTGTCAGGCCAGCAGGCAGAGGCAATTAGGGGTGATCAGGCTGGCAGGGGGGGAAGTTAGGGGCAATCAGGCAGGCAAGCAAGTAGGTGAGCAGTTAGGAGCCAATGGTGCTAGATTGTGAGAGGGATATCCCAGATTGGAGAGGGTGCAGACTGGGCTGAGGGGACTCCCCATGCATGAATTTTGTGCACCAGGAATCTAGTTTTGTATATTTAGTTTAAAATAGTATCTGAGCAGATTTGTATATAATTAAACCAAAGTGATATTAAATTTTTATATATTTGTATTATCTGTTCAACTACTTTTACTTATAAATTCCATTATGTTATAGACCATACTTAAAATTTCACCATGCTTAAAGTTGTTAGACACACCCCAAATCTCAGTAACTTACTATAAAAAATCTTATCACATTTGCACTTTATAAATCAGTACTAAATTTATTTCAGGTTATACCTCTGAACACAATGAAGTAATGTGTTGGGTTTACCCTCTCATTCTAAACAACTATAAAGATGGACAAAGCATAAAATATGACATTTTTCAGACATTGTGCAATAGGTAGTATAGATCTTAGACTCTTAAGAGAAGGGAAACCCACGGACTTGAGCTTTTATCCTATTGTCTTTTCTGACTACAGAGCAGGGATGTGGAGAGCAAATAGAGAATTTCTATCTTGCTGAGCTGATCACGCAGAAATATATTTAAGAGTGCTAAGGTCATTGGAATTTGTGGATGATATCCTGAGGAAAGGAGAGTTGCTCAGAGAGAGTTGACTAATCTCTCTATGATGTTCCTCTTCAATTTTTGGCTGAAAGCTGGACTGTGTATAAACCAAGTGAGATACTATCAGGCTCAAAATATAACTGTTTTTAAAGAAACAAGTGTTAATAAATATACTGGAGACTGAACACTGCTGGAAATTCTGGACTTCCAAACTACTCAGAAGAGAACACCTCTGTGATATTCAGCATTCAGTTGAGAAAATAGAAAGTCTATGCTTTAAGAGTAAAGCCTGCCCTAACACAAACTTTTGTACAAAGGGCTAGTTAGTAAATACCTTAGAGTTGTTGGCCATATGCTCTCCATGACAACTATTCTACTTTGCCATCTTAGTGAGAAAAAAAAATCTACAGACAAAGCATTAACAGATTGGTATTTTAAAAGTCTAAGAAACAAAATCAAACCATAGACTGAACTTGGCCTGTGAACTGTAGTTTCACAACCTCTACCCTAGAGTTTGTGCTATATAGTAGAACTGAGGACAAATCCTAAGCAGACCTTCTCACCAGAGTACAAAACCAAGCCTGAAATGATCAATTGCTAACACCATTTGAGAAATCATAAATGTATCCCAAGTGAAAAAGAAGAGTAATGCATAGGCTTTCCTTTCTTCCTTCTCCTCAACATATACTATCTAGTAGTTTCCCTTATCTACATTGCAAATTACCTGGCAGGATACACACACACACACACACACACACACACACACACACACACACATATATATATATATATTTGTACACACGTATATATATTCTATCTAATAAAAGAGTAATATGCAAATTTGACTGTACCTTTGCTACACCCACAAGCCATGCCCACAGTCACACCCATCAGCCAATCAGGAACAGATTATGCAAATAAACCCCAACCAATATGGCTGCTGCCACTGAGGGCAGGAGGAAGACTTGGGTTTCCCTGGCAGGAGAGGAAGCCAAGCTTTCTACCTGCCTTTGCTGGCCTAGGCCTCCACTCAATGCTACAAAGTCTCAATTATAAAAGATAAAGAAATGGCAGCAGCCTCTGAGCTGAAGAGAACAAAAGCTTGGGTTTCCCTGACAATGGAGGAAGCCAAGCTTTCCACCTGCTGTTGCCAGCCTAGGCTTTCACTGTATGCTACGAAGTTTCAAACAGAAATGACTGCCACCATGGAGCGAGACAGAAGGCTTGGCTCCACTCCAGGCTACAAAGTTTGTATTGTAGAACATAAATTAATCCCAGATTCCAGGGGCTCTGCTTGGGTTGCTGGAGGCATGGCTGGCCTGCAAACCTCCACAAGACCCTTGCCCAGGCCTCCCCAAGCCCCAAGGGAACCCCCACCCATATCTGAGACACTCTTCAGGACAAACCCATGCACAGGCCTCTATCTTATCTAATAAATGAGTAATTTGCAGATTGACCATCACTCCAACACACAAGAGGGCTGTCCCATGTGGTCAAAGATCCTGCCCCCAGGTGGACACAAGATAGCCACCACAAGATGGCCAGCAGAGGAGGGCAGTTGGAAGGGACCAGGCCTGCAAGGGAGGGTAGTTGGGGGCAATCAAGCCTGCAGGGGAGGACAGTTAGGGGTGACCAGGCTGGCAGAGGAGGGAACTTGGGGCCAAACAGTCTGGCAGGGAGCAGTTAGACATCAATTAGGCTGGCAGGAGTGTGGTTAGTGGGTGATAAGAGTGGGTGATAAGCCTGGCAGGCAGAAGCAGTTAGGGGTAATCAGGGAGGCAGACAGGTGAGCAGTTGGGAGCCAGCAGTCCTGGATTGTGAGAAGGATGTCTGACTACCCATTTAGGCCCGATCCAGTAGGATCGGGCCTAAACGGTCAATGGGACATCCCTTGAAGGGTCCCAGGTTAGAGAGGGTGCATGCTGGGCTAAGGGACATACCTTTGTGCACCAGGCCTCGAAGACCATCCTATCCTATATAACAAGAGCCTAATATGCTAAGTGTTCAACCATTTGTTGTGTTGTTCGACCAATCACTATAATATACACTAACTACCAGGAAGCAAATGCTCCAACTGACAAGTTAGCTTGCTGCTGGGGTCCAGCTGATTGGGATTGGGGATGATGGGCTGGACACACCTTGGAGCTCTCCTGCAGTCCCTCCAGCCCCAATCATCCACCAGTGGAGTCCCTTGGCTTGACCTGAGCCTTCTCACAATCCAGGACCACTCAGGGAATGTCCATAGGCCAGGCCGAGGGACCCCACCAGTGCACGAATTCATGCACTGGGCTGCTAGTGTGTATATAATGCCTGTCAATCCTCCTATATAATAAAAGGCTAATATGAAAATCAACCAAGCAGTGGAACGACCATGAGGGGGCAGACATTCAATCAGGAGCTGAACCCCTATTGGTCAGTGTGCTCTCACAGGGAGAATGCCGCTTAGCCAGAGACCAGCATCATAACTGGTGAGCAGAGTGATGGTGGCAGGAGCCTCTCCTGCCTCCACATCAGCACTAAGGATGTCTGTACTAAGGGAAGTGGGCTTAAGCCAGCAGTCAGACAACCCCGGGGGCTCCCAGACTGCGAGAGGGTGTTGGCCAGGCTGAGCCCTCCCCCACCCTTGAGTGCTTGACTTTCATGCACTGAGCTTCTAGTATATCTATATAAGTATGTCTATATGTCGAAACATATGAATAATCACAGTTCCTATGTGGGCATTATATATCTAGTTGTACAAATTTGATTGTGGTTTATAAAGTTTTAGACCTGGAAGAACAAGCTGATTAGTGTTACAGGTGACTTAGCATAATTTCTTTAAATCCTTCCTTTGCAGCATAGACTTGCTTACTAACACAGTATTACTGTGCTACTTTACTTTTCTATAATATTGACTAATTTATTTTTCATTCACTTAATATATTTCTAATTGTCACAGGTATTTTTACTTTTTTGGTTTTTATACCAGTAGTATTCGGAAATTTCTGACTACTTACTTTTTCTGAAAAATGTATTTTTTTGCAGACTTACCTAAGGGGTAATTTCACAATAATTTGCTGAAATTATACAGCCCTCAAAGGACATTGTGTGTTTTTTTTTAATATCTTTATATTTTTAGCATAAAATGAAATTTTTAGGATCTCATAGAAGGTATGTGGGAAGTTGTATAACTGTTGGAGCATGTCAGAAGATACTCAAGTTATTAAGTATTGAAATTCTTCTCTGAAGCTAGCACCATGATAGAATTACCAGCCAGCGACTGGATTGGAGCAGGTCTGCCTCAAGCTGGCCTGTAGTGTGTGAGTTCTTGACTTTGTGGAGGAAAGATGTCACAACTCCAGCCCAGATGGGTTTGAGAATATGTTTAATAAAGCTGGAGAAAGGAAAGCAAAACAAAGAAATAAATTAGGGTAAAGAAAAACAACAGAACTGCTCTGCTTTGGCTCTCTAGAAATGTTCTAAGAAAGAGGCCGGCCAAGGTGGGGCTGCTGTTAGCTCACTGGGAAGTCAGAGAAAAGGGGGGCCTTGGAGACAGGATCAGGGGGTGAGCCTAGGTTGAGTTGCCACTGCCCACTGCTCCCCTGGTTCCAGTTCTCATGGAGACCCTTAGAAATAAAAAGTTCATGCCCAGATTATGCTAATATACATGCATACAAGTCATTTAGTATTCTGAGGGGTTTTGTTATTGTTTTCCACAGGTGAGAATCTTAGGGGAGGGTTTCAGTAGAATATTCATCAGCTTTCCAGGTGCATTTTTAATATGCTGATGCATCAAAATGAGTGTATGGGAGAATTTCAGATTATTCTCTGTCTTTTTCACTGTTATCTTAGGTCTGCCTGGATTTACTGGTTTTTTGGTTGTTAGTTCCCAACTTCAACTGTCCTTGGGGTTAGCTGGCACAAATAGCATTAATTGGATCTTTGTTCTCTATTTTTGTTAGGCCGGGGTGATTTAAGTTATATATTGTCTAGTTATGGAGGAGGGGTTTAAACTATTTGTTCTCAATTGTCCTTGTTTGGAGAGATAAAAGTCATGTGATTTACCAGCTGGCTGTAAAAGTTCAAATTGTTTGGCCTTATTTAATTTTCTTGTCTCAGTTTCTCCATTCCACTTCCCCAAGAATTTCCCTAGCTTCTCACTATCCTACCTGATTAGTACTGAAAATTTAAAAACAACTTTCTTCTTTCTCAGCAGATACATTATACTTGGACAATCAGGATGCTTCCACATTAAATAAACAGAGATCATGTAATTTAATAAATAGTATAAAAAGTTAATACATTTTAGAAAAAACTATAATTACTTTGGTAAGAGATAAGAGTATGCTTTAGCCTGGCTGGTGTGGATCAGTTGATTGAGAGTTGTCCCATGCACTAGGAGGTTGCCAGTTGGATTCCTGGTCAGGGTTCATGACTGGGTTGTGGGCTTGGTCTCCAGTAAGTGGGGGTCCAGCAGGCAGCCGATCATTGATTCTCTATCATCATTGATGTTTCTATCTCTCTCCTCAATTCCTCTCTCTGAAATTAATAAAACATGTAATTTACATGAAATGAAATCTCTTTGAATCTGACTGTTAACATGAAATTGATTTGAATCTATTCCAAGCTGGAAATGAGGATAATCGTCTAATGATTTTAGCCATACTTTTCTTAATGTTGCCTTTTAAATAAGCATTAAATTAGAAAAAGCCACAATGGTGTTATTTTCAAATTAACCTTGCTGTTGTTTGATACAATTTTTATTAGAGAATATTATTTACATTCATAAATGAAAATAAGGCTTCAAATGACAGTATTCTGGAAGATGAAACACAGTGACATATTCAAGCTGGAATAAAAATGACTGACAGCTGATTATTTCTTGAGGCCAGATTTTGATAACTATGAAGTCTCTAGGTACAAGCAGCGAGGATAGAAGATGAAGTAGGGGAACAAAGCTGAACTACTCTTCATTCATTACAATGCTTAGGGGGAGACAGGGAAGAGTCATAATTTGGCAGGACGTTTTTGTCTCTCAGTATCTTAGAGTTAGCTGGAGGACACTAATAAATATTAAATCATAAAAATACGTAAATCTTTTTATTCACAAAGGAACACTAAAATACGTAATGGGAAAAAATGATAACTCTTGGCAGAGAGTCCTTGCCAAATGTGCCAGCATTTGCCAGGTTCCTAAGGATTAATTTCCACTAGGAGAATTTACACCTCGTACCTAAAGGTAACCTAGATGGCTGTTGGATATTCAGACAAGTTTCAGCAAAATTAATTATTAGCACAGAGAGAGGGGATTGGCTTCAGAGTACTCCTTTGTGGGCTGCTTAAATCTACATGGAAACTATTTTTGGAAGATAATATTCAATGATGTAGCAAAATTATCATGAATCCATAAAGGGAAAGGGGGAAAAATCTGTTACAGCAAATACTTCAAAAAAAGTGAGTTCTCCCTCATTTTTTCTCAATCTTTTTTATGTTTTTCAGTTAACACATTTCCCTTGTGAAAGAGTAAATTGAGAAAATTCAAAAAAAATAGTGTAAAATGAAGGTAAAAGGCATTTATTATGGAATCATTTGATGAATATAGATTTTTAGAGCCATTAGAATATCCGAGTGACAGAGTCCTAGTCTTAGACATTTGTTTGTCAATTTAAAGAAAAAGAAGTGAACTTGTATTTTTTTTACTCTTCCTTAACAATTTCATTGTCTGTCAGAATCTCAGCATTTCTCAAAAAACTCTCAGAAATCTGATTATATTTGTGTCTGAACATCACTGATAACAAAAAAAACCTGATTAGCTTTATATATAATAACTAGATGTATAAACTTGCAATTATGGAAAGATTACAATTATTACAATGCCAATCAATGGTATAAGCATATTTTATATTCTTTCTGATCAACAGTGGGAAGGGAGAGGCATTCAGGATGAGAGGTTATAAGTTCTGAGATTCTTTTCTACCCCCTGAAGGCTCTGGCGAATAAAAATCCTTATCTTGTTACCCCTGCATAGAGATGTAGAAGTCCTAGGAAAGTTGTGATCTCAGGCCCAGTATTTGTTCGCTCTTGACCAATACTGAGGAAGAGTGAACTGATTTTAAAATATTTATTGATAGCATTTCAACTTCTGGGGAGGATGTGTACTATTTTTTTATGCAGACTCCCCCTTAACACTTACGATGGAGTGTGCTATTTGATGTTGCTATGTTAAGTGATCTGAGACTCTACTCTTTTATACTATGGCTCTCCATTTCTAATGTGCGTAAATTACAAGAGAAATACATGGAAGAGTAGAGTTAAATGGTAAAAGCAAAAGCATCATGATAGGGTTGAAAGGACTTGGGTTTTTATTGTTTCTGTCTTTTGCAAATCACATAATATGACGAACCTATTTTTCCTTGTGAAATCATCAAAATAATATCTAACCTGTAGAGTTTCTGTGACAATTTATTGTGATAATGTGGTAATACAACTAGCACAGGTGTCTACACAAGCTCTTATATAAAAAAAACATAATAATTTAATATTTGATCTTTGTTACTAGATCTGTAATTAAGTTTATTTCTTTTTATTATTTCTCTGCTAGTGGAAAAGAGTTGGTTAGATATGTTTATTACAATATTTCTATATGAACAAGTTATCTTTCCCCAATGAAGCAAAACAGTTGTTTAACTAACTTCATGTAGATCCTTGATCAGGGTTGTAATATGAGTTTTTCTACCTGTGTGTCTGGGGCAGGTTTTTCTTTTCTTACTTTTTGGAAAAAAAAAAGTTATTAAAATACAGGGATAATGAATATTCTGGGAAGCCCCAGGGTTCAGATCCAGGCTATGGTAAAGGTATAGTAAGGTTCCCACATTGGTGCAGATGAGAGCTGGATTGGAGTTTGGGCCTTTTAAAATGCATCCAAGGACTCCTAAAGGCCAGACTGTCTCTGCAGGTCAAGGAACCTGAGCCCAGTCAGAAGAGATGAGGTAGTGCTTGCTGGAGTAGTGAGATGTGCAACAGTTGAGCTAGTGATTAAGACGTTGGCGCTATCTGCGCCTAGACTAAAATCCTGACTCTGCTAGTCAGCTGAATGACTGTGGGAAATTTACTTAAGCTTTTTGACCCTAATTTCCTCCTGGGAAACAGTAAGTCTAGAAGCCTAGTGGGAGTTTTTGCTTCTTAAACTCTTCTTTGATGGTTTATTCATCCAGTGAATCTCACTTATGGCTGTATATTCATTTGACTTTAACCCAAATTTCAAACCACCAATTAAAATAATGTATGAATTTTAAAAATCAAATTCAAATTATAAAACATTTTCATAAACAAAAGAATTTGCTTGATGGAGGAGTGGTTTGTAAAATAAAATATATTATGCTAGAGGCCTGGTGCACAAAATTCATGCATGAGTGGGGGGTCCCTCAGCCCAGCCTGCACCCTGTTCAATCTGGGACCCCTCAAGGGATGTCCGACTTCCTGTTTAGGCCCGATACCTGTAGGGTCCATCCTAAATGGGCAGTTGGACATCCTTCTCACAATCCAGGACTCCTAGCTCCAAACTGCTCACCTGCCTGCCTCCCTGATTGCCCCTAACCACTTTTGCCTGCCAGCCTGATCACCCTCTAACCACTACCCTGCCAGCCTAATTGATATCTAACTGCTCCCCTGTCAGCCTGTTTGCTCCCACCTTCCCTCCTCTGCTGGCCTGGTCACCCCTAACTGACCTCCCCTGCAGGCTTGATTGCCCCCAGCTGCCCTTCTTTGCAGGCCTAGAACCTCTCACTGCCCTGGCTTGGTGGACATCTTGTGTCCACATGCAGGCAGGATCTTTGACCATATGGGGGCAGCCCTCTTGTGTGTTGGAGTGATGGTCAATCTACAAATTACTCTTTTATTAGATAGGATAGAAGCCTGGTGCATGGGTGGAGGCCAGCTGACTTGCCCTGAAGGGTGTCCTGAATCAGGGTGGGGGGTTCCCTTGGGGTGTCGGCAGCCTGGGTGAGCAGCCTATAGTGGTTAGCAGGTCAGCCACAACCCCCAGCAACCCAAGGAAGGCCCTGGGATCTGGGATTAATTTATGTTCTACAATTGAAACTTTGTAACATGGAATGGAGCCAAGCCTTCTGCTCGCTCCGTGGCGACAGCCATTTCTGTTTAAAACTTTGTAGCCTAAAGTGGAAGCCTAGGCTAGGGCTGCAGAAGCCTGGCTTCCTCCATCGCCCTGGCAACCCTAAGCCTCTTCTTTCTCCAGCTTCGTGGCAACTGCCATTTCTGTTGGGATTTATGTATCTTCTATAATTGAAACTTTGTAGCATTTAGTGGATGCCTAGACCTGCAATGGCAGGCGGAAAGCTTGGCTTCCTTCATTGCCAGGGAAACCCAAGCCTCCCTCCTGCTCTCTGTGTGGCAGCCATCTTGGTTGGGGTTTATTTGCATAATTTGCTCCTGATTGGCTGGTAGGCATGGCTTGATCAGAGGTATGGTCAATTTGCATATTACTCTTTTATTAGATAGGATTATATAACTATAATATAATATAATATAAAAATATATTATCAATTTAAGAAAATTTATTTTTTAATAAGTTGAAGATACCAGTAGACTATCATTATCTGTGAATAAAGTAATAAAATATGAAAAATCATACAATTTCTGTCCTCTTACTCATGAGAAAGAAAATAGAACTTGGACTTGTTAGAAATGCATGAAAGTATAATTGTATGTTAATATATCTTTGTATTTATGTGTTTTAACTCCTATATATGGATAGGTAAAACGTATTACAGAAACACTGAGCAAGAAACATCCATAACTATAAACATCCATGAAGTGGAATATGTATTAGACTCTCAGAGGAAAACTTATGAAACACTGTCGTTGAGAGTCTAATAGGTAGGCCACTTCATAATCTTTTATAGTCCTGTATTAACATATATTTCTGTTGTAATTTCCATCATATATGCTTTCTAAAGAATTGGTAGTGGAAGTTAAGAACTGTTAGCTTTTTTCACTTGAATGCTAAACCCATTTATGTGCAAAATAGCAAATAATTCCTTCTGTTAAAATGCATCTACTGGATATAGCCTCCACAGCACAATATGACCTAATATATTTATTTTTGTAGTTTCATATAGAAATTTTTCCAGTGATTATGAAACTTAAAAGCATTAGGAGCATCATATGCATTTTCTATCAGAGTCCATTCTATTCAATATTATAAAAGTTAAAGATGAAAGCTAGTGAACAGTATTATTAAGAGTTCTTAAATTATTTATTTTTAACAATGTAGATAAGTGAATAGCTTTTGCAAAAATTTATTTTAATTTATGATTATTGTTGAAAGTACTATAGATGTCCCCTGCTCCCCCCCATTGACCCCTTCTAACCCACCCCCATCATGCACCTCAAGCCTTCATCACACTATTGACTGTGTCCATATACGCATATATGCGTATAAATTCTTTGGTTAATCTCTAATCACCCACCCAGCCATCACAGCCTTCCCTTTGAGATTTGTCAATTCATTCCATGCTTGTATGTCTCTGGATCTATTTTTGTTCATAAGTTTATTTTGTTCTTTAGATTCCACAAATGAGTGAAATCATGTGATACTTGTCTTTCTCTGATTGACATATTTCACTTAGTATAACACATTGTAGGTCTCTTCATGCTGTCACAAAGGGTAGGAGAGTCTTTTTTTACAGCAGCATAGTATTCCATGGTGTAATTGTACCAAAACTATTTTATGCACTCTTCTACTGATGGGCACTTGGGCTGTTTCCAGATCTTAGCTTTTATAAACTAGAGGTCTGGTGTGTGAATTCGTGCACCAGTGGAGTCCCTTGGCCTGGCCTACAGAATCTGGCTAAAACCAACTCTCCAACATCCCCTAACTCAGTGGTTCTCAATCTTTCTGGTGCCACAACCCTTTAATACAGTTCCTCATGCTGTGATGACCCCAGACTATAAAATTATTTTTATTGCTACTTCATAACTGTAATGTTGCTATTGTTAATGAATCGTAAAGGAAATATCTGCATTTTCTGATGGTCTTAGAAATCCACTAGTGGTTCTCAACCTGTATGTCATGAACCACAGGATGAGAACTGCTGCTATATAACCTAAGACGATTGGAAAACACAGATATTTACATCATGATTCATTAACAGTAGCAAAGTTACAGTTATGAAGTAGCAACGAAAATAATTTTATGGTTGGGGGTCACCACAGCATGAGGAACTATATTAAAGGGTTGTGGCATTAGAAAGGTTGAGAACCACTGCTCTTGGGGATCCCAGATTGCAAGAGTGTGCAGGCCAGGCTGAGGGACTCCACCAGTGCATGATCAGAGATAGGGAGGGCTCCAGGGTGTGTCCAGCCTTTTCTCTAAGTCACAATTGGATGGACCTCCGCAGCAAGCTAACCTACAGGTCAGAGCATCTGCCCCCTAGTGGTCAGTGCATGTCATAGTGACTGGTTGACCCATCAATTGTCTGCCTCCTAGTGGTCAGTGCATGTCATAGCGAGTTTGTTAAGCAACCTTAGCATAGCCTATCTCAGTGATGGGCAATGTTTTGAGTTGGTGTGACAAAATTTGCCAAAAAACGAGCATAGCTCGGGTGGTGTGTCACTTTGAGAAAAAAACCATAATTTCACAATATTTATACTTTAAATAACAAAAATGTATAATTGTAATATATAACTGTATTTAATAAACCAAAAACTAATTATTTAACTTACCTGCTTAAAGACTTCTTTGTTCATCTGTCAGTCGGTTTCTTTTGTTGGTCTCCATATTACTTAACTTGTGTGGGGTGCCATGAACTAAGATAAGTGACGGGGAGGGGGAATTCTTTAACTAACCTGCCTATTAGTGACTTTTTTGTTGCTGAATTTCATTGGCTAAGCCTTCAATTGAAGGTTGGGATTTTGTACACTTCAAGTCCAAAGAAGTGCTACTAACTTCATCTGTCAATCTGTTTATTTTGTTGGTTTTGATATTATTTAAAGCTGAGAATAAGGTCTCACAAAAGTATGTAGAGGGAGAAGTTGTGAGTAAAGCCATTGCTATATTTTTAAGGGTGCTAAAAGTGTCTGGTAATAGGTTCCAGGCACTCCAAATTTTCTGTTCGTAGTGGCACTCCTCTTGATTCTCCAAGTGGCACCTTTCCAGATTCTCAAGCTTTGACCTCAAGTCGACAAACACCTGAGCCCGGATGTGGTCTTGAAAATCTGCAAGTTTTATCTCCAAATCATCAATTTGCATTCATTGGAAACCATTTAATTCCAAACTACTGTAGACTACTACATCAGGATACTTAATTATTTTTATGGCTTCTAAATTGATTAAATCTATCACCGAACTGGTCAAGTAACGAGTCTAAAACATGCTGGTACTTTATATGCAAAGGTTCCATTTCATTTTGTACAGCTGCACTGGCCTTCTCAAAATACTTTGTTACCCAAGGAAAATACTTATAAATTTAGAGTGTCTTCACTACACTACAGCAAATGTTTCATCCTCAGCTACTGCACCTGGCCATGCAGTAGCTGAGGATGAAACGTCCTTTTCAGCATGTGGGACCTTACTTCTCTGTATGTGACTACATGCAGCTGCACGTCATCGAAAATGGCTATGCATGTCAGTGCTGACACACGTGTCATAGGTTTGCTACCATGGGCCTATCTAATAAATGGTAATATTCAAATCAACCAACACTCAGTTACAAATATGGTGGCACCCATAGCCACAAGATGGTGGTGCCCAGTCCTCTCAGCCTCACTGGAGTCCCCCAGTCCTGCGGAGATTGGGGTGGCCTCTGAGAGTGGGCAGCATGAGCTGCATGGCAGAATGCTTGCCTTGTCGTCATGGCAACAAGGCAAGCAAGCATTCCATGCCTGGCCAGGGATGGGACTCTAGCTAGGCCAATGATGGCAACTTATGACACGCCTGTCAGTCAACACTGACACGCATAACCATTTTCGATAACACGTGGCCGCATGTGGTCGCATACAGAGAAGTATGGGGCTGCAGGCTGAGAAGGATGTTTCATCCTCAGAAACTTCTTGGCCAGGTGCAGTAGCCAAGGATGAAACAATTGCTGTAGTATAGTGTAGACACTCTGTGCTGGTGGTCAGTAGGTCAAAACAACAGAACTCTGGCAAAGAGCGTCTAGTTCTGGGACTTTCAGTTAGGCCATTAGGGGATCTTTGACCTCACTTCCGGCCGGTGGAGCAGGGAGCAGCAGAATGCCAAAGGGGATGCATCTCTGGGGGCCCTGTGATTGCCATTACCAGCAACCACATAACCACAGCAACCATCATCCAATCTACTGTTCTGGGGTGTTGTGGATTTCTAACTGACCATCATTACTGAAATAAGTGAGGGGGAAGCTGGGAGAGGTGAGGGCCTGTGCTATGGGTGGCATTTTCCACCATTAGAAATAGCGGCAGTCATCTTAACTTATATAAAGAACGTCATTTTGCAGCATAGTGCAGACTCTATTTCATCACTATTACTGTTGTGCATCATTATTAACCCCTATTTCTGCTTATTAACCCTGCCCTTTCCTAAAAGACAGTTATATGTGCCATCTTGTGGTCATTTAGGCTAGTTCACCCCTAATTGCCTACAGGGCTAACAGGCTATCTATAATTCTATCTTCTGTCACTGCGCCCCCTGATGGAGAACCCAAAAAATAAAAAACCAAGGTTAAGTAACAGAAGTGGTAGTAGCATTAGCTGACCCTTTCAAAAGACATGTTGAGATGTATGGCATTATAGAAAAAAATGGCAGGTCATTTTGCATTCTATGTACTAAAACAGTAGTAGGCAGAACGTGGAATATAAATAGACATTTTTAAACTAATCATTCCCAGTTCTTGAAAAAAAGTGAGGATGAAAGGAATGAATACATTTCCAGGCATCTACACCTTTTAAGGGCCAATCTAATTCCATCCTTAAATTTATAAAAGGCTCTACAAATTTAACAAGTGCAAGTTTGAGCATTGCTTACTCCATAACTCAGCATGGGAAAGCACTCAGTGAGGGTGAATTTATTAAAGAAACTCTCCTAAGATGTACACCAGTTCTATTTCATGATATGCAGAATAAAGATGTAATTATTAGTAGAATATCTGAGTCACCACTCAGTAGAAGTATCATAAAAGACTGAATAATGAGACTGAACACAAATGTACAACAGCAATTACAGAGAGACATAAGTAATTGTAAATAGTTTTCAATCTCTCTTGATGAAACTACTGATGTCACATCACATGCTCAGTTGGCTATTATTGGTCGATATTCTGATGGTCTCACAATGAGAGAAGAGTTGACAAAGTTAGCATCAGTACCAACAAGTACATCAGGAAGGAAATATGTAAGGTTGTTATACGAACATTCCATGACCTAAGCATTGATATCTCTAAAGTTGTGTCAAAAAGACAGATGGGGCATAGAACATGGTGGGGAAAAAGTCAGATTTGTCAAATTGTTTACAGAAACTATTAGACATCTGATTGTGCCTTTTCATTGTATTATCCATCAGGAGATTTTATGTGCCAAGGCAGGAATCGCCAACTTAAATGACTTGTCAGTTGTTACAGAAATAGTGAATTTAATAGCTGCTTACTCCCTTCACAAGTGAGAATTTTCTGCACTTTTACTGGAGGCTGATTCCACCTACAGTGGACTGCTGATGTACAATAATGTAAGATAGCTGAGCCAAGGCAAAGTCCTTGAGCACTTTGTGGAGTGCTTTGAAGAAATTAAGGTATTTCTTGAGGATAAGGATCTGGGTAACTTTTCTCAGCTCAGTGATGATAAGTGGGTCAACACCCTGATATTTTTTACAGATCTCTCTGCTCATATTAATGAATTGAACTTAAAGTTACAAGGTTTTGGCAAAAGTATTGACATTATGTTTGGATACATAAAAATTTTCAAGCGATATGTAGAAACTAAAACTTATAAGTATTTTCCTTGAGTAACAAAGTATTTTGAGAAGGCCAGTGCAGCTGTACAAAATGAAATGGAATCCTTGCATATAAAGTACCACCATGTTTTAGAGTCATTACTTGACCAGTTCGGTGATAGATTTAATCAATTTAGAAGCCTAGGACAGACCATAAAAATAATTAAGTATCCTGATGTAGTAGTCTACAGTAGTTTGGAATTAAATGGTTTCCAATGAATGCAAATTGATGATTTGGAGATAAAACTTGCAGAATTTCAAAACACCATCTGGGCTCAGGTGTTTATCGACTTGAGGTCAAAGCTTGAGAATCTGGAAAGATGCCGCTTGGAAAATCAAGAGGACTGCCACTACAAACGGGGAATTTGGAGTGCCTGGAACCAATTACCAGACACTTTTCGCACCCTGAAAAATATAGCAATGGCTTTACTCACAAATTTTCCCTCTACATATTTTTGTGAGACCTTATTCTCAGCATTAAATAATATCAAAACCAACAAAATAAACAGATTGACAGATGAAGTTAGTAGTGCTTGCTTGGGCTTGAAGTGTACAAGATACCAACCTTCAATTGAAGACTTAGCCAATGAAATTCAGCAACAAAAAAGTCACTAATAGGCAGGTTAGTTAAAGAATTCCCCCTCCCCCTCACTTATGTTAGTTCACGGCACCCCCACACAAGTTAAATAATATCAAGACCAACAAAAAAACTGACTGACAGATGAACAAAGAAGTCACTAAACAGGTAAGTTAAATAATTAGTTTTTGGTTTATTAAATACAGTTATATATTACAATTATACATTTTTGTTATTTAAACTATAAATATCACGAAATTATGTTTTTTTTCTCAAAGTATCACAGCACCTGAGTTATGCTCAGTTTTTTGGCAAATTTTGACACACCAAGCTCAAAAGTCACTGTACTAGGCTGAGGTGCAGATGGACCTGAGTGGCCAGGTCCCAAGAGAGCTACTGGTGCATGGATTCATGCACATGTCTACTGGTCATTAGCATATTACAGTTTGATTGCTTGAACAGGTGACTGGTCAACTGGACACTTAGTATATTAGGCTTTTATTTTATAGGATTGGGCTGCTATGAAGATAGAGGTGCATATATTCTTTCGGATTGGTGTTCCATGATTCTTAGGATATATTAATTGGGTCAAACGGGAATTTCACTTTTAGTTTTTTGATAAAACTCTATACTGTTTTACAGAGTGGCTGCACCAGTCTGCATTCTGACCAGCAATTATGAGGGTTCCCTTTCTCCACATCTTCATCAATATTTGTCCTTTGTTGATTTGTTTATTGATAGCCATTCTGACAGATCTGAGGTGTTACCTCATTGTCATTTTAATTTGCATCACTGTTGATTAATGCCTTTGAGCATTTTTTCATGTCTCTTGGCCATCTGTATGTCCAATTTGGAGAAGTGTTTATTTAGGTCCTTTGCCCATTTTTTAATTGGATTGTTTGTCCTCCTTTTGTTAAATTGTATGAGTTACTTATATATTTTGAGCATTAACCACTTATCAGAAGTGTCATTGAATGTATGTGAATGTGTCACATACATTCTCCCATATAGTGGGCTCTATTTTCATTTTGTTGATGACTTATTTTGCTGTGCAGAGCTTATTATTTTGATGTAGCCCCATTTGCTGCCTATCGATTCTTCTAAGATTTTCATGTTTTCACTACTTACATTTAAGTCATCCATTTTTAAGTTTATTTTTGTGTATGTTGTAAGTTGGTGGTCTAGTTTCTTTCTTTTTCTTTCTTTCTTTTTTTTTTTCCATATACCTATCCAGTTTTCCTACACCATCTATTTAGGAGACTGTCTTTATTCCATTATATGCTCTTACCTCCTTTGTCAAATATTAATTAAGCATAATGGCTTCCTGGGTTAATTTCTGGGTACTTTTTTCTGTTCTCTTGATCTATATACCTATTCTTGTGTTAGCACCAGGCTGTTTTGTGTACGGTGGCTTTGTAGTATAACTTGATATCTAGTATTGTGATCCTTCCAAATTTGTTCTTTCTCTAGATTCCTGTGATTATTTGGGATTTTTTTTTGTTCCATATAAAATTTTGGAGTATTAGTTCTAAATCTATGAAATATGCCCTTACTATTTTAATAGGGATTACGTTGAATCTATAGATTGCCTTGGGTACTATGGCCATTTTAATGATGTTAATTGTACTAATTTATGAACACAGTATATCTATTCTTCTAATTATTTATATCTTCTATATCTTTTTTCAACATCTTGTGGTTTTTCCAACTACAGCTATTTTACCTTAAGTTTATTCCTAAGTCTGTTAATTTTTTTCTTTTGCAATGGTAAATGATATTATTTTTTACTTTCTCTTTCTGAGAATTCATAATCCTGTATGAGTATCTTATTCTGAGATGGATGTCTTATAGAAAGCATAAATTAGGGTCATGTTTTCTTATCCATTCAGCTGTCCTATTTTTTTATTAGAGCATTTAATATGCTTACATTTAATGTTATTATTGATAGGTACTTACTAGTAATCATTTTAATTCTTTATGCCTATATTTATCCTTCTTTCTATATCTTCTTATTATCACAGAAATTCTTTTAACATTTCTTACAATGCTGATTTGGTGGTGATAAAATAGAATAAATTTCTGGGTGTTAATTTTATATCCTGCTACATTTTTGAACTCATTTATTAAATCTAGTATTATTTTGCTGGAGTCTTTAGAATTTTCTATGTACAATATTATGTCATTTGCAATTAATGGCAGTTTTACTTCCTCCTTTCCAATTTGGATGCCTTTTTTGTTTTCTTCTTGTCTGATAGCTGTGGCTAAGATTTCCAATACAATGTTGAATAAAAGTGGTGAAAGCAGACATTTCTGTCTTGTTCGTGTTCTTAGGGGAAATGATTTTAGTTTTTGCCCATTGACTATGATGTTAGCTATAAGTTTGTGATATATGGCCTTCATTATGATGAGGCGTGATTCCTTATTCTTACTTTGTTGAGAGTTTTTGTCAAAAATGGGTGTTGAATTTTTTCAAATGCTTTTTCTATGTTTATTGATATGATCATGTGATTTGTTTTGTCTTTCAGTTAATTTATGTGATGTATCACATTTATTGATTTGTGAGTATTGTACCAGCCTTGCATCTCTGGAATAAATGCCACTTGGCCATGGTATATGACCTTTTAAATATATTGTTGAATCCTATTGCTAATATTTTGCTAAGGATTTTATCACCTATTTTCATCAGAGATATTGATCTATAATTATTTTTTTTTGTAATGTCTTTATCTGATTTTAGAATTAGGATAATGCTGACCTCATAAAAAGAGCTTGGAATTGTTCCTTCTTCCTGAAATTTTTGGGATAGTTTGAGGGTAGATGTTAGTTCTTCTTTTGAATGTTTGGTAAAACTCCCCTGCGAAGCCATCTAGACAAGGGCTTTTGTTTGCTGAGAATATTTTGATTACCGCTTTAATTTCTCCAATTATTTTTGCCCGTTCAGGCTGTCTGATTCCTCCTGATTCAGCTTTGGGAAATCACATGTTTCTAGGAATTCTTCCATTTCATTCACACTGACTAGCTCGTTGGCATATAGTTGTTCATAGTATTTTCTTACAATCCATTATATTTTTGTCTGTCAATTGTTACTTCAACTCTTCCTTTTTTATTTTATTTATTTTTCTGTTCTCTCCTTATTTCTTGATGAGTCTGGCTCATCAATCTTTTTTATCTTTTCAAAGAACAAGCTCTTGTATTATTGATATTTTAGCTTTTTTGTTGTTGTTGTCTCTATGATATTTATTTCTGGTCAGATTTTTATTATTTCTTTACTTGCTCTGGGCTTTTCTTGTTTTACTCTATAACTCTTTAAGTTTCAGGGTTAGCTAGTTTATTAATATTTTTTTGAGGTACTGTTATGATCCTCTTATGACGTTTTTGCTGGGTTCCATAGATTTTTGGTTTGTTGAATGTTTATTTTAATTTGTTTCCAGAAGTTTTTAACTTTTTCCTCTATCTCATAGGCAACCTATCCATTGTTTGATAGCAATGCTATTTTAGCTCCATGTGTTTGAATGTTTTTGAGCATTTTTACTATAGTTGATGTCTAATTTCATGCCATTTGATCTGAGAAGATGTTTGATATGATTTCTATCTTCTTGAACCCAAGGAGACTTGTTTTGTGTTCTAACATGTGGTCTATCTTTGAGAATGACCCATGTGTCCTTCAGAAGGATGTGAATTCTGCAACTTTAGGGTTAAATGTTTCCTAAATATTAACTAAATCCATGAGATCTTATGTATCATTTAGTCACTATTTTCTTGTTGGTTTTTTCCTCTGGAACATCTACCCAGTAAAGTTAGTGGATATTAAAGTACCCTACTATGACTGTATTGCTATTGATATCTCCCTTAACGCCTCCAGAAGTTTTTGTTTTCGTTTTTATTGTACTACTAGAGACCCAGTGCACAAAACTTGTGTACAGGGGGAGGGGGGTTGTCCCTCAGCCCAGCCTGCATTCTCTCCAATCTGACACCCTTCGAGGGATGTCTGACTGCCCATTTAGGCCCGATCCCTATAGGACAGTTGGACATCCTTCTCACAATCCAGGACTCCTAGCTCCAAACTGCTCGCCTGCCTGCTTCCCTGATTGCCCCTAACCACTTCTGCCTGCCAGCCTGATCACCCACTAACTACTACCCTGCCAGCCTAATTGATGTCTAACTGTTCCCCTGTCAGCCTGTTTGGCCCCAACTTCCCTCCTCTGCTGGCCTGGTCACCCCTAACTGCTCTTCCCTGCAGGTTTGATCGCCCACAACTGCCCTCCCTTGCAGGCCTGGAACCTCCCACTGTCCTCCCCTGCTAGCCATCTTGTGGTGGCCATCTTGTGTCCACGTGGGGGCAGGATCTTTGACTACATGGGGGCAGCCCTCTTGTGTGTTGGGGTAATGGTCAATCTACTTATTACTCTTTTATTAGATAGGATAGAGTCCTGATGCATGGGTGGGGACCAGCTGGTTTGCCCTGAACGGTGTCTTGGATCAGGGTGGGGGTTCCTTTGGGGTGTGGGTGGTCTGAGCGAGGGGCCTGTGGTGGTTTGCGGGCCATCCATGCCCCCCCCCCCCGTGACCCAAGTAGAGGCCCTGGGATCTGGGATTAATTTATGTTCTACAATTGAAACTTTGAAAGCTGGAGTGGAACACCAAGCTTTCTGCTTGCTGCTTGGCAACAGCCATTTCTGTTTAAAACTTTGTAGCCTAGAGTGGAGGCCTAGGCACTAGGGCTACAGAAGTTTGGCTTCCTCCATCACCCCCGCATCCTTAGTCTCTCTCTCCAGCTCTGTGGCAGCCGCCATTTCTATTGGGATTATTTATCTTCTATAATTGAAACTTTGTAGCATTGGGTGGAGGCCTAGGCCAGCAACAGCAGGCAGAAAGCTTGGTTTCCTCCATTGCAGGGTGGATCGGGACAAGGCCCTTCAGGAGGATGAGATGGTGGGAGGTGGGCCGGCCAGCCTGCCCTGATGGGGGCCTATCAGGCCTGGGCAGGCTGTGGGGAGGGGCCACGGGTGATTGGTCAGTGGGACCTACCCCTGGTTGGGGTAGGCAGGGCTGTTGGGGTGATGCCAGCTGTGGGGAGGGTCTTTGGTTGGTTTCCCAATGGGCCCTGACCATGAATGGAGTGAGGGGCCGATCCAAGGCCAGTGGCCTAGAGGAGGGGTCTGCAGGGAGTTGGACGGCCAGCCCTGCCCCTGATAAGGGTGGTGGTGGGGCAATCAGGGTTGCAGCCATCCAGGGGGAGGGGCTGCAGGCTGATCAGGGTAGTGGAGGCCCATCAGGGTTGGGGCCGGCCAGGCCAGGGGAGGAACTGCAGGAGGTTGGCTGGCCAGCCTCACCCCCTGATCAGGCTGGTTCACTGGCCACAGTGGGCATCATAGCAACTAGTTGTTCAGGCCCTTACAGTGTTCCAGTCACTGGCTTTTATATATATATATAGATTTTTAAATTTATTTCAGAGAGGAAGGGAAAGGGAGAGAGAGGCAGAAACATCCTATATAATAAAAGTCTAATATGCTAAGTGTCTGACTGTTTGTTTGACTGTTCGACAGCTGTTATGATGCACACTGACCATCAAGGGGCAGATGCTCTGACTGGTAGGTTAGCTTACTGTTGAGGTCTGACCAATCAGGACTGGGTGAGATGGACTAGATATGCCCTGAAGCCCTCCTACAGTGCCTCCCTGGCTAGCCAACCTCCCATGGTCCCTTCATGGCTGGCCATCTCCGATCAGCCCCAAAGGAGACTGGGCAAGATGGCCGCAATCAGCCCTGATGGTCCTGATTGGGACTGGGAGAGTTGGGCCTCACATTCCCTGAAGCCCTCTTGGTTTCTTCCTGGCCCCAATTGTGCACCGGTGGGGTCCCTCAGCCTGACCTGCGCCCTCTCACAATCCGGGCCCCTTCAGGGGATGTCCACAGGCCAGGCCGAGGGATCCCACTGGTACACGAGTCCATGCACAGGGCCTCTAGTCAGTGATGAAAGAGAATAATTGATCAGCTGCCTCCTGCACACCCCTTTGACCGGAATTGAACCTAGGACCTTTCAGTCCGCAGGCCAACGCTCTATCCACTGCACCAGATTGGTAGGGCTAGGATTTTCTTTAGGATTTTTGCATCTGTCTTTATCAGAGATACTGATCTACAGTTTTCTTTTTTTGTGGTATTCTCACCAGGTTTTGCTATCAGGGTTATGTTGGCCACAAAAGATGTGTGAGGAAATAGCTCCTCTTCTTCAGTTTTTTTTGGAAAAATTTGAGAAGGATAGGTTTTAAATCTTCTTTGGAGACTTGGTAGAATTTACTTGGGAATCCCTCTGGTCCTGGATTTTTACTTTTAGAAGGATGTTGATGATTATTTCAATTTCTTCAGTGCTGGTTGGCCTATTTATTTTTTTAAAAACTTTTTAATTGAGTCTAGGAAGGTTATATATTTCTAAGAACTTACCCATTCCTTTTAGGTTACTGAATTTCATGGCATATAGTACTTCATACCATTCTAGTATGATCCTTTGTATGTCTGAGATGTCTATTCTTCTTTCAGAATAAATCTTGAGTTTGATGTTATTGGCTGAATGATTATAATAGTCCTCTCATTCCATCATCCATCCTATCTAATAAAGGGAGTAATATGCAAATTGATCATACCTCCAACACACAAGATGGCTGCCCCAATGTGGACAAAGATGGCTGCCCCCATGTGGTCACAAGATGGCCATCAGAAGATGGTCAGCAGGGGAGAGCAGTTGGGAGTGACCAGGTCTGTAAGGGAGGGCAGTTGTGGGTGATCAGGCCAGCAGGTGAGGGCAGTTGAGAGGGACCAGGCCTGCAATGCAGGGCAGTTGGTAGTGACCAGACCTGCAAGGAAGGGCAGTTAGGGTTGACCAGGCCTGCAGGAGAGGACAGTTAGGCGTGGCCAGGCCTGCAGAGGGTAGTTAGGGGCAATCAGGAATGTGAGGGAGCAGTTAGGCATCAATTAGGCTGGAAGGGGAGTGGTTAGGGTGTGAGCAGCCTGGCAGGCAGAAGTGGTTAGGGGCAATAAGGGAGGCAGGTAAGCAAATGGTTGGGAGCCAACAGTCCTGAATTATGAGGGGGATGTGCAACTGCCCATTTAGGCCTGATACTACCAGGATTTTGCCTAAACTGGCAGTCAAACATCCCTCAAGGAGTACCAGATTGGAGAGGATGCAGATTGGTCTGAGGGACACAATCCCCTGTGCACTATTTTCATGTACCAGGCCACTAGTATTAAATAACCAGACATCTAACACCACATTCTACCTTCTAATATCATTCAAGCTCTGATTTAAAGGATATTATAATGCACTAGGGGCCTGGTGCATGAAATTTGTGCACTGGGGGCATGGAGTCCCTCAGCCTAGCCTGCCCCTGCTCACATACTGGGAGCCCTCAGGGGATATCCTACTGATGGTTTAGGACTGCTCCTCACAAGGAGCAGGTCCAAGCCACCGTCTGGCCTCCTTTTGTGGGAGGCAACTGGGCTATTCAGGAGAAGACACCAGCCCCATCACCCCACTGCTGCAGCCACTGCCAGTGTCCACAGCCACCAAGGTGTTTTCATCAACATGAACTCCAGTCCCTTCACTAGGAAAAAAATGACAATTTTAGGCATTTTCAAGATGTGTTTTCATAGAATATGACATTTCTTTTTTAAAAGAAATATTTGTATTGATTTTTAAAAAGAGGAAAGGAGAAGGATAGAGAGTAAGAAATGTCGATGAGAGAGAAACATTGATGGTGCTGCCTCTTGTACACTCCCTACTGGGGATGTGCCCTTGACCAGAATCAAACGTGGGACCCTTGAGTCCACTGGCCAACACTCTATCCATTGAGCCAAACTAGTTAAGGTGGATATGACATTTCTTTCTTTTATTTTTTTTATCCTCACCTGAGTATATGTTTCCATAGACTTTCAGAGAATGTGGAAGAGGAAGGGAAAGACAGAGGGAAACAACAAAATGAGAGGAACACCTTGATTGGTTGCCTCCTGCATGAGCCCTGACCTGAGCCCCAGCCAGGGAGAAGCCTGCAACCTAGATACTTGCCCTTGATCAGAACTGAACCCCAGACCCTGCGATAGGCAGGTGAGGCATTATCCACTGAGCCAGACCAGCTAGGGCAGGATATGCCATTTCTTAACCCTCCAGCAGCAGACCTTTATTTTTTGTTTGTTTGTTTTTTTGTTTTTGTTTTTTCTCCATAAGTGTGGTGGGAAAACCCTAGATCACCTTTTTGGATTCTTATTACCCAAGTTACTAAAAATATTACCAGTAGCATCAGGAAGCTTAGCCAATGAGCAGTCAGAAAAGGTGTTTCCTCTGTAATTCACACCAATCGCCAGCTGAGCTTTGCCTAGGCCTAAAGCCTCTGGCCAAATCTTTAGGCTGTGCAGGGGACCCTCAGCTCCCTCTGATCGCCAGCTCCACCCCTGCCCAGGCCTAAAGCCTCAGGGCCAGGACAGTGGACCCCCAGCTCCTGCAGATTGTGGCTCTGCCCCTGCCCAAGGCCTTCCCAGGCCAAAAGCCTCTGGCTGAGGCTTACTGCCTGGGCAGTAGACCCCCAACTCCTTCCAATAGCTGGCTCTGCCCCTGTCCAGGCTGAAAGCCTCTAGCCGATAGCTGGCTGTGATTGCTCTCCCTCTAATAATTGGCTCTAATTGCAGGCTTGGCCCTGCCCCAGAGTCCCCTGGCTCAGACCCTGCTCAGGCTGCTCATGGCTCATACCCTGGACCCAAGAACTGGGCTCCTATGTATGCAAATTAACTGACATCTTTGTTGGGTTAATTTGAATACTCACTCTGATTGGGTATGGACATAGCAGAGATACAGTCAATTTACATGTTTGTCTATTATTAGGTAAGATTTTGGTAATCCTCCCATTTGCAGGTATAAACACATGAATATATTAAATGACTTGCTTTAAGTATTCAGGAATTTCTAAGTACAAGAATCAATAAGGCAATGTCATTCCACCTTTTATGTATTTAGATAAATAAAGCTGTAAATGTGTAAATATACTTATTAACTTTATAATAGGAATGTTTAATTTCTATCATAATATAAGTACTATTTAATTAAATTAAAAATACTTCAGAGTTGGTGAAATATTTTAGATTTATAAAACTCACTTTGTAACAGGGTATATAATACCTTTTTAATATTTTAGAAGATAATTTCAATGGTTTGGTATTTTACAGTCATGCAATCTTCATAAAGAAAGAAAACAAATAAAAACAGCCTAGTTTTGTTTAGAAGTTCAATAGTTAAGACAGAAAATATGATTATAAAATGCAGTCGCCTCTTACCCATAGTTTTGCTTTCCTCCATTCAGTTACTCACAGATCACCTGCTATCCAAACATATTAAGTGGAAAATTCAACTAACAATTCAAAAATTTTAAATTGTGCATCACTCTAAGTAATGTTATGAAATTTCCCAGCATCCTGCCCAGATGTGAATCATTCCTATGTCCAACATCTCCATGCAATAAGTCTGTAAGTCTAATTAGTCATGTAGTACTCATCCTGGCTATCAAATCAACTTTTACAATACTCAGTCTTGTATTCAAACAAGCCTTATTTTACTCAATAATTTTCCCAAAGTGCAAGAGTAATAGGCTGGTAATTTGAATATGCCAAGGAACCATCATAAACTGCATTCTTTAAGTGAAATGGTGAATACAGCACAATAAAATATTTTGAGAGAGATCACGTTGACATAACTTTTATTACAGAACTAGAGGCCTGGTGCATGAAATTCACTGGGGGGTTGTCCCTAAGCCCAGCCTGCACCATCTCCAATCTGGGACCCCTCTAGGGATGTCCAACTGCCCATTTAGGCCTGATCGTACTGGTAGGATTGGGCCTAAACGGGCAGACGGACATCCTCTCACAATCCAGGACTGCTGGCTCCAAACTGCTCGCCTGCCTGCCTTCCTCATTGCTCCTAACCACTTCTACCTGCCAGGCTGATCACCCCCTAACCACTCCCTGGCCAGCCTGATTGCCCCTAACTGCTCTTCCCTGAAGGCTTGGTCACCCCTAACTGCCCTCCCATGTAGGCCTAGTACCCCTAACTGCTCTCTCCTGTAGACCTGGGTCCCTCCCAACTGCCCTTCCCTGCAGTCTGTTTGCCCCCAACTTCCCTCCTCTGCCATCCTAGACACCCCTAACTGCCCTCCCTTCCAGGTTTGATTGCTCCCAACTTCCCTCCCTTGCAGGCCTGGTCCCTCCCAATTGCCCTCCCCTGCTAGTCATCTTGTGTCAGCCATCTTGTATCTACATGGGGGCAGCCATCTTGTGTGTTGGAGTTATTGTCAATTTGCATATTACTCTTTCATTAGATAGGATAGAATCCTGGTGCACAGGCTCATTTTCCCTGAAGGGTGTCTCTGATCAGGGTGGGTTCCCTTGGGGAGTGTGGCAGCCTGAGTAAGGGGCCTATGGTGGTTTGTAGGCAAGCCATGTCCCCCCGGAGACCCAAGTGGAGGCTCTGGTATATGGGATTTATTTATCTCCTATAATGGAAACTTTGTAGCCTTGAACAGAGGCTAGGGTCGGCTAGGGTGGGTGGGAAGCTTGGCTTCCTCCATCACTGGGGAGAACCTAAGCCTCTTGCTTTGTCCATCTCCCTGGCCACCACAATATTTGTTGAGTCTATTTGCATACTGACTCCTGATTGGCTGTTGGACGTGGCTTGCAGGCATAGTGGAGGTATTGTGAATTTGCATGTTTCTCTTTTATTAGATAGGATATGTTATGATTGTTCTAATTTTTATTAGTTATTGTTGTCAATATCATATTAATGTATACACTGAGCTTTATCATAAGTATGTATATAGAACAGAAAACAGTATGCTCAAGGTGTGTGTTAATGTGCAATGTCAGGCACATTAATCAGGCACAATGACAGTAGTCTCCTGTGTCCCTGAAGGATACAGGAGACTACTGTCATTAGGTCCTCTGAGATTGTTTCATCACAAGAATGGCTATAAACCAGCATTATTTACCTGTTTCCATGTTTTTAACTGTAACTTATTTTCAAAGCCATAGAAACTAGTCCTATCCAATATCTAATCATCTACTACAATTTTTTAATAGCTTAGGAACTTCTCAGTTATACTATAATAGAACAGTAAATTTAGTGATCACAGTGAACCCATTCATGCCAGTAGTGTGACTGCTGCTGTATAAAACAGATACCAACACAGAAAGTTTGCCATTTGACTATCAGTTTTTCATCAGGAGCAATTCAGCTATTGTGCTGTTTTCTTTAGAGCCTTTTACTTAGCATTTTATGATTCAATCTTGTCTTTCCGCTCTTCTAATACATTTAATGCAATTTTTAAAATGCATTTTAATTTTGAAGAGACTGGAGGATGTGTGTGTGCGTGTGTGTGTGTGTGTGTGTGTGTGTGTGTGTGCACCCGTGCCTGTGTGCAAATTCCTGACATGCACTTTGAAATTATCCCAGGAATTATGCAAGTCAGTTATCCTTGATGCAGATATCCTTCTATATAATAAAAGCCTAATATGCTAAGTGTCTGTTCATCTGGTTGTCCATTCAAGCAATCAACGCATAATATGCTAATGATATGCTAAGGCTGCTCAACCACTTGTTATGATATGCTCTGACCACCACAGGCAGACACTCCAACCAGTAAGTTAGCTTGCTGCTGAGGGCTGTCCAATCAGGGCTGAGCACGACAGGCTGGACATGCCCTGGAGCCCTTTTGTGGTCCCTCCCCAGCTGAACAACCTCCCATGCCCCTCCCTGGACCGAGTTGTGCACTGGTGGGGTCCCTTGGCCTGGCCTGTGCCCTTTCGCAATCCAGGACCCCTCAGGGGATGTCAGAGAGCCAGTTTCAGCACAATCCCACTCAATGCAGGAGCTGCTGCTTGGTGGTCAGTGCGCTTCCACAGGAGGAGCACCACTCAACCAGAACACAAGCTCGTGGCTAACAAGCACAGCGGTGGTGGCAGAAGCCTCTCTGGGGGGATCAGGCCTAAGCCCTCTGTTGGATTTCCCCTGAGGGCTCCCAACTACGAGAGGACACAGACCAGGCTGAGAGACCTCCCCTCCCCCAAGTGCATGAATTTCATGCACCTGGCCTCTAATTAATAATAATAACAAGTGGTAGATTATTTCATATTGCAGACTTCTTTTTGAAAAGCAAAATACCTGAACCGTATGAAAGAAAAATATCATGGTTATGCTTTCAAAAGTTAAAGTTATGAAACATATGGAGCTTAGTTCTTACTAAGACACAATAAAACTTTCTCTTTTAAGTTGATAAGTTAAAGTTATCTATCAATGACAGATTTTTCTCATTTCCGTTCTTGGCATTAGGTTGCAGTTGTACTGTTCGTGAAACCCTGGACTCTGAGACCATATGTCAAATTAATTAGTGTAAATTATAAGACCATTTTTAAAAGACATACATTGTTTTCCATTTTTTAAATATCTGCATACACATATTTAGAATACAGACACAATTGAATACTGTGCAATAGTAATCATCATTAAGTAAAAGATAATCCCTTAATAAATAAACTTATCCTTAAACATGTTTTATTCACAATCTCAGAAATGCACGAGGAAACAGATGGAGCTGGCATAGTGCCTCAAAGGTCAAGAAATTCAGACTAGGTAGAACTGATGATGTGGAAGGGAAAGAATATTCCAGACCTGAGGATTGTCTCAAGAAAACACTTTGGTCATATGCTGCTTTTCAATAATAATATCAGATTGTCAACAGAAGTTTCAAACGGAACCCAGTTTTTATGATGATATATGATAAAAAGAAGAGCCAAAGCTCAGATTACAAAGGGGACTGCGCTGTTGATTTCACCCCTGCAGCATTTATCTTCCTTAACTTTACCACATCTGCCTTCTAAAACCAGAAAAGTAGATTAAATATAGATTCATGAAATAGTTGATTATGTTACTTAGAAATTTTTAACTATAGTATTTCATAAATTAAATGCTATGCATTTTAATTTTATATTAGACCTGGATACACCACATATATTTTTATGTGAATAAACTACACACACACACACACACACACACACACACACATACACACACACACACATACACACACACACACACACACACACACATATATATGTATATATAATGTTATTAATAGAAAATAGTAGGAAACCCATCTCTGGCTTACTTTTCTGCTGGGACTTTATGCTCTTGGGTACAGAATTGAAGATCAACCAAGGGAGGTTGGTTCTTAGAGTGTAAATGCAGTTAAACCACTTCCTTCTATTTGCATTATTGTCTGAAGAGAACTTTTCATTCCATTTTAATTTGGGTGGCATATAAGGAGAACAATTCTAGTAGCTTTATTATTTCTCATGGTTCTCTAAATTATCAGCCATTTGTTATTTTTGTTAAACTTTCCAGGCATTTAATGGTTACTGGTATTTAAAACAAAGAGACTCTCAATTTGTTCACACTCAGAAGGAAAGTGTGCAGTTGTGAGTACAATGGATCTTTCCACACCACACTGTGCTACAAAAGAATCTGGCAGGGAATTGGGCAGCAGTGCCCCTGTGGTGGAATAAATCATCCTTGTGCTGGGAGAAAAAGATAACTAAGAAAAGGAGGCTTGGGGTGGATTGAAAATAATAGGGGCTTTGAACTGAAGTTTCCAAATTTGGAAAATGATTATCTTAGCCCACATTTTATGTCTCATCACATCCTCCTTGCCTCACTAAAGGTTTTCATTCCTATTTCTTAATCAAAACCACTAGCCATGTACTATTTCTTATGGATATTACTAATTTATTATAGTAAATTCTTAAGCAGAAAGATATCATTCCTCTTGCCTCTGCCTTATTCTGAAGGTAAAGAATGTTACTTTAGCTTAGCCAGTCTGAAGGAAATACCCAAAATTTCTGGTTAGTTTGGTTTCTTTTTCCCTTGATAGTATTTAAAATAAATTAAACCCATGTGTTGATCTCCAGCACACATCAAACCCCTTGCTTTGCCACACTTAGGAGTCCCTAGGGTTTATCCTCATCGAATTAATAGCCAGGTCACCACAAAATAAAAACTCTTAAAGGGGGTACAATTTTCCCTTGTGAAATGGTTTCTCTGACAAACTTCTGCCTAAAGTACAGCTACTCAAATTTAATGTGCATACAAAACACACAGGGATCTTTTTGAAATGTAAATTTTAGGCCAAAATTCTACAATTTTTGATTTGGAAGGCTTGGCCTGAGACCTGAGGCTCTGCATTTTGAACAAGACTTCAGCTGATTCAGAGACAAGTGCTTTGCAGACTCACCCTCCACCTCATGTGATGCCTTCTGCGATCTACACCTTTCCATTTCCAGTCACAGTAGGAGATAGAAGACATTATATCCTTCATTAATATCTCTCCATTTACAATAGAAAACAGACATATCTAAGAACCTACTTTTTATTTTCTACTTTAATCCTCTCTCATATACTTTTCTTTTCTTTTTTTTTTAAGGAAATGTCCAGTTTTTTTTTTCTTTTCTTTGTTTGTTTGTTTTCTGATGTACACTTTTCTTCTTCCTAACCAGTTAGGCTTTATCTCCACTGTATTTCCTTCAAATTTTTCTTGCTAAGTTATTTCCCTAAATAAGCAACTTAGAGAGTTGGGGTGAATTATGACTCCACTACAGCAGATGACTACCAGTCAAGTGGAGTGTCTTTATAAATACCAGAATGCATGAAAATGTTATTTAATAATCACATCTGAAAAAGGAAAACAATAAATTTGGAGCATTTTTATAACTTTTTATTCAAATAAAACACATGTAATTCAAACAGACTTTGAGGAGGCCTATGTTTTATTCTCATAATGAACTAGAGTTCCGATGCACAAAGATTCATAGAAGAATGGGTCTTCCTTTCCCTGGCTGCAAACACTGCCTTTGCTCTGGCCTCAAGCCAGCTTTCTGCCTTCCTATGCTGCCCAGAAGCCCATAGCAGCTGGGGCAGTGCAGAACGCCTGCATCCCAGCTGCTTGGCATCTGTATATGCAAATTAACCTGCCAACTTTTTGGGTTGATTTGCATACTCACTCCTGATTGGCTGGTGGATGTCACAAGTGTAGGGTCAATTTGCATCTTTCTCTTTTATTAGTGTAGACTAGAGGCCCAGTGCACGAAATTCATGCCTGGGGGGAAGTGTCCCTCAGCCCAGCCTGCATCCTCTCCTATCTGGGACCACTTGAGGGATTTTCGAATGCCCATTTACAGGGATCAAGCCATGGGGATGTGGCCAGGCTGGGTGAAAGGCTGAGGGCTGTTTTCAGACTGGCCACACTCCCTTCAAAGTGGGGGTCCCACTGGGGTTCCTGGCTAGCCTAGGTGAGAAGCTGATGGCTGTTTGCAGGCTGGCCACACCCCCTGGTTACCCAAGCTCCCAGTCCCTCCTTTTTTTTTGCTTTTTATTTTTTTTTAATTTTAGCATTTCCTTGAGCAGAGGCCAGGGCTGTCTGGAAGCAAGTAGCTGGGATTTATTTATCTGCTATAATTGAAACTTTGTAGCCTTGAGCAGAGGCCAGGATCAGCTAGGGTGGGTGGGAAACTTGGCTTCCTCTATCACCAGGGGCAACCCTAGCCTCCTGCTTGCTCCAGCTCCCTGGCCACCATTGTCTTTGTTGGGTTAATTTGCATACTCACTCCTGATTGGCTTGTGGGTGTAGCGAAGTAATGGTCAATTTGCATTTTTCTCTTTTATTAGTGTAGATAAGAAATCTTATTTAGTCACTAAATGATCAAAAGCAGTGAAAACATGAATATACATAAAAGTTCTAAAGGCTTTATTTGAGTGCCTTTCTCCTCAGAGAATGTCTATAAGTGGGCTTATGTTTCCAGGATAGAACTTGAACAACAGTTTATAAAATCTTTCTATTGGAAACTTAACAACTAAACTTTTAATCTTAGAAAAACTTAATTATTTATATCACATATTTAGTTATAGATTTAAGAGAGTAGGTAGAATTGGGATCCTAGGGCACTTCACTTTAAAGTGTTATATTCAAACAGAGTGGAAAGTCTACATTCACAATATTTTAGTAAAACAGTAAACTGTATATAAGTTGATTGCTGTGCTCTTCATATATTTCTTTTATTTTTATAAATATATTGAAACATTAGTATTTGTATATTTTTGGGTATATAGCAATTAATAATTAAAATTATTACTTCACTAATTTTTACATATATAGTAACATGTTAAGATTATTAATAGGTAACCACATATATTAAGTAGCAGTTTATTTTTCTATATTGTTTTATTGAACTTTCCTTCTTAACAGTTTTATAAATATTCACATTTAATTTTCTCCTATTGGTTTTGTATATTCAGAACTTAATAAAACCAAGTTACCACCAATCTTTTACAGTACAGGTGTTTATTAATATACAAAGTAATGATCTACTGGGAAATGTCAAATAAATCTTGCTACTAGTCAGATTTATTATGGAAAAATCAACAAGAAAATAAGTTAAAGAGTAGAAATAGTATTTTAGGTGGAGAAGAGTCTATAAATCACCCCTTGTCTTGTTAATAGAAAAGTTTTTGTAAACTCTGCATGCAATTTTGACAGAACTAAAAACTTATTCTTTGTATCTCTAATAAGTAATTTAACATAATCTCAGAAAATGCTATGTTTAAATGATAAAAATAAGGTGAAATGAAAAGCTACAAAATATAGTCTTTGAAAATGTTTTCATTCATGAGATTATGGTGGTATATATCTCGGTGCCTATTAGTACCTATTTGGCGCATTTATTCTGAGGCTGCTGTTTTAAAGTCCCCATTATTGGGGAGACCAAGCCAGGATGCCCAAGAGGAAGGTCAGCTCTGCGGAGGGGGCGCCAAGGAGGAGCCGGAGAGGAGGTCGGCCAGGTTGTCAGCCAAACCTGCTCCTGCGAAAGTGGAGGCGAAGCCCAAAAAAGGCGGCGGGAAAGGGTAAGTCTGTGGACAAAAAAGTACAAACGAAAGGGAAAAGGGGAGCCAAGGGGAAGCAGGCCGAAGGGGCTGAGCAGGAGCCGAAAGAAGATCTCCCTGCGGAGAAGGGAGAAACTGAAAACGAGGAGAGGCCAACCCCAGATGAAGCAGGAGGAAAAGAAGCCAAGTCTGATTAATGTCATGTACCAGGTCTGATCAGTGGGCCCTGGCTCCCTTCTTGTACAATCCAGAGGACTATTTTTATCAACTATTTTGTAAATGCAAGTTTTTTTTTTAAGAAGGAGGGAATTCCACCTCATCCCATTTTTTTAAGTGTAAATGCTTTTTTTTAGCCGGTTGTTTATTTTTTGGTGAAACCAGAAAATAGTGGGATATTGAATATGGGAGACTTTGATTGTCTTGGGTGACAGCTTAACATTCCATAGATGGGGGTGGTTTTCATATCCTATAATACAAAGCATACTAAATGGCAATTTGGAGTCAGTCATGCGTTTGCTATGTCTTGAACATTTTAAATTACTTCTATTCGCGTGTTTTTGGTAGAATTGTTTCCTGAAGAAAACCACTCCTTGATCTTGGCTCTCCCTGTCAGGATTTTGTGCGTCTGTAACATCTTTGGTGTGGTAGTCCAGTTTTCCTGTAACTTTGTCAATGTGCCGTGAACGATTGAAAATTTGATTCTGTAGTATATATGATATTAAATTGTGAATTATTGGGACTTTGATGTAACAGCATATTAACATTTGAAGATAGTGGTACTTGATACTCTATTAAGGAAAGTTAGCCTCTAAATTTTAAGCTGGAAAGTCACTGGAATAACTGTTTAGAAAAGAATCACGATTACATGACTTTACATTTTTGGTACGTATGTTAAGAATTGTGTACAAATTGAAATGTCTGTGTACTGATCCTCAAAACAATAAAATCTCAGTTATAAAAGAAAAAATAAAGTTCCCATTATTCTTGATTCTGTCATGTGTCGTATGTCTATGGACACAATCAAACAACTGATTAATTAAACCTAAAATTTGGAGTATTCTATTCAGTAGAATCAGAAATGCTAAAAGATACAGCAGTAAATTTATTGTTAATCCGAACATGTCCTCAAAGTATTACCCTATTTCTCATATCTCTATATAATTTTGTTTGGTTTGTGTGTTTGTTGATCCTCATCCAAAGATATATTTTCCATTGATTTTTGGAGAGAGTGGGAGGGGAAAGGATCACATCAATCTGTTGCCTCCTGCATGCACCTCTTGGGGCCAGGGATCGAACCTACCACCCAGGTGGTTTGCTAGACCAGGAATCAAACCCACAACCCTTTGGTGCAGGGGTGAGGCTCCAACCAATGAGCCACACTGGCCAGGGCTATTTTAGGTTGTTTTTAACCATATGTAACTCTGTGCATTAGGGTGTTTCCTTTTTACTTTTCATCAGCTCTTCAGCATAACTAAAATATTAAAGAAAGTATATTAAGTAGAAGAAATCACAGTCAGAAAGTACTACTGCATAGTTGAAACAATTTTTCACTTTAGTGACTCCCTTAAAAATATGACTTGTTGTCATAATCATATATGTTTTTTTCCATTTTACCTTTTTACTTGAGAGATAAAAATATTTATGGAAAATTAAGATTATTATAATTAACTCAACATATACATATGTTATATTATAATGTAAAATGGTTGATATTTATTATTTTTTAAATCATTATTGTTGAAAGTATTACATAAGTCCCATTTTCCTCCCATTGGCTCCCTCCATCTCGCCCCTGATCCCCACCCCAGGCCTTTACTACACTATTCTCTGTGGCCATGGGTTATGCATATATGCATACACGTTCTTTAGCTGATCACCTCCACTCACTCACTCTCCTCCACCTTCCCTCCAAGATTCCACATGCTTCCATGTCTCTGGATTCACTCTGTTCATCTGTTTCTTTTGTTCATTAGATTCCACATATGAGTGAGATCATGTGATACTTGTCCATCTCTGACTGGCTTATTTCACTAAGTATAATACTCTAAATGTTTGATATTTAAAATATAAATTTCCTATGTTATGAATTTGTGTGACTTACTTTAAACATTCATGGCATAATAAATACACTCTGTGTGTACAAAATCTTAATCCAAAATTATAAATTTAAGGCTAATTAACATTATAAGTATCATTTTCTGATCTACTGCCCTATCACTGACAAATTAACTTGCTGGATTTTAAAACAAATTTTGATTGGGAATTGCATAATGTTTCTTATACACTTGATTGTCAGTTGTGTGATAAAACCATTGTCCTTACATGATGATATCTAAGAATTCAACAAGCCGACAATTTATGCCAGAAGCCCACTAGCAAAGCATAAAATCTGTTGGGCTTCCATTTTACAGAGAATCCACCACATAATTCCCAACCATGTGACCAGTGCATCCTTCCATCGGAATCAGTGGAACACTTTTTCTACAATGTTCTCATTCATATATTGGAAGACGGAAATAGCAACTTCTCTATCACTCTATCAGATGGCAGAAGGGAAATTTTCCTGTAAGCACAGTGGACAAGGGTGAGGAGGGGGACTTCTGCAATAATGTCAAACATTAAAAAAAAGTTGTAATGAAAAAAAAATTGATAACTGAATGACTGTCTTCTGATAAGTACCTGTTTTGTTTTCTTTCTTCTTTCATTGAGGTGATTGCTTCTGTTTCTAGTTTGCATTCAAAATGATGTACTCACCTAAAAGCAAGGACATAGGCGTGAGAACTTTCAGACTCTACTCTTACCACATTGAAAAGAAAATTGATGGAAGGAGATAATGTCAGTGAATTAAGTGCAACCTACACTGACATTCTCCCAGGACCAAGCTGGAATTACAACTAAAATATAGAAAAATCATCCTGAATATCCAACTGAAGACTAGCTGTGGAGAAGCCTCATAAGCAAGGACTTCAAGAGGAGGCCACATGGAGACTGACAGGAAGCGCAGAGGCACAGGAAAGCTGGCTGGGCTCCCAAAGGCAGCAGCTGACACTCAGAAGGGATGTATCTGCTGTAGTGGGTTTCCTCCCAAGAAGTCCAGGGTCTAACCCCAAACAGGGATAGAGCACTAGAACTTGGAAAAGTGCTCACTTAAAGGTACGAGGGGGAGTACCCAGCAGGATAGATGTCTAAATACACAGACCACCCCTTAAAAAGGCCAACTCACTAAATCTCGTTTGCAAATACTTCTGTTAGTCTCTGGCAGTGAGAGGGCAAAGTGGACTAGAGTTGCATGAGAAGAGTCTGTGGTAGTAGCTCAGCAGGGAGAGAGCAGAGAGGAAAACAGTCAGGATCCCTGTGCTGAGTCATTCCTCCATACAGCAGAAACCATCTTTCTCAGGCAGAGCATCCCCATAAATACAGCTTTTGCCTGGGGTGTTGGGGGAAGAAATTGCCCCATCCATTGCAAAACCTCTTGTCCTACCCTGTGGGGTTTATGGCTGCTGAGCTCTACAGCCTGAGGTTCATTAAGTGGCCGAAACTAACCATCAGTCTGCAGGCAGAGACAGATCTCTGGGTGTTTTGAGTCTGTGCCTGACATGCTCTTGGGCCCGGGGCTAGGAAAAGCAGATCTTGATGGATAGGTTGGTCCTTCCTATATGCATCCAGACTCAGGAAAGGGAGCCACAAACTGGACTGCTGATAGCTCTAAAGAGAGTAGTCAGGGCCAGCCGTATACAGCAGCTGACATTGTCCTGCACCAGAGGCCTTACAAAGAGGCCTAAAACCAATAAACTCAGAGGTCAGCTTCAAAGAACAACAGAGCAAGAGCCAATAGGCTCCGCAAGCAGTATATCCACAGGGAGATGTTGGCAAACTCCAAAACCTACAGAGAATTCCACCCAATGTGATAAGCTACTCCAAAGCAGCCTGGATGCTGTGTTGAGCCTCACTCTCAGCCAGCCAGCCGGAGGGTCAAAGCCCAGCACAAATGAGCCAATAGCAACCAAGTCCCAATTACAACAGGGGTCCCACACATATAAGGGACCTTCTTAGAGAACCCAGGTCTGGTCATCAGGATGACTGCACCACTGGGTCCCACAGGTCATCCTACATTAGGAAGACTGCGAGTCATATCAGATCTACCCAATACAGAGAACTGGGATGGTAAGTCATAATTCTGCTATACAGAACAAGTCAATATTATTATTGATTCTGCATAGATGAGGAAACTGAAGCACAAAGTTAGTGACTTGTCTAAGGGCACATAGTTGACAAAAGGAAGCAGCAGAATTTGAACCTTTCTGTGTATTACTCCAAAATCTGCTTTTAAGGATCTCACATTTCTGTTGAGAAAGCAACAGGCAGTTTCAGACTAACTCCCTATTCCCAAAAGCTTTATTTGCTGATCTGCTCTGCTACTCACTGGCATGCAAAAGTGCACAAACATCAAAAGTTATTAATACCTTTAAGTAAAATAGTAAAAACCTAGTCTGGCTCAATTATGAATTATTGGGTGAAGGGAACATAAGTGATAATAGGGAAGAACCTTTTGGATTTGATGATCAATATATATGTTATCTACTATTGCACAAATAATATGGAGCATTTATATTTTCAAGACAGCAAACTAGTACATGTAACAATTCTCAGTGTATGTTTTTGAAAGGATTTGACTCTGTGAACTAAATGTCACATTATTTCTATTATGACTCTTTTTATGTGCATGTTTTGGTATTTGATTTACCTTTTTTGTTATAGCAAAAATGAAATATGAACAGATGGTTGATTTTAAAAGTTTTACCTCCTTCCATTAACATATCTCTGACCAGATGGACAGCAGGCTTCAGTGCCAATACTGGGCCTTTACCATATGGACAAGAAAGTCTATGGCAAGAGACACTATGTTCAGCTTTGTACCTCAACAAAAATCATGTTTGATTAATTGTCAGCCATCCTTAGTTTCTGTGGCCAGGGAATCAGGAAGCAATATACCATTTAAGAAGACTATAAAAAACACCATCATCAAGATATCTAGCTGTATTTTTGACAATATACATACTAATTTTTTGACAATTGCAATATTAGTAACTTTTGATGTTTGTGCAATTTATGAAATTCAAGGTGACAGAAGTAACTGTTTTTAGTGAAATCTATTGAGTTGTAATTTATTTAGAGTAAAAGTCATCTTTTAGGGATATAGTTTTATGAATTTTGACAAAGTTATATAGTCATGTAACCACCACCATCATGAAGACAGAACATTTCTATCCCCAAAACAGTTTGCTCATGACATTTCTTAAAATGATGAATTACATTGTTTTGTTTTTGAATGGTATACTAACTTGCTTTTATGGAATAAATCTTACCTGGTTTTGAGTTATGCTTTTTTATATAATGAGATCTGAATTTAATTTACTGAAATTTTGTTTAGAATTTCTTCACCTATATTCATGACAGATGTTGGTCTATAGTTTTATTTATTTATTTATTATTTAATGATTTGCAATCTTTTATTTTTTTATTATTTTTAAATTTTAAGTTATTTATTATTATTCTATTACATAAGCCTCCATTTTCCCCCACTGACCTCTTCCTGGCTGCCCACCCACCCCCAGCACATGCCCTCACTTCCCCACCCCCCACTTACTCCCATCTGCGTCCATTGGTTATGCATTTATGCATGCATACAAGTCCTTTGGTTGATCTATTAACCCCTAATCCCAAAACCCTCTCTGCCCTCTCAGGTTAGACAGTCTGTTGGATGCTTCTATGTCTATGGCTCTATTTTTGTTCATCTGTTTATGTTGTTCCTTATATTCCACAAATGAGTGAGATCATGTGATATTTATCTTTCTCTGACTGGCTTATTTTGCTTAGCATAATGCTCTCTAGTTCCATCCATGCTATTGCAAACTTGTCCACATAGAACAGTTCAGGAAATACAGTGAGCACTACTAAACTTTTAAGGTGAAAAATCCCATTTCTACACAAAGCATTCCTCCAAATTGAAAAGTATGGGGCATTCTCCAACTTAGTTAATGAGGGCATTAGGCTGATCCTGAAATCAGACTAAGACATTGCAAGACATTAAAACCACAGTTTTTTTCCCTGTAAAGTTTAGTAGTGCTCACCATATTTTCTGAAGTGTTCTATGTGGACAAGTTTCCAGTTATATGTGTCACTTCTTTAAGAGAAAAGGGACTATTTAGTTTATTTTTTTCTTGAGTAAGCTTTGATAAATTGTTTATTTCTAGAAATTTGACTATTTTATCAGAATAAATTTAGTAACAAACATTTTATAATAAGCCTTATTATTATTTAAATAATTGTAGAATTTATCCTCATGTCATGTCTCTTATTCTAGATATTGGTATTTTGTGTTTTCGCTTTTCCCCCATCATCAGTCTGTCTAGAGGTTTATCAATTCCATTGACCTCAGAAAAAAATACCTTTTCTTGTCATTGATTTCTATATTAGTAGAGGCCCAGTGCACAAAATTCATGTGTGGGTATGGTCCTTAGGCCTGGCCTGTGATCAGGGCCATCTTCTCTGGCTGCCATTAGCTGGCCCCATCTCCCACCACCAGACACCCTTGGTTTTCAATTAGCCATCAGGAGATCAGAGCAGGTCGGCTGGGGGAAGGACCAAAAGATCGGCTATTCTCGCCCACTTGCTGGCCCTGCCCTCACCAGGGGTGCCCTCTATGTGTGGAGTGACCAACGGGGCAGGGGTCTTGACCTTGTGCTGCCTGCATCTCATGCCACATTATCCTGATTCCCTGTTCACCATCAGATGATGGGAGCCTGCTGACCAAGAGGTGGTCAGTGTGCATCATAGAGACTGGTCACGTGGTTATTCTGGTCATTCCACTATTAGGGTCAATTTGCATATTACCCTTTTTATTCTATAGGACTCGAGGCCTGGTGCATGAAAATTCATGCACTGGAACGGGGGTCCCTCAGCCTGGCCTACCCCCTCTCACAATCCAGGAGCCTGCAAGAGTGGAAGGTGACCCAGTGATCAAGGGAAGGCGATGCCTCATCACACCTCTGCTGCTGCCACTGCTGGCAGCACAAGCCTTGGCTAGCCCTGGTTACCTGAGCCTCAGACCAGCCCTACGCAGTTTGGAGGCTGAGAAGACTGGGTGATTCCAGAGGCAGTGTGTGGCAGGGGAGAGAGGACTGGGTGCCACCATCTTGTGGCTGTGGGCCCTGCCATCTTTGAGGGTGGGGCAATCAATTAGCATATTCCCTCCTTATTGGCTGTGGCATGACCATCTTTGTGACAACATGAGGACAAATTAGCTTATTCTTTCTTTATAAAATAAGATAGTTTTCTTCTGCTTCAATTTCATTGATTTCTGCTCTGGTCTTTATTGTTTTCTTTTTAGAAATGTTTGTTTTAATATCCACTCTTAGCATTTTAAAGTGTAAATTAAGGTCTTTGATTTGAGTTTTTGTTTTCCAAAATAAGCACTTAGATCAAAAAATGTCTTCTCATATATTGCATAAGGACTGCCACAAACATTTTGATATGCTGTGATTTCATTTTAATTCAGTTTGCAATAGATTCTAATTTTTCTGCTTTTTTTGTACCCCAAAATTATTTAATACTGGACTACTTAGTTTCCAAGATCTGGGCTTTTTGAGAAATCTTTCTACTATTTATTTCTAATTTAATTCCACTGTGGTCAGAGAACCTAGCATATATGACTTAAAATCTTTTAAAGTCATTGAAAATTGGTTTATGGTCAGGAATATAGACATCCTTGTACACTAGGAAACATGTATTCTGCTATTGTTGGATCTTATGTTTTATAAACATCAATTAGATGAAACTGGAAGACTGTGCTGTTCAAATCCTATCTACATAATTATTTTTGTCTATGTATTCCATCAACTATTGAGAGAAAAGAATTATAATTTCAAACAATTATAATCAATTGCGGGTTTGTCTATTTTTAAAATTTCTATCAGTTTTGCTTTACATATTTTAAAGATCTATTATTAGGTGCTTAAATTTAAAGTCATTACGTACTCTCGGTGAACCATTTTATCATTATGAAATTATAAATACTTAAGGAAGTGACACATATAACTAGAAACTTTTCCACATAGAACAGTTCAGGAAATATGGCTTCACTGGTGAGCACTGATAAACTTTTAAGGGGGGAAAAATCCAATTTCTACACAAACCATTTCTCCAAATTGAAAAGTATGGGACATTTTCCAGCTTAATCTATTTGAGATCATTTCTATAACATTTGAAATCATCTCTATTCCTAGTAGTAGTCTTTGCTCTGAAATATAGCTACTCTATTTATACAGTAAATTTCTTTTGATAAGTGGTATATTTTTCCATTCTTTACTTTTAAAAATTTAGGTCCTTATAATTGCATTGGATTTCTTGTACGAAGAATGTAGTTCTTTTTAATTTAATCTGACAACATCAGCTTTTTAATTAATGTTTCTAGACCACTTATATTTAATCTTATTCTTGATGGTTATAATATTTGAAATCAACACTAAATTTGTACATTTATATTAGGGAGAGTTCATATTTTATTTTTCCTTGTCCTTGAGTTCTTTCTCTTTTTTTATTTTCTGTTCAATCCTTCTAAACGCTCAGAACCCCTACCCCACTTAATAGCTGTCAGCTTGCTTTCTATGAGTCTGACTCTATGATTGATTCCTCATATGAATGAAATCACATGGTACTTGTCTTTCTATGACTGGCTTATTTTATTGATCATAATGCTCTCCAGGTTAATCAATCTGTAGCAAAGGATGATATTTCCTTCTTTTTTACAGCAAAGTAGTTTTCCATTGTGTAAATGTATCATAGCTTTTGTATATACTCACTTGGACACTTGAGCTGCTTCTAAACCTTGGCTATTGTAAATAACACTGCAATGAGCATAGGGGTGCAAATATTCTTTCAAATTAGTGTTTTGGGTTTAACTGGATACATTCCCACAAGTGAAATTGCTAGGTCTTAAGGCAGTTCCATTTTTAATTTTTTAAGGAAATTCCATACTGCTTTCCACAGTGGCTGCACCAATCTGCATTCCCACCAACAGTACACAGGGGTTCCCTTTTCTTCACATGACCAACACTTGTTGCTTGAGAAATCAAGATAACAATCCCATTTACAATTGCATCAAAAATTTAAATACCTAAGAATAAATTTAACCAAGGATGTAAATGACCTGTATTCAGAAAATTCTAAGACACTGAAGAAAGAAACTGAAGAAGATACCAATAAGTGGAAGCAAATCCATATTCAGGGAAGAGAAGAATCTACATCATTAAAATGTTTATGCTACCCAAAGCAATGCCACTCCTGATTTAGACAGGTTTTTCTCCTGTTGTATGACTTTCATTCTGTTCATAATACCCTTATTGAAAGTCTAGTTTTGCTAAAAGTCAGAATCTATGTAGGCCATATTATCTATTTTATATAATAACATCACTTACCCACTGTTATCCAGGGATCAGAGGTTTCAATTGTAAATTCACAAAAAAGTCCCAACAGCATTTAAACAACCACATGCACTAAGTAAAAAGTTTTACACACAATTAACATCCATGCATATGCGCACACACACACACACACACACACACACACACACACACACCAGGTGCATGAAATTCATGCACTCAGGGGGTCCCTCAGCCCAGCCTGTGCCCTCTCGCAGTCTGGGAGCTGTGGGGAGTGGACCTAAACTGGCAGTCGGACATCCTTAGCACTGCTGCAGAGGTGAGAGAGGCTCCTGCCACAGCCGCTGTGCTTGCCAGCCGTGAGCCCAGCTCAGGGCTTCTGGTTGAGCAGCGCTCGCCATATGGGAGCTCATTGACCACAAGGGGGCAACTCCTGCATTGAGCATCTGCCCCTCGTGGTCAGTGCATGTCATAAAAACCAGTCGTTCTGCCATTTGGTCTATTTGCATATTAGCCTCTTAATTTATAGGATATTTTTTCTAAACTATAATCTTCAGAAACATTTTTCTTTTTTGTAATGTGATACCAATTTTGGCCAATGAAACAGTTTGCCACTATACCAAACTGAGTCAGTATGCTGTTCTATTTTAAAATATTGTTATGGTTTTAAACACTTCCTGTTTTCTTCTCTACTAAGCTATGATTGCTGACTCTGACTGTTATAGGTTAGGTATATGTTAGATAATCAGCTTTATGGAAATCTAGAAAACACATATTTGACTACATAAGCCTTGATTATTCATTTGTAATAAAGTACATGGACTTTTTATATAAACTTTTGGATTTCTTTTTTAGCTTCTCAAGGCTACCTAAACTATCCCTACCTATTTCTAAATTCTTATTTTTGTTCTGATAAGTTAGGTTACTGAAAACTTTTGGATAAATATGTTAAGTAAGATTTTAAAAGTCTCCGAGTTGATTACACAAATATCTCCCAAGTATTTCAGGAATAATCAAGGTATAATCAAATTTGCAATGCCAATAAATCATTAACAGTATAGAGAGACTCAGTTTAAGTGCTTTCTAAATTGGATAATTTATTATATTATAAAATAAATATGACACAGAGGTTAAATTAGAAATACACATAAGTTAGTATAAAAAATCAAAATTCCACTTTTCATAGTGTGCTATTTCTCCTTCAGTTCCCTTAAAAGGACAGCTGAAAGAAATTTGTATATCCTATTTCACTGAAGTTTGAAAACCACCAACATTTTATTTGCCAAAAATAAATAACCAAGCTTGGGTCACTGGCTAACTAAAAGACTGAGAGCAAATTTTAGGATTATAGAATATTCCCATACCCTGAAGCCTTACCACTACATCAACAGGAAGCCTGTACTTTCTCCTCAACTTTTCTGTGCACCTGAAACTTCTGTAAAAAATAAGGTCAGTACATAAATTTCATAAAAAACAAACAAGCAAAACACACAGCTTTCCATACTTTAATCCAAAAATTTGGGGAAGGCTGAATGAGAATTTAAAGAAAATCAGAGTTATGAATATAACTATTATACATATTAACATAACATTTAGAGAGTGTGTTGTATGTGAGAGATTAACACTCTCCCCAGAATGCTATCTACCATATTTTCTGGCGCATAAGATGACTGGGCATAGAAGAAAACCCGCAACTTTTCCAGTTATAATATAGAGTTTGGAATATACTCGCCATATAAGACGACCCCTCTTCCAATGCACACCAAATAAAAATTTAAAAGAACATCAAATTTGATTTCAATATGGTAACTTTGAGAAGATTTTCCTGGGTTAAAAAGTCTTCTTACATGCCAGAAAATATGGTAATAAAAGAATAATATGCAAATTAACTATCACTCTGTTAAACCCATAAGCCATGCCCACAAGTCATGCCCACCAGCCAATTAGGAGCAAGTATGCAAATTAATACAACAAAGATGGCTATGGCCATGGAGAGAGCAGGAGGGAGCTTGGATTTCCCTGGAAATGGATGAAGCCAAGCTTTCTGCACACCCTGGCTGGCCTAGGCCTTCATTCCAGGTTACAAAGTTTCACTTACATAAGATAAATAAATCCCAACAAAAATGGCAACAGCTATGGAGCAGGAGAGAACAGGAGGCTAGGGTTGCCCTCGGCTATAGAGGAAGCCAAGCTTCTGCACCCTGGCTTGCCGTAGGCTGTGCTTAAGGCTACAAAGTTTCAATTATAGAAGATAAATAAATCCCAACAGAAATGGCTGCCGCCATGGAGTGAGCAGAGGCTTGGCTCCACTCCAGGCTACAAAGTTTCAATTGTAAAAGATAAATAAATCCCAGATATCTAAGGCCTCCACTTGGGTCACCAGGGTCATTACTGGCCTGCAAACCACCACAGGCCCCTTATCCAGGCCACCCCACGCCCCAAGGGAACCCCCACCCTGATCCGGGACGCCCTTCAAAGCAAACTAGCTGGCCCCCTCCCATGCACTAGTCCTCTATCCTATCTAATAACAGAGTAATATGCAGATTGACCATCACTCCAACACACAAGATGGCTGTCCCCATGTGGTCAAAGATCCTGTCCCCATGTGGGCAAAAGATGGCCACCACAAGATGGCCAGCAGGGTAGGGCAGTTGGGGGTGATCAAGCCTGCAGGAGAGGGCAGTTAAGGGTGACCAGGCTGGCAGAGGAGGGGAGTTGGGGGTGACTGGGCCTGCAAGTAAGGACAGTTAGAGGGGACCCAGGCCTTTAGGGGAGAGTAGTTAAGCGTGATCAGCCCTACAGGGGAGGGCAGTTTGGGGCTAACAGGCTGTCAGGGGAGCAGCTAGGCATTAATTAGGCTAGCAGGAGAGAGGTTAGGGGGTGATAGGCTGGCAAGCAGAAGCAGTTAGGGACAATCAGGAAGGCAGGCAGGTGCGCAGTTGGGAGCCAGCAGTCCTGGTTTTGAGAAGCATGTCCAACTGCTCATTTAACCACCACAGACCCCTTGCCAAAGCCACCCCACATCCCTCCGGTAGTCAGAAATCCCTTGAGGGGTCCCAGATTGGAGAAGGTGCAGGCTGGATTGAGGGGAGCCCCCACTTCCACTCCCATGCATGAATTTTGTTCACCAGGCCTCTAGTATAAGCATAATGATGAACTTTCAACTTGCCAGGGAATTTAAATAACTTGCCTATACTCACCAGCTATTGAGCAGGAAATTTGAGATTGAATTTAAAGTCTGTCAGACTTAAAATTCCAGTTGTATTTTTTTCAATACTTTCCCAGATTTAAAAATACTTGATATCAAAAGCATAACTGAAACACGTTCAGATCTGTACAGTTGAAATTAGCACAAAGGCTAATCCTAAACTAATACATGCCTGTAAATGTGCAAATTACACCCTCATCTTTTTGGCTCCTACACATGGATTACAAAGGTGATCAGAGAACATTGCTTGTGCACTTTTAATTCACCTCTTTGCCCATTAGCTATAAATAAAAGGATATTTAAATCATTTTTCTTCTATTTGAAGACAGAAAGTTTCTCCACATTTTAAAATTATTATATTCACTGAGACAGGAAACAAACAAACAAACAAACAAAACAAACAGAAAGCAAAGAAAAAGGAAACGAGAGAGAATGCAAACCAAAAAAAAAAAAAAAAAAGAGGAATCTCCTGATCCTTAATTTGGCACAAAGAATTCTTGTAGTTGTGTGAGGATATTATATCCATTCATTACTGCACAATAAAATTGGTTCTTTAGAAAGAATGAACTGTGCTTAAAAGCTTGGCAATTCTATTTAACACAATAAAAAATGATTTATTAAACAGTCTTTAAAAAAAACAAAAAACACTGAGATGAATAGTATGAAGTCTTAAATATTTCTTTGTTGTACTGAAGGTAGGGAAGAGGACACTTGCCAGTCACTGAAAGTCAGAGTGGAGCTTATTTCTTAGCACGGCAGTAAATGAGCTAAAATGATTAATAAACGGGTCATAAATATTCCACAGAAGCCACCAGAGCAAATGTAAGATGTGGCCTTGTGAAAGATGCAGGATACCTGCTAATGGAGACAGAAGGTTTATATCAGCAGATCTTTTGGCCCAATCAAGTATTAATTTTAATATATTTTTATCAATATTAAAGAGGAAGAGAGAGGGAGAGAGATAGAAACATTGATTAGAGAGAATCATTGATTGGCTGCCTCCTGCATACCCTCTACTGGGGATCAAGCCCACAACCCTGGCATGTGCCCTGACCAGGAATCCAACCATGTCCTCCTGGTTTATAGGTCAACACTCAACCACTGAGCCAAGCCAGCCAGGCAAGTATTAGAGCATTAATCTAAAATATTTATAAAACAAAAGTAAATTATATAATTTTGCAGTCCAGAAAGAAAGAAAACATCATTTATTTTCTAGGTAATATGGACTTGGAGGGGTCTAATCCAGGTTCTTAAAGACCACTCAAATATATCTGGACTTATTTCTCAATTAGTCTCAAACTTTGGATTAAAAAAAAAGTGTTAAAGCATTTTGTGAGACCCCAAATGTATTAAACAAATACCTCCTAGAGATTTTTAGGCATAATCAAATTATAATCTGGAGCCTTCTTGTCTCTCTAAAAACTAAGGGAAGATTAAATTTTTAATCACAAAACAGTACTGAGAACAAATGAAGAAAAAATATTTTAGAATTTATTGACCTTGGGATTTTATTTATCATTTGGGTAAAATAGGCTTAGGGTGAATGAGAAAAGGGCAATAAGGCTTCTACCTCTTTAAGTGTTTGAGTACTACAATGTAAAGCATTTCAGAGTACTACAATGTAAAGCCCCTCAAGAGGAATTTGGTCTACTACCAGGATCTCAAAAGTCCTTTTATCCTTTTTTTTATACACACATGCGTTCAGGTACATACATCCCAAATCTTCAGAATCTTCATTTGGAGTCCATGCCTATACCTAAAGACCTCATTCTATTACATTTTCTACAAACTGTAAAATTCATTTTATTGTTTATTTCCTGAAACCAGAGAGTAAGAATTTTAGTTTATCTTAACAAGACAAGCAATTATTTTGTTTTAGCCATTGTGTAGAAAAGTTGACCAGGCTTGACCCAATCAACTTAACAGATTTCGCTCAAGTCAAATTTCCTAAGACCATTGAGTCTTCCCCTGCAATAAGGGAAACTTACATTTGGCAAGTGAATGGCATTTTAACTCCTCCTAGAATCCCTCGTAATTTTAGTCCTTTCCATTTTTTTCTAGATTTTATCCCCTAATTTTAGATAGATACTCCAGGACTTTTCTGGAAGTGTAGTCTCACAAATGGCATGGGAGCAATACCTTTGGAAACACTCATCTATTTTGTTTTGATTCTTACAACCTTTCTTGGATGGGGAGGGATATGGAAAACCCAAATGTCTATGACTGTGGTCCACAATTTTTTTTCCCGCTGAATTCTTATTTGTAGAAATTCAAAGGACTGTTATACTAAATCCTCTCTTTAAGCAAGACTGCACATAAGTAAATGGTGTGTGTGGCCTTCTATAACCAATTTCAATTCTTAAAACCTCTACTCATCTATCAAAAACATTGAACTGGGTCACCCAACACATTATTTTCTTTCAGCTACATTTTTTGCTTTTGTATGTCAAAGGATATTCAAGTAAATAGCAACTAAATGAATACCCCAGTTTCTTATGTACTAACATTCAAAATAATTTTTAACAACATTATGAAGCTATAAACATTTGTATGATAATAATAAGTAAAACTATAGTTGCTATTAATTTGGTCTAAAAACAGCAAGAAAAAATATTATCATTTAACTGCTTATAGAAATATAATGGCATAAAGGTGCAGAAGATAAACAAGTATCAAACACAGTTTGAAATGCAAATCTATTATTAAAATCATTAGGCTTTAGAGATGTTACTTCCTCACCCAGAACCTGTGTCTTTGGTTAGAAAATGGAGATTTAATCTACCTCCGTTAAGGGGTAGAAAAGATGTCAAACTAATCATACTAGTAAACAACTAAGAAGAAATAAAATAAAATAAAATAAAATAAAATAAAATAAAATAAAATAAAATAAAATAAAATAAAATAAAATAGCATAGACACCTTAGAAGGTGAATTGCTAACAGAAAGAAATGTCTTTAATTTAATTGCCTAGAGTAATGAAATGGGAAAGAATAGTAGACAAAAAGCCAATGGAGCACAAGTAGAGATGAAGAAAAGGGTATTTGAGGTAGAAAATCTAATGAATGACATTTAGAAAATATTCAATATTTCCTCTCTCACTCTCCTCTCCAAAATCAAATTAAAAAATACTCACATGAGGAATAAAAAACAATTATTCAATATTGTAATGCAGAAAAACTTCCCTATCATATAAGGACTATAATGTTATTAGTTTTTTAGAGTATGACTCCAATTTTAATTTTTTAAAATGCATACAGAAAGTCTACAAGGAGACTTACTAAATAGCCACTGTAAGTAACTATATGATGGGATAGCAGGCATTCCTTTTTAAAAATTTTATTTTACTTCTCCTTATTGTTTTAGAGAGTACTAAAAATGACCCTCTATTCCCCACCATTGCCCACCTCCAAGAAAAGCAAGCAAGAATTTATTGTCTGAAGCAAAAATATACTTAGAAACAGTGACACAGGGAAGGATATAAAAGAAACAACAGGAGAACCTACGCTGGGCTGCTTGGGCTCACTGGGAAGTCAGAGAAAAGGAGGCCTTAGAGGCAGGTTCAGGGGGTTAGCCCAGGACGAGGTGACCATTGCTCCCCTGGCCGCAAGCCTCATGGGGTCCCTTAGATGTTAGGGGATACATGCCAGTGCAGGAAGGCCGGGAGAAGTAAACGTAGGGGATGTCTTAGAGGCAGATCAATACAATATTCATCAACTTCATGCTGATGTACCAAAACGAGATTTATTCTCTTAATTTGTCTGTCCTTAGGTGTAGTTGGCAAATGGCACTAATTGGATTGGTTTAAGCTTTTAATTCTCTGGTTGGGGAGAAGAAGTGCAAATCATTTACTCTTAAATATCTTTGATTTAGGGAAGAGAGGATTTACTAGGTAGCTGCAAACTGCTGTCTTAGTTTTTCTATTCCACTGTATTTCCCCGGGCTCTTGCTATGCTACAACAGTTTGTGGGAGGTTTGCATGGTCAGACACTGAGTGGCCCTCCTGCTCTTCACAAGTATTGTGTCATCCGGCAGCCGAAGAACATCTGTGCATCAGCTGTGGGACCAACAGGGAGTTTGTCTGGGGACTGAACTTTTGCAAAAGAAAATTTAAAAAAAAAAAAAGGTAATCTTTCAGACTTATAATAGTGATGCTGATCTCTAAGTGGCCTTGGGGTAGGGAGGCAAAGAGGAAGCAGAGAAAGAAATAGAACAAGAAAAGGATAAGCCAAACAAGAAAAACATCAAACAACATAACTCGTGGTCAAGAGAAAGGAAATCACAGCAAACGCAATCGGAAATTAGAAAAATTAATAGGAATACAAAGAGCAACACAGAATGAGGAGAAAACAGGCAGCAAGACAAGGTTTTTTGTTTTGTTTTGTTTTGTTTTTGTTTTTGTTTTTGTTTTTGTTTTATTGCCATCAGTGTGTTTTAAAATGGAGACAGGCAATGTTGGCTTTCCAGCTCTACAGGTCTGTAATTGTCAGAGTTTGACAAAAAAATTGACTCTAAATATTCAGGTGAAAGGAAAAATAAGAAAGCTTACAGTCTAAATTCTAAGACAGACCAAAAGCAGCGTCTCATTATTTTAAAAAATATAAAACCTCCCAGATTTGAAGGTAAGTCTACTTAGGTCAGTTTAGTTCTCTCACTGCAAGGATATTTGTTAAAATTCTCAATTTCCTGATCCTTTGCCTGGGAAAATAATGTACAATCAGTGAAAAAGCATTGTGGTGTTAAATAAATAAAAAAATTAGAATGCACATTTTAATCCTTTGTATGCTTAAAAGAAACTACACAAATTCATTTAGCAGACATGCTTTTATCTGTTTGCAATTGAAATTGAAAATTACAGTGAGCAGCTTAAAAGGAACTACATTTAATGGAATTTTTTATATAATAGAACTACTTTAAAACTTGCCATTGTATAACTTAGGGCCACTACCAGTCTTTTGCAAGTCAGAGGCCAGCATATACTAAAGATATTTAAGAATAATGTTATGAAGCAGCAATTATGGGCAGAGGCTGCACTTGTTTCTGTGAGTGAAAAGAAGAAATATAAGTACTTTCCTTTGCCCTAAGGTATTTCAAATTAAATTGCCTTACTGGCAGCACAATATATCATCATAATTGCTTTATTTTGTTGGTACCAAGAAAACTAAAAAGAAAAAAGATAAGGATTCACCACTTAACAATTTAAAAAATTCTATAACATGTTTTGATGACCAGGCTCTAGACCAACAAATTCGACCCCTGCCCTTGAAACCCCAACTTTGATTCACAATGGGCTTAGCAAACTTATATTTATTCATGTTTATTCTGTTTGTTATACTGGTGAAGGGTTCTCCAGAAAAACAAAACCAATAAAGAAGGATAGATGATGAGAGAGAGAGAGATAGATGATAGGTAAATAGATACATGGATGATAGATAGATGATAGATAGATAGATAGATAGATAGATAGATAGATAGATAGATAGATAGATAGATAAAATAATATGGCTTCCCTGGCTCATGTGGCTCACTTGGCTGGGCATTGCATGGAAAGGTTGCCTGTTTGATTTCTGGTCTGGGCACATGCCCAAGTTTCAAGCATGATTCCTGGAAGGGGTTGTGCAGGAGGCAGCCACCAAATGTTACCCCTCTTACATAATTGTTTCTCTCTCTCTCTCTCTCTCTCTCTCTCTCTCTCTCTCTCTCTCTCTCTCTCTCTCCCCCTTTACAGAAGGTAATGTTGATTACACCCACAAAATACTTTCAAAACAATACATATATTAGTGTTTCCCTAACAACCAGCAACCAACTACTACCATAGTCTAATCAAGTTCAAACATAAAATTCACCACCACAGTAAATCTTCAAAAAATTGTCTAATCTAAGGTTTAATTTTTTTATTCTTTAAAGTATCACAAATAGTAGTATGTATGTTTTCCTTTCCCCCCCATTATCCTTCCCCCAGCCTCCCCTACCTCCCAGCACATGTCCTCACGTGCCCCCCTGCCCCAGTGTCTTGTATCCATTGGTTATGCTTATATGCATGCATACAAGTCCTTCAATTGATCTCTTACAGCTCCAACCTCGCACCCTTCCCAGCCTTCCCACTATAGTTTGACAGTCTGTTCAATGCTTCTTTGCCTCTCTATCAATCTTTTCCCCCTGTTTCTTTTCTTTAAAAAGATCTTGCATCTGCATACTGGATATAAATGTATAAGAACAAAAAATGTTTGGGTCTCAGTCAATGTCCAACTCTTCTGAGTCCGTTTCAATGTCAAATAGTTCCTTATGTGTACATGTCAGCAATGGTATCTGGATGGTGGACATATGGTGGCAATGCAGGTTCCACCCTCTCTGGTTTGGTCCTGGGCAGCCTGCAGCGATGCACAGCTGCTGACTGCCAGCATGGCAAGGTGTCATCAGCGTCTTCCATCTCTGGACTGTCTTCACAATTGGAACAGACCCATCAGTTCCTTTTTGTTGCAGGAACCCATATGGTCTTGGAGTAGTTTTCTGAAAATATACAAACATATTCTCAACCAAAAGTTAATAAAGAGATCTTTTCTTAAATTAGACTTGGGATTCTTTTTATTTTTGCCCAAATTATTTTCATTTGGCTTATTTTGACACCATGTGTGTTTTTCATGGGAGTCCTGATGTTGGCATTACAAATGGAAGTTACTTTTCTGAAGTAAGAATTTTCTAGATGTAATTTACTTACAGGATATTTTCCCTTACATGATATTACCCCACTATTCCCTCCCCCTTTTTTGATTAATGAGAGCTTTTGGAAATTTTATATTGTAGTCTTGGTAACTTTAAATTTTAATTTTTGCACAAAAATATGACTGCTTTAGGTTTTTTGTATGCTAAGCAATTTTACAAAGAGATGAATTACTAATATAAATTTTAGTTAATATTTTAGGAACAACTTTTTGTCCAGTACACTTAAATTTTCTTGAATATTCACTTATTTCACTTGGCCAATTTAAATTAATCTGAAAACTTGATTACTATTTTACTGTCAAATTTAATACTCAAGCAATAATCTTAGTTTATCCTGTAAATATTAGTGGAAAAGATTATTTGCATTCTTGAGTAGGCCCTGAGCATTACTGGTACTAGAATGAATTTAGATATAGGGCAGTAGTTGCTGGCCGAGTCTCTGTCTGTAATCTGGGTCCCAACCTGAGCTGTGAGTGGGAGGCGTAGCAGCCATGGGGGCAGAAGGAGAGAGAGTTCAGGCCCCTGCAAGGATAGGGGCTGAGGGTCTGTACCCAACCTCTATTGACCTTTTTGTTCTCTCCTGTTGGACCCTCAGTGACTATGCCTGTCTTAGGTTGTTCCTTCCCTGAGGAATCTTACCCATCTCTGGCTAACCAGCCATCCTCTGGGGCCAAGCAGGGTGATGTGAGGTTCAGTTCTGAGTCCTTGGTGGTCTATGCCGCAGTGACCTCCACGCCTAGCACCTGCCTTGGGATCCCCTCATCTGCTGGCAGGGTCCTGTTACTGATGATATATCTCAGGGGGACTCAGGTTTCTTCTTCAGGAAGGGCCCAGATCACACCATTGGGCGAGAGGCAGATCCATGGTGCCAGCCACCCAGAGGCTTCAACTACAGCTTGAATTGAAAGCTCAGGCAACAGCTGTGTGCACTTCGATTGTGAGAAGAGGGTCCCTCTTGGCAAAAAGGGCAAGAGGGGCCAATATAGAATGCTCGGATGCCTTCCCAGTGCCTTAAATCCTTTTGAAAGGGATTAATTCCTTTCCTGTCCTTTTTAAAAATGCTGTCAAATATTCTAAGAATTAGTTTGTAAGTTTTTTGGGGGATAATTGTACAATACGCTGTTGTCAAATATAAAAAATTATAATGACATTGTAGAATAATATCATATAAGGATATTATGGTGTCACAGGAAGTTAAGGGGGGTCCTATCCTAAGGACTGGTGTCCATAGGAGATGACAAGCTGTAGGCCATGTCAATTCAATCTCAAACTAGCTGCCAATTTGTTTATACCTTTATATAAATTTTGTCAGGGATATAAAAACACAAATTATTTACCTTAGTTCAAGAGGTCAAATATATTGACTTTCCCCCTTACTTCCACCACCCCCCACTTACCCTGAGGTTTGACATTCTGATGGACTTTTCTCTGTCTCTGGGTCCCTTCTGATTCATCAGTCTATGCCGTTCATTATATTCCACAAATAAGTGAGATCATGTGATATTTATCTTTCTCTGCCTGCCTAATTTCACTTAACATAATGCTCTCCAGCTCCATCCATGTTGTTGCGAATGGTAGGAGCTCCATCTTTTTTACCACAGCATAGTATTCCATTGTGTAGATGTACCACAGTGTTTTAATCCACTCATCTGCTGATAGGCATTTAAGCTGTTTCCAAATCTTAGCTATGGCTAATTGTGCTGCTATGAACATAGAGGAGCATATATCCTTGCTAATTAGCATTTCTAGTTTCTTGGGATATATCCCTAGAAGTTGGATCACTGAGTCAAATGGGAGCTCCATTTTTAGATTTTTGAGGAAACTCCATACTGTTCTCCACAATGTCTGCACCAGTCTATAATCCCACCAGCAGTGCACGAGGGTTCCTTTTTCTCCTCATCCTCACTAGCACTTGTCGTTTGTTGATTTGTTGATGTAAGCCATTCTGACAAGTGTGACATGGTACCGCATTTTCATTTTGGTTTGCATCTCTCAGATAATTAGTGACTTTGAGCAGGTTTTCATATGTCTCTGGGCCTTCCTTTTGGCTTCTTTCAATAAGATTCTATTTAGATCCATTGCCCATTTTTTAAATTGGATAATTTGTCCTCCTTTTATTAAGTTGTATGAGTTGCCTGTAGATGCTTGAGATTAAACCTTTACCAGTTATTTCATTTGCAAATATGTTCTCCCATACAGTGGGTTTTCTGGTTTTGTTGATAGCTGCAAACTTTTTGATGACTGCTTCAATTTCTTCCATAGATATTGTTCTATTGAGCTGTTTAGATTCTTCCTGATTGATTTTTGAGAGGTTATATTTTTCTAGGAATATATACATTTGATCCAGGTTGTCCAGTTTGTTGGAGTAGAGTTGTTCATAGTATTTTTTAACAATCCTTTGTATTTTTGTGGGGTCTGTTGTTATTTTACCTCTTTCATTTTTTATTTTATTTATTAAGGTCCTTTCTCTTTGCTTCTTGGTGAGTCTGGGTAGAGTTTCTTCAATCTTGTTTATCCTTTCAAAGAACCAGCTCTTGGTTTTGTTGATCTTTTTTATTGTTTCTTTGGTCTCTTTGTCATTTATCTCTGCTCTGATATTTACTATTTCCTTTCTTCTGCTTACACTGGGCTTTTCTTGTTGCTCTCTTTCTAACTCTTTGAGTTGTTGGGTTAGATAATTTATTGCCATTGTTTCTTGGGGGTTTTTTGCAGTAGGATTTGTAGAGCTATGAACTTTCCTCTCAAAACTGCTTTCTTTGTGTCCAATAGATATTGGATTATTGTGCTAGTGTTGTCATTTGTTGCCATGATATTTTCTATTTCTTCCTTGATCTCTCTGGTGACCCAGTCATTGTTTAGTAGCATGCTGTTTAGTCTCCATGTGTTTGATTTCTTTGGATTGTTTTTATTGTAGTTGATTTCCAGTTTTATGCCACTGTGATCTGAGAATATGCTTGATATGATTTCTATCTTCTTGAATTTGGAGAGACTTTGCCTATGACCAAACACATGATCTATCTTTGAGAATGACCCATGGGCACTTGAAAAGAATGTATATTCTGTGGCTTTGGGGTGAAATGATCTAAAGATATCAATTAATTCCATCTGGTCTAATGGGTCATTGAGGATTTATGTTTTTTTTACTGAGTTTTTGTTTAGAGGATTTGTCCAAAGGTGATAGTGGGGTATTAAAGTATCCTACTATGATTGTATTGCTGTCCATCTCTCCCTTGATATCCTCCAGGAGTTTTTTTTTATGTATTTGAGTGTTTCTTTATGGGGTGCGTATATGTTTACCAGAGTTATTTTTTCTTGTTGGATTGTTTCCTTTAGTATTATGAAGTGGCCTTCTGTATCTTTTATTATGTCCTTCACTTTGAGATATAATTTGTCAGATATAAGTATTGCTACCCCAGCTTTTTTTCCATTTCCATTCACCTGAAAAATCTTTTTCCATCCTTTCACCCTCAGTCTGTGTGCATGTTTTTGGTTTTTTTTGGAGGTGGGTTTCTTGTAGACAGCAGATATATGGGTCATGTTTTCTTATCCAGTCTGTTATCTAATTTCTTTTGATTAGAGCATTTAAACCATTTACATTTAAATTTATTATTGATAGGTACTTATTTGTCGCCATTTTTTCTTCTTTACTCCTATGATCCTTCTTCACTTCCTATTTCTTTTTACAGCAGACCCTTTAGCATTTCTTGCATCTCTGGTTTGGTGGTAATGAATTCCCTAGTCCTTTTTTTGTCTGTGAAGCTCCTGATTTGTCCTTCAATTTTGATTGATAGCCTTGCTGGGTACAGTATTCTAGGATTCAGACTCTTCCTTTGCATGACTTTGTATATTTCATTTTATTCCCTTCTGTCCTGATAAGTTTTTGCTGAGAAATCACTTGCTAATCTAATGGGGGTTCCTTTGTAGGTGACTTTCTGTCTCTCTGGCAGCTTTTCAGATTCTCACTTTTTCATTGGTGTTTGCCAATTTAATTATAATGTGCCTTGACATAGGTCTTTTGGGGTTCATTTTGCTTGGGATTCTGTGAGCTTCCTGGATTTGTGTGGTTTTTTTCTTTCCTATATCAGGGAAGTTTTCTGTCATTATTTCTTCCCAACACATTTTCTATTCCTTGCTCAGTTTCCTGTCCCTCTGGAAGCCCTATTATGTCGATGTTGATTTGTCTCATGTTGTCCTAAAGTTCCCTTAGGCTCTCTTTTGGCTTTTAAATATTTTTTTCTAGAAGCTGTTCTACTTGAGTATTTTTCCTACCTTGTCTTCTAGCTCACTGAAGCGGTCCTCTGTTTCTTCTAATCTACTCTTGATACTGTCTATGGAGTTCTTTACCTCAGTGATGTCGCTTTTCATTTCTTCTTGGCTCTTCTTCATTTCTTCTTACCTCTTCTTCATTTCTTCTTGCCTCTTCTTCATTCCTTCTTGGGTCTTCTTCATTTTTTCTTGGTTCTTCTTCAATTCCTCTTGGTTCTTACTGATACTGTCAAATTTGTCTTCCATTCTTGTCAGCCACCTTATTAACATTTCTCTGCATTCTTTCTCTGACAGGTTGCTTGCTTCCATTTTGTTTACCTCCTTTTCTGGTGAGGCTTTTTTTTCATTCATTTGTAGGCTGTTTCTTTGTCTCCCGTGGTCTCTCTTTTTTGTGTGTCTGGTTATGTAGTTCTCACTCTCCTGCATTGATTTAAAGGCTCAAAATACAACACAACCAGATGCAACACACCAGGCACTGAACAGGAATGTATTCATGGTATTGGTAACTCCAAATTAAAGGTGTTCACCAGAGAAAGGCAAATTAGGTGATAGGTGAGAAAGAAGAGAGTAAGAGAAAAACACAAACACACACACACACACACACACACACACACTCACATACATACAAAAAAAGAAAGAAAGGATTGCCTAATGAAATTGGGAAAAGGGGAAGAAGTAAAAAGAAAGAAAAGGGGAATAAACTATAAATATGGGGTGAATACTCCTATAGGACAGCCACTAATCCCAACAAAAGCAACAAGTGCCTGGAGATTGATACAAACTACATACAACTAATATTAAAGGAGGAGAGAGAACACAGAAGCATAAATATATAAAAAAAAAACAATGCAAATCACAAACAACAAAACAAAAAACAATGCCAAAGAAACCCCACAAAACAAACCAAAAGAAAAGAATAAGCAAACCAATCTCACAAACATGCATAAAATTTTGACATAAGCAACAGTCAAGTAAACAACAACAGGGCAGAGAGAAAAGCAATTTAGGATAGTAAAGTTAGAGGAGCGAGAGGTGTGTGTGGACTTGGAGCAGGTGGTTGGAGATTAGATGTATAAGTGGGGTGAAATTTTAACAGGGGCTAAAAAGAGAGAATAAAGAAAATCTAAAGCAAGAAAAGTGTAAGGGGAACAAGACTCTAAATAGGGAAAGGTTAGCAAGAGAGTGGTGGCATAAAGATAAGTTGAGGTAGAGTAAAAAGATACTAAAAGGTAGATGAAAATAGACTGTATAACATTAATCTCAAAGTAGAATAAAGAGGAAATAAAATGGCACTTAAAAAATGTGAAATAGTAGTAGAAATAAAATTGATTCCTTAATTTGTGTTACACAAGAGTCAATTTGTGATTCAGCTCCTGGATGGCAGTGTTTCTGGATTGACCTCGGGGTCTATTGGTCCTCTCTAGCCTGAACTAAAATTCCACTATCCTGGTGGTACTCAATACTGATTTGTGGGAATGGGCTGCCGCAGAGCTGCTTCTCTAATGGTAACTACCTGTTCTGATCCCCAGGCTCCAGAAAAACAGCTCTTCCCTGCAGTCTCCCAGGGTGTCCCCCACCAGGTGATCCCAGGTTCCTGAGTTAGCACTCAGAAACTCGGATTATGAGAGGAAAAAATGCAGATACGCGAACTCAGGTTCCGCACATATGTCTGTGCAAATCTCCTTTCCCCCTTGGGTTTAGCAGCCAGCACCCTCCAAAAATTGTTGGGCTGCCCTTCTCTATCAGGTCCAAATGGGTTGCTTTCTGGGAATCCCCTCTGCCACCAGCTCCTAGGGCCCTCTTCCATGTTTACCAGCTCCAACAGCCACGGACTTTTTTCAGGTGCAGATCTCCCTACTTTGCCAGTTACCCCTAACCCCAGGGGAAATCTGACCTTTCCATGGTGGAGTGCAGAGGTCCTCTGAATCTGCATTTGCACCAACTAGGAAACAGTGTTCTGGGGGGTCTCAGCCATCCAGTGGGTACTACAGCTGTATATTTTCAGGCCCTTCCCCTTCAAGATAGCGCAGTCCTCCTCTGAGCCGGTAGCTCCTCTAGAGAACCCAGCCGCACTGGGAGCTGCTTGGTCAGGGAAGGCCAGTCCAGCAGTCCCCCTCCTTCTCCCAGAACCCAGCTGTCCCCCAACTTGCTAACAAACACTCCCCGCATGACCCTGAGCTGCTCCCTCCATTTCCATCTGTTCCACCGCCATTTGTTTTCTTAAGGTTTGATTTTTTTATACAGATAGAGGTTCCCTCAAAAATTTTTTTAGTTATAATAGTGAAATTAGAAATTCTAATTAGATATTTCCATTAAACTTACCACTTAAGACAGAGTCTAGAGAAAAATACTAGTATATGAGCACAAGAATATAAATAATTTTATCACCCCCAATTTTGCCAGTTTTTCCTTAATCTTTGTTCATGCTTTTTATTTCACCTAGTGTGTCATATAAATACTTCATTTGATTTTCTAAAAACAAGGTCTCCTGCTTGAAAATCCTATCTAATAAAATACTAACATGCAAATTGACCATACTGCTGATCAAGCCATGCCAAAAGCCATGCCCGCCAGCCAATCAGGAGCAAATTATGTAAATAAACCACAACCAAGATGGCTGCCACACTGAGAACAACAGGAGGGAGGCTTGGGTTTCCCTGGAAATGGAGGAAGCCAAGCTTTCCGCCTGCCCATGCCAGCCTAGGCCTCCACTCAATGCAACAAAGTTTCAAATATGGAAGATACATAATCCCAACAGAAATGGCAGTCGCCACGAAGCTGGAGACAGAAGAGGCTAGGGTTGCCGGGGTGATGGAGGAACCCAATCTTCTGCAGTCCTAGCCTAGGCCTCCACTCTAGGCTACAAAGTTTCAAACAGAAATGGCTGTCACCAGGGAGTGAGCAGAAGGCTTGGCTCCACTCCAGGCTACAAAGTTTCAATTGTAGAACATAAATTAATCCCAGATCCCAGGGCCTCCACTTGGGTCGCTGGGGGGCATGGCTAGCCTGCAAACCACCAGACCCCTCACCCAGGCTGCCCCACATCCCAAGGGAACTCCCACCCTGATCCAGGGAACTCCCACCCTGATCCAGGACACCCTTCAGGGCAAACTAGCCAGTCCTCATCCATGCACCAGGCCTCTGTCCTATCTAATAAAAGAGTAATACACAAATTGATCATCTCTGTAACACACAAGAGGGCTGCCCCCATGTGGTCAAAGATCCTGCCCCTATGTGGATGCAAAATGGCCACTACAAGATGGCCAGCAGGGGAGGACTGTGGGAGATTCCAGGCCTGCAAGGGAGGGAAGTTGTGGACCATCAAACCAGCAGTGGGAGTGCAGTTGGGAGAGACCAGGCCTGCAAGGGAGGGCAAATGGGGGCAATCAAGCCTGTAGGGGTGGGCAGTTAGGGGTGACCAGGCCAGCAGAGGAGGGAAGTTGGGGGCAAACAGGCTGGCAGGGGAGCAGTTAGACATCAATCAGGCTGGCAGGATAGTGGTTAGGGGGTGATCAGGCTGGCAGGCAGAAGCAGTTAAGGGGCAATCAGGGAGGCAGGCAGGTGAGCAGTTTGGAGCTAGCAGTCCTGGATTGTGAGAAGGATGACCGACTGCCCATTTGATTTGGCCTAAATGGGCAGTCAGACATCCCTCAAGGGGTCCCAGATTGGAGAGGGTGCAGACTGGGCTGAGGGACACCCCTCCTGCAGGAATTTCATGCACCGGGCCTCTAGTATGACTATAAAAGAAGATATGGTGGACAGAAGTACCTTTATATAGTTTTCTATGTGGAAATCCCTCAAAATAGGCACTAGTGTCAAGGAGTATAAAAATTTAGTAACACAAAATGAATAAGTTTTAGAAGTTTACTGTCCAACATTGTGCCTATAGATAGTAATACTGTATTGTACACTGATAATCCTGTTAAGAGGGAGATTTCATATAAAGTCTTTTGTCACAATATAATAAAATAATAACGTATTTTTTTTCTTGTGCACACTCCTCTCTGCACAGGTTTTTAGATATGAGATACTATCCATAGGCATAAGTTAACACTGTCTATTATTTCAGATGAAATTTAAAAAAAAAACATAAAGCTTCATAAGTTTATAAGGAAGAAACTAGCATTTTTGAGAACGAAGTGAAATACATATCACCTCACACACCATCAGATTAACTACTCAGGTACGGTAGACTTCCATTATTACCTGGCCAGCTTTCTCAGTATCTTTACCTGGTGCCAGAGGGACTGTTAGCTTTGTCTAAAAGTGCTCATTTTCTACCAAATGATGATAACTACCTGTTTCCTCCTTTTAATCTCTAAACTGAAAGTGCCCCCTTCCAAATTTAGAGATGCCCTTCTGTGAGACAAGGACGTCAAATCCACAGAGTATGTTGAGCAGTGAGTAAGGCAGCGAACCAAGCCCATGTCAGAGAGTGAATAACATAGGAAAGAGCCCAACAAGCAACAAAGTCAAATGATGCCTGCCAAGTGAGATGGTTGCTTACTCAAAGGCAAGGGGCCAGGCTCCAGGGCTGAGATTAGATTTAAATGATTAACCTGCAGGGTTGGAAGCACTCACTGGGATGCCAGCTAGAAGCCCAGCAACTTAAAGGGATCCCCACAGCCTGAAGCAGCTGCTGCTTCTGCTCTAAACCTTGATGACAGCAACACACAGGCTACATTCCCTTCTATTTTCCCAGCTTTTACCCCACATTCCATGAAAATGTAGACTAGATTGTTTCTTCTTTTCTTCAAGTGTCATCATGCATATGCTTTAGAATTTATCTTATGATGCCCTCAGCAGTCTAAATCTCTCTCCCCTGTGGAGAAAAGTTGAGCCCAATCCATTTCAGGCCCCCTTCCTCATACAGCAGGGCAATCTGTACTCTGGGATCTTCGCCAGATTCCAGGCCCTTCCTCCTGGTGTTGGGACTCGCATCTCTACTCTCAGCTTTCCAGTTCTGCAACCTTCTGGAAGCTTGAGGGACATGGGGCTTAATCCTCCCTTTTTTTTAAAATCTTCATTGTTGAAAGTATTAAATATGTCCCCCTTTAGTTCCTCAGTGACTTCTTCTAGCTGGCCTCCACCTTCCCAACCCTTTCTTTCCCGAGGTTCACCGCTAGGAGTGTTCCATAGCATGCTGTTCTCCCCCTTCTCTAATGAAGACTGTATATCTGGCCCATACAAACATATGCTGGAATAGTACTTGGCAGTTTTCAAAGGGGTGTCACCTTATTGTCTCATTTCAGCTTAAATTTTAAATCTTCCGTAAGTGAAGAATTGATTATAATTCTCCACTGTAGATCTGAAAAAAAGAAAACCCAAATGTTAACAGATGTCCTCAAGGACACACAGTTAAGAACAGAGAAACACTTTTGTGACCCTGGTAGGGCATCGGCATCACTGTAGACTTGTTCCTGCTTTCTCGTACCCTGTAGTTAGAGTGCCTCCCTCTGGAGAATGTAGTGAAAAGGCTCTGGCACTTGATTCAATACTAGAGGTCTAATGCATGAAGATTCATGCAAGAATCGGCCTGCCTTCCCCTGGCTGCCAGCAACCCCTTCACTCTGCCCAGAGCCGCCTTTTCACCTTCACTCAGCCAGAGCCGCCTTCTGCCTCTTGCCTTGTCACATCAATCTGCATATTCCCTCCTTATTAGTTGTGGGCGCTGCCATCTTGGTTAGGGTATTCTGGTCAATTTGCATATCTTTCTCTATTAGATAGGATGATACACATAATATGTGATCAATAATCTGTAGGTTGTCTGAATTACTGTTCCTAAAATGCTAGAATTCAGGTGGAAAAATTCATCCCTTAAGATTAATAAATATAAAATGTAAGTTTAAGTCACAAGTGATTTTGACTAGAGGAAACCACAGTATCAGTGTCAGAAATAGAGACCATTGTTCCTTTTATATTTTTTATTAAAAATACAATGCCATAAATGCCCTGATCCTTAGATGTCTTAAAAAAAAAAAACACGAATGGGGTGAATAGGATGTCTTTATGTTGTTCCATTTTGCAAGATATACCAACTAGATGTCCACACAATAATGAAGGTCTATGCAATGACCTGCATGCACAATGAGGAAGGATTCAGCAAAGTGCAAGCCCTGCTCCCTGCCCTTTCCAAGAGCAGACTACCTTGAAATATTCACCAACAACTGAAACAGAACTAGCACATACTAAATACCAGAGATTTTTAACCAGTGTGCCTACAAACTTTTAAAAACATGTCTTACCTGGGGTGGTGACATTGTCCTCCTGGGAAAGGCGGGCAGCAGGTGAGAGGCCAGGCTGCACAGGCCTGGAGAGGCCCTGAACCCTGCTCCTGGCACAGCTGTGTGCTGTGCTGAGACCTGGAGGTCAAGGCGCTGGGCTGCTGAGACCTCTGCTGCTCTACCTAGCCACTGCCCCACCCAGATGTGAGTGCCCAGGGACAGTGACACTGCGCAGGGCGAGCTGCCCCAGGGGGACTTTGGGAACCACCCTGCCCACAGTCCCCTCCACCAGCGGCAGTACAAAGAGCATGTATCTACTTTGCTGATGGGAAACGTTTCCTTTGTACCAGCAACCACTGCAACAAAAGTGCCCAAGGTGCTCAGCGCTGCCACCCTGTGGCCTCTTCCGGACCTGGAGCAGAATACCTGGCTGCAGCAGGAGTTCATGGCAAGCTGTGCCTCAAACCCCTCAGAATCTCCCTGAATGAGCACTCCAGGTCCTTGCACCAGGCCCTGGTACAGCACTGCCTGCTGGGGCGCCCAGGACACGCAGCTCCAGGTCCCCAGCCCTGCAGATTCTGCAGGGAGCGATGCCTCCACAAGGATGAGTCACTCGCACTGCCTGGCACCACTACCTCGGCCACTTCTTTTTTTCACAAAAGTACATTCAAATATTTTACAGTAAATTCTTTTTTAATTGAATTTATTGAAGTGACATTTGGTTAATAAAATTCTTTTTCAATTTTGTTACTCAAAAGAAATATATATAATTTTATTAACCATTGTCACCCCAATGGGTGGTGGAGAGGGGAAATGAGAGATATCTGAAATACTACCAATAATAAAAACATATTTTACTTATATATTTATTTTTAACTATAATTTTTAACAAAATTCCTGCACTGGGGAGGGGTCCCTCAGCCCAGCCTGCCCCCTCTCACATACTGGGGGCCCTCATACTGGGAGTCCTACTGATGGCTTAGGCCTGCTCCCTGTTGGAGCATTCTGGCATACCTTTGTGGGAGGTGACTGGGCTGATCAGGGGAAGGCACCAGCCCCATCATCCTGCTACCGGAGCCACTGCCAGTGATCGAGCCACCAATGTATTTTCATCAACATGGACTCCAGTCCCTTCACTATGAAAAAATGACAAATTTCTTTTGGCATTTTCAAAATGTGCCTTTTATAAGATATGACATTTCTTTGTTTTTCTTTTTATCCTCACCTGAGGATATGTTTCCATTGATTTGTTTCCCCTTCCCTCTGATTCCAGGCTCGGCCACTTCCCAAGCATACAGCCTCTGCCCCAGACTATAGGCTTGGGAAGTGGACACCCCCACAACCCCCCCCCCATCCAAAGCTCAGCCCCTTCCCAAGCCTGCAATCTCTAAAACAGGCTCTATGTTTGGGAAGTGGGCACTGTCCACTCCACCCCTCTGATGGCAGGCTTGGTCCCTTCCCAAGCCTACAAACTCTGCCCCAGGCTGTTTGAAGTGAGTACCCCCCAAGCCTAAAGCCTCCTCGGGATAGCCCACTGGGAGTGACCTGAGTGACCTGAGTGCCAAGGAGGTTCCCTGGACCCAGGCATATATGCAAATTAACTGCCATATTTATTTGGTTAATTTGCATACTCACTCTGATTGGCTGTTGTCATAGGAGGTATGGTCAATTTACATGTTTCTCTATTATTAGGAAAGATTCTTTATTGTTGAAATTATTACATATGGTTCCTTCCCCCCCCCATTGACCACTCCTCACCCATTCCCTCTCCTCACCCGCTCCCCCAGCACAAGCCCTCACCCTCACTAGCATCTGTGTCTATTGCTTATGCTCATATGCATGTGAACAAGTCCTTTGGTAGAGCTCTTAACCCTCTTCCGCCCTCCCCTGCCTTCCCTCTGAGGTCTGAAGATCTGTTCAATGCTTCTATGTCTCTGGATCTATTTTTGATGAATGTCTAGCCAGGCCTCTGCCCCTTCTGATTGGGTGCAGCCCAGAGCTGCTACAGGAATTCTGCTCATCTGCACAGCATTTCCGGGAGACATGTTTTCTGTGCGAGGTGGGGCACTGCGGTCCATCCGGTAGAGCACTCGGCCTTCCGCACCTGTGGGTGCGACCTCCAGCTACAGGGCAGCCCGCCACAGCCAGCGGGGCGCTGGCTGCCAGGACCCTCAGATACATGGGGAAGTCAGCTACAGGTGGGACTGCCAAAGGGATCCCCAGTGGCCAGGATCTCGAGGAGGTGGACAGACTGGTACAACGACAAGGGCCAAACAGGCCAAGCCAGCAGTCGAGGAGCTCAGCAGAGCCACGAGGAAGCTGGGCTGCAGGAGAGAAGAGGACCAAGAAGGGGCAGGGCCATCAGGGCCTCAGTGGCCTTGCAGCAGCAGCAGGAAACGCACAGGGATGAGGACGGAAGGAGGCAATATGCTGAAGAAGGAGGAGGCAGGGGTATGGGGACCCCATTGGCCCAGGTGGAAGGCCTAGGCCCCAAGGAAGCCTGGGAAAATGATCTGGAAAGCCAAGAGGCCTTCTAGCCATCAGCTATAGGGGTCACACTTCTGAGGACCCTCCTGCTCCCACTTTGAAGCTTAAGGGAACAGGTTTTCCCAGTCTCTGTACCTTCACTTCTGCTCCTGCTCCACAGGGTAGCCCTGGGCCCTGTGGGGCTGGTGCTTGTGCCCCTTGTCCCCCCCAGGGGCCAAGCACCTGCCAGGAAGAGGACTCACCTCCCAGGTATCCTTCACCTCCAAGCTCAGCACAGCACACAGACCGCCCCCCTCCCCCACTCCAGCCTCATCTCTGCCGGGAAGAGCAGTGGCAGTTACAAGGCGGTGCAGCCCACCCCAAGAGCCCAGGCTGCCTGAAGTCAGCCCCCCAGGAAGGCTGGGGAGGAGGCAAGGGCAGCTAGAAGGGCGGGTCCTTCCCCACGAGGAAGAGGATCCTGGGAGGAGGAGGACAGCACCGGGCCTCGCCACCCAGGAGTTGCAGAGAGTGCCCAACGGGGCAGATCACTGTCTCCTCCCTGCAGTGCTGGCTTCCACCAGATCTTCACCAAAGTCAGCAAAAATAAGAAGGAGGGCTCTGAGAAACTGGGTGCCTCATCACCCCTACCAATGCCCCCAGAAGATGATGGCCTCTCTGGGGCTGAGCAGCCACCCCCACCCCCAGGCCTCCACAGGCAGAGTCCAGGGACCAGTAGCTGTCATGGTCAATGGACACACAGGGGGCTTGGGGTCAAGAGTTCCCCCGCAAGGACCCTCCTGGGCTCCCATGACTCCAGGGGCCTCTTCTCTTCCCCATGTCCCAGGAAGGCTTCCCAGTGTTCAGGGGACCCCATCACCACCCCCACATTTCTCCTCCCCCAGGCTTTAGCACAGCAGTGCTCCTAAGGGGCACTCTAGCCTACCTCTGCTGGATGCGGTGCCCTCAGTCAGCAAGTCATCTCCCAGCTTCTCCAGCCTGCCCACCCCCCACCTGGCTTGTGTCCCCAGCACCACCACCAAGGAAGCACTGAGGCTGACATCAGTGCCCTGCACCTATCTGGGCCGAGAGCCAGGAAAAGAACCTGCAGCTCATCCGCTCCATCAAGGGTTTCCTGCAGACAGGCTCACTGCAGGGAGTTTAAGAGTCACTCCAGGGAGTTTAGACAGAGGGTCATCTCTCTGTATTATAAAGGCTGCCCCAACCTGCTCTGGAAGAACTTCCAGAAAATATTCAATGAGCTGTGGTGCTCCTGCGCAACAGAGCCCAGCGGCAGGAGCTGCTGTCTGCACACACAGACATGGAGGCCACGCTAGGCTTTCCTGCACCAAGGCCAAGAAGAACAAGAAGAGCTCATGGCAGGCCAGCCCCTGGCAGGCCAGCACCCAGCAGATAGGCATGGACTGCTGTATGTGCCCAACCTTCCAGAAGGTGCCCCCAAATGGTGAGGTCAGCAGCCATCAGGTCCCGCCCTGCAAGCTGTGGCCAGAGCCCTCACATAGCTCCACTGTTTGGGCAGGAGTGGCCACAGCCAGGAACCTTCTTTGTCCCTCCTTCTCCTTTTGGGCTGCCAGACAGCCAGATAAGGCCCTATGGGAGGCCACCTACTCAAGCCCTTTGGTTGGCCACCTGACAGGGGTCACAAGGACAGCCCAGCAAGGGCAGGCAGGAGTCCATCTGGCTTCCTCGTAGGTAGTGAGCAGTGGTGGGCCTCAGTAGTGGGCCAGTCTTGGTTTGCATCTCATGATTTTGGAAGTTGCCAGAGGAGGGAAGGCTGGGAGGCTGGGCCTTGTCCACGCTGTCAGAGCCAGTGGCCACAGCGGCCAGGTCTGGGACCATGGCACTCAAGCCTGAAGCTGTGGGTCTCCTGGGGCTGGAGTAAGATATTGTGTTGTGCAAGCAGCTGCTTCATGACTTAAGAACATTCAGATTAAAAACAGACACAAAATTGTGTTATTTGCAGTTCAGTCTTTCTATGAGACAAGCTGAATCTGGGATTTCAAATCACCTCTGATCTTTTACAACAGTTTAGCTCAAATAAACTTATTTTGCAATAATGCAAGAAAAAACACACACATGTAAAACCTATTGAGTAAGGGGCATTGACCTATTTTCCCTTAGATTGTCATATAAAAAAATGACAACAGCCAACACAACAGCTATCCAGGTGAATGAATCAAAATCATATCTATGTTTTGTCAGATTGGCAAAAAATATATTTTTGGTATGATGCAAGATTTCAGTGATTAGTTTATATGTGCCATGAGATGAAAAGAGTTGAAAATCGCTGCTGTATACAATATGTCCTCACTGAAGGTCCTTAATAAGTTCTTGGAAACTGCAGGTTTAAGAGAAACGATGCATAAGGAAACCACTTTTGCAATAGGCTAATTGGTATAAACAAGAGATAAATTCCTAGGACATGTTTCTGATCACAGAAGCATCACCCAACTTCTAAATAAAGACCCCAAACACTTCTAACATGAAATATTGAAGTAAATGTGAGCTGCACATACATTTAGTAAATATTAATAAGAACAAATAGGAGCCTGGCCAGCATGGTTCAGTGGTTGAGCATCGACCTGTGAACCAGAAGGTCACGGTACAATTCCCGGCCAGGGCACATGCTTGTGTTAAAGGCTTGATTCCCAGTGTGGGGTATGCAGGAGGCAACTAATCAATGATTCTTTCTCATTGCTGATGTTTCTGTCTCTCTCTCCCTTTCCCTTTCTGTCTGAAATCAATAAAAGTATATATTGAAAAAACATAAAAACAAATAAGGTAATTTTTTTTCAACTGATTATGTCAGTTCCGGGCTGTGGGTGGTCAGAGTCTAATCCAGAAGCTCACAAGCTCATGGCACAAGATGGGAAACAGCTTGAAGAGGATGCCCTTCCTCAGCAAGGCCACACACACACACACACACACACACACACACACACACACACTGGGACAATTTAAGCGTGCCGATTAACCTAACATGCACAACTTTCGGATTTAGGAGGCAAATGGACCCTCCCCTCCCACCCCCCGAAAATATACACAAAGCAAATAAACAAACATATAGACATGGGGAGAGCATACAAATTCCACACAGATAGTGGTCTTGGTTTGGAGACAATTTTTTTCTTCTAATGTACATTATAATAAAACAACGTTGAACAGAAAGATATTATTTGAGGACCTGCTGTACCTAGTATGTATAAGATACTTTGTTAAACACTTTACAGGCCTTGCTTCATTGTATAGATAAAAAAATCTGAGGACATAAATTTAAGCAACCAACTCAAAATGTCCAGTGGGTAAAAGTCAAAATAAATCCAAGTAAAAATACAGGAAGTCCTCATGTAAAATTCTTGATAGGTTCTTTAGGTTCTTGGAACTGTGGCAAACAAAACCAATTTTACCATACACTAGTTAATATAAACAAGTTCCTACAGCATCTGATCAATGTTACAAATAAATGACTTTGAAGAAAATAATGTTATTCGAAGACTTGCTGTATACTTAAAGCACAAGAAAACAAAACAACCTTACTGGCTTCCTTGATCCAAGTTATTTGCTCTTTCAGTCTTCTCAAATTAATTTCCTAAATAATGAATCCAAAAGCCACCAAATATTTCCCAAATAAATTAGCAAAAGTAAAAAACCAACCAACAAACTAAACAAAACAAAAACTAGAGAAACAGAGATCATGTCCAGATATATATGAAAGAGAGATATCATTATTGGTGCTACTGCACCTGGTCACCAGAGAGAGCAAACCTAATCTGAAATGCTCCATGATAAAAGAGAAAACGTTCAAATACTTCCAGTCCATGCATTAAGGAACCTATTATGTCAGGGAGTGGAGGAGGTAGCTGGGAGATCAGTGCAATAAAAGATCTACACAGAGATAAGGGAGAAGGACAGCTAGGCAGCACCTCCTAGGAGCTCTATATCTCTTCAACAAACCACACCATCTTTGTCATGACAACATCAATAGTTGTGTAGTTGCCACACAAAAAGCACCAAAAATATAACTATACCCCATTAATCAGTAAGAATATATAGATCTATTGCTCATGCTCATATAGGGAATAATGCTTTGGCAACTGTACATACTAGAATAGGGTTTTGGGAGATTAGGAAAGGAAGGGTAATTCACATATCATTCTCACAAAAATCCTAGCTTGTATGATTTTGTTTTTACCCATCAGTGCAAATAATCTCATCTGAAAAAAACAAATAATGACTTTACTTTTTTTTTTTTTAAACAATGTCCATGGATGTTAAGATTTTGGTGGTATACATTTGGTTAATAAATAAACAACTATAAGGTAAATAGCTTTTTTAAAAAGGTGTCTTTGAATGGTTTTCATTTGCTTCTAAATTTATATCAGTTTACCAAGTAGAAACACAGGACATTCCTGACCTCTCTTCCTCACAGGGATGCACGAATTAAACCTACACACAGAGTAATTCCCTCTGAAAAAGATCCAGAAACTAGCTGAGCAATTCTTACACACCAGATGAATGAGAAAATATCCCAATAGAAAGAATAGGGAAGGCTAATACACCCTCTCACCATAAACCATGATCCCAGCACAACTCCATACAATCAGGAGGGAATCCCCAACTCCTAGTTCCCCGCTGAGGAGTGAAGAGTTTGAACTTCACATCTAATACCCTAATTAATTCTGAAAGCTAACAGCTAAAGCAAAAGAAGGTCATATACTGATAAAAGGGTTGGTTTTCATGAGGATGTAACAATTGTATTTATGCACCAAAATAGAAGCACCTGAACATATAAAGCAAATATTAACAGATCTGAAGATAGAAATAGACACCAATACCACAATTACAGGGGACTTTAATATGCCATTTTCAACAATCAATGGATCATCCAGAGAGAAGTAAAAAAGGAAACATTGCACTTAAACTACAAGTTGGACCAGATAACCTTCGCAGACAGATTGAAGACATTCCATCCAAAAGTAGCAGAACACACATCCTTCAGAAATGCACATGGAATTTCCCAGGATATATGCTAATCCACCAAACAAGTTGTAATAAATTTAGAAAGACTGAAATAATGTCAAGTATCTTTTGGGATCACAATGGTATAAAAGTAGAATGCAATTACTAGAAGATAAATGAAAAATTGCACAAATATGCAGAGATTAAGTATCATCTCCTCAACAAGAATGGATCAAAGAAGAAATCAAAGTAAATGAAAACATATTTGAGGCAAATGGAAACAAAAACACAACTTACCAAAATCAGTCAAATACAGCACAGTTTTAAAAAGGGAAGTGATATTAATTAACATCCACATTAAGAAAAAAAAAGACTACAATTAAATAACCTAACATTATACCTCAAGGAAATAGAAAAAGAAGGAAAAGCAGACCCCATGCTAGTGGAAGGAGGAAAATAACATATCAGAGTGAAAATGCAATGCAGACAAAAAAAGACAATAGCAAAGATCAATGAAACCAATTATATTTTTGAAAAGATAAACGAAACACACAAACCTTATAGCTATACTTGCAAAGAAAAAGAGAGGGCTCAAATAAGTAGAGTTATAAATGAAAAAGGAGATATTACAACTGAAATCAGAGTAATAGATAAGATCAGAAGAGATTACAATGAATAATAATATGTCAACAAACTGGACAATGTAAAAGAAATGGATAAATTCCTTGAACCATACAAATTACCAAGACTGAATCATGAAGAAATAGAAAAAATCTGAACATACCTGCTATTAGTATGGAAATGAATCAGTAATCAAAAACCTCCCAACAAAGAAATATTCAAAAGCAGATGTCTTCACTGGTGATTTCTACCTAACATTTAAAGAATAACTAATACCAATACTTTTCAAACTCTTCTAAAAATAGAAGAGGAGGAAACAATTACAAATTCATTTTGCAGGGTAGCGATACCCTGATACCAAAGCCAGACAAGGATACTCCAAGAAAAAAAAATCGCAGACTTGTATCCCTAAAAAACATAGATGTAAATATTAGTAACCAAAGTCAACAATAAATTTCATCATCATGATCAAGTGGGAGGTATTCCAGGGATGCAAGGTTGGCTCAATATCCTATCTAATAAAAGAATAATATGCAAATTGACTGTACCTTTGATCAAGCCACGCTCACAAGCCAATCAGAAGCAAATAAACCAAAACCAAGATGGCTGCAGCCACTAAGAGCAGAAAGGAGGCTTGGGTTTCATTGGCAATGGAGGAAGCCAAGCTTTCAGCCTGTTCTTCCCAGCCTAGGCCTTCGCTCAATGCTACAAAGTTTCAATTATGGAAGATATATCCCAACAGAAATGATGGCAGCCACGGAGCTAAAAAGAGCAGAGGCTAGGGTTGCCCGGGCAATGGAGGAAGCCAATCTTCTGCAGCCTTAGTGCCTAGGCCTTCACTCTAGGCTACAAAGTTTCAATTATAGAACTTAAATGAACACAAACAGAAAGGGCTGTCACCAGGGAGCGAGAAGAAGGCTTGGCTCCACTCCAGGCTAGAAAGTTTCAATTGTAGAACATAAATTAATCCCAGATCTCAGAGCCTCTGCTTGGGTTGCTGGGGGGCATGGCCAGCCTGCAAACCACCATAAGCCCCTCGCACAGGCCACCCCATGCCCCAAAGCACCCTTCAGGGAAAACCAGTTGGCCTCTACCCATGCACCAGGCCTCTATCCTATCTAATAAAAGAGTAATATGTAGATTGACCATCACTCCAACATACAAGATGGCTGCCCCCATGTGGTCAAAGATCCTGCCCTCATGTGGACACAAGATGGCCACCACAAGATGGCCAGCATTGGGGGGGGGGCATTGAGAAGTTCCAGGCCAGCAAGGAGGGCAGTTGAGAGCAATCAAGCCTGCAGGGAAGGCAGTTAGGGGTGACCAGGCCAGCAGAGGAGGGAAGTTGGGGGCAAACAGTCTGGCAGGGGAGCAGTTAGACATAAATTAGGCTGGCAGGGTAGTGGTTAGGGGGTGATCAGGCTGGCAGGCAGTTAGGGACAATCAGGGAGGAAGGCAGGCAAGCAATTTGGAGCCAGCAGTCCTGGATTGTGAGAATGTCTGACTGACCATTTAGGCCCAATCCTACTGGGATTGGGCCTACACAGGCAGTTGTACATCCCTTAATGGGTCCCAGATTGGAGAGGGTGCAGGCTGGGCTGAGGGATACCTCATACCCCCTTGTGCACAAATTTTGTGCACAGGGCCTCTAGTTTGCAAATGAAAAAAAAAGGATAAATTAAACCACATTAACAAGATTTAGGGTAATTTATATGAACCTCTCAATAGATACAAAAAAGCATTTGACATAGTTCAACTGTCTTTCATAATGAAAACTTTCAACAAAATGAGTATAGAGGACCTTACCTCAATATAATAAGTTCCATATATGACAAATCCACAGCTAAGATAATATTTGAGAGTGAAATGATAAAAAACTTTTATCAAGAGATGAATGCCCAGTCTTACTACTTTATTCAACACAGTACAGAAAGTCCTAGTGAGAAATTAAACAAGAAATGGAACTGAAAGGCATTCAAATCCAAAAGAAAGAAGTGAAATTGTTTCTGTTTGCAAATACATAATATTATTTGAAGAAAACATTAGAGACTCCACCAAAATAATGTTAGAACTAATCAATTAATCAGTAATTGTGCAGAATGTAAAATTAATGTACAAAAATCAGTTGTGCTTCCATATACCAATAAGCTATCAGAAAGAGAAATTAAGAAAACCATACCATTTACAATAACATCAAAAGAATAAAGTATTTAGGAATAAATTTAACCAAAGAAGTAAAATCTGTACTGAAAACTATAAACACTGATGAAAGAAATTGAAGAAGATGCAAATAAATGGAAAGGTATTCCATGTTCATGGATGCACTAGAATAATTAATATTATAGAAATATAAAATAATATTCACACTATACAGTGTATTCTAAATATTTGATACAATCATTAATATTATAATGGCATTCTTCAAAGAAATATAAAACAATGATCCCTAAAATCTTATGAAAGCACAAAAGATCCTGAATAGATGAAGTAATCTTGAGAAAAAAGGACAAAACTGGAGGCATTATATCTCCTAATTTCAAACTACATTACAAAAGCATAAACAATCAAAAGAATATGGTATTAATGTAAAAACAAACACATAATTCAATGGAATAGAACAGAAAACCGAGAAATAAACCCATGTATATCTTGTCAATTAGTTTATGACAAGAGTAACAAGAATATACATTGGGGAAATTATAGTCTCCTCAGTAAGTGAGAAATTAAATAGTAATTAAATAATTGAATTAAATAGCCACATGCAAAAGAATAAAGCCAACCCTTATAGTACAGTTTGCTTTTAATAGAGAAGCAAGAAATAATTCCAGAGAATTAATAATGCATTATTAAGTCAATATCATGTTATGATTGTATAAAGGGAGAATTATGTTTCTAAGTTAGTCTTCTTAATTAATTAGAAGCATACCTTTGCTTTTTCAAAGGTATTTTTACAATTAGATTTGGTGGTGTGGTTCCCTTTATGAGATAATTAACCAATAATGCATCGTAATTCTATTCCATTAGGAAGAGTTATTTGTTTAGTCTCTATATTTTCAGGCCTGCCTGGCCATAAACTAGAATATACAGTATATATCCTTTGTAATAAAAGCTTAATGTGCAAATTGACTGAATGGTAGAACAACCTGTAGAATGACCAGTCACTATGATGCACACTGACCACCAGGGGGCAGATGCTCAAGAGCTGCCCCAAACCCGCAGGCCCCAGGTCAGCCAAAGTGGGTGCCAGTGCAGGGGGTGGGGGGGACTGATTGCCCTGCTAGTTGCCCCAGAGATTGGCTTTAATTGTTGACCAGGCCTAGGGACCATACCTGTGCAGGAATTTTGTGAACCAGGCCTCTATTACATATATTGCATGGGGCCAGAGGCTTTAGGCTTTGGGCAGGCTGGGGGTGAGTGGTCAGTAGGAGATCCTCTGAGGGCTCCCAGTATGTGTGAGGGGGCAGGTTGGGCTGACCACCCACCCCTAGTGCACAAATTTCTTGCACCGGGCCCCTAGTGTGTGCACCAGGCCCCTAGTATATATATAAACAAACACTAGGGGCATGGTGCATGAAATTTGTGCACTGGGGTGGGTGATCCCTCAGCCCAACCTGCCCCCTCACACATACTGGGAGCCCTCTGGCCGAGGCTTTAGGCCTTGAGCACCCAGCCATCAACCTGCAATTGGATAGATGGCTGGCTCCATCCCAGTCCCACCCCCCCACACCTTCAGCCAGGGCCTTAGTCCCAGCCAGCTCGACCCCAGCTAGAACAGGCCTTGGCCCCGCCCACCCAGGTCTGGGCCCCCTCGGCCGCTCCCACCCCCCCACGGCCCAGACCACCTCAGCCACGCCCCCTGCAACCCGAGCCACCTCAGCTACACCTTCTCAGGCCCCCCCAGGCCCTGGCCACCTTGGCCATGTCCCTACGCTCCTGATTGGCTGGTGGGCGTGGCTGATGGACGTGGCTTGTGGGCATAGCAGAGGTGTGGTCAAATTTGCATATTACTCTTTTATTAGGATATATATATATATATATATATATATATATACACACATACATACACACACACACACTTCAAAATGTGTTCAGCTCTAATAGTATTCCCAAATTCAGACAAACTTTGAGAGCAACATTCACCATTTTGGCTGTTACTATCAGCTTCAATAACCAAATATGAGCAATAAACATGTTCTCTAAGTTACTTATTTTCCCTGACCACTTGTTTTCATAGCATAGAGAATTTAGGAATTCTTCACACAAATAGCACTGCCTATTCTATTTTTAAAAACAAACAAACAAGAAACAAAAACAGAAAGCAAACACAGTGAAGATAAGTTGAGATAAATTGCCTCTGCAGGAGAATTTGCTTTGTATAGACCTGCATGTTAGGTGTTGATTTTGATTCTGGTTTTGTTTAGTTACATTCTGCTGTCACATTTCCTTCACTAGATGAGAGCAAAGAGCATGATAAACAAATCAAATAATATGGGAGGAGTTAAGATTCAAAACAAATTAAAAAACTGTTACTTCCTCATTAAAACTGTCAATGTGTGAAATTACATGCAACATTTTATTTATGGAAAGGTCATTCTCAGCATCATTACTTACATTTAATTTTCTCATAAGAAATAAACCTTAAGTAAATAAATATATGAAAATGATATGAGGAGAGATCAGGCCTTGCTTCACAAAACATTTTACAATTGGAGATTAGGGAAATGGAGAAAACACTAGTATATGCCTATGGGATAAAGCTACCAACTGGCAGGCACTTCTTTCAAATGAAAAACAGCACCATCCAATCTAATATTAAAGAGAAAAAAAAAGATATCAACCACAAAACTCTTATGATATTATTTTGGCTTCAACTTTTTTTAAAAAAAAAAAAAGCTCAAATATCTGGATAATAAACAACAAATTACAATCCATAGTTAGTCATTAAATGCAATTGACATTTTTTTCTTTACTTTCTGTGGATTCTTCCAAAAATTCCCACCATATTAAAGTCAAATATATGTTTTCTATAGTATTCTATGTTCATCCTTATACTATGATTACAGAAGATTGGCATTACCTTGTAAAGTCTCATTTCCCCTACTACTTGTAGTCTTTGTTCTCAGAATGTGGGATGTTGTAAGGTAACAATAGACCAAATTTAGAGATGTTATATTAAAATAATGCTGCCTCTAGTAAAATGCCTAGTGGCTTTTGCATCAAGAATTTATATTATAAGGAAAAATATTTTTGTTTCCCTCATTATGAACATTTCTTGATAAAGTTTCTTTATTTTTTCCTCAAGGTTGATATATTGTGTGGTATCTTATTTAAAGACATTATGAGATAGAATTTTACCACTTATTCTCTCTGACTAATACAACTATATGGTATCTATAAATATGTTATATGCAGAACAACATGTAGAGATTGTTTAATAAATAACCACATATAAACCTTAAAAGAGAAGATCTCTGAGGTCCAAGTAGGAAAAAATCGTCCATCTGCTCACCCTGAATGCATAAGGTTGGCACAGTACTCACAAGCTAGCCCCTGGTGCTTCAAGTCTTCTCAAAATTTACATTATCATACAAATTATTTCCAAGTAATTGTGCATCCCCAGGGATAAGCACCACAACATTTGAGGATCATGACTACCTCGAAAGACAGCTAACTGAAAAATTGACCAACACATCTCAACCTCAACTTACACTAACTTTACACAAACTTCTTGAATTTATGTCCTGACTTCCCTTTTCTGAGAGCAATTACTTTAGACAACTTTTAATTATAAGTCCATTCTCTCCCCCTTTGAGATGTAAACCTTTTTACTTTTACTTTAGAAGGGTTTTTGTTTAAAACATCTGAGAATAATGCATATACAAATTATTAAGTCATGAGAAAAAATTGATTCAGCACTAATGATCTGTAAGAATTAGCATTTGAGGAAGGTGAACAAGATTACCCAAACATTTTTAAAAATTAAAAGCTGCAATCAAAATAGCTGATAGAATTCTTATTAACACTTATGAAGTCTTTGTGAGACTGATTTTTTATTAAACTAGAGAGCCTTTATTGGTTGTTCTATGGTTCCCCAGGCAAAAGAGAAATAAAGGGATTTCCTTGACTGGTACCCATGTCCTTAAATGTTTTCCCCATCCCAGCCCCACCCCGAGCTTCTTAATGAAAGTCTTTATCCTCATAACTTGAAAGAGGATGTGAATCATTCCACAGACATCTGTCTTCTGGCTCCACCCCTCATATATACCAGGTCTTTAGCTGTGTTCTAAGAACACCTTATCATGCACTACTATGCTGCACATCATCAATGCTAAGTATATAAGACAATGAGCAATTGACAGGGAATAAATGTTGTTTTTAGTTATGTGCTCAATCCATTTGGTGCATTTCAAAAGATGCAATATTTTCCCTCATTTATCAGTGAAGTAACTTAGGAATTAACTTTAAAAAAGTCAGCAAATAGCCCTAATCGGTTTGGCTCAGTGGATAGACCATCCGTCTATAGACTGAAAGGTCTCAGGTTCGATTCCAGTCAAGGGCATGTACCTTGGTTATGGGCACATCCCCAATAGGAGGAGTGCAGGAGGCAGCTCACTGAGTTTCTCTCTCATTGATGTTTCTAACTCTCTATCCCTCTACCTTCTTCTCTGTAAAAAAGCAATAAAATATAATTTTTTTAAAAGTCAGCAAATGGCTATCTTGAATGTCAGAGTCACATTTATAGTGCATCCTAGGGAAGAGGAGCGGTAAGATAGGTTCTACAAACTTTCATGTGGAGAGGAAAGGCAACTTTCAAAAAGATGTATGTTATTAAATTAGGTATTTATTATACTTCTTCCTAAGAACACCAGGTGAGGGAAATGTTTTCCAACCTCCATCTAGAAAGCAGAATGTGGAATCATTTCATTTTTCTCCCTTTAATTTTTAGAAATGCCTAAATAAAAGCAAACTCCCCAATTACCACCCCCCCTCAAAAAAAGCAACCCTAGATGTCCCAGATCACTCTCCAGAGTGGAACCCAGGAGCAGCTTCAACAACCCAAATTAGTCTGTAACAGAGTCACTGCAAGCAAGCCTTACTTTGAAACAACAAAATAATCATAATATTTTTTAAACATCAAAACAAAACCTCAAAAATTTGGCAGCATGAGATTTTATATTTATTCTTTTAGTCATTGCCCCTACCTACTTACTTCTATTTTGAACCCAAATATGGAGGGCTCTGAGCACCTACAGGGGAAAAAAGTTGCAAAAAAGAAACTTTTAAATAGTTGTTGGATAAAAAATGTATTCAAAAGCAACCTGGTTTGTTTGTGTGTTTTTAAATCATAATGCTGTAATGTAAGGAAAACAAATCTAAACTTTTGTATAGAAATTGGAGATTTTCCAAGATCTTCCTTTAATAAACATTTATTTCAGCTTCTTGCAAGTTCCAAGTACCATGTTGTGCTAGGAAAATAAGGCCTGGTTTTGATTTTGGAGAGCTCATATTTTAGTCACTACTGATTTATTTACACTCTCTAAAACAGTGACATGGATACAAATTACTACATTTTACTTTAGGATATTGCATTTTAATAGAATCATATTTTATTCTTTACTACTTATATTTTACTGTATTTAAATCTGAAATAATTATATATATACTAGAGGCCTGGTGCACGACATTCCTGCACTATGGGTGGGGGTTCCTCAGCCTGCCTTGTGCCCTCTCACAGTCTAGGATCTTTCAGGGATGTCCCCCCGTTGGCTTAGGCCCACTCCCCACTCTGCTCACGAGCCATGAGCCTGGCTTCTGGCTTAGTACACTCACCTCCAGGGGGCAGCTCCTACATTGAGCATCTGCCCCCTGGTGGTCAGTGTGTGTCATAGTGACCATTTGTTCTGCTGTTCAGTCAGTTTGCATATTAGGGTTTTATTATATTGGATGTAATTAAAATTTCAATATTTGATAAACAAAACTCATTCTTATATTTACCAATCTTTTACTTAAGGCTTATAGACACAAATCTTGCATTATATTCCATTAAAATAAACAGAGATAAAAACATAATGAACTTTTTAAGACTAATTGGAGAAATGCTAGACTAAATTTGTGAAAAATCTGATTAGGACTCATTTTACAAAGAATGTTACAACTGTCTTCTCAGCTATGCTTAGACACTTGAACCTAGCTCTACATGAATGCTGGCTACCACAGTAAAGAAAAAAAAAAGATGTGGTAACAGGAAATAAATAATGTGCTACCGAGCAGGGAAATGACCTACTAAACTGGCTATTAGTACTCAGTTTGACTTACCTCCTGTTTAACATATATTTCATCAGCAAATATATTTGGAGAAGCTCCTTGTTCTAGGTGATCTGAATAAACAGGAAAAAATAAAATAAAAACAGAAACAAGCTCCTACACTCTGGAGCTTTCTTGCAGTGGGAGGAATAGTCAATTAATTAAGAAGTAAAAAGTGAACCTGTGTACATGATCTGTCGTTGTTAATTGCTATGGAGAAAATAAAGCAGGGATGGAGATTCAGAATGATGGCTACACTTTTTAGAAATGGTGTCTGGAGTGGCTTCTCTGAAGAAGTGGCATTTGATCATGAAATGAAATGAAGTGTGAAGTGCAAGTGTCTGAGGAAACTCTTCTACAAAAAGGAAACAGCATTTTAAGGGAGGAAATAAGTTAGAAGGCCGTCTTGCAGCAATGACTTCAGTGATTTGAGAAATGGTAGGAAGGCGCAAGTGGCTTGAGTTCAATAACCAATGAAATGGCACCAATAGCAGAGTCCTCACATGGGATGTTTTATATTTTATTATCTTTTAGGGCACCAGTAGAATAAAAAAGAGTTATGGGGGGAGACTGAGAGATAATGGTGGCTGTTTCTAAGAGTGATAGGAGTGGGCATTGTGAGACATGGTCAGACTTGGGATTAATTTAAAGCTACACAGGTAGCATGTGCTGCAGATTGGTTGTGACTAATGAGAGTAAGAAGAGATATAACATGACATCGGGGTTTGGAACATGAGCAACTTGGCGGATGGTGATGCAGTTCATGAGACAGAAGACAACTGATGTGAAGGGAGAGGAGAATAAAGACCTTGGTTTAAAACAACTTGAAATGTTCACTTGGGCAGCCAGTACTCTAACCCCTGCAATGTGGAACCTTGAAAAGTGAAAATTAGAGATCCAAGAAGGATGGGGAGAGGCAGAATGGGCAGGGAGGATGCAGTGGAATTAATGAAACAGGTGGCGACAATCACCTACCAGAGAAAAGAACTAGGTTATATTTCAAAGAATATAAATTTTCAAAATCAACCCCTGACTCATAAATTGGCTCCAATATAGAATTTTTAGGGCAGCGAAACTATGCTTTATGATGCTACTATGATAGTGGATACATGTCAATATATATTTGTCAAAAATCACAAAATATATAGCATATGGAGTGAATCCTAACATGAAGTATGGACTTTGGATGATAACAATGAATCAATGTAAGTTAATCAATTATGAATAATGTCACCTTTGTGCCAGATGTTGTGAGGGAGGGAAGTTGCCTGTGTGTGCTGTATTTTGTGTTTTGATACACTTGCCACTGAATTTTGCTAGGAACCCAAAATTGCTCTAAAAATAAAGTCTATTATTTTTTTAATGTTCATTTGCAATCTAATTGACAATGTTGAATACAAAATTGAATATATTTACCCGTGTATCAATGGCAAAGGTGAAACTAGAGATGTATGTGGGAGAGCCAAATTTTCTACTGAAGGGAGACTCTGAAGGCTCAACATATGTAATAAAGCCATATGTCTGTTTATAATGGATAGGCTTCTATTCAAGTATATATCTATACAATAATCTATAAAAGAAAATAAACATAAAACAAAATAAAGAACTGAGATAAGGCAATTATGACTGGAGAAAACTTTTTTTAAATTTCTTGTAAACACAACAACCAAGACATAATAAAGCAGTTTCGAAACTAATATAAAACAAATTATTGTGAATTAGTTGAGAAGTGTAGATTTTAAAATATTCCAATTTAAAATATCTCAAATTTTAATACTAAATTTCAAGTATTTACTTATTTTTTTAAAATATATTTTATTGCTGCCCTAATGAATTTGGCTCAGTGGATAGAGTGTCGGCCTGCCGACTGAAAGGTCCCAAGTTCAATTCCAGTCAAGGGAAGGTACATCGATCATCTGTCTCCTGCACACCTCCTACTGGGCATGTGCCCGCAACCAAGGTATATGCCCTTGACCAGAATCAAAGCTGGAACCCTTGAGTCCTCAGGAACTCTATCCACTGAGCCAAACTATTTAGGGCTAAATTTTAAGTATTTTATTTAAAAAGTTAAAATATTTAAAAGTCAACTACGCACAAATATTGACATTTTAGAGCCCATCATGAACATAAGCAAATGCAATATTCTTTGAGGCAAATAATAGGAATACTTGATAATGCACTATCAAAAGGATAGAGTTAAATATCCCGTGATGTCTTTACTGAGAGAAAGCAATGAGATAAAAATAAAAAATTGGCAAGTATTATTTTAAAGATTTTAGCTGAAATTTGTTCAAGTAATCTGTATTAAGTGAACAAGCATTCGTGTTTGGAAAGACTCTAACGTATTTCAAAACAAATAAAGGTAACCCCATAAATATTTAAAGCTATGTTAATCTAAATAATAGGGATTTCAGAATTCTTCAGGCAATCATTTTCAAAATTTACTTTTCCACATCGACATGCTTAACCTAGACTTCCAGAGTCAAAGTGATGGACTAAATATTTCAAATGAAATAAATTATTTCCTAGTATTTAAAAAGCCTTTTTGATTTTAAAAAGTCACTAGAATATATTACATTTTAGTAACTAAAATATATTACGATATTTCAAATATAACTGTAATTCAGTTTGCCAACACAGGGTCAAAAACTAGGAGGGAGGGGTATGAGGGCACCAGCGGGCCAGGGATGGGGTGATAAGAACAACATATGTAACACCTTAATCAATAAAAAAAAAGAGAGAGAGAGAAATAATCCTGCTTAAAACAGCGAAAATAAAAATTAAATATTTGGGTTTAACAAGGAAAACAAAACTTCAAGTGATAATTTTGAAAAGCTGAATAATCAATATATGTATTCAGATATATGAGGTTTTTTGTTTTTCCGTTTTATTTATTATTTAAAGTTGCAACCTAAAGTTCATTTTTTTGTTGTAGGTTTATAAATTTTAAAACACATAAAGATTCCCATAACTATCAGTACAATTAGAAGTTTCATAACTTCTCCCCCAGATAAAACTTCATCCTGCTGCCATTTTAACTTGATCCTCCCCTGTCCTCAACTTTAGCAACAACTGGTCAGTTCTCGGTCACTATAATTTCATCTGCTCAAGAGTTGTTTCTCTTCCTTATTAGGAGACATAGTCCAACATTTTCTTAAGTTCACAATAAAAAATGTGTTGACAATTTTCATTTATTCTAAGAAAGCATTTTTCTAAAGTTTCCAACTTTACCTTTTTCTACAAATTTTTCTTTTTCTCATTTGTGATATACATATATATATGATGTATTATGCTAATTAGACTGTATAGCCAAACAATCTTTCAGACATCCTTCCGATGACCTTCCGGACAAAGCCAGGGCTGTGAGGGCTAAGGCAAGCTACCACAGCTCTGAGGGCCAAGCCCCTTGCATGAATTTTTTGCATTGGGCGTCTAGTATCCTATCTAATAAAAGAGTAATATACAAATTAGTCAGATCTTTGCTACACCCACAAGCCACGCCCACCAGCCAATCAGGAGTGATATGCAAATTAATACCCAACCAAGATGGCTGCTGCTCAAGGCCAGAAAAAGCCTCTGGCCAAGGCTTTTTCTGGCCTTGGGCAGGCTGGGCTAGGGCACAACCAGCCAGCAGTTGGCCCAATCGCAGGGCAATTGCTGGCTGCGGTCTCCTGGCAGATGTCCACTGCCCAAGGATGGAAGGCCTCGGTCCTAGACCTTCTGGCCTTGAGTAGGCCAGGGCTAGGGCCGAGCCACCCAGCCATGACCCAGCCATGAGCCCCATCGCAGGGCAATCGCTAGCTGGGGTCCCCTGGCTGAAGGTCCCCTGCCTAAGGACTAAAGCCATAGCCAGAGGCTTTTGGCCTTGGGCAGGCCAGCAGTGAGCCAACAGTAGGATATCCTCTGAGGGCTCTCAGTATGTGAGAAGGGGCAGGTTGGGCTGAAGGACCACCCCCACCCCCATGCACAAATTTTGTCTACTGGGCCCCAGTGTGTGTGTGTGTGTGTGTGTGTGTGTGTGTGTATGAAATATTCTTTTTTTATCACTTATTTTAAAATGTTTTTAACTTGAGACAATTATATTAAAGGTGTTCTGATGGGGAACCTATAATAGTAGGTTCCAGGTTTATGAGTATTTTATTTTTATTTTATTTAGTTCTAGATGCCCAGTGCATGAATTCTTACACGGGTGGGGTCTGGCCAGCTCAACCCAATTAGGGCCAATCAAGGCCAAGCCATCTGAGTGGAGAAGAGGCAGGAGGTTGGCTGCCAACCCCACTCCTAATTGGGGCCTTATCGGAGCCAGGCCTGCAGGGGGTTGGGGATGCAGGAGGTTGGCCAACCGACTCTGCCCTCCATTGGGGTGGAGAGGCTGATCAGGGTTGAGAACAGTCAGAGGGCAAGGCCACAGGAGGTTGGACAGCCAGTCTCATCCCCAACTGGGCCAGTTAGCTGCTTGCAGTATGTGTCATAGTGACCAGTTATTCTGGTTGCTTGGCTTTTATATATTTATATATTTGTTTTTTCTTTACCTTAATAAACAAAGGCAAACTTAAGTTTTTCTGTTAGAAAATATTTTCTTCTCTCCATCCCCCATGGAATTAGACTAAGACATGCAAATATGTTTTATTTGTGTCATCCCATATTTATATACACCTGCTCTATTCTTCAAAGCCACATAGAGTCTGGAGAGGATCCTGATAGCAACCCAGCACACCACCTCTATCTTTGTAAACATGAGATTTCGGTTTCCCACCTGAGGTTATGCCAATCCCTCCCCTTCATGAAACATACTCTGTGTCTCCATCAGAGAGTGCACTGTGGCCTCAGCTCTCTGTCCCAAACTGAAGGAACACCTGGCGCTCTCCCAGCTATTAGCAGTCCTACTCATCAGATGTTGACTTAGGCCAGTGGTCAGCAAACTGTGGCTCATGAGCCACATGAGGCTCTTTGGCCCCTTTTATGACTCTTCCACAAAATACCATGGCCTAGGGGAGTCTATTCTGAAGAAATCACATTAGAACAAGTTTAAGTTTAAAAAATGTGGCTCTCAAAAGAAATTTCAATCATTGTATTGCTGATATTTGGCTCTGTTGACCGAGTTTGCCGACCACCAAGTCTTAAGCAATCTGTGATCACCTAGCTTCCCTAGAAATAGTATGAGTTGCTTCTTGTTATCCTTTTATAGTTAAGATAATTGGGGTGGGGGAAGAATGGAAGATAGGTTAACTTTATGCCCCAATCTTCAAACTGAAAATACCATTTGTGACATTTCTCCAAATAGCTTCTCTCTCTCTGCTTTTAATGTGTCTTTTTTTAAAGGGACCTAGAACTGATGTAAATACCACCATTTAGTATAATCTGGCTAGATATGGACACTCAGTTCTTGATTACAGCACAGTCCTTTTATGCTTTGGCTGATATTGCTTTTCAAGAAAAATATGTGTAATATATGTGCTTCCATTTAATGAAAATTTTCAAACACCAGACTTTCATGTGCTGCTTTCTTTTTAACCAAATCTACAACTAGAGAAATAAAAGAGTGTGAGAAGATATTTCTCCCAGTCACTAATCTGGGAGCTAAACAGCCAACCCAATTTTCCAGACATGTTGTTCAAAAGCATGTAGATAGAGACCTAGTGAAAAACAGGCTCTCTATAGCCCAATCTGAAGTATTTTATCATAATTAGCTCTCCTGTTAACTCACACTATGCAGATAAATGCCAGAATATTCAGAGCTCTTTAATTAAAAAGTGACTGTAAGTGATAGATAATAACCAAGCAGTTGACACACAATAATTGCATCATTATCACTGGTTCTCCAAAGACTTTTTAAATAAATGCTGAAATGTCCCAAGAAATGTATGTGTAACAATATGCAATAAGAACTCAAATTAATAGAGATCACCATAGCAATTGGTTCCCTTTCTGGATAATAATGTAGTCTTTTAGTTAATGTGTGAAGAAATCCATAATAATACTAAGTTGTTTCCCTGTGCAACTCAGTAATGACTTTAAATAATCATATGTTAGAATATTTGAGTAAAGATGTTCTAGAAATTTTGAAATAATTTTCATAATTGTGAAGTTCAATGATTTCTGTAAGAAGTGGCCTCAAATGTCCCTCTATGACAATCCTGAAAACAAACTCCTGTGCCTGTTCCCTCCAACACAAACACACACACACACACACACACACACACACACACATACACAAACATACACACACATACACACACACACTCACACACACAACATACACACACACAAACATACACACACACTCACACACACACTCACACACACACAACATACACATGCACACACACACACAAACATACACAAACATGCACATGCACACAAGTATGCGCACATTACACTAAACACACATATTTCATGGGCATGTGAGTGTTATGACTCTCTGATGGAAGTGCTCTATGTAACTAATTCGTATGCCATTTCCTAACTGAAGCACAGCCTCCCATCACACCAAACGCTAAGCTTTGACAAATGTGATGATTTCTCTATAGTTCCCTTAGAGATACACGTTTAGATGTGCAGTGATTATTGCACTCTGGCATCCCCTGAGATGGATTCTGTAAGTTGCAATCTGTTATTCATATTAGATTTTTTAGAGTTTAGCATCCCCACCTTCAACCCTGGATTGAATTCTTGCCAAATATTACTTTAATCTGGTTGGTTCGTGTTCTACATACTTGCTCCCTCCATGCCACGTGTCGTAGCGGGAAATTCAACCACAAAATTGTCTCCTCTTATCTTGCACACTCTTGCCTCATTTCATCCTCTACATATTTCACATCTAAACTCAACTCTGCCTATCTCTTGAGAGATATAAATTTGCTTTGAACACTCTTACATTTCTTTATCTTTACATATTACCATATCCTCACAAGCTTTCCTTTCTTCTCTGACTGTAGCTCAACACAATCTTCCATCACACAAAACAATAAGCTTTGACAAATGTATTATTTCTATTTAATTCCCTTAAAGATACATGTTTAGATGTCTAAGCATAAGTTCATGCCCTAACTCATTTCTAAAATTTTCTCTGACCTTCCAACTTCCAATGTGTTCTCTCTGTTGAATTTCTCCAACATTTTCATACTTATACTCATGGATATACTCCATATATTTTGTCTCATTAATGTTTCATATATACTTTTTGCCTCCCAATTACATTATGATTATAGTAGAATGCAGAGATAGACTCGCTTATCTTTTTGTCACAAAACGTTCAGTGCATTTGTTCTGTCAAATGCATTTTACAGATTCATTGAGAACCTATGTTCTTTACAAGTTGCTTAATGAGTCTTTAATGGCTTATTTAGGTTAAAACTATGGGTTACAAATTTGGTCAAGAATCATTTCCTTTAATTCTCATATATGATTATATATCTATGCATGACATTAATCCTAAACACAATTTAAAATTCAATAATAATAATAATAACAAAAATACATTATTTCTGAAATGTATTGATGTTGAGAGATGTTTTCTATTGCCATTACTTTTAGTCTGAACATTTAAAAATTTATTCTTAACATTTTAAGAGTGCTTAAGCTTACAATGTTGGCATTGGCTACAAGCAAAGGATTATAGTCAAAGAGATATGGATCCCTTACTCATTTGCCGTCTGACATGGCAATTCACTCAGTTTCTCTACAGTACATTGTCTCAGTCAGCTCAGGTTGCTATAACAAAATGCCGTAGGATGGGTAGTGTCAACAAAAGACATTTGTTTCTCACCATTCTTTAGGCTAGCAAACCCAAGATCACAGTTCCAGCAGATTTGGTTCCTGATGAGATCCCTCATCACGGCTTATAAGCAATGCCTTCTCTCTGTGTCCTCCAAGTGGCTGAGCAAGAAAGCTCTGGCATCTCTGCCTCTTCATAAGGACACTAATTCCATGATAGAGCCCCACTCTCATGACTTCATCTACCTTCCAAAGGCTCCACCTTCAAACTCCATCACAATAGCCATTAGAGATTCAACCTATGAGTTTGTGGGGAAACCCAAGACCATAACAATACTCATCTATTAAATGAAAATATGTTATAGCAATATTCAAGAAAATTCTTAAATGCAGCTTGAGATTCCATGCCAAAAAACCCTACCCAGGCCTCTGTTCTATGCCCTTCCACTCATCCTCCTTTGATCACTCTGCTCTAACCACACTGGTCTCCTTTCAAGTCCCTTAGAATTGTTAGCTCTTGTTGCTCTCTTTTGCAGGTCTTTCACAGGTCTTCACACTGCTGGTTCCTTCAGATCTCTTAGTCACATTCAAATTCCACCTTCTCAATGAAACATTCTCTTATGAACCTTGCCAAAATCTATTCCAGATACTCCTCGTTTATTATCTTTATATCATTAACCATGTTCATAAAAGTTAAACTCCATAAGATCAGAGATGTTGTCTGTCTTGTCTGTTGTTGAATCCTCCATATCTAAATTGTGTATGGCACAGAATGAGCACATAGTAAATATCTATAGAACAATTGATTAATAATTTAAGAATAAAAGTTTAGTATCCTACACAGAAGCATTCAATAAATGTTCTGCATGTTAACTGTTACTGTGCACAAATAGTCATTTCAACTTTAACAAAATAATCAAAATAGTTGTGTTTTATACCAAAGTTCAAAGGTTATAAACATTTTGAAATACAAAAGATCTGTTCATGTAATTTGATGTGGTCTTTTGTATATTTTTCACAGTATTCACCTTCCTATGTTGATTACATCTATTAAATTTTAAAGTAGATTCACCTAATTATTAATACACAGATGGGGGTTTTAACTTAAATGGTGAAAAAAATGACTAAGGCAGAATTAAATTTTCATGAAATATAACAGCTTCATATTTTTTAAGGGAAGACTTCCATAAACCTAACACTGGAGGAAGAGGAAGAGGTTTACACAGAATGCCAGAATCACATGCTAGTAGTTTGGCAATGGGTGGGATAAAACACCACTGTGTCTCATTGAGGTGTTCTGTCACCTTCACTCTTTTATTCCCTTGGTTTTCACCATCAATTTCTCTTCCATGATTTAGCCCAATCATCCTCCCATGTAGTTATCTCATCTTTTTTTTTCTCTCTAAATCTCTACACATAATACATCATTATCCCATCTTCTCATATATTTTCATTATGTTTTAATTTTATTTTTCCTAAAATAACAGCTAAATACAGATGCTATTATGAAAAAAGTAATAATTAACAAAAGATAAGCAATGAGGGAAAATCCCCAGTAACCAAACAGTTAGTTTTAGTTACTAACTAGTATCATCTTCCCTCACATCCAGCCCTCTTCTACGCTCAAAGATAAAAAAACATAGAAAATTAGAAATAAATAAAAACAAAAACACAACTAAAACTTACAGAATACAATGTAAACAGTGTTCACAGGGAAATGTATATTTGTAAACATTTTTATTTTAAAAAAGAAAAAAATGAAATCAATGACCTAACCTTCCAGGTTACAACACTGAAGAAAAAGAGCAAAATAAGTAAAAAACCATAACCAAAATTTTACTTTTTTTACTTTTCAAATTATATTAGACTAGTGGCCTGGTGCACAAAATTTGTGCATGGGGAGTGGGGCTGTCTCTCAGCCTGGCCTGCACCTTATCCAATCTGGGAGCCCTCGAGGGGTGTCCAACTGCCGCTTTAGGCCCAATCCCACAGGCAGCCGGACATCCCTCTTACTATCTGGGACTGCTGGCTTCTAACTGCTTACCTGACTGCCTGCCTGATCACCCCCAACTGCCCCCCCCTGCTGGCCTGCTTGCCCCCAACTGCCCCATGCTCTCCTGTTCACCCAAATGCCCCCCCTGCCAGCCTGATTGCCCACAACTGCCCGCCCTGAGGCCTGGTCGCTCCCAACTGGCCCCCACTGCTGGCATGATCGCTACCGAATGCCCTCCCCTTGCTGGCCTGCTCATCCCCAACTGCCCCCCTGCCAGCCTGATCGCCCCAACTGGTCCCCTCTGCCGGCATGATTGCCCCAACTGTCCCTCCCTCTCCATTGGCCTGCTTGCCCCTAACTGGCTACCCCTGCTGGCCTGCTCATCCCCAACTGCCCTGCCCGTCTTGATCAGCCCTAACCACCTCTGCCTCTGCCCTATCACCATGGCTTTGTCTCCTGATCTAATTAGCATTTTACCCTTGTATTAGTATAGATTACTTATAATTAATAGTAATGGCAACATTAACATTTTATTTAATTATTGATGAATTAAGTCAAATACCTCAGGACACTCATTATATTTAAATTAGAGGCCTTGTGCATGAAATTCATACACTGAGAAGGGGGTTCCTCAGCCTTGCCTGCACCCACTCACAGTGCAGGAGCCCATGGGGAAGGGCCTAAGCTGGCAGTCGGACATTCTTAGCACTGCCAGGGAGGCAAGAGAGACTCCTGCCACCACTGCTGCACTTGCGAGCTGTGAGCCCGGCTTCTGGCTAAAAGGCGCTCCCCCTGTGGGAGCGCACTGACCACCAGGGGACAGTTCCTGCATTGAGCATCTGCCCCCTGGTGGTCAGTATGCAGCACAGCGACCGGTCATTCCACCCTTTGGATGATTTGCATATTATCTGTTTATTATATAGGATTCTACATTTTAATTTAATCTCTAAATTTCTATTATATTTAAACACTAATATTCCTGATAGAGCCATTCCTCTCAGGGTCCATGCAGAAGATTTATCTTAAGGGATAGAGGCTGTAGTTAGGTATCAAGAAGAGTAACCAGGGTAGGACAATCAACATTTAAATAATAACTCAATTCAGGTGCCTGACTATAGCATCAGCATTACTAGAGATGCTTAATCTTGGGACACAGTTGTGTGTTACAATAAGCCCTTCTTGTATGATGCACAGGAGAATGAATATAACTGATCTAGGAAATAATATGAATCCAATTCACTTATAGCAAGTCTATAATTTAATTACTAATATACTGGCTTTGAGTAATTATCAATAACAAAAACTAAGAGAAAAAAATGAAACCAATAGCCTGATGTCAACAGAATTAAAATGGCTAACCACATTATAAAGCCAAAGGCAGAATTAGTTTAGCTAAAATTGGGAAAAAAAGGGGGGGGATTATTAAGTGGGAATAATTTAAGATTACGCAAAGTTATATGTGAACCATTAGTCTTACAATCTCATTTGAAAGGTTTGGCCACAGGTGCTTGAGAACATTTCAATAGTAACCAATACTGCTTCTTTTAGTATCTGGCTATGCTTAGATAACCATGTGTGCGAGGCTGTCACATCTAGGCGCTCTGTTTAACAATTCCAGGTGTGCCCTACCTCCCAGTCTTTCCCAGATGAGAAGCCAGATCCAAGCATCAAATTATCTTGAACATTTCAGATCATCCCTCACTGGACGAATCTTACCAAGTGTCTTCAGTCTGCATCATGTAGAGAAAAGCACCATCTAGCTGAGCCAGGCCCTAAATTCCTGACCCCATGGTAGCTGTTTTAAGCCCTAAGATTTATTTATATGGAGTTTATTGATGTGACATTTCTTAATAAGATTATATAGGTTTCAGGTATATAATTTTACAATACATTATCCAAATATTTACCCTCCTTACCTTTCCTTACTCTTCTTTTCCTTTTAAGCCCTAAGTTTTAGAAAAATGTTTTTACAAAGCAGTAAACAGAGCACATAAACATTCTCATGTGAAGACAGGCTACATCTTTCTGACACCCTGAAATATCAACAGGTGTCAGCATCTTTCAGAATGAAACCCTATATCCCTGGGTAGTTTGGCTCAGCAGATAAGAGTCAGTCAGCCTGTGGAGAATACACACATCCTCTGAGTACCTACTCAATTCTTTGATAACATTTTTCATTTTGTCTGACCAATTATTTATAGGGCAATTCCAGTGAAGGGCACATGCCCAGGTTGTGGGCTCGATCCCCAGCAGAGGGTGTCCAGGGGGTAGCCAATCAATGATTCTCTCATTATTGATGTTTCTCTCTCCCTCTCTCTCTCTCTCTCTCTCTCTCTCTCTCTCTCTCTCTCTCTCTCTCTCTCCCCACCCTTCCTCTCTGAAACCAATAAAAATATGTATTTTTTTTTAAAAAAAGAATGAAGACATGTAGGGATATGGTGCAAGGAAGCCCAGAATCATGTGTGAGGTCCTGGCCTCCTTATCATTTTATGTACCTTGTGCCAAGGCACGATCCTATCAATAGCTCTCCTGAGGAGTATAGAAATGGCTTTATTAATTAATGATGATAACTCTGTTTAATGGTAATTTGTCTGTGTAAAGGAAGTGGGGGAGTGTAATGGAAAAAGTTCAGATAACCACAGTGCCTTGTGTTTTTGTTTGTTTGTTTTCTTTCATTATTTGTTTGTTTTGCTTTTTTCTTTATTTCCAAAGAAGAAGTGGAGAAGTTAGTTTAGGTGGCTGGTCCAAGATATAGTTAGTGTTAATATTTGAACTCAGTACTTGACTTTACTTAGCATATTTACCCATGTTAAGATATTCAAAATCTTAAAGTTTACTAAAATCTTACTCGTTTTTACCTCAAAGCCAATCATTAGCCATCCTGCTCCTGTTTGCTTTCATATGAAACCTATGTACATTCTCTATGGAAAAGATGCTGTACCTGTACGTAAAAATAGAAGAAAAAGAACAACATCTATTACCTAAACTCAACAGTAGGCCCTAATAAGCAGGAGATATTTCTGAACCAGCTACTGAGTTCAGTGATGATGCAGGCAGAGGAGGACTAACTCCTGTATATGGTCATTTGTTTCTTATTAATGCCATGTGTGACGCATAGAAACTTACTCTTTAACCCTAAAGTTATCTTTTTCCAGGTGTGATGGTCTCTATGCTTAGTTTCTTCCATAAGACAGCCACAAATACTATGTTCTCCAGAGACAGACCAGTTAAAGGCCTTCAGTTAACGAAAACTTCCTTAGTCTTTTGCAGTAAGAATCTCAGCCCTTTTTTAACAGAGTTCTCAGACTGGACTCAAGCTGCATTATTTAAAAGCAGGCCCTTAGCAACATTCCAACTGTCAACACTGAGAATCAGCCTGGCGGCTTTGCATGCCATATAAACAATGGCAGCCAGCTGCCAGGAGAATACACACATCCTCTGAGTACCTACTCAATCCGTTAATAATATTTTTTTCATTTTGTATAATCAATTATTTATAGGGCAATCGATCATCTAAACTAAGATGAATAAATATTAAATGCATTCTCTTCATGGTTCTAACACTGCTCACTCCAAAAACATAACCAGGTATTATAAAACATATACCTCATGTAGTTTAAATATTTATGTAAAATTCACATGCTTTGATCTAGGATCTTGAGAGCAACACATAACAAATAAATTCTGATTATCAATTATAACAAAGCTATAAATGCTAGCTTTAAACCCAGGTGGTTTTTCAAGGAATCAAGAGTATAATTTGAAGCATTGACTTCCAAATTCAAATGGCACATGCTTTTCTATACCCTCAGTCACAATAAGTTAGCTTTCTCCTGCTTTATATTTGTGTCAATGGTCTAAAAATATTTTCTGATGAATATAATCAATGTCTGTCTGCCCTCAAAGACAGATACAGATTGTTTCTGTTTCTTTAACAACTAGAAGTAGCAGAGTTAAACACCTTAACTTACTTTCAAATTCTAGAGCCACCATATGTCTCTTAGGCATCACAAAATTAGGCTCTTGATCCTTTAATGCACTGATAGACTCCAGTTAAAATGCAGAGACTTTGTTTACTGTTTTGCCATTTACTTTTTCTGTCACGACCTGATGATTCGTCAGGACTCTCATCATTCTGACATTTGGTTCTTCGGTACACCATAGTGTCATTTCCATATGTAAAACTTCTTAAGCCCTCTCTTAAGTTAGCTCTTTTCCTGAAATCTAACCCAGCTCTAACACCAGACTGCAAATGTGGCATTATAAGAGGTAAGCAAGAGTGAAAACAATAAAATAGAGATAGTGCTATGTACCAGTTATTACCCTAGCTGCTTTATATTTGTCATCTCATTAATTCTTATGCGGAAATTTCAGTGTATCACAGTTCACATATTTTACATATAAGGAAAGTAAGCCTTTCCATAATTAAATATTATAAAAAGACAGAGTATACATATACTTCTTTCACTGAAAGCACAAAAATTGCACTTCCTTGGTGAACAAATTCTGGGTACTTTAAACAATATAGGAAGGTTGGATACAGAAAATAACTGAAAAATAGTATTTACTTACTAAAAGCTGACATGTAAATCAATGTAATTTAATAAACCAGACATTTTAATAAACACAAAATGACACTTGCAATATTGTTCCTGAAACCCCATATTTATGGAGCTAATATGTGAAATTACCCTAGGGAGTTATTAAGTGTAATCATTGAATACTAGGAATATAACACTTCAAGAGGGAGTATAGAAAATCATTCCACTTTGCTCATGTGGATAAAATACAAAATCTTATACATCTTTGCCAGTGTATTGAATTAATAAATTAGCTTTTGACTAGTATTAAATAACTTTCAATGTGGAAACAAAATATTAGTTATTAAAATAATCAAGATTTTATTATGAGCATGGCATTCAATTTCAGTAGTTATAAAATTTTCATAAACATTAATAATTCTAATATATACAAACATATATATATATGGTTATGTGTGTAAGTGTGAGAGCCAGTGCATACTGATACCTGAGAGCCAATTTTTAATCTTTAGAAATTTTGAATTTTTCTTATTAAACACAAATATGATTAAAAATTAAAGTATATAAACTTATACTTAAATAAAACTTAGTAAATATGAAGGTGACTCATTAAATAGAAATAATTTCCTGATTATTTTTAGCATGTGTTATCCTATCTAATAAAAGGGTAATATACAAATTAATCATAACTCCATCACAAAGATGGCAACATGAGCTGAGTGTCCCAAACCCCAGCAACACTGAGGGAGAGGGGGCCTCTGGCCAGAGGCCAGGATGCAGGACACTGGCAGCATTGCAGGCCGGGCTGAGGGACCTCCCCATATCTAACCCCACCTTTACCCCCATGCACAAATTTTGTGCACTGGGCCTTTAGTTATTACATAAGTTCTTGAGGTTATTTATATGTCTTGAATCTATATGGCAGCAATACTACACAATGGTATGCTACTGCACCAGTACCTCCAGCTTTGTTCAGTAATGTCACATCCATAGCTTGAAATTGGCCATGAGATGACTATTTTAAGTACCAAATTAAGCATACACTAAGAATAGCTTGTTTTTCCTGCAGAGTCAGTTGTTGGACATATATCAGTATACTGCTGTGTATAGTTATACGATTATTTTCATTAATTCTCAATAACAACTATGTCAATAACAACAACACAGCTGATGTATGAGTCAGGCAGATGGAGATAAAAATATGAACTTTAATAATAATGAAGCTGTATTCAGAAGCTGCTTTTAGTTCTGCAGCCAAATGACTTTTCTAGTCCTGTGATGCATAATTAGAGTCATTCCTGGTCCCAAACCAGCTGACATCTGCAAACTATCCTTGAGCAATCAGTCCCCAGTATAGTGGCAGACAAATCTACAGATGCAGGACTAAGAAAGGAAATTCTGAGCCAAACATGTTATTTTTCCCAAAGTCATATAATCTTGTCACAGAAAAATACAAAATAATGGTGGCTAAATAAGACAGAGTCTTACACTGTAGCAGCTTGGAGGTAAGTATTCCAAGAGTACTGTAGCTCTGTACTTGCTTTTCTGCCATTCTGAATAAGTCATGGGCACCCTAAACATGATTCACAGCAGGACCAATGCACTCAACCACCAGCAGCAATAATAATAATCATAATAATTATAATAATTATAATAATGAAAGAACAAAAGGGGGGCAGCTCACCTTCCTTTATAAGGAGACTCCCTAAAACACCACCCAACTTCACTTCTTATTTCATCAGTGAAAACTTAGTCACCTGGCCACAACTATTGTAATGAAAACTGATAAATTTAGTCTTTTAGTTGAAACACACTGATGCTTGAGATATTCACTAATTACATAATTAACTGAATGGGAAGAGATGCCAGAAATGTCAGTGTAGTTGAATGCTACTCTAGAAACATAAAATATGGTAGACCTTTGTATACCATCATCTGCTTTCTCACTCCTTGAGTCCATTATGATAAGGATATTAGAAATCTCAGTTATAGAACTACATATAATAAGAATATGAAGCAATTGCCAGGGATGCCACAAAAAATACAAATATTTTATAAAAATTAATTCTAATAAGGTTGCATGTAGTCATTGGGTTTAGAAATAGGGGGGTTAGTAATTATTGATTCCTACAAACTATACCATATTTAACATAGAATTAATTAAGTGAAACTCAGTTATTGTGACAAACTTGGAAGAAAAATCTACATCGTAGGAAGCTGAAATATATTCTAATTAAAAAAATGCATCTTGATTACACTAAATTACACATTATCTCCAAAAGTGATGTGTAAATGTATGATCTCCATAAGTCTTTAATTCTTCTGTAATAAACAGATAAAAATAATCACTTCATCTACATGTTATTTTTTCATTTTTATCTTCACCCAATAATATGTTTATTGATGTGAGAGAAGACGAAGATGAAGAAGAGAGAGACAGAAACATCAATGTGAGAGAGAAACATCAACCAGTGTCTCCAGTAAACACATTGAGTGGCGATCAAACCCACAAACTAGGTGTGTGCCCTGACTGGGAACCCAACCCACAGCCTTGTTGGTCTATAGGATGATGCTCCAAACAATTGAGCACCAGGCTAGTGCCACATACTGCTTTTAAATAAATTTGATTTCTGAATAGAGTGTCTTCTTAAGTAGATTAACCATTATTACAACATTCACTAGCAAACACTTTATAATAGTACTAGAGGCCCAATGCACAAAATTCGTGCAAGGGGCTCAGTCCTCGCAGCCCCAGCTTCACCAAGAAGGTAGTCCAGACAGTCATTCTGCTGTTGGGTCTAATTAGCATATTAGCTCTTTATTATATGGGATGAGTTTAAGCACCATTCTAATGCTTCTCTAAATTTCCAAAAATTGTAAAACAGTGATGTCTGAATTAATATGATTTTAAATTTTAATATTTGCAAAGACACAAGAAGTTTCATAATCAGTGGTATTTCAATCCTTATGAAATGACTGAGAAAAATACTGTCATTATAAAGTAATTTCAGCTAGAGAAGAATAGTGAATGTGCCTTAATATCTCTTCCTAGAATGACTTTGCAGTACTTTTGTAAGCACCAATGCAGAGACACTTAACATTGTGTCATTAAGTTAGTATGCTTTAAACATTTTTTGAACTAGCAATACTAGTAAATCAATATGTTTTTAGATGCTGCTGAGGAAGCATAGTCTCTATCTACAAAACAGAAGTTTTAACATTTCCCTAACATTATACCCAGGCTATAAGATTTCCTTTCTATTCACCTTCAACATAGATTTATTTTTTAGTCAGAGAAAGAAAAAGCATGATAATCAAATACTCAAGTGAATTCTTGCCCTAATGAGAACTAACTTCTGCTTATATCAGATAATTAAAATTTCAAAGCCATAACTGTCTATTAAGCCAAATAAAAGGCTAAGAAATCTATAATAAATTCCTCCAGAAATGAAGCTAGAAAAAAATCCGCCTCTAACCTTTATACATTTTCTCATTGTTAAAGATGTAATAGTTTCTCTGGAGCCACAAGCACACCCACATCACATGCCTCATCAATTCTGAGTCTGTGTACAGCCCTTCAATTAATATCTGTGATTATAGAAACACTAACAAAAAATTTACTTGATCCAGCTAGGCTCATTTGTTGAGCCTTCAAAGATAAGCTAGTCTAATGATAGATGGTGGTGAATTTTAAATAATTTTTGCATCCATTCTTCTGTCCTCCAGACATTGTTCAAAAGACCTGAATGTTAACACTGTCTTTAGGCTCAGTTTAAATTATATAACCTTACATAGAGTGACACAGTTTATGCAAAAAAAAAAACAACACACACACCAGAACTAAGCAAACTACCTAGTGATTAATGATCGACTTGTTGCCTGTCACATATGGCTCAGTGGTTGAGCTTCAAATTATGAACCAGGAAGTCATGGTTCAATTCTAGGTCAGGTCACATGCCTGGGTTGCTGGCTCAATCCCCAGTGGTGGACATGCAGGAGGCAGCCAATCAATGTTTCTCTCCCATCATTGATCTTTCTATCTCTCTCTTCCTCTCCCTTCTGCTCTGAGATCAATAAAATATATTTTTGAAAAATAATCAACTTGTTTTCTTAAGCAAGAAAACATATAAGCATTTGGTTGTCCTAATCCATTGAAGGGTCCCTGGGATGGTTTTGCCCTTAAATGATTTCCAGAAGCAAGAATCCAATAATTTAATTTAGGTGTGCTTAAAAATACATAGAGACTAAAGACGGGTTTTAAATATTGTAAAATGTCTGCCATCTGATCTTTCATAGATTTAGATTGCAATAATGGAACAATAAAAAATGAGATACTGAAAAGAATGAATATTACATGAAGCTGAGAATCTGTTTTGAATCCTAATGAAATTAAAAATTCCAGATGATTTTCTTTCCTCTCATTTGGATTAATTGGGAACCTCGTGTTGCTGCAGGTAATAATGGGCCAGATTTCTCAGCCTTGAGTAGGAATGAGGTTCTTGTGATATATTCAGAAAGTGAATTTTCTAAGATTCCCATGGGAGAATGGGATGTGGTAGAAGATTTTATTGGAAGAGAGTTGCACTTCTTGGATTCCAAAGTCCCCTGGCCCTTAATCCAGTCCTGGGAAAGGTGCAGATGGAGTTCCAGCAGAGCCAGCAGTAAGACCAGTGTCCAGAGCTTCCTTCCATGTTGCAGGCGGGTGGGTTCAGCATCCAAGCGAGTTAAAGTCCATCAGTCCCTGTGTGGTGTCCAACATGGTCATGTGCAGTGTGGGCACTGGATAGTGCAGCCCCTGCCACAGGAGAGCCAGGAACCTGGCATACCAGAGAGAGAGAACTGCCTTCGTTTGTAAGTTTTAAGTATTCTGGTTTCACGTGCTTATAATGGCCAGACCTATTCTGGCCTCTGACTCACTTTCAGGTATGATAGGCACCTTCCCATGTCACTCAGACTTTTACTGGGCATGCACCAAACTGCCTCTGCCAGTGATAAGAAGGGAAAAGACTTGGACAATGTCAAATGTAGCTTTTGGGCAAAGCTTTATAAATAGCATGCTTCTATTTACTCTTCCGTTTCCTCCTTTCCAGTTAAATAATAACCAGATTATTACAATGACATCACTCACACCCTAAATTGAGGTTGGATTCCTGACAGTTTGAAGTAGACACAGTGGTGGTATTGAATTGATACCAAGGTTGCAATGGAGTTTGAAAGACAGAGACAAAATAATAACAAAAGCTGGGCACAAAGGTCTGGCTTCCTCTTAAAATAGTGTAGACAATATCAGTGTAACAAGAAAAAGCTGGATAATGTATAAAATCATAACAGTTATTGAAAATGTCTGAGAGCTGAGATGGAGATCAACCAATTTGTTTAAAATTTAAGGAAACACAAACATGGACAGACTCATATTGAACAAGGCATGAGACGAAGATCAGGCCATCAGCTTTACTATGCGTTGTTGCTAAATGGTTAAAATTTGAGTGTGGATTGAGGGGGATAGAATAAAAACCCTTGGATTTGTACACATAGGGTAATTTTTAACTCAATTGCAGGCTCCTCTCTGGAGAACATCTTGAACGTTGAGGAGAAAGGATGTAGGTGAGGTGGGTACTGAATAAAGTCTCTATCAGAGGTCCCAGGCTGGCCACTACTTCAGGAAATGTGTAAAGTCCTACAAGAAACCCTCCTGGATTATTGCTCTCCCGGGAAAGAAGATTTTAGCTGCCATGAAAAGGGAAACCAATATCTTGTACCCTGAGATGAAGTCAAAGTCCACTGCAGCTAGGAAAGGAGGAATAACATATTCTCCACCACTGAGAAAGAGAGGTGAAGTTAATCGTTCTTCAGACAAGATAATGGCTACCAGTAAGGCAAACGGAGAAATCTCAATTGCAAAGATATAGGGTCTTAGGGGCTGCCTGAGTTTCGAATCCAGATCCTACCAGATAGGGAGCTTAAAATAATTATCCTATCTAATAAAGAGGGAATATTTTATCACAGAGATGGCGGCACCCACAGCCAATAAAGAGGGACTATGCTAATTTACTTCCCAGCCCTCAAAGATGGTAGTTCCCACAGCCACAATGGCAGCACCCAGTCCCCTCAGCCCTGCCGAGGCACCTGCCTCTGGAGTATGCCAGTCCCCTCAGCACCCCAGCTGCCCAGGGCCAGCCCAAGATGCAGGCTGCCCAGCTTCCCAGGACTACCCGAGGCTCAGGTAACCAGGGTCAGCCGAGGCTGGTGTTGCTGACTGTGGTAGCAGCAGGGGTGTGATGGGGGCATGCCTTCCCCTGATTGCTAAGTCACTTTCCGCCAATGAGTGCTCCCAGACTGTGAGAGGGGGCAGGCTGAGCTGAGGGACACCCTTTCTAGTGCATGAATCTTCGTGCACCAGGCCTCTAGTAATTAACATAAAGAGCTTGTAGAAAAGATGTTCAGTTTGTATGAACAGATGGAAAGCACAAATGGAAATTAAAATGAGAAAAATGCAAGTAAAATTCTAGACAAAAAATATAAATTAAATAGAAAAACAATAGAAAACATATACATACTAAATCAGAATCTGAAGTTTTTTTTAGCAAGCATTCCAGTGGATTTTTATTTCTATTGAAGTTTGAAACATTTCTATCTAGTTTATATCTGAAGTAACACTGTCAGCAATAGCACCAAAGGAAAGGGTGAAAAATAAAAAAGATGATCAAAATTATTCATCATAAATCTTAATGTATAAAATTGGCATAAAAGGTCAATATATAAACATTTATTTTTAACTCCCACAGAGATATAACTCTACTATTTGGGCACATTATAAAATATATAAGGTAGAAATTTAAAATGCAATATTAAAATGTTTTAAAATATTTAATTTCCTATTTTTAATGGTATAAAATTTCCTCACTAAATTTCTTAGTAAAAATGTTATTAATAATATTCTAACCATTTACTATATTGATGTTTCTTTCATGGTAACATTAGTGAGGAAGATACTGTTTAGTTTTTTGAAAACTTGAGCTTTACATTATTGAAAAGAAATTTGAATATAAAGGTATAAATTCAGTTTACATCTATGCTTAATTTTTATAGGCATAATAGATATTACATTGAGAAATTTACATGTATTATAATATGTTGTAACAACTTGACATGGTACAACAAGCACACCTAGTGCCCAGATCCTCTTGGTTTCCAAAACTATTTTCCAATAAAGAAAACCAGGGAATCTTTAGGTAGATGGCAGATTCCAGGAGGATAAGAAATATCTAAGTTAAGCCTGGTGCTTCTGAAGTGCTTATAAGGCCAGACAGTAACAAAGGTCTAAACACAAGATAAAATAAACAAACACAATGGTGGGAATATATCTAAGGGCACAGAGGTGGTTTCCTTTTGACAATAGCCAATACTGAAACAATCCGAGCAACAAAATAAATAAAGCAAATAAATAAATAGATAGATAGATACAGCTAAATTTTGTGATAAATATTTGTGAATTCACACTGAAAAAAATAAGTGACTGAACTTATTTGTTTATCTATTTATAAATGGAGGATAAAGTATGCTAGTGCAGAATCCTTCCAAATAACTTATTTAATTACTCTGACCTAGAAAATATGAAGCATATAAGACCCTGCACAGCCAAAATAATCTTGAAAACAAACAAAGCAAAGACATCACATTTCTTGATTTCAAAATATATTACAAAGTTACAGTGATGCAAAAGTAGGATACTAGGATAAAGATAGACAAATATACTAATGGTACAGCATATAGAGCCCCAAAATAAAGCCAAAAAATATACATTAGTATAGCCAACTAATTTCAACAAGGCAGCCAAGCATACACAATGGCAAGAGGGTAGTCTCTTCAACAAATGGTGCTGAGAAAATTAGATGTTCACAGGCAAAATAATGAAATTGGAACTTTATCTTACTTACACCATACAGAAAAATCAACTCAAAGTAAATTAAAACTTAAAAGTCAGACCCAAAACTGAAAAATTCCTGGAGAAAAACACAGGGGGAAAGATTCTTGACATTGGTCTTGAAATGATTTCTTAAATATGATACCAAAAGCATAGACAATGGGAGCTGAAATAGACAAGTGGAACTCGATCAAGCAGGTAACCAACAATTCCCTCACACAATCAGATTATCATTTATTTTTGTTTGTGATGATTAGTAAGCAAAGTTCAGCAATGTACACATGTGCTAAAGCCATATTACCACCACTGTCTTTTTCCATTGCAGCCATGGGCACAGTTAGGAAGAAAAGGTAAACACAGCAAATAAAATAGTCAAGCAAGTCAGTATACAATAACACTTTCAAAAAGAGAGTTTTATCTACTTCACATACCTGATGAAATGATAACTCAATAAGTTGGAAATTATTATTTTTTCAAAGCTATACCTGGGACCCACACAGATTAAGCAATGTGCTTAAGATATGTCCTTACAGGCATTAAGTAGCAAACATAATATATAAATCTAAGAAGCATTTGAGCCCTTGCTCCTAACCACTAGAGTATATTGACTTCCGATACAAAATTAACTACCAAATGAGAGACATGGAAAACATGTATTTTGATAATCATGCTATGCTAGTGATTTTTTTTCTTATACAGAGAAATGTAACCTTTCTCTGTTTAACAAGCAGAAAATAAAATTGTCTGATATAGGTACAAAGTCTACTCAATATCTACTTCGACTTTGCTATGGAAGAGGCATGCAGGTGAAATCTTAAATAGTCAGAAGCTAATAGTCAACTTTGAGTTTACTATAAACCCCTGCATTCAATGACTCTACCTTCTTTTATTTCCCAGTGTAAACAAGAATAAAGTTATCCCGGCCAGTGTAGTTGAGTGGTAAAGTGTTGGACCATGAACCAGGAGGTCATTGTTCAATTCCTGGACAGGACACATCCCTGGATTCCAGGTTCAATCCCCAGTTGGGGGCATGCAGGAGGCAACTGGTCAATTATTCTCTCTCATAACTAATGTTGCTATGCTCTCCCTCTCCTTTCTGAAATAAATAAAAAATATATATATATATTAAACCTTTTGGTGAAAACTGCCATCTTCCAGTAATTTGCCAAAATAACTAACACAAAGGGAAAAAGAGGAGAGCACCACTATATATTCTCTAGGCCTTTTAGAAAACATGGTGTTGTCCCTTTGACCACATACATGCAAATCTAAAAGAAAGGTGATATGGTGGACCCCTAAGAACTATCCGGTGTGCATCTCCATTATGACCGACCCTAAGTAAGATCCACCAGCAGGCTAGGGTCTGGCCACTACAACCACAATTACTCTCTGGGGATGCAAGACTGGAGCCATGGTCAGCCACTGAGAGAGAAGTAGATGTGGAAATTAACAAAAGAAAAGAAAATAGGTGGCAAAAACTGGTCCCCAAGCAGCAGCGTGAACACTAAGATTCAGAGAAGTTCTGCACCCTCTCACAGAAAGTAGAGAGAGAACTATATAACCAGGCACCCAGAGAAGAGAGATCATGGGGAGACAAAGAAAGAGCCTGCTTATGAAAGAAAAGGAGGGTCACCAGAAAAAGAAGTAAATGAAATAGTGGCAAGAAACATGTCAGAGAAAGAATTCAGATAAATGGTCATAAGGTGACTAAAAAGAATGGAAGACAAATTCAACAATATGTGTAAGAACCAAGAGGAAATGAAGAAGAAACAAGAAGAAATGAAAAATGACATCATTGCTATAAATAACTCAATAGAAAGCATCAACAGTAGACTAGAATAAGCAGAAGACTGCATCAGTGAGCTAAAAGACAAGATAGGAAAAAATACCAAAGCAGAACAGCTTCTAGAAAGAAAAATTAAAAAGCAGAGGAAAGCCTAAGGGAACTTTGGGACAACATGAAATGGAACAACATCTGCATAATAGAGGTACAAGAAGGAGAGGAAACAGAGCAAGAAATAGAAAACCTGTTTGAAGAAATAATGATAGAAAACTTCCCTAATATAGGGAAGAAAAAAACAACACAAATCCAAGAAGCTCACAGAGTCCCAAACAAAATGAACCCCAAAATACTGATACCAAAGCACATTATAATTACATTGGCAAACATCAATGACACAGTAAGAATCTTAAAAGTCGCCAGAGAGAAACAAAAAGTCACCTACATAGGAACCCCCATCAAACTAGCAACTGATTTCTCCACAGAAACACATCAGGCCAAAAGGGAATGGAATGAAATATACAAAGTCATGCAAAGGAAGGGTCTGAATCCTAGAATACATAACCAGCAAGGCTATCAATCAAAACTGAGGGTGAAATCAGGAGCTTCACAGACAAAAAAGGACTAAAGGAGTTTATTACCACCAAAACAGCAATGCAAGAATTGCTAAAGGGACTGCTGTAAAAACAAGAAAGAGAAAGGCAAGAAGAAGCACACACACTAAGGAAAAATATGACAACAAATATGTACCTGTCAAAAATAACATTAAATGTAAATGGATTAAATACACCAATCAAAAGACATAGGGTAGCTGAATCAATAAGAAAACATGACCCATATATTTGCTATCTACAAGAGACCCACCTCAGAGCAAAGGATTCACACAGACTGAGAGTGAAGAGATGAAAAAATGTTTTTCAGGCAAATGGAAATGAGAAAAAAGCTGGAGTTGTAATACTTATATCTGATAAAATAGACCTCAAAGTAAAGGCCCTAATAAGAGATAAGGAAGACTATTGCATAATACTAAAGGGAACAATTCAACAAGATATAACTCTGGTAAACATTTATGCACCCAATGCATATGCACCCATGTACATAAAAAAAAAACTCCTGGAAGATATCAAGGGAGAGACTGACAACAATACAATCATAGTAGGAGACTTTAATACACCATTGACATCACTGGATAAATCCTTTAGACAAAAAATCAGCAAAGAAACATCAATCCTAAATGACACACTAGATCAGATGAACCTAATTGACATCTTCAGAGCACTTCACCCCAAAGCCACGGAATATACATTCTTTTCAAGTGCACATGGGACATTTTAAAAAATAGACCACATATTGGGTCACAAAGTCTCCCCAAATTCAAAAAGATTGAAATCATATCAAGCATTTTCTCAGACCACAAAGATATAATACTAGAAATAAACTACAATAAACACATTCCAAAAAATTAAAACACTTGGAAGCTGAAGAGCATGCTACTGAAAAACGATTGGGTTATAAATGAGATCAAAGAAGAAATTAAAAACATCCTGGAGACCAATGACAATAAAAACACAACACTGCAAATCCCATGGGAAACAATGAAAACAGTCCTAAGACGGAATTTTATAGCTCTACAGGCCTACCTAAAAATAAAAAATAAAAAAAATTACACACAGGAAAAATGGCAATAAATCATCTAACCCAACAATTCGAAGAAATAGAAAAAGAGCAACAAGAAAAGTCTAAAGTGAATAGAAATAAGGAAATGATAAAGATCAGAGCAGAAATGAATGACATAGAGACAAAAAAGAAAGAAAAGAAAGAAAGAAGAAAGAAAGATAGAGAGAGAGAGAGAGAGAGAGAGAGAGAGAGAGAGAGAAGGAAGGAAGGAAGGAAGGAAGGAAGGAAGGAAGGAAGGAAGGAAGGAAGGAAGGGAGGGAGGGAGGGAGGGAGGGAGGGAGGGAGGGAGGAAGAAAGAAAGAAAGAAAGAAAGAAAGAAAGAAAGAAAGAAAGAAAGAAAGAAAGAAAGAAAGAAAGAAAGAAAATACAAAATATCAAGAAAACTAAGAACTGGTTCTTCGAAAGGATAAAAATTGATGAATCTCTAGCCAAACTCACCAAGAAGCAAAGAGAGAGGACACAAATAAACAAAATCAGAAATGAAAGAGGTGAAATAACAACAGACCCCAATGAAATACAAAGGATTGTGCAAAAATACTATGAATAACTCTATTCCAGCAAATTTGACAACTTGGAGAAAATGAACACATTCCTAGAAAAATATAACCTTCCAAAACTCAATCAGGAAGAATCTAAACATCTCAATAGACCAATAACTATGGAAGAAATTGAAGCAGTCATCAAAAAGCTTGCAGCAAACAAAAGCCCGGGGCCAGATGGCTTCATAGGGGAGTTTTACCAAACATTGAAGAAAGAACTAAAACCTATCCTCCTCAGACTATTCCAAAAAATTCAAGAGGGAGAAACACTTCCAAGCTCCTTCTGTGAAGCCAGCATCACCCTAATACCAAAACCAGATAAAGGCGACACAATAAAAGAGAATTACAGGCCAATATCCCTCATAAATATAGATGCCAAAATCCTCAACAAAATTATAGCAAATCGGATCCAACACTACATCAGAAAATATTCCATGACCAAGTAGGATTTATCCCAGGGATGTAAGGATGGTACAATATCCACAAATCAATAAACATGATACATCACATAAACAAATTGAGAGATAAAAACCACATACTCATATCAATTGATGCAGAAAAAGCATTTGACAAAATCCAACCCTCTTACTTGATAAAAACTCTTAGCAAGGTGGGAATAGAAGGATCTTACCTCAACATAATAAAAGCCATATATGATACACCTACAGCCAACATCACACTCAATGGACAAAAACTAAAACCATTTCCCCTTAGAAAAGGAACAAGACAGGGATGCCCACTCTCACCACTCCTGTTCAACATAGTGCTGGAAGTACTAGCCATTGCACTCAGACAAATAAAAAAATAAAATAAAAGACATCCAAATTGGAAAAGAAGTAAAACTGTCCTTATTCACAGATGACATGATACTGTATGTAGAAAATCCTAAAGACTCCATCAAAGAATTATTAGACTTAATAAATGAATTCTCCAATGTAAAGAAAATTAATTCCAAAAAATCTATGGCATTTCTATTCACCAATAATGAAATTACAGAAAGAGAAACTAAAAAAGCAATCCCATTTACCATCACACCAAAAAAAAGTAAGATACCTAGGAATAAACTTAACTAAGGAGGTAAAAGACCTACATGTGGAAAACTACACAGCACTAAAAAAAGAGATAGAGTAAGACAAAAACAGATGGAAGAACATACCATGTTCATGGATTGGGAGAATCAACATCATTAAAATGTCCATACTACTGAAAGCAATCTATAGATTTAATGCACTCCCCATTAAAATACTAATGGCATATTTCAAAGACCTAGAAAGAACTCTCCAAAAATTCATCTGGAATAAAAAAAGACTGAATACCCACAACAATCCTGAGAAAGAAAAACAAAGTAGGTGGAATCTCAATATCAGATTTCAAGCTGTATTACAAAGCCACTGTTCTCAAAACAGCATGGTACTGGCACCAAAAAACAGACATATAGATCAATGGAATAGAACAGAGAATCCAGATATTGACCCAAAGCAATATGCTCAATTAATATTTGACAAAGGAGGCATGAACATACAATTTAGTCAAGACAGTCCCTTCAATAAATGATGTTGGGAATATTGGACAGATACAGGCAAAAAATGAAACTAGACCACCACCTTATACCATACACAAACATAAACTCGAAATGGATAAAGGACTTCAACATCAGACAGAAAACCATAAAAATACTAGAGGAATCCATAGGCAGAAAAATCTCAGACATATGCTGAAGCAATTTCTTCACCTATACCTCTATTAGGAAACTAAAAAGAAAATAAACAAATAGGACTATATCAAAATAAAAAGCTTTTGTACAGCAAAAGAAACCATCAACAAAACTACAAGAAAGCCCACTGTATGGGAGAACATATTTGCCAATGTCATTGCTGATAAAGGTTTAAACTCCAACATTTACAAGGAACTCATACTACTTAATAAAAGGAAGTTAAGTGATCCATTAAAAAATGGGCAATGGACCTAAATAGGTACTTTTTGAAAGAAGACAGAAGGAAGGCCACGAGATATATGAAAACATGCTCAAACTCATTAATTATCTGAGAGATGCAAATCAAAATGACAGTGTTGTACCATCTCACACCTGTCAGAATGGCTATCTTCAACAAATCAACAAATGACCAGTGCTGGCGAGGATGCAGAGAAAAAGGAACCCTGTGCACTCCTGGTGGGATTGTAGACTAGTGCAGCCACTGTGGAGAACTAAAAATGGAGCTCCCATTTGACCCAGTAATCCCACTTCTAGGAATATATCCCAAGAAACTAGAAACAACAATCAAAAATGACATATGCACCCCTTTGTTCATAGCAGCACAATTCACCATAGCTAAGATTTGGAAACAGCCTACGTGCCCATCAGCAGGTGAGTGGATTCAGAAAACTATGGTACATCTAACAATGTAATACTACACTGCTATAAAAAAGAAGGAATTCTTATCATTTGAAGCAGTATGATGGAACTGGAGAGCATTATGCTAAGTGAAATAATCCAGGCAATGAAAGAAAAATACCACATAATCTCACTCATTTATGGAAAATAAAAAAACATTATAACCTGATGATCAAAAAGATACAGAGGCAGTAAAGCATCAAACAGCCTGTCAAATTAAGTGGGAAGGCTAGGGACTGTTGAAGAGGGGTGGGGGGAAGAGATCAACCAAAGGACTTGTATGCATGCCTATAAGCACAAACAATGGATACAAGACACTTGGAAGGTGGGAGGAGAGCAAGCAACTGGGGTTAGGGGAGGCTGGGGGAAGGTCATTGGGGGAAAAAAGGAGATATATGTACTACTATTTGTAATAATTTAAACAATAAAAAATAGGTGGCAAGTAGGAAGCACATTTAATGGTAAAAATAACAATAATACTATCTAATAAAAGAGTAATATGCAAATTGACCCTACCTTCGCTTTACCCACAAGCCACAACCATCAGCCAATCAGGGTGGGTATGCAAATTAACCCAACCAAGATGGAAGTTAACTTGCATATCCTGCCACAGAAGACAGTGTAAAAGGAAGCCAAGCATTGCAGAAGGGACCAAAGCTGTGGAGAAGCAAGCAAGTGGGGCAGGGGATAAGGAAGGGAAGTAGGCAGATGGGGGAGAAGGGAAGGAGTGAGGCAGTGGAGATGGGAGTGAGGCATAGGAGACGGGAGTGAGTGAGGACATGGAGACAGGAGGGAGCGAGGCAGGGAGACAGGAGGGAATGAGGCAGCAGAGAAGGGAGTGAGGCAGAGGAGACAGGAGGGAGCTTTACTCAGGCAGCAGGAACCCTATTCTTGCAGGAATCTTCCTGCACAGGTCTTTAGTAATAATAATAATAATAATAATAATAATAATAATAATAATAATAAATAAATAAATGAAAGAAAGGAAAGGTGATATTGTGGACATCAAGGGAGTGGGCACTATTCAAAAAAGAATACCCCAGAAATGTTACCACAGTAAAACTGGAAGAATCTACAAGGTCACCCAGAATGCAGTGGGCATTATAGTGAGCACGATTCTTTCCAAGAGAGTTCATGTATGTGTTGAGCACATAAAGCATTCTAAGAGCTGATATAGCTTCCTGAAATATGAGAAGGAAAATAATCAGAAAAAGAAGGAAGCCAAAGAGAAAGGTACCTGGGTTCAATTGAAGCATCAGTCTGCTCCACCCAGAGAAGCACACTTTGTGAGAATCAATGGGAAGAAACCTAAGCTGCTGGACCCATTACCTATGAATTCATGACATAAGTGGGAAAAAATAAAAAAGATTTCTGTGCTGATAAAAACGTGTGTGTGTGAGTGTGTGTGTGTGTGTGTGTGTGTGTGTGTGTGTGTGTTTAAAAAAGAGTAAAGTTAAATGACCAAATGACCTGTCACTAATGCTGGTATAAATTCCCAGCAACTAACTCAGCTATTTTGAAGTTGCTTATTACTAGAGAATTGATTTTCTCATCCTCCTCCTTTCTCTTTTCTTAACTACCTACTATGTCTTTAAATCTTTATGTTTCACCATAAGAAAAATACAGTACACTGAAACAAATTCGTATATACAGGTGAAAAATGTAATAAAATAATGAATGCATGCTGCTAATATCTGCTCAACCTTGTCCCTCTAGAATGACATTAGAAGATTCATGTGGCATATCATTTACATGTGGTTCAATCAGGTTTTAAGAATTTTCATCCCTCTAATCACAGTTTACATTATTCGATTTCTATTACAAACAACACTTAGTTTTAAGAGTAATACCTATATAACTAGAAACAAAATGTGGTGAGCTGTTTGTATTTTATGGTGCACCAAGCTTAGTATGTTAGCTCAATTGCTTCCTCCATTTTGGTTTTTAAAAAATAGTTAAAGCTTTTTGCAAAGATAAACTGAAAGCTCTCTGGATACAGGCAGAATACTTTTTCCTGTCTAAATGCCACAGAATTTTTTCTTTTTGATTAATTAAACTTCCACAGAGCAAGTTAACAAAGGTAGCTGGGAACAAAAATACATAACAAATATTAAAATTTAAAAGAAACACTTGAGGATCGGTCTGTTTAGCCCGGAGAGGGAGAGTGAATGGGTGTAAAACACGGTCTCCTGTACACATTTGACTGTCACTTCAATCTGCATGCAAACTCAGGGCTCCTTTGACTCATGCCCTCCTTTTATGTTAGTCCTTCATACGCCTGTCTGTACCGGAAACAGCTGGCCTTTTCCAGACGGCTTTTGCTCTTTGAAGATTTTCTTGACTCCCAACCCCAATGATGAGAGCAGGAGGCCTTGTGTCAGCCTCTGTAACAACCCTGATGTACTTTCCTTAAGAGCATTGATCAGACCGACTGTTTTTCTTGCTCACGTTCCGGGGGCAGACATGTTTAATATCCATGTCTAACTCAGGATCTGATAGAGAGGTTGGCTATTGGGTGTGTATGAGTGAATGAACGGATGAGCGAGTGAATGAGCAGCATGCAGAGGCAGAGGAGACATGCGCCCTGCTGCTCTCACCTGCCCTGCACCGGGGTTGGGATTATAGAGACACAGAAATGACAACCAGAGCAGTCAAGCAGGATGCAGACTGCTTTTCAAGGAAGTACCTGAAAAATGATAGTCTTCAGTGTGTGGATCCTTGCATTTGGAGGAATTGGAAGTAGATAACTTCTGACATGTCTTTCCGTTACTTTCTGAGTCCTTTCTTTTTAAGCAGGACATTTTATAAGTTTGCAGGTCTTTTGAAAAAATCTATTTCACATTCAAATTCTACTTCTTAGGCAAGTAGTTATTTTATTTTTTATTAATACCCAATTTGCAACTATGTATTTATTATTAAAGTTAATCCTTTAAATTTTTTCTTCTAGTTATAAGTTGACAAATTTACTTGAATCTTGTCTAATGTCAAAATCTGTAGGTATATAGTATAGTTTAGCTGTTCCTAGATTTCTGTGGTCTTTGCAGTAAAAATACATTGCTTTGAATATATTCATATTATTTACTGCTAATAATAACATATTCTGCTAATAACATATTTCTATTAATTATCTACATTTTCTGCTTGTCTACTGAAGTTATGGATATGTTTAAAATTCCAATTTGTATCAAGTACTTAAGATGGGCAATTCTCTTTAGTCATTAGATACCTTTGACACTCATCAATGATACAAACTACTTTGGGATGAAGCATTAATGAAGAACTAAAAAGCCCGAGCCGGTTTGGCTCAGTGGATAGAGAGTAAACCTGCTGATGGAAGAGTCCCAGGTTGATTTCAGCAAGGGCACATGCCTGGGTTGGGAGCTCGATCCCCAGCAGGGGGCATGCAGGAGGCAGCCGAACAATGATTCTCTCTCATCATTGATGATTCTGTCTCTCTTTCCCTCTCCCTTCTTCTCTGAAATCAATAAAATTATATTTTAAGAAAGGAATTTAAAAAAAACAACTGTTGCTACCTACATAACATATGGTGGTTTTAAGAACTAGATCATATTTTATTTCTTTTGTAGCATATTTTCATATATTCCTGATTAGCCAGATTGACTGTGTTTGATAATTATCATCTTCATTTGTATGTATCCATCCCAGTAAATCCTAAGGTACTTGAAGCCAAAATATTTTCTTGTGTATTTCACTAGTTAAGTTTTTCCTCTATTTTCTCACTCGAATTCCTATTAGTCTGGTATCGCACATTTTAAATTGATTCTTACCCCCTCTAGAATCCTATCAGGAGTAATTCAGAACCCCTTTTTCGTCAAAAACATTGCAAAATTTTTATCATGAGCTTTATTATCTATAATTGTTTTATTTATTTTTTAAAAAAATATTTACTATTGAAAGTATTGATTTATGAATTGTTATTATTATAGTCATTAGGGAGCACAACTTCATTCTGCAAATACCAGCCACTTTTTAGAAACAAAATGATATGTGAATGCCTATCTAAAATCAGAAACCAGTGCAGCATGTTAATCCTGGTTATGTGAGACCTAATAATATACAGCTCAATAGATGAGCCCGTTTAATCAGTAGCACTATTTAGAAAACATAAATGTCATTTTAAAAATCTTTTAATATATGAACTAGATGCATTGACTATAGTCACTCAGAGTTCAAGGATCGGTCAGCATTAAATGCTAACAGAATAATAAAATGAGTGATAAACTTTCAAAATAAAATTTCTTCCAAACGTGGTCAGGTAAATACTGCACACACTGCAAAAATTTCTATGAAAAATAAAATATTAACTTTCCAAAACGTTTGGGAGTATGCATTTTCTTAAAAAAGAATAAAGGAACTGAACTTGAGGCTTTTGCTTCACTATTGATTGATGTACTTATCAAAACTGTTATCAACGTTTATAAATGAAAGGTTAGAAACTGATTTGTAAGCTGTCACTTATGATTCTCATAATGAGTGCTTGCAATGCCTTACTCTGCTTTTCAGATTTACAGCTTTTTCAGGTTCACTACGTGGAACACAGCCTCCAAAAGGATGTTCAAAAGTTGAAGTGCATTCAGGTGACAGTTATGTGTGATGTAAAGCAGCAGATTATACGTAGCAAAAATTGTGAAAGTCGCAAAGGATACCAGAAGAGAAAAAAATGTGAAAAAGATAATGATAGACCCTGAAAGACCATAAAAGTAGTGTCCATTAGACATCCAAGAGATTGCCATGGACATCCTTGTTTCACAGACATGCTGAGTCACTAATGCTTGTCACAGAGGGACAAAGTCAGCAGTAAAATTTTCTCTTTGCTGTGTCTGAAGGGACATAGAGATATGTAATTCACTTTAGATAAATTTCAACTGTAATGGTAAAATGCCCCAAAATGTTGTTCTTTAATTAGAGACTGTAACCATTATTTTTGCCAGGAAATTATTTTTTACCATGTGTTTTCTCCCCAAAATAAATGATGAGTAGAACACCCTCATTCAACATAGAATTTTTGTACAGCTTGGCTAAATTATTGCAAACTACTCACTTGCATATTATTAATTAGATAACATTATAAGCTTTTGAATAAATCCCAAGTAGTTGATGAAGATGAAATGTATCTAATTATATCCTCAGTTTACTCAATGATCTTATATTTCAGTTGAATTTTTTTAAATGGGTAGCATATATCAAATCTATATGTTATGATGTGGTGAATATTGAAGATTAATTAAAATGTCTGTTTTGTTAATGCTGTAGACATAACTAAATTTTATCTAAGAAAAGATTATTTCAAAAACTGTTAAAGTGGTAAGGAAGACTTTATTCAGGATTACTTTGGTAAGTATCTAGACTATCACAATAAGGGAGAAAAATAAAACTCAATGAAAAGTACAATAAAGAAAGTAGAGATTTATACCCAAAGATCACTATGTGAGATCAGTAGAAGAGAAAATACTAGGAGGAAACATCAAGGGTAGAAAGATTCTTACTAAACTGACTTAAAAATCTAGCTGAAGGCAGGTCAGAATGATCAGATAATAAGTTGGGGAGGGGTAATATCATGTAAGGAAAAACAACCTGTAAGTAAAATACATCTAGAAAATTCTTACTCCAGAAAAGTAACTTCCATTTGTAAAGCCAACAGCAGAACACCCATGAAAAAACACACATGGTGTCAAAATAAGCCAAAGGAAAATCATTTAGGCAAAAATAAAAAGAATCCCAAGTCTATTTTGCAGAGAGGACCCCTTTGTTAACTTTTGGTCGAGAATGTGTTTGTGTGTTTTCAGAGAACAACTCCAAGACCATGTGGGTTCCTGCGACAGTGAGGAACTGAAGGGTCTGTTCCAGTCACGAGGACAGTCCAGAGATGGGGGACACTGACGACACCTTGCCATGCCAACAGTCGGCAGCTGTGCATGGCTGCAGGCAGCCCAGGACCAAACCAGAGAGGATGGATCTTGCATTGTCCACCATCTGGATACCATTGCTGACATGTACACATAAAGAACTATTTGACATTGAAACTGGGACTCAGAACAGTTGGACATTGAAACTGAGACTCAAACATTTTTTGTTCTTATACATTTATTTCAAGTATGCAGAGGCAAATATTTTTGAAGAAAAGAAACAGGGGAGAGTGATTGATATAGAGGCAGGGTGGCCTTGAACAGGCTGTCAAGCTACAGGGGGAAGGCTGGGGGGATGGGAGGCGGATGCTGGGGGAGATCAACCAAAGGACTTGTATGCATGCATATGAGCATAACCAATGAATGAAAGACACTGGGGCGGGGAGGGGGGCAAGTGGGGACATGTGCTGGTGGGTAAGGGAGGCTGGGGGGAAAATATTGGGGGAGGGAAGAAAACATATGTACTACTCTTAAATATAAGTATTACTGCAAAAAAAATCAATAAAAATATATTTTAAAAATAATAATAATAAAATAAAAAAGAAAAAAAAGAGTTGGGGATAAGAATTTGAAGATACATCAAAGGTAATCAGATATTTAGGGTAAAGGAAATTGATTTAACATGATTCTTGCTGCAATGGAATAAGACAAATCAAAGACAGGACAAAGGACAAAGGACAAAGCTCAGAGAAACTTGTATACATGTGGTCAATGAGACAGTGTTTGACAATTGTGACATTAATTCATATATTTGTTTCAACTTAGTTAATATAAAGTATAAGCCACATTTGTTATTTTTGAGGTGACTTCAAAGACAATTTCATATTTTCAATCCAGGTAACTACACTCAATATTAGCCCATTTTTAGATACAAATTTGAAATAAGTCTCTCATTAGGTTTGTATTATTCACAATTATGTGTTCCTTTTGGCCCTAGCCAGTGTGATTCAGTTGGCTGAGCATCTTCCCAAGTAGTCTGACCTCCTGGTCGGAATACATGCTCGTTTTGCAGACTCATCTCAAGTAGGGGGCATGCAGGAGGTAATCAATCAGTGTTTCTCTTTCTCCTCTCCCTTCCTCTTTCAAAAAAAATCAATAAAAAAAATATATATATATATTTTATTTTTTTTAATTTACAATTGAAAGTATCATATATGTCCCCTTTTGCCTCCAATTGACCTTTCTAGCTTTCCCCCACACCCTTCACCAACCCCCCACCCCACCCCCAGGCCTTCACCACTCTATTGTCTGTCTCTGTGCCTATGCATATATGCATAAAAGTTCTTTAGTTGATCTCTTCCAGCCACCCACCTTCACCTTCCCTATTGGATTCAACAGTCTGTTTTCATGCTTCTATCTCTCTGGATCTATTTTGTTCATCAGTTCATGTAGTTCATTAGATTCCACATATCATGAGTGAGATCATGATACTTATCTCTAACTGGCTTATTTCACTTAGCATAATACCCTCCAGGTATGCTGTCTCAAAGGGTGAGATCCTTTTTTTCATTACTGCTGCATAGTGTTCCATGGTTTAAATGTACCACAGCTTTTATATCCATTCATCTACAGATGGACATTTGAGCTGTTTCCATATCTTAGCTATTGTAAATTATGCTTGTATAAATAGGGGTGCATGTCTTATTTCTGATTGGTGTTTTAGATTCTTAGGATAGATTCTTAGAAGTGGGATCACAGGGTCAAATAACAGTTCCATATTTAATTTTTTGAGAAAAGTCCATATTGTTTCACATAGTGGCTGCAAAGGTCTGCATCCCAGCAGCAGTGTACTAGTAGAGTTCCCTTGTCTGCACATCCTCTCCAGCATTTGACATTTGTTGATCTGTTTATGTTAACCATTCTGAAATGTGTGATTCCTCATTGTAGTTTTAATGTGCATCTCTCTGATGATTAGTGACTTTGAACATTTTTTATGTCTCTTGGTGACCTGCATGTTCCCTTTGGAGAAGTGTCTACTTAGAACCTTTGCCCATTTTTTAATTGGATTGTTAATCTTCCTTTTGATAAGTGGTATGAGTTTCCTATATATTTTTATTTTAACTCTTTATCAGATGTTATATTTCCAAATATGTTCTCCCATGCAGTAGGCTCCTTTTTAATTTGTTGATGGTTTCTTTTGCCATGCAAAAGCTTTTTATTTTGATGAGGTTCTATTTGTTTGTTTCTCCTTAGTTTCCTTAGCCCTAGGACATATAGCCACAAAATCACTGCTACAAGAGATAGCTAAGATTTTGCTGCCTATGATTTATTCCAGGATTGTCATGGTTTCGCGTCTTACATTTTACTCTTTTGTCCATTTTGAGTTTATTCTTGTGTATGGTGTAAGTTGGTGATCTACTTTCTTTTTCTTTCCTTCTTTCTTTCTTTCTTTCTTTCTTTCTTTCTTTCTTTCTTTCTTTCTTTCATTCTTCCTTTCTTCCTTTCTTTCTTTCTTTCTTTCTTTCTTGCTTTCTTTCTTTCTTTCTTTCTTTCTTTCTTTCTTTCTTTCTTTCTTTCTTTCTTCCTCCCTTTCTTCCTCCCTTCTTTCCTCCCTTCCTTCCTCCCTTCCTTCCTTCCTTCCTTCCTTCCTTCCTTTCTTTCTTCTTTCTTTTTGCATATTATGTCCAACTTTCCCAATACCATTTATTGAAGAGATTGTTTTGACTTCATTATATGCCCTTGCCTCCTTTGTCAAATATTAATTGAATGTAATAGCTTGAGTCAATTTCTGGGGGTTCTGTTCTGTTCCATTGACCTATATGCCTGTTCTTGTGCCAGTCCTAGGCTGTTTTGAGGATAGTGGCTTTGTAGTATAACTTGATATATGGTATTGTGATCCTTCCAACTTCGCCCTTCGTTCTCAAGATTGATGCAACTAATCAGGGTCTTTTTTGGTTCCATATAAATTTTTTGAGTATTTTTTTCTCAATCTGTCAAATATGTCCTTGGTATGTTAGTGGAGATTGCATTGTGTCTGTAAATTGCTTTGGGTAGTATGGACATTTTAATTATGTTGATTCTACCAAACTATAATCATGGTATATTCTTTCATTTGTTTATATTTTCTTCTATCTCTTTTTCCAAATGTCCCATAGTTTTCCATATGCAGGCCTCCTTGGTTAAGTTAATTATATGTATCTTCAATTTTTTGTTATAATCATAAATGGGATTGTTTGTTTAGTTTCTCTTTCTGAGAATTCAGTATTGGTCTATAAAAATGCCATCTATTTCAGGATGTTAATATTGTATCCTGCTACAATGCCAAATTCATTTATTAAAGCTAGTAGATTTCGGTGGTCTTTAGGGCTTTCTGCAAATAATGACAGTTTTACTTTCTCCTTTCTAATTTGGGTCCCTTTTTATGTTTTCTTCTTGTCTGATCGTTATGACTAGCACTTCCAGTACTGTGTTGAGTAAGAGTGGTGAAAGCAGACACCCCTGTCTTGCTCCTGTTCTTCGAGGAAATGGTTTTAGTTTTTGCTCATTGAGTATGATGCTGACTGTAGGTTTGTCATATATGGCCTTCATTATGATGAGTTATGACTCCCTATTCCAACCTTGCTGAATGTTTTCATCAAAAGTGGGTGTTGGATTTTGTTGAATGCTTTTTCTGCATTTATTGATATGATCATGTAATTTTTTATCTTTCAATTTGTTTACATGATGTACCACATTTATTAATTTGTGAATATTGTGTCAGCTTTGCATCCCTAAAATAAATCTCACTTGGTCATGGTGTATGATCTTTTTAATATATTGCTGGACTTGATTTGCTAAGATTTTGCTGATGATTTTAGCATCTATATTCATCAGGAATATTGGCCTTTAATTCTCTTTCTTCATAGTGTTTTTATCTGGTTTTGGGATTAGGATAATGATGGCCTTAGAGAAAATTTTGGAAGTTCCTTCCTCTTGGATATTTTGGAATAGTTCAAGGAGGTTAGGTGTTAATTCTCCTTTGAGTATTGGGTTAATCTTTCTGGACCAGAGCTTTTGTTTGCTAAGGGTATTTTTTATTACTGCTCAATTTCATGAACTATTATTGATCTATTCAGGTTTTCTGATTCTTCCTGATTCACTTTTGGAAAATTGTATTTTTCTTGGAATGTGTCCATTTTATCTACATTGTCCAGCTTGTTTGCATATGGTTTATTGTATTGTTTTTTAAATCCTTTGTATTTTCATAGTGTCAGTATTACTTCACAGCTTTTATTTCTTACTAGAGGCCCTGTACACAAAATTTGTGTGTGGGGGGGGGCAGAGGGTTGTCCCTCTGCCCAGCCTGCATCCTATCTAATCTAGTATTCCTCAAGAGATGTCCGACTGCCTTCTCATAATCCAGGCCTGCTGGCTCCCAACTGCTCACCTGCTTGCCTGCCTGATTGCCCTTGACCATTTCTGCCTGCCAGCCCGATTGCCCCTAACTGCCTGGTCATCTCCAGCTGCCCTTCCTTGCCAGCCTGGTCATCCCCTACTGCCCTCTCCTGCTGGCCCAGTCACCCCTAACTTCCCTCCCTTGTCCCCCTGGTCACCTCTAATTTCCCTCCCCCTGCCAGGCTGGTCACCCCTAAGTGCCCTCCCCTGCCAGCCCAGTCACTTCTAACTGCCCTCTCCTGCTGGTCTGGTTGCCCCTAACTGCTTCCTCCTGCTGGTCTGTTCATCACCAACTACCCTTCCCTGCAGGCCTGGTTCACCCCAATGGCCCTCCCCTGCAAGCATAGTTATTCCCAACTGCCATCCCCTGCTGGTCTGGTACCCCCCAACTGCCCTCCATTGCAGGCCTGATTGCCCCTAACTACACTCCCCTGCTGGCCATCTTGTGGTGGCCATCTTGTGTCCACATAGGAGTGGCTGTCTTGTGTGTTGGAGTAATGGTCAATTTGCAAATTACTTCTTTATTATATAGGATTTTATTTATTTGTGTCCTCTGTTTCTTGATGAGTCTGGCTAAAGGTTCATGAATCTGTTTATCTTTTCAAAGTAGCAGCTCTTGGTTTCACTGATCTTTTGCACTGTTTTTAGTCTCTATGTCATTTATTTCTGCTCTATTCTTTATTATTTCCTTTCTTCTACTTGTCCTGGGCTCTTCTTGTTGTCCTTTTTAAAAATTCTTTAATTTGTAGAGTTAAGTAGTTTATTATTAACTTTTCTTTTTTGTTTGTTTGTTTGTTTGTTTGTTTTTGAGATGAGCCTGTAGTGCTATTAACTTCACTCTCAGGACTGTTTTTGTTGTGTCCTAGAGATTTGGGATTGTTATGACTTCATTTTCATTTATTATTAGGAGGTTTTTTATTTCTTTCTTGATCTCATTGGTAACCTATATCTAAATATTAATTTTGTATCTCACTATTCTACTAAGTTCATTTATCAGTTCTTCTAGTTTTTGGTGAAATCTTTTGGGTTCTCCATATATAGAATCATGTCATCTGCAAATACTATTTTACTTCTTCCTTTCTAGTTGGATGCCTTTTATTATTTCTTTTCCTTTTCCGATTGCTCTGGTCTTAATATCAATACTATACTGAACAAAATGGTGAAAGTAGATACCCTTATCTTGTTCTTAAGGAAAATTATTTTTAGATTTTTAACATTGAATACGATGCTAGTTGTGGGTTTTATTGTGTTGAGGTATGTTCCCTCTATTCCCACTTTGCTGAAAGCTTTTATAATAAATGTATGCTATATTTTATCAGATGCTTTTACTTCATCTATTAATATAATAGTATGACTTTTACTCTTCATTATGCATATGTGGTGTATCACAATAATTGACATGTCAATATTGAATCAGCCTTGAATCCCCAGAATAAATCCCACTTGATTGTGATGTATAACCTTTTTAATGTATTGCTTAATTCATTTTGGCAATATTTTGTTAAGGATTTTTGGTTTCTATGTTCATCATAATGGGCAAAATTTTCCTTTTGTTTGTTTGTTTTTTTGGAAATGTCTTTTTCTGGTTTTGGAATCAGGATGCTGTTGCTCTTAAAATGACCTTGAGAGCCTTCCCTCCTCTTAAATTTTTATAGAACAGTTTTAAAAGACAGTTGTTAATTCTTTGAATTTTTAGTAAAATTCACCTGTGAAGCTATCAGCTCAGACTTGTTTTGTCTTGGTAGTTTGATTACCGATTTGATTTTGTTAGTAGTTATCAGTTTGTTCAAATTTTGTTTCATCTTGATTCAATCTTGGAATATTGTATGTTTTTAGGAATGTATCCACTTCTTCCACATTTTCCAATTTGTTGACAAATAATTTCTTGTAGTGTTTTCTTATAATCTGTTGTATTTTCTTAGTGTCAGTTGTCACTTGTTTTTTATTCCTAATCTTATTTATTTAGCTCTTCTCTCTTTTTTTCTTAGTGAATCTGGCTAAAGATTTATTACTTTTGTTAATCTTTTCAAAGAACCAGCTCTTAGTTTCATTTAAATTTTGCATTTTTATACCCTGTTTCATTTATTTCCACTTTGATCTTTATTATTTCCTTCCTTCTACTCACTTTGTGATTTGTTTGTTGTTCTTTTTCTAGTTCCTTAAAGCGTAATGTCAAATTAGGATTTTTCTTGTTTCTAGAGTTAGGCTTGTCTCACTATGAATTTTCCTCTGAGAACTTCTTTTGCTATGTCTTACTTGGGATCAGGGTGTTTTAATATTCATTTCTCTCAAGGTATCTTTTGATTTTTTTTTCCCCTTGATCTTGTTGTTAACTCCATTCATTGTTTTACCAGCATGTTATTTAGCCTTCATGTGTTTGTGTCTGTGTGTTATTTTGTTGGGGTTTTTTTGTTTTTTTTTTAGTTTTCTACTTGTAATTGATTTCTAATTTCATACCATCATGGTCAGAGAAGACGCTTCATATGATTATAATATTCTTAAACTTATGACGATTTGTTTTGTGGCCTAAAATATGGTCTATCTTGGAAAATGTTCCATGTGTAATTGAAAAAAATGTATATTCTGCTGCTTTAAGTGCTATAGAAATATCAATTCCGTCCATTCTGGTCTAAGGTGCCATTTACTAGTAAGCACACTGTTTCCATATTGATTTTTTTGTCTGAATGATATCAATCCATTGATATCAATGGGTGTTCAAGTCATCTATAATAATTGTATTACACAGACAATGTACCCCTTTATGTCTATCAAGATTTGCTTTATTATTTTAGGTGCTCCTACACTGAGTGTGTAAATGTTTACAAGGGTTATATTCTCTTGTCGGATTGATCTCATGATCATTAGGGGGTGTCCTTTATGATCTCTTGTCATAGCCTTTGTTTTAAAGTGTATTTTTTTCTTATATAAGTATAAGACTTATATTCTCCTCAGAAAACATCTAAATCTTTCAGCTTTCCAACTGCAATCACTGCAATCATTATACTGGAGCTCTGTTGTTGTGGTAGTAACTTGTGAGAAAAGAAAAGCCTTCTATCATCCTCTGATTAAATCTCAGTCCTTCACTGGGCCTGTATCTTAAGGATGTGACCCTTGCAAGTTTTCAGTTTTGCTAATATTTTTTCCCCAGTCTCCTGCTCACTTCTATAGCACCAGCATTTTTTATTTATATTCTTGAAGACTTACCCCCCTCCTGCTGACTATATATTTCTTTTCCCTTCCTTAGATGAGATAGGTAGAGTGACAGCTGGTAGATTGGGAAGGAATCTACCCAATTATGGTCAGAATTGAGCCTTGGCACAATTATTTAGTGGATTATTTAATGGAGAACAGAAACTTTCCTTATTTTATTAATGGAGAAGATCCTTCATATATATATAATTCATCTCAGAGAGGAAGGGAGAAGGGAGAGAGAAAGATAAACATCAATGCTGAGAGGGAATCACTGATTGACTGCCTCCTACATGCCCCTTACTGGGGATCGAGCCCTGCAACCTGGGCATGTGCTCTTGATCATAATCAAACCCAGGACCTTTCAGTCCTCAGGCCAATGGTCTATCCACAGAGCCAAACCAGCTAAGGCATGAGAAGATTCTTAATCTATGTTTCAATGGTTATTTTTTCTGACTACCATACTACATTTTAGAAACCCCTAAATACTCTCGTAGGCACCTTTTAAATTCTTAAAAGCACAACAAGCCCTTTATCTGTTCAATTACCTACATCACATACACACACACAAAAACTTAATGTACCTTCACACGCCTGCATCATATAAGACTTTTAACTCCTCAAGGTCAAATATTTATTTTGTCATCATATCATCAGCACCTAGAACTTAAGCTTAATGAAAATAAATCTGTCCAATTTCCTTCATGATGCTTTGCAAACCTCTATATGGTCACATAAGAATGGATTAGAATGGGGCGGCAGGGGAGCTGACATATCATAATAGGATTTATGTACTAAATCTTGAAAGGGTTCATTTCATACTTTATCGATGTGTAATATCAATTTTTAAAATATGGAAATATGTGTCTGCGTAAAAAAACACCAAATTTATACAATAGAGAATGAAATTCTAGGTACTCTCAATATCATCACAAATCTAAATCATGGTGAATGTGATCTGCACTGACACTGTTGCAGCTTATTATCATTATTAGAAATTTGTGAACTCGGGGGGACAGGAGGTCTCAGCCTGGCCTGTGCTCTCTCACAGTCCAGGAGCCCTTGGGGGATGACATCCTTAGCACTACCACAGAGGCAGAAGAAGCTCCTGCCACCAATACCACACTTGCCAACCATGAGCCGGGATTCTGGCTGAGCAGCACTCACCTTGTGGAAGTGCACTTACTGACCACCAGGAAGCAGCTCTTGCATTGGACGTGTTCCCCCTGGTGATCAATGCATGTCATACTGACTGGTCAACCAGTTGACTGCCTGCCCCCTGGTGGTCAGTGCACATCATAGCAAGGGGTTAAGCCGCCTTAGCATATTATTAGCATATTACGCTATTTTTGGTTGAATGGATAAAGGGACGAACGAACACTTAGCATATTAAGCTTTTATTATATAGGATTATTAAACATTGTAACCTTCAACATTTTGATTCACTTTTATGGTCTTCTTTATCAGATTAAATTATTTCTTAAATTTAATTGCAAAATGAAATCGGCCATTCACTAAATTATGTATATGTCTTCAATCAGAATACTTCATACTTTTTATATATACCTAGAGAAATATCTAATAAACAATTTTCAAGACAAATAATTGAAGATCATATAGTTGACTAAAAAGAATGTTTAAGTAATTCAATATAATATAATGCATTGCTATGATAACCTTTGGCTTATAGATTTGTTATCTAGAGTAAAAAACAAAGTGCTATATTGCCATCTTCTAGAAAGTTGAATGATATGGATGATGACATGTAATTATTATGGGGTAATTAATAAATATTTCATGTTAATCAAAACAACAAGGAAGGGGAGAAGAGAGAGAGAAATCTATAGATTATATGTCCATGAGCAAAAATAATATTTTTAATATTGAGTAAATATGAGATTAATATTTAACCTTAGAACATTATTTCTTTATTTTTTGAAGCATAAATGAACATACACCACAAATTTTTTAAATGTTAATACCCTGTTTCTCCAAAAATAAGACAGTGTCTTATATTAATTTTTGCTCCCAAAGATGTGCTAGGTCTTATTTTCAAGGGATGTCTTATTTTTCCATGAAGAAGAATACGGTACACATTTATTGTTGAGCAAAAAAAAAAAAAGGAAATGTATTACTTGTATACGGTATGGTAGTAGTTGTCATCACAAACCAGCATAAACAGACAAACTGAAAATCCTACAGTATCAAGAATTTCTTGTTACTACCATTATTTCCATGTACAACAAACTATGGTACATTTACTGATACTGATATTTACTGGTATGAACACAAAGTAAGATTTATTCAACGACAGTCATGTCATTATCTTCTGGAACATCATCATAACAATCCAAACTCTGAATTTCCTGGTGAATTTCTTGTGACTCCATTTCTTTCAGAATCAGTGGACCAAATCTCTCATGTTTAGCAATAGCACTGTCCTTAAATGAGTACTTCTTGTCAAGGTAGCCTGCTAGTAGTACATTTGTAATGCAACTGTCAGTGACTTTCTCCCATGAATTCTTCACCCAAGTCACAACCTCTTACAGTTTAGATTTCACACCAAGTTTCCACGCTAATTTCTCTCCATTCTATTTTCAATGTAGTCATTAATTTCCATGCTCAAATTGTCCTTGAATGGCTTGTTTATTGCAATATTAACAGTCTGGAGATAGGCTGTCATTCCTGTGGGAATCAGTATTTGATCTATTTTTCTTTCGTGAAGAAATGTCCTCATGTCTTTAGTGCGGTGAGTGCTGGCTTCACCCCAGACTAGCAAACCTCTTTGGCTCCCTTGCATAGCAAGCAGCAGCATTAAATCGACCCACTTCCTTATAACTGCTTGTGTGGCCCAGGCTTTTTCAGTTTCAAGAATAAAAATATTATTGGGGAGGTCTTATTTTCAGGGGGATGCCTTATATTTTAGCAAGAGGCAAAACTGGAAGTAGGTTTTATTTTCAGGGGATGTCTTACTTTCGGGGAAACAAGGTATTAAGGACATGTACTGAGTTTATAAGCAGAAAATATTAATCATTTCACTTCATGAGATTAACTTCTACCTAAAGTCAGTTATGATTCTTACATTGTATGAGTTCATGCCACATTCTCCCTTTTAAAATCCTATAGCAGTTATAAAAGTAATTAAAATAAGATTTTCCATAGAAGTTATTAGAATCATATATTGTCAGTGTGCCAGTTTGTTGACAATAGTTTTCTGTACATGCATACTATTCCCAAGCCTAAACTTTCTTTTGTTTAAAATTTTATTTATTGAATAAAAATTCTGTAATGGCTGCTACAGAAATATGTTTTTTTATGTTTCTTTATAGAAAAGTTATTTTTGAGCTATTGAATTCTCTGTGCTCCATATTTAAACAATTTCTTAATTTTCTATCAATGGAGTAATCATACAGACATGCATTTTTACTTTACTTATAATGTCTTAAGTGAGTTTTGCTAATTTGTGTGAATCTTTAAATTATTTATATTGTTTTAAGAAATATTATATTAAACTAGGCACACAACAAATTTTGTTGCACAAATTACTATTTGGATTTCACATTCATTTTTATAGTTAGTATACTATTCATTTAATTCTTATAGCACCATTATTGCATATTATATATGGAATGTTATAACAATTGCTATCTTACACCTACAAAAAATCCTATATAATAAAGAGCTAATATGCAAATGGTTGACATGCCATCACTCCATAATGGTTAAGATATTCAACACTGGGGAGAGAGGGGACCAGTCAAGCACAAACAAGCTTGCAAGCAAGGAATGGGAACCCGCTAGGCTGCAGCCCAGTAGAGGGACAAGCCACCGACCCCACGGTCCACCCACCTCCATGTACCAGGCCTCTAGTTATATTAATGACTAGTGGCCTGGTGCATGAAAATCGTGCACGGAGGGGGGGTTGCCTCAGCCCAGCCTGCACCCTCTCCAATCAGGGACCCCTTCAGGGATGTCTGACTGTTGGAAGTCAGGGATGTCTGACTATTGGCAGTTGCACATCCCTCTCCCAATCTAGGAACACTGGCTCTTAACTGCTCACTGGCCTGCCTGACTGATTGCCCCTAATCCCTCTGCCTGCCTGTGTGATCACCCCTAACCAACTTTGCCTTCCTGAACACCCCTAACCACCTCTGCCTGCCTGCCTGATCGACTACTCTAAGTGCTCCCCTGCTGGCCTGATTGCTCCTAACTGCCTCTGCCTTGCCCCACACCTGGGATCCAGGCTTTCCTCCCTCTGGCCAGCTATAGGCACCTAGGACCTGGGCCACAGACACAGGCAGCCACAGGCACCCAAGACCACAGGGCATGCTGCCTAACCCCAGGGCCAAAAAGGGCCCCGCTCCTCTATGTGCCTGCCTGGCAGAGTCCCACTACTCTGACTGCCGTGGCTTAAAGAACTTTGCCAAATATGTTCTCCCCAGCCTCCTAGGAAGAGGACACAAGCTGACTGGAGATGCTGCAGCCCCACTGAGGGTGTGCCTCCCTCAGCATCTCCAGAAGCCGGAGTGCCTGGCTGGCTGGAGGGCTCCTGGCTCTGATCCTGGCTCAATCCCTGTCCCTGGTCCAGGCGCCTGTGGGAGGCAACCAATCCATGAGTCTCTCTGATGTGGATGCTCCTCTCTCTGTTTCTCCTCCTTTTTTCCACTCTCTCTAAACATCAAAGGAGGAAATGTCCTCCAGTGAGGACTCACAGCCACACAAGGACAGCAGCCCTGACGCTGGCTAGGAGTGGGGGAGCTGCAGAGTGTGCGTGGTGCTTGGGAAAAGGGTGGCCGTACTGGACTCGCACACACTGCCACTGACAATGGCGTGAGGTCACGGAGACGCACCACTTGGAGGAGCAGAGAAATGCATCCAGAAGTGGGTGGTCCTGCTCCAACCTGGCAGTCAGGCACCTCTCTGACAATACACCCCACAGACAGCGTGCCCGCAGCCCCAGGTGGGCCTCCCACAGCCGCGCAGTGGCTCTGTGGTCACCGGCCATACGTGCTTTTTACCTTTCTACACTCGTATCAAGGCATCCACTCATGTCTTTCATCTGTCCCATCCCTTCACATAAAGTAATTTGGTACCAAAATAAACCCCAAAAAAGTAAAAAAAAAGAAAAAAGAAAAAAAGAAAGAAAAGAAAGGGCCCCTGCCCCTGGCGTCGCCACAGTGGCCCCTCCCCTCTCATCGCGGCCACCTCACCCCTCGCATCGCGGCCACCTCACCCCTCGCATCCCCACGGCCCTGCCCCTTGCACCACGGCTGCTAGGCGGGGCCCTGGCCTGGAGAGTGGAAGCTGTGCTGTCGGTCCCAGCAGGCCTGATGCACCCATTTGGTCCCTCTGCAGGTCTCCACCCCTTGCATCTCCACTCCTCGCCTGGCATGCGCCTCGGCCCCACCCCCTGCTCCTGATTGGCTAGTAGTATAGCAAAGGTATTTGCATGTCAAATTTGCATGTTTCTCTTTTATTATATAGGACAGTAGTTATTGACCTCTTACTATGATTTAACAGCTGATAATATGGAAAACTACAAACATACTATGTCCAATATAATAAAAACTAAAATAGACAATGCATAACTTATCCAGGTTTTCAATATAAATTATCTATCAAACAACCATAAAATATATAAATACACAATTATCATTGATTGCAGTTATCTCTCACTTTTAAAATGTTTGCCTTTCTCCACTTCACTTTTATAAAAGACCTACATTAGTACCTTTTTTAGCTAACAAAAAGAGGTCCAAAGAGGCATGTTGCTTTTACAAATAAAAGGTGAAAATGGCGCTCTGCATTCAGTTTGTGGTGAGCTGTTCTAGAGGCAGCACACAGCCTGAACCACGAGAGTGGGACATCTCAGCTCCTTCTCCTGGCACGTTCCTCAGTAGCTGAGCATCCGGATGCCATAGGTTTGAACTGTCTGTGAGCACCTGTGCTTTACTTTGGTTTATTCTGTGTATCCACTGGCAAGATGTGTCCTAAGGTAATTGCTTCTTTGTTTCACACAATGTTGGCTTACAAAAGGTTTCATAGGAACGACTTACTTTCGATAGTGGGGTCAAACCCTATTAGATACTTGTTTCTGTGTTCAGAAACTATGGTGATAATAGTTGAACAAGAATAAGTGGAATTTAAACTTTGTTGAATTTTAAATCCTTTAAAACTATTGAAGTTAATTATGGAATAATGTATATACAATGTACTGCATCTATACAGTAGACAATTTATGGAGTGTGTTTTCTTTAAGTATCACAGATTTCCCTTTTCTTCCCCATTGGCCCCTCCACCTAACTTCTAATCTCCCTTAAGTCCTACGGCGCTATTGTCTGTGTCTTTGGGTTATGAATATCCTATATAATAAAATCCTAATATGCAAATCAACTAAATGGTGGAATGACTGGTCGCTATGACACTCACTGACCACTAGGAGGAAGATATCAAAGCAGAAGCTGTCCCCGGGTGGTCAGTGAACTACCACAAGGGGAAGCTGCTCTGCCCAAAGCCAGGCTAACAGCTGGTAAGTGCAGCGGAGGTGGCAGAAGCCTCTTCTGCCTTCATGGCAGCCTTAAGGACCCCTCTGGGGATGTCCACCTGCGGGCTTATGGATATCCTATGCTGATAGGACCCCTCTGGGATGTCCACCTGCCGGCTTATAGACATCCTATTCTGATAGGACCCCTCTGGGGATGTCTACCTGCCGACTTAAAGACATCCTATGCTGATAGGACCCCTCTGGGGATGTTCACCTGCGGGCTTATAGACATCCTATGCTGATAGGATCCCTCTGGGATGTCCACCTGCCGGCTTATAGACATCCTATTCTGATAGGACCCCTCTGGGGATGTCCACCTGCCGGCTTATAGACATCCTATGCTGATAGGTGGATATCCCTCAAGGGGTCCTGTACTGCGAGAGGCCAAGCTGAGAGACCACTGCCCCCAGTGTACAAATGCCATGCACCAGGTCTCTAGTATGCACATAAGTTCTTTAGCTAATCTTTTCCCACTCTCACTCTCTCCCTCTGAGATCCATCAGTCTGTTCCATGCTTCCATGTCTATGAATCAATTTTGTTCATCGGTTTATTTTATTCATTAGGTCCCATGTGATGTTTGTCTTTCTCTGACTGGCTTATTTCACTTAACATAATACTCTCCAGGTCCCTCCATGCTATCTCAAGAAAAGAAGGGTAAGAGATCCTTCTTTTTTATAGCTGCATAGTATTCCAGGGTGTAAATGTAACATAGCTTTTTTATCCACTCATCTCCTAATGGGCATTGGGCCTGTTTCCAGATCTTATTGTAAATAGTGCTACTAGGAACATAGGGGTACATACGTTCCTTCTGCTTTGTGTTTTATGATTCATAGACTATATTCCTAAAACTGGGATAAGTGGGTCAAATGGCAATTTCTTTTTTAAATTTTTGAGGGAACGCTGTATTATTTTCCATAGTGGCTGTACCCATCTGCATGCCCACCAGCAGAGTACATACTAGGGTTTCCTTATCTCCACATCCTTGACAGGACTTGCTGCTTAGGTAGGCAGCAAAATCTCAGACATCTCTCAGGGCCGTGGTCAGCAAACTGCAGCTCACAAGCCACATGCGGGTCTTTAGCCCCTTGAGTGTGGCTCTTCCACAAAATACCCCGGCATGGGCGAGTCTATTTTGAAGAAGTGGCATTAAAAGAAGTTTAAGTTTTAAAAAATTGGCTCTCAAAAGAAATTTCAGTCATTGTACTATTGATATTTGGCTCTGTTGACTAATGAGTTTACCAACCACTATCCTAGGGCAAGGAAAATAAACAAATGGGACTACATCAAAATAAAAAGCTGCACAGCAAAAGAAACAACCAACAAAACGAAAAAGGGAGCCCACTGTATGGGAGAACATAGTTGCCAGTGATATATCTGATAAGGGGTTAATTTCCAAAAAATATAAAGAACTCATACAATTTAACAAAAGGGTGACAAAAATCCAATTTAAAAATGGGCAAAGGACCTAAAGAGACACTTCTCCAAAGAAGACATTCTGATGGCCAAGAGACATGTGAAAGAGAAATGATCAGTCACTAATCATCAGAGAGATGCAAATTAAAACAATAATGAAGTATCACCTCACACTTGTAACAATGGCTACCATCAACAAATTGGCAATTCATTTTGTTTTGACAGCTGTGAACACAGTAGGGGCAACCAGCAAAATCAAAACAGACAACAGCTCCTTCATCTCTGGCATATGCCACCTATCCCTCTACCACCTGCCTTAAGACACAATCATTTTCTTTTGTCACCATAGATTAGTCTGTTTCTTGATATAAATGTAATCAAGCAGTATATACTACTTTGTTTCTAGGTTGAATCACTAAACAGTGATTCTCACATTCATCTATGTGCTCAGGTTTATTAGCAGTTTGTTCCTTTTATTGTGCTTATTTATTTTATTAATTCATTCAGTATGTTGTTTTTTTCTGTGTGTAAAAGGTACATTTTATTTTTTTATTTTAGTAAGAACACAACTTGAGATGTACCCTCATAACCGACTTTCAAGTATAAAGTATAGCATTGTTAGGTATAAGCAACGTTGTACAGCAGTTCCCTGGTACTTATTCATCTTACGTAACAGAAATGTGGTTAGGACTCTCATTCATGGTTAATGAAAATTTGCATTGACTTCAGATTTGAATGACACAATTCCAGCTATTGTAAATAGTAGTGTATACTGTTTTATAGAAAGCTAAGCTTTCATTTTTCTCTTGAATAAATATCTAGGGGCAAAAATGCTGGTTCATGAAGTGTGTATATAGCTAATGTAACTGCAAAGTCTTTCCTAGATATATGAGCAAAAGATCCTTCTTTTCTTCCTGAACTCAACCATGTTCCATTGTCAAATAATTTAAATTTTAATGCAAATTTCATGTATCTGTTTGTTCCCTTCTCCCATTTAGTGACAGGAGATTCTTGCCACTCCACATTCTACTATTTTCAGTAACTTGCAGCATTGTTTTAAGGTAAAATTCAGTATTGTTTTAAAAAGACACAGGACTCTACCTGACATAGATCACTAAATTATAACACTGTTTGTCCTGACTGTCTGCTTTGAAGGCCAAGATTGCATGCTGACCACCAGAGACAGAAGCCACAGCATGAGAACACATGCACCAAGAATTAGCTTAGATGTAATTTCGTAATTATAAAACGCCTTCAAAAAAGTCAGTGCACTAATTAAAAGTGCTCTTGGACATGAATATCTCAGCAATATTTATAGATACAATCCTTGCTTTAGACAAGCCAAATGAGGCACCCAATATACTAAGAATCTTTCTTTAGTCATCAAACTGATAAATAGGAATTTCCCCACCTCCTTTGGAAAATTTATTTCTCAGAGTCAACAGGAAGAAATTTTCAGTCTACAAGAAGGTTTTTAAAGGGCTTTTGAAAGCAAATATATGCTGTGCTTTGAACCATATTATTAGAGAAACAAAAATAATGGATTAAAATGACTTTAATGATCAAACTAATTTTAAATGTTTCAAAAATCTGTTTATTTAAATCATTTTACATTAATGTATAAAATAATTGAAACCAAGATGGTAGCATAGGTAAACACCTAAACTGCTGCCTTGCACAACAATTTCAAAACAACTAAGGGGCAAAATGGCTATCATCCAGAACCACAGAAAGACTGGATGAGTGGAAATTCTACAACTAGAAGGAAAGAGAAAAGCACAATGAGACTCAGAGCAACTGCGGAAGGCAGAGGTATAGAGGCACGCATGCGGAGAGGGCTGACAGCTGAGTACACAGCGGGCTTTCTCAATCAGGAGGGAGACAAAAGCTCCCGACTGCTCTGAACTCCAGTTTCAGGCGAGATTCTGGGAACTCAGACTCATTTGGAAAGAAACTGAACTATCTGGCAGTGGGTGAAATTCAAGGGCAGCTTTCTCCCAGAGGTGCTTGTAGTGATTATTGCAGGATACTGAGATGCAGGGGCCCATTAGGGCAGGGATGACAGGAAGCTATTGCTGTCTGCTCTGCCCTGAGACTCTGCCCCATTCAAGCTGAGCACAGAGGCTTTTGCAAGTCTTGTCTCATAAGGGTGTCCCCAGCAGAGAAGTTCTCCTATCATAGACACAGCTGATCCTCACAACCAATTGGCCTGGAGGTCAATTCCTTCCAGTGATACCAACAACAATCAAGGCTTAACTACAATAAGACTGTGCACACAGACCACAAAGAGGTGCACCAAGAGTGTCTACTTCAGGTAACTGGGGAGGCTGAGCCACTGGACACAATAGGACACCTAACACACAAAGCCACTCTATCAACTCAGGGCAGCAGCCAAAATGCAGAGACAAAGAAACAGGTCACAAATGAAAAAAAATGGAGGAAAGCAAACTACTGGATATAGAGTTCAAAACCACGGTTATAATGTTGTTCAAGAATTTTCTATAAAAGGCCCATAAATCTAGTGAGACACTCGAGGATGTAAAAATGGACCAACTAGAAATTAAGCATACATTGACTGAAATAAAAAATAATATACAGGGATCCAACAGCAGACTAGAGGATCACAATAATTAAGTCAAAGGTTTGAAATATGATGAAACCAAAAACACCCAACTGGAAAAGCAAAAAATAATAATAATAATAATCCAAAAATATGAAGATAGTGTAAGGAGCCTCTGGGACAACTTCAAGAGTACCAACATCCAAATTATGGGGGTGCCAGAAGAAGAGAGAAAGAAAATTATTGAAAACCTATTTGAAGAAATAATGACCGATAACTTCCCTTACCTGGTGAAAGAAATAGATTTACAAGTCCAGGAAGCACAGAGAACCCCAAACAAAAAGAATCCACACCAAGACACATCATAATTAAAATGCCAAGAGCAAAAGACAGAATATTAAAGCAGCAAGAAAAAAATAGTTAACTACAAGGGAGCACCCATATGATTGTCAACTGATTTCTCAACAGAAACTATACAGGCCAGATGGGAGTGGCAAGAAATATTCAAAGTGATGAATAGCAAGAACCTACAACCAAGATTACTTTACCCAGCAAAGCTATCATTCAGAATTAAAGGGAGATAAAGAGTTTTACAGATAAGAAAAAACTAAGAGTTCATCACTGCCAAACTAATATTATATGAAATATTGAAAGATATTCTTTAAGAAGAGGAAGAATAAGAAAAAGATAACGATAAAAAGTATGAACAACAAATACAGATCTATCAATAAGTGAATCTAAAAATCAAGTGAATAAAAAAATCTGATGAACAGAATAAACTGGTGAATATAATAGAATCAGGGGCATAGAAAGGGAATGGGAGGTGTGTGCGGGAGGAGACTGAACAAAAATCAGACACCTATGGATGAAGACAATGGGGGGATAAGGGCAGAGAGTGGGGTGGGAACTGGGTGAAGGGGAGCTATAAGGGGGAAGGAGGAACAATTGTAATAATCTGAACAATAAAGATTTATTTAAAAAATAAAAATAATTGAAAATTTGCATCAACATGTATATTAAATTCAGAAGCCAAATGGGTGATTAAATTTGGATTATTAAATATTTACCCCAGAGGAAAAGAAATAGATAGTGAAGCTTCGACACTATTCCTATGAAAGAAATAAGAGGGAGAAAATTCTATGAATCCAATATTTCAGAGCAATGATTTAGCTTATGATAAACTAGAGGCCTAGTGATCAAAATTCATGCACAGGAAGAAGGGTACTTCAGCCGGCCTTCACCCTCTCACAATCCGGGACCTCTCGAGGGATTCCACCTGCCAGTTTAGGCCTGATAACCTAAGGATCAGGCCTAAACCGGCAGTCAAAAATCTCTCTCTCAATCTGGGATCATTGGCTCCTAACTGCTTGCCTAGTTACCTGCCTGATCACCCCTAACCGTCTCTGTCTCAGCCCCCGCCACCATGGCTTTGTCTGGAAGGACGACCAGAAGTTTGTTCAATAGTCCAGTGTAAATAGCATATTATTATTTTAGATAATTTTAAATGACAATTTCTTTGGAAATATTTTAATCAATTCTAATTTAATCTAAATAGTCAGTTACACCTTATTGTGAATTACTCGATCCATATATCACCTTACCCTTTAGCTACTGTCTTTTTTCGTTATTTTTTAATTAAATTTCTTCTTATTTATTCTATCAAAATATATACTCTTTTAAAGTAAGTGAATTCAGGACATTGTCAGGATTATCCACGTGTCCTAGGATGATGGTTAAATTTATGTATCCATTTGAGTAGCCACACTTATGTATTCTACCAGTTCTATTTACCTAAAGAACCCTAACTAGTCCATCTGGCTAGTATAGTGTAAATAAATCTGTAAAACCTTCAAACTTACATACTGCAAAGAGGGCCTTTCTTTTGAAACATCACCATCACACTGATCACACAACCTGAATTCAAGCTTAAAAGCAAAGCAAATGGCCTAGTACAGTGAAGGGCAACCTTTTGAGCTTGGAGTGTCAAAATTCGCCAAAAAAAAAAAAAAATGAACATAACTCAGGTGGAGTATCACTTTGAGAAAAAAACCATAATTCCATGATACTTATAGTTTAAATAACAAAAATGTATAATTGTAATATATAACTGTATTTAATAAACCAAAAACTAATTATTTAACTCACATGCTTAGTGACATCTTTGTTCATCTGTCTATACATTTCTTTTGTTGGTCTTGATATTATTTAACTTGTGTGGGGTGTCGTGAACTGAGATAAGTGAGGGGGAGGGGGAATTCTTTAACTAACCTGCCTATTAATGAACTTTTTGTTTGCTAAACTTCATTGGCTAAACCTTCAATTGAAGGTTGGTATTTTGCACACTTCAGCCCAAGCAAGCGCTACTAACTGCATCTGTCAATCTGTTTCTTTGGTTGGTTTTGATATTATTTAATGCTGAGAATAAGGTCTCACAAAAGTAAGTAGAGGGGAAAATTCTGAGTAAAGCCACTGCTATATTTTTCAGGGTACTAAAAGTGTCTGGTAATCGGTTCCAGGCACTCCAAATTTCCTGTTCATAGTGGCACTCCTCTTGATTCTCCAAGTGGCACCTTTCCAGATTCTCAAGCTTTGACCTCAAGTGGACAAACACCTGAGCCCAGATGCTGTCTTGAAATTCTGCAAGTTGCATCTTCAAATCATCAATTTGCATCCATTCGAAACCATTTAATTCCAAGCTACTGTAGACTACCACATCAGGATACTTAATTATTTTTATGGCCTGTTCTAGGCTTCTAAATTGATTAAATCTAACACTGAACTGGTCAAGCAACGAGTCTAAAACTCATGGTACTTTATATGCAAGGTTTCCATTTCATTTTGTACAGCTGCACTGGCCTTCTCAAAATACTTTGTTACTTAAGGAAAATACTTATAAGTTTTAGTTTCTACATCTTGCTTGAAAATATTAAGTTTATTTTAAAAGCTTTTATGCATCCAAACATAACGTCAATACTTTTGTCAAAACCTTGTAACTTTAAGTTCAGTTCATTAATATGAACAGAGAGATCTGTAAAATATATTAGAGTGTCGACCAACTTATCCTCATTGAGCTGAGAAAAGTTTCCCAGATCCTTATCCTCAAGAAATACCTTAATTTCTTCAAAGCACTCCACAAAGCACTCAAGAACTTTGCCTCAGCTCAGCCATCTTGCATTATTGTGCATCAGCAGTCTACTGTAGGTGGAATCAACCTCCAGTAAAAATGCAGAAAATTCTCGCTAGTGAAGGGGGCGAGCAGCTATTAAATTAACTGTTTTTTGTAACAACTGACATTAAGTCCTTTAAGTCAGTGAATCCTGACTTGGCACATAAAACCTCCTAATGGATAATACAATGAAAAGACACAATCAGATGTCCAATAGCTTCCGTAATCAATTTGATAAATTTGACTTTTTCCCCCACTGTATTTGGTGCCCCATCTGTCATTACTGACACAACTTTAGAAATATCAATGCTTAGGTCATGGAATGTTTGTATAACAACCTTACATATTTCACTTCTTGATGTGCTTGTCTGCACTGATACTAACTTTATCAACTCTTCTCCCATTGTAAGACCATCAGAATATTAACCAATAATGGCCAAGTGAGCATGTGATGTGACACCAGTAGTTTCATCAAGAGAGATTGAAAAATATTTACAATTACTTATGTCTCTCTTTAATTGATGTTGTATGTTTGTTTGCAGTCTCATTATTCGGTCTTTTATGATATTTCTACTGAGTGGTAACTCAGATATTCTCTTAATAATTGCATCTTTATTCTGCATATCGTGAAATAGAACTGGTGCACATCTTAGAAGAGTTTCTTTAATGAATTCTCCCTCACTGAGTGCTTTTCCATGTTGAGCTATGGAGTGAGCAATGCTCAAACTTGCAGATGTTAAACCTGTAGAACCTTTTATAAATTTAAAGGTGGAATTAGATTGGCTCTTATAAAGGTGTAGCTGCCTGGAAATGTATTCCTTTCTTACATCCTCACTTTTTTTCAAGAGCTGGGAATGATTAGTTAAAAATGTCTATTTATATTCCATGTTCTGCTTACTACCATTTCAGTACATAGAATGCAAAATGATCTGCCATTTTTTTCTATAATGCCATACATCTTGGTCCATGTCTCTTGAAAGGCTCAGCTACTGCTACTACCACTTCCTTTAATTAATCTTGTTTTTTTTTTATGTTTTGGGTTCATTGTCAGGGGGGCAGTGACAGAAGATAGAATTATAGACAGCCTATTAGCCCTCCAGGCAATTAGGGGTTAACTAGCCTCACTGACCTCAAGATGGCTCCTGTAACTGTCTTTTAGGTAAGGGCAGGGTTAGTAAGCAGAAATAGGGGTTAATAAGGATGCACAACAGTAATAGTGGTGAAATGGAGTCTGCACTACACTGCAAAATGACATTCCTTATATAAATTAAGATGGCTGCCACTATTTCTAATGGTGGGAAATGGCACCCATAGCACAGGCCCTTGCCTCTCCCAGCTTCCCCTTCACTTATTTCAGTAATGATGGTCAATTAGAAATCCACGACACCCCAGAACAGTAGATTGGATGATGGTTGCTGTGGTTATGTGGTTGCTGGTAATGGCATTCCGCTGCTCCCTGCTCCACCGGCCGGAAGTGAGGTCGAAGATCCCTTAACAGACTAACCGGAAGTCTCAGAACTAGACACTCTGTGCTAGAGTTCTGTTGTTTTGTCCTATAGACCTCTGGCACAGAATGTCTACATTACACTACAGCAAATGTTTCATCCTCGGCTACTGCACCTGGCCGTGCAGTAGCCGAGGATGAAACGTCCTTCTCAGCATGGGGCCCCATACTTCTCTGTATGTGACCACATGCGGCTGGGTGTCATCGAAAATGGCTGTGCATGTCAGTGCTGACACGTGTGTCATAGGTTTGGCATCACGGGCCTAGTACATTCTAAATGAAAGCCTCATTGAACACTTATGAGCCACATAATCTTGAGCCACAGTTTCTAAATTTATCAAATTATGAGAGTAACCTTTGCTTTGCATGGTTTACTTGCAAATTATATATTATTGTGCAAAGACTCTGAAATGCAGGAATAAGTCAATAAATTGTAAATTTATAGTCATTTGTTTAATCATACAAATATTACATTGCCATAGTCCCAAAGTCCTGTTCCATAAAGATGGCACTGATTTTCAATCCATAGAGAGTAAATATTTATGCTCATATTTACATAACCTTTTTCAGAATTTATATCCTAAGAATTTTTTAAATGCAGAACTATTGACACTGATTGAAGACTGTGTGTACCTGATACTTTAACCACTAGATCATATGCCTCTGAAATAAAATAAAACAATGTTGTTTATGTACATAATTAGACAAAATTTACCTTACAAAATATAATAATGCATCTCATTGACCTACAGAAAAGAGTAACAATAAAATAGTTCCACTTGAATATGATAATATTGCATAGAAAATACTGCAGTTGTTATAATTAAGCTCTTCTATAGTATAATTGGAAATCTCAGATGTTTTCAGAACTGCTAAATGTTCACTTTTTACATCAGAATTATTTTCATGATTTATTCATTATGTTCATGTTCTTGTCAAGATTCCTTTTAAATTTATGTGACCAATTTGAAGCTTAAAAGCATAGTTACAGACACACCTATCTGAACTGCTTTGCTTAAAGTGTGGTAAAGTCACAGGACATGTTATATACAATGCAAACAGCCTCATCCATATAGTCCTGCAAATTAAAGTATGTGCAGAAGTATTATTGTAAATTTCTATAATTTGTCTATATTTTCACATATCTAAATCAAACATTATTTCCTAAATTTCCTTATCATAACCTATTCCCATTTAACTGATAGATAAGTTGGTATTGTAGTTTCATCTAACTTTTCTCTTTAATTTACTTCAGAATGAAGTTTGAACCATTTCTCCATTAATCCTATATAATAAAGAACTAGTATGCAAATGGTCGTCATGCCCTCATGCCATCACACCTTATTGGCTCAGACACTCAACATTGGTGAGAAAGGAATAGGGACCAGCCAGGCACAAATGAGCCCCTGAGAGGGGAATGGGGACCAGCCAGGCTGTGGCTCAAGAGAGGGGCAAGCCATCCACCCCTGTACCTGTGGCCTGGGAGAAGGATAAGTTGTACACCCCACAGTCCCGGGCACCAGCACCTGTGCTTGCAGCTGTGGCTCCAGAGAGGGACAAGCCAACTTCCCCGCTATCCCAGGCACCAGTGCCTGCAGCTGTGACTCAGGTGAAGCCACCCACCCACGGTCCCTTGCAGCTAAGGCCAGTCCAGGCAAAGCCAGCCCAGGTCCCGGGTGCCTATGACTGGCTGGAGGAGGGAATTTGAGTCCCAGGTGCAAGATGAGGCAGAGGTGATTAGGAGTGATCAGGCCAGGTAGAAGTGGTTAGGGGTGATCAAGAAAGCAGGCAGGCGAGTGGTTAGAAATCCGTGATCTCAGATTGCGAGAGGGAGTCAGTCATTCCCTGAGGTGTCCTGGATTGGAGAGGGTGCAGGCTGGGCTGATGCATGAATGTTGCACACCAGACCTCCAGTTCTATATGTTAGTTTATGCAATGAAATACTGACTCATGTAGTTAATGATGTTGGCCTCTTAGGGTTAGAGTATATTAGAAACCCAGGATCTTCTAATAAAAATATATGAATAAACATACATGTATATGCTGAATAGCTATCACTGTATTAACTGAAACATGACTAGTAAACATCAAGACTGGTGTATTCAATTGGCTAATGAATAAGATGAATTTGGTGTCTCAATATTTACATGGAGACATTCTTGCATCATTACATTTATTCATTCACTATATAATTTTTGCTATGTGCCTAACATGTACAAGACACATTAAGAGACACTCAATATATATGAAATTTAATAAAGTTATTCAAACTCTAGAAGCCATAATGTGAGGCAATAAACAGAAATCTTAATAATCATAATTAAAATGCCAAGAGCAAAAGACAGAGAATATTAAAAACAACAGTCAAACAAATCAAGAGAAAATTTGGATTTGTATTGTAAATCTGAATGTTTATAATTGAAGTGTCTTAGCAACTGACAAAGTACATAAAATAAAATCAGAAATCTAGAATGAAAGCACAGAAGAGGATCACATTTCCAAGAACCAAGAACCTTGATAAGTTAGATTCTATACAGTAGGCCATGAGGAAATTACAAAAGTTTGTGAAAACAATGACATACCCAGAGCTATATTTCAAAGCACCAGTCCTGAAAAAGAAATTATCTTGAGTTTATTAAGGAGGTAAGAATTAAAACCAAAGATTAGAAGGTTATTAGAATCTCTTTTTAATTGTTGAAATGAGAAGCAACGAGAGACTAATTTTGTAGTAGAACAATGCAAATCAAGAGACAAAGATAGATTTGAGAGAAAATATGAAGGCAGAATTGACAGGTTTTGGCAATTAGTTATATACCAGCTGTCAGCTAATCTGGGGATATGCACGAAACCAAAGTACATGCCCTTCAGGAATCAAACCTGGGACCCTTTAGTCCACAGGCCAACAGTCTATCCACTGAGCCGAACCAGTTAGGGCTGTGTTACAGTTCTTAACTAAAGCCAACTACAAACTAAACAGAGAGATGGATGTAAACTAAGTACCAGGGCTGCAGAGAGTCATGCTATTAATTCTGACTTTGAATGTCAGGGGTGGCTTCATCAATCTACCTGTAAGGTAAGCCTAAAAGGCAAAAGGATGGAGGTTGTTTCAGATAGTGGGGAATGTGAAGTGAAAGAACACCTGTGTTGAAGACAAGGGTGTGTCTCCTGTAGAAACCTGGTTATTCATTTTCTCAGCCCATAAGGTTGTGTTCACCTTATGCTGTATCATTGTATGGACAGAGGCTTTTAGGTCTCAAAATTCAGATATTCCATTATATCTGTATCCTTTAGAACTAATGGTATTCAGGACACTGACTTACTATTATAGCTCAGAAAGACCTAATCACAACAACAAAATCAGGATTTCAATGTGTTTATTTGTAATAAGAAGTGTAAAAGTGAATTTGATATTTCTAAGTTTGGAATTCTTCAAACTTATTGTGTGTGCAGCTTCCATCTGATTCTCTCCTATCGCCCCTGTTGTATTTGGAAGGCAAGGACAACCAAGGTGAATATAAAGCTAATGCTATTTGCTGTGAGGTGAAAATTTAATCCTTTCCTCTGACTCAAGAGTCTCAAGTTTTTGTTGTTACTGTTGTTTGGTTAACTTTTTTATGCAGATGTTTCTTAAATACAGTCAGGCATTCCACACTTCTATCTAGGGTTTTCGAATCAGTTTTTCAATATTTATAGCTAGATACTTTCCTGGTATTTAAGTCATTATTTCATCCCCATAAATAATGTTGCAATGGATATCTTCTCTGCATAATTTTTAGAGTAGAATCACTGGGCAACTTGGTTAAATTTTACCCAAAGATATTTTGCCACTGATTTTTAGAGAGAGTGGAAGGAAGAGGAATGGGGAGAGACCAAGAGAAACATTGACCTGAGAGAGACACTTCGATTGGTAGCCTCCTGCACATGCCCTGACCAGGTTGTAGTCAGCTTTAGTTGAGAACTATAACACTGTTTATATTGTAAGAAACACTATAAAAGGAACCACTTCAGAATAAAGTCAGAGAACCTGCCATCCTGAGAAACTGCCCTGGGGTTCTTACTTCTCAGTACTTTGTCCTGTTAAAACTGGGCAAAATAACCTTTGGACTGGGCCAAACCAACATTGTATTGCAAGCAAAGTAACAAGAAAGCACATATTATGACTACAAGACTATAAGTTAAAGACATTCTACCATCACTATGTTAGCTTACCTGTACCTGTAGAAGTGCCTTCCTTCTATTCATGTAATTGGTGCTCTTCCCTTCCTCATAAATATCCCTGGCCTTCACCTCCTGTCAGAACACTGGGTTTCTGCCTGAATTAGGGCTCCCAGAATAGCTCTTCTTTTGCATCACAAATAAAACTTGCTGCCTCCCATTTTTGGCCTTTTATTTTTAGGTTAACAATATGCATGATCCAAACAGCATATTGAAGGGTGCCTTGCAGATAGAAGCAATTTCAAAAATATATGCCAAATCAATTAGAAAAAATTAAAGATCCTTTATTGGGCCTTGACTCACATAACATTATAAAGTAACTTGAGATTAGGTGTGTTCCCTTCAATATATTTTGACCTTAACAGTAAAAAAATAAGACACATACAAAATGTATAAATCACAAATAGCAAATATATATATATATATGCATAGAGAGATTTATGAAAATATGTAAACTTCAATTTAAGGTGCCGCTTATCATCTAAGCATTGGCAAATATTAAGAAAAAGACTCCTAATATCTTTATTCAAAGCTGCATAATATTTCATATTGAAATGTCACATTATATTTAGTAGTCACACAAGTGTTGACTATCCAAGTGATTTCTACAATTTCGTCATCATAAATAACGCTGCAATGGATATCTTCTCTGCATAATTTTTAGAATAGAATCACTGGGTGAAAGAGTGGTGCACTTAAAATATAGATGCGTATGTCTAAATTTCTTTCAAATTAACTTTGAGTGGTAATTCAATGTCTAATAACAGTATATACAAACTATCTCACTGTGACTTTATTAATATAATTATATTTTTAAAATAATTTTAATTCCATACATTTACAAAGTCTTACTATTGCTCTTTTTATTTTCTATTGTTCATTTTAATCTTTTGCTAAATTTGGGGTTAAATTTTCACTTGTGTATCAGTAATATGTGTTTCTATTCTTGTAATTTTTCTATTCATTGCCTTTACTGTTTCTGTCTTCCTTAGGGGGTTTTGTACTACTGATTTCCATGAAATTTATATATTAAAAGTATCAACATTAGAAGTTCACTGCTTTACAATTTTATGTAATTATAACATGTATCTTTTTTCCTTTGAGAAAGAAACAAATAATCATACATTTTAAAAATATTTATTATTATAAAAAACTAAATAAATATTTATCTATGTTGTTTTCACTTTATATGTATGCTTTAATTTACTCAGAATATAACATTTTATAGGAGAGACCTATGACTGCAAATATTTATTTAGTTTTCCATGTCATTATTAAAAAAAAAACACCACTTCTTCCATTTCTAATTAATATGAACTCTTTATTTTATATTAATTTTCTATACATAGATTTACCATATGTTAATTTTCTACACACATCACAGTCCATCTCAGGACTCTTTCATTCTATTGTCTATCTGTCCTTATAGGAGTTCAATAAAATGTTTTTTTTTTCTTTTTAGTACTTTTTGTTTCTAGTAGGACAGATATCTTTTTTTCACCTTTTTAAAAAATGCATAACATTCATGTCTCATTAGTCTTTAAGTAATACAGGATAGGTTTACAGATGTTCATATGGAAAATATTACAATAATTAATAAGTAATAATATGAGAGTAAACTGTTTGAGGTATTGACAATTGTAAACTTACTTTTGCATCACCTGTATTTTTGATGACAGCTCATATTGTCTCTTGGGAAAAAAATATTAACCTAAAACATCATACAATTTCCAGGTGCTGTGTTTTCAGGCATAAAAATATAGATCTTCCCCCATAGGCCAGTCTCTAAATCAGTAAACCAGCTATTTTTAGATGCTATAATGAATACTTTCTGAAGCTGTATCAGGTGATATAAAGTAAATTTTAACTTTTTTATTGGGTATGGAGCTAATGCTCACTAAAGTCTTTTTTAAAATAATAAAATATGAGATGAACAATAAAGTTTCTAATACAGAAAAATGCTGAGAACCAAAAAACAAACAGTATAGACAATGAGAGCTGCAAATTTGGCAAGGTTTAACAGTCTTCAGTGGAATGGTTGAAGGGCTGGTTTTTCTGGAGGTTTGGGCAGAGTAGTCTTCCCAAATCAGACATATCTACAGTTCGCTTGATCTGAGACTACCAACCTTAGGCATTCACTAAGCAAGGTTCTGCTGCCGAAGATGAAACTACTTTCTTTGGAAAGAATTATGAACTAGGTGAACTCACACAAGTACAAAGATGGCTCACCTCCTAAGGATAATGACATTCTAGCCTCAAACTTGGGAGTTGAAAACTGGCTGAAACATCAATTACATTTTTATTGTTTTATTAGAAAATTCTACTGAGAACAAATGGAATTTATCATGGTTCTGAGAAGATGCCTTAGGTTAAATTTCAGAATCAATGAATTTCTTTCTGACTATAATGCTTTTATATAACTCAGAGCAAAGATCTTGTCTAATATCATTTTTAGAACATATAATAAGTAAGATTTTCATCCAAATAGTGTTTATTATTAGAATCAAGTTAAAGTTATTGAATCTTCTCAACAAATTTGTTATAAATCCTAAGGTAATACGGAATTGTGTAAGTCACAAAGAACTTCTCTCTGGAAATATCATATACCTGTTTCTCCACTGGAGTTTTATTTCCTGAAATAATCCATTAGGTATCTGGACACAATAACAGAGGCTATAAAATCTAACAAAGTGATAGACAATGGGATCATTTATAAGCACACAAATGATAATAAAAAAGCCACAATCAATTTTCATTTGATAAAAGATTCCTAACATCATATTATATTAATAAAAAGAATATACTTAGGGAAAATAATTTTAAGAGGATTAAAATGAAATTAACACTCATTCATATATATAATACCTAAAATATATATAACCCACCATACTTCCCTATCCTATCTACTAAAAGAGTAATATGCAAATTAACCATCACTCTGCTACACCCACCAGCCACAACCACCAGCCAATGAGGAGTGAGTATGCAAATTAGTCCAACCAAGAGACCAGGAGGGAGGCTTGGGTTTCCCCGGAGATGGAGAAAACCAAGCTTTCTACCTTCCCTTGCTGGCTCAGGCCTCCACTCAATGCTACAAAGTTTCAATTATAGAAGGTAAATAAATCCCAACATAAATGGTAGCAGCCATGGAGCTGGAGAGAGCAGGAGGGGGGCTCATGTTTCCCTGGAGATGGAGGAAGCCAAACTTTCCACTTGCCCTGGCCAACCCAGGCTTCTGCTTAAGGCTACAAAGTTTCAATTATAGAAGATAAATAAAACCCAACAGAAATGGCTGCCACCAAGGAGAGAGCAGAAGGCTTGGCTCCACTTCAGGCTACAAAGTTTTAGTTGTAGAATATAAATAAGTCCCAGATACCAAGGCCTCCACTTGGGTCACTGGGGGGAGTGGCCAGCTAGCAAAACACCATAGGCCCCTCACTCAGGCCGCCCCAAGCCCCAAAGGAACCCCCACCTTGAGCTGGGACACTCTTCAGGGCAAACCAGCTGACCCCCACCCATGCACCAGGCCTCTATCCTGTATCACCGAATAAAAGAGTAATATGCAGATTGATCATCACTCCAACATACAAGAGGGCTGCCCCATGTGGTTAAAGATTCTTCCCCCATGTGGCAACAAGATGGCCACCACAAGATGCCCAGCAGGGGAGGGTAGTTAGGAGGAGCCAGGCCTGCTACGGAGGGTAGTTGTGGACAATCAGACCAGCAGGGAAGGATAGTTGGGAAGGACCAGGCCTTCAGGGGAGGGCAGTTAGGGGTGACCAGCCCTGCAGGAGTGATCAGACAGGCTATTTTATTCACCAGTTTATTTTGTTTATTTTTATTTTTAGATTCAATTGTTGATAAATATGTATTTATTTCCATTTTGTTGTTCATAGTTCCTCTTCTTCTTCTTCTTCTTCTTCTTCTTCTTCTTCTTCTTCTTCTGCTTCTGCTTCTGCTTCTTCAAATATCCTTCAATATTTCATACAATACTGGTTTGGTGGTGATGAACTCCTTTAGGTTTTCTTGTTTGTGAAGCTCTTTATCTGACTTTAAATTCTAAACGAGGATTTTTCTGGGTAGAGTAATCTTGGTTGTAGGTCCTTGTTATTCATCACTCTGAATATTTCTTGTCACTCTCTTCTGACCTGCACAGTTTCTATTGAGAAATTGCTGAAAATGACCTTTTAGCTAAATTTTAATCAACATCTACAATTTAACTTTACAAATATTGGAGATTTACAGTAAAAGTAAGAATGATTTTTAAAAATTATTACTAAGTATAGAATAGCATGTTAATGTAGAAGGGTATACAATTTCTATGAATAAATAAAAATAAATGGCAGATGTAGGGAAATATATTTGTCTCTTGTAAGCAACTTTATCCTGGAAACTAAGCAATAAAATTCTTAGTTAAACTTTTTATGACATTTCAGTATTTTTACAAAGACCAAAAACTAAAGGTAGAAGGTACAAACTTCTGCATATTATCAAGAGAATGGCAAGAAATTGCCAGACACTCCCACTCAGAATTTTAAAAAGATGACCAAAACAGTCATGAAATCATTACCCATCACCCACCTTCAAACTACATAACAAGATGATTTAAATTTACAAAGTGTAAAGAAGAAAATAAATAGTAGGAAGATATAAGCCTAATAAAAGCGTATGGTAGTATTTGTCTGGTAGGATTATTGCCCTACAAGGCAAAAGTAGGGAGTCTATAAAAATCACTCATACAAGCCAAAGTCCCTACAGCAAGGAACACATTACATATGTTTCCTAGGGCACAGAAAAATATAGAAACCTGGTTCTTTCTTCTTACTTGAAGATGTGCAAAGGCAGATTTCAGACTCAAACATTCTACAACAGAAAAAAAGAGGTATAACTATAGTGGTATTAATTTTATTATTTGCTTGACATGGATACATTTATTCTCTATGGGGCAAGTGAACAATATGGAAGATGAAAGTTAACCAACTCAAAATTGTGTCCTACTAGGTTAGGAGACCAGTGGTAAGAGACTCAAATGAATAAAGCTGAAAGAAAGAACTGTAAGTCTGTCCCTAAAACATAGAAGGGGTATAATTGTAACTATTGGTGCTATGTAGTGCAGAGTTACCTATAGGGAGCCTAGGAAGAACTCACATATGCCCCATAGGTATCCATGTTTACACATCTCATCAGGCCATTGGTTTCGGTACATACCAGCTTCTGATATTGACCTGCACCAGAGCCCCTCCCAAGAGGCTCCAAAACTAGTGCACTCTGTGACTGGCTTCAGACCTCGAGAAAGCACAGCCTGACCAGCACCACAAGCAGAACATCAAAATGGAGGTCTTGGCAGGCACTGTACCCAGATAGAGAAATTTTTATTTTGTGTGGAGAGCCTCAAGAGAGAAACTTGTATAGTCTGGTCTTGACTAATTCTCACACCAAGCCAGCTAAGAGTCAACAGCACAATGGATGTGCCAATAGCAATCATGGCTTTATCTACAACAGGAAGGCATATATAATCTACATAATAAACACGCCTGAAACACCCAGTTCAGGAAATCAAGTAGAAAGTACCACTGGGCCCCACAGGACACTGACAACATAAAATCCTCCTACTAAGACTGGGAGAAATAGCAGACCTATCTAATACATAGGAAACACACACACACACACACACACACACACACACACACACACAAATATATGGAGGTAGCCAAAATGTGGAGATAAAAAAATGTCCCAAATGAAAAGAACAGGAGAACTCTTGAGAAAAAGGAGTAAATTAAATGAGGAAAAAAACAAAAACAAATTACCAGATAAAAAGTTCAACATATATATAAAGATACTAAAGGAACTTAGTGAGAACTTAGCATTAAAAACTACATGAAAAGCATAAAAAAGAGAAAAAATAAAGAATACAATAACTAAAATACAGTAGCAGGAATCAACAGCAAATTATATGAAGCAGAAGATTTAAAAAGCAAATTGGAAGTCAAGGTAGCAGAAAACACCCAATCAGAGAAGCAAAAAGAAAAATAATTTAAAAAATAAGAATAGTTGCCCTAGCTGGTTTGGCTCTGCAGATAGAGCATCTGAAGGGTCACAGGTTCGATTCTGTTCAAGGGCATATGCCTAGGTGGCAGGCTCAATCCCCAGTGGGGGACGTGCAAGAGGCAGCCAATCAATGATTTTCTCTCATCATTGATGTTTCTATCTCTCCCTTTCTCTTCCTCTCTGAAATCAATAAAAATATATTTTAAAAATAAAATAAGAAAAGTTTAAGAGACCTCTATAACAACATCAAATGTAACATTTCCATAAAGGGATACCAGAAGGAGAAGAAAGCTAGGTATTAAAAACCTATTTGAAGAAATAATGACTGGCACTGAGTGACAAGATTTTTATCTCTGTGATCTGCCAGACTTGACCTCCATGGCTTCTGTAAGAAAGTACCACCATGCTGCTTAGAGGTGGAGTTTGTTTTGCTCTCATGCTAATGGAGGAACCCCCATGGGTTCCTCCCAGGCACCCCACCTAGTTATCAATCACAGAGGAAAACGGGTGAATTTTAGGAGTTCAAGGGGCTTCAGGGATCTGTGGTTCCATTTCTTTGTCTGGAATTCCCCTGCACAACAGTGGACAGCTCTATGGCAGAACCCCTTGCTCTGTGAGGCATCTGCTGGCTCAATCACTATTTGCTCTTCTACATTCACCCTGCTGGACTGCCTCCCACAGCTCTCTGTTCCTTCTGGCTGAAGGAACCACCTACTACTGCTGGATCCCTCCTCTCTCTGGGCAGAACTTTGGGGATGCATCTGTGGCCATCTGAGCTAGCCTCCCTTCTTGTCTCGCCATTTATTCCTGCTTGCCCACCCTTAGATACTTTGATATGTGGGTCTTTCAGGCATATCTCTGTATTGAGTAGAGAATTTTTATTGAATTTATAGCTGATTGACTTTTGAAATTTCAGGGGGAGAGGTGGAGGGATCCCTCATACTGCTATTCCTCTGACATCACTTGTTTCAGCCTTTTGTAGTAATAGAAGTAGGTTGTAGTGTTTAAATACATTTGGTCTTACTTTTTGTATTGTTCTTTTCAAAAAAACTTAAAAAAAACTCAACCATTAATATTATTGTTTGTTAGCAAATGAGTTTCAGAAGCTCTTACCAACAGCTTCTGCATTCTGATGATCAGGTTACCTACCTATAAGATAAAACATGATGAGTTGAAAGATAGGGGTTCTCTAAATGTGTTCAGTCACTTTCTCTGAACACAGTCATTTCACTGTGAACTTGATTTGAGTAAATAAATGTTAACTAAGAAGTTATTTTGATTCTCTGTAGGAAATAAAAAATAAATGGTTAATTGATGTGTGATTTTTCAAAGATGTTTTCCTAGGGCCATCAGATTTGGAGAAATGAACACCTAAACTTTAAACACAGAAGTGAATTTTTTCTTCTTATAAATGCCATCTAGCCAGTGTTTCCAATGTTCTTACCTCATGACACACATGGAAAATAGCCATATTCATTGCCCTAGCTAGTATGGCTCAGTGAATAGAGTGTTGGCCTGCAGACTGGAGGGTCCCATGTTCAATTCTAGTCAAGGGCACATTACCGGGTTATGGGCTCCATTCCCAGTAAGAGGTGTGCAGGAAGCAGCCAATCAATGATTGTCTCTCATCATATATGTGTCTATCTCCCTCTTTCTCTCTCTCCCATTCTCTCTGAAATCAATAAAAATATATTTTAAAAAAGAAAATAACCATATGCATACAGTACACAAGACTAGCCAGACAAAGCTGTGATTGAGCTATTCAATAAAGTGTATATTCCATCACTCAATGGGGTAGGAAGCTCTGCGGGCTCTATTCTGAATACAGGAATGTGTTATTACTTCTGGTGTATGCTTTTACTGTACACTGTCTTAAATCTCTCAAAGAAAACAATTTTTAAAAAGTCCACATTAGCCCTGGACAGTGGCTCAGTTGGTTGGAGTATCCTAGGGTGATAATTTTAAAAAAGGCCACATTATTCCTTCTTCAGATTTCAGCATTTGCTTACTGAATAGCCTTATCTGTAAATCGTGCACACAAAGTATGCATACCTTACTATGTATTTTTACCTTAGTATGCATTTTCTCTACCCTTTTGGCTTACATTATCCCATTACACCAAGGATATATTGGTTGTATACACATACACAAACACTTTTTAAAGACTTTAATGTATAAGATTTTTTAATACAGAGTGAATCAACAAATCTATTGCAGCATTACAAGTTTTGCATAACAGTAATAAATCTTAAATCAACATTGCATTAAAATCATAAATCCTGATGGATATCTAGCCAAAATAAGTATGATAAAAAGTGTTATAAAATGTTAACTCCAAGCCAATAGCTAAGAAATTTCATTTATTGTGTTTTTATTAAAACTTAGTTTCAAAATTATTTATTTTTCTTTAGACAACAGAAGAATATTTGTTTCAACAAATGTTGGATTCCACAGAATTTGGCCAATATTGGCCAATATCACCTCCCAAAATTCACTTATTCTTCTAATATACATATATTATGATAATATATAAATAGCATTCCATATACATATATAGAATTCTAATCATATCTTTTCATAATTATATTGTCTTCATAATTATCTTTCAATACTAAAGGGAAGGAAGAGGTAAACTGGTTGAGAGGCAGAAAGAAAAATGGACAGAAATCAATGGACATAAAAATATTAGAATAAACCATATGAAATAGTTGATATTTCAAAATATTCTTAAGATACTATTAGTAATTCTCATAAACATATCAGTTAGTTGTATAAATACAAAGTCCTAAATATTTTCATAACAATATATTCTCCAAAAGATAAATTCTACTTAGTATAACAATATTTCTTTTAGATAAATATATATGAACTAAAGGCCTAATGCACGAAATTCATGCAAGAGTAGGCCTTCCTTCCCCTGGCTGCACCAGCTTCCCTCTAGCACCAGGACCCGGGCTGTCCTCCAGCTGCTCACAAGCACCAGAGACCCGGGCTGGCTTCCTTCTGGCTACCCACAGGTACCCAGGACCCAGTCTTTGTTTCAGCCCTGACTTTGTCCAGAAGGATGTCCAAAGTGATGTCTGGAATGATGTCCAGTCTAATTAACATATTACCTTTTTATTATTATAGATAATGTATTGATGAAGAAAAATACATTAAGTATATTCATGAAGATTACATTTGTAAACATTTTCTATATCCAAAAAATATGTTCCTCTGTCCTTAAATTTCTCTCTTTCTCTGTCCCAAGTCTATCTACTACAACATGGCTTGGAATCAGGAGGACATTAAATATTACCTTAAAATATTTCATGAAGACAAAAGGAAAACTGGTCAACTGAAACTCACACACATATACAAAAGAAACAACTAAACTGGTCATTGGGTCAACTGGCTTTGATCTAATTGGCCTGCTTAAGCCTGGCTGTTTTAAAGGGATAATAGCCAATGTCTGAAACCCAGCTGTGCTCAGTTTTCATAGAAAATAGTCTTTCCATCTGGTCTCCATTATACTGTGCTCAAGTGTAATCCTCATTGGTATCACTTTAATTTTTCAGTCTTTGTTTCTGCTATTTCTCACTTATCATCAATTTTTCTAGAACTTCCATGGAAATTGTGAAACTCTATATTAAGTCAACAGAGCCCATCCATTAGGAAAAAAGAATTTTATTAAAGATTTAAAATTTGATTTGTTTTTAACACTCAAACTTCCCTCACAATTCATTTTCCAGTTGCAGGGTACCAACTATTTGATTCTTAATGGCCATTTAGTTATTCAGCAGAAATTCTGATAAAATTTTATTATACATCTATATATATAAAAGCCTAATATGAAAACTGTCCCTTGAGGTGGGAGTTCCACCAAAGGGGCTCTCTATGATATGTGCTGACCACCAGGGGTTGGTGCAGAATGAAGAAAGGTCCCAGCTGGCAACCTGCAGCAGGGGAAGGGAGACCCTTCCTATGTATGAATTCATACACTGGTCCTCTAGTAATTTTATAATAGACACTTGTACATTTAGATATATCCATCTTCATTCCTTTATCTCTGACATCATAATATATGTACTCTAAATAATATACTTAAAAGTAATAATCATTGTATTCCATAAGAGCAACTACTTATGAACTACAAACTTTAATCTACTATATTAATAAAAACATTATTTTAATTAACCAACTAATTTTTATTTGTGTAATTGTATTTTCCCCAAGGTTTTAGGTGTTGCATATGAACACCAAAGCACTTTACAACAAACTCTTCCCAGAATTTTTGTAAGGAGATTTCTTTTCACCTGAAAAACTACTATTGCCCATCTCTTCATCATTGGCTTATATAAGTCTCTGCTCATATTAACAGAGAGAAAGGACCAAGGAAAGGAATCAGAATGAGACATGGTCCAAGTGAGGCATTAATTGAAGGTTGTCTGGACCTACGAATGTAAGATTCCAAGCAGGTTTTCCTCCAAAGCAATATCCTTTAAATAATTTGTTCAATCTCTGTTAATTTTCACTTAAAATATATTTCATCAGTCCTAATCAGTTTGGCTCAGTGGATAGAGCATTGGCCTATGGACTGAAAGGTCCTAGGTTCAATTCCAGTCAAGGGTATATATTTTGGTTGTGGGCACATTCTCAGTGTGCAGGAGCCAGCTGGTCAATGTTTATCTCTCATTGATGTTTCTGGATCTCTATCTCTCTCCCTTTCTCTCTGTAAAAAATCAATAAAATATATTTAAATAAATATATATTTCATCAATAAATATATACATTAAATTGCTAAATTTAAATAGTTCCAGTATTCTAGAGTGAAATTTAAAGCACAATTTGTTATATAGTTTTAATATTATGTTTTCTAAAATAGTTGAAATGCCTAGATATCACAAAATTTTATATATATACTAGGGGCCTGGTGCACGAAATTCGTACACTGGGGTGGGTGGACCTTCAGCCCAACCTGCCCCCTCTCACATACTGGGAGCCCTTAGGAGATGTCCAACTGATGGCTCACCCCCAGCCTGCCCAAGGCCTAAAGCCTTGCCAGAGGCTTGGGCACCCAGCCATCTCCCTGCTCAACTCAGCCCCAGCTGCCTGTGACCACCTGGCCCAAGGGGCTGGTGCTCCCTGCCCAGGGGTCATGGTACTCCTCACCACCGCCCCCGCCCCGCCACCTAGGGACTGAAGCACAGTTCGTCTCCACCCGACCCCTGAGTCCAGCCCTTGTGCCACTTGGCCCTTCCCTTTGGCCCTGCCCCCTGCTCCTGATTGGCTGGTAGCCTAACAGAGGTATGGTCAATTTGCATGTTACTCTTTTATTAGATAGGAGATATATATATATATATATATATATATATATATATATATATATCTTCCTTATAAAATCAGAATAATTAGAGCAACTGTTTGACTGCATAAAAACATTATAGAGCTTCTTTCTCAGAATTATTATAAAACAGGACAGGCATGTTTCTGTTCTATTTTTAACAGACTTAAGACAGAGTGCTTTAAAAAGATCCTACATTCATAAAATTTTATGTTCAATTTATAAACTTTATTCATCAATGTCATATAGTTTATTAAAATGAATTGAATGTCCTTTTAATTTCTTTTTAATTGCAGAACTTCCATCCCCTTCTCAAGTGATAAGGCACCAGGTCATTTTAGAAACAATATAGATGGAGGAATAGTTCCAGGAAAGAGAAAGCAGAAGGCAAGCAGATATTAGTTTTATGTAACTTTACAATGATTTCCTTCCAGAATTTTTGTAAAGAGATTTTTTTCATCTGGAAAATTACTATTGCCCATCTCTTCATCACTGAATGCTCAAGATAACAGAGAGAAAGGACCAAGGAAAGGAATCAGAATGAGGCATGGTCCAAGTGAGATATTTACTGCATAAAGGTCGGGACCTACGGATGTAAGATTCAAATCAGGCTTCCCTCAAAGCAATATTCTTTAAATAATTTGTTCAATCTCTATTAATGTGAACAAGTATAAACTGATTGTCCACTTATTAAAAATGCATATTTCTGTCTTTTTATTCAAAAAAGCAGTTATGTTGTATTTGGTAAGTGTAACATTCTATTTTAACTTATTATATATTTGAAATTATGTTTACATTATTGTTTTTCCATCACTTCTAAAATGAATGGTGTAGTCATTCAGGCTCAAGGTTTGTGTTAGTAGACATTTACCTGTTTCCATCCCCTAGGATTGCCAGATTTATATTTAAGACAACAACAATAACAACAAGAGAGCCAATTAAATTTAAATTTCTGATAAAATCATTTTAATAGCAATATATCCTAAATAATGTATCCTATATTTTAATATAAGTATGTCCCAACTTTTAAGGTATATTTATACTACAAATATATTCATTGTTTATCTGAATTTCAAATCTAATTGAATGTCCTGCATTTTATTTGGTAACCCTGCCATCCATATTTAGTAACTGTGAAATTCATTTCAAGTTAAAATATAATAGTCAAAATATTCTATGCCCCAAATTCTTTATGGAGTATATATTTTAAGGTTTTTTTTTATTGATTTCAGAGAGGAAGGGAGAGGAGGAGAAATAGAAATGTCAATGATAAGGGAGAATCATCTATTGGCTGTCTCGCCCCACACTACCCGGGCATATGCCCTTGACCAACCATAATTGAACCTGAAACCCTTAGTCCACAGGCTGACGCTTTATCCACTGAGCCAAACTAGCTAAAGCTATAGGATATATATTCTTAAAAGAATGAGTGCAGGCTAGGTATCCTAGGCAAAGAATTATTCTGGGTAGTAGATGCAGCTGAGAGTTCAGGCTTTTACCTATTCAGACAGATGATGAAGAAGCCTTGTTCCAGGAAGTCAGTGGAAGAGCTGAAGAGAAAAGAGGATTGCAGAATATGAAAGTGGTAAAATACACAGGAAAGGCAATTTGTCTAAACCTTTTTCATCTCATGGCACACAAACAGTAATTACTAAAATTATGCTGCTCAACAAAAAATATATTTTTGCTGGTCTGACAAAAGCAATAGGCTTAGTTTGATTCATTCACACTGAAAAGCAAGTATTGTGATGGCTGTTGTCATATTTTTATTTGACAATACAAGGAGAAAGAGTGTAGTGCCTCCCACTAATAGGTATTGCATGTTTTAAAACTTCTTGCAGCATATCAGCTAAAAATCGCTGGTCTAAACCAAAGTCAGCTAAAGCTTTAGGGTCCTAATATAAAAAAAATGTTTTCTGGGGAAATTGGGGAGCATCTAAGTAGTGCACCTGTATGATTCTAGCCTCCAGCCAATCAGTCTTCACAGTGCATCCAGAGAAATCTTTTCAAAAAGTGAATATGATTTTGTCACTTCCATGCATAACATCCTTCAATAGGATCCTATTGTCATTAGGACAAAGATCATTCCTTATCTGGCCCTTGCTTCATTCCTCAACAGCATCTACCATCCAGCCTTCCTTGATCATCCCCAAACCCTCTAGACACACGGGCTCTCTTTGTCTTTCAGACTTGGCATTGCTCCTGCTGCAGCAGGACTTTTGGAATTCTCTAAGTCATTGACTCCCATTCATCCTTCTAAATTGTCACTTCCTAATCATTTAGGCAAAAATAAAAAGAATCCCAAGTCTAATTTGCAGAGAGGATCCCTTTGTTAACTTTTGGTCGAGAATGTGTTTGTGTGTTTGCAGAGAACAACTCCAAGACCATGTGGGTTCCTGTGACAGTGAGGAACTGACTGGTCTGTTCCAGTCACGAGGATGGTCCAGAGATGGGGGACACTGACGACACTTGCCATGCTAGCAGTCGGCAGCTGTGCATGGCTGCAGGCGGCCCAGGACCAAACCAGAGAGGATGGATCTTGCATTGCCACGATGTGTCCACCATCTGGATACCATTGCTGACATGTACACATAAAGAACTATTTGACATTGAAACTGGGTCTCAGAACAGTTGGATATTGAAACTGACACTCAAACATTTTTTGTTCTTATACATTTATTTCTAGTATGCAGAGGCAAGATATTTTTGAAGAAAAGAAACAGGGGAGAGTGATTGATATAGAGGCAGGAGGCATTGAACAGGCTGTCAAGCTACAGGGGGAAGGCTGGGGTGGATGAGAGGCGGATGCTGGGGGAGGTCAACTGAAAAACTTATATGCATGCATATGAGCATAACCAATGAATGAAAGACACTGGGACGGGGAGGTGGGCAGGTGGGGACATGTGCTGGGGGGTAAGGGAGGCTGGGGGGAGGATAATGGGAGGGAAGGAAAACATATGTACTACTATTAAATATAAGTTATACTCAAAAAAATCAATAAAATATATTTAAAAATAAATAAATAAAATAAAATAAATTGTCACTTCCTGTCTGAAGCCATTCTGGTCCTACAAGACCTGTTTACCTAAGTACTACTCCCATTTTAGAGAAGCCATAAACCATGAACAATATACAACCTCTCTGGCTAGATCAAATCCTTCTGTTATATTCTGTCATCAAACTCGGTATCTCCTCTTTCTACCTCTTGTCAAGAGTTGAATATTTCCACATTTCCCAATCTTTATTATAGCAAATATTAGAGATACATAAATAGAGAGAATAAAATAATGGAGCCTCGGGTCCCCATTGTCCAGATCCAGTAAATAGCAATTCTTTGCAGTCTCATTTCTCCATGTCCTCACCCAGACGCCAGTCATATTATGTTGAGACAATTCCCAGTTCCTCTCAAATGATTCTCTAAATGATATATCTTTAAAAGATAGATACTTTATTATTTTAGGAAATATACTGTAGCTTAAATTTTAACTAGATGTGCATGATTATTTGGAACATATGATTCATGTACCCTCTGTAACCCTCACTGGCCTATAAAAGTTGAAAGGATAGGGACTATATCTGCTTTTAATTATCATTCTATCACAATAACAAATACAATTTTGATCACAGAGCAATTTCTCTGGCTTATAATAAATGTTAATGCAATTATTTTAGAATTTGAAATATTGTATTTTACTCTTTTTAGTCTAAATTTTCATTTATCTTATTTCTAGTTTTATATTTTAGAACTAGAACTGGAATTACTACCATAGGGCAGCATGAGTTAGTATCCCAAAGTGTTGATTAGCATGCCAGATGAATTTACTGCTCCTGATTCAATTGTAGCTTAAGGATATTCTCAAGGGAACTTTGAGGGAACAGCACCTGAAATGCAATGAAGTCAGGCAGAAAGTTTCCTCAAATGCTGACATACCACATATAATTTTTAGTGGATATTTAAATAAAATGAAATATTACAAGATGAAATTTAATAAAGAAAAATATAAAGACATATACATGGTTAAAAAAAACAACTTCATAATCTCCAAGTGAAATCATGGTTTAATGAGAGCTCTTGTGAAAAAGAATAAAAGGACTTCATTAAATGTATTTCACTAAGTTATATAAGCTCTCTGTTCAACGTCTGTTTGTCTATGCCAGAGCCTTACACTCAGTAGATATTCATTAAATACTTGATGAATGTGAGCTGAACGAGCGAACTGTTGGTTCCAGTTGCTATGAAAATGCATTTGAAGCTTGAGCTGCCCTAAGTGAACCAGGGAGGAGAGAACCTGTTCCGCTCTTTTTAGCCAGACAAAGCTGTAGTAGTGTTGTGCCCGGTGCTAAACAACATACTTAGAGTGAATGTGTAAAGCCAGATTATTCACAGGAAGGCTGCCAAATGGCAATGACACTGAAAACCCAGAGTCGTTTACATGCAACAGGGGTTAGATTTGCTCTAGGTGGCACCAATGGACAGAATTAAACCAAATGACTAAATAGTTCGGCTCAAAATGAAAAATGTGCTAAAATAAGACATCCAAAATTGGCTCTAAAGAAGTTAAAAACTATTTTTTTTCCTTTTTGAGTGTTTGTTTTACTTTTTATGATTTACAAGCATAATAACAAGATATAGTACCCTATGTGAGGCTAGAGAAAATAAATCTCATCTCACCCTTGTTACAGAATTTACCAGGTGACCAAAAAATATGCAGGAGTACCAGGAAAACCCCATTATTTTCAGATGTTTCACATGTACCAGTACAGGACTCAGAGGAGACTGTTTCTCTCCAAATCCTGAGCAAGCCAATATGGAGGAAACTTTCCCTTTATACCATTTGGTTTCTTTGTCCCCCAATTATGGGATGGGACTTCTGGACCTTTTGCAGGCTTTGCAAAAAGCCCCATATACTGGGATGGGGGTAGTGAGACCATGTCTCAAGGCCTGGCCTAGCACAGCATTGATAACTCCGTCTGGAGGTTGTATATTGTTCATGGTTTATGGCTTCTCTAAAATGGGAGTAGTACTTAGGTAAACAGGTCTTGTAGGACCAGATAATTAAAGACGGAGCAGTAACTAATTATAGGCTAACAAGAAGATGCATTAGCTTACTGGCACAGATTCAGATTGCTAGCTCCCCAAAAAATGTCTCATTTCCCCCATCACCCTCACTGCTGTTAATGCAAGATCACAGAATAGCATTTACTTACATTGAACTTATAGCAACTTTAAAGCTAAGGTTCTTCTCATTATTCAATATAAATTGTCCTGTTAACTAGCACTGGTACTGATTAACAATCAAAGTTTCTATGTAAATAATTATCACGAAGTTCCCACATATTCTTTTTTATTTTTTAATATATTTTTATTGATTTCAGAGAGGAAGGGAGAGAGAGAGGTAGAAATATCAATGATTAGAGAGAATCACTGATCGGCTGCCTCCTCCAAGATTCCCACTGAGGATCGAGCCCACAACTGAAGCATGTGCCCTGATTGGGAATTGAACAGTGACTTCCTGGTTCATAGGTCAACGCTCAACCACTGAGCAACATGAGCTGGGCTATATATTTTTATTTTAGAAATAAGTGAAATATAACTCAATTAGAAAATAATCTAGTAAAAGTGTTATTATTCCCACTTTATGAAAACATTAAATATAGATTAACTAACATGTTAAGGCTGATAACCAAGAAGTAATAAAAATTAATCTAAAATTATCCAAGGCTTGTGCATTGACCATTCCACTGCACCCTATTACCCTCTCTGAGTGTTTTTCACAAGCTTTAGCAATCGCACTATTTATAACAACTAAAATTCTTCATATAGCAATATGTAGAGTAATGAATAAGTAAAAACACATACTCTTTATTTCTTGTGGGGTTTTTTCATCCAATTGTGTAAACACTGTAAAAACATGTGAGCAAAAAGTTTGTGGTTTGTTTAGTACTTTTGAACAAGGGGCTTTTCTTAAAACATTTAAGAAGGAAGTTACCTTTAAATTAAGCTGGCAGGTAAAGTCTAGAATTATGAAAGCAGTATTTTATACTAATATGAGAGAGAGTAAACAAACTAAGAATTGTGTGCTTAAACAAAAACATATGAATTATGGTTTCAAAATTTATTATCATGAACCTAAAAGCCATTTAAAAAATTGAAAATAATACAGTTCTATCAGCTTTTTAGTTTCTTTCCAGCAGTGAATTGAACAAATCCATTAGCGCTAGCAGCATATTTCAGCAGAGAGAGTTCATGTCAGTCCTGCTGAGCAGACTGGTTGATGCCCAGGAAGCAACAAGAAGGTCCTTGAACTGGGATATGGGAAGAAACTTAACACGTGGTAATTTATACATCACTTGGCAGCTCTGGAAAATCCTTACTTTTTTCTATCCTCATAGACATGCATGTAGCAACATCTGCAATTAACTATTTATGTCAGTTGCTGTGATTTATCATGAAGTGATATCACCAGGGCTGTTTCACAGAGAACCACATTTTCTCTGAATTCCCTTGGAGCTCTGCAGAGCCTTCTGGTGCGTCTTGGGGAAAACAAGATGCAAATCTCTCATCTGCAACTACTAATTACTTCCCATGAGTGGGGACACCCTGGTCTAGCTATGTCAGGGTGATGATCGTGGCTAGACAAATGATGCTCGTTTTGTAATATGATCAGCTATGGCAACTCAACCCCTCACCTTCCCTGGGGAAGACATCTCTATGGTCACTGAAGGCTCGCCAATTTACTTTGTCATATTTTACTGCAGGTTCTTGCCTCCTGCCCTCAGGAGCCTCATTTGGTCCTGTTTCGCTTGATACACACTCCACAACCTGAGAAGGTTTTGTTCTATAAAATATTCATTAGGTCATGGAACAAAATATTTCCTCATTGTTTTATTGTCTGTTTCAAGGACACTCAAGAGAAAAGCACTCTTCTACCCCTGGGAAATTTAAACACTTACCTTTCCTCTAAAGATGTGGGGCTTGCAGAAACTGCAGTTATATATTTTTTCAATTTATTGTGGGTTATTATTAAAAAATGAAAAAAGAACTGAACTTGAAGATTTGTCATTGGATTCAGACAACTCCACCTATTAATCTAATAAAGTTATCTCTGAGTTTGGGTTTCTTTACAAAATTAACACAATATCTATCTCTGAAAGGCATTGTAATAAAATTATAAAATGTACGTGAAAATTCCTGGCCCAATTCCTGGTATTTATTAGTTTTCTTAAAGGTTTGTTAACTCTTAAGGAAATCATTCAATTAGTATGATACTTTGCTTTTTCTTAGTTGGATACATAATTCTTTTAATAAACAGTTGTTTTTCAAAATTCAAACCATCCTTTAGGAGTTCATTAAGTGAATAAAAATAATTAACCAGAGACACCAAATATATGATGGTGACAGAGGCTGTAAAAACTTGGAGGAGTAAATTAAATGTGTGCTACTAACTACACTTCACATAATGACAGCATCATTAAAGAGTAACCCAGGAGTATCATTATTGCACAGATCTGTTCTGAATACCAGAGCTTTATGTCCAAAATGACATGCTTTACATTCCTTGTTTCTAATTTCATATGAGAAATAAATGCTAAGTATCTGTAGCAATCAAAGGGCCTAATTGAAGAGTGATGCTTGCAGGTCATGGAAATCTGAAATTGGATTTTTTTTAAATAAACATTCTTTGCTCTTGCTCCCTCCCACACCCCATTATTTCCTTACTGATAACATTGTCATCTTTAGTTCCTGGTGTATATATGGGGCCATAACAGCTCCCACTTTTGATTATAAATTGGCTATATGTTTCAGCTACAGAAATAGAATGTTCTTGAAGACAAGGAATACCAGCTTTATCTTTCTTCTAAGTCATAAGATCCCCTGCAATTTTGGCACTAGAGAAAACTAGTGGAAACATTTTGGTTTGTTCACCTGAATTAATAGAATTCCTATTGCAACAGAACAGTGATAACTTAAAAGGAATGGGACCATAATGTTTGTATTACTAGATATATAAGTATATTTAACTTTTCTATAATGCAATAAAGTTAATTTTGAGAAACTAATAGCAAATTTACTTTTCACAGGAGAATATGATTGGGGGGATCAATTCAGTTTTCAGGGAAATCTGAAAACCATACTTCTTGAGAGTGAACCATTTAATGTGAGAGCATTTAATGTCAGAACAATGCTTAGATTCTTTGTGTGCACATTTAAACAACAGGAGAATACTTGGAAGCTTTTTATGGCATTAGGCACATTTATAAAACACATATGAACAAGATTAGGAGGCATTTTTTTATTGTTTTTATAAATTGTCCAGGGATAACTATTATCTCTCTTCATAAATAAGCAATAAAACATTGAAAATATTTAAATCTTCTCTAAAGAACATATATCAAGTTGAATGCCTGGTAGGATTTAAATTTATAAGGAGTCCAGTCTAAGGTTTCCAAACACTCACAATTTTTGATATTGGCAAAGGTGACCAAGAGACAAAAATGCTAAAGAAACCTACAACGGGAATAGCTCTGAGAGACTCTTGCAATACAGACCGTGCTATCTTTACTAGGGTCTTTGCAGCCACAAGGCTGAAAAATCTACTTGAACTTCAGTTTTCATTCAAATTTGAAAGCAAGTATTTGCTTATCTTCCTAAAGTGTGTTGTTATTTATTTTACTGTATGTTGTCCATGGACATAGTTAGCACTTACTTATCAAGTAGGGCAAAGACTTTACAAGATGCTGATAACTGACTGACAGCTACTCATAATATTTGGTAACATAACTTTGGCAGTGACTCGCTGTAAATAATGATATTCCTTCTGTTACTCTTATTTCATTTTTTAACACAGCTCTATGTTGTCTACTTTCTCCTCATTAATTTTAACTCATGGAATTAAATGTAACTTGATTCAGTTATTTGTTCTCTGTAGTTTTCTCACTACCTCATGCCTTTTTCTTAAATTTTAGTGCATTTTTTTCCATTAAACACTGGCAAAACGTCCATAGCGAAGAATAAAATCATAATTCTCTTATATTCAAGAAAAATTAGGTGATGGATATGATTTACTGAAACTTACAATGGGTTTGGATATCATGTGTATTTCTGTGTACATAATACTTTTAGCATTATTATATTCACTATTACAAGCTTTATCATGAGAATTGGGAAAAAATTTTGTTGCAATATAAGGTTTGATAGTTAACTTGATGAAATGTGTTCTACATCTGTTCAAATATCTAAAAGAGGAATAGAACTCATGAGACACTCCCTAAAAAAAAAGCCCATGAATCTTATATCTGCTGATACCATGACTGTCAAGACATTCACTTTTTTCCTCCTCATTTCCTACATAATCTCATGTTTCAGAGATCTGTTACAATTGGAAGTCTCATTATTCATCTGTTAGTTCATAAATAAAATCTAGTCTTTTATAGCAAAATTTGGTCACATGCAACTAAAGAATTCGAAACAGAGGAACAAAAATCAGTATTTCATGATAGCAAAGAAGATAATTTTATTTTAATTATGTATAGTATGTAATTAAAATCCAACTCAGTATTAAATATATATTAAAGTGATATTTATATACTTATAATCATTTTAATAATAAACCTCTATAAAATGCCTCACTAGATAATATAAATTATTGGGAGCCATTAACATCTCCTGAAACATTTATGTCAATCATTCATTTTCCCAGAATCTGGAAATGAGCCTTATTACATCAATACATTTGAAGGGTTGGAAAATATAATTACCACCATACCACAATATTTTTCTTGACTTCCAAATTTCACTTTACTGTTTTTCCTTTCTTTTTTTCTTTGTTCATCTATTTTTTATGTTTTTTGTGTTATAGATGCATAATCCTCTTTTGAAATAAAAAGGATTAGAAAAAAATAAATGAATAAACTATCAAGCACCACCTGAGGATGAACTCATTGTTTAGAATAGAAGACTTCAGCTATCATCTACACCAGGATCTCAAACTGACCACATTTCCTACAGCAAATTTTTCTTTTCTCCTCTGAAAAGTATGGAAGTATTTAGTCCATGGGTTGGTCAACATTTTAGGATTTGTAGGTAAAATCCATTCTTAGTCTCAGATTTTTGTGGGGTTTATTTTAAACCTTTAAATACATAGTACACCATTCTTAGCTAACAGCTGTATAAAAACGAGCATTGAGCCTTTTTAAGGGCATTGGGGGTGGGGCAGAAGGGGTCCTTCTCCCTGGGTGGGAACTCCACAAGTCCATGAGATATCAATGTGGTCAGTCTAAGTGGCTGTAGCTGAGACCTGGGAGGAGAGTTGCAGAGGGGGCAAGGCACATAGCGGGGACCGTGGAGGGGCAGAGTGGCCGCTGCAAGACTGTGGTGCTGAGGGACACGAAGTGTGGCAAGATGCTGCTGCTGCAGGTGTTTGAAAAGACATTTACCAGGGGAGTTATGTCCCTGCTGGTTTGAAGACTGCACTGTAAGCTTTGAGATAGACAAATGTGCATTGCGTTCAACATGTGGGATACTTTGAGTCCATCCTACTATGATAACGTCTGGTTCCTCACATTTCTCTGATTCAGACTCTGTGCTCATCTGCTTTGACATTAGCCAACCAGAAATGCTGGACAGTGTCCTTAGAAAGTGGCAAAGGGAGATTTGGGAGTTTTGTCCCAATGCTAAGGTAGAGCTGGTTGGCTGTAAACTAGATATGCAGATGACCTGGCCACACAGAGGAAGATGTCCAAGCAAAGGCTTATTTCTGTTACACATGAGCATGGCACTGTGCTGGCTAGGTGGGGGTCGTGTCCTGCATGGGGTGTTCCTACCTGCCCTCTGAGCACTGCATCAGGGATGGCTTCTGTGTGGTTAAGTGGCCTCCCTTGGCCATTGCCATAGACATCTGAGTCAAGCAGACTCACTCCAGGGACTGCAGTGATCTTTCTGGAGTAGGAGGCAAGATGGCCTGACTGGGGAAGATGCAGAAGGATGGAACCAAGAGTTGCAATCTCATGTGAGGAGCTAGGAAAGGGCAGTGTCAGGAAGGGTGGTGAATGGCACAATTGTCCCCCTGCCTGTACCTTGGCTTCCTGACCTCCTGACCTGCAGAGCATGCTGAATGAGCAATTGTTCTAGGTAAGGGGCCTGGAGGCAGAGGGTGCCAGGATTCCTACATCCTCATCCCCCTCCTCTCCACAGGAAGTTGAGGGAGCTAGCAAGGCAGGCATCTGGGCCAGGAGCTGGACTGAAACAGCAAAATTGGGGAAGCTGGCATCAAGCAGTGACCTTGGTTGTCTCAGGATACGAATGATGCCTTCCCTCCCTGCCTCCAGTCCCCGTATCCTGGTCTTGGCCTTCTTCCCTAAGAAGTGTGCCTGCCTTAACCTTACACTTCCCTTTCCTCTTACTTCTACAGCTGTTCTCATGCATCCTAACCTCCAGGCACTAAATTAAAAAGCAAGTTGAGAAGCCCCTCCCCACCATATGTGCATCAGTGCTTGCTCTTTCCTGTCTTCCCCCAATAGTTCCTAAAAAAACAAACAACAACAAAAAAAAACGTATCCACGAGGGGAAAATAATAATTTTTAAAACACCTGATACCTGAGTATTTAGTCAGGGACATTGACTATTTAGTCGGAAACATTGACCCCTTTTCCCTTAGACTGTCAAATAAAAAGATGACATCAGCCAACACAATAGCTATTCAGTGTGAATGAATCAAAATTATACTTATTGTTAAACATGTTTTTATTGTTTTTTAGAGAGAGAGGAAGGAAGAAGGATAGAGAGAAACACTGATGAAAAACGTCATTGATCAGCCGCCTCCTGCATGCTCCCTACTAGGGATCGAACCCACAATCTGGACACGTGCCCTCATCAGGAATCGAACTGTGACCTCTTGGTTCACGGGTCGATGCTCAACCACTGAGCCAACCCAGCTGTGCTATACCTTTTTTTTTTTTTTTTTTTTTGGTCAGGTTGTCAAAAAAATATATCTTTCCACGTGCTGCAGAATCTTAGTAATTAGTTTATATGTGCCATGAGATGAAAAAGGTTGAAAATCACTATCTTATGGGAATCTTTCATATTAAATTGATGATAGGGCCCTCTGCCAGATAAGGTTTGAGATACAACTTTGACATTGGCATTTTAAAAAATCACTTGCAGGTGATTATGATTTTTATCTAGAATTGAAAACTTCTGAGCTTGATCTCATAGGAATACAGGCAATGAACAGTGATCCCTTAGGGATGGAGAACTACCTAAAAAGGAATAGATGTAATTATATTTCCTTTCAGAACTGATATCTTTCCCTAAGCTTATTTCTGGTCTTCTTAAAAATGTGGATTAGAGAATTTTAGTTTGTTTGACTTCATTTCATTTTGGGGGTTTTGGCTTATTTGCTTTGTTACATTTTGATACATAAATCTAACTATTATTTCCCAGTTATATTACAAATTTTAGTACCTTAAGTTCCTCTTTTATGAGAGTGTGACAGGATAGTAAGAAACTAGGAAAATTCCTGGGCAGGTGAAATGGGAAAACAGATAAGAAAATAAAATAAGGCCAAAGAGTTTGGGCAGCTTGCAGCCAGCTTGCAGAAAGACCTTATCTTCCTCAACCAAGGACACTTGAGAGCAATAGTTAATATCTCTCCTCCATAACCAGAAAGTACATAGCTGAAATCTTCCTATAAGTGTTAAGACAGGAGAAAGGGAAGAGGGAAGAGGGAGGAAAAAGAAGATTGGAGTTTTATCTCACCCACTGAACAAATAAGTCAGCCTTCTTAGGACTTGCCAAACAAGATGACCAGGTGTATGTACAAACATCCCAAGAAAAGTCACAACAAAGTAAAAGGGGGACTTTGAAACCTAATGTGTACCCAAGATATCAGGCAGAGAAACCTGTAAATCTATAGGAAGGAGGGTATGAAACCTCCTGAACCACCATGGGACAGGTGCTTAGATTAGCTGTGTGGCCCACTTGTCCTTTATGCCAACTGTGTTTTCAATTAATTTGCCTGCCTTACTTTCTTAGTAAATCCATTTGCCTTGCTATAAGGCTGCTGTCTGGTGTCACTTGCTTGAAATCTTTCTTATGACAAGAACAAAGGAGTGGATAGCCATCTCCCTCTGAGCCAGGGGTGCTATTTGATAATACCATTTTGGGTGCCTATAACAGGAAGAATTAATGCATAATATTAAAGCAGTTAACATTTTTTTAAGAATTTGTGTGAGTTTATTTGAGCCAAAACTTTCAACAATTGCTGGGAAGCAGAATCTCAAAAGATTGGGCTAATGCTCCAGAGAATGGCAGTTCTTCACTTTGTTTTATACATTACAATCAAAGAAGGAGATGTAAGTAGGTTACAAAAAAATCCATTGGTGATAGATTAGAGAGGCAGAAGGAAGCTAAGCGGGGAGGAGACAAATCTCTGGGATTGGATAAAAAGTAAAATGATAGACACATGCTTCTTTTACTTAAATGAGTGAAGGATAGTTAACAGTCAACAATTAGCATAATAACAATAACAATGAAGGAATTTATGGTCTCTGTCCTGTTGCCCAGGCATATTTGGTTGTGCCCTGAGGAGTCTGGATAAAGGGAAGTTACAAGTTACCCTGACATTTTCCCAAGGATATTAATCTAGATTAGTGGTTCTCAATCTTTCTACTTCCGTAACCTTTAGCACAATTCCTCATGTTGTGGTGACCCCCAACCATAAAATTATTTTTGTTGCTACTTCATAACTGTAATTTTGCTGCTGTTAATGAGTCATAATGTAAATATCTGTGCTTTCTGATGGTCTTAGGCTCTACAGCAGCAGTTCTCAACCTGTGGGTCATGACCTCGATGCAGAAAAACTATAGCCTCAATTAAGGTAAGTACTGACCTTTGTCAGGGAAGATGCTAACCTAGGACATGACTACCCACTATAAACTGCTTTTAGTTAAAGTTTGATTTTAGACCATTCTTTGTGGTTACTTTGGGTCTTTGAGTTTGCAAAACTGCCATTCAGGCCTTCCCTGAGCTAGGTGGGTTAGCATGTGGCCTTTTTTGTTTTCATCCACACTTCCCCCTTTTGGTCATAAATCAACATTTATTTATAATTTTTTCCTCAAAAGTCAAATGAGACCTATAGGCATCTAGCAGCTGACTAAAATAAAAAAAATAATAATATATTAGGTTCTAATAATATATTAGAACTCAGGCAATAAGAGAAAATCCTTATGTAATATGTCAACTTTGTTGTCTAGAAAACTTTTAATAAAATTCAATTCATGCACGTGCACTCACACAGCCTGAAACACACACATTGAGTCACAAAGGACTAGAAAATACTTCATTTTTTGGTGTTGTAGACTAAGTGTCACTTGAGAGGGAAAACATTAGTATTTCTTAAAGTCATGGATAGGAAATTATTATATGTAACATTATTCTCTACTTACTAGAAATAAAATTTGAAATATCTAGAAATAACTTAGAAATATGTAGGAGTATTTGAAATAACATAATTCTCCTAAGGATCATTTTAAAACAAGGAAAATTTGAAAAGCACGTTTCACTGTGATCCCCAATGGAATCACTTCTCAAAATGTGATTTCTTACCCCACCAATCTTCAACTGACTTAAACTCAAAGAGAGCATCAAACAGATTTTTATTCAAATTATTTTATATAAAATAAGCATCAGGAATAACACAGTTGTAATATTAAAACATTTTAGGAAGGAAAAACTGCTAATGGAACTTCCCAGCTGAATAACGAAATATATTCTAGAGTTTCATTAATTAAAATAGAGTCTAACTTAGAAAATAATCACAAATATTAAAAAGAATAAAAAATTACTCTAGTGGGTTTGACTATTGCCTGCTATCGTGCTAGTTTTGTAGTCCATTTATACTCTCTGTCTGCATCACTGTTTCATACCCTCTCTATTACCATTCAACAATTTATCCACCTGTCTCCAGATGAACTGATACCTTCCTTCTTATTTCATTGAAAAGCATTAGACAAAATCCAGCACCCATTTTTTAAAAATATTTTAATAGATTTTAGAGAGGAAAGGAGAGATAGAGAGAGACGGAAACATTGATGATGAAAGAAGCATTGATTGGCTGCCTCCTGTACACCCCAACTGGGGATTGAGCCTGCAACCCAGGCGTGTGTCCTGACCAGGAATAAAACCATGCCCTCCTGGATCATAGGTGGACACTCAACCACTGAGCATACCGGTCAGAAAAGTAACAATTATTTTATTAATTAGACTCAAGTTTCCAACAAATGTGGATCTTACCAATATGATGATGTTATCACGGGCTGGGATTTGAACCAAGGAACAAATCTTGATTCCTTAAGGATTCCAATCTTCTGTAGTCATCATCATATATCCTGTTTCATATTACAAGGAAGCATGGACAAAGGTTACCAGTAAGTCTCATATTTAAATAATGTCTAACCTCTCATCACCAGTAAAATTACAGGCAATTTTAATAGGTTCCCAACCCCAACCAATAATTTCACCTGTCTTGTTTATGTTAATCTGTGAGACCATGGCCGTCAGAAAGCATATATGCAGATGAGGTTCCCATTTATGAATTAGGGGCCACTTTCAGCATTTTATATAATATTGGTTTGGCAGTGATGAACTCCTTTAGCTTTTTCTTATCTGCGAAGCACTTTATCTGATCTTCAATTATGAACAATAGCTTTGCTGGGTAGAGTAATCTTGGTTGTAGATTCTTGCTGTTCATCACTTTGAATATTTCTTGCCACTCCTGTCTGGCCTGCATCGTTTATGTTGAGAAATCTGCTGAAAATCATATGGGTGCTCCCTTATAGGTAACTAACTGTTTTTCTCTTGCTACTTTTAATATTCTCTCTTTGTCTTTTGCTCTTGGCATTTTAATTATGATGTGTCTTGGTGTGGTCCTCTTTGGATTCCTATAGTTTAGGGTTCTGTGCACTTCTTGGACTTTTAAGTCAATTTCTTTCACCAGGTGGGGGAAGTTTTCGGTCTTTAAGAAGAGGAAGAAGAAAAAGGTAAAAATAAAAATTATGAACAACAAATACACATCTATCAACAAAGGAAACTAAAAATCAAGTGAATTAAAAATCTGATGAATAGGATAAACTAGTGAATATAACAGAATCATGGGCATAGAGAGAGAATGGACTGACAATTCTTGGGGAGAAAACAGATGTGGAAGGTTCAGCAAGAGACTGGACAAAGGACCTTTGGAAGAGGACAGTGAGGGGGGAGGTAAGGGCAGAGGGTTGGATGGATACCAGGTGGAGGGGAGTTATGGGGGGGGGGAAGAGGGGAACAGTGTAATTAATAAACTGAACAATAAAGATTAAAATATAAATAAATAAATAAATAAATAAATAAATAAATAGCCACTAGTTTCCCACAGGTTCATTCCTTGAGCTTCCACTGCCAGATCCCAGTCCATTGTTATTTCTACTTTCCATCTGGCAGAGTTATCAGACAGTACTGCTTTTTTTGCATGCATCCTGTTTCCCATGCTGGGTTATGCGTATAATGACTAATTATCTGTTCAGATGACTTTTTCTAGTTTTCTAAAACTTTGTTACCTTTTTAAACTATTTGCTATCTTTTCTTCCTGAAATGTTATCCCTTGTATGCATCCAACAGAGGCCAATAAGTCTTTTGTCCCTCTATGTCTCTCTTCATTAAACATATATTCAGCATATACTCATGCTACTAATCTTGTAACCATTTCACTCAAGGCTCTTGTAGAGGGCTTGGCCAATGATGGTTTATCCACCAAAAATTGTCACTAAGTGAGTATTGTTGCAGTGCAATTGGACTATATTTCAGACCTGAAATATTTAGTTTCCTAAATCATGTAGTTTGGACAGTAGTGAACCCAAATATGCTTAAGTTTGAGTAGGCAAAAGATTTTTCCTTATATGAAATCAGTAGGCATTTTGGTTTTCAGTTGTTGGTATTAAAATACAGTGGCTCGCCGAGACCGGTTTGGCTCAGTGGATAGAGCGTCGGACTGCGGACTGCGGGGTCCCGGGGTTCGATTCCGGCAAGGGCATGTACCTTGGCTGCGGGCACATCCCCAGTAGGGGGCGTGCAAGAGGCAGCTGATCGATGTCTCTCATCGATGTTTCTTACTTTCTATCCCTCTCCCTTCCGCTCTGTAAAAAATCAATAAAATATATTTAAAAAAAAAATACAGTGGCTCACTCCTGAACTGACATTTGTGTTACTTTGTCATTATGCTTTCCTTTAATCATTTCTGTCCAGACACACAGACATGGTGTATGGACATTAAGATACATGGAGCAATGATATTTTGAGCACTTTCCAAGAATCTGTTGTATTCCAGTGCCTTTCTCAACTGATTATCATCCAGATGATCAGGTCCACAATGATATGTGGTCTTTGTGTGCATTCAGGAGGCAATAGTTCCTGCATGGTACCTCCTAAGAAGGATCTGTTCCAATAGGTAAATCTGTAAAATGATTAGCAAAACACCATTAAGATTATTCCAAATGTTTTTAAATAAATATTACTAGTACTGTTGAGACACATAACATAGATATTTCAGATGGATGCTTCTTAAATCATCCAGAGCCAATAGGGACATCAGCCTTACAGAGAGCAGGAGATGTCGAAGACAAGTGGCTTTCGCCTTGTACACATCTGCAGATATAGCTATTCTTTGTCTCTCAGACTCTCACAAATGTTAGAATGTTCTTCTTGAAATTTCCATTTATTGCTTTCTTTTCTAAATAATCACTTTTCAGTTCTTACAACTGTCATTTTTATTTGCTTCTCCCCCCAGCCCCCAGTTTAGGACTATTAAATGCAGCCAGAAGACCCCAGAAATTTGAGTCTGACCCTTGCTTCCCCTATAATTTATTTCCAGTCTAATGGATTAAATGTAAGAGTACAAAATCATATTATGAATGGACTAAGGATATGAATCTTTTCTTGATGCACCATATCCCATTCTTCCTATTTTGCCTTGTGTAAGTATTTATTGTTCTACCTTTAAGGCATATCTGGTTTGATTGATTCTATCTCCCTTTGGGGTTGTAATTATTGTTATGGAAGGAATCATGTTTTATTTATCTTCGTGAACCTGCATTCCACACTGTTCTAGTACAGACAGATGGTAGAATTAATGAATAAATAAAAGGATGAAGCTAGATAAAACAAACATAAGTAGAATATAAGAAAGTCACATATAAATTGAGTGACAAGACCTTGATAAGCCATCTGTAAGATTAATTGGAGGAGGGGTGATAAGAAAGTAAAGAATAAATGTTAGGTATTATTTTTCTGTGTTGAACACTTACAAAAACAATGTGTTTTGTCAGTTTGTTATATTCTATTCTGAATATTTATTTTTTCATTTAACAAGAGCCTACAGATTGCTCAGTAATGTATCTGGTTTCTAACCATCCAACGATAAGAAAGGTTTAATGTAGGAGGCAATGACTAAAAGACAAAAGGTGCTGTTTTCTACCTTCAACTCCATCATTACCTCACTTTATGATTTGTACACATTATTTAATCCCCTTTGCGTCAGTCAGCTCAGATGTAAAATTAGGTAGAAATCTGTAACTGGTGGTCCATGAGGGGTTTGATTAAAGATGTCCAAGCAAATTAAATGAGATTGAATATAAAGTGCTTTCGACGATGAAAATTAACTCAGACTAAACATTTCATGAAGTTGTTGAAGTTTATCGTTACCATAATTAATTCTATTTTATGTCAATGTTTCATATTTTGATAGGATAATGCAAAATTATAATAAACTAGAGGCCCAGTGCATGAAATTTGTGCACTCTGGGAGGTCTCTCAGTCCTGCCTGTGCCCTCTCACAGTCCAGGAGCCCTCAGGGGATGTCTGACTGACAGCTTAGGTCCATGCTAGCCATGATCCTGGCTTCTGGATGACCACCAGGGGGCAGCTCCTGTGTTAAGTGTCTGCCCCCTGGTGGTAAGTGCACATCATAACAAGTGATTGCGTGGCTTTAGCATATCATTAGCATATTATGCTTTGATTGGTTGAACAGACAACCAGGTAACTGGACACTTAGCTTATTAGGCTTTTATTATATAAGACTAGAGTCCCAGTGCACAAAATTTGTGCATGGGAGACAGGGGATGTCTCTCAGCCCAGGCTGCACCCTCTCCAATCTGAGACTCCTCGAGGGATGTCCAATATCCTTCTCACAATCCAGGACTGCTGGCTCCAAACTGCTCACCTGCCTACCTTCTTTATTGCCCCTAACCGCTTCTGCCTGCCAACCTGATAATCCCCTAACCACTACCCTACCAGCCTAATTGATGTCTAACTGCTCCCCTGTCAGCCTGTTTGCCCCTGACCTCCCACCTCTGCCAGCCTGGTCACCCCTAACTGCCCTCCCCTGCAGGCTTGATTGCCACCAACTGCCCTCCTTTGCAGGCCTGGTCCCTCCCAATGGCCCTTCCCTGCTGGCCATCTTGTGGTGCCATCTTGTGTCCACATGGGGGCAGGATCTTTGACCACATGGGGGCAGCCCTCTTGTGTGTCCTAGTGATGGTCATTCTGCATATTACTCTTTTATTAGATAGGATAGAGACCTGGTACATGGGTGAGGGCCAGTTGGTTTGCTCTAAAGAGTATCCCAGATCAGGGTGGGGGTTCCCTTGCGGCATGGGGCAGCCTGAGCGAGGGGCCTGTGGTGGTTTTCAGGCTGGCCACACCCCCCAGTGACCCAAGTGGAGGCCCTGGGATCTGGGATTAATTTATGTTCTACAATTGAAACTTTGTAGCCTGGAGCAGAGCCAAGCCTTCTGCTTACTCCATGGTGACAGCCATTCTGTTTGGGTTTATTTAAATTCTATAATTGAAACTTTGTAGCCTAGAGTGGAGGCCTAGGTGTTAGGGCTGCCAAAGTTTGGCTTCTTCCATCACCCCAGCAATCCTAGCCTCTGCTCTCTCCAGCTCTGTGGCTGCTGCCATTTCTGTTGGGATATATCTTCTATAATTGAAACTTTGTAGCATTGAGTGGAGGCAACAGCAAGCAAAAAGCTTGGCTCCCTCCATTTCCAGAGAAACCCAAGCCTCCCTCCTGCTCTTAGTGGCCACAGCTATCTTGGTTGGGGTTTATTTGCTCCTGATTGGCTGGTGTGTGTGGCTGGTGGTCATGGCTTGATTGGAGTTATGGTCAATTTGCATATTACTCTTTTACTAGATAGGCTAATTTGTGAAGTTGCTCTGTATGCCCTTTCCTCTAGGAAAGCTCAGATCTCATGAATTCAAATATTATTGCAAATTCATTACACTTGCAAGCTTGGGTTTCCTGTTGCTAGGATTTCCCTTCCTCCTCTTTCTCTTCCTACTCTCCCTTCTCCTCCTCCCACTCCTTCTTCTTCTCTTCCCCCTCTTCCTGTTCTTTCCCCTCCTCCTTCTTTTCCTCCCCACTATTTTCCTAATTTTAGGATCATTGGGTCTTAATCTGGAGTTATTTAATGGGTTTAATAGGTAGCCCATTTTTTAAAAAGCCCCATTTGGCCACTTTCATTTTACTGATGTGTAAATTGGGGCACAAAGTGGGTGGACATTTTGTAATATTATTGTGAATTAGTAGTTAGGAAAGAAAAATAGTGAACAGCTCAAGTTGCTATTATTTTTAATTTTTAAAATGATAATGATAGTTTAAATTTAGAAGAAAACTGTAAATGTTGAATATTTGTAGGAAGCATGTTGTCTCTATTGTGACTGGCCTTTGAGGAATAACACAAGGACAAATTTTAGTTATTAAAATATTTTTAAAACATAAATGGTATATAATAAGAGAGAAGACAGATAAAAATAGTTGATTTCATAATTTAAACAGTAAGGAATAATACAAGGTCATAGATATTTTATTTAAAATGTAAGAAAGAGTTTAATTTCAGCAATTAGACATTTGGATAAACCTTTATACTTAGATATATCATTTGAGGTGGAAATGTGAATGTGTTTTAGAGAGATATAGTTATTAGGAACTTACAGTTCACTATATTCATCAAAGTGAATTAAAATGTGATTGTGTGTTTAGAATTAAAAATTTTAACATCTTAGTATTTGAAGTTTACCTGAACTATATCTGGTCTTTATGCAGGTCACATTGAAGGAAACAAAGCTATTGAAATAATGTTAGTTATAAATGAGGTTTCTGTTCTAATTTGCATCTATTATACAGAATGTCTGGATTTTTCCTTCATTCCTAAGCCTCTAGCATCTGTCTATTTCATGAGGCAGATGGATAGCCATCTGTAAAAATTTAACCCACATATGAATTTCAATGAAATTTTTTGTCTAGACTGATATGAATGTAGTAAAACACTTATTGTATGTTACCAGGCTCTGTGAGAGGATTATGTAAGCCTTTGGTCCTTTAAAATGCTCTAATGTGACTTGAGGAATCATAGACAGTGGTATGACTGACACCAGAAATATGACTCTAAATTCTACTCTGAGACCAGGAGCTAATGAGGTCAAATTTTATAAAACTAGAGGCCTGGTGCATGACATTTATGCACTGGGGTGGAGGGGGAAGTCACTCAGCCTGACCTGCAACCTCTCAGAGTTTAGCACCCCTCAGGGGATGTCCAACAAAGATAGTCCCTTTGTTGAGGAATGTTGCTTGCTAGATCAAAACAAACTACTCAGACATCCCCTGAGGGGTCCTTAGCACTGCCTCAGAAGTAGGAGAGGCTCCAGTAACTGCCACTGTGCTTGCCAGATGTGAGCCCGGCTTCTGGCTTATCGGCACTCCCCCTGTGAGAGCGCACTGACCACCAGGGACAGCTCCTGTGTTGAGCATCTGCCCCTGGTGGTCATTGCACATCAGAGCAACCGGTAGTTCTCCCATTTGATTGGTTTGCATATTAGGGTTTTATTATATAGGATGTAAAGCAAAATAGTCCTTTGAGGGAAATGTTTACTTAATTTGAACTTCTTTATTTGTCTGACAGGCATTTCACATATTTGAGTGTCATAAAGACTTCAGTTTAATAGGAAATATTTTTTAAACTTGAATTTTTCTAATTCCTAAAGGCTATGATTCTCAGTAATCTACTGATTGTTTTGTGCTAAATAATTTTTGGGGAGGAGTAAGCAATTAGATTCTGTCTTACGAGTTTATACAACAATTTATACAGCTGATCCAACTTCCATCCTGATGCCCCAGCTCTCAGTTTACATGAAAATATACTGAAGTTTTCTTCCTACTTCACCAGTCTCTCCTCTTTTCTCAGATATTCCTCTTCCTACTCTAGTGCAATTTAGCAGTCTTTTAAGCTCTCTCCTCTCCATGTTTGTGACTGTCAATATTTGGTTTTTCCAAGAAGAATGCACCAAATGTATATTTTAATCCAGACATCATCTTCCTGTTCTGTTTTCTCTATTGACATCTCTAGTCCATAGCCTATGCACCTCCCAAACATTTTATTTTTCTCCCCTCCTGAGGAAACCCAAGTTCACATAGTTCTGCATCCTCCTTTAGGCACCACTGTTAGGATTTTAACAAAAGGTTGGTGCAGGATATAGGATCCCAACAGCTGAGCTCCAGAGGCACCCATTATGAAGTCCTTTTCTTTATCAGGAAATTTGTATTATTTGATGAGGGAATAAATATTCGTTGCACCCTTTATTTGAACATATGTAAAGCAGTGAGGAAGATAGTCTCTTTGTTGGGAATGTTGCTTGCTAGATCAAAACAAACTACTCAGTGGGTGGGGAGATGACAGGGTTTCATGAAGTGAGTAGATGTAGATTTTTTCAACAAAACTTACTTTACCCTTACCCATATTTCCCCTTTATATGACAACCTCCTCCCCAAATATACTCCTGTCCTAGTAAATGGCATCATTAATTACCAAATGTTTTAGGCCATGCACCAGCAGTCACTCTGTATTCCTCTTCTCCTTCACCTTCACATGAATTTTATCTATTTTGTCTAATATGCCTCCAAAATATACTATAAATATATCTTCCTACCTACTGTTATTCCTCTGTCCATAGCCCATTATGATCTTTAACTGTTGCAAGAACCTCTTAACTGGTCTTTTCTCTTTCATTGTCCTCTTCAATCTATTTCCCCATGCAGCAAATAGCAAGTGTCCAGCTTCAACTTAACCTCTCTTTAAATCAGTGGTTTGGTCCTAACCTTTTTGGCTCAGTGGATAGAATGTTGATCCTAGGACTGAAAGGTCCCTAGCGCCATTCTGGTCAAAGGCATGTAAGTTGTGCAGGCTTGATCCTTGGCCCTGGTCAGGGCATGTGTGGAAGGCAACCAATCAATGTATCTCTCACATTGATTTTTTTATTTTTATTTTTGTCTCTCCCCATCCTTTCCACTCTAAAAAAAAAAATCAATGGAGCCCGGCCAGCATGGCTCAGTGGTTGAATATTGATCTGTGAACCAGGAGGTCAGGGTTTGATTCCCAGTCCAGGGGACATGCCCAGCTTTCTGGCTTGATCCCCAGGAGAAGGCATGCAGGAGACAGCCAATCAATGATTCTCTCTCATTATTGATGTTTTGATCTCTCTCTCTTTCCTCCCCTCTGAAATCAATAAATATATGTATTTTAAAAATCAATGGAAAAATATCCTCAGGTAAGTAAGTAAGTAAATAAATAAATAAATAAATAAATAAATAATCAATGGCTTTCAGTGTGCTTAAAATAATACTATTTCTTACCAACGTGTATTAGACTTAAATATGAACTGTAACTTTTTCTCTAACCTCATCTCATACTCTCCTAGTAAAGTACTATATGAAACAGCATTCTTCTTCTGGGTAAATATACAAATTAATTTAAAACAAGGTCTCAAAGACATATTGACACCCCTGTGCTTATATAAGCATGAACAAACAATAGCCAAAAGATGGAAGCAACCCAGATGTCCATCGACAGATGAATAGATAAGCAAAATGTCATATCTACATTTTGAAATATTGTTCAACATTAAACAGGAGTTCAGATACATGCTACTATACAGTATGGATAAACCTCTATGGCATCATGCTAAGTAAGCCAATCACAAAGAGCCAAATGCATTTGATTCCAGTTATATGAGGTACCTAAAGTAATCAAATACATAGAGACAGAAAGCAGAATGGAAGTTGCCAGGGGCTGTCAGTGGGGAGAATGAGGAGTTGTTAATATGTATAAAGTTTCAATTTTGTAATAGTTTGAGGATTATTTGCACAACAATGTGAATGTACTTAGCACCACTGAACTCTAACCTTAAAAATTGTTAAGACATATATTTATGAATACATCTCCTAGGGCAAAGGAAACTAAGGAGAAAATAAACAAATTGGACTACATCAAAATAAAAGGCTTCTGCACAGCATAAGAAACCACCATCAAATTGAAAAGGGAACCCACTGAATGGGAGAACATATTTGCCAATGATACATCTGATAAGGAGTTAATACCCAAAATATATAAAGTACTCATACAACTCAACAAAAGGAAGACAAACAATATAATTAAAAATGGGCAGAACCCCTGAATAGACATTTCTCCAAAGAGGACATACAAATGATAAAGAGACATATGAAAACAATGCCCAAAGTCACTAATCATTAGAGAAATGCAAATTAAAACCACGATGAGATATCACCTCACACCTGTCAGAATAGCTACCATCAAAAATACAACAAACAAGTGCTAGCAAGGATGTGGAGGAAAAGAAACCCTCCTAGTTCACTGCTGGTGGGAATGCAGACTGGTGTAGCCACTGTGGAAAACTATATGGAGTTTCCTCAAAAAATTAAAAGTGGAACTTCCATTTGACCCAATGATCCCACTACTGGGAATATATCCTAAAAACCTCAAAATGCCAATCAGAAAGAGCATATGCAGCCCTATGTTCATAAGCATTATTTACCATAGCTAAGATTTGGAAACAGCCCAAGTACCTATCAGTAGGTGTATGAATAAAAAAGCTGTGAGACATTTACACTATGGAATACTATGTAGCTGTAAAAAAAGAGGGATCTCTTACCCTTTGGAACAGCATAGATGGACTTGGAAAATATTATGCTAAATGAAATAAGCCAAACTGAGAAAGACACTTATCACATGATCTCACTTATTTGTGAAATCGAATGAACAAAATGAATTGAAGAACAAAATAAGACCTGAAGCAGGGAGGCATGGAACAGAATAACATACCTCAGTGTGGGATTGGGGGGATGGGAAGAGATAAATCAAAGAACTTATTTACTTACTAGAGGTCCCGGCAATAGGGGTGGGGGTGGAGAGGGAGGGAGTAATCACTGGGGGATTGGGCCTAAACCAGTAGTCAGACATCCCTCTCACAATCCAGGAGCACTGGCTCCTAACCGCTCTCCTACCTGCCTGACTCATGCCTAACTGCTCCCCTGCCAACCTGATCATCCCCAACTGTGCTTCCCTGATTCAACCCACCTACTCCACCGACCCGTCTCCTCTGTGTGAGGCGGCAGGAACACCCAGACCAGCCTCCTCCTCACTATGAAGAGCCACGGGACCCCAGACCTCACTACACAGAGCAGCAGCTGGGCCCCGCCACCGCTGTGTGCGTGGTCATCTTGTGATGACGTCGCACACAAGAGTGCAAGGACCACCTAGGCTTTTATTATTAAGGATGTGCATAGCCATGGATACAGGCAATAGGGAAGTGAAGACCTGGAGAGTGGGTAGGAACTAGATGTGGGGGGGTGGGGGAGAGGGAGAAATGGGAGATACCTGTTAATATTATCAATAATAAAACATATTTTGAAATGAAAAAAATTGTTAAGATAATAAATATTATGTTTTGTATAATTTGCCATAATTTCTTAAAAAGTAAAAAACAGTGAAATCAAGCAATAGACTTCAAATAATTCTGTATATGCCCATCAGTATGCCAAATATATATGCTTTTTTTCCCCCTAATGACATAATTTTTTTACAGTGACTGACACTTAAATGTTTCATTTAAAAATGTTCATTTCTTAGTGCTTTGATTATATATCAATATAGGGAATCATTTATTTTATAAATTTGTTTTGCCATTTATGTCAAATAAACATACATATATATGCAGATGCTATGTAATTAACACAATATAACAAGGTGATTGCAACTGCATTTTTAAGACTGATAAAAAGACATGTATGGACATAGATACATATAGTTTTGGAGTTCTTTTGTTTTCTGAGTTTTTTGTTTTGTTTTGTTTTTTACAATATACAAAATATTACCAGATTATAGATATAAAATAATTATCCATTTACATGCAATACACATTAATATTTCAAGACAAATGATTTTAAATATAATAGATATAGATTTTATGTTTTGAAGAGAGAAACATTTACCAATGCAAATTTACTAATTTTGATTTCACAAAAATGGCTGTTATATACTCGTGTTCAGGCACATTCTTTGTGCAATATCTACATTACATATTGTGTAGTGTTCATACGTTACATCCATGATGTTCTTTGTTTTCCCTATAAGTTTCTCAAGAATCAGGAAAAGAGCCATGGCTGGTGTGTTCAGTGGTTAGAGCATAGGCCTACACACTGCAGGGTCATGGGTTTGAGTTCCAGTCAAGGGTATACCCTTAGTTTTCAGGCTTGGTCCCTAGACTTGGTCAGGGCATGGGTGTGAGGCAACTAATCTATGTGTCTTTTTCACATCAATGTTTCTCTCTCTCTCTCCCCTCCCTTCCTTTCACTTTCTTTTAAAATCAATGGAAAAAATATCCTCCAGGAAGGATTAACAAAACCAAAAAAAAAAATCAAGATAAGAAAGCAGAATCCAAGGTTTGAAATAAATTATTTAAACCTCAAAGGAATTATGCTGGGCAAATATATAATCATGCATAGGCTCCAAGAAGAGTTGCGTGCTGTGAAAGTTGTACTTTATTATTGAACAAAGCTTATTGAAAAAGAAATCATTTCAGATAGAACGATTGCCTGGGGTATTTCAGAGGAAATGAATTTGTAGTCATTATAAAGCAATATTTGTCAAGAGTTATCTGATAAATATTATTCTTACTCCTCTCTGGATTTTCTAAACCATATTATTCTTTAGAAAGAGGGATATGTGCTTTCTAGCACAATGCAGCATATCACAAAGGAGGAAGAAAAGATATATGCTTTAAAATGCATATAATTTTCTATAAACATTAGCACTTATTTAATAATTAATTTGTGGCCAAAGTATGATTATAATATCCAAAATAAGCCTTATTCTATAATGCTTTTTCAAAATGTGTAAACTAACTTGAATGCATTATATTTTATACGAAGTGAGAAAGGAACCCACACGTCATTTAGGTCATCAATAAAAAAAATGACTGTAATTTGCAAAGCCAACTATGGTGAAATGTGTGTGGCTTTGGAACTTAATTATGGAGAAAAATCTTAGCTCCAGCTAATTTTGGGAAAGCCAGAGCTCCCTTTTTTTCTTATGGAAAATGATCAATAATATAACTGTCAGTCACCTATTTATATGTTTTTAAATATATTTTTATTGATTTCAGAGAGAAAGGGGGTGTGATAGAGAGATAGAAACGACCATAACAAAGAAACATGATCAATTGGCTGCTTCTTGCACACCCACTACTGGGGATGGAGCCAGAAACCGGGCATGTGCCCTGACCAGGAATCAAACCATGACCTCTTGGTTCATAGGTTGATGCTCAACCACTGAGCCACATCATCCAGGCAATCATCTATTTACATTGATACCATGGTTGGGCTCTAAAAAAAAAAAGACACTGTGAAGAAAGAGATACTGTTAAGGTATTGAGGCATCACCACCCCCTATGTACAGTTTTGTTCTTAAAACAAATTTTTATTGAATGCCCATAGCATGCCACGCACTGTTTTATGTTGTGGGACTATAAACATGAGGGAGGCAAAAATATGCTTGATAACTGGGAAGACCATTCGGGTGCTATTTGAACAAAGACATATTTAAAGTATGTGATGCAGGGAGCCCATTGGACACCTGTGAGTGATGTTCCAGACAAAGAAACAGCCAGTTCAAAAACACTGAGTTAGAGTTGTGCTTGTCATGTGTGAGAAATAGTAAGGGAACTAGTGGTTCTAGATCGGTATAAACAATTAGTAAAATATATCAACGATATATATCAATATGTCAACGATGGCAAAATCTTTGGATTTGACTGTGAGAGGAAGAATCATTAAAATGTTTTGAGAAAAACAGTAAAATATAACAGATTGTATGGGCTAAGGGCACATAAGAGAAATAGGAGAAGAGGTTATGACAATCTCTTATCTATCACAGAATGGTGACTTGGATTAATGTGTTAGGCGAGCAGCGATTAAATTTGGGAGTTTATTGAAGGTGGAGAGCATTTGCTAATAGATTAGATCTACAGGGTGAGAATAAGAGAGGAAGCAAAGTTTGGATGGAGCAAATGGAAGACCTGTGTCACCAGTTATTGAAATGAGGAAGATAGTAGGGAGACAGATTTGGGAAGGGAGTTAGCCTTGGACATAATATATCTGTGTTGTACTATTAGGTCTACTAAATCAAGATGCCAGGTAGGCAGGTGCATATACACTTCTAGGTTTGAAAGAAAATAGTGATCTGGTTGCAGAGATATGCATTTTGTAGCTATCAATATATAGATGATATTTAAGTTATGACACTGGATGCGATAACCTGAGGAATTATCATAAATGGAGAAGGGAAGACATCTGAAACTTGATCCTGAAAATTATTCTGACATTCACAGATTAGGAAAGTGTTTAGGAAAGTTGGGCAGGTTGAGTCTACTAAAAGGTGGCAAGTGAATGCAGTTTATTGAGATTTGACTAGAGAGAAAAAGTTATAAAAAAAATTTTCTGGGAAACTGGAAAGTGAATTCAATGGGTATGTTTTAGGGACCAATATGAAGTTAGTGGCCATAAATATAGAATGATACTTATATCCATGATTTCATTTTCCTCCAAAAGTATGCGTTTATCTGCCTTGATTCAGATAGAGGAGGTAGATTGGGAGTTAGCCAGATGAATATAAGGGGAAGGTATATTTCAATGAGTTAAATATAATGATGGGCCATTGGATCTAAGCAGCTGTGTGAAGAAAAAAATGCACATGCATTGAAGGAGAGACTGAAGAATTTGGTGGGAACAAAGGCTTTTTGGAGGTGATGTATCAAAAGGAGTAACACTTGAAATTTAGGTGGTAGTGAACAGAGACCTAAATGCTGGGAATTGAAATTAATTTAAGGGTGCAGTTCTCAGAAATTTGCATTCTGGGCTCCCTATATTTGAAGTGGCTGAAGAATAAACGTGGAGAGCAGAGGAAAGCAATTGGTAAGAGGCAGAGACTTGTGTTGGTGTGTGGGTAGGCAGTGGAGTTGTGGGAGTAAATGAGACCAGGGTCACAGTAGGAAACACAACTCCAAGAAATCTTTATCTTGAGAATTCTTCAGGAGAATACTAGATGGACTAAAAAATATATTTGGGATTTTCAAAGAAACTGGTACAGAATAATAGAATCAAAGTTTTGCCAAATGCTTCTACATGAAAAATCAGGGCAGAAAGTTATCCATTAGATTAAAATACAAGAGGTTTATCTAGAGATACTGAAGTGTTTGGGGCAAAAATTGGTTTGGATTAGTTTAGGAAAGAAGAAACAATGAATGCAAAATAGCTCCAGCATGTTAGCTATGAAGGGATAGATATATAGGGCAAGGGAATTGGCATAAGTTGGAGCTTGGAGGGACTTTTCTTTGCAGATTAAAAAGAAAATTGAACATTGAAAATACTGAAATGTTATAATAAGTAAGAAAGATTAGAAAAAGTAGGAAGCTAATAGAGAGGAGTCCCCAAGGAAAGGAGGCTACCACCCGGCTACCACATGGCTGGAGTAAAATTTGAGGACATGGAACTGAGTCAGGCTTCTGAGTCTGCATTCCAACCTAACCAGGAAGGTAGAGACCACTCAAGCACTGACATGCACTGAAGTCACATGTTACTTTAAAATATTCATTGAGCACTGGCCTGTTTGGCTCAGTGGATGGAGAATTGGCCTGCAGACTGAAGGGTCTCATGTTTGATTCTGGTCAAGGATAGATGCCTGGGTTACTGGCTCGATCCCCAGTAAGGGGCATGCAAAAGGCAGCAGATCAATGGTTTTCTCATCATTGATGTGTCTATCTCTCTCCCCCTCTCCTTTCCTCTCTAAAATCAATAAAAATATTTAAAAAATAAAATTATTCATTGAGTAGACATGAGTTCAGAATCAGATGAGAAACTTTCGGAGGAACTGAAAAACAAAAGTAGCAAATATCTGTCTTGTGGTTGCTAAATTGATTAACCAAATGCACACCAACCAATATTAACAGATGTGGACATTGCTCAGGGCAATACACTTTTGTTTTATGTCTTCACTAGCAATAATTTGTATTTATTCCTAAAGGGGGAAATTATATATTACAGGCCCTGGAGTTTTTGTCAGAATGATATGTGTATTATTCCTGTCTTCCTAAATCTTACCCAAGTCTTACTCTAGTATGCACAGCTGATAAATCATTATACTCTGCATAAGTAATTGTTGCAGATGTTCATACTGATTAATGGGGAACAGCCATATTTATGGTGGTTTTAGTGTGGCAACTATACAACTGTGACTGCTCTTAAGATAAAGAGCATTGTGTTGTGATACTAGAATATGTGGTTTATAGTTGATGGCCACTGCGTGCTACTTTAGTCTTGCAGGGTTCTTTCCCAACTGACATGATCTTACTTCCATTAAACACAAGAGATATTTTATGGGGGGGACACTTTCACATTGCCTGTAGATCCAGTGGTTCCCACTGTGGGGCACATGCCCCAAAGGGGTCAATTTGATTTTTAATGGGGCAATTCGAGAATTAGTTATGAACAGTGAATTTTTTGTATTTCCTACAGTTCTAGGGGGCTCATATATAGTATATAAATATATTGTGACATATTTATGCATTTCAGTTTTCTACTATATGTTTTGAAACTTTATTTGCTATTTTTTCATATCACTTCTATTATTATGTTTTTTTTAACAATTCCTTAGTAATTTCTTACCCAGTACTTCAACTGTCGTTTTGTTCTTTTATTTTTCTCTGGCATAGATGCCATGTTCTTTGGAAAGTTGTTTGGACCAAGTGAATGGCCTTTTAGGCTTCCTCCACATGAACAGGAGTTCACTTTTTGAATAAAAAGAATTATATGTCATGGGGGAGGGAGGCATCAGGATTTTAGAGATGCTTAGGTGGGACATGGCCAAAGAAAAAGGTTGGAAACCACTGCTTTAGACATTCCAAAGGTTACAGATAAAGTTTGCTCTCTCTTAATGTCAAATCCAATAGCACCAACATAAGTATTCACCAACAAGTTGTTCTTTGGGAGCCTATTTCTTGAGCCTTCCATTTGTTGACTATATCCTGTTTGGTTATCCTATCTAAAAAAAAGAGCAATAGCCGAGACTGGTTTGGCTCAGTGGATAGAGCGTCGGACTGCAGACTGAAGGGTCCCGGGTTCGATTCTGGCAAGGGCATGTACCTTGGCTGCGGGCACATCCCCAGTAGGGGGCATGCAAGAGGCAGCTGATCGATGTCTCTCTCTCATTGATGTTTCTGACTTTCTATCCCTCTCCCTTCTGCTCTGTAAAAAATCAATAAAATATATTTTAAAAAAATAAAAAATAAAAAAGAGCAATATGCAAATTGGCCATACCTCCACTACACCCACAAGCCATGCCCACCAGCGAATCAGGTGCAAGTATGCAAATTAACCCCAACCAAAAGGCTGTGCCCACAAAGAAAGCAGGAGGGAGGCTTGGGTTTCCCCAGGTATGAAGGAAGCCAAGTTTTCCACACACCTTGGCCAGCCCAGGCTTCCACTCAATGCTACAAAGTTTCAATTATTGAAGATAAATTCCAAAAAAAATGGCAGCAGACACGGAACTGGAGAGAGCAGAAGGCTAGGGTTGCCCCTGGTGATGGAGGAAGCCAAGCTTTCCACCTGCCCTGGCCTGCCTTGGCCTCTGCTTAAGGCTACAAAGTTTCAATTATAGAAGATAAAAAAATCCCAACAGAAATGGCTGCCACCATGGAGTGAGCAGGCTTGGCTTCGCTCCAGGCTACAAAGTTTCAATTGTAGAAGATAAGTAAATCCCAGATACCAGGCCCTCCACTTGGAACACTGGGGGGTGTGGCCAGCCTGCAAACCATGAAAGGCCCCTTGACCAGGCTGCCCCACACCCCAAGGGAACCCCTACCCTTATCTGTTACACCTTTCAGAACAAACCAGTTGGCCCTCATCCATATACCAGGCCTCTATCCTATCTAATAAAAGAGTAATATGCAGATTTACCATCACTCCAACACACAAGAGGGCTGCCCCCATGTGGTCAAAGGTCCTGCCCCATGTAGACACAAGATGGCCACCACAAGATGGCCAGCAAGGGAGGGCAGTTGGAGCCAATCAAGCCTGCAGAGGAGGGGAGTGAGGGGTGACCAGGCCAGCAGAGGAGGGAAGTTGGGGTCAACTGGGCCTGCAGGGAAGGGCAGTTGAGCGAGGAGACCCAGGCCTGCAGGGGAGAGCAGTTAGGGGGGATCCAGGCCTGCAGGGCAGGGCAGTTAGGGGGGACCAAGCCTGCAGAAGAGGGCAAGTAGGGGCAAACAAGCTGACAGAGGACCAGTTAGGCATCAGTGAGGCTGGCAGGGGAGTGGTTAGGGGGTGACCAGGCTGGCAGGCAGAAGCAGTTAGGGGCAATCAGGAAGGCAGGCAGGTGAGCATTTGGGAGCCAGCAGTTCTGGATTGTGAGAGAGATGTCCGACTGCCCGTGTTGGCCTGATTTGGCCTAAACAGGCAGTCAGACATCCTTCCAGGGGTCCCAGATTGGAGAGGGTGCAGGATGGGCTGAGGGACAGCCCCCACCCCCTATGCATGAATTTTGTGTACTAGGCCTCTAGTTACATTATATTTTTTAATTGGTCGACTAGGGAATAGATATTTTAGAAAAAGATTGAACAGGTAAATAAACTGGCTGAATGAGGCAGCATGAAATGAGCAGCAAAACACTGATTTTTTATTTTTCAGTCTGTTTGCTTAATGAGTCTAGTCCTGACACTAAACAATTTGTGACATACTGTCTCCTTCTGCCTGGGTCTTAGAGTACCCCAAGGATACAGGACTTTTGGATTAAAATGGGTATTTCTGGGAAAACTAGGGTAAACTGGTCATTCTTCAGCTAGGTGAGCTGGACTGATTTCTTAACCTTTATGTACTTCATAAATTTTCTCATGTGTAGAATGAATTAAGTTGGTACAGTGCCCACCACTTTATTTGCTACATAGCATGTGCATAATAGAAGATAGTTCTTTTTCCCTTTTCTCCCCCAATTTCAAACTATGTTTACTCTTTAAGGTTGGAGAGCAGGTATTTTTCTTTTAGAGCCATCCCTTGTTGTACACAGTGTGCTGATATATAGGCCAGAATAATACTTGGGACCAAGACACCTGGTAGCTGCTTGATAAACAGCTACAACATAAAGAAAATCCTACGATTGGTTTTGAGAGGCACAAACTATTAAATTCCTAGGATATTTTGCTCCCTCCACAAGAACTAATTTTGCCCCCATGGGAATAATATTGCTTTTGCTGAGCAAAATCACGTAGCTCATTTTAAATTAAATTGTATGTTTATTAAATCCCAGGGATTAGGTCTTCAACTATATGATCATACTTTAAGAATGGAAATTCACACATTCTAGAAGGTTATTCATCACATACTGTGTGTATCTTGCTGAATTAAGTACCTGAGTGAGATGTAGACCCCCGTAATTGATATGCTCAAAAGGGTGGCACTATAAATATACAAAGCAATTTAGGGACCAGAGAAAGTGGGGGAACGTTTGAGTGGTACTAACACCAGCCTTCGGGGCCAAAGTTATTATCAACTGCAAGTCCATTAACCTTTTGAGCCTCCTTTCCCAACTCAAGTGAAAGTCACAGCCATTCTCCAATTCACAGCTGACTTAAATCCACAGTAGAAATGAGACAATCTAAAACTTTAAAAGCCACCAACCACCGCACAAGCATATGCTAGAAATTCAGTCCTGTTTAAGAGCAAAAAAAGTCAGTAGACATGGAACTGTCAGAGCAGGGAAACTTGGGAAGGAATAGAGGGACATCAGCTGTGATGGCCCTTGCTCTTCCAAGAGCTGGAGAGCTGCAAGCCACGGTGCCTGTCTCTATGCCAGTCAGAATGACACACGGCCCAGAGTACAGTCTGAAATGCTTTGTCAATAAGGCGACCTGGAAGGCATGAGACTCACGTCCCCTCCACATGGGAAAGTGAGGGAGGCTGTTGAGAACATCACATTGAGAAGGACTTATGAACATCTGAAATGACACTGATAAACAAGGAAGACATATTTTAGTCCAATTATGTTCTGATGGAACGCAGTATAAGTAAAAACTGATGTGTTTCATAGTGTTAATTAGAAGCTAGGGAGATAGAAGTGAATGCAGCCCGTGTGTGGCTGTCATCAAGGTTTAGAGCAGATGTAGCAGAGATTTTAGCTGGAATCCCAGTGAGTATTTCCATCCCAGCAGTTTAGTCATTTAATCCAAACTTGTTCCTGAGAGCTTGGCCCATTGCCTTTTTATAAAGCAACCATCGCTTGGCAACCATCACTTGACTTGGTTGCTTGTCAGGCGCCATCCTGTGTCATTTACTTTCTATGTCATGGGCTTGGTGGGCTGGCACACTTTCTGCTCAATATGAACTCTGGATATGATGTCCTTGTCTCCAATAAGGATATCTATAAATTAGGCTGACAACATTTTCAGTTTAGAAATCAGGAATCTGTGGAAGAGGAGGAGGCAGGGAATTGTCATCACCAGATAGGAAATGAGTACTTTTGGACAAAGCTAAGAGTTCCTCTGGCACCAGGCAGAGGTACTGAGAAAGCTGGACAGGTAATAATGTGAGTCACTGCACCTGAACCATAAACAAGATAGTAGCTTGTGAAATATTCCATATTTCTCTCTTTTTTTTAAAGAAATATTAGTTTGTGTCTATAGCCCTTGCTTGTGTATAACTATATTTTTAAGAAAGAAAGAGAAGTTCTAACCGGTTTGGCTCAGTGGATAGAGCATCAGTCTACAGACTGAAAGGTCCCAGGTTCAATTCTGGCACGAACCTTGGTTGTGGGCACATCCCTAGTAGGAGGTGTGCAGGAGGCAGCTGATTGATGTTTCTCTCCCATCAATGTTTCTAAGTCTCTACCCCTCTCCCTTCCTCTCTGTAAAAAATTAATAAAATACACTTTTTTTAAAGAAAGAAAGAAGAAAATATTTACTGATGGATGCAGAGACTTAAGTCTTGCAAGCCAAGATTTTAAAAAAAGAACTGAAAAAGGGAAAACACTTTGAGTACAATAAGCATGATCCTTTCTAACAGTTTCAAGTGAAGTAGCAGAGGGGTTAAAAGCAGGACTCTGGACCTAGACTGCTTAGGTTCGAATGCCAGCTCTGCAAGTTACAACTTACGTGAACTTTCTCAATTACTCAAGCTCTGCAGTGTCCTTTTCCAGACCCATAAAATGAAGAGAATAATTAGGACCTATTGCATCATCATAGGTTGCTGCAAATAGTGTACATATTTAAGAGGATTGTTATGAGGATTAAACTGGCTGATATACATAAAGCATGAGTGCCTGGTACAGAGTAATTAAGTACTGATTATTTGTAATAATAAATGTTAAGTGGATAGATTTGACTATGTCAAATATAGTCAAGAAATATATCAAGGGTTAGCAAAACTATTTCTCTAAGAATATTTGAGGAATTTTAACTTCTGTTAAGATGTTATATGGCGGGAGAGAACTAAGATGGCAGCAAAGGTAAAACACCTATCTTGCCGTCATAATCAGCAATTTTAATACTACAACTTAACGAAAGAACAATCACCTTCCAGAATCACCAGAAAGCTCGCCGAGTGAAAATTCCACAAATAAAAGTGAAGATAAGACACTGTGACTCGGAGGAGTGGCGGCGAACAGCGTTGAAAGATTCGCACGAGGAGAGGTTTGGAGAGCGCGCCGCGGACAGGGCGGGCGGCTGAAAACTGGCCAGTTTTCTCGAACGGTGAGACAAAGGTGTCCCACTGGACTGATTCTCCAGCTCTGGGCGAAGTCCAGAGAACCCACTATCACACGAGGTGAAAACTGGACAGTGGGAGGGCACGCCGAAGCTCGGGTGCTGCCAGGTCTCCCGGCTTGTGGAGAAGGCAGCTTGTGCGAACAGCTCGGCTGCGTGACGGTGCAGAGAGCGAACTGTGACTTGCCTCTCAGAGGTGCTGGCGGCCATTGCCCCTGGCACAGAGTCCCTGGGGCCGCATAGGGCGGAGCTAACGCTGTCTGCTTGGCCTGGAGACTCCGCCCATCCAACCTGAGCACAGCTGAGATTCACAGACAATTGGCCTGGAGGTCAACCCTCCAAGTGCTAACAACGATTAACTGAGCTTAACTTCAGCAAGACTGTGCAACCCATATCCACATCAGGTAACCGGGGAGGCTGAGCCACTATCCCTAGTAGGAAGTCTACCACACAAAGCTAATTGACCAACTCAGGGAAGCAGCCACCATGCAGCAACATGGAAAGAAATCAGATGTGAAAGAAATGGAGGGAAAAAAAAACGACTGGACGTGGAATTCAGAACCACGGTTATAGGGTTTTTTAAGAGGCTCCAACAAAAGATCGAGGCCTATAAGGAAATAAGCAAGACCACAAAGGAAATGAATGAGTCCTACAAGAAAATGAACAACACCCTCCAGGATATAAACGAGAGCTGCAAAGAAATGATCAAGACCAACATGGAAATGATCAAGACCAACGTGGAAATGAATGAGTCCTACAAGGAAATGAAAGAAACCCTCAAGGATATAAAGCAGACTCTCAAGGATATGAAAAAGGACCAACCAGAAATTAAGCATACACTGACTGAAACAAAAAATATTATACAAAGACCTGAAAGTGCCCTGGAGCACCCCAAGAACCAAGTTAAAGATTTGAAATACAAAGAGGTAAAATCCACTCAGCTGAAAAAGCAAGAAACCAAAAGAATCCAAAAAATTGAAGATAGTGTAAGGGGCCTCTGGGACAACCTCAAACATACCAACATCCGAATTATAGGGGTGCCAGCAAAAGCGAGAGGCCAAGACAATGAAAACCTATTTGAAGAAATAGTGACTGAAAACTTCCCACACCTGGTGAAAGAAACTGACTTAGGAGTCCAAGAAGTGCACCGAACCCTAAGAGGACCACACCGAGGCACATCATAATTAAAATGCCAAGAGCAAAAGACAAAGAGAGAATATTAAAAGCAGCAAGAGAGAAACAGTTGGTTACCTATAAGGGAGCACCCATACGACTGTCAGGGGATTTCTCAACAGAAACGATGCAGGCCAGACAGGAATGGCAAGAAATATTCAAAGTGATGAACAGCAAGAATCTACAACCAAGATTACTCTATCCAGCAAAGCTATCATTCAGAATTGAAGGTCAGATGAAGTGCTTCACAGATAAGAAAAAGCTAAAGGAGTTCATCACCACCAAACCAACATTATATGAAATGCTGAAAGATATTCTTTAAGAAGAGGAAGAAGAAAAGGTAACGATGAAAATTATGAACAACAAATACACATCTATCAACAAATGAACATAAAAATCAAGTGAATTGATAGGCTGTTGAACAGGATAGACTGGTGAATATAACAGAGACATGGACATAGAGAGGGAATGGACTGACAATTCTTGGGGAGAAAAGGGGTGTGGGAAGTGCAGCAAGAGACTGGACAAAAATCTAGCAACAATGGGAGAGGACAGTGGGGAAGGGGAGGTGAGGGTGGAGGGTGGGATAGGTACAGGGTGGAGGAGAGCTATAGGGGGATAAAAAGGGGAAACAATGTAATTAATATACTGAATAATAAAGATTAAAAAAAAGATGTTATATGGCATTGTAGATGCTCATACCATTCACATCTAATGTTGAATATGTTAAATATCAACCTGCACGGGTCATAGTTCTCCAAAGGTAATTGTATATGTGTGGTATGGGTGTGTGTGGTATGGGTGTGTGTGTGAGTGTGTGTGTGTGTGTGTGTATACAGGGGTGGGCAAAAGTAGGTTTACAATTGTGAATATGCAAAAAGTTCATTCTTATATTAGAGGCCCTGTGCACAATATTCGTGCACTGGGGGTAGGAGAACCCTCAGCCCAGCCTGTGCCCTCTCACAGTCTGGGAGCCTTTAGGGGATGTCCGACTGATGCCTTAAGTCTGCTCTCCATGGGAAGCAGACCTAAGCTCCCAGTCAGACAGCCTTAGTGCTTCTGCGAAGGTGGGAGAGGCTCCTGCCACCACTGCTGCACTTGCCAGCTATGAGCCCAGCTTCTAGCTGAGTGGTACTCTCCCTGTGAGAGCATACTGACCACCAAGGGGCAGTTCCTGCATTGAGTGTCTGCCCCTTAGTAGTCAGCGCCTGTCATAGCAACCAGTCATTCAGCCACTCAATCAATTTGCATATTAGGGTTTTATTGTATAGGATTATTTAGTTGTTAATTATTATATTATTTATTTGTATTATTTTCAAAGGTACTTTTGTCCAGTCTTGCATTTATTTATTTATATTTATATATATGAACATGAGGGAGGGAGGGAAGAAGGAAAGAAAGAAGAGAGAGATTGAAAGATTCATTAGTTTTAAGAAAACGGCTCACATGATTATAGAGGTTGGCAAGTACAAGTGCAAAATCTGCAAGGTGGGCCAGTGGGATCAGGCTGAAACTGGCAGTCTGACATCCCCTGAGGTATGTAGTAGTGCATGAAGCAGCAGGCAGCCAGGGAGGAGCCCGAGCCCGGGCCAGGTGCTGTGCTGCTCCTGCTCATCCCAGCCCCACTGTGCCTGCCACCAACACCGCTCAGGAGGCTTGCCAGCCATGAACTCAATATCTGGTGCCAGTTGGTCAGCTAAACAGCACTCCCGCTGTGGGAGTGCACTAATGGGGGCAGCCCCTGCGTTGAGCATCTGTCCCCTGGTGGTCAGTGAACATTATAGTGATGGATCGAATGGTTGACCGGTCGCTTAGGGTTTTATATATATACTAGAAGCCCAGTGGAAAAAATCATGCACGAGAGGTGGGGGAGGGTTCACTCAGTCCACCATGCACCCTCTCCAATCCAGGACCACATCGGGGATGTCCACATGATTGGGCCTAAACTGGCAGTTGGACATCCCTCTCACAATCCAGGACCACTGGCTCCTAACTACCTGCCTGCCTAATCAGATCTAACTACCCCCACAGATGGCCTGGCCACCCCAAATCCCCCACTGCAAGTGCAGTTACCCACAACTGCCCCCTGCCCCACCAACCTGGTTGCCCTTCATTGCTCCCCCACTGGCCTGGTTGTCCCTCACTGCCATCCCCAACCAGTCTGATTGCCCTGAACTGGCCCCCCAGTGGGCCTGATAGCCCATGCAGCCTGCTGCTCATTTGTTTGGTCACCCCTCACTAACCCCCATGCCAACCTGGTTACCCCACACAGCCTGTTTGGTCATCCTTTCGGTTGTTTCGGATGCGATGGTTGCTTAGCCATATATATATATATATATACACACACACACACACACTCTAGGGGCCCGGTGCACGAAATTTGTGCACTGGGGGTGGGTGGTCCCTCAACCCAACCTGCCCCCTCTCACATACTGGGAGCCCTCAGGAGATGTCCAACTGATGGCTCACTCCCAGCCAGCCCTTTAGGCCTTGGGCACCCAGCCATCACCCTGCTCAGCTCAGCCCTGGCTGCCTGCGACTACCCGGTCCCAGAGGCTGGGTGCTCACCACCACTTTTGCTCATAGCGCCCGGGGGCTGGGTGCTAGCCGGCACTGCGGTTTCATCTCCACCCCTGGGCCTGGAGTTCATGCCGCTTGGCCCCGCCCCACTCCTGATTGGCTGGTAGCATAGCCAATCAGGAGCAAAGGTACGGTCAAATTTGCATGTTTCTTTTTTATTATATAGTATAGAAGGATAGATATAGACTAGAGGCCCAGTGCAAAAAATTTGTGTACTGGGGATTGTCCCTCAGCCCAGCCTTCACCATCTCTAATCTGGGATCTCTCAGGGGATATCCAACTGTTGGTTTAGGCCAAATCCTGCAACCCGTGACTGCTGGCTCCCAACTGCTCACCTGCCTGCCTGCTTAATTGCCCCTAACTGCTTCTTCCTGCCAACATAATCACCCCCTAACCAGTCCCCTGCCAGCCTGATCGATGCATAACTGCTTCCTTGCTGGCCTGATTTCCCTAACTGCCCTCCCTTGCCAGCCTGGTCACCCCCAACTGCCCACCCCTGCCAGCCCAGTCACCCTTAACTGTTTTCCCCTGCCCGCGATCATGTGACCACATGGGGGCAACCATCTTGTGAACACATGGGAGTGGCCATCTTTGACCACATGGGGGCAGCCATCTTGTGTGAGCATATGATGGTCAATTTGCATATTACCTCTTTATTATATAGAATGAGACAAAATCTAACCAAGCATATATGTTATCTTCACATTGAGAAAAAATAACTGGCAGTCATATTTTTAAAACTGTTTTTGGAAAAAATAAAGGAACATGCAAATTAAAAGTATGACATATTTTTAGTACCAGGGTATGGTAGTGTGGTGTATTAACTAACAACATAATCCATAGCCAGACTCCTGTATTCAGATCCTGGATCCATAATTTGCTAGCTAAGTAGCAAGGAGCAGTTTAAACTCAGTTTTTCAGTTTCACAATCTACAAAATAAAAATAATAATGGCATTTACCACAGGACTGACACAAGAATTAAAATATATAATATATGCAATGTACTTAGATTCTGGCTTATAGCACATGCTCAATAACATTATGATAGTGATAATCTTAGCCATGAATTGTATTGCTTTAAAATGGAGAGAGTAAATTGAAATAATGTTCAATGGCAAAAAAATAATAATAATAAGTAAAATAAACTTATTTGTTATAAGACTTAATTTTAATCATTCAAATGGGATATAAATAATTTTACTCTACTAATTTATATAAAAGAAAGAAATTCTGTATGATTACCTCTCAGCACATGCTATCCGAGCTATCAAATGTCATATTCAATTTTAGGAAAGAAAAACTGAAACAATTACTGTTCAAAAGAGACAAATGACTCTCTTTTTGCTTCTAAACTTGTCCTCAAAATCAGAGAAGAATGTAATATAGAGTGGTCATTACTGATTGATGTTATTTTTGCCTGAGGCTTAAAAATATTCAAAGTGAAAAGGAGATAACTTTGATTACATAGAAAAAGTACTACTCAACATCATTTTATGAATATAATATGTATCATAGAAGGAACAGTATATTTCATGAATCATTCTAAAGTTTTCAAACTGAGAATTGAGTTTATAATTGTAAAATAAATCATCTAACACTTTCTACTGATAGAATTTATTTCAAGTCTTGGTTGTGACTTATGGACTTGACAAATCATCTCAAAACAAAAACACTTGGACATAATGTACCAACCCTGTTACAATTGTGCTTGCCTTTTATTTCATGATAAATTCCTGTAGATAGGCACAATTATACTCTGTCTCGCTACCTTTGTTGCTTCTGTACTTGGACCATTTATCTTTTTCATGCTTGCTTATTTATTTATTTTCACTTTAAAAACATTGTCTGATTCAACTGATGAAAAGTTAGGTTTTCTAAAATATTTTCACATAGTCTTTAATATAGCAGGACTTACTTTCTCTGTTAGAGCTGGGCTTAATATTTAAAAGGCGCATTGACAGGATAAGATTTGTATTTAAAAGTACTTATTTTTGAACATTTCATCCTATCACATTAATGTCCACCTGACTGAATAACAATGTTTGGAGACACTGAGGTTCTGACTATGGAATCTGTATCTAAACAAATATTTTAAAATTCAGTTTCTTTGAATGGATGTGAACTTCTAGCACAGTGTATGTGCTATATACTATGAATGGAAAACATGTTTTAAAAATACACATGAGTTTTTAAATCCCAAATTAGCATTTAGAAGCTGGTGTTCCATTTTTAATTGTGCATTCTGTGACCTATCAGAAGAGAAGGAAAAAAGAAGATATTAACACTGAATAAATATTAATAGAGTTGGAATACGACCTTGGTTTGCAATAATCAAAATAAAGGACTTGTGTAGAATCAGAAAAATTAGATCTGTGGTAAATAATTAACCTTATCCAAGGAGAGGTCCTAAGGTCCTTAAAGATAATCTCTAGATGTTAGAATGCTATGCCTGATGAGCCAGTCTGTTTACCTGGGTCTTTGGGCTATGTCAGACAGGAGCAGTGTGATTTAGGATGTTGACTGGAGACTGAGGTCAGCCATGTAGGTGACCAACTACATTTAGGAGACCAAGCCCCCAAAAATGGAATTCAAGATTCTGGTATATTTATTGGCAATAGTCCATATACATTATTCACATAACTGATGGGAATTTAACATTGTCCATGATCTTGTGGAGAGAGGACAATTGGAAATTCAACATGTAGGACTTTCCTGGACTCTCTTCCATGTATCTCTTCCATTGGCTCATTTTGGCCTGTGTCCTTTCACTGCAGTAAATTGTAACCATTGTATGACAGTTTTCAGTGATCTCTGAGTTTTCCAGCAAATTCTAAGACTTGAGGGTGTCCTGTGGTTCCCCAGACTTGCAGTTGGTGTCAGAAGTAAAGGTGGTCTTGGGGACTGTTCTCTAACTGTACAGATGTTTATTGTGACACCCCCATTTTTACTGCTTAAAAATCTTCAAAGAAGTAATGAAGTTCAAAATATAAAATTCCTTTTTATTTGCTACTATTATGTCTATTACAGGTATAGTTTTTATTGATGGTTTGTTATTTGGTGCTATTTAATTTTTTCTATTGCCATATATCCCACATTCCATCATCCACATGCACCCACTCCTCTTTACCCCCACATTCACCATACTGTTGTCTGTATCCATGAGCTTTTTCTTCTTTTATTTCTTTTTTGCTCAATCTTTTCACCCCCTCTCCAACACCATCTCCACCAGAACTATCTGCCTGTTCTCTATTTATGAATTGGCCTCTATTTTACATATTAGTTCAGTTGTTTTGTTTAGTTTAGTTTTTGTAAAAGAAATGTAAAATTAAAGGTTTGGTTTGAATTATCTGAATTGAAGTTTTAAAATTTCAGCAATAAGCAAGTATGAAGAACTTTATATTTTTACTAGAGGCCCAGTGCACGAAATTCATGCACGGGGGTGGAGGGAGTGGAGGGGTGTCCCTCAGTCCAGTCCACACCCTCTCCAATATGGGACCCCTCCAGAGATGTCTGACTGCCCTTTTAGGCATGATCCCAGTAGGATTGGGCCTAAATGGGCAGTCAGACATCCTTCTCATAATCTAGGACTGCTAGCTCCAAACTGCTCACCTGCCTGCCTCCCTGATTGCCCCTAACCGCTTCTGCCTGCCAGCCTGATCACCCCCTAACCACTACCCTTCCAGCCTAATTGATGTCTAACAGCTCCCAACTTCCCTTCTCTGCCAGCCTGGTCTCCCCTAACTGCCCTTCCCTGCAGGCTTGATCACCCCCAACTGCCCTCCCTTGCAGGCCTGGTCTCTCACCACTTGTGGTGGCCATCTTGTGTCCACTTGGAGGCAGAATCTTTGACCACACGGGTCAGCCATCTTGTGTGTTAGAGTGATGGTTAATCTGCATATTACTCTTTTATTAGATAGGATAGAGGCCTGGTGCATGGGTGGGGGCACCTGGTTTGCCCTGAAGGGTGTCCTGAATCAGAGTACAGGTTCCCTTCGTGTGTGGGGCGGCCTGAGCGAGGGGCCTTTAGTGGGTTGCAGGCTGGCCACGCCCCCCAGCAACCCTGGTATCTGGTATTAATTTATGTTCTACAATTGAAACTTTGTAGCCTGGAGGAGAACCAAGACTTCTGCTCACAACAGCCATTTCTGTTTGAAACATTGTAGCCTAGAGTTGAGGCTAGGCTAGGGCTGCAGAAATTTGGCTTCCTCTATCGCCCCAGCACCCCTAGCCTCTTCTCTTTCCAGCTCCGTGGCAGCCGCCATTTCTGTTGGGATTATGTATCTTCTATAATTGAAACTTTGTAGCATTGAGTGGAGGCCTAGGCCTGGAACAGCAGGCAGAAAGCTTGGCTTCCTCCATTGCTGGGGAAACCCAAGCCTCCCTCCTGCTCTCAGTGGTGACAGCCATCTTGGTTGGGGTTTATTTGCATAATTTGCTCCTGATTGGCTGGTGGGTATGGCTGTGAGCATGGCTTGATGGGAGGTATGGTCAATTTGCATATTACTTTTTTATTAGATAGAATAATTGTTTTAATTTTCTTGATTGTTAATCTATTAAAATATCCTTTTATATATGTTTCTTTCAAAAAAATTATTTAGCCTTCGATCGTAACTATTTTCATGTTGATGAATAGATTCAAAATAACATTGTTTTCTTCCTCTAAACCAGATTTTTCTTTCATAGGCACTTAACATGGCTTAAAAATAAAAGTTCCATGTTGGAAAAAGTTCTGACATTATGGTAATTACATTTTATTCCTTCACATTAGGCTTTTGGCAACTAAAACAAGCACTTCATTGATTTTACATCATTCTCACCCAGATAAGAAAACAATGAGCAAATAACAGTGCAATTGGCCTCTAAAATTAATTTTCTAACAAGAAATATCAGTAATAAAACAATTTATTTTTTACCATCTAACCCATTTCTAAGCTTATATAAATAAATATCTTGAATAATTACAAAAATTTAACACTTTAATCAGTACTTTTATGTATTAATCATTAAAAAATAGTTTTGGGTTATGTGCTTCTCTGAATTTGGTGTCTTGAATATAGCAGCCATTTATGCTTCAATTGTGTGTGTGTGTGTGTGTGTGTGTGTGTGTGTGTGTGTGTGTGTGTGTTAGGTTCCTATGACTACTGTAATAAATTATGACAAATTAGATAGATTGATAGGTAACAGAAATGTTTGTCTCCCTGTTCTGAAGGCCAGGAGTTTGAAACAGTGCAATCTCTGTGGAGACTCTAGAGAAGAACCCATTCCTCACCACTTACAGCTTCTGGTGCTGTAGCACTCTAAGCATCTTCTGCATGAGTCCCATTCTCTTTTCCTCTTTGTGTATGTAAAATCTCTTTGCCTCCCTTTCCTGAAAACACATGTGATTGTATATGGGGCCTACCCAGAACAATTTACCTACCTTTTATTTTTCATCTACGGTGACAGGAATTAGAAATTATTTTGAGGGAGATTGGGAGTTTGGGAGGACATTTTCAGACCACTACAGAATATGTTTTTATAACTTTGGAATCTCAAATCTATATTAAATTAATAGCATTAAGTATTACTTTTGTGTATATTAGGTGAAAATTCTTTTAAATAATGATTCTGCTTTGTATTTCTTCTGTTGTACTGTGTTTTCTATGACCAGAAGTATTTCAAGTATATATTAAGTAAATAAAATATAAATGTTATTAAGAATTTTGGGGGGAATTGGAGATCTCCATTATTCAAGGGAGAAAAAAAGGCAGCCTTCTTAATATTTTCCCTAAAAGTCCTAAATAATACTTAAAAGAAATAAAAGCTTTGGTCATAAAAAATGATCTGCATTTAACTAAATATTTTATCTCAATAAGTTTTATTACCTCTTTTTCTAGGCTCACTTTAGAAAAATTAAAATTAATTTAATTTTTGATACTTCAAATTGTATTTCCAAAATTAAATCTTAGTTGTATAATAAGGCCTAATTACAAAAGCATTAATAGAACATAGAATTGAATTTATTCTTATATTCCCACCTACAGAAGGACCTCTGGTAGTCATATACAAAAAGTCAAAATGTGCTAAGAAAGCATACATTTTACATAAGAGAAAGGAAATTTATTTTCTATCACTAAGGACTAAGAATTTTATTGTCCTGTGTATACATACCCTTATGATCAAAAGTCTGCATTATTGCTTGTAGAACCAATGAATTATGAAACTGAAGACAAGGGTAAGAGCTATAGAAAAAAAGAGGAATGAGAAATGGAAACAAGTAAGAATAAGATGATGTGGATTGTTCTTTGTCAATTTACTTCTCTATATGGTAAAAAACATGTTAGTTAGATTTTATCACATAAAGAGACTTTAAATACTTATAAATCTATAATTGTAACAGCTGTAATTACTTGTGTGAAATTGCTCCCCTCACGTGGGTTGACTGAGGTATTGGTGCACAGTAGTATATTACCTTAGAGGGTGGCTATATCTCTTAGTGCTAAACTGAAATAGTAAATGGAAAAAGTTACATTTCAATCTTACTTTGTCAACTGCTTTATGGATTTATTATGAAATTTTATATGACGGGAAATGCTTGCTCTGGTAACCATTTTAAATGATATGCCAAGGAAAACCTAATTTAATATCTAGACACTTCTATTTTTCAAATTTTTTTCTTAACTGAAAATATATCAGGCTAGAGTAGAGTTGTTTTTTAAAAAAACAAAATTGAAGTGAAACATTAGAACTCTGTCTAAATGACATTATATGATAAAAAGAGAGAAAAAACCAAGAGAAGTAACTTGAAAAATTTGGGGGGAAAGTCATTTATGTTCTTCTGCTCCTGTATCACTCCCCAGAATTCTTGTCTTAAGAGATGAGGGTAGTAAAATTTCTTACAAGGAATTTCCAAGTCTAGTGTCATAAATGGCCATAAATTCTAAGGAATCTTTGTTCTGTAATAACTATATGCTAGATCAAACATACTTTTTAAAGTTTTGTTCATTTTTAAAAGGTAGAAGAGAACTCAAGAAATACTCCTATTATAACTGTAACTGGAACCAAGGTTCAACTACCTGCCATCACAAGAAAAAAAATTCCTGGGAGAGATGCTGGAGAAAAAAAGAAAGAGGTTTATTTCAGAGTTGGTCGCCTGAATAGATGGGTCTCTATCTCAACTTCTCAGTGCAGGCAGATGTTTTTGTAAGGAACAAGAAGCAAAGCAGAAAAAAGAAATCAAAGGGAAGAGGTTATAAAGTTCTCTAAGTGCAGGCCAGCACAGTCCATTCTGATAAGGATCTTGAAACTGGTCCCATGATGTCTGGTCTGTGCCATTTTGGTTTTCATCATCCTAGCTTTTCATCATCCTGGTTCTACATTTGAAGGTCAGGAAATCTCCCAGAACTGGAATGATTGAAGGGTGGAGTCTGTGTCTTCTGAAGTTAGTTCTTAAGATTATTATAGACACATGCTGTTTATCGACGAGCTACATATTACTCAGAGTCAGAATTTATAGAAACAATGTCAAAAGAATGGTGGGGTGGGTTACAATTTTCCAGTTACATAACAAACTTTGGAAGCGATCGTGAAGACCAATCAAATAAGAATAACAAAGGCTATTTGTTCAGAATATTTACACAGAGCTTGCAAGGGACTCAGCCACCATCACTTGTGTTTCGGTGAGGACAGTAGGGTTGGAAAAGCTTTATTGTAGGGAAAAAGGGGTGGTTTTAGATATGCCCTGCTTGGAGGCTGTTGGCATGGAAGCCACAGGCAGGCTAATTAGAAGTAAGGCGTTCTTTTGTAACTAAATAGGAGTACCTTTTTGTATTTCTCTGATTAGTCCTTATTTGGAAGCATGGACACAAATTAGGAAAGATTAATAATCAGTTATGAATCAAGTCCTGTGACACATTCTGTATCAGTTGTTCTAGAAGTTATTGTTTACCTTCTGGATTGTCACTAGAAACAGAAGTCCAGATTTCCACAAGTCTAATCTGTAATAGCTTGCCTTCCTGGATTGTTTATTGTAGATGAAGAATTGATTTCCTGGGAAGGTTGCTGCATGTTATGAGTCAAAGTTCAATTTTTATATATGGTTTTGCCATTTGTCACTCAAAACAAAGTCCTGGGCAGACCCGTGGTGAACCAAGTCTGGCCTGCAGGACAAGAGATGGGCTTTGGTGGTTTCCTAGGCTTCAACTACTGGGATGTTGGACCTCAGAAACAAACACCAAGAATCAGGGAGCTTGCCCAGAGCAGTGGTAGCTGGAAAAATGGGGTTATATCTAAGGTTGGAGTCCTCCTAAGCATTTTGAACTTTGGAAGAAATGGAAAGTAAGAAAGTTGAATATTTAACTCCTTCTCTGAACTCTAAACCTTCTCTGAAATTGCCCTACTTTGAAGGAACCCTCATAATAGTAACATAATGGAAAATAAAAATTCCTATTCTAAGTTGTTCCTGCATGACTCTCATAAAATAAGACTGAGATAAGACATAAACACAACAAAATACTATTAGAAGACAATCTGCAATGCTAGGAGATAATAGAATCCAAAATCTCCCAAGAACTATATAAATTACAGTAATCAGATTTAAAAAAGAAAATATCTACATGTGTAATTAAAAAAATAAAGGATTCACTAAAACATAAGATTTAAAGAATATATCAAAATAAACAAACAGAAAAATTACTTACTTCCTGAAATGCAAAGTAAAATAGTGGAATAAGAAACTCATTAGATAGATTAATCCCCAGATTAAATATAGTTGAAAGGAGAATTAGTAAAGAAGAATATATATGAAAGAGGATTGTAAAAGACATGAAGAAAAGAGTGAGAATGTATGAATGCAATCCAAGAGAATCTTAAAAGAAGAGAATTGAGCTAATAAATATAAATTTCTAGAACTGATGACAAGAATGTTTTTTATACACTAAATGCACACAGCAAGTATTACTCATATAAATAAGGGAAATATATATTATAGTAATACTTTTCTTTCTAAAGACAAAGAAAATATCTTGAAGGTAACTGGAGAAAAAAATACACAAAGTATAAAGGAATAACAATGGGATTAATAGCAGAATATATTCAAGGCTGAAATCACTATCTTATTGGTGGATTAACCCTCCCCTACACACAGTTATTTTGATTATAATTACATTATTTTATATCTATACTAATAAAAGGGTGGACAAAGCCTTGGTAGTGGGGGTCAAGGCAGAGGTGGTTAAGGGGATCAAGCTGGCAGAGGAGAGCAGTTAGGGGTGATCAGGAAAGCAGGCAGAGTGATTAAGGGTGATCAGGCCAGCAGGCATGTAAACTGTTAGGATCTCACTTGGACCTAAACCAGCAGTTGGACATCCCCTGAGGAGTCCCAGATTGGAAATTGTACCTGAAATTTGTGGACAGGAGGGGGTTCCTTCAGCCCAGCCTGCATCCTCTCCAATCAGGGATCCCTTGGGGGATGTCCAACTGCCAGTTAGACATTCTTCTTGCAATCTGGGACTGCTGGCTTCTAACTGCTCACCTGTCTGCTTGCCTGATCTCCCCTAACTGCCTCTGCCTGCCTGCCTGCTCGCCCCTAATTGCCCTCCCCTGCAGACCTGGTCACCCTCAACTGCCCTTCTCTGCCCTCCCCTGCAGGCCTGGCTCCCCCCTGTCTGGCTCTGAAAGCCTGGTCCCTCATATGCCCTCCCCTGCTAGTCTGATCACCCACAACTGCCCTCCGCTGCTGGCCATCTTGTGATGACCATCTTGTGTCCACATGGGGGTGGCCATCGTTGACCACATGGAATCAGCCTTATTGTGTGTTGGAGTAATGGTCAATTTATATATTACCTCTGTATTATATAGGATTAGAGGCCTGGTGCATGAAATTCATGCACGGGGGGCAGTGTTCCCTCAGCCCTGTCTGCACTCTCTGCAATTCGGGACCCCTACACCTTTTTCTTATCTAGCAAACCTCTTCACATTTAAAAAAAATTAACTGAAATATTACCTACTCTAGGAAATCCTCTTTGAACAAATGTCTTTACAATCTGTATTAAGTATTGTCATAGTATACAATTCTTTTTCTTTAATAGCTACTTAGAGTGGATAAAATGTGATTTTCATCCTTGCGTTTGAATTTTTTCATCTTGCTCTTGGGTTTTCCTATTCAAAAGCGAAAAGAGGCTGGCTGGAAGGAGCTAATCTAAGGCAGAAAAAGGCATCTTTCAGATCTAGGCATGTAACCCATTCCGCCTCTGATGGGATGAGCCCCAGAAGAGTGTAGGGATTTGGCAGCACTGCATGCAGAATTATAACAGCCTCATTAACAGCCTGTAGATCCTGGACAGGGTGGTAGTCATTAGTCCCAGGCTTTTTGACAGGCAAGAGAGGTGTGTTCCATGGGGACCTGCATCATTTAGCAAGTCCTCACTGAAGCAGCTGATCTAAGTGGACCTGGATTCTTAGGCGTGCTTCTCTCAGAATTGGATATTGGCATATTTTGACAGGCTGTGCCCCAGGCTTTAAGTCAATCAGCACTGGGGCATGGTCCTTAGCCAGGCCTGGAGGATTCCCATCTGCCCAGACCAGCGGGAATTCTTTCTCTAATGCAGGTTTTAATGTGAGGTCTTTGACTGGGGGTTATAAAGTCTCCATTCTTCCTCTCTTCACAATGCTAGGAACAGGAACATTGGGGAGGTCTCCTTGCTGAGGAGAAGCTATACTGAGCCATTTGGAGCAAAAGTGATTTCTGCCAACATTTTGGCTAAAAGGTCTCTACCCATTAGAGGCACTGGGTAGTCTGGCAAGTACCGAAATTCATGAATTACTTGATGACTACCAAGTCGACATCAGCAAGGGCTGCGGAATGGTTTACAGGTCTGATCCCCAGTAGCTCCAATAATGGTGACCTCCTTTCCTGAGAGAGGCGCTATTTTCTGTGTGGCTACTGAGTGCTTAGCTCCCATATCAACCGTAAAGTCCACATTCTGACCCTCAATTTTCATTCTGAGCATGGGTTCGTGGGGGCCTAGCTGAAAAGAGCCCGGTCTGTCCTAGTTAGAATCAGCCATTGCTAGCCCAATAAGGTCTGTTTTGAGTGGCTTTAGCTGATAGCGACTGAGTGGAAATGGAGGCCCAGTTTTCTTACTTTGTTGTTTGGGACGTTCATTCTTCCAGTGTTCTGTCTCCTTACAATAGACACACTGGTCTCATTTTAGGATTGTGGAATCCTTTTCACGTCCTGTGTGTCCAGGGTTCCCATGTCAGGGTTCAGCGTCTGGAGAAAGCCGAACACAAATGAATAGAGACTAGAAAAGCATTAATTTTGGGGGAAATTAATGGGGGCCAAGCAGGAGCCCATCTCTAGTGGAGGGACTGCCACCACTCTGGCTTCCCTATCCCCTTTTATTAGGGCCAAGTGATACATCCATGTCCTTTAGGTCAGGAAATTCCAACAATGGAATCGACCAGCAAGAATTAACATATGACAAAAGGTGTGGAAGCTTTTACAATTACCAATGTGTCACCTAAACAGTATGTGAATAGTTCATACTTAACATAAGACTAAAGGAGGGGCAACTAGAGTCTCGCCTAAACAATGGGTAAATAGATCCATTAAGCTTTGACCAGGTTTCCTGTTTGTTCTATTTACATCTCTATTGGTGAGGCAATGTCTGGCTTCCCACTTCCGCACAGGATCGCTCTTCCTCTTCCCCCTGATGTGTATTCTTGCTTCCCTTTCCGATACGTCTGGAAGCTTGAGCCTCTGAAAGCCATTGCTATTATATTGGCCCTTCTTTGTATTTTCTTTTCTTCATCCCTTCTTGCCACACTGTCTTGGTTGATGAAAACCTAGTTGGCTATCTCCAGCAGTTTGGTGACATTTTTCCTGCAAACCCTTCCAGCTTCTGTAATTTTCTCCTGATACCAGGCTGGGCTTGATCTACAAAAGCAGCATTTACCATGGTTTGAGTGTCCGGGGCCGCAGGGTTAAAGGGAGTGTAGATCTGGTATGCCTCACATAGTCTCTCATAGAAAGCTGCTGGACTTTCATCAGGCTTCTGGAAAACCTCAGAGATTTTAGCCATATTGGTGGGCTTCTTATCTCCAGCCCTGACCTCCTGAGGAAGGCCAGCTGATATATTTCTAGCCTGGCCCTTCCGTCTTCTGAGTTCAGGGTCCAATCGGGTTCCTCATCTGGGAAGGCTTTCCTGGCCCATCTGTCTGTATCTAATATGCCTGCCAGGGCCTGGGTCTGGAGCCACTTCCGAGCCTCTGATACTACTCTCATGTGCTCCTCAGTGATAAAGAATGTGAAGGGGAACCAAGATGGCGGCATAGGTAAAACACCTATCTTGCTGTCATACTCAACAATTTTAATACTACAACTTAACGAAAGAACAAACACCTTCCAGAATCACCAGAAAGCTGGCCGAGTGAAAATTGCACAAATAAAAGTGAAGATAAGACACTGTGACTCAGAGGAGCGGCGGCGGACAGCGTTGAAAGATTGGCAAGGAGAGAGGTTTGGAGTGCGCGCCAGCGGAGAGGGCGGGCGGCTGAAAACCGGCCAGTTTTCTTGAACGGGGAGACAAAGACATCCCACTGGACTGATTCTCCAGCTCTGGGCGAAGTCCAGGGAACCCACTATCATACGGGGTGAAAACTGGACAGTGGGAGGGCATGCCGAAGCTCGGGCGCTGCCAGGTCTGCCGGCTTGTAGAGAAGGCAGCTTGTGCGAACAGCTCAACTGTGTGACCACGCAAAGAGCACTCTGCGACTTGCTATCTCATTCAGAAAACCATCAGTTTGCTTTGTTTTACCACCCTGGGTGAGACATTGGGCATGCAGAGTCATTTGGGGAGAGTCTGAATTCCCTGGCAGCCGGTGGAGATCGGCAGCGGCTCTCTCTCAGAGGTGCTGGCAGACATTGCCCTTGGCACAGACTCCCTGGGGCCGCATAGGGCGGAGCTAATGCTGTCTGCTTGACCAGGAGACTCCACCCATCCAACCTGAGCACAGCTGAGCTTCACAGACAATTGGCCTGGAGGTCAACCCCTCCAAGTGCTAACAACGATTAACTGAGCTTAACTTCAGCAAGACTGTGCAACCCCTATCCACCTCAGGTAACCGGGGAGGCTGGGCAACTGTCCCTAGTAGGAAGTCTACCACCCAAAGCTAATTGACCAACTCAGGGAAGCAGCCACCATGCAGAGACATGGAAAGAAATCAGATGTGAAAGAAATGGAGGGAAAAAAACGACTGGACATGGAATTCAAAACAACGGTTATAGGGCTTCTCAAGAGGCTCCAACAAAAGGTCGAGGCCTATAAGGTAATAAGTGAGACCACAAAGGAAATGAATGAGTCCTACAAGGAAATGAACGAGACATGCAAGAAAATGAGGGAGACACTCAAGGATATAAAGGAGACTCTCAAGGATATGAAAAAGGACCAACCAGAAATTAAGCATACACTGACTGAAAGAAAAAATATTATACAAAGACCTAAAAGTGCTCTGGAGCATCCCAAGAACCAAGTTAAAGATGTGAAATACAAAGAGGCAAAATCCACTCAGCTGGAAAAGCAGAAAGCCAAAAGAGTCCAAAAAATTGATGATAGTGTAAGAGGCCTCTGGGACAACCTCAAGCATACCAACATCCGAATTATAGGGGTGCCAGAAAAAGAGAGAGAGCAAGACAATGAAAACCTATTTGAAGAAATAGTGACCGCAAACTTCCCACACCTGGTGAAAGAAATTGACTTAGGAGTCCAAGAAGCACACCGAGCCCCAATATATAGGAACCCTAAGAGGACCACACCAAGGCACATCATAATTAAAATGCCAAGAGCAAAAGACAAAGAGAGAATATTAAAAGCAGCAAGAGAGAAACAGTTGGTTACCTATAAGGGAGCACCCATACGATTGTCAATGGATTTCTCAACAGAAACGATGCAGGCCAGACAGGAGTGGCAAGAAATATTCAAAGTGATGAACAGCAAGAATCTACAACCAAGATTATTCTATCCAGCAAAGCTATCAAGCAGAATTGAAGGTCAGATGAAGTGCTTCACAGATAAGAAAAAGCTAAAGGAGTTCATCACCACCAAACCAATATTATATGAAATGCTGAAAGATATTCTTTAAGAAGAGGAAGAAGAAAAAGATAAAAGTGTAAATTAGGAACAACAAATACACATCTATCAACAAATGAATCTAAAGATCAAGTGAATTAATAAGCTGATGAACAGGATAAACTAGTGAATATAACAGAATCACGGACATAGAGAGGGAATGGACTGACAACTCTTGGGGAGAAAGGGGGCTGGGAAGTGCAGCAAGAGACTGGACAAAAATCATGCAACTATGGGAGAGGGCAGTGGAGGGGGGTGAGGGCGGAGGGTGTGATGGGTACCAGGTGGCGGGGAACTATAGGGGGAAAAAAAGGGAACAATGTAATTAATATACTGAACAATAAAGATTAAAAAAAAAAGAATGTCAAAAGGAGCTGCTTACAGTCCACCCAGGTGGGCTTCTGGATTTGGAAAATCGTTTCTAGGAGGTCTACCATGGCCTGAGGTTTTTCAGAATAAGCTGGGGTGTGATGTTTCCAATTCAAGATGTCACTTGTGGTAAAGGGTTGATAATAATAGACTGGCCTTCCCTCCTTCACCAAGCAGTTGAGCACCCTGAATCTCCCTGAGAGGCATCTGACATGCTGGTGTTTGTTTGGGCCCTTGATCAGCTGAACACAAGTGCTGCCAAATTGGCTCTGCAGAGCCTAGTTGAGGAGAGAAGGAGGGGAGTGGTGTTTCCAGACTCTCTGGACCTTCCAGACCAACAGGGGGAGACTTGGTGCCTGTGGCACACATAGAGGTGGTAGAACTGGCAGGACTTCCTCAGGGGGTCTTGGCAGAACAGGGGATTGGGTTCCCTTCTGAGGGACCTGTTTCTTTTCTCCTACAGGATTCTCTTCTACTTTCTCCTCTGCTACCTGCTTTTCCATAGCCTGCTCCTGCCCTGCCTGCCTCTTCATTCTTGCTACTAAACCTTACTCTGTCCCTTGTTATACACACAAAATTGGACCCACGGCGGCAAAATTCCTAACCAGCTGTCTATGTAGGAAAACTGATCTGACTACATTCCAGACCACCCTGACCATTCTTTAAGGAGCCTTCCGACCCTGAAGGCTGGTCATTCTAATTCACAGAGAGTTTCCTGTGATTTGAGGTTCATTTTAATACCATAGTCTCCATTGAAACCCTTTTAAAATTTCTTCAACATGCAGTTGAGAACAGTTGGTTTACTTTGTCCTGACCCCATGATGATCAGTGGCGAGAGACAGACAAGGAAGGGGGTGACCTGTTTTCAAGGATCCTCACTCAGATGCCCACCTGGTCAAGTCCCTTGGGAGCTTATATTTGTCTTAGCTAAGGTGCACCCGTATAAACTCCAGGCCTGGTCACCTCCACGTGAGGCTGACTCACTATTATGCCATATGACGAATCACGGAACTGCAGGTTGGGGCCCACTTGGACTCCGTAACCAAGGTCGTGGAGCCACACAAAGGATAGGAGAGAGCAGGCCCTCTCCCTCCACACTTACACACTTTCACCAGACATTCACTCAGAGTTTAAAAACAGTCCACCCAATTCCTGACCAATTTAAGTGATAAAGTCCTATGACTTCCAGGGAGGTGATCAAGCTCCCCATTCCACTCATTTGGAGTGGGCCTGAATGACTGGAGCCCCTTCGTTACCAATTCTGTTGACAGGTCTAGAAGTGTCCGTCCACTTTTTCCAGATGCTGCCTGGGTCCTAGGCTGAGATCCAGGAGCGCCATGAGTCCCCCGGTTCTATTCTGCTAAAATCAGAAGGGCATGCCTTCCGGAGGCCTATCCCATGCCCCCTGGGACCCCAAGCCTGTCTCCTCACCAGAGGCCAAAAAAAGCCAAGCGAGGTTGGTTTCCCAGGGTCAGAGAATGAGCTGTGGCAGAAGACCAAAGAAAACCAAGGACACTTCAAAGAAGAAGAGGGACACTGTTTAATACACTGGTGGACTCAGGGAACAGCCTTCCAAATCTGAGTGAAGGAACATGCATGGGGCTTTCCTTTATATCTCCCTGTGGTCTTTGTTCTGCAAATATGGATTATGCTTCTGGTCCTTTTCTTGGGCCTTGCAAGAAAACCCCCAGGTGTTGGGGATCTCCAGGCCATATCTGATGGTCTGGTCTGACACCAGCATTAATAGCCCCCCCCCCCCAGGGCAGTGCACTGTTCACAGTAACAGGTTCTGCAAGACCAGTATCTGGGAAGCAGGTAGGGACTTAATTATAGGTTGTCTAGAATGTACACTGAGCTTGCTGGCATGGATTCAGATCACTACCCCCAAAATGTCAGGATTACACTGGAATTAGCCCTTTTTAGCTTTCTCAAAAATGGCTCATTGGGGATGGGAAAACAGAAAACAAACAAAAGGGATAGCTATAATATTTTCAATAATAAAATAGATTTTAAAAAATAAAGTTACAACCAATTAAAACAGAAAATCTACATACAAATTTTATATTTTTATACATTATACCAAAGGCCTGATACATGAAATTCATGCAAGGGCTCAGCACCCACAGTACCGTCTTCATGCAGAAGGTCCTCCAGAAGGACGTCCAGAAGTTTGTTTGGCTGTCTGATCTAATTAGCATATTATGCTTTTATTTTTATAGATTATAGGCATTTCACATATCTTAGGCGGGTTTTGAAACATGTACTTTTAAACTATGTACATTAAAGGTGATTGTAATGGATATGTTTTCAAGTGTTAGTAGATACTGGGTTTTTAAGCAAAAACTCTTATTCTATTAACTCCTTTAACAAATTTAATTTGATTCTGGAAAAGTTTTATTTTCTAAGATAACAATTTAGGTTACTAGAAAAGAACGTAAATCCAAAAATTCCAGCTTGATTTTTACATTCAAAATACAGGTATATTTAAAATGCTTGACATAGCCAAAACCATTTGGCTCAATGGATAGAGTGTTGGCCTGCGGATTGAAAGGTCCCAGATTCAATTCCATCAAGGGCTTTAACTTGGTTGCAGGCACATCCCTAGTAGGGAGTGTGCAAGAGGCAGCGGATTGATGTTTCTCTCTCATCGATGTTTCTGACTTTCAATCCCTCTCCCTACCTCTCTGTAAAAAATCAATAAGATATATTTTAAAAAATAAAAAATAAAATAAAATGCTTGACAGAGAGAAATTATTTTTAAATCAATTTCCCTTTTTTTTGAATATACACAATTTTTTTCTTAGATGGAGTATCTCAAAATAAAATCAAAGTACACCTAAAATTAAAATATATCAAAGTAATCTTTTTAAGTATTTATATTATATATTTGCATCCATAATTTATTTATTTTTTAATATATCTTATTGATTTTTTTACAGAGAGGAAGGGAGAGGGATAGAGAGTTAGAAACATCAATGAGAGAGAAACATCGATCAGCTGCCTCTTGCACATCCCCTCCTGGGGATGTGCCCACAGCCAAGGTGCATACCCTTGACCGGAATCAAACCCGGGAGCCTTCAGTCTGCAGGCTGATGCTCTATCCACTGAGCCAAACCGGTTTTGGCTGCATTCATAATTTAAAATAGTAACCATTCGCATCAAAACTTTCAGTAAGCAACCAATATGTGTAAGACCCTGTCACAGATTCTTTGTATATATTATCTCAAACAATTCTAGTGACAGTCCTCTGCGACTAGTATTAATTAACAAAGAGCTCTGTTTCACATTTTGATAGAACTCAAGTGTAGGAAGTTTGAATAACATGCTGTGAATCATAGATCTGTTGACAAGATTTGAATTTTATGATCTGTAACCAAGTCAATGCTTATAACACTACCGTGTGGTATTATCTATTATGTACTTGTCTATATTTATTTGTAAGCGATCAGACAACTAGCATTTCGTAGATTGTCTCTAAATGGTAAAGACCAAAACATTACCATTTCCTCTTTTCAATTTATTTTTGAATTGCAACCTATAAAATTAAAAATATATATATGTATGGTGTTTTTTATTGTGAATTAAATATTTGTTTTTACATGCCTTAAGACCAGGAACTGTATTTATATTTGTTTATTTTGCCTTATTAGCTACCATAAGTTCAGCCATATAATAGGTGACAATATTCTTAAATATCTTCAGTATATGTTAGGTACTGATTCCACGTGAGCCTACAAGAAGCAACCAATTGATGTTTTTTTCTCACCTTTATCTCTCTCCCTCTATCTATCTATCTATCTTCCTCTCCCCCCTTCTCCCTAAACATCATCAGGTAAGGATTAAAACCAAAGGATTTTCTCTTCAAAGTATATTTTTAGTCATTTCTCTTTTTAAAAATCCTGCAGCCCTGGCTGGTTTGGCTCAGTGGGTAGAGCGTGGGCCTGAAAACTGAAAGGTCCCAGGTTTGATTCCGGTCGAAGGCACATGCCCAGGGTGTGGGCTCGATCCCCTGTGGGGGACTTACAAGAGGCAGCCAATCCACGGTTCTCTCTCATCATGGATGTTTTTATCTCTCTCTCCCTCTTCCTATCTCTTTGAAATCAATAAAAATATATATTTTTTAAAAATCCTTACAAAAAATTACCTTTGTAACCAAGAAACAATTTGCTCCTTTCTCATTATAAGACCTAATTCAAATTTAATCCCTTAGAAACTCATTGTTACAAGAGATTTATCATTATTTGTCATACCTATGTTGTTGCTAATTGTATTTCATGTTTGTGAGTGTTTCTACTCTATAAATTGATAAACATTAGAATTATTTCTAATTTTACAGAGGTTGATAACTATGTTTGCCTTTTTAACTTGTTTTATATGTTTAAGGATTTATAAACTTGAAAAATAAAGGGCTAATATGCAATTTGCTAATTATGAACTGGCTAGGAATCTTGAAATTACTGTTTTTAATATTTTATTTATAGGATTTCCTATTCCCTGTTTCCCTGATGACAAGAATTAATGAGTATGAACAAGTAATCAAACATTATCTGTGCCACAATATGAAGTGGAACATAGTTTCAGCTGCCATAAATTTTTCTGTCCATATGGTAAAGGTACAATATTGGCACTGAAGCTTGCAAGTCCATCTGGACAGAATCTAATTTTCCTGGATAAGACAAAGCGTTTTAAATAAAATCATCTGTTTTTATGCCTTTTTAAAAACACACACCTGTAAATAAAATAAAGTAATATGTGCATGTGAGAAGACAGATTAGAGTTAGCTTGACATTTATTTAGTTAAATAGAGAGCCAAGGGTGATCACGTATTGATTATTGTTAAATGTGTTTTTTATATATTTTTATTGATTTCAGAGAGGAAAGGAGAGGGAGAGAGATATAGAAATTTCAATGATGAGAGAGAATCAGTGATCAGCTGCCTCCTGCACGCCCTCTACTGGAGACCAAGCCCACAACCAATCCTTACTGGAATCAATCCTGGGCCTCTTCAGTCCTCAGGCTGATACTCTATCCACTGAGCCAAACCAGATAGGGCTTAAATGTATTTTTTAAGGAGAGAGCAAGAACATTTTTAAAATATATTTTTATTGATTTTTAAAGAGAGAGGAAGAGGACTAGAGAAATAGAAACATTGATGAGAATTATTATAAACTAGAGGTCCAGTGTATAAAATTCATGCATGGGGGTGGGGTGTCCCTCAGCCCAGCCTGCACCCTCTCCAATCTGGGCCCCTCAGGGGATGTTTGCATGGGGATTGGGCCTAAACCAGATCAGGCAGTCAGACATCCCTCTCACAATCTAGGACTGCTGGCTCCCAACCACTTGCCTGCCTGCCTGATTGCCCCTAACCACTTCTGCCTGCCTGCCTGATCACCCCCTAACCACTCCCATGCCAACCTGATCAAGGCCTAACTGCTCCCCTGCCAGCTTGATTGCCCCAACTGCCTTCCCCTGCAGGCCTGGTCCCCCCCAACTGCCCTCCCCTGCTGGTAGGATTGCCCCTAACTGCCTTTCCTTGCTGGCCTGATCACCCACAACTGCCCTCCCCTGCTGGCCATCTTGTGGTGGCCATCTTTGACCACATGGGGGCAGCCATCTTGTGTTAGAGCGTGAGGGTCAATTTGCATATTACCTTTTTATTATATTGGATCAGCTGCCTCCTGCAGGCCTACTATTGGAGATAGAGACCACAACCCTGCATGTGTCCTGACCGGGAATCGAATCAATGATCTCTTGGTTTCTTGATGGACCCTCAATCACTGAGCCACATCAGCTGGGCAAATGTTTTATCTTTGATGTTTTGGGCCAATAAATGTTTGGACTTCTAATTATAGCTAATATATGTATTAGTCATCAATATCCAAAGCTCATAAAGCTAGAAAGGACCCAAATTTTTATCAGTACAAACATCTACTACTCTTCCTTCTTGGCCTTGGAAGAACCTCACTTGTTGCCTTTATCACAGAACTTTATGAAAATTTTAATAGAATACATGCTAAACCAGGAAGTATAAGAAAGTTATTTAAATCAATTGCTCTGAGCAAAGTTGTGGGGGTATTTAATTAATATATGCTTGTTATTAAGTATCTTTAATGTATTGTGGTATCCTTTGACTTTGCCCCTAGGTGTTAATCCTATATTTGCATTACCTTGCATGGCAAAGTAATTTTGCTGTTATAATTAAGGTCAACTAGCCAGTTAAAACAGGGACATAATCTGAATTGGCCTACCTTAGACCTATAAGCGTTTTAAAAGAAAAAAAATTGTAACAGACAATGAAGTAAGAGAGATTTTCTCAGGCTGGTCTGAAAGACAGAGTATGTAGTTTCTGAATTGCCGGCAGTGCTGCATGGGAAGGATCTATAGGTAGACTCTAGGATCAGAACTTGAACTGGCTAACAGCTGGTAGAAATATAGGGACCTTAGTCATTCAATGGCAAGATTTAAATTGTCCACACCATATAATAGCCAGAAACTTTTAAAACACTTTACCTTCTTTTTCTTTTTTTTCAGTACTGATGAAGTATTGTAGTATGTGTATGCTAACTCCTCTAAAAGTAGCCTGGCTTTATGCAGAACACATTTTTTCTGTTGTTTACATGTGAGCTGGGAGAAGATAATGATAAGAACAGCCAACTGTCCTAAAAAACTAGTGGTGATATCATTGTGCACACACATATATATACTTTATTGTCACAGTGATGACAAAGAATTATTATGCATTATTTCTGTGCATAATAATATGTACACTATATTTAGGTATAAATATTATTTCACACTCGGTTTTCATGTTTCTCAAATCTTTTTTTTTTTCATTTAATTAGTTTTTTTTAAATATGCATTACAGCTGGTGTGGTAAATTTTTACAAACTAAATACAATTAGTGATAATCATCATTAATCAGTAAAGCACTCATGTTCACAGACACATGGACACTCACATTTATTATTCTAGATTGGCTTCCCCAACTCCTGGAATTCTCTGGAACCCAAACTTTCCTTGCCACATCTCAGGTTGAGAGTGCACCTTTTCAATTTCATGTTTACCCCAGTGCTCTTCAGTTCTTCTTGGAATCCTGTTTTTTACTGACATTGAGGTTCTTCGGTTCCCCAAGATAGAAACAGAGAGAAAACCCCAGAGAAATTTCCATATAGATTTTACTAGGCATCTGCCCACCAGGGAGGCAGCGGAGAGGAAGTCGGCTCCTGTGAACTGGCTCAGGCAGGCTCTGCTTGACTAGTTTTACAGGCGGAGGACAAAGCAGGAGTGTGCAAAAAAAGGGGGATTTTTGAAAACGGCAGACTTTCCCATTTCAGGGTCGGTTGACTGCCTTTCCTAGCTGCATTGCCCAGTAACTATGTTCCCACCTGCGCTGTGAGGGCAAGGCATCAGGCTGCTTATTACTGCCAACCTACAGAGGTTGCACAGTGGTCAAGCCATGGCCAATGTGCATGCAGTTCAAGCAGGCAGTTAGGCAGGGATAAAATCAGCTTCCTCTGTGTTTTTGAGCAGGGAGTGGGGGGTTGCTTACATTTATGTGGTCAGTTTATCCCCAGTTCCTTCTAATGACCTCCTCTTACCTTGGTTTCCTAGCCACCTCGTATTTCCTATTCCTGGGTGAAAATCCCTGGGCTGTTTCACTTTGGACATTCTCCTTTTTCCCTTAGGCTCGGTTTTGAGGGAATTTAAGAACTAGGAATTCTATGATGTTAGTTACTGCTAAAGCAACACTATATTTTGTGTTTTAATTTGAAAAGTAGAGGAGAAATTCAGCATGGAGTCTTTGGTAAGGTAGGTAGACTGGGAAGAGTTTTAAAGAAGAGAAGTTAAAAAAAAAACTTTTTTCTTCTCATTTTTCTTCCCAAGTGTGGACATCAGAGCCAGGAATTCAGTGCATTCTAGGCTTATGTAAGTAGTTACTCTACCCCTGATACTTATATCTACCTGTTTAATATTATCTAAACTTTATATAACAAAAAAGCATTTCACTTCATAGTTATAAAATAGTCTTTCAAAAGAAACAAACACTCAGGAGAATTTTAATATTTAAATAAATGTACATCATCAGAATAACTAATATCAGGCAAGATCTGTTTTCCTTTTGAAAGAGAAAAAGTGATGCAAGTCATCATAGTGTTGAAATGGGAAAATAAATTTTATTAAAGGTGATAAAGAAGAAAAAAGGCAATATAAGTGACTCAAGACTGATCTTTTTCACCCTCAGCAATTTTTCTAATAGCTGCACTGTTTAAATTAATTTCTGTGACAAGGAAAGTTGAGTATTGTGGGCAAATAGAAGCCGTAGCTTATAAACCTGGGCACCTGAGTGAGTACACAAGGTATTCACCTGGCAGCTTGGTGGTAATGACAGTTTACAACTAACCCAGCTTTCACTACAAACCTACCTTTAAATAAACTCTAAATAGTATGTCACATATAGGCAGCTTAAACCTATAAGTCTTCTCAAACAATATTGGCAAAATGTGAGACCCACATTTAGTAGGAAATATAAAATATTATTTTGTTCCAAAAGATTGAATGTTAAAGATTGGGAATATAACCACCCTGGCTGGGTAGCTCAGTTGGTTAGTGTTGTCCTGATACTTCAAAGTTGTCGGTTTGATACATACATCAACCAATAAATGCACAAATAAGTGGAAACACAAATCTCTATCTATCTATCTATCTATCTATCTATCTATCTATCTATCTATCTATCTATTTCTCTCTTCTTTCTAAAAAAATAATGAAATAAAATAAAATGAAAAACCTTTGGAATATAATTGTTGGACGTCTTCTTTGGTAATACTCCTGCAAACCAACTCTTGTGCTAAGATGGGTTAGAAGGCACTGGAGAAACATGGCATGATGTAGAATGGGAGAGATGTGTGACGACTTCCCCAGGTTTAGCATATCAAGGATGTTTGATCTTGCCATAGGCTGAGCTAGTGATGCCTTGTCATTGAGGACCCCAACAACAAGTTGCTCTGGAGTTATACTTATTTGCCAGAACTGAAAAATGTGAAAAGATTGAGCTGGAACATTCTCATGGAAATTTGTAAAAAGGAGAATTCACATTAAACCCCCAAAGAGAGTAAGCTCACAAAGAAGGCACTGAGCATCAGCATAATCATTCAGGCAGATGTTAGAGGAATTTAAGAACCAGCTCAGTACATGCTTATTTGTCCCTTTTCTGACCTCTCCTTCCATCTCTTGCTCACTCTAACACAGAAAAGTAAGCAGGTTTTTAATAGAAAGGATGAAGCAGGTGTTCTCAAAATCATTCCCCCTCCCTGTATCCAGTCAGAAGAAGGTAAAGAATTTCAAGAGGGGTTAGAGTAGATGGATAGACAAACAGTTTGCACTTGGCATATTAAAATGAATAGATCAAAAATGACTAAAAATCATGTTATACACTAAAAAGAAAAACCTAGCAAATCAACACAGCCTGATTTAAGATAGTGATGAGAAAATAAAATAATTTCATATCTATACCCCACTGAGATAGGTTTCGTTAAAAATACAGTACAGAAAAACAAAAAGTATCACTTAAAACATATGGTAGCTATATTTGTCAAAGACTTTTACATATAACCGGCCAACCTGTGACATAGTGTAGATATCTAATTGCCAATAAGTAATTTTTAATGTGTTTTTAATAATTTCAGAGAGGAAGGGAGAGGGAGAGAGAGATAGAAACATCAATGATGAGAGAGAATCATTAACTGTCTGCCTCCTGAACACCTCTCACTGGGGATCGAGCCCGAAACCAAACATGGGCATGTGTTCTGACCAAGAATCAAACTGTGATCTTCTGTTCCATAGGCCAACACTGAACCACTGAGCAACACCAACCAGGCAACAAAAAGCAATTTTTATTTACTCCACTAATGTAGAGGAATACCTTGTTCCTTTATTAATTAAGACCCCCAAAAATTAGACTTAAAATATTTTTACACTACAATGTCTTTTGTCAAGCCCTCAGCTGAGTAGAACATGTAATTTCATACATTTTCCTTTCTTTTAGCATCCGGTTTTTTTGAAGTTTGAGGAAAGAGAACAAATACAGAAAGATAATAATGATTTATTTTTCTCTAATAATTCAGTTACAATAAAGATGAAGCTATTTGATTGTTGTGCTCAGTTATCATGAAATCTATTAGAAAGAAAGTAACAAAATAAGTTAATATTAAGATAACTTTAGTACCTAAATGAATAGGTTTGTTGATTTAAAAAGATTGTTTTTGAGGTAACTCCATCAACTGCATTATATCAAGAGTGTATGAATTTCCCCACTGTTTTCAGGGAAACACTGAGCAGAGCTCCAGCTCCACAGGGGCACATTGCTACAATACCTGGATGATCTCCTACTCACAGGACCCACAGATAAGGATTACTTGGGAAACACTATTAAAACCCTCAAAAATCTGGCAAGTTGTGGCTACAAGGTCTCTGCCTCAAAAGCCCAGATTTACAAGCAGGCTATTAAGTTTCTAAGATTCCTCCTAGAGCTTGGAAAAAGAAGTGTAATAGAAAAATGCAAGGAGACATTCATTCAGATACAATCTGCAAAACCAAGGAGACAGCTAAGAGGTTTTCTGTGGATGGCTGGATATTGTCATTTTTGGACCCCTAACTTTAAAACTATAGCAAAACCCCTGTAGGAGCCCATGAAGGGACCGGAAGGCAGCCTCCCTGAGTGGGACAAAGAGTGTAAATTAGTCTTTGAGACTTTGAAAGCCAGACTGGCCATGACACCAGCTCTGGAATTACTGAATCTGCAGAATCTATTCCAGTTATTTGTACATGAGAAAAAAGGATTTGGATGTGAGGTTCTCACTCAGACTTGGAGTTGAGGGGAGTGGTGTGTTTAGGGAAGCATGGGAGACTAGCTTGGAAAGTTTGTAAGGAGGACATTCTGAAAAGGAAAGTGGGCTGATGACAGCCTGCCTTGTTTATCTGAATTCCAACTTAGGGGATTTTGGCCTAAAGTGGCCACTCCTAATTGTCCCTTGACCTTTCCAAACAAGTCTGTGCATATTCAGACCCTGGGGTGTTTACTGGAATCCTTATGCTTAATTTTCAGGTGTCCTTGCTTAAAGGACACGTGTCCTCCCAAGATTACTTACTACTGATTATATCTAAAAGATAAACTTTATCTCTAACCGTTATTATAATAAAAGCCTGAAGAGGCAGTCAATTAGGGCTGTCAGGTTCCTTTAGCCAGGCAGTCCCTTAGTCCTCTCTTTCACAGCAATAGTGTGTCAAAGTAATCATTCATCCATGGTTAGGGTCTGCTGGTAAGCCCTGGAGTGTGCGTGTGTGTGTGTGTGTGTGTGTGTGTGTGTGTGTGTGTGTGTGTGTGTAGGGGGGGGGGGGATAGGGAGTCAGGGGCATCCACAACCAATTGCTTACTTATATGTGAAGTTAAATCACACTGTTCACAGTTGGCCAGCATGCCTACTTGTGACCTTCAGGAGGCAGAAAAATTCTCTTGGTCATCTGATAACTATTTTTGCTCCTCATCAAGCTCTTAGTCTGTTGGAGCGAGGAGAAAACTGCTGGCTGAGTGCAGGATGGGAATAAAACCACACAGTACTTCTAAACCAGTGATGGGCAACCTTTTGGAGCTTGGTGTGTCAAAATTTGCCAAAAAACCGAGCATAACTCAGGTGGTGTGTCATTTCAAAAAAAAAAAAACCAAAAAACATAATTTCATGATATTTATAGTTTAAATAATAAAAATGTATAATTGTAATATATAACTGTATTTGATAATCCAAATATTAATTATTTAACTTACCTGCTTAGTGACTTCTTTGTTCACCTGTCAGTCAGTTTCTTTTGTTGGTCTCCATATGACTTAACTTGTGTGGGGTGCCATGAACTAAGATAAGTGATGGGGAGTGGGAATTCTTTAACTAACCTGCCTATTAGTGACTTTCTTGTTGCTGAATTTCATTGGCTAAACCTTCAATTGAAGGTTGATATTTTGTACACTTCAAGCCCAAGCAAGCGTTACTAACTTCATCTGTCAATCTGTTTCTTTGGTTGGTTTTCATATTATTTAACAATGAGAATAAGGTCTCACAAAAGTACATGGAAGGAAAAATTGTGAGTAAAGCCATTGCTATATTTTTCAGGATGCTAAAAGTCTCTGGTAATCAGTTCCAGGAACTCAAAATTTCCTGTTCTCAGTGGCACTCCTCTTGATTCTCCAAGTGGCACCTTTCCAGATTCTCAAGCTTTGACCTCAAGTCGATAAACACCTGAGCCCAGATGCTGTCTTGAAATTCTGCAAGTTGCATCTCCAAATTATCAATTTGCATCCACTGGAAACCATTTAATTCCAAACTACTGTAGACTACTACATCAGGATACTTAATTATTTTTATGGTCGGTCTGTTCTAGGCTTCTAACTTGATTAAGTCTATCACTGAACTGGTCAAGTAATGAGTCTAAAACACGCTGGTACTTTATATTCAAGGGTTCCATTTCATTTTGTACAGCTACACTGGCCTTCTCAAAATACTATGTTAATCAAGGAAAATATTTATAATTTTAAGTTCCTACATCTCGCTTGAAAATTTTGTTTACTTTCAAAAGCTTATATGTATCCAAACATAATGTCAATACTTTTGCCAAAACCTTGTAATTTTAAGTTCAGTCATTAATATGAACAGAGAGATCTGTAAAAATATCAAGGTATTGACCCACTTGTCATCATTGAGCTGAGAAAAGTTTTCAGATCCTTATCCTCAAGAAATACCTTAATTTCTTCAAAGCACTCCACAAAGCGCTCAGAACTTTGCCTTGGATCAGCCATCTTACATTATTGTACATCAGTAAGCCACTGTAGGAGGAATCAGCCTCTAGTAAAAGTGCAGAAAATTCTCACTTGTGAAGGGGGCAAGCAGCTATTGAATTAACTATTTTTGTAACAACTGACATTAAGTCATTTAAGTCGGTGAATCCTGACTTGTCACATAAAACCTCCTGATGGATAATACAATGAAAAGGCACAATCAGATGTCCAATAGCTTCTGTAAACAATTTGACAAAGCCGATTTTTTCCCCACCATGTTTGGTGCCCCACCTGTCATAACTGACACAACTTTAGAGATATCAATGCTTGTCTCAGAATGTTTGTATAATAATTTTACATATTTCACTTCCTGATGTACTTGTTGGCACTGATACTAACTTTATCAACTCTTCTCTCATTGTGAGACCATCAGAACATTGACCAATAATGGCCAACTGAGCATGTGATGTGACATCAGTAGTTTCATCAAGAGAGATCGAAAAATATTTACAGTTACTTATGTCTCTCTTTAATTGATGTACATTTGTGTTCAGTCTCATTATTCGGTCTTTTATGATATTTCTACTGAGTGATAATTCAGTTATCCTCTTAATAATGCATCTTTATTCTGCATATCATGAAATAAAACTGGTGCACATCTCAGGAGAGTTTCTTTAATAAATTCGCCCTCACTGAGTGCTTTTCCATGCTGAGCTATAGAGTGAGCAATGCTTAACCTTGCAGATGTTAAATTTGTAGAGCCTTTTGTAAATTTAAGAATGGAATTAGATTTTGGCTCTTATAAAGGTGTAGCTGCCTGGAAATGTATTCCTTCCTTTTATCCTCACTTTTTTTCAAGAGCTGGGAATGATTAGTTTAAAAATGTCTATTTATATTCCACATTCTGCTTACTACCATTTCAGTACTTAGAATGCAAAATGATCTGCCATTTTTTTTCTATAATGCCATACATCTTGGTCCAAGTCTCTTAAAATGGTCAGCTACTGCTACTACCACTGCCTTTACTTAACCTTTGTTTTTTATGTTTTGGGTTCTCCATCAGGGGGGCAGTGATGGAAGATAGAATTATAGATAGCCTGTTAGCCCTGCAGGCAATTAGGGGTTAACTAGCCTAACTGACCACAAGATGGCACATGTAACTATCTTTTAGGAAAGGGCAGGATTAATAAGCAGAAATAGGGGTTAATACAGATGCACAACAATAATAGTGGTGAAATGAAGTCTGCACTGTGCTGCAAAATGGTGTTCCTTATATAAATTAAGATGGCTGCTGCTATTTCTAATGGTGAGAAACAGCACCCTTAGCACAGGCCCTCACCTCCCCCAGCCTCCTCCTCACTAATCTCAGTAATGATGGTCAATTAGAAATCCACAATACCGCAGAACAGTAGATTGGTTGCTGTGGTTATGTGGTTGCTGGTAATGGTGATCACAGGGCCCCCAGAGATGCATCCCTCTCAGCATTCTGATGCTCCCGGCTCCACCAGCCGGAAGTGAGGTCAAAGATCCTCTAACGGCCTAACCGGAAGTCCCAGAACTAGACGCTCTGTGCTGAAGTTCTATTGTTTTGGCCTACAGACCTCTGGCACAGAGTGTCTACACTACACTAGAGCAAATGTTTCATCCTCGGCTGCTGAACCTGGCTATGCAGTAGCCAAGGATGAAATGTCCTTCTTGGCATGTGGACCCATACTTCTCTGTATGTGACTGTATGAGGCCGGGTGTCATCGAAAATGGCTACGTATGTCAGTGCTGACACGGGCATCATAGGTTCGCCATCACAGTTCTAGACAGTGCCCATGTCTTCCTCAGAACTGTGAGTACCCTCTACCCTGCTACACTCCTCCCCAAACCTGGCAATACTTCTTTGTCTCATGATTGTGACCAGATTATAGATTTTTAAAAAAATTCCAGCTGATCAGATATCCAGTTCTACCTCCTAGGGCCAGATTGGACCCTGTTTTTGGATGGGAGAGGCTACAGAGAACAGGGGAAGAGAAAGGCAGTATATACGAGTCACACTGGACAAGGCTATGGAGGCTAGGGCTTTGTCTCCAGGGACTTCAGCACAGAAAACTGAGCTGATTACTCTCATCAGAGCACTGAAATTATAAAAAGTATGCACACCGGCCTGGTCAGTGTAGCTCAGTGGTAGAGCATCGACCTGTGAACCAGAATGTCATGGCTTGATTCCCAGTCAAGGCACATGCATGGGTTGTGGGCATGATCCCACAGGAGGGGGTGTGCAGTAGGCAGACCATCACTGATTCTCTCTCACCATTGACATTTCTGAAAGGAGTAAGAAATAGGGGAGGCAGTTAAGAGTAAGGGTCCATGGGAGCAGAATGCATACATCAGGGGAGACAGCTCCAAGTCACCACATTGTTCACCCTACATAGACAATGAGAGGAGGATGTTCAAGTTAAGGGGGAGAAGGAGAAGAGGGAGATACACTGGGGGAACTTTGAGACTTTGAAACTGGTACCATGCAGGGAAAAGGGGGAAATTGGCCAATTAGGGGGGAAATGGGGGATATGAAATGAGGAAGGGCCCAATTAGAAAGTGGCATGAACAGACAAAGAAGCTGCCACCATCTATAAACCCTTAGACAAAGACACTCACTGTTTTTTCCATTTTGGGGGTCAGAGAAGTTTTTCCCATTTGGGGAACCCCTCCCCAAAGGGGAGTTTGTTTATCCTCACAATAAACTTCTATACTTTTGCTTACGATCTTTTAGTTTGTGAATTTTTATTCTTCAAACTTCATAGGACAAGAACCAGGGATAGAGTTCCAGCTTGCCATTCAGTGTATCGCTTCTATCTCTCTCTTACTCTCCCTACTTCTCTGAACTCAGTAAAATATATTTTAAAATATATATTTACACGGACTCTAAACATACCTTCTTAATCGTAGATGCACCTGATGCCATATTGAAAGAGAGAGGGCTATTGACTTCCAAGAAAACAGAAATTAACCATGCACCAGAGATCCTAGGCTTACTGCAGGCCATCCTCGGCCCCAGTCAGAAGCTGTAACCCACAGCCCAGCGCATCGAGGAAGAAAAGGAGATGGCTCAAGGAAACAAGCTTGGTAACAAAGTTGCAAAGGAGGCACAAAAATGGGAATATTTGTTACCACTAATGCCTACATTAGATTTTTCTCAGTTTCATCCAGAGTATATACCCTCTAATCACGAGAGAGCTGAAAACTGGGATCTCAAAGAAGTTAAGAATGACTAGGAAATAAATAAACAAGGGATTATTCTTCTGCCTGAGCTATTAATAAGGCTTATCTTAAAGCACATTCATAAGGCAACTCGCTTTGGGGGAGATACTCTGTCTGCCTACATTAAGCCTTGGATCACAGGCCCAGAAATTTCTCAAACAATTGCCAAGTTATAATTAAATGTCTTACATGCAGGAAAAAGAATCCTAAAGTGTATCCCCAATAGAGAAAAGAGAGGAGACAGTACCAAGGACAATTCTCTTTTAAGGACTGGCAAATAGATTTTACCCAAGTGCCAGAATCTGGAGGCTGGAGGTACTTGTTTTTGTTGACACGTTTTCAGGATGGGGAGAAGCATCACCCAGCCGAACAGAAAAAGCCTCTGAACCAGCCATGACTCTTCTGAAGGACATAACCCCTCAATTTGACTTTACAGAACAATAATGTACCTGCTTTTGTTTCTCAGAGTCAGTAACTTCTTCAACATAACCTGGAAGCTAATACACCTAGAGACCACAGGCCTCGGGGAAGGCTGAGATAATGAACCACACCCGAAAGAAGCACAGCTCCACTGTCAGGAGAAGCATCTGCATTGGAATCAGGTGCTGTCAATTGCCCTGCTCAGGATTAGAGTGATTCCCCCCCAGTGGGATTGGTTTAAGGCCCCATAAAATACGGGTGATCTTGTTGAAACAGGAATTTGGGGGGGAGAAAAAGACAGGTTTTAGGAAATTTCACAAATTTTGGGAAATTAAGGGAACCATGGAGGAAGCACAGGGCTGCAGAACAGAAAATACATTTCCATAGAATAGGGAAGCTAAAAAGCTACAACAGGTACATTACCTTAGAATGAGGAAGCTAAAAACAACAAAAGGTTTATATTTTCCTTATCCAAAAGGAAAAAAAAAAAGCCCTAAAGGAAATTTTAAAAATAAAAATAAAAAAGAAGGGTATAGAACCTCACATGTATCATGTGAGGTTCAACCTTGGAGCCCAGGAGTTGCCATGGTAACCAGTCTGAGGGAATAGTGACCAATCAGAAGGGATATCAAGGCACCAGGATCTGCAGCCTTTATAAGCCATAGGGAAAAGGAACTCAGTGGAACCCTTCCTGCCTCCCTACGTGGAAGTCTGTACTTGTTCTTCAATAAACCTCCACCTTTCCTATACCACCTTCTGTTTGTGGATTCATTCTTTGACTTGAGTGGACAAAAATCTGGGTTCAAATCCAAGGGAACACCATGTGTTCCAGTCCAAAAATTCCATATCACTTTTAGGCTACTATAGGAAATATTAGTGGCCCGGTGCACAAAATTTGTGCACAGTGGGGTGGGGGATGCAGAGGAGGGGTGGTATCCCTCAGCCCAGCCTGCAAAGACGCCAGCATCCTTCACCCTGGCCTCTAGAAAGAGGTTCCTCTCCTTCCTCACGGCCTCTGGGGAGATGCTTGTCCTGGGGCCTCCTCAGGGCCCCGGCACACAACATCCTGTCGAATACTCGGGGGCTTGGGCTTTCAGGTCTGGCTTCCCTGCCTGGCATGGTTCTCATTTGCTGCCATGGGAACAGTGCTTCAGGAGTCGACCCTTTGGACCATATTACTTGGAAGTGTGTGTGTGTGGGAGGGGGGGGGGGGGGGCTTCAGCAACAGTGATTTGATGCTTCTAGTGTGCCCGTGGGAAACCCTCCCCATACCCCTGGCCAGCCCCTTTGCCTCTCTCTGTGCCCATCGGTTAGGCCCGCTGTCCTGGGGTGTGGCGCAGACCCTGTGCTTGGCCAGCCAGGGACGTGGCGCGGATGCTGTGCTTGGCCTGCTGGGGCCAAGGCACAGACACTGAGTTCTGGCCTCTTTGCCTCTCTCCTCACCCACACAGCTGGGCCTGCTGTCCCAAGGCCCGCTGTCCTAGGGCCCACTGTACCAGGGCCCACTGCCCCAGGGCATGGTGCAGATGCTGTGCTTGGCTGGCTGGGGGCGTGGCACGGATGCTGAGCTCCGACCCCTTTGCCTCTCTCCTCGCCTGTGTGGCTGGGCCTGCTGGGCAGGGGTGTGGTGCAGAGGCTGTGTTCCAGCCCCTTTGCCTCTCTCCTCCTGCCTGCTGTGCTCAGCCCCAGAGGCTGCATGCTCACCTTCACTCCTGTATCATGGCCTCTTGCCCCGCCCCCTGGCTGCCTCCCTCGCTCACCACGCCCTCCCCCCCCAGCCACCTCCAAGCTCGGGTGGTGGTACTCCTGTGCTCTCCCCGCCCCGCCCCACCCCGCCCCGTGCCCTAGCCGCCTCCAAGCTCAGGCGGCCTAGGCGTGCTTGCCACATCCCCCTCCAAACTCGGGTGGCCCGGGCACCAGGCCACTCCTGTGCTCGCAGTGCCCCTCTCCCCCGGCTACCTCCAAGCTTGGGCGGCCAGGGCACCGCAGTGCTCACTGCCACTACTGCTTCCTCTCCACCCCCGGGGCCCAGCCCTCACGCCGCTCCACCCCGCCCCTCGATCCCGCCCCCTGCTCCTAATTGGCTGGTAGCATAGCCAATCAGGAGCCAAGGTATGGTCACATTTGCATGTTACTCTATTATTAGATAGGATATGTTATGCCCAGATTTCAAGATCCCCAGAGACCACCAGGGAGCCACATCCAATGTAAATGCAAAGAGTCTTTATTCAAGCCCGGGCTCGGCTCCTCCAGCCTCCTTACTGACACAGCGGTAGGACTGGAGAGAGCTAGCCCCACAAGGACAAAGGTTATAAAGGGCTACTCATTTGGGTGGGCTTAGGTGAGTGACATGGCAACAGCAGCGCATAGGGAGAATCCTGTGGTATAGCCTTATTAGGGCCTTAGCTGTGTTCCCGGAGTTTCATTGGTCTACTCAGGTGGTGGTTGGGAGAGTTAGGACATTTCTGGCATCCTGTGGTCACTCCCAGTAGGGGTGGGGGGTTAGGTTGAAGACCCAGCTCTACAAGATGGAGGGTAGTCAGTTCTGCTTTGTCCTTTCAATATATATCATAATATTAAAATTTAAAATGATATATACCTTAATCAAACACTATATGTTTATATGCTATAAACCTGTCACAAGTCCAATGCATCCCTTCAAAACTGGAGACAAGGTCCTACTGAAAACATAAAGAACCAGATCACCAGGCAACCAACTAGATGAAAAGTAGACTGGGCCATGGGATGTATTCCTTATCACCCCAAGGGCTTTAAAACTAGCAAGGGTAACATCCTGGATACATCACATCAAAGTCAAAAGAACACCAGAAGAAGAAAAATGGCCAGCCAAGCCCAAGGAAGACCTCAAAGTTGTCCTCCAAAGACAATGGCCATCATAATCCTCGTCCTAGACTTCATCAGGACTTGTCCCTTTAAGAGAAATGAAAACATCTGGGTTTATGTAACAAAAAATGCTCTTAATGTCTCTAACATTTGCCTTTCAGATGGAGCTTATGTAGAACAGACTCTCACATCCTGCCTAGTGGAGTTGGAATGCCTATTACTAATATGCAAAACTATATACATTTTATTCACATAAAAAAAAGAAAAAGAAAAGGTCACTTAAATGGACCTTTATGCTTTGGGACCAAGCAAGCAAGGAAAAGATTGAGAGATGCTTTGCTAAGGTGGCCCTACTGGGGAATTGTCTGATCTTTACCGTATGTAAATTACCTGTCATTGTCAATAACTACAATGTAAGTTGTTCTAATTACTCATTTACCTCTTAAAAAGATGGACGTACCACACTTCCAGAGGGTTAATTTCTTACATATGGTTTAGCCTTTTATGCATGTATCCCTGCTAAAAGTACAGGGGGTTCTGTTCCTAGGACCACTGATAGTCTTCCTGCCTCTGAAGCACCACACCAGCTGGACCCAAAGTGACCTTTCCACAGTCCTGGCTCCAGACTGCAGTGACAACCCATCTGTGTGGAGCCCTGCAAAACCTATTTCCTTGACTGTTTTTGCTACGCCAGTAATGGTGGGTTTTCTTACTATAAAAAGGGACAGACTAGCTTGCAGTGTGGTACAGGCAGTTGAAATACTATAAACAAAATCTAGGCCAAGTGAAGGATGCAGTATCAGAGAATCAAGCTGCAATTGACTGTTATTACAATGGCACAATCATGGATATAAAGAATTCTAAAAACTATGTTATTTTAATCTTTCTGATAATTCCCAATTATTAGAGAACAACATTCAACAGATTAAAACACACACACACACACACACACAAGAAAAAAAAGAAAAACACCTATTTTCAGGATAAAAACAATGATAAAATTTTTTTGAACTCAAATGTCCAAGCTGACCTCCTAGCTACATTTCCTAACTGTTCTTCGGTAATCTTTTTTAATTTTTTTCTGTAGTTTATTATTTTTTATAATGTGATTACTTGTTGCTGTTGAACTAGGAACTATAATGAATAGGGACCATAAGGAAACAAACTTTACTTATTTTAGAGATGTACTGATGCATCAAGAAAAAATTACCACCAATGCTACATAATTGAACAGAGAAAGAAACACTTCCTTTGTTTAGGTCCTGCACTCACAGCATTCCCTCACCATGAGAGTTCTCAAAGCTAAAGAAAATGCTCTTTTGTAGAGTAATAGCTTTCATTTAATACTAATACAAGAGGCCCGGTGCCCGAAATTTGTGCATGGGGGCAGGGGGTAAGGAGGTATCCCTTAGCCTAGCCTGCACCCTCTCCAATCTGGGACCCCTTGAGGGATGTCCAACTGCCCATTTAGGCCCAATCTGGTAGGATTAGCCCTAAACAGGCAGTCGGACATCCTTCTCACAATCCAGGACTGCTGGCTTCAAACTGCTCACCTGCTTGTCTCCCTGATTGCCCCTAACTGTTTCTGCCTACCAGCCTGATCACCCCCTAACCACTACCCTGCCAGCCTAATTGATGTCTAATTGTTCCCCTGCCAGCCTGTTTGCTCCCAACTTCCCTCCTCTACCAGCCTGGTCACCCATAACTGCCCTCCCCTGCAGGCTTGATCACCTTGCTACAACTGCCCTCCCTTGCAGGCCTGCTCTCTCCCAACTGCCCTCCCCTGTTGGCCATCTTGAGCTGGTCATCTTGTGTCCACATGGAAGCAGGATCTTTGACCACATGGGGGCAGCCCTCTTGTGTGTTGGAGTGATGGTCATTCTGCGTATTACTCTTTTATTAGATAGGATAGAGGTCTGGTGCATGGGTGGGGACCGGCTAGTTTGCCCTGAAGGGTGTCCTGGATCAGGGTGGGGGTTCCCTTGGGGTTTGGGGTGGCCTGGGCAAGGCGCCTGTGGTGGTTTGCAAGCCGGCCATGCCCCCCAGTGACTCAAGTGAAGGGCCTGAGATCTGGGATTAATTTATGTTCTACAATTGAAACTTTGTAGCCTAAAGCAGAGCCAAGCCTTCTGCTTCCTCCATGGCAACAGCCATTTCTGTTTGAAACTTTGTAGCCTAGAGTGGAGGCCTAGGCTCTAGGGCTGTAGAAATTTGGCTTCCTCCATCGCCCCAGCAACCCTAGCCTCTGCTCTGTCCAGCTCTATGGCTGCTGCCATTTCTGTTGGGATTATGTATCTTCTATAATTAAAACAATGCCCAGGCTGTAGCACTCAGTGGAGGCCTAGACTGGCAAGGGCAGGCAGAAAGCTTGGCTTCCTCCATTGCTGGAGAAACCCAAGTCTCCCTCCTGCTCTGAATGGCTGCAGCCATCTTGATTGGGTTTATTTGCATAATTTACTCCTGATTGGATGATGGGCATGACTGTGGGCGTGGGCTTGATCAGAGGTATAGTTAATTTGCATATTACTCTTTTATTAAATAGGATAATAAAACAGAAAAAATGAAAGGGGGAAGGACTCATAATAGAATCACATTTGTTTAATAATCATTTACCTTACTAACTATAGATAAGAAGTTTTCTTACAGAATTGAGAAACTGGAAAATGTGCTACAGAAAGAAAAACAAAGCTATACAAAGATAAGTGATGCCTTGGGGTCTGGGATGGTCAATTGCTCAGAAAAGAAAATACATTTTGCAAACAAACTAAGAACAGGATGCACTTTTATTTGCTTGCTATGCCTAGACCATGGTCGGCAAACTCATTAGTCAACAGAGCCAAATATCAACAGTACAGTGATAGAAATTTCTTTTGAGAGCCAAATTTTTTCAAACTTAAACTTCTTCTAACACCACTTCTTCAAAATAGACTCGCCCAGGCCATGGTATTTTGTGGAAGAGCCACACTCAAGGGGCCAAAGCGTTGCATGTGAATCACGAGCCACAGTTTGCTGATCACAGGCCTAGACCCTGAACTCTGGGAATTTGCCTCAGGAATGCTAACTATTTTCTCATCCCAGGAACTGGTGGGATGGGTTTTAACACCATTGAAAATTAACTATTTTGTTATTGGACTTCAAAATCCTGGAAGGAGACACAAGGACCATGAACCCTGCAGCCCTTATCCTGCTTGCCACCCCCTCGCCTGCAGCATTTCTTCCTTATCCTAATATATAAAAACCCAGGGGCTGTCATAACCTAAACGACCAGGCAGATGACCAAATATCAGGCTGCATGGGGCGAACAGGTTGGCAGGAATGTTAGTGAGGGACGACCAAACAACTGAACAGCAGGCTGCATGGAGTGACCAGGTTTGCAGGTTAGTGAGGGTCGACCAAATGACTGAATAGCAGACTGTGAGGGGTGACCAGGCCAGTATGGGGGGCAATGGGGGTGACCAGGCCAGCGGGGGGCGGCAGTTGAAGGCAACCAGGCTGGCAGAAGGGCAGTTGGGAGTGACCAAGACAGAAGGGGGAGGCAGTTTAGAGGTGACCAGACTGGCAGGGGTTAAGTTGAGGGCAACCAGGCCAGTGGGGGAGAGGGGGCAGTGAGAGGTAACCAGGCTGCCGGGGTGGGGGGAGGCAGTTGGGGGCAACCAGGCTGGCAGAAGGGCAGTTGGGAGTGACCAGGATAGAGGGGGGAGGCCATTTAGAGGTGACCAGGCTGGCAGGGGTTAAGTTGAGGGCAACCAGGCCAGTGGGGAAGAGGGGACAGTGAGATGTAACCAGGCTGCCGGGGTGGCGGGGGACAGTTGGGGGCAACCAGGCAGGCAGGCAGGTGAGAAATTAGGAGCCAGTGGTCCAGGATTGTGAAAGGGATGTCTTGGACTGAAGAGGGTGCACGCTGTGCTGAGGAACCCCTCCCACATGCATGAGTTTCATGCACCGGCCTCTAGTCTATATATATATATATATATATATATATATATATATATATATATATATATATATATATATATATATAGAAGCCTAAATGACCATCTGACCATCCTACCATCTGGTAGCTATGATGTGAACTGACCACCTGGGGGCAGATTCTCAATGTCAAGCTGCGGTGACTTGTTGGAGAGCCTGTTTTGGCCCGATCTCCACAGCCAGGCTGAGGGGACCCCACCTGCTGGAGGGACCCTGCTTACTCCACAGACGCCCTTTGAACCCCAGCACCGCCCCAAGTGTGGCCGGCCAAGGAGGGATAGCTGGAGGTTAGCTGGCTCCAGGGCATGTCTGGCCCATCTCACCCAGTCCTGCCCCAACCAGCTACCTTATAATTAATTTCCTTTCAATGTGCACAAATCCATGCACCAGGGCACTAGTCCATATATAATCAGCCAACTAGTAAAAAATATTAAAACAAAATTTACAGGATCACCTGCTGCTCTCTCCATACCTGTTGCTGCTCCCTTGTCTTATGGAGATGTGACTGCATCTGGCTTCCTCGTGTTATGGAGATGTACCTTCTCCCAGTCTGCAGCCCCACACTTCCATGGTCCCCATTTCTAAAAAATCCCTAAGCTTGCCTATGTCCCCCTAAAATTTCTGCTTCACTTGGACTACCACTGACCACTTTTTCAAATCCTACACATTAAAAAAACAGAAAATGAAATGTAACAGAAGTGTTCTGAAGATATACGCCAGTAAAAGAAATCTATGCTGGAATATTCAGAAACTAATAAAATACATCAGTCTGAAAAGTAAGCAGCTGCCTATAGACCAGGAGCAGGAAAAATGTCACATTCGAGCCCTTACTGGGCCATTGCCTGTTTCCATAAACATACTTTTACTTGGAAGCCAGCCACACCCACTGGTGTTCTCACGCACTGTCTGTAGATGCTTTTCTATTTCAGCGGCAGAGCTGAGTAGTTTCAAAGAGCAGTAGCAGCCATGTGGTCTGAAAAATCGAACATAAGCACTGTCGCACCCTGTATAGTGAGTTTGCCAGCCCAGACCATAGACTTTCTTTTGCCTCTAACGTATTTTCGTTTCACAGGAAGCCTGTAGGCCACACATGGCTATAGTTGCTACCAGATTAGTTTGTTTTGTTAACCTGAGACACATTCAAACCTGTAAAGAATTTTGGTGAGTTTATTTGAGCCAAACCGTGGACCGATTCTGCTGGGAAACAGAATCTCAGCATACTGAGATAATGCTTTCGAGAATGGCGGTTTTTCACCTTGTTGCACACATTGAATGGGTTACCTGAACTCCTTTGGTGATCGATGAGGGAGGTGGGAGAAAGCAAAGCGGGGAAACCTCTGGGATTGGATAAAAAGTAAAATGATAGACACATGCTTCTTTTTTGTTAGGTGGGTACAGGATAATTGACAGTCAACCATTGACAAATAACACAAGAATGAGAGAATTTGTGCCCCCCCCCCCTTGGCCCCCTGGCACATTGTGCCCCGAGGTGCTGGGGAAAGGGAAGTTACAAGTTACCTTGACATTCCACAGGTATGTTATCTTAGTTGCAAAAAGACAATAGGCTCAGTAAAGATTGAAGTTGATCTTTATCAGAGAAGATATGACTACCCACCATAGAATGCTTTTTAATTTAAAGTTTTCATTTCAGACCATCCTTAGTGGTAACTGTGTCTGAGTTTGCAAGGCCACCACCCAAGCATTTCCTGAGCTAGTCAGGTTAGCTTGCGGTCCCTTCTTGTCCATAGTTTATTCTTAGCCTAGTAGCAGAGAAAGACTAAATAAAGTGCAGATGACTAAAGATGTTGAAAGGAGTTTTTAGGGGTAAAATAGGCAGTTTTAGGGAGTTTTAGGAATTTGGGGTTCCATGGGGAAGAACCACAGGGCTGCAAAGCTGGGAACTGCCAAAAGGCAAGGGTTCACAGAATTAGGGGGCTGGGAGCTGCCAAAAGGCACACATTTACAAAATAAAAGGAGAGCAACCCACCCATTGACAAAATAAAGAGGAAGGCCACAGGGAATAGAAAAACAAAAGGGAGAAAAAGAGGGAAACCCCACAAGGGCTTTGAGTTCTGAAGCTGCTATAGTGACCAATCAGAGGCTGATATCAGGACACAAAGAACTGCAGCTTTTATAAACCTTAGGAAAAAGGGACTTGGTGGGACTCCCTCACCCTCCCCACGTGGGAGTCTGTGCTTGTTTCTCAATAAATCTCCACCTTTTTCTATACCACCATTTGTCTGTGGCTTCATTCTTTGAATCTACCTGGACAAGAACACAGGAGGCCACCTTTGTTTCCTTCCCAGAGGAAAACTACACGTTTCAGTTTAACTTGTGTGTTTCAATGCCATTGGTAAAAAAATGTCTGGATTACAAAGAATAACCATGAATTAAGTGCGATATTTATGAACAAAGTCCCAGGAAGAAATGAATGAGCTACAATAAAAACACAGCATTCTTAGACATTTTTAACTTTTAAAAACTGTCCAAAAAAGGCAATTACTAGTAATTGTAACTTCTTTTTTTTTAATATATTTTATTTACAGAGAGGAAGGGAGAGGGATAGAAAGTCAGAAACATTGATAAGAGAGAAACATTGATCAGCTGCCTCCTGCACACCCCCTACTGGGGATGTGCCCACAACCAAGGTACATGCCCTTGACCAGAATCTAACCTGGGACCTTTCAGTCCGCAGGCTGATGCTCTATCCACTGAGCCAAACCGGTTTTGCATGATTGTAACCTCTTTACAAGAATCAGGTGGTCAAATAATCTGATGGGTGATGGTCTCACAAAGTAAACAAAGAAACATCCTGGGAAGCTAGTAGTATCTTTATAACAAAACTAGAGGCCTGGTGTGCAAAATTCATGCATGGAGGGGGGTTCCTAAGCCCAGCTGCACACTCTCCAATTTTGGACCCCTCAGGGGATGTCCCATTGCTGGTATAGGCCCAGGACCAGGCCTAAACCAGCAGTCAGACATCCCTCTTGCAATCCAGGACCGCTGGCTACTAACCACTCTCCTATCTGCCTGCCTGATTGCCCCAACCCCTCTGCCTCCTGGCCTGATTGCCCCTACCTTGCCCCTCTGCTGACCTGATCACCCCTAAATGCCTCTGCCTTGGCCCCCAGTCTAGCCTCCCTCTGTGGAAGGTGACCTGGTGGATCAGAGGAAGGCACCATCCCCATTACCCCGCTGATGCTGCTACTGGGAGTCTGACCCTCCCAGCCTCTGTGGCTTTGTCTGGAAGGATGTCCAAAAGATGTCCACTCTAGTTAGCATATTACCCTTTTATTAGTATAGAATTGGGGACCATTATACCACACAGATTTTATTTTTTTTATTTTTTTAAATATATTTTATTGATTTATTACAGAGAGGAAGGGAGAGGGATAGAAAATCAGAAACATCGATGAGAGAGAAACACTGATCAGCTGCCTCTTGCACACCCCCTACTGGGGATGTGCCCACAGCCAAGGTACATACCTTGACCGGAATCGAACCCAGGACCTTTCAGTCCACAGGCTGACGCTCTTTCCACTGAGCCAAACCAGTTTCGGCTATACCACACAGATTTTAAAGAAAACACATGGTCCTGACCAGTTTGGCTTAATGGAGAGAACATCAGCCTGTGGACTAAAATGTCCCAGGTTTAATTCTAGTTAGGGGCACATGCCTGGGTTGCAGGCTTGATCCCCAGTAGGGGGCCTGCAGGAGGCAGCTGATCAGTTATCCTTATCATTGATGTTTCTTTAAATATATATATAGAAACATCAATAAGAGAGAAATATCAACCAGCTACCTCCTGCACACCTCCTATTGGGGATGTACCCACAACCAAGGTACAGGTTCTTGACCGGAATCAAACCTGGGGCCCTTGAGTCCGCAGGCCAACATGCTATTCACTGAGCCAAGCCAGTTAGGGCTTATCATTGATGTTTCTCTCTCTCTCTCCCTCTCCCTTTCTCTTTGAGATTAATTTAAAAAAAAAAAATTTTTTTTTTTTAAAGAAAACACATGATCTTCACTTTGGGCTCTGTCATTTTACAATATTCTTTGTGCAGTATTTTAACTTACCTCAACTTTCCTTTGCCCACTCTTAAAATGCAATCTATTTTGGGGAAGATGACCAGGAAAGTTACTCTAGTGGGTGGAAGTTTTTTTTGGAGAGGATGGGGTTGTGAATATATTTTAAACTGAGCATGGTAATGGTTGTACCACTCTGAATTTACTCTACAAAACCAGTTCATTGTACACATTAGGTAACATGTATATTATATGAATTATATCTCAACAAAGCTGTTCTTTTATTTCTTTTTAAATAAAGGTCAGTCTTATAATCAATTGCAGATGATTTCAGAGGCCCCAGGATGTGCTTACTGTGTCCCAAACCACGGCTGCGACTCCTAGTTGCCTCCAGTCCTGGCGGATCTGGATGGTGTGGTGTGCAAAGGAGAAGGTGGCAAGAGGCTTGTGGAATTTCTGCAACCCCATCCCCCCAGTCTCCTTGTAGGGCCATTTCACTGTGCCAGCTCTCTTCTTCCTTTAACCTGTTGGGCAAAAGAATCCTGCGTGCTCTGGCCAGAAAATGCATTCTCTCCTAGGTGGCCTGAATGCTTTTTTTAAGGTCGTTTTACAGATTCAAAAGAATAGAGATGTGGAAAGCTTTCGACCAATTCCTTTTACATGGTTCTTCCAGTCTCATGGGAAGTGAGATGTGGCTCTGAATTCATCCCAAAGAGTGTCTTTGGGCAAAAGCATCTAGAATGGCACAACTCCTGCAGGATGCCCTACACACTTGACTCTCAGGTCTCAGGGTGCTTGAGGGTGAGCAAGGTGGCGGTGTCAGCACAGGGCCCAGGAGAAGGTGGTGCTTTCTACACAGCCAGGCCCGCATGGGCTGCAGCTGCACCCGCTGAGGTGGGAAGGGTGTTTCTGCTGCTTTGTTTTGGTCTTGCCTCCAGCCCCTAGGCCATGGACCGGTGCCTGCAATGAGACTGTGAGCAGTTCAATACTCCTACTTTTTGGTGGACAGTGGGTGCATTCTCACCTCCCAGAGACTGGCAGTTAGACACTGGCAGCTTCCAAGTCCTCACGGGAAGAGCACGGCCCTCGGTCCAGAACAGACTCAGGCGTCCTTGGCTAGGAGGCCTCCCCAGGCTAGGAGCTGCCGGAGGTTTGAAGGCTGGCCACACCCCTGATCCAGGCAAGGTCCCCTCATGGTGACCCTGTGTCCCACTCCCTCAGCTCTCTAGCCTGCTGTTTGGTCATCCATCTGGTTGTTTTGGTTGTTATGGCCCCTGGCTTTTATATATTAGGATGTCAAATGATCTGCAAAGCAGCACAGTGTCCCATATCAATGGCAACTGTGTGTGTTTGCTGTTTTCATTACCCAGTAGAATTGAGAGAGTGATTTATTTGGTAAAGCCAGCATCATCCAACATATTTTCTGATGGGATTTGCTACTGATTTTGTGACAGCTGTTTTGAGACAGAGCCTTGTCAACTTTGGTAAACATTTTTTATTAATCTGTACATTTCAAAACTCCTGGAAATGCTGAGTTTCACTCTTCCTCGGTTTCAAGAAAACAAAGATGCCTCTTTCTGATGCTGGTTCCTAAGAATCCCCAGTCATACTTAGCCTTTAAAATCAACCCCACTTCATTCATTTTTCATCGTGTCAGAACAAATGCAGGGCACAGAGTGCCTCATCTTCTTCTAAGATTTTAGACTCTGATGTAAATGTGCTGATGTAATCAACTTAATGTAAATGAACTCCCTCATGGAAAAGCAATTTCTCCATGTGCTATGTGCTTCAACTAGATAGTGCTGAATTAATCCTAGGTGAATGTAAGCAGACAATCAAATGCGTTCGTGCTGACTGTTATTACTTGTGCCAATTAAGCAGAAATAGGATTGAATCATATATGAACGTTTATTCCAATATTGCCCGCAGTATGGGAGAGCAGCAGGTCAGCCACCCAAATCTGCTCTGCAGCTCACCATCAGCCAGCTGCTTATGTTGGTAGAAGTACAAATATTACATGGGCAAACAGGTCAAATGGGCAGTTTACAAGTATGCAAAAAGGCTGGGGATCCTCAAAGGGCTGGCAATTTTGGTTTCCGCCTCTGGTTTCTGTAATAGGTTGTTCATCTTTCCATGATAACAGCAGTTCCTATTATGGGGAGGAAGGGCTGAACTTCCAGGTGAGTTCCCAGGCCCTGAGTGCAACTGCCAGCCAGGTTAGAATATGCTTTCTTTAATAAGAATAAAGCAATCACGGTCAAGAGAGCGTGATTAATAGATCTTACAATTCTAGCGGGTTCCCCAATATTTCCCAGGAAGAATAGACCAAATCTCTAATGTGCATAGCCATACTTTTCTAGTTAAGGATTATCGATAGTACATAGAACCAAAATCTGTGAGACATGGATCCCTGGATAGTTACGTAGTTGATACTTTAGATGGTCCCCATTGTATGAGGTGCTGTTAGGTATCTTGCATAGAGATAAATTTCTGGAACAAAGGGCAATTTCCAGTGAGGAGAAAATTTAGGAAAAAGCCTTCCACAATCCTTTGCTTCTTCTGAGCCTTTGATGTCTGTATCCTTGATATTATTTGAGTAGACCTTGATTTTGGGCATGATCTTTAAATTGCTTTACTTGACAATTCAACCTGTGTCTTAGCTCAGGATTTTGGTCCATGTGTGAAACTTACTGGATTTGAATATTTGTTTTCCTGATTACTAGCTGTGTGAGGTTGAGCACATTTTCTAATCCTAACACTTCAGTCACCCTTAAAATGATGATTATGAATACTTTATATTTTGAATTAATTTATATAAACCTAAGTAGTGGTTGAGTCATAACATTACCATCAAGACTCAACTCAAGAAGATCTATCTAGTACTATCTAATATTAATTCTTCACACATCATGTGTCAGATACTGCCTTAAGCACTTTATAAGAATTATTTCTCTAATAATTCTCTGAAGTAGAGATAAGTATTTACACATATATGAAAAAGGATTCCGAGATTAGAGTTTTCCCTATGTACTACCAAACCATATAGGTAATATGAAGTAAAATATAATCCTATCTAATAAAAGAGAAACATGCAAATTGACTGTACTTCTGCTACGCTCACCAGCCAATGAGACCAAGTATGCAAATTAATCCAACCAAGACGGCAGCAGCCATGGAGCTGGAGAGAGCAGGAGGCTTAAGTTGCACCCTGTCCTGGCTGGCCCTGGCCTCTACTCAAGGCCACAAAGTTTCAATTGTAAAAGATAAATAAATTCCAGAGACCTGCTTACAGCTAGCCCTGGCCTCTGCGCAAGGAGGTGCTGAAAAAAAAAAAAAAAAAGAAAAGAAAGAAAAGAAAAGAAAAGAAAAAGGAGGGCTGGGAACTTGGGTTGTCAGGGGCCATGACTAGCGTGCAAGCAGCCATAGTCAGGCTGGCCAGGCACCCCAGTGGGAACCCTCACCCTAAGGGGCTGTGGCCAGCCTGCAAACAGCCATCTTGCCCCTCACCCAGGCTGGCCAGGCACCCCAACAGGATCCCCCACCCTGAAGGGACTGTGACCAGCGTTAAAACAGCCATCAACCCTTCACCCAGACTGGCCAGGAAGCCCAGCATGTCCCCCACCCTGAAGGGGATATCACCAGCCTGAAAATGGACCTCAGCCCCTCACCCAGGCTGGCCAGGAAACCCAGTGGGACCCCTTCCCTGACCTGGGACAACCTTTAGGGCAAACCAGCCAGCCCCCACCTGTGCACCAGGCCTCCATCTATACTAAAAAAAGGGGGGGGGTAATATGCTAATTAGACTGGGAGACCTTCCAGGAGACCTTCTGGATGTTCTTCTGGACAAAGCCATGGTGGCAGGACTGAGGTAGAGACAGTTAGAGACCAAGATGGGAGGGCAGTTGTGGGTGATCACACTAGGATGGGATGGCAGTTTTGAGTGATCAGGCTGATGGGAGGCGGGGCCATTGGTGGTAAGAAGACCAGCAGGGGGGCCAGTTGGAGGCAAGCAGACTGTCAGTGGGGGTCAGTTGGAGGCGATCAGGACAGCGGGGGGTGGGGGTGGGGAGGGATGCAGTTTGGAGTGAGCAGACCAGCAGGAGGGGAAGTTGGGGGTGAGAAGGCTGGCAGGGGAAGCAGTTGAGGGGGAGCACACTGGCAGAGGGGGTGGTTGGGGGTGATCAGGCTGGCGGAGGGTGCGGGGGAGTTGAGGGTGAGCAGGCAGGTAAGTAGTTAGGACCAGCAGTCCTGGGTTGCAAGAGGGATATCTGGCTGCCAGTTTAGGCCTGATCCCTGTAAACCAGCAGTAGGACATCCTTCAAGGGGTCCCAGATTGAAGAGGGTGCAGGCTGGGCTGAGGAATACGCCTCTCCCCCACCCCGTTACCCCCACCCCGTGCATGAATTTCATGCACCAGGCCACTAGTTGTTTCTAATTTCTCTCTTTCAAATTAAAGTAGTCTAAAGTATCTTGCTACTCAGAATATGCTTTACAGCACCTATTTCTTCTGAAACTCATCAGAGACCTACTGCTTCAAAATATGCATTTTAACAAGATTTCTATGTAACATTTATACACATATAGTTTATACTAGAGGCCCAGAGCATGGATTCATGCACACTGAAAGTAAATTAGTTAGAAGGTGGCTGACAGGACCGGACTGAATGAAAGGGCCAGACACACTCTGGAGCAAACCTCCCAGGGTTCCTCCCTGGCTGGATGCACCTGGGGTGGCGGTGGGACTTGAAGTATGTCTGAAGAGTGAGTAGGGTCCCTCCATCAGGTGGTCAACCTGAAACCAGCAGTCCAACATTCCCCAAGGGGTCCTGGAGTGCAAGAGGGCACCTTAAAAGTTGCTGTCGCTCAGCAGCTCCTGTGTGGTCAGTGCACATCATAGATACTGATTACTTAAGCTCTTATATACAGTAGGTCCTCAGGTTATGTCAGAGATATGTTCCTACAGCGCAGCGAAACGCAATTTTTACCATAAATCAGAACCCACCTACATAAGCACCGATGTCACTCACATGGAGCACATACACAGCAATAATGAAGTGAAACAGTAAAAATAATTTTTAAAAAAAGATAATAATTCCTGACCTTTACTTGTGGTAAATAAATAATAAAAAACATAAAGCACATATGTACATATGTTGAAATGATGGAACTTTTTTATATATAAATAAATGACAGATGGCAATATAACCACAAAATGATGTATGTCTGGTCCAACATAACCCGAGGACTGCCTGTAGTTACCTTGTAGAGTAAGCATGCCAAACTCAAAGGCTAACATGGGTCAAATAAACAAGGTTTAAGTTTATGTGGGCCACAAAGAACCAACATTTTCAGAGATGTAGATAGGTTTATTTCTATAGATAAATGCTGAATACAAAGGACTGAAATAAATGAATAATCATTACATAAAATAATAGAATATTTTAATAAAAATTAATATTTTTTGAACATTAACTTAGCACTGAATAGCTGCACAAATTAAATAAGTGTAACATAAGTAAACCTATTTTTCTTGTTCTCCGAAAGTAAAATAATTCCCATTGTGAACACCAAACAATTCAATCCAAGACTAATAACGTGGCAATTCACTGATAAACATTTGCTGCTAGTATTAGTTGAGAAAAATGGTGTGCCTGTGTATAAGGCATGTAAAGGAAATGAATGCAACATGATTATAATAATCAGTCATTAGTGAATGTTGTAGTTCATTATTAATAATTATGCATAACAGGATATTGTAAAAATTAAGAAATTTTTATTAAAATGGTTCTTACATACCATTACATTGGCTGGCCCACAAAAATATTCATTGTAGGCTGCATGCAGCCCACTGGCCATAAGATTGACATACTTGTACAGACACCATTGAAAAGATTTTAAAAGAGGAATTAATTCCATGCTAAACTTAAAATTATAAAATATTCAATAATACAAAATCATGCAGAAAAAGAAGAAAAATGAACAAAGAACATATTAAACAAGAACTAATGTGGAATATAATTAATCATACTGAATAAAATAAATCATCATAATGGATAAGAAAACAAAACCCACCTATATTTTGTCTATAAATAACCATTTAAATATGAAAATAAAAGTAGGTGAATGTAGAAGAGAACCAAGATGGCGGCATAGGTCAAACACCTATCTTGCCGTCATACACAGCAATTTTAAAACTACAACTTAACGAAAGAACAAACACCATCCAGAATCACTAGAAAGCTGGTCGACTGAAAATTCCACAAATGAAAGTGAAGATAAGACACTGTGACTCAGAGGAGCGGCGGCGAACAGCGTTGAAAGATTTGCGCAGAAAGAGGTTTGGAGGAGCGCACGCCAGCGGATAGGGAGGGCGGCTGAAAACCGGCCAGTTTTCTTGAAGGGGGAGACAAAGATGTCCCACTGGACTAATTCTCCAGCTCTGGACGAAGTCCAGGGAACCCACTATCATACGGGGTAAAAACTGGACAGTGGGAGGGCACCCCAAAGCTCGGGTGCTGCAGGGGTCTGCCGGCTTGCGGAGAAGGCGAGCGTGTGTGGAGTGCACGTGAACTTGGGAACAGCACAGATACGTGACCGCATAGAGAGTGCTCGCCACTTGCTCTTTTATTCGGGAAACCATCAGACTGCATTGTTTTACGACCCTGGGTGAGACCTTGGGTGTGCAGACTCATTTGAGGAGAGTCTGAATTCTCCAGCAGCCGATGGAGTCTAGCAGCAGCTCTCTCTCAGAGGTGCTGGCAGCCATTGCCACTGGCACAGAGTCCCTGGGGCCACATAGGGTGGAGCTAACGCTGTCTGCTTGGCCCGGAGACTCTGCCCATCCAACCTGAGCACAGCTAAACTTCACAGAAATTGGCCTGGAGGTCAACCCCTCCAAGTACTAACAACGATTAACCTGAGCTTAACTTCAGCAAGACTGTGCAACCCATATCCACCTCAGGTAACTGGAGAGGCTGAGCCACTGTCCCTTGTAGGACGTCTACCACACAAAGCTGGTTGACCAACTCAGGGAAGCAGCCACCATGCAGAGACATGGAAAGAAATCAGATGTGAAAGTAATGGAGGAAAAAAAAAAATGACTGGACAAGGAATTCAAAACCACAGTTATAGGGCTTCTCAAGAGGCTCCTTCAAAAGGCTGAGACCTATAAGGAAATAAGCAAGACCGACAAGGAAATGAACGAGACCCTCAAGGATTTGAACGACACCTGCAAGGAAATGATCAAGACCAACGTGTAAATGATCAAGACCAACGTGGAAATGAATAAGTCCTACAAGGAAATGAACGAGACCCTCAAGAATATGAAGGAGACTCTCAAAGATATGAAAAAGGACCAACCAGAAATTAAGCATACACTGACTGAAATAAAAAATATTATACAAAGACCTAAAAGTGCTCTGGAGCACCCCAAGAACCAAGTTAAAGATTTGAAATACAAAGAGGTAAAATCCACTCAGCTGAAAAAGCAAGAGACCAAAAGAATCCAAAAAATTGAAGATAGTGTAAGGGGCCTCTGGGACAACCTCAAGCATACCAACATCTGAATTATAGGGGTGCCAGAAAAAGAGAGAGAGCAAGACAATGAAAACATATTTGAAGAAATAGTGACTGAAAACTTCCCCCACCTGGTGTAAGAAACTGACTTAGGAGTCCAAGAAGCGCACCGAAACCCCAAAATATAGGAACCTTAAGAGGACCACACCAAGGCACATCATAATTAAAATGCCAAGAGCAAAAGACAAAGAATACTAAAAGCAGCAAGAGAAAAACAGTTAGTTACCTATAAGGGAGCACCCATACAATTGTCAGCAGTTTTCTCAACAGAAACGATGCAGGCCAGACGGGAGTGGCAAGAAATATTCAAAGCGATGAACAGCAAGAATCTACAACCAAGATTACTCTATCCAGCAAAGCTATCATTCAGAATTGAAGATCAGATAAAGTGCTTCGCAGATAAGAAAAAGCTAAAGGAGTTCATCACCACCAAACCAATATTATACGAAATGCTGAAAGATATTCTTTAAGAAGAGGAAGAAGAAAAAGGTAAAAGTGTAAATTATGAACAACAAATACACATCTATCAACAAATGAATCTAAAAATCAAGTGAATTAAAAATCTGATACACAGGATAAACTGGTAAATAAAACAGAATCATGGACATAGAGAGGGAATGGACTGACAATTCTTGGGGAGAAAAGGGGTGTAAGAAGTACAGCAAGAGACTGGACAAAAATCTTGCAATAATGGGAGAGGACAGTGGGGAGTGCGAGGTGAGGGTGGAGGGTGGGAACAATGTAATTAATAAACTGAACAATAAAGATTTTTTAAAAATTTAAATGTGCTATTACAGGGGAATATGTGGCAGGTAAATTTTCATTAGGCAAATTCAGAAACAATGGGACATAGAGGGTGACCTAGTTAACAGGCCCCTTGCTTGGCTCCTCCCAGTCTAACGGTAAAGATGATGCTTAGATTCCCTACCTGAGGCAGGTTTTTTCATCTGAATCTCTTGGATGGGAAAAGGGGAGACTCAGAGGTCATTTCTGAGTTTTTTGTTTCTGTATAGCCAGCTTAAAATCTATACCCCAAAAGACTGTTTAAAAGTGGCAAAACTTTGATACTTTTTAAGACTTTTACAAATAATTGAAATCACTAGCTACTTGTCCAAAAGAAGCAGGATAGCCAACATATAAGTGATTTATTTGAGGTGCTCTCAGTATTTTGTAATCAAATAAATTAAAAATACTGAATATGGAAATCCACTTGAGTTGGACCAAGTAATGGCAAGGGGACCATTGAAAACCAGTAAATCCTGTGATGTTACTAATATCTAGTCTTTTTATGAATTGTTAGGCTTTCTGTTTATTCAATATATTCAAACTAGAGGCCAGGTGCATGCAATTCATGCATGGGTATGATCCCTAGGCCTGGCCTGCAATCAGGGCCATCTTCCCCAGCTGCCTGAAACCGGCCCCATCCCCCGCCACCACCCACCTCTGGTTCCCTGTTCACCATTGGGCAATCAGAGCCAGATGGCCAGGGGAAGGGACTGAGAGGTCAGTTTTTCCCATTCACTCACCAGCCAGCCCCCACCACCGGTCACCCTCTCTATGTGGAGTGACTAATGGGGCCAAGGTCTTGACCTGGAGTCACCCACATCCTCTGCCACCCATCTCTGGCTCCCCATTCACCATCAGGTGATCGGGGCCTACTGTCTGGGGAAAGGGACTGAGAAGTGGTCAGTGCACTCATAGTGACTGGTTGAGTGGTCATTCTGATAGTTCCCCTCTTAGGATGAATTTGCATAATACCCTTTTATTATATAGGATGCTACAGTAAATCAGTTAGGTACTTGAGTTGGACCTTACTTAAGATACTTTGTGACACAGAAATACAGGTAAAGGAGAGATTCCTTTTTCTTGAGAGCATTTTATGTCTTATGCTTTTGGAAAACCATTTTTGATGGATTACGCCTATGATTTTCTTATAATTCAGAAGACATGGACAGAACCAAGATGGTGGCATAGGTAAACACCTATTGTTCTGCCCCACGCAACAATTCAAAAACTACAACATAACAACAAAAGAAACATCACCCAGAATCACCAGAAAGCTGGCTGAGTGAAAACTCCACAAATAAAAGTAAAGGTGGGACATTGAGACTCAGAAGAGCGGCGGGAGCGCAGCCTTGAAGATACTGGCGGAAACAGGTTAGGAGCTGTCCGGGTCGCACGCACCGGCTGTGGCTGGAGCAGCAACCCTGGCTGGATTTCTCCAACGGGGAGGGTGGAGACATCCCACTGCACAGATTCCCCAGCGCCAGGCAAGGTCTGAAGTCTGGGGGACGCAACCTGGAAGCCAGGAGCAGCAGAGGTCTCCTAGGCTGCAGAGAAACTGGGTTGCTGGGAAAAGAAGTTTGCACACACGTAAACTGTGCTCACTGGAAACTTGTCTCTGGTCCCGGAAACCACCGACTGCTTTGTTTTACAGGCCTGAGCAAGACTTTGGGTGTGCAGACTCATTTGGGGAGAGGCAGAGTTGTCTGGCAAGGGGAAGAGACTAGCGGCTTTCTCTTGGAGGTGCCTGCAGCCATTCCCATCCAACAGAGACCCCGTGCACGTGCGAGCACTGCATAGGATGTAGCTGACACTGAGGCTGCCTGCTCAGCTCAGAGACTCCACCCATCCAACCTGAACACAGTTTCCCTTCACAGCCAATTGGCCTGGAGGTCAAACCCTCCTAGGGCTAACAACAACAAGCTGGGCTTAAATTAAAAAATACTGAACAACCCATAAAGGATTGCAGTAAGAGTACCCACCTCAGGTAACTGAGGAGGCTGTGCCACTGACCCTTAGAGGACATCTACCACATAAAGCAGCCACCATGCAGAGATATGGAAAGAAATCAGGTGTGAAAGAAATGGAGGAAAAATGATGATTAGACATAGAGTTCAAAACCACGGTTATAAGGCTTTTCAAGAGGCTCCTAGAAAAGATCGATAAACTTAATGAGAAATATGAGGAAATAAACCAGATCAACAAGGAAATAAATAAGACCAACCAGGAAATGAATGAGACCTACAAGGAAATGAATGAGATTTATAAGGAAATGAATGAGACCCTCAATGAAATGAACAAGACCTCTGAGGATATGAATGAGACCCTCACGGATATGAAAAAGGACCAACAAGAAATCAAGCATACACTGACTGAAATAAAAAATATTACACAAAGTCCTAAAAGCAGTCCAGAGGGTCACAAGAACCAAGTCAAAGATTTGAAATACAAAGAACCAAAATCCACTCAGCTGGAAAAGCAAGAAACAAAAAGAATCCAGATAATTGAAGATAGTGTAAGGGGCCTCTGGGACAACCTCAAGCAAGCCAACATCCGAATTATTAGGGTGCCAGAAAAAGAGAGAGAGCAAGGTAATAAAAACCTACTTGAAGAAATAGCGACTGAAAACTTCCCCCACCTGGTGAAAGAAACTGACTTAGGAGTCCAAGAAGAACACAGAAACCCAAAATACAGGAATCTAAAGAGGACCACACCAAGACATATAATTAAAATGCCAAGAGCAAAAGATAAAGAGAGAATATTAAAAGCAGCAAGAGAAAAACAGTTGGTTATCTACAGGGGAGCACCCATACGATTGTCAGCCGATTTCTCAACAGAAACGATGCAGGCCAGATGGGAGTGGCAAGAAATATTCAACATAATGAATAGCAAGAATCTACAACCAAGATTACTCTATCCATCAAAGCTATCATTCAGAATTGAAGATCAGATAAAGTGCTTCGCAGATAAGAAAAAGCTAAAGGAGTTCATCACCACCAAACCAATATTATATGAAATGCTGAAAGATATTCCTTAAGAAGAGGAAGAAGAAAAAGGTAAAAATATAAATTATGAACAACAAATACACATCTATCAACAAACGAACATAAAAATCAAGTGAATTGATAGGCTGATGAACAGGATAAAGTGGTGAATATAACAGAATCATGGACATAGAGAGGAAATAGACTGACAATTCTTGGGGAGAAAAGGGGTGTGGGAAGTGCAGCAAGAAACTGGACAAAAATCTTGCAACAATGGGAGAAGACAGTGGGGAGGGGGAGGTGAGGGTGGAGGGTGGGATAGGTACAGGGTGGAGGGGAGCTATAGGGGGATAAAAAATGGGAAACAATGTAATTAATAAACTGAACAATAAAGATAAAAAAATAAAAAATAAAAAAAATAAAAACCAAAAAAAAAAAAAAGAAGACATACTTTGCTTTTACTGCCAAATTGTCATATGTTATTTTCTTTGATACTAATCAAACACTTCTTAACACATTGCAGACGGATCTTGAGAATTCTTGTTTTACTGTTCTTAAGGCTTATGGCTAGTTATGAGATTTGTTGGATTTTCATTATTGTCATTTAAAGAAAGACAGTAATGAAAAATGCATTCACTGAAGTTAAAAATTACAAAAGGAATTAAAAGTAGTCTGTTGTCGTTGGTAATAAAATAACTTTTTATATCAATTTGATGTTTTTAAAGTGCTTAATAACCATGGGTAGTGATGAAAAACATGATAAAATTCTAGATGTATTTGCTGACAATTTATCAGATATTCCAACTGAAAGTGATGAAAGCTTTGACAGTGGCAGTGATATGGTTATGCCTTCAAAAAGGCAAAAAATAATAATTTCAAGTGATTCTGAACCTGAAAATTTGAACAATTCCGCACATGATTTTGAATGTAATTTGCTTCTTAGTTTTCAAGATAATGATTGGTCAAAGGAGGACTTTCAACGTAATTTGGGGAAAATTGAAGGTAATTTTGGGGTTACAGTTATACTATCTGATTCTAAGAACATCATTGAAGTCACCAACTTAATTTTTGACAACAATCTGTTTGAACTATTTTGTCATCAATCGAACCTATATTATAACCAAAATTTAGAAAAGCTCAAAATTTTGAAAGCAATAAAGTGGTTTCCTGTTCCTCCAAAAGATATGAAAAAAATTTATGGCTTATAGTGCTAATGGGGCATACTCGAAAGAACACTTGGAAAGAATATTGGTCTGTAAATCCAGTTCTAGCTGTTCCAATATTTCCTCAGATGATAAGTCGAAATAGTTTTCATCAAATCTGGACTTATTGGCATTTCAATGACAATGCAAACATCACTAAATCTTTATCCAGGCTATTTAAAATTCATCCTGTACTCGACCACTTTATTGGTAAGTTTCAAATAACATATAAACCAATGCGAGAATTATCATTAGATGAAGGCATGATTCCTAGAAAAAGGGACGTCTTCTACTTCGAATTTACAACCCATCTAAAAGTATTAAACATGGTTTACCTGTAAGAATGATGTGAGCTCAAGACCGGGTATGTTTGCAATATGGTAATTTACACAGGTGAAAGAAAAAAATTGAATGACTCTATTTTGTCACTACTTCAGCAGTATCTGGGATTGGGGCATCATATATACCAAGATAACTATTACAATAGCATTTCAATTGCAGAAACTTTATTACTACATAAATCAAGAGCTTGTGGAACAATTCGAACAAATAGAGACTTGCCAAAATGTTTGAAAGATGAAGCATCTATGATTAAAAGAGGTGAAATAGCCTTCCGAAGGAAAGGTGACATTTTATTATTGGTTTGGAGGAATAAAGAGAAGTTTTAATTATTTCAACTATCCATGATGCTTCCTCTTGTAAAACAGAAGAGACAAATTGGCATACTGGAGAGAAAATAAAGAAGCCAGTTTCCATTGTGAGTATAATAACTATATGCAAGGTGTTGATCTTGCTGACCAATATCTTTCAACATATAGTATCCTTCGAATAAACAATAAAATGGATGAAGAAAGTAGTGCTTTACCTGATTAATTGTGGACTACTCAACTCATTCAGGATTTATCAAGTGCTCAATCCAGAAAGCCAAGTAAGATACAAAGACTTTCTTTTAAGTGTAGCAACAGAGTGGATCTCATCCAAAGTAGATAAATGAGCATTTCCAGAAGTTAGCAATCCTAATCCATCAGATGGTAGGTGAGAAGTAGGAGAGCTCCTCAGAATGATCATCTGCAAAAATTATCAGGCAACATGAAGCAGCACATCGCTGTGCAAATTCCATCTTCAGATAAAAAATAATATCCTACTAAAGTTGCAAAGTATACAAAAGTAATGGTAAGAGAAGAGAAATGGCCCACATTTGCCAGCTTTGTTTAGTTCCTTTTCATACTACACAGTGTTTTACAAACTATCATACTTTAAAAAAATATTAGCTTGTAAGAACATGTAATAAGTAACTTCAAAATGCAATGAATATTTAATTTTAAAGCTGCCTTTAACATTTATGTAAAACTTTGTTTTTACTCGTTCAATAGAAATTTATCTGGCCACTGGGTAAATTAGCAATAAAACTAACTGGTCCGCAACGTGTTAAAATGTTTATTAACTTCCTCTAAGTTGGTAATTTGATTTTTTAGCAACTGTACTTGAAACACTGGTTTTCTAGATCTTTCAAAATAAAAATAATTTTCATCTTTAAAAAATTTCTGATCCGTGTTTAAAAGAGACAGCTTATGAGAGAAATAGACAAAAATCATCAAATATAGATTCAAAAAATAGAATATCTTCATTTAATTAGAAAGAACCCTTTAGATTATTTTTTTACCTTTTTATTTTATTGTTTAAAGTATTACAAATATTAGTACATATGTTTCCTTTCCCTCCCCCCATTGACCTCCCCTCGACCTCCCCTACCCCCAGCACATGCCCTTACCGGTCCCCCCCCCCCCCCCCAGTGTCTTGTATCCATTGGTTATGCTTATATGCATGCATACAAGTCCTTTGGTTGATCTCTTACAGCCCCTGCCCCCCACTCTCCCCTGCCTTCCCACTGTAGTTTGACAGTCTGTTCAATGCTTCTTTGCCTCTGTATCTATTTTTCCCCATTTCTTTTCTTTAAAAACATCTTGCATCTGCATACTAGAAATAAACATATAAGAACAAAAAATGTTTGAATCTCAGTTTCAATGTTCAAAAGTTCTGAGTCCCAGTTTCAATGTCAAATAGTTCCTTATATGTACATGTCAGCAATAGTATCTGGATGTTGGACAAATTGTGGCAATGTAGGTTCTACCCTCTCTGGTTTTGTCCTGGGCAACCTGCAGCAACACATAGCTGCTGACTGCTAGTTTGGCAAGGTGTCGTCAGAGTCTTCGATCTCTGGACTGTGTTTGTGGTCAGAAGAGACCTGTCAGTTCCTCTTTGTTGCAAGAATCCATATGGTCTTGGAGTTGTTTTCTGAAAATATAGAAACATATTCTTGACCAAAACTTAATAAAGGGATCTTTTCTATAAATTAAACCTGGGATTCTTTTTATTTTTGCCCAAATGATTTTCCTTTGGCTTATTTTGACACCATGTGTGTTTTTCACAGGTGTCCTGCTGTTAGCATTACAAATGGAAATTAATTTTCTGAAGTAAGCATTTTCTAGATGTAATTTACTTACGGGATGTTAGATTATTCTTGATAAAGAAAAAATGAAGGAATTACAGTGCATTTAAGTGTAATTCATAAATCTATGCAGCAAAGCTGTTGGTTAATTACTTTCTCATCCTTAACAAGTTGTGTTGAGAGATTTAATGACTTCTAGCAAACTATAGGTTACTTGAGAACTTATTTTAATTAATATCCCAAATCTACTGATTAGGGATTAGAAACAATTAGATTAGAAGAGTAATTAAAATAACAGTTGAGCGTTGGCCTGGAAACTGAAGGGTCCTGGGTTTGATTCCAGTCAAGGGCACATTGCTGAGTTTGCAGCCTTGATCCCTGGTGAGGGGCATGCAGGAGGCAGCTGATCAGTAATTCTTTCTCATCATTAATGTTTCTGTTTTCCTTTCCCTCTCTTTTCCTCTCTGAAATCAATAAAAATATATTTTAAAAAAATAACAATTGATGGGCAGCTACAAATTAGTATAATGTAACAATGATTTCAATGTTAAAAATCTCTGAATTAGGTGGCATATTTTTTGTTTCCAAGAAAAACAATAGAAATCAGCATACTCATGGCAAATTGTGAAATAAAGTACTACAATATCCTAATAATAATATTTTATAGTTTTAAAAGGGACTGATAAAACATTTCTTATGTTCTTTTCTGCCAAAACTAAAATAATAGAGACATTCTCTCAATAGTACTATGACTTTCTGCCTCCAGAGCTGATTATCCAGGCCTTTTCTTGGCCACACAAGGTAGACTCTCATTTTTGCATATACAATATAATTTACTTCTCCACCTTCCTCTTAAAGCATCATTTAAACAAATAAAAGAGATGGACACTTTTTCCCTTTAATTGTTTAGATGGAGAAAACAGTGATGTACACTTTTAGGTATAGCATTTGATTCAAAATGCTTAAAGTACTATGTGTATAAGATTTTTACAGAACATTTGTTACTTTTCTTATTTTTTCTTTTGCAGTCTCTATAAGTTCACAATTATTTTAAAATATATTTTATTGATTTTTCACAGAGAGGAAGAGAGAGGGATAGAAAGTCAGAAACATCGATGAGAGAAACATCGATCAGCTTCCTCTTGCACACACCCCTGCTGGGGATGTGCCCACAGCCACAGTACATGCCCTTGACTGGAATCGAACCTGGGACCTTTCAGTCCGCAGGCCGACACTCTATCCAGTGAGCCAAACCCGCTTTGGCAGTTCACAATTATTTTTAAAACTCCAACTTCAAATGCACCTTTTATTGACCTTTATCTACTCTCCACACTCAGGTCTTGACCCCTGCTTTCCTTGAATAATACTGGTTTAGTTGTCCTTTGCAATGCACATCTGGCAGTTTCTTCTATGCTGTTGCACATGTCCATGAAATGGCTTTACGCGTGCTCTTCACCTCACTGACTCCCAGTCAATCTAGTAGACTGAGCTCAGGTGTCACCACTATAAGAAACCTCCCCTGATTCCCAAGTTGAATTTGATACCTTACCACTGGTGGAAAGACTATTTATTTAGTCATCTGAATAACCAATCTCTTCCTCCAGACTGTGAGCTCCTGGAAAAGGAGGGTTATGAATATATATGTATATATACAGTATACCAGCACTAAGACCAAATTATAGTCAAATTATACTTTGTTTTAGAAATCAGTAAATAGGTATAATTGGGTAGCTGGGTTGTTGGATGAATTGAATAAATGTACAAATTATACTTTGGTTAAGAAATCAGAAAATACGAAAATACGCATAATTGGGTAGTTGGGTTGTTGGATGAATTGAATAAATGTACAAATAGTTGGTTGGCTATATACTTCACCCATCATATTAGTAGAATGATACAAAGAGCTATTTTAAATAGTTTGTTGCTGTTGTCATTTTCTGAAAAATCCCCAATATCTAAAGTATTTCTTTTGATTCAGCATATACATGAGGGGGGGAGAGAAAGGGGGAAGAAGGAACCACTCTAATGTATTCACATGAGATTCACCAATTTTTCTGATATATCATATCACTTGGACACATTTGAACTCATTTTCAGCTGCTAGATATGTCATGCCAACAGATATTTATATTTGCTGGCATTGATCATAATCGCTTTGGCAAAAGACTTGCTGTTTTGAAATTGGTTGGAGATATGTATGTACTCAGTGTATATACATGTTTGTGTATGTCCATTTGGTAGGCAGAAAATATATTTGTGTGTTTTAATATCATGACATTGAATGATTCTCAGGGTTCTACATTTGTTTGAAAATAAATGATGTTGACCTTCTCCCAGATTTTGTGCACAGTTAGAATGCAGTTTTTCTTTTTCTTTTTTTATTTTCTTTCAAGAAAGCAGTATGAATACATGTCATCTTTCTGACACAAACAAAAGAACTGTCTTAGTTCACCTCATTCCTGGACTTAATACACTTTCCAACAATAAACTATATGAAATATATGTTGATTATTGCTTTGTACCATTGTAGCAACCTCATTAATTTCATTACACAGCTTGAAATGGTTTCATGCCAAAATACAAATGTAGGCTATTCAAAGGATTGAGTTTGCTAGTTCAGCCTGAAGAAATGTCAAGTTTACCCATATTAAGATTTTAATTTCCTTATTCTACTAAACATTTTTCATAATGGTTATAATTGCATATGCTACCCTTCTGAGAGCACTCATAATTAACTTGTTAAAAACATACATTGCATGTCCACTAGACAATGAACTTTTAAGAGTGTAATTGTTATTGAATGACAAAGTTCTTGAAAGTTTCACTGTCATAGAACAGTATTTTCCCAAACTTTGTTGCAAAGAACACAAGTTTTCTTAGTTATTAATGTGTACTATTTGAATAAGCATTAAATTATCCAATTGGGAAACATTGAATGAAACTATTATGTGAGTTTTATTAAAGCAGAAGCTCTCAAAGTTTATTATATACAATGAAAATTAAAATCAGCTCTCACTAAGGACATCAATGAAAGTAAAAATAGTTGACACTCACTCTTTAATTCTCAATTTGCTTATTTGTCAGCTCTATTCAACATCGTTAATGACCCCATTTATTGTCCCTATTCCAGTTTTTATTTGATGATGAAGACCTAATACATTTAGAAACATCACAATGTATAATCAAATATAAAGTGAACAGTGTTCTTCAACAAACCTCACACCTACCTGCACTCCATGTCCAGATATTAATATCAACAGTGTTTAGCTTATACTTCTACAGTTTCATTATGCATAGACTAGTATATACATACATAATATTTTCTTTTTTACACAAAGGTTAGCCTAGCAATATACAGAGTAGGATATACAAGCTCCTAGGCCTTTGACTCAATAGAATATCCTGGAAGTTTTTTCAAACCTTTTATTAATTTTATAATAATGTTATATTGATTTATCTTATTAGTATTTATTAATATTGTACAATTAGTATATGATATGCAACAGGTCATTGAATGAAATGATGTTAAATGTTATATTGATTTTATTAATGTTATATTGATTTATCTTATTAGTATTTATTAATATTGTACAATTAGTATATGATATGCAACAGGTCATTGAATGAAATGATATCCTGGTCAGGGCACATGCCAGGTTTGCTAGCTTAATCCCCAGTGTGAGGCATGTAGGAGGCAGCCAATCAATGATTTTCTCTCATTATTGATGTTTCTCTCTCTCTTGCCCTCTTCCTTCCTCTCTGAAATCAATAAAAGTATATATTTAAAAAGAAAAGTACAAATATTTAAATCATAACAATTAACATTCATAAAGTCTTATTTAATAATTTTAGGACATATTTTGTAATTATTCAGGGTTCTTAAAATATAAACTTCATTAATATTTAGTAATTAAATAGTTTAAAGATTTAAATGTCTTGACAGCATTATTATATAGTCATTTAATTGCGATACATAGAGAAAAAAGTTGGCTAATTATAGCAATATTAACTTCAAGATTATGTACACCATTGTTGAAAACATGGTATTATAAAGCAAAATATTATCATCCTAATCTAAATATTACTTGTAATATATTTCAATTTACTAAATTATCCAAGCCATCAACTGTTCAACAAATTAGTAAGTTTTCTTTGCATGTAATCATTAGTGATGAGCATTGTCATTTATCATATTTTAATATAGTTATTAATATGAATGTAATACTGACCTCATAGAATTAGTCTGTAGGTCTATTACCTCTTTATTTTCTGAAAGAATTTACAAATAACTAGTATTATTTCTTCCTTATGTATTTGGTTGGACTTGATTCTTTTTTAATTTTAGTTACTAATTCAAATACTTTACTTGTATAATCATTCAGATTTTCTATTTTCAGCTTCTATAGAAAATACGGAAAAGCAGCCCTAGCCATTTTTGCTCAGTGGTTAGAGCATCAATCCATAGACTGAAAGGTCCCAGGTTCAATTCAGGTCAAAAAATACATACCTCAGTTGAAGGCTCAATCCCCAACTCTGGCCAGAGTGTGTGCAGCAGGCAACCAAACCGATGTGTCTCTCTGACATCTATGTTTCTCTGTCTCTCCCTGTCCCTTCCACTCTCTCTAAAAATCAGTGGAAAATATCCTCACATGAGGATTAACCAAAAAAAAAAAAAAAAAAGGAAAACCAGTGTGAAGTAATAAATGCAGATCAGCCTCAATTTTTATGATTTGTCCAAATTTACAAAGTTGTATCAATATTAACAGCAAGTTTTAGTGACTCACTTTTCTCATCTATTTCCAAAATATTCAACTGAGTATCCATAGAAACAACTGTTTTAAGCTCACAGTTTACTGTGCTGTAATAATTAATTAAATTGGATAACTACAACAAGGGGTACAACTAGGATAAAAGCTTTTGGTGACAAGCATAAATGAGTCTCACTGTTGGAAGCATATGAACAAGATTACAGAAAAGTTCTCTATATCCTGAAACTCCCAGTGAGTATATTTTAGAGAGAATTAAGATTATGGTTTAATCTAAATACGCATTTAAGAAGCAACAAATTAAGATAACTTCTATCACATTTATTTATTATACTACCCATTATTTTAAAATAATTCTTTTAAAAACCATAATGAATTCACTTTCACCTATTATACTAGAAATTATTTTAGTATAAATAATTGGTTCTTCAACTGAAGTATATGAAAGAGAGAAAAAATAATTATGTACTTTATGGCTGTTTATAAATGACACAGAAAATGTCACATAATCATTTAACACACATAATCATTTAACAATTAGTCATTTATTACAAAAGTGGCAAGAGAACATCATTGAAATAATTATGAAATTCTTAAAAGATGTTTTACCTAAAACATGCATTATTGGATATATATTTGTGCATAAAATGCAAAATGGAGAAAATATGCATGACAAGTAAATTGTACAAGTGGCCATACATAGGGACTCCTTTATCTTTTCACAGCAGGGATTGCCTGTGTTACATCACTTCTGAGATTGACAAGACACTGTGGAGTTAAAAGAAAGCCTGATAGAAATTTCATTGCTGTAAAACTGACTGTGATCTTTTCCTCCCTACAAGACAGAACAAAACAAAACCTAATTATCTGCAGTTACTCTATATTGACAACGTTTGTGTTTCAGCACGTAATTTGGGACTCTCCATGTCTTTGAACTCCATATTTTATAGAAAAAATTAATAAATGTGATAAACTGAAGTGTTTTCCCCAAAATTAACATGTCAAAGTCCTAACACATCGGACTATATTTAGAGACAGGGCCTTCATAGAGGTAGTTATGGTTAAGTAAGATCACAGGGGTAAAACCAGATACAATGTAACTGTTGTTACAGGGAGAAAAAGGCTTATGATCATACAGCAAGAATGTGGCCATCTGGAAGCCACAGACAAAGGCCTCAGGAGAAATTGAACCTGCTGAAACCTGTATCTTGAACTTCCAGTTCCAGATTGTGAGAAAATATATTTCTATTTTTTTACTTTATTTTATTATCTATCTATCTATCTATCTATCTATCTATCTATCTATCTATCTATTATTTATTTATACTCACCCAAAGGTTTTTTTTCCCCATTGATTTTTAGAGAGAGTGGAGGTAGAAAAAGAGCGAGAGTGAGAGAGAGAGAAACATAAATGTGAGATAGACACATCCATGTATTGGTTGCCTCCCGCATGCCCTGACTGGAGCCAGGGATTGACCCTCCACCCAGCTGGGTGTCCTTGACCAAGAATCAAACCCACGACCCTTCGGGGCATGGACTAATGCTCTAACAACCACAAACATCAGCCAATGTGATATATTTGTTTTTTAGACTTCTCAGTCTGTGCTGTAACACACCTAGCAAACTAACACAACAAACTACTCTGATGAAAATTGTGTAGTAAACTCCAAAGTAGTTATGAAAGTTTGTTAAAGTATATCCATGTCATGTTCCTTTTATAATTGTTTTTAAAGAAAGAATTATTGCTGAATAAATTAAGTAATATGGTTTACAAACATTAATGCAGTTTTGTTTAGGACATTTTCACCTTAGTCTGGAACCCTATGTTTAATTCAATGAAGGTAATTCACTAATATATGAAATGTCTAGCAAGTTCTATGTACACGTAGAGTCTAGATAGACTGTACAAGCAATTTTATAGAGTAATTTATGAAACATGTTATGGAGTTATAGGACCAGTAAGAAGTTATAAAATCTCCTGCTAGGTTGAGAGAATCAATAAGAGGAAAAAAGAAAAAAAGTTGCAAAGAAATATAAGATTAGATTTATGTGGCATACTCTTAAAATCAACAGTTTTATGATATCCTGCTGGTAGAGGAAAAAAAATAAATTAGACTCAAATATAAGGGTGACATATTTGAGATTATAAATTGTCACTTTTGCTTAGTAGGCAGCCTTATATTACTTTGTTCAAAAAAAATCACAATTTTTAAATTTGGTGGTGATCTGTGAAAAGTCCTTTTTTTCTTCTGTCAATGCTGAAGTCTTCCACACTCTGGCAGGAGATTCATAATCTGTGTGAAGGTTTTACATTTATTGCCTTGAAAAATTTTCCTTCTAATGGACAGATGTGTTTATTCTTTTTGCTGCTAATTGTAGGACATCCTAGGTATATTTATTTGTTTAAATTTTGTCCATTATCTGGGATGAGAAAGGAGTAAGAAAAACAGTGAGGAAATATACCAAACTTGCTATCTACAAAGTGGTATCTATATAATTCCTAAGTAGTCAGTGGGCCTGAAATATTAGTAATATGCATTTGTAATGCCTGTTCCCATGCATTTTAAAGGGGTAATATTGAGCAAATCAGATCATTTGAAATCATGCAGATAGCATACCTAAGTAAACTTGCCTTTAATTGGTTGACTGACAACTAAATGGAGGTATCCTGTGACTCAAGCATTTGACTCCCTAAAGGACCTTAAAAGCATTTAGCTTAATACATCAACTTTTCAGGTGAGAAATACACCCAAAAATATGAAGGTATTTCCCTAGATCTCAGTCTAAGTATTGAAGAATAATTAGTTGAGAACTCTACTATGAAGTGATGCTATATATTTATATTTATTTTTTAATTTAATAAATCTTTATTGTTCAGATTATTACAATATTGCTCTTTTTTTCCTCCCATAGCTCCCTTCCCCCTGGTATCCATCCCATCCTCTGCCCTCACCTCCGCCCCCCCCCCCACTGTCCTCATCCATAGGTATACAATTTTTGTCCAGTCTCTTTGCACACACACCCACATACCACTCCCCCCCCCCGAGAATCATCAGTTCAGTCCCTTTCTATGGCCCTGATTCTATTATATTCACCAGTTTATTCTGTTAATCAGATTTTTAATTCACTTGATTTTTAGATTCACTTGTTGAAAGATGTGTATTTGTTGTTCATAATTTTTATCTTTACCCTTTTCTTCATTTCATGTAATACTGGTTTGGTGTTGATGAACTCCTTTAGCTTTTTCTTATCTGTAAAGCACTTTATCCGACCTTTAAATCTGAGTGATAGCTTTGCTGGATAGAGTAATCTTGGCTGTAGGTTCTTGTTATTCATCACTTTAAATATTTCTTGCCACTCCCATCTGGCCTGCATCGTTTCTGTTGAGAAATCCGCTGACAATCGTATGGGTGCTCCCTTATAGGTAACTAACTGTTTTCTCTTGCTGCTTTTAATATTCTCTCTTTGTCTTTTGTTCTTGGCATTTTAATTATGATGTGTCTTGGTGTGGTCCTCTTTGAATTCCTTTTGTTTGAGGTTCGGTGAGCTTCCTGGACTTGTAAGTCAATTTCTTTCAACAGCTGGGAGAAGTTTTCGGTCACTACTTCTTCAAATAGGTTTTCAGTATCTTGCTCTTTCTCTTTTTCTGGCACCCCTATAATTTGGATGTTGGTATGCTTGAGGTTGTCCCAGAGGCTCTTTACACTATCTTCAATTTTTTGGACTTTTCTGCTTCTTGCTTTTCAAGCTTAGTGATTTTTGCTTTTTTGTTTTTTAAATCTTTGACTTGATTCTTGTGGTCGTCTAGTCTGCTTTTTGGTCTCTGTATAATAATTTTTATTTCAGTCAGTGTATGCTTAATTTCTAGTTGGTCCTTTTTCATATCCTCTATAGTCTCGTTCATATCCTCTAGGGTCTAGCTCATATCCTCAAGGGTCTCGTTAAATTTATTGGCCTTTTCTAGGAGCCTCTTGAAAAAACTTATAACTGTGGTTTTGAATTCTATGTCCAGTAGTTCTTTTTTCTCCATTTCTTTCACATATAATTTGTTACCTTGTCTTCTCATTTTGGCTGCTTTCCTGAGTTGGTCAAGTAGCTTTGTGTGGTAGATGTCCTCTAGGGGACAGTGGCTCAGCCTCCCCAGTTACCTGAGGTGGATACTCTTGGTGCACCCCTTTAAGGGCTGCACTGTCTTGTTGTAGTTAAGCCTAGATTGTTGCTGGTATCACTGAGAGGAGTTGACCTCCAGGCCAATTGGCTGTGAGGATCAGCTGTGTCTATGCTGTGAGCACCTCTGTGCTCAGCTTGGATGGGGCGGAGTCTCTGGGCTGGGCAAGCAGCCCTGGTTTTCAGTCAGCTCCACCCAAAATGGCTCCCAGGTCTCCTTGCCCCACGGCAATGGCTGCACACACCTCTGAGAGAGAGCTGCCCGGGACAGTCTAGTTTCTCCCCAAATGAGTCTGCACACCCAAAGACTCATCAGAACGGGAAAACAAAGCTGTCTGGCATTTTTTGTTTTTTGTTTCCTCCCGAACATTAGAGCCAGCCACAAGCCCTCTCTGATAGCTCACGTGCCTTTGCAGCACCTGAGTTTCAGCACGTTTCCTCCTTAATGTCCAGTTTCATCCCGTATTAGTCTGGGTTCCCCGAGACTCGCCCAGAACCGGGCTCAGCGGGATGCCTTTGTCTCCCTCCCAGTTCAAGAAAACCAGCCGGATTCACAGCTGCCAGCCCTTTCCGTTCGCGTGTAGCTCTGAACCTCTGACTCTGCGCGTATTGGCAACTCTGTCCTCCTCAGCTCCCCCGAGTCTCAGTGTCCTTTTATTTTTTCCTTCTGTTTGTGGAATGTCCACTCAGCCAGCCCTCTGGTGGTTCTGAATGATGTCCATTTTGTCCTTAGTTGTAGTTTTGAATTTGTTGTACAGGGCAGCAGTATGGGTGTTTACCTATGTCGCCATCTGGTTCCTCCCCCTATATATTTATATTTAGATAAATAGTATAAATAGTATAAATGTGTAGATGCATTTATGCAATTTATAAAATCAGTTCTTTATAAATATAATATAAAAACACTAACTTATTTTACAAATTATTTTGATATTTTACATATTCTAAATATACTTTGAACCCATTTTTAATATGTCAGGAATTTGTCTTGACATGTTCCATTGGTTAAAATCCATTTACAAAAACAAGAGTTAATATAAAATGTGATTATGAAAAAGGAAATAATAATATTGCAAGAGCAGTTCAAAGCCAGACTCATGAACTCTGGTTTTTTGTTTGTTTGTTTGTTTTTCTTTTTAAGTCAGACACATTTGTAGCCCTATAGGAAACAATAACTACAGTAGAAAATAGTTATGGATGTTATGTAAAAAATATTTCAGGGACATATCAGTAAAATACACACACACACACACACACACACACACACACTGAGTAGCCCGATTATTATGATCTCTGAATGCATACTAATCTGGCCACTCAGTGTATGTATATGTGTGTATGTGAGAGTTTGTTTGTGTGTGTGTGTGTGTGTGTGTGTGTGTATGTGTGTGTTTGTGTGTATTAGAGGCCTGGTGCATGAATTTGTGCATGGGTGGACTCCAGCTAGCCTGGCCAGGGAGAGATGACATGGGCAGTTGGCCGCCCTGCCTGGTGGTCGAACTCCTGGTCCAGGGGACAATTTGCATATTAACCTTTTATTATATAGGACATATACTGAGTGGCCAGATTATTATGTGTTCAGAGATCATAATAATCTGGCCACTCAGTGTATATGACCTTTCTATAATTACAGTAAATTTGTTGCTCAATTTTTCAAAGTTTGGCTACTGGACCTTCTTTGGAATAGGTGCCAGTGTTTTTCTCCATATTTTTATTATTTTTTTTACTACTTCTTATAAGATTGTGGCATAAGAGTTTTCCTGCTAGGCCTGAGTGAAGCATTTCTTCAAAGAGCCATGTTTTCTATCATTAGACAATGGCATTTAAAAATTAAGTTCTGATTCTAAGATGTGTTCATTGCTACTGGGTTTTTTTTGCTTCTAAGATATGTAGCCATAGCTACATATATATATTAAAACATATTCATGCACACAAATAATTATTTCTGCAGCTATCATATATTCTATTTTGTTACAGATTTTTATTTAATTTATTGTGACTAGAGAACATTTTGGTTATCTTTTAAAACTTCTATTTTAAAATTGCTTTATTACTCAGAACAACTGTGTTGCTGGTTTATGTAGTTACTACTATACTTCTGTTTATTATATTAGGGTGTGCTCTTAGTACTTACTTTTTTAAAGTTTTTGCTATTTGACAGTATGTTATACTAGAGGCCTGATGCACAAAATTTGTGCGAGAGTAGGCCCTCCCAGCCCCAGCTGCCTCACAGCCTCTCAGTCCCATGCCCCCACGGGCCCTGCCCCCTGCCCACTGATCATTCCAGAGGGTTGTTCTGGCACCCGGTCTAATTAGCATTATATCTCTTTATTAGAAAGGATTATGCTGACAGCAGCTTCCTCTCATGTTTACTGTCTCTTGATTGTATTATTTTCTCTTTAATCTCATTTGTTCTATAAATTTAGTGTAGCCTAAGTGTACAGTATTTATGAAGTCTACAGTAGTGTACCATAATATCCTCCTCCTTCGCATTTAATCACTCTCACCCAGAGCAACTTCTAGTCCTCCAAGTTCCACTCATGTACAAGTGTACTGTTTTCTTAATATTTTAAGCAATGTTTTTATTGTACATTTTTTATGTTTAGAAATATTTAGATACACTAATACATACCACTGTGTTATAATTGCCAAGACAATTCAATATAATCTTGCTGAACAGATTGGTAGCATAGAGGTATTAGGCTATACCATAAGCCTAGGTATGTAGTAGGCTGTACCACCTAGGTTTGTGCAAGTACACTCTACGATGTTCACACAGTGATAAAATTGCTTAATTACACATTTTCAGGACATCTCCCCACCATCAACTGGTGCATTACTGTATATCTGAAGTCAGAATGTCAACCTCTGCTTAAGAAAATAAAGATAATAAACCAAAAGAACAAACCACAAATGTCCTATAAAATAATAGATATTTAAAATATGAGTTTTGTTTATAGATAATTAATATAAAGATGAATAAAGAAAATATAAATATCCTCCAAGAGTGCATTTGTGAGCAATGGAAGAAGTGAAAGTCTCTGTTCAAATATTAAAACATATATACTAAGGACAATTAAAGAATCCCAAACCAAAGTGTGCCAGAAAAAGGCATTAAAGAAAGGAATAAGGATGAGGATTTCCCTGTGTGTGGTGGTGGTAGTGGGGTTGGGGTTGGGTTTGGATGAGGGTTGGAGGTAATCAAATATGCATAAGGTCAGAATCTTGTAGTCAATATGAAGCTATTTGCAACTACTAGAAGGACTCTTGCATCTATTGACCTGCTGCTACACTATTTACAGTGAATACTTTTTAAAGTTTTAAAGGAATACATTTGCTAGTTGCCACTTACAGCATTTAATGCTGATTGAAAGAGATCTGTGTCTCTGCTATAAAAACACAACAGAATGGCAAGTGGCACTTTTTTCAAAGTATAGCTGTAAGGAAAAAGAAAAAAAGTAAAAATGGATAAATGGAAAAGAAATTCTAGACTACTGTACCACAGTAAAGAAAAGGCAAAGATATTTTATATAATTAGATCAAAGTCACTAGATACAATTAGACATTAGTGACCTGACATGTTAGATCTGATGCTCAAATAAAGCACTGAAGAAGTACTATGTGCTGAATATTTGTGTCTCCTACATTTATAGGTTGAAGTTCTACCATATTGTAACTGTGTCTGGAGATAGGGTCTATGAGAGGCAATTAAGTTTAAATGAAGCCATAAGTGTGGGGCCCTAATGCAAATAAAACTGGTGACCTTTTAAGAATAGGAAGAAAGGGAAATCCTCTTCTCTCTCTCTCCAGAAAGAAGAGGTAACGTGAACACACAGCAAAATAGAGGCCACCTAAAAGCCCAAACAATAGGCCTTAGGATGAAAATACCTTCCCAGCACTTTCATCCTGAACTTCTCAACCTCTAACTCTGTAGGAAAATAATTTGTGTTAAGCTACCCAGACTATGGAGTTTTGTTACAGCATCCCAGACTGACTAAGACAGATTTTAGCACTAAGTTTTGTACTGCTGTAATAAATAAAAATGTGGAAACCTCTTTGAAACTGGATAATGAGTAGAGGCTAGTGGAGTTTTAAGGAGCATTTGAAAAGGCCTGGTCCAGGAGACAGGGACAGGGATTGGGTCAAATTTATGCACCAGGCCTCCAACATCCCCCGAGGGGTCCCGAATTGCAAGAGGGCACAAGCCAGGCAGAAGGATCCCACCAGTGCACGAATCCATGCACTAGGCCTCTAGTACATAATAATGAACAGAACATTGATAGAAATATGAACATTTATAAGCTATTCTGATTATGTTTCAGATGAGAAACATGTTATTGGAAAATGGAGGAAAGGTAATCTTTGTTATAAAGTGAAAAACAAAGCAAAACAACAACACCAACAACAAAAACCAACTTGATTGAACTTTGTTCTAGTGTTTTGTGGAAGCTGGACTTTGTGAATGATGAGACTGGATATTTAGCAAAGATTTCTTTTTTAAAAAATATATTTTTATTGATTTCAAAGATGAAGGGAGAAATGATAAGAATCATTGATCAGCTGCCTCCTGAACACCCCCTACTGGAGATTGAGCTCACAACCTGAGCATATACCCTTGACTGGAATCAAACCTGGGACCCTTCAGTCTGCCAGCTGACGCTCTATCCACTGCGCCAAACCAGCCTGGGCTAGCAGAGATTTCTAAGCAAATTACTGAAAGTGCAGTTTGTGTGCTTCTTACTGTTTATAGTAAAATGCAAGAAGAGATAAATGAGTTGAAGAAGAAATTGGTAGGCAAAAAGAAAACAGAATTCACAGAGCTGGAAATTCTCAACCTGTCTATATTGTAAAAACTTGTTCTGAAGAGAATGCTAAGGGTATGACTGAGCAACCATTTGATAAAGAGATTATAGGTATAACTCAAGGACTTAACCATCTCAGCAGAAGCTTAGAATATAAGGAGGGGTTATAGCAACTGAGATACTGCCAATTTGAACTAACAGAGACAGAGAACATAGGATAGAGTGAAGAAAGGCTGTTGGATTTCTTAGATTTCATAGAATGAGACTACATAAGTAGTCAGCTGCAAAAGTGAGCTATTATTCAAGGAAAGGGAAATGTGACTCTGAAAGAGATTCAGAAATAAGCAGGGGTGCCAATTCCACCACAGTCCCAGGGTGTAAGACTGTTTCTTCCACAAAACACTTAGCTGCAGAGAGCTATGTTGGTGGGGCCCTGGCAAAGAGTCACAGGGTTGGCACCCCACTGAGCTGAAGATACAGAGCTGCCCTTCGGAGCACCTTGATGGTGATGTTGCCACCCCTGTGGGACTTGAGAATGGGACATTGAGCCAAAGTCTTACCCTGTTTCCCCGAAAATAAGACAGTGTCTTATATTAATTTTTGCTCCCAAAGGTGTGCTAGGTCTTATTTTCAGGGGATGTCTTATTTTTCCATGAAGAAGAATACGGTACACATTTATTGTTGAACAAAAAAAAGGAAATTTATTACCTGTATACGGTACGGTAGTAGTTGCCATCACAAACCAGCATAACGAGACAAACTGTGAATCCTGCAGTATCAAGAATTTCTTGTTACTAGCATTATTTCCATGTACAACAATTTATGGCACATTTCCTGATACTGATATTTACCGGTATGAACACAAAGTAAGATTTATGCAATGACAGTCATATCTTCATCCTCTGGAACATCATCATAACAATCCAAACCCTGAATTTCCTGGTGAATTTCTTGTGACTCCATTTCTTTCAGAATCAGTGGACCAAATCTCTCATATTTAGCAATAGCACTGTCCTTAAATGAGTACTTCTTGTCAAAGTAGCCTGCTCATAGTGCATTGCAATGCAACTGTCAGTGATTTTCTCCCGTGAATTCTTCATCCAAGTCACAACCTCTTGCAGTTTAGGTTTCACAAAGTTTCCACAATGATTTCTCTCCATTCTATTTTTAATGTAGTCATTAATTTCCATGTGCAAATTCTCCTTGAATGGCTTGTTTATTGCAATATCAAGAGTCTGGAGATAGGCCATCATTCCTGTGGGAATCATTATTTGATCTATTTTTCTTTCATGAAGTAATGTCTTCATGTCTTTAGCACAGTGAGTGCTGGCTGCATCCCAGACTAGCAGACTTCTTTGGCTCCCTTGCATAACAAGCAGCAGCATTAAATCGACCCACTTCCTTATAACTGCTTGTGTGGCCCAAGCTTTTTCAGTTTCAAGAATAAAAATATAAGACCTCGGGGAGGTCTTATTTTCCGGGGAATGCTTTATATCACAGCGAGAGGCAAAACTGGAAGTAGGTCTTATTTTCAGGGGATGTCTTACTTTCGGGGAAACAGGATAGATCTATTGAAATTTACTTCCTAGGTTTAGACCTTCTGGGGGCTCGTCACTCCTTCCTTTTTTAAGGCTTGCTGTTCACAACACAGTTATATGCTAATCTTGCATTGGTATTCCACTAATGAATAGATAAAGAAAAAAAAAGCAATATGAAAATAAAACAAAATCTCAGATAAAATGTTTTTTCAAATGGTAAATATGAGAATTATGAGTCAATAACCTAAACATCTAAATTTTACTTTAAATATGCCAGTTATTGAATTAATATCTATTCATGAAATGCACCCAACAATTCTTAAAAATAAGACATATTTCAGTAATTTTTAACATCGCTTTTTGCTTTCTGATGGTGATTTGCATTACAATAGATACTCTATAAGGAAAAAAGGAGTAAAAACAAAATCAGGGAAGTTTTATTTACACTGGGCTAAACTGGATGATGTGGCTGTAAAGCTCTCAGATCCTTCAGAGAATCCAGCTTGTATTCAGAAAAATCCAGTTCTTCGCTGTTAACAGTGAAAGCTCAGCTCGGATTCTAAACCAAGACAACAGACGTGTCTTCACTGCTTTGACACTAATTGGTCATTAGGAGCCCAGGGAGTTTTCAAGATTGACACCAAAAGAGGCTATTGCTTAGTCACCGTGAGTGAAGTGACAAAAGGCAAGAACAAAGCCAATCTTACTCCTTGGAAAGATTCAGTCTGCAAAAGCTGTTTAGAAACAAATGTCTCTAAAGTAGCTGTGCTGATGTACTTACTTTTTCTCAACCCAAAGCAAATCAAGAGTATCTGTGATTTTATGTAATGCACTAGAGGCCCGGTGCGTGAAAATTCATGTATTGGACGGGAGTTCCTCAACCTGGCCTCCCCCTCTCACAGTCTGGGTGAGAGGTGACCCGGTGATCAGGGGCAGGCAATGCCCCATCACACCTCTGCTGCTGCCACTGCTGGCAGTGCAAGCTTCAGCTGGCCCTGGTTACCTGTGCCTCAGGCCGGCCCCTGGGTGGCTGGGGAGCTGAGGGGAATGGAGGACTCCAGAGGTAGCCTTGCCATGCACCTGCTGCTTTCGCAAGGCTGAGCAGACTGGGAGCCGCCATCTTGTGGCTGTGAGTGCCACCATCTTTGAGCTTGGAGTATTCAATTAGCATATTCCCTCCTTATTGGCACCACCATCTTTGCAATGGCATGAGGGTCAATTAGCATATTCCCTCTTTATTAGATAGGATTTTAAAGGAGTTTTTAGTGATGAAATAGACAGTTTTAGGAATTATGGGGTCCATGGAAAAAGCACAGGGCCATAAAGCTGCAAAAGGTACATTTCCATAGAATAAGAGAACTGGAGTAGCAGAAGGTACATTTTCATAAGATAAGGGAGCTGGGAGCTGCAAAAGGTACACATTTACAGAATAGAAGGAAGGAAGCCCCTCATCCAAAGAGGAGCAAAGAAAGCTCAGAGGGAACAGGAGAACAATAAGGGGGAAGAAGGAGGGAACCTCACTACTTCATGTGAGTTTTGTGCTCTGGGATTGCTATAGTAACCAATCTGAGGGGATAATGACCATCAGAGGAGATATCAAGGCACAAAGATCTATAGCCTTTATAAACCGCAGAGAAAAGGGACTCAGTGGGACTCTTACCCCCTTCCCATGTGGGAGTCTGCTTGTTTCTTAATAAATTTTCATCTTTTACTATACCATCTTTTGTCCGTGGTTTCCTTCTTCGTCCACCAGAGAAAATCCCGGGAACCATCCTGCCCAGAGGAACACCAAGTTCCAGTCCAAGTTTTCCCATATCACATTCAACAATACTAGTGCTTTATTTCCTGGGGGGGTTATTTCTCATTCAAACATAAAGGAAAAAACAGATTTCCACAACAGCTTGCTACCAGAACTGGACACATCTGGAAATAAGTGCTCACAATGTCATAGAGAAAGCATCTCAGGGACACTTGTCAAGGAGGATTTAAGTGATGGTGGCAAGATTTATTAAAGTGCAAAAGTATGCGGGAGAGAAGAAAGAGCAGGCAGGGCCCAGATGCCCTGGAAAAGGCTGCTGTGCTTCCCAGGGTGTGTCCGGAGCTGATCTGCAATGTCAGTCTGCCCCGAGAAACATCAGGCCTGACATCTCATCCATGACCAGAGGGTGCAGCTCCAGATGGTCCAGCTCCCTCTGTGGAAGAACTCTAGCTTCCAGCCTGCAGGCCCACACCCATGCCCACCGAGCCCACCAAGGTCCAAACCTGCAGCACCAACATTCCCCACCCCCACCCCCCCGGCACTCCACTCAGGGCTCCAGTAGTCCAGCTCAGTCTCTGCTCCCTTCCAGCCTGCACAGCTCCCCACCCTCCCCACTTCACAGGCCTTTGTTTGTTTTCTCACTACATATACTTGGGCTTGGGGAAAAGATCAGTCTTTTAAGTTATCCAATTTTTATCCTGGTTTTTTCCCAGATAATGCCTTTCTCTTTTATGGTCACCTTTTTGGCTGCTACTGTGCACGCCTCATGCATTTAGTGAAAGGACTTGCCCCATTAGTGGAGTGGCCTGGGGGGTGGGGGGAGGTGTTGAAAAGCTTAATCAGGCTTAACCTGATTATCTGGATCTGTTCTGCGGAATCCCTCCCCAGTTAATCTGTAACTAAAGGCCTACTGTAACATGATGACATTTTAGAATTATATAAAATTGAATAGTCTTGAAATTATACATGTTAAAATATTGGAAATGTGCTGCAATGTTTGCTACTACTCATCAATCAATTTTCAAAATTTAAATGTACAATAAGAAAGTGAGTGGACACTGAACTTCTAATAAATGAAATACAAGTGAGCCTCATTAAGCAAGATTTCTTTCATGAGCAGCAATGTCTGTAAACTATTTGATATTAAGAGATATTAAATCTTATATTTTTCTGAAGCACTACTCACACTGAGAACTTCTTGTCTGGCATTCTGAAAATAATGGAGGGAAGATTACATTGAATTAATCAATGTTAATGTATGTGATCAAATTGGGTCACATATTCACACAACAGATATCTATTCATAAAATATCACATTAATGCTCTTCTTTAACTCTTATTTTAGCTATACTAATAAGTAGGGAAAATGGTAATTTAGCTTTTTTTCACATAAAATGAAATATTTCTGTACTCATGTAGATAGGATTCAAGTGGCAATTGTAGCAGATATATTAAAAATAAAAACAAAACAAACTATATTAATTATCTCAGAATTCAGAAAAACATATTAAAGAAATGACATGTTCCTTTCTCTCTTACATGTTAGGATACCTTCCTTGACCTTCTAGTATTCCTATCTGACTATTTCCATTTAGTAATTTATGGCTTTCTCTTCATAATTTCTGTTTTAATTAATTCTGTACTCAAGCTCTTCCTCCACACATTTTCCATCCATGCTCTGAATGATCATTAGCAGTATAACAAGTTAGACTAGATTCCAGATTTACATAGCAAACCCTTTTTAAGCAATAGCTTGAATCTCCTTATATCTGAACTGCTTCCTGGGACAATTCTGCAGGTTCTGTAAGATAAACCTGAACCTATTAGCGTGGTGTGGGAACCACGCCAGGGTCCAGGATACTCAAGGCCAATGGGAGCAGAGGCCTGTTGTCAATACACCAGAATGGCCAAGGCACTCTGAGTATGAGCCTATTTGGGGTGCCCAAGGTCAAGATACCATGAGTGGATGCAAGGATACATGATACACTGTGCCCTTCTGTAGCCAAAATATGATTGATGTAACTATTGGCATGAAACCTTATTTACCTAAGGGATGATGATATACAAGTTAGAGACCAGCCAGTGGGCTGGGCAGTGGGGTGAGAAGTATGCCAAAGAGATGGAGCTCAGAGCTGGTACTGCTGTGATTTAAGGCTAAGAGCTCATAGAGAGCTCAGCTATAGCTACCATGTTAACCATCCAGGGTGCAGAGAGAGAAGTTAGGAGATAATTACTATGTGAGGCTACAGAGACCAGCCACTGTGCTGGGCAGGGCAGACAGGAGAAGTTGCTGACCAGACAGGCTAGAGAAATGCTAAGGCAGAGATCTTAGGTAGCGCTATGATGTGAGGCTGTGAGTCTAAGGGGCAGCATGTGGCTGCTCAGATAACAGCCATGAATACAGAGACTGCAACACTGTGTAGAAAAGATGTATTCACCAGCTGGTGTCCGGCTGTCTGCCTGCATGGACTTTGTTGTGAAGAATTGCTCTTGTCTGATGGTTATGTGGCCACTGGCTTCTGCAATAAAGACTCATTGCTATATACCCACAACCTCTCATGGCTTCTCCGCCTAAGACCCGGTGTCCAAGGAGGTCCAGCCCTAGGCAGGGAGGGGGTGGGGGGGCTCAGACCCAACACCTGTAACTAGTGAGCAGAGGCTAAAGGAGGAATTTGGACTAAATTCCAAACAGTTAGTACAGTGGGTAGGGTTTGAGAAGGACTTGCCCTGGCAAAGTCGGGAAGAATATAGAATATATGGACTCAGAGCAACTCAGAGCAGCAGTGCTGTGCAGTAGCCCTGCTGTCTCTGACACGTGGCCTTTCTTCTGTACCCCTCACCTATATGAATGACACCATTATCTACACCTTTGCATAAAGGAAAATAAACTAGAAATTAGTATGTACTATTGATATTTTCAAGCATGAATATAACCTTCAATTTTTTGTTGTACCCAGATGTCACATTTTAAAATAATTAACATTTTATCATTTTAAAATATTAAAAATTCTACATGTGTGAGTGCACAGAGGTTATTTACCATTTATTAGAATGGTAGATAAAGTAATTTTTGGCCTAGTACTATCTCATCCATTTCACCCATATGTACACAATATTGTTCTCATTTCAAAAAACTTGTAATTTGACAGTTTGACATGTTTTCACTTCTTTCCTTGGGAAGTTGCCCACATTATGTCCTCTAGACACTGTTGAAATATCACCATCTGTCAAGCTTTGCCTGATTTTCCTAAGCAAATCTCACCTTGCTAATATCTCAGTATGACACATATCCAATTTCATCAAAATTGTCCAATTATATGTTTAACTTCCAACTAATGTGTAAGCTCCTGGAGAACTGATTCAGCTTTATTTTTTTAAACCTCAGCAGCTAGCAATGCAAGAAATGAGAGAGAAACATACTTCCAAATGAAATCTTCTACTTTAAACTTCAGACTCATATAACCTGCTTACTGAGAATTTTTACCTCAGTGTCTGGCAGATTACACACACACACACACACACACACACACACACACACAAACAAACAAAAAAAAACCCTCCACATCATTTTCCTTCTTGCTTTTGTGCTTTTACCTTATGTTATTTTGACCTAGAATGGCCCATACTAACACTTCTACTTCTATCAACAATCTTTCAGTCTTCAATTCCACTGGTCCACCTTTTTCAAAAGACATTTCCCAAATCCCCTAAGCAGCTAAAACTCTGTCTCCTGAGAACCTTCAAACAACTTTCTTCAACTTTTACTTAGGCTACTTAAAATTCTTTGTGAGAGAAGAACTTTCTATATTCAACTTCTCTTTTTTACTAGATTTTAAATATCTAAAGAATAAATTCTCATCCTTTGCCATTTCCACAGTTCCTTCCAACATGTCACATACAAAGTAGGTCACCAGAAACGATCTTTAAGCCAAATTTTTACAAAATTAATATCCTGCTGTGACCAACCTGTGAAGGCATCATTCTATTATTTCCCAGTTACATATTGCCTTAACTTGTATCTTTGTTCACAAAGTTAATTAAAGTGAAAAATATAAAATGCAAAACATGTTGCAAAACTGAGGAAATATTTATATTTTTCAAATAATGTTTGATTCTGGAGATTACTTGAATTATTAAGTAAAACGTCACAAAAACACAATCGCTTTCAGATTTCCTTGAAATATAAAAATATCTGTTCAACAAAGCATAACAAAAAATAAAGGAGAGTTAAAAAAGAGAGAAAATTTTGTTTTAGAACTTATGTTTAGATAATTCAATTCTGTTATAGTAAACAAAATTGTCTTTTCATGGAAATAACAGAATAAAAGGGTAGATTAAATTAGTCTTTAATAGAAATACATATGAGACCCAGAAACTTCTCTTTCAGCTAAAAAAGCTTAACTTCAGGAAATAATTATGCATGTAAGAATGCTTTCATTTTCTAAATGTTCCCATCTGAATTCCATATATACATTAGGGGGGAAAAAAAGGCTACTGTTGTGTTTCCTGTGCCTAAATCTGAAAAGATATTGTTCATGTACTTATTGACTCACTTAAAACATTTCATTCAATAAATTAATTAAAACGCACAACTGTTTTAATGTTAAGTTACAGATTCATGTATAAAAACATACCATTGAATCTGTGAACATGCCTTGGCTTATTTGAGGGGGAAATGGCATGCAAGCATAATTAAAAAGTATTTTGAGTTGTCTTCAAACCAGACTCTTTAGCTCTGGCTGGTGTGGTTCCTTTGGCTGGGCATCTTCCAGTGCACCAGAAGGCAGCTGGTTTGAGTCCTGGTCAGGAGACATGCCTGGGTTTTGAGCTCGATCCCCAACAGGGGGTTTGCAGGAGGTAGTCTATTGATGTTTCCCCCTCTCTCTCTCCTTCTTCCTTCCTCTCTCTAAAATCAATAAACAAAATAAAAATAAATAAATAAATAAAAACTATTTATTCGATATAACATATCCAAAATAAAGGAGCATAAAAAAAGACAAAAGTAGTTCTGATCCTGAGCTTATTTTTAGAGAGTTCATTGCATCCAGGGGAAATAAAAACAACTTCTTATTTAAAGTGCCCAATAAAAGAGTAGATTAAGTAAATCAGCCCATTAAAGAAATGGAGATGAGTCCAAGAGATTTCTTCACTTTCAGTTAAAAGCTTAATTTCAGGGACACATTATACTTTACAATCATCTATATATTAAAAAAAAAAGCCTAAGCAACTAGTAAAACTGAACAATCAAATGGCTGGAACAAATGGTTGACCAGTGTCTATGACATGCACTACCCTCCATGGGGCAGATGCAATGCAGGAGCTGCCCCCCTGGTGGTAAGTGTACCCAAAGCCAACCTGTCATGGCCAGCCAACCTCCCCCAGTATCTCCCTCCGCCTGGCAACAAACCCCCCATAGCCTCTTATCCCCAACCCTACCTCCAGTCTGGTAGGCCCTGTCCAGCAGCTGGCAGGCTCTATCTGGCAGCTGGCAGGCCCTCAGGCCCCAGTCAGCAGTCAGCAGTCAGCAGCCAGCAGACCTTGGCCAGTCCAGCCTCTATCAGGACTGGGCAAGATAGCCCTGATAGGTCCTGATCACTGGCCAGGTCTACAGATTCCACCCATGCACAAATTTTATGCACTGGGCCTCTAGTAATTCATAAAAAAAAAACTGGCCAGTATTCTTGTCTTACACTCTGCATTCCCTTTGCACAGATTTTCCTTTCAGTGTAGGTTTTAGTTTAAATGACAGTCCATTTGAGCTTCATCTCAGAATCTGACACGTCAGGGTGTTGTGAAGACACAGTGATCAGAGTGGCCTGAGGCAAGCTTTTATCTGGAAGAGAGATTTTGCTGAAGGGACTGAGGGACACCAAGTTCTTTCGAGTATATCCTGAAGAGAGGCATGAGGGTCTATTCCAAGTATAGACTCTGGTTGGACTCCACAAACTTGTGTCACCTGGAGAGAACCTATGGAGACAGGGGATACAAACAGAAAAGAAAGAGACAGTTTTCATTAGTATTCTATGAAAAGCAAAAAAACGCTTCCTTAGACCAAGAGTATAAAGTGTGAGAAAAATATAAAGGAGAGTAAAAAGTAGCTCTCATCACTTCTATATGGAAACAGTATTACTGTGTATATATATTGAGTGGCCATATTATTATGATCTCTAAATGCATAATAATCTGGCATATATATATCTCCTATCTAATAAAAAAGAGTAATATGCAAATTGACCATACCTCCGATCAAGCCACACCCACAAGCCATGCCCACAAGCCAATCAGGAGCAAATAAACGCTAACCAACATGGCTGTGGCCACTGAGAACAGGAGGGAGGCTTGGGTTTCCCCGGCAATGGAGGAAGTCAAGCTTTCTGCCTCTTGTTGCTGGCCTAGGCCTCCACTCAATGCTACAAAGTTTCAGTTATAGAAGATATATCCCAACAGAAAGGGCAGCAGCCACAAAGCTGGAGAGAGCAGAGGCTAGGGTTGCCAGGACAATGAAGGAAGCCCTAGCGCCTGGGCCTCCACTGAAAGCTACAAAGTTTTAATTATAGAATTTAAATAAACCCAAACAGAAATGACTGTCCCCACTGAGCGAGCACTCTAGGCTACAAAGTTTCAATTATAGAACATAAATTAATCCCAGATCCCAGGGCCTCCACTTGGATCACTGGAGGGGCATGGCACCCTGCAAACCACCACAGGCCCCTCGCCCAGGCCACCCCATACCCCAAGGGAACCCCACCTGATCTGGGACACTCTTCAGGCCAAACCAGCTGGCCCCCATCCATGCACCAGGCCTCTATCCTATCTAATAAAAGAGATATTTGCATATTGACCATCACTCCAACACACAGAGGGGCTTCCCCCAGGTGGTCAAAGATCCTGCCCCAATATGGACACAAGATGGCCATCACAAGATGGCCAGGAGGGTAGGGCGATTGGGAGAGACCAGGCCTGCAAGGGAGGGCAGTTGGGGGTGATAAGCCTGCAGGGGAGGGCAGTTAGGGGTGACCAGGCCAGCAGAGGAGGGAAGTTGGGGACAAACAAGGTGGCAGGGGAGCAGTTAGACATCAACTAGGCTGGCAGGGTAGTGGTTAGCGGGTGATCAGGCTGGCAGGCAGAAGTGGTTAGGGGCAATCATTGAGGCAGGCAGGTGAGCAGTTTGGAGTCAGCAGTCCTGGATTGTGAGAAGGATAACCGACTGCCTCTTTAGGCCCAATTCAACTGGGATTGGGCCTAAACGGGCACTCAGACATCTCTCAAGGGATCCCAGATTAGAGAGGGTGCAGGCTGGGCTCAGGGACATTTCCTGCCTCCCATGCACAAATCTCATGTACTGGGCCTCTAATATATATATAATATAAAAGAGTAATATGCAAATTGACCATACCTTCACCACACCCACAAGCCAATCAGAGTGAGTATGCAAATTAACCCAACAAAAATGTCAGTTACTTTGCATATCCACTGCAGAAGAAAGCCAAGCACTGCAGAAGGGAGCAAAACTATGGAGAAGTAAGCAAGCAGGGCAGGGGAGAAGGAAGGGAGCAAGGCAGTAGAGACAGGAGCGAGCATGGCAGCAGAGATGGGAGAGAGCAAGGTAGTGGAGAAGGGAGCGAGGCAACAGAGAAGGGAGGAAGCTTTGCTTAGGCTGCAGTAAGCTCTAATATATATATCTTATATATATATTAGAGACCCAGTGCATGAATTCCTGCATGGGTGGAGTCTGGCCAGCCTGGCCAGGGGGAGGAAATGTGGGTGATTGGCAGGCCTGCCTACTGGTCAAACTCCAGGTGGAGGGGACAATTTGTATATTAGCCTTTTATTATATGGGATATGTACTGAGTGGCCAGATTATTATGCGTTCAGAGATCATAATAATTTAGCTACTTAGTGCATATACTAGAGGCCTGGTGCACACAAAATTTGTGCATGGGGTGTTCCCCTCAGCCCAGCCTGCACCCTCTGCAATCCAGGACCTTTCAGGGGATGTCCAACTGCCATTTTAGGCCCAATTCTGGCACTGGACATCCCTCTTACAATCCAGGACAGCTGGCTCCTAACTGCTCACCTGCCTGCCTGCCTGCTGACCAGCCCTAACTGACCCCCTGCCAGCCTTATCATCCCTAACTGCCTCTGCCTGCTGGCCTGAGTACCCCTAACTGTCCCCCCACTGCCCTGGTCACCCCTTACTGCTCCCCCTGCTAGCCTGGTTGCCCTCAACTGCCCCCCCACTAGCCTGGTTGCCACTCACTGCCCCCTTGGCAACCTGGTCACCCCCAGCTGGCCCCCCTGCTGGCCTGGTCACCCCTAACTGCCCTCTCCTGCCAGCCTGGTTGTCTCCAACTATCCCCCACCCCCGGCGACCTGGTCGCCCCACATGGCCTGCTGTTTGGTTGTTACTGTGACTGTGTCCTAGACAATTTGCATATTCCTATATTATTAGTGTTTGTGTGTGTGTGTGTGTGTGTGTGTGTGTGTGTGTGTGTGTGTGTGTGTGTATTAATGATTTCGGAGAGAAAAGGAGAGGGAGCGAGAGACAGAAACATCGATGATGTGAGAGATTTATTGGGCAGCTGCCTCCTGCATGCCTACTACTGGGATTGAGCCCACAACTGGAGCATGTGCCCTGACCAGGAATGGAACCATGACCTTTTGCTTTTTAGGTTGATGCTCAACCACTGAGCCACACCAGCTGGGCCTTATATTCTCTTTAAAAAAAAAACTCTCTGTGTAAGGTGGAGACAGGTGGTCAGTAACAGGATATATAGCTACAGCAATGCACTGCCTCAGGTACATTATAAGGCAGAAGTCCACAGAAAGACTAGAGCAGAGGCATTATATTTTCATGTAGCCCCATTTGTTTATTTTCTCCTTAGTTTCCATTGTCCTAGGAGAGGTATTGGTAAACATATTGCTATAAGAGATGCCTGAGATTTTGGTGCCTATGGTTACTTCTAGGACTTTTAAGGTTTCACATTTACATATTTATCCACTTTGAGTATTTTTTGTGTGTGTGCACGTTGTAAGTTAGTGGTCTAGTTTAATTATTTTTTTGCATATACATGTCTAATTTTCCCATGATAGTATGATGAAATATTTGAAGAATGGTCTATCTGCCTTTACAAATCTTTGAGTGATTTATGAATGATCTCAATTTTGACGTACTATGTTAGAATTCTAGCTCCAGCACTTTCTATATATATAGTGCTGAGCAAGTTACTTAGACTCTCTCAGCCTCTGTTCTTTAATCTGTAAAGTGAGCAAAAATAACTGAATTAACTTATGACCTAATTTTTAAACAATGTATAATGATGGCTTAGCACAGTACTTAGTAAATTTTATTACTGGAACATATTTGTTTTACTGTGTCCTTGTGGCTATATCCTAAAATTTCTCTAACCAAAGTGCCCACAGTGGGTTTGACAAATATGTTGGATTTAGTTCTTTCGTATATGCAGCATAGTAAACCTCCATTGGATGCAATTAGACATTTTACATTCATCAACTTATCAAATTAATCAGGACATCTATTTTGGTATATTTTAAAGACAGAACAGAACTATTTACTCTAAGATTCCAGCTTAGAGTTTAAAAGGTCTAGACTAAGCAAATCAAAATAATAAAAAGATAGAGACAATGATATGCTAGAGATTAGAGTTTCACTTAAATAGAAAAAAACTGACTTAGCTTTCCCATGTAACTATTGAGCAAGATTCATGACCATGAGCATAGACCTGAGCATGTTTCACTCCTTTTACTCAAGATGTCTTTGAGGATGTCATTCTCCTAAAAGCACCACACTGTATTCTTTCTTTCGTGAGCTTATGGGTACAAATGCATGTATGTGGCCCACCTGCTTTTTTTCTATTATAATATGTACTGAAATAAAATATTACTGCAGTTAAATTAGTTGAATTAAGAAGGAAGAATACATGGGCTCTATCCAGTTTGGCTCAGTGGATAGAGCGTTGGCCTGTGGACCAAATGGTTCTGGGTTCAAATCCAGTCAAGGGCACGTACCATAGTTGCAGGCACTTCCCTGGCCCTGGCCCTGGCAGGAAGCAACCAATCCATGTGTTTCTCTCACACTGTTGTTTCTCTGTCTTTCCTTCTCTCTTCTACTCTCCCTAAAAATCAATGGAAAAAATATCCTTGGGTGAGGATTGAAAACAAAAAAAGAATACTTGGCAGAAAAAACTTGAAAGTTTAGAATTTTCAGTTGTTTTTAAAGCAACAATATTGTTAAAGACAGAAGAATTTATTAAGCACAGAAACATAAGCTCTCAGTGACATCTCATTTATACCCATTTAATTGTTCCTATATTCAGAGACATCTCTATGAATACTCCTCCATTATTTACCAGAAAAAAAAGCACTTCCTGAAAGCTATCAAACTCAATTAGAGTTTGTCCATTTTGGGGGGCCAATGAGGCAGAGAATTAACCTCCAACTAATTTCCGAAGTCATTTACCAGCTGATGGCTTAGTACGTTTATTACCGTGGGCACCAGGCACTTTGGAACAATTGCAAACTGCATGCTGTACAGTGTAAGATACGTATCATGTGGGTGATGATGGACTCATGAGCCAAGAGTTTGTATTTATTTTACCCTCATAAAGTCTCCTAAGATTTAGGAAATACAAAATATAATCTTATTAAACAAATCTCGAAAGTCAACAAGAAATCCTACACTTTCCATAATGCTAGAGGATTACTATGACTTCTGATGAATGTTGTATTGAATTTCTTTTATAATATAAAGAAGTAGGAACCACCTTCAGACATTATGGCTTTCACAGATGATGAAATCTCTTAAGGTAACTGATTACTTAAAATAAAAAAAGCATAATGACTTGATAGAAACTGTAGTCTAATTTCCTTTTAGGTCCTCAGTTATTGAAACAGTTAATAAAAATATATTAACTCTCCAGGGACACTCTCTTTAACTGCCTAAAGAGTTATTATTTTTATAATAATAACTGTTAATATCATTAAAAAGTCTGATTTGAACATTACCTTAAAATTTGGTTGCATATGTGAATTATCTATAGTGGCTAATAAATATGACTCTCTATAAAAGCATAAAATGAATCATAAGCTAGGAAGAAAATTTCTCCAAAGACATTAGGATAGCTGGATGAGAAAATGTAAGAGTTCTGAGCATCAACATGTCTAAGGAAATCCTCTTTATGCATCCCATCTACATTAGCCTCTTAGAAAGATAGCCTAATAAAGATGCAGTGTGGAAGGAAATTGATATTGGGCTATGGCTCAAAGAACAAATGAAGATTTTGTTAGGCTGTAGTTAAACTATCATTTCCAACACTGTATGACAAAGGCACAAATAAATGAAAGCATATATGATGCCCATGGATAGGAAGAATTAACACTGTTAATTTGTCCATACTACACAAAGCAATCTATATATTCAACATAATTCATATAAAAATGCCAAAGACATATTTCACAGAACTAAAACAAATAATTTAAAAAATTTATATGGAATCACAAAAGACCCCAAATAGCCACAACAATTTTCAAAAAGAACAAATTTGGAGGAATCACACTACCTGACATTAAACTATACTACAAGGCCATAGTAATCAAAACATCATCCTGCTAGCATAGAAAAAGACATATAGAAAAGAATTAAGAGCCCAGAAATAAACCTGCACTTATCTGATCAATTAATATTTAACAAAGGAGGCGAGGACATACAATAGGACAAAGACAATCTATTCAATAACTGGTGTTTGGAAATTAGACCAATGAATGCAAAAAAGAATGAAACGATACCACCTTCTTACACCACATGTTGCAAAATGGATTAAAGACATAAATGTAAGACTTGAGATCAAATGAGAATTTAAACATCCATGTTTTCAAAAGAATGAAGATACTTAATAGCATGTATTTTGTTTCTCTGCTGCAGTCTAATCAGTTACAATGTTTCCTAATTCGATCTTGATAATATTTATTTCATTAATTCCAAGGCCTTTGGCTTATCATTATCATGTTACTCATATAGAAAGAGCTCTCAAGGCTCTTATATAACATCATATTCCAACATCATATAAATATATTCAGAGAGCTGGTTAATCAAGTTGAAAATACTCATGGAAGAAATAGACAATCTGAGGACTTCTCTGAAGTCTCTACGTCCCCAGATATCTTCTGCTCCATAGCACAAAATGCTCACTGTCAAAATTCTAATAGGTTAGTGAAATTCTGTGGACTTAACTCTTGAAAGCAGGCCTTGGCAATCCCTATGAATGATTATCACTTGTGAGCTCTGGATCATGGAGCAGGTGTGGGCATGGGCAGGGGCTAGAAAGGCAGAGTTTAAAATGAAAAAATGATGGAGAATCTGGGATCATCCTAGAAGAAGAGGAAGAACCAACAATTTATTCTTTCCCCATGTATCTTCACTGCATTATTTTATTTTTAGTTTTCTTGAACTGATTATAATTTTAGTAACCATGAACTCCCCTTATAATTACTATATATACAGCCACACACATTATCATCCTTATTTAAATACTAGTGTCCCTCAGTCCAGGCTGCACCCTCTCCAATCTGGGACCCCCAGAGGGATGTCTGACTGCCCGTTTAGGCATGATCCCAGAATTGGGCCTAAATGGGCAGTCGGACATCCCTCTCACAATCCAGGACACGTGGCTCCCAACTGCTCACCTGTCTGTCTTCCTGATTGCCCCTAACTGCTTCTTCCTGACAGTCTGATAAACCCTAACCACTTCCCTGCCAGCCTGATTGATGCCTAATTGCTCCCCTGTTAGCCTTTTTGCCCCTAAATGCCTTCCCCTGCAGGCCCAGTCACCCCCAACTTCCCTCCTCTGCTGGCCTGGTCACCCCTAACTGCCCTGCCCTGCCCTGCAGGTTTGATCACCCACAACTGCCCTCCCTTGCAGGCCATCTTGTGGTGGTCATCTTGTGTCCATATGGGTGCAGGATCTTTGACCACATGGGGGTAGCCCTCTTGTGTGTTGGATTGATGGTCAATCTGCATATTACTCTTTTATTAGATAGGACAGATGCCTGGTGCATACATGGGTGGGGGCCAGCTGGTTTGCCCTGAAGGGTGTCCTGGATTAGTGAGGGGGTTCCCTTGGGGTGTGGGGTGGCCTGGGCGAGGGGCCTGTGGTGGTTTGCAGGCTGGCCATACCCTCTGGCAACCCAAGTAGAGGCCCTGGTATCTGGGATTTATTTATCTTCTACAATTGAAACTTTATAGCCTGGAGCAGAGACAAGCCTTCTGCTCACTCTGTGGCAGCAGCCATTTCTGTTGAGATTTATTTATCTTCTAAACCCAAGCCTCCCTGCTCTCTCCAGGTCTGTGGCTGCCATCATTTTTGTAGGGATTTATTTATCTCCTATCATTGAAACTTTGTTGCATTGAGTGGAGGCCTGAGCCTGCAAGGGCAGGCAGAAAGCTTGGCTTTCTCCATTGGTGGGGAAATCCAAGCCTCCCTCCTGCTCTCTGTGGCCACAGGTATCTTGGTTGGATTTATTTGCATATTCACTCTTGATTAGCTGGTGGATGTGGCTGTTGGGCATGGCTTTTGGGTGTAGCGGAGATATGGTCAATTTGCATATTACTCTTTTATTAGATAGTATATTTTTATTAATTTCAGAGAGGAAGGGAGAGGGAAGGAGAGGTAAAAACATCAATAATGAGAGAGAATCATTGATTAGATGCTTTCTGCACACCCCACAGTGGCAATCAAGCCTGCAACCTGGGCATTTGCCCTAAATGGGAATTGAACTGTGACTTCCTAGATTATAGGTTGATTCTCAACCACTGAGCTATGCTGGCCTGGGCACACATTATCTCTTAGTTATTATTAAATACCAAGTAAATCAAGCACGATCTAGCTTATCAAATCCCTTCTCTTTGGCAGTAATATCAGTGAATTACATCCTGCAAGTGAAACAGATGGCATTAGTAAGCTGCTTATGCCAACACACAGCATGTGCAAAAGGGTAATCGACCTGCCTTGTGATGAAATAAATATATTTCCCCCCAGTCTACCAACATTTAGAACAAAATAATATTTTCCCATAGTTTAATCAGTGTGATGACATTAATTATAACTATTAACAATTCTAGCACTACTAAAAATAAATCATGAAACTATTAATGTATTTTAAGAAAACTAATGTTATTTGACCCCTTACAGAGTAAGTTATGCCCCTGGTATTGGATGTGGCATTCTAAGACTATCCTTTGAAAATTGAAGAGTCATCCTAACCTAATGGTGGTGGCATTCCGTTGGTTAGTGTTCTGTGCAAAAGCCTATAAATACTGCATTCCCCAGATGCTTGCTCAAAAATAATTTGCACAGAAAAATATACAATCATTTCAAAGTGACACTAAAGAACTGGTGCTACTGTTGGCTGTCTCTGGTTCTCAAATATATAAAAACAAATTCGAGAGAGAGGTCAACAGAAGGTCACAGATTTCAACTCCATAAACCTAGAAATCTCAGTTGCATAAACTTATATCATTTCTCCATTTTAAGTGGTTTTCCTTCTCCTTTCTTTTCTATTGCATATGTTATTTTAGTTCATCTAATTTAGTTAACTTGTAAACTAGCTAACTGTGGAAATCTATTATTTGGGCATAAGATTTAAAGGATATATAATATTTGGGAGGGTATACACATCAGTGTACTCACACATGCCTATCATTCTTTTTTTATATAAAAATAAAAGAGAGAGAGAGAAAAACATCCATGTGAGAGAAAAGCATTGATTGATTGCCTCCTCTCATACACACCCCGATGGGGACTGAATCTGAAACCTAAGTATGTGCCCTGACAGGAATCAAAACTTACAAGGTTTTTGGTATATGGGGTTACACTCCAACCAGCTCTGCCACCCAGCCAGAGCACATGCTTGAGGCCCATTATGAGCAATGTCTTTGTCTTGAACAAATTTTTATTTCTAGTCTAGTATAAGTGCCAGAATATGGTAAATGGCGCTAATATATTTTTGAGGAATAAATTGGGACTTTAAATTATTGAAACTTAAAATTTATAGAAGTAGTTTACATTGCTATAGTCATAAATAACTAGATCACATGTGGAAATCTCTCTCTCTCTTTATTACTTCACCAGGAGAGTGTACTTATTAACACTATTGACTAGCACTAGCTTAGTTGTCAATTCATTGCAAAATGTTGTGAAATGACACCAACAGCAAAGGGGCAGAAGGCTTAGCACAAAAGCCATACTTAATGTCTCTCCAGTTTTATGCTGAGACACTATATAACAAAGCCCTGTTATTATCTACGATGCCACGAGGAATGGAACCTAAATAAGAGACTTCATAACAAAAGCTCCCACTATAGTATCCACAAATTTTTCAAAAGTTGCTTTGAGTATAATTTTAGGTATTAGCTTCTATCCATTAAATCATTATCATATAAAATACATGTAAAACTTTTTATTTTGATGTAGTTCCATTTATTTATTTTTTGCTTTTTTTTCTCTTGCCCTCGGTATTGTATCAGTGAAAATCTTGATGCGTGGAATGTCTGATATGTTGCTGCCTATGTTTTCTTCCAGGATTTTTATAGTTTCAAGACTTACACCTAACTCTTTTATCCATTTTGAGTTTATTATTATGTATGGTATAAGTTGGTGGTCTAGTTTCATTTTTTTGCATGTACCTGTCCAATTATCCCAACACCATCTATAGATGTCTTTATTCTATTGCATCCTCTTGCCTCCTTTGTCAAATATTAATTGAACTTGGGTTGATTTCTGGGTTCTCTGTTCTCTGAGACCATATGGAAGGACCTGGAAAATATTATGTTAAGCAAAATAACCCAGTCAGAAAAAAACAAGTATCACACGATTTCACTCACATGTGGAAACTAATAACAAAATAAACTGAGAAACAAAATAGATTCAGAGACATGGAAGCATGCAACAGACTGAGGGTTTGGAGAGGGTGAAGGGATTGACCAAAGAATGTATACACATATATGCAAAACCCATGGACATAGACAATAGTGCATAGTCTGGTGAAGGCCTGGGGAGGGAAAGGGAGTGGAGAGGAGGGGATAAATGGGGGCAAGGGGACATAAGTGATGCTTTTAACAATAAAGTTAAATTTTTTAAAATACATGTAAAATTAATTTAATAAAATGTCTATCATGTATCATAAGCTATTTTTTCTAGTTTAATATTTGGGGATATATGTTGAATCTAAGTTTTAAGTTATAAAAATTACTAATCTTATGTTCTTTATAATTAATTAGGTTTCCTTCATAGAACTTCAGTACTTTTCATCCCTGGTTTCACGTCGTCACTTGATCATGTTGGCACAACTGAACTCTCAGGACCACTAGGAGATGCAACATTTCTAGGATCTCATATTTTGGAATTTCTCTTTCTGAACCAAATTTGTTATTTTATGGGCTTTGGAGAGACACATGGAGGTTAAAACACTCACTTTCTTATAACAAATCATCATAAAGGATAAATTATTGAATTTTACTAAGAATCTACATAAATGGACAATTTATTCTCATATTTCTATAAAAAGTAGAAGAGAAGTGCATAGTAAAGTGCCCTCCAAATAAGCAATCTTCAGTAAATACTGTTCTGAATCTTCCAGAATGAAGTCTCTTCATCTTAATTAGTAGCATTCATTCTTCCTTATTGTCCATCTTTTCCTGAACACCTGTCCATGTACAGACTCCGTATTCAAAGATTTTAAATGTCCATACTTTAGATTTACTTTTTCAAAAACTTTTTTAGTATCAATCTTTTATTAAACCCATATTAATTCAACCATGTTTTTAGTTTCTAAAACTGAACCTACGTGGGGGAGCACAGGAGACCTGTTTGGAAAGTTTGTAAGGAGGAAGTTCCAAAAAGGGAAATTGGCTGAAGACAGCCCACCCTGTTCATCAGAATTCTGATTTAGGAGAGTTTGGCAGAAAGCAGCTGCCCCTAATTGTTCCTTTACCTTTCCAGACAAGTCTGTGCATGTGCAGACCCCCGGGTGTTTACCATAATCTTTATGCTTTATCTTTAGGTGTCCTTGCTTAAAGGACACTGCAGACACGGGTGTCCTCCCAAGATTACTTGCTACTGACAGTACCTAAAAGATAAACTTTATCTCAAACTGCTATTACAATAAAAACCTGAAGAGGCAGGTGATCAAGGTTGTCTGATTCCTTTAACCAGGCAGTCCCTTAGTCCTCTCTTTCCCAGCAAACCTGCGTCAGAGTAATCATTCATCCATCACTCAGGGACTGCTGGTCTGTCCTGGCAAACCTATTTCTAGAACTCTCAGCATAAACAAAGGACATATACTCATGTTATTATATGCATTATTCACAGTATCCTTTCTGCAATTAAGAATTTTAGAATTGTTGATGGGTGTTACATTGTTTCAATAAATCTCAAACTGACAAGGTCTAAATGGAATCTTCATATTGGTTTATCTTTTCTTTTTTTGTCCAATTTTATTTAGATACTAGAGGTCCGGTGAGTGAAATTCATGCATGGGGCGGTGTCCTTGAGCCCAGCCTGCACCCTCTCCAATCTGGGACCCCTCAAGGGATGTCCAACTGCCTGTTTAGACCCAATCCCTCTCACAATCTAGGACTGCTGACTCCCAACTGCTCGCCTGGCTGCCTTTCAAATTGCCCCTAACCGCTTCTGCCTGCCACCTGATCACCCCCTAACTACTCCCCTCCCAGCCTAATTGATGCCTAACTGCTCCCCTGCCAGTCTGTTTGCCCCTAACTGCCCTCCCCTCCAGGCCTGGTCACCCTTAACTGTGCTCCCTTGCAGGCCTGGTCTCTCCCAACAACCCTCCCCTGCTGGCCATCTTGTGGTGGACATCTTGTGTCCACATGGAGGCAGGATCTTTGACCACATGGGGGCAGCCCTTTTGTGTGTTGGAGTGATGGTCAATTTGCATATTACTCTTTTATTAGATAGGATAATTAATATAAAACATTATATTAGTTTAAGGTGAAAACATAGTTATTTGGTATATGCTAGATGATTACCCCCAAAATGCTCAGTTATTAGGTTATTTCCATGTCTTGATTGTTAGAAATAAAACTGCAATGATAACTGATTTCATTTCCTTCTGATATATACAGTAGTTGGAATTGCTAGATCATATAGTAGTTCTTTTCTTAATTTTGAAAATTCTTCATCCTGTTTTCATAGTGGCTGTACCAGTTGACATCCCCACCAGCAGTGCACAGAATTCCTTTTTCTTCATATACTCTCCAACACTTATTATTTCTTGAATTTTGTTAATATCCATTCTACCTGGTGTGAGGTGTCATCTTATTGTGGTTTAGACTTGCATTTCTCTGATTATTAGTGATGTTCAGCACCTTTTCATGTGCCTGTTGGCCATCTGCATAACTTTTATAAAAAATTCTCTTTTCAGTTTTTGTAGCCAATTGAATTGTTTACATATTATGTATATTAACTCATTTTCAAATATATGATTCACAAATATTTTCTCCCATTCAGTTTGCATTTTCATTTGTGGGTGGTTTTCTTTGCTGTGCAGAAGCTTTTGTTTTGTATAAGCTCTATTTTTTACTTTTGTTGCCTTTGTTTTTGGTATTAAATCCAAAAAATCATTGTCAAGACCAGTGTCAAGCTACTTATTCCCTTTGCTTTCTTCTAGGAATTTTATTATTTCAGATCTTACCTTCAAGTTTTTAGTTCATCTTGAGTTATTTTGTGTATTATAAGACAGTTCTTTCACTTCTGTGCATGTGGCTATTCGGTTTTTCTAACACCACGTTTTGAAGAGACCCTTCTTTCCCAATTGTACATGTTGGCTACTTTGTTGTATATTAAGTGACTACACAAAGAAAACCCATTTCTTTTTTATTGTATAATAGTTTGTTGTATATTAATTGACCGCATATGTGTGTTTATTTCCAAACTCTCTATTCTGTCCCATTGGTCTATGTGCCTGTTTTTATGCCAATACTATAGGGTTTTGATTACTATTCTTAGAAATATATTTTGAAATACAGTTTAATGCTCCCAGATTTGTTCTTTCTTAATAATGCTTTGACTATTCAGTATTTTTGGGGGGTGGTTCCATATAAATTTTAGCATTGCTTTCTTCTATTCCTATGAAAAATACCAGTGGGATTTTGATTAGGATTGCACTAAACCTACAGACTGTTTCAGGTAGTTTGGATTTTTTAACTATATTAATTATTTCATTCCATGACCACGTAACATTGTCCCATTTATTTGTGTCTAAATCTTATTGCCTGCTTTCTCAAACTTGCTATTTGTCATTCTTCTAGTACCAAGCTTAATTGAATTTGTCTACTGTCTTAACTGATAATCTTGAGTATATTCAATTACTTTCTAAGTAATTGACTTAAAACATAAATATTTTCAGTCTTAAAATTTTTGATTAAAAGTTTTGCTGGTATGCCTTTGATTGCAGAGCAATGCTTAAAAACCTCTTCAATTTGACCTCTACAATTTTTTCTAGATTTTTCTTGCCCAACTCCAACCAATTTTTTACACAATAGCAAAAAAAATTTTTTGAATGTACAGTAGATCATATCTTTACTCATTATTCTAAACAGTTTTAATAACTTCTCAATGCCTCCAGAGGGATAAAAAAAATCCAAATTTTTTTCAATGGCCTTCAAGGTCATGGATAATCAGTCCTCTTCCTCGCATTCTAATTGTGTCTGAGCCAGTCTCCCTTATTGTTTTTTTTTTTTGCAATTAATTAAAAAGCTATTTTCTTTCACATTTTGAGTTCTCTGTATATGCTAATCCTCCAACTTAAATGCTATTTTCTCTCTTATTTAATAGGCTTAATTAATCCCTCTTAATTTAAATCTCAGAAAGTCCTTTTCTGAACAGTCTACTTAATGTTAGTCATTTTTCCCTTCTATGTCAGCATTTCCCTTAGTAAAACAAATGTTAATTTGTAAGTATTTTGTAATTTTATTATTTTCTATACCCCCACTTAGCACAAAGTTGAATAAGGGCAGTGTAGTTCTCTGCCATCTCCACCAGCACATCCTAATGTGGTTCTTTGGGACTCGCCTCAATCTAACCCTATGAATGAAGACCAGGTACTCAACATATATATCTCCAAATTGTGTGTCAATCTCAATTCAATTACAAAAAAGTGGCAGCCATAAATAGGACTAAAAAATATTTCTAGTGAAGAGAAAAAAGGAAAGTAGAAAATCCATTTGTTTTATTCTGTAGCAGTTTGTTTTCAAAATGTCATTGATGAATTAAAGTGTTTTCTGAAAAAGAAATTGTGTGGCTTCATTTTGATGTATCAGTTTTATTATAAGGGTAAATTTATAATGTCAGATATCAAAAAATATAATTTAATATTTATCTTTCAAAAATTTTCTCAATCTTATTTTTCAATTAAATCTAATTAATATAAACAACTTGATAAACTAAAATTTATATGATTCTGCAATTATTTTAGCAGGTAATTAATGTTAGTCATCTACACTAATAAAAGAGAAATATGCAAATCGGCTGTACTTTTGCAACACCCACCAGCCAATCAGGAGTGAGTATGCAAATTAAACCCACAAAGGTGGTGGGTTAATTTACATACACAGGCACCTAGCAACCAGGGCCAGGGTGGGATGCTTGCATTGTTGCCATGGCAACGACCCAGGCATTCCATCCCACCCCCAGTCACTCAGGGCCTCTGGGCAGTGTGGAAAGGTGGGACCAGAGTGGAAAGAGGTGGCTCCTGGAGACAGAGTGCAATGGCGGTGATGGCAGCCAGAAAAAGGAAAGCCCATTCTAGCATGAATCTTCATGCATCGGGCTTCTAGTATAGCATAAGTGGTTTAAAAATATAATGTGTACTAGTGGCCCAGTGCAAGAAATTCATGCATAGGGAGATATACCTCAGCCCAGCCTGCACCCTCTTCAATCTGGGATCCTTCAAGCGATGTCCGACTGCTGGTTTAGGCTCGATCCCTGTGGGACCACTGGCTCCTAACTGCTCACCTGCCTGCCTACCTGATCGTCCCTAATCACTCTGCCTGCCAGCCTGCTCATCCCAACTGCCCCTGCTTGCTGGCCTGATTGCCCCCAACTTTCCCCCACCATTGGCCTGTTCACCTCCAACTGCCCTCTCTTGCCTGCCTAATCACCCACAACTGCCCTTCCTTACAGGCCTCATGGCCCCCAACTGCCCTGCCCTGCTGGCCTCATGGCCTCCAGTTGCCCTCCCCTGCTGGCCTCATGGCCCCCAACTGCCCTCCTTGGCTGGTTTTCCAGAAGGTCTCTTGGTCTAATTAGCATATACCCTTTTATTAGTATAGATATTTACATTTACATATGTAAATACACATTTACAAACATACATATATACTGGTATAGAAAAGTAATTACCAGTTCTTTTGGTTGGATACTATAGCTATGAGCCACACTGCACCTTACATCTTCATTATACCTTTTCCTCTGTGACATAGTAAACAAAGAGTTTTATTAACTTTATTTAATTTCACATATAAAACAGAAAGAAAGAAAAACTTAACCACTCTTTCCTCCAAATGCAAATGGTACACTTACAGTGCCAAGTGTAAATAGCACTTAACTTGTGGCCTTAAACTTGCATTTTAACCCAACCTTGAAAGCAAATATGTCCTTCATAATGTAAGCTTTATAAATAATAGTGCAGTGCCCTAGAATAACAATAATACTTGCCACCAATAGAATGTTTTAATATTCATTAACGTATAATTAGTTTCTTTTACATTTGATACTAACTGCTTTTTTATATTTTTTCCTAAACTGCTTGGTCAGTGAGGAAATCAGTTCATTTATTTATTTTTATTATGTGAAATCCTCATAATTGACTTACATAATAATATCTTAGTTTAATAATTTGCCATTTTAAAGGAAATTTTACCTTTTCAACAGCAGAATGAACCTGGAGATTATTATGCTAAGTGAAGTAAGCCAGTTAGAGAGGACAATACCATATGATCTCCCTTATATATTGAATCTAAGAAACAAAATAAACTGATGAACAAAATAGAAACAGAGGCATGAACACATGGAGTTGACTGACAGCTGTCAGAGGGGCAGAGTGTTGAGGAGGGGGTAGATAAAAGAAGGTGAAGGAATTAAGCAAAAAAAAAGCCCCCAACAACATGTATATATAAAACACAGACACAGACAACAGTGTAGTGATAGCCAGAGGGGAAGTGGGAGGGAAATCAATGGAGGTGGCAAAGAGAAACGTATCACAGTTGGTAAGAGACTTTGCTTGGGGTGATGGGCACACATGCAGGGGGCAGATGATATATTATTGAGTTGTACACTTGAAACCTGTACAGTTTTGTGAACCAATGTCATCCCAAAAAATTTCAATTAAAAATAAGTAAATACATACTTATATACATACATAAATAAGACATAATGACAACAACAAAAATAATAATTAATTAGGTTTTCATTCTCTCACAAGAAAAATGGCTTATGATCCAAAATAATACTTAAATAATCATAAAATACTAGAGGCCTGGTGCAGAAAATTTGTGCAAAAGAGAGTGTGTCTCTCAGCCCAGCCTGCACCCTCTCCAATCTGGGACACCTTGAGGGATGTCCGACTGTGCATTTTGGCCCGATCCTGGTAGGATCGGGCCTAAACATGCAGTCAGACATCCCTCTCACAATCCAGTACTGCTGACTCCCAATTGCTAGCCTACCTATCATTTTGATTGCCCCTAACTGCTTCTGCCTGCCAGCCTGATACCCCCTAACTACTACCCTGCCAGCCTGATTGATGCCTAACTGCTTCCTTGCCAGGCTGTTTGCCCCTAACTGCCTTCCTCTGCAGGCCTGGTCACCCCTAACTGCCTTCTCCTGCAGACCTTGTCACCTCTAATTGCACTCTCCTGCAGGCTTGATTGCCCCCAACTGCCCTCCCTTGCAGGCCTGGTCCCTCCCATATGCTCTCCCCTACTGGCCATTTTGAGGTGGCCATCTTGTGTCTACATGGGGGCAGGATCTTTGACCACATGGGGCAGCCTTCTTGAGTGTTGGAGTGATGGTCAATTTGCATATTACTCTTTTATTTGATAGGATTTTTTTAGTGTATAACATATAAGCACATTCATTATATCTTTGCAGATATTCTTATTTAGTATTTGCTAGATGATTGATAATTGCTTATATTGATGAAAAATCCCCCTTGTTGTTGTCATAATATTAAATCCACAGAAATTTCAAGAGTCTAAGTATAGTTCTCTTAAAAAAATAAAAGATGGTCTTCTTGGATTAAGTTACTTATCATTGAATATAACTGCCATTTTTTCTATCTTTTCAATATATCCATTACTATCTCATCTATGTTTCTTAAAAACAATTTTATTCTATTTAATAATTTTTCAAAGGCAAACATATATTCTAGAATAAAGAGAACCCCAGCTGATAAATAAATATTTTGTTATAAAGTTTTTCATTAGATGGGCCTTCCCTATCATATTCCTTCTTATTAAAATAGTCCATGCAGTTCTATAACAATAGACAAATTGCATGGGAATAAATGCAGTCAGAATATTCTGATTTTCCTGACAACTTTTCACTACATTTCCATAATCAAAACATTTAGCGTTGTCACATGATGCATACACACATTGTTAGATAGACTTAATATTTCTTGAGTTCTTACAACATGTAAAGTACTTTATGTAGATTTCATTCAATTCTAACAAAAACTCCACATGTAGGTGGTACAATTACCCATAGTGAACACCCTTAGAAACTAAGACATTGATGTTAAAATACATTTCACCATCATTTTAGAGTCTGACTTCACCAGGTAGCCCAACTGTATGGACCTATTTTAAGGGAAGAGAAAGAGAACGACTAGGCATCACTGAAACTCTGCCTAACTCAGTCTCAGGGTAGCTATCTGTCCCTGCAATTGTAGGATGCTCATACAAACTGATTCCCTGGAGTATCATTTAGTCAGTGTTTCCCTGTCCCTGTTTCTGCATAATTCACCTCAATAGTTTTAAATTCTTTCTTGAAATAATCTCCACTACAGTTTTCAAACCAATCTTTACCTGAGGCAGAACCTTAAATAAACTAAGAGATAAATACGTAAACAGATAAATGAAAACTCAATTCTAAAGCGAATTATCTAGTTACTTCTTTCTTATGGTTGCTCAAGAAGATAATATCTCAGTTTTCATCACTGTGAAAAGGGGAAATGAAACTGAAATGCATGATTTTCCTCTGGGCAAGATGCAAAGGTGGTTTTCTCCTGAGTTCTTGTCCAGGTGTATTAGAGGAATGAAGCCACAGATGAAAGTATAGGAAAATGTGCTGTGCCAGCACAGGCAGGTTCAGTAAGCCTGAGGAGAGGCAGTGAAGGATTAAAAAAGACAGACAAGAGAATACAGCTGGGGTGGGGTGGGATGCTGCTTCTCTGATAGAGAGACAGCACCACCACCTGCAAGCTGAGCCTTTATTTTATAGTGAGAGCACACAAAGCAAAACAAGGGAAGTGGTCAACAAGTTTACAATGTTCTTATAAGTTTCACCTTGTTTTGGCAGCACTTGCTGCACCTCCCACAGCTCATTAGCTACCTAGAAGCAAGAGAGGACTATAAGATTAAGCTTAATTATGCCAGTACAGCTCTGCCCTCCAAGCTGGGACTTGTTCGTGGCCCTGCCACGGGTCAGTCCGAGGTTTGACCCTATAGCCGTACCCTACAGGAAAAGGTGGAAATTTATTGGGAAGCAAGCACAGACTCCCAAGCAGGGAGGAGGTTCCAAAGGGGTAGCCTACTAAGCCCATTTTTCCTAAGGTTTATAAAGCCTGCAGTTCTTTGTGTCCTAATATCCCCTCTGATTGGTCACTAGAGCAGCTTCAAAGCTCAAACCCCATGTGGAGTCCCTTCTTTCTCTTCCCATTCTGTGGTAAAATTCTCTATTCCCTGTGAAAATCTGTTTTCCTTTCTCCCTGTTGTTATTCTATTCCCTGTGGCTCTCCCAGCTTATCTCCTGTAAATGGATGTCTTCCTTTCTCCTTAGGCTGTGATGCATTTAGATCTTTGTGAATGTATGCCTTTTGCCAGCTTCAAGTCCCCAGTTAACTGTTACTCCCTCCTCCATGGACCCCCCTAATTCTTAAAACTCCCTAAACCTGCTCATTTTGCCCCCTGAAAACTCCTTTCAATTGGTCTCTGCATCATTCCCTAATTTTTAAAAAAATACATTTTGTTTTTTACCCTTGTGGGCCCTACTTATACCAGCTTCTTCTTTGGAATCTCTATATCTAAACTTTGGTGCCCATTTTAGGGCCTAATCAATGACCTTTGAAGTGATCTGAACAGCTAGATTTTGTGATTTTCTGATATTGGAGACATGCCGATTTGACTATGTTTTTGTCTGATACCTTACCCTGTAATCACCTTTTCGTTCTCAAAATGTGCTAAGGGTGGTACATGTCAGATTTTCTCCTAAAATTGTCTTAATATTATTTATGTAAACTACCTCATCTATCTGACAAAATCTCAGAAAGCAAATTTTATAGGTACTTTTAAAGTGGTATGAGAGGATTATGACCAGGTATCTGATTTTGGAACATTTTTCTCACAATTAACAACTATAAAGCTGAAAAAAATACATAGAACATCTCTTCTTATACATTCGATAACAGATAGCAAAAGGCTGTCATTCTTCAAAATAGGTAAACATAAGAGGTAAGCCTCACAATTACTTCAGCTTTTTTTCTGGTAGAACTTTCCAGATCATAGCACAGGGAAGAATGAACCAAACATGCTGGGACAAGTAAATAGAAACTTGTAAGAAAATGAAGTTGATCCCTTTACTTAAGATAATTAACTTACTAAAGATAATATGTAAATGAGTTCAAATGAAGCAAATTTCTTTATCCCCTATTCAGCTATATCTCTCAAGTTTAAGTTATAGGTACAATTTATGGATTGTTTTTCGGAAAAATGTTAACTTTTTAGAGAATATATCTATACCTAATATATTTTAGATGGAAGTCACAAGGGTCTTGGAAAATCAATGCTCCTCTTGCCATTCTCCAAGACAGTATTGAAAGGTACATATCAAGTTTTATTGTAGGCAAAGAAAAAAAATGAATAGTAAGAAAAGTAGTTCTAACTTATTACAACTTTATCTAACAGGTTATAAAAGAAGAATTCAGCAGAGCTTTGTAAAAATGCAAATTGAGTGATTTCTCTGCTTGTTTACTTCACATTTTTTCATTTGGTAATTGAATGATTGTTTTGTATGTTTATATTTTGCAATTTTAATTCATTTAGAGAAAATGGTATTTATTTCTGTTAAGACATTTTCTGTTTAGTCTCATGATGTGCCTGAAGAATATGAACTTAGCGTAAGTAGAAGTGAGGACTGAAATTTACCCAACTTACCCATAAAGCAATGTTTTGTCAATCTGAAAAGCAAAGCAGTCACTACAAGCTCTAGGGAAAGCAGCCCTAACTGCTACAGCACTTACCTAATTTGTCTCCAGCAGCAACAGGCTCTCTTGTGTATGTGAAGTGAGAGTGTTTGCCCTGACATTTTTAAAAAATGTCTACTTTTACCTCATTTGTTTTGGTTTTTCTAGTACACAGTGAGGCATAATATGGACATTTTATATTGTGTTTAAAGGAGCTCTTTAGCTGGCTTAGATCTGTAAATCTGGGTGATGATTTGCAATTATTGTGTTGTGATATTTCCAGCCCCATAGGTTGTTCTTCTGTATGATTCGATTAGCAAATGTTTCATGATTGCCTTTTTTGTCCTGGAAGTTCTTGAGTTGGCTCATGTTACTAAATGTTGATTTAGTTAGAGATGGCTGTGTTGAATTGCTAATAACATGACTTATTCTAGTTTCAAACAGTGAACAAGATTGTGAATTTGTTGTCATGTTAATTTAATATCACAACTTGGCAATGAGCTCCAAATAGCAATACTAGTCATGTTCTAAAGCAGCAGTAACAGTTTAATTATTTCAGTAAAAGGCACACTACTAACCTACAAAGTCTACTTTAAATTTTTCTTTAAAGCGCTGATTTTCTGTGTGGGCATTCATGAACAATGTCTCCTATTTCTAGTCTCTCATTTAGAGAGCTATTTTATTAACACTTGCCATCTAAAGCCAATATGAAAAACTTCAAATTATTTATATATTTTATGGTCTCCATAAAATATATAATAGCTGAACTCTATTTTATAATAGCTAATATGTTATTTAATAAGGGCAAATGGGGTAAAAAATAAATACTTAACATGACATTATTTATCAAACATTAAAAACCAGATGCATTAAGATCAGGCACAAAAGTATGTGTAAGGTTCTATGCTGCCGTGAGAGAAACTGCAGGCAGGGAGTCCGAATGAGTGAGCGAATTAATCAGGCTTTATTGGGGGTCTCCGGGCGGGTTCACAGGCTCGGGGGAATGGAGCCAGGGAAGCCGTGCCCTGTGACTGGGGCTAGGGGAAGGGAAAAAGAGGGGACCCAGCCAGACCTCCTCCCAGACTGCCTGGGAGAACAGTCCGGGAGAAAAGGTGCCACATGGCGCACCGAGACACATTTTAAGGGCCGGAACAGGAACAGGCAGGGGTTGGGCCCAGGGCAGAATGGGAAGGGGTGGGACACAGGGCACTCTGGTATGTGATTGATTAGTGGCTCAATGTCTCTGAGGCAGATGTCAATTACATCATAACTCCACCCACCAGTTGGGGGGGGGGTACCTATAAGTATGGTCTTTAGATTGAGAGACTTGTGTTTGAATTCTTTCAATATGAAACAAATCAATGAAAGCTTGAATAGAATTATGTCCTGAATATCCTATTAGTGTTACATCCAGGCTTAGTGTCATAAACAAAAGAAGAAAAAAGAAGAGAATGAGGAGGATCAGAAGAAGGGGGGCCGGGGAGTAAGAAGGGAAAGAAATAGAGGTCAGATGACCGCAACCTAAAGTACAACCTTCCATCACTTCTACAGTGTGTGTGTGTGTGTGTGTGTGTGTGTGTGTGTGTGTGTGTGTGTGTGTGTTTGTGTGTGCATTGAGTATACAGATAAGATCATGTCTAAGTTTGTATGTATAAAGATTGAGTTGGGTATCCTATAAATATTTAAAAATCTGGGGTAATTACCCTGGCATTCATTTCAGATATCACACTAGTGAGAATCCCGTGTTTTTTCTGATATAGGTACATGATCCCAACAACCATCTCTATATATCCTATCTAATGAAAGGGTAATATGCAAATTGACCATACCTCCACAGCACCCACAAGCCATGCCCACTAGCCACACCCACCTGCCAATCAAGAGTGAGTATGCAAATTAACCCAACCAAGATGGAGCGAAGACTGAAGACAGCGAAGAAGGGAGCCAAGCACTGCAGAGAAGCAAGCAAGCCAGGTGGTGAAGAAGGGAGGGAAGCAGGTGGGGCAAGGAAGAAGGGAGAGAGCGAGGCAGCAGAGATGGGAGGGAGCAAGGCAGCATAGAAGGGAGTGAGGCAGCAGAGGAGGGAGCGAGGCAGAGAAGACAGGAGGGAACAAGGCAGCAGAGAAGAGAGAGAGGCATCAGAGAATGGAGCAATGCAGCAGAAAAGGAAGCGAGGCAGAGGAGAAAGGAGGGAGCAGGGCAGTGGAGACAGGAGGAGCGAGGTAGCAGAGAAGGTAGGGAGCTTTGCTCAGGCTGCAGGAACCCCTATTCTTGTAGGAATCTTCCTGCAATGGGCCTCTAGTATCCTATCTAATAAAAGAGTAATGTGCAAATTGACTGTACCTCCATTACATCCACAAGCCACAACCACCAGCCAATCAGAGCTAGTATGCAAATTAACACAACCAATTGCATATCCAGGTACAGAAGAGGCTTAGAAAAAAGCCAAAAACTGCAGAAGGGAGCAAAGCTGCAGAGAAGCAAGCAAGTGGGGCAGGAGGGAAGGGAGGGGAGCAGGCAGGCAGTGGAGAAGGGAGGGAGCAAGGCAAAGGAGACAGGAGGGAGCAAGGTAAAAGAGATGAGAGGGAACGAAGCAGCAGAGAAGGGAGTGAGGCAAAGAAGATTGGAGGGAGCAAGCAAGGCAGCAGAAATGGGAGGGAGAGAGGCAGCAGAGAACGGAGTGAGACAGTAGAGACAGGATGGAACAAGGCAGCAGAAAAAGGAGTGAGGCAGTAGAGATGAGAGGGAGCTTTGCTCAAGCTGCAGGAAGCCCTATTCTTGCAGGAATCTTCCTGCAACGGGTCGCTAGTATATATATAAAAGCCTAATATGTACATTGTACCCTTGGGAATTCAACCAGGAGACTGGGAGTTCAATAGTTCACTGTGGTATGTGCTGACCATCAAGGGGTGGCATGGAATGAAGGAAGACCCCAGCCAGCAGCTGGCAACCAGGGAAGGGAGGCCCCAGCTGACAGCTGGAAGGAAGGCCCCAGCTGGCAGTCGGAAGACCCTGATCAGCCCTGATCAAAGGCCAGGCCTAGGGACCCTACCCATGCATGAATTTTATGCACTGGGCCCCTGGTTTGGAAACAAACAAACAAACAAAAAACTGTGAGGCTACTAGCAATAGCTGGAAAAACTGGAGTATATTTGGAGCTTGGAGCTTTTCCTGTACAATAAAATAAGATATCCATGGTTTCCTGCAATTAGTTAGCTACTATAATTCTATTCCAATACAGCAGACATACTAGCAATGTTTGTAATGTTAAAGCTCATCTAAATACATTTTATGAGGCTTAAACATTGGTATACTAATATATCATTATATATGCAATTCATTGCTAACTTGAGCTCAATTAAAACCACTAAAATTTAATAACTTAATCTGCTGCAGGCTGTAACAATGTCTTAACATATATGTGCATGTTTTTTATATTTTTTTCTAACATAAATACTATTTCACAAAAGAGTTTGTTTCCATAAAGAAAATATATTTAACCCTGAGAATAATGTATAGTTAAAAAGTCAGAACTTACCACAAAATTATTTTTATTGCCAATGGCTGGGGTCACACATTATAACCAGTTTCTTAAGAGGATTTACAGAGTTCCAAATAATCAAATTTCAGTAGTTTTTGCAGTTAATTTTTTTATTGTTTCTCAATTAAACATATTTTCTGTAGAACAAATAAATTACTAATCTGGAAACTTTTTTAAATTGTTGGTCTTTATCATGTAAATTTTGCTTTTAATAAATCTAACTCTGTTTCCAAAAGTTTATTTTGGGTATTTTATTATTTAGAAAATGTTTGAGCCAAGACCGGTTTGGCTCAGTGGATAGAGCTTCGGCCTGCGGACTGAAGGGTCCCAGGTTCGATTCCGGTCAAGGGCATGTACCTTGGCTGCGGGCACATCCCCAGTACGGGGCGTGCAAGAGGCAGGTTATCGATGTTTCTCTCTCATCGATGTTTCTGACTTTCTATCCCTCTCCCTTCTGCTCTGTAAAAAAATCAATAAAATATATTTTTAAAAAAAAGAAAGAAAAAGAAAATGTTTGAGCTTTTTATGATTTAAAATAAATATGCATAGCCTAAACTCTAAGAATACTATATTTACATCTGCTATGCTAATTGAAGGGTTAGAGTTTACAATTCACTCATTCATATGTGTTAATATAAATCTCCTTATCCTGCTTTTACTCCCAAAATGGTGAGAGATGAGAAGAAACTGGGTATGGGATATGATACTTCGGGATCATTAACAAGACACATTAGTAAAATATATGGTCAAAGGGCTTAGGAAAGAGAGAACACCAGAATGAAGACAAGGCTAACGCACATATGCAGGGGGACAGCTCTGCAGACCTAGGAATGTCTGAGCGTAGACTCTTCTCTGCCAACACACTTCTCTTCACTCTCCTCAGCCAGGTTCAGCATCCATGCCCTCTCCCATCACATGCCTAGTTGCAGCCTATTTCTAATGATGTCCCGCTTTCCTCTCAGGACCCTCAACTCCAAGAATTAAAAGAAAAGGGAAGCATAAGCATGCTGCTAAACAGATTTTATAAATCTACAATAAAATTCAATATATCTTTGAGATCAAATCACAATGGAAAAGAAAATAATATTTGTTTGTCTTTTGTCTACTTATCACGAGATTAGCTTCAGTCTAATACTTCTTGCTCAGTCCATGTGCTGGTATAGAAGAGCAAGCATGAACTTTTAACCAAGAAATAAGATCTAATTCTTATTTCAGTTAGTTACTCCTTCAATGGGCACTCAGTTTCTTAAGACTTAGTGGTCTCATATGAAAAATAGAGAGAGTAATATGTGCCTCATACCAATGCTTAAATTTAATATATGGTTTAATTGTCTCCTCCAAAAAGATATATCTAAGTATTAACCTTTAGTACAAGTAACTATGTCCTTATTTGCAGAGTATGTTTGCAGATGTAATTAAGTTAAAGATCTCAATAAGAGATCATTCTGTATTTAACGTGGAACCTAAATGAATGGTGTGTCATAAGAGGAGAGAGAAGTAAAGATGACACAGGAAAGCATGTCACGTGGATACAGAAGCATATGGGATTTTGAAGCCCCAAGTAAGGAATGCCAAGGGTCTCTGTGGTCAGCACAAGCTAGAAGAAAAGCATGGAAGGGATTGCCCCTGAGTGCCTCCAACTGTGGATCTGGTCTCCTCCACTGTGACAGCACATTTCTCTTATTTATATTGTCTAGTTTGTGATTATTCATTACAACTGTCCTAGAAAACAAATAGAAGTTTGTGATTATTCATTACAACTGTCCTAGAAAACAAATAGAAGCATTATCTCCATAATGCTCTCAAGAGTGAAATCTAGTCAGTGTGCACCAATATGACTGGGTCAGTTAAGTGTGTCTGCTATTGATTTGTATAGTGCTCAACTGTGGTAAGAGTTGAACTGTACCATAATTGTCACCACATATTTTGAATATCACTCCTCTATATTTAAAATATATATATATATTTTTTTAATTGATTTCACAGAGGAAGGGAGAGGGAAAGAGAGGTCGAAACATCAACAATGAGAGAAAATCATTGATTGGCTGCCTCCTGCATGCCCCCCACTGGGGATCGAGCTGGCATCCTGGGCATGTGTCTTTGACTAGAATCAAACCCAGACCACTCAGTCCACAGGCTGACTTTCTATTCACTGAGCCAAACCAGCTAGGGAAACTCTTCTATATTGTTTAATATCACCCTTCCACATTTGATTGGTTAATCCTGAGCACTGAAAAAATATCTATGGATAATGTGTATTTTGGGACTAAGATAAATTTTTAAAAGAGAGAGAAATGCAGCAAATTATGGAATGCAGAAGAGGATAGGGTCTAACCAGAATATAGTTTGCCTGGAAAGACAGGTGTGGGAACCGTATCAGAGTCACCAGACAGCTAAGGCCATTCAGAATGTGAAAGGCCTTGTTGATAGTATTCTGAATGACCAAGGACACTCTGAGCACAGCTGCAAGGCCAGAGATCTCATGGTACACTATGCCTTTCCATAACCCAAATGACTGATGTCACTGTTGGAAACCAGTCTGCACTGTCTACGTGATAATATACATTACTGACAAGCTAGTGTGAGAAGCAGAGGCGGTAGGCACAAAGAATGTGCAGGAGAGGCTAGGGAGCTCAGATGGAGCTGAGAGCTGGTACTGCTACAATGTGAGGTCAAGAGCTTATAAAGAGCTCAGATATAGTTACCATGTTAACCAGCCAGTGTACGACTGCTTGTTTTATGAACTACTGTGAAAGACTATATTGTCTGAGGACTATATGGCCACTGGCTTCTGAAATAAAGACTCATTCGTATACACCCACAACCTCTCATGGCTTCTCCACCTAAGACTCAGCATCCAAGAAGGACCAGCCCTAGGCAGAGGGTCTTGGACCCAACACCTGTAACTAGTGAGCAGAGGATAAAGGAGGAACTTGGACTAAGTTCCCAACAGTTAGTACAGTGGGCAAGGTTTGAGAAGGGGCTTCCCCTGGCGTAGTTGGGAAGAATTTAGAGGAATATATGAACTCAGAGCAACTCAGAGCTGCGGTGCTGTGCAGTGCTCTTGCTGTCTCTGACAAGAGGACATACTATAAATCTCCATGTTATAAAATGCAATATTTCATCATTAATCACTTGCAGAATAGAAATGCATGTAAGACCATTTTCCCCCAAACAAAAAGTTATGTACTGGAGTGTCTCTTAAGGTTTTTTCCAAGACTAAAATTCTGCGACCTAGATTCCAGCTACTCTAAGGCGACTGAATAGCTGGTAGGCTCCGATAGTGTTATAGGTATTTATGGGAAGTAAAAAGTAAGCAAGACATTTCATGTTCTCAAGGATTTTAGTGTCTAATTAGAAAGGTGAGATATACTAGTATACACTTGACAATGTAACAAGTAGTAGCAAGTTATAAATATCATCTAAGAGAAATCAATTCCTGATCTCATTGCTCATTGTGTACTAATTATCTAAATGATACCTATTTAAAATATATTCTTGATTTCTAAAACAATAAGAAAACAAAGCAAAATTTTTAATATAAAAGCATGTGACTATCATTCCCCCCCCCCCAAAAAAAAAAGTATGGGAGCAAAGAGAAAAACAGTAATTTTCTTGGTCAGTTCAGGCTGCTATAACACACTACCATAGATTGGGTGGCTTAAAAAGAAGTAGTAATTAATTTTTTACAATTCTAGAGGCTGGAAGTTGGAAATTAAGATGGCAGCATGGTGGGTTTTGGTGAGAAACTGCTTCCTGGCTCAAAGAAGACAATGTTCATGCTGTATCCTCACAAGAGAAGCAAGCTCTCTCTGGACTTCCATAAGGACAGCAATCTCATCTATGAGAGTGCCTCCCTCACGACCTCATCTAAACATAATTACCTCCTAAAGGTCCCAATTCCTAATAGCATCACATTGTGGGGTAGGATCTCAACTTATGGATTTAGGGGGCGGGAGGGATACAAACCTTCAGTACGTAAGAGCAGTGTTCAGTGAGATAAATATTTAAAGAAATGTTTATTATCAACTTAGTAATTCTCTGATTGTAAAGTAGGTACATCTTTGTACCTTTGATTGTTCTCATGTCATGAAATGGGTTAGGCCGGTTGCAGACCATCCCCATGGCATCCCCAGGAAGGTTTCAGGTCTTAAACAGCACATCAATAATTCCATTGCAGTTATTTCAGCCAAGAATAAAAAAACAGAAACCCAAACTTCACCAGAGAGGAAACCAGAGCTATCCCAGTCCAGCTATAAGTCAACTTTATGTTCACAGCATCCAAGACTGAGACTGCTGTCCGGAGTTTGGAGGATATGGTTTCCTTTGCTTTTTTGCCATGGATATTACTACTTGCTTTTTACCTTACAGAAATTCTTCCAAACTTGAATTCTTCTGATTGTATCCTTTTTTTTCTTCAATTGCTCAGTACTTTCATGACTTTCATTTTTCTTAGCTTTCCTTAACATACTAGAGACCCGATGCATGAAATTCATGCACAGGAGGAGAGGGAGAGAGTGTCCCTCAGCCCAGCCTGCACCCTTTCCAATCTGGGACACCTTGAGGGATGTCCTGCTGCCCATTTAGGCCCGATCCTACTGGGAGGGATTGGGCCTAAACAGGGAATAGGACATCCCTCTCACAATCCAGGACTTCTGACTCCCAACTGCTTGCCTGCCTGCCTTCCTGATTGCCTTTAACCACTTCTGCTTGCCAGCCTAATCACCCCCTAACTACTCCCCTGCCAGCCTGATTGATGCCTAATTTCTCCCCTGCCAACCTGTTTGCCCCTAACTCCCTTCCCCTGCTGGCCATCTTGTGGTGGCCATCTTGTGTCCACATGAGGGCAGGATTTTTGACCACATTAGGGCAGCCATCTTGTGTGATGGAGTGATAGTCAATCTGCATATTGCTGTTTTATTAGATAGGGTAAAGGCCTGGTACACAAGTGGGGGCCAGCTGAAGGGTGTCCTGGATCAGGGTAGGAGTTCCCTTGGGGCGTGGGGGGCCTGGGTGAGGGGCCTGTGTTGGTTTGCAGGCTGGCCATGCCTCCCGGTGACCCAAGTGGAGGCCCTGGTATCTGGGATTTATTTATCTTCTATAATTGAAACTTTATAGCCTGGAGCAGAGCCAAGCCTTCTGCTTGCTCCATGGCAGCAGCCATTTCTGTTGGGATTTATTTGTTTTCTATAATTGAAATTTTGTAACCTTAAAGCAGAGGCCTGGGCCATCCAGGGCAGGTGAAAGCTTGGCTTCCTCCATCTCCTGGTGCAACTCATGCCTTCTGCTCTCTCCAGTCTGTGGATGCTGTCATTTTTGTTGGGATTTATTTATCTTCTATCATTGAAACTTTGTAGCATTGAGTAGAGGCCTAAACTGGCAAGGGCAGACGGAAAGCTTGGCTTCCTCCATTGCCAGGGAAACCCAAGTCTCTCTCCTGCTCTCTGTGGGTTTATTTGCCATATTTGCTCCTGATTGGCTGGTGGGTGTAGCAGAGGTATGGTCAATTTGCATATTGCTCTTTTATTAGATAGGATTTTGTATCTGTTAGGTCTGATCAAATAACTGAATCAACACACCCTCTTAGCAAGTGGAACTAGACCACTCCACAACCAATATTCCTTTTTGCTTAGACCACATTCCACTTGCTAAGACCACTATCTTTCCCCTCAGGAGCCTCCCAGAGAGTTCTCCACGCAGAAAAAGCCTCTCTAGAGTCCTTTAAATCTCTGATTCTCTGTTTTTGGGTGCTGGCCTCATTTTGGAGCTCAGCCCATCTGGTATTAAGATGGCCTAATAAATTATAATCCCTTACTACTTTGGCCTCGTGAGTTCCTCCATGGTGACCCTAACAATATTGAATTGAATTTTGGGTTGACTAGAAATAGATACCTATGCCCAAATTCTTATATAGAACCAGAGTTGGTCCTTTAATATTGGTTTATTTACATGTATGACTCTAACCATCCTTTTACTGTAAATGTAACTACTAAGCATAATGAAATTATGTCTATATTAGTTGATTCAAAAGCAAAACATTTAGTAAATCAGCAAGGTATGAAATACTTGAATTTAACAGAAAAAATAATCTGGCATGTTTATGATGTGTCTAATTTTGATTTACTAATTGTTTTGTTTTTATTTTTTAAATATGTGCCTCTGAGATTTTATTGTATTTTTTAATCAGCAGTTTTCTTAAAAATTTATCTTTATTATTATAAGTATTATAGATGTTCCCTTTGTTTCCCATTGACACCCTCCATCCCACACCAACCCCTCCCAGGCCTTCATCATACAGGGCTATGATGTGTCCATGGGCTATGCATATATGCATATAAGTTCACCTGTTAATCTTCCCTCAACCCCCCACTCTTGCCTTGTCTCTGAGATTCAATAGTCTGTTTTATGTTTCTATATCTCTGGATCTATTTTACTAATCAGTTTATTTTGTTCATTACATTCCACATATGAGTGAGATCATGTGATACTTGCTTTCTAACTTCAGTTTGTAAAATGTTATTTTTCAGATATATATTTCCTTCCAGTTGAAAGTTTTAATTCTAATCTAATTTAGTTACTGTTGGTGGCCTCACAGTCAAGGAATTGAGTAGATTTCTTGACACTAATTTCTCAAATCAATAATTTAGTAAGTATGTAAAGAGTCTGGGTCCATATTTTCTTTTTGTCATTATTTAATGTAATATATATGGAGACACAGGAATTGTAATCTATTAGCAATCATCTCTGCCCCTTTGGAAGTCCTGGGTATCATCATGTGTGTGTGTATATATATATATATATATATATATATATATATATGCCTAAGTGACCAGCCTACTGCTGACTGACCAACTGGCCAGTAGCTATGATGTGCACTGACCACCAGGGGGCAGACGTTCAACACAGGAGCTGCGAGCTGTGGTCACTTGGTAGCCACAGTTCTCAGGTGACACAACTGGAACAAGAGAGGAGAAAGCCCAATTCCAGAAGGTGTCACCTGAGAACTGCCCTCTCACAATCCAGGACTCCTTGGGGGATGCCGGAGAACCAGTTTTGCCTGATCCCCACAGACCAGGCTGAGGGACCCCAACAGTGCATGAATCTGTGGACTGGGCATCTAGTTTCATTATAAAGCTTATATTTTTCCTTTTAATCATAATTTTCTATCATCTGATGGAATTAATTCTATAGTCTCTAAACCAAAATATCTCTTTGGTATGTTTTAAGACATTTTAAGATTTTCCCAGTGTCTTTATCTCCTCAAAAAGCCACTCAGTTGAAGACATTAAACACATCATCCCCTTACCACTATTATTTTCTCATCAATGACTGGTATGGGAAACATGATCTGCATGAGAAACTTGGAGATACCTTATTACTGAGAAATTATTACTAAATTATCTGTTTATTTAATTAATGCATTTTTAAATAATCTAAATGTTTCAATGAATTAGGAAAGTATCAGATGAAAAGCACTAGCTATTAATATTTCATAACCAGCCAAAAATATGACATGATTATTACTACCCATAGCAAAAAATAATTAATAGAGAAATCTTAAAGAGAAAATATCTGTCAATTTTACAAATATTTTTGAAGAGATAATAGCCTGAAATGTTAACAATTTTAGCAGCTATTTTTCTGCTGATTCTGAGTGAGATGGAAGCACACGCCATTTTCAAACTTATGAGTCATACTTTTACACAATTGGCTTTAAAATTCAAATATTGAAACAACTCATTAGCCTTATATATACTTCTCATTAAGTGTACAAATATTATTTTTCCTCAATGACATTTCTCAACAGATCTTTTAGACTTTTAAGAAGTAAAATTATTTTATTGCTTTGGTAATTCAATTTCAGTCATTGCTAAGATGAATGATTCTATATTCATTTTCAATTCTAGGCTTTAGAAATGCAACAGTTAATCCAGTGCAATTTATGAATGCAAAAGTAAATCTTGGTTATTAGTAATTCTGGTTAAATTTTTCACCATTGAATAAAATGTAAGTGTGGCTTTTCAATAATGGAATTTTAAAAATATGTAAAATGCTATGAGAGAGCCTAAATTTTAATTAGGTTTGGATTGAGAGATTAAGTTGTGCTGCTCTTAACTTCTTCCTACTTGGCTGTGTCACTATTCCATCCACATTGCTTAAGTGGTGAATTAGAGAGCTATAGAAATGTAAGATAAAATATAATAACCTTCAGTTTTCCCTGGAGAATATATTGACCTTTTCCTAAGCTTTAATCTTATTTTATTCTCTTTAATGTTTAATTCATATAGCAAATTAACAAAAAAGTACAGCTTTCAAATTTGTAAAACATTATTGAACACTGCATAATGAAAAGAAAACTGGCTTGATTGTTTTATCTGATTTTAATATTGAACTAAGTCTATTTAAGAGCAGCAACCATGATTTTTTCTATTTGTGAAAAGGTAAGGCAAATGTCTTGTGAGTTATATTTGCCATGCTTTTCATTTCCTGGTTCATGTATATCTATAATCATAATCTCAAATTATTTTCTTTTAATAACTATACCATGAGCCTGAGTTATATTTGAACAGTAAGACTTAGAAAACTATTTGAAATAACTGCAAGAATAAGCACATGATTAACATGTTGGACTGTGCTCACTGAAAGAGAATCTCTAAGCTTCCGAGTAACTTGAAACAAACAGGCATAAGAGCATGCAATGATTAAATTTTTTGGAACATTCTGAAACATGATGAAAAATGACGGTAATTATTTTATTTGCCACAGTATCCTCAATCTCCCAAACATTATGGACACAGATAATTTAAATAAATGTGTCTTATTAGAATTCATCTCTTTACAGGCTAGTTGGCCACTATTAAGTAATATGGGCTGACTGCTGTCCATGAAGTATTTGTGTTGCTCATAACCACTGGCTTCTGCATTAAAATGAGAAAAGGAACCAAGTATTTAATTGGGGGTTACTCTGAGTTGATTTTCTTATCAGTGTAGTGTATGTATTAAACAACTAATTTCAGGGGGGGAATCTGTGAATCCCTGTGGCTCCTACAATTTCCCATAATGTATGAGGAAGATTTAAAAGCTGAACCAAGTTCTCTTTGTTCCACAGCTATATTCAAAACTTGCTCTTGAGGTTAAGATTATTTTTATCACTGAGGATAATTTTTCATTGATTTTTAGAGAGAGTGGAAGAGAGAGGGAAAGACAGAGAAACATCAATGTGAGAGAAACACACTGATCGGTTGCCTCCTGCTTGAGTCCCGAACAGGGCTCGGGCCAGGGAGAATCCTGCAACTGAGGTTCATGCCCTTGACTAGAATCGAACTCAGTTCCCTTCGGTCCACAGGCCAGTGATCTATCCACTGAGCCAAACAAACTAGGACTTGAGGTAAGATTTTGAATGATTATTTAAGCACTAAATGAATTGCCCTAGTATAATTACTGAGAATGATTTAGAGGTATAACTTAATTTACAAAAAGTCTATTTTGTTTTTCCTTTGCCCGCTCCCATGATTCACCCTATTATTTAATACTGAGCTAGAAAAACTAAAATAAAAGAGCCTTTTTATTGAATACAATAAATTTACAAGCAAACAGCAATGATACCAATTGCTGTTTCCCCAACTTCCTACCTGTTCACAGGTGAAGGATCTTTAGAATTTGGATTGAATGGAGCTGAATTTGTTTTCATGTATTTGGCTTTGATTTAATAGGGAAATCCTCAGAAGCTACATGTGTTACAGAAAAGTCAACCCTGCCCAAAGTTTAGCCTTTTGATTCTTTAGAAACAAAGAAAGACTCACTGGTTCCTGCCCCCAAATCTAATTCCTTCAAAAATGAGAAATGAAAGTGACTGAGGTTAAGAAGATTGATATTTCTTTAGGCATCACAATTATTTTTTTGGTCAGATTCTTCTAATAGTACAAAATTATCATAGTTTAACTATACAATTAGTAACTCCATTGTGCTCTAGTTTATTCTCATTCATCCCCCACCAAAGTGCCAACTTTTCTTCTGTGTACATAATCCGGTAACAAATCATCATTATTTTTCTGTGGCTCCCCTCTCTGATTAATTCTCCACTGTTAGCTACTGTTTGGACTCTCCTAACTGCACTCTTTGAAAACCCCCTTAAGTCCTCAACTCCTTGACTTAAAGCTCTTTTCCTATCCTGAATAAAATTAAATTTAGCTTTCCATCTAAACACTTCTACCTCCTATGGTAGTGTTACTGAACAGTCCCTTTGAACATTTTCACCTGTGCATGAGTGTGTTGTACCATTAGTCACAGTTTTCCTCGCCTTTCCTAGTCCCCTAAAGGCATGGAATATCTTGTAGAACACTGGATCAGACTTGAGAAATGTACTTGAACAATGAGCAGTAATAGGAATCTCAGTAGGAATTTCAACACCTTTCTTCTTTGCTTCCCTAATAGTTCTGTAATTTCCCATGTGCTTCTGGATGAATTTTTGCTTGCCTATATAAACATAACACATGGATATTCCACAATTCATGAGCTGTTATATTAACACTGGAGGCCTGGTACATAAAATTAATCTGGGGGAGTCTCTCAGCCCTGCCTGCACCTTCTCCAATCTGGGGTCCCTCTCACAATCCAGGACTGCTGGTTCCCAACTGCTCACCTGCCTGCCTTCCTGATTGTCCCTAACTACTTCTGCCTGCCAGCCTGATCACCCCCTAATCACTCCCCAGTCAGCATGATTGATGTCTAACTGCTCTCCTGACAGCTTGATTGCCCCTAACTGCCCTCCCATGCCAGCCTGGTCACCCCTAACTGCCCTCCCTTGAAGGTCTGATCCCCCACAACTTCCCTCCCCTGCAGGCCTTGTCACCCGTAACTGCCCTCCCCTGCAGGTCTGGGTACCCCCCAACTGCCCTTCCCTGCTGGCCCAGTCACTCCCAATTTCCCTCCTCTGCTGGCCTGGTCACCCTTAACTGCTCTCCCCTATAGGCTTGATTGTCCCCAACTGCCCTCCCTTGCAGGCCTGGTCCCCTACAACTGCTTTCCCCTCCTGGCCTGATTTCCCACATCTGCCCTCCCTTGGAGGCCTGGTCCCTCCCAATTGCCCTCCCCTGCTGGCCATCTATCTTGTGGTGGCCATCTTGTGTCCATATGGGGGCAGTCATCTTTGACTTTATAGGGGCAGCCATTTTGTGTGTTGGAGTGATGGTCAATTTGCATATTACTTTTTCATTAGATAGGATTTGAGAGACTGGTCAACACTGGAATGAGTGGAATTTCCTAATTTTTAGGGAACAAATGTTGATTCAGCTTGAGAAAATGTTCTTCTCTGATCTAAACACCATGACTAGGTTGAGGTAGACTATAATTTTGCACATATAGTTGTCTAGAGTTATGTGAACACACAGAGATTAAAAAAGGCAATATCCACATGGTGGAATGAAACAGATGTCTTATATCAGCATATTAGTACTTAATTAGAGCAGAGTAGTTATCTAGATCTTTATGTCAATTTTCACTGTTTCTCAAGGGATAATCTTCATACTTCAATAATACATGAAGCTTTATCCTCTCCCACAAATAAACTCTTTTCCATGTATTTCTATTATATGGAAACAATTCTTTAACAAGGAAAAATTTGGATGGCTTGCAAATTGAGCTTATGAATTGAACATCATTCTGATATCAAAGATGATTGGTCTGAGTCTCCAACGTCTCTTGCTTGGATAGCTATACTTGCTTCCTGATCCGTTTTCTGATTCCATCCCCTTGTCTATGTTTAACAAAGCAGTCAGAGGAATGGTTTTATTTTATTTTTATTTTTTGACAGACAACAGTTTAGTTTTTATTTCATAATCATAAACTTAACTCTGCAATCCAGCTAGACTGGGAAGGGGTAAGGGAATTATGGAACCCAATAAACTGGCAAGAGCACAAAGATTATGGAACATTCCAAGCAAATCGGGGTGAAGGGGTGCTCTCCTGAGCGACAGAAGGAATGGCCTGGTGGTAAAGATAAAACACAAGTCAGATTTAATAGAGTTGTCCGCAGTCAGCAATGGTGATCTCCTTGCTGGTCTTGCCATTCCTGGACCCATGGCGCTCCATGGCTGTCACAATATCCATGCCTTCTTTCCCCGGGCCGAAGACCACATGCCTGCCATCCCACCACTCAGGCTCGGCAGTGCCGATGAGAAACTGAGAGCCGTTTCTGTCAGGCCCAGCACTGGCCTGGACAGGACGCCAGGGCCTGTGTGTTTCAGGGTGAAGTTCTCGTCCTCACATTTCTCCCCAGAGATGCACCTGCCGCCTGTGCCCTTGTGGCGTGTGAAGTCACCGCCCTGGCACATACATCCCGGAGTAATTGTGTGAAAGCAGGAACCTTTATACCCAAATCCTGTCTCCCCAGTGCTCAGAGCACGGAAGTTCTCTGCCGTCTTCAGAACTTTGTCTGCAAACAGCTCGGAGGACACGCGGCCTAAGGGCTCGCCATGGACGGCGATGTCGAAGAACACGGTGGGATTCACCTTGGCTGGTCACGGGCGGCTTCGGAGTGGCGGCGTCTGCAAAGCCCAGAGGAACGATTTTAAAACGAATTTCAGGTCAACACACCTCCCTGCTCAAAATATCCTCGTATAATCACGAAACTCAAAGGAAAGGTCCCTCTTGTTCTCCAGCTGACCTGGCAGTTTGGTTCCTCTCTGACCTCATTTCCTCTTATTTTCTCAGCATTTCTTATCTCTTTCTTCTGTTTTATATTTCTCAATTTTTAAATACTGCATTACATATTTTTCTTACTAATTTTAAGCCTTCCAGACTCTAGTATATTCATTCCAGGAGGACAACTACTTTTGTAAAATTTGCTTTCTGCCACGTTCCCAGCTCTCAGAGTTGGTGGCACATGGCAAGTCTAAAACTATTTTCTGAGTGGTGAAAAATAAATTTAGTACCTCTTCTCTTTATGGATAGCCTGGGGAATCTGATTGTTCCCTTTCCTACCATTAGTCACTACCAGAAACTTTGAGGAAGACCCACCACTCGGGAGCCAATGAGCGCAGTGAGACAATTGTTCCTCCACCTCACTGTGTTATCCCTTCAGAATCTCAATGATTACCACCCACGTAAAAACAGATGAAGAGGTTTTCGGTTATTTTAGAAAGAAATTGGAGGACACGTTAAAGTTCATTAACTGGTTTAACAACTGATAATTATCTGGAATTTATTTACTAGTAAGTTTGAAAAATATTATTGCTAGGTATCTGACTATATGTCATATAGTTTTGCAAGGAGATAAAATGTGAGGACTGGGGAGGCAGGTCACATGAAGAACTCAAAGGCAGAAAAAAGTCACCATCTGAAATACAATATCATAATGAGAAATATATTTTAGAAATCTAAGTAATGTTTCATGTAATATAACAATAAACAATGTACATTTCTAAATATGAATGATTTGTTTTTGTCTATAAACCAAAGAACCTGAGGACAGAAACCTGCCGCCAGGAGTTTTATTCCCAGGGGTCATATGCTTTATTTTATCCTTCCACCAGCCCTACGTTAGAAGTATGAGTGTTGGCAGCTTCGAATGCTCTGTCTAGTGTTCCTGAGGTGCCATGTGGCAGGGAGTCTTCACTGGAAACTGAGTTTAATGACCACACTGGTTGACAGCTATTGTGGATGTATCTTTGTTACTGTTGCAAGATCTATATGCAATTCTAACCAGAAGAATGACAGTCACAAATCTAAACAGAGCGTTAGGTTCTTTTCAATTCCAAAGGCCTTTTAAGAATGTGATATTTTAAGCCGCCTGGCTAACAAAGATGGGACATGTCCTCATACATAATGAACTAGTCAATAAAAAGCACAGGCCCAATACACATACTTGCTCTGAGCTGCCTTGATGCAATATTTTTTTTTACTGAAAGTTAAGAACCATGTATTTGCTCATAATCTAAGTCAAGAAACCAGCGTTGTTTTGAACTTCAAACAAAATAAACACATGCTACCTCAAACAAGAAAATATCTAACATGAACTTCTTATACAAACTAAGACATATATAAGGTGAAGAAAGACTGGGTTTATAGCTGTAAGTATATGAAACACAGAATTTATTCTTGTATTATTTATTAATTATTGCATTGTTCTCCATTTGAACAACTGTAAATCTACTTTTGCCAGATCTTCTATAAGAACAAAAACTAAAAAAGGAAAACCAAAGAAAGCTGAAAAGCGAGTGATAAATTTATACAGCACAATGTCATAGTGAGATTATGAGAACCATAGAAGTTATGCTCAGATGCTGATTTTCACTAAAATAACTATTCATGTCCAGGTACATCAGAGTCTTACTGATGACCCATTTCAACATAAACTCAAAAATCTCATTAGAAGAAGCCTCTTTGTAAACCATATCAGAAGAAATATTTTGTTCTGTGGATCTGCATTTCTTTGGGGAAAAGTCTGGTTCATTTCAAATTAACCTAACTACATCAGTAAATCATACTTGTTTGTAGAATTTGGCCCTCAGCTACAAAATTAGCTGATAAGAAAGAGAAATATTACCCTTAGACCATATTTTCTATTTATATATTCCACCACAAAATTATATTTCAAACAGGGACCTGGCGCATGAAGATTTGTGCAAGGGGTAGGGGACGTCCCTCAGCCCAACCTGTACCCTCTCAAATCCGAGAATTTCTGTCTGTCTTTGCAAACACATGAGCAAATTGTCTGAGACCCCAACCCAGTTTGGTTTGTTGCTCACAAAATAATAGAGGCTTTTTTTTTTCTTTGCTCTTTTGGTGGAGATTTCCTAGAAGTTATAGGATACCTTCCTTTTTAATTTTTCCTTGACTCTCTGACTTTACTTAACGTCTCTCACTTTTTCTTTCCCTCCATCCCCCACCAGCAACAGTAACTTGCTCCAAGCTCACTTTGTTCTAGTGTCTAAGTGATCCCACAACAAGTCTCCCACCAAAAATACAATTCCCAGCATTTCTGGTGCTCCCCACACTCTTGGTTTATGCTTCTGGTCCAGAGGCTGAACAAACCAAAAGGACTGTGAAGTCCAGCTGCCCCAGGGTCCCGTGTGGCCCGGGCTACTCAGAGGGCAGGTGGGCATCCCACCCTGCCCCTAGCTAGCCTCTTGGCACCTGCATGCATGCGCACTGCTCACAGGCCCACCATCTTTGTCAGGTTAATTTGCGTACTTACTCCTGATTGGCTGTGGGCATTGCAGAGGTATGGTCAATTTACATATTTGTCTATTCTTAGTGTAGATAATTATAGAGATAGTACCAAAATAGTACATTGACATTTTATACAGAAGTGACTCTGGCCCTGGTGTGTTTCTGTCTCAAGTGTCTGTTCCGTGAAAAAGAAATCTTTCTCCACTGTCTGCCTTCTTTCCCATGAAAGTGTATGCCACCACCCCATGGAAGATTCCATGGACATGGACATGATCCCTGTGAGGCCCCAGAACTATATTTTTGGTTGTGCACTGAAGGATAGAAAATATTAGCACTTCAGGGTGAATAATGATAAAAATGAGCATCAGTTATCTCCATAATTGGTCAGTTTAGGGGTTGGTGCAAAAGACGAATTGTACATTATTGAAGCAGAGGCAATGAATTATGAAGGCAGGTCAATTAAAATAACACTGGAAACTTTGAAAATGTATGTTCAGCCAACAGTTTCCCTTGGTGGCTTTGAAATAATACCACTTATTGCCTTACAATTTAAATGCAGTTCAGGGCATGAGCTTCTTAGTTGACTGCACTTAGTAGCTGTGGCATTAGATGCAGAGTCAGAAGATAAAGAGGAGGAGGTTGTGAAACTCCTAAGTATATCTGGAAAGCATTCTGCCAATGGAACTGGTAGTAATATTCCACAGAAAAAAGTAAAACTTGCTGCTTATGAAGAAGATGATGATGATTTTGAGGATAAGGAAGTTGAAGAAGTGCCTGTAAAGAAATCTGTATGCAGTACTCCAACCAAAAATGCACAAAACTCAAATCAGAATGAAAAGGACTCAAAATCATCAACACTAATTCTTTAATATATATATATATATATATATATATATATATATATATATATATATATATATAATAAAACACCAAAAGGACCTAGTTCTGTAGAAGACATTAAAGCAAAAATGCAATCAAGTATAGAAAAAGATGGCGCTTTTCCCAAAGTGGAAGCCAGCTTCATCAGTTATGTAAAGAATAGCTTCTGATGACTGACCAGTAAGCTATTCAAGCTCTCTGACAGTGAGGAAGTTATTTTCTTTAAGAAAATAATTTAAACAGTTTGTTAAATTTTGCCATCTTATTTTATTTCTGTAACAGTTGATATCTGGCTGGTTTTTTAATAATATAGAGTGAGAACTTTCCCTACCATGTCTCATAAATGTTGTCCAGGTCCCATTGCCAAGAATATGTTGATCAAAAAGCCTGTTTAGTTCTTAAAGATGGAAATACAGACTTTGTTTGGTTTTAATTGTATATGCAACTAGAGGTCCAGTGCACAAATTCATGCACTGGCTGACTGGGATGAGGAGCCACAGGTGGTTAGTGGGGCAGCCCTAACCCCAAGGAGGTGAGGGGTGGAGCAGTTGGGGGCAGGGATTGCTGGGGTGAGGGACCATGGGCAGTTGGCTGGCCAGCCCTGCCCCCTGGTCAAACTCCCAGTTGAACTCCCAGTAAAGGGGTCAATTTGCATATTAGCCTTTTATTCTATAGAACATAGTTGTAGTGGTGGTCAGACAAATAGAAATGGTGGGGAGACAAAAATACACATGTGAAATAAACCCAGTGTTTTAATAAAGTAAAAAAAGACTCCATTTTCATAAAATATGTGGTATTCTTTTACATATACAGGCAGTCCTCAAGTTACGTTGGACTCAACATACATTGTTTTGTGGTTACATCTCCATCTTTCACTTATTTGTTTTTTAAAAGTTCGTCATTTCTACATAAGTACCTATGTGCTTTATGTTTTTTATTATTTACTTACCACAAGTAAAGGTCAGGAATTGTTATCTTTCTTTAAATTTTTTTTTTACAGTTTCACATGTTTCACATGTATGTGCTTCATGTGAGTGGCGTAGGTGCTTATGTACGTGGGTTCTGACTTATAGCCAAAATCACATTATGTCGCACCATAGGGACAGATCTCTGATGTAACCTGAGTATCTACTGCAAATGATATCATGCCCCATCATTAATTCATTCAGGGAGGACTTTCTACATGTCATGCATACATATGCTCAATGGTGGACATGCTGAGTTGGGGGAGAGAAAAGAAGACATCAATTCTTGCCTCAAAGAACACATTGTTCCAGGGATGTGTATTCTGAACATTTACTAATAATGTGGATTAGATGGATATATTGAATCACCAATTTTTCCTAGTATTATATTTTTATTAATGTCACTCTGTAAGATTGCTGACTGGCAAAGCTACAGATTGGTCAAAAAATGGGATATGGCCAGAGAAGATGGATATGCTGTGGTCAATAGAAGGAATTATGTTTAGCATATAAAGCATGCCCACACTCAGCTTCAACTAGGTTACCTTTATACTTTCTGAAGAGGGCTGCAATAAAGGAAGGGCAAATTTTGTACTGATGGAGGCCTAAAGTCAGGTCATCTTTGGGAATACAGTAATCCAAATCATATGAATGCTTCTGCTGCCATCATTTAATTTAGAAGCATTTATGTAAATTGCTAAGAAATTCACAAACAGACAACAGTGTCTGGCCAACCCAGGGAATCAGTGAGTGTTAAAATGGCTTAAATGAGAGTAGAATCTACTTTGCTTAGAATACTCTTTTCTACCGCTCATGGGCTGGTCCACTCTCACTTGATTTTCATGACCCAGAATTATCATTCCTTGGCAAGCAAGTCTTTCTCATCTCCTACCTCTGAAATCCCACAGCACTTTCCTTGATTATTGGATTATAACTGCTCATTTATATGTCTGCATCCTTGTAAGGGAGGGAATGATTCTTCTGCTACCAGATATAACTCACATTTTCATATTTTATTTGGTCCTACATTAAGGGAAAAGGTAATTCTATGTTCAGGTTTGGGTCTCTGGAAGAAAAATTGTCCATGGTGTCCATCAATTAAAGAAACAGCATATGTTTCAGAATATAAATCCAAATTAAGAAGGCCTCTAAGTAAAGCTTTGACAAAAAAAAAAATAAAGCACTCTTATTCTCAAGATAATAATTTTTACATATTACTTTGAGATTGTTCCTGCCTAGAAATTTGTGTGGTTTCCATTTTCATGTGGAGACTGACAAAGAGCTAAGAAGTATAAAAAATAAGTTCTTTGCCCTGGCTAGTTGGTGGATAGAGTACTGGCCTGCAGACCGAAGGGTCCCAGATTTGATTCCTGTCAAGGGCACATGCCCAGGTTACAGGCTCAATCCCCAGTGGGGGGCATGCAGGAGCCAGCCAATCAATGATTCTCTCATCATTGATGTTTCTATCTCTCTCTCTCTCCCTCTCCTTTCCTCTCTGAAATCAATAAAAATATATTTTAAAAATAATAATATTAAATTATTCAAGTTCTTTGAGCTGAAAGAGAACCAATCCAGATGGTAATTGAATTAATATGAAGTGTTCATGCCCTGAGAAAAAATTAATTATGGAAGATCAGGGATATATCCTTTGAAATAGCTTTTTGATGAGTAAATTACATAAATATTTACACCATAAATATTCACCCATTTTACATATGAGCTTCAATGATTTTAGTAAAAATGTTTTATGTACAATTGTAACAACAGGATTAGCTCAGTACTAAAGACAAAACCCAAGAGTACGCAGCCAAAGCATGCTCAGAGGAGAAAATTTTGACCTCCAGGTGCATTCAGATTCAAAGTTTTGCTCCCCAAACACACACACACACACACACACACACACACACACACACACACACACACACAGAGAGAGAGAGACCAGGATATAACCCGAAACTTGAAAACTTGAACCCTTTCAGAAGCAAAGGGTCTATTTTCCAAGAAGATCCTGTGGTGACACCCCTTTACCTTAAATGAATGGCCAAGTTCCAAGTTCCTTTAACTAACATTTGCCCCACCAGCACTTTTGAATATCTGCTCCCCTTAACCCCTTAAAAGTCCTTAACCTACTCCAGGATGGATTGGAGGCACCACTAGGTCTCCCATCTTCTCAGTTGGTACCTTCTCAATCAATAAACCAATCCTCACTCCCAACTCTGATGTTTTGTGATTTAGCCTTTTGAAGCATAGGGCACACAAACTTGGGTTAAAGGACATAATCATCACCACTATCCAGCTTTAGAATGTTAGCATCACCACAAAAATATTTTTTTTTCTGACTACTTGTAGCCAATCCTTGTTCAGATTTCCAGTGCTGGGAAGCCACTGATTTATTTTCTAGGTATAGATTTGCCTTTTCTGGACATTTCATGTAAGTGGAATCAGATTAGTAAAATATCTAATATTTTGCTTCGGGCTTCTTTCACTTAGCCTAATGTTTTTTACCTTCACATTGCAGCATGTATCAGCAGTTTATTCCATTATAATTGCTAAATGGAACCTTTTGTATGATATGCCACATTTGTTTATCTTTTCACAAAATGAAAGGCATTTGATTGTTTGTTGAAGTAGAAGTGTTTGTAATTTTCAGGAAATCCAATTTATTTGTTTTTTAGTTATAAATTTAAAAAAACATCTTTGCCCCACCCAATGTCACAAACATTTTTTGTTATGTTTCTCTAAATATTTCATAGTTTTACCTCTTGCATTTAAACTATAATCCTTTTGGGGGGTTAATTTTGTGTGTGTTTTGGTGTATGAGTCTATGGTACTGAGATCAGAAAGCCGGGACAAGTGGAATAGGAAAACTGAGACAGATAGCTGAACTAACTGGCTGAGTAATTTACAGCCGGATACTGAAGGTCAGCTCCTAAAGATAACATGTAGGCCTCAGTTGTATTTCAGTTCCAGACCCAGACAGGCAGCAAAACCAGGTGGGCAGCACCAGGAGGACCAGCTGCAATGACTAATGACCCCATTCCCTGGTGCTGACCGGTCAGTACAGACCATCACCAAAAGGGCGCATCTGGAAAGCTGATGAATATTCTGCTGAAACCCTCCCCTTAGACCTTCCCCTAAGGTGCTTCTGCAAGAAAAAGATAAAACCCTCGAAACAAAGCAATCTTCCTCCTAGGAGCATGCCCAAGCCTTTCTCTTTCCCTTCTTCTCTCTCCATAGACATGCAGCATCTCTGAAATTCTGAGGGTCCCCATTGGACTTCCACTCAGGGGAACAATAGGCAGTGGCAGTTCATCCTAGACTAAACCCTTGAACCTGGCTCCAAGTCTCCTCTTCTCTGACTTCCCAGTGAACAAAAGCAGCGCAGACTCTCCTTTTGTTTCTTCTATGCTAAGACCATCCTTGTTTCACTGTCCTTGGCTTTAATAAAACAACCTGGGTTTGTATTGTGAAATATTTTCTGCATGAAGTCAAGAATCCATACATGAAGGATCAGCACTAGGCAGATCTATTCAGGGCCAGGTTCCCTTTCTGGTAAGTGTAAATCAATGTATTTGGTCTTTGTCCCTGGTTCCTGGCACAAAGCTCACGCAGTGATTAGGACTTTCTCAATCAGAGAATTCTCTTTTGTTTTCATGAGAAATCCCTTTTGAGCACATGCACATTTATACTAAAGAGATGACTGAGAATGGGTCGCTTAGATAGCCTCAGAATGGTGCTGGTCACCAGAACAACAAACGGTTAGAGGGTTCAAACTTTCAGCCCTGCTCAGGAATTTCAAGGCAAGTGCAGGGACTGAAGATTAAGCTCTGTAAAAACTATTGAGCAACGAGATTTAATAACTTTCTGGTTGGTGAACACATCCAAATGCTGGAATGGTCATCACCCAGTTCCATGCGAACAAGCACTTCCTGGCTGAAGGACCCTTCCAGATCTCACCCTACATAACTCTTCATCAGATTTTCATCTTCACAATCCTATATGTCATTCACATTGTGGCATATAAAATACCCTATTTTATGTTATCATTTCTATTATTCTTTATAATAAACCCATAAGCAGATGTAAATGTCTTTTAGAACTTTGTATACCTTTCTAACAAATGATCAAATTCAGGAGAGAATCCTGGGAACCTCTGACTTACAGCTCCTATGCCAACAATCTGCAAGTTCTACCACAAGAATATATCTTTTGGACTAAACATTTCTGTGTATTCATCATGTCTTTTCCACGTAACCCTCCATTAATATTTAGAAAATACTTTAAGAAACCCCAATTTGCATCAGCTGTCCTAAGAAACCAGGGGTTGGAGGCTAGGGGAGGCTTTTGTTTTAGCCAGAGCTATATTCTAGAAGCATTTTGTGTGGCCCATAGTTTAGAACATGCAGGAATGGTAATGTGAGAAATAAAAGAGGAGATAAAATTTAAGACATTGTATAGAAGTCATTGACAGGAGCCTTTCTCATTCTGAGATTTTATTTTCTAAACCAACAGTTGAAGAGTTTTTATATTCGTTTTCCAAGAGTGGCTATTTTACAGGCTATTTTACACTCTATCTGAATGCTAGAGATAAAGATTCTTAAAAGTAAGTGACCATGAGAAAGACAGCATAATGAATCTTCATTTTCATTCAATTATGAATTTGCATGGTGTAATATTTTCTATATGCATATTTCTTATTTCTTGTAACTGACAGTTGATTCCTATATATGTCAGACAGGTAGACTGGGTTTGTTGAATTCATATGTGTCTTTGCTGATCCATCAGAAACACACAGTACCATGTTAGTTTGTTTATTGAAGCAAGAAAGGGACTCATTGGAGAAAAGAATCCTAGAGCATTATTTTTGTAGTTTGAAGTTTTCATATTTCCATAATGTTTCCTTTTTCCTCTCTTGATAATTAAAAATGCTTATGACATTTTAGTTGATGCACCTTGAAATATCATTCTCCAAAATCTGTGATTATTTGGGGCTCTGAACCAGGTATTCATTTTTTTAACTTAACAGTTAAACACTGCTCATCCCTTTAAATACAGTTCATTTTATCCTATAGCAAAAAGTCTGACTAGAATAGCTATGCCCAGTTCCAGTCCCAAAAGGAACATTGGCAACTACTCTGTGTGCAGAATAAAGAGGAATATTTCAATTTGGAATGATTTATGTCATCAGATTCAAATCAAGTGTTAGTTTATTGGAGAAAGAATCTGAATAGATTTAGGGGACTAAATTTTTACTGTTTCACTCATATGTAGAAAATATTCAACAGTATCAACACCAACAATAAGATTCACACTTCTGATCCTATTTCAGAATATTTGCTATTAAAAAGTTCTGGCTAAAGGTTTCACATTTCACACCCTGGCTCACTTTCATACCTTCAGCAACCAGAAAAGCATATATGCTGCTGGCCTATGTGAATCTAATATAATTCCTTGGTAAAAGCAATTGTAAAATGTTGGTAAATATTGACTTCTCCAGTGAACACAACACTTGACAGATGCTTTTTCAAAGACAGTGAAAAAGTATTTACTCAAGCAATGATCATGTAAATGGCACTTCTTAAGCTTGTATTTCTCCACAACAGTGTTCCTAAAACACGTTGGGTTACTGATGTTCAATATGGCCCTCAAGAAACCATATGTTATTAAATGTTTTTAAAAATCACTTACCTTTCAAGTTTTCTAAGTCTTGCAATATATTCCTCTTCCTGCTTCTTCTATCCTATTTTTGTATTCATTTTTTGTCCCTAGAAAAATAAGTAAATCTACTTTTCCCATTGATTTTTTTTGCAGTATAACTTAGATTTAATAGTACACATGTTTTCCTTTTCTCCCTACTTTGTCCTCCCCGCAGCATCCTCTACACCCAGCACATGTCCCCACCTGCCCCCTCAACCCAGTGTCTTGCCTCCATTGGTTATGCTCATATGCATGCATACAAGTCCTTCGGTTGATCTCCCACAGCCCACACCCCCCACCTTCCCCAGCCTTCCCCCTGTAGTTTGACAATCTGTTCAATGCCTCCCTGCCTCTATATCAATCACTCTCCCCTGTTTCTTTTCTTCAAAAATATCTTGCATCTGCATACTGGAAATAAATGTATAAGAACAAGAAATGTTTGAGTCTCAGTTTCAATGTCCATCTGTTCTGAGTCCCAGTTTCAATGTCAAATAGTTCCTTATGTGTACATGTCAGCAATGGTATCCAGATGGTGGACACATGGTGGCAATGCAGGTTCCATCCTCTCTGGTTTGGTCCTGGGCTGCCTGCAGCAATGCATAGCTGCTGACCTGCTAGCATGGCAAAGTGTCATCAGTGTCCCCATCTCTGGCCCATCCTCGTGGCTGGAACAGATCTGTCAGTTCCTCACTATCACAGGAACCCACATGGTCTTGGAGTGGTTCTCTGAAAACACACAAACACATTCTCGACCAAAAGTTAACAAAGGGATCCACTCTGCAAATTAGACTTGGGATTCTTTTTATTTTTGCCCAAATGATTTTCCTTTGGCTTATTTTGACACCATGTGTGTTTTTCATGGGTGTCCTTCTGTTGGCATTACAAATGGAAGTTGCTTTTCTGGAGTAAGAATTTTCTAGATGTATATTACTTACAGGATATCTTTCCTTACATGATATTACCCCACTATCCCTCCCCCTTTTTTTGATTAATGGGGGCTTTTGGAAATTTTATATTGCAGTCTTAGTAATTTTAAATTTTAATTTTTGCACACAAATATGAATGCTTTAGGTTCTTTGGATGTTAGGAAATTTTACAATGAGATGAACTACTAATAGAAGCTTTAGTTAATGTTTTAGGAACAGCTTTTTGTCCAGCACACTTAAATTTTCTTGAGTATTCACTTATTTCACTTGGCCAATTTAATTTAAACTGAAAACTTGATTACTATTTTACTGTCAATTTTAATACTCAAGCAAAAAATCTTAGTTTACCCTGCAAATATTAGTGGAAAGGATTATTTGCATTCTTGAATAGGCCCTGAGCATTCCTGGTACTAGACTGCATTTAGATATAAAGCAGTGGTTGCTGGCCGAGTCTCTGTCTGTAATCTGGGTCCCAATCTGAGCTGTGTGTGGATGGCGAAGCAGCCATGGAGGCAGGAGACCTCCCACAGAAAGGGTGAAATTTCAGGCCCCTGCAAGGTTTGTGGGTGAAGGTCTGTGCCCCACCTCTGTTGACCTTTTAAGTTCTCTCCTGTTGGTCCCTCTGTGACTGTGCCTGTCTTAGGTTGTTCCTTCCCTGAGGAATCTTACCCATCTCTGGCTAACCAGCCATCCTCCGGGACCAAACAGGGTGATGAGAGGTTCAGTTCTGTCTCCTTTGTAGTCTATGGCCCTGTGACCCCCATGCCCAGCACCTGCCTTGGGATCCCCTCACCTGCTGGTGGGATCCCAGTACTGATCACATATCTCGGGGACCCAGGTGTCTTCTCCAGAAAGGGCCCCACTCACCCCATTGGGCGAGAGACGCCCAGAAGCTTCAACCACAGCTTGAACTGAAAGCTCAGGCAACAGCTGTGTGTATTTGGATTGTAAGAAGAGGGTCCCTCTTGGCAAAAAGGGCAAGAGGGGCCAATATAGAATGCTCAAGTACCTTCCCAGTGCCTTAATTCCTTCTGACAGGGTTTAATTTTTTTTTTCTATCCTTTTTTAAATTTCTGCCAAACATTTAAAGAATTAGTTTGTAAGTTTCTTTGGGATAATTGCACAAAATGCTGTTGTCACATATCACAAATTATAATGACATTGTAGAATAATATCATGTAAGGGTATTATGGTGTCACAGGAGGTTAAGGGGAGCCTAGCCTAAGGACTAGTGTCCATAGGAGATGACAAGCTCTAGGCCCTGTCAATTCAATCTCAAACTAGCTGCCAAATTTTTTTATAACTTTATATAAACTTTGTCAGGGATGTAAAAACACAAATTCCTTACCTTAGTTCAAGAGGTCAAATATTATCTACATTAATAAAAAAGAAATGTGCAAATTAACCATCACTCTGCTACACCCACCTGCCAATCAGGAGGGGATATGCAAATTAGACGGTGAAAGATGGCAGCCACCCAGCTGCTCCAGGAACAGAGTGACTGGGTGGGGCAGGATGCCTGCTATGAGAGGGAGTGTGAGGGACAAAGGGATCTATAGGAGCAGCACTGTGGCCACAGTGAAGATGAAGACAGTAGACTCTGGCCTGAATCTGCAGGATAAAGGCGACAGACACCAGCCAGAGTGAAGGCCTGGGTCTCAGGTGCCTGAGGAAAACTGGTGCTGGAAGCCAAGGGAAGGAAGGCCTATTGCATGAAGAGATCTATTGCTCTAGTATTTTAATAAAACCATTGCACCAATCTTACCTGATAATGGACAAACATATAAATTGACCATACCTCCACTATACCACCAGTCAATCAGGACTAATATGCAAATTAACCCAACAAAGGTAGCGGTTAATTTGCATACACAGGTGCCAAGTGCTAGCAGGACACTTGTGTCATTGCCATGGTGATGATTGAGGAGTTCTCCCCCACCCTCAGTCTCTCAGGGCCTCTGGGCAGCATGGGAAGGTGGGGCCGGACCAGAAAGAGGTAGCTCCCAGAGTGGAAAGAGGCAGCTCCGGGGCCTGAGCAAAAAAGGGGCTAGCCAGAGTGGAAAGGCAGTGCCGGCAGCCAGGGAAAAGAAAGCCCATTCTAGCACAAATCTTCATGCATCAGGCTTCTAGTACAACAATAATTTTTATTCTATGAAATTCATTCCTTGTAGTCATTGTTATAATCTATACTTCTCACAGAACATATGAGAGGAATAAGAAGCTATACAACCTATGCCAAATAATGTCAGTCTCATTAAAATATGTTTTGAATAGTAAAATATTAACAACGTACTTTCTGGAATTGTATCTGTATTTAATGACACAGAAGTCAGGATCCTTGGTAGTCTGATTTTAAATGTGAGACAATAAGCAGTGTCAAAATTAAGCTTTGAAATAGCTATGCTATAAATGGCAACTTACAGCCTTAGTACTGATAAGGATATGTTACAGATTATTAAAATGCTTATTATGCTAGTGGGTGGATTTTTATTCCTGATGTTTTGATTACATTAAAAGCCTTTTGAGTGAGAGAGAATAAATCATAAATTTCATATAAACTGGGGACAATTTACCCACTACAGAGAGAAGCAGTACTTGACACTGCAATTTCTTATCTCCTCACCTTACTTCAACTGTATGTTTTTAAAATTTTCAACTCATGGTATTACTAGTATACTCCATGATTATTTTCTAACAGTAGAAACAGTTTTAATCCTGTTTATACTTTGCATCCTACCAGTGGGGAAACTATTCTCTGAGTATTGGAGAAAAGATCTATGGAACAGTTTTAATCCTGTTTATACTTTGCATCCTACCAGTGGGGAAACTATTCTCTGAGTATTGGAGAAAAGATCATTTTCTTTAAATCAAATGAGCATTTTTATATTATAGGGGTGATTAAAAACCAATGAATGATTATCTGTAATCGTTGAAATATAAATACATACACATAAACACAGTCTCATACATTTATGTATTCATTGGATTAACTGAACCTTATGCAGCATAACACATTCATCCATTCATCTCTTCCATATACGTTATACATTTATAATAGGTACAAGTGATATTTTGGACACTTATAACCAAGTTGAACAGGTGCCTTTTTCAGAAAAGATATTTTAACTTCTTGGCACATGTGATGAAGCTATCTATCCTATCTAATAAAAGAGTAATATGCAAATTAACCATCACTCTGCCACAACCACAAGCCACAACCACAAGCCAATCAGGAACAAGTATGCAAATTAACCCAACCAAGATGGCTGCCACCATGAAGTGAGCAGGAGGCTTCAGTTTCCCTGGCAATGGAGGAAGCCAAGCTCCTGCAGCCCTAGCCTGTCTTGGCCTCCACTCAAGGCTAAAGAGTTTCAGTCATAGAAGATAAATAAATCCCAACAAAAATGGCTATGGCCACAGAGCAAGCAGGAAGCTTGACTCCACTCAAGGCTACAAAGTTTCAATTATAGAAGATAAATAAATCCCAGATACCAGGGTCTCCACTTGGGTCACCGGGAGGTGTGGCCAGCCTGCAAACCACCACAGGCCCCTCACCCAGGCCACCCCACATCCCAAGGGGTCCCCCATGATCCAGGACACATTTCAGGGCAAACCAGCTGGCTCCCACCTGTGCACCAGGCCTCTATTCTATGTAATAAAAGAGTGATATGCAAATTGACCATCACTCCAACACACAAGATGGCTTCCCCCATGTGGTCAAAGATGGCTGCCCCCCTGTGGACACAAGATGGCCACCATAGATGGCCAGCAAGGGAAGGCAGTTGGGAGGGATCAGGTCTTCAAGGGAGGGCAGTTGGGGGCAATCAAGCCTGGAGGGGAGGGCAGTTAGGGGTGACCAGGCCAGCAGAGGAGGAAAGTTGGGTTGACTGGGCTTGCAGGGAAGGCCAATTGGGGGGCACCCAGGCTGCAGCAGAGAGCATCTGGGGGAGGACCAGGCCTGCAGGGGAGGGTAGTTAGGGGTGACCAGACCATCAAGGTAGGGCAGTTAGGGGTGACCACAAGCCTACAGGGAGGGCAGTTAGGGGGAAACAGGCTGGCAGGGGAGCAGTTAGGCATCAATCACGCTGTCAGGGGAGTGATTAGGGGGTGATCAGGCTAGCAGGTAGAAGCAGTTAGGGGCAATCAGGAAGGCAGACAGGTGAGCAGTTTGGAGCCAGCAGTCCTGGATTTGAGAGGAATCGCTCAAGGGGTCCCAGATTAGAGACAGTGCAGGCTGGGTGGAGGGACAGCCCTCCATGCACATATTTTGTGCACCAGGCCTCTAATTCTATTCATAACAAGCTACAACATTTTTTTAAAGTCTAATTTTATAAGTATCTGATATGCAAGTAAATGTATAAAATGCAGATGTAATGTTTAGGTAAAAATTTCAGTTTGAATGGGGATGCCTATGGTATAGTTGGAAGTAAGAGGGAGTGGCAAGTTGTGGTGATTAAGAACATGACATTGAACTTAACCTGCCACCGCTAGAACCTGACTCTGTATTGATTGTCACCTTGGGAAATTACACTGCCTCAAGGCTTTCTTCCATCTGTATAATGAAGATGATTATAATTATTGGTTCTTTAGAACTATATACAAATTGAAGGAGATCATGCACATAAATCTCTTAGCATAGTGTCTGACCTGGAGTAAACCCTCAATAACTTAACCATTTTTATTATTATGGGTTCATATATAAAACATTTTTGACTTGGCAACCTCCAAAACTTTTTTAGTTTTGTTATTGCTTAATACACAGATGTTGAACCTTAGCATTTTTAAATGGTCAACAATATGATAATAATGTAGCTTTGTTAAATAAATATATAGTTTATAATATGGTATGTGGAAATTATATTAGATCTACACTTGATCTTATCTAAAAGGCTAAGAAGCAATAAAATTAAATTAGGCCTAAAGGAATTTTTTTTAAGACATGATGTTCTAGTTACAGATTTCTGTATAAGTGACAGACAATGGAGATTCTTTCTCTGCTTTTCATGTATTATAATTATACTTCCAAAGGAAAAGAGTCTAAGAAGAATGATTAAAGATAATCCTAGGATATGGGGTGTTATTCTATCTTTAAATGACATTTCAATTACTTGTTTTTAACTCTTCTATTGACTTATCAGGAGCTGTTACAACAAGTAGGTTCTAGGCAGCAATGTGATTGAGAACATTAGAGAGGAGAATGTGTTTCCAACAATTGGGAGATGAATTGTACAAATGAAATCAGATACATTCCTTCAGAGTCAATTCAAATATTACCTGCATTCTAATGTTTCTCTAACTTCTTTTAAGAATTTTATATCCTTTCATCACTACATCCTCATTTTTTAGTACTTATAGCTCTTTATTATATATTTTAACTTCCTGATGTTAAGATCATAGACTAATCAAGTCTTAATAGATCTTTCAGCCCCAAACATGATTATTTACATGTACTATAAGTACATAGGTTTGCATTTTCAATACCTTGTTTCATAAAGAATTTAGGGAGAGAGTGCATAAAGAGAAATATCACCAGGAGGATAATAGAATAGAACTCATCTTAGCATGACTGAAGCATGAAAACTAAGTACCTGAGTAAGTGCATAAAAATTACATCTGTGAACACAAAGATTTTACAAAGGAAATTATTAGAAAAAAATTCATTACTTTTCTATCAAGAAACAAGGGATAGAATATGACCACCAAAGAAGCTTAGGGGAGAAGAGAAGAGTTGGCTGAGTAGCTTTTGTGATGGGAGAGCTGAGAGCAGATCTTGTGTTGACAAGGAGCAGGGAAATGTTTCTCAAGGATTAGCACATCCATACAGGAGAGAGTGAGTGTGTGGCCATCTCGGCTCTCATCTCAGGATCGCTGGTAATTGATAGGGGTCTTTAACATAAAGATAATTGTCCATAGATTGAGAAAGGTATCACCAAAGACTGCTACCTAGATCACGGGAACTGAGAAGAGAGGAATCCAGCAGAGAACCTATAAAGAACCAATAATAGTACCCTATAAGACTGGATATCAACTTTAACCACTTTCCAGACCCACCCAGACACTTCATCTTTAGCATCTGCCAAGAGAGGGAGGGAGAGAGAGAGAGAGAGAGAGAGAGAGAGAGAGAGAGAGAGAAATGTCAACCAAGAGTTACCCTAATTTACCATAACTATCTGCTTTCCTCAGTTTAGATTCTGAGGGAAAATGAAATTGCATCCAACAAATGGAGAAGAATATTTCTCAGAAGCAGCTATTAATTGGAAGTCATTGTATACTTAAAACCATGGGATTAAATACACATGCCCAAGGAAAGTCTGAAGTGAAGAGAAGAAAAAATAAACATAATACCCTGAAAAAAAAACAAACTTTGAGTGAAGTGAAGGAAGAGAAACTCCATAGGAAATTAAGATGAATCTGCCACTGATTTCTGGAAAGAGAAAAAAAATATTGGCTCTACAAGGGGTACCAGAGGAGTTTCAAGAAAAGTTCTCAAATGTTTGGTGTACCAAATAATAAAATGATTAAAGGCATCTTGTATTTGGTAACTAGAATCTTACTTAGAAATGAAAGTGAGATACATTGAATGGGATCAAGAAATATGATTCATGCTAATGCTAAAATACTTTAAAAAGTCCTTTATGATGGTACGAATCATAAGCATGTGTATATGATGAATTAAAAATGCACCTAGAGAGGCTATAGAAAGGAGAAAATAGATAATTGATACTAATATTGGCTTCTGAGGATCTTAGAAGAAATTGAGTCCTGGGTCAAAGGTAATTTTATTGTTGATCAGACAGCAACTTCCTTTAATATATGAAAACAAATAGAAAAGAGATAATCAAATCAATTATAGTAGAACACTTACCTGAACTAAAGAAAAACTTCAGACTAATATGACATAATCTATTGGGAAATTTCAATATAAGAGATAAATATTTATTCTACACAACCTCAGCAGTGTGTTTAAATTAAAAGGATTTAAAAAAAAGCAATCTTAGGGTTTGAAAACGATAAAAGAGGTAACAAAGGCATAAGATATGCTTAGAATTAGGATGCTCTACTTCCTGTAATGCAGGAAACTAAAAAAGACTGAGGAACAAAGTTAAAATTGTAACAAAAAAAGAACTGAGTTTTTCACAACGGGTTTGCCACCAGAACACAGGTGTTGTGAAAATTACCATTAACTCAAACCCAAGATGGGAAAGGAAAAGACTCACATCAACATCGTCGTCATTGGACATGTAGATTCTGGCAAGGCTACCACTACTGGCCATCTGATCTACGAATGTGGTGGGATCGACCAAAGAACCATTGAGAAATTTGAGAAGGAGGCTGCTGAGATGGGGAAGGGCTCCTTCAAGTATGCCTGGGTCTTGGATAAACTGAAAGCCGAACGGGAACGAGGTATCACCATTGATATCTCTCTGTGGAAATTTGAGACCAGCAAGTATTATGTGACCATCATTGATGCCCCAGGGCACAGAGACTTCATCAAAAACATGATTACAGGCACATCTCAGGCTGACTGTGCTGTCCTGATTGTTGCTGCTGGTGTTGGTGAACTTGAAGCAGGCATTTCCAAGAATAGACAGACCCGGGAGCATGCCCTTCTGGCCTACACGCTGGATGTGAAACAGCTGATTGTTGGTGTTAACAAAATGGATTCCACAGAGCCACCCTACAGCCAGAAAAGATACGAGGGAATTGTTAAAGAAGTCAGCACCTACATTAAGAAAATTGGCTACAACCCTGACACAGTAGCATTTGTGCCAATTTCTGGTTGGAATGGTGACAATATGCTGGAGCCGAGTGCCAATATGCCTTAGTTCAAGGGATGGAAGGTCACCCATAAAGATGGCAATGCCAGTGGAACCACACTGCTTGAAGCTCTGGATTGCATCCTGCCACCAACTGTTCCAGCTGACAAGCCCCTGCGTCTGCCCCTCCAGGATGTCTACAAAATTGGTGGTATTGGTACTGTCCCTGTGGGCAGAGTGGAGACCGGTGTTCTGAAGCCCGGCATGGTGGTCACCTTTGCTCTGGTCGATGATACAACTGAAGTGAAGTCTGTTGAAATGCACCATGAAGCTTTGAGTGAAGCTCTTCCTGGGGACAATGTGAGCTTCAATGTCAAGAACGTGTCTGTCAAAGATGTTCGCCATGGCAATGTGGCTGATGACAGCAAAAATGATCCACCAATCGAAGCAGCTGGCTTCACAGCTCAGGTGATTATTCTGAACCACCCAGGCCAGATCAGTGCTGGATATGCACCTGTGCTGGATTGTCACACAGCTCACATTGCTTGCAAATTTACTGAGCTGACGGAGAAGATTGATCGTCGTTCTGGGAAAAAGTTGGAAGATGGCCCCAAGTTTTTGAAATCTGGTGATGCTGCCATCGTTGATATGATTCCTGGCAAGTCTATGTGTGTTGAGAGCTTCTCTGACTACCCTCCTCAGAGCTGTTTCACTGTTCGTGACATGAGACAGACAGTTGCTGTGGGTGTCATCAAAACAGTGGACAAGAAGGCAGCTGGAGCTGGCAACGTCACCAAGTCTGCCCAGAAAGCTCAGAAGGCTAAATGAATATTCCCCAAACCTGCCACCCAGTCTTAATCAGTGGTGGAAGAATGGTCTCAGAACTGTTTGTCTCAATTGGCCATTTAAGTTTAATAGTAAAAGACTGGTTAATGGCTACAATGCATCGTAAAACCTTCAGAAGGAAAGGAGAATGTTTTGTGGGGCATTTGATTCTTTTGTGTGAGTGGCAGTTTTTAAGTTATTCGTTTTTAAAATCAGTACTTTTTAAATGGAAACAACATGACCAAAAATCTGTCACAGAATTTTGAGACCCATTAAAATATCAAAGTTTAATGAGAAAAAAATTAAAAAGAACTGAGATCTAATAATCTATCTCTTCACATGGGAAGGTCACGTGAAAACTAAAATGGACTCATGATACATTCCGAAAGAAATTACTCAAGTAAGTTCTCCAGCTAAAAGGCCTCAATTCCCTCATTTTATTCAAAACTGTTGAAATGTCACCCTTTAAAGAGAATTTTCTGCTCTAATTGGTTTGGCTCAGTGGATAGAGCATTGGCGTATGAACTCAAGGGTCCCAGGTTCGATTCCGGTCAAGGGCATGTACCTTGGTTGCAGGCACATCCCCAGTAGGGGGTGTGCAGGAGGCAGCTGATTGATGTTTCCCTCTCATTGATGTTTCTAACTCTCTATCCCTCTCCCCCCCCCAAAAAAAAAATCAATAAAATATATTAAAGAGCATTTTCTTAAACACCACAACTAACAAGGCTTTCCACTCTATCATCTTACCCATGTATGATTTTCTTTGCATCACCACCTAGTAACAGATAATTATGGGTCTTTTTTTTTTACAGCTCTTTCTCCAATGCCTAGAATGGCATCTGAAGTTTAAATGTTCAATAAATACATAAACTAGTGGCTAAAAGTGAACTTTATGGCTTTATTGTGTCTACCAGCAGTAAGGAATATTCTCTACTTAAAAGAAAGAGAACGTGATGAACTTGTAAACAAGAGGAAAGTTTCCCGAGTTTTTATTGTTTTAAACAGTTGAAAAAGTAATTAATTAAGAGACATCCAGAGGGATTTCGGAAGAGCATTTAATGGGCCATTGACTCATTCATTGGACCTAAATTAACTGAGTTCTTACTGTGCTATATTATCCCTTCCCTCCTGCCCTCTCAAGGTCTCTGTGTTCAGGTCACTTGAGATTTGTGTCATTGCTTCCCATCTCTTACTCATCACTCTATCCCTTCCTACTGGGTGTTTCCAGCAGTCTTACAACATGCAGAAAGCAATCCCATCCTAAAAAATGTTGTATCCTTCCTTGACATCTCACTTCAATCTCTACTTATGTTTTTTGCAGTGCCTCACAGCCAGATACATCCAGTTTATATTATTGTAATCATCCACTATTTTTAAAATGTAGAAGTTTCTAACTATTAGAATACAGTGACTAATATAACATTACCTGTGCAACACCATAATTTTATGTATTTATAATTTTGCTAAATATCTTTTTTACCTTAAAGAAATAACTCATAATTGATAACACTGAAGTTTCTTTTTATAACATGATCATTCTCCTCCTTGTAGCAACGATTATCATGAATTTGATGTTTATCTACCCTCTATTTATTTTATATATGCTTAAATACATAAGGATATTTGTATTTTCAATTTACATAAATTTAATATATTATAGTTCCCTTTGAATAACCAACTAGGTCTTTTTAATCATATATATCCAAGATATACCTATGCCCACAATTAATAATTCATTAATTACAGTATATTGCTCCTCTACATGCATGTCCTATTTTTTACTTATCCATTCTCATATTGATGAATAACTATTACCACTTTTCATTATATTTTATATCATTATCCTTATGCATTACTTTTTTTTGCAACCTCAGCTCATATCTATCATGAATTAATATTGTAATAGCTTAAAACACCTTCCGTGAATAATTTTACTTAAGTGATTTTATTACATATTCTACCAACTTGCACATTCACACAAGAAAATTTGGAAAAAGTATTAAATGGGTGACAAGAGGAAGAGGACATCAGAACACTAAGTAGGGAGAGCTAGGAATGTAGGAGAAATTGTTCCAATCCATGCCAAGTGTTTTAGGCAGAAGGATATGTGTGCTCAGCAATATCAACTAATTTGATCCAGAATATTAAGAGTTATTGATGACCTTACCAAGTATGGTTTTAATGAAGTGGGATAAACGCCAGATTAAGTCATATCATTGAGGACAAATGTACAAATGGGAGAGAAATTGCTATTTCAAAGAGCTTGGCTGGAAAATACACACACAGCTGTGTTTGAGAACACTGATTTAAAAATTTGAAAGTGTTGCTATGTTAAAGAAAGAGGAAAGAAGTTGAAATCACAGGGGATTAATATAAGACTGAAAAAAATTGCATAGAAAATATTTGTATTTTAACATTAATTTGCTATTCAGAAAGACAAGTTGTATACAAGTGTGGCAAAATGCTTACTTCAGTCTTCATTGCAACAACATTAAATAAATAACACTCTGAAAAACTACCTAGGATGATGATTTCTTGAGTATTGCTCAACCATTTTTAATCATGTTATAAAGAAACCAAACATGTGAGAATAGTTCAGTTCATCACTTAAAAATGAAAACTTTAAAACAACCTAAATAAACCTCTTAATAGCTTTACAACCCAGGACTGCCTTTCTCAAGAACCTGGGGCCATCTCTTTGAAATATAATTATGAAGGAACATGAGATCTTTTAGAATATGATATGATTGATTTGTTAGGTAAGATTTTAGAAGTCTTGATACATGCAGTGAAGGAATGAAGATAATTCTACATGAAAATATCCAAAAAGAAAATAAAAGGTGACATCAAGTCAGAATCATCATTAAAAACTATGGATGGAGAAACAACCAAAAACTGTCTAAATTAAAATATGAAACTGCCATGGGAAATAATACTTGACAACATAGTCAGTTGTTACATACAAACTTCATTGCCTCTGATCCTGATGCCATCAAGATAAAACCAAAAGAAACTTTGATGAGCCATGGGAGGAAGGAGCCTTGTTGGATTTGACTGTCCCAATCTATGTGAGTGTGAATGAAACAAGCGTAAAATACTGAATATAAGGAGCATGAGTGTACTTTGTGAAGGGAGTTTTCTAGTTTAATGGAGTCTGTGAAAGGAGGATGTTTGAATGACAGTGTAATAAGAGATAAAGTGTTACCTTCTGCGCATCCTGTAAGTGAAAAGAAATTTCTGAATAATAAATTATTTACTTGCAATAGTAAGACTTTGTTTTTATTTGAACATAATTTTGAAAATTTAAACTTATGCTAATACAATACTATTTTATTTTACTATTATTATTCTAAAGAAAACTTTAGAATAAGAAGATCTCAAATTTGGGCACCTCAAATTAATCACGTTTGAAACATGTGACCTTGCTGAAACCCGTTTGGCTCGGTGAATAGAGCGTTGGCCTGTGGACTGAAAGGTCCCAGGTTCTATTCTGGTCAAGGGCATGTACCTTGGTTGCAGGCACATCCCCAGTAGAGGGTGTGCAAGAGGCAGCTGATCGATGTTTCTGACTTTCTATCCCTCTCCCTTCCTCTCTGTAAAAAATTAATAAAATATATTTTTAAAAAAACAAGCATGTGACCTTAATAAATAGAATGCTTTTTACCACCATAAAAATAAATGATGCTTTGTAGAATTTGCGGGTGATCAAATGGTGTATTTCTCAAAATCAATAAAGAGGGAACAAACAAAAAGGCTAGTTTTAAGTCAGATGCATTGATAGGATGGATCTAGTGTGATTGTGAAAAGTGCTATGAACTTGAAAGTAAATTACTTATGCTTATCTGAAAAGGCACAGAAAAATTACCTTTAAAACTAAAATTCCATAAGAGAAAACATTGTGGCTTCCATGTGGAAATTCCAAATTGTTAATATTCAGGCACCTAAACTCTCCACCTTCTGATCATGATTCTTCATAGTAAAAAGATGATTTCTTTAGTGCAATAAGGTAAATGCTCCTAATTTTAGTGAATTGCTCAATCTTTAGATTTCATTTGCTTTTACAAAAAAAATAAAAATAAAAAGCTTTCTGCACAAATGCATCTTAATGAGGACTTCAACAAAACAAAATATACTACTTTAAACACTTAGATTCCCAGATTGATTGTCATATTACTAGCATGGAGTTTTCAGTACGATTTCTGACAGTGAAAACTCTTGTCTTACTAAGTATCTCATTTTTGAAGAACAATGTTGTAGATTTTGTTCTAAAAATAAGAGTTTGGATAGTGAGCTATGCTTTTTTCTTACAAAAAGAAAACAGAATAAACAATTACAAGCTTCATTTTTTGTAGAGGTGTATTGTCCTACATCTGGGGTCCTTTGACTTGAACATGCATCAGAATCGCTCGGAGGTTTGTTAGAACAAAAATGATGGGGGAGGGGAGGCCACCCCGGGGTGTCTAAGTAAATTTAAGGTGGAGCCTTTGAATTTTCATTTATAAGAACTTCCCAAAAGATGCCAATGCTATTAATCTCGAACTGCACTTTAATAATCACTACATTAGAGGATTACCGAAGAGAAGAGATACTATAAACTGGGAGAGCTGAGCCCATTTTGTGGAGGAGGCAATTCTCACACTGTGATTAACACAGATTTACATTGCATAACCATCTTACTCACTCTATAATTTCTTTTCAGGCTGGCAATGGTAAATTCAATTTAGTTATTATTGTTACCTTTGTCCCTCCTGATCCTTTTCATTCACCTCAGTCCTTAACTTCTTTTCTTTTTGATTGGAAACAAATATATACATCAATTCCTTATCACAGTCGCTTTTTCTGAAGGACATGTTTGTTTCCTAGTAGTTTAAACTGGTATACTCATATTTGGTCCAGACCCATTTTCCAATAATCTTTCCAGGCTGTGTGTATAACTTGTTTTGAACATAGCTATTTCTTCTGTAAATCAATCAAGCTGTTTCCACTGACCACAGCAAACTTCATTATTGAAGCAAGGGAGACCAAGTTGGGCTACTATATAATGAATGTCATGCACGGCTAAATGTTGCAATGCCAGCAACATTTGCTCAATATTTCCAATTGCAAAAGCAATATAAATAGCGAAATGTTAGGCACACAGGCAGATTTTCATTTTACATTATTTAATGCAAAATATTACCCACAAGAATTTTTTCATTAACTCCAATGAACTTACTTTTGTCTTTGAAATATGTGAGTTAATTTTGTTTGGTTGGTTATTTTTTATAATTAAAATTATAATATTATATATTTTTTAATGTAATGCTTTGTGTTTTTTCTTTCCAAGTTATATCTTTGGTACTCAATCTGGAAAGAAACAGAGGCCAGAGGATTCATGTTATAAAAATAACCAAGGAGAGGAGAAGATGGTAGCCAAATAGGCAGACCTTTCTTGCACTTCCTCCCAGAGCCAGACTTGAAATAAAACTAAATTGAGTAACATTCACCCGGAATTACCAACTGAGGTCTAGCTGAGGAGGAGACTTACAACAAGGAAGGAAGAAAACACCTGGAGACTGGTAGGAAGGTAAAGGTCATAAGAGGAGCTGGCCTAGTTGCCAATGGACATCAGGCTGAGAGTAAGAAGGGATAGAGATCTCTCAGCAGGGGAGCCGGAGGGCAGTGCCCTGAGAAGATCAAGGCTAGGACCCCAGGCTGGGCTCTCCAACCTGGAGAACCAGAGCTGATCTAAAAAGCTTCTGTACAGCAGAAGAAATCATCAACCAATGAAAAGGGGACCTGCTGTATGGGAATATACATTTATCAATGATACATCTGATAGGGTTTAATTTCTAAAATACCTATACAAAGAACTCACACAACTCAACAGGAGGAAGAAAAACAATCCAATTGAAAAATGGCCAAAGAACCTGCCTAGACTCTTCTCCAAGGAGGACATATAGGTGACTGATAGACACATGAAAAAGTGCTCAAAGTCACTAGTCATCAGAGAGATGCAAATTAAAACCACAATGAGCTAGCACTTCAGACCTGTCCGAATGGTTACCATCAATAAATCAATAAACAAGTGCTGGTGAGGATGTGGAGAAAAGGAAACCCTAGTGCACTGCTGTGGGACTGCGGCTTGAATAGACACTTTCAAAGGTAGTATGAGGATCATCAAAAAATTAAAAATGGATCTGCTATTTGACCAGAGATCCCACTTTTGGGAATATATCCTAAGAATCCCAAAACACCAATCAGAAATAATACATTCCCCCTATGCTCATAGCAGTGTTATTTACAATAGTCAAGATCTGGAAATAGCTCCAAGTACTCATCAGTAGATGAATGGATAAAAAAGCTACGGTACATTTACACAGTGGAAACTATTCAGTTGTAAAAAAGGATCCTTACCCTTTGAGACAGCATAGATTGACCAGCAGTCTATTATGCTAAGCAAAATAAGAAACTTAGAGAAAGAGAAATATTGCATGGTCTTGCTTATAAGTGTACTCTAAAGAACAATATAAACTGAGGAAATATGGGTCCAGAGGTATTGATGCATGGATCAGAATAACAGACCTCAGGGTTTAGGAGTGTTAGGGGATTAACCAAAAAAAATAATGCATATATGCATAATCCATAGACACAGACAATAGCCTGGGGAAGGCCTAGGATTTGGAAGAGGTTAGGTGGAGAGGGGCAAAATGGCAAATTTTACTCATTATCTACTTAAAATTCTTCTCGCCCTCTCTTGCTCTCATTCTTCCTATCTCTCCTACACTTTTATCTCTATTCTTTCTTCCCCCTTCAAATAACCAGAACTAGTGCCCTTGAGGTTTCCTCTCCTTCTCTCTCTCTCTCTCTCTCTCTCTCTCTCTCTCTCTCTCTCTCTCTCCCTTTTTCTTCTTAACCTCTCTCTTCCTTCATTCTTTTTTTTATCTTTATTGTTCAGTTTATTAATTACATTGTTTCCCCTTTTTATCCCCCTATAGCTTCCCTCCACCCTGTACCTATCCCACCCTCCACCCTCACCTCCCCCTCCCCACTGTCCTCTCCCATTGTTGCTAGATTTTTGTCCTGTCTCTTGCTGCACTTCCCACAACCCTTTTCTCCCCAAGAATTGTCAGTCCATTCCCTCTCTATGTCCATGTCTCTGTTATATTCACCAGTCTATCCTGTTCAACAGCCTATCAATTCACTTGATTTTTATGTTCATTTGTTGATAGATGTGTATTTGTTGTTGCTAGTTTGCACTTTTACCTTTTTCTTCTTCCTCTTCTTAAAGAATATCTTTCAGCATTTCATATAATGTTGGTTTGGTGGTGATGAACTCCTTTAGCTTTTTCTTATCTGCGAAGCACTTCATCTGACCTTCAATTCTGAATGATAGCTTTGCTGGATAGAGTAATCTTGGTTGTAGATTCTTGCTGTTCATCACTTTGAATATTTCTTGCCACTCCCGTCTGGCCTGCATCGTTTCTGTTGAGAAATCCGCTGACAGTCGTATGGGTGCTCCCTTATAGGTAACCAACTGTTTCTCTCTTGCTGCTTTTAATATTCTCTCTTTGTCTTTTGCTCTTGGCATTTTAATTATGATGTGCCTCGGTGTGGTCCTCTTAGGGTTCCTATATATTGGGGTTCGGTGCACTTCTTGGAATCCTAAGTCAATTTCTTTCACCAGGTGTGGGAAGTTTTCAGTCACTATTTCTTCAAATAGGTTTTCATTGTCTTGGCCTCTCGCTTTTTCTGGCACCCCTATAATTCGGATGTTGGTATGCTTGAGGTTGTCCCAGAGGCCCCTTACACTATCTTCAATTTTTTGGATTCTTTTGGTTTCTTGCTTTTTCAGCTGAGTGGATTTTCCCTCTTTGTATTTCAAATCTTTAACTTGGTTCTTGGGGTGCTCCAGGGCACTTTCAGGTCTTTGTATAATATTTTTTGTTTCAGTCAGTGTATGCTTAATTTCTGGTTGGTCCTTTTTCATATCCTTGAGAGTCTGCTTTATATCCTTGAGGGTTTCTTTCATTTCCTTGTAGGACTCATTCATTTCCACGTTGGTCTTAATAATTTCTTTGCAGCTCTCATTTATATCCTGGAGGGTGTTGTTCATTTTCTTGTAGGACTCACTCATTTCCTTTGTGGTCTTGCTTATTTCCTTATAGGCCTCGATCTTTTGTTGGAACCTCTTAAAAAACCCTATAACCGTGGTTCTGAATTCCATGTCTAGTCGTTTTTTTTCCTCCATTTCTTTCACATCTGATTTCTTTCCATGTCGCTGCATGGTGGCTGCTTCCCTGAGTTGGTCAATTAGCTTTGTGTGGTAGACGTGCTACTAGGGATAGTGGCTCAGCCTCCCCAGTTACCTGAGATGGATATGGGCTGCACAGTCTTGCTGAAGTTAAGCTCAGTTAATCGTTGTTAGCACTTGGAGGGTTGACCTCCAGGCCAATTGTCTGTGAAGCTCAGCTGTGCTCAGGTTGGGTGGGCGGAGTCTCTGGGCCAAGCAGACAGCGTTAGCTCCGCCCTATGCGGCCCCAGGGACTCTGTGCCGGGGGCAATGGCCGCCAACACCTCTGAGAGAGAGCCGCTGCTGAGCTCCACCGGCTGCCGGTTGCCGGGGAATTCAGACTTTCCCAAAATGAGTCTGCATGCGCAATGTCTCACCCAGGATTGTAAAACAAAGCAGTCTGACGGTTTTCCGAATGAGAGGCAAGTCGTGGTGTGCTCTCTGCGCCGTCACGCAGCCGAGCTGTTCGCAGGAGCTGCCTTCTCCACAAGCCGGGAGACCCGGCAGCACCCGAGCTTCGGCGTGCCCTCCCACTGTCCAGTTTTCACCCCGTGTGATAGTGGGTTCTCTGGACTTCGCCCAGAGCTGGAGATTCAGTCCAGTGGGATGCCTTTGTCTCCCCGTTCGAGAAAACTGGCCGGTTTTCAGCCGCCTGCCCTCTCCGCGGCGTTTGTTCCAAACCTCTCTCCGGGCGAATCTTTCAACGCCGTCTGCCGCCGCTCCTCCGGGTCACAGTGTCTTATCTTCACTTTTATTTGTGGAATTTTCACTCGGCTAGCGTTCTGGTGATTCTGGAAGGTGTTTGTTCTTTCGTTAAGTTGTAGTATTAAAATTGCTGATTATGACGGCAAGATAGGTGTTTTGCCTTTGCCGCCATCTTAGTTCTCTCCTCTTCCTTCATTCTTTATCAAATCTATTCTTTCCCCCATTAACCTTCTACTTCTTCTTTTTTATTTTAAATTGAAGAAGTGTCATATTTCTGAGCAGGTAGAAATTATTGTCATCTTAATGACAAATAATTCTTCTCTTAGTTAATTTTTTAGAGATACGGACCTTTGAATAAATGTAAAGTATTTTAAAAAATAGAAATAAAAGATGTTAACTAAAAACAGTTTAGATATTTCTGAATCATCAATATGCATATTTATATTGATCAAAATTGCAAAAAAAATTATAATAATTAACTATTAAGTGAAAACCAATATAGAGACTCAAATAAATAATTTATTTCTTATAACTTCCTTATAGCATCTTCAGACAAATTTATTTTGTATCATTAAATTAATTCTTACAATTTCAAAAAAGAGAATGACAAAATATTACATTCTAATCTGTTACGTTATTGATCAGTAACCTAGGAGAACTAGAATCTCAAAATTTTGAACTTTGTCCTTGTCAGTTATGCAAATATTATTTCATTAAAATACAAGTATAATGTGTTTCTAAAATCTCTACAAGAAAAGAAAGAATTTCAGCCGACACTCTGAATAAATCTGACAGTCCCTAAGGCTATAAATCATAGCTGATTAATACTGAATTTCTTGCTTCTATTTCAGCCCAAAATCTTTCTTTATGTAAACTAGTCATATGAGTTGAGAAGTCTCCTCATTGTAACATACAATTTGTGTTGTCTTCTTTTTAATCATTTTCCTTATTATATAGGTATAAATATAAGCTTCTCAAACATCAGTTAAACATCTACAGTATATTTTCTATTTATGTTAAGTGTGATATGAAATAAAATGTGGTTTTTGTTTCTAATTTAAACACACTAAGCTTCCTTTCATGTTTTCCCTTACTAAAATTTAGAAGAGTTACTTATAAAAAAACATTATAAGGAATTCAAAGTGCTTTTTTCAGAAGAGTTGTTTCTGTGTGTGGAAGATAATTTTAACATATATTTACTTGTGATTTGTCCCTAGAGATAGACTTAGAGAAAATGATAGAAATACTGATCATCAGTTTGTGGATAAGCATTAATCTTTATAAGTGATATAGGAATGAATTCATGTATTTCTAAAATAAGATATTTTGGAATAGATCCAACTTATCCCTTTTGGAAATGAAATATTCGAACTTACAAGTGAATAAATTATGAAGTCACTGGGCTAAGATGAACTGGCAATTGAAATACATCCATTAGGAGTACTGAGGACTTTTTTTGCCTGAGACCTACTATTCAAACCTATCTATTAGAAAATGTCTTATGAACAAGGTCCACTCATCACATACAAATAAAAAAGCTCCTCTTCTTTTTCAATGCCAATTCTGTGAATCAATCATGGCTGTGGGTCTAAGAAGTCTAGATGTTCTTTATAGGCAGAGATAATCAATAATATGTTACCTGTTTATGACAAAGGACAAATCTTACAAACAGGGTAGGTTGTGAAGGTCCCGGGTAATATCAGATCTCATATGCCAAGATAAAAATGTGTTGTACCATGGTACTGATGATAACTTCAGCCATACTCCTGGAAGACAATGAAATCTCAGAACTGATAGAAAGTCAAAGATTCTAGAACACTCCTGGAGATCTGAGCTTGCTTGAAAGGAACTCCTTGGAGATGCAAATATCATACGAAGGTACATATGGATGCCTGAGAGAACTAGGCAATGGCTATATTGGCTGTGAATGAGTGGGAAGAAGCCTCCTGCCAAGGAGAATGGTATAGAAGAATAAAGTTACCAGGAAATTAATTTCCCCTGGCATTGCCTTAGTTCTGCCTTAACTTGTACTCCATTGCCTGCTTTGAAGGGATATAACCTGAGGAGTAGAAAAAAGTAGAGGAAAAATTTTTTTCTGCCTCCTCCATGTTCAAAATATCTTGGTATCAACTTTAATAGATACATGTAAATTCAGCACAAAATTTTAGAAGCTATAGAATGACTGAGGGAAAAAGGGAATTTAAAAAATTAAATACAATGTGATTTTATTATGACCTGTTTTCATGAGATCTAGATAGAGAAAAATTATATTCCAATCATGAAAGGAAATGTTAATTTTATAAGACATGTTTAGGTTATATGGCAAAGCTAGGCTTATCTTTTTTTTTTTTTAATCCTCACTAGAGGATATAATTTACTGATTTTTTTTAAAGAGATAGAAACATCAATGTATGAGAGCTTATTTGCTTCCCAAATGTGCCCCCACCAGGGATCACACCTACACAGCTATGTATGTGCCTTGATCGAGAACCAAATCAACAGCCTTTCGATGTGCCGGATGACACTCCAGCCAACTGAGTCACACCAGCCAGGGCCAGGTTTGTCCCCTGATTGCTATATCATTTGATTATAATAATCTTGAGTGATCTGAATGAGTGGCTAGGTCAATACTCATAAAATTTAATGTGTTGAAAGTTCAGCTTCCACCTAGGTTATATAAATCTGGAAAGAGAAACAGTTGGATAAACTATAATGAGGAAAAAACTGAATAACGTACAAAATCATAATTTTCCATGAACACAGCAAAAAGCTGGAGTCACAAAGCTGAATTCAAGGATAAACAAACTCCTCTAGGAACATATATCTAAAGTAGGACATGGATGAAGAGAGACTATATGCTATACAAGTGGGTAAGAAAAGTGAGAAAAAAATAGCTGAAACTTTGATTAATTAATAAAATGCAAGTGTGAGCTATATGGCAGATTAGAACCTCTGAGAGACCCAGACAAAAGACAATTTACAATTCACTTGCAAGTTCTTTTCTACTGACCCCTACTCGTTATCCTAAAGAAAGATTGAAGGCAGGATGACTGGGCAGAAAAGGCTTCCGTGGTTATGTGGGGGTGCAAGAAAGAATGAGCTGCCACTGTGGGAAAGGCACAGCACATCCCATTACTACCTGCATTCTCTCCGAGGGAATGCACATCTTAAGCTTCAGAGGGACAGACAGGAAACACTGTCCTCTTTAGGGTATGAAGACAGGTCCATTGTTACTGTGTAATGGTTAAAGAAGAAAACCTAATTTGGGGGAGAAGCAGGCTAGAAGCCTATTCCAGTGTAAATATGTCTACTGCTGGGGGAAGGGGCAGAAATCTCTGTGTGACACAAGACCCACCACTGATACAAAGCAGACTTTGGCTGCAATAGAAAAGAAGGGTTGGAAAGTTGAGGAAGCCTCACTCCATATTCTAACCCCAAAGCCATGCTAATACAAGTATAGGCCTGCAAATAAATACTGATCATCCCGACCCCTTATCACCAGCCTCAGCAAGCATCCCATGAGAAGCAGCAGCATTATACCCTCAAGGAAAGGTAAGAGGGTGGAGGGACTTTTTCTTTGGTGCAGGAAGTCTGTAATGTCCTAGAGCCTGGAAAGAAACATTGACACATAGAAAAATCCCTGATCCTTAGCTTCAGTACCAATAAGCACAAAGCAAGCATAGACAACTTCTGGAAGAACTTGAAGACTGTGGTACACTGAAAGAACCTAAAGCAAAAGCAAAACATCAACTCACCTCTACTGCCAAATAGCATGACTCAACCACCGACAATGAGCAGGTCATGTTCATTTTGAAGAACAGTTATTATTTACTCAGTGTCAACTATTCTACACCCAATGTCCAAAAAATCAATAAAAAGTTATGGAACAGATAAATAAGTATGAAAAGTATCCAACTTTGCAAAAGAACAAAGATATCAACAGAGCCAGAAAAGTAGATGATTCAGGTGTTAGAACTATCAGTCTTGGATTATAAACAAACTGTAGTGTTATGCCCAGATTTCATGATCCCCAAAGATCACCAGGGAGCTGAAACAGCTGCAACAGCATAGAACCCTTTCTTTATTCAAACCCGGGTTTGGCCCTCAGCCTCTATCTGGCACAGCAGTGAGACAAGAGAGTGAGCCCAGCAAGAACAATAGGTTATAAAGGGTTGGTCATTTGGGTGGTCTTAGGGAAGTGACATGGGTTACAGAGATAGCCTTATTAGGTCAGGGTTTTTCAGCGGGGGTCTCACAGCACTAAGATCAGGAAGTGACCTGTGCTTTGGTTATGCCTTATTAGGACCTAAGCCATGTCTTTGGGCTGCATTGGTCCGCTCAGGCTGTGGTTGGGGGAGTTGGGACATTCCTGGCACCTTTGTGGCCACCCCCAGCAGGGGGGAGAGGGGAATTAGGCTGACCAGCCCCGCAAGATGGAGGATAGCTCTGCTTTGTCCTTTCCATAGTGTCCGTCTTAAATATATCTAAATAATAGATATATTTAATAATAATATATAATTATATTAGAAATAATAAACAAATGCATAAACACACAGGAAATTTCAGCAAGGAGATTGAATCCCTAAGAAAGAGTCAAATGGACACAGCTAAGGAATTAATTAAATTGAAGTAGTGAATAGAAACACAAAGGAAAAAGGGGAGTGAAAAAAGATTACCCAAGAGCTGTAGAACACATCATGCAGCCTACTATGCATTTAGTTGGAACTCCAGAAGGACAAAAGAAAGAGAACAGGGCAGAACAAAATTTAAAAAAATAAAAAATTCATGGCTCAAATTTTCCAAAAATAGTGAAAGATATCAAACCACAGATTCAAGAAGCCTACAGATATCAAGTACAAAAAAAATATTAAATACATACACAGGAGACACATGATATTTCCAATTGCTGAAACCTTAAACGGAGAAAATCTTGAAGACAGGGTTGAGAAAAGAAAGACACAAAATATTCAAAAGAACAATATAAGAATTATAACAGACTTCCCCTCAGGAACTATGCAAATCAGAGATCAATTGAATAACTTATTTAAAGTACTCAATATAAAACAAACAAAGAGTTAACCCAGAATTCTCTAACCAGTGAAAATATCTTTGAAAAACTAAGGTGACAAAGACTTTTTCTAACATTAGCTGAGAAAATTCATTGAGAGGGCAGACACAGTATAAGAAATGTTTAAAGCAAGATCTTTGAGCAAAGCAATATGAATCCAGGCAATTGGGTATTCACAAAGAAATTTTGGGTTCTGGAAATGGTAAAAATAAAACACAAATATTAAACTATATTGAGAGGTTTTGTTTATTTTCTATTTAAATTCTATTTTACTATATTAATTTATGGAAAGTGTTATCTCTCTCTTTTTTTTAATCCTCACCTGAGGTTATTTTCCATTGATTTTTAGAGAGAGTGGAAGGGATAGAGACACACAGAGACATCAATTGGTTGCCTTAGCATATGCCCTGACCAAGACTGGGATCAAGCCTGCAACTGAGGTATATGCCCTTAAGGGGAATTGAACTTGGGACTCTTCAGTTCAAAGTCCAACACTCTATCCACTGAGCCAAACTGGTTAGGGCTGGAAAGAGTTATCTCTTAAAATTTGATATTTTTAGTTTAGAATGTATTTGCCTGATAACAATGTATCTGTTTGTTTGTTTTATTGAAGATTAATAATATCTTCATTGTATTATATAGAATTGGTCAAGTAAAAAAATCCTTTATATGTAACTAAATGATTAATTTTTATATGTGTGATTTAGTGATTGCAAATACTATTTTAGGGTAAAGTCTGGCAAATAATAAAAAAGTAATGATTTTACATGTAAAAATTTATTTAAGAATAAATTTATTTAAGAATAATATCAAAAATGAAATACAAAGTGATGTGTTTTAAAGTTTGGTAATGGTGAAGATATAAAACTTGTTTATTAATACCCGGAAGCATAAAACAATCTAACAGATAGATGAGAAATATATATAAATTGTAGCATCACTTTGTCACTATTCAAAATGCAGCCCATAAAAATATATTCCTTTTGTGTGTCGACATGTCTGTCAGTTTAGTCCTGTTCTTAAGTAAAACTCCATAGGTAACTTTTTAACACTTGTGTTTTGTATTAGATGTGGCCATCGGGTAATAAACTTTCATATGTTTCTCATCATAAATTCATAGAATATTTTATTTGCCAAATAAAAAACAAAATGTCATTTCCAGAATCAAAGTGATCATTATAATAATCAAATAAAAACATTTCATCAGAATAATTAGTAAATGATTGATATTAAATACATAGAAAGTTATATGTCTTCCAAGCTTCTTAAACAAAATATTGGAGAAACATCACAAATGAGGGCCTAAGGAATCTATTTATTGCATTATGTTCTAAAAAATACAACTAATTATTACATAAAAAATTTTTACTGATATTATGACTACCTATAAATGATAAAGTATTTTTAAATGCATAAATGGTATATAAATAATATTCAAATGTCCAAGTATATGGAATGAAATTTTCCTAATAGCTGAATCTTTTAAATAATTACTTATTCTATTCAATTATGTCTCAAATACTAATGGAAAGAATATATCAGAAATGTGTTGTCTTATACTGTGTGTTTTTTTTTCTTTCTCACTTGTTATTTATCAAAGCTTGGCTTAATCTACAAAGCCTGGGATATTACACAAAACTGGGAGGTCTGGTGACCAATGGCTTTGCTTTTGTAGGTCCTCCATGCATCCTCCTCAGAGTCTTACTACATGGCTTGTCTGGCTCACTCAGTGATTCACCCTACTGTCACCCTGAATCAGTTTAGACTTCTAGAGAGGACTGAGAAAGGTGGTGTTATCTGTTATTTTTCTCTAGCAGGTAGATATTAATAAACCAGAGAAAGCTTGAGTTGAGGTATAGGTAACAGTGAAAACAAACACAATTTTAATCTCATTATTATGTTCTGCTATGTATAATCAGGAAATCCAAAAAAATTAGGCTGGGCCCTGAAAAGTAAGTAATATTTTAATAAGTTTAGTAGGAGAATGGTATTCCATACATCAGAAATCTGACACCAAAAACAAAATAACAAATACAGTCAGAAAATGACTTATACTTACTTCTACTGTATTGGAAGGACAGCAGTGGTAAGAGAGGAACAGGTAGAAGTCAGGTAGGTATGGAAAGGTTGAGTCATTAATTACTTTATAAGTATAGTAGATAATGTTATACTTGATGCAATACACACACACACACACACACACGCACACACACACAGGCACGCACGCACGTGCACACGGAAACCTCAATGGCTGATTAAGACATTGGTACCAGGAGTGTGGACCCAAAAAGGAGACTCTGAGCGATGGTGAGTTGGCATCAGTTTGGTCAGGAGCACAGTACTGAGCTACTTACAAATGGAAAATGTAATGCAACTAATCTACATTATGTAGTGGTATCATGATTAATCACATTATCACCTGTGCTTTATATTGATGAAGCAAGTTCATTGGGGCACTGAGTGACTGTTCCATTCACCTGTTAACTACAGACAAGATCACCCTAAAGAGTATACCAGAGCCCTTAACGAAAGGGAAAAACAACAGGCTCAGCTCTTGACTCTCAGCTCAAATCAGAGTCAGAAATTCTATGACGATCCTGAAATAAGCCCTTTTCCCCTATAGCCACAGGCCCAGTCTTAATTAAATCAGACACAAACTTTAATTGAGTGGGTTGTAAAACTATAACAGAAGTTGAATTTGCAACCTCATCAATTCTCTCTTGTAAAGACCCAGGCATTTTTTGGAAGAGAGCAGGGTCCTGATAATTGAAACGGTTTCACTTGAATGGATACAGAAAAAGCTCAGAATTTTCAGGCCTGAGTGCCTCTGAGACCTCCTTGCCAATGGAAGTAGCCTGCTCTCATTTCCCAGGAGACCCGCCTTCCCTTGCTCGAAGGCCCTGAAATAACCTCTCCTGGGATCTTGCAAATATATGTTTATTCACAAGGCATTCTGACTGCCATTCTGTCCACAACTGGAGTTCTATCACAGCACAATCCAGGAAGGTAAATTCAAAGTCTGACTAGGGAAGAAATATTTAGCAAAAAAATTAAAAGTTTTGTGCATTTATATTGGCAGAAATCTGCAAGTGATTTAGAATTAGATCATTTCAGATTAGGATAATTAAAACCAAACTTAAATTCTATCATTTATAATAAATTCTTTAAATGCCATATACTACTTATAGTATACTAGAGGCCTGGTGAATGACATTTGTAAACGAGGGGGGCAAGTGGTGTCTCTCTGCCCAGCCTGCACCCTCTCCAATCTGGGACCCCTCAAGGGATATCCGACTGCCCATTTAGGCTCGAGCCTGATAGGATTGAGCCTAAATGGACAGTTGGACATCCTTCTCACAATCCAGGACTACTAGCTCCCAACTGCTCACCTGCCTGCCTTCCTGATTGCTCTTAACCACTTCTGCCTGCCAGCCTGATCACCCCCTAACCACTCCCATGCCAGCCTGATTGATGCCTAATTGCTCCCCTGCCAGCCTGTTTGTCTGCAACTTCCCTATGCTGCAGGCCTGGTCACCCCTAACTACCCTTCCCTAGAGGCCTGGTCCCCCCCCCAACTGCTCTCTCCTGCAGGCCTGGGTCCCCCCCCCAATTGCCCTTCCCTGCAGGCCCGGTTGACCCCAACTTCCCTCCTCTGCCGGCATGGTCACCCCTACCTGCCCTCCCCTGCAAGCTTGATTGCCCCCAACTGCCCTCCCTTGCAGGCCTGTTCCCTCACAACTGCCCTCCACTGCTGGCTATCTTGTGGTGGCCAACTTTGACCACATGGGGGAAGGATCTTTGACCACATGCAGGCAGCCCTCTTGTGTGTTGGAGTGATGGCCAACCTGCATATTACTCTTTTATTAGATAGGAAAGAGGTATGGTGTATGGGTGGGGGCTGGCTGGTTTGCCCTGAAGGGTGTCCTGGATCAGGGTGGGGGTTCATTCCCTTGGAGTGTGGGGCAACCTGGGCGAGGGGCATGTGGTGGTTTGCAGGCCAGCTATGCCCTCCAGTGACCCAAGAGGAGACCATGGTATCTGGATTTATTTATGTTCTACAATTGAAACTTTGTAGCCTGGAGCAGAGCCAAGCTTGCTCAGCGGCTGCAGCCATTTCTCTTGGGATATATACCTTCTATAATTGAAACTTTGTAGCTTAGAGTGGAGGCCTAGGCTGGTCAGGACAGCAGAAAGCTTGGCTTCCTCCATCAGCAGGGGCAACCCTAGCCTCCACTCTCTCCAGCTCAGTGGCTGCCACCATTTCTGCTGGGATGTATGTATCTTCTATAATTGAAACTTTGTAGCATTGAATGGAGGTTTAGGCTGGCAAGGGCAGGCAGAAATCTTGGCTTCCTCCATTGCCAGGGAAACCCAAGCCTCCCTCCTGCTCTCTGTGGCTGGCAGCCATCTTGGTTGGGGTTAATTTGCATATTGCTCCTGATTGGTTGGTGGGCGTGGCTGATGGGCATGGCTTGTGAGTGTAGGAGAGGTGTGATCAATTTGCATATTAGTATTTTATTAGATAGGATGCCGATGAATGGTACCAGTGGCTTGAACACAGGGCTTAGTTCTTTGTTATATTGTCTCATTGAATTTGCCCCAATTCCCAGTAACATTGTAGCTATTTTACCCATTTTAAAGGTAATGAAACTGATTCAAACCAGCTTAGTTTAAATTCTTTTAAAAAATATTAAGTACACAACTATCTTTTCTGAGTAGTATTTATATTTGAATATATACAGCATTTCTCTTTGATTTAGGGATTGCTTCATTTTATCTTATGAGACATCAAGATAAGTTAATAATCTTTCCTGAGCTCAGAATCTTTTGCACTTATATTCAAGATATAACTTATAAATTCTGTTTAACAAATATAAAACAAAAATAGTATTTTCTAGTATTCTATGTTCTTTTAAAATGTGCCTTGTGATATTTTCTTTCATGGTCACTGCTTTTTCCTATCTCAGCTCCTCTTACAATGAATTATCCCCCAAATTCCATGGTGTGCTAACTAGGTGACAGCACCTGACAACTTGATCCCTGGCTTCATTCCTGGCCATTTTTAGTATGCTGCTGGGTGTTAGGTAGAGTGGACCAGCTTGACAATGGAGAGCACATGCATACATCACCAGATCACTAGGTAGAAATATTGCTTCAATTTTCTCCATTCTTCTGAAGTACTCAGTATTTCAAAGAAAAGAAAGCAGCAGAGATACCTGATTGATCATGCACTTCGGGGTCTGGAAGACTTTGGATTCAACTTCACTCCAGCCATTTACTTGTACCTGTGTTCTTCCACCCACCACTGAAACCCTTTGGGCCTCGATTTCCTCATCTGCTCAAAGAAAACAATAATGCAGGTCCTTAGGTTACTATGGGGAGGTGGGGGGGGAGAGAGAGAGAGAAAGAAAGAGAGAGAAAGAGAGAGAGAGAATATCTGAGAGCAGAAAAGTGTAGTCTATCCTAGAAAATGTGTTATATGACTATGCATTTGAAAAAAATGTATTTTCTGCTTTTGATTGAAATGTTCTGATAATATCAATTAAATCCATCTGATTTAGTGTGTCATTTAAAGCTGCTGTTTTCCTGTTAATTTTCTGTCTGGAATTTCTATTCATTTGTGGCAATGGATGTTAAAATCCTAGACTATGACTATATTTCTGTCAGTTTCTCCCTTTATGTTCATTAAGATTTGCTTTATATACTTAAGGTACCTATTTCTGATCCATAAATGTTTATAAGCATTATCTCTGTTAGTTGAATTGCTCACTTTATTATTATGTAGGGTCCTTCTTTATCTCTTACTATAGCCTTTATTTTAAAGTCTATTTCCTTAAATATAATTATTTCCACCTCAGTTTTTTTCTTTGCATTTATATGAAATATCTTTTTCATGCCTTTACTTTTAATTTGTGCATATCGTTCATCCTGAGATAGTCTCTTGTAGACAGCACATCTATGATTCTTGTTTTATCATCCATTCAGCTGCTATATGTCTTTTGATTGGAGCATTTAAGTTATTTCTATTTAAATGAGTTATTGATAGGTATGTGCATTTATTGCCATTTGATTTTTAACTATGATCCTCTCTCCTCCCCTCTTCCTCCTCCTTCTTCTCCTTTTCCTCTTCCTCCTTCTCCTCTCTCTCATTCTCCTTCTTCTTTGCAGGCCCTTTAACATTTCTTGTAGCATTGCTTTGGTGGCAACTGACTCCTTTAGCTTTTGCTTATCTGGGAAGCTCTTTATTTCTCCTTCAATTTTAAATGATAGCCTTGCTAGGTAAAGTAGTCTTGTTTATAGGGGTTTTTTTATTTCATCATTTTGAATATTTCATGCCAAATCCTTCTAGCCTAAAATGTTTCTTTTGAGGAAATCAGATGACAGTCTTAAGAAAGCTCCAATGTAGGTAATTAATTTTCTCTCTTTTTTGGAGCTTTGAAGATTCTCTCTTTGTCTTTATCATTTGTTATTTTAATTATTATGTATCTTGGTGTGGACCTCTTTGGATTCATCTTGTTTAGAACTCTCTGCACATCGTTAGCTTGTGTGTCTTTTCTCTTCACCATGTAGGATAAGTTTTTGGTCATTATTACCTCACATAGTTTCTCAATTCTTTGCTCTCAACTCAATTCTTTGCTTCTGGAACTCATACGATGTAGATGTTGTTATGCTTTATGTTGTCTGAAACATCCCTCAAACTTCTTCATTCCTTTTTGTTGTTTTTGTTGTTGTTGCTCTGATTGGGTCTTTTTTCCTGCCTTATCTTCCAAATTGCTGATTCAGTCCTCTGCTTAATCCAACCTATTTTTTATTCCTCCCAGTATATTCTTCATTTCAGATATTATATTATTCATTTCTGATTGGTTTTTTTGTTGTTGTGGTTTCTATGTCTTTTTTATGTTGTTGAGCATCCCTATAACCATTATGTTGAACTCTATATCTAATAAAATGTTTGCCTCTATTTCATTTAGCTCTTTTGCTAGTTGACTGTGAGGCTGAACTCCAACCACAGTGTGCAAACTGCTGTGTCTAACCACATGAAGCACAATTCGCCTCAGCAGGGTTTGGTGCTTGAAGAGATTTCCTTTTGCATATGCTGTTTGTAAAGCTTATTGGATCTTGCTCTGATATTGACTCATGCTCACCACTGGGTCTGTTGGTTCTGGACATCTTGAAAGAAGCTCTGGTTTAGGCCAATGTCAGATGCTATTTGTGTTTGACCTTCCTTGGCCAGCTGTTTGAAGCTACAAGCCATCCACAGTCTGTGACTAATTCTGCTGTGCTTGGATGCACACAGGAAGAACCAAGCTACATACCATGGCCTGCTTTGTCCAGCAATGGGCCTGATGGCAAGTCAGCAAAAGTCCTAAGGCATCTCAGCGAGATTAGTCTCTGCCTGCCTCTACCTGCAAGGTGCCTGTTAGGCTCAGTCACTATAAAAGAGTGTCTGACTATACTGGTTACAGGGTGTAAGCTTTACAGGCCAGGGAAAGAGAGATTCCAAAGGGTTGTACTATGGCTTTCCCCTGGGTTGATGCACTAGGAAGGATGTGCTGCACCCAAGAAAGATGGGAGAATGACTCAGCACAGGGATCCTGATGACTATCCCTTCAGCTCCCTCACCACCTTTTTAAGATGGTGCCTGTGTCTCTATTAGACTCCCGTCTCTCTGGTAGACAGAAAACCCACTGCCTTTCTTAGTCAAATGTTATATGGGGGCCTCTCCCAGGCTTAATCAAATATTAGATCAGTGCCTTTCCCTAGCTTGGGGTTTAGACTCCACACTTCCCCGGGTGAATGCCCCTACAGCTGAGATATTCCTCCAGAACCTCAGCTGTGGTCTGTAGGGGTGGTGACAGCCCTTTTTACATATGTATCCTTCCTACCAATCTTGAAGTGGCTTCTTCTTTAAATTCTTGGTTTTAAGACTGCTCTTCAGAAAGAGGGAACTAAGATGGCGGCAAAGGCAAAACACCTATCTTGCCGTCATAATCAGCAATTTTAATACTACAACTTAACGAAAGAACAAACACCTTCCAGAATCACCAGAAAGCTCGCCGAGTGAAAATTCCACAAATAAAAGTGAAGATAAGACACTGGGACTCGGAGGAGCGGCAGCGAACAGCGTTGAAAGATTCGCACAGAGAGAGGTTTGGAGTGCGCGCCGCGGAGAGGGCGGGCAGCTGAAAACCGGCCAGTTTTCTTGAACGGGGAGACAAAGGCATCCCACTGGACTGATTCTCCAGCTCTGGGCGAAGTCCAGAGAACCCACTATCACACAGGGTGAAAATTGGACAGTGGGAGGGCACGCCGAAGCTCGGGTGCTGCCGGGTCTCCCGGCTTGTGGAAAGGAAGCTTGCGCGAACAGCTCGGCTGCATGATGGCGCAGAGAGCACGCCGCAACTTGCCTCTCATTCGGAAAACCGTCAGACTGCTTTGTTTTATGACCCTGGGTGAGACATTGCACATGCAGACTCATTTTGGGAAAGTCTGAATTCCCCGGCAACTGGCAGCCGGTGGAGCTCGGCAGCGGCTCTCTCTCAGAGGTGCTGACAGCCATTGCCCCTGGCACAGAGTCCCTGGGGCCGCATAGGGTGGAGCTAACGCTGTCTGCTTGGCCCGGAGACTCCGCCCACCCAACCTGAGCACAGCTGAGCTTCACAGACAATTGGCCTGGAGGTCAACCCTCCAAGTGCTAGCAACGATTAACTGAGCTTAACTTCAGCAAGACTGTGCAGCCCATATCCACCTCAGGTAACCGGGGAGGCTGAGCCACTATCCCTAGTAGGAAGTCTACCACACAAAGCTAATTGACCAACTCAGGGAAGCAGCCACCATGCAGCAACATGGAAAAAAATCAGATGTGAAAGAAATGGAGGAAAAAAAACGACTGGACATGGAATTCAGAACCACGGTTATAGGGTTTTTTAAGAGGCTCCAACAAAAGATCGAGGCCTATAAGGAAATAAGCAAGACCACAAAGGAAATGAATGAGTCCTACAAGAAATTGAACAACACCCTCCAGGATATAAACGAAAGCTGCAAAGAAATTATCAAGACCAATGTGGAAATGAATGAGTCCTACAAGGAAATGAAAGAAACCCTCAAGGATATAAAGCAGACTCTCAAGGGTATGAAAAAGGACCAACCAGAAATTAAGCATACACTGACTGAAACAAAAAATATTATACAAAGACCTGAAAGTGCCCTGGAGCACCCCAAGAACCAAGTTAAAGATTTGAAATACAAAGAGGGAAAATCCACTCAGCTGAAAAAGCAAGAAACCAAAAGAATCCAAAAAATTGAAGATAGTGTAAGGGGCCTCTGGGACAACCTCAAGCATACCAACATCCGAATTATAGGGGTGCCAGAAAAAGCGAGAGGCAAGACAATGAAGACCTATTTGAAGAAATAGTGACTGAAAACTTCCCACACCTGGTGAAAGAAATTGACTTAGGAGTCCAAGAAGTGCACAGAACCCCAATATATAGGAACCCTAAGAGGACCACACCGAGGCACATCATAATTAAAATGCCAAGAGCAAAAGACAAAGAGAGAATATTAAAAGCAGCAAGAGAGAAACAGTTGGTTACCTATAAGGGAGCACCCATACGACTGTCAGCAGATTTCTCAACAGAAACGATGCAGGCCAGACGGGAGTGGCAAGAAATATTCAAAGTGATGAACAGCAAGAATCTACAACCAAGATTACTCTATCCAGCAAAGCTATCATTCAGAATTGAAGGTCAGATGAAGTGCTTCGCAGATAAGAAAAAGCTAAAGGAGTTCATCACCACCAAACCAACATTATATGAAATGCTGGAAGATATTCTTTAAGAAGAGGAAGAAGAAAAAGGTAAAGATGAAAATTATGTACAACAAATACACATCTATCAACAAATGAACATAAAAATCAAGTGAATTGATAGGCTGTGGAACAGGATAGACTGGTGAATATAACAGAATCATGGACATAGAGAGAGAATGGACTGACAATTCTTGGGGAGAAAAGGGTTGTGGGAAGTGCAGCAAGAGACTGGACAAAAATCTAGCAACAATGGGAGAGGACAGTGGGGCGGGGGAGGTGAGGGTGGAGGGTGGGATAGTTACAGGGTGGAGGGAAGCTATAGGAGGAAACAATGTAATTAATAAACTGAACAATAAAGATTAAAAATTTTTAAAAATTAAAAAATTAAAAAAAAAGACTGCTCTTCAGCTGGTCTTCAATTGGTTATTCAGGTTTATTGATCTATATGTTAGTTGTAATTCTAGTTTGGTCCTGGGAGGATATGAGTGTAACTTCCACCTACTCTACTGCCATCTTGGATCTCCCCAACATGTGTTTTTTATTAAGTCAAAATATTTAACTTTGGTTACAGAAAGCTATGGCATCAAGTCTATGTAGACATGGGATAAATATAGTACATATTTAAGGCAATTGTTGCATAATTGTGTTTCAATCTCTTATTATAAATAAGTGAGGGAACTAGAAATCTGTAGTTGAAAGTTAATTAAATTATTTTAAAGTTCTTCTGTCTATTATAGCTAAATAAAAATTTTTAATCATCCGAAATACATAGATTATTTAAATCTTATTATATTGAAAATTGAGGGTCAATTCAGAAGTATTATGTAATTGGTTTATAGAAATTATTGTTTAAAGGAAAGCACTGCAAACCCAAATAGTAGAGGTTTGCATAACAGACACCGTATGAATTCACCTTTATCAGTCACATTCAAAGGTTGTTTACTTTAAACTGCAACTCAGACACCTCTCCCCACATTTGTAGAGCTTTCTGATTAAATTAGGGAACTCAATATGATTGTGAGGCTATTGGCAGAGATTAGAAGTAGCCCTGCCATAGTTGCATTGACCTCATTCTTGGTGGCCTTCTTGGAAAGGGATGCCTTCTGCCTCCCACAGGCTTGTGGTTCAGTCAACCACTGGGCATCTGGTACAGCAGATGGCTCTGCCTCCCACCTGGAACAGTGACATAAGTACAACAAGCTCTTTCTCCACTTCTGCATGAATTTAGTTACCTGTTCTACCCTCAAAGCACTGATTACAGAATGTATTTATTGATCCTCAGATATGGGCAAGGCTGTAGAGATTACCAAACTGAATGTGGTCACAAATCCTTACCTCAAGATCTTGATCCAATTTATATCTGAATCTTGTTTCTCATGTTTTCCTGATCAGGCTTACCTCTGTGCAGGCACAGGTTGGATTACTTTATACACAGTAACTCATCTTAATCTGTGTCCCTTCTTCATGCTATTTGCTCTGTTTCATCAACTACCTCAATCTCCATGCCTCGCTGCAACTTTGGAGCTTATACATTTGGAACTTATTCCTTCCTCGAGGCTCACTACTGAGTGGTTCAAATAATGAAGATATATTAATCATTCCAAACAAACCGAGGAACTTTTTTCAATATACATGCCCTGACTTCATCTTAATTGTATCTGATTTGATAAATCCAGATGCTGTCTTGGCCTTATATTTCTGTCCAGTTCTGTTTGAATTACTAATAATGAAATGACCACTGGATAATGAGAGTACATACATTTCTTGAATGTTAAGCATCAAATACCCTAGTTTGAGTCTTGTAGTAGTGTACTACTATATTTTATTTATGGCATTGAAGGGTAAAAGGAGGTGGAAGGGAGGATATTATGAGTAGAGAATAACAAAATAAAACAGTATTAATATTCAGCCAGAAAATGCAGTTGATAGAGGCAAATATATACATATATATATATCCTGGCCAGGTGGTCCAGTTGGTTAGAGCACCTTTCATAAACCAAAAAACAAACAAACAAACAAAACAAAGGTTTCAGGTTCGACTCCTGGTCAGGGCACATATGTAGGCTGCCAGTTCAATTCCTGGATATATATGCAAAGAAATCCCAAACAATAATTTGAAAAGATGTATGTATCCCTATGTTCATTGAAGCTTTATTTACAATAGCCAAGATATATTGTAGAAAATAAAGCATCACACTTCCTGATTTCAGAATATACTAGCACCACAAAATTATGGAAATTCAAATAGTATGATACTAGGATAAAAACAAACATATAGACCAATGGAACAGAACAGAGAACTTCAGATATATCCACATATAGATGTTTAATTGATTTTCAACAAGAATACGAGGAATAAGAGTGTCTCTTCAACAAATGGTACTAGGAAAAGAAGATATCCACATGCAAAACAATGAACTTGATTTCTTATTTTATACCATACACAAAAAGCAACTCAAAATGAACTTAAGATTTACATATGGAATTATAATACTCCTAGAAAGAAAAAAAAAACAGGGAAAATCTTCATGACTTTGAGTTTGGAAATAATTTTTTGAAATAACATTAAAAACACAAACAATAATAGCAAATTTAGACAATAGGAACTACATCAAACTAAAAAACATATGTACAACAAAGAAAAAAAATCAACAGTTAAAGGAACCTGTAGGATAGGATAAATGTTGGCAAATCATATATCTAAAAAGGGATTAACACACAAAATATATAAGGAACTGCTACAATTCAACAGCAAAACTACAATTATCCAATTTAAAAATTGGCAAAAAATTAAATACAAATTTCTCCAAAGAACAGATACAAATAGCCAACAGGTATATCAAAACTTGCTAAGCATCACTAATCATCAGGGAAATACAAATCAAAACCAAAATGAGATATCATCTTACACCTTTTTGAATGATTATTATTTTTTAAATGGTACAACTGCTATGGAAAACACTATGGTGCTTCCTCAAAAAATTAACAATAGAACTATCCTGTAATTCAGTAATCCTACTTTTTTATATATTCAAAAACTGACATCAGATTCTCAAAATAATACTTGCACTACCATGTTCATTGTAGCATTATTCACAATAGCCAAGAGGTGAAAACAACCAAAATGTCCATTAGCAGATAAAAGGATAAAGTAAATGTGTTATATACATATAACTAAATATTATTCAGTAATAAGAAATAAAAAATATGCTATATGAAACAAATCACCCTCCCTGTGAGCACTCATGCATGCCCCCTAAGCTCCGCATCTAGCTGTTCCCCCAAGATTCTGCTTCACAGCACTGCCCGGAATCTTGGATAAATCTTGAAAACATGCCAAGAGAAAAGGACACAGAAAGACATATGCTCCATGATACTACTTAAATGAGGACTTTAAAGTAGTCAAACTCATGGTAATGGAGAATAGAATGGTAGTAGCCAAGGGTTAAAGAGAGGGGGAGAAAGTAAATTGCTGTCCAACTGATAAAAATTTCAATTATGGCAAGTGAATCAGTTTTAGAGATCAAAGGTACAATATTGTGCCTATAGTTAACAACACTGAAGGGTGCACTTAAAATTTTGTTGAGAATAGATCGCATTATGTGTTCTTACCACAATAGAAATAAATACAAAAGTAAAAATAAAAGAGTTGTTTCCTGTTCAAATGAATTGCTCCCCTTCTAGTGTAGGAAGAAGTATAGTATATATTTGCTACTATATGGTTCATTGCCTTCCTTGTGTAATAGTGCTATCTCAGGGAATTCATTATTGATTACTATTTGATTTTAGATTGGATGTTTAGCAGCAATGGTAGTTGGATTAGTCTTGTTAAAGGGGATCCTATCATTTTGAGCCCAGGCATAGAATCCATTCCTACCATCACAACTACCCTACTCAAGTACCTAATGTAACATACATAACTTTGTAGAAGAAATAATTATATCCTCTGCAGTGCATAAGTCCCAGATGAGAAAACCTAAATTTAATGGAAATAGCTTCACTCCAAGTTCTGGTCCTGAGTTGGTCACTGATACATTTGACATAGTGGTTTTCTCCATGAGGGAATTGCCCATCAGAAATATATTCTTTCAGAAGGAGAAACCAAGATGGTGGGACAGGTAAACACCTAGGCTGCTGCCCTGCACAACAATTTCAAGAATATAACTGAAGGACAAAACGGATGTTGTCCAGAATCACGGGAAGGCTGGATGACTGGAAGTTCTGAAACTAGAGGAACACAGAAGTACACACAGATAATCAGAGCTTCTGAAAAGCCTAAGTAAGTTACAGAGACTCACACACGCGAGCGCAGAGGCAGAGCTGGAGATGACAGGACGTCTGAACACCTGGCAGGGGTGCTCTAGCTGAAGGGAGACAAAAACTCCAGGCTACGCTGAACCCAGTTCAGTTTGCACTCAAAAGCCAGGGGACCCAGGCCCGTAAGGGGGAAATTTGGACAGAGAGGCAGAATCCCAAAGGAAGAGCCAAAGGCAGAGCTCTGGAGGCGTGTGCATGAGTGTGGTATGCAGAGAGGGCGAACTGAGCCGCTGGAGGAATTTGGCTAGAGAGAGAAAGAAGCACCGGGCAGCGCTGTGGGGCAGAATCTTGGGGAAACAGCCAAAGGAGGAGCTTCAGGGGCATGCATGAGTGCTCACAGGGAGGGTGATCTATTGACTGTGAGGCTGGCATCTGGTGGAAGGGAGAAAGAAGTCCCGACTTCATGGAACTTCCATGCCAGGTGAAAATCTGGGATACCGGATTCATTGGGGGAGAGACTGGATGGTCTGGTGGCAGGCGAAACTTGAGGGCACCTTTCTTGCAAAGTGCTTGTGGCAATTGCCCCTGGATGCTAGAACTTGGTGACCTCGTAGGGCGGGGCTGACTGGAAGCCAAGGCTGTCGGCTCCACCCTGAAACTTTGCCCCACCTAGAAACTCCACCCCATGGAAGCTGAGCACAGAGACTTTGGTAAATTTGCAAGTCTTGGCACAGAAGGCTATCTTCCTGTCTCCCAGCATAGACACAGCTATCCTCACAGCCAGTTGTCCTGGAGCCCAATTCCTCCCACTGATACCAACAACAATCAAGACTTAAAAAAGGTTGTACACACAGTCCACAGAGGGGTTCACCAAGAGTGTACACCTGAGGTAACAGGGGAGGCCAAGATACCTAGCACACAAAGCTACTCTACCAACTCAGGGAAGCAGGGAAAATGCCCAGAAAAGAAACAGATCACAAATGAAAGAAATGGAAGAAAACAAATGACTGGATATAGAGTTCAAAACCATGGTTATAAGGTTTATCAATAGGCTCCTAGAAAAGGCCAGTAAGCTTAGCGAGACCCTCGAGGATATGAAAAAGGACCAACTAGAAATTAAACATACACTGAATGAAATAAAAAAATATTTTACAGAAACCCAACAGCAGATTATAGGAATTCAAGAATCAAGTCAAAGATTTGAAATATCAAGAGGCCAAAAACACTCAACCGGAAAAGAAAAAAGAATCCAAAAATTTGAGGATAGTGTAGGAAGCCTCTGGGACAACTTCAAACGTACCAACATCAGCATTGACTGTCAAACTTCAGAGGGATGGTAGGGGAGGGTGGGGGTAAGGGGAAGAGATCAAAGGACTTGTATGCATGCATATAAACCTAATCAATGGACATGGAGAGCATGGGGATGAGGGCATAAGTGGTGATGGGGGGGAGCGGGGATTGGAAGGGGTAGGGGTGATGAGGACACATATGTAATACCTTAATCAATAAAAAATTTAAAAAAGAAATATATTCTTTCAGCCCAGCTGGTGTGGCTCAGTGGCTAAGCACCCACCTATAACCCAGGAGGTCATAATTTGATTCCCAGTCAGGGCACATGCTCAGTTGCTGGCTCAATCCCCAGTGTACAGCCTGCAGGGGCAGCTGACCAATAATTCTCTCTCATCATTGATGTTTCTCTCTTTCCTTGTCCCTTCCTCTCTGAAATTAATAAAAATATAATTTAAAAACCAATTATTTCAATATATACAGCCTCCATATGGAAAAAATTGGCTAATCATTACAAAGCTTAGCATGCTATTGTCTTAAGAATTTTAGATCAATTTTAAAGGTATAGCTCAAGAAATTTTTAATATATGCATATTTCTTAGAAAACACATATTACATTATACAATTCATCAGCCATAGATAGAACTTAAGTCAAAATTGGAAAATATAAATGATGTTAGGAAATTTTGCTCTGTCTTTAAATGACAAACAACTTATTGAGAATTACAAGTAACTTAGTGGGAACTACAACTGCAAGAAAAAGGAAACAGAAACCACGAACAAGAAACAGTCAGAAATGAAGAATGCCTTATCTGATCTCAAGAATACACTGGAAAGAATGAAAAGTAAATTGGATGAAGCAGGGGATCTAATCAGTCATTTGGGAGACAAAGTAGAAAAAAAACACCCAATCCTAGCAGCAACTAATAAAAAGAATTAAAAAGCAATATGGTTTAAAAGAACTTTGGGACAATATAAACTGGAACAACTTCCATATTACAGGAGTACCAGCTGAAGAATAATGTGAGCAAAGAATAGATAACCTGTTTGAAGAAATAATGACAGAAAACTTCCCTAACCTGGTGAAGGAAAAATAAAATCACACAAATTCAGGAAACACAGCATCCTAATCAAGATGAACCAAAAAGACCCACACCTAGACACATCATAATTAAAATGGCAAACATTAAATACAAAGACTAAATCTTAAAATGAAACAAAAGAGAGATTCAGAAAGTTACATACAAAGAAGCTCCAATTAGACAATCAACTGATTTCTCTATAGAAAACTTTGAGCCATAAGTGAGCAACATGAATTATGAAAAGTAATGAAAAGCAAAGGACTGAATCAAAAACTACACTATCCATCCAATAAAGCTATAATTTAAAATTGAAGGAAAAATAAAGTATTTTCCAGACCAAAAAAAAAGGCTAATAGAGTATATTAACAACAAACTAGCTAGCATTGCAAGAAATGTCAAAGGGACTGCTTTTGAAGAAAATGAGAGAGATGGAAACAAAGGTATAAAGAAAAAACTAGCAATAAATAAGTACCAATCAATAATAACCATAGCCCTAGCTGGTTTTGCTCAGTAGATAGATCATCGGCCTGCAGTGAAGAGTCCTAGGTCAATTCCAGTCAAGGGCACATGCCCGAGTTGTGGGCTTGATCTCTATTAGGGGGCATGCAGGAGGAAACCAATTAATTATTCTCTCTCATCATTGATGTTTATATCTCTCTTTTCTTATTCTTTTCTCTCTAAAATAAATAAAAGTATAATTAAAAATAGTAATTAAAACATCAAATGGAAATGGACTAAATGCTCCAATCCAATGGCACAGTGTATCTGAATAAATAAGAAAACATGACCCATATATAGGCTATCCAAAATACATATGCACACACACACTTTGAATAATTATGAATACAATGTTTATTAAAATACATTTCATTTTCAAAACTGAGCTATTATCTTGTAATGTGTGTATACAGTGTATATACATTTTGGGAGGAAAATCTATATGTTGTCTAAAAGAGACCCAACTTAGAAAAGATTCACACATACAGAAAATAAAGGGATGGAAACAATATTGTATGCAATAGAAATAGGAAATAAGCTGGGGTAGCAATACTCATATCTGACTAAATGACTTCGAAACAAAGGTCATAAAAAATACAAAGAAGGTCACATAATAGTAAAGGAATCAATCCAATAAGAAAATATAACCCTTGTTAATATATATGTACCCAATGCATTGTCATATAAATGCATATAGATGATAGATATATAAATAGATAGATAGATAGATAGACATAGACATAGACATAGACATAGACATAGATATAGACATAGACATAGACAGATAAAATATTTCTTGGTGAACATTAAGGGAGAGATCAACAGTAATACAATCATAGTAGGGGACTTTAACAACCCACTGACTTCATTCAGTAGATCTTCCAGACCAACAAAAAAAAATCAACATGGAAACAGTGACCTTAAGAACACTTTAGATCAATTGGATTTAATGGATATTTATAGAACATTTCATCCTAAAACTTCAAAATATACATTTTTCTCAATTGCACATTGAACGTTCTTAAATATATGTTAGGACACAAAATAAGCCTTAATTAATTCAAGAAGATTGAAATCATATCAACCATCTTCTCAGATCACAATGACATAAAACTAGAAATCAACTACAATAAAAAAACTCAAAACATTTAAACTTATGGAGGTTAAATAGCATGTTATTAAACAATGAATGGATTACCAATTAGGAAGAAATAAAATTTCTGGGAACAAATGGAAATGAACACACAACAATCCAAAATATCTGGGACACTGTGAAAGCAGTCCTGAGAGGGAAGTTGATAGTTCTACAGGCCAACCTCAAGAAACAAGAGAAATTAACAATAAACTATTTAAACCTACAACTTAAAGAATTAGAAAGAGAACAACAAGAAAAATCCAGTATAAGTAAAAGGAAGGAAATAATAAAAATTAGAGTTGAAATACATGGCATAGATACTAAAAAATACACACACAATACAAAAGATCAGTGAAACCAACAAGTGGTTCCTTGAAAAAATAAACAAGATTGATGAAGCTTCAACCAGGCCCATCAAGAAACAAAGAGAGAAAACCCAAATAAAAAAACCAGAAATGAAAGAGGCAAAGTAACAACTGACATGACAGAATTACAAAGGATCATAAAGAAATATGATGAGCATCTAGTATATGCCAAAAAACTGGACAACCTGGGCAAAATAAAAAAATTCCTGGAAATATACACTCTTCCAAAACTCAATCATGAGGAATCAGAAAACCTGAATATCCTGAAAACAACTAATGAAAATAAAGCTTGTAATAAAAAACAACAACAACACACCTATGGTGAAGGCCTGGGCTAGGGGGCATGTGTGGGATGGGATAGGTCAATGAGGGACAAAGGGGACATATGTAATACTTTAGACAATAAAGATCTTTTTAAAGTGACTGAGTTGAAGATAAACATAAAGGAAAAACAATTCAAGGAAAACAAAAGTTATGGACCAATGGTTTAATACACAAGTTTTACCAATCATTCAAAGAAAACTAACACCTACCCTCCTCTAAATATTCCAAAAAAAGTTTAAGAGGAAGGAACACTTCCAAACAGTTTGTATAACACCAGTATTAACCTAATTCCAAAACCAGGTAAAGACACTACAAAGAAAGAAAAATGCAGGCCAGTATTCCTGATGGACATAAATACTAATATCCTCAACAAATTATTAGCAAATTGAATCCAGCAATATATTAAAAGGATCATATACCATAAACAAGTGTGATTTATTCTGAGGATGCAAGACTGGTACAATATTGACAAATCAATAGATGTGATATATCACAAAAACAAAATGAAAGATAAAAATCACGTGATCATATCAATAGACGCAGAAAAAAACTTTCACCAAAATCTAGCATCCAGTTATGATAAAAACTCCCTGCAAAGTGGGAATAAAGGGCTATGCCTCAACATAATAAAGGCCACATGTGAAAAACCTATAACCAACATCATATAAACTGGGTAAAAACTAAAAATTTTTTCATTAAGAGCAGGAACAAGATAGAGACAGCCACTTCACCACTATTATTCAACACGATTCCTGAAGTCCTACCCACATTGATCAAACAATATGATGTCTACTGATTCAATATATCCTGGTACATTCGAATATATCAAATACTGTATATAGTTGGTTTGGTCCTTTTTAAAATGAATCATCTTCCCATTGATAAAATATTCTTTAAAATGTTGCTACATAAGATCCCATCACAACAGTCTTTTCAGATAACAACCTGAAAACCTTACCCGCAGCTCAGCACTACTCTTTTATTACTGTTTTCTCCCGCTCCATTACAGGATCCTAAATCCTTCAGTGAGGTCATCCCAAGGTAACTACACGAAAACCCAGTAACAATTTATGGGAAGCAATTTATTAACATAACTGTAAATATGTCTTTCCTCCATTCGGATCCCATCAAGAAATAAATTCCTGGAGCTGCAGGGTGTTTCACTATCAGCAAAGCCTGGATTCGTGGCTGGCTGCTTTAGGCTGCCTGATCAATGAGTTGGCAGAGAAGGGAGTAGTCACTGTAAGGTCTCTTCATGTGCTCTGCAGCCCAGCTGCTCAAAGTACATTCTTGGAGACCAGCGGAATCACCATCACCTGGAATCTTACTAAAATGCAGACTCCAGCCTCTGCTCAGACCTACTGAATCTTTATTTTTATCAAGCTCCCTAGCAATGTGAAAGCTCATTCGATGTTAAGAAGCACTGCTGTAGTGACTGTACCCGAAGTAGTCCTTCAAGGTGCCTCGAGTGTTAAACAGTCAGCATTAGCTCTAAGAAAATGGTAAGTTATAATAGTCGTCACTAATATTTTTTACCATGTCTCATAAATAGCATAATTTTAGCATAAAAGCTTAATTTTAAATAGTTTTATGAATTTGATACATGTATTAGTCATAGTAATATCTTTTGTAAATTATAAAAATATGCAAAAATCAGAAATGGAAAAGAATGAGATAAAAATAAATATTATTATAAATAGTTCATTTTAATGTCACTAAATATTATTATAAATAGTTCATTTTAATGTCACTAAAATATTTAGCTTTAACTAAAATTATTTATAATGATAAATTAATATGCAAATATTATGTGTTTATATTAATTATATAATATTAAAAATATTAATGTGATTAAAATTGTTAAACATTCAAATTTTTAAAAATTACCTGTTTAACATGATGAAGTCAGTTAAAGGAATGATCCTAAATTTATATAATGTATTTCTATACTTAATATATGATGGCTATATCTGAGAAAGATAAATAACAAATATACAACAAACAGATACAGTATGGAAAATATAAATGTGGTATTATGTAAAATGATAGTGTATGCAAATAGAACTATATTTCAAAGCATCTCATTTATTTGACCAGTTATTAGAAAATTAAATATATTATTAATATATCGGGGCTCTAATGTAGCTAATGAAAAACTTGATTGCTAAAAACTGTGAAATCTGCCCTTTTTATTTTATTTGTGTGGTTTTCACTATTAGTGTTATTCTTAATGTGAGGTCTATGTTTATGAAATCTTTGAAGTCACTTGTTGATTTTATGTATCTGTAAATCTATTTACTAGAGTATCTATAAACTATTACATATGCAAGATGTTGAAACCAAGTGAATGAGTGTGGTCTCTACCGATCTCCAGGCTGGAGAGCTGCTCTTTCATTCCAGTTCACCTCACATTGTGTGTGAGACAAATATTCATCTATAATATGCACAGTGAGATTTCATTTATGTCTTCAGTTTTCTTAAAAATTAAGTGCACATGCAAGCTCTGATTCTTTTACCTCCTAATACATATCCATTTTGGAAATACTGAGATGAACCCTGCACATGTAGAAAGGCAAGAAAGGCAAGGAGGACTAAGGCTAACTAATGTGGGGTTGAGGAGTAGGACAGTTTGTATAGTAGCAGGAATGTGGAACACCTCAGGTAAAGAAGTGAAACAATGCAAGTAGTCAAGGGCCATAACTCAAGGAAAACACACCCACAGAAAGTCCTATCCCATTCCATCCTGGAAGAAACCAGCTAGGAAACAAGACTGATAAGAATGAAAAAGAAAGCAGTGAACACATGGCAGTACAGACAGGGAAAAGAATGGGAAATTTTCCAAAACGATAAATTTAAAGAAGCCCAACAAGTTGATGCGCAGTGAGACTTCATTTTTGTATTCAGTTTTCTTTTTAAAAAAAAGTGTATGTGCAAGCCCTGATTCTTTTACCTCCTGATACATATCCATTTTGGAAATACTGAGATGAACCCTGCACCTGTAGGAAGGCAAGAAAGTCAAGGAGGACTAAGCCAAACAAGTTGGACTTCTTATAGTGGCAAATGGAGAAGCTGACATATGACATTATCAGTGAAAACATAACAAGTCTCACTTCTCATGCCAAAAACAAATAAGTACTTTCTATACCGGTTAATTAGCAATGCAAGGTTTAAACCAGAAGACAGATAACAAGAGTTTGTTGAACATCTGTAGTCCTGTCTTTCCTCCAGAAGCCAGAAACCTGATTAGGGAGAAAAAACAAACATACAGAAAAAGTAAAATAACAAGCATGTTACTATATGTACTTAAAATTCATTGAGCATCTATCATGTGCTAGGAGGAGTGTTAGCTGATGTACAGTGTAATCAAATATACAGTAACTCAATGAGGTTCACATGGTTTGGTTCATATTATAGGTAAACAGAGCCGAGAAAGGTTAAATGACCTGCTATGGCAATATCCACACAGGCACTAATTTGTAAGCCTGAAATGTGAATCCAAGAAGGAGACTATGCCCTTGTTCATAAACACCAGGTTACATGGGCTACTGGCACCAAATCGGCTAACAAATAAGTGATATAGAAAACTAGAGCTGAAAAATCTTAAAACAAATGAATAAATTAAGATAAGAAAACGAGGCAGAGCTATAAGTATTGTGATTTGTGAAAGAATTTAGTGTATGTGTATATATGTGTGTTATCAAAGAACTTGATTACTATGTGTTAAGAAGAAGAACTACTCTTAACATATATGCACAGCATCATCATTGGTCATTTCTCACCTTCCTTTTTTCTGGGACACATATTGCTAACACAGATGATGCACACAGACTGAAGCTGATGGCCAATTTTGTGTTTACTGTGAACCCCTGGATTCAATTATTCCACCTTCTTTTACTTACCAATGCGAGCAAGGATAAAATTAATGGTGTTTGACTAATGCTATCATAAATTTCCAACCACTACTGAGTTGTTTGCAAGCTGCTTGTCACTATATACTGGGTTACTCTCCCAAACTCCCTTTTTATTATCCACCGCCATTTCTTTATGACTTTGTGCTTCACCATAAGAGAAGCACAGTAAACGCAAACAAAATCATGAAGTTTGCCTCTGTTCTCCAGATGGCTGATGTGTGACAGGTCTGAGAAATCTAGTAAATCAATGGATGCATGCTGCTGAATATCTGCTTAATCCTGCCCCTGCAGAATGACCTTGAGAGTTTCATCTTAAAACAAGTCATAATTTATATGGTATTCAATCAAGGAGAAAGTAGTTTCATCTCACCAATTATAGTTTGTGCTCTGGAGACCCAATAATAAACAAAACTAAATCATAAGAGCAACATTTCTAGACTAAACAGAAGAATGCAGTAGGATGTTTGTGTCTTGTGTATGATTGGTCATAGTGCTTTAGCTTAATATCATTACCCTGTTAGGTTTTACCAAGCTAGCATTTATAGGGCTATTTTCAAAACTGTTTCCAAACCCTCCTTTTTCAAACTTTATTTAATCCTCAGTTTCCTCTAATCTGTTATTTATTCCTTCCAGTGTATTCTTTATTTCTGTTCATTTATTCTTCCTTTCTGACTAGTTGTTTTTCAGAGTTTGTATTTATTTTTTCATGTTGTTGAGAATTCTTTTAATCATTACTCTGGACATCTGAAAAATTGCTTATCTCCATTTCATTTAGCTCTTCTTCTGGAGAATTCTCTTGTTCTTTCATTTGGGGACTACTTCTTTGTCTCCTCATTTTGGCTGTCTCTGCATGCTTGTATCAACTTATTAGATACAAACTATGACTCCCAGTCCTGGTGGACTGTTTTTCTGTATCTGGGACACAATGGTTTAGTTTCCTTGATCTTCTGAGTGGGGTAATCTAGAAATGTCCCTTGCATGAATTTTGTGAGCCCTTATATTGTAATTGGCTCTTGATTGCTGTTGTTCCTTTTATTAGTGTGTTCTGTCCTTGGGCTGGCTGACTATGATGCTTAGTCCAACCACATTGTAGCAGCTGTTATATAGGTGCTAACAGAACAAGACATAGCAAAACAAGACCAAACCAAAAACTATACACACACATACACAGAGAATAAAAAACTAATAAAATAAAATAAAAAGAATTTCCATTTGACCCAGTGATTGCACTTCTGATAACATGTCCTAAGAAATCAGAAACACCAATCAGAAATAAGATATACACTCCTATTTTCATAGCAGTCCAACTTACAATAGCTAACATTTGGAAACAGCCCAAGTGCTCATTAGCAGATGAGTGGATAAAAAGCTGTGGTATCTTTACAAAATGAAATACTACACAGTTGTGGAAAAGAAAGAATTCTTACCATTTGCAACAGCGTGGATGGACCTGGAGAACATTCTGCTAATGAAGTAAGCCAGTAAGAGAAAGACAAGTATCACACAAGCTCATTCATACATGGAACTTAATAAAATAAGCTGATGAACAAAATAGATCCAGAGACATAGAAGTATGGAACAAACTGTCGAATCTCTGAGGGAAGGCAGGAGAGAGTTGGTGGGTGGGAAAAGATTAACCAGAGAACTTGTATGTATATATGCATAACCCATGAACTCAGACAATAGGATGGTGAAGGCCTGGGGTAGGGGGTGGGGCCTGGCTAGAAGAGGTCAGTAGGAGAAAAAAAAAACGGGGCATCTGTAACACTTTCAACAATAAAGATTAAAAACAAAATGAAATACAATTAGAAATGGGGAAGAAAGGAACCAAAATAACCCCAACAATAACGAGAGAGAGAGAGAGAGGGAGGGAGGGAGAGAGGGAGGGAGGGAGGGAGGGAGAAAGAGAGATAAAAAAAAGACTGCATCAAAAGAATTACAGCAGAAAGAAGCAAATGGAGTAGAATGTGACATATATATTTGTAAAATGATGCATCAGATTAAAATCCATCAACACTCTAAAAGCAACAAAGGTACCAGAGGAAAGAAAGTACGAAAAAATGATGAACACATTCAGAAAGAATCACACAAGAGGGATCTCTTATCTCTGGCACAGGCACCAGGGGTCACTCACCATGGACAATGGGCATTGTGTTTCGCAGCCCGTGTAAATAATTTATGGTCATAGCAGAGGTACTAATTCAAAATGCCCTATATGATATGTTTAAGGAAAAAATAAGGTGGCTGATTCATTTTAGATATGTTTATGTTGTATGTACTGTAATACTAAAATGCTTTGAATATAAAGAAAATTTATATTCGTGTAGACATTTTACCTCCATGTACCATCTAATGCCATCTATAATAAAATTAGAAACAATTTCTTTAATATGTTATCTTCATTTTGAAAACTTAAGCAATTTGTAGACATCTATGATGTATAGATTTGAGTCAGATGTTTATAAATTTAGAAATGTGTTATGTTTATAATGATCCTTTGAATTAAAAATTATAGTCTTGTAAGGTTTTTTGTACCAAAAAATGTAGATGTGTTATGAATCTATAATTAAATATTTTCATTGGAGCCCTTGATGGTGTTGCTCAATGGTTAGTGTCAGCCCACACGCCAAAGGGTTATGCATTTGATTCCTAATCAAGGGCATGTACCTGGGTTGCTGGATTGAAGGTTCAATCCCCGGCTCCAGTCAGGGCACGTGCAGAAAGCAACCAATTGTTGTGTCTCCCTCAATTCTATGTTCTCTCTCTCTTTCTCTCGCTCTCTATCTATCTATCATCTATCTATCTATCTATCTATCTCCCCCTCCCTCCATTCCACTCTCTCTAAAAATTAATGGAAAAAAATATCCTTGGGTGAGACTTAACAAAAAATTTAAAAATATTTTCATTAGATAAGCTACAATCTTAGTGATTGACTCAATAAACCTCAACAATCAATATAATATACCTGCAAGACGAGTTTCCTGGGCCCATGATAACATATATTTTCCAGAAAACTTACTTTAGTATACTCCAACTAATAACTTAATCATTATATTCATTCATTCTGTCATCCATCTGGGTATCATTTCCCCTATTTATTTTCATTATTTTTGAAAATAAATATTAACATTCGCTAATAAACACAAAATAAAAATGAAATGTTATATTTATAAAACATTTATTTAAGAACAGACTAATTTAATTAGAAAAGACAACCTGCAAATAACATTAATACTGTTCCCCTTTCTGATATGCAAAAAGTAGCTTACATATCATTGATACTTTGCCTTAACTTACACCATATTCTCAATGATTATATTCAAAGAAAAACCCATGTGTGCCCTCATTCTATATAATAAAAGGGTAATATGCAAATTAACAATCACTCTGTCACAAAGATGGTGGTGCCCATGGCCACAAGATGGTGGCACCCAGTCCTTTCAGCCCTGCTGGAGTTCCCCAGTCCTGGGGGGAGGGAGGTGCTGAGATTGGGCAGCATGAGGGGCCTGGCGGAATGCTTGCTTCATTGCCTTGGTGATGAGACAAGCATTTCACACCCAGCCACGGATGGGCCTCTGGCCAGGCCAGGGAGAATAACGCTTGCCTCATCAGCTGGCCATGGGTTGGCCTCAGGGCTGGGCAGCAGAGCGGCAAGGCCCCACAGAGAGCTACTGGTGTACAGATTCGTGCGCAGGACTACTAGTCTTAAATAAATCCCATCAGCTCAGAGCGTTCAATAACCAAGACTTTTATTATATATCCTGTTTTCTGAAAACCATAATGGGTTATATTTACTCTAATACAATGAAAACAACAATCATATTAAGAAATTTGGGGAGTATGTCAAATACTTACAGTGACCCCATTTTTCCATGAATATAATTTATCTGACATAACTTGATAATACGTTCATTAGAAGAATCCATTTTTTATCATATTTAAAGATTACAAACATAATAGAAATATGGCTCAGAATAGTCACTCCTATGTGGCTTGGCATTCTAAGACATCTATAACATTATTAAATACTAAAGGCCAGTGCACGAAATTCGTGCAGGGGGTTGGGGGATGTCCCTCAGCCCAGCCTGTATCCTCTCCAATCTGGGACCCCTCGAGTGATGTCTGACTTCCCCTTCATGGGAAGTCGAACACCCTTCTCACAATTTAGGACTGCTGGCTCCAAATTGCTCACCTGCCTGCCTTCCTGATTGCCCCTAACCGCTTCTGCCTGCCAGACTTATCACCTCCTAACCACTCCCCTGCCATCCTGATTGATGTCTAACTGCTCCCCTGCCAGCCTGTTCTGCCGGTCTGGTCACTCCTAACTGCCCTCCCTTGCAGGCCTGGTCCCTCCCAACTTCCCTCCCCTGTTGGCCGGATGGCCCACAACTACCCTCCCTTGCAGGCCTGGAAACTCCCAATGGCCCTCCCCTGCTGGCCATCTTGTGTCCACATGGGGGCAGGATCTTTGGCCACATGGGGGCAGTCCTCTGTGTGTTGGAGTGATGGTCAATCTGCTTATTACTCTTTTATTAGATAGGATAGAGGCCTGGTACATGGGTGGGAGCCAGCTGGTTTGCCCTGAAGGGTGTCCCAGATCAAGGAGGGAGTTCCCTTAGGGTGTGGAGTGGCCTGGGTGAAGGGCCTATGATGGTATGCATGCCAGTGACCGAAGCGGAGGCCCTGGGATCTGGGACTAATTTATGTTCTATGATTAAAACTTTGTAGTCTGAAGTGGAGCCAAGCCTTCTGTTAGCTCCGTGGCGACAGCCATTTCTGTTTGGGTTTATTTAAATTCTATAATTGAAACTTTGTAGCCTAGAGTAGAGGCCTAGGTGCTAGGGCTGCAGAAGCTTGGCTTCCTCCATTGCAGGGGCAATCCTAGCCTCTGTTGTCTCCAGCTCAGTGGCTGCCGCCATTTCTGTTGGGATATATCTTCTATAATTGAAACTTTGTATCACTGAGTGGAGGCCTAGGCTGGCAAGGGCAGGCAGAAAGCTTGGCTTCCTTCATTGCTGGGGAAACGCAAGTCTCCCTGCTGCTCTCAATAGCAGCAGCCATCTTGGTTGGGGTTTATTTGCTCCTGATTGGATGGTGGGCATGACTTGTGGGTGTAGCGAAGCTAACATCAATTTGCATATTACTCTTTTATTAGATAGGATGCCATTTGATGATAGGCATTTCAGTGATTCATATTTCAGATGAATTAGCCCTCATTTGTTCCTTAATTATAAGCCTCAAACCTCTATGTATTTTATAAAAATATCACTTAATTGTGTATTTTACAGGCTGAATGAGTAGAGCAATAAAAACATTAAAAGTTTTTATATAGCTTGACTAAATTACCCTAACTATTCATTTTACACACTTTTACTTGGAGAGAAAGTAAGCTTTTGAATAAAGTTGAGTTAGATGGAATATATCGATCTCCTTAGATATCACAATGAGCAGGGTTTTAATTGATGCTTATTGGACATATGAGGAAGATTGAAGGTTAATTACAATGACATTTTTGTTCCAGCTTTAAGATACAATCCTATGTAATAAAAGGCTAATATGCAAATTGTCCCTTTGGGAGTTCCACTGATTAGTTTAGCTGCTCACTGTGAGGAGCCCTGACCCCCAGAGGGCGGTGCAGAACAAAGGAGGGCCCGGCCGGCCGCCTGAAGGCCCTGATTGGCCCTGACCGCCAGCCAGGCCTCGGGACCCTCCCAGTGCAAGAATGTCATGCAGGACCTCTTGTTACACATGACATTGTATAAGTTTAAGGGATATAATGTAATTATTTGATGCATGTATATATTGCAAAATGATTACCACAATAAGGTATGTTAACACATTCATCAATTCACATAGTTAAAAATTTTTGTGTACCTTGAGAATTTTTAAAATCTGCTGTTTTACCATTTTCCAAATCTACAATGCAATGTTACTAACTATAGTCACCATTATATCCCCCATATTATCTTGTAACCAGAGTTTGTACTCTCTGATCCCCTTCACCCAATACCCCCTGCCCATTTCCCACCCCTTATCTTTATCCATTCACTCATTACTCATATTTGGATGGACACTTGGTTATCTTGATGACATCACTTTCTCCTATAATGACATACAAGGTAGGCATATTTGAACTGTGATCACAAATTTCGTTAGAATACTCACATTAACTAAATTATAACTTATTTAATTACTTAAAATATTCCAGTTTATAATGTACATTCTTATTTCAACTATCTTCGAAACGAATTTTGTATTTATGTACCTACACACAAATGTAAAGCAGAATCAGTTTTAGGTGCCAAAGAAAAATACATACCTGATAGTAGGTTCATAATTTTGTTAACGTATGTTCTATTTTAAAACACTGCTTTTCAGAAGATCTTGGAAACTCTTTGATAATTTATCTTAACCGCAAAAACATTCCAGAGCCTTCCATCATTTGGAGTAAATTTTTTGCCTCAGTTATTTGCACTACTATATCTACATCTTGAATCACATTTCTAATGTGTTTAGCAAGAGGGTAAAAGAGGGTAAAGGTGAATAAATATTTTAAAGTAAAGATGATGTTTTGTGGCGTTATCCTGACACCACTAAGAATAATTTATGGCCAGTAAGAAATTTCTTGCTTTTTCACCTATACTCTTGTAGCTCCTGATGCCCTATTTGCTTTTCTATAAGACATTGCCCTCGAATTTTTCCTCTTTCAGGTTTTTAGCAAAATAAAAAATGGATGGGGCAATACAATATTGGCTCAGTGTATAAGTATAAAGTATGAAAATATAGGTATATTGAGCAAATATTCACCTGAAAAATGAATGAAATATATTCAAGTTTGCTTTAATTCTTACATAAATTCTTAAACAGCTACACAAATAATTCAGAAAATGTGCAGCTCTACAAACTACAGTAGCCTCCCCTCCACCCTTATCTGTGATTTTGCTTTTCATGGTCTGAAAATATGAAATGAAAAATCTCAGAAATAAACAATTCGTAAGTTTTAACTATGCACCATTCTGAGTAGTGTGATGACATTTCATGCCCATCCACCTGGGATGTGAATCATCCCTTTGCCTGACTTCTGTACTCTCACCAACAGGTCACATTGGTCACCCAGTAGCCATATTGGGCATCAGATGAACGGTAGTGGTATTACGGTGCTTATGTTCAAGTAACCTTTATTTTACTTAATCATAACCTTAAAGCACATGCATAGTAATGCTGACAATTTGGATATGCCAAAGAGAAGCTTTTAAATAAAAATTCTTGACTTAATAAAGAGAGAAAAATATTGAATGCTGAATTTGTTAAAATCTATATAGTATGGGAAAATCTACTATCCATGGAATAATAAAGAAGGCGAAACAAATTCATGCCAGCATTGCCATTGCACCTCAGACTGCAAAAGTCACCATGACTGCGCTGGCTGGGTGGCTCAGCGGGTTGAAGTGTGATCCCATAGACCAGCAGGTTGCAGTTTTTGGTCCCTGGTTAGGAAGCAACCAACTAATGTTTCTCTCTCACATCAGTGTCTCTCTCCATGTCTCTTTCTCTCTCTCTTTCTCTTCCTCTCTCTCTAAAAATCAATAAACATCTTCAGGTGAGGATAAAAACAAATGGTACAGCTAAAGTGTGTGGGATAAGTGCTTAGTTAAAATAGAGAAAGCTATCAATTTGTGGTAGGAGACATGAACAGAAAATGTGTTCCTAACGACAAGATGTTTCATCAAAAGGCATCGAGCCTTCGTGAAGATTTCAGCAAGGCCGTGTACGTTTAGGGAAAAAACATAATACATACAAAGTTTGGTACTTTGGTTTCAGGCATCTGCTCAGGGTCTTGGAATATCTCTGTAGATACTGAGGTGTAGCTGGCAAACTTAAAAAGTGTTTCACAAATCCTTAAAAAGCCAGGATATTTATTTCTACTAATTAGAGGGAAACTTTCATTATTGACTCTTGTGGACTGAGTCTTTTTCTCTGTCATCCAACATGACAACTGGTGCATATTTCTGGGTAAGCCTATAAGGATGTCTTAAACATGAAAAGATGAAATTGTCTCTCCCACCCTCAAAACCAAAATGAATGTGTCATTAGGCTGCTCATTTTGCAACTACAAATATAAATCTGTATTTAGTATTAATCACTGAAAGGTGCATATTCTAATCTTACTTACCAAAATATTTAAAAATATATTGCATTTTAGATTTTAGAAATATATAACCAATGCTTATAGATCAATTGAGTATGGTTTTTAAATACTGTTAATTATAAGATTTATTCATTTAGAAAAAAAATTACTATAAATATATTATACCCTAAAGAGAAAACACTTCAACTAAAGCAAATAAAGTGAATCAAGATGATCAAAATCTAATTGCAAATGTACCAAAAGTGCCATTAATACTAATCATCTATTTTAGCTTTGTTTTCCCACACAAAAATATCATTTCATTCAAGCAAAAACAAATCCTGATTGAGAAATAAAAAGTACCTTGAGATGTCCCAGGAGGATCTAATGTTTTTAAGATTGTAAATGAATTTTACTCTTCCAGAATATTGTCAATCTTACCTAATAATAGACAAACATGTAAATTGACTGTACCTCCACTACACCCTTAGCCAGAGTGATTATGCAAATTAACCCAACAAATATGGTGGTTAATTTGCATACATAGGTGCCCAGTGCCTGGGTCCCAGGAACATCCTGGCACCCAAGTCACTTTGAGGTAGGCCCCATATGGTCCCTGAGCAGCCTGGGAAGGGCCTGAGCCAGGGGGTTCCTGGGCAGGGCCAAGCTTGCAATCAGAGCTAAGGGGGCAGGAGTAGAGCCAGCAATCGAAGGGAGCTGGGACTCCCCTGCCCAGGCCTAAAGACTCAGCCACAGGCTTTAGGCCTGGGCAGGGCCCAGCTGGCAATTGGTGTGACCTACAGAGGAAGCACATTTTCTGACTGCTCATTAACTAAGCTTCCTGTATGCCACTGGTAATAAGGTAATCTATGGCTTTTCTACCACACTTCTGGAGAAAAAAAACTAAGATCTGCTGCTGGAGGGGCTAAGAAATGTCATATCCTGCCCTAGCCGATTTGGCTCAGTGGATAATGCCTAGGCTTGCCAACCTCAGTCTGGGTTCAATTCTGATCAAGGGCATGTACCTAAGTTACAGGCTCCTCCCTGGCTGGGGCTCAGGTCAGGTCTCATGCAGGAGGCAACCAATCAAAGTGTTCCTCTCACTTTGATGTTTCTCTCTGTCTTTCCCTTTCTCTTCCACACTCTAAAAATTAATGGAAACATATCCTCAGGTGAGAATAAAAAAAAAAAAAAAGAAATGTCATATCTTATGAAAGACACATCTTGAAAATGCCTAAAGAAAGTTATCATTTTTTCATGGTGAAGGGACTGAAGTCCATGTTTATAAAAACACCTTAGTGGCTGTGGTGACTGGCAGTGGCTGCAGCAGCAGGGTGATGGAGCTGGTGCCTTCCCCTGATCAGCCTGGTTGCCTCCCACAAAGGGAGGCCAGACTTCAACTTAGGACATCCCCTAAGGGCTCCCAGCATGTGAGAGGAGGCAGGTTGACGTGAGGAGCCCCCCAACTCCCAGTGCACAAATTTTGTGCACCAGGACTCTAGTCCTATCTAATAAAAGAGTAATATGAAAATTTGACTGTACCTTCACCACACCCACCAGCCATGCCCACCAGCCAATCAGGAGCAGATTATGCAAATAAACCCCAACCAAGATGGCTGCCACCACTGAGAGCAGGGGGAAGGCTTGGGCTTCCCCAGCAACAGAGGAAGCCAAGCTCTCTGCCTGCCGTTTCTGGCCTCCACTCAATGTTACAATGTTTCAATTATAAAAGATACAGAAATGGTGGCAGCCACTGAGCTGGAGAGAACAGAGGCTTGGGTTTCCCTGGCAATGGAAGAAGCCAAGCTTTCCTCCTGCCATTGTGGGCCTAAGCCTCCATTCAGTGTTACAACGTTTTAATTATAAAAAATACAGAAATGGCGGCAGCCACTGAGCTGGAGAGAACAGAGGCTTGGGTTTCCCTGGAAATGGAGGAAGCCAAACTTTCAGCCTGCCATTGCTGGCCTAGGCCTCCACTCTAAGGCTACAAAGTTTCAAACAGAAATGGCTGCTGCCTGGAGCAAGCAGAAGGCTTGGCTCCACTCCAGGCTACAAATTTTCAATTGTAGGCATAAATTAATCCCAAATACCAGGGCCTCCGCTTGGGTCGCTGGGGGGCGTGGCCGGCCTGCAAACTTCCACAGGCCCCTCGCCCAAGCCGCCCCTCACCCCAAGGGAACACTCACCCTGATCTGGGACACCCTTCAGGGCAAACCAGCTGGCCCTCACCCATGCACCAGGCCTCTATCCTATCTAATAAAAGAGTAATTTGCAGATTGACCATCATTCCAACACACAAGAGGGCTGCCTCCATGTGGTCAAAGATGCTGCCCCCATGTGGACACAAGATGGCCACCACATAATGGCTAGCAAGGGAAGGCCGTTGGGATGTTACAGGCCCTGCAAGGGAAGTCAGTTGGGGGCAATCAAGCCTGTAGGGGAGGGCAATTAGAGGTGACCAGGCCAGAAGAGGAGGAAAGGGTTGGGGGCAAACAGGCTAGCAGGGGAGCAGTTAGACATCAATTAGCCCCACAGGGTAGTGGTTAGCGGGTGATCAGGCTGGCAGGCAGAAGCAGCTAGGGGTAATCAGGGAAACAGGCAGGTGAGCAGTTTGGAGCCAGCAGTCCTGGATTGTGAGAAGGACGTCTGGTTGCCCGTTTAGGCCAGGTCCTATTAGGATTGGGCCTAAACGGGCAGTCAGACATCCCTCGAGGGGTCCCAGATTGGAGAGTGTGCAGGTTGGGCTAAGGGACATCCCCCGCCCTCCATGCAGGAATTTTGTGCACCGGGCCTCTAATTTTATTATAATTAAGAAAGAAGCAACTCCATTATACTACTAAAGCTGCCCTCCACTCAGCAAAAATTATAATGTGATTTGCAACAAGATATTCTAAATTTCTTACTCTTTCTACACTCTGTATTGGTATGTCACAAATTCCTTATAGAAAGAAATTGTTTAAAATCTATGTTAAATATATATGATATCTTTATTGGATATATTGTGGCTCACACTTATAGCTATAAATTATAAAATTTGCAAAATTCTAAGTACATTTCATATTTAAAATTTACTTAAGATATAAATTTTACTAAATCAATGTATGTAACTAAAAATTCACATATAAAATACAGTATTTGGTAAATTAAATATATACAAAAATTTTCTAAAAGTTCATTGATTCTTTGCTAATAAGGTAGAATCTCTTCCTAAAACATAAATATTATTAAGAAATCAAGAAAACAAAATTCATGAATTAGCCTACTGTTTTCCTGCTCTTCATATCAGCTGTGATTTATATATACACACTGAAAGAAACTTTAAAATATATTTTTAAAAAAATTTTTAAAAGAAAGCCTAATGTTTTCTACAATAACACAGTTGTTTCTAACTATCCTGGATGGGTCTCTCTGATGCTGCTTCACCAACATCTCATTTGATTTTATCAACTCCAACATTAACTAATATAGATCATATGGGGAAAGGTTAGAAAAAGAGAGTGGTTTACAGTAAACAGCTGGAGATGGGGACTGAGTCTGTCCACTCACCTGTTCCTCATTAGAAGGAGATTAGAGATTAAAGAAGTAAGAGGAGGTTAATAGGTCAAGGAAGTGCAAAAACTGAGGTGTGTCTTTTTTAACCCAAACAAGAAGTTTTCTACCAGAAATTAACTTAACATCAAATAAATAATGATGTGGCTTGGTTTTATGTGGGGTTGGTTTTGATTGTTTATTCCAGGCAGACTCACAGAAGTCTCAGCATTTGCCTAACACACTAAGTAATCTATATCCAACTCATATACTACATGATTATTAGAGGAAAAGCAGTGAAAATCAGGAGGGAAGTGCGCTACTATATCAATGTGTTTTATATGTGCTGTGCCCTTGCAATAAAGAGAAAGGAACAAGAAGCTTGATATTTAACATTTTTTGTTTGGTTTTATTAGAATTTCTCTTTCCCAAAAAAATATAGGTATGGAATATAGTGTGGCAAAGAAAATTCCTACATAGGTTATTCCATATGTTCTTTTATTCTTCCGAGTTTTTTTGTTTATTTGTTTGTGTGTTTTTTGTTTTGTTTTGTTTTTAGTTCTGATTTTTCTTTCATTATTTTTATTTTTTAATTTAATAAATCTTTATTTTTCAGGTTACTACAATTGTTCCTCCTTTTTTCCCCCGTAGTTCCCCTCCACCCAGTTCCCATCCCACCCTCTGATTTTATCTCCCACCCACTGTTCTCATCCATATGTGTACGCTTTTTATCCAGTCTCTTCCTGCACTTCCTGAGAATTGTCAGCCAATCCCTTTCTATGCCCCTGATTCTATTATGTTCATCAGTTTATTCTGTTCATCAGATTTTTTATTCACTTGATTTTTAGATTCACTTGTTGATAGACATGTATTTGTTGTTCATAACCTTATCTTTACCTTTTTCTTCTTTCTTCTCTTCTTTTTTTTCTTTTTTTCTTCTTTTTTTTCAATCTTTATTGTTCAGTTTATTAATTACATTGTTCCCTCCCCCCCCCCCCATAGTTCCCCTCCACCTGGAACCCATCCCACCCTCCACCCTCACCCCCCTCCACTGTCCTCTCCAATAGTTGTATGATTTTCGTCCAGTCTCTTGCTGCACTTCCCACACCCCCTTTCTCCCCAAGAGATGTCAGTCCATTCCCTCTCTATGTCCCTGATTCTGTTATATTCACCAGTTTATCCTGTTGATCAGCTTATTAATTCACTTGATATTTAGATTCATTTGTTGATAGATGTGTATTTGTTGTTCATAATTTACACTTTTATCTTTTTCTTCTTCCTCTTCTTAAAGAATATCTTTCAGCATTTCATATAATATTGGTTTGGTGGTGATGAACTCCTTTAGCTTTTCTTATCTGCGAAGCACTTTATCTGGCCTTCAATTCTGAATGATAGCTTTGCTGGATAGAGTAATCTTGGTTGTAGATTCTTGCTGTTCATCACTTTGAATATTTCTTGCCACTCCCGTCTGGCCAGCATAGTTTCTGTTGAGAAATCAGCTGACAATCGTATGGGTGCTCCCTTATAGGTAACCAAATGTTTCTCTCTTGCTGCTTTTAATATTCTCTCTTTGTCTTTTGCTCTTGGCATTTTAATTATGAAGTGCCTCGGTGTGGTCCTCTTAGGGTTCCTATATATTGGGGTTCGGTGCGCTTCATGGACTCCTAAGTCAATTTCTTTCACCAGGTGTGGGAAGTTTTCAGTCACTATTTCTTCAAATAGGTTTTCATTGTCTTGCTCTCTCTCTTTTTCTGGCACACCTATAATTCGGATGTTGGTATGCTTGAGGTTGTCCCAGAGGCCCCTTACACTAGCTTCAATTTTTTGGATTCTTTTGGTTTCTTGCTTTTTCAGCTGAGTGGATTTTCCCTCTTTGTATTTCAAATCTTGAACTTGGTTCTTGGGGTGCTCCAGAGCACTTTTAGGTCTTTGTATAATATTTTTTATTTCAGTCAGTGTATCCTTAATTTCTGATTGGTCCTTTTTCATATCCTTGAGAGTCTCCTTTATATCCTTGAGGGTCTCCTTCATTTCCACGTTGGTCTTGATCGTTTCCTTGCAGGTCTCGTTCATTTCCTTGTAGGACTCATTCATTTCCTTTGCGGTCTCGCTTATTTCCTTATAGGCCTCGACCCTTTGTTGGAGCCTCTTGAAAAGCCCTATAACCGTGGTTTTGAATTCCATGTCCAGTCGTTTTTTTTTTTTTCCTCCATTTCTTTCACATCTGATTTCTTTCCATGTCTCTGCATGGTGGCTGCTTACCTGAGTTGGTCAATTAGCTTTGTGTGGTAGACTTCCTACTAGGGATCAGTGGCTCAACCTCCCCAGTTACCTGAGGTGGATATGGGTTGCACAGTCTTGCTGAAGTTAAGCTCAGGTTAATCGTTGTTAGCACTTGGAGGGGTTGACCTCCAGGCCAATTGTCTGTGAATCTCAGCTGTGCTCAGGTTGGGTGGGCAGAGTCTCCGGGCCAAGCAGACAGCGTTAGCTCCACCCTATGCAGCCCCAGGGACTCTGCCGGGGGCAATGGCTGCCAGCACCTCTGAGAGAGAGCCGCTGTGGAGCTCCACCAGCTGCCGGGAAATTCAGACTCTCCCTAAATGAGTCTGCACGCCCAATGTCTCACCCAGTGTCGTAAAACAAAGCAGACTGACAGTTTCCCAAATGAGAAAGCAAGTCGCAGAGCGTTCTCTGCGTGGTCACAGAGCTGAGCTATTTGCGCAAGCTGCCTTCTCCACAAGCCGGGAGACCCCTGCAGCACCCGAGTTTCGGCGTGCCCTCCCACTGTCCAGTTTTCATGCCGTATGAAAGTGGGTTCCCTGGACTTCACCCAGAGCTGGAGAATCAGTCCAGTGGGATGTCTTTGTCTCCCTGTTCAAGAAAGCTGGCCGGTTTTCAGCCTCCCGCCCTCTCCTCTGGTGCACGCTCCAAACCTCTCTCCACATGAATCTTTCAGCGCTGTCCTCTGCCACTCCTCCGAGTCACAGTGTCTTATCTTCACTTTTATTTGTGGAATTTTCACTCGGCGAGCTTTCTGGTGATTCTGGAAGGTGTTTATTCTTTCCTTAAGTTGTAGTATTAAAATTGTTGAGTATGACGGCAAGATAGGTGTTTTACCTATGCCGCCATCTTGGTTCCTCCTTTCTTCTCTTCTCAAGGAATACCTTTCAGCATTTCATATAATACTGGTTTAGTGGTGATTAACTCCTTTAGCTTTTCTTATCTGTGAAGCTCTTTATCAATTCTGAATGATAGCTTTGCTGGGTAGAGTAATCTTGGTTGTAGGTTCTCGCTATTCATCACTTTGAATATTTCTTGCCATTCCCATCTGGCCTGCATAGTTGCTGTTGAGAAATCAGCTGACAATCATATGGGTTGCTCCTTATAGGTAACTAACTGTTTTTTTCTTGCTGCTTTTAATATTCTCTCTTTGTCTTTTGCTCTTGGCATTTTAATGATGATGTGTCTTGGTGTGGTCCTCTTTGGATTCCTTTTGTTTGGAGTTCTGTGTGCTTCCTGGACTTGTAAGTCTATTTCTTTCACCAGGTGTGGGAAGTTTTCAGTCACTATTTCTTCAAATAGGTTTTCAGTATCTTGCTCTCTCTCTTCTTCTGGCACCCCCATAATTCTGATGTGGGTACACTTGAGGTTGTCCCAGAGGCTTCTTACACTATCTTCAAATTTTGGATTATTTTTTCTTTTTGCTTTTCTGACTGAGCATTTTTTGCTTCTTTGTATTTCAAATCTTTGACTTCATTTTTGCGGTCTTCTAGTCTGCTGTTAGATCTCTGTATAATATTTTTTATTTCAGTCAGTGTATGCTTAATTTCTAGTTGGTCTTTTCTCATATCCTTGAGAGTCTCAAGGGACTTGCTAACTTTATCACCCTTTTCTAGTAAATTCTTGAAAAACTTTATAACTGTGGTTTTGAACTCTATATCCAGTCATTTGTTTCCTTCCATTTCTTTCATTTGTGATCTGTTCTTTGTATCCACATTTTTGCTACTTCCAGAGTTGGTCGAGTAGCTTTGTGTGGGAGGTGTCCTCTAGAGCACAGTGGCTCAGCCTCTCCTGTTACCTGAGGTGGACACTCTTGGTGCACCCCTTTATGGGCTGTATACACAGTCTTGTTATAGTTAAGCCAAAATTGTTGTTGGTATCACTGGGAGGAGTTGGCCTCCTGGCCAACTGGCTGTGAGAATCAGCTGTGTCTATGCTGGGAGAGCTTCTATGCTCAGCTTGGATGGGGCGGAGTCTCAGGGATAAGCAGACAATCTTGGTTTCCTGTCAGTGCCTCCCTAAGAGGCCCCTGGGTGTCTGTGTCCTGCAGCAATGGCTACACACACCTCTGAGAGAAGCTGCCCTCAAGTTTTTCCCCCTGCCAGACAGTCCAGTTTCTCCCTGAATGAGTCTGGATACCCAAAGTCTCACCTGGAACTGGAGTTAAGTTCAGCCAGGAGGTTTTGTTTTTCTCCCAAATGAGAAAGCCAGCCATACACTCAGCTGCTCGTTCTCTCTGTGAGCATGCACCTGCCTCCACAGCTCTTGAGTCTCAGTGTGCTTCCTCCTCACAGTCCAGTTTCACCCCATATAAGTCTGGGTTCCCCGAGTCCCATCTAGAACTGGAGTTCAGTGCAGTGGGGAGCCTTTGTCTCCCTCCCATTCGGGAAAGCCAGGTGCGTATTCAGCCAGCTGCCCTTTCCACTCACATGTGTCTCCACACCTCTGCCCTCTGCAGCTCCTCTGAGTCTCAGTGTCCTTTTCTCTCTCTTCTAGTTGTAGAATTTCCACTCAGCCAGCTTTCCAGTAGTTCTGGATGATGTCTGTCCTGTCTTTTAGTGGTAGTTTTGAAATTGTTGTGCGAGAAAGCAGTATATGTATTTACCTATGCTGCCATCTTGGTTCCTCTCTTGTTTGTTTGTTTTTTGAACTTTAGTTTTATTATCTTCTTTTAAGATTTGTGATTTTTTTTATTCTTTATTATTTAAAGTATTGCATATAGTATTACATACGTCTTCTTTTTCCTCCCATTGACCTCTCTCCAGCCACCTCCACATCGCAGCATGTGCCCTCAACCCCCTAATGTCTTTATCCATTAGTTATGATTATATGCATGTGTTGTGGGGTGACCCACAAGAGATGACCACCAGAGACAGAGTGTACCCAGGCATTGCACCTGTGCCCTGATTCAGATTCCTCCTCTCCTTCTGCGGGGACTTGCTGGCAATGGGTGTGGAGGACCATGAACTCTACAGCCTGCATTCTTTGTGCTTCTTTGCCCAGTCCAGGTCACCAGGAGCACACACAGGTGGGCTATTTGGGTCTGGTGGGTGGGCTTCCCGGTGTGCTGCCCTGACAATCACCTTGCAGCTGTACTGCTCAGGAGCGCCTGCAAAGACTGAGGATATTTCTATTAGATAACATAGCTAGCTCTTCCTCCCTTAGCCATGGGAGAAGAGATGGCAGACAGCCAAACATGATTTCCAAAAAAAAGTCAACCCTTTTACATATGGGGTGCAGTGAGCCCTGAGTAGGGCAAAGGGGAGGAGACTTACCCAGTTTTCACCAGTTTCTAATTTTATAGTTTAGTTAGGACTTCCTTAAGTGACTGATTTATTCTCTGTACCTGTCCAGAACTCTGAGGTCTATAAACACAACATAATTTCTATGTGACCTTAAGGGCCTTAACTAAAGATTGGGTTACCTTAGCAATGAACACTGGGCCACTGTTGGATCCCATGAATAAAGGTAGGCCAAACCGAGGGAGAATTTCAGAGAGGAGTTTCTTAACTACTACCTGTGCTGTTTCAGCCCTGGCGGGGTATGCCTCTGGCCAACCGGAGAAAGTGTCCACAAATACTAGGAGATATTGGTATCCTCCCAATCCACTGGGAAATTCAGTAAAGTCAACTTCCCAGTGTTTACCAGGGCTTGAGCCTCGAAATCGGGTCCCTGGTGGGGCGGTTATCGGAGGTCCTGGGTTTACTTGTGTGCAGATCTGGCATCTCCTGACTATATACTCTTCCTCAGGGGTGTACCTGACGTTGGACTTCAGATTTTGAGTAGGTATGGCTGCCAGCACTTCCAGGGGCCCGACTGGTATTTTTGCAGTCTCTTTAGGCATTTTGTCAGCAAATTGGTTCCCCCTCGTCACAGGGGAATTGTCCTTTTGATGACTTTTGCAACTTCTTTATAGCCCCAAATGGTTGAAAGAAGACTTATTATCTCTCTGGAGCATTTTTAATATCCTTCTCCCCTGAGGTTAAGAGGCCCCTCTCCTGATATCAGACTCTATGCACTTTGGCAAAAGCATATCTACTGTCCATGTAGATATTGATTCTCTTGTCCTTTCCCTATCGTAAGGCCTGGGTGAGGGCTATGAGTTCTGCCTTCTGTGCTGAAGTCCCATGCCCTAGGGATTGTGCCTATATGACTCTTTCTTGTGTAACTGCAGCTTCCCCAGCGTACCTGATACCGTCCTCCACAAAGCTGCTCCCATAGTGAACAGGGTCTCCTCAGCGTTGAGACGGGCTGATCTGTTAGGTCAGCCCTCAAGGAGGTTAGAGTAGTCAGAGTCTTGTCACAGTCGTGGAGGGGAGTCTCAGCTTCCTCACTGCAGAGGAGAGTGGCTGGGTTTAAGGCTGTAGTCTTCAAGAAGCTTACCCTTGGGGGGTCTAGCAGAAGCACCTGGTACTGGGTGATATGAGCATTTGACAACCAGCGCTCAGGTGGGCTGTGCAGTCGGGTTTCTACTGTGTGGGGTGCAACCACTTGTAAGTATTGGCCAAACGTCAGTTTAGAGGCTTCCTTAACCATTATGGCTGTGGCTGCTATAGCCTTTAGTCCACTTCTTCTACTAACACCAGGACTGCCTTATCCTCTGGCCACTCAGGACACTTCCGCTTCCAGTGTCCTTCTTACAGTAGGCACACTGGTTTCTCCCCAACTGGGCCTTTTGGTTCTGTTCTCTTTCCTCATTCTTTTCTTCCCATCCCTCTTTGCTGTCCTTTCACTTCATGTATGGCTAGAAGGACCTTTGCCATTCTGGTGTTTAGGTTAACAGTATGATCTTCTTGGTTGTTAAAGACCTTCTGAACGACCTCGACCAGTTCTGAAAGTGACTTCCTCTTAAAGCCTTCTATCTTTCTAATATCTGGGGCTGATTGGGACACAAACGCTACATTGATAGCCTGCCTATTCTCTGGCGCATCAGGATCCTTTGGTCCTGGGCTGTTTCTGTTACCTAGGAAAGGCTGGTGGGCTTCTGAGCTGCTGCTCGGATGCCCCTGAGGAGAGTCTGATGATAGCTATCGAGAGTCTCCCTTCCTGATCAGTGTTGAGATCCCAATGTGGCCTTGATGGAAAAAACAGCCTCGATCCTCCCTGGGTCTATGGTGGGTTGGCTATCTAGCCCAAGAACTAACTTCCTCCCTTCCGTTTTACTCTCTCCCTCTCTTCTGGGGACATAAAAGGCTGACCATCAGGTCCTAAATCAAGCTCCAACCGACCCGTTGTTCGGTGACCCACTCTACCTCCCTCTGTCCCACGGCATTCTGCCTCCTAGCAATGGAGGAGTTGTGTCATGTTTGCAGCCCATAACACATGCATACAAGCCCTTTGGTTGATCTCTTACCCCACCTCCACCCTTCCCTCTGAAGTTTGACAGTTTGTTCAATGCTTCTTTCTTTGGATCTATTTTTGATCAACAGTTTATGTTGTTCATTCCACAAATGAATGAGATCATGTGATATTTATCTTTCTCCAACTCAACTGGCTTATTTCACTTAGCATAGTGCTCTCCGGGCCCATTCATGCTGTTGGGAAGGTTTCTCTCTTTTTTACAGCAGCATAGTATTCCATTGTGTAGATGTACCACAGTTTCATAATCCACTCAACTACTGATGGGCACTTAGACTCTTCCCAGTTCTTTTGTAGTTAGGTGGGGCCATGTGACTTTTTATGGCCAATGGAATTACACTTTATTTCAGCAAAACTGATGACATTTACTGGGAGGTAAAATCTCAACTAATGAGAAAATGCTGCAGAGAATAGCAGTTTTACACCTATTTTATCCATTACAATCAAAGGAGAAACATAAGTGGGTTACATGAAACCCACTAGTGATAGATTAGGGTGGCAGGAGAAAGCAAAGCATAGAAATCTCTGGGAATGGATAAAAAGTAAAATGGTAGACATACTTCTTTTACATAGGTAGTATAGGATGCTTAACAGTCAACAACTAACTTAATAACAATGAGGGGATTAGTGGTCTGTGCAGAGCAGTGCCTGTGCTTTGAGAGGTACAGAAAAAGGAAAATTACTTTGACATTCCAATGACATGTTATCCTAGATGCAAAAAGACAATGGACAGACTCAGTTAAGGTAAAGATTGACCTTTGTCAGGGAAGATATCAGCCTAGGGCCGTGGTCAGCAAACTGCGGCTCGCGAGCCACATGTGGCTCTTTGGCCCCTTGAGTGTGGCTCTTCCACAAAATACCATGGCCTGGGCTAGTCTATTTTGAAGAAGTGGCATTAAAAGAAGTTTAAGTTTAAAAAATTTGGCACTCAAAAGAAATTTCAATTGTTGTACTGTTGATATTTGGCTCTGTTGACTAATGAGTTTGTCAACCACTGGCCTAGGGCATGACTACCCACCATAAACTACTTTTAGTTAAAAATTTACATTTCAGACCATCCTTTACTGTTACTTTAGGTCTCTGAGTTTGTAAGGCCACCACATAGGCCTCCCCAAGCGTGTCAGGTTTGGTGTGTGGCCCATTTTTGTCCACAGTTTACATAACATATGAGCACAATGTTGGTGATGAACATCAAGAAAATCACCTGTTAAAGACATTTACATATGAATATACTTTCATACCTACACGTATAAACATATATTTAAAAATACGCCAATTATTTTATATTCTGTGAGATTTAAGATGGAACAGTTGAAAATCAAAATGTAGCACACATTTAGCCTCTTCTAATGAGTGAATCTCTTAGTCACAAACTCCAGGTTGTCCTGTTCAGTAGTCTACCTTCAATATCATTTGACAGATGTGCTTAACTAAGAGATGTCCAAAATTGTGATTAAATTCAAAATACACAGATAAACATTCAGAGGAGACTTTGCAGATGGTCTTTGGGGAGTGCAACAAATTTTTCAGAAAAAAATAAACTTGCTCTACCATGAATCACCTATACCTAACTGTAATAAGTGTATCTTTCCCCTTGTCTCAATTGTCTCATTAGTAATTTGCTGCCATGTTTCTGAATTATCACAGATATTCTTTTTCAGTGTTGACATGATTTATGATAGGAAAAGGCAGTTTACCATATTCTGTAACCAATGAATTAAAACACCTATTACATTGGGAAGGATACAAAGCTCCTAATCCATATGTCAGAAGAAAAAAATGGATGACTATAGAAACATAGATATAATACATCTAAATACAGTGGTGCCCTAAAACAAAATCTTTGTAATAGTAAACAATGCAAATTATGTAATACCACAGTTGGCTGGTGCAGAGAATATCATCTGAAATTATCTGAGTCAAGTATAATCATACTTGTCCCTGGGATTTAGAGATTTGGGAACTAAAAGTTTAATCATCCCTTCCTGATAGCTATTTGAAGTTGAGTTTTCTACCATGTGGAGAAAGAAGATTTTTAGTCAGATAAGCAAAAATTAAAAATTAAAAAAAAAGCAACCGGTATACAGTTTTAGTTGGGCAAGGTAAGTACATCCTAAAGATCTACTGTACAATATTGTGCCTAGGGATTTTGAAAACTTGCTCCCCAACAAGGACCTGTTTGAAAAAAGATAAGATATTCATCTGTGAAAATAATTCTGACTTTTACAAACAATAGCTTAAAAATTTGTATTGTACATTTAAAATCTTTTAAAAGGACAGATCTCATGATAAGTGTTATAAAATTAAAATTAGAAAAAAACTAATGCATCTAAAGAAACTAAGATAAGCCATTGAGGAAACTCTGAGTTCTTGATTCCATCATTACTGAGGCTCAGGTGTATCTCTATCCTTGAATTGTAGTAACTCCATGCAATTCAGATTTTAATAGACTCACCTGCTCTTAAGACCTAGCTAATGGACTTGAACCCTAATTCTATTATTTATGAATAATTTAAAAATGTCCCAAGATTTCTGTTAATCACTAGGGATTGGAGGCGAGGGATGGAATATGGAAGTTGCTTAGATTTTCATGGTCACCTCTGGCTTCTGCTGAATTAATTCTGTTACTTTTTCTGATTGATGATGTTTCACAATAATTTGTATCAGTCCAGTCATGGATTTTAGTCACAATGTTTTTATGTAATTCTTTAACAACAATTTATCAAACTTCAAAACAACACGAAAATACTATGAATCTCAAACATGGCGTTTGTGGGTATGACAAATTCTACTAAAGATTTGAGGAAGCCAGAACAGGATTTACAATAATGAGAAAGAAATAATAATTTTTTTAGCATTAAAGTTCTAATCACCGTATGCCAGGATTTCTTTTTTTCTACTTGGCCTTGTTGCCTCACTTAGATTCCACCTTCTTCCAATCATACTGATTCCTTTCTTTCTCTATCCCAACTTCCCCTTCTCAACTTCTTTCCAGGAGAGCTACAAATTATCCTCAAAGCACTATTTTAAAATGCAATTCAGAGCCCAGATTTGCATATTCAAATACATCAAAGAACTGAATAGAAATGAAATTAATTTTACAGCATCTACCTCCTCAGGTATAAGTTGCTTTAGATAGCACTTTCCCCTATCACCTCTCTAATAAATTTGCCTTTTTGTTTGTGCTAGGTTAAACTTAAGAGTCCCAAAGTCACAAATAAATGCATAATTCATTAGCAAAGACCAACATAGATTAGTAACTTCTGTTATTTATCAACATTTAAGTGAAATTCTTTACTTTCAAGTACATGGTTTTCCCCTTACAGCCAATTCAGTTTAGTAAAATGACTGTCTTATGCAATACTTTCATTAAATATCTTTATCTTCATATATGTAGAGCACTTCCAGTCAGGGTAATACATGGTTGGCAAGCAGAGGTCTTTCAGGACATGCTTTAATTAACAAGTATAATAAATGTTGAAGTAAATAAAAGTGACATAATGAATTGTGTTTCTCTAAAGCCTTAAAAGAGTTAGATTTTCTGCAATTCACAAACTACTGATTTAGTGCTTAAATCTATTTTTCACAGAGTGTTAAAAAGTAAAATTTAAACAGCCCAGCCTTAAACTATCATGTTTCCTGAACTACAGGTGCCAAGACAAGAAAACATATATCCTAAGTATCTAATTATTAGTATTTCTACATGGGGACTTCCTCAAACAAGTGATATATTTCTAATTTAAACATTTCCAGAATCTTTCTTGTATTTTTTCAAGACCCAAATTGTTGACAAACAAAATAGAAACAGAGGCATGGGTACATGGAACAGACTGACAGCTGTCAAAGGGGATTATGGGATTCAGGGACAGGAATCAAGAAAGTGAAGTGATTAAGAAAAAAATGTATACAATAGTGTGCTAATAGCCAGAGGAAAAGGGGAGCGAGGGAGAGTGAGGAGGGGAAAGTGTGGCGGGGAGATGGATATGGAAAGGGACTTTGCTTGGGGAGATGCATGCATGATGCAGTGTGCAGATAATGTTTTGAATTATATATTTAAAACCTGTACCACAATCAATTCAATAAAATTATCATCTACTATGTAAGATGTCTTAGCAGAATTCAATTCTTTTATTTCAAACTCTGCATTCTCCCTGAAATCAAGAAGTAAATAGTATATGAAGATGTAAACGACAGGTTAGGGCACACTCGAAATCAGTTGGATTATGACTTAATCAGTATAAATATGTCTACCTCCCAGAGGTGTACAACATCTTCACCACCAAGGGCAACATTTCAAGCTTCCAATTCCTTAATTTATTGTTACAACCAAAAACAGATTAAAATGAAAATAAAGAAACAGATAGTTTATGAGAGCTCTGGCAGACGTGACAATGTGGTCTGCAGATCTGAGAAACATAGTGATCTGATAATCTCCAGCTGTTAGCTCCTCTAAGGTCTGCCTTAGCTTTGATACAAAGTCAAACTTTTACATTGGCTTCCAGCCCAGGACAATTAAAGCTAAGCAAAGTCCTGCACACAGTTTTCCTCTAACATATATCTTTGCTCCAGTTCATCCTACCGGACTGACAGACATTATTAGTTCTCATTGTCCCTTCCTCTCCATTTTCCTGTCATAGGTTTTACCCTCCAATAAAAGTTTTGTGTCAGCATGTGATTTCCAGATAAACAAAAGGGCACAGTTGGTACCAGAAATAATTTGAGAAGGTGGGGAATAAAATGGGGTATGGGGATTCTACCTGGCAATGTAGAGCCCACCTTGAGTGCCAAATAAAGCATGCACAGCCTGTGGCACAAGCCAGTATTTCAATTACTAAAACTTTGATTCCTGTTCAGGGCACAAGCCTGTGTTGTGGGCTTGATGCCCGGTAGGGGGCATGTAAAAGGCAGCTGATTAATGTTCTGCTCTAACATCGATGTTTGTCTCTTTCTTCCTCCCTTCCTCTCTCTCTCTAAAAATCAATTTAATATTTTTTTAAAGTAAACTTTTACCTGTGGCTACCTGGGATAATGTGTGGTGGAGGGCTGTGTTCTGAATAATATGAAGATTTAGTCATTTGAATTGTATGGGGGGGGGAAGAGAGGGTGAATTACTAAAAATAATGGTATCAAATACTTTTTACTAAGTTCATTGCTTTCTTAAAGATAGAAAAATATAGCAAACAATTGAAAGCTAAATGTCAGAAAAAGAGTGGCTTTGGTGGTTAAGAAGCAGCCTTCCTTACATGCAGTGAACAAGCAGAAAAGGATAAAAATCAAGACCAATATTTAGTAACCAGAGTTGTTAAGCTTCAAAGGTGGTTGAATGTTCAATCAAGGCTCTCATGCTGAAGTCAAGGTCCTAGATGGGTAATAACTGGATTCTGTCACATGACACAGGACATCTAGGGGGTACCCCTGAAGATTTTGACTCTCCCCCACTTTCAGAATATACAGTATGGTCACAATTGTTCCAATTTAGAACTACACTCCTCCCATGTGGAAACATAATACAGAGGATTTTCCCTCACAAAGTTATGGATGCTCTCTCAGCAGCTTCCCTGACCTTTTCTCCTGGCCAACAAGGACTTGCGAATGTAGCTAGAGAAGTGTGGGCCCTAATGAAGGAGGAAATAGACTATATCCCAAAAGAGCTATGATAGATAGCAGGTGTGTACTCTGGGGTCAGGGGAGAGCCTGTGGAACTGGATACAGCAAGTGCTCCATTGAAAGGGCTGAACCATAAAACTGGATCAGGAAGAGCTCATTGGTTTTCCTGTCACAGAGACAAGAATTAACATTCTGGTGAAAAGTCAAGAGATTGTGCAAAATTGCTGCTAGTAACAGACGCCAGGAAAAAAAATCACCCAGGGTAAGGATGAAATACCTGAATTGCTGTGGCACAAAGTAGAGAAGGAGATTAAAGGTCCCTGGGATTTGGGTCTTCTGGAACAGTTAAGTGAAGCTGCAAGACCCAAAAGAGGACTATGTTTCTTGAGAAGGCGTAGACTATAAAAAACGTGTGGGCGTGAGCATCATTAGCATCCTAAAATGTTCAGCGATAGCTCTCCTCTGTGGGCCAGGGCTGATAGTTGCGGCTATCACAGAAACTAGCTTGCTGATATAAAGGGGATGGTAAGGCCCTGATGCAATAAAGGCCAGGTAGTGTGCCTTAAGTGCCAGAATCCAGGAGATTATAATTATTTTAATGAGCAACAAAATGAGAGTGGCAGTCAGGAGTGCCTGACCAGAAGACACTTAGAGATAGGTTAAAGAACATGGTGTTCCAGGGACAAAATAGATGAGAAGCCATCAAGGGTACTGCTTAATATATATAATTTTAAAAATGAGCAAGAGACAGAGTAGATAGTGGTTACCAGAGACTGGGGAGATGAAGAGATGTGGGGCAGGTCACAGGGAGAGTTTCAATTTGGGATGATGAAAATTTTCTGGAAATGGATGTGGTATTGGTTGCAAAACAATGTGAATGTACTTAATACCAGTGAAATATACACTTAAAATGCTTAAACTAGTAAATTTATATTATGTATATTATATTATTAAATTCATATATTTTGCCACAATAAAAAATGTGAGAGGGAAAAAAGGAAAAAGATGAGCAAGAATGAATGAGCAAAAGGCTAAAAGTGGTTACCCCATTAAGTGCCATGATCACTTGACCAATTTCATCAGGTTTCAGAACCAGATCCTATTGAGAAAAAGGTGACTAAGGCTTCAGGAAAACTGCATCATTCCTGAAATATGATGACAAGTATGAAGTACTTCACCCATTCAAATCTGTGGCCATTCCCTATAACCCAGAGAAAGGGGAATACCCAAATGTTTAATGACACAGAATTCAAGATGCCATTGATACCAAAAGACATGCAACATTACAAGGGCCTCTATGTTTTAAGTGGGAGCATATGGGAGCAAGGTAAGGAATGGTGTCTTGACCAAAGTTTGGCTTCCAATATATTAACCAGATCCACATATGCACACAATGGCAATGCCCCTAGTCCCCAAATGTATTAACATTCTTGGAAGTTAAAGAAACTTCCACATTGAGTACTTGGTCTGTGAAGACAACCAAATGGAAATCTCTGACACAACCCCCAAACTCCTGGGCAAGATAATAAATAAAAAATGGTAGGACATTTTGGGGGTAGATTATAGAAATTGGTGCCACTTAAAAAAGTATTAAGGGAGAGAACCAAGATGGCGGCATAGATAAACACCTATTGTTCTGCCCTGAGCAACAATTCAAAAACTACAACAAAACAACAAAACAAACATCACCCAGAATCACCGGACAGCTGGCTGAGTGAAAACTCCACAAATAAAAGTAAAGGTGGGACACTGAGACTCAGAAGAGTGCGGGAGTGCAGCCTTGAAGATCACACGGAAACATGTTAGGAGCCATCCTGGTCGCGCGCATGCGGGCTGTGGCTGGAGCAGCAACCCCAGCTGGATTTCGCCAACGGGGAGGGCAGAGACGTCCCACTACACAGATTCCCCAGCGCCAGGCGAGGTCCGAGGTCTGGGGGACGCACCCTGGAAGCCGGGCACGGCAGAGGTCTCCTAGTCTGTGGAGAAACTGGGTCGCTTGGAAAAGCAGTTTGTGCCCGACTTGCTCCCTAGTGACTTGCCTCCTGGTTTGGGAGATCACCAGACTGCTTTGTTTCCCAACCCTGGGCAAGACTTTGGGTGTACAGACTCATTTGGGGAGAGGCAGAGTTGTCTGGCAAGGGGAAGAGACTAGCGGCTTTCTCTTGGAGGTGCCTGCAGCCATTCCCATCCAACAGAGACCCGAGCACGAGCGCCGCATAGGACGTAGCTGACCTGAGGCTGCCTGCACAGCTCAGAGACTCCGCCCATCCAACCTGAACACAGTCTCCCTTCACAGCCAATTGGCCTGGAGGTCAAACCCTCCAGGGCTAACAACAACAAGCTGGGCTTAAATTCAAAAATACTGTACAACCCATAAAGGATTGCAGTAAGAGTACCCACCTCAGGTAACTGGGGAGGCTGAGCCACTGACCCTTAGAGGACATCTACCACATAAAGCAGCCACCATGCAGAGATATGGAAAGAAATCAGGTGTGAAAGAAATGGAGGAAAAAAGACTAGACATAGAGTTCAAAACCACAGTTATAAGGCTTTTCAAGAGGCTCCTAGAAAAGATCGATGAACTTAATGAGAACTACAAGGAAATAAACCAGACCAACGAGGAAATAAACAAGACAAACCAGGAAATGAATGAGACCTACAAGGAAATGAATGAGACTTTCAAGGAAATGAATGAGACCTACAAGGAAATGAACAAGACCTCTGAGGATATGAATGAGACCCTCACGGATATGAAAAAGGACCAACTAGAAATCAAGCATACACTGACTGAAATAAAAAATATTACACAAAGTCCTAAAAGCAGTCCAGAGGGCCACAAGAACCAAGTCAAAGATTTGAAATATAAAGAAGCAAAATCCACTTGGCTGGAAAAGCAAGAAACAAAAAGAATCCAGATAATTGAAGATAGTGTAAGGGGCCTCTGGGACAACCTCAAGCATGCCAACATCCAAATTATTGGTGTGCCAGAAAAAGAGAGAGAGCAAGGTAATGAAAACCTACTTGAAGAAATAGTGACTGAAAAGTTCCCCCACCTGGTGAAAGAAACTGACTTAAAAGGCCAAGAAGTACACAGAACCCCAAAATATAGGAATCTAAAGAGGACCACACCAAGACATATCATAATTAAAATGCCAAGAGCAAAAGATAAAGAGAGAATATTAAAAGCAGCAAGAGAAAAACAGTTAGTTACCTACAGGGGAGCACCCATACGATTGTCAGCGGATTTCTCAACAGAAACGATGCAGGCCAGACGGGAGTGGCAAGAAATATTCAAAGTGATGAAGAGCAAGAATCTACAACCAAGATTACTCTATCCAGCAAAGCTATCATTCAGAATTGAAGATCAGATAAAGTGCTTCACAGATAAGAAAAAGCTAAAGGAGTTCATCACCACCAAACCAATATTATATGAAATGTTGAAAGATATTCTTTAAGAAGAGGAAGAAGAAAAAGGTAAAAATATAAATTATGAACAACAAATACACATCTATCAACAAATGAACATAAAAATCAAGTGAATTGATAGTCTGATGAACAGGATAAACTGGTGAATATAACAGAATCATGGACATAGAGAGGGAATGGACTGACAATTATTGGGGAGAAAAGGGGTGTGGGAAGTACAGCAAGAGAATGGACAAAAATCTTGCAACATGGGAGAGGACAGTGGGGAGGGGGAGGTGAGGGTGGAGGGTGGGATGGGTACAGGGTGGAGGGGAGCTATAGGTGGATAAAAAAGGGGGAACAATGTAATTAATAAACTGAACAATAAAGATTTTTTTAAAAGTATTAAGGATGCAGGATGGTGGTTCTTTCATATAGTGCACCATTTAACTCACAGTATGGCTCCCACAATACTTAGATTGATCCAAAGGATGACTAGAAATCTCAAGTTCAACCAAATAGTATACCAATCACAGATGTCATGTCAGATGTGCAGTTTTACTAAAAAAGAATTAATTTGGATTCAAGTATATAGAATGTAGGCATTGACTTGGAAAATGGATTTTTCCATCAAACCAGAAAAGAGGACCAAAAACCAAATTCACATGCAACAGACAATATACATTTAGAGTTTTGCTGTAGGGCTAGGATAACACTTCCAGTATCTGTTATAATCTCAAGAGATCTATCTGAACCACAAAACTTTACATCGATCATTTGGGCAGGCTAATTGGGCAAAATGAGCAATAGTTTGTTAGAATATGAAAGTCTTGGTAAAATACATATCCTACAGTATATGGAGTATGAAACTTCTGAAAATACAGGGAACTGCCACTTCAGTAAAGGTCCAAAGGCCATGAGCACTGAGATATTTCCTCCAAAGCAAAAGGCAAATTGATCTATTTTCCATCCTTACTACAAAAGGGAAGAACATACCTGGTAGGCAGCTTTGAGTTTGGGGTGAGGGAATGTATTCATTCCACACCTAAGAATAGTTTTCAGTGCATATATCGTATACAAAAATGGACACAAAAGGACATCAGTTTTGTGTGGAGCCTAGAAAAAGAAAACGCTCTCTAGGAGGTTCAGAAACCTTGCTGCCAAGGTGATATCATTCCATAGATACTACAATTTTGGAAAAGTCAGTGGCAGAAAAAGGTGCAGTGTGAAGTTTATGGATAACACTAGCAAAAAAATAAAAATGTAGGGCCTTAGAATTAGAACTTTTAAAAAATAGCTTCTGACATTTGTTTGGCCATAGTACACCTACCCCAGTGAAACCCAGTGAAATGCATCCAAAATTGCTCAGCATGATCTGGGTCCCGTAAGACCCACCAAGTATTAAGTCAGGAGAGGTCAGAAGAAATCCATAACAATATAGAAATAGTACACTTGAGACCAAGTACAAATGGGACCATAGGGCACACACAAGCTGCATGAATAAGCATCTGAGACCCCCTGGTTATTAACAAAGTTAATCTAGTTCTGTTTCCATAGGTCATGTATCTAGATATGTAGGACTTCCAAGATGACCAGCTGAGGAAGAGAAAAATGTCAAGCTTAGTATAGACATCAGTTAGTTCATTAAATGTGTTCAAGGCAAAAGTGGACCCTTGCTGCACTATTGCTTCACACAGGGAAGGCTTTGAAAGACAGTGGCAATGGGGGGAATCTTGGGAAGTATACCTGGTCATTCATTTGTGTGTAAGGAGAAGCAACCCTAGAACAGACAGACTCTCATTGTAAATATTTATCTTTTTAATTATTTGATATTTTTTGTGTGAATGTCCTAGAAGCTAGTCTGAGGCCTGGAAGCAAAAAGGTGGAAGGTAAGAGCAAAGAATGTCTGGGGTAGATGTACACAGATGGACATATGAAAATAAACACAAAGTATAGAAAACTTTGAAACACATATTAAAGACCATTACAAGAGGGGCAGCCTTGGGAGGGCGAGGCGTCGAGCGGCAGGACGGCCACGGCCCACATGAGGGACCTGTCAGGTCCGGCCAGGCCTCCCTGTCAACGGTGGAGACGCTGGCGGTCTGGGCGGAGATCTCCTCGGCCGGCAAGCCCCGCGGGTCCTCTAATATAGCACTATGCTTGAACTAAGCTGGCGGCATAGGTGAGCACCTATCTAGCTGTCCACGCAACATTTCTGAAACTACAACTTAGCAACGAAACAAGCAGCATCCAGAAATCACCGCAGAGCTGGCTGAGGGGAAATTCCGCACATGAGAGTAAAGGCGGTGACTCGGGAGCAGCGGTGTGCAGCTTTGAGGTTCGGAGCACGAGAGAGCAGTGAGAGACGGGCGGCAGACAGCGGGCCAGGCTGGTTTTCTCCAGCGAGGAGGGCAGAGGTCTCCCACAGCACCGACCCCCCAGTTCCAGGCGAGCTCCCAGGTTGGGGAAAGGAGGATCCCTGGCGCGGCTGAGGTCTGTGTGTTTGGGGAGAGTGCACGAGTAAATTGGAGTGCGCAACCGGGCAGAGAACGCGGGCAGAGAATGCACAACTCACTTGCTTGGAGACCACCATACTGCTTTGTTTTACACCCCTGAGTGAGTCTTTGACTGTGCAGACTCAGTTAGGGAGAGGCAGAGTTGTCTGGCAATGGGGAGACCAGCGGTGGATTTACATAGCCACCCAACACCGAGACCTGCGAGCGGCACAGATAAGCACAGATAAGGTGACGCCACGAGCCCCATAGACCTGAAACGGGGAGGGAGCCAGGAAGGGCGGACCTAAGCCTGACGGAGCGCACCCATTAGACGCAAACTGCGCGCCAAGCAGGGCAGACCTAAGCCTGACGCTGCACGCCCATTAGACGCAAACTGCGCGCCAAGCAGGGCGGACCTAGGGCTGACGCTGCGCGCACATTAGACGCAAGCTGTGCGACAAGTAGGGCAGACCTAGGGCTGACGCTGCGTGCTGCAAAGGAAGCTGAGCCACTGGTTCCTTAGAGGATACCTATCACACACCACTAAGGAACCAACTCAGGAAAGCAACAACAATGCAGAGAAAAGGAAAGAGCTCAGCAGTGAAAGAAATGGAGGAAAAAAGGCGATCAGACATAGAGTTTAAAACCACAGTAATTAGGTTTATGAAGAGACTACTAGATAAGGCGGATAAAATTAATGAGAACTATGCCAAAATAAATAACACTTACAAAGAAATGAACAATGCCTACAAGGATATGATAAAAGAACAACTAGAAATTAAGCATACACTGACTGAAACAAAAAATATTATACAAAGACCTAAAAGCAGTCCAGACGACCGCAAAAACCAAGTCAAAGATTTGAAATACAAAAAGGCAAAATCCACTCAGCTGGAAAAGCAGAAAGCCAAAAGAGTCCAAAAAATTGAAGATAGTATAAGAGGCCTCTGGGACAACCTCAAGCATACCAACATCAGAATTATAGGGGTGCCAGAAAAAGAGAGAGAGCAAGATAATGAAAACCTACTAGAAGAAATAGTGACTGAAAACTTCCCACACCTGGTGAAAGAAATTGACTTAAAAGCCCAAGAAGTGCACAGAACCCCAAAATATAGGAATCTAAAGAGGACCACACCAAGGCACATCATAATTAAGATGCCAAGAGCAAAAGATAAAGAGAGAATATTAAAAGCAGCAAGAGTAAAACATTTGGTTACCTATAAGGGAGCACCCATAAGACTGTCAGCGGATTTCTCAACAGAAACGATGCAGGCCAGACGGGAGTGGCAAGAAATATTCAAAGTGATGAACAGCAAGAATCTACAACCAAGATTGCTCTATCCAGCAAAGCTGTCATTCAGAACTGAAGGTCAGATAAAGTGCTTCACAGATAAGAAAAAGCTGAAGGAGTTCATCACCACCAAACCAACACTATATGAAATGCTGAAAGATATTATTTGAGAAGAGGAAGAAGAAACAGGTAAAAATGTACATTACGAACAACAGGTACACATCTATCAACAAATGAATCTAAAAATCAAGTGAATTAACAACCAGATGATCAGGATAAAATGAGGAATAGAACTGAATCATGGACATGGAGAGGGAATGGACTGATAATGCTCGGTGAGAAAAAGGGTGCGGGAAGTACAGCAAGAGACTGGACAAAGGTCATGCAACTATGGGAGAGGACAGAGGGCGGGGGGGGGGGGTGAGGGCGTAGAGTGGGATGGGTACTGGGTGGAGGGGAGTTATTGGGGGAAAATGTAAGTAATAAACTGAACAATAAAGCTATTTAAAAAATTTAAAAAAAACACAAAAAAAATAAATAAAGACCATTACGAAACATTGGTAGTGGAAGAGTCACCAAACAACTAGATAAGCAAACACCAGTTGATGTTATCAGCATTTAAATAACCCCTCATTCCTCGGGTTGGCATGATGCACACACAAATAAAATGGCTAGTATTTGTGATCCCAACAACACAGGCAGATTTATCTGGTACCTACATGTGTCCAACTTGCCCACCAATGAGACCAATGCTGAGTCCTCACTGTGACACTATTCCTTGAGGGACCAGCCAACCTTGGATGCAAGTTGGCTATGTAGCGTTTCTTCTGTCTTAGATGGGGCAACAGTTCATTTCACAGGCATAGATATCCATTCTGTTTATGGGTTTACTTTTCCTGCCTGAAGGCATCAACCAGCACTACTACTTGGGAGTTCACAGAATGCCTGATCCCACACAAGATGGGCATCTAAACAGGAAATCCACTTTACAATCAATGAGATGTGAGAGCACACTCATGGCCAGAGTATCCACTAGTCTTAACCTGCACCCCCCAGAAGTTGCTAGCCTAGAAAAACATTAGAATGGTCTGCTGAATGTAGGTTTATTACAGCTCAAGCATATTCTCCCAGTGTGCACATTGAACTGGAGACCTTTTTAATCTTTATCAAATGAGACAGAAACATGGATCTGGGAACCTGTGGAGAGTTCCACTTACCATCAATTACAATATCCCACTTGGAGGTTTTATTTTTTCCTATCCCAACAATCGTAGTTTCTATACGTGTGTGCACGCATGCTGTTCTTTTTTGTCTATATGACATTATGATCACACCAAAGATATCACTTATATCCCATTTCCCTCAATTATGTTACAGTGTAAATATTTTCTGTCATTCCTTTGATAAATGTACTTATTGGCCATGTTATGTTCCAGATTGAATTTTTAACATGATCATGTTTAGCCTTTATAGTTGAAAGAGAAAACTGGTTAGTAAAGATAAATAAATACACATTTAAAAGTTTTTTTCCCTGTCCTCCTGAACTTCTCTCTAGGCCCATTCCTCAAAAGTGAGCATTATTAAGTTTCTGTGTATCATTCCAAAATTGTCTATGCATATACAACCATATATGCATATTCTGTTTTTTAAAATGTAGATGGAATTGTATATACATGTAGGATGTTTCAGAATGTTGTTTTTGCAATTTGATTTTTTAATCTTGTGCATTTTCCCAGATCTGTTTGTATATATGTGTTTGTGTGATGTTCTTTTTGGACTATACACCTTTAGAGTTCTTGTCCCCAAAGTGTGCTTACTCTCACCAGGGAAAGGAGCAAAGATCCATTGAACTCTAAGCAATGTCTGCACGCACTTGTACCCCACATAGCTAGAGATCAGTCAGTAAAAGGAGTCACCAAATGTAAGTATTATTGACTCTTTGAGCAGCTTTTACTTTCCAAAGCACATGGTGCTTTAGGATGGGTTACTTGTGAAATTATTTTTAGTGGGTCTATCTTATCCAAAAGAGAGGAAAGGCATTCCTCAAATGGGCAGTAATAATTTCAAAGCTTCTGCCCCCATGTGTAAATAAAATATGAAAATTTGTAAGTGTTTTTGAAACCGTTTGTTGTAGGCCTTAATTCAAGCTTTTCAATAAAGCTGGATTCAACCAACTACCACTTAGTTTTGATTCAGTTAAACAAGTGCATATAGAGACTTCATTATGTACAAAATCTCACTGTGCCAGGAGGAGGAATGGGCAGAGTCAGTCCTCAAAGCTAACATCAGTACTGCAGTGTAATTTAGTACTTCTATACACATAAACATAATAAATGCCATAAATGGTGGTTCCAATAAACTCTCATTAAGGATCAAATTAGCTCTCATAAAGACATGTACAATTAGAATTGCCCCATGCCAAGTTTCAACTAGAAATAACAGGACAAAGCTGTTAAGAATGTGCCACCAAAATCAGCAGACAAATGTGAGAATGTGTTTGATAAATTCTGAAGTAAATGGATGCCATTAATTCAAATTGGAAGTGTAGTATAAATTGGAAAATCAGAGCTGGGTCCACTTCACTTGTTGCCAAGTGAACAATTTTTTTACCTAGTGACAATAGGAGCTTCTAAAGATTGTGAACTCAAGAATAATTTTGTCAGTAAAATAAATAATGCATCATGGTGAGGACAAAATAAAGCATTAGAGAATTAGGATGTTAAACTGATGTATGAGACATCAGAAAAGAGAGAAATTAGTGCAAAGCACGGGTGTTTTACAGAATATTTTATATAATGTGTTGTTTTTAAAAGGCAAAATCCTAAGGTAAATGAATCAGCAGCAGCTAAGAAGGAGATGTGAAGGAAGAGTAAGAGAGGCAGCTGGACTCCAGAAATGCTCCTGGTACCATTGTAATTAGCCTAGTTCTGAATAACAGGAAAGGAGCAAAGGGTAGATCAAATAGCATAGGGATGCCATTTGTGCAGCTTTGCCAGGAAGCTGCAGTTGGGCACACCCCAGAAAGTCGTGGTCCATTCCTCACAGATTGCTGGGAGAAGGGACTGGACAGGGGGATAATAGACACGTGCTCATTGAAGTCTGGGTAAACTAGGGAAGGTACTTGTCTGACAGTCACACCTGGAAACAGATCATTGGCCAGAGTAGCCATGGCCACTGCAAGGGCATGAAGATTTGAGATATTTAGTCCCCTGAACAAAGAATTTTGATCTCTTGAGCTCTGGCTTTCTTGGTTCTTGGCTCCCTCTTGGTTGACTCCTGGCTTGCAGAGCTCTCATGCTCATGGCCATGTGGACCCCACACTCAATGGACTAATGGACTGCAACGAACCTATTGCTAAACCAGACCCAGTTGCAACACGGAATGGCAACTCTGGACATTGTCTTTGCTTTTAGCTCTATTGAATCCCCATCGGCACTTCTTCCAGAACTGGATTAAGGGATATGGGACTTTGGAACATAGAAATGTGATTCCATGCAAATAACAATTACTCATCCTCTGTGCCAGTCTCAGAAAATTCCTTTTCTAGAGATATTGTAAGGATCAACCGCCGACACTCAGTGAGGGAAAAGGATACCCCACTTCCCTTCCACTGATAATAATCCTAGTGACAGAAAGTCTGGAATTCTTAGAAAACAAAATAAAAATGTCTAACAAATTTGAAAACTGCAAAATTTTATAAGCAAATCTAAACATAATGCCCCTTTCACTTTTAAAATCATAAATCATCAAATGTTAAAAAATGACAAGATCCCAAAATTTTAAGAATGCCTATGGGTGATGCATACCAGGTAGCTTAAATAGTTCAAATTCATTGTCCTAGTATTTCCCCTTCAAGGACTCTGTTTCAATGTAAAGAAACTCAGAAAAAAATATTATATGCAAAGACAGTAAACACATTACTTGCATTTTTAAAGCACTAAAAATAGTTTTAGTTGTTAAAGCAAAGGAAAACAATGCTTTGAATAAAGTCTTCTCTAACCTTTCCCCTGCACCCCAGAATTTATCTTCATAGTCCCATCCAACCATATTTCAATAAATTATAATATGTCCCACTCTCATTCTATACATTGGGAAGGTATTCTTTTTCCATAAGATTATGTGACATGAAACTTAAAAACTTTCTAGCACTACAAAATCACAACACAAACTTATATATAAGAAATACAGAAGAGAAAAGGACAAAGAAAAAAGAAATGAATATAAAAAATATCATTATGAGCTATGTGTTTTTGGCAATAATTTGAAAAAACCCTCCAATTTAAGATAGGGTAATGAGATTGAGGCATTCTTTTGCTTTAAGAAAGATGAAAGGAACACAAAAGTAAATTAAATATTATCTTTACTTTCAGAGAGGTCACTGTTAATGGGAAACCCAAAAAATATTACACATACTATGAATAAATAAAGTCAATATCTAGTAAGTTCTACTGAATAATTCAACCTTACTATACTCTACTTAGGTTGTCTCTCATCTAAAAACATAAGAAAGCAGTGTTTTAAGTAATTTTAAGTGAATAATTGTCATATGCTATAAAGTCACTTATAGTTTTGAGCTTAATTTGGCATACAACTCAAATTTTTGGTTCTTAAGAAAAAATTCTTTAAAAATTATTTTAAATATAGTTCTCAGTATAAATTGATAGAGAGAAAAGAATTGTATTCTTTTCAGTATACAATTTTCTTTAGAATACAACATATACAATTTTTAATATAGTTAAGATTTATAGGATTTTATTTGTAGAGTCCCCATTGCATATTTATAACTTAAATTGCAATCTTAGAAAACATGTTCTGGGGAAAGTGTTTTAATTCACTGGCAGGCTATTAATCTTTTAAAAGGTGGAATAATTCATTTTTCCATGTCATAGACAAATTTTTTTAAAAAGCAGAATTTGTTGATAGTCTTATTGCTATTTTTTATTGGGTACCAAAACAAGTTCATGTAGTTAAATTACTATTGTTGGGATTGAATGTTGAGATACCTAGTATTTATAGAAGACTATAAAAATTAAAGTGTTTACCAGTATATCATAAAAGTTAAATACATACATTTTGTAGATAAAATATGCCATAATGAGCCAGCTTGTTTTGGAATGAATCTCTCTTGGTTTCTCTGAACCCATATATTAAATATTTGAAATGTTGTTATGTTACTTAGGTTACATGAAAAGTAACAATATTCTTGGTTGAATTTACTATTTGAAGCATCATTTTGATTTATATTCCATACATAATATTGTCTATTAGTAAAAACAAACATAAAATTGTGTGTGTGTGTGTGTGTGTGTGTGTGTGTGTGTGTGTGTGTGTAATATATAATGACCACCCCATCAGTACTTCGTTGGGCTACCTTTTGCCTTCAAAACTGCGGCAAATCTTCTTGGCATTGACTCCATGAGATGTTGAAAGGTGATACGAGGAATTTGACACCATGCCTGATGAATAGCACTGTCCAGTTCTGTGAGATGTGTGGAACCAGCTGCCTGATGGCTCTTTTAACTTTGTCCCACAAATGCTCAATTGGATTGAGATCTGGTGATTGTGGGGGCCAACTAAGTAAGGTAAAGTCTCCCTCATGTTCTTGAAACCAATCCTGCACAATACGAGCACCATGGCATGGCGCATTGTCTTGTTGGAAGAAGCCATCTCCATTGGGATACACCATCAACATGATAGGATGAACTTGATCAGCAATGATACTTAGATATGTTGTGCTATTCAGACGTTGTTCCACACAAATTAAAGGGCCCAAATCATGCCAAGAAAACATGCCCCAAACCATAACATTGCCCTCACCAGCTTGAAGGGTTGTACTCATGCATGTGGGGTACATGCTTCCATGCTGTTTCCACAAAACTCTCACTCTGCCATCTGCATGATGCAACTGGAAACGTGATTCATTGGACCGCGTGACTTTTTTCCAATGTTCTACTGTCCAATCCTTGTGTTCCTGTGGAAATTGGAGACATTTTATCTTGTTAACTGCAGACAGCAAAGGTGTTCAAACAGGCCTTCAGCTTCCATATCCCATATGATGCAGTGTATGGCTGATTTGTCTACAAACGTCAGGTGGTCATAATAATCTGGCCACTCAGTATGTGTGTGTGTATGTGTGTGTGTGTGTGTGTGTGTGTGTGTGTGTGTGTGTGTATATATATATATACTGTATATACATTAGGGGCCCAGTGCACAAATTCATGCACCTTGACAGGAACTGTAGGCCGTGATGCTGTGGTAGGCACAGAGTGGGTCTTGGCCCATCTTCTGCACCCCTGCCTGGCCCTTCCTGCTGCAGCCCCTGATCCCCTGACTGCAGTCGGATATCTCTCTCACAATCCAAGACTGCTGGCTCCTAAATTCTTGCCTGTCTGCCTGCCTCATTGCCCCTAACCATTCTGCCTGTCTGCCTGATTGCCCCTAACCTCTCTCCCTGTTTGTCTGATCAACCCTAACTGCTCATCTGCTTCCCTGATCATCCCTAACTACTCACCTGCCTACCTAATTACCCCTAACCACTCTCCATGCCTGCCGGATCGCCCCTATCCTTCTCTGCCTGCTTACCTGATTTCCCCTAACCATTCATCTGCCTTCCCGATCACCCCTAACCACTTGCCAGGCTGCCTGATTGCTCCTAACCATTCTCCTGCCTGCCTTATGACCCCTAACTGCTCATCTGTCTGCCTGATCACCCCTAACCACTCGCCTGCCTGCCTAATTGCCCTTAACCACTCTGCATGCCTGCCTGATAACCCCTATCCTTTTCTGCCTGCCTACCTGATTTCCCCTAACCATTCATCTGCCTTCCTTATCATCCCTAACCACTCTGCATGCTTGCCTGATTTCCCTTAAATGGTTGGCTGCCTGCCGGATCGCCCCTAACTGCCTTTGCCTCGGCCCCTGCTGTCGCGACTTTATCTGAAAGAATGTATGAAATGACATCTGATAGGTCGTTTGGCTGTCAGGTCTAATTAGCATATTAAGCTTTTATTATTATAGACTAGAGGCTCCCACTGTGCGAGGAGGAACCTCATAGGGGGCCAAGATCTGAGCCTGACCCGCATAGTGCCACGTTGTATCTGCTGGGATGGGGGCAGGCACTCCTGTGTCTCCGCTCTGGCCCGTCCCCAGCCCCAGCCTCCTCACAGCCCCTGGAGCTGGTCAGCATGCAGTCCCCTCCCACCCATCTGCATGCACAGCTCCTCCTGAGTGGTCGTGATGCCCCATTAAATTAGCATATTCTCTGTTTATATGCAGTATGTAGATTGTTATAGATATAAAAAAGTCACTAATTTAGAAACATTTCAATTTAACTGGTTTTCAATTTCCAAAACACTTATTCTTCCTTCTTACCAAAGAGTCATGTCACCCAATGGAGAGTGGGATAGACCAAGTACTAGGTCCTTTAGTCAAACCCATGGGAGAAATATTTTTTGGCATGGAATTAATGATTCCCAGAAATTGATGACTTCAAGTGCTTTTTTTCTTTACATAGATGTTGACAGTTAGAACTACCCCTCTTCTAATGAAGATATAAAGAGGTAAAAGGCAACTATTGATCACCAGGTTGCCCCAAACTTTAGTTTTCATATAACTCATCTGGGAGTCTTATTAAAATGTAGATGCTGATTCAGTAGGTCTGAGGTGAGCCTGAGATTTTGCCTTTCTAATGAGCCCCAAGGTGATGATGATGACACTGCTTCATAGGCCACACTTTGAGCAGCAAGAAGTAAACTACATTTTCCTCCCTTTTCTTTAGCTATCTCCAAACCATGTGAGTTTCAACAGCACTACACATGTATTTCTGGCATTGTTCGGTTAGAAGTCAGAACACATTTGGGAAAATAAATAGTTCTGTTTCTTTCCAGGGTTATGATTTTACTTTAAAAAATTGGAATAGTACTATGATATCATATTTCAGGTTATTAGCAGTTAAATAGGCTTTGTTTGACTGCTTTGCAATTTAATCATCATCTATAGCTTTAATTTGGTAGGAATATAAGTTCTAAAATGAAAGCAACTCACTTAATAATGAACTTTTTGGAACAATGCCCATTTATAAATTTGGACTGCACTATATAAACTCAAACAATAAAAACCCAAATGTATGAAGGAAACAGTACAATAGACCAGGTAAAATACTGTGATGTATAATGACTTTTTTAAAATATAGCCCATAAACTGTATTAAATAATTTATTTGTATAATATGAAGCAACTATGGGAAAAAACAAAAAATATTGAGTTATAAAGTGAAACACTGACAGTTTATAAAATATAATTTATATAGCAATAAGAAATATCTCCAATTTTAATGCATATTTAAGATGTTTAGTAAAATATATTCATTAACCAAGAAACAAAGCACAGTCACGAATCTCTAGAATAAGAGAGTATAATAAAAAAATTAACAAACCATATCAATGCAACTTGAGAGGCAGTGTTATCGGTATGAGCAATGCAGGTGGAAGAAATTCTGCTTCCTAAAGGCATGGAGGGCTTCATTGTGGAGAAAAATCATGATCAGGAGCTTGAAAGACAAGTAGTTTCCTTAATTGAATATTTGCAAGGGCATAGAAACTGGAAATAACTTTTCATGTTTCATATAGCAAATAGGTTGGTGAGATCCCATCCCCGGGCCCTTGAATTAGGCTGTGCTGGAAGAAGAGGCTAGGGAGGTTCAATATGCTATAATTATGAGGGATTTATTCCAGGTTAAGGACTGTAGATTTGATCCTCTTGTATGAACCATTGCTTTTCACACTCTGTAATAAATGTACACAAACTGAGGAAACAAGATGGTGACATAGGTAAACACCTATTTTGCTGCCCCGCACAACAATTCCAAAACAACAGAATCACCGGAAAGCTAGCTTAGTGAAAATTCCACAATAAAAGTAAAGAATGGACACTGTGACTCAGAGGAGCGGCGGAGCACAGCCTTGAAGATACGCGCGGAGGCAGAGGTTTGGAGCCATGTGCGCGAGCAAGTGGTCAAGGGCAGGCGGCAGCAAACCAGGCTGGTTTTCTCCAACAGGGAGGGCGGGGGCTTCCCACTGCACTGATTCCCCAGTTCCAGGAGAGGTCCAAGGTCCGGGGAAGACACACTAAAAACCTGCGCGGCAGAGGTCTGAGAGTTTGAGGAGAGTGCGCATCAACTTGGAACAGCAGTTTGCACGTAAACTTGGGGACAGAAGTGCGCAACCACTCAGAGAGGACTCGTGACTTGCACCCTCGTTTGGGAGACCACCAGACTGCTTTATTTTACAACCCTGGGCAAGATTTTGGGCATACAGACTCATTTGGGGAGAGGTAGAGTTGTCTGGCAATGGGTGGAGACCGGCGGTGGCTTTCTCTCGGAGGTGCATGCAGCCGTTACTACCTGGCACAGAGACCCACGCTCCGCATAGGGTGGAGCTGATGCTGCCTGCTCAGCCGGAGACTCCACCCATCCAACGTGAACACAGCTTACCTTCACAGCCAATTGGCCTGGAGGTCAAACCCTCCTAGTGCTAACCACAGTAAGCTGGGCTTAACTTCAACAATATTGTACAACCCATAAAGGACTGCAGCAAGAGTATCGACCTCAGATAACTGGGGAGGCTGAGCCACTGTCCCTTAGAGGACATCTACCACACAAAGCTAATCAACCAACTAAGGAAAGCAGTCACCATGCAGAAACATGGAAAGAAATGAGATGTGAAAGAAATGGAGGAAAAAAGACGACTAGACATAGAGTTCAAAACCACAGTTATAAGGTTTTTCAAGAGGCTCCTAGAAAAGGCCAAGACCTACAAGGAAATGAACAAGACCTACAAGGAAATGAGCAAGATCTACAAGTATATGAAAAAGGACCAACTAGAAATTAAGCATACACTGACTGAAATAAAAAATATTATACAAAGACCTAAAAGCAGGAACACAAATACAAAGTCAAAGATCTGAAATACAAAGAAGCAAATTTCACTCAGTCAGAAAAGCATGAAGCAAAAAGAATCCAAATAATTGAAGATAGCGTAAGGGGCCTCTGGGACAACCTCAAGCATACCAACATCCAAATTATAGGGGTGCCAGAAAAAGAGAGAGAGCAAAATAATGAAAACCTACTTGAAGAAATAGTGACCAAAAACTTCCCATACCTGGTGAAAGAAATTGACTTAAAAGCCCAAGAAGTGTACAGAACCCCAAAATATAGGAATCTAAAGAGGAACACACCAAGACACATCATAATTAAAATGCCAAGAGCAAAAGATAAAGAGAGAATATTAAAAGCAGCAAGAGAAAAACAGTTGGTTACCTACAAAGAAGCACCCATACCATTGTCAGCAGATTTCTCAACAGAAACTATGCAGGCCAGATGGGAGTGGCAAGAAATATTCAAAGTGATGAATAGCAAGAATCTACAACCAAGATTACTCTACCCAGCAAAGCTATCATTCAGAATTGAAGGTCAGGTAAAGTGTTTCACAGATAAGAAAAAAGCTAAAGGAGTTCATCACCACCAAATATTATATAAAATGCTGATAGATATTCTTTAAGAAGAAGAAGAAGTAAAAGGTAAAAATATAAATTATGAACAACAAATACACATCTATCAACAAATGAATCTAAAAATCAAGTGAATTAAAAATCTGATGAACAGGATAAACTGGTGAATATAACAGAATCATGGACATAGAGAGGGAATGGACTGACAATTCTTGGGGAGAAAAGCGGTGTGGGAAGTGCAGCAAGAGACTGGACAAAAATCATGCAACTATGGTAGAGGACAGTGGGGGGGAGGTGAGGGCGGAGGGTGGGATGGGTACCGGGTGGAGGGGAGCTATAGGGGGGGAAAAGGGGGATCAATCTAATTAATAAACTGAATAAAGATAGATAGATAGATAGATAGATAGATAGATAGATAGATAGATAGATAAATGTACAAAACTTTCCAAGGGCTCACAAGCAAAATGATCAAATATATACTTTTTCCTAAAACTAATCTATATCTGAAAAAGAGACTAGACTCCATGCTAATATCCTTACACTTCTTCATCATTTTTTTAATATGGCATTCACCTATATCTTAATTGGTGCATTATCCCAAGGAGTTAAATCCTGAAATCATACAAATGTTGCAGTTCATATAATTCTTTCAATGTTGAGAAAGTACCTCTAATAAGTTACAATGAATCTCCTTGCAGATATTTTTTCTTGTAATAATATCAAAAGGGAACCTAATTGAATGGTGATATCATAGATCATTAAAAAGAATATTTGATAGTAGTTCACTTTATGATTTCGGGCATATAATTCTAGGACAATGCAGTTCAAAATTGAATAACACTGATAAGAGAAAGAAAACAAAATATTTCTTTCATTTCAATTTATTTATATTTGAACAAATTTTTTTCAGTATTTCTCTGTTTAAAAAAGATAGAAAAAAAATCTGTCTTCTAGTAACAAATAATATTTACCTGTCATTATATTAGGTAATTGATAAAAAGCCTTATAAATAAATTCAAGAGGAAGGCACACTTCCAAGTTCTTTCTATGAAGCCAGCATTTCCCTAATTTCAAAACCAGATAAAGACACCATAAATAAAGAAAACTATAGGCCAATATCCTTGATGAACCTAGATGCTAAATCTTTAACAAAATTCTAGCAAATTAGATCAAGAATTACATTAGAAAGATCATACAACATGACCAAAAGGGGGGGGGGGGTTTATTCCAGGGATGCAAGGATAGTACAATATCCACAAATCAATAAGTGTGATGTATCGCTAAACAAATTGAGAGACAAAAATCACATAGCCATATCAATCGATGCAGAAAAAGCATTTGACAAAAGCCAACACCCTTTCTTGATAAAAACTCTCAGCAAAGTGGGAATAGAGGGATCATACCTCAACATAATAAAAGCCTTATATGAAAAACCTACAGCCAACATCATACCAATGGGCAAAAACTAAATCCATTTCCCATAAGAACAGGAACAAGACAAGGATGCCCACTTTCACCACTCCTGTTCAAAATAGTAATGGAAGTGCTAACCATAGTGATCAGAAAAGAAAAAGAAATAAAAGGCATCCAAATTGGAAAAGAAGAACTAAAACTCATTATTCACAGATGACATGATGCTATACATAGAAAATCCCAAAGACTCCATCAAAAATCTGCTAGATTTAATAAATGAATTCGGCAATGTAGTAGGATACAAAATTAACACTTAGAAATCTATGGGGTTTTTTATACACCAACAATGAACTCACAGAAAGAGAAACTTAAAATAATCCCATTTACCATTGCACACACAAAAAAAATTAAGATACCGAGGAATAAACTTAACTAAGGAGGTAAAAGACCTATACTCAGAAAACTATATGACATTTTAAAAAGAGATAGAGGGAGACATAAACAAATGAAAGAACATACCTTGTTCATGGATTGGTAGAATCAACATCATCAAAATGTCCATACTACCCAAGGCAATTTATAGATTCGGTGCAATCCTCATTAAAATAGCAATGGCATATTTCACAGACCTTGAACGAACTCTCCAAAAATTCATCTGGAATAAAATAAAATAAAATACCTAGGATAGCCACAGAAATCCTGAGATAGAATAAAGTTGAAGGGATCACAATACCAAATATCAAGTTATATTAAAAAGCCATGGTTCTCAAAACTTCCTGGTACTGGCACAAAAACAAACATATAGACCAATGGAACAGAGCAGAGTACCCAGAAATAGACACAAGTCATTAAGCTCAACTAATATTTGACAAAGAAGACAAAAGCATTCAATGGAGTCAAGACAGTCTCTTCAATAAATGGTGCTGGGAAATTTGGTCAGATACATGCAAAAAAAATGAAACTAGATCACCAATTTATACCATACACAAATACAAACTCAAAATGGTTGAAGACTTAAATGTAAAAGGGGAAAATCTTAGAAGACTCTATAGGCAGCAAAATATCAGACATATGTTGTAGCAGTATCTTTACTGATACAGCTTCTAGAGTAATCCAAACTAAGGAAAAAATAAACAGAACTACATCAAAATTAAAAGCTACTGCACAGCAAAATAAACCATCAACAAGAAAGCCCACTGCATGGGAGAACATATTTGCCAATGTTATTTCAGATAAGGGTTTAATCTCCCAAAATTTACAGAGAATTCATACAACTTAACAAAAGGAAGATTTTTAAAAATCCAATTGAAAAATGGGTGAAGAACCTAAATAGACACTTTTCTAGAAAGGAAATAAGGAAGACCCAGAGATATTTGAAAACATGCTTTAAGTCACTAATCATCTGAGAGAAGCAAATCAAAATGACAACGAGGTACCATCTCACACCTGTCAGAATGGCTATCATCAACAGATCAACAAATGACAAGTGCTGGTGATGATGCAGAGAAAAAGGAACCCTGGTGCACTGCTCGTGGGAATGCAGACTGGTGCAGCCACTGTGGAGGACAGTATGGGGTTTCCTCATAAAACTAAAAATGGAACTCCCATTTGACCCAGTAATCCCACTTCTAGGAATATATCCCAAGAAACCAGAAACATCAATCAGAAAAGATATATGCACACCTATGGTCATAACAGCACAATTACAATAGCTAAGATTTGGAAACAGACTAAGTGCCCATCAGCAAATGAGTGGATAAAAAAAAAACTGTGAAACATCTGCACAATGGAATACTACAATGCTATAAAAAAGAAGGAACTTTACCATTTCCAACAGCATGGATGGAGCTGGTGAGCATTATGCTAAGCAAAATAAGCCAGTTGGAGAAAGAAACATCACGTGATCTCACTCATATGTGGAATATAATGATCAACATAAACTGAGGAACAAAAATACATCCAGAGACAAGGAAGCATTGAACAGACCTTCAACCTCAGGGCGGGGCCGGGGGGGGCAGGATTTAGAAATCAACCAAAGGATTTGATGCATGTCTATTAACATAACCAATGGAGACAGACACTGGTGCAGGGAGGGGGCAATCGGGGATAAAGGAGACATATGTAATACTTTAAACAATAAAAAAACCCTTATGAAAATAAATAAAAATATATTTTAAAAAACCCCTTATGAATAATTTTAAATGACAAATGGCAATACTATTTAAATAAATAATGACATTTTTAAAGTTTGAATACTTCTGTGATTATAAAGAGATCTGAATGTTTATATGATCGGATATGAGTTTCAGAAATACAATTTTGGTGACAATATTAAGAATCAAATGGAGGAATTGTAAACAGGCGAGTTAGAATAATCTTGCAATCCTCAAGACAATTTTACATGGACTTTATCTTTTTATAGAATTAGTTTAATAGTTCATTAAGTTAGATAATTGCTTGATTATCTCGTTTATCCCAGCAATTTAACTTTTTTTTTCTCACCACATCTGATCAATCTTGTGCCAGAAAAAGGGGCCATTTTTATATTATTTGACAAAAGTACTTTAGTGAAACAACTATGACTCAGTAAAATATTTTGTGACCATTGAGGAGTAAAAATACTCCCCTTAAACAAGATGAAAGTCCAATTGGTCTGTTTTTTTTCTTTCTTTCCTCCTTTGACTTAACTGGGCCTGGCAGCCTGAGGCAATGAATACACAGAGTTTTTTTTTTCTTCTTGCTTTTGTTTCATTAAAATATCTTTATTTTTCCTTCAACTTTTGTGTGGAAAAAAAAATTCATCAAGTTACTGGTAATTTTTCTCTAATTTAATATGTACCTATTTACATTTAAATTATCTGATATATTATTTGCTTTATAATATGCTGTCAATAAAACAGTACCAAGTGCTAGTATAAATAGGTGGCAATATGAAACTAGAATAGGGTATATAAAGTATTACCAGTCTACCACAGGTAATGAGTAACTAGATTGCTAACTATTCTAGGCTTGCTAACAATTTGCATGTATGACTGATTTAGGAAATACATAGTTGAATTGCCTATATTTCAAATATGTTTATGTTGTTCCACAATGACTGTTTCATTAGTCTATGAAGCAAGTTTTCAAAACAATTTGTCATTCATGACATAAATGTAGCTCTATTTGAAAAAAAGTAATTCTAAAATTATCATAAACTTGGAGAGACAGAGTAAATAAAAATGTCTGCAGCTAAACTTTGCAAGATTGAGAATCCTATCATAAGTTATATCCATTTATATAACTTACACTATTTTTTATAACAGAACTGTTAGACATTATTTAACCCACATAGAAAAGGAAAGGAAGATCAATTATCAGGTAGGCTACACATAAAAAATAATAGTAACTGTCTGCAGAAGATGGACTCAGGATTGGTTTTTTCTAGACATACTTCTCCTGGGGCAGTTACTCTCAGTGATCTCAGGTGCTCAGTAAATAACTGGATAACCTGAATTTTCGGTGAAGTTGCAAATGCACTTTATTCCAAAGCACCCTCTCTCTTGGGGCTGATGCCATGGATGAATATCAGGACTATGTCTTACACAAGTTGGTGTTATTACAGTGTGAAGCAACAGCAACAGTCCCGCCTCCTTGACTAAACTTAACTGAAAGAATGTCCAACTTCAAACTCATGAGCTCCATGCCCAAACCAATAAACCAAATTAACCTCATTAAAAGCATCTACCTTAATTAAATTATAAGTGAATTTGTAGTAAGAAAATAGTTACCTGAAGTATTTAAATAATATTCTCAACTTTGAGTGCTTTCACATCTTTTCTGTCATGTTTCAGAGGATTTTAGAGCACAAAAAAACACATTCTTGTCCAATTATACGTTTCTCTACAAGCATCAACACCCACCCTTTATCTATTCATCCTCCACACTCCAGTCAGAAATCAACAAAATCAATTCATTGAGAACTTACACTGTGCTTGGCTCTATGTTAGCTACTGGCCACTCAATGACTAGTCATAATTACTACTGTATTGATATTTATGTCATAATCCCCAAAGCAGACCATAACTAAATATGTAATTAATTATTTTTAGTCACAATTGTTATCATTACTATCAAAGATTAGTCTAGTGTTTCAGTGAGAATTGTTAACAGGGTACTTGATATATTTGAAGAATAATGAAATATGATCATTGGGCATTCCTGAAAATTGATGTCTGATGGCTGAGGAGTTGGCAAGGCAGAGGATGGAAATGGAAGAAGGCTGTACAAGAAGCAAGGAGCAGTCTAGGCAGAGAATGAGACACTTTATAGTAAAATAGTCTCACATTATAGTTCCCAGGACTAAAGCACCATTTCAAAACATGTAAGAGAGTATACAAGTAAAATTATGCTTCAATCAACTTGAGATATATTATATTGTGCCCCCCAAAACCGGAATAATAGTTAAATGTTTGTTTTCACAATGAAACAATTGCTTGTGAGAAGTTTTTTCTTCATATCATTAATTCATATGCATTCATGAATACAAATCTGTCTTTGTAAACTATATGTAAATATGCTTTGTCATCTGTCTGGCAGCTATTAGTCACATGCAGCTTTCACAAGTTTCAACACTCCTTTTTTTACAGGAATGTGTCATTTTTAACTTATTTTCCAATGAAAATAATGTATAAAGAAAGAATAAGGATAATCTGAAATCGTTATTTTCATTTTTCAAAGTTGAAAACTCTTTAATATATGTAAGAACAACACAGTTATAATTCTAAAAGTCTAATCTCACTGAGGTTTGTTTTACACAAATAAAAGACCTCTAGGGAATGGCTAAAACACGGGATTATGAAAACATTAAAATTATGAAATGTTTAAGAAACAATTTTAAATACAGGTAGATTATCAATTTATCAATTTATTATAGAGTATTCTAAAATTCATTTGTATTGTGTATCAATTTTATGAGATCAAGATAAAACTGAAGTGAACAAATAAGAACTAAATTTATTTATAGTCAGTTGTCATGAAATAATGATGTGTCATAGAAATATGATTGAGAATATCACATATTTCAAGATACTTAAATACACATTATTTCATACTCACATATATGTGTGCTTATTACACTCATATATAAAATCAGTTTTTAAATTCCTATACAATGTAAACTAATTTTTGCAAAGTATGAAATTCATTAAATTTGATATTTTGGTTTTTAAACTCAAAAAAATTGGTTCTTTGAGTTTCAAAAGTTACATAACTTCACTGGTTAACATGGTATAAACAAAATCCCATCTGTCTTCTTATGTTTTATTCAGTGACTCTTCACAAGCATGCAGTGCTAAAGTTGAGGTGATAATCTTTCTCTCCAGATTGTTCCACATAATCTAATATTTACACTAGTCTTGGGAGATATATGCTAAGAATATGGTGACCAGGCTTGCTATCTCAAATCTTAAGTTTACTCAAAAGTTCTGCTTAAATAGGTTCCTACACAAATATTATATGTGAAAAGAAAGTTATAAATAGGGTAAGTGCAAGATCTGGTATGGTTAAGATTTTCCCAGGTAATACCAGGTAACCTGAGAAATATGATTAATAACACAGGGTTCACTCTCAGAATAATGCTGGTTTGGATTGTAAAACATATGATCACCCAAACTATGAACTGGGACACAAAAAATTATATAACTAGTTAACATACCAACCATATCTAATCTTAAAAAAGGAAAAAAAGAAAGGAAACCCAATGATCTGAGCATGAACATTATATATTCCTTAATGAAAGTGGTCACATCTACAATCACATTCAATTTAAATGTTCTAAGCATCCCAATTAAAAGGCTGAAATTTGTCATATTGGACAAAAATCAAGAACCTACTATATGTTTATAAGAAACCCAATTTAAATAAATTAATAAAAGGACCTAAAAGTAAAAAATAAAAAGACACACTATGCTAATAATAGTTTTTAACATTTAATGTGACTACATTAGTATGGGACAAAGATTACTTCATAACACAAATATTGAGAAGCTCATTTCATGACAAGCAAATCGTTCAAGTGATATTACAATCTTAAAACTTTCTTTTCTAATAGAGGAGCTTCAGAATACTAGTATATAAAACAGAAACTGATAAAACTTCAAGAAGAAATAAACAAATCTACCAATGAGTCATATATTTTAATAATTTATCTCAATAATTGATAGTACAAATAGAAAATCAGTAAGTAGCTGAAACCGATTTGGCTCAGTGGATAGAGCGTTGGCCTGAGGACTAGAAGGTCCCAGATTCGATTCCGGTCAAGGGCATGTACCTTGGCTGTGGGTACAACTCCAGTAGGGAGTGTGCAAGAAGCAGATGATTGATGTTTCTCTCTCATCAATGTTTCTGACTTTCTATCCCTCTCTTTTTCCTCTCTGTGAATATCAATAATATATATATATATTTTAAAAAGAAAATCAATCAGTATTTGGATACTTGAACAATATTAACAATCACATTCACCTAGTTTGTGTTTATAAAACATTTCACCAAACAGAGCAGAATGCACATTCTTTGCAAGTGCACATAGAAACATTCTGGTTCATAAAACAAGTCACAAAATTTAAAAGGTATACAAACCATACAATATGTTTTACCTGAACATAATGGGATTATTTCAGATAAAGTAATAGAAAACCCCTCAAACATTTGGAAACTAAATAATGCACTAAATAATACATGGGCCAAAAAAGAAATCTAATGAGAAATTAGAAACTCTTTTGATTTTAATGAAAATACAACATATTGTTTGAAATGCAATACAACCAAAGACCTGGCTCAGTATGGTTTTGTTTGTTTGTTTTAAAAATAGAGAAGCTGGCCAAAACCAGCATGGCTCAGTGGATAGAGCGTTGGCCTGCAGACTGAAGGTTCCCAAGTTCGATTCCGGTCAAGGGCATGTACCTTGGTTGTGGGCACATCCCCAGTGCGGGGTGTGCAAGAGGCAGCTGATCGATGTTTCTCTCTCATCCAGGTTTCTAACTCTCTATCCCTCTCCCTTCCTCTCTGTAAAAAAATCAATAAAATATAAAAAAAAGAAATAGAGAAGCTGATTCTAAAATGATACAAAAATATAAAGAACTAACAAAAATGTTTGAGTCCCAATTTCAATGTACAAAAGTTTTTGTTATTATATGTTTATTTCTAGTCTTGCAGAGGCAAGATTTTTTAAAGAAAATAAACAGGGGAAAAATAGATACAGAGGCAAAGAAGCATTGAACAGACTGTCAAACTACAGTGGGAAGGCTAGGGAGGTTGTGGGGGTGAGGAGGGAGGGGACTGTTAGAGATCAATCAAAGAACTTGTACGCATGCATATAAGCATAACCAAGAGTACAAGACACTGGGGCAGGGGGAGGTGAGGGCATGTACTGGAGTCTTAGGGAAGCCGAGGGGAGGTCAATGGGGGAAAAAAAGGAGACATATGTACTACTATTTCTAATACTTTAAATAATAAAAAAATTAATTATAAAAATATATAAAGAACTTAAAATACTCAAAACAACTATGTGATTTCAAGACTTATTATAATGCTACAGTAATTATCACAATCTGATATTGACATAGAAATAGACAATTAGATCAACAGAACAGAAAACATTCCAAGTAGAGTTCCACACATATATAGTCAATTGACTTTTGACAAAGGTGCAAAAGCAATTCAGTGAAGAAAGGATAGTCTTTCCAACAAATGATGCCAAAACAATTGATTACCCATGCAAAAAGATATATAGACCTCATAAAACCTAATGCAAGTACGGAAAAGGTGGAGACTTTATGGTTTAATTTTTTTTCTTACTGGAGGAGGAAGAAAGTAAACCTTATTAAAGTTTGTCTATAAAGAACTTACTGGCAGGAGGAATCAAGATGGTGGCATAGGTAAATACCTATCCTGCTGCCCCACACAACAATTTCAAAACTACAACTTAACGACAGAACGAACATCATCCAGAATAACCGGAAAGCTGAATGAGTGGAAATTCCACAAATAAAAGTAAAGATAGGACACTGGGACTCAAAGGAGCAGCGGAGGAAAGAGTTGAGGATATGCGCAGAGTCAGAGGTTCAGAGCCGTGCACATGCACACATGGACACTAGCAGATAGGGCGGGCAGCTGGGTACCTGGCTGGTTTTCTCCAATGGGGAGGGAGACAAAGGCATCCCACTGCACTGATTCCCCAGTTCCGGGTGAGGTCTGGGGAACCCAAAGTCATACAGGTGAAACTGGAGGAAGGATGCTGAAACTCAGGCGCTGCAGAGGTCCAAGAGCTTGTGGAGAGAGTGTGTAAACTTGGGAACTCCAGAAGAGTGCGAGGGCACAGAGAGGACTTGTGACTTGCTCTCTCATTAGGGAGAGAGAAAAGAAAGAAAGAACTGCATTGGTTAACAACCCTGGGTGAGACTTTGGGTGTGCAGACTCATTTGGGGAGAGGATGAATTGTCCAGCAGCGGGTAGAGCTCAGCGAAAGCTGTCTCTCAGAGGTGCTTGCAGCCATTACCACCAGGCACAGAGACCCAGGTGCTGCATAGGGCAGAGCTGATGGGAAATCAAGGCTGCCTGCTCAGCCCGGAGATTCTGCCCATCCAACCTGAGCACAGCTGATCCTCACAGCCAATTGGCCTGGAGGTCAAACCCTGCTAGTGCTAACAACAATAATCTAGGCTTAACTTCAACAAGACTGTGCAACCCATAAGAGGCTGCACCAAGAGTATCCACCTCAGGTAACTGGGGAGGCTGAGCCATTGTCCCTTAGAGGACATCTATCACACAAAACTAATCAACAAACTTAGGGAAGCAGCCAAAATGTAGAGACATGGAAAAAAATCACATTTGAAAGAAATGGAGGGGGAAAAAAACGACAGGACGTAGAGTTCAAAACCACGTTATAAGGTTTTTCAAGAGGCTCCTAGAAAAGGCCGATGAACTTAATGAGACCTACAAGGAAATGAACGAGCCCCTTGAGGATATGAAGGAGACCTTTGAGGATATGAATGAGATACTCGAGGATATGAAAAAGGACCAGCTAGAAATTAAGCACACACTGACTGAAATAAAAAATATTATACAAAGACCAAAAAGCAGTCTTGATGACCACAAGAATTAAGTCAAAAATTTGAAATACAAAGAGGCAAAATCCACTCAGCCAGAAAAGCAAGAAGCAAAAAGAACCAAAAAAAAAATTGAAGATAGTGTAAGGAGCCTCTGGGTCAACCTCAAGCATACCAACATCCGAAGTATAGGGGTGCCAGTAAAAGAGAGAGAGCAAGATAATGAAAACCTATTTGAAGAAATAGTGACTGAAAACTTCCCTCACCTGGTGAAAGAAATTGACTTAAAAGTCCAAGAAGCGCACAGAACCCCAAACTATAGAAACCCAAAGAGGACCACACCAAGACACATCATAATTAAAATGCCAAGAGCAAAAGATAAAGAGAATATTAAAAGCAGCAAGAGAAAAACAGTTAGTTACCTACAAGGAAGCACCCATACGCTTGTCAGCAGATTTCTCAACAGAAACTATGCAGGCCAGATGGGAGTGGCAAGAAATATTCAAAGTGATGAATAGCAAGAATCTACAACCAAGATTACTCTACCCAGCAAAGCTATCATTCATATTTGAAGGTCAGATAAAGTGCTTCGCAGATAAGAAAAAGCTAAAGGAGTTCATCACCACCAAACCAATATTATATGAAATGCTGAAAGGTATTCTTTAAGAAGAGGAAGGAGAAAAATGTAAAGATAAAAATTATGAACAGCAAATACACATCTATCAACAAATGAATCTAAAAATCAAGTGAATTAAAAATCTGATGAACAGGATAAACTGGTGAATATAACAGAATCATGGACATAAAGAGTGAATGGACTGACAATGCTTGGGGAGAAAATGGGTGTGGTAGGTGCAGCAAGAGACTGGACAAAAATCATACACCTATGGAAGAGGAGCTATAGGGGGGAAAAAGAGGAACAATGTAATTAATAAACTGAACAATAAAGATTAAAATATTTAAAAATGAATAAATAAAGGATGCCTATATGGAGGGGTTGCTGGGGGAGGGATTACTATCTTTCAAATTGAGAAATGTGTAGCATTTGTGTTCAGTTACTGTGGGGTTATGTTTCTGTGATTCAGATTCTAAAAGAAACAGAGAGTTGGTCTCCAAGAAACTCAAAATCTCTTTAACCAGAAGAAATAACTGGTCTTATATATTTTTACATATTAGCCATATGTTTAAGATTTATTTAACAAAAAGTTTTTACTACTAAAAAAATGTTCTGGAAATCATTTATTTGATCATGACATGCAAAACACATTTCTTATCAATAAATTTGAATTTTTTTCTGCTTGTGGTCTACAGTGTATGTGTGTGCGTGTGTGTGTGTGTGTGTGTGTGTGTGTGTGTGTGTGTGTGTGTGTGTCCTCTTTCTGATAATGCTAGAAAACCACCCATTTGCAGATAGAAGCATTTATCTGGAAACAATGACATGAAAACAATAATAGTTTCCCTTATTTGTCTCACTTAAAATCATTGTGACTATTAAATACTGCTTAGTTAAACAGGTTATCTATTTATAACTATAACATGGGGATTTTAAATACTACTAAATATATATATTGGATATTTTTCAAAAACTTGATCATAGGCAAATCTGACTCTACATTTCATACTATCATCCATTTCTGTTACTGCAGGGGTATAAAACTAAAAAATAACAAACTTACAATTTTTCTGGACATAAGTTCTGCCTACTTTGTGGACTACAATTTCATAACTTGAACTCTTAAAACCATATATTTCAAGCTGCTTTCTCTTTTATTGTCATTTTATTTTTTGCTTACTTGTTCCTTAAATATATACTTAATGGACATAAAGAGTCTAAAGACTATAAAGCATATTCTTTTTTTATTATATCAACAGACAATAATTTCCATGAAGGTTAGGTACAGCAATATATTTGATAGCCCCTTGAAATTACTTAAAAAGCTATTCTTACCTGTGTAACCAAGCCTCCTTTCAACATTTAAAATGGAATTTTTCTATCACAAAATACTTTTGTTTCTCTCTTATTGAACAAGCAAATTTTTTAACCAAGTGTGGATACCCAATGAAGTATGGATACTATGATATTGGAACATGAGTTAAAAGGAAATTAATATATACAAAACCAACTTCATTATTTTAGGAAGCATCAAAAATAATGTACCTTCTAAATTTCTAGTTTTAATTAATTCTTAACAAAATTACAAGCCCTTCATTAATTCAATATTGTAGCACTACAGCATCAAAAATATTAAAATAATTTAAGGTGTACAGATAACTGCATAAGATAAGATTGTCAGCTACTTAAGGGTAGGGCTTTTAAAACTCTTCTTTTCATATCCCAGCAGTTAGCATAATGTCATATGTAGAGTATATAATATGTTAATAGTTACTTGAGTTATATTCCTGAATAAGTATCCAATTTTTCATTTGATTTAGCAAGCAAACATCTAGATGAGTTCCCATTATAACACACAATAACAAAATTTATAAAAACATTAAAATTAAAGTAAAAATATGTTAAGTATTGTATCTTTGAAAGAGATCCTCTCATTACTTCTTGGATGATAAAATTCAAAGTCTCTTTATAATGTAAAAATGCATCTACCAACATTGTAATAGATACAAATAATGGAGGAAATTAATATTCACAGTAGCTTTTATATTAGCACCACCTACATGTTGTTGAGCTTGAACTCTATTGGCATCCTTACAGCTTATTATTGCTTATTAACTTAGTAACTGCCTGATTTATAGTACATAAATATTTTTATTTTCTTTTTTTTTAAGGATAGACATTCTTTAGAATAAACTGCAAAATGAAACAGGTGATTTAGTTAAAGCATATATTACATTCCTGATGTAAAATAAGTTAGGCTTTTAAGGAAGGCATACTCGGATAACTAACTGCCTTAACATCACCATAAATAATTGAAGGGTATGCAGTAGGATGAAACAAAATGTTTAATTCACACAATATTATATAATGCATTGCTGAGGTAACCTTTGGCTTCCAGATTTGCTTTCTGGACTACACAACAAAGTGCATTAGTGCCATCTCCTGGTTAAGTATAATGATCCTGAAGAGGAGGTTTAACTTTGAAGAAAGCCTCTTCCTGACTGAATATTTACTAATATTCACTGTACTTCATATTTACTAATATGATAAATGAAGAAGAAAAAGCCCATGACTTCTTCTCCAGTGGTAATACTGCGATGATTATTTCTTAAATACAGTAATGCAAGGCTAAAATTTTTCACCAGATAAAACACTTAAAAATTTTTGTACCTTACGTCATGGATATTGTAGCTTTAGTAATAACAATATATACTAAATGTACAGGAATATGCATAAGTTACTCCACTAGAGTCAGTAAGGATATTCACGAAAGTATTTCTTATTTCATTTATAAAAATATTTAAATAGAATTGGAGGGAAAGTTATTAGAATCTTTTACTGAGGGTCTGATGTTTCCCATACATAAGTTCCTGTACTTATTTTTAAAAGAGCATTTTCCATGAAAAGAACTTTAATATTTTCTTTAGAAGCTCTATTTTGGGTTCTACTTTCTGTCAGAATAATCATTGTTATGAGTTCTGCTGTACCTGATGCTCAAAGTTAACTCATTTTTGCATATTTCTAATTAAATGGAAATATTATATCTGAAGGTTTTATTTGAACCTCCAGATATTTATTATGTCTCAAAATATTTCAAATGGAATGTACACATGCACACCAACATATACACACAATACATAAGTTATATTGATTTACTTATAAACTCTTAATACGAGGTTTTGTTTTTGGCCCTCTTCTCTGTCTGCCCACTTCCTGTTAGTAATTTTATTTATCCTTTCAATTACCTCCTCTATATTGATAAATCCAAAATCTCTTTTTTCTAATTCTCTGCTAATATATCTGCTAAATGAATCTGTTTTATACGCGCACACACACACACACACACACTAGAGGCCCGGTGCACAAAATTCAGGCACAAGGGGGCAGGGGGTGTCCCTCAGCCCAGCCTGCACCCTCTCCTAATTGATGTCTAACTACTCCCCTGCTAGCCTATTTGCCTCAACATTCCTACTCTGCCAGCCTGATCACCCCTAACTGGCCTCTCCTGTAGGCTTGATCTCCCCCAACTGCCCTCCCTTGAAGGCCTGGTCTCTCCCAACTGCTCTCCCTTCTGGACTGATGGCCCACAACTGCCCTCCCCTGCAGGCCTGGAACCTCCCACTGTCCTCCCTTGCTGGCCATCTTGTGGTGGCCATCTTGTATCCACATGGGGGCAGGATCTTTGACCATATGAGGGCAGCCATCTTGTGTGTTGGAGTGATGGTCAATCTGTGTATTACTCTTTTATTTGATAGGATAGAGGCATGGTGCTGGGTGGGGGCCAGCTGGTTTGCCCTGTAGGATGTCCTGGATCAGGGTGGGGGTTCCCTTGGGGTGTGGGGTATCTTGGGCAAGGGGCCTAAGGTGGTTTGAAAGCCAGTCATGCCCCCAGCAACCCAAGTGAGGCCCTGGGATCTGGGATTAATTTATGTTCTACAATTGAAACTTTGTAGCCTGGAGCAGAACCAAGCCTTTTGCTATGTGGTGACAGCCATTTCTGTTTGAAACTTTGTAGCCTAGAGTGGAGGCCTAGGCTAGGGCTGCAAAAGTTTGGCTTCCTTCAACGCTCCAGCAACCCTAGCCTCTTCTCTCTCCAGCTCCGTGACTGCTCCCATTTGTGTTGGGATTATGTATCTTCTATAATTGAAACTTTGTAGCATTGAGTGGAGGCTTAGGCCAGCAACAGCAAGCAGAAAGATTGGATTCCTCCATTGCTGGGGAAACCCAAGCCTCCCTCCTGCTCTCAGTCACAGCAGCCATCTTGGTTGGGGTTTATTTGCATAATTTGCTCCTGATTGGCTGGTGGACATGAATGTGGGCATTACTTGGTTGGAGGTATGGTCAATTTGCATATTACTCTTTTATTAGATAGGATTTCAATCTAGTAATAAACTAATCTGAATATATGTCCCTATAAGTATATTTCTTCTTATTCCATATTTCTGTTAATATCAGATTATCTTCCCAGTTTACTTGAAATTTGAATAAAACTCATATATATTTCCCACTTGAGTACATGCACACAACACAAGCTCGCATGACCTTGTCCACTCTCTGTATCATATGCCCAGTTAAAACCCTGATGAATTCTCACCTAGCCAAGTTCAGTAATTAGCCTCATGACTAAGAAGCTTCTCATCTCTCCACATTGCATAGCCTCCTTATTCTTGATGTCATTTTAATCATCCTAGAGCAGCAAAATACTAACTCAATGTGTTAAGTGAAAAAAAGTCTCTGAACTAATAAGTTGGAGGAAAACTAGATTTTTTAATTAAACAATTTATTTAAACTAAAAATATGACCAAAACTCATAATTCAACCATTTCTCCTGCCCAACCTCATTCCCCTCTCTGGCAACCATTAATCCAAGTATGAGCTTGGATTTTTTTTCTTTTTCTTTTTTAGATTCTACATGTAAGTGAGATCATACAGTATCTACCTTTCTGTCTGATTTATTTCACTTAGCATAATGCCCTTGTGGTCCATCCATGTTGTCACAAATGACAAGATTTCATTCTTTTTTATGAATGAACTAGAGGCCCGATGCATGAAATTAGTTCAAGAGTAGGCCTTTCTTCCCCTGGCTGCTGGCACTGGCTTCCTTCTGGCACTCGGGACCCAGGCTTCCCTCCGCCCTGGCTTCATCTGAAAGGATGTCCAGTCTAATTAGCATATTATCCTTTTATTATTATAGATAATATTTCATTTCAAATAGTTTATTTATCCTATTCATCTATCAGTGGACACAGGTTGTTTCCATATCTTGGTTATCTATATGTAGATAAGCCTAAGCAACCATTACAACCGGTCCACTGAACAACAGGTTGACTGGTCGCTATGACATGCCCTGACCACCAGGGGGCAAAGGCTCAATGCAGGAGTTGCCCCCTGGTGGTCAGTGCCCTTCCACAGCCAACCTCCTGTTGCCAGCCAACCTCCCATGGTTCCTCTCCTCAGCCGGCCGTCCCTAATCGGCTCCAATCAGGACTGGGAGATACAGGCCTGATCGGCCCCTGTCACCAGCCAGGTGGAGGGATCCCACTCATGCACAAATTCATGCACTGGGCTTCTAGTTGTAAATAATGCCATAATGAACGTGGGGTGTATATATCTCTTTGAGTTAGTTGTTTTTGTTTTGTTTTTTTCATTTTGTTCTGGTAAATACCCAGAAGTGGAATTGCTGGATCATATGCCAGTTCTATTTTTAATTTTTGAGGAATCTGTATAATGTTTTACATAGTAGCTGTACTAATTTACATTTCCACCAAAGGTGAACAAGGTTGCCCTTTTGTCTATCCTTGCCATACCTTGTTATTTCTTATCTTTTTTTAAAAATATATTTTATTTATTTTTTTACAGAGAGAAAAGGAGAGGGATAGAAAGTCAGAAACATCGATAAGAGAGAAACATTGATCAGGTGCCTCTTGCCACCCCCTACTGGGGATGTGCCCGCAGCCAAGGTACATGCTCTTCACTGGAATTGAACTTGGGACCTTCCAGTCCGCAGGCCAATGCTCTATCCACTGAGCCAAACCGGTTTTGGCTTTCTTGTCTTCTTGATAATAGACATTCTAACAAGTTATAAAGTCATGTGTCACTGTGCTTCTGATTTACATTTCCCAGATGATTAATAATGTTGAACATATTTTTATGTGTCTGTTGGCCAACTGTATGACTTCTTTGAAAAAATGTTTATTACAATATTCTGCCGACTTTTAATCAGATTTATTTTTTTGCTGTTTTCTGAGTTCTTTATATATTTTGAATATTAGCCCTTTATCAGCAAATATTTTCTCTCATTCAATAGGGTTGCCTTTTCATTTTGTTGATGGTTTTCTTTGCTGTGCAGATAGTTTTAGTATGATGTAGTCCCATTTATCTATGTTTGCTTGTGTTGCTTTGTGAGTTATTACCATATTCAAAAAATCATTGCCCAGATAGATGTCAAGGAGTTTACTGCTATATTTTCTTCCAGGAGTTTTATGGTTTAAGGTCTTATGTTCAAGTCTTAAATATTTTTTGAATTAATTTTTATATATGGTGTAAGGAATTGGTCAATTTTTCTCATTTTGCATGTAGTTGCCCAACATCATTTATTGAAGAGATTATATTTTTCAAATTGTATATTCTGGACTCCTTTGCCATAAAATTGATTCACCATATATGCAAGGGTTTATTTCTGAGCTCTTGATTCTGTTCCAATAATCTATGTGTCTATATTTTTACCTTACTATACTATTTTCTTTTCCATAGCATCAATTTTCAAATTTTACCATCGTATGGCACACATAAACTAATTACTGAAATTCTCCAGCACACCAAAAATATATATCTTTGCCAACTTAACAAAAATAGGTATAATTTGTATTGATTTACAAAACAAAATTAATAATAGTAAATACCTACTCTCTTTGTTCCAAAGTGACTTTTTAAAAAATCAGGAGCCTATACTTGTATATAAAGATTTCAAGTGCAAGAATTAACCAATCAGACACCTTATTATGTGATGTAATCAATAAGATGCAACTCTGTTATATAACCAATATATTTATGACTCAGGACAAGGCATTCACACCAGATGGTTATTGTTGTGTAAGCTGTTGTCATATTTTTATTTGATAAACTAAGGGAAAAGAGATCAGTGCCCTGACTAGTCAGATATTGCGTGTTTTAAAATTTATTGTGGCACACCAGTTGAAAATCTCTGTCCTATAGCTCCGTAATATAGTTTGAAATCAAGGAGTATGGCATCTCCAACTTTATTCTACTTTCTCAAAATTGCTTTAGCTATTTGGGTATTTGGTGGTTCTCACACAAATTTTAGGATTATTTGTTCTATTTTCTTGAAAAATATTTTTGGAATTTTTATAGTGATTGCATTGAATCTTAAGATTATTTAAAGTAGTATGGACATTTTAACAATATTTATTCTTCCAATCAATGATCACAGAATATCCTTTCCATTCATTTGTGTCCTCAATTCTTTTATTAATGTCTTGCAACTTTCAATATCCAGATCTTTCTCTTCTTGGCTAAATTTACTTCTAGCTATTTTATTCTTTTTTTATGCAATTTTAAAAGGGGTTATTAACTTTATTTCTCTTTCTGAAAGTTGTTAATATATAAAAATGCAACAAATTTGTTAGTATTGATTTTGTGCCCTGGAACTTGATTGAATTTACTAGCTCTAATCTTTAGGATTTTCTGTATACAATATCATGCCATCTGTAAATAGTGAGTTTTACTTCTTCCATTCCTATTTAAATGTCTTTTATTTCTTTTTCTTACTTAATTTCTCTAGCTAGGACCTTCCTCTAATTCTATTTTGGTTAAAGTAGTGAACGTGGTGTGCCCTTTCCTGATTCATGATTTTAGAGAAAAGACTTTCAGCTTTTCACTTCTCAGTATGGTACTAGATGTGGACTTGTCACATATAACCTTTATTACATTCAGGTACATTTCCTATATACCTATGTGGTTTAAATGTTTTTTTATCATGATGGATTTTGGTTTTATCAAATATGTTTACTGCATTGATTGAGGTCATATAAATTGTATCCTTCATTTTGTTAACTTTCGTTGATTTGCAAATATTAAACTATCCTTTCATCCCTGAGCTAAACCCCACTTGATCATGGTGTAAGATCTTTTTAATGTATTTTTTAATTCAGTTTGCTAACATTTTGTTGAGGATTTTTACATCTATGCTCATTCGGGATATAGGCCTGGGATTTTCTTTTCTGTTGGTGCCTTTGTCTAATTTTGGTATCAGGGTGAGCCTGGCCTCATAAAATGACCTTGGAAGACTTCCTTCCTCTTCTATTCTTTGGAATAGTTTGAGAAAAATCTTTAATGTTGCTTCCTTGAATGTTTGGTAGAATTTACCGGTAAATCTGTCTGGTCCTCAGCTTTTGTTTTTGGGGAGAGGTTTTTTATTATTACATTTTTAAAAAGTAAAAGTGATATATTTACTTTATAGCCTTAAATATACTATTGTAAATGTGGGTTCACTACAGGGGAAATGCTATGCACGATTTTTTTCTCTTACCTGGACTATGAATTTGTTTATATGAAACCATCTATTCAGTTATCATCCTATATAGAACAGTGGTTCTCAACCTTCCTAATGCTGCAACCCTTTAATACAGTTTCTCATATTGTGGTGACCCACAACCATAAAATTATTTTCGTTGCTACTTCATAACTGTAATTTTGCTGCTGTTAGGAATCATAGAGCCTAAGACCATCGGAAAACACAGGTATTTACATTACGATTCTTAACAGTAGCAAAATTACAGTTATGAAGTAGCAACGAAAATAATTTTATGGCTAGGGGTCACCACAACATGAGGAACTGTATTAAGGGGTCGTAGCATTAGAAAGGCTGAGAACCACTGCTATAAAAGATGCTTAAAAAGCACTGGTGTACAGAATCATAATGATAACAACTCTCCTCTGCTCTAAAATGGAATGGTAAAGCTAGCACACCCTAGAGCTGTGGTGCCCACTATGCTAGCCACCAGCCAAGTGTGACTATTTAAATTTAAATTAACAAACATTAAAAATTCAGCTCCTCAGCACACTAGCCATATCGCAAGTGCTCAGCAGCCACATGGAGCTCATGGCTACCACACTGAGTAACACTACTGTGTAGTAAGACTGAGTTTAGTAGTTGTTTGGTCTGGAACAAGTTTCTCAAGATCTCCATTTCCTTGTCTACAAACTTCAGAATATAACAGAATTACCTCATAGAGTTAAAAGGATAATTAAATGACTAATACATGGCAAGTACTCAGAACAGAAACTGGCATCCGAATATATAAAAAGCCAGGGGCCATCACAATCGAAACAACCAGAGGGACGACGAACAGCAGGCTGTGGGGGTGACCAGGCCAGTAGGGGGGTTAGTGACGGACAACCAAATGACTGAACAGCAGGCTGCATGGGGCAACCAGGCCAGCAGGTGGGGGGTGGGGGGGGCCAGTTGGGTGTGACCAGGTCAGCAGGAGGGCAGTTAATGGTGATCAGGCCAGCAGGCAGAGGTGGTTAGGGGTGATCAGGATGGCAGGGGTATCCCTGGGATCAAGCCTAAACCAGCAGTCAGACATCCCCTGAAGGGTCCCGAATTGGAGAGAGTGCAGGCTGGGCTGAGGGGGACTCTCCCACCCCCATCATGAATTTCGTGCACCAGGCCTCTGGTATAGTAAAAATTCAGTAAAAGTTAAGTAATATTATCATTAAAATTGTTCTCTATCACCTAGTAATTAAAATCTAAGCTTCTTAATCTACTAGTCAAATTCTTTTTTACCTCACTTGCTTTTTAATCACTGTTTCTGCTTCTTCCTTATATTTGGATTGGCTTCTAATCAACCTCACCAGTCCCAACCAACACCTGGTAGTTTTCAGGCTCTATACCTTTGCTGGAACTCTTTCCTTTGCTGTAATTGCCCTGCCATTTCCTATTGTCACCACGTCTAAATCCTGTTCATTATTTAAAGTCAAGATCAAATTCCACCTTCCCCAGAGAACAAGAATAAATTTTCATGCCCTGATTCTATTGGATTTTTCTCTAAATCTGTTTTTGGGAAATCCAATATTGTTTAATAATTATTTATATATGTGCCTTATGTCATCTACATAAATTATCTGATAAATCATGGTAAGTCATATACTCTGTGAAAGAGATCAATGAACATGTCTTAAATATTTGAGGAAATCCATATTTATTAAACTATAACTACTAAAATTTTACAAAGTTTAGCCCACCCCCCACTTTGTGACATACACGATCTGCAACTATAGCTTCTATTATAGTCAGCATTTTTATATAGTCTAAACTTACTCTTTCAATAGACATTGAATGCTTAAAAGAAAATTTATTTTCCCAATGGAAAAAAAGTCAATGGAGTATTAAAATCCAACAAAACCATAGCTTTAATATAAACACATGTTTTATTTGGAGAAATTATTTAAAAACCCTATCTTCAAATGATTGGTTTCTAATTAATTTTTTGCTAGAACACAAAATTAAAAGCAACATATTTGTTTTATATAAATTATTACTGAAATTTTATTATTGAATGTTCTTTCTACCTTCTTTGAATACTGATCATCAATGACGGAGGGAAAGGATAAGAACATTGTCCATCCCAAATGAGTAGGGAATTTGATTTCATGAACGTAAAATACTTTTTAAAAGGTGAATGCACTTGAATCTTACAGATAATACTTTTGCTCTGATTCCATTGATTCTGAGAATATTGAAGGCACCCATATATCATGCTTACTGGGAGTGAATACATTGGTACGATTAATACAAATCCACTAAACTAAACTAAATTGAAATTTTGATTTTCTACATTAGGGCCTTCTGAGATTTAAAATGTCAGCCTCCTTAAATATAATTAGTTCTGAGAACACTTCAGAGACTTCCTGCCCTTCAGGACCTGAGAGTTTGTGTCCAGACGGTGAAGATGTCAAAGGTGAACTCAACCATATGCATGGAAAGAGCGAAGAGCCAGGCTTTTTCCAGGCGACACAGGCGTGGCCTTATCACAGGTGGAATTCTTATGCCTGCGTGTTCTCTTCAGCCTGGAAAGGCTTTCGTTAAACCAGCTGTAAATCAAGCGTATTCTCTGAGACACAGTTTAAAGATAAATCTAACTTTTTAAAACCACCCCTCATTCTCAAATTCAGAATTAATCATGTGACTCAGTAACTTGCTTAAAAACTATACTATATTCAGTTTTTTTGGTCCTAACAATGTTGAAGCATGACTGGCGGAAAATAGTGATTTCATAAGTAGATGTTGAAGAAATCAGAAAAACTTAAGGTCCTCTACTGGTCTTCGCCTCATATAACATTATAGAATAACTTGAGATTAGTATTTTCTCTTTAAAACATAAAGTGTTCTTACCAACTGAGAAAGGAAAATACCAGCACATAAAATGTACAGATCACAAATAGGCATTTTATATAAACACCAAAGCAATAAAATATCTTTAAAACATGAACTTTAATGTAATTTAGATTAAATTAATGAGGTGCAATTTTTATCAACATATTGGCAAAGATTTTTTTTAAAAACTTAAGAATTTGTATTTGAAAAAGTGAAGAGAAAAGTACTCATATTAGATGGTAGTCAGCTATACTGCTAGTAAACAGTGTAAAAAAAAACTGAGCTGATTTTTCTGGAAGGAAATTTGGCAATATATATGAAAAGCTTTAATTTATATATGCCTAATAATTCTACTTCTTGAAATTTATTTAATAAAATAACCAAAGATGTATTTTTAAAGTATATGTTCATGGATGTTTAACAGAGCATTTTGTATTCCCTTCATTTTTCTCTCTTAACATTGTAACATGAACATTTTCCATTACTGTAAAAGTCCCTTATAAATATGTTTTAATAGTTGTATAATGTCCCATTATATTTAATACTCCTCTAATTTTAAACATTCAGTTATTTCCACATTTTCATTATAATAAATAATGCTGCAATGAATATCTTCCTCTACATATTTCTTCGTAATAAGGTCCACTTGGAATATTTAAGAGATTAGAGTATTACATATTGCCAAATGGCTTTCAAATTACCTTTGAGGGTCAATATAAACTCTTCCCAGACGTACATATGAACCCATCTCTCCATGACCTCTTTAGTAATATTAAAGTTTTTATATAATAATTTGATTCAATAGATGAAAAAACGGTTCATTATGCTATGTTTCTTTTATTTTTTATTACAATTGAAGTTAAACTTTGTATATACTTATTGGTAATATTTATTTCAAATTTTATAACTTGCCTACCCTTTGTCTATATTTATCTTTGGGTTTGTCTTTAGAGATTCCTCTCATTGATTTCTGTGAACTTTATATATCAAGAATATGACTTTTTGGCGTGAAGAGTGGGGCTGCCCGCCGCGTAGGGGCCCTGCCACCCGGGTGCCGGGCCCGCCCGGTTCCCGCCCCGCTGCCGCTCGGTGAACCTGGGGGCCAGGGCGTGGCGCCGGCTCCTGCGGAAGAGGGGGGTGCTCCCCTGGTCTTCGGGCTCTCGCTCGTCTGCTTCCTCTCCAGTTCCTTCAAGCAGGAGGAGAGGGCAGGGAGGGATCGGAATCCCCTCCAGGTCCAAGACCACGATCAGCCCGTTCTGTGGAGAGTGCAGTTGAACCTGGGCAATAGCGGTCGGCCCAGCAACCAGTGCCGGAACTCCATCCGAGAGAAGCACCTCATCTCCGACCAACTCGTTTCAGCCTTGCAGGGTACGCTTATGAAAGGAAGAAATTGCTGGCCAGTGGCTGCTGTAATGTCAGCATCCCGGGCGCCGAGCAGTTGCTGTGACGGGTGCTTGTCCGACGGCCGCTGCAGCGCCGGGAGCACCGCGCTTCCCGCTGCCCGCAGCCCATCAGGCGCCTTCTCCGGGAGCGCTTTCCCACCGGGCAGCGGCGGCACTCCGGAACCTCTTCGTGGCAGTGGAGGACCACTCTGCATTGTGTGTGGCTCAATGCAGGACCTCATTCCAGAGCGTGCGGCACGAGAACACCCATAGGGATCCCACAGCCAGGTACTGCTGTGGAGAGAGCGCCCCCACCACCACCACCACCCCTCCCCCCCAGCTCTTCCCGGCGTGATGGGCGCAGTGACGGGCGCAGAAGACTTTCCAAGCGCGCGAGGCTAGAGCACCTGGTCTGAAGCCAGGCCTCCGCGGTCACTAGTCTCTTGGAAGAAGAGAGTTGTGCGGAAACCTTGGCTTTGACCCCTTCTTGGGCTGTCCCCTGGGCTGCGCTCCCTGCCGGCCCTTACCAGATGGGACTCATCTTTAAAGCAGCTCGGAAACACGGGCGGGTCACGCTTGAAACAGACTAAACTGCAGGCGACCTTGCGGAGGGGTTGGTGATGTGGGCACCTCCACCATCGCAGCTGCTGGGGGACCCGGGGTCACCCACAGTGTTCATCGGGGCCCTTCTGTACAGTTATTTATTGGATTCCTTTGTAGCAGCGGGGAAATTATAATGTTTTATAGTGAGGAATGCCTTGCCTTGATAGTTGAATATATTCAAGGAAACGGTTGTGGTGGTTGTTTTCTTATGTTCTTTAGTTTCATGAGTTAAATCCTCCCTTCACCCAAATCAAATGGCCTCTTAGAACATGCCTGTTCTCTCAAGGTAGTTATTTTGGTTTTGTTTTAGAACATCTTCAGGAGTGGGCCCTGAGTACCGTATGCTGGCATCTAAAACTGTCTGAGATCTCAAAGACACTGTTTCATTCTAACCGAGCGCCGGGTGTCCAGCAGCGGCTACCAGGTGCTCGCAGGTTTTTTCCTAGGTGTATCTGGGATACATGTATGCCCGTGGCAAGCATCGTTTTAACCTGAGAGTCTGACTAACTGTTGTGGAGGATTTTGTTCTCATTTCCTATGAAGTGACTGGTCGTCTTGGCTGCGTTCCTGCGAGAGCCTCAAGAAAATCACCGCAGCCTCCTCTCCTCCCTGGTCATGCAAACCCTGTGTTAAGGCGATTCCTCAATAGAGATACGTCTATCACTGGCCATAGCGGTCATCCTTTATTGCTTTCAGCTTCCTGAGCTGGAACAGGTACAGACATCCAGTTTCCCCGTGATTCGCAAAGAAGGAGAAGAAAACCCAAGTTGGTGGGAAGGAACTGTAAGAGACTCAACATCTGCCCTCAGTGGGACGAGTGAATGGATGCAGGGCTTGCGGTTGCAGGTCCGCATGCTGCCAGGTGTGCCCCGTGTTTCTAGAACAACACGAGACCTCTCTGGTCAAGGCTAGGAGTGTTTGGTCCTCAGTTCAGGACAGGCCTCTGAAGTAGTATCCCTCTTTGCTCTCAGGAGTTCGGTTAATGCACAGCTCTTTCCTGAGTCACATACTGACCCCAGTATGGGCAGGGTGTTTTTATTTTATTGGTTCAAGTTGTTGACCTTGGAGCAGAGCGCTAGTTTTATAACCTGCTTTTCACTTTTTTTTCTTTTTGGGGGGCCATGTTTGCCCTCCAGTATGTTTCTGTAATATGTAGTGGCCATTTCCCTTCACTCCCCCTATTTTTATACTTGCCTCCCCAAAGTGGTTTGATAAATAAGTTTTCTTTGAGGATAAAAAAAAAGAATATGACTTTTTTATGTAAATAAGTTTTATAATTTTGTGTGTTTAGGTCTACATTTTTCTCTTTGAGATACATATTAATAATTACATATTTGGAAAATAATTATCCAAATACTGAACAAGTATTCATCTACCTAGATTTGTTAAATTGCGAACATTTATGCTTTAGTCCAGAATTTCCTTGGACTATGCTCTCTTGTGAAAATAGGGTTCCAATAATTTGCTAACTTTTCCAATGGCATTTGCTTAATAATCATTTTTTAAAAACTTTATTATTTCATAGATAAGCTTTCCTCCATTCAATATTAATTTACTCTACATAATTGTTTCAGGATTATCTGTTTTGTTTTACTGTTTTGACTCTCTCTGCCACTATTTCAACACTGCTTTCAAATTTTTGTTTTGGCCATCAATTTTTAATAACTATTAAAGCAAATTTTCTGTCTTTATAGGTTGAATACACAAATGGACAATGGTTCAACCATATATGCAAGAAAAGTCTAATCAACTACCTCTGCAGCAACCAGCCTGGCACAATCTTTGCAGCAAACAACGGACAGGGCTGTCAATGACACCAGCTGCCCTGCCTGTCTCCATTCCAACTCCGAACCAGCGGGAGAGTGTCAAATAAATATAGTCCCTACATCAATCACATGAGATGACCCTAGTCTAGTCAGCCCACCTCCACTCCCCATGCCAAAAACCCCTAGTCAGAGCATACCTGAAGCTTTCCCTTTCTTTTACTCTAGAGTTTTCCCATGCTCTGCTTGCCTTGGAGTCTCTGCCAAAGTAATTGTAACTGACTTCTTTATAGCAAATATTGAATAAACAGTCTCTGTTCTCATTTGGGTTTTCTTCATATATTTCTACACACCTCGTCTTCAAATTAACCAAAAAAATCACTTTTGAGCTTGCCCTTATTTTTCTCTTAGAAAGAAATATTAACCTTAAGCACCAAAATGTTCCTGAATGCTGTGTTTTTAGCTATGAAACTATAATTTTGTCCCAGGGATTAATGGTTAAATCGAGAAGCCACCTGGGCCTGAAAGACCTGTTCAGAGATGTTATAATGAATAGGCTTGTTACTCTTGAATTGGGTACAAGTTCCTATTATAATAATGCTGTGTTTCCATTTAAAATATATATAATTATAAGATTTAAAATTTTTTCTAGTAGAGAAAAAGACCCAATATATACAGTAAATTATATTACTCGCCTTAAAAGGTTGATGTTGCTGGGAGTCTAGGAAAACTGGGGATCTTCACAAACTGAGATATGTGGGAGGCTTGGGCTCAGAATAACAGCTTTATCAGTCATGGAGGGAATGCCCTGGAGGGCAGGACGAGGCTGGGAGACATGTGTGAGAGTGTTAAGTGTTGGGGTATGAAGAAGATGAACTTCCTGTTCTCACATAAGCATGAAGGGGGTAAAGGACTCAGGGTACCAAGGATAAAGGAGATGAAGAACTAAGCTGAACATCAGTCAGGTTTTATTTTGTATTTGTTTTTAATTCAGCTGAACTAAGCTATAAAATAGACACAAATGACCTGTATGATGGTTCTTAGAATGTTTCTTGAGCTAATTGTCACATCAATTTTTCCAACTTTAATGTTTAGAATGACACCTATATATAACTTGGAGTAAAAGTGTATATAATATGGTTCTGTTGGAACATACAATAAGTAAACTATTTTTATTATTTATTAAAACAAACTATTATTAGAATCAAGTTAAAATTGTTGATTTCCTCTTCAACAAAAATGTTATAAATTCTCAGATTGTACTAAGTTGTATAGGTTATTATATATATATATACACACACACACACACACACACACACATATGGTAACCTATATATGTGTGTGTGTGTGTAATATGCACATGCACATTATCTAGATGTTCAATATATCTATATTTGTGATATACAGTATATATCTATGCATATATGAGCATGTACATATTTATCACACGTGTGTGTGTGTGTGTGTGTGTGTGGAAAGCGAGAGAAACTTAGATGAGGTTCTGAGATCACTGAAGAAGGACCCTCATGAGAGGATGAATAGAGCTCAGTATTTAACCCTGACAATCATTGACGACCATTTCTCTGATTCCAGACTATCCCTCTTTTCTAGGCATAATGTCAGCTCTACACATGTGATTACATTACACTCAGTATTAATGAAGAGACTTTAAGAATTGCAAAGTACTACATAATCAATTGCTAATTTCTAAATGAAGTTTTATAATTTATTTATTGGGGTGACATTGGTTAACAAATCATACAAGTTTCAAGTGTACAACTCAACAAAACTTCATATGCATACAGCATCGTGTACCCATTGCTCAAAGTATAGTCTCTTTCCACCACCATTTATCTCCCTTTGCCCCCTTCTATTTCCTCCTACGCCCTGGAACAACTCTACTTTATTTGATTCTCATACAAATACTGCAAAGAAGGCACTGTTATTCTAATACACACTTTGCAAATGAGAAAATCAAGAGAAGAAATTTTTAAACAGCTTTTATTATAATCATTTTTGTCAGGTCATTTTAAAAGCCAACTGGAAATATTTCTTGCACTTGATTTCTAAGTATTTGAAGTATTTATTTGAACAGAAAAATCCTCTCAGACTATGAATTTAAAACTTTTGATTCTATAAGAAAACAGTTGTCATCCTACAGCTCATTTAAAAGTGGAAGCACAGCATGGCATTGCCTTTATCTGCTTTCTAAAAACTAACTCCAGCTGCTTTTGTCCCTTAGGAAACCAGCAGCAGTACATGGGCCCACCATCACTCTCCTGGAGACTTGCCAGCACACTAAAGCAGCTCTGGCTAATTCTAACTGCTCTCATATATACATAAAAAGGCTGTTTTTCAAGGTTTAGTATGACCCCTCCACCAAGAGTAAGAAAATCAGACTAATATTATGCCAAATAAATGTTTGATAACTTTGATGGAAAATATTTCCAACATCAATCTGGTCTCTTATCTCTGGCATGTTTTGTCATAGATTAATATCAGCATACAATTGAGAAAACTAATTTTGCAAACAATTTGAAAATTATCCCATGGGTTATACTGAGTGGCCAGATTATTATGATCTTTGAATACATAATAATCTGGTCGGTATGTGTGTGTGTGTATGTATGTATATATATAGAGATATATATGCACTGGGTCTCTCTCTCTCTCTAATATATATATATAATATATACATATATATTATATATATATATATATACACTGGGTCTCTCTCTCTCTAATATATATATATTAGAGAGAGAGAGAGAAAGAGAGATAGAGAGAGACCCAGTGCATTAATTCTTACATGGGTGCGGTCCGGCCAGCCTGGCCAGGGGAAGGGGACATGAGCGGTTAGCCAACTTGCCTGCTGCTCAAACACCTGGTCAAGGGGACAATTTGCATATTAGCCTTTTATTATATAGGATATACACTGAGTGGCCAGATTATTATTATGCATTCAAAGATCATAATAATCTGGCCACTCAGTCTAAGTTAAAAAAGGGCTAAAAATGCTACATTTATGGATGCTATAACCATATATATTTACTTGTTTTTGTTTTGCCCTTTTATTCCTTGAGCTATACTATCACCTGTTTGTCTCAACAATGAAGATCAATAAACAGATTCAAAATAAGCCCAAATTATAAGTATTACCATGCAAAAAAGTTCTGCTTCAGATTTAGACTAGAGGATATTGAGCAACAAATATGTAGAAAGCTAAATTCTAGGTGCTTTTTATATTTCATCTGTTTTTGTTTTTGTTTTGTTTTTTGTTTTGTTTTCTAACTACTCAATAATAGAATATTTTACTTAAAGTAACATTTACTATCTAAATAATGTACAGTAAGACTTATATCTAAAATATTTAGCATAAGCTGTTCTTATTTTAGAATGAACTTGGTCAATGATTATCTATCATTTCAGTCACTCAGGCTCCAGGGTTCAGGCTGCTTTGAGAAACCAATGATTCTACCTTCATAACAAACATTGTCCAAAACCCAAGAAAATTCTTCTTCATATCATTCGATGTATGTTTAAAGCAAAGGCAAAAAAAAAACATAAAATTTTAAAGATTGTGCTATTGCTGACACAAAACTAATTTGAATAGTGGGGAAGACTGAAGTAATAAAAACACTTAGGAAAGAGGAAAGACAAATTATTGCCTTGTCAAATCCTCCTTCTCACAGAAAACAGGATGAAATTGTGTTCATGCATACTATTGCTTTCAAGTAATACCAAGTGCCCATTTCCTTGCTTCTCATTTTGTTTGAAACTGAGTTTCCAGAGATAGTCAGAAATTAGGGCAATATACATATCACTTGCATGTGGTATCTGGAAAATGTTTGCATATTAAACAATTTATATTACTATTTCAGCGCTATACATATAAGTCTAAAATAACATGTATGACTTTTTTTCAGATTGGACAGATGTACCTTACAATTGTATCAACCATTAGTATTGGGACTCTTTTTAATTTTAGCCATTTTGTTAATAACTTAGTTTTATTGGTAAAGGGAAAGGTATAACATCAAGAATTTTACCTTCAATCTAGAGGCATTCTTTGTGCTATACATAGCAGCCTATAGTTTAAATTTGTTACTAGGTAAAATGGTCTTATTGGTAACTACAGCTCTGACCTTCATCAGAGCAAATCATAAATAACATATAGTGTTTTGTGAATCTGCTCCAAGGTGAAAAGTGTTTAGTAAATATATATCAAATTTGATCTTACAACTTAAAAGTGTTTAGTAAATATATATTGTATTTAATCTTACAACTTTTGTACATATGATAGGAATGTCAACTAAATGCTGGTTAAAAATGGAATTAATCTAGACACAGTACAAGATGAATTGTTAGAGTTCATTGAAATAATAGACCTTCAAGGAGAAAATCGTGATTTTATACATTAAACAAAATTAATTTTGAATTTGCAATATCCAAAAATATTGCATATGAATTGTGTGTTATTAATAACTAGATGCCTGATGCATGAAATTCCTGCAGGAGTAGGTGTTCCTTTCCCTGGCTGCCTGCACCAGCTTCCCTCTGGCAACCAGAACCCAGGCTTCTCTTTGGCCGCCAGCAGGCACCAGGACCCAAGTTTCCCTCGCAGCCCCAGCTTTGTCCAGAAGATCGTCTAGAAGGGCATCTGGTCTAATTGGCATATTACACTTTTATTATTATTGATATTAGCAAATCTATTGAAAATCCAAACAGATCTAAGTTTGGCAACTTCTCTTTTTATAAAACTTAAATATATATATATATTTTTTAAATTTAGACAGTGTTTTTAAGAAGCAAAATAAATTTTGCATGAAATATGCAAATGTGATAACCAGTTAAATATAAGAAGAATATTATTAGACTATATTAGCACAAAACAAAAATATTTTTCATAAACATAAAGGAGAAGATTTACATTCAAATTATCTTGAAACTAATTTCTATAATATAAGTTGTTTGCCATATCCGACTTCCCCATTCAGGTTAAAAACCATGGTTCAAGTGGAAACTAATCATCAGTTGGCCATAAGGTAGTGAGTCAGGAGGAAAGAACATAAGGGATGAAAGATCAGGAGCCTCATGAAGAACTATAGACAGGGAGCCTAGAGGTCCAAATGCCCTCTGGCTCCCTGTTCCAGAGAGATGCAGGTGACCTCTGAGAATTCTATGAGATTTCCCTGTAAAGAAACCTTGGTCCCACAATACCCAGTTCCACAGCACTTACCTCTTTATAATTGACTAGAAGCCCAGTGTATGAAATTCTTTCACTGGAGGAGAGCTGTCCAGCCTGCACCTTTCCAATCTGGGATCCCTTGGGGGATCCGGCCTTCACCCCCAACTGCCCTCCCCTGCCAGCCTGGTCACCCCCAAATTCCCTTTCCTGCTGGCCTGATCACCCATAACTACCCTCCCCTGCCAGCCATCTTGTGGCGACCATCATTGACCACATGGGGGTGGCCATGTTGTACAAGGGCATGAGGGTCAATTTTCATATTACCGCTTTATTATATAGGAGAGTTTACATTTCTGTTTCTCTAGCTCAAGTCACAGCTCTAAAAGAACAGAACCTGATTTGTATCCATATCCTCAATGCCAAACACATATTTAATGCTCAAAAATTGTCTGATAAACTCAAAAATATATATCCTTTAAAACTCAGACTCCTAGTCCTTCCACACTTTCAGCTTTACCAATTGGAGTAGGAGATGAAAAGAATGAATAATTAGATGAAAGCAGAATTAATATTAATAATAAGACAAGTTTAGTCATGCAGAAGGGATAAAGAAAGAATTGGGAGTTGGAGGAAGAATTAAAAGAAAGAAAAGAATTTTAACAATCCTAGCTTACAGCAGAAATTCTCAAACTTTAGTGTGCATCAGAATCACCTGAAGGGCTTGTTAGAGTACTGATTACTGGCCACATCCCCAAGTTTCTGAATCAGTAAATCAGAAGTGAGACCAAAAATGTTCATTTCCAACAAGTTCCCAGGTACTACTGATGCTTCTGGCCAAGGCTCTTATGAGGAAAACAACAGGCTTACAGGAGTAGAAGCTTCGGGAAAGATTGAGGAAGAAATAGAGGACACCAGGAGAATTACAATTAGCCTCAGACTAAGAGACATGATGTTATAATAGTCTGTCAGAAAATTTGACTAAGAGCATGTGATTGTTAACTTAGAATTGATTGGTAAACTTTAATTGGTATTACTGTTTTAATCAAATACAGTTAAGATGATCAGGTGTCTAGGTTTGTCTGAGGGAGTCTTGATTTTCTCTCAGAGCCTAGCATAATTAACAGCACTTCCTTTCTCTCTCAGGAATGCCCCAATTGTGACACTAAATTATATGGCCATCTTACTTATGAGAACAAAATAAAAAATGTATAGAAGTTGTAAGGGGTTCTGCCTCTCAGTCTTTCTGGGCAAGAGAATAAATGAGTTGGTGAAAAGGGTAAACAAAGATCTTTATCTACTTAATGCCCTTTTCGAAAAATCTTTGAAAAATACCGTGTAGCAGACACTTCTCAAGATAGCAAGGCAGTACTCTGAAAACCAGGCAGGGAAAATAATAAGTGCCAGACCTGAAATCAGGATGATGAATGGCTAGGACTTTCTTAGCCCAGAATGAATGTATGCTTTTTTGGTCGCTAGGCCTTTTCAGAACACACTTACAGGAAGAAAACAAATTTAATCCCCAGATCTTCTGACTCAGGATGGAGAGAGAGATTCCAGGAAAATTTTTAATTTTTCCAAAAACACCCCAGGGAATTCAGGTCATCCATTGACCAAACTTTGAAAAACATTTCAATAAATATGGACAAGTTCTGAAGCATTCCTAGTAGCAATAATACCTTAAAATCTTAACCCTATAATAGAAGAATCTAGAAATCAGCTGAGTGTACACAACTGCCACTCTTCTCCACCTAGAGAAGCCTCGTAGTTCCAAGATCTCAATTCCATTCTTCCAGGACTAAAGCAGGAGAATGGGCTGGGAGGCAGAAAGTCAAAGTAGGACCCAGGCCTTGAAATTAAAACATCTTTTTTTTTTTAATATATTTTATTGATTTTTCACAGAGAGGAAGAGAGAGGGATAGCAAGTCAGAAACATCGCTGAGAGAGAAACATCGATCAGCTGCCTCTTGCACACCCCCTGCTGGGGATGTGCCCGCAGCCATGGTACATGCCCTTGACCGGAATCGAACCTGGGACCTTTCAGTCTGCAGGCCAACGCTCTATCCACTGAGCCAAACCGGCTTCGGCGAAATTAAAACATCTTAACTCCCTCACCCACTTCTTGAAATTAGAAGTTCCCTAGTACTATCAGCAAATCATGATGGAAGAACCTGTGAATTACTCCCACAAAATCACTCAGGTCCAAGAACATCAGGCATTGTCAACAGAGGTGGGAAACCTGGAATTGTCACAGAAGACATGATAGCGCCTTATAATATGACAGCACCTTTGCTGCCATCACTTGAAATTACCTTTATTCAGTAGAATTTACATAATCTTTAACAAAGTTTTCTCTGACTTGATTCATTTTCTCTCAGTAATATAATATTTATATGACTCAATCTTGACATCTTAAGGTCTGAATAAATATGCACTTTCCATTGAATGTATGATATAGTCATGCAGAGCATATCCTTGATATCATGCTATCTCCTTGGTCATACATTGTTAATATTATTTACTACATATTTGCATTGACAGCACCTTAGCAGCACCGTCACGGCATTTTAGTTTTCACTGAAGTATCAAAAGCACATTTTGACAAAAATATCTTGGAAGGAAAACCACACTACCAAATTTTGCTTCAACATGATCAGTGTAGTTTTCAGAAAATAGTTTTCCTATTTAATGCTAGTTAGCAGTTTATTCTGGATCAATGGCAGATGGGGGGACTGAATTTACTGAGAAAGACTTCCTTAAAAAATAAAGAAATCCTGTACAAGGCAATATTACTACCCTCCTACCTACAGGTTTTGCCAGATGATTGCATCAGAAATTATAATCCATATTATAATAAGGATTTTGCAAAGTATTTTAATATGTTAGTATAGTTAACCAGCATAGTCTGTGACAACGGTAAATGATTTTGTTTCCTGTCAGTAACCTGTTTAATCTCAGCAATTCATTTTGAACACATTTGGGGGGATTAAATTGTCAATATTTCCTTTTAGACTAGTTATTAATTGCCCTCAGACCACATGCTGCTGAGTATTTTTGGCAGCAGAGAAAAAGGAGAAAAGTAAAAATTAAAATGACTATTATTCATGGAGTGCCAACGATGTTGGAAGCACTGTTCTAACCAGGCACGTTGCAAGCAAAATCTCATTTATTCAGAACAAGAATGAAGAAATGCAATTTTTAATTTCTTTTTATTTCTTTTAAAATATTTATTATTGAAAGTATTACATATGTACCCTTTTTCTTCCATTGACCTCTTAAAGCTGACCACTGCCCCCCATCCCAGACCTTCCCCATCCTATTGGTGTGTCCATGGGTTATGCATATGCACATATGAGTTCACTGGTTGATCTCTTCCCATGCCCCTCTTCCCTGCCTTCCCTCTGAGATTTGACAGTCTGTTTGATGCTTCTGGATCTATTTTTGTTCATCAGTTAATGTTGCTCATTTGATTCCACATATAAGTGAGATAACGTGACAATTATCTTTTTCGAATTGGCTTATTTCATTAGCATAATGCTCTCCAGGTCTATCCATGTTGTTGCAAATGGTAGGAGTTCTTTTTCCTTTCTTTCTTTCTCTCTTTCTTTCTTTCTTTCTTTCTCTCTCTCTTTCTTTCTTTCTTTCTTTCTTTCTTTCTTTCTTTCTTTCTTTCTTTCTTTCTTTCTTTTTTCTTTAAAGCTGCTATTGTACCCCATTGTAGGCAGACTGATGCAGCCATTATGCAAACTGATGTACCATAGTTTTTTAATCCACTCATCTGCTGATGGGCACTTAGGCTGTTTCTAATCTTAGCTATTGTAAATTGTGCTACTAGGAACATAGGGGTGCATATATTCTTTCTGAGTGGTGTTTTGGGTTTCTTAGGATATATTTTTAGAAGTGGGATCACTGGTCAAACGGGAGTTCCATTTTTAATTTTTTTAGGAACTCCATACTGTTTTCCACAGTGGCTGCACCAATCTGCATTCCATCAGCAGTGTCTAGGGTTCCCTTTTCTCTACATCCTTGCCAGCACTTGTCATTTGTTGGTTTTTTTTAATGATAGCCATTTTGACAGTTGTGAGGTGATATCTCATTATCATTTTAATTTGTATCTCTCTGATGAATAGTGACTCTGAGCATGAGTTCATATGTCTCCTGGCCTCCTGTATGTCCACTTTGCAGAAGTATCTATTTAGGTCCTTTGCCCATTATTTGCCTTCTTTTGTTAAGTTGTATGAGTTCCGTATATGTTTTGGAAATTAACCTTTTATCAGATGTATAATTGTCAAATATGTTCTCCTATGTAGTGGGCTCCTTTTTCATTTTGTTTGTGGTTTATTTTACTGTGCAGAATCTTTTTATTTTCACGTAGTCCCATTTCTTTACTTTCTCTTTCATTTCCTTTGCCCTAAGACAGTGGTTGGCAAACTCATTAGTTAACAGAGCCAAATATCAACAATACAATGACTGAAATTTCTTTTGAAAGCCAAATTTTTTACACTTAAACTTCTTCTAATGCCACTTCTTCAGAATAGATGCACCCAGGCCATGGTATTTTATGGAAGATCCACACTCAACGGGCCAAATAGCCGCATGTGGCTTGCGAGCCGCAGTTTGCCAACCACTGCCCTAAGAGATGTATCCACAAATATGGCACTAACTTCCAAGCCCACTCTTCTGTCCTGTCTGCCAATTTTGGGCTTCCTGTTAGGTACTGAAGTGCTAATTACTGTCAGCCACTGTCTTTTGGATTTCAACACCCACCCTGAAGCTCCAAGGGATCTACTGGTTCACCACTTGTGTCTGTCCCACAGGCCTTGGCTGCAAGTAAGAGAAGCCAATCTGCCCTCTAACATAGGTTTGTTAGCAGCAGAGGGCACAAGGCTGGGTCAGCAAACTCTCCCTGGTTCCCCCCAGCTCTGCCTCTGCCTTTGCCTGCTAGCCAGCTGTCAAACTCCATCACTCAATAGTCTGTTTTTAACAGGACTTTAGGTAGATAATGTGCTGTTTAGCTTTCAGGGAAAGTGATGGGTGTGTTTTCTTGTCCCAGGGCTACTCCCCTGCAAGTGACCCAAAATAGTACTCTGTCCTCGGGCTGGACATCGAGAACAATGGGACTGGCTGGGAACCTGGAGTTTTTATCAGCCTGTTCCCAGAATACTGTGGCAGATGGCACCTCCTCCATTCCAGTCACTGAGAGCTCCTGAGACTGTTCAAACCTCGAGCTTGGCCTCTGCTTTTGTTACCTCTGAAAAGCTCAAAATGTAGCATGTGGTGTGCTGAGTTCCTGAAGGTGGGACAGGCTGTATCACCTGCACTGAGTCTACTGGGAGCGGCTAGCTCCTCTCAAGGAAAATCACATTTATGTTTGGATATGTATGAACGACCAAATGCAAAATCCAGCTACTAGATTTTCGTGTCTTTCTGCCCTGCTTCCACTCCATCTCTCCTCAGGCACTTCAAGTCCACGCCTCCTTCCCTGCACCAAAGCCTGGGTTGAGTAGTTGCAAATGCAAACTCCTGTGCTCTGGGTTTAGAGAAGAAAAAACAACAACAAAATTGTGGATTTTTCTCCAATTGGCTCCAGACCCACAGCAGCCAGCAGCCCTGCCTGCTGGGTGTTATAATACATCACAGCTGGATATTATTTGGGCTACAGGTCTCAGCTTTGGTGGATCCCAGCCTGGGTTCTGGGCCTCTATCTTCGGAGACAATAGACCCTCCCATAGTCCAGTGTTCCCTCATCTCTTAGCCTGCTGGCTAAATAAAGAAAAAAAAGGAAAGAAAAATATTTATAGAAAGCTCTACCTGTGGAGAAGGGACTTGCAAATGGCAGGCCCCACTTCAGCATGATCATGTGAGGCACCAGACCATACTTTCCTTTTTATTTTTTTTATCCTCACCTGAAGATATGTTTATTGATTTGGGGGGAGAGAGAAGGGGAGGGGAGACATTGATGTGAAAGGGAAACACGCATTGGTTACCTGTCATCTCCACCCTGATCAGGGGTCAACCTGCAATCTAGTTATGTACTCTGACCAGAAATCAGAGTGTTTTGGTATACCAGTTGACCAACTGAGCTTCCTTGTTCAGTTGGCTCCAACCAACTGAGCGACCTCTTTAGGGCCAGACCATACTTCATACTGATAGAAGTAGCATTGGCTTGATGACTGTTCTTCATAGACTTTAATCTCCTTGCTTTGAACCTCCACAGTGTCAGTAGCACCCTTCCAGAATTCAGACCCCTGAGGTTCTAGCAGGAAAATCAGCTCCTTTTTAAGCAACATACACTTAATGTTGTGGCTTTCTTGGCACTGTTTGATCTGCAGTCTTCAAGCCATTTTTTCATTTCAAAAATGTGTTTAATTTATTATCTACTGATTGCTCCCATGTACATTTCTTATAGGCTGTATGTCTTCTTAAATATCTTTTATCATTTTTATTTCTTAGGAGAAATTGTTTAAAATGAACAATTAATCAGCTATATTGGACCAAAGCTAAAAATGTTATTTCTGATTTAATTAAAAGCATGTGTTTTCAAAGATGAATTTTAACTATAAATATAGTGATTTAAGGTTGTTATTTATCAAATAATAGATTTTAGGGATTTTTAACCTCTTTTTTATTTTTGGCCTTACTATAAACAGTCATCCAGAAACAAATACACAATATGGAAGACTTTAACATATGAAACAAGGCATAAAGTTTCCTTAGAAAATAGCTACGTTACAAATACTTTTTTTTTCATAAGTTTCCACAAGCACAGTGTGGGATAGAATGAAAAAAGCAATGGACGTGAAGTAGAATGTAGACCTACATTCTAATATCTACCTTAATCTATAACCTCAGTTTGCATATATTGGGTTGTTTGCCATGATAGTTATTAAGACCCTGCCCTAACTGGTTTGAATCAGTGAATAGAGCATTGGCCTGCGGACTGAAAGGTCCCAGGTTCAATTCCAGTCAAGGGCATTTACCTTGATTGAGGGCACATCTCCAGCAGGAGGTGTGTAGGAGGCAGCTGATTGATGTTTCTCTCCCACCGATGTTTCTAACTGTCTATTCCTCTTCCTTCCTCTCTGTAAAAATTCAATAAAATATATCTTTAAAAAAATAAATAAGATCCTTTTCATTTATAAACTTTATTATTCTAAGCCTTTGATCTCTTTATTTTACTGTTTTCAATGATGTTTTGGACCCTTAAAATCATTAATTCAGCTTCAATTGGTAAAGCTTTAATTTTTGTCACCTAATTAACTAGCAAACACGAAGGTAGCTTTCTCAGCATTATGCATTTCCTCCTATACTGGACAGTATAACCATAATGCCTTCCACTCCCACAGTCCTTTTCTAAGAAAATTCTCCATGTATTTAAAAATTTAAGGCAAGGTGCAGAGCAGCTTCAAGTAGCTCATTCCTCTAAGGAGCCACATTCTATACTAAAGGATTGTACAATTTAGGAAATGAACCAAAGAATAGCAATGACCAAAGGAAAGCAAATCTGTAAGTTGGCCAAATTATTATCTACTAATTGCTCCCATGTTCATTTCTTGTAGGCTGTATGTCTTCTTAAATATCTTTTATCATTTTTTATTTCTTAGGAAAAATTATTTAAAATGAACAATTAATCAGCTATATTGGACCAAAGCTAAAAATGTTATTTCTGATTTAATTAAAAGCATGTGTTTTCAAAGATGAATTTTAACTATTAGTTCTAACCAAATTTTATGACAATAATTAGGTAATTTATGCAAAATCTTCTCTTAAGAACATAAGCTATAGAATGAATAGAGATAGTAGCAAGATCTGAAAACATGCACATGAGAGGAGGTCATGAAATATCAGAACCAAGAGTTAAAATATGAATATGTGTATGTGAAAAGTTAAGTCAAAACTGAGATAGATAACAGATGTTCATAATATAAAGTGAAGCAAATGATTACAGTAGAACTAGAAACATGGAAGAGTATATATTTCAGTGGCAGGAGATGGAGGATCTCCTGCTAAATAAGGGCTAAAGCTTAAGTGAATTTTCCTAGATCTCCGGTTTAGCCCTGGATTCCCGTTAGACTTCACTTGTCTTCATTCTCACGTGCAATGCAACTACAGTCTTACTATTACAGGTAAGATGAGTGTCTCTCTGTTTCTAGCCACCAAAATAATCCAGCACATTTCTCAGGTAGACCATAGCCCTTAAAGTGTCCAACAATGTCTTCTTTGTACCCACCACAAATGTGGGGTATAAACACCAGGGCTTCTTGATATGGTATTTCAAGGGTTCTAAAAACTAAAAGAAAATTGATTAATCAATCTAAATATTAGAGAAGCAGTAAATATACCTGCACACTTCATACTACTATCAAATATTAAAATATTCACTCATGATCTGCATACTGCAGGTGTAACTGGAGTTTACTGAAAGTATAAACTGTGACAGGCCATAACTTCTTCCAATGGTTATCACCACTCCACCACCCGCTGAGACATTCTAAAACATCCTTACAGTGAGTCAACAGAAACCTATAAATTTAGTTAAGATGCTTGAATTTGTCTTGCCTCACAAGTCAGTAAGACAAGAGAGGTTTCAGCCTGAGGTCATCATGCATTTGTTTCATGACATTTTTCTTCCTGATTTATTTCTGCTAAGAGTAAATAATCTGAGAGTTTCTTACACAGAAGTAATGAAAAATATAAAAAGAAATATTCACACTCAGAATCGAAGGAAAATGAGAAATAGAACTTCTAGTATAATGTTCTAATGTCGAATATATATGATAAAACTACAGTAACATATGACATTTTATGATATTTGGCTCAAACATAACAGGTTTATCTGTAATATTACTTTAAAACATCTTCTAATGTCAATGAAATAGAATTATTTCTATATCCAAGTCTATTTTACTTTACTACCTGCATATTTTACATATTAAAGTTTTATTATTAATCACAAGTGAAAGTATATGAATATAGCGGTAAATATCACCTCTCTTCTCAATATTCTGTATTTGTAATAAGAAGGATGCATAGACTTTATGTGGTTTCAAATAAAAAATACTAATGAATACACTTTATTCAGATTTTCATTTAGAATTCAGGATTAAATTTTATTTTTCAAAGAGATTAGTGAGGATTTTTTTTACATTATAATTGACTGATAAATAGATCCCATCTGTTTCTGTAGTAAGGTCATGTAGTATATAAACCATTTTAACCCCACTATTATTAAGAAGATACAAATATAGTGCTTTAACATATGTTTATAAAGTAAAGTGATATAAATTTTTAGCTGTTTCAACAAATTATTTTGATGATTGTTTGACTATAATGTGATTTAGTCTCTAAAAACATGGCTTTTTTCCTTAGACCTTGAAATTGAGAACAATTCACTGATGAAAAATACTTCCTGAGAGGAAAGTGGAAATGATATTGACTGAACTACTATATGGCACACATTTGATAGGCTTTGTCACAATCTGTGTGGGGAATTTCCAAGATAATATTGTGACCTCTTTCCTTGGAAAAAAGGAAAGTGAGAGTTATACTTAATGTAATTAAGTTTGGCTATCATATTTTGCTACTAAATGAGGTGAGGAAATTAAAGATTAATCTACACTGAGTGGCCAGATTATTATGATCTCTGAATGCATAATAAGCTGGCCACTCAGTGCATATCCTATATAATAAAAGGCTAATATGCAAATTGTCCCCTTGACCAGGAGTTCGACCAGCAGGTAGCCCAGCCAACTGCCCATGTCCCCTCCCCCTGGCCAGGCTGGTGGGATTATACACACACACACACACACACACACACACACACACACACACACATACACACACAACACTGAGTATCCAGATAAGCATTCAGAGATCATAATAATCTGACCACTCAGTGTGTACTGGTTCACAAAACCTAGTTACAAAAAATGTATCAATTTAGCCCTGGCTGGCTTGGCTCTTAGTTGAGCTCTCATCCCATGCACCTAGAGACGCCAGGTCAATTCCCCTGCCAGGACACATACCCAGGTTGTGGGGCCCAATTCTCACGCAGGAGGCAGCCAATTGATGTTTGATCATTGTTTCTCTCTCTAAAAATCAATAAAAACACATTTTTAAAAGTATATAAATTTACAATATCACTAAGTTTATTCTGCACAAATAAGATTTAAAATTTGATCCAATAATAGACTCCTTCTTCTTTAAGGAAAACATTTTCAATGAAAGTCCACTTCTAGCATAACTTTGAGAGACATAGACCTTCTATTACATAAACAAACCAAGGGGTAAGGGATCATGGCAGAGCCTGTTCAGGAACTGAAACTACAGCTTTTGGCACAGCCTTTCTATTTAGGTGGAATCCCGAGATCATGCAAGCCATGCCACTCAGTGTTCTAGTGTTCAGCTTTAGAGAGGTAGCTAGCCCGCAGAGTCAGATTCCAAGAAGGGTCAGTAATGTAACAGCAACTCCTATCATCAGAACAGTAGATTATGAGGCTATTCATCCTGTTTTCAATTTTGGTGTATTGGAACAAAAGATTAGTCCAAGTCCTTCTCTCAAATCTTTCAATAAGCATTCAGTAAGTCCCCCTCTCAAGTCTTTCAATCCATCCATGTAAATGAGATAGGATTGGTTAAAATAAGATCTTTTCTAGAACTCTGAAATCTAGGACCCAATTTCAGGAACTTGTATAGAGCAGCGGCTTCTGAAACATTACTTAGAACCTTCTATATGGCAGATAAACTGATGAAAGATTGAGGTAACTTGCTCAACATGCTCTTAGTAATAGCAAGAAAGAGAGCACGGTGCTGTGACAGGGTTCCAGAGCAGGAGGAATAGGGAAACTGAGGCAGCAGTGTTAAAACAAGGCCAAGCAATGTGGGCAATTTGTAGCCAGCTTTTAACTAACAAGCTATTCTCTTCCCCAGCCAAGGACACAAGGCAAATGGTTAAAGAAAACCTCCTTAATGAGAGAATGCAGAGAGGAAGAGAGAAAGGGGAAAGGAAAAAAAAGGGCCGTTTTACTAGGCAGAGAAGCCAGCAGTCTCAAGGCTTGGCAAGATAAAGTTGCCTGGTGATTTTATGAATTCTGGGGAGACCACAACAAAGTAAGTAAAAAATAAATAAATAAATAAAATAAAGGGACCTGAGAATGAATCTGCACCAAAATGGTCAGCAGAGGAATTCTGAAGCCTCTAGATAGGAAGGTACATAACACCTCAGACCCCTCCCCAACTTGCTCTTAAGAATAGTTGACAGCCAGCCCGTCTGTGCTTGTAAGCCAAATGTATAGGTTTGCTTGCTTTTGTTTTGCTTTTTCAATAAAGGTGCATGCTTTAATTGCTTTAATAAATTGGCTTTTCACAACGCAGTCCAAGTTTCATATAAACTCATTTATATGAGAAGACAAGGATGGAGGTTTGGGACAGCCCTCTCCCGCTGGCTCGGGGGCTGTATTGTTCAGTAATACCTCTCTGGTGTCGTTGGAAGGTGCCTGTAACAGAGTCCTTGGCAACCTAATTTCAAAGTTTCTGATCAAATCCCTGCTGAGTTTCAATATCACAGTCGGCTGTAAATGTCTAACTTTTGCAGTTCCACAGAGTTCTTTATAGGATGCCCCTCTTGACTATATAGCATTGAGAATGAACTTTATAGTATTGAGGATGTCCTGCTTTGGTTTACACACACACACACACACACACACACACACACACACACACACTCAGGGAGGGACACATATAAATGTATTCTAAAATATGTGCCACTTATTGAGACTATTCAGTATGGATAAAATCTTTCCAAAGGAGCAACTTCCCCCATGTGTTCATACTTCAAGTTTAACTTCATAATTTTTAATATACATTCATTACCTGCAGTAACATTGTGACAACTTTATACTTTGGGTTGTCACAATACTTAGATTTATCATATTTGGTCTTTAAGTAAATAAGAAATGTCTTAAAATTGCCTAAATATATCATTCTCAGCCATTTCATTCTAGCAGGAAGATACGATTGTTTTCTTCTCTTTAAAAATAATAAATACCAAAATAATGGCATTTAAATAAATAACATAATGATGATGACATTTAAAAATTCACAAGAAGGCCAACACCTTTTTTCTCTTTCTACGTGCATGGCTGCTCAGCCTGAGCCCCAGAACACTGGGGAAAGGCCAGTGGTGTTCTTCCAGAGGAGCTTGGGGGGACAGGGCGAGGGAGGGGGGTGGGGAGGGGGCTCCTATTTCTCATTCTTTCGTTGCTTCCTTTGCTCTTGCTTTTATTTTTTGTAGGAGAGAGTCAGCCTCAGTAGTGAATTCAATTCAAAATGCTTGAGGGGAATTTCCTATCACAAATCAAAAAGCAACCTAGATGTTTCCAATGCTTAAATCTCAGGGAGCTTGCTTCAAAGACCCTTGTTAATTAACACACAGTTTCTGCTCTGCCCCAGCAACTGTCCTTACAGGGGTGGGGCACAGAGCAGTGTAGACAGCTGGTCGGACAATGAGGAGCTAGTGACAGCACCTAATATAGCAAACATGCCACCAAGAGATCTGTGGCATTTGTCTGAAAGGGTGTGCGATAAAAGATTGAATTATTTTCCAAATAAAGTAGGAATAGCTATGTCGTAAACACACAGTACTTGGGAGGCTTGTTTAACTTAGAAAGGATAATGATGCCAGGGACTAAATTAACACAGAGAAACAAACAAAAGAGTAGCAAGAAAGAGAAACAGGGAAGTGCAGCCTGTAGTCCAGCAGTTCATCCCTGCAGCTGGATGGCGTCCATCCTACACACCGACATGGAGGAGTAAACTCATCAAGCAGCTGCTCTAACAGGAAAATGGGCAGCTGTCATCACATAGCTCCACCTGGACTTTAATCAAAGTAACTCAGCCACTGGCTGAAAACGAGCAAAATTATGTTGGTTCCAAAGTATCCAGAGTAGAAATGGAGTGATCTGAAATGTCAAAGAGCCCATTATTTTGTAAAGAAATTTTTCAGAAAGTAAGGACAGAGAGTAAGAATGTGGAGTTATGAAATAGTTCCAGAGGTGTCCCGTTCCTCATTCCTCATTCCATGGATCATGAAGTGGCTGGTGAGCTGAGTGAGGATGGAGACCCTAGGGAGGAGTGTTGTTGGGATACTTGACCTTCCTCTTATGGACCACCAAGAGCCTTTAAAAGATTTCTAACAGGCAGTAAATAAAAGATTTGCATTAAGAGAAATCTTCTCAGTAGCAGTGTGTTAGAGTGTGGGGAATGATTTGAAGTTGGAGAGACTAACAGGTGAGATGAGAGCAAATTGGACCAACAATAGAAGACCGTGTTATTAACTTTCAGGTTGGTAGCCTAACACATAAAAGTGCTAAGGATATGTTAAACTGTTACACTTTTCCCCCAAATAATGAAACCCTTAATAGATACCCCATTAATCTAAATATTATGTAATTCTCCCCACTTTCAGTTGACATAACCTAAGTCCAGCACAGGGATTAGGTGATTCTTTCAAATAAGCAAAATATATTATAGTTGTCTTCTATAATATTTCAAGACAAAGGAGGGAAAAAAAAGAAAGTCTAAGTGCTGCAATCTGTTATCTCAATGCTTGTTCTGCCTCCTCTAAAGAAACAAAGTCATTTATTTATATGTACACAGATGTTGCATGAATGACTAACAACATGAAAGTGAACTGGAAACTTAAAGAGCTAGATAAATACAAATGGTTATATAAAACTGTGCATATTAAATATTTATATTCACTATCGCCATTTGATCATTCAAGTTATGACTTAAAAGATTAAAAGAAAAAAAAAACTAAGGTCTTTAATCAGTATGCGAACACCATAACAGAGGCACTGAAATGAAAAACACAAAAATGATGCAATAAGAGTATCCCTTGCCAGGCTGATATGGTTCAATGGTTGTGTGTTGATGGGGGGTTGCGGGGGGAGGGGAAAGGTCATGGTTCAATTCTGGTCAGGGCACATGCCTAGGTTGTGGGCTTGATCCCTGTAGGGGGCATGCAGGATGCAGCCCACTGATGATTCTTTCTCATCATTGCTATTTCTCTCTCTCTCTGCCTTCCTTTCTGAAATCAATAAAAATATATATTTTTTAAAAGTGTCCTTTTATTATGGAATGTCTAAACCTCAGAAATTAATAACATCTCAACTCTATTAAAATTATAATAAAACTTGTGGAGAAAAGCTATCATTTATATATACACTCGGGGCCCAGTGCACAAAATTCATGCACTGGAGGTGGGTGATCCCTCAGTCCAACCTATCCCCCTCAATGGGGCCAATGTCTGGCTCTGCCCTGGCCACCTTGGCCCCACTCCCCCTGCCCTGGCCTTAGCCCTGGCCACTTGCTGGATGCCTCCGCTCTGCTCCCCCAGCTCAGGCCTTATCCATGGCGGTGACCGCCCAGCCCCAAAAGCAACCTGCACTCCGCTTGGCCCCGCCCCCTGCACTTTTGCCTCACGAGTGCCTTGGTGACCCCGCCCCCCACCTCACATGCACCTCGATGGCCCCACCCCCTGCCTTGTGTGCACCTCGGCTCCGCCCGGCACGTGCGCCCCCCCCCCGCCTCGTGCACTCGCACTCGCAGGCCACCTTTGCCATGGCCACTGGTGAATGCCAGGCCCCAGGGGGGCCCCCACCCCCCTCCACACTTGCTAGCCACCTCACGCACGCCTCAGCCCTGCCCCCCGCCTCGTGCACTCACTGGCCACCTTGACTTCCTCATGGCCCAGGCCGCCTCAACCTCGTTCCCTGCTCCTGATTGGCTGGTGAGTATGGTTGGTGGGTGTGGCTGGTGGGTATAGCAAAGGTATGGTCAAATTTGCATATTACTCTTTTATTAGATAAGATATATTTGTTTCTTTTCATTATGATGGGCAAGGTTTCATTAGCAACATAAGCATTGCATACTCAAGTGAATTATTTCCAAATAGTTTTGTTTTAACAAAATATCAGCTTTACTTGCCTCTTGCCTCCAAGAGACATCAGCCTAGAGGAAAATAATTGCCCCCTCTGGGCTCCCTCTCATCCCACCCTGTGGAGCTTGTAACCTGCTAAGAGTCAGCTGCCTGGGCCAACATTTAGAGGTCTGGGCAGATTCAGGAAGTGTCAATGACTGAGTTGTCTGGCTTTGGGACAGGGGTTATTCCTCCCACCCACTTTTCCGTAAACCTGACCAGCACTTTCCCATTACAGGATATCTGCTAGAACCACCCTAATTATTTAAAGCAAATCTTGATGGACAGGAAGGGAGAGATTGAGAGTAATTCAATCATACTAGTGGATTTTAACACCATCATTGATAACAATCATACTAGGGGATTTTAACACCACCATTGATATCAATGGAAGGGGGAGATTGAGAGTAATACAATCATTCTAGGGGATTTTAATACCACCATTGATAACAATCATACTAGGGGATTTTAACACCACCATTGATATCAATGGAAGGGAGAGACTGAGAGTAATACAATCATACTAAGGGATTTTAATACCACCATTAATATCAATTTCAGGACAGAATATCAACAAGGAAACAATAGCTTTAAAAGACACATAAGATTAAATAAATTTAATTTATATCTACAACACAGCAGAATATACATTCTTTTAAAATGCACACGAAACATTTTCTAGGATAGACCACATGTTAGGATACAAAATGTCTCAATAAATTTAAGAATACTGGAATCATATCAGGTATCATCTCTGAATACAATGATATAGAAGTAGAAATCAATCACACACACCAAAAAAATCCTGGAAAAAAACACACACAAAAATATGGGGACTAAATAACATGTTGCTAAACAATGAATGAGTTAACAATGAGGTCAAGGAAAAAATAAAAATATATCTTGAAACAAATGAAAATGAGAGCACAACAACCAAAATCTATGGAGCACATTGAAAGTGGCTCTAAGAGTAAAGATTCACAGCATTGCAGGCCTAACTCAAGAAATAAAACAAAACAAAACAAAAATCTAACTTGACCCTTAGAAGAACTGGAAAAAGAACAACAAGCAGAGCCCAGAGTGAGCAGAAGAAAAAATAATAATAAAGAGTAGAGCAGAAATAAACAAAATAGAGTTTTAAAATATATATATATAAAAATCAATGAAACCAAGAGCTGATTCTTTGAAAAGATAAACAAGATTGACACACCTTTAACTAGACTCATCAAAGAGAGAGAGAGAGAGAGAGAGAGAGAGAGAGAGAGAGAGAGAGAGAGAGGCCAAATAAATAAAATCAGAAATAAAAGAGAAGTAACAACTGACATTAACCTAAATATACAAAGGATTGTTAGAATTTATTACAAACCACTGTTTGCCAACAAATTGGACAAATTCCTAGAAAAGTACAATCTTCCAAAACTGAAACAGGAAGAATCAGAGAATCTAAATAGACACATGACAACTAGTGAAATTGAAGCAGTAATCAAAAACTCTTTAAAAAAAAAGTCCTGGTTGGGATGGTTTCACCAGTGATTTTCACCAAACATTCCAAGAACTAACACCAATCATTTTGAAAGTATTACCAGAAATACAAGAGAACAGAAGACTCATTTTATGAGGCCAGCATTATCCTAATTCCAAAACCAGATAAAGATACTACAATATATATAGGCCAATATCCCTGATGAACATAGAAGATAAAATCATCAACAAAATATTAGCAAACTGGATCCAGCAATACATTAAAAAGATTATTCACCATGATCAGTGGGATTTATTCTGGGGAGGCAAGGTTGCTACAATATTGGCAAATCAATAAACATGATACACCACATAAACAAAATGAAGGATACATCCAGATGATCAAATCAACAGATGCAGAAAAAATATTTCATGAAATCCAGACCCATTTATAGTAAAAACTCTCAGCAAAATGGGAATAGAGGGAGCATACCTCAATATAATAAAGGCTGTATATGACAAATTCATAATAATCAACATATTTAATGGACAAAAATTACATGTGTTTTTTTTGTTTTGTTTTGTTTTTTGGTTTTTTGTTGTTGTTTTTTTTTTTTTTTTTTTTTTTAGGAATAAGACAAGTATGTCTGCTTTCACCACTCTTATTCAACACTAGAGGCCCAGTGCACAAAATTCGTGCACAGGGAGTGGGGGTGTCCCTCAGCCCAACCTGCACCCTCTCCAATCTGGGACCCTTCAAGGGATGTCCAACTGCCCATTTACTGAAATTGGGCCTAAATGGGCAGTCGGACATCCTTCTCACAATCCAAGACTGCTAGCTCCAAACTGCTCACCTGCCTGCCTCCTTGATTGCTCCTAACCACTTCTGCCTGCCAGCCTGATCACCCCCTAACCACTACCTTGCCAGCCTAATTGATGTCTAACTGTTCCCCTGCCAGCCTGTTTGCCCCCAACCCTTCCCTCCTCTGCTGGCCTCATCACTCCTAACTGCCCTCTCTTGTAAGCCTTGTCCCTCCCAACTGCTCTCCCCTGCTGGCCTAATGGCCCACTGTCCTCCCTTGCGGGCTTGGAACCTCCTCCTGTCCCCTCCTGCCAGCCATTTTGTGGTGGCCATCTTGTGTCCACATGAGGGCAGGATCTTTGACCACATGGGAGCAGCCCTCTTGTGTGTTGGAGTGATGGTCAATCTGCATATTACTCTTTTATTAGATAGAATAGAGGCTTTGTGCATGGGTGGGGGTCAGCTGGTTTGCCCTGAAGGGTGTCCTGGATCAGCTCTGGGGTTCCCTTAGGGCATGGGACAGCCTGGGTGAGGGGCCTATGGTGGTTTGCAAGCCAGTCACGCCCCCAGCAACCCAAATGGAGGCTCTGGAATCTGGGATTAATTTATGTTCTACAACTGAAACTTTGTAGCCTAGAGCAGAGCCAAGCCTACTGCTCGCTCCATGGTGACATTTCTGTTTGAAACTTTGTAGCCTAGAGTGGAGGCCTAGGCTAGGGCTGCAGAAGTTTGGCTTCCTCCATCGCCCCGGCAACCCTAGCCTCTTCTCTCTCCAGCTCTGTGGCTGACGCCATTTCTATTCGGATTATGTATTTCTATAATTGAAACTTTGTAGCATTGAATGGAGACCTAGGCCAGCAATGGCAGACGGAAAGCTTCCTTCCTCTGTTACCGGAGAAACCCAAGCCTCCCTCCTGCTCTCAGTGGTGGCAGCCATCTTGGCTGGGGTTTATTTGCATAATTTGCTCCTGATTGGCTGGTGGGTGTGGCTGTGGGCATGTTTGATCGTAGGTATGGTCAATTTGCATATTACTCTTTTATTAGATAGGGTAGTACTGCAAGTCCTAGCCACAGTTATTAGACAAAAATAAGAAATAAAAAGCATCCAAATTGAAAGGAGGAAGAAAACTGTCATATTTGCAGTTCACATGATTGTACAGATAACCAAAAAATGACTCAAACTGATAAATGAATTTAGTAAAATAGCAGGATATAAAATAAATATCCAGAAATCAGTTGCAATTTTATATACCAATAATGAACTATTAGGAAGGGAGACATAGAAAACATTCACAAATTGATTCAAAAAGAATAAAATACATATCTAAACATTTAATCAAGGATGTAAAAGACGTATACTTAGAAAATTAAAAGACATTGAGAAAGAAATTGAAGAAGATACAAATGAGCAGATGCCACATTCATGGATTGAAAGAATTAATATCAGTAAAATGTCCATACTACCCAAAGCAATCTTTAGATTTAATGCAATAACTATCAAGATACCAATGACATATTTCACAAAACTAGAACAAATATCTTAAACATTTATATGGAACCACAAATGACACAGAATAGCAACAGCAATCTTGAAAAGAAGAAGTGGAGGAATCACACTACCTGATATTAAACTATACTACAAAGAATAGTAATCAAAACAAAAATTGTTAACTCATTGTTAACTCAGCAATGGTTTAGCATAAAAACAAACATATATATCAATGTAACAGAATGGAGAAACCAGAAATGAACATACATCTTTGTAGTCAATTAATATTTGTCAAAAAAGGCAAGAACATACAATAACATAAAGATAGTCTATTCAGAAAATGTTGAAAAAAACTGGACAGATACATAAAAATATGACTCTAGACTACCTTCTTACACCACACACAAGAATAAACTCAAAATGGATTAAAGATTGAAATGTTAAACTTGAAACCATAAAAGCCCTAGAAGAAAACATAGACAGTAAAACCTTGGACATTTTTCCTAGCAATATTATATATATATATATATATATATATATATATATATATATATATATATATATATTACCTTGTGAAAGGGAAAGAAAAGAAAAAGTAAACAAATGAAACTATATAAAACTAAAAAGTTTTTGCACAGAAAATAAAACCATCAACAAAGTTAAAAGACAACCCAGTGAATGAGAAAACATATTCACCAACAATACATCTGATCAGGGTTTAGTATCCAAGATTTATAAAGAACTTACAAAACTCAATACTCACACACACACAAAATCAAACCAATAAAACAATGGGCATAGAATCTGAATAGACATTTCTCCAAAGAGGACATTTCTTATGGCCCATCCTACATCATAAAAGCCTAATATGCAAATTGTCCCCTCAGGCGGTCGTTCAACCAGGAGACGGACAGTTCGGCCGCTCACTGTGAGGTGCGCTGACCATCAGGGAGCGACACGAAATATGACATGTGTTAGTGACTTGGCGACGGCAGCAGACGGCAGTGGAAGCACTGCTGGCCCCCATTGGCCCCAACAAGAGCAGGACTGCACGAGACGGTGGAGCAGGTGAGCGGGCAGTGCCAAGCCAAGGTGGGTGCAAGTGGGGGCCTAATTGCCATGCCAATCACCCTGCAAGAGGTGACCAGCAGCTGAGGTGGATGTCGAGGTTGCCACCTGGCTCCCAGGTGCTGAGGGAGCCAGGCAGGGGGCCCAGCCCCGACTAATTGCCCCACAGGCAGGATGGTGGAGCAGGTGAGGGGGCAGCACTAGAACAAGGTGGGGTGCTAGGTGGGTCTGTAGGGTTGCAAAGTTGGGGCATGAGTTGGGGCCGGACCTCCACAGGCCACCCTGAGGGACCCCACCTGTGCATGAATATATGCACCGGGCCCCTAGTATAGATATATGAAAAGATGCTCAATGTCACTAATCCTCACAGAGATGCAAATTAAAACTACAATGAGATATCACCTCACAACTGTCAAAATGGCTTTTGTCAATACATCGGCAAACAAATTTTGGTGAGGTTGTGGAGAAAAGGGAACCCTGTGCACTGTTGGTGAGAATGTAGACTGATGCAGCTACTACTGAAAGGAATATGGAGTTACCTCAAAAAATTAAAAATGGAACAACCTTATTACCCAGAAATCCACTTCTTGAATACATTCAAAGAAACCCTAACATTAATTTGAATGAATATATACATCCCATGTTCGCAGCAGCATTATTTACAATAGCCAAGATTTGGAAGCAGCCCAAATGCCCATCAGTTGATGAGTGGTTAAAAAGCTGTGATATGGTTACACAATAGAATACTACTCAGCTGTGAAGGAGGAGGAGGAGGAGGAGCAAGAGGAGCAGGAGGAGGAGGAGGAGGAGGAGGAGGAGGAGGAGGAGGGGGAACTCTTATCCTTTGCCACAGCATGGATGGACCTGAAGAGCATTATGGTAAGTGAAATAAGCCAGTCAGAAAAAAAAAAAAAATACAAGCATCATATGTTTTTACTCCTATGTGGAATCTAATGAACAAAATGTACTAACAAGCAGAATAGAGACAGACCCATAGACAGAGAACGCTAACTGGCAGCTGTTGGGGATGGGGAATTTGGGGGACTTGGTGGGGGTGTAGATATTGAGAAAAAAGAGAGAAAAACTCACAGATGGACACAACAGTGTGGGGGTTACAAGAGGACGCAGTGATGGAAGAAGGTATAGTTAGGAATAAATGATGATGGAAGGATACTTAACTTGGGGTGGTGAATGCATAATTCCGTGTACAGACCAAGTGTTGTGGAAGTTTTCACCTGAAACCTTTATACTTTTGTTTACCAATGTCACACAAATAATTAAAAATAAATAAATAAAATAAAAAACATCAACTTTACCTAGAGTAACTAAGTATAATTTTTTCACTCTGCTTATATGAAAGAATTAAAATTATTTAGCTTTGTTAATTTTTATAAATATAACCTAAATACTATAGATAGATGTTTTTATGACTTTAATAATAAAATATAACTATCCCAATTATTTCATTTTAGACAAATGAATATTTTAATACATATCTTTATTATTTGTCTTCAAATCATTATTCCTATTTCTTATGTGTAACTCCTTCTACTAGGATTCTTTAATATTTTATGTCACTGGAAAGTAGCCATGCCAAATAAAATATCTATTAGCTTAATGTTTCCACATGTTTAACAATATAGCTTATAATAATAGATATTTTACTTTTGAGACAAAACATCAAGCACACTGCCAAGGGCAATCCTTATTTAGAGATAAATGCTTAATCCAGAGCCTGGGGCAAAGCATTCGGAGGGCTGAGTTTCTTATTTCCTGCCTTGGCTTTTCAAAATGGTATTGGATATACTTTTCTTACATAAATGCAAGCCAAATTTAACAGTATACTTATATCCATGTCTAAAAGGTGCTTAACAGGAATTCAAAAGATAACTTATTTGGTGTCATCTTAGCTGAGTAATAAGATGAAAAGCATAGCAAAACCAACTAATTTAGCAAAACATGTTAATTTAAAAGGCTGGGAATTTGAAAATTTATTCGAAGTTTGTATTAGCATGAAAAGTTTTCTTCTGTTACCTGTGTAAAAACTTTATAAGTACCAGGAAGGGAAAATTCAAGTTTATTTTGCCCCTACTTTAATGCCAGAACCGGCTCAGGGTGCTGAATCCCATCAAGCACTGACATAACGGTGAGGAGCCTACAGTTCTCATTCCATTCAAGCTGGGAGAAGATATTTCTCAACAATTTATAGTACAAGAAAACTTGAGGTCATAATTACCATCGACACTTCTACATGGTTTAAGACAACTCACATTTATTACTTATTTCAGTAACAATTCTCTTGCTGTGTTTAGCTGTGTTACCATGGTTTTGGAAAAATGATGCAAAACTAAGTAATATGTATCATTAATCTCAATCTGTGACCAGTCCCTGCAAAACTAATTTATTTCATATGTGCCCCTGACTTATATTTGGCTAATAAGAAATAATTGCTTAAACAGTTTGAAAACAAGATTAGCCAGTTAACAATGTACAGTTTGCAAGGCTTCAAACCACAGAGAACATATACATACAGAAAAATTCTAACCATATCACAGACTCTTATCTTTAGCCACTTAAGTTTAAAGAGTGGTTAAGAATATTCTCCCCTTACTACATAGGTTTCTTTACCATGATTCAAAAAGAAGTCTCCTTAATTTTCTGTATACTGGAGAGGATAAACTTTATCAGAGAAAATAGTGAATCAAAACAAGATTCCGTTAACCTTACTTTTCAACTGTGCCAATCATATGATTTATGGGTTGAGAGACATTTCATTACTCTGCATTCCACTTTATTTCATTGTAAAATATGAACAATTGACACCTCACAATTATAATGCAAACACATTTTATTTATATTTTAACCAAATGTTGACTTTTTACTGCAAAAATTTTCCGTAAATTGTTCCTCAAGTAAGGGGGTAGGAAAACAGTTATGGAAGCCACATAATTAAATAGAGCTGATACCAAGCAATGAACCTCATAAAACTGAAAAGCAACTCTAAGTCTCAGTTGTTGCTGAAAACAGATCATCTACTTCTCAAGTTTTGCATGTTATTTTTAAAATATTTTTAAATATATTTTATTGATCTTAGAGAGGAAGGGACAAGGAAAGACAGAAACATCAATGATGAGAGAGAATCATTGATTGGCTGCCTCCTGCACACCCCCTACTGGAGGTCAAGCCCACAACCCAGGCATGTGCCTTCGGCTGGAATTGAACCTGGGACTCTTCAATCTTCAGGCTGACGCCATTCATTGAGCCAAACCAGCTGGGGCATATTTTGCATGTTATTATCAGAGGTTCACTTTATTCCTATTGTGCATAATATAAATGTCTATCCTTCAGTCGCACAGATCACAAAGTATGGAAAGGCATCTTAGAACACTTCTGAGAAGTAATGGAGAGCCATTTCTCTTTCATAGTTGCCAGATAGGTGGTGGTGTCTGAGTAGAGTCCAAGAATACGTTCAAGGTTCACTCATTGCAGTGTCTTTGGTTTTAAGGGATCTGTCAATACTAGCGATTATCTGAGGTGTGCCTTCTCTTGTCTTTTTTTGTTTATGAAAATACTTTGGTGAGCTAATTTGAGCATGAAAAGTAACTGCTGTATTTATACCTAAGCTGCCCCTGCTGATCTCAAAGTTTCCTGGCTTCCTCCTCCCCTCTTCACTCTTTTGCTATCTTGTGTAGTGATCCGGTGAAGAAAATGATTGCTGCCCACCCCCACATCTCCCAAAACTACATATGAATTTCAAGTCTTATTATTACAATAAAACTGATTTATTCTGGCTTTACTCAACAAAACATACACACACACAAGCATGTCCTTATGTCTACCAGTCTTTCCTGCTCTCTGGCCCTTGGTCTCCAGCTTTGGTAGAAACCAAAGGAACATTATTTGGCAAATTGGAGGAGAAAGAAATGGATCATTACCTAGAAAGCTGTTAAGAAAACAAAATATTGTCCCCTCTACTGGGAGTTGTCTGGGAGTTTAACTAGGGGTTGGGGAGCGAGGATGGCAGGGGGAAGGAAGGGAGGCCCAAGCCAGTAGCCAGCAGCCACTAAGGACCCTACCAGTGCACAAATTTTTGGATCTCTAATCCTATATAATAACAAGCTAATATGCAAATGGTCATTACAACCTCACACTGTCATGCCATGATATCTTCACAATCCATCACTAAGAGGCTGCGTGCACAGCGGGCGCATGCGGGTGGGTGAAGACTTGATGCTGCATGCGTGACATAGAGGCAGGACCCAGCAGCTCCACGTGGTGATGAGGCCTAGGGGTCCCGCAACTCCATGCAGTGCAGAGGCTGGACCCCTGGCTCTGGCCTACCTCTTTGAGACAATCCATTTGAGGAACTCTGGATGGGTGGACAGGGCCTACCTCTTTGGGATGGTCAATCAGGGGGATCCCACACTGTGAGAGGGCACAGGCCTGGCTGGGGGACCCCACCCTGCCTGAGTACACAAATTTCATGCGTTGGGCCTTAGTTTAATATAATAGAAGATGACTGTAGTCAGGTTTGCTTCATTTACATGGATAACCATCCTCTCATCTGTTCCCCAGTACAGCATGTTTTGGTATAATCCTCATTAGGGATTAGTTTATTATTTTCATTTTTCTCTTTCTGCCCACTTTTATCTTAACACCCAAATTTTCTCTGTTTGTTGAGCATAGAGAGACATCAGGGAAAAAATCACAATTAAAATTCTTCTATCCAAATAGCCTGGTATCTCCAAAGTTCCTAGAAAAATTATTTTACACTTGTTTTATTTTCTTTGATGGGGACAAATACACAGATCTTTATTTACAGAATTAAATTTTGTTTTGGCATTCAGAAATTGGAGTAGCCTCCACCTTAGCCATGGGGGATAGCGCCAAGACCATCAGTAGGTATTTTCTAAGACCCCTATATATACTATGTTTTGTCCTATATGTATATACTTCTCATAAAGCTTAAATCGTAAATTAGGCATATTAAGAGAGTAACAACAATAACGAATAATAAAGTGGAATCATTGTAACAATGTACTGGAACACAAGTTATGTGAATGGGATCTGTCTCTCAATCTCTTTGATAACTGCTCTGACAACAGCCGGCTACTCAGTGACTAATGGGGGATGGTCGAGCACATGGCACGGGCCCTCTGACAAGGGGGTGCTCCACTCTGGGATAAACTGGGGCACTGTGAGATTTCATCATGCTGCTCAAATGGCATGCAATCTAAAACTTATGAATTGGAACTTTGGATAAATGATACCATGGGGAGCAAAACTACAAATAAGGGGTGACTACTATGCCCATAATAATTTTCTATTCTCAGTTTTCTTACCTGCTTTTTAATAAGCCCTCTCATTGTTCAGCCCAAAATCTGTTGATAGTCACTTTATACAATGTTCTATTGTAGTTATTTGAACATGTAGATATATCTGTCTTCATTCCCTTATCTTTGCTATTCTGATAGTGATAATAGCCATAATAGTAATCTTTTTGAGATCCTTTGAAGCTTAAATAAATTATATCAATCATAACATGTTTCAGGAATTCTCTAACTAATTTCATGATAATCAGTTGTTTTTCCTTATTTCCAGGAGTCACATTTCAGAAGCAAATGTCAAGATTATATTAATTATTGATTTCATTCCAAAAAGTTTCATAATTTTTCATATCACATTTCAATTTTTAAATCAAGGTGATAACATTATAAAATGTACTATTTCAAAGGAAAATTGCCAAGATGATGATGATACTCAAAACCCAACAGGAATCTCAGAACAGAGGCTAGTCATTGAGGTCACTGTCTTTAAATGTACAAAAAGCTACTTATATAGTAGAGGGGTTCGATTCATTCTATATGGTGTCAATGTGGAGAACTAAAACAAGTGACAAGAAGAAAGATTTTAATCACTCTAAAGGAAGGATTTTCTGGAAGCAAAACTGATCCAAAAATGGCAGAAATGTCTTAAGAACTAAGAAGTTCCTGCATTTTTGAGGTGTGCAAGGAAAAGATGGACAACCACTAGTCAAATGTTGGAGGAATAAGATCATAAAGTATCAGACTTAAAACCTTTAAGATACCACTAGTTCTTATTCTTTAATTATTTCTAAACTAGTGTCCCAGTGCACAACATTTGTGCACTTGGGAGTGGGGGGTTAGGGGAAGGTCCCTCAGCCTGGCCCCTGCACCCTCTCTTAGTTCAGGACCCTTCAGTAAATGTCAGCCTTCCAGCTTAGGCCACGCTCATAGCTACTGGTTGTTCAGTCGTTTGGTTGATTTGCATATTAGAGTTTTATTATATAGGATACCTCTGTCTATCTACCTATCATCTATCCATCTGTCTCCCTGCCCTCAAGGAACTTGCCTTCAGTTTAACATTTCATTTTTCCTCCCATTAGGAGTGACTATTTCTTTGTGAGCTATAATAAAGCTATGCACAGAGCAGACTGAATACCAAAGGCTGTGTCAAATGGGAAGGCTTCACAATGCAGCTGCAAATGCTTTGAAGATTTGAAAGCAGAATAGGATTTGAAAAGAAACAGACATTTTTTGAAAACCCAAGTACATGCATTTTTTAAGATAGCCCTCCATTGTTACACAGAGGACCCTGGCACGGTGATTCTCAACTTTGCCTGCCCAACTAAAACCACCCAGGGAGCTTTCAAGGCAGACATGCCAGACCCCTGCCCCTGAGATTAGAGTTTGTTTGATCTCAGAAGAGGCCTGGTCATGAAGACTTTAAGAGCTCTCCGAGTGATCCTCATAAGCAGCCAAGGTTGAGCGCCCTTGCCTCAGGTGACCGGCAAGAAGTTGTAAGTAAGGAAAAACTGGCTGTGTTACCAGGCTCTTGTGAAAACCTCCTATGTATAGGGTGGGGCAAAAGTAGATTTATGGTTGTGAATATGCAAAACAGAGTTAATAAAGCTATTGTAATAATCATAACCTGCATGTCTTTTTTCATATGAACCACTGTAAGACTACTTTTGCCCCACTGTGTATAGTAATTTACACCAATTGTGGAAGTCATCTAAATTACTGGCATACATTTGTTCATAGAGTTCCTATAGAAAGTTATAAAATCTTCTTGCTATGTATTTCATTTTAGCTTGCATTTCCAGGGTATTTTAGACACTTCCCTTTATAGTATAACATAATGTTTCTTGTGATACTTGAAAATAATTTCATATCCCCCATCCTTATGTGGATGAAGGCAAAATAAAATAAATTTACTCTCTTATATAAGATACAAATAAAGTATCTAATCCAGTGCCTGACATGTAAAAGATGAAGGAAATAAACTAATATTTACTAAATATAAATCCAAGACTGGGAAAGGTAATGACATATGTAATCTTAATTTATCCTCCAACAACTCATTTATGCCCACATAACAATTTTATGTATGTATGTGTGTGTACACATAGACAACAAAGTATAGAATTATTAAATGCACAACTTAAATTAATAAACATTATTTTTTTGAAAAAAATATTAAAACACTTTATTTTTAAGTGCAAAGTACACTGTTTAGCCTTAGTATAATGTTCTGACATATCTTAGCGAACATCAAGGATCATGTAGATTACTATGACCTATTGTAACTACACTAATCACCAAATTAGTGTTCACCTGTGTGGAATGATGATTAAACCCATTCATAGACACTGCTTAATCCTGGAGTGGTAATTGTTAACATAACTAAATATGACTTAGGGAAAACTCAGGCTGTTATGTAACTACAAGCCACTTTGGAAAGGAGCCGATGAGTCCACCAAAACCCCCAATAGAGGCATCTCCGAGTTCATTGTGATGGCTGTAGACCCAGAGCTCCTGGAGTTCACCCTCCACCTCCTGCTGCTGTGAGAAGACAAGAATGTGTCCTACATGTTTGTATGCTTCAAGCAGGCCCTGGGCGGGCCTGTGGGTCTCCAGGCCTGTCCTGCCTGTAGTGTCACCCTCAGAGAATGCTCACAGCTAAAGCAGCAGATCCCGTCCTTTTGGCAGTCCATTGAAACGACTCTTAGCCTAAATCTGTGGCCTCTCCCACAGACTCTCCCCACTCTTGTCCCTGGAGTGTGTATCATTGTCTGTGTAAGCATGTTGTATTTCCAGCTACCTTCTAACGTTAACAATATTTTAGTAGTAAATATGATGATTGCATTTTCATATTATTTTTGCTTTATCTTACAGATTATCATTCCTATCCTATCCCTAGGAGAGAAAGGGAGAGGGAGAGAGCACTAGAAACATCAATGATGAGAGAAAAATGATTGGCTGCATCCTGCACATGCCTCCTACTAGGGATCAAGCCCACAACCCGTGCATGTGCCCTGACAGGGAACTGAACCTCGATCTTTTTGTATATAGATCCATGCTCAGGCTGGGCATGTCAAGGTAATTATTTTAAGATTTATTTGAATAAACCATGGTGGACATCAGGTCTCTGCTTCCTCTTTCACCTAATTTCCTGCCCATGTCCCACTCCCAGCCTGCTCTCACTCACTGGACTCCTTATACCCTTGGAAGCCACATTCTGCTTCTGACCCCAGGCAGTTTCACACACCGCTCTATCTCTCATGTTACCATCACCATCACCATCATCATCACTGAGAAGGTATACCTGATTACTTTAATCTAAACAGGTCATACCTATTTCTTTTCCATGATCTTTTTTTCTCTTCTGTGAATTAATTTCAGGCCACCAGCTCTCCTGCTCGGCTCTCCTGGTGGCCTCCCACTCTGCAAAGTTCTCCAAGCCACCTATTGTGCTCTCACCCTGCAGCAATGGTCCCAGGACCCTGGGGGCAGGGCCTGGCACCTATCTGGGACCCAGGCAGCTTGGCACTGCCCTGCTCCTTGGCACCTGCATATGCAAATTAACGCACCATACTCACTCCTGATTGGCTGGTGGGCGTTGTGGAGGCACAGTCAATTTGCATATTACTCTTTTATTAATGTAGATAATATTATATCAAGGATGAGAAAAAACTTCTTATAATTCACAAAAACCATGAAAAGATAAAGCAAAAAGTAAAACAATTTCATTAAGTCATATATGCTGCCTTTTTACTCCACCCAGAGCTGCCTTTCAGCCTTCCCACACTGCCCAGAGACCCAGAGCAGTGGGATGGTATGGAATACCTGTGTCATTACCATGGCTAAAAACCTGCTAATTCAATTAACCATTAATAATAATGAATGGTAATAAAAATGAAAAAAAAATTGTAAGAAACTAATGAAAGAAGTGGCCTTAGCCATTAAGATACAATCTAACCCAATTCTTTTTTTTAATTTAAATATATTTCTCACAAGAATGGCACAGTAGCACTGACCTTCTGGTGTGATAAAAATACATGCATCTGTTAAACAATGTCACTCCAATAAATTTAATAAAAAGAATATATATATATATATATGACCCATATCATGGTAGGAAACAGAGATAAGGGCTCTCAGACTGTTATCAAGTGTCCACTGAGAAATCTTTATTCACCACAGGGAGGGTGTTTCCTTGAGCTTCATCATCTCTTTTGTAGCTTTCGGGTCTTCAGTATTTTCTCAATATCCTTCATTTCAGCACCATACCACCACGGACTCCTTTAAGACCAAGGTCAAATGTCCCAGGTCTCCCTGGCTCAGGCCACCCTTGGAATTCTGTGGACACAACTCTTTGGTATGCTGCTGTCCTGCCATCCTCAGAGACTGACATAGCATCATATTATCAAAAGTAAGCAGCAAGGATACCTTAACAAATGAAACCTGATACAACTAACAACCTTACAAAATACATGCTTTCTCCCCAAATGATACCTAATCCCTAGGGAGCAAAGGAAACCCTGAGATCACTTAAACATGTATGGAATGATTCTGCAGGCCAGACACAAAGGAAATCAAATAGGTAGTGTTTACTTCACCATGCCATGCACATAGAAGGGAGTAATCCCGAAACCTGGAACCAGATCTCTACCCTGGCTCTTCCCTGCCTTTGAATGATGTCACTGTTCCACTCCCACCTGTCTGGGCCTTAGTTCATTTTTCAAATGGAAGGAAAGATGGCAGAGAGAAAAGTGGAAGGGGAGGTTTAGGACAGGGATAGGATAGGAATGATAATCTGTAAGATAAAGCAAAAATAATATGAAAATGCAATCATCATATTTACTACTAAAATATTGTTAACGTTAGAAGGTAGCTGGAAATGCAACATGCTTACACAGACAATGATACACACTCCAGGGACAGGAGTGGGGAGAGACTGTGGTAGAGGCCACAGATTTAGGCTAAGAGTCGTTTCATTGGACTGCCAAAAGGACGGGATCTGCTGCTTTAGCTGTGAGCATTCTCTGAGGGTGACACTACAGGCAGGACAGGCCTGGAGACCCACAGGCCCGCCCAGGGCCTGCTTGAAGCATACAAACAGGACACATTCTTGTCTTCTCACAGCAGCAGGAGGTGGAGGGTGAACTCCAGGAGCTCTGGGTCTACAGCCATCACAATGAACTCGGAGATGCCTCTGTGGGGGTTTTGGTGGAGTCATCGGCTCCTTTCCAAAGTGGCTTGTAGTTACATAACTGCTGAACAAGGTCCAACAGTCTCTTGGTGACTAGACAGGCACCTAAAACCATGCTAATTGTCTAGGTGTATACACTCCTTAATTTGACTAAACGAGGTCCTTAAATTAATTAAAGAAAGGACTTTAGTCAAATTGCAGAGTGCAAATGGCTAAGCAATGAGCATAGAACACAGTGCTCTGGTTAGGTCTGCCCAACGGGAAGTTGAAAAGCTTGCCTTCACCATGGATAATCAACTCCTGATATTTGTAACTGTAACAAAAATAGCTTTGACTACTCACTATGAAGCATTGCATTATCTAGCACATGTATTGGCCCAGACAAGGAGCTATGTAAGTAGTGTAATGAGATCCCTATGTATTATTTCTGGAAAAAATGTGGAGTAATAATCAGTCAATAAAGTGTGAGAGGCAGATATTATTATTCCCATTCACAGATAAGAAATGCGAAACTCAGAAATGGAATGACTCCACCAAGGTCACACCACCAAAACTGAACAGAACTCAGCCTAGAATTACCTGATTCCAGTGTGCTGCCCTTTTCATTGCACCACACTACCTTCCTATGTGTTTTCCATTATCTTTATCTACAGCATAACTTGTAACAAACAAAATTATTATACAGTAACAGGGTTAGAGTATGAAGTAGTTTAAACATATAACTATTATTTGTTTTCTTATCCTCCTGTGTACATGTTATCAAAGAAAAGAGTATATCATCTCCCCCCATTGCTAGTGGGAGTGGGGTTCTTGGGGTCCTGCCCCGTGGGGACCTCTGGAAGAAGCATTTCCAAAGGTCCCCATGGAAGGATGAGATATGGTAAAAAGCTTTATTTCCAGGGAACTATACCCCTGAGTTTCCAAAGCCCCATTTCCCTTAGTCCAGTCATAGAAGAAGCATAGCTGGGGTTTCAGTGGAGCTAAAATCAGAGCCAGTGTTCAGAGTTTCCTTTCCATGTTGGAGCCTGGTCCAGTTCAGCCTCAGGCTAGTTACAGTCCATTAGTCCCTTGTGTGTGGTGTCCACATGGGCCATGTGGGCAAAAACAGGGAAGCAGGAGCAAAAAGCCGAATCACAAGATTGCCAAGTCCCAAGATGGCCAAGACAGCCAAGAGGACATAATAAGGGAGCGAGCTCCTTTGTTTAGGGAGTTAAGTATCCCAAATCTTCTTCGGGCTTGCAGTGGCCCCCCGTTCTTGCCAATGAGCTCTGTTCCCAGGTGTGACTGACAAGTCCATATCTTATTTATATCATCTCAACTTTATGAACAATTGTCTGTAGCCCCTTTGTCCCCTCCCCTCAGTGCTGTGCAGGGAACATGCCCATAATGCCTGGCCTTCCCTTTGCCCCTTTATTATTACTAATTAGTTAATTACAACAGTATCATACATTTTCAAAGCACTTGAACAAAAAGTTTAGGGCTTGTTTAGTACTTACAAACAAGATTTTTCTTACAATATTTAAAAAAAGAAACTACCTTTAATTCAAACTGACAGGTAATTTTTCTTAACAGCCTAGGATGATGAAAGTAGCATTTTATGCTCAGACTCTTGAGACTATAAACAAAATAAGAATTATGTGTTTGAACCTAAAATTATGAACTATGAATTCAAAATTTATTAGCAGAGACCTAAAAGCCATTTAAAAGATTGAAAATGTTCCAGTTTTCACTAGCTCTCAGATCCTTTCTAGCATGAAATTGACAAGTCCATTAAAGCCATAATCTATGTCTGCAGAGAGAGTTCAGGCAGGATCTGGCCTAACAAACCGTGCCTAATGCCTGGGATGCAATGAGGGGCCCTGAACTAGAGAACGAGAAAAATCCGATATGTGTAATTTATACACCACCCAATGTCCCTAGGAAATCTATTTTCTTAAGTTTGGAGACATGTAGGTGCATCTACAGTGATTTATTTTTCTAATTGTTGTGGTATATTGGGGATGGTGTCACAAAATTCATTTGTCCACCAGACCACTCACCTTCCCAGACAGTGACACTCTCCCTGGTCATCTGGAGATCTGGCCTTTACCTGATCATATTTTACCTCATTCTCTTCCCTCCTGATCTCAAAAGCTGTGCTTGTCTCTCTTTTGCCTTGATTCATACTCTAGAATCAGAAAATTTTCTCCTATAAAATATTCATTAAGTTGTGGAAGAAAATTGTCCTTTATGTTTTTATCCTCTCAAAAACAATCGAAGGAAGCTTCTTCTCCCTGAAGAATTTAATCACCTTTCCTCTAAAGATACATCATTTGCAACAACTACAAATCTCCAATTTATTCTGAAATATTATGAAATCCTAGAAATATCATTGTACTTAAATCAGAATATGTGACCTTGAATCCAATGTCTATTGCTTAGTTTAGTAAAGTCATTTGGTAAAGTCTCTGTGAGTCTGGGTTTTTGTGCACTGTTAGGCATGACAACAATATCTACTTCAGAGCCATCTATACTAATAAAAGAGAAATATGCAAATTGACCATACCTCCATGACAACCACCAGCCAAACAGGAGTGGGTATGCAAATTAACATAACAAAGATGGTGAGTTAATTCACATACACAGGCGGGGAGTGAAGACTGAAGACTAAAGACTGAAGATTGAACTGCTGTGGCCAGAGTGAAGAAGCCTCCAGGCTTGGCTTCTTTGCTGCAGCTGGAGCGAAGGCCTGTGTCCTGGGTGCCAGAGGAAAACTAGTGCCAGCAGCCAGGGGAAGGAAGGCCTATTGCACCAATCTTCATACAACGAACCTCTAGTTGTCAAGATAAATTCAAACAAATTATGCGAAAACTAGTACCCAAAATGTGTAAATTTTCTGGCTAGGGATAAAATTTTCCCAACTAAAGCTGTCGAGTTTAAGTGCTCAGGGTTCCAACTGTATTGTAGACATTCATAAAACAAAAATTATTATGCAGAGAAGTGAGAGCCAATCTGATAACAGAAGGTGGCAAAATTCTCTAATGTGTACATTAAATGTTGCTACTAACAGAACTTTACTTATTAAAAATTAGGGGAAAAAACCTCAGGAGTATAATTATCACCTAATTTTTTTTAAGGCTAGGAGATTTATTTTCAAAAGTCCATATTTTATATTTTATTAGTGAGAAATAAAAACTCAAAATCCATAGTAATCAATAACCTAAGTATATACTTACATCTGTGGGTCATAGAGAACAGAAATTTCATTAGAAAAATTCACTTTCTTAGTTCTTTCTCCTTACCCTTTGCACCACAATTTTCTTACTAACATCCCTTATAATTAGTTCTTGTTGGATATGTAATAGCATAAGTCAGATCTAAGTTTTGATAATGAACTAGCTACATATTTTAAGTACAAAAATATAATGTTCTTGATATTAAGAGAAATCTGCTTTATTCTTTTAAAATGAGATAAGGTTTCCTGCAATTATGCCACTAAGGAAAACCGGTGAAAAAGAGAGTTTGGTGACTACTATGTCTGCTCTATATTCACAGAGATCCTGTGCAAAATGATGGTAAATATTTCTGAGCTAAGTGGCCTCAAGGTTGTTCTTGCTAGATGTATAGGTATTTGTTTTTGCATTTCTATAACACTATAAAGAAAGAAAATCTTTTTTCCATGAAAAAAATCTAGATGGGGCCATTCTGAGTCCACTTCTATCTATCCTCAGAGAAGTTATGGCTCTTAAGAGTGACCTATTGAATGGGAACTAAAGACCAAATTTAAATAATGGAAGAACTTGTTCAGAGATCTTTTGGGGCACTCATGTGTTTATAAAATAATTATGAAGGGGACATGTTCTCATTATTAATGCAAACTGTTTTCATCCTGAGGAGTAATCTTCTGAAGATCTCCAGGTCACTAAAAAGACACAGCAAGCTGGATGCATACTTGAGCTCAAATTAAAAGATGCCAGGTAAGTTTCCAGATTTAAACATCTTTTGAAATTGGCAAGAGAGGCCTAGAGCCTGAAATCCTAAGGTAATGTGGAATTAAAAAACTGAGATATACAGCCAATACAGACTTTGTCCTGTCATCACTCTGTTCGCTCCAGCCAGTATGCTTTCTCTTGAGGGTCCCAGTATACTGAAGACCCAGAACAAAGCAAGTTACCATTAATCCACCTAAACTGAAGTTTTCCTTCAAAATTGAAAATAATTGTTGCTTTCCTCCCTAAAGAAATTTGATAGTACATTTCCTTAATAGAATTATATCTATCACCTGTCAAACCATACAGAGAGGGTTATACAAGCAGTTAGCACTTAACTTTGTTACTTTCAACATATAGTCCCTTTACTTTGGCAGCTATTCTCCATGATTAATAATTGTACTTCTTTCTATTTTTCTTAACATGTGTTATTTTATAACTAGCAGTCCAGTGCATGAAATTTATACATTGGGGGCGGGGGAAGGGTGTCCCTCAGCCCAGCCTGCACCCTTTCCAATCTGGGACCCCCTTGAAGGATGTTCAACTGCTGGTGGGATCAGGCCTAAACAGGCAGTCAGACATCCCTCTCACAATCCAGAATTGGTGGCTCCAACCATTCGCCTGCCTGCCTGCCTGATTGCCCCTAACCGCTTCTGCCTGCCATACTGATCACCCCCTAACCACTCCCCTGCCAACCTGATCAATGCCTAATTGCTCCCATGCCAGCCCAATTACCCCTAACTGTCCTCCCCTGCCAGCCTGGTCACCTCTAACTGCCCTCCACCGCCAGCCTGGTTGCCCCTGTCTTCCCCTGTAGGCCTGGACATTTCCAACTGCCCTCCCCTGCTGGCTTAATCACCCCTTACGGCAATCCCCTGCCAGCCTGGTCACCCTTAACTGCTCTCCCCTGATGGTCTGGTTCCCCCTCAACTGCTCTTCCCTGAAGGCCTGCTTCTCCCCACCTGCCCTCCCATATGAGCCTGGTCCCCCTCAACTTCCCTCCCCTGCAGGCCTGGGTCCCCCCAAATGTCCTCCTCTGCAGGCCTGGTCACCCCCAAACTATCCTTCCATGCAGGCGTGGCCCTTCCCAACTGCCATCCCCTGCTGGCCATCTTGTGGTGGTCATCTTGTGGCAGCCATCTTGCATCCACATGGGGGGAAGCCATCTTTGACAACATGGGGGTGGCCATCTTGTGCGCTGGAGTGACAGTCAATTTGCATATTGCTCTTTTATTAGATAGGCTAAATATCTAGGTATTCTATTTTCCTCTCATTAAATGAGTAGTATATATGATTATATGTAGTTACTAGTTTTCTGTATTTACCTCATGTGCTATGCCTTGTTTTAAAATTTTATACATATTTTTCTATTAAAGAATATAAATATAACCATAGGGAAGCATGCAAACAGTTTTCTTATATCTAAGAGAACTTAAATGCCAGTAATTTACTTTTAGCAAACCTTTGAGTTGGAATGCTAATTTTATTATTTCTGTCCATATTGTAACTTTTATATTATATTTCATTCCTATTAAAATATTTATCAAGGGCATTAATTTGGACCTATTTTCTGTTCCTATTAAAGCTCTGTTAGATATGTTAGTAAATTGTCCTCCATACCTTTGCTAATGCTTCGAAGATAGATCTGACCCATTTGGCCCTCAATATAAAGCGAGGACTTTCTCTCAGATATCAGGATTTGGAAAACCCTTTTTTAAAAATTTTCAGATAATCTCCTTCAGAGATGTGTGCTGTATAGCAGTCTCAGTCCACATGTTGGTTCACCTAATAAAATGTGGCATGGCATAGCAAATCACACCATATATAATTAGAAAATGTATCAGATGTAAGACAACATTTTCTTTTTGAAATATGTAAAGCTCAGCTCTAAAATGTCAATATCTACTTTAATGTTATTTTTAAATAACAGAAACCAATTTTGTCTGGCAATGTGGCCGGGATTAGGAGGTGGGAAAGATGATCAAGAAATCTACCAAACTTAATCCAGTTGAGTAACCAAGTTGTTCAAATATAGGTAAGCGGAGACAATATTTTCTGTTTTCCTAAGAATCACTTCCTGAAACTTTCTAGGATCTGTAAAAGAGCTCTCACTACACTCATCGACTCGAGGAGGCAGAAAAGAGCACAATGACAGATGTGTGGTACTTTTCCCGCTGGTCTGACAAGCAGGTAAGCAGACCCTGAGCAGCAGTGCAGGAGCTGCTGCCAGGTTGGCTTGCCACACTTCCACACATTGGCTGGCAAGTAGATAACTAGTCCAAGTCAATGTAGACAGTTTATTACTTATTGCACAGCAAGCAGCATGCACTTCATGTTTGCATTAGATCCCTTTGCCTCTATCAAGTCCACTGGGTGACAAAGAGGCAGGTCCAGGTAGATATTGCCCAGGCAGTGAATCCATTTAACAGCTGAGAACAATGAATTTAGGAAATTTCCAATCTGTCATCCTGGTTCCACCTAGCTGTTGGTATATAAATCCAATAATCTGCAGGTTCGGGTCTATCTAAGGTTAGATTTAAAACTTAATTTTCTATGATCCTGGCTGGTGTTCTCTGTGGTTAGAGCACCAGCCTGTACACTCAAGGGTCTCAGACTCAATTACTGGTCAAGGGTTTAATCTGGGTTGCAGGGTTGATCCATGTTCCTGGTCTGGGATGTGTGAGAGATAACCAATTGATGTGTCTCTCTCAATCAATGTTTCTCTCTCTCTCCTCCCTTCCCCCCCTTCCTTGTACTCTCTCTGGAAAAAAAATCAATGGAAAAAATAGCCTCACTCTGAGTGAGGATTAAAATTAACAACTTATTTTCCTGCCCTAATCCTGGTATGCCTAGGGAAAACCTCTGAATAACTTCAATCAAACAGCTCAAATAAACTACCATATGTAAATTACCCACATATGGTTAAGTACCCTAGTATGCTCTTTAATACCAGTAAGTTTTGTTACCTCCTTTCTCATGGTAGTTTTGCCTTTCCAAATTTGGTTGCCCTCCAGTTTCCCCTGTAAAGAGAAGCAAAACACGGGAGGTCTACCTAACTCCTGGTCCATTCGGTGGGTACACTGGTGTCTTATCTCACTCACACAAGTTCCACAGACTTACCTCCCAATCTCTGCTAGCTGAAATTCTGCTGTAATTCAGATATCTTCCAAGTTCAACCATCATCATATAGGTCACTACAGATACTGCTTCTTTCCCCCAAGATGCCTCTTAACACCCTAGAGCCTTGAACTAGCTCTAATGTAACACTAACATCAACCAAGTGTGAACATAGATTGCATCTCATGATTGGATACAGTGATTCAGATTCCTGACTATTTTATAGGGGGGCTTTACTACAGGATTAAAGATTTTCCCCAACCCCAACTACATCCTTGTCCTATTTATTTTTTCTCTCCTTGACAAGTTATAGCACACACCTTTGGTGCTAAAGTCTTATGAACTCTAAAGCAATAAGGGAAAGAGCAGGTCCTATTATTTTTATATCTCCTACAAGTGTTCTTCATCCATTGACTATAGTCCTATTAGGATTTTTTTTATAATCCTTTCAGGAAACAGCTATTGGGTTTCTGCTCCGGTATTACTAACTAAGCTCCTATTGGACCAACTTTATTTTTCAGTATGGCACAGTGGCAGACTACATAGCACATCGTGTGTAAACTATATGGTATAATATCTTCTTGAATTTCCTCATATACCTAGCCATGTTCTTATTTGGTTAGCCAGTGCCTCAGAGAAGTGATGAAACAAAGAAAAGAACAGAAATAAAATAATCCTCTAATTTTAAAATTTCCAGGCTTTAGAGAAATTTTAAAGACTTCGGCTTTTACTCACAGTGGGACAGGAACTCATATGAGATCCACTAAGACATCTCCCTGGAAGTTTTGCTCAGAATAAACTGAAGGCAAGGCTTGAGTGGAAGCAAGGAGTCTGGTGGAGAAGATGCTATAGACCAGGTGATTGGTAGTGGGAGTTTGACCAGGGAGACAGCAGTAGAAAAAGTAAAATGCAGTGTTTTCTGCATACATTTCAGGATAGTAACCTATTAGTGAAATGAAAAAATCTAATTAGAGACCAGGGAGGTTGCCAAGACAATGCAAGTTTAGACAGATGGGCCTGGGATGCTCTAGCTGCCTTCACCCTTGGCATCTGAAACTGCTCAGGCATTTTCTCAAGAACTTTGTCTACTAAACAACTTCTTTAACCTTAACCAGCTACCTGACTCTATGAAAATTAAGTGAACTGCTCCTGCTTATCTATTTGAAGATCTGTGTCTATTTACCTTGAGAGGAACTACAAGTAATTTTAAAGTCTATGCAAACTCCATTTGGACCCAACTGCACAAATGAATAATCTATGTGTGTATACATGCTGGACTGTGTTGTACTGACTGTATGATATAAATTCCAAGGTTTTATAAGGGTCCTTGATCTGGGATCTGAAGACGAGATAATATAAGAAGAGATGAAAGGAAGGAGAGGCTTTCTAGTTGAACTCAATAAGGAGACCAAAGCCTCGAGCCATGAATGCCCAGAGTAGTTTCAAGAGACTCTGACACCCTCTGAGTTTCAAATCTTCTCTGTCTTGAGATGAGTGATCTTCCAGTGACGTGAGCGCTCCCTCTAACAGAACATTTCATAATTTGTGAAAGATGGGTAGCTTGTAAGAGCATTTCTGTCAAAGACCCCAATTAAACTATGGGTTCAAATTATTTATGAGATGATTCAATAAATGGAAATATAAAGTGAGAACATTGACTTTCTAATGTTAAGAAAGATTGCTTCAGGTGTTCCACAAGCCAGTGAGGGAGAACATCGTCTGCAGTTTTTCAGGAAACTACTCTGTGTGAGACACTCTGCTAGGCTCTCCACACTGTTACTTTATTTAGTCTCAATGAACAAGTTAGGAAGTGGGTATTTCCCCTGCCATTTACAGCTGAGAAAACCAAGTCTCCATAAGATTATGTAATTTGTCCAAAATGTGAAACTTAGACTCACACACAGTTCTGCCTGGTGCAGTTTCAAATTGCTAATGCTTTTCCACCGGTTCTTTTTTTCTAAAAGTCTTTTATTTGAGGGGGTTTTTCCTCCTATTTTTCACATATAGATGTACATATGAAATGTGTATCGATAAATATAGATAATCAGATACAAATTAATTTGCTTTCTTAAAAAAGAAAACAGTGAAGTGATCTGTAGTCTAAGTACAGAGGATTGCAGGTCATTGCTTCCTTCTACCCTAACCACAGGTGGGAAATTTTTTACTATTCTTAATGACAAGTGGAGTTTATAAAACATTTAGTCCTATCTTATCTATTAAAAGAGGAATATTTAAATTAACCATCACTTTGCTACACCATCAGCCATGTCATCAGCCAATCAGGAGCAAGTATGCAAATTAACCCAACAAGATGGCTGTGGCCATGGAGAGAGCAGGAGGGAGGTTTGGGTTTCCCCGGTGATGGAGGAAGCTAAGCTTTCTGCACACCCTGGTGGGCTCAGGCCTCCACTCAATGCTACAAAGTTTCAATTATAGAAGATAAATAAATCCCAACAAAGCTGGAGAGAGCAGGAGGACAGGGTTTCTCCTGGTGATGGAGAAAGCCAAGCTTCTGCAGCCCTGGCCTGTCTTGGATTCCATTAAGGCTACAAAGTTTCAATTGTGGAAGATAAATAAATCCCAACAGAAATGACTGCCACTAGGGAGTGAGCAGGGGACTTGGCTCTTCTCCAGACTACAAAGCTTCAATTGTAGAAGATAAATAAATCCCAGAAATCAGGGCCTCTGCTTGGGTTGCGGGGAGCATGGCTGGCCTGCAAACCACCACAGGCCCCTCACCTAGGCTGCCCTATACCCCAAGGGAACACCCACCCCGATCCGGGATACCCTTCAAGGCAAACCATCTGGCCCCCACCCATGAACGAGGCCTTTATCCTATCTGATAAAAGAGTAATTATGCAGATTGACCATCACTCCAACAAACAAGATGGATGCCCCCATGTGGTCAAAGATCCTGCCCTCATGTGGACACAGATGGGCACCACAAGATGGCCTGCAGGGGAGGACAATTGGGAGAGACCAGGTCTGCAAGGGAGAGCAGTTAGGAGTGACCAGGCCAGCAGAGGAGGGAAGTTGGGGGTGACTGGATCTGCAGAAAAGGACAGTTGGGAGGACTAGGCCTGCAGGAGAGGGCAGTTAGGGAGAAACAGGCTGGCAGGGGAGCAGTTAGGCATTATGAGGCTGGCAGAGTGGTTAGGGGGTGGTCAAGCTGGCAGGCAGAAGTAGTTAGGGGCAATCAGGAAGGCAGGCAGGCGAGCAGTTGGGAGCCAGCAGTGAAAGGGATGTCTGACTGCCCGTTTAGGGGTCCTGGATTGGAGAGGGTTCTGGCTGGGGTGAGGGACACCACCACCCCCAATCACAAGTTTTATGCACTAGACCTCTAGTAACAGTATATAAAATAATTATTAAATTTCATTGTTTATCACCCATTATTTTGTTTTACTACATATTGTAAGTTTTACATGAGTTATTTGACATCACTAATTATAACACAGTTCTTTAGAAGGCTCTGCTTCACACTGTGGTTGACAAGAGTATATAAGAATAAAGAAAGGCCAAACCTAAACACAGTTTAATTTCAGAAAACACCTGAAAACAGAATGTGATAACCAACATTAAACTTCTACAAGACAGTTTCTTCTGAAAACTTTGTAAGTTTCTTGATTTCTCTATACACAGCTGCAGCTGTCTTTGCAGTACACACCATTATCCCTAGGAGAGCCCTCTGAAACAGGACTGCCATCTCCAGAAATACCCGTAGTCACAAATTAGTACTTAGGCATTTTTTTCCACCTTGTTGTTTTTACTTTCCACCTCCTTCATAAATGCCTTCTCATTCATTGTTCTCTTTACAAATCCTTTCTCCCACTGTTAAAAGTTTGCATTAAATATCTTACCCCTTTTTCATGTTTTCATAGAAAAAAATCTACAAAATCTAGCCTTCCAGCATTTAGGTATCTTTCTGTTTTTCATATTATTTTATATTACTGTTATAGCTCTATTATAATGTTCTATCATTGCTTTCTTTCAGAACAAAATGTAATCCTGGCTGGTTTAACATTACAATTCAATGTCACTAACATTATTTTTCTTGTTTCAGGGAAAATCTTTTCTAATATAGTCCAAGAATAAAATTTTCATATTTTAAACACAATGTGATTTTCAAATAAATTCCTCTACTCTGTGAATTATCCTTTCATTCTCTTAACTGTTCTTTCAGAACAAACGTGTTTAATTAAAACATGTACATGAATGTTTAAAATTAGTCCAAATTGGAAAACAATTAAATATACTTCAGCGAGTGAATTAATAAGCTGTGGTACATTCATTCAAATGAGTTCTATTCATCATTAAAAATATTACACTACTGCCATACACAACTTGCTCCTCCAGAGCATTTTGTGGAGTGAAAGAAATAAGTCTCAGTAGGTTATATGCCATATGATTCCATTATTATGACATTCTGGGGGAAAATTAGGAGAGGGGGAAAAGTCAGTGATTGCCAGGGGTTGTGGGTAGAGGGCAGACCTGATTAAAAGAATCAACAATGGTCCTAGCTGGTTTTGCTCAATAGATAGAGCATCAGCCTGCAGACTGAAGGGTCCCAGGTTCGATTCTGGTCAGGGCACATCCCTGCAATAGCGGACTGCAGGGAAAGCCAACCAATGATTCTCTCACATCATTGATGTTTCTATCTCTCTCTCCCTCTCCCTTCCTCTCAGAAATCAGAAAAATTTTTATTTTTTTAAAAAGAGTCAACAACGGAATTATCTGCCATGTTGCAATTGTTCTATATCAAGGTGTGGTGTGAACAATCTATGCATGTGCTTAAACTAACAGAACTCTGTGCCAAAAACAGTGAATACTACTGTATGCAATTTTTTTAATAGAGTAAGACACTAAAAGCTAATAGGAAATTAACTTTGAACTTTGGCTCTATTCACAATCATCCATCAGCCACACCTCATAGTTTTCTCCACATAGTAATAAACCCCAAGAAAGAATCCACTGCTCTGTGTACCAACTGAACAATTAATACTGACAATTGAAATTATGCTTAAATTAATTACCAGGAGTTATTCCAATTGAAAAAAAATTCTCATAATCACATAATAATGATAATATAATATTCAGATTAAAAACAATATGAATGCTTAACTTTTTTTAAGGAAGTATCCATACAATTCATTCTTTTTTCCCCTCAAGTCTTTGGCCTTCCACTGGCCAATTTACAACTGCGTATCTTTACTCACTTCTCTGACTCAGCCTATTTCACTTGGATTTATTGTTATGTCCCATGTGCATATTCCAAAATTTAATTATTTTTATGTATATTATTTCTTTCCACTAAATTGCAAACTCATTAGAAAATAAGTGGTATCTTAAATTCCGTTTGTATCTCCCAAATTATCTAGTTCAATGCTGGGCACACTAAGAGAGCTCAGTAAATGCTTGCTGTTTAATTATTTCTTGTAATTTTTTTTCAGTCACTAGATAATCCAGAGCACTTTTAAACCCTCTCCCCAGACGGAATTTTTTTTCTCCTCAGAACATAAATTTGCTGCCTTTTCTTTTTTAAAGTTAAATTTTTGCTTTTACATCTCTCTATTATTATGTAAATTCAAATGCACATCTCTGATCTCTCACATCTTTTAATGCTTTTATTTTTATTTTTTCTTATACAAGATAGGGAGGCAAAACTTAAATGAATAGAGTGTTGGTCAACCTTTATCAACAAACAATGATGTTTATCAAATGTTTATTAGAACATTAAGGTATCTAGCCTTGATGAACACCTAACAATGGTTAGTAAATTATTATAGTAACTTGTTTTATATTGACCATCAAGTTTATAACCCATTTATTTATTTAATTAATGAAGGGATACTGGAACATAAAAATAGTTGCTGTTGATCTTAAAAATGATCTTCAAGCCCTAGCCAGATGGCTCAGTTGGTTGGAGTGTTGTCCCAAAGACCAAAAGGTTGCGGGTTTGATTTCAATCAGGATACATACCTAGTTATTGAGTTTGATCCCTGGTCTGGGCACATATGGAAGGCAACCAACTGATGTTTCTCTTTCACAATGATGTTTTCTCTCTTCTTTCTTTTCTCTCTAAAGATCACTAAAAATATGTCATTGAGTGATTCAGAAATTAGACCATAGCTATTGTCAGCTGAACTTCTTGGCATAAAGTAGAATTTCCACTAGAAACATGAAAGACTAAAATCAAGGCTGTTCAATGTATATTCAATAACAATAACTTTAAATTAATTAAAATTAAACATAATTTAAAGATTAGTTTCCTATTTACACTAGCCACACATTAAGCCCTCATGGCTAGTGGCTACCACATTGGAGAACACAGATGTAGAACATTTGCATTACTGCAGAAATTTCTATTGGAGCACCAGGAGGTGCTGGATATGTGCATTCATAAATGAAGAAATATTGTTCTTCAGTGTAAATCTGTAAATTTATAAAGCAAATTTAAAGTTGTACATATATTGAGTGCCTCATGATGAAAATACTGTCAAAAATATTAAAAATTCAAGTTTCCAAGATTTCTAAGACTCTTTTACTGATGTGAAAAAATGCAAATATTTTTAAATTATGTAAAAATGCCTTTTTCACTGTAAATAAGGATACTTCAAAGTCATAGGAGGGACCTGGCCAGTGTGGCTCAGTTGTTTGGAGCATCATCCAGTGCACCAGAAGGTCCTGGGTTTGATTCCAGGGCAGAGTACATTCCTACATTGTGGGTTCAATCCCCAGTGGGGATGTTTCTCTTTATTCCTCCCTTCTTCATTAAGATCAATTTTTAAAAAAATCAAGTCACAGGAAGGACTTTTTTCAGTTAAAAATAATATTTGGTACTCTGAAATTATGTTTCTGTAAATTAGATTTTTTTCTTCATGGATATAGTGAATTTTATATGTCAGGAATTAAAATGTGGATATCTTACCTAATAAAAGAGTAATATGCAAATTGACCATACCTTCACTACACCTACAAGCCATGGCCACCAGCCAATTAGGAGCTAGAGTGGAGCCAGCCAGGGAGCATGCAGCACGGGCCACAGGGGGCGGAGCTGAGGTGGCCAAGACCATGGGGGACAGGACCGAGGCACCCAGGGCCGTGGGGAACGGGGCTGAGGAGGCCAGCAAGCACTGGCCAGGGTGAAAGCCTGGGCTGGGGGGCTGAGGTGGAGGCCTGTGCTAGCCAGGCGCAAGCTGGCTGGGATGAAGGCTCAGACTGGGGGTGGGGAGGGCATGGCTGGGACGGAGCCAGTCATCGGCTCCATTGTAGGGCGATGTCTGGGTGCCCAGGGCAGAGGCTTTAGGCCTTGGGCAGATTGGGGTGAGTGGTCAGTAGGACATCCCCTGAGGGTTCCCAGTATGTGTGAGGGGAAAGGTTGGGCTGAGGGATCACCCACCCTCCAGTGCACTCACTGAGCCCCTAGTATATACATAAGATCTTGGCAAAATCAGACATTTCCTATATTTGAATCTTGCATAATGCAGCATAATCTTGAATGTTCGACATTTCAAACTGAACTGGACTGAAATATGTCATTTCACTATCTATAAAAAATGGATTTGCTAAACAAATTGATTTTCCCAGTTGATAAGTGATTGCCAACGTCATTTTTAGTGCTAAAATTTTAAATTTGAAAGTTCACGACTTTCAATAAAAATACATTATTGGACTTTTAAAGGATCTACTGCTTAAATCAAAGTAGATGCAACTATTTACAAACATAGTTGGTCAATCTGTTTAGTAAAGTAATCCACTGAGACTTTAAAAAATATATTTTTTATTCATTTCAGTGAGGAAGGGAAAGGAGAGAGAGATGAAAACATCAATGATGAGAGAGAAGCATTGATTGGCTGCCTCTTTGCACACCCCCCACTGGGAGGGCAAGCCCTCAATCCAGGCATGTGCTTTAACCATGACCTCCTGCGTCATAGGTCAATGCTCAACCACTGAATCACACCAGTCAGGCTCCACTGAGACATCTTACTAGAATCATATTACCAGTAAAAACTACTGGCCCTTACTGGTTTGGCTCAGTGGATATTGCGTCGGCCTGTGGACTGAAAGGTTCTGGGTTTAGTTCTTATCAAGGGCACATACTCTTTTATTATTGATGTTTCTATCTCTCTCTCCCTCTACCTTCCTCTCTGAAACCAATAAAAATATTCTTTAAAAATATGACTGCATGTGCTTAAAATAGAAAATGTTATTTTTAATATGATTCCATAATTTACGTTTAACTTTATTCTAAAAAAATAATATTTCCAGCTACACCCCAAAATAATGAGTTTTTACTGTAGTAGCATATCATCCTATCTAATAAAAGAGTAATATGCACATTAACCATACCTCCACAAGCCACGCCCACAACCCAATCAGGAGTGATATGCAAATAAACCCAACCAAAATGGCTGTGGCCACTGAGAGCAGGAGAGAGGCTTAGGTTTCCCTGGCAATGGAGGAAGCCAAGCTATCCACCTGCCCTTGCCAACCTTAGCCAGGGCACAGCCCAGAGATCAGAGCAAGCTGGGGGGTCCCTCACCCAGGGTCCGAGCCTCGGTGCCTCGAATCCTCAGCCAGAGGCTTGCAGCCTTGGCCGGGGGCAGAGCAGGGCAATCATAGCAAGCTGGGGGTCCCCCACCCAGGGCCTAAGCCTTGGCCAGAGGTTTGTGGCCTTGGCAGGGGTGGAGCCTGAGAACAGAGGAGATAGGTGTGAACTATAGAGGAAACACCTTTTCTGATTGCTCATTGGCTAAGCTTCCTGTATGACACTGGTAATATTCTTAGTAACTTAGATATAAGAATCCAAAAAAGTAATCTAGGGTTTTTCAACCACCTGGAAAAAAAAATGAAGGTCTACTGCCGAAGGGCTAAGAAATGTCATATTCTGCCCTAGGTGGTTTGACTCAATGGATAATGCCTAGGTTTGCCAACCACAGGGTCCAGGTTAGATTATGATCAAGGGCATGTACCTAGTTTGCAAGCTGCTCCCTGGGTAGGGCCCAGGTTAGAGCTCATGCAGGAAGCAACCAATCAAAATATTCCTCTCACTTTGATGTTTCTCTCTGTATTTCCCTTTCTCTTACACACTCTCTAAAAGTCAATGGAAACATATCCTCAAGTGAGAATAAAAAAAAAATAAAGAAATGTCATATCCTATAAAGATACATCTTGAAAATGGCTAAAGAAAGTTGTCATTTTTTCATGGTGAAGGGACTAGAGTTTGGGTTGATGAAAACACCTTGGTGGCTGTGGTGACTGGCAGTGGCTGCAGCAGTGGGGTGATGGGGCTGGTGCCTTTCCCTGATCAGACCGGTCGCCTCCCACAAAGGGAGGCCAGACTACAGCTTAGGCCTAACCCATCAGTAGGACATCCCCCGAAAGCTCCCAGTATGTGAGAGGGGGCAGGATGGGCTGAGGGGACCCCAACCCAGTGCACAAATTTTGTGCACTGGGCCCCTGGTCTATATATAGCAGCATAAGTATGAAAGCAGCTGACCATGATTGGGACCATTGTGTATCATCTTAATGAAGAATTAAAAGTAATTTTGTCCAGATATGATAAGCCACAGAATTCCACTTGTACTTTTAAGATGAATTTTTTTCCAAATGTGGGTCTTAACATAGCTATAAAACTTTTACTGTCAAGAATGTTGATTGCAGCCTAAGGGAACGAACATTTAGAATATTACGTTGAAAATAAGTGCTGGATGTTGACATTACAAACTATAGCAAAATAATGAATGTGATCTCAAAGTCAGAAAAAAGATGCTGATAATAACTTTATATAACTATATCTTCTCAATATTAAATAATTTCTCAAGAAGCTTAATTTTTAAAAAGTTTACTGCCTATGTTATTTATTAGATATCCATTATTTCTGTCAACTATAAGGAATTACTTTTATTTTTTTAAAAGTCTAGCATTTATTTTTGGTTATTTCATAGTATTTTTCTCTCTGCTTACATTGCCCATTTGTTCTTTCATGATTTCTGCTTTATCCATGAGAGCCCTTAGTATATTAATCATAGTTATTTTACATTTCTGGTCTGATAACTCTGTCATCCCCGCCACGCTGTTCTGATGTTTGGTCTGTCACTTCAAATGTGTATATTTTTTGCAATTTGTTGCACTTTTTTTTCTTAATAGCTGGACAGGCTATACCAGGCAAAAGGAAAAGCTATAAATGGCCTTTAGTAATTTGGTGATAAGATGTGGGAGCGGAGAAAACAGTCTATGATTAGGTTTGTCTTTTAATGAGTCTGTGCCACTGAGTTGTGGTCTTCACAAGTGTTTTAGTATCCCCACCCCTCGCCCCCTTAGGTGAGACAGCACAGCTAGAGGGGCTATAGCTGGGCATTTCTCTTCCCCCTGTCAGTTAGGCTTTGATAATACACCAGTGGTTTAGGCTCAGGTTAATTAGTTTCTCCTGAGGGCAGGCCTTGTTAGGAAGAGCAGAGAGCTCTGGAGTGAGGTTCCTTTCCCCCCTCTCTCTGCCAGAAGCGCAAGGAGATATTCTCCACTGTTTAGTGTGGAAATCCCATGATGCTCTGGGAGGTAAATCACACAAAATTGTGGGGTCCACCTGGAGTTTTTCACTCTTGGACATTGAGCTCCAGCTACGTTTATTCAATTCCTCAGGTTTTCCTACTTGTTCCTGGGCAGTTTCTGCTTGTGAATCTCTGCTCTGTGTTAAGTAGTGACTCCTTGATTTCATCTGTCTCTCAAACTTGGGGGCAGAGATTTGCCCTGTCTCCTCCTCTCTTGTAAGGACCCAATAAAAGTTGTTGTTTTTTTAAAATATATATTTTATTGATTTTTTACAGAGAGGAAGAGAGAGGAATAGAGAGTTAGAAACATCAATCAACTGCCTCCTGCACACTCCCTACTGGGGATGTGCCCACAACCAAGGTACATGCCCTTGACCAGAATCAAATGTGAGACCCTTGAGTCTGCAGGCTGATTCTCTACTCACTGAGCCAAACCAGTTAAGGCAAGGTTGTTGATTTTTTTAATGTGTTTATCATTTTACTTGTTAAAACAGAGCAGTGGTTTCCAAAATCCTTACCTGTCAAGCTGGAAACTGGAAGTCAGGAGTTCATTTCTAATACATGAAAAACTATAAACTGCTCAAGCATCAATTAATTGGAAAATGGATAAACAAAATGTAGTATATTCACTAATGGAATACTATTCAACAGGAAAAGGAATAAAGTAATAACATATGCATAACATTGATGAATCTCAAAACAGAATGCTGAGAGAAAGAAGCACTACCCAAAAGATTATATACTGTATGTCTCTATATAAAGTTCTAGAATAAGCAAAACTAACTTATGGTAGAAGAAAATCAAAATACTTTTGATGGAGGAAGGGTGTATACTGGGAAGAAAAATGAGGGAATCTTCTTGAGTAATGTTCTGTAACTTGCTAAGGGTTTGGGTTGCACAGATAATTGCATTGTGGGGTACCCATCCATTGTATACTTGAGATTTTAGCATTTCATTGTATATAAATGTTATCATAAAATATAAATAAATATTATACTTTCATTAACAACACGAATGTTGAAGTATATGAGGGAAAGTGTACAAATGTCTGTGACTTAACTTAGAAATGCATCAATTAAAAGGGAATTGATGGAGGGATAGATGAATGTGTGATAATGCAAGTATAAAACATAAGAATCTAATAAAAGGTATGTACAAATTCAAATTTTCTGAATGTTTGAAAAAATAATTTTAAAATTTTGGGGTTAAAATGGGGAAATTACAGACATGTGATCAAGCAGACAGAACTTTGGCCTTAAATTTAAAAGAACTGAAGTTTAAATGCCAACTCAGCTACTTTGTTTGTTTGTTTGTTTTTTAATTTTATTGTTTAAGATATTACAAATAGTAATACATATGTCTCTTTTTTTCCCCCCCACTGATGGGGGGGAAGGGGCTCAGACAGAGGTCAACTACTTTCTATCTTTGCACTCATAAGCTATTTACTTTGCCTTCTTCAGCTATGGTTTTCTATTCTATAAACTAAAGATACTAAAATTATAAAGATATTTAACCAAGAGAAAATACTAGCCCTTAGATAGCTTTATTCCTTAAAGTTCCTCATCAAGTTTCATTCCAGTGATCACACTGCTTTTGGAAAAGATTTTTTGTAGTAAGTTGGAATATTTGAATTTGGGGATCTCTACTGGTCTCTTTCAAATCTAGGATTTTTATGTTTGGACAAGTCAGTGATTTCTAACTAAATTTTCAACATTTTTATAAAATGCCTCTATATTTATTTTTCTTAATATGTGAGCACAATTTATTCAGTCAGTACATTACTTAACTTAATGCTATATACCCTTCTACTCACTAATGACATAACATGCTGCACTACTTTTAAAATTCACAGCAAAATTCTAGCAGTCCCCTAAAGAACATAGGAAAAATATTTCTTGATCTTAATTCCTAACTTTTCTTCTCAAGATTATTAAGCATTTTGAAGAATAAGTTGATAGAATGGGGAAAACTTCAGCTCTGGAAAATAATCCAGTTTTAAACCTCTAAAACAAGAAATGAGCTTCAGACTTATGAGTCAGAAAGAAAAAAGTTCAAAATAGAGAGTTTTTTCATTATTTTGTTCATTCGCTGTAAAAACTTAAAGAACTGGAATGCAGAAATGATTGCACAAAATGCTCTGAATGAGCTTACATGAGAAATACCCTGTTCCTGCTTCCTCATCATCATTGCTACCATCAATGATAGCTCATTACACTAATCCCAAAGAGAGATCCTGCCTTAAAATGCCAGCACAGTTGGGAAATGATGGGAAGATTTGGCATGCGGAACACAGGTTTAATTTTTTACTGCTTCTATTAGAAGAATTTTATAGCAAAAAAAAAAAAAGTAGTGTAATAGACGTACTTAGCACAGTCATAAAGAAGGTTTAAATTTTAGCTTCCTTATCTTTTGTAGAAAAGCCTTTGGGGAAATAACTCAAGCATTTTTTTATGGTATGATTTTTATAATTTTCCTATGAGCGAATAGTTTTTATTAGCAAAATAAATGTGTTTAATATAAACTTTATTGTCTTGAAACAGGAAAATTCTCTTTTGGTACAACTTTTAAAATATTACATTTTTAGAAAATCTGACTTCTTTGTATCTAAAACAAACTACTTCAGAATGATGGCATTTTTAGTTATACTGCAATTTTTTAGCTGTCCTTTTTTCTGGAGTGGGATACTAAAACATTAAATACCATTTCTTTAGTTTTTGTTCCTTAAGCTAAGCTCCACTTTTCATTTGAATTTCTCTTCTCAGATATAATAATAAATTTATGTGTGAACAGATTCACATGAAAATATACAAGAATAAACCACATTTGTATGCATTTCGGTTTAATCTAAAGGTTGTCTTCTTAAAAGATCCTCCCCCAAGGTTGATATTTATGGAGCAAAGAGAAATTGCAGTTATGTCAAACACTAATGCATTTTTCCAATGCTAAATGACTCGTCATACAAACAAAAAGAAAAAAGGAGGAGGGGAATACAAAACTTTCAGTCTGTGTTGTGCAAATTAAACTATCAGTTATCCTAGAACCATAGTTCTCAACTGGAGGTGACTTTTGTCCTATGGGACTTTTTGCAATGTCCAGAAACATTTTTTGTTGTCATGATGGGGGTGAGGGAATGCTTACTGGCTTATGATGGGTAGAGGCCAGGGAGACATTTTACAATATCTAATATAGTCTCCTGAAAAATATTATCTTCCCCAAAGTGTCAATAGTGTAGCAATTGAGAAACTTTGTTCTAGACTCTAAAATCTAGAAAAACATCAAATTCCAAAGCTCCTTTATTAGAGTCAATAAAACAGTTAATGAAGATGGTAACATACATAACTATCCACAGGTTCAAAGTGTACCAGTTCCAGTTTACATTTCCACCAACAGTATACAAGTATTTCCTATTTTTCCATGTCTTTGTTTTCTACTACCTTTTTGATAATAGGTATTCTAAAAAATGTGAGATGGTATCTCATTATAGTTTTGATTTTCATTTCCCTAATGATTAATGATATGAAGCCTTTCATATACCTACTAGCACTCCAGTGTACAAATTCATGAACATTGAAAGGAAATTAATTAGAAGGTGGCCTGCTAGGTGGGACTTGGGTGAGATGGGCTGGACATGCCTCGGAGCCAACCTTCTGCAGTCCCTCCTCGGCTGGCCACATCTGGGGCAGCACCACAGCTTGAAAGACATCTGCAGAGTGAACAGGATCCCTCTGGCAGATGGAGTCTTTGGCTTGGCCTGCAGGGATCAGGCCAAAACCAGCTTTTCGACATCTCCTGAGAGATCCTGGATTGCGAGAGGGTGATTCTCAGGTGACACACCCCGGAATTGAGCTCCCTCCTCTCTGGTTCCAGGAACTGCCGCTGCCAAGTCACCATAGCTCAGCAGCTCCTTCATTAAGCATCTGCCTCCTCGTGGTCATAACTACCAGTCTGATGGTCGCTTAGCCTTTTATATATATAGATTGATCATTTGTATGTCTTCATTGAAAATATGTCTATTCAGTTCCTTTGCCCATTTTTTAATTTAGTTATTCGGTTTTTGCTACTGACTTGCATATGTTCTTATATATTTGTAATATTAACTCCTTATCAAATGTGTGTTGCAAATATTTTCTTCCATTTCAAAGATTGCCTTTTCATTCTATAGTTTCCTTTGCTGATCAGAAGCTTTTTAGTTTGAGGTAGTCCCACTTGTTTATTATTGCTTTTGTTGCTTGTACTTTGGTACCAAATCCAAAACACCACTGCCATGACCAATGTCAAGAAGCTTATCCCTGCTGAGACTGGTTTGGCTCAGTGGATAGAGCGTCGGACTGGGGACTGAAGGGTCCTGGGTTCGATTCCGGCAAGGGCATGTACCTTGGCTGCGGGCACATCCCCAGTAGGGGGCATGCAAGAGGCAGCAGATGGATGTCTCTCTCTCATCGATGTTTCTGACTTTCTATCCCTCTCCCTTCCGCTCTGTAAAAAATCAATAAAATATATTTTTTTAAAAAAAAGAAGCTTATCCCTTATGTTTCTTCTAGGATTTTACGGTTTCGCTCTTATGTTCAAATCTTTAATCTGTTTTGAGTTGATTTTTGTGTATGGTGTAAGATAGAGGTCTAATGTTGTTCTTTTGCATGTAAATATCCCCAGCACCATTTATTGGAGAGACTATCATTTCCCTCTCATGTATTCTTGTTGCCTTTGTCAAAATTTAATTGGCCATATATGTGTGAATTTCTTTCTAGGCCTCTATTCTATTCCATTGATTGTATGTGTTTCTATTTATGACAACACCTTACTACTTTTATCACCTAACTTTGTAATATAGTATGCACTCAGGTCCCATTATTTCTTACACCTCATATAAACAAATCTAGAGTTGAATTTTCAAATGCAAATCAGTGACTAATGAGAAAATTTAAACAAGATGCAAAGCAAACACAGTCAAGAGTCATTGGGGAGGATGGGATAGCAATGGAAGAAGAGGTGTGGATTGCAATGTGAGGATAGGAGGCCCCTGAGCCAAAGAAAAGGTGGCTTTAATGACTTTACACAGTTCTGCAGCCTTTTTTGAGGACATTAGAATATAGTCCGGAACTGAACTAGTAAACAAGTAAGAAGATCCCCAGAATTTTTCAAAAGTATATATAGTATATAAGCTTTCATGGTATCACTAAATAAAGGCTTTCCTTAGAGATATCTTTGAGTAGGTACATACACAGAAACTGAGAACAAAGATTATAAACAATAACATGAGAATTCCTATGACCTGAGGTGGAAAGAAAAAAAGAGGAATCATACTTGGACAAGAATAAAGATTGGTGCCCTTGGCCACACTGGCTAAAACTCTGAACAAGATTCCAGTCAAAAATATTTGTAGAAAATTAGTAGTAAAAGCCCTATATAACAGGAATTATTGATAAAGTCAAGGAATCTCAGTCCACACACTGAACAATGCAAGCACTATATCAAATTTTATGTAAACCATTTACAACTCTGGACCTCTATGGACAATGCTGATAGGAAATTCAATTACATTTGGGGCTTTTTCCTGATAGCAAGGTTTTGCAGAGGTCCAGGTAGGCAAGCCTTCATCCTTAGCAGTCCATCTGTACTGACAATCATTCTTCCAATCCATCTGTACTGACAGCAGGTCTGTGGCCTGCTCCTCTGGCCTCTGATATGCATACCACACTCAAGACATGGGAACTTCAGGAACAATGGAAACCCAGATTGTAAGGTCGACTGCATCTCTGCAATGCCAATGAGAAAAAAACAATGAACCTTTTCTGAACCCATAGATATCTGCCCCTTTCCCAAACTCTGGAAAGTTTTCCTATCTCTCTGTATTCAATAGCCTTCTCTCTCTAGCATTTCCTCTTGAATTCAAAGACTTATCCTTCTGGATTCCAATTTGTTCTTTTGCATGTGGATAACCAGTTTCCCCTGTACCATTTATTGAAAAGACTATCCTTCTTTGCTTTAATCAAAGCAGGGAAGAGCCTATGAGTTGAAGCCATTCTGTTTTCAGTCTTCTCCAATTCCTCAGTTAAGATATTACCAAGAATACCAACCTACTTAAGTTGGAAAGGAAAACTACAGAAAAAATACATACTCAAATTAATATTTTAGTAGACTGTCCTTTTTCTCATAGTTTATTCATTCATAACTTCAGTATATGAGCTATAAATTCAGTGTATGAGCTCCACCAAGTGGTGAATGCATATATAGTCACATCAATATTCAATCTGTGTTCAATTACCCACCTGCTATAGTATAGGAAGTTCAGTCTTTGTCATAGAACCCCAATAATGTATATACTGAAAGAAATCAGGACAGATTTCACTATCCCAGGATAGTGATAACTGAGCTCCACAGCAGAATCCCAAGCTCCAATGTCATTTTCTTTATTCCCACTATATAGAAACTATTGCCAAGTGAAGCTGGAAATCTAGTACATCAAAGTTAATAAAGGTAGTGCTACCTTTGAGATCACTATGACTGTAGCTAATAAAGTAAAAAATCTACATTATTGCTCGTGAAATGTGAAAAAAATGAATATTCTGTGCTGCATTCAGTAGAGGTATAGAAAGTATCCTGTTGTTTGAGATATAAAATATTCTGGTGGCTAATGACAACTTTTCCAAGTTGGATACTGTATATTCTCTTTGGTGAAGTACCTTTTCATGTATTTGGTCCTTTTTCTAACTGGATTGCTTTTTTGGTTTTTCTTTTTTACTAGTGAGTTTTGGTAGACTTGTATATATCCTAGTGTTTTGTCAGATATTTAATTTACAGATATTTTCTTCTTAATTGTAGCTTGTATTTTCATTCTCTTAACAGAGGATAAAGCAGGGAGTATTGCAAAGCAAAATTTTTTAATTTATATGAAGTATAATTCTTCCTTTGAAAGACCACTAGAGGCTTGGTACATGAAATTCGTGCATGGGGGGAGTGTGTGTCCCTCAGCCCAGCCTGAACCCTCCCCAATCTGGGACCCCTCGAGGGATGTATGATTGCCCTCTCACAATCCAGAACTCCTGGCTTCCAACCACTCACCTGCCTGCCTGCCTGATTGCTCCTAACCACTTTTGCCTGCCAGCCTGATCATCCCCTAACCACTCCCCGGCGAGCCTGATCAACACTTAACTGCTGGCCTGATTGCCCCTAACTGCCCTCCCCTGCTAACCTGGTCACCCCCAACAGCCCTCCACTGATGGCCTGGTTGCCCCAACTGCCCTTGCCTATAGGCCTGGTCCCCTCAACTTCCCTCCTTTGCCGGCTATCTTGTGGCGGCCATCTTGTATCCACATGGGGGCTGCCATCTTATGTTGGAGTGAATGTCAATTTGTATATTATTCTTTTATTATATAGGATGTCTTTGATGTCACATTTAAGAACTCTTTGCCTCATCCTAGAACCCAAAACTGTTCTTCTGTTTTTTCTTATCTAAAACTTTGATACTTTTACTTCTTATATTTAAGTCCATGATCTATTTTGAGTTTATTTTCATAAAAGTTGTGAAACTTAAGCAAAAAATATTTTTGTTTTATGGTTGTACAATTGCTTCAGCTGCATTTTCTTGAATAGATTATCTTTTCTCCACTGAAATGCTTTTTTAAAAATCTTTATTATTGAAAGTATTTCATAGATCCTCCTTTTCCCCCAATTAAGCTCTTCCAGCCCCTTACCAATATTACACTACCTGCAGGCTCTCACCACCCCATTATCTGTGTCCATGGGTTATGCACATAAGCATACAAATTCATTGGTTGATCTCTTCCCACCCACCCTCCCGTGCATTCCCTCTGAGATTCAACAGTCTGTTCATGCTTGTAGGTCTCTGGGTCTATTTTTGATCATCAGTTTATTTGGTTCATATGATTCCACCTTTGAGTGAGATCATGTAACACTTATCTTTCTCTGACTGACCTACTTTGCTCAGCATAATATCCTCTAGGTCCATCCATTCTGTTGCAAATAGTAAGGAGTTCTTTCTTTTTTAATGCCATGTAGCATTCCATTGTGTAAATGTACCATACTTTTTTGTCCACTCATCCACTAATGGGCACTTAGGCTGTTTCCAAATCTTGTGCTGCTATAAACATTGAGGTGCATATATTCCTTCTGATAAGTGTTTCAGGTTTCTTAGGATATATTCCCATAAGGGGGATAACTGGGTAAAATGGGAGTTGCATTTTTATTTTTTGAAGGAACTGTTTTTCAAAGTGGCTACACCAGTCTGCATTCCCACCAATAGTGTCCACATCCTCACTAACACTTGTCGCTTATTGATTTGTTGATGATAACCATTCTGAAAGGAATGAGGTGATATCTCATTGTCATTTTCATTTGCATTTCTCAGATGATTGACTATTTTTTCAGATGTATCTTGGCTTTCTGTATATCAGCTTTGGAGAAGTGTGTATTTAGATCCTTTGCCCATTTTTTAATTGGATTGTTGCTCTTCCTTTTGCTAAATCATACAAGTTCCCTATATATTTTCTAGATTAACCCTTTATCATATGTATTATTGGCAAATTTGTTCTCCCATATAGTGGCTTTCTTATTATTTTGTTGATGGTTTCCTTTGCAGTACAGAAGCTTTTTATTTTCATGTAGTCCCACTTGTTTATTTTTTCCTTAGTTTCCATTGTTCTAGAAGATGTATCAATAAACATATTGCTAAGCAAGTTGTCTGATATTTTGATGGTTTCTTCTAGTCCTATGGTTTCTTCTAGGACTTTTATGGCTTCACATCTTATATTTAAGTCTTATCCATTTTGAGTTTATTTTTGTATATAGAGTAAGTTGATGATATAGTTTCAATCTTTTTTTTTTTTTCATGTATCTGTCCAATTTTCCCATCACCATTTATTGAAGAAACCGGCTCTGCTCCAAAGTATGCACTTTCCTCCTTCGTCAAATGTTAAGTAGTAGAGGCCCAGTGCATGAAATTCGTGCATGGGGGATGCTCCTCAGCCCAGCCTGCACCCTCTCCAATCTGGGACCCGACCAGGATCGGGCCTAAACGGGCAGTAGGACATCCCTTTCACAATCCAGTTGCTGGAACCCAACTGCTCACCTGCCTGCCTTCCTGATCACTCCTAACTGCTTCTGCCTGCCAGCCTGATCACATCTAACCATTCCCCTGCCAACCTGATTGATGTAAAACTGCTCCCCTGCAAGCCTGTTTGCCCCCAACTTCCCTCCTCTGCCAGCCTGGTCACTCCTAACTGCCCTTCCCTGCAGGTTTGCTCACCCCCAACTGCCCTCCCTTGTAGGCCTGGTCCCTCCCAACTGTCCTCCCCTGCTAGCCATCTTGTAGTGGCCATCTTGTGTCCACATGGGGGCAGGATATTTGACCACATGGGGGCAGCCATCTTGTGTGTTACTCTTTTGTTAAATAGGATAGAAGCCTGGTGCATGGGTGGGGGTCAGCTGGTTTCCCTTGAAGGGTGTCCCTGATCAGAGTGGGGGTTCCCTTGGGGCATGGGGCAGCACCGGCGAATTTGCAAGCCTGGGTTTGCAAGCCTGCCACGCCCCCCAGCAACCCCAGTGGAGGCCCTGGGATCTGGGATTTATTTATGTTCTACAATTGAAACTTTGTAGCCTGGAGCAGAGCCAAGCCTTCTGTTCCCTCATAGTGGCAGCCATTTCTGTTGGGGTTTATTTATCTTCTATAATTGAAACTTTGTAGCCTTAAGCAGAGGCCTGGGCCAGCCAGGGTATGTGGAAAACTTGGCTTCCTCCATCGCCAGGAAAACCCAAACCTCCCTCTTGCTCTGTCCATGGCTACAGCCATCCTGGTTGGGTTAATTTGCATACTTACTACTGATTGGCCAGTGGGCATGGCTTGTGGGTATAGCAGAGTGGTGGTTAATTTGCATATTGCTTTTTTATTAGATAAGATAGTGTTTTGGATCGACTTATTGATTTTCTGTTCTATTCCATTGGTCTACATGCTGTTTTGAGGATAGTGGCTTTGCAATATAACTTACTGTGATTCCTCCAACTTGGTTCTTCTTTCTCAAAATTGCTGTAGCTATTCAGGGTCATTTTTGGTTCTGTATAAATTTTTGGAGTGTTTGTTCTAGATTTGTAAAATATGCTGTTGGTATTTTAATAAGGATTGCATTGAATCTATAGATTGCTTTGGGTAATATTGACATTTTAATGATAATGATTCTACCAATCCATGAACATCATATATTCTTCCACTTGTTCATATCTTCCTCTATATCTTTTTTTCAATGTCCTGTAGTTTTCTGAATACAGGTTTTTTTACTTCCTTGGTTAAGTTTATTCCTAAGTATCTTACTTTTTTGTTGCAATGGTAAATGGAGTTGTATTTTTAGTTTCTCTTTTTGAGAGTTCACTATTGCTGCATAAAATTACTATAGATTATTGAGTGCTCATTTTGTATCCTGCTATGTTTCCGAATTCATTTATTAAATCTAGTTTTTTCTATGTATAAATATCATGTCATCTGCTAATAATGAGATTTTTACTTCTTCCTTTCCAATTTGAATGCCTTTTATTTCTTCTTGTCTGATCACTGTGGCCAGAACTTCCAGAACTATGTTGAACAAGAGTGGTAAAAAAAAAAGGGGGCATTTCTGTCTTGTTCCTATTCTTACTGGAAATGGTTTTGGTTTTTGCCCATTGTGTATGCTTTTGGTTATAGGTTTGTCATATATGACCTTTGTTATGCTGAGGTAGGATCTCTCTATTCCTACTTTGCTGAGAGTTTTTATCAAAAAAGGATGTTGGATTTTGTCAAGTTCTTTTTCTGCATCAATTGATATGATCACGTGATTTTTGTCTTGCAAACTGTTTATGTGCTGTATCACATTTATTGATTGGTGAATATTATAACAGTCTTGCATCTCCAGAATAAATTCTACTTGGTCATTATGTATATAGTCTTTTTAATGTACTGCTGGATCCAATTTGCTAAAATTTTGTTGAGGATTTTAGCCTCTTTGTTCATCAGTGTATTGGCCTGTAGTTCTCTTTATTTGTCATGTCTTTATCTGATTTTAGAAGTAGGGTAATGCTGGCCTCATAGAAAGAGTTTGGACATGTCCCTTGCTCTTGAATTTTGTTTTAGTAGTTTGAGGAGAATAGGAGTTAATTCTTCTTTGAATATTTGGTAAAACCCCTTGCGAATCCATCTGGACCAGGACTTTCTTTTGCTGGGAGGCTTTTTATTACTGCTTCAATTTTATCGGCCTATTCAGGTTTTCTAATTCTTCCTGATTGAGTTCTGAAAGGTAGTATTTTTCTAGGAATATGTCCATTTCATCCAGGTTGTCCCATTTGTTGGAACAAAGTCATTCATATGGGATGTGTTTCTTTGTTTTGTTTTTGTTTTTTACAATCCTTTGTATTTCCATGGGGTCAGTTGTTACTTCATCTCTTTTGTTTCTTATTTTGTTTATTTGGGTATTTTCTCTTTGTTTCCTGGTGAGTTTGGCTAGAGGTTCATCAATTTCGTTTATCCTTTCCAAGAACCAGCTCTTGGTTTTATTGATCTTTTGTATTTTTGTTTTCTATGTCATTAATTTCTGCTTTGATCTTTATTATTTCCTTCCTTCTACTTGTTCTAGGCTTTTCTTCTTGTTCTCTTTCTAATTCTTTAAGTTGTAGGGTTATATAACTTATTACCAGTTTTTCTTGTTCCTTTAAGATTGACCTGTAGTACTATGAACTTCCTTCTCAGGACTACTTTCGCTGTGTCCCATAGATTTTTGGATTGTTGTGTGTTCATCTTAATTTATTTCCAGGAATGATTTTTATTTCTTCTTTGATTTCTTTGGTAAGCCATTCATTTTTTAATAGCATGCTATTTAGCCTCCATATATTTGTTATCGAGCATTTTCATTATAACTAATTTCTAATTTCATGCCTTTGTGGTCTGAGAAGATGCTTGATATGATTTGAATCTTCTTGAATTTGTAGACTTAATTTGTGTCTTAACAGGTAGTCTATCTTTGAAAGTGTCCCATGTGCACTTCAATTCCAGTCAAGGACATGTATCTTGGTCGTGGGCACATCTCCAGTGGGGGTTTTGCAGGAGGCACTGGTCGATGCTTCTCTCTCATCAATGTTTCTAACTCTCTATCCCTTTCCCTTTCTCTCTGTAAAAAAAATCAGTAAAATATATTAATATATTTTTTCCGTAGCTTTGTAGAATGTTCTCTTCTGGACTGATGTGTTTTTGTTGAGAAAGAAGTTGATAGTCTAATGGGAAATCCTTGTAGGTAACTTTCTGTCTCTTTCTGGAAGCCTTTAAGATTCTTTCTTTGCCATTCAAGTTTGCTAATTTAATTATGCTGTAAGTTGATGCCAGTCTTTTTAGGTTGATTTGTTTGGGATTCTCTTGTGTTACTTGGATTGTGCAACTTTTTTCCTCCCAAAGTTGGGAAAGTTTTCTGTCATTATTTCTTCAAACAGGTTTTCTATTCATTGCTCTCCTTCTGTCACCCCTATTATGCAGATATTGTTTCCTCTTCTATCACCCCTATTATGTAGATACTAGAGGCCCAGTGCACAAAATTTGTGCACAGGGGGCGGGGGATGTCCCTCAGCCCAGACTATACCCTCTCCAATCTGGGACCCCTCAAGGGATGTCTACTGCCTGTTTAGGCCCGATACCACTGGGCAGTCAGACATCCCTCTCACAATCTAGGACTGCTGACTCCCAACTGCTCACCTGCCTGCCTTCCTGATTGCCCCTAACTATTTCTGCCTATCAACCTGATCACCCCCTAACCATTCCCCTGCCAGTATGATTGAAGTCTAACTGCTCCACTTCCAGCCTGTTTGCCCCCAACTGCCCTACCTTGCAGGCCTGGTCATCCCTAATTTCCCTTCCCTGCAGGCCTGGGTCCCCCCAAATGCCCTTCTTGCAGGCCCAGTCACCCCCAACTTCCCTCCTCTGCTGGCCTGGTCACCCACAACTGCCCTCCCTTGCAGGTCTGGTCCCTCCCAACTGCCCTCCCATGCTGGCCATCTTGTGTCCACATGGGGCAGGATCTTTTACCTCATGGGGGCAGTCATCTTGTGTGTTGGAGTGATGGTCAATCTGCATATTACTCTTTTATTAGATAGAGGCCTGGTTCATGGGTGGGGGCCAGCTGGTTTTCCCTGAAGAGTGTCACTGATCAGGGTGAGCATTCCCTTGGGGCATGAGGTGGCCTGGGCGAGAGGCCTGTGATGGTTTGCAGGCCTACCACGTTCCCCAGTGACCCAAGCGGAGGCCCTGGTATCTGGGATTTATTTATCTTCTGCAAGTGAAACTTTGTAGCCTGGAGCAGAATAAAGCTCTCTGCTTTTTCAGTGGCAGCAGCCACTTCTGTTGAAATTTTTTTACCTTCTATAATTGAAACTTTTTAGCCTGGAATGGAGGCCTAGGCTGGCCAGGGCTGCAGAAGTTTGGCTTCCTCCATCACAGGGGACAACCCTAGCCTCTGCTCTCTCTAACTCCATGGCTACCACCATTTCTGTTGGGATTTATGTATATTCTATCATTGTAACTTTGTAGCATTGAGTGGAGGCCTAGACCAGCAAGAACAGGCAGAAAGACTGGCTTCCCCCAACACTGGATAAAACCAAGCCTCCCCCCTGCTCTCAGTGGCTGAAGCCATATTGGTTAGGGTTTATTTGCATATTTGCTCCTGATTGGCTGGTGGGTATGGCTTGTGAGTGTAGTGGAGGCATGGTCAATTTGCATATTGCTCTTTTATTAGATAGGATTGTTTCATTAAATTGCTTTTACACCCTTGTCAAAAGTCAGGCATATTTGTGTGGGTCTATTTCTGCCTTCGCTTTTCTATTCCATTCATCTATCCCTTCACCAATACCTCACTGTCTTGAATCCTGTAGTTATATAATAAATCTTTAAATCAGATTGTATAATTCTTCTTGCTTTATTCTTTCTCAACATTATTTTAGCTATTCTTGTTAATTTTCTTTTCCATATAAATTTTAGAATCTTGCTATATCAACAAATAACCTTGCTGGAGCATTGAGAAAATTGTATTATATTTGTATCAACCTCAAAAGAACTGACATCTTTAATATATGGATCCTTATAATCTACAAACATTTCTCCATTTATTGAGTGTTTTTAATTCTCTCATCAACATTTTTCAGTTTTCAGTATATAAATTCTGTACATGTTTTAAGTACTTAATTTATGAAATAGTATTTTAATTTTGATGCCCACCTGTTCACTGATAGTACATAGAAACACTATTGATTTTGTTATGTTTGTGTTATATCTTTCAATTTTTATGAATTCACTTATTAGTTATAGCAGTTTTTGTAAGTTTATTCAGAATTTATATGTATACAATTATGTCATCTGCAAGTAGGGACAATTTTGTTTTTACCTTTCCAATCTTTATGCTTTTTGTTCCTTTTTCTTGCCTTTACCACATTGGTAGATCTTCTAACATTATGTTGAATATGTGAAGCCATCTGAACATTTAGCTTTATATCTTTAATATTCAGATGTCTAGTCATGCTATACTTTTCTTCTTGAGTGAGCTTTAATAGCTTATACTATTAAGGTTTTGTGTATTTCATTTATGTAATTAAATTTGTGTGACTAAAGTTATGGACATTATTCCTTTATAATCCATTTAACATCTGTATAATCTATAATTTTCACTCCTTATTAATTCTGATATTTATAATTTGCATATTCTATTTTCTTGATAATTCTGGTTGTAAGTTTACTAATTTTAATTTCACTGATTTTTGTTGTTCCCTTATTGATTTCTACTCTTCATTTCTTAAATTTTCTTTGGTGCTCCCCCCTAGTTTGTTAAAGTGGAATCTTAAATTATTCATTTAAGATCATTTTCTTTTAATATAACCAAGGATAGGAGAACTAAGATGGCGGCATAGGTAAACACCTATTGTTCTGCCCTGCGCAACGATTTAAGAAGTACAACATAACAACAAAATAAAAATTACCCTGAGTCGCCAGAAAGCTGGCTGAGTGAAAACTCCACAAATAAGAGTAAAGGTGGGACACTGACACTCAGAGGAGCGGTGGGAGCGCAGCCTTGAAGACGGAAACAGGTTAGGAGCCGTCCTCGTCACGCGCGCAGGCTGGGGCTGGAGCAGCAACCCCGGCTGGATTTCGCCAACGGGAGGGCGGAAACGTCCCACTACACGGATTCCCCAGCGCCAGGCGAGGTCCGAGATCCCGGGTACGTTGAGAAGTCCCACTGCACAGATTCCCCAGTGCCAGGCGAAGTCCAAGTTCCGGGGTGACGCACTCTGGAAGCGGGGCGTGGCAGAGGTCTCCCAGTCTGCGAGAAACCCGGAGGCGGGGAAAAGAAGTTTGTGAGCAAGTGTCACACAAACCCACGACTTGCCCCCTGGAAACTTGTCTCCAGATCCTGGAAATCATCTATTTTACAACCCTGGGCTAGACTTTGGGTGTGCAGACTCATTTGGGGAGAGGCAGAGTTGCCTGGCAAGGGGAAGAGACTAGCGGCTTTCTCTTGGAGGTGCCTGCAGCCATCCCCATCCAACATAAACCCGTGCGCGCGAGCGAGCACCACATAGGACGTAGCTGACACTGAGGCTGCCTGCGCAGCTCAGAAACTCCGCCCATCCAACCTGAACACAGTCTCCCTTCACAGCCAATTGGTCCGGAGGTCAAACCCTCCTAGGGCTAACAACAACAAGCTGGGTTTAAATTCAAAAATACCGTACAACCCATAAAGGATTGCAGTAAGAGTACCCACCTCAAGTAACTGGGGAGGCTGTAGCACTGACCCTTAGAGGATATCTACCACATAAAGCAGCCACCATGCAGAGATATGGAAAGAAATCAGGGGTGAAAGAAATGAAGGAGAAAAGACGACAAGACATAGAGTTCAAAACCACGGTTATAAGGCTTTTCAAGAGGCTCCTAGAAAAGGCCGATGAACTTAATGAGAACTAGGAGGAAATAAACAAGACCAACCAGGAAATGAATGAGACTTACAAGGAAATGAATGAGACCCTCAGAAAAATAAACAAGACCTCTGAAGATATGAACCAGACCCTCACGGATATGAAAAAGGACCAACTAGAAATCAAGCATACAAAGACTGAAATAAAAAATATTACACAAAGTCCTAAAAGCAGTACAGAGGGCCACAAGAACCAAGTCAAAGATTTGAAATACAAAGAGGCAAAATCCACTTGGCTGGAAAAGCAAGAAACAAAAAGAATTCAGAAAATTGAAGATAGTGTAAGGGGCCTCTGGGACAACCTCAAGCATGCCAACATCCGAATTATTGGGGTGCCAGAAAAAGAGAGAAAGCAAGGTAATGAAAACCTACTTGAAGAAATAGCGACTGAAAACTTCCCCCACCTGGTGAAAGAAACTGACTTAAAAGCCCAAGAAGTACACAGAACCCCAAAATATAGGAATCTAAAGAGGACCACACCAAGACATATCATAATTAAAATGTCAAGAGCAAAAGATAAAGAGAGAATATTAAAAGCAGCAAGAGAAAAACAGTTGGTTACCTACAGGGGAGCACCCATACGATTGTCAGCGGATTTCTCAACAGAAACGATGCAGGCCAGACGGGAGTGGCAAGAAATATTCAAAGTGATGAACAGCAAGAATCTACAACCAAGATTACTCTATCCAGCAAAGCTATCATTCAGAATTGAAGATCAGATAAAGTGCTTCGCAGATAAGAAAAAGCTAAAGGAGTTCATCACCACCAAACCAATATTATATGAAATGCTGAAAGATATTCTTTAAGAAGAGGAAGAAGAAAAAGGTAAAAATATAAATTATGAACAACAAATACACATCTATCAACAAATGAACATAAAAATCAAGTGAATTGATAGGCTGATGAACAGGATAAACTGGTGAATATAACAGAGACATGGACATAGAGAGGGAATGGACTGACATTTCTTGGGGAGAAAAGAGTTGTGGGTAGTACAGCAAGAGATTGGACAAAAATCTTGCAACAATGGAAGAGGACATTGGGGAGGGGGAGGTGAGGGTGGAAGGTGAGATAGGTACAGGGTGGAGGAGAGATATAGGGGGATAAAAAAGGGAAACAATGTAATTAATAAACTGAACAATAAAGATTAAAGAAAAAAATGAAAAAAATATATAACCAAGGATAGCATAACTTTCCTTCTAAGCACCATTTTAGCTATCCTGCTAAAGCTGCTTTAGAAGCATCCCAAAACCTTTGATAAGTTCTTATTTCATGTTCTTTTAACTCCATATATTTCCTAATTTACCTTGTAATTTCCTTGACATATGGTTAATTAAAGTATGTTTTTAATTTCTAAATATCAAGGGATTTTCAGGTATATTTTAATGTCAAAGAATATGCTTTTCAATATTTTAATCTTTGTGAATTTGTTGCAATTTGCATTATGTCCCATAATATGGTTTATCTGGATGAATGTTCTGAGTGTACTTGGCAGAAAAATGTGCATCCTCCTACACAGGTGGGATGTTCTACAAATGTCAATTGTGTCAAAATGGTGACAGTGTTTCTATACCCTTTCTGAAGTTTTTGTCTATTTGTTTTATAAATTACTGAATGAAAAATGTTGAAATTTGAAACTATACTAGTACTTGTAGATTTATCTCTTCTTTTAGTTGTATCAGCTTTACCTAAGGTATTTTGAAGCTCTATTACTATATACATACACATTTATGGTTAGGTGCCTTCTTCATTAATGAACCCCTTGTCATTATGCCATGTCCTTCTTTTTCCTTAGTAATATTTTTTGTTCTGAATCTAAGTCAAATCACCTTAATAGAGTTTATTTTCTATTAGCGTTTATATGGCATATCATATGTATACTAGAAGCCCGGTGCATGAAATTCTTGCACTCAAGGGGATCCCTCAGCCCAGCCTGCATCCTCTTGCAGTCCAGAAGCCCTTGGGGGATGTCCAACAACATCCCTACTGCTGCAGCAGAGGCAGGAGAGGTTCCTGCCACTGCCACTGCACTCACCAGCTATGAGCCTGGCTGCTGGCTGAGTGGCACTCCCCATGTGGGAGCACACTGACCACCAAGGGCAGCTCCTCCATTGAGTATCTGCCCCCTGGTGGTAAGTGCGTGTCATAGCAGCCTGTCATTCCACCATTATATCAATTTGCATATTTGTCTTTTATTATATAGGACTAGAGACCTGGTGCGCAAAATTCGTGCACAGGAGGTGGGGGGTGTCCCTCAGCCCAGTCTGCACCCTCTCCAATCTGGGACTCCCGGTAAGATCGGGCCTAAACGGGCAGTCAGACATCCTTCTCACAATCCAGGACTGCTGGCTCCAAACTGCTCACCTGCTTGCCTCCCTGATTGCCCCTAACCACTACCCTACCAGCCTAATTGATGTTTAACTGTTCCCCTGCCATCCTGTTTGCCCCCAACTTCCCTTCTCTACCAGTCTTGTCACCCCTAACTGCCCTTCCCTGTAGGCTTAATCACCCTCAACTGCCCTTCCTTGCAGGCCTGGAACCTCCCACTGTCCTCCCCTGCTGGCCATCTTGAGTCCACATGGGGGCAGGATCTTTGACCACATGGGGGCAGCCCTCTTGTGTGTTGGAGTGATGGTCAATCTGCAAATTACTCTTTTATTAGATAGAATAGAGGCCTGGTGAATGGGTAGGGCCAGCTGGTTTGCCCTGAAGAGTGTCCCACATAAGGGTGGGGGTTCTCTTGGGGCGTGGGGTGGCCTGGGCAAGGAACCTGTGGTGGTTTGAGTCTGGCCATGCCTCCCAGAAACCCAAGTGGAGGCCCTGGAATCTGGATTAATTTATGTTCTACAATTAAAACTTTGAAGCCTGGAGCAGAGCCAAGCCTTCTGCTCGCTAAGTGGTGACAGCCATTTCTGTTTGCGTTTAAATTCTATAATTGAAACTTTGTAGCCTAGAGCGGTGGCCTAAGAGCTAGGGTTGCAGAAGCTTGGCTTTCTCATTGCCAGAGCAAACCTAGCCTCTGCTCTCTCCAGCTCCGTGGCTGCCGCCTTTTCTGTTGGGATTTATGTATTTTCTATAATTGAAACTTTGTAGAATTGAGTGGATGCCTAGGCCAGCAATGGCAGGCAGAAAGCTTGGCTTCCTTCATTGCCAGGGAAACCCAAGCCTCCTTCCTGCTCTCAGTGGCCACAGCCATCTTGGTTGAGTTTAATTTGCTCCTAATTGGCTGGTGGGCATGGCTTGATTGGAGGTATGGTCAATTTGCATATTATTTTTATTATATAAGATACACATATCCTATATAATAAAAGCCCAATATTCTAAGTGTCCAGTTGTCTAGTCAGCAATTTAACCAATCAAAGCATAATATTCTAATGATATGCTAAGGCCACTCAGCCACTTGCTATGACATGCACTGACCACCAAGAGGCAGACAGTCGACTGATCAATCAGTCACTATGATGTGCAGACACTCCAATCAGTAGGTTAGCTTGTTGCGGGGGTCTGACTGATTGGGACTAAGCAAGATGGACCGGACATGCCCTGGAGCCCTCCTGCAGTTCCTTCCTGGCCCAATTGTGCACCAGTGGGATTCCTCAGCCTGGTCTGTGCCCCCTTGCAATCCAGGACCCCTTAGGAGATGTCAGATAGCCAGTTTCAGCCTGACAGCAGAATGCACACTGATCATCATGGGGCAGACACTCGATGCAGGTCAATGCACTCTCACAGGGGGTGTGCTGTTCATCCAGAGGCCAGGTTCATATCTGGTGAGCACAGTGGTGGTGGCAGGAGCCTCTCCCACATCCATGGCAACACTAGGGATGTCCAACTGCTAGCTTAGGCCTGCTCTCCCCAAGGAGAAGGACTAAGCCATCAGCCAGACATCCCCCAAGGGCTCCTGGACTACAAAAGGGTGCAGGCTGAGCTGAGGGACCCCCCAAGTGCACAAATTTAGTGCAGCAGGCCTCTAGTGTGTATATACATATGTGTGTGTGTGTGCGTGTGTGTGTGTGTATCTACACTAATAAAAGAGAAAGATGCAAACCATACCTTTGTGATGCCCATCATCCAATCAGGAGTGAGTATGCAAATTAACACAACAAAGATGGCAGATTAATTTACATACACAGGCATGGAGCAGTTGGGGGCGAGATGCTTGTGTAGTCACCATGGCAATGACACAGGTGTTCCGCACCGCCCCAGCCACTCCCGGCCTCTGGGCAGAGTGAGAAGGCCTAAGGGTGGCTCTGGGCCAGAGCAAAGGTGGTGTCGGCAGCCAGGGGAAATAAGCCCCATTCTTGCACGAACCTTTGTGCATCAGGCATCTAGTGTGTATATATACATATATATTTAAGAGAGAGAGAGAGAGAGATAAAAACACCAATGATGAGAAAGAATCATTGATCAGCTGCCTCCTACATGCCCCCCACTGGGTACTGAGCCCTCACCCCAGGCTTGACCTCAGGGGATCAAACCATGACGTCCTGGTTCATAGGTGAAGCTCAACCACTGAGCCACACTAGCCAGGCTGACATAACATTTCTTATTTTATTTTTAATAATCTTTTATCCTTACATTAAAGCGGGTGTCTTACAGACAACATAGAATTGAATTTTGCTATTTTATCTGATATTGATATTCTCTGACTTTTAACAAGTACTTAGATTATTTATCTTTGATGAATTATTGATATGTTTGAATTGAAATCAACCATGCATTATTTGTTTTCTATTTATGCCCACTTTTTTAGGCTTTTTTTTTCTATCTTATTTTGGAACAATTATATATATATGATTAGGTTCTATTTTATTTCTACAATTGGCTTTTGATTCTATCTATTTCATTTTTAACTTTGCGGTTACTCTTGCACTTAACACATACACCCTATCACAACATATCTTCCAATAAAATTATATTATTTCACATCTTAGTATAAGAACCTTACAATAATATGTGTCTATATCCTTTCTACTCTGGGATTCAAATCAAGATACCCACAAGCTATATTCTCAGCTGGTCCTCAGGGGTCTCTTACAAGCTCATTAAAGAATGGAAAGAATTCAATGGTTTGCGTCTGCAGGACTAAGGTCTCCTCTTTTATTTATTTTATTTTATTTTATTTTATTATTTTTGCTGGCTCTTTGTTAGGAAATCACTCAGCTCCTAAAGGCCATTTTCTTGCTACATTGTTTCCTTCAGAGCCAGCAGGAGAATTCTCCTGTCTTCAAACCTCTCTCATACTTACATCTAGGTAAGTGGTCAGATAAGAACCAAACAGAAGATCCCCCTTTTGTCATGTAAGATAACATAATCACAAGAACGGTATCTCAAAATATTCACAGGTTCCATCCACACTCAGAGCATGGATCACTCGGGATCATCTTATAATTCTGCCTATCTCACAAGGCATGGAGATACATATAGGCTAAAACATAATTTCTTAAAGAAGAAGGACAAGAGATTTTCTTGTCCAGTTAACTGAAAAATCTTATTGGGCATATAATGAGAACTCAATTAGTATTTGTTGTCTGGAACACCTGACTTCTCTTTGTGAATAACAGACATCTGAAGTGTACATTGATTAACATTATTCTCCAGCACTCTCAATTTCCTTCATTGCTCAAGGTAATCAGGTGTCCTAGATTCCACTTGTATATCCCTGCTGGTTGAATACTCCAACAAAGTCTCAAGTGAAATAATAGTTTATAGTAAAAGAAGCACAGCTCCACACACTATCTCCCTGTGTTATGAGAACTCTAAATATGAAAAATGTAAAAGGAGAAAATCAGTTGACACACATGCATGTGTAATCTAGGTCCATATATTGATCCTAGTAATCAGGAAGTGAGATCTATGGAGCACTTTCTTGGAATCTTCCAGACCAAAATCAAAGATGGTGCTTCTAGATAGCTGATACCCAATCAGTCTACAAAGACAAAACAAAGGAAAGATTAATCATTTTTATTCTATATAATTGGAACTGATACACACTAATGGAAAATACACATTGCCCCAGAAAATCTTGGATCAGTTTCCATCTCTCCATACCATACATAGAATCCTGTTTTATAAAGCACAGCAGTACTTAGATTCTCCACTGGATGGCAAACAATTACATGAGGAGACTGACAAAAAAAGATTTCACAGAACTACAGATTGTTGGGGGGGTGGGGGGTATATGTTTGTTTGTATTGTAAAGAAAAGCAGTAGTTTTTTATTTTGTTTAACAAATGAAGCATATTCCCAATAAAATATCTTACAAATGCCTTAAATTACTATCTAGAACAAAATTCTTTCAAATTCTTATTACCTTATAATTATTTATGAATCAGAAGTTAAGCAAAAATAAATCAACAGCAGAAAGGTTATGTAGAGGAAATATTTCTTAGCTGCTAAAGAAACTTAGGAACTAAAGAAAAGGTTCAAAATTATTCATCATTGAAATAGAAATAAATAAAATGAAAATGTACCATATTAGTTCTATGACTAAAATGCTCTAGGTTAAAAAAAAAACACACACACACTGTAATCACTTATAAGTAGTAATTATGTCTAGAAAAGAAGTATTAATGATCAAATGAAGAAGACATATTCAAATCACATGATAGTGAAGAATAAATACATGATTAGGATAGTGTTGATTACTATAAGAAATCACCAACTTAAAATCTGTTAAACCAAATTAAAATTATCTATGTTATAAGCAATAAAAATGATCTATGCAATATAATGATAATATGTCAGTAGACTTGATATTTCAAGTATTCAGGCAAATCAATAAACAAGTGGGATTACATCAAACAAAAAAAGTTTCTGCATAGCAAAAGAAACAATCAACAAAATGCAAAGGAATAGAACAACATATTTGCAAATCATATATCTGAAAATGGGCTAATATCATATATATAACAGCCCTGCAGGCCTGGTCACTCCTAACTGCCTCCCCTATAGGCCTGGTCCCCCGTAACTTCTCTCCCCCCAGGCCTGGGTACCCCCCAACTGCCCTTTCCTGCAGACCTGATCGCCCCCAACTGCCCTCCCTTACAGGCCTGGTCCCTCCCAACTGCCTTCCCCTGCTGGTCATCCTGTGGTGACTATCTTGTGTCTACATGGGGGCAGTCATCTTTGACCACATGGAGGCAGCCATCTTATGTTTTGGAATGAAGGTCAATTTGCATATTATCTTTTATTAGATAGGATAATGAAATTTTTTTTCTTGCAGCTGGTAAAATAATTGTGAAGAAAGGCCTGATTTCTTGAGAATGTATTTGGGTAAGCACTTCACAAGTGAGATAATACACAATGAAGCTGACATTGCAAGTTCACTGGCAAGAGAAAAGCAATTCTGCACACTAAGAGAGACCAATGAGGGAGTACCAATGAACTTCTATGATACAGTTAGGGGAGGCAAAAGTTGTAGATTCCAGGGATAAGACACTGAGTACTTGTTCTGGAAACTGAAAGAATGAAGTGGCCAGGACCATGATTTCTATATTAGCTTTTTCCTAGGACAGTAAACAATTCCAAAGTCTCAAAGGCTTAAACAATAAACAAGTATCCCTTACTCGTGAATACTGGCTATGGCTCTGACAGGACGAGCTCAGTTCCTGATATTAACCAGGCTTGAGTTCAGATTTGCACTGTTATCATGGGACACAGGCTGAAGAAGTATCTGTGAAGCACGCTGTTCTCAAGAAGGATGAAAGTGTGCAAGAGGGTAATTGGTTCTGCTAGAAAAAGGCCACCTGTCACTTCTACCCATGGAAGTCACATGGACAAGCCAAGTCAGCAGGAAAGGGGAAAGGATTATAATTTCAATTATAAAATATACAATGTTCTTTCTCTATCCCACCTAGTTTTTATTGGATGTCCCATGTCAAAATTTCACCCAGCCTTCAGGACCTGATACGAATCTCTTCTTCTACACCAGGGTCCATACCTCAGTAAAGCAAGGAAAATAATGATATGCCAGGTGTCATGTGAAATTTTATGATAGCCAAGTTTATGGTGAGTTTTACATTAAAATGTGCACAAAACTGAAACAGTAAGCCCAAGGGAGTAAGAAAAACAGAAAAAGGAAAAAATGGGTTGCAGTTTTATTTGACATGAAAAGTCAACTTATATTTATTTATTACATACTGGACTGAATAATTGTTACTTCCACAAGTTTTTCAGATGAGAAAACAAGTTCAAAAAGGTTAAGATTCATGCCTAAATTCCTATATTTTGTGTTCCATGATGGTAATTTAGAAAGGTATCATTAAAGAAAGTAGGAATAAACTAGTGTGTGGGGGGGAGAGAGGGAGAAGGGGAGTCTCTGAGTGGAATCAGTGGACATAGAAAGTGAGTCTTTAACAATGGAAGGCTACTTTTTAACAACAGAAAAATACCAGAAGATGGCAAACCCTATCAAAATTAGGAAGGACCTGTTTTACATGGTAATGAAGTTAAAACAAGCTGGATCAGTAGCCCAAGCAAAGGCATGGTCTATGGTTTCTGGAAGATAACAATGCAGCACTGGCATTTCAGGAGATTGGCCAGCAGAAGCTGCATAAAGAAAACACATTCAGAAGGGTTTGTGATGGAGTTCAGACAGGGCCACCACTACCCCACAAATACCCTTGAAGAGTAGAAACATGTGCACAGACTGGTGTCAAGGCATATAGTTCACTCAGTCCCACTTGCTCCCCCCAAAAAAGTGGCCTAAATATGCACAACTTTATACAATAACCCTAGATTGGTTGGGATTAGAAGGGAGAGAATGGAGGTGAAATTTAAAGACTTCAATTATAAAGGGTATTCCTCTAAGTTGTCCACATGGGTGAGAAAAACAATCTGATTATATGGCTGCCTAGAGGAAGTTTAAATATCCATATAGGGTCATATGTACATTAAATAGTTGTTTTCTGTTGTTAAACTTATTAAAGGAAGAGTAAATGTGCTTTAGTTTAGATATGACCAGGCACACTAAAAATAATTACTTTTAAAAAGTTGAACATAATTTTTTTAATATATTTTTATTTTTTTTACTTCTTTAAAATCTTTATTGTTGAGAGTATCAAGTTTTCAGTTTTATTTAAATTTTCTAATTGAAATAAGTGAATATTCAAGAAAATTGTACTGGACAAAAAATTGTTCCTAAAGTATCAACTAAAATTTCTATTGATAGTTCATCTAATGGTAAAATGGCTTAACATGCAATGAACCTAAAGCAGTCATATTTTTGAGCAAAAAATTAAAACTTAAAGCTATCAAGACTGCATTATAAAATTTCTGAAAGCCTCTATTAATAAAAAAAAGGGGGGGGGATGGTAGGGTAATATCATATAAAGAAAAAATCCTGTAAGTAAATTATACCTAGAAAATTTTTACTTCAGAAAATTAATTTTTATTTGTAATACTAACAGCAAGACACCCATGTAAAACACACATGGTGTCAAAATAAGCCAAAGGAAAATCGTTTGGGCAAAAATAAAAAGGATCCCAAGACAAATGTATAGAAAAGATTCCTTTATTAACTTTTTGTCGAGAATATGTTTGTATATTTTCAGAAATCTACTCCAAGACCATGTGGATTCCTACAACAGAGAGGAGTTGACAGGTCTGCTCCAACCACGAATACAAGAGGAGAAACACCTTCAATTTTGATTGATAGCCTTGCTGGGTATAGTATTCTAAGATTCAGACCCTTCTTTTACATAATTTTGTATATTTCATTCCACTGCCTTCTGGCCTGATACGTTTCTGTTGAGCTACAGGGGGAAGGCCGGGGAGGGTGGGGGGGTGGATGCTGGGGGAGATCAACCGAAGAACTTGTATGCATGCATGTGAACATAGCCAGTGGATGCAAGACAATGGGGCGGGGAGGGAGGGGCAGGTGGGGACATGTGCTGGGGGGTAGAGGAGGCTGGAGGGAGGATAATGGGATGGGGATGGAAAACATATGTACTACTATTAAATCTAAGTTATGCTGCAAAATAAAAAGTAAAATATATATTTTAAAAAACGACAAAAAACAAAAAAATAAGAGGAGAAACAGTCCAGAGATGGAGGATGCTGACGACACCTTGCCCTGCTACCAGTCAGCAGCTGTGCTTCGCTGCACATGGCTGCAGGTTACCCAGGACCAAACAACAGAGGGTCAGACCTGCATTGCCAACATTTGTCCACCATCCAGACACCACTGCTGACATGTACACATAAGGAACAGTTAGACATTGAAACTCGGTCTCAGAACTGTTGGTCATTGAAATTGGGTCTCAAACATTTCTTGTGCTCATGTTTATTTCTAGTCTGCAGAGGTAAGGTTTTTTTAAAGAAAAGAAATAGGGAAAATAAAAATAGATACAGAAGCAAAGAAGCATAGAACAGACTGTCGAACTACAGCGGGAAGGCAGAGGAGGCTGGGGAGGGGGTGCTGCGAGAGATCAACTGAAGGACTTGTATGCATGCATAAAAGCATAACTATCAGACATAAGACACTGGGGGGGGGGCAGATGAGGGCATGTGCTGGGGGGAAACATAGTACTACTTTAAACAATTTTAAAAAAGTATTACATACATCTCTATCCCCCCACTCCCGCATTGACCCCTAGACCACCCCCACCTCCCACTTCACACTTTCACAACGCTATTGTCTGTCTCCAGGGTTATGCATATATGCATGCAAGTTCTTTAATTAATCTCTTCCAAACCACTCACCCCCCTCCTTCCCTCTGAGATTCGACAGTCTCTTCCATGTGTCTATGTAATTGATCAATTTTTGTTCAACAGTTTATTTTCATTAGATTCCACATATGAGTGAGCTCATGTGATACTTGATTTACTCTAACTGGCTTATTTTGCTTAGCATAATACTCTCCAGGTCCCTCTATGCTGTCTCAAAGGATGAGAGATCCTTTTTTTATTGCTGCATAGTATTTCGTTGAGTGCATGTACCACAGCTTTTTTATCCACTCCTCTATTTATGGACACTTGGGCTGTTTCCAAATATGGTATGAATACAGGAATCTATATATTTTTCTCAATGTGTTTCAGGTTTTTTAGGCTATATTCTTAGAAATAGGATCCCTGGATCAAATGGCTGTTTCATATTTAATTTTTGGAGTAAACTCCATACTATTTTCCATAGTGGCTGCACCAATCTGCATTCTGAGCAGCAGTGTACAAAAGATCATACACCATGACCAAGTGGGATGTATGCCACGGATGAAAGGTTAGTACAATACTCACAAATCAATACATATAATACAACACATAAACAAATTAAAAGACAAAAATACATGATTATATCAATAGAAACAAAAAGCATTTTAAAAAATCAAACACCCTTTTTTGATAAAATCTCTCAGCGGAGTGGGAAAACAAAGGTCATAACTCAACATAACAAAAGCCAGATATGACAAGCCTACAGCCAACATTATATTCAATAGGCAAAAACTAAAATCATTTCCCCTAAAAACAGGAACCAGAGAGAGATGTCCACTTTTACCACTTATTCAACATAGTACTAAAAGTCTTAGCCACTGTGATGAAACAAGAAGAGATAAAAGGCTTTCAAATTAGAAAGAAGGCAATAAAACTCTCATTATTCACAGACATGATACTGTACATAGAAAACCCTAACAAGTCCATCAAAAAACTACAAAATTAAATAAATGAATTTGGCAATGTATTAGGATACAAAATTAACACCCAGAAATTGATGGCATTTGTACACCAATAATGAACTCTTAGAAAGAGAAATGCAAAAACAATTCATTTTACCTTACAACAACAACAACAAAAAATTAACTTATCCAAGTAAGTAAAAGGCCTATACTCAGAAAACTACAGGATATTGAAAAAGAAAATACAGGAAACATAAACAAGTGGAAGAATATAGCATTGTCATCGATTGGTAGAATTAACACCATTAAAATGCCTTTACTACCCAAAGCAATCTATAGATTCAGTATAATCCTCATTAAAATACCAATGGCATATTTCACAGATCTAGAACAAATACTCCAAAAATGTATATGGAACCAAAAAAGACCTTAAGTAGCCAAAGCAATCTTGAGAAAGAACAAAGTTGGAAGGATCACAACACCAGACACAAAGTTATCCAACAAAGCCACTGTGGTAAAGAACGCCTGGTATTGGCACAAGAACAGTTACATGATCAAGGTAACAAAAAGGAGAACCCAGAAATCAACCCAAGCCATTACACTCAATTAATATTTGACAAGGGAGGCAAGAGCATACAGTGGATTCAAGACAGTCTCTTCAATAAATGTTGTTGGGAAAATTGGACAGGTACATGCAAAAAAATGAAACCAGATCACCAACTTACACCATACACAAGAATAAACTCAAAATGTATAAAAGACTTAAATGTAAGTTGTGAAATCATAAAATCTTAGAAAAAAACCATAGGCAGCAAAATCTCAGATATCTCTGGTAGCAATATGTTTGCAGATTTATCTCCTAGGGCAAGAGAAAATAAACAAATGGGACTACATCAAAATAAAAAAGCTCTGTACAGCAAAAGAAACTATCAACAGATAGCCCACTGAATGGGAGAACATACGTGCCAATGACACATCTGATAAGAGGTTAATTTTCAAAATATATAAAGAACTCTAACAATTTAACAAAAGAAAGACAAAGCAATTTAAAAAAATGGGAAAGGGACCTAAATAGACACTTCTCCAGCATGTGCATACGGAAAACAAAAGAACATGAAAAAATACTCAAAAGCACTAATCATCAAAGAGATGCAAATCAAAATGACAATAAGGTATCAACTCACACCTGTCAGAATGGCTATCATCAACAAATCAACAAATGACAATTGCTGTCAAAGATGTGGGAAATAATTGACAATTTGACAATTTTCTAAGATTTTAAATACTTGGAAGAATTCACAATAATGAACACAACTCAAGTCAAATATTGTTGCACTATGCCAGCACTATACAATATAGTGTACTATAGTACACACGTTTACCAAATAAGTAGTCAGCACAATTTCAATTATAAAATATACAATGTTCTTTCTCTATCCCATCTAGTTTTTATTGGATGTTCCATGTCAAAATTTCACCCAGCCTTCAGGACCTGATTCGAATCTCTTCTTCTCCGCCAGGGTTAAATTTGGTGAAGGTGCCACAAATGAACCTTCCCTCCTCTGATTCTTGGATGTTTTCCTTTGCCTCTCATAAATTACCTTTTACCATGATAGGTAAGTTCTGATTGGAAGACCCATCAAAATCTCACTTGTTCTTCTAACCCAGCTAACAAAGTTCTCTTTTATTTGAAATCACCCTTGACTCTCCCTAACCTGCTCTAAGTAATGTATTACTCTTTCCTTCTAAGCTCGTGGTAAAGGTAGAGAACACATTGTCTGAACCTCATTAACTTACATTGTTGAGAAATACTAAACATTTGTGTACTCATTGAGGGCAGAGACTAAGATATCTTTTTCATGTTTGCTCCCCAGTACATATTACAGATTCTAGGTCATTGTTTCTAAACCTGGGCACTGTTGACATTTGGAGCCAGATAAATACTTGTAATAGGGGCTATCCTGTGCATGTGGGCTATTTTGCAGTATTCCCTTCAGTCCTAACGACCAGAATCTCTCCAGATATTGACAAATATTCCATGGGGGACAAAATTAGAACCATAGATCTAAACCACGGTGGAAATTAAATGTTTGCTGACTTGATGTCAAGAATTGTTAGGTTTTCTTCCTCTGCTTTAACTCTTTCACAACAAGCATATATTTATATGAACTAGTGGTTTAAATAAGTTGCAAATAACACTAAAATGTTTCCTATGAGGCATTAAAAATAGTTAAAAAGATGATATATTCATATATTTAGAAGTGAAATAGTGTAGTATATTGATTAATGTGCAAATCCTGAGTGAGACTGAGTAAGTTCAAATCTAAAATGCATGGGTTTATATCCCAGCTTTCAGCTTCCTAATTAAATAACCTGGGGCAAACTACAATACCTTGATGTAGCTCATATACTCATCATAAAATGAGGATATGAATAGTAATTACCTCAACAAAACTATGTGATGATTACATATGTCAAGCACTTGGAGCAATGCCTGACAAGTGTCATTTACTAGTATTATTATGTATTTGACAAATTGAATAACTACTACACAAGGAACATTTTACAAGTGATGAGAATTTAACTATAAACAAAAAAAATTCAAGCTCTTATGGAACTTGGAATTTACAAGGCAAGGAGGAGAGGAATCTATAATAATAAAAGTATAATATGCTAATTAGACTAGACAGCTGAATGGCCTTCCGAGCCCCTTGCACAAATTTTGTGCATCGGGCCTCTAGAACATTATAAAGCACTACAAGTGATAGAATGGTAGGACAACCAGAAAAGGCTGCACTGAGGTCCCATGAGGCAGGGAAGCTGTCCCAGAAGACAGCTAAAGGAAGTCTTCCGGGAAAAAGTCTTAAAGCCAGACACATTGAATGTGGTTAAGGTATGATAAGTAGCATAGTGAAAACTGAACACTATGTGTGGTGTTTTTTAAAAGAAAAATGCAAAATTGTAAATTCCCTTTGAGGGAAAAAAAAGCTACACAAATTTTAAAAGACTACAAAAACATTCCAAAAATTGAACAAATGTTTTCTTCGATTGATAAGATTATGGTAATGCATTTTTTTCTTTTCAATCCAAATATACTGAATATGTATTAATGTAGTTTCTTAAAAATCAAAAAGGCTTCATCAATGAAAGTGCTTGTAAATAAAAGAGAATTTCTAATTACACAGGATTTCTAATTTCTCCTCTATTTATAGCCAACATGTTAATATTTTATTTTATTTTTAAATGTTCTAATGCATGCCTAACACAATATATTGCAAAATTTACTTTTACTAACATTTCACTTAGTATTTTGACTAAAAAGTTTTTCTCTGCTTACATACTGAACACAATTGTATTGTTTCAGCTGTTATAGTTAATGAGATAAATGTTTATCTTTTGAAATTTCTCCACATCTTCTATGGTGAAAACTGTTCTCAACTTAATAAACTTTTCTTCAAAGAAGTAGTCAGTGAAAATGCTGTGATAGTTCACTTAGCTGCTCTTACAATATAGATTTTTCTAATTCAAGGCAGCGGCAATGGCTTTGCAGAAATGAGGTTACACCCCATTTAGGAAACAAGTAAATTCATAATGTCTTCATTTATGTTCAAATATGTTACTCCTAAGTATGTTTCTTAAATGCAATGTCTTGGTTACAACACAGTTATAATTTATCATTGGCTCTTTGCATTTTATCCCCTTTGAATCTGACAGAAATACAACTTTCTATCTTCACCATTTTTTGCAGTGTCTTCTGGTAATTTTCTTTACCTAGTATTTCAATTATACTTTAAAGCACGCAAAGATTTAACATTTGACTAGAAATTCAAAATATGCGTTAAACTGGGTGATTTTAAAGTGCAAACCACAGAAACTCTTTACTTTTTACAACTGTATGGACATTTAAAAAAATAAAGTAAGATAGTAGGAGACAATTATATAAGGATTTAGAGCAAGAGTCCAGAAAACAAACTTTGTTGGAAAAGTATGTGACATTAAATTATAAAAAAAGAATTCAGGGAAATTCTCTCTTAAATTTAAAGGCCAAGCATTGTTCTAAGTATCATGCCTACAGACTCAGGGCATGCTGAGTGTTTGGAATGTTGTGGCATTTACATGATCTCCCTTTCTGCCCCGCACCTTGTTTTCTTTCTTAAACCATAGGTAAAGGGTAGGGTAGGAGTGTGGTTGCTGGTGAATACAGAGAATATTTGTGCAAATTTTTGTTTCATTCAACAATAAAAAAGTGCCAATAAGACATATTAACCAAAAAAAGCTAATTTTTACAAACCTAAATAACTATATTTATTTTTGAAAATAAATACAAAAAATTATTTTAATAGATGCATGGCATTTTCAATTCATCACAAATAGTGTTACTTAATTTTAAATTTTATGTAGTGATTATGTATAGATTATATTATCTATTATCAAAGTACTTAACCCAGGTGCTTTAAAATAAAAAATTTACTAATACCTATTGAAATCTCTATGTAATGCAAAAATTAGTTTTTCTATATCTAGTCAAGAGACTATAGATAAAATTATCTTAATCACTCAGTATACCTTTACATTACATTTTCAGTCAACACAATGCCAGAATAGTTTAGTCACACATATTCTTAAGAACAGTTCTTAAAAATATTTAGCATTTTAAAATAGGAGAAAATTTTAATTTCAAATAAAATATTACTTGAGAAAAATCAGGTATGGGAGGGACCAAGATGGTGGCATAGGTAAACACCTATCCTGCTGCCCCACACAACAATTTCAAAACTACAACTAAACGACAAAACGGACATTATCCAGAATCACCAGAAAGCTGGCTGAGTGGAAATTCCACAAATAAAAGTAAAGATAGGACACCGTGACTCAGAGGAGCTACGAATACACGCAGAGTCAGAGGTTCGGAGCTACGCGCAAGCGGAAAGGGCAGGTGGCTGCAAACTCAGCTGGTTTTCTTGAACTGGAAGGGAGACAAAGGCGTCCCGCTGCACTGATTTCCCCAGATCTGGACGAGGTCCGGGGAACCCACACTCTTACAGGGTGAAAATGGACAGTAAGGAGGAAGCATGCTGAAACTCAGGTTCTGCAGAGGGCTGAGAGCTTGCGGAGAGGGTGTGTCAACTTGGAAACTGCAGAAGTGCATGAGCGCGCAGAGAGGACTTGTGACTTGCTCTCTCATTCGGGAGGGGAAAAAGGGGGGGGAACCACTGGTCTGCATTGTTTTACAACCGTGGGTGAGACTTTGGGTGGGCAGACTCACTTGAAGAGAGGCTGAATTGTCCGGCAGCGGAGAGCTCAGCGGCAGCTTTCTCTTAGAGGTGCATGCAGCCATTACTGCCAGGCAGAGACCCAGGTGCTGTTTAGGGTGGAACTGAGGGGAAATCAAGGATGCTTGCTCAGCCCAGAGATTCTGCCCATCCAACCTGAGCACAACGACTCTCACGACATAAACACAGCTGATCCTCACAGCCAATTGGCCTGGAGGTCAAACCCTCCTAGTGCTGCCAACAATAATCTAGGCTTAACTACAACAAGACTGTGCAACTCATAAAGGGCTGCACCAAGAGTATCCACCTGAGGTAACTAGGGAGGCTGAGCCACTGTCCCCTAGAGGACATCTACCACACAAAGCTAATCAACTAACTCAGGGAAGCAGCCAAAATGCAGAGACATGGAAAGAAATCACATTTGAAAGAAATGGAGGGGGAAAAAAACGACTGGATATAGAGTTCAAATCCATGGTTATAACGACTGGATATAGAGTTCAAATCCATGGTTATAAGGTTTATCAAAAGGCTCCTAGAAAAGGCCAATTAACTTAATGAGACCTTCGAAGATATAACCGAGACCTTCAAGAATATGAATGAGATCCTCGAGGATATTAACAAGACTCTTGAGGATATGAAAAAGGACCAACTAGAAATTAAGCATACACTGACTGAAATAAAAAATATTATACAAAGACCTAAAAGCAATCTAGAGGACCGCAAGAATCAAGTCAAAGATTTGAAATACAAAGAAGCAAAATCCACTCAGCCAGAAAAGCAAGAAGCAAAAAGAATCCAAAAAACTGAAGATAGTGTAAGAAGCCTCTGGGACAACCTCAAGCATACCAACATCCGAAGTATATGGGTGCCAAAAAAAAAAAGAGAGAGCAAAATAATGAAAACCTATTTGAAGAAATAGTGACCGAAAACTTCCCCCACCTGGTGAAAGAGATTGACTTAAAGCCCAAGAAGTGCACAGAACCCCAAACTATAGGAATCTAAAGAGGACCACACCAAGACACATCATCATTAAAATGCCAAGAGCAAAAGACAAAGAGAGAATATTAAAAGCAGCAAGAGAAAAACAGTGAGTTACCTATAAGGGCGCACCCATATGATTGTCAGCAGATTTCTCAACAGAAACGATGCAGGCCAGACAGGAGTGGCAAGAAATATTCAAAGTGATGAATAGCAAGAATCTACAAGAAAGATTACTCTATCCAGCAAAGCTATCATTTAGAATTGAAGGTCATATAAAGTGCTTCGCAGATAAGAAAAAGATAAAGGAGTTCATCATTGCCAAACCAGTATTACATGAAATGCTAAAAGGTATTCTTTAAGAAGAGGAAAAAGAAAAAGGTAAAAATAAAAATTATTAATAACAAATACACTTCTATCAACAAATGAATCTAAAAATCAAGTGAATTAAAAATCTGATGAACAGGATAAACTGGTAAATACAACAGAATCATGGGCATAGAGAGGGAATGAACTGACAATTCTTGGGAAGAAAAGAGATGTGGGAGGTGCAGCAAGAGACTGGACAAAAATCATACACCTATGGAAGAGGGCAGTGGGTGGGAGGTAAGGGCAGAGGGTGGGATGGGTACCGGGTGGAGGGGAGCTATAGGGGGGGAAAAGGAACATTGTAATTAATAAAATGAACACTAAAGATTAAAATATTTAAAAAATTATTGCTTGAGAAAGCTTTGCTTCTTCCTAAAAGACAAACAAATAACTAACAAGAAAACTACTTGTTTTTATCTTCTTACCTTCCTCCAGTTCTTCTGTATCAAATGTAGTGTCCAAGGTTGTATCTTCATAAGATATCTTTTTAACTTTCTTCTTCTTTCCATAATTAGCAATTAAATGATGATATCTATTCATAAAGAGAAAATATATATGAATGTAAGCATTCATAAACAGTCAGTTGAATACATAATTACAAATTAAGACCTTAGACATTAGCTAATGCCTTGCCAAGGATGTCACACACTGGTGCTGACCTCAAGCAACCTCTCAAGCCAACTGCATTAACAGACACCATTTTTATTTCATGTACTCTCATTTTCTGACACTTCTTTTTTACCTGTCATCACAAATAAGCCATTAGCAAGATAGAAAAAGCAGCTTAAGGTTCTATTTGGTATATTAATTTGCTGGGGAGGCCATAACAAAATACCATACTGGCTGACTTAATTCACAGAAATTTATTTTTTCAGAATTCTGGAGGCTGAAAGTCCAAGTTCAGGGTCCCAGCAGAATGGGTTTTCTATAAGAGCCATAAGGGAAAAATCTGTTCCAGGTGTCTCTCCTTGGCTAGTAGATTATTGCCCTCTTCTTGCCTCCCCACTAGGTTGTCCCTATTTGCACGAGCACCTCTGATGTCTCTCTGCAGGTCATACTCTCCCTTTCTTATAAGGAAACCAGTCAGATTAGGTTAGGGCCCAACCTAATGCACAGTCATTTCAACTTATTACCCTCTTTGAAAGCCCTTTCTTCAAATATAGGCATCCAAATTTTGAGTTACTGGGGATTAGGGCTTTAACACCTAAATATGATGGGGATGGAGGACTGTTACACAATTTAGCTCATAACATTTGAGCTTAACAATAAAACAACATGTGAACACAATTAACAGGAACTGAGCCACACCCAGTGAGGAGTAAGCCTCTTCTCCGTGCCAATATGAGACACATTCACCAAAAAAAAATAACACCCCGATTTTCAAAGACCTAAATAATTACATTTATTTTTTAAATAAACAGCAAAAAATGTTTTAATAGACACATGTCAATTTCAATTCATTACAAATATTGTTACTTAATTTTAAGTTTGATGTAATGATTAGGTATATGGTTTCAGAATTTCAGTGAAAGAAATGAGGCAATATATGAATTAAAGCTAACTGTAACATAAATATCTAAACATAATTCCCTCATTTTACAGTTTCACTTATTTAAAAAAAGAAAACCTATGTGAGAGCCCTGGCCAGTGTTGCGCAATAGTTAGAGCATTGGCCACACACCAAAGCGTTTCAGGTTCAATTTCCTTTCAAAGGCATGTATTGGGTTTCGGGTTTGATTCCTGGCCCAGGTAAGAGTGTGTGTAGGAGGCAACAAATGGATGTGTATCTTTCACCTCGATATTTCTCTATATATATGTCTCTCTCTCCCTCTTTCTCCCTCTCACTGTCTTTCTCTCTCTTTCCCTCCCTTCCACTTTCTCTAAAAATCAATGGAAAAAAAATATCCTCTGATGTGGATTAACAACAACAAATATAAAACAAAACAAAAACAAAGCAAAACAAACAACAACAACAACAAATATATATATATATATATATATATATATATATATATATATATATATATGAAAGATTTTCTATGCTTCCACTCTTAAGGAATCATAGAACCTACGTACCAAGAAAGAGTGAACAAATGGTACTGATAAGCAAAGACAATGTATGTGCTAAATATGGTAGGAAGTTAACAGCTATTCAAGCAACAACAGTCTCAATTATAGAAAGCTTAGTTCCCATTGCAAAAGAGGGACAAAAACAAAAAACCTTTTCTGAATAAAGCATTTTATTTTATTACCTACTATTAAAATCAGAAATATATGATCATACATGAAAACTTTTATATTCGGGGTTCATGAGAATATACTTATTACATTGCTAAGAGTAAACACAATTAAAGGAGCTTGTGTGAATTAATTATATTTTGCCCATCCCTATTGGCCAGATTTTTATCAATGGCTATGTCACTAGTTGTTGGAATCCCCTAGTTCAGTGGTCGGCAAACTCATTTGTCAACAGAGCAGCAAACTGCAAAAATTCCCACGCCACTATGAGTTAGTTTGTTCATTTCACCTACCTGTAGTTCTTATATTGATTGGACCCTACAAACAGGTGAAAGCAAGGATCCTTGGATCCATGGGACCAGAGTTCTTAATGTGGTCACCCATACTGCAGAGCCTATTCCAGTACTGTATTTACAGGCTCATGTTTCTTTTCTTCTGGTCAAATTCCATACAATTGTTAAAAGATATGCAGTATCACTTACATAGTAAAACCATTAAAAGAAGCATATTCCTCAGCTGTGAATCCATAAATATCTTGGCAAGATAGGTCCACTTCTTGCTGAAGAAGAAGACTAACCAAATTTGTTGGTTCATCACTTAGAGCAATCATAAGAGCTGTTCTGGAACAAGAGATATAAATGTCTATTTATGGATTAAACATGTCTTGTACTTTTTTAAAAAGTTAATCTTTAAATTTTCTGTTCAAGTATAGAATCTCAATCAGGAAAAGAATCAGGGCAAGAATGGAAAATGTGGGGCAGATCTGCTCAAAAACCTGTGCCAATCCCAGATCTTACTGGAAATCTAGGGTCCCTAGGAAGCAGCTAATTGAATGATTTTCAAGGCCTCCTTCCCAAAACTCTAGGGTCTTCAAGGAGATGTCTCAAAATGTCATGGAGGAGTGTGTCTGAAGCTCTGGGTTCCCTATCCTCGTTTAACTACAACATCTACAAGGTATAGATTGAGTTTCTGTGTAAAATTCTAATGTTATAAAAAATTATCATCCTATATAATAAAAGAGAAACATGCAAATTTGACCATACCTATGCTACACTACCAGCCAATCAGGAGCAGGGGGCAGGGCTGAGCAGTGCGAGGCAGGGGGCAGGGCATAGGTGCACGCAAGGTGGGATGCAGGACCAGGGAGGTGGGGCCGAGGCACACGCAGCCAGTTCACAGCATGGGCATGGGAGACATCCAGTTGGCAGCATCACCGAGGTGCGGAGGGGGCACGGGTGGTGGCATTGGCGGCATGGCCGCGGCACCAGGTCCCCTGGCATCAGGATGGGGAACCTGAGGCCAGGCCAGGAGACCTAAGGATGCATGCTTTGCTCCTGCACTGGGCCAGGGGACCTGAGGCTGCACCCCCTGACCTGGCACCTGGACAGGGGACTTAAGGCTGTGCTGGGGGACCTGAGGCCATGCTTCCTGCCAATAGGACTTGATGGGGGACCTGTGCACCCTGCCCTGCGGGGCTTCATGGAGGTGGGGCTGGCCGAGTCTGAGTCTTGCATGATTTCAAGGTGATTTCAAGGTGATTTCAAGGTGAACACGGGTGGGCGGAAACTTGACTCTGGGTCCTGCGGCATGCCCCATACTATGACAGAAATGGAGATTTTCATATATATTTTATTAATTTTCTTCCATCTCTGACACTTTTATTACAGAGAAAGGGAAAATAATAATATTAAAATATTGCTTCTAATTAATTCCCTTTTAATGTGCAGGAATTTCATGCACTGGGCCACTAGTCCTATCTATTAAAAGAGTAATCTGCAAATTTGACCATACCTTCACCACACCCACAAGCCATGCCCACAGCCACGCCCACCAGCCAATCAAGAGCAAATTATGCAAATAAACCCCAACCAAGATGGCTGCTGCCACTGAGAGCAAAAGGAAGGCTTGGGTTTCCCCAGCAACAGAGGAAGCCAAGCTTTCTGCCTGCTGGTGCTGGCCTAGGCCTCCACTCTAGGCTAAAATATTTCAAATAGAAATGGCTGCCACTCCAGAGAGAGCAGAAGGCTTGGCTCTGTTCTGCTCCAGGCTACAAAGTTTCAATTGTAGACATAGATTAATCCCAGATCCCAGAGCCTCCACTTGGGTAGCTGGGGGGCATGGCCAGCCTGCAAACCTCCACAGGCCCCTCACCCAGGCTGCTCTTCACCCCAAGGGAACCCCCACCCTGATCTGGGACACTCTTCAGGGCAAATCAGCTGGCTCCCACCCATGCACCAGGCCTCTATCCTATCTAATAAAAGAGTAATACACAGATTGACCATCACTCCAACACAAAAGAGGGCTGACTCCAGGTGGCCAAAGATCCTGTCCGCATGGGGACACAAGATGGCCAGGAGGGCCATTGGAGGTTCCAGGCCCTGCAAGGGAGGACAGTTGTGGGCGATCAGGCCAGCAGGGGAGGGCAGTTGGGAGGGACCAGGCCTCCAAGGGAGGGCAGTTGGGGGCAATCAAGCCTGCAGGGAAGAGCAGTTAGGGGTGACCAGGCTGGTAGAGGAGGGAAGTTGGGGGCAAATTGGCTGGCAGGGGAGCAGTTAAACATCAATTGGGCTGGCAGGGTAGTGGTTAGCGGGTGATCAGCCTGGCAGGCAGAAGCAGTTAGGGGCAATCAGGGAGGCAGGCAGGTGAGCAGTTTGGAGCCAGCAGTTCTGGATTGTGAGAAGGATGTCCGATTGCCCATTTAGGCCCAATCCTACCAGGATCTGACCTGGTAGGATCGGGCCTAGATGGGCAGTTGGACATACCTCGAGTGGTCCCAGATTGAAGAGGGTGCAGGCTGGGCTAAGGGACATCCCCCGCTCCCCATGCATGAATTTCGTGCACCGGGCCTCTAGGATATAATAAAAACCTAATATGCTAAGTGTCTGGTCATCCGGTCATCCCTTCAACCAATCAAAGTGTGATATGCTAAGGCCACTCAACTGCTCGCTATGACATGCACCGACCATCAGAGGGCAGATGCTCTGACCAGTAGGTTAGCTTTCTGCTGGGGTCCGGCTGATCAGAACTGAATTGAGTCAGGTTGGACATACCTTGGAGCCCTCCTGTGTCCCTCCCCAGCCCCTATCATGCACCAGTGGGGTCCCTCGGCCTGGCCTGTGCCCTCTCATAATCCAGGACCTCTCAGGGTATATCAGAGAACTGGTTTCAGCTCAATCCCCCAGGCCAGGCCAAGGGACCCCCGACTGGTGCATGAATTCGTGCACTGGGCCTCTAGTTATAATAATAATAAATTTTGTCCAAATGTTTGATTTTACAGGAAAACAGGTCTTAGGAATCTAGGTTATTTGCTCAAAATCAGATGGCCAGATCTTTTTCTAAAAACAACACAGCAACAATAATATACATTTTATATATCAACTTATACATATATGTATATTCACATATATATATATATATATACATATATATATATATACACACACACACACACACACACATATATATATATATAATCCCATTAGGTACTGTAGGTTTATGCATTTATTTAGCATATCAAATTATACCTTTGATTATAATCTGCAGCATTTGCATTTGCTCCTCTCTTCAGAAGAAATTCCACCATTTCTGCATTGTTTTCAGTAACAGCAAGTAAAAGTGGAGTGTATTTATCCTGAAAAAAATTATTTCAAAGAGTATTTAAAATATTGTACATTAACATGCCTTTTAGACCCAAATTCAATTTAAAAGATGTGTGCTATTAAGAAACCTCTAATATACACTTCAATTTTTAAAAGGTTTTGATACATAACAAAATATGATTTTAAAGACCAAGAAAATAAATTAGAGTTGGGCCAGTCAAAAAAAAAAATTAAAGTTTCAGCTTCAGTCTTAATTCAAATTGTGGGTAAGAGGCGCCTAGATTATTTAGGTGATGAGCCCCTAGCATTTAATAATATAGTATTGCAAATCATATATTCATATTTAATAATCTTGTTAACAATTAAATTTTCATAGGGTTTCATTTAAACTTCCAAGCTGGTGCTACAAGTGTATCATGTAAACAAAATATCAGTGAACTAAGGTGCTAAGAAGCTTAAAAAAATACTCATCAGTTTTCCATAATGTCTCAATAGGAAATTTGGGTTACTTTTAGTATTATAAATGATTTTTCTAATTCAACTCTATTCTTACCATTTTCATAAGTATGTAAATAGAAAAAATATAGGCTTTGTGATTCTTAATATTCATTTATAGGAAAATCAATTAGTCCTCATTTGATATAGGCCATTGAACAGTTATCACTGTTAAATGTGTTGTTGCTTTGGAAGTCAGAATTATAATTTGAAATAAAATGGAGAAAGACTTTTTATAAAGGAAAACCACACCAGTGTTTAATAATCTCATTCTCCTCCTCAATTTCATTTTGGAAAATTCATACTTTATACAACAAGTGTTTCAATAGATATAAATTATCTGCACTAAATGTCTCTTCCATTACCTTCTAAAATATAATGTGTGTTTTTAATAGATAACTACCTTATTTTGTGCTTCAAGGTCAGCTTTGTGTTCAAGCAGCATTTTCACTAATGCAACACTTTTACCATGGACAGCATAATGAAGAGCAGTATTGCCATCTTTATCTGGTATATTTGGGTCTGCACCTTGGACTAGAAGAAGAGCAGCACAAGTCTCCTTTTTACACTGTACTGCCTGTCAATACAACAACAATAGATGAGTAATCAATTTGCTACTCAGGATATGCTATATTAATCAAATGTTTAATATTTTGTCTTAAAATATGAAATTCAACAAAAAGTTAACTAGGAAAAGAGCTCAAACACATTCCAATTGAAAAGGAAAAATTAGCACACCTTAATCAATGGAGATTTGTTTTCACTATCCTTGACATTTATGTTGCATTGTTTCCCAATTAAGAAAGACACAACATTTGAACATCCAAAAGCACAGGCCAGGTGCAAAGCTGTCCTATATCAATATAACAAGACACAAAGTTAGAAATAAGGCTTAGTTTAAGACGATACTTACTCTATTCATGCCAGATCATACATTTAGGTATTTGCTTAATGTACTGATTTGTATTTCAACGAAATTTATATTAATTATAATTGCTGTTTATTGAATCACTAGCGGCTTGGTGCATGAAATTTGTGCACGAGGGGCAGGGGCTGACCCTTAGCCCAGCCTGCACCCTCTCCAATCTGGTACCCCTCCAGGGATGTCCAACTGCCCGTTTAGGCCCAATCTCGGTAGGATTGGGCCCAAACGGGCAGTCGGACAATCCTCTCACAATTCAGGACTGCTGGCTCCAAACTGGTCACCTGCCTGCCTCCCTGATTGCCCCTAACTGCTTCTGCCTGCCAGCCTGATCACCCGATAACCACTACCCTGCCAGCCTAATTGATGTCTAACTGCTCCCCTGCCAGCCTGTTTGCCCCAACTTCCCTCCTCTGCTGGCCTGGTCACTCCTAACTGTTCTCCCCTGCTGACCGATTGCCTACGACTGTCCTCCCTTGCAGGGCCTGGAACCTCCCAACTGCCCTCCCCTGCTGGCTATCTTGTGGTAGCCATCTTGTGTCCACATGGGGGCAGGATCTTTGACCACATGGGGGCAGCCCTCTTGTGTATTGGAGTGATGGTCAATCTGCAAATTACTCTTTTATTAAATAGGATAGAGGCCTGGTGCATGGGAGAGGGCCAGCTGTTTGCCCTGAAGAGTGTCCCAGATCAGGGTGGGGGTTCCCTTGGGGCAAGGGGCAGCCTGGGCAAGGGGCTTGTGGAGGTTTGCAGGCCAGCCATACACACAAGAGACCCAAGAGAAGGCCCTGGGATCTGGGATTCATTTATGTCTACAACTGAAACTTTGTAGCCTAGAGCGGAGCCAAGCCTTCTGCTTGCTCCATGGCAGCAGCCATTTCTGTTTGAAACTTTGTAGCCTAAAATGGAGGCCTAGGCCGGCAATGGCAGGCAGAAAGCTTGGCTTCCTCCGTTGCTAGGAAAACCCAAGCCTCTGTTCTCTCCAGCTCAGTGGCTGCCGCTATTTCTGTATCTTTTATAATTGAAACTTTGTAGCATTGAGTGGAGGCCTAGGCCGGCAACGGCAGGTGGAAAGCTTGGCTTCCTCTGTTGCTGGGGAAATCCAAGCCTTCCTTTTGCTCTCAGTGGCGGCAGCCATCTTGGTTGGGGTTTATTTGCATAATCTGCTCCTGATTGGCTGGTGGGTATGGCTCTGGGCGTGGCTTGTGGATGTAGCAAAGGTATGGTCAAATTTGCATATTACTCTTTTATTAGATAGGATTCCTTGTGTAATAAGAGGTGTGCCCAGCCCTTACTCCAAACACAACCCCAAGGGCCAAACTGCTTTAAGCCCATCTAAAATAACTTTTTGTAATAGTTTAGCAAATTCTCACAAACATTCTAAATGTCTCCTTCATCCACTATTATACATATCTTAAGAATTTAGTCCCAAGGAACTTAGGTGTCTTTTACTCAATATTTAGATCCACCTCTCCTTCCAACCCCAGTTCTTCTTTTTCATTAAGAAATATATATATATATATATATATATATATATATATATATATATATATATATATATCAGAGATAGCAAGAGCACTGTTCGTTACTGATGTTCTGAATGTCAGATGCAGCCAGAGTCCAGCCAGAGCTCTGATACTCTGAGTCCATATATTCTTCCAAATTCCATTAGACTATGCCAGAGTAGGTTCCTTCTCGCACCCTACCCACTACACTAATTGTTGGATCCATGCCTCTCTGTTTAGGGTTGGACCTTCTTAGACGCCAGCTCTTAGATGGAGAAGCCATGAGGAGTTATGGGTATATAAGAATGAGTCTCTTTTTTTAACTTTTTTTTTTCTTTTGGTCCCTTAGAGTTTAGGGGATATGTGTCTATGGGGGAAGAAGAGAAGAAAGGGAATGGCAGAGGCACACTCACTAGGGGAGAACACCAAGAATGAGTCTTTATTACAGAACGCAGTGGCCATATAGCCATCAGACAACACAGTCCTTCACAGCAAAGTTCATACAGGCAGCCGTATACCATATGGTAAACACATAATCTCTGTACCTATAGCTATTATCTGAGCAGTTGCATGCTGCCTCTTAAAAATCACATCATAGCGGTATTTGAGCTCTCTGCCTCAGCAGCTTCTCCATTCTGGCTCAGCAGCTTCTGTCTCCCCTGCCCAGCACACTGGCTGTTCTCTGTAGCCTTACATCTGCATTGTCACTCCATCACACTTCATATTCCAGCACAATAGCTGATCAGTAACTTGTATATTACTCCAAAGACAAAAAAGTCTTCCTGCCAATAGTTACATCATCATATCTTGGCTACAGAAGGGCATGCATGAGCAGTGTACCCTGGAATCACTGTGCTTGTGTCCTTGCATCTGCTTATGGTATCTTAGCCTAGGGACAGAGTGGCCTTAGACATTTGGTGTATTGACAGCAAGGCCTTTGTGCTTTAATTGGCCTTGACTATGAGGTGTCTCTGGCGTGGTTCCCAAAATACCCTATTCCAAGAACAAGAGTAAATGCCATTTGGGCACTTTTAGTAGGTCTTCCCAAAGTGGGTGCCGCGTGCCTGCTGGATAAGATTCACTCTTTTAATTGCAGTCTAAACCTCACTGTGACAATTAATCTCTAACCCCCTCTGTATGCCCCAAGGAACAGAGGAAATCAGCCTTAAATTCAATAAAATAAAATGGCTAGAAAAGCCTCAGCTTTCTAAAGAAGTATTGACAATATAGTCCTTTGGTCTTACACACACACACACACGCACACACACACACACACACACACGCACACACACACACACAAACTGTGGCTAAACTTTTGCCTTTTTAAGAATTTAAACAAATGTAGTTATTCAACATATAATATTTTATGTCTGTCTTCTTTTACTTAGCATGACACTTTTGAGAATCATCCATGTTATTGAATTTATGAGTAATTCATTTTGTATTAATAAAAGATATCCTTTTATTTCTGAATAGTATCTTTAAATTATCATGTTTATCTTTGGATGTATGTATGTATTCGTTTATCAAAAATTATTAAGGACTTACTACAATGAGGCCAGGTTCTAGATGATAAGGATACAGCAGGAAATAAAATAGACAAAAATAACTATTCTTATGAATCATATATGCTAGCAGAAGAGGTGAACACAAAGCTTATAATAAAAATACGCCAAACAGCATTAAGTGCTAAAAAAAGTTAAATCAGGCAAGGAATAAGGGTAGGAAATGTCAACAAGGAAGGAGCCCTCACTGATAAGGTGATAAATACCCAAAGGAAGTAAGAGAGAAAGCCATGTGATGATCTGGGGGTGAAGCACTCCTGGCTAAGTAAACAGCCGGGCTAAGAGCCTAAGAGCATTTCTGGCAGTTCTGTAGAACACCAAGGCCAGAGTAGCTGGAGATGACAGAAAGGAAGAGTTGTAGGAAGTAAGACCAGAAGGATAACAGGTGGAGTGATATGGAAAGCCAGTGGAAGTTTTTAAGGCAAGCAATGACATTTGTTATATATTATATAAGATCATTCTTGCTACTGTATTGAGAATAAACTGTAATGATTAAAAGACAGAAAACTACTTAGGGAGACTAATGCAGTAATTCTGGTGACGGAATTAATAAGGGTGGTAACTGTGAAGTCGCAAGAAATTGTTGGATTTTATTTGAACCAAGGCTTGTTGTTGAATCAGATGGAGAATGTAAAAGAATGAGAAGAGTCAAAAATGACTCTGGAGTTTCTGTCCTAAACAACTGAACAAAAGAACTAGGCATTTATAGAAAGAGAAGAGCAGATCTGAAGAGGAAAAACAGGAGTCCAGTTTGGGTATGTTTGAGATGCCTGATCTCATGAGCCAACTGTTAAATATTCAGGAATCATTAGTCAGTTGACACCATAATGATAGCTTTAAATCAGGGCTTCTCTTCCTTCCAGCTCCCACTCCCATCCTTCCAAGTGCCTGTTATCGAACATTGAGGAGCATACCACAGCCTATTACACATCCAACTAGATCCAAGGCAGATGATAGATAGATGATAGATGATTGATTGATTGATTGATTGATAGATAGATAGATAGATAGATAGATGATAGAGTTAGGGGAGCAATCTCCCTGGAGGTAAAAAGTTGGGAGGATTGGAACATAAATATTTAAAGTCAATCCCTCTTCACCAGAAAAGTGGAGATTGAGAGAGATAGACAAGATAGAGATAGAGATTACAGCTACAGCTAGAGATAGAGCTATATATATATATATATATATATATATATATAGAGAGAGAGAGAGAGAGAGAGAGAGAGAGAGAGAGAGAGAATATGAATGAGAATATCAATTCAAGATCTGAGCCCTCAAATTTTTACTAGTCAGGAGGATGAGGAGAAATCAACAAAGGAGTCTGAAAAGTGTCCACAGAAGTAGGAGAAATGTCCTGAAAGATAAGACAATATTTCAGCTACTACTGAAAGGGCAAGGAAGATACTTGTCTGAGAAGGCAGCCAGGTAAGACTGAGAATTGACCACTGAATTAAGTCATATTGGAATTCTCCATGACCTTGTAAAGTAATTCAAGGGAGTGTTACAAAATAAAAGATAAATTAGGTGACTCTGTTCTTGTTAAAGAGGAGGTAAAACTATCAACAAGATGATACAAATCATCTTTCTAACTATAGTTTCCAGTTACCCAATTGTGATGAAAGATGACACCTTTCATGACCTGTAGCTTAAAAACTCCTCAAAAGATATTATTATAGGCACAGATTGTATATATTTTCTGTTATTCATGCCAAACACATAACTTCTTCAATTCTTAACATATAAAGTTCATTTTGTTTTGCAGTAAGTGGTATTGATGGGATCTTGGAAGATAACTCTGCAATTTAAAAAAATTCATACAAGATCCACATTAAAGAGTTCATTGTTTCGCTCTTTCAAAGTCTCCATCTTAACCACTAATAATCACTGATCTGGGAAGACATCTCTACTCTTTTCTTTATCACTACATTCGTAATACGGTCAAGCGTAGGTGGCTGGGGATAATACAACCTATAGGAAAGGGGGTCGGGGGAAAGATTGGGAATCAGAGTAATTGGTGGAGGTTCAGGCAATGGGTGGAGAGGAGAGAATCAGAGAGGACACAAATGCCTTCACAGATACAGGTAAGCATTTGTAAAAATAAGACGAAGAAAGTTGGGCATGTAACCTTCTGCCAGTGCTACCAGACCTCTCGCCTAGGGCCTGCCGAGATAACCACCCGGGAACCCAGACAATCCTGCTTCCGGTTAGAAGGCCCGGCGGCCTCTGTGGCCGCAGCTTCCCATTCCGCTGCCTTTCATCAAGCACTCGGGTCACCTCTTTTTTCTGTCAGGAGTGTCCGCATCCTGTTTCTTGAGCAACAGACACTCCTTCACCGTGTTCAGATCCCCTACTGCAGCAGCTTTGTGGAGTGTCTTCAAATCCCTCTGTCGAAGGTTGTAGCCAGTCTGCACCTGGGGAGCCACAGAGGCCCCGCGGAGGAACCGCCAAGAGGAAGGGCTGCGGGGCCCGTCACTCCTCCAGAAGGTGAAAAGCTTCTTCATGGCGACGTAGGAGACGGTCCTTCAGTCGGACGAGGGTGCCCCTGCGGCTTCTAACCGCCCAGCATGGCCCTCTGCCTGACCAAGGTTTCGCACCAGTCCCAGAGGCAGAGTAGGCGGAGACCGGAAGTGTGCCAGAGGCAGGAAGTGGGCCAAAGACCGGAAGAGGGTAGGGTGGGTGTCTCACAATGCTCAGCTCCTAGAGCAGCTGGGATTGGAACCTCGTCTGAGGAGTGCCGCCCTGATTCTCAGTGATTGCCACACTCAGGCTTACTATTGGGTCAAGAGCCTTATTAACTTTATTTTTTTAATTAAATCTTTATTGTTGAAAAATATTACATATGTCCCCTCTTTTCCTCAATTGACCCCTTCTAGCCCGCTCCCAACCCCCACCCCAGGCCTTCACCACCTTATTGCCTGTGTCCATGAGTTATGCACATATGCATATACATTCTTTGCTTGATCTCTTCCCACCTAGCCCTGCCTGCTCTCTGAAATTCCTTAGTCTGTTCTATGTCTCTGGATCTATTTTGTTTATCTGTGTATTTTGTTCATTAGATTTCACATATGAGTGAGCTCACATGATACTTGTCTTTCTCTGATTCTTTTATTTCACTTAGCATAATACTTTCTAGGTCCCTCCATGCTGTCTCAAAAGGTAAGAGATACTTCTTTTTCACTGCTGCATAGTATTCCATGGTATAAATGTACCACAGCTTTTTATCTACTCATCTACTGGTAGGCACTTAGGCTGTTTCTTGATCTTAGCTATTGTAGATTGCACTGCTATGAACATAATGGTGCATACATTCTTTCTGATTAGTGTTTCAGCTCTCTTAGAATATATTCCTAGAAGTGAAATCACTAGGTTAAATGTGAGCTCCATATTTAATTTTTTGAGGAAACTCCATAACTGTTTTTCCATAATGGCTGCACCAGTCTTCATTTCCATCAGCAGTGTGCTAGGCTTGGCTTTTCTCCACATCCTCACCAGTACTTGTTTGTGTTGATTTGTTAATGGTAGCCATTCTGACATGTATGAGGTGATACCTCATTATCATTTTAATTTGCATCTCTCTGATGATCAGTGACTTTGAGCATTTTTTCATATGTCTCTCGGCCTTCTGTATGTCCACTTTCTAAAAGTGTCTAAGTCTTTTGCCCATTTTTTTTAATTGGATTGTTTATCTTCCTATTGTTAAGTTGTATGAGTTCCTTATATATTTTGGATATTAGAACTATATCAGCGCGAGGAGGCGCGCGGAGGCGGACCACGACATCTTGAACGAGAGGAGCCGGAAAACATACAGCGGCCATTCGCGGTACCGGCGGGACCTCTGGGGCTCCCGGAGCACCGGCGACCAGGTGGCGCGCAGAGCCCAGGGAGCTCTAAACTCCAGCAAGGAAAGGTCAGATTTCCCTGGGGGTACTTTGGGCGCGAAACTGAGGGGGCTGGCAGTCTGGGAGATCTGCACCTTGGAACTCAAAACCTGGAGATCTGCACCTGAAATAGAATCTGTGGCTGTTGAAGCTGGTGAACTTGGGAGAGGGCCCTTGGAGCTGGTGGCAGAGTTGATCCCTGGAGCGCAATCAGTTTGGACCTGACAGAGGGGGGAAGCCCGGAAGATTTTGGGAGGGTTCTGGCTGCTAAAACAGCAGTCACCATTAGAGAGGCAGTATTGTTTAGTTCAGGATAAAGAGGACCAATAGACCCAGAAGTCAATCTAGAAACACTGCCACCCAGGGGCCAAATCACAAATTGACTCTTATGTGACAGGGAATTGATTATATCTTCTCTTCGACCTTGGGAATACAGTCTATTTTCATCTACACTTTAGTATCTTTTACTCTACCTCAACTTCACCTTTATACCACCACTCTCTGGCTAACCTTTCCCTATTTAGTGCCTTGTTTCCCTTACACTTTTCCCGCTTTAGATTTACCTAATTCTTTCCCCTTACCCCCTGTTAAAATTTCACCCCACTGATATATCTAATCTCTAACCACCTAATCCAAGTGCATATATACCTCTAGCTTCTCTGACTTCACTATCTTAAAGTGTTTTTAGCCCTGTCCTGTTGTTGTTGTTTACTTGACTGTTGATTATATTGATTTTTTAAGCAGGTTTATGAGATTGATTTGCTTATTCTGTTATTTTGGTTTGTCTTGTAGGGGGGGTTATTTTTATTTTTGGTGTTGTTTCTTGTTTTGTTGTCCTCATCTGCATTGTTTTTGAGATAGATTTTTGCTTCTGTGTTCCCTCACCTCTCTTGATATTAGTAGTTGTATGTAATTTGTATCAATCTCCAAGTACTTGTTGCAGGTTTTGGTTCGGATTAGGGGCTATCCTATAGGAGTTTTCACCCCACATTTATAATTTACTCCTTTTATTTCTTTTTTTCTTCTCCCCCTTTTCCCATTATCATTTTGGCATTCCTGTCTTTCTTTTTTGTGAGTGTATGTGTTTGGGGGGGTCTCTTTCTTTTTTGTGTGAGTGTGGGTGTGTGAGTGTCTGTGTGGGTCTGGGGGAGGTTCTCTTTCTTTTTTCCCACCTATCACCAAATTTGCCTTTCTCTGGCGGTCACCTTTATTTGGAATTACAATTACTTTGACTACATTCCGGTTCAGTGCCTGGTGCGTTGCACCTGGTTGTGTTGTATTTTGTGCCTTTAAATCAACACAGGAGAGTGAGAACTACATAACCACATACACAGAGAAGAGAGACCATGGGAAGACAAAGAAATAGCCCACATATGAAAGAAAAGCAAGGCTCGCCAGAAAAGGAGGTAAACGAAATGGAAGTTAACAACCTGTCAGAGAAAGAATTCAGAGAAATGGTCATAAGGTGGCTGAAAAGAATGGAAGACAAATTTGATAATATGAGTAAGACCCAAGAGGAAATGAGGAAGACCCAGGAAGAAATGATGAAGAGCCATGAAGAAATGAAAAGTGACATTGCTGAAGTAAAGAACTCAATAGAAAGTATTAAGAGTAGACTAGAAGAAGCAGAGGATCGCATCAGTGAGCTAGAAGACCAGGTAGGAAAAAATAACCAAGTAGAGCAGATACTAGAAAAAAAAATTAAAAAGCAGGAGGAGAGCCTAAGAGAACTTTGGGACAACATGAAACAAAACAACATCCGTATAATTGGGCTTCCAGAAGGACAGGAAACTGAGCAAGGAATAGAAAACCTGTTGGAAGAAATAATGACAGAAAACTTTCCTGGTATACGAAAGGAAAAACCCACACAAATCCAAGAAGCTCACAGAGTCCCAAGCAAAATAAACCCCAAAAGACCTACGCCAAGGCACATTATAATTAAATTGGCAAACACCAATGACAAAGTAAGAATCTTAAAAGCTGCCAGAGAGAGACAAAAAGTCACCTACAAAGGAACACCCATCAGACTAACAAGTGATCTCTCAACAGAAACCTATCAGGCCAGAAGGCAGTGGAATGAAATCTACAAAGTCATGCAAAGGAAGGGTCTGAATCCTAGAATACTGTACCCAGCAAGGCTCTCAATCAAAATTGAAGGTCAAATCAGGAGCTTCACAGATAAAAAAGGACTAAGGGAATTCGTCACCACCAAACCAGCAATGCAAGAAATGCTAAAGGATCTGCTGTAAAAAGAAATAGGAAGCGAAGAAGGATCACAGGGGCAAAGAACAAAAATGGCAACATATAAGCACCTATCAATAATAACTTTAAATGTAAACGGGTTAAATGCTCCAATCAAAAGACATAGGGTAATAGACTGGATAAGAAAACACAACCCATGTATCTGCTGTCTACAAGAAACCCACCTCCGAAAAAAAGACGCACACAGACTGAGGATGAAAGGTTGGAAAAAAGTTATTCAGGCGAATGGAAATGAAAAAAAAGCTGGGGTAGCCATACTTATATCTGACAAATTAGATCTCAAAGTGAAGGACATAACAAGAGATAAAGAAGGCCACTTCATAATACTAAAGGGAGCAATTCAACAAGAAGAAATAACTCTTGTAAACATATACGCACCCAATACAGGAGCACCCAAATATATACAAAAACTCCTAGAGGACATCAAGGGAGAGATAGACAGCAATACAATCATAGTAGGAGACTTTAATACCCCATTATCACCATTGGACAGATCCTCTAAACAAAAAATCAGTAAAGAAACATCAATTCTCAATGACTCACTGGACCAGATGGAATTAATTGACATCTTCAGATCATTTCACCCCAAAGCCACAGAATATACATTCTTTTCAAGTGCCCATGGGTCATTCTCAAAGATAGACCATGTATTAGGTCATAGGCAAAGTCTCTCCAAATTCAAGAAGATAGAAATCATATCAAGTATATTCTCAGATCACAGTGGCATAAAGCTGGAAATCAACTACAATAGAAACAATCCAAAGAAATCGAACACATGGAGACTAAACAGCATGCTATTAAACTATGACTGGGTTACTAGAGAGATTAAGGAAGAGATAGAAAACATCATGGAAACAAATGACAATGATAGCACAACAATCCAAAATCTATGGGACACAGTGAAAGCAGTTCTGAGAGGGAAGTTCATAGCTCTACAATCCTACTGCAAAAAACTAGGAACAGCGGCAATAAATTATCTAACCCAACAACTCAAAGAGTTAGAAAGAAAGCAACAAGAAAAGCCCAGTGTAAGCAGAAGGAAGGAAATAGTAAAGATCAGAGCAGAAATAAATGACATAGAGACCAAAGAAACAATACAGAAGATCAACGAAACCAAGAGCTGGTTCTTTGAAAGGATAAACAAGATTGATGAACCTCTAGCCAGACTCACCAAGAAGCAAAGAGAGAGGACCCTAATAAATAAAATCAGAAATGAAAGAGGTGAAATAACAACAGACCCCATTGAAATACAAAGGATTGTTAAAAAATACTATGAACAACTCTACTCCAACAAACTGGACAACCTGGAGGAAATGGATATGTTTCTAGAAAAATATAACCTCCCAAAACTCAATCAAGAAGAATCTAAACAACTCAATAGACCAATAACTGTGGAAGAAATTGAAGCAGTCATCATAAAGCTTCCAGCAAACAAAAGCCCAGGGCCAGACGGCTTCACAGGGGAGTTTTACCGAACATTCAAGGAAGAACTAAAACCTATACTCCTCAGACTATTCCAGAAAATTCAAGAGGATGGAAAACTTCCAAACTCCTTCTATGAAGCTAGCATCACCCTAATACCAAAACCAGATAAAGACGACACAATGAAAGAGAATTACAGGCCAATATCCCTCATGAATATAGATGCCAAAATCCTCAATAAAATTCTAGCAAATCGGATCCAGCAGTACATCAGAAAGATCATACACCACGACCAAGTAGGATTTATCCCAGGAATGCAAGGATGGTACAATATCCGCAAATCAATAAATGTGATACATCACATAAACAAATTGAGAGATAAAAATCACATAGTCATATCAATTGATGCAGAAAAAGCATTTGACAAAATCCAACATCCTTTCTTAATAAAAACTCTCAATAAGGTAGGAATAGAAGGATCATACCTCAACATAATAAAAGCCATATACGATAAACCCACAGCATACATCATACTCAATGGGCAAAAACTACAACCATTTCCCCTAAGAACAGGAACAAGACAGGGTTGCCCACTTTCACCACTCCTGTTCAACATAGTACTGGAAGTATTAGCCATTGCAATTAGACAAGAAGAAGAAATAAAAGGCATCCAAATTGGAAAAGAAGAAGTTAAGCTATCCTTATTTGCAGATGACATGATATTGTACATAAAAAACCCGAAAGACTCCATAAAAAAGTTAGTAGACTTAATAAATGAGTTCAGCAATGTAGCAGGCTACAAAATTAATGCCAAGAAATCTATGGCATTTCTATACACTAATAGTGAACTTACAGAAAGAGAGACTAAAAAAGCAATCCCATTTACCATCACACCAAAAAAATTAAGATACCTAGGAATAAACTTAACTAAGGAGGTAAAAGATCTATTTGTGGAAAACTACAGGACACTGAAAAAAGAGATAGAGGAAGATGTAAACAGGTGGAAGAACATTCCATGTTCATGGATTGGGAGAATCAACATAATTAAAATGTCCATACTACCCAAAGCAATCTATAAATTTAATGCACTCCCCATTAAAATACCAATGGCATATTTCACAGACCTAGAAAGAACTCTCCAAAAATTCATCTGGAACAAAAAAAGGCCCCGAATAGCCACAGCAATCCTGAGAAAGAAGCACAAAGTCGGTGGGATTTCCATACCAGATTTCAAGCTGTATTACAAGGCTACTGTTCTTAAAACAGCCTGGTACTGGCACAAGAACAGACATATAGATCAATGGAATAGAATAGAGAATCCGGATATCAACCCAATCCACTATGCTCAATTAATATTTGACAAAGGAGGCAGGAACATAAAATGGAGTCAAGACAGTCTCTTCAATAAATGGTGTTGGGAAAATTGGACAGATACATGCAAAAAAATGAAACTAGAGCACCAACTTACACCATACACAAAAATAAACTCAAAATGGATACAGGACTTAAACGTAAGACAGGAAACCATAAAAATATTAGAGGAATCTACAGGAAGAAAAATCTCAGACATATGCCAAAAGAACTTCTTTGATGATACCGCTCCGAGGGCAATGGAAGCTAAAGAGAAAATAAACAAATGGGACTACATCAAAATCAAAAGCTTTTGCACAGCTAAAGAAACCATCAACAAAACAACAAGAAAACCCACTGTATGGGAGAACATATTTGCAAATGTTATTAGTGATAAAGGTTTAATCTCAAGCATCTACAGGCAACTCACCCAACTCAATAAAAGGAGGACAAATGATCCAATAAAAAAATGGGCAACAGACCTAAATAGAATCTTCACGAAAGAAGACAAAAGGAAGGCCCAGAGACACATGAAAACTTGCTCAAAGTCACTAATTATCCGAGAGATGCAAATCAAAACGACTATGCGGTACCATCTCACACCTATCAGAATGGCTTACATCAACAAATCAACAAACGACAAGTGCTGGCGAGGATGCGGAGAAAAAGGAACTCTTGTGCACTGCTGGTGGGATTGTAGACTAGTACAGCCACTGTGGAGAACAGTATGGAGATTCCTCAAAAAACTAAAAATGGAGCTCCCATTCGACCCAGTGATCCCACTTCTAGGAATATACCCCAAGAAATTAGAAAGGCGAATTAGAAAGGATATATGTACCCCTATGTTCATAGCAGCACAATTTACCATAGCTAAGATTTGGAAACAGCCGAAGTGCCCATCAGCAGATGAGTGGATCAAAAAACTATGGTACATTTACACAATGGAATACTACGCCGCGGAAAAAAAGAAGGAGCTCCTACCATTTGTAACAACATGGATGGATTTGGAGAGCATTATGCTAAGTGAAATTAGCCAGGCAGAGAAAGACAAATATCACATGATCTCACTCATTTGAGGAATACAATCAATGACATAGACTGATGAACAAGAATAGATCCAGAGACTGAGAAAAGTCCATCAGAATGTCAAACCTCAGGGTAAGTGGCAGGTGGTGAGAGTAAGTGGAAAAGTCAATATACTTGAACTCTTGAACTGAGGTAAGTGATTTGTGTTTTTACATCCCTGACAAAGTTTATATAAAATTATAAAAAAATGGCAGCTAGTCTGACATTGAATTGACATGGCCTAGAGCTTGTCATATCCTATGGAGACCAGTCCTTAGGCTAGGCCCTGCTTAACCTCCCATGACACCATAATACCCTTACATGATATTATTCTACAATGTCATTATAATATTTGATATTTGACAACAGCATATTATACAATTATCCCAAATAAACTTACAAACTAATTCTTTGAATGTTGGGCAGCAACTTAAAAAAGAATAGGAAAGAAATTAATCCCTTTCAGAAGGAATTAAGGCACTGGGAAGGCATCCGAGCATTCTATATTGGCCCTTCTTGCCCTTTCTGCCAAGAGGGACCTTCTTGTTACTATCCAAATACACACAGCTGATGCCAGAGTTTTCAGTTCGAGGTGTGGCTGAAGCCTTTGGGCAGCTGGCACCATGGATCTGTATCTCGACCAATGGTGTGAGCTGGGCCCTCTCTGGAGAAGAAACCTGGGTCCCCCGAGATATGTGATCAGTACCGGGACCCCGCCAGCAGGCTAGGGGACCCCAAGGCAGGTACTGGACGTGGAGGCCACAGGGGGGCATAGACTACAAAGGAGACAGAACTGAACCTCACATCACCCTGTTTGGCCCCGGAGGATGGCTGGTTAGCCAGAGACGGGTAAGATTCCTCAGGGAAGGAACAACCTAAGACAGGCACAGTCGCAGAGGGGCCAACAGGAGAGAACTAAAAGGTCAACAGAGGAGGGGCACAGACCCTCATCCACAAACCTTGCAGGGGTTTGAATTCTCAACCCTCCTAAGGGAGGTCTCCTACCCCCACGGCTGCTTCGCCTCCCACACACAACTCATACGGGGACCCAGGTGGCAGACAGAGACTCGGCCAGCAATAGCTGCTCTATATCTAAATTCAGTCTATTACCAGGAATGCTCGGGACCTACTCAAAATTGCAAATATTCCTTTCCACTAGTATTCACAGGGTAAACTAAGATTTCTGCTTGAGTATTAAAATTGACAGGAAAATAGTAATCAACTTTTCAGATTAATTTAAATTGGCCAAGTGAAATACGAGAATACTCAAGAAAATTATAGTGTACTGGACAAAAAGCTTTTCCTAAAACATTAACTGAAAAATCTATCAGTAGTTCATCTCTCTGTAAAATTGCCTAACATCCAAAGAACCTAAAGCAGTCACTTTGTGTACAAAAATTAAAATTTAAAATTATCAAGACTGCAATAGAAAATTTCCAAAAGTCCCCATTAATCAAAAAAGGGGAGGGGACAGCGGGGTAATATCATGAAAGGGACAAAAAAAAAATATTGAGTAAGTAAAATACATCTAGAAAATTCTTACTCCAGTAAAGTAAATTCCATTTGTAAAAACAATAGCAGGACACCCATGAAAAAACACACATGGTGTCAAAATAAGCCAAAGGAAAATCATTTAGGCAAAAATTAAAAAGAATCCCAAGTCTATTTTGCATAGAGGATCCCTTTGTTAACTTTTGGTCGAGAATGTGTTTGTGTGTTTTCAGAGAACAACTCCAAGACCATGTGGGTTCCTGCGACGGTGAGGAACTGATGGATCTGTTCCAGCCATGAGGACGGTCCAGAGATGGGGGGCACTGACGACACCTTGCCATACTAGCAGTCAGCAGCTGTGCATGTCTGCAGGCAGCCCAGGACCAAACCAGAGAGGATGGATCATGCATTGACACGATATGTCCACCATCTGGATACCATTGCTGACTTATACACATAATGAATTATTTGACACTGAAACTGGGACTCAGAAAAGTTGGATATTGAAACCGAGAATGAAACACTTTTTGTTCTTATACATTTATTTCTAGTATGCAGAGGCAAGATATTTTTGAAGAAAAGAAACAGGGGAGAGTGATTGATATAGAGGCAGGATGGCCTTGAACAGGCTGTCAAGCTACAGGGGGAGGCTTGGGTGGATGGGAGGCAGATGCGGGGGGAGATCAACGGAAGGACTTGTATGCATGCATATGAACATAACCAATGAATGAAAGACACTGGGACGGGGAGGGGGGAAGCTGGGGATATGTGCTGGGGGTTGGGGGAGGCTGGGGGGAGGATAAGAGGGAGGGGGAAAGGAAAACATGTACTACTATTATACTGCAAAAAATCAATAAAAAATAATTTAAAAAAAAATGTAAAAAAAAAAAAAAAGAACTATATCAGATGTATCACTGCCAAATATGTTCTCCCATAGAGTGGGCTCCCTTTTCATTTTGTTGATGGATTCTCCTTCAGTGAAGGAGTTTTTTATTTAGTTTATTTTATCCTTAGATTCCATTGTCCTAGGAGCTGTATTGGTAAGGATATGCTATTACATACATCTGATATTTTGCTACCTATGGATGCTTCTAAGATTTTTATGGTTTACCATTTTATGTTTAAGTCTTTTATCCATTTTGAGTTTATTTTCATGTATGGTATAAGTTGATGATCTAGTTTCTTTCTTTCTTTTTTCTTTTTTTTTAATCATCAGTCCAATTTTCCCAGCACCATTTATTGAAGAGACTGTTTGACTGCACTGTATGTTCTTGCCTCCTTTGTCAAATATTAATTGAGCATAATTGAGCTTGGGTTGAATTTTAGGGTCTCTGTTCTGTTCATTGATCTATATGCCTGTTTTTATTCCAGTACCAGGCTGTTTTGATTACATGACTTTATAGTATACCTTGATACCTGATATTGTGATTCCTCCAACTTTGTTCTTCTTTCTCAAGATTGCTGTGGCTATTTTGGGGTCTTTTTTGCTTCCTTTTTAAGTATTTGTTCTAAATCTGTGAAATATGCCTTTGGTATTTCAAGAGGGATTGGATTGAATCTGTGATTGCTTTGGGTAGAATGGACATTGTAATGATAGTGATTCTACCAATACATAAACACAGTATATTTTCCCATTTGTTTATATCTTCCTCTGTCGCTCTTTCCAATGTTCTGAAGTTTTCTGAGTACAGGTCTTTTATCTACTTGGTTAAGTTTTTTAATTTTGTGTTGCAATGGTAAATTGGATTTTTTTCATTTCTTTTTCTAAGAATTTATTATTGGTATATAAAAATTCCATTGATTTCTGAGTGTTAATTTTGTATCCTGCTACATTGCCAAATTCATTTATTAAATACTAGAGACCTGGTTCATGAAATTTGTGCACAGAGGTGTGTGTCCCTCAGCCAAGCCTGCACCCTCTCCAATCTGGAACCCCTCAAGCGATGTCCAACTGCCCGTTTAGGCCCTATCCTGATTGGGTCTAAACAGGCAGTCGGACATCCCTCTCACAATCCAGGACTGCTGACTGCCAACTGCTTGGCTGCCTGCCTTCCTGATTGCCCCTAACTGCTTCTGCCTGCCAGCCTGATCACCCCCTAACCATTCCCCTGACAGCCTGATGGATGCCTAATTGCTCCCCTGCCAGACTGATTGCCCCTAACTGCCCTTCCCTGCAGGTCTGGTCACACCTAACTGGCCTCCCCTGCAGGCTGGATCACCCCCAATTGACCTCCCTTGCAGGCCTGGTCCCTCCCAACTGCCCTCCCCTGATGGCCATCGTGTGTCCACATGGAGGCAGCCATCTTTGACCACATCTGATATTGTGCATTGGAATGATGGTCAATTTGCATATTACTCTTTTATTAGATAGGGTAGAGGCCTGGCACATAGACAGGGGCCAGCTGGTTTTCCCTAAAGGGTGTCCCAGATCAGCGTGGGGGTTCCCTTGGGGTTGGGGTGGCCTGGGCAAGAGGCCTGTGGTGGTTTTCAGGCCAGCCACGCCCCCCCCCCCCCCCAGTGACCCAAGCGGAGGCCCTGATATTTAGGATTTATTTATCTTCTATAATTGAAGATTCTATAATTTGTAGCCTTGAGTGAGGCCTTGGTCAGCCAGGGTGTGCAGTCAGCTTGGCTTCCTCCATTGCCAGTAGCAACCCAAGCCTCCTGTTTGCTCCATGGCCAAACCCATCTTGGTTGGGTTAATTTGCATACTCGCCCCTGATTGGCTGGTGGATGTAGCTTGTGAGTGTAGCAGAGTAATGTTTAATTTGCATATTACTCTTTTATTAGATAGGATAGTAGTTTTTATAAAGTCCTCGGGGTTTTCTATGTACAATATCATATCATCTGTGAATACTGAGAGTTTTACTGTCTACTTTCCAATTTGGATGCCTTTTATTTCATCTTCTTGTCTGATTGCTATAGCTAGGACTTGCAGTGCCATGTTGAATAAGAGTGGTGAAGCAGACATCCCTGTCTTGTTCCTGTTCTTAGGAGAAATGGTTTTAGTGTGAAAATGGTTTTAGTGTTTGCCCAGTGAGTATGATGTTGGCTGTAGGTTTGTTATACATGGCCTTTATTATGTTGAGATATGATCCCTCTATTTCCACTTTTATTAAAAAAAAAAAAAAGATACTAGAGGCCCAATGCACAAAGAGATTCGTGCAAAAGACCTTCCTTTCCCTGGCTGCTGGCATCGATTTTCCTCCAGCACCTGGGACCCAGGCCTTTGCTCTGGCTGCCGCCTTCGGTCTTTGTTCTCTACACAGCGCTGATCCTCTAGCTCCCTCCATCCCATCCTTCCTGTCATAGCAGGTGTCCCGCTTAGCCCAGCGCTCCTCGCCTGCAAGCATGCTTCCCAGAGGCCCAGAGTGCCTGGGGGGTGGGGCCGTCACCATCTTTGTTGGGTTATTTTGGATACTCCATAGCAAAGGTACTGTCAAGTTGCATGTTTCTCTTTTATTAGTGTAGATGGGTGTTGAATTTTGTTGAATGCTTTTCTGCATCTATTGATATGAGCATGTGATTTGTGTCTTTCAATTTGTTTATATGATGTATCACGTTTATTGATTTGTAAATATTGTACCAGCCTTGCATCCCTGGAATAAATCCCATTTGGTCATGATGTATGAGCTTTTTAATATATTGCTGGATCAAATTTGCTAATTTTTGTTGAGGATTTTAGCATTTGTGGTTATCAGGGATATTGTTCTATAATTTTTTTTCTTCATAGTGTCTTTATATGGTTTCAGAATTAGAATAATGATAGTCTCATAAAAAGAGCTTGGAAGTGTTCCTTTCTCTTAAGAAAAGAGAACACTAGTCCATTGCTTGTAGAAATGCAGATTGGCACAACTACTGTGGAAAACAGTATGGAGTTTCCTCAAAATAATTAAAAATGGAACTTCTGTTTGGCTCAGAGGTGGTCCCACTTCTGAGAATATATCCTTAAAACCCAGAAGCACCAATCAGAAAAAAATATATGCACCCCTATGTTCATAGCAGAATAATTTACAATTTGAAAACAGCTCAGGTGCCCATCAGTAGATGAATGGATTAAAAAGCTGTAAGACATTTACACAGCTGTAGAAAGGAAGGATATCTTACCTTTGGGACAGCATGGATGGACCTAGAGAATATTATGCTAAGTGAAATAAGCCAAACTGAGAAAGACAAATATCACATGAGTTCACTTATTTGTGGAATCTAATTAAAAAAATAAATTGACCAACAAAATAAGACCTGAAACATGGAGGCATGGAATAGACTGACATACCTCGATGTGGGGATTGCGGGGAGGGGGTAAGGAGAGGTAAACCAAAGAACTTATATACTTAAATGCATAGCCCATGGACACAGGCAATAGGGTGAGGAAGACAGGGATTGGGTATAGACTGGGAGGAAGGTGGTAAAAGAGGGGAAAATGGAAGTCATCTATAATGCTATCAACAATAAAAAATATTTTTAAGTTATATTTAACTATTTTTAAAAAACACAAATAGTGGCCTGCTTTACTGTTCTTGCTTCCTGGGCATAATAAACTTTAAAGCCTGTGTCCACAAAACAAAGAGGCAGCCAACCAGATAGGAGATGCTATTTGCAAACAGCAGCTCTGACAAAGGTTTGATTTCCAAAATATATAAAGAACTCATAAAACTCAATACCAAACAAATAAACAATCCAATCAAAAGTTGGTAGAGGACCTAAAAATACACCTCTCCCAAGAAGACATACAAACAGCCAATATATATATGAAAAGATGTTCAACCTCACTGGCAATTAGGAAAATGCAAATTAAAGCTACAATGAGATACCACCTTACACCAATTAGAGTGGCCATTATCAACAAGACAAGCAACAAGTGTTGGAGAAATTGTGGGAAAAAAGGGAACACTCATTCAGTTATTTTGGGAATGTAGACTGTTACAACCACTATGAAAAGCAATCTGGTGATGCCTCAAAAAATTAAAAATAGAGTTAACATATAACCCAACAATCCCACTCCTGGATATATACCCAAAAAACTAGAAATCATTTATATGCAAAGATATATGCACCCCTATGTCCATTGCAGCATTATTCACGGTGGCCAAAAGTTGGAAGCAGCCCAAGTGTCCTACGACAGAAGGCTGGATAAAGGATGTGGTATAATAAACAATGGAGTAGCACACGGCCAAAAAGAAGGATGAAATAATGTCATTTACAACAACATAGATGGACTTTGAGAACATTATGCAAAGTGAAATAATTCCCGACAGAAAAAGCCTAGAACTATATGATTTAACTCATATGTGGAATATAAAACTGAAACTTATGAACAGCAGCATGATGATTGCCAGAGGGAGGGGAATGAGGGAAGAAAGGGGGCCTAATATGAGGTGTCAGGAGATTTGACTTTGGGAGGTTGGGCACATGGTCCTATATACAGATTTTGTAAATTAGTAATCCATATGTGAAGCCTATATATTCATGTAATGTCACCCCAATAAAATTTTAAAATAAAATGTAAATCAAATAATAAAGAAGAAAGAAAGAAAGAAAGAAAGAAAGAAAGAAAGAAAGAAAGAAAGAAAGAAAGAAAGAAAGAAAGAAAGAAAGAAAGCCTATGTCCACCAGCTGGAAGGGACTCATTCCCAATGCCCCATCTAAACGTTGGGGCTTTCTTCTGATATCCAAGGAACTCTGCCCAATAAAAGTCATGTTTATCACCTGAATATTTTCCGGCGCCTGTGGGTCAGCGTCAGTGTGTTTCTGTTAGGGCTGGAAGATCCTTTCTGTTGAACGGCCTGTATCATATTCAGGCTTTTTTGTTTAGACACCCCTTTCTTAAGCCCTTCCAATATTCACCTTTTGTAATGTTCTAGGAAGGCTAAGTCTCTACCATTTGGGTCCCAACTGGGTTCTGTCAAGGGAATCACCTCAGCTGGATTGGGGGTGCTATTGGGATATGGCAAAAGAACAGTGGAACAGCAACGCTAGATTGGACCCAGGCCCTAGGGAACTTCTGTATTCTGGGCCAGTTTCATGGGAGTGTTTCAGGTTAAGGACAATACCTCACTACCAGGCCAGAGGCTAGGTGAGATGGCACCTGGACAGGGCATATTGCTTCAAGCCCTCCCAGGGACTCATCTCCCCCAGTTCAGGCACTGGCTGCTCATCCCTCTGTCATCTTGGGAATCATTTCTCCAGGTGTCCTTAAACTTCTCCCTCTGATGCCTCTCCTCTGTTGTGATGATAGCACAGGGCTTGCAGTTCCACAGGCTCAAGTTCAAATTCCTGTTAACCAGCTGGATGATTCGTGTAAATTACTTATTTGAACTTTTTTTTTCTTCCCAGTTACACTGAGTAGTGGACTACTTAAGGCAGCTATTACAAGAGTAGCTGTGGGGATTAAAGGAGACACTCTGTTTAACCTTTAGAATACATGGGCACATCTTGACTGACCTCAGTTGTGACTGCTCTAGTACTTTTCCTTTTTAGGGGAGCAAGTCACTGTTTCTTCCCCAGTGGATGTAAGATCTTCAAAGACAGTGGCTTCATTCATTTGGACCAGTGCCCTGTGCCTGTGCTGGGCTCAGGGGTGGTGTGTCCTGCCTGACCAGAGACAGAGCCTCTCACAGCTCCTGCCCACTCCCCTCTCTCACAGGCTCTAAGGTCCCTGCTGCTGTCCTAGGTGACAAATGATGTGTCAAGGTGTGGATTTAACAAATGCCCCCACTCTGGTTCAGGATACTGATAGTGTGGGAGGTTGTGCATAGATGGCAACAGGGTACAGCTTCATTGGAAATCTCCATAGTCTGCCCAGTTTTGCTATGAACCTAAAATGGTCCTAAATATAAAGTCTATTAAGAAAAGAAAAAAAAGACCATAAGACAGTGATTGTTCAGACAAGAATGAGAACTTGAATTACTTCATTTCTATTATTGTATGTCACCACTTGGAATTTTTAAGTTAAAATGTAAATGAGCTTTTTTTTAAGTTTAATTTAAAAATAAGTAGGTATAAATTGGTTCTTAAATTAAATGTGTTTCACCAAAAATTTAAAACACACTATTTAAAATGGGAACGAACCGAGGAAACTTCATGGTGTAGTATTTGTATTTGGGAAATGCAAATTTTCAGACATACATGAAATATTTTACTAAATTTGAAAGTATCTTTCGAAATGGAAATTTCTTCCTTTTTAACTTTGTAGTTGCTTGTTTTAAAACTAAAGGACGAAGGGAGGGAACAGTGATTATTTCCTATACATGAATATTACTGAAAATAATTTTGTCCTACGGAAGAGTTCAAGCTGACCCACTGCAGGGGTCAAGTCGTTGGTACCTACTACTGACCCTGAAAATGAGAGGGCCCTAAAGCTGCACTGCGTGTGCATCGGCCCTGCTCTGGGTTCTGGGTCCAGAGCGTCCCCCCGCCCCCCGCCCAGCTGCGGGACAATTCAGGGCACTAGCGCTCCCGCTGGAGCCGCTCTAGGGACAAACCAGGCGAGCCGCCGGCCCCGCGCTTCTCTCTTCGGTTCCTGGGCGCCTCTTGCCGTGAACTCATTTTTAAAACTTACTGCTGATTATCTAGTCCTTGTTTTAGCTTCTGGGACACATTTCACTCGTCTCCCTTTCAGTTGAGACAGGGAGTCCTCCTCCACCTGCAGGGATGGCTCAGGACCAGCTCTGCCCGCAACCTTCCTACGAACACGCCCACCCCCTGAGATTTGAGGTTGATCATGTGACTTCTCACCCTTTCACAACCGCCGGGATTCCAGCGAAGTGTCTGGGCTTATTTTGCATGCAAATCCCCCACAATGCTCTAGGAGATCTGCCTGGCTTTCCTTTGATTCCACTGGGGACGAAAGGGCTCTTTTCTTGACAAAATTCCTATGTTTAATGTTTTCTCTTTTAAAATATATGGTTTATATATGATGTGTAGGTTCATACATCGAAAAATACCCCAGCTGTAAATAATCACTATGGGTGTAAAAAGGAAGGAACTTTAGAGGTTTATATTAATTTCAACAGCACCATGCTTCCTGGCTGGTCCGAGTGCAGTGGTGTCTTACAACTAATTGATCACAGCCAGTTACAGATTTCTTTGTTCCTTCTCCACTCCCACTGCTTCACTTGACTAGCCTTTTGCTGCTAGGAAAACGGAGAAAATTATTTTTCCTAGCTCCTGCTAATGGCTGCTTACCCCAGAAAATGAGCTGTGAATGTCATCCTGTTATTGAAAACCATTGGACAGGCTGCGTATTCGGTGCTCATTCTGAAAAGGAGGTCCCCTTGGGTCTGCAGTGTTCACTGAAAACAGATTTAGATTATCTAGGAGGGGATTTAGCCACAGTGTCAGGTGAAATTGCAGCAGGTTCATGTTATGAGCTTAAGTCTTGGGTCCACTAAGCTTTGCTTTTCTAGTAAAAACATAAAGATTTGGGGTTTTTAAGAAAATCCTCGTTCTCTTCTCAAATTTGGGGCTTTTGCAAATCAAGATTATTTTGGTTTCAAATTATGGTGTATGTAATAATTACAGGATATACCATGCAATATTGGGATATGCTCACACTAAAAAAAAACGACATTTGTAAGTCAGATCTAAGGCCCTGCCTGGGTTTCTCAGTTAGTTAGAGCATCATCCTGATAAACCTCTCTCTAACGATTGTGGGTTCAATTCCTGATCAGGGCATATACAAGAATCAACCAATGAATGTGTAAATAATTGGAACAACAAGTTGATGTTTCTCTCTCTCCTTTCCTCTCTCTATAAATAACCCTCACATTTGAATAAGCATATTGTATTTTATCTGGCAACCCTATCTTAGTCGACTACACAAGTCATAGAAAAGAACTAACTCCACGCCTCCACACCCCACACACACATTTTATTATCTATAATTTATTTTCTTTCTGTCTCACCTTTTTAAATTTTTTACCTTTTTATTTTTTGCAATTTTCTACTGACAGATACAGCAGTTGACTGCCATTATTTTGTTGTCGGTTTTTCATTGCAGAGATTACTCTTAAAGAAGGAAGGTTATCCTGGCCCTTCAAGGAATGCTCTCTGGTTGGCCATGAGCTGCCCATATGATCTCTTCTTCTTTGTAAAATGGCAATGTCAGCCATACTACCTAACTGGGTTGTAAACAACAGTAAGTTAAATTATGTGAAAATATCTTGCACCTTATAAAATACAACACAAACATAATGGTTTTCTTTGGGAAATACAGAACACTGGCTATGTAAATGGATTATTATTCTCTCACATCTTCACTAATTGCCACTCCTCAGATAGTCCTGTTGCTGGTGTGTGATTATGGCATCGTTAACAGGCTTGAACAATCCACTGTAACTAATGTGGTTTGCCTCCTCAGTGTATGCCCACTATTGAGGAAGCTGTGCAGTGTACAGGAAAAGGGTGAGGCCCACAGGGAGCCTTTGGTCTCTCTGAACTCTGAGCTCTAACACCACTTTACTTCTCCGGGGGTTTGCCGCCAGACTAAATAGGATGATCCTTGTGGACACCCTAAGGAAACCCCATGCTCTCAGGGTGCCTTGGGTAGTCTGCACTTGTTGGGACAAACTGAAACATGCCCTTCATTTAATGCACATTTGTGGCATCTGCCTCATGATACTATGCCTGGGTACTGCTGCTGTTAGGGGGATTACATTTCCATCTAACAAATGAGGAAGATTAGTGTTCTAACTTCAGTCTGAGCTGAGGAGGCAGCTGAGAGGCTTTCTCAAGGTTACACACAAAGCTAAGTGCAGAACCAGGATGAGAAAGTGGCTGGGAGGCCCCACCTAGACATCCTACCATACACTCTGCCCTTCTCCACCTTCTCTAGTTTCAGACTCTTGGACTTAGTTTTTCTTCCTATAAAATGTTTTCCATTTGAGAATATTCACACCTCTGTCTTAGAACTTCAACAGGATTGCCACTTTGTATTCCTGGTGGTACTGGTGAACATGCCTCTCAGTTTGGATCAGCTCTGTGAAGGCCAGATTCCCTCGCTGGGTGCAGTTTGATGGGAGACTAGAGAACAGCCCTGAGCAAAATATTTCAAGTGTGAGACCATCTATTGTCTGGAACCAAGAGAAAATGATTAGACTGCTATATGGGCAAGACTGGCAGCATTCTCCACCAGGGATACTTTTGACCACTGAAACCAAGAGCTGTTTCTTTGAAAAGATAAACAAGATTGATGAACCTTTAGCCAGACTCAAAGAGAGAAGAAACAAAGAGAGAAGACCCAAGTAAATAAAATTAGAAATGAAATTGTGAAGTAACAATCGATACCACAAAAATAAAAGAGATTGTAAGAGATTACTATTAACAACTATATGCCGACAAATTGGGCTACCTAAATGAAATGAAAAAATTCCTAGAAACATAAATCTTCCAAAACCAAGGTGAGTCATAAAACCTGAATAGGCCAATAACAACTAATGAGACTGAAGCAGTAATAATAATAATAAAAAAAAACTCCCAGCAAACAAAGTCCTGCTCCCAATAGCTTCAAAACAGAACTAACACCTAACCTCAAATTAGTTTAAAAAATTTAAGAGGTGGGAAGACTTCCAAACTCTTTTATGAGGCCAGCATTATCCTGATTCCAAAACCAGATAAAGACACTACAAAGAAAAAAGTTACAGGCCAATATCCACCTTGAGTATAGATGCTAAAATCCTCAAAAAAAATATTACCAAATCAGATCCACCAATATGGCAAAAGATCATACACCATGACCAAGTAGGATTTATTCCAGGTATACAAGGCTGGTACAATTTATGCAAATCAATATCTGTGATACATCACATAAACAAAATAAAGGATAAAAATCATGTGATCACTTCATTAGACTAAGAAAAAGCATTCAGCACAATTCAGCAACCATTGTTTTATAACTCCTCCCAGTAAGGAGGGAATATTAAAGGCCATATATGACAAATCTATAGCCAACATCATACTCAATGAGGAAAAACTAAAAGCATTTCTTATAAGATCAGGAACACGACAGGGATGTCTGCTTTTACCACCTTTATCAATTTAGTACTCTAAGTCTTAGCCAAAGTGATCAGACAAGAAGAAGAAAATAAAAGATATCCAAATAGGAAATGAAGATGTCAAACTGTCATTATTTTCAGATGGCATGGTTCTAAACATATAAAACCTTAAAGACTCCACCAAAAAATTGCTAGATTTAATAAATGAATTGGCAAAATAGCAGACAGAACACAGATACAAAATGAACATCCAGAAATTCATGCCGTTTTTATGCACCAATAATGAACTTTCAGAAAGACAAACTAAAAAACAAATCCAATTTACGATTGCAACAACAAATCAATAAGATACCTAGAAATAAACTTAGCCAGGGATATCAAAGACTTGTACTCAGAAAACTACAGGACATTGAAAAAAGAAATAGAGGAAGATACACCAGTGGAAGCAAGTACTATATTCATGAATTGGAAGAATTAGCATCATTAAAATCTCCATACTACCCAAAGCAATATATAGATTCAATGTAATCCCTATTAAAATACCAATGGCATATTTCAGAGATCTAAAACAAATACTCCAAAAATTTATATGGAACCAAAAAGAGCCTCAGCAATCTTGAGAACAAAGTTGAGAGGATCATAATACTGTATATGAAATTATACTACAAAGGGTAATCAAAACAGCTTGCTACTGGCACCAGAAAAGGCATATAGATCAATGGAACAGAACAGAGAACCCAGAATCCATTATGTTCAATTAGTATTTGGGAGGCAGCAGCATACAATGGAGTAAAGACAGTCTCTTCAATAAACAGTTTTGGGAAAATTGCACGGGTATATGCAAAAAAACCCCAAAAAACCTACAGAACTATACCATCAACTTACACCATACACAAGAATAAACTCAAAATGGATAAAAGACTTGAATGTAAGTCATGAATCTGTAAAAAATCCTAGAAGAAAACATAAACAGTAAAATCTCAGACATCTCATGTAGCAGATTTTTCACGGATACATCTCCGTGTGTGTGTGTGTGTGTGTGTGTGTGTGTGTGTGTGTAAACAAAGGAAAAAATAAACAAATGGGACTACAACAAACTAAAAGCTTCTGCACAGCTAAGAAAACCAGCATCATAATTAAGTGGGAGAACCCACTGTATGGAAGAATGTACTTGCCAGTAATATACCCGATAAAGGGTTATCTCCAAAATATATAACAAACTCATACAACTCCACAAAAGGTGGAGGCAAAGCCAATAAAAAGAATGGACAACATACTTGAATAGACTCTTCTTCAAAGTGAACATACAGATGTCTAAGAGATGTGAAAAAATGCTCAATGTCACTAAACATCAGAGATATGGAAATTAAGAATACCATGAGATATCACTTCACACCTGCTAGAATGGCTACCATCAACAAATCAACAAATGACAAGTACTGGCGACAATGTGGTAAAAAAGGAACCTTAGTATACTGGTGGGAATGCAGACTGGTACAGCCACTATGGAAAACAGTATGGAGTTTCCTCAAAAAAATTAAAAATGGACCTGCATCTGACCCAATGATCCCACTTCTAGGAATATATCCAAAGAATCCCAAAACACCAATCAGAAAGAATGTTTGCTCCCCTATGTTCATGCAGCACTATTTCCAATAGCTAAAATTCAGAAACAGCCCAAGTGTCCATTAGTACATGAGTGATAAAAAAAAGATGTAGTACATTTACAATTTTGAATACTATGCAGCTGTAAAAAATAAGGATCGCTTACCCTTTGAGACATCCTGGAGGGACGTGGAGATTATTATGGTAAGTAAAATAAGTCAGTCAGAGAAAGACAAATATCCTTATTATCTCACTTATACATAGAATCTGATAAACAAAATAAAATGATGAACTAAATAGATCCAGAAGCCTGGAAGCATGGAACCTACTAAGGAACCTCAGAGGAAAGGGTGAAGGGGTACAGGAAGTGATTAACCACAGAACATACATACATACTAGAGGCCTGATGCACAAAATTTGTGCAAGGGTCTCAGCCCTTGCAGCCCCGTCTGCCTTGGCTGGCCCTCACAGCCCTGGTATCGTCTGGAAGGTCGTCTAAATGGTTGTTCTGTTGTTTGGTATAATTAGCATATTAGCTCTTTATTATATAGGATACGCATTGCCCATGGTCACAGATAACATTGCGAGAAGGCCTGGGGTGCAGTGGTAACTGGGCGCATGGGGGAATGGAGGACCAAGAAGGGGACATTTGTAATGCTCTTGAAAATAAAGATAAATAAATAAATAAATAAATGAGAGCAATGTTTTATACATTTATTAAATTAATTAAAAATAACAAAATTTTGGAGAAATGTGTATATTCACCATTGGTCAGAGAAAATTTATTTTTTTATCTTTATTGTTCAGTTTATTAATTACATTGTTTCCCCTTTTTATCCCCCTATATCTCCCCTCCACCCTGTACCTATCCCACCCTCCACCCTCACCTCCCCCTCCCCACTGTCCTCTCCCATTGTTGCAAGATTTTTGTCCAGTCTCTTGCTGTACTTCCCACAACCCTTTTCTCCCCAAGAATTGTCAGTCCATTCCCTCTCTATGTCCATGTCTCTGTTATATTCACCAGTCTATCCTGTTCAACAGCCTATCAATTCACTTGATTTTTATGTTCATTTGTTGATAGATGTGTATTTGTTGTTCATAATTTTCATCTTTACCTTTTTCTTCTTCCTCTTCTTAAAGAATATCTTTCAGCATTCCATATAATGTTGGTTTGGTGGTGATGAACTCCTTTAGCTTTTTCTTATCTGCAAAGCACTTCATCTGACCTTCAATTCTGAATGATAGCTTTGCTGGATAGAGTAATCTTGGTTGTAGATTCTTGCTGTTCATCACTTTGAATATTTCTTGCCACTCCTGTCTGGTCTGCATCGTTTCTGTTGAGAAATCCGCTGACAATCGTATGGGTGCTCCCTTACAGGTAACCGACTGTTTCTCTCTTGCTGCTTTTATTATTCTCTCTTTGTCTTTTGCTCTTGGCATTTTAATTATGATGTGTCTTGGTGTGGTCCTCTTAGGGTTCCTATATATTGGGGTTCAGTGCACTTCTTGGACTCCTAAGTCAATTTCTTTCACCAGGTGTGGGAAGTTTTCAGTCACTATTTCTTCAAATAGGTTTTCATTGTCTTGGCCTCTCTCTTTTTCTGGCATCCCTATAATTCGGATGTTGGTATGCTTGAGGTTGTCCCAGAGGCCCTTTACACTATCTTCAATTTTTTGGATTCTTCTGGATTCTTGCTTTTTCAGCTGAGTGGATTTTACCTCTTTGTATTTCAAATCTTGAACTTGGTTCTTGGGGTGCTCCAGAGCACTTTTAGGTCTTTGTATAATATTTTTTGTTTCAGTCAGTGTATGCTTAATTTCTGGTTGGTCCTTTTTCATATCCTTGAGAGTCTCCTTTATATCCTTGAGGGTCTCCTTCATTTCCTTGTAGGACTCATTCATTTCCACGTTGGTCTTGATCATTTCCTTGCAAGTCTCATTTATATCCTTGAGGGTCTTGTTCATTTCCTTGTAGGACTCATTCATTTCCTTTGTGGTCTTGCTTATTTCCTTATAGGCCTCGACTTTTTGTTGGAGCCTCTTAAAAAAACCGTGGTTTTGAATTCCATGTCCAGTCGTTTTTTTTTTTCCTCCATTTCTTTCACATCTGATTTCTTTCCATGTCTCTGCATGGTGGCTACTTCCCTGAGTTGGTCAATTAGCTTTGTGTGGTAGACGTCCTACTAGGGACAGTGGCTCAGCCTCCCCAGTTACCTGAGGTGGATATGGGCTGCACAGTCTTGCTGAAGTTAAGCTCAGTTAATCGTTGTTAGCACTTGGAGGGTTGACCTCCAGGCCAATTGTCTGTGAAGCTCAGCTATGCTCAGGTTGGATGGGCGGAGTCTCCAAGCCAAGCAGACAGCGTTAGCTCCGCCCTATGTGGCCCTGGGGACTCTGTGCCAGGGGCAATGGCTGCCAGCACCTCTGAGAGAGAGCCGCTGTGGAGCTCCACCAGCTGCCAGGGAATTCAGACTCTCCCCAAATGACTTTGCATGCACAATGTCTCACCCAGGGTCATAAAACAAAGCAGTCTGACGTTTTTCCGAATGAGAGACAAGTCGCAGAGCGCTCTCTGTGCCGTCATACAGCTGAGCTGTTCGCGCGCAAGCTGCCTTCTCCACAAGCCATCAGACCCGGCAGCACCCGAGCTTCAACGTGCCCTCCCACTGTCCAGTTTTTACCGCCTATGATAGTGGGTTCCCTGGACTTCACCCAAAGCTGGAGAATCAGTCCAGTGGGACGTCTTTGTCTCCCCGTTCGAGAAAACTGGCTGGTTTTCAGCCGCCCGCCCTCTCCGCTGGCTCGCACTCCAAACCTCTCTCCGCGCGAATCTTTCAACGCTGTCCGCCGCCACTCCTCTGAGTCACAGTGTCTTATTTTCACTTTCATTTGTGGAATTTTCACTCGGTGAGCTTTCTGGTGATTCTGGAAGGTGTTTGTTCTTTTGTTAAGTTGTAGTATTAAAATTGCTGATTATGACGGCAAGGTAGGTGTTTTACCTTTGTCGCCATCTTAGTTCTCTAGTCATCATACCATTTATTTTAAAATGCTACATAAGGCAGATGGCAAAACTCTGGCAGCATATGCTTATGAATTATCCTCTTTGTGAAGTATAAATTTTTATAACCTATGACTTATCTGGTATGAGACCAATTAGATGGAACAAAGTTTTCATACAGCAAACAGAAACACTTTATTTTCCTGCCATAGCTTCCCACATATAAACTCTAGTTTTCCATACATGACAAAATGTGTCATATCCTCCAGGGATCTCTCCCACCCCCTCACTCCTGGATTATTTTTATTTTAACATATTTCAAATGTAATAACAATATTGTGCCATTTCTATCTCATGGCATTTGTAAGGATAGTATATGGGAAAAATAAAACTTTAAAAATGTGTACAGTGTAAGATGATAAGAGAGAAGAAACCATATCATATAGTTGAAAAATCACTAGGATGGGATTTTGATCCTCATTTAACAATACTTGATCTGTGCCACCTCAGGCAAGCAATGTTAGCTAATAAAAGAGTAATATGCAAATTGACCATACCTCCGATCAAGCCACACCCTTTAGCCATGTCCTTCAGGCAATCAGGAGCAAATTATGCAAATAAACCCCAACCAAGATGGCTGTGGCCACTGAGAGCAGGAGGGAGGCTTGGGTTTCCCCAGCAATGAAGGAAGCCAAGCTTTCTGCCTGACCTTGCCAGGCTAGGCCTCCACTCCAGGATACAAAGTTTCAATTATAGAAGATATATTCCAACAGAAATGGCAGCAGCCATGGAGCTGGAGAGAGCAAAGGCTAGGGTTGCCCGGGCAATGGAGAAAGCCAAGCTTCTGCAACCCTAGCACCTAGACCTCCACTCTAGGCTACAAAGTTTCAATTATAGAACTTAAATAAACCCAAGAGAAAAGGCTGTGGCCACAGAGCGAGCAGAAGGTTTGGCTCTGCTCCAGGCTACAATGTTTCAATTGTAGAACATAATTATCCCAGATCCCAGGGCTTCTGCTTGGGTTGCTGTGGGGAGTGGCCAGCCTGCAAACCACCAAAGGCCCCTCGCCTAGGCTTCCCCACACCCCATGGGAAGCCACACCCTGATCTGGGACACCTTTCAGGGCAAACCAGCTGGCCCCCACCCATGCATCTAGCCTCTATCCTACCTAATAAAAGAGTAATATGCAGATTGACCATCACTCCAACAAACTAGATGGCTGCCCCCATGTGGACACAAGATTGCCACCCCAAGATGGCCAGCAGGGGAGGGCCTTTGGGAGGTTGCAAGCCAGCAGGGGAGGGCAGTTAGGGGTGACCAGGCTGGCAGAGGAGGAAAGTTGGGGGCAAACAGTCTGGCAGGAGAGCAGTTAGACAACAATTAGGGTAGCAGCGTAGTTGTCAGGGGGTAATCAGGCTGGCAGACCGAAGCGGTTAGGGGCAATCAGGGAGGCAGGAAGATGAGCAGTTTGGAGCTAGCAGTCCTGGATTGTGAGGGATGTCCTACTGGGATCGGGCCCAAACGGACAGTCAGACATTCCTTGAGAAGTGCCATTTATCAAATTGTTTTAACATGAAAACAATGTTTTAAATCATTATTTTAATTAGTGTCTTTTCAGTTAAAAAGATACAAATTAAGTCCTTTTTGAAGTTAGTTGCCATTTGCAAAATGCTTTAGTGAGAATATCATGCCAAGAAAAATTTGATTTATTAGGTTGGGTTTACATAGTACCTGAGTTACAAAGCACAGAAATGGTAATTATAGGTTAAAAGTGATTTGAGCCTCTTTGTAAGAAACTATAAGAATAAAAGTCTCATTAAAGAATATAAAAAACTTGCCACTGCATATTAATGATACCACTTATAGTTATGTTTCCCTTACAGTGCTTTTGCAAAATGATATCCAACTTGAATTGGTTGAGCATAAAAACCTACCATGTGCACCCAGGAGTAAAGAACTGCATGTACATTTGGTGCATTTTCATTTATTTCCTCTACCAAACAATAAAGACAACCAACTCATACTTTGGAAATGATTTTTCTGACATCAATCAAGAAAATGCATCTTTGTAAATCATTTTAGACTTCAAAATGATACATCATATTGGCAACAAATTACTTGAGGAGAGGATCAGGCCTAAACCCCATTGGGACATCCCTCTCTCAATCTGGGACTGCTGGCTCCTAACTGCTCACCTGCCTACCTGATTGCCTCTAACTGTTCACCTGCCTGCCTGACCACGCCTAACCTCCTCTGCCTCAGCACCCGCATGCAGGCTTCGCTCCTTCTGGCTGGCCACAGGTACCTAGGACCTGTGGGGTGGGGCTTCCCTCAGGCTGGCCTGCCCCCTCTCAGTCTGGGAGCACTTCTGCGGAAGGTGGTCAGGCTGATCAGGGGAAAGTACTGCCCCCATCACCCCACCACTGGTGCTACTTCTGGCCTCCCTCTACAGGAGGTGACTGGGCTGATCAGTGGAAGGCACAGCCCCTCTCACCCTGCCACTGTTGTTGCCTCTGGCCTACTTCTGTAGGAGGTAACCAGGCGTATCAGGGAAAGGTGCCATCCCCATCACCCAGCCGCTACTTCCACTGCCAGTCTCTGCAGCAGTCTGCCTTTGGCCCTGGGAACTGCCGCCATGGCTGCCTGTCTTCAGCCCTTGCAGTCGCTGCCGTGGCTGTCTGCCCTCAGCCCTCACAGCCACCTCCATGGCTGCCTTGCAGCCAGTGTGGTTTTGTCCTGAAGGACATCCGGTCTAATTAGCATATTACCCTCTTATTAGTATAGATCACTGATGGGCAACCTTTTGAGCTCGGTGTGTCAAAATTCGCCAAAAAACCGAGCATAACTCGGGTGGTGTGTCACTTTGAGACAAAAAACCATACTTTCACAATATTTATAGTTTAAATAACAAAAATGTATAATTGTAACATATAACTGTATTTAATAAACCAAAAACAAATTATTTAACTTACCCTCTTAGTGACTTCTTTGTTCATCTGTCAGTCGGTTTCTTTTGTTGGTCTTGATATTATTTGTGTGGGGTGCCGTGAACTAAGATAAATGAGGGGAGGGAGAATTCTTTAACTAACCTATTAGTGACATTTTTGTTTTTGAATTTCATTGGCTAAACCTTCAATTGAAGGTTGGTATTTTGTACACTTCAAGCTCAAGCAAGCACTACCAACTTCATCTGTCAGTTTCTTTTGTTGGTTTTGATATTATTTAATGCTGAGAATATGGTCTCACAAAAGTATGTAGAGGGAAAAATTGAGTAAAGCCATTGTTATATTTTTCAGGGTGCTAAAAGTGTCTGGTAATCGGTTCCAGGCACTCCAAATTCCCTGTTTATAGTGGCACTCCTCTTGATTCTCCAAGCAGCACCTTTCCAGATTCTCAAGCTTTGACCTCAAGTTGACAAACACCTGAGCCCAGATGCTGTCTTAAAATTCTGCAAGTTGCATCTCCAAATCATCAATTTGCATCCATTGGAAACCATTTAATTCCAAACTACTGTAGACTACTACATCAAGATACTTAATTATTTTTATGGTGTGTTCTAGGCTTCTAAATTGATTAAATCTATCACTGAATTGGCCAGGTAATGAGTCTAAAACATGCTGGTACTTTATATTCAAGGGTTCCATTTCATTTTGTACAGCTGCCCTGGTCTTCTCAAAATACTTTGTTACTCTTAAATACTGTTTCTACATCTGGCTTGAAAATTTTAAGTTTACTTTCAAAAGCTTTTATGTATCCAAACATTGCCGCGATCCAGCACAGCGATGGGTTACCTGAGAGTAGGGTTGAGAGGTTTAAGGAAAAGAAAGACAAGAAACAGCGGGGTTCAGGAGGACCATTGCTCAGGAGGCAAATGGCAACTTTATTTTCGCTACACCCTTCTTTTATTCCACAGCTTCTAGGCATCTGCCCAAGTTTTCACGGCCTTCAGCTATCCTGGGCATACAGCTAATCATCAATACAAATGACATACTTAAAACTCTTTCTTCCCAAGCAGGGCATCTAATCTTAGGCTGGGATAGATGACCTTCCTTCTCCCTGCCCACATGGCAAACTGCAGCTGCAGCAGGACCCTTCTCAAAGACAGGCTTTTTCCCCCTTCCTTAGGGGGAGAAGGCGGGGGTAGTCCCTACCCTTGCTCTATCCCTTTAGGAGAGCAGGCAGGGAAACCCTATTGCCCTCATCCACCCTTCAGGGGTAGAAGGCGGGGGGGGGGGGGGGGGGGGGAGTCCCTACCCTTGCTCTATCCCTTTAGGAGAGCAGGCAGGGAAACCCCATTGCCCCCATCCACCCTTCAGGGGGCCGTCCCCGAGTCTATGCAGCAGCCGCTGTTCCCCACAAAACATAACATCAATACTTTTGCCAAAACCTTGTAACTTTAAGTTCAGTTCATTAATATGAACAGAGAGATCTGTAAAAAATATCAGGGTGTTGACCCACTTATCATCACTGAGCTGAGAAAAGTTACCTAGATCCTTATCCTCAAGAAATACCTTAATTTCTTCAAAGCACTCCACAAAGCGTTCAAGAACTTTGCCTGGGCTCAGCCATCTTACATTATTGTACATCAGCAGTCCACTGTAGATAGAATCAGCCTCCAGTAAAAGTGCAGAAAATTCTTGCTTATGAAGGGGGTGAGCAGCTATTAAATTAACTATTTTTATAACAACGGACATTAAATCATTTAAGTCAGTGAATCCTGCCTTGGCACATATAACCTCCTGATGGATAATACAATGAAAAGGTACAATCAGATGTTTAATAGCTTCCATAAACAATCTGAAAAATCCTACTTTTTCCCCCACTATGTTTGGTGCCTCATCTGTCGTCACTGACACAACTTTAGAGATATCAATGCTTAGGTCATGGAATCTTTGTATAACAACCTTACGTATTTCGCTTCCTGATGTACTTGTTGGCACTGATACTACTGTTTCAGTACATAGAACGCAAAGTGATCTGCCATTTTTTTCTATAATGCCATACACCTCGGTCCATGTCTCTTGGGTGAAAGGGTCGGCTACTGCTATAACCACTTCCTTTAATTAACCTTGGTTTTTTTATTTTTTGGGTTCCCCATCACAGGGGGGAATGACAGAAGATAGAATTATAGTCTGTTAGCCCTGCAGGCCATTAGGGGTTAACTAGCCTAATTGACCACAAGATGGCACATGTAACTGTCTTTTAGGAAAGGGCAGGGTTAATAAGCAGATATAGGGGTTAAGGATGCACAACAGTAATAGTGGTGAAATGGAGTCTGCACTATGCTGCAAAATGATATTCCTTATAGAAATTAAGATGGCTGCTGCTATTTCTAATGGTGAAAATGGCACCCAAAGCACAGGCCCTCGCCTCTCCCAGCCTCCCCCTCACTTTATCTCAGTAATGACGGTCAATTAGAAATCCACGACACCCCAGAACAGTAGATTGGATGATGGTTGCTGTGGTTATGTGGTTGCTGGTAATGATCATAGGGGCCCCAGAGATGCATCCTCTGCGACATCTGGCTGCTCCCTGCTCTGCAGGCCAGAAGTGAGGTCAAAGATTCCCTAACGGCCTAACCGGAAGTCCCTAGTAATATGGGCCCTAGAGTTTAAAATATTTACTATCTACATCGTGACAAAAAGTTTGCTAATAGCTATTTTTAATACTTACATTAAAAAATTTTATTTAAATTGTAAGTTTTTTCAGCACAGCCCTAACTGGTTTGGCCCAGTGGATAGAGCGTCAGTTTGCGGACTGAAAGGTCCCAGGTTCAATTCTGGTCAAGGGCATGTACCTTGGTTGTGGGCACATCCCAATTGGGAAGTGTGCAGGAAGCAGCTGGTCGATGTTTCTCTCTCATTGATGTTTCTAACTCTCTATCCCCCCCCCTCCCTCTGTAAAAAAAATCAATATATAAAAAATAATTTTTTTAGCAGATATACACTTTGGCCTAAACATGGGTTGATAATCTTTGGGGACTAGCCTGGATATCTAAACATTACTTATACCATTGTTTCTATGGAGTCCTTAAAACATGTAATCAACCAATTGTACAAGTTTTAGAAAACAGCCTATTTGTAGATAAGGGGCATTACTTGACTCATTCAAATAATCAACCAAAGATAGGCCTGAAATGCTTTAGAAATCAGGTTTACAGTACTTCTTTCAAAACCAGGTTTATGGAACCAGTGCCATATAAAGTTGTTGACAATAATAGCAAGCACTACTTCAACACAAAGTTAAAAAGGTTTATTTACTCACATTATAAACAACAACAAAACTCCTTTAATAGTAGTAATTCCACAATTCTTAAAAACCAAGATGGCTTTTAATACTATATGGCATTATTTTTTTCAGATAATATACAACTTTGTTATAAGCATTTTTCCTTTTCTCAACCAAACACATTTTACCTATACTTCTAAAGTTCGAGGGCAATGCGATAAATGGGGAGGAGGGATGTAAGACAACTGGAAAGCAAAACTTACCTTCCTGAGACGTGTATCCTGCACTATGATTGGTGGTATTTTATGCTTCAGTTATACAACATACACATTTCTCTTTTCAACAAATTTTCCATAAAGATTAAAATATCAAAAAAATTTTTCTAAAAATTCTTAATCATTAGATTTTCACACTTATTTAATGGAAAAATAAAACTACCAAGCCTATGATTTAGACAAGAAAAATCTTTATTCAACAAAATGTAAAAATATTATAATTTACATATATCACAATTAATCAAGTCAAAATTACACAATTACACGTTTAGAAAAATTCCACACATTATCCTCAGAATAATCAGTTCCTGTACAAAGATTTACAGTTGTCCAATGTATGCAATTTTTCCTCAGTGTGCTACTGAGTTCAGAGGTTCTGCTCGAATATTCCCCAAATCCAGTGCAGAATCTGTTTCTTCATCAATTTCTCCAATGACTGCACTGCAATTAGTTGAGAAAAATGGTGAGTTAAAACAATCTCATTTCTGAATAAAACTGAGAAGACAAACTAAAAAGAATTACTTAATTTGAAACCAAACTTTTCATGAAGTCATAAAACTCAAAAAGAAATCATTTAAGGCAACATTATTGCAAAAACTAATATTAAAGGACATATTTCATTTAGCGTGATCTATACATATAAAGAGGTAATATGCTAATCTGTCCACAAGGGTGTCCCGGTAATGACCAATTTGCATACTGATGTATGCACAGCAGGGGGTGGGCGGCTGGAACCAAGTTCTCAGGGATCTGAGGAAGGACCGTGCCTGAGAGAAATTTGAAATGCAAAGGAAAAAGCAGCAGCCACAGGGCGATCTTCCAATCTCCCTGATGGACACCCTACCCCAGCCTCTGCACCCTCGGGGGATGGTGAGGCTGACTGGATGGGAAGAAGACCCAGCCTTGGGGGTAGCTGCAGCCCGCACCTCCCAATCTCTTCACTAGTCAATCCCGCCAGAGGGGCCCACAATAGTAGCACCCACCGGGGACCACCCATCAGCGACCCCAAGGCACCCGGGGCCTATGGCCTGCCACTACCAGGCCCCCTCTGCTGGGGCCTGGCACACCTCTCCTCCCTACAACTTCAGACCCGGGTGAAGGCAGGCCTGAATGGCCCTCCCGGATCAGACCATCTCCTCCCTCCCCCGTCCCCCCTGCCCAATAGCAGCAGGCCCGCTGAACTTCGCTGGGGATGTGGCTAAATCTGCCCTCCTAGCTCGCCTGGCTCCAACATGGCCCAGCCCCCACCCTGCTCCAGGAGATTGGAGCTCTGCCCTGAGCAGGTACAGCTGTGAAACAGCCGCATACAACCTCAAGAATGGTGACATGTGGGAAGGTTTGACAGCTACTTCCCTTAGGCCTCGCCATCCTCCTAGCACCCTCCTAGCACCCACCTAACTCCCAGCCCCCTGCCAGTGCCTCCAGGGACGACCACCACTCCAGGGCTGCTGGCCAGAGTCCGCCCCTCTGAGGCCTGTGGAACCCTCTGCAAAGTTTCCATAGCTACAGTCCCAGGAAACAATCATGCCCTCCTCCCCTAATCAGCATCTGCCACCTGCAAGGGTACCTGTGAGCTTAAAAATAACAGTCCCTTCCCGTTTAGACATCACTTACTGGATGAAACATATCTAGGTTTATTAGCTCACAACCTCCTCATGACAACCCAGTGAGGTAGGCGGAGAAGAGATTACAATTCCCATGGTATATGTGTATGTATTTAGAATGAAGCTCAGAGAGGAAAAGTGTCAAGCCCATTGATTCTCAAGGTGCAGCACACGCCCCACAGGGGGGGCAATTTGATTTTAAGTGGGGGCAATTCGAGAATGAGTTAACACTGAATTTTTTGCATTCCATATGGTTCTAGGGGACCTCATCTACAGTGTATACTACATAATAAATGGCTAATATACAAATGACCAAATGGTGGAATGACTGGTCACTAAGATGCATGCTGACCATCGGGGGCAGTCACTCAATGCAGGAGCTGCCACCTGGTGATCAGTGTGCTCCCACAGGGGAAGCGCTGCTCGGCCAGAAGCTGGGCTCACGGATGGCAAGCACAGCTGAGTGGTGGGAGCCTCTCCTGCCTCCGTGGCAATACTAAGGATGTCTGACTAACAACTTAGGCCCACTAAGCCATCAGTCAGACATCCCTCAGGGCTCCCAGACTGTGAGAAGGCACAGGCCAGGCTGAGGGACCGCCCCCTCTGACCCCCAAGTGCACAAATTTCATGCACCGGGCCTCTAGTTTGATCATAAGTCTTTAAAGGAAGAAGACACAAATGGGATAAGTACAGTATAAAAACCCAAAACTTCCAATCCTATGATTTCAACTCTAGGAATTATATTAGGGAGGTCTGAGAAGAGGAGAGAATCACAAAATTACTAAATAAGAAAATAAAGCATCTGTTATTTGAATAACTGTTAGGTTTGATTGAGTAAATATACTTCCCCCCTGGGAACTGGCTTTTTAGGCCATTTCACAATGGATATTCCCTTTGCTGAGACCACATTTCACTTGCAGTGACCATATTTCATTATCTCCCCTCCAGGTATGCACAAAGAAGTCTCCACCCAGAAAAAGCCCACCAAAAGTCCTTTAAAAGCCACTGACTCCTGTCACTGGGGGCTGAAGGCATCCAGGCTCAGCCACCTGGTGTGTGAGAGATCAAATAAATTTGTAATCCCTCACCATTCCTCCTTTCTCAAACTAACAGTAACATCAATGAACTAAATCCATAAGTGGTGTATAATGTTTATTAGTAATTGTCATGATTTCTCAGTTTGCTTGATTTACATTCAAGACCAAAATGTAGTTTATTATATACAAAAATAATAGCAGCAACAAGTACGTAGGTTCCTAATAAAATTATTTTTCATTAGTGCTGTGCTAAGTAACAAAGGCCTGGCTTTCTAGATGGATATAGTTATTGTTACAACCAGACCAAGAGACATGCGTGAAACATTATTCCACTAGAAATCAGTTGTTTAAATTTGCTTGGTTTTAATGAGTAAATTCTATATAAATGAACTAGAGGCCTGGTGCATGAAAATTCATGCACTGGAGGAGGGGGTCCCTCAGCCCGGCCTGCCCCCTCTCAGTCTGGGGGCACTCAGGGGCGGGAGGCGACCCAGCGATCAAGGGAAGGCAACACCCCCATCACAACTCTGCTGCTGCCACTGCTGGCAGCGCAAGCAAGTCTTGGCTGGCCCTGATTACCTGAGCCTTGGGCAGCTGAGAGCAGCTGGGCAGCTGCCATCTAAGGCTTGCCTGTGCCTTGGGCCAGCCCTGGGCGGCTGGGGTCTGAGGAGATTGGGGGACTCTGAAGGCAGGCATGCAGGGCGGGCCCAGCCGTGCCATGCGCCTGCTGCCCCAGCAGGGCTAAGAGGACAGGGCACTACCATCTTTGAGGGCATTGTGGTCAATTAGCATATTCCCTCTTTATTAAATAGGATACTTTCAATACAGAATTTGCCTAATTTTGCTTTAAACTATATAAAGCCTTCAGTTTTCTAATAATGAAAAGTACTAAACTCTGGGGAGATATATTGTTTTCTCAAAATAAAACAAGTCAAAGATCTCAACTATACCTTCAATAATTTAGGATCATTTAAGATCCTTATGGAAGACAGTGGGTGCTGATAAATGTTTTTAAACTAGCTCTCCAAAGAAAAAAATGGGAGACTGATTTACAGTATTTATTGACATCCATAGTGTAAACAAACACTCCCACTATGCCCGATATCAAGCTACCAACAAGACATTAACCAGCTTACAAACCTGAAAACAACATTTAGCTTTCAAAAGTCAGAATAAGCTAGCTTCAGCACACCACTGGGTCTACAGCAAAGATCTACATTTTTTTTTAAATTGCAGTTCAAAAATATTATTTTTTAATGTAGGAGATTCTTAAAATTAATTTTTAAGCAGAGCTGCAATATAAAGAATCAGTGTATTCTGGTCAGGGGACCTGTCCCCATCTCCTTAGCCTTCTTATTTTTTATAGCTCACTTTTTAACTTTGCACCTAATAGTCATCTCTCTACTATGTTACAAACCCCTGATTTAGATACAAATCCAGTAATTTATCCATCCAAAAGATGATTTTCTTAAGATAAACAATTTAAATGAACGGTATTTTTACACCTTCTCTATCCTACCTGTGCCCCAAATAATTACCTGTGCCAGCTAATATATCTTTTGCTGCATTCCAGCCATGTTTTAAATCTATATAGTACTCACTGGAAAATTGATTCAACAATCTTTTAGCTGCTATAATGCACTAATACAGTAGCCACTAGCCACCTGTATCAAATTATATTTAAATAAAATTTAAAATTCAGTTATTCAGCCACACTAGCCACTTCCCAAATCTCAGCAGTCGTACATGGCTAGTGCCCACCTTAGTGGTACCTACCTTGATGCAGCTATATAGCACTTCCACCAACATCACCTCAAAAGGTCTACTAAATAGCTTTGTTCTATACTGTTGCAGACTTTTCTTAAACTGCAACCACTATAATATTATCTTCTTAAATTGCCTTATCAGTGTGTCACAAATTAACTGAGGCCACAGCACTGACAAAGCACATATTTAGCATGTCAATTATACTGAAATATTTTTTAAATAATAAATAAATACTTGTTTATAAATCCATCTCTATTTATGTAGCAGGAATCATTTAACATTGTTCATGCAAAATATTTCAAAGAAATTTTCAAACCTTAGCTTTGGTACCCTAAGAGTATATTTACATTCTTCTGAAATTAGAGGTATTTTGGAAGAACATTCTAAGAAGTCTTCCTAATTAATTATTCAGTGTAAGTCGAGGCCCTTTCTGAACCCTATCCAGACTACTTACTAATAAAAATATGAACAAATCTCAGTAGATGAAAACCTCCTCTCCACATAGCAGGGCAGTACACCTATAGTATATTTAACCTGCCTTAAAGAAGACACATTTCACTTACACGTTGTCACCTCTTACGATGTATAACCCTAGTACCACTTGTTCCACTCCCTGTGAAGAGCTGAACACTCGTTCGTGGCTTTCATCCAAAATCAAATTAATGGTCTGGTCAAAACCTTTCAGTGTTCCCTGTAAAAAGAAAAGTTCAAGTATTCAGGTTTACTTGAATATGTAAATTTCAAGTTGCTGGGTCCTCTTACAGAAATATAAAAGTCCACTATAAAATTTAATTCCTCTTTATAATCACCAATATTCTAGCACAAAACTTACCTCTCAACTAATCTTTTCCTTGGAAGTAGATATAATTACTCCCACTTTAGAGAATAAAAACTGAGGCGCATGGAAGTTAAGAAATCTCTAAAGGTTTCTTAGGTAGAAAGTAGCAGAGCTGGGATATGAGCCATGACAGGACAGCTTCAAAGACAGACAACTAAACTACTACGAACAAGCAAATATAATTTACATTCTGAGGAGATTCAGATTAAGTCCCATAAAGATGTATAAACCTCAACTGTTCTTAACAGTTAACACAATGAGTACTTTACTATTTGGCAGAAACTGTTCTAGGGGCCTCATATGCATTTACTTATTCAATCCTACTAATAACGCAATAAGGTGGATACAAACATGACTGCAATTAGAGCACGACCTTGACAAAAATATACAGATAAAGTTTTAATGGAAGATTTCTGATCTTGAATAAGGGAAGACATGGGCATAGCACAGCACAATAACTCGAGGCTATTCAATTTTTTAAAAGAAACATTAACATATTTGTTTGGTTGTTTAAATACCTGAAGCTCCCTATTAAATTGTTTCATGTTTTGAAAATCAAGATATATAAGATCAGAATGAAATAAAGAGAAAACAAAATATGAAATACTGTCTATAGTAAACTAATTACCAAATAGTTATCACACACATACATAGCATTTTGGCTTCATTTTACATATAACTGTTCTATCAAGTGTACCATGCAGCAAGGAAATGCAATAGAAAAATTTAAACTTGATGTTTTTGAAAAACAAAAAAAAAAACCTACTTGTAAATATATGTGTTAATAGCAGAAGACTTCTTGAAGTGTTGAGATTAAAATATTTCAAACTGTCCTTGACAAAATATAAGCTGAGGTGCTTAAAAGAAAATATGATTGTTCTCTTGATTAAGAAAGAAATAAGACCCTGTTTGGTTCTGCCACTTGATTACAGGTGACTCTGGGTAAGTGACTCACTTTTTCTGAGCTTGGTGCCTAAACTAGAATACAAGGGTAATTGTAGTCTCACCCAGTTGTCCTGAAGATTAAATGATACTATCTATTCTAATAAAAGGTAATATGCTAATTAGACCAGGTCTACTGGACATCTTCCAGTTGTCCTTCTGGACAAAGCCTCAGTGGCGGGGGCCAAGGCTGAGGTGGTTAGGGTAGATCAAGCAGGCAAGGGAGAGCAGTTAGAGGCAATCAGGTAAGCAGTTAGGAGCCAGTGGTCCCAGACTTCGAGAGGGATGTCCGACTGCAGCAGTAGGACATCCCCCGAGAGGTCATGGATTGGAGATGGTGCAAGCCAAGCTAAGAGACAACCCCCCCTCTCCTGTGCACGAATTTTGTGCACTGGGGCTCTAGTAATTTAATAAGTGGCAAAATCTAACACTCTGGTAATCTTCTCTTAAGAACCTACTGAGAAAAATCGCAAGAATTCAATAGAAAACAAACAAAAACAGCTGCAGAATGGAAAAATAGGAGATTAAATTACATAAATTAGATACAGTTAGAATATAGAGAGTTTAGTAGCCTTAAAACTTTTTTGAAAGCAAACAGCTGTATGAATTATAAGTGAAGAAATAATTAAGTAGCTAAAAATTATGGAATAAATTCCTCAGATGAAGGAAGAGATCAAGGAGAGAATCCCAAATTTTTCTGGAATTAAAGGAGATACTGTGATAAACAGACAAATGAGATTAAATAAATTTAGGGTCAATCATCATAATCTGTCCTACAGAAGAGAGAGGTCATACAACCTCAGAAGTCAAAGAATATTAACACCATACACACCTTAAATGTTCCATAAATGTAGTATGTTAATCATAAAAAAGATTCTAAGAAGAATATACAAACTTTCCAAAACATTACTGATTCATGTAGTGAATATCAGAGTACTGAACAGAAAAGGAAATAAATATTGGGAAAGATTAATATGAAATACAGATATCTGCATATTATACTAGGTGCTCCCTCAGGGCAGAATCTAGCTTCTAGAACCTTTAACTTATATTCAGATTTGTTAATAAAGAAAAAAATATTACATTCACGACATAAAAACTTATAAGTTTCTAACTCCTCCACTTCCTCGTGATAATTACACAATTAGAAAAGGAAAAAATAGAACAAGAAAATGCCTTTCTGTATGTGATCAGGGTAACCTTTCAGGTAAAGAGCTGAGTCACAAGAAAACTGTAATGCAGGTGTAGTATAACACTCGGTGCCCAGGCATTACCGATCAGAGCTTCTACAGAAAAACTTACAACCAATAAGCCTCCAAGAAAGCAGAGAATGAATATGCCAAATACTTACCACTATCATCCTCCCATCAGAAGTAATAACAGCAACAGTTCCTGGTAACTGAATCAAGGAAAGCATTTCTCAGGGAATGCGACCTGAAAACTTAGAACCTGGTAAGAAGGGGTTTGAATCACTGAGGAAAAGGTGACAGAATTAAGATACAGCTATTCAACACAAACACTACATTCACAACATAAAAAAGTGAAGTTTCTAACTTCTTCAATTCCTTGTGGCAATTAGGAAAGGTGAAGATAGGGGAGAAAAATCACTGTCCATATGTGATCAAGTATAACCTGTCTGCCTCAAAGCAGCTGGGATGTTTGGTACTCTAATGGGTACCTCTGACTCTGAGCAAGGCATGTCCCCCTTTCTTAGACCTGTGTGCTCATCTCTAAAACAAAAATGGATTAGTGCTAAATTAATGCTGAATGACTTCAAGCGTGATAAGACACTGTCTCCCAGGACTTTGCTTCTGGAATTCAAACGAAAAGCTGTAATCCGTGCCACATGAATAAATGTGCTTTACAGCTTTAAGTCTTTAGTATTTCACTGCCCCCCCGCCGCCCCCGACAATGTAGCGCTGCTGCCCTGAGACTTTAAGTGTCACAAACGCACAGAGCACTGGAGACTTTCTAAAGTTATGTGCCCCCTGCGACGAGCCCCAGTCCCAGCTTTATTTCCATTCTATCTACAAAGTGGAGACTTCGGGTGGTAAAGGGGCAGGACAACGAGCCAAGCCTACGAATAAAACAAGTGCAGCACATGGATTTACAACAATATCGTCGTCAACGGTAGGACCATTATTTCTTTTATCCCCCAACTTGACAGCACAGGCCCTAAGGAAGTAGGAAGGATGAATAAATCGATGACTTCTACAGAAAGGGAAAAGTTCAGAATAATCACAGGCTTTAAAGGTTAAAATGAAAAGGCGCGTTGGGCCCATTAGTGCCACGGGCGCGGGATTGGTGGGTCCCGGATCCTTAACCCCCGAACCCGGGTCACGCACTGGCCGGAAGTCCCAACCACCCGCCGACTGGGCCCAGGCCCTCACCGGTCGGGCGTGGGCCTCACCACGGCTCCGGCCGTCCAGCGCCGGCAGCGGCCGCCAAAGGATACGGTTGATGTAGTTCTCCAGAGCGGAAGTCATGTTGCTTAGCCGACTCCCCGGACAACGCAGAAGCACGGACGACAAAAGGAGCCCAAGCAGCCCAAGCGGCCCAGTAGCCGTTCACAGCAAATACCGCGAGAGTTCCCACACCGTAGCCTCTGCGAATCAGAGACTGAGAAACCAGCCAACCGCACCCAGGAGGCCAAGCGACGCGAGTTCAGTGCGCGTGCGCAGAACTCTGTCGCCGATTTCCGGGTGTGCTCTGAAGCCCTGCGCGGCAAAGGCTGGAGGGTGGCACAGCTCTTCGGAGCGTGAGAGTGGGATAGCGAAGTGATCCTAGCGGAGGGAAAGGCGTGGGTAGAGGTACTAGGGGAAAGTGTTGAGGGAAGACAGGGAAAACGGAATACTGTAAGGTGTCATCGCTAGCGATGTAGAATGCGATGAGTGCTACTCTATGAAATGTAGGTGCCGGGAGGTGGAATCCCGCCTTCCACCACAGGGGCCGACAGTCTTTTGGAAGCCGAATGGCTTGGGACTAAGATAAACACACCCACAAAAAGCAGGTTCGCATATTCTGCAATTGCCTCTAAAAGTGCTCCAACTTGCCCGCGTTTTTTATTCACTTCTTTAAGAAATTGAAGCCAAATTGGAAAAGGTGTGTGAGACTCCTTTAGGAACTATGGCTTTTTTTTTTTTTAAACAAAATCTCTGATTTCAGTTAGGCTTGCGAATCCCTAACTGAAGACTTGTGGATTTGAAATAACTCTAGTAGTGTCAGCAGTTTTCTTACGAAAAGTGGCACGTCTGTTTTCATTACAGCATTCCCATAAAATTATCTACAGGTCACTCCCAAATGGTTAATATTTCATATACTAAAACTTATTCTGATCTGTTTGAAACCACATATAATCAGGAACGCTTGTAGTACATATACAAGACAGGCACTTTGTTAAGAGTACATGCAGCAAGAGCAAGTTACTACAGGAGCCATGCCGTTAATGCTGCAGGCCAGGCACATGGGCTTGCCAGCAGCTTTGGAGCCTGCAACCTTCACTCTATTGGTTGGGACCCAGCTTTCCTTTGTGTCTGGACCATGCTGTATGGCCGGCTGTGTAACTTCTTAATCTTGTTCTCCAGCCTCTCTCACAATGATGTGAGCTACTCAGGATCCTTTAATAAATTCCTTTTCTGCTTAGATCAGCTCGAGAGTGTCACTGGCGTCAGGCTGGCAACCAAGAATTTTGACTTAGAAATGTTCTGGTAGTGCAATATTATTGAGCTACAGTGATATGAAAATATTCTACTGCTCATTTAGCTTCTAAAATTTTTTAAACTAAAAACAGTTTTAACTAAATTCTTTATACAAGCCTACTTTCAGATTCTAAAATTTTGTGTCATGATTTTGCTAATTACAACGAATGTAATTTCTGCTACATAGGGTTTATGTGCTTTAAATATATTCTCATTAAAATTTTGGAGCTACAGATTTAACACATGAGTTATGGCAAAACCCATACCCATTATCAAACCTATCAGCTGACTTCATTTTTTCTTTTAAAAAAATGTTTACCTTATTGTTGACAGTATTACAGATTTCTCCCATTATGCCCCCCCCCCCCCCCCCCCCCCCGCCTCACCTAATCCTCTCTCCACCCCAGGCCTTCCCCTTGCTATTATCTGTGTTCCTGGGTTATGCATATATGTTTATTGGTTAATCTCTTCCTGCCTCCCCTCTCCCCCAAGTGAAATCTGTAATTCTGTTCAGGCATCCATACCTCTGCACCTATTTCGTTCATCAGTTTATTCTGTTCTTTAGATTCCGCTTATAAGTGAGATCATGTGATATTTATCTTTCTCTAACTGTCATATTTCAGTTAGCATAGTAGTGCTGTCACAGCTGCATAGTATTCCATTGTGTAAATGTACCACAGCTTTTTTATCCACTCAGCTTGGGGTGATGGGCACTTGAGGTGTTTCCAGATCTTAGCTATTGTATATTGGGCTGCTATTAACATAGGGGTACATATATTCTTTCTGATTGGTGTTTCAGGATTCTTAGGATATATTCCAAGCAGCAGGATTCCTAGATCAAATGGCTTTTTTTGAGGAACCTCCAGACTGTTTTACACAGTGGCTGTGCCTGTGAGCATTCCCACCAGTAGGGTTCCCTTTTTTCCACATCTTTGCCAGCACTTGTTGTTTGTTGATTTATTGATGGTAGCCATTCTGATAGAGGTGAGGTGACACCTCATTTTGTTTTAATTTGCAGCTCTCTGATGATTAGTGACATTGAGCATTTTTTCATTTGTCTGTTGGCCATCTGTATGTCCTTTTTGGAGAATGGTCCTTTGACCATTTTTAATCAGATTGTTTGTCTTCTTGGTGTTGAGCTGTATGAGTTCTTTATATATTTTGGACATTAATCCCTTATCAGATGTATCATTGGCAAATATTAGTTTCCCTTTTCATTTTGTTGACAGTTTCTTTTGCCATTCAGCTGTTTAGCTTGATGTAGTCCTAATTGTTTATTTTTTTCCCTTTGTTTCTCTTTCTCTAAGCAATGTATTGATGAAAATATTGCCACATGAGCTATTTGAGATTTTACTGCCTATTTTTTCTTCTAGCATTTTTATAGTGTCATGATTTACATTTAAGCCTTTTATTCATTTTGAGTTTATTGTGTATGGTGTAAGTTGGTGGTCTAGTTTCATTTTTTTGCATGTACCTGTCCAATTTTCCCAAGACCATTTATTCCATTGTATCTTTATAGCCTTTGTCAAATATTAATTGAGCATGATGGCACAGGTCAATTTCTGATGTCTCTGTTCAGTCCTGTTCTTGTGCCAGTACCAGGCTACTTTGATTACAATGGCTTTGACATATGGTATTGTGATCGCTCCAACTTTGTTCTTCTTGCTCAAGATTGCTGAAGTTATTTTTGTTTGTTTGTTTGGAATATTTGTTCTAGATCCGTGAAATATGCATTGGTGGTTTTAATAGGGATTGTATTGAATCTGTAGATTACTCTGGGTAGGATGGACATTTTAATGATGTTAAATCTCCCAATCAATGAACATGGTATATGCTTCCACTTTTTTTATGTCTTCCTCTATTTCCTTTTTCAATGTCCTATAAGTTTTCCAAATACAGGTCTTTTACATCCTTGGTTAAGTTTATTCCTAGGTATCTTTTTTGTTGTTATTGCAGTGGTAAATGGGATTTTTTTTCTCTTTCTGAGGGTTATTTATTGATGTATAAAAATGCCATTGATTTCTGGGTCTTAATTTTGTATCCTGCTACTTTGCCAAATTTATTAAATCTGCAGTTTCTAGAGTTTTCTGTACATGTACAATGTCATGTCATGTCATCTGTGAATAATGGCAGTTTAATTTCCTCCTTTACACTTTGGATACCTTTTATGTTCTCTTCTTGTCTGATCACTGTGGCTAGAATTTCCAGTACTATTTTGAATAAGAGTGGTAAAAGCGGTCATTCCTATCTTAAGAGAAATGCTTTTAGTTTTTGCCTATTGAGTGTGATGTTGGTTGTAGGTTTGTCATATATGGCTTATATTATGTTGGGGGGATAACCCCTCTATTGCCATTTTGCTGAGAGTTTTTATCATAAAGGAATGCTAGATTTTTAGCTGGCTTTACTTTTTTTTCTCATTTAAGTATATATGTTACCATGCATTCTCTGAGAACTGTTGGAAAGTCAACCTACCATGACTCTTGAAGTTCCCTTTATATCCTAGATAAGCTTCAAATGCAAAGTTGTCATTACTCTTTACTTGGGCCATTTGTGCTGGTTTGTCCCTTGTAACTCAGTTTCTAGGTAAACAGGTGTATAACAATACACATTTTGCAATTCTCTCGAGACTACTTCATTGTGCTTCAGTGACTTTCCATTATTGATATGTGCATCACTGTTTGAGGTTTTTTCCCCCAGAATCCTGCCTATCTATTTGTGGCAAGCTAGAAGTGCTGGGAAATTAGCACTCTTAGGGAACAATCTTCAGTGAGTGACAAGGAAGGTTTATAAATATCTCAGCCCTTCTTCAACTTGGTAGAATAATTCAGATGGGGTATCTCCAGTCATTCAACATAATAGCTGACTTAATAGTGCACCTCTAATTGATTGTCTTCCTTTTCTTGTAATACTTTTCTACTCCTTTACTGGTTTTCCCTAAACTACTTGTATTTGGATTCTTGTCCGAGGGTCTGTTTTTAGAGATTACTCAAACTAAGATAGCATGAACACTTCCTTTAAAAGGGATTTGCATCTTACTTGAGTTTGAGGGTATCTGTAGCCTAACCCCAATTCTTGCATCTTCTGATATCACTAGGTCATCTTTTATTTAAAAAAATTTTTTTTATCTTTATTGTTCAGTTTATTAATTACATTGTTCCCCCCTTTTTTCCCCCTATAGCTCCCCTCCACCCTGTACCCATCCCACCTTCCACCTGCACTCCCCCCTCCCCCCACTGTCCTCTCCCATAGTTGCATGATTTTTGTCCAGGCTCTTGCTGCACCTCCCACACCCCTTTTGTCCCCAAGAATTGTCAGTCCATTCCCTCTATGTCCATGATTCTGTTATATTCACCAGTTTATCATGTTCATCAGATTATTAATTCACTTGATTTTTAGATCCATTTGCTGATAGATGTGTACTTGTTGTTCATAATTTATATTTTTACCTTTTTCTTCTTCCTCTTCTTAAAAAATATTTTTCAGCATTTCATATAATATTGGTTTTGTGGTGATGAACTCCTTTAGCCTTTTCTTATCTACGAAGCACTTTATCTGACCTTCAATTCTGAATGATAGCTTTGCTGGATAGAATAATCTTGGTTGTAGATTCTTGCTATTCATCACTTTGAATATTTCTTGCCACTCCCGTCTGGCCTGCATCGTTTCTGTTGAGAAATCTGCTGACAATCGTATGGGTGCTCCCTTATAGGTAACTAACTTTTTTCTTGCTGTTTTTAATATTCTCTCTTTATCTTTTGCTCTTGGCCTTTTAATTATGATGTGTCTTGGAGTAGTCCTCTTTAGATTCCTATATTTTGGGGTTCTGTGCACTTCTTGGGTTTTTAAGTCAGTTTCTTTCACCAGGTGGGGGAAGTTTTCAGTCACTATTTCTTCAAGTAGGTTTTCATTGTCTTGGCCTCTCTCTTTTTCTGGCACCCCTATAATTCGGATGTTGGTATGCTTGAGGTTGTCCCAGAGGCCCCTTACACTATTTTCAATTATTTGGATTTTTTTGGAGGTTCCAGGCTCTGCAAGGGAGGGCAGTTGGGGGCGATCAGGCCAGCAGGGGAGGGCAGTTGGGGGTGATCAAGCCTGCAGGGGAGGGCAGTTAAGGTTGACCAGGCCGGCAGAGAAGGGAAGTTGGGGGCAAATAGGCTGGCAGGGGAGCAGTTAAACATCAATTAAGCTGGCAGGGTAGTGGTTAGCAGGTGATCAGGCTATCAGGCAGAAGTGGTTAGGGGCAATCAGGGAGGCAAGCAGGTGACCAGTTTGGAGCCAGCAGTCCTGGATTGTGAGAAGTATTTCCGATTGCCCATTTAGGCTCAATCCTACCAGGATCGGGCCTAGACGGGCAGTCGGACATACCTCAAGGGGTCCCAGATTGGAGAGGGTGCAGGCTGGGCTAAGGGACAGCCCCTGCCTTTTATTCACGAATTTCGTGCACCGGGCCTCTAGTCCTATATAATAAAAGCCTAATATGCTAAGTGTCCAGTCAACCAGTCAGCTGTTCAACCAATCAAAGCACAATATGCTAATGATGTGTTAAGGGGTTCAAATGCTTGTTATGACGTGCACTGACTACTAGGGGGCAGACATTCAACTGGTCAGCCAGTTTCTATGATATGCAGTGATCATCAGGGGGCAGACATTTGCTGCTGAGGTCCAGCCAATTGAGACCGAGCAAGATTGGCCAGACAGGCCCTGGAGCCCTTCTGTGATCCCTCCCGGCTGGCCAACCTCCGATGTCCCTGATTGTGCACTGTGGGGTCCCTCTGCCTGGCCTGCGCCCTCGCAATCCAGGACTCCTCAGAGGATGTTGGAGAGCCGGTTTCACCCCAATCCCATGTGCCAGGCTGAGGGACCATACTGGTGCACGAATTTGTGCACTGGGCCTCTAGTGTGTTTATATTTATACTAATAGTTGCATTTAAGTTTTAAGAAATATAAACATATTTGAAATAATCCTATCTAATAAAAGAGTAATATGCTAATGTGACCATACCTACGCTACACTACCAGCCAGTCAGGAGCTGGAGCGGGGACATGTGCCATGCGACCCGGCCTCTCACACCTCCACCACCGCTCCAAGGGGCGCCGTGGGCCAGCAGAGACTGCCAGCGCATGGTGTCCACTCCCCAGACCGATGCCTCTTCCCCTGCAGGCTGCCTGCATATATTTGCTGCCCTCAGCCCCACCAGCCACCGCTGCCACCTCCTTCCCCACCACGCAGAACCAGCACCAGTCACTCCGCAGGCACCGCTGGTGCTGCCACCAGACCCTGGCGCGCTGAATGCAGGTGAGGAAGGGGGCACAGGGCCCCCCAGACCCCTTGCTTTGCGAGCTCAGTCCAGGTCCCACCGGCCTCGCAGCTTCCCTTCGGGGCAGGCAGGGCGGGCGGACTGGGCCGCCAGAGGAACAGCAGAGGCGGCAGGGAGGAGGGTGGCTGAAGGAAGCGAGGAGACAGATGGGGGGCGGGTAAGGAAGGGCACAAAGGCCGCGCTGCTGGGCTTTGGGGACAGGTGACCCTTGACCGCAGGAGAGAGATCCTGCAGCCGCCACTGAGAAAGGCCCTCGCCGGAGGACGCTGCACCCCTGCAGCCACCGGAGCCACGGCTACTACTGTGAGAGCCATGTGAAGCCTGGCCTTGGGCTCCCCTGCCTGGCCTGGACCCCGTTCCCTGAGGCTGGAGCGGGTGCCGCTTGGAACGCCGGGGCCACCTGTACGCGGCATCCGCTCCCCAGAATTGGGCTCTACAAATCCCATGAAAACTGAATTTGCTACAAATAAAAGTGCCCTTTAAAATGACTATGAACACTGAAGTAAAATGTTTTCATTTTATAAGCCTATATTTTACAGTATGCACATTTCATATAATAACACCCCAGAATTTATCTAGGGCAGGGACCAAATGCCATTTCCATAAGGAGCCAGAGTGTGGCTCAGTTTTTGTGGGCCATACATTGCCTCGAATACTCAACTTTTGCAGTCCTTGCATGCAAAGCTCAAAAGAACGGGATGGCAGTGTCCCAACAAAACTTTATGGCCACTAAAATTTAAATTTCATATAATTTTCATGTCACAAAATAACATTCTTTTTTTCCTTCATTGACCAAAAATAGGCAGAAAGCCAGATTTAGCCCAGGGGGCATAGTTTGTTATCTTTGATCTAAGCCTGGGTCCCAGATGTGGGCAAGGCAGAGGCAGTTAGGGGCAATCAGGTCAGCAGGGGAGCCCTTAGGGGTGATCAGATAGGCAGGCAGAGGTAGTTAGGGGTGATCAGGCAGACAGAAGTGGTTAGGGGCGATCATGCAGGCAGGCAGAGGGGTTAGGGGCGATCAGTCAGGCAGGGCAGTGAGCAGTTAGGAGCCAGTGTTCTTATATTGTGAGAGGGATGTTCGACTGCCAACAGTCAGACATGGGTCCCTGATTGGAAAGGGTGCAGGCTGGGCTGATGGAACCCCCCCTCTGTGCACAAATTTCGTGCACCAGGCCACTATTACATTTATAATCAATTTCTTTCACAATGTATTTATATTTTTCTTCAAAAGTGATTTATAACTACTTACAATGAATGATATATAAAATGTGATCAGGTAGGATATATTACATCTGAGGTAAAAGAAGAGAGAATAACAAGGGTGAGGCTCAAAGCAGGTATGCATTCAAATATATGTGCTTCTGTGCTGGCCTTTGTCATATCTATTCCACTTGTAATGAATTAGAAAAATTTTTGCAGTGGGCTTAAGTTCTCCCCAATATATATATTATTGTGTCTACTCTAGCACCGAGATGGACATAGAATAGAATCCAAAACTTCTGTTTTATGTAGCAGGGCAACAATTGGTTTAGCTTGAAAGTAATCTAAAGCAATTATAACCGATGTTTGCTTCAGATAAACAACCACAAAAGCACAATTAAAAAAAACAAGCACACTTTCTTTTAGCACCCATAAAATACCTGACTTCTGGGAGAGCTATTTCCTCATACATCCTCTAACAAAGTCCTGTTTGTTGGATGTTCATCAAGATAACTGACAGAGACAATGTGTATTGGCTTGTTGTTTATAAACTAGCTAAAAGTTCTTGGGTATCTTCCAAAGTAACTATTTTCACATTTAAATGTTGTTCTGTGATTTTTTATTCTGAAGATAATGAGCTGCCAGAGCCTCCTGCTGCTCAGGCTGCTCATGATTTGAGATAATAATAAATCCACATCATTAGTTTATAAAACTATATGGGAATGGTGTAACCAGACAAACAGTGGGTCTGTGCTGCCTGTCACTACCTGAGCAATTAAGCAGAGACAGGGTTGAATCATTATGACCATTTATTTGGATAGTGCCAGCATTATGGGGAGAGCAGCAGGTCATCCACAAAAATTTACTCTGCACCCCACCATAAGCGGGCTGTTAATATTGGTAGAAGTACAAAGGATTACATGGAAATAGCCATGGGCAGTTAACCGAAGCAGCCTGGAGATTTGCAAAGACCTGTAGGTATGAAAAGAGGCTGGGGATCTTAAAGGGCTTAGTGATATACAAGGGCTGTAGAACTTCAAAGGGCTGGTGATTCTGGTTTGTGCAGCAAAGTTGTTAATCTTTCCATGATAATATGAAGCTCCAAATAGGGAGGATGGACTGCATTTCCTGGTGAGCTCCAAGCTCCTGAGTGTAGCCACCAACCAGGCTAGATCGTGCCTTCTTTAACTAGATCAAAACAATCATGGTTAACAGAGCATGATTAATATTTCTTAAAATTCTAGCTGATTCCCCAGCATTCCATTTTTCTGTTCTCTGTGGGAATGGGACTGTGTCCAATTCATCTGCAAGTGGCATCTGATAATTGAGAATCAAGTTATGCTGGAAGTGATACTTTTGCTTTACCCTTGTGGAAAATTTTAGTTCTGTTAGAAGTCCAGTTTTGATAAATTTAAGGATTGTTCTAGGCTGCTGTTCTAATGGAAGAATAGTTTGAATTCATTTTGTTGTTACATGATTTTAAGAAGCAATTAGTATGCTTAATCAGCTGTCAATTATCTAGGTAGCCCCAAGTTAACATTTCATAAACCATAAGACTCTTGAGAATTCCCATTTATCTAGATTGATCCTACATTTTCCTTTTACATCAAGTCATGAAGCTAACGGTTAGGTTTTCCGCCCCTCCCCCCTTTGCTTCACTCATTCCTGCCCTGCCCCCTTCACACACACAATTGTCATCCTAATACTAGAACTCTTACTTTATCTCCAGGCTTTGTCATTATACTAACAAAAGCTTCAGCTAAACCACTAAGTCTTTCCTTAGCTGAAAACACCTCATAGTGTTGTGGTGATTAAATGAGTTAACTGCATAAATACATATACCAGAGGGAAGGAAAAAAATTCTTTTTTTCTCTTCTGCCCTCCTAGTGTTCTATAGTAGACCAGAAGATGCCTTAATCAATAAGCCAAATTTATTTGGGGTCCTTTTCTTTTCGCTAGTGCTAGTGGGCCCAGGGGAAATCTTGCTTCTCAAATTCTGGGGCCCAAAATGGCGGAAGTCTTTCCTATTTATATGTTTTTCCGTATTTGGAATGAGACTTCCAGACCTTATGAGAAAAAGTCCTGTGTGCTGGGACAGGGCCTTGAGATCTGGCCTGGTGCCAGCACTGACAACTCTGTCTGGAGCATAGTTTATGGAGTAGTCTTATTTTTCCTATTATTTAAGCAAGCAAACATTTACAGAAGCCAGAATAGCAGGGTTAAAATTTTAAACAGCAGTTTTTACCCAAGATGAAGGTTACTGCACTTCACTAGGATCTCTGGATGAGGCCTGGGACTTGATGGAGAAAGGGCACGTAATAAGAATAGGACCACAGTTTTTTATGATTCTTCACCTTATTAACTCTGGACAAGAGGTTTTCTTATAGACAATGGGAAGCTGGAGGATGTATTGCAAGGAGAAAAACAGGGCTGTAAAAAGGTAAGAGATGCCTCAGAGACCAGCTGGGTCCATTACTCAGAAAAGAAAATACATTTTGAGAACAGACTAAGGACAAGACATGCTTTCATTTGCTTGCTGTGCCTGGACTTTGACCCACTGGGAGTTTGCCTCAGGAATTTTGACCATTCTCCAGTCCCAAGAAAGTGCTGAGCTGGGTTTTAATGTCATAGAAAATTAACTACCTTGTTATTGGACTTCAAGATCCTGGAAGGAGATTGGCCATAGACCCTGCAGCCCTTATCCTGCTTCCCTTACCCCTTGCATAAGCCTTTCTTCCTTATCCATATGTAATCAGCTAACGAGTAGGGGAGGTTGGAGTAGAATTTTCATGATGTCCTGATGCTCTTTCCCATACTGCCCATATTATTGGAATAAACGTTCATAAAGGATTCAAACCTACCTCATCTTAATTGGGTCAAGTAATGACAGGCAGCCTGGACCCATTGATTGTCGAGTTACATATTAATTGTTGTTTTATGTCTCCTGGTTGCTTAGTTTAATTTGCTAAAATTTTATTGAGGATTTTACCATCTATGTTCATCAGGGATATTGGCCTGTAATTATCTTTCTTTGTAGTGTCTTTATCTGATTTGGGGGTTAGGATAATACTGGCCTTACTGAAGTAATTTGAAAGTGTTCCTTCCTTTAGAATTTTCGAATAGCTTGAGGAGAATAGGAGTTAGTTCTTATTTGAATGTTTGGTAAAACTCCCCTGTGAATCCATCCAGAGCAGGACTTTTGTTTGCTGATTTTTTTTAAATTATTGCTTCAAATTTTATCAGTAGTTATCAGCCTATTCAGGTTTTCTGATTCTTCCTAATTGAGTTTTGGAAGATTGTATTTTTCTAGGAATATGTCCATTTTGTCAAGATTGTCCATTTTGTTGAAATAGAGTTGTTCATAGTATTTTTTAAAATGTATTTACTATGTATTTCTGTAGGGTCAAGCATACAATGGTTTGAAGGCAGTCTTTTCAATAAATGGTATTAAGAAATTGGACAGAAACATGGAAAACAAAAAGAAACTAGACCACCAACTTATACCATACAAAAGAGTAAACTCAAAATGGATGAAAGATTAAAATGTAAGATGTGAAGGCATATACATCCTAGAATAAACCATGGTCGGCAAATTCTCAGACATTTCTCATAACAAAATGTTTACCGATACATCTCCTAGGACAGTGGTCAGCAAACCCATTAGTCAACAGAGCCAAATATCAACAGTTCAATTATGGAAATTTCTTTTGAGAGCCAAAATTTTAAAACTTCTTCTAACGCTACTTCAAAATAGACTCGCCCAGGCCCTGGTATTTTGTGGAAGAGGCACACTCAAGGGGCCAAAGAGCCGCATGTGGCTTGCGAGCCGCAGTTTGCCGACCAAGGTCCTAGGACATTGGAAACTAAGGAGAAAATAAATGGAACTACATTTAAATGAAAAGCTTCTATACAAGAGAATCCATTAACAAAATAACAAGAGAGCCCACTGTATGGGAGAACATATTTGCCAATGACACATCCTATAAGGGATTAATCTTCAACACTTATAGGAAACTAATACAACTGCACAAAAAGAGGATAAACAATCCAATTAAAAAATGATCAAGGGACCTAAGTAGACACTTCTCCAAAGTGAACATACAGGAGGCCAAAAGGCATACAAAAAAATTCTCAAAGTCATTAATTTTCCAAAAGATGCAAATCAAAACAACATTGAGATACCACCTCACACCTGTCAGCATGGCTGTCATCAACAAATAAAAAATGACAAGTGTAGGCAAGGTAGAGCAAACACAAAGGACTGTCTCATCCACGACCACATGGCTTAGCTCGCTCCTGCTTTGGAAGTCCAGCCTTATCTTCACCATGTCCAGAAGAAGGGACATGGTCCAGAGATTCTGTATAATTTGGCCCAGCATCACCAGGGCACCTGAAGCTTTTGTAGTTCAGTTCAATCCATACCAAAGCTTAGTCCAGTGCAGTCTCTGTCCCCATCAAGCTATTTTAGTGTGTGTTCCCAGGTGTGATCTGGTGAGCCCTGTGCTTGCTGCACCCAGGCCCACATTTGGAGCCTGCCCAAGCTTGTGCCTGGTCCCAACACCTGCAACAGGCCATACTTGGAGTTGTGCAGCAGCTATGGAGAGAAAATACAAGCAAATGGACAAATTAACAACAAATGTGCTACCCAGATGGGCCTTTGTTAAGTTTTGATTATGTTAACTCAGGCTTGGGAAGAGGTAAGCTTTCTTTCAAACCAACCAATCTTTTCTTTCTCCATAGACTTATGTTGGCTCCTCCCCCTATCCAATCTGGTCTTTTACCAGGTTTCCCAGGCTAGACTCTGCCCTTTTGTGTTATTATCCTGGCTCCTCCTATGCATGCTTCACAGTAGACGCACCCCCACCCCCACCATCACCAGCACCGCCATCTTGGTTTCTATTGCACATACCTCCAGCAGAGGACTTGAGTCTTATTGTTTAGTAGAGGCTCAGTGCACAAAATTCATGCACAGGTAGGGTCCCTAGCAGCTGCCAGCTACAAGCCAGGGCCTCCCTTCACACCCACCTTGGCCTCACACCACCCACTCACCTACTCCACCATCCCACCGTAGTCCCACTTTCATCAGGGCCCATTGGGGCCAGCAGTACCTCCACTGCCAGTGCTATGTCACCAATGCCCCCATGTTCTGTGCCACTCCCTGGTGGTCAGCGCATGTCTAACTCCCAGTTGATTGAACTCCCGCCTATGGTGACAATTTGCATATTAGCCTTTTATTATATAGGATTCCTTCCCCGCATAGTCCTGACCAATGGAGTAAATCCCCAGGACCGATTAGAAAGCCAGTTCATTCTCCCTACATAGGGAAGAAGGGACATGGAGGGATGTTAGCACCCTTCCCAGGAGTTGGATATCCCCTGGGGTGTTTGAAGTTATAACTTCCAGATTTAATCCTAATTAGGTATAACTTGTAGACTCAATCAGGCCCAGCCAGTCTAGCTCCCTTCTCTTTTGTTAACTCCTAGCTGCCTATCTTGTAGGTAGATTTCAAGGTTCCAAGGCTTATGAGATCCAAGGTTCTGTCATAAATTGCCAAACACAGGTAGACCAAATATATCAAAATCTTGGTGTGTGTGAGTGGAGGAAAAAATTTTACTCTTAGATTCTATCCTAGACATATTGAATTAAAATATGCTGAAATGAGTTCTGGATAGTCTTATTGTTAAGACACTCTTCATATAAATCTATGTGGCAAATTTTGTTATACCCTGGTTTAGATTATTTCTCGTTAAAGTCATTCATGGTGCTATGGTTATAAGCAAAAGACATCTGAAGAGTTTATGGAGACCTCTGAACCTATCACAGAAAGATTATAGATGGTTCCCTTTGAATTTCTCCAGGTGAATATGGAAATAAAAGTATTTCTTCTTCTAGGTTATTAATAAAGAAAGCTAAACTTTAAGGAAACATGTTAGTTATAAACTTAGATGTACAAATATTACAAAAACAACAGTAGAACAAGAGGTGCAAATATAAAATTCTTAATGAATCCACAAACCATAAGCCATCTACACTAATAAAAGAGAAACATACAAATTAACCATCACTCTGCTACACCCACAAGCCACACCCACCATCCAATCAGGAGTGAGTATGCAAATTAACCCAACCAAGATGGCGACCAGTCATGGACCAAGCAGGAGTCTGGGGTTTCCTGGTGATGGAGGAAGCCAACCTTTCTACCTGCTGTGGCTACCCGCTCTGCTCAAGGCTACAAAGTTTCAAGTATAGAAGATAAATAAATCCCAACAAAAATGGCTGTGGCCACAGAGCAAGCAGGAGGCCTGGGTTTCCCCAGTGCAGAAGAAAGCTGAACTTCCTCACCTGCCCTGGCCTCTGCTCAAGGCTATAAAGTTTCAATTATAGAAGATAAATAGATCCCAGGGCCTCCACTTGGGTCACTGGGGGGACATGGCCAGCCTGCAATCCACCACAGGCCCCTCGCCCAGGCCACCTCAGATCCCAAGGGAACCCTCACCCTGATTCTGGATACCCATCAGGGCAAACAGCTGGCCCCTACCCATGTACCAGGCCTCTATCCTATCTGATAAAAGAGTAATATGCAAATTAATCATCACTCCAACACACAAGATGTCTTCCCTTATGTGGTCAAAGATCCTGCCTCCACGTGGACACAAGATGGCCAGCAGGGGAGGGCAGTTAGGAGCAATCAGGCTGACAGCAGAGCAGTTAGGCATCAGTCTGTCAGGAAAGAAGTTAGGGGGTGATCAGGCTGGCAGGTAGAAGTGGTTAGGGGCAATCAGAAAGGCAGGCAGGTGAGCAGTTGGGAACCAGAAGTGCTGGATTGTGAGAGGGGTCCCAGATTGGAGAGAGTGCAGACTGGGTTAAGGTATACACTCCCCACTCCCCGTGCATGAATTTTGTGCACCAGGCCTCTAGCGCTATTATAAAATGACCTGGCCATGCTATTATAAAATAGCTAATTTTCATATCCACAGCAAAAAGCCTTTTGTTTTCAGCATCAATCTGTGGAAGATTCAACAGATATTTACATAATGTCCTGCTGCGTCCTACTGGAATAAGAGAAACAAACTTATATTTTTCCTATCATGTAAATTTTGCTGAATCACTTCACTATATTTGAAAAGCTACAGCCATTTGAAATTCATTTACCATCTGTGGTTTTCTTTAACATTGTAATTGCATCATGATTTAGACATTTCTCTTGATGAATATTAGTTTTCTTGAGTTTTATACCCACTACTTTTAATTTTGTAGTCCATAAGAGTAACAGATAATCTAATTTATTATATATAAACCATGGAGTGAGAACAGAAGTTTGAAATGATTAATTCTTATATCCTTATTTTATAAGTGAGGAAACGAAGATGCAGAATGGGGACCTGTTGTGACTTGAATTGTGTCCCCCCTTCCCAATTCATATGTTAAAGTGCTAACTCATTATACCTCAGAATGTGACTGAGTTTGAAAATAGTCTTTAAAGACTAAATTAAACTGAAGTCATGAGGTTAATCCAATTACTATTGTCCTTATAAGAAGAAATTTGACATTATTAATTTGTTTGGGTTGCTATAACAAAATGCATAGAATAGGGATTGATAAACAACAAATTTATTTCTCACAGTTCTGGGGGCTGAGAACTTCAAGATCAAAGGTGCCAGTAGAGGTGTCTGGTGAGAACCTGCTTCCTGGTTATACACAGTTGTCTTTTTGCTGTGTCCTCAGTGGTGAAAGGGGCAAATATTCTCTGGAGTCCCCTTTATAGGACATTAATCCTATTCATGAGGGCAACACCCTGATGGCCTCATCACACCCCAAATACTTTACCTCCTAATTCCATCGTATTGGAAATTAGGATTTCAGCATTTCAATTTTGGGGGGATATGAGCATTCAGTCTATACCAGGCATGCACAGAGGTAAGATGGTGTGAAGACACAGATAGAAGATAGCCATCTTTAAGCAAAGGAGAGAATCCTCAGAAGAGATCAATGCTATTGGCACCTTGGTCTAGACTCCTAGCCTCCAGAACTCTGAGAAAATAAATTTCTGTTGTTTAAGACACTTAGCCTATGGCATGTTTTTTTATGGCAACCCTTGTAAACTAACACGGAAACCAAACTGCCCAAGGAGAAAGGGCTAATAAACTGTAGAATTGGGATTAAAATCCAAGTCTTCTGCTTCTCGGTTTAGTATATTTTTCTCTATGTTATGATGTTCTAATATATGAAAAATACTTGAGTTCTCAAAAACTTTAATTATGAAAATTATCCTAATATATAAAAACCCAGGGTTCATAATATCCAAAATGACCGAAGGCTTGACTGACCAGAAGTCAATGCTGGGTTGCCATGGTGACCCAGCACTGACTGCTACCCTGTGGGCCCCTGACCCAGCACTGACTGCGGAGGGGGCTGTGGATCAGTCCAGAAGGGAGGCATGGAGAGAGAAGCAGGGTCTGATCTGTAGTGTCCATGGCAGCTGTTGCTCTGCACTTGCCTGTCTCTTTTGCTCTGGGCTGGGCCAACAGCCGTGCCTCTCTTTCTCTCAGGCTTCCACTGGGGCTGCCGATCAGCCCTGCCTCTCTGATCAGGCCCGTTGGTAGGCTCAGAGACGCTGACTGTCATAGAAACCGACCAATCATAACCAAATCTGGGTGAAGTGTGATGAGCCAATGGCTGCCCAGGAGGCTAAGCTTTTGATGCTGACTGGCATAGAAACCAACCAATCAGAACCAAATCTGGGTGAAGTTCGAAGGCAGAACCTAAGGTGGGGACTGAGGAGGGGTTTTCAGGGCAACAGCTATTTGGTATAAGGTTTAAGAAAACGGTTCAATTTTTTAATGACTGGGTTGGCAGTATAGTGCATATGGCTGGTTATCAGTCCAGATATAGGGATTATGTATTTTTGTCTGCTAAGACCATTTCCTCCTGATGAAAAAAGGCATCCCCCCATTTAAGCAATCCTATCCTATGTAATCTATCAGGGTTGATACATTTATGTAATTTAATGATAGATTGAATACCCATATTTTTCCATGTAATGTAGACTTAGCCTTGAATTCCAGACTAAGGATTGTACCATTCCAATATGTGATATGAAATAACTTTGACACTTGTCATTGTACCTATAACAATTTCCTCTCAGGCAATACCTCTCACCCCAAACTCAGCTCACCTTCTTTTTAATCTTGATTTTTCTTTTTTAAATAAGAATTGATTTTAGAGAAAGTGGAAGGGAGAGAAAGAGAGAAAAACAATGAGTTATTGCTACACTTATTTGTGCATTCATTGGTTAATTTTTGTACATGCTCTGACCAGGGATCGAATCTGCAACCTTGGTATATTTGGACAATGGTCTAACAAAATGCTGGCCAAATTTTTCAGAGGGGTTTTGACTTTTTATTTGGAGTTTCGTTACTGTTTGATGTCAGCATAGAAAGAGTCTATTCTGAATCTTGGCTGACTATGACCGTAGTCGGCAAACTGTGGCTCCTGAGCCTCATGTGGCTCTTTGGCTTCTTGAGTGTGGCTCTTTCACAAAATACCACGGCCTGGGCGAGTCTATTTTGAAGAAGTGGTGTTAGAAGTTTAAGTTTAAAAAATTTGGCTCTCAAAAGAAATTTCAATATTTGTACTGTTGATATTTGGCTCTGTTGACTAATGAGTTTGCCGACCAATGGACTATGACATAAGCCATTAGTTAATTTTTTAATTCTCTTTTATTAGAAATTTTCAGAATTGTTTTGTTTGTGTGTTTTTTCCTTTAGGATTTCTTTGTTCTTCATGTTAATTCGATAATTATTCCTTTCTTTAAAGTTTGTCTAACAAGAATCCTTGGGCTTTTTCTTGTTATATACCTTGTTCTAGATATATTTTCTGTCTATATTTATATGTTAATGTGATATGTATCACAGAACTCCATGATTAAGTTCTTATTTTTACAGCACATATAGCATCTGGGTTATCTCTACCTCCTTTTTTTATTTGTATTTTCTCAGGACAAGACATGGACTCCAAAGTCTTATTACAAAATTAGAGGCCCAGTGTGTATGGGTGGGGTCCAACCAGACTGCCCTGATAGGGGCCATTTGGGGCTGGGCTGGCTGTGGGGAGGGGCTGTAGGAGTTTGTTTGCCATCCCTGTTCCTGATTGATGTGTGTGTGTGTGGGGGGGGGGTGGCTGATCAGGGGCCAGGCTGGCAGGGGGATGGACCCGGGAGGTTGGCTGGCCACAATGTGCATCATAGCGACTGGTTGTTGCAGTTGTTTAGCTTTTATATATATAGACTAGAAGCCCAGTGCATTGGGTGCGGGGGGGGGGGGGGGGGGGGAGAGATGTCCCTCAGCCCAGCCTGCACCATCTCGAAACCTGGGACCCCTCTGGTAGGATCCCTAGGCCTGGCCAGCAATCAGGTCCTATAGGGGCTTTCCTTCTCTCAGCTGCCAGCAGCTGGCCCCACCCCCACCGCCGCCACTGCTTGTCATCTGTGTGGTGCTGCCCACTCTCCCCTGCCACTGGTTGCCTCCCTCTCTGGGTGACAGACTTAGGGTGTGATCGCTTGGCTGGCCTGGGCCTCCCTCTGCAGGGCGATCGCTGGCTGGCCCTGCATACTCGCCATAGTGTCACTGGCCACTGGCCTGGGGCTCCCTCTGCAGGGCAGTTAATGTGGGGGATCCACCATTGATCACCCAGCAGAGGGAGGCCCCACCCAGCCGGCCGGTTCTCTGGTCAGTTGCTGCATAGAGGGTGGCCTGGGCCTCCCTCTTTGGGGAGATCGCGGAGTCCCTGCCCCTGATCAATTGCCCCACTGACTAGAGGCCTGGGCCTCCCTCTTAGAGGCGATTGATCGTGGAGGAGCCCCCCCACCCCCATCGATCACCCCTCAGAGGGTGGCCTGGGCCTCCTTCTGCAGGCAATCATGGGGCAATGGCCTGGCACCATTAGCGTATCATAGCATGGTCTTCTGGAAGGTTGTCCAGATAGTTGTTCTGCGATTCGGTTCAGTCAATTTGCACATTACACTTTTATTATTATAGACTAGAGGCCTGGTGCACAAAAATTCATGCATTGTGTGGGGGCGGGCCCTCAGCCCAGCCTGTGCCCTGTCACAGTCCTTGAGTCCTTAGGGGACGTCCTACTCATGCCTCCCTCTGCAGGAGGTGACTGGATGAGCGATCAGGGGATGGCACCGCCCCCACCAACCTGCTTTTGCTGCCCAGCCTCCCTCCTTGGGAGGTTACTGGACTGGCTGATCAGGAGAGAGTCCCAGCCCCTCCCCCCCCCCCACACACATTGTTGCTCCACTGCCACTGGTTGCCACCCCCCCCCCCCATTGCCGTTTCCCTCCCTCTGCCTGCTGGCATGCACCTTGGCTGACCTGGGACCGCCTACTTTCTGGCCCCGCCCCCCACCAACTGGTCTTCCCACCATTCAGTTAGTCAATTTGCATATTACACTTTTATTATATGGAATAGCCACTTAATTATTTCTTAGCACTAGAATATGGTCACATTGAAATGTCTTATCATTGCAACACATGATACCAATATAGAAAGTTTACTTTCTAACATGTATATTTGTAACATTTATTAAGTAATGAGCAGATAATACTTTTTTAAAATAAAAAAATTACATCCTATATAATAAAAGAGAAACATGCAAATTACTGTACCTTCACTGCGCTACCAGCCAATCAGGAGTGGGGGGCAGGGCAGTGAGGTGCGGGAGGGCCGAGTGGCGTGCCAGCGCTGGAGGTCAACCACTCAGGGCCGGGGCCTGAAACAGAGGCAACAGGGTGATCACCCGTAATGGGGGTCCACTGCCCAGGGCCCTAGCCTTAGAGCATCAGCCAGAGGCTTGCGCTTTGGCCAGGGGTGGAGCAGGGCGATCGCCCATGCTGGGGGTCCCCTGCCCAGGGCCTGAGCCTCAAACAGAGGCAGTAGGGCGAATGTGAGTGCTGGGGGTCAATCACCCAAGGCCCCATCCTTGGAGCAGAGCGATCAAGCGTACTGGGGGTCCCCTGCCCTAGACCTGAGCCTCGGATCCTTAGCTAGAGGCTTGGGGCCTTGGCCGGGGTGGAGCAGGGCAATCACAGCTAACTGGGGTCCCCCGCCCAGGGCCAGAGGCTTTAGGCCTTGACAGGGGTGGAGCCAGAGATCAGAGGAGATAGATGTGAACTGTAGAGGAAACACCTTTTCTGACCACTCATTGGCTAAGCTCCCTGTACACCACTGGTAATATTCTTATTAACTTGGGCATAAGAATCCAAAATAGTAATCTAGGGTATTTTTACCACACTCCTGGAGAAAAAACCAAAGGTCTGCTGCTGGAGGGCTAAGAAATATCATATCCGTTCCCTAGGCAGTTTGGCTCAGTGGATAATGCCTAGGTTTGCTCACCACAGGGTCCAGGTTATATTCTGATCAAGGGCATGTACCTAGGTTGCAGGCTTCTCCCTGGCTAGGACCCAAGTCAGAGCTCATGCCGGAGGTAACCAATCAAAATGTTCCTCTCACTTTGATGTTTCTCTCTGTCTTTCCCTTTCTCTTCCACACTCTCTAAAAATCGGAAACATATCCTCAGGTGAGCATAAAAAAAAGAAAAATAAAGAAATGTTATATCCTATGAAAGACACATCTTGAAAATGCCTAAAGAAAGTTGTCATTTTTTCATGGTGAAGGGACCAGAGTCTGGGTTGATGAAAACACCTTGGTGGCTGTGGTGACTGGCAGTGGCAGCAGTAGTGGGGTGATGGGACTGGTGCCTTTCCCTGATCAGCCCAGTCGCCTCCCACAAAGGGAGGCCAGACTGTGGCTTAGGCCCGTTCCCCACAGGAAGCGGGCCTAAGCCATCAGTAGGACATCCCTGAAAGCTCCCAGTATGTGAGAGGGAGCAAGCTGACCTAAGAGGACCCCTCCCTTCCAGTGCATGAATTTCTTGCACCGGGCCCCTAGTTTAATTATAAAAAAACAGAGGAAAATAGATTTTAAGATAAATAATTAGTTGGCATTACAGACTAAATGCTTAAATTCAAATTCAATGGGAATGCAGTTTATTAGATTATAGGTTCCTTAAGGTCAGGAATTATATCTTATTCATTTTTCTAACCTAAAAACCTAAGAAAGTGCCTAAGCATACTATAGTGCTCAATAAGTGTTTGACCTATTAAAGAGTGAATAAAAAATTAAGTGATAATTTTATGTAAATAATAAGATATCACTATGGAACATCTTCTTATTAGATCATTTGAACTTCCCCATTCAAACTTCCAAATTTCCATAATATTTCTCAGTAGACTCCCATCATAACTGATATATCTTAACTATTTGTTTGAATCCCATAAAATTCCTGTTTTTGTATAATCTTATTTAATAAAAGAGTAATATGCAAATTGACCGTCACTTCAAAACACAAGATGGCTGCCCCCATGTGGTCAAAGATGACTGTCCCCATGTGGACACAAGATGTATAGCAGGGGAGGGCAGTTGTGAGGGACCAGGCCAGCAGAGGAGGGCAGTTGGAAGGGACCAGGCCTGCAAGGGAGGGCAGTTGGGGCTGATCAAACCTGCAGGGGAGGGCAGTTAGGGGTTACCAGGCCTGCAGGGGCAGGCAGTTAGGAGTGTTCAGGCCTGCAGGGGAGGGCAATTAGGGGCAATCAGGCTGGAGGAGGTGCAGTTTGGCTTCAGTCAGGCTGGCAGGGGAGTGGTTAGGGGGTGATCAGGCTGGCAGGCAGAACCAGTTAGGGGCAGTAAGGAAGGCAAGCAGGTGAGCTGTTGGGAGCCAGCAGTCCTGAATTGTGAGAAGAATGTCCGATAGCTCATTTAGGCCCAATCCTACTGGGATCCTGGTAGGATCAGGCTTAAACAGGCAGTCGTACATTGGAGAGGGTGCAGGCTGGGCTGAGGGACACACACCTCCTTACACAAATTTTGTGCACTGGGACTCTAGTGGTTATATAATAGCTATTTTATTGGCTTATTCTAAATAAATCCTGGTCCATGTAAATTTTTTGTTATATACAATTTGATAGCAGAAAAATAAAGAAACTAGATGGATGTTCTCAAATGAAATGTTACCCTGCTTCTGTACTACCAGGAAGGAGTTGGATTAAGTGCACATGTGTGTGGGGTACTCTTATATGTTAAAGACATAGAAGGCATTTGGGTGAATTAACCCTAATGGGATGTATGTTGTTTCTGTGCCACTTGTGTTAGTGCTGGTCTGAAGATGAGAGTGTGGATCTGGATTGGAATTCTGAAACACATGCAGAATGCTGTAGAGTGCAATCCTCTCTTAAAACTGAATCAAATAGATGCACACTATTTCACTTGGAGACTGTAAAAGACATTATTTAGCCCCACTAAGAAAAACACCCCAACCAACTGAATCACATAGACCAGGGCCCAGTTTGATTCTAAAACCTGTGCTGTATCCCCAGCATCTTAAAGCAATAGTGCACGTTGGAAGTCACACAACTCTAATAGACATCTCAAATCAGTTTAATCATCTTTTTTTCTCACCTGTGTTTTAATTACTATGCTATTGTCAGACCTTTTCATGGAGAGAACTGAGCGTGTAAGATGTCACTAAGGAAACTTATCGAAAAGAGAACTAAAATTATATAAGTGTTTAAGTCTTTATTTTCCTTCTTCAATTTCACAGCTTGTTTAGATCCAAAAGGCAGCATTAATGAAATAAAATTTTTACTGTGTAGAAATGTTCTTCAAGAAAAAAATTTCCTTGCTCTTGAAAATATTTTTGTTGGAGCAATACAGAAAAGTAGCACAGAGCCTATTTGAACAAATTACTTGAGTCAGCAACTCTATACAGACATAATCGAAAAGATTCATGAATTTGGGTCAACACTGCTGAAGGAGACCTAACAATTTCAGTGATCCAGCCCAGTTTGTGGCACATTTTAAAGGGCCATTTATCAGACAGTAATCTTTTCTAACTGTGACTATAGTTTCTTAAAGTGTTGAAACAATGAACTAACCTTTACACGGGGCACATACATGACCTTTCCCAGGACTTATTTAGTATAATTTCATTGTCTATTACTTTATAGGATTCAGATTAAAGAACAATAACATTACATAACATAATGTTTGCTTCTAAATATTTCCTGGAGGGCGTGCATGAAAAAAATGAAACTAGACCATCAACTTAGACCATAAGAAAGAATAAACTCAAAATGGATAAAAGATTTAAATGTAAGATGTGAAACCACAAAAGTCATAGAAGAAACCATAGCCGGCAAAATCTCAGACATCTCCCGTAGCAATATGTTTACCAATACACCTCCTAGGACAATGGAAACGAAGGAGAAGATAAGCAAATGGGACTACATGAAAATAAAAAGCCTCTGCATGGCAAAGGAAACCATCATCAAAGTAACAAGAAAGCCCATTTCATGGGAGAATATTATTTGCCAATAATACATCTGATAAGGAGTTAATCTCCAAAACATAAGGATCTCATACAACTTAACAAAAGGAAGATAAACAATCCAAACAATCCAAATGGGCCAAGTACATACTTCTCCAAAGTGGACATACAGAAAACCAAGAGATGTGAAAAAATACTCAGTTACTAATCCTCTGAGGGATGCACATCAAAACAGCAATGAGATATCATCTCACGCCTGGCAGAATGGTTATCATCAATAAATCAACAAATGACAAGTGTTGGTGAGGTTGTGGAGAAAAGGGAGCCCTAGTATACTGCTGGTGGGAATACAGATTAATATAGCCATTATGGAAAACAATATGGAGTTTCCTCAAAAAATTAAAAATGGAGCTGCCATTTGACCCAGTGAAACCTGAAACACTCATCAGAAAGAATATATGCACCTCTATGTTCATAGCAGTGCAACTTACAGTAGCTAAAATTTAGAAACAGCCTAAGTGCCCATCATATATGAGTGGGTAAAAAAGCTGTAATACATTTGCACAATGGAATATAATGCGTGGCAATAAAAAAGAAAGATCTCTTCCCATTTGCAGCAGCATGGCTGGACCTGGAGAGAATTATTCAAAGTGAAATAAACCAGTCAGAGAAAGATAACTATCATATGATATCACTCATATATGGAACCTAACGAACCCAATAAACTGATGATCAGAAATAGAAGCATGAACAGAAGGTTGAACTTCAGTGGGAAGGCAGGGGAAGGTGGGTGGAAAGAGATCAATGAACCTGTATGCATTTAGACATAACCCTGGACACAGACAATGGGGTGGTGAAGGTTTGTGGGGGATGGGAGCCAGCTGGAAAAGGTCAATGGGGGAAATAGACCTAGGTTTAGATTATAAGTAATTAAGTAAGAATATAAGTAACTAACTAACTAAATATTTCCTGGAGGGGACAGAATAGAAAGAAAATAATAAAGCTCTGGTCGATAGGGAACATTTATGAAAAATGAATTTTTACAGTGGATATGTGCTATAGCCTAAACTGCAGCCATTTAGAGTCTTATAAATCTACGATATCTGTATATATAGACATATACACATATGTTTGTGAGACTATATTAGGCTTATTTTCAGAAAATACTAGTTCACAAGAATTACTGAAGATGAGCTGTAACCATCCTAGTTATTTGAAGGATGTTTTAACCCCTATATTCATAAAAATTACAATTAAATATAATTTTATATTTTCTACTATTCAAGCACAGTACAGAAAGACTTTATTCCAATGACTGGAATTTGTTGTAAAAAAATAAGTTATATTTGTATAACTTGGCATTATTTTGACTCATATTAATGACTCAACATGTATTTGTTTCATTGAATTATAATCCTGTATTTTGCCACAGTTTTAAACAAATTGCAACTCTTTCTAGTCTAAAGGGAAAATACTAAGACTAAAGTAGTGTTTAGAGTGAGGTTTGTATATTATCTTTTCTAGATACAGGAATGAATTACATTTGTCAGATATAGGAATTTATTTTAGATAAATCTGGAAACTTCAAAACATTCAGGTGTTTTTAAATGTGTTTGTTTGTTTTTACCTTCTGGAAAAGGCAAATGGAAAATGTTATATTTTTTGAATACGTGTTATGTGCTGTCCCAGGCAACTTTCATATCACAGTTGTAGCATTGTTCAATACCAGTAGATGGTGCTAGAATCACCTGGCCCCATTAAAACCAGGATTACTTGCTTTACTTATTCATTTCAATGAATCTTGGAGTAGACTTTCAAATAGTTATGTTTTATTTATTTATTTATTTATTTATTTATTTATTTATTTATTTATTTTAAAAAATATATTTTATTGATTTTTTACAGAGCGGAAGGGAGAGGGATAGAAAGTCAGAAACATCAATGAGAAACATCGATCAGCTGCCTCTTGCACGCCCCCTACTGGGGATGTGCCCGCAGCCAAGGTACATGCCCTTGACCGAAATGGAACCCGGGACCTTTCAGACCGCAATCGACGCTCTATCCACTGAGCCAAACCGGTTTCGGCCAAATAGTTATGTTTTAATTTGAAATGAAAACTCAGCTGAGTGTCTACTATCTGTGGCTTGAATTTTCTTTGTATAGCCCATGAGGTAGCCAGCAGAGGCTTGTATTCCTTGCCAAGGGGAGGAACTCAGTGCCTCCTTAGATAGTCGTCCCATCTCTGAGCTACTTTGGCTCTAAGTTCTAACATAGACTAAGCATCTTCTTCCTCTACAACTTATGCACTGGTTCTAAATTTTATCCCTGGAGGTCATCAGAAGCAATCCATCATTATTCAACAATTATTCACTGAGCATATTCATTTTCTAGGGTTGCTATAATAAAGTTCCACAGCTGGATTGCTTATAACAAATGATATTTATTCTTTACCAGTTTTGGAGGCTAAAAGTCCAAAAATTAAGGTGTTGGGAGGGCCATTCTCTCTGAAGACTTAAAGAGAGAATCTGTTCTCTGCGCTTTCTTAACCTCCGGTGTTGCCAGTAATGCTTGACATTCCTTAGTCTGCATATAAGTCACTCTATCTCCGCCTCCATTATCATATGGTATTCCCCTTTGTATGTGTGACTGTCTTTTCTCTTTTTTAAAAATATTTTTATTGAGTTTATTTATTTCAGACAGGCAGGGAGAGGGCGAGAGAGATAGAAACATCAATGATGAGAGAGAATTATTGATAGGCTGCCTCCCGCATGCACCACACTGGGGATCAAGCCCAAAACCCCAGGCATAACCATGACTGGGAATCGAACCCATGACCTCCAGGTTCATAGGTTGATGCTCAACCATTGAGCCGTGCTGGTCAGGCTGTCTTCTCTTTTTATAAGGACACCAGTCAGATTGGATTATGGCTCATCCTAATGATATCATCCTAACTTGATTACATCTACAAAGACCTTATTTCCAGGTGTTATTGCATTCAGAGAACTTCTACATATCTTTTGGGTGATGCAGTTCAAATAATAACACTGAGCACCTACTCTATTCCAGGGATTGAATTAGTAACTAAAGAGCAAAAGGGGGAACATACATATGAAATAAGTGTACTTTGAAGTGTCTCAGTCAAGTGGAAAAAAGGTCTATAAAGAATCAGAACATGTTTAAAGAGTAAACATGCTATGAGAATATAGAGGAAGAAGCTACCCATTCTGATTAGGCAGTTGGACCAAGACTTTGTGGAGGAGGTTACATTGTAGCTGAGGTTTTTTCCCCTGTCAGTTTTCTCCTTGTATATTTGTTTTTTCATTTGTTGGGAACTCAGGCATATTTTTTATTTCATAAGATATGCTTACAAAAATTTTTTTAGTTATGTAACAGTTCATTTTGCAGATGGATCACATATTTTTAAACTATGTTGACAGAACTGTAAATGTTTTTTTAAAATTTATGTTCTTAAAATAATTTTCATCCTCATAAGAAACATTTTCCATGTACTGTTTATTAGTTCCCATAGACCAACTTCTATAAGGTAAATGATTGAATAAAATAATTTAAAAGTATTTATATATAAACTAGTGGCCCGGTGCACGGATTTATGCACATTGAAAGGAAATTAATTAGAAGAAAGATTTGTGCAGGGATTACATTACTACACAAAATTACATGTCAAAATAGTATATACAATATCCTATATAATAAAAAAGAAACATGCAAATTTGACCGTACCTTTGCTCCTGATTGGCTATGCTACCAGCCAATCAGGAGCGGGGGCGGGGCCAAGTGGTGTGAGGGCCAGGCCCGGGGTTGGAGATGAAACAGCAGTGGCGGTGAGCACCCAGCCCCTGGGCGCTGTGAGGGGAAGCGGCAGCAGCAGCAGCAGTGGTGGTGGCGGTGGCAGGGAGTGGCGGTGAGCACCCAGCCCCCGGAGCAGGGTGGTCTCAGGCAACCGGAGCTGAGCTGAGCAGGGCGATGGCTGGGCAGGCTGGGGGTGAGCCATCAGTTGGACATCCCCTGAGGGCTCCCAGTATGTGAGAGGGGGCAGGTTGGATTGAGGGACCACCCACTCCCAGTGCACGAATTTTGTGCACCAGGCCCTTAGTAGTATTATAAAATTAAAACATGCATATGACTGGCACTAGCACGAGCTTTATATGTATTGCACATGTTTATTTTTAAATTGCCAGTGCACTTCATATGTACTGGCCAGTCGCTTGGTTGGACCATCAATGAATAAATCGTGATGTGGTTCATGTTGAATGTCAATAAAAACAATCAAATTCACAATCAACAATGACAGATCGAAACACACATGTGCGATTGGTCCCAGTGACTGCTTTATATGTATCTCACATGCATGAGTCAACATTTATTTTTAAATTGCCAGTGTGTGTCATATGTACCATCCGGTTGATCGGTCAGATGGATGGTTGGTCACTTAGCCTTTAAAAAAAATTTAATAAATCTTTATTGTTTAGATTATGACAATTGTTCCTCTTTTTTCCCCCATAGTTCCCTCCACTCAGTTCCCACCCCACCCTCTGCCCTTACCCTACCCCACTGTCCTCATCCATAGGTGTACAATCTTTGTCCAGTCTCTTCCCACACACCCCAAACCCCTTTCCTCCTGAGAATTGTCAGTCCATTGCCTTTCTATGCCCCTGATTCTATTATATTCACCAGTTTATTCTGTTCATCAGATTTTTTTATTCACTTGATTTTTAGATTCATTTGTTGATAGATGTGTATTTGTTGTTCATAATTTTTATCTTTACCTTTTTCTTCTTCTTCCTCTTCTTAAAGAATATCTTCCAGCATTTCATATAATACTGGTTTGGTGTTGAAGAACTCCTTTAGCTTTTTCTTATGTGTGAAGCTCTTTATCTAACCTTCAATTCTGAATGATAGCTTTGCTGGGTAGAGTAATCTTGGTTGTAGATTCTTGCTATTCATCACTTTGAAAATTTCTTGCCACTCCCATCTGGCCTGCATAGTTACTGTTGAGAAATCCACTGACAATCGTATGGGTGCTCGCTTGTAGGTATCTAACTATTTTTCTCTTGCTGCTTTTAATATTCTCTCTTTGTCTTTTGCTCTTGGCATTTTCATTATGATGTGTCTTGGTGTGGTTCTCTTTAGATTTTTTTTGTTTGGGGTTCTGTGCACTTCCTGGACTTATAAGTCTATTTCTTTCACCAGGTAGGGGAAGTTTTCTGTCATTATTTCTTCAAATATGTTTTCAATATCTTGCTCTTTCCCTTCTTCTGGCAATCCCATAATTCGGATGTTGGTCCACTTGAAGTTGTCCTTACACTGTCTTCATATTTTTGGATTATTTTTTCTTTTTGCTTTTCTGGTTGAGTGTTTTTTGCTTCTTTGTATTTCAAATCTTTGATTTGATTCTTGGATCCTCTAGTCCGCTATTAGGTCTCTGTAAATTTTTTTTTTTAATTTCAGTCAGTGTATGTTTAATTTTTAGTTGATCCTTTTTCATATCCTCGAGGGTCTTACTAAATTTATTGGCCTTTTTTAGAAAATTCTTGAAAAACCTTATAACCGTGGTTTTGAACTCTTATCCAGTTGTTTGCTTTCCTCCATTTCTTTCATTTGTGATCTGTTTCTTTGTCTCTGCATTTTGGCTGCTTCCCTGAGTTGATAGAGTGGCTTTGTCTGCTAGGTGTCCTATAGGCCCAGTGGCTAGCCACCCCAGTTTACTGAGGTGGACACTATTGATGCACCCCTTTGTGGGCTGTGTGCACAGTCCTTTGTAGTTAAGTCTTGATTGTTGTTGGTGTCACTGGGAGGAATTGAACTCCAGGCCAACTGGCTGTGAGGATCAACTGTGTCTACACTGGGAGAACTTCTATGATGCAAAAACCCTTATGGGAGAAATCTCAGGGGGGAGCAATCAGCAATAGCTTCCTGTCAGCCCTGCCCTAAGAGGCCTCTGGTTCTCAGTGTCCCATGATAATCACTGCAAGCACCTTTGAGAGAAAGCCGCCCTTGAGTTTTTTCCTGCTGCCAGACAGTTCTGTTTCTCTCTGAATGAGTCTGGGTCCCCAGAGTCTCACCCGGAACTTGAGTTCAGAGCAGTCGGGAGCTTTTCTCTCCCTCCTGATTGAGAAAGCCAGCCATGTACTCAGTTGCCAGACCTTTCTGCATGTGCACCTCTGCACCTCTGCCTTCTGCATCTCCTGTAAGTCTCAGTGTGCTTTTATCTTTCCTTCTAGTTGTAGAATTTCCACTCAGCCAGCTTTCCTGTGGTTCTGGATGATGTCCATTTTGTCTTTTAGTTGTAGTTCTGAAATTGTTGTGCGAGGCAGCAGTTTATGTGTTTACCTATGCCGCCATCTTGGTTTCTCCTAACTCATGTATCTATAGTGTATCTCATTAAGTTATGCCATTCCCTCAGCATGATAGTTTAAATTTATAGACAAACATTTTAACAACAGTGAAAACAGAAAAAAGGTGGCTTTTAAACTTAGGACAAACCAGATTAACATCAAATTTGGGCAGCACTCACATCAGATAATTGAGCTGATAGCTGCGAAACTCTTAAAATAGAATGTGGTAGCTATCAGAGCCAAAATACAAGTTACAACAAATTAGAATTGGTTTCTCTTTTTACTAGAGTTATCATAAGCAAAATCAGGCAAACATTATGTACCAAGTATATCTTTTTTCTTTTCTTTACTATTTAAAAATATTCTTAACCAGACCCTCACAGATAAAAAAAAGGACCAACTAGAAATCAAGCATACACAGACTGAAATAAAAAATATTACACAAAGTCCTAAAAGCAGTCCAGAGGGCCACAAGAACCAAGTCAAAGATTTGAAATACAAAGAACCAAAATCCACTCAGCTGGAAAAGCAAGAAAGAAAAAGAATTCAGATAATTGAAGATAGCGTAAGGGGCCTTTGGGACAACCTCAAGCAAGCCAACATCCGAATTATTGGGGTGCCAGAAAAAGAGAGAGAGCAAGTTAACGAAAACCTACTTGAAGAAATAGTGACTGAAAACTTTCCCCACCTGGTAAAAGAAACTCTAAAGAGGACCACACCAAGACATATCATAATTAAAATGCCAAGAGCAAAAGATAAAGAGAGAATATTAAAAGCAGCAAGAGAAAAACAGTTGGTTACCTACAGGGGAGCACCCATACGATTGTCAGCAGATTTCTCAACAGAAACGATGCAGGCCAGACGCGAGTGGCAAGAAATATTCAAAATAATGAAGAGCAAGAATCTACAACCAAGATTACTCTATCCAGCAAAGCTATCATTCAGAATTGAGGATCAGATAAAGTGCTTCGCAGATAAGAAAAAGCTAAAGGAGTTCATCACCACCAAACCAGTATTATATGAAATGCTGAAAGACATTCTTTAAGAAGAGGAAGAAGAAAAAGGTAAAAATATAAATTATGAACAACAAATACACATCTATCAACAAATGAACATAAAAATCAAGTGAACTGATAGGCTGATGAACAAGATAAACTGGTGACTATAACAGAAACATGGACATAGAGAGGGAATGGACTGACAATTCTAGGGGAGAAAAGTGTTGTTGGAAGTACAGCAAGAGATTGGACAAAAATCTTGCAACAATGGGAGAGGACATTGGGGAGGGGGAGGTGAAGGCAGAGGGTGGGATAGGTGCAGGGTGGAGGGAAGATATAGGGGGATAAAAAAGGGGAAACAATGTAATTAATAAACTGAACAATAAAAAAAGTTTTAAAAAAATAAATAAAAATAAAAAATAAAAATATTCTTTTTTTTAATTTATTTCTTTAGTCATTTTATTTTATTTTATTTTATTTTATTTTAATTTTTTAATCTTTATTGTTCAGTTTATTAATTACATTGTTTCCCCTTTTTATCCCCCTATAGCTTCCCTCCACCCTGTACCTATCCCACCCACCACCCAAACCACCCCCACCCCACAGTCCTCTCCCATTGTTGCTAGATTTTTGTCCAGTCTCTTGCTGCACTTCCCACAACCCTTTTCTCCCCAAGAATTGTCAGTTCATTCCCTCTCTATGTCCATGTCTCTGTTATATTCACTAGTCTATCCTGTTCAACAGCCTATCAATTCACTTGATTTTTATGTTCATTTGTTGATAGATGTGTATTTGTTGTTCATAATTTTCATCTTTACCTTTTTCTTCTTCCTCTTCTTAAAGAATATCTTTCAGCATTTCATATAATATTGATGAACTCCTTTAGCTTTTTCTTATCTGCGAAGCACTTCATCTGACCTTCAATTCTGAATGATAGCTTTGCTGGATAGAGTAATCTTGGTTGTAGATTCTTGCTGTTCATCACTTTGAATATTTCTTGCCACTCCCGTCTGGCCTGCATCGTTTCTGTTGAGAAATCCGCTGACAGTCGTATGGGTGCTCCCTTATAGGTAACCAACTGTTTCTCTCTTGCTGCTTTTAATATTCTTTCTTTGTCTTTTGCTCTTGGCATTTTAATTATGATGTGCCTTGGTGTGGTCCTCTTAGGGTTCCTATATATTGGGGTTCAGTGCACTTCTTGGACTCCTAAGTCAATTTCTTTCACCAGGTGTGGGAAGTTTTCAGTCACTATTTCTTCAAATAGGTTTTCATTGTCTTGGCCTCTCGCTTTTTCTGGCACCCCTATAATTCGGATGTTGGTATGCTTGAGGTTGTCCCAGAGGCCCCTTACACTATCTTCAATTTTTTGGATTCTTTTGGTTTCTTGCTTTTTCAGCTGAGTGGATTTTACCTCTTTGTATTTCAAATCTTTAACTTGGTTCTTGGGGTGCTCCAGGGCACTTTCAGGTCTTTGTATAATATTTTTTGTTTCAGTCAGTGTATGCTTAATTTCTGGTTGGTCCTTTTTCGTATCCTTGAGAGTCTGCTTTATATCCTTGAGGGTTTCTTTCATTTCCTTGTAGGACTCATTCATTTCCACGTTGGTCTTGATCATTTCTTTGCAGCTCTCGTTTATATCCTGGAGGGTGTTGTTCATTTTCTTGTAGGACTCATTCATTTCCTTTGTGGTCTTGCTTATTTCCTTATAGGCCTCGATCTTTTGTTGGAGCCTCTTAAAAAACCCTATAACCGTGGTTCTGAATTCCATGTCCAGTCGTTTTTTTCCCTCCATTTCTTTCACATCTGATTTCTTTCCATGTTGCTGCATGGTGGCTGCTTCCCTGAGTTGGTCAATTAGCTTTGTGTGGTAGACTACCTACTAGGGATAGTGGCTCAGCCTCCCTGGTTACCTGAGGTGGATATGGGCTGCACAGTCTTGCTGAAGTTAAGCTCAGTTAATCGTTGTTAGCACTTGGAGGGTTGACCTCCAGGCCAATTGTCTATGAAGTTCAGTTGTGCTCAGGTTGGGTGGGCGGAGTCTCTGGGCCAAGCAGACAGCGTTAGCTAGGCCCTATGTGGCCCCGAGGACTCTGTGCCGGGGGCAATGGCTGCCAGCACCTCTGAGAGAGAGCCGCTGCGGAGCTCCACAGGCTACCGGTTGCCGCGGAATTCAGACTTTCCCAAAATGAGTCTGCATGCGCAATGTCTCACCCAGGGTCGTAAAACAAAGCAGTCTGACGGTTTTCCGAATGAGCAAGTCGCTGTGTGCTCTCTGCGCCGTCACGCAACCGAGCTGTTTCGCGCGAGCTGCCTTCTCCACAAGCCGGGAGACCCGGCAGCACCCGAGCTTCGGCGTGCCCTCCCACTGTCCAGTTTTCACCCCGTGTGATAGTGGGTTCTCTGGACTTCGCCTAGAGCTGGAGATTCAGTCCAGTGGGACGCCTTTGTCTCCCCGTTCGAGAAAACTGGCCGGTTTTCAGCTGCCCGCCCTCTCCGCGGCGCGCACTCCAAACCTCTCTCTGTGCGAATCTTTCAACGCTGTTCGCCGCCGCACCTCCGAGTCACAGTGTCTTATCTTCACTTTTATTTGTGGAATTTTCACTCGGCGAGCTTTCTGGTGATTCTGGAAGGTGTTTGTTCTTTCGTTAAGTTGTAGTATTAAAACTGCTGATTATGACGGCAAGATAGGTGTTTTGCTTTTGCCGCCATCTTAGTTCTCCCAAAATAAAAATATTCTTAAGCAAAATCAGGCAAACATTATGTACCAAGTATATCTCTATTTCTTTTCTTTACTATTTAAAAGTATTCTTTAAATAAAATAGAAGTAATATAACAGCAATAAAAACTAAATGAGAAACAAATATTACCATCAAATATCACTTCTCTTTCCAAATTCCTACCAGTTCTTTTCATTTATTTATTTAATCACCAAACATTTGGTGAACAACTTTCCTATATGACATATAAATATTTGTTTTAATAGTTCTTTTCATTACTTTCCAGATATCTACAAGGGTAAAATGGTGAATTATGAATTTAATGACAGTATGACCAGATCAATTTCCAATCCTATCTAATAAAAGAGTAATATGCAAATTGACCATCACTAACACACAAGATGGCTGCCCCCATGTGCACACAATATGGCCACTATAAGATGGCTAGCAAGGGAGGGCAGTTGTGGGCATTTAAGGGTGACCAGGCCAGCAGAGGAGGCAGTTGGGGATAACCAGGCCAGTAAGGGAGGGCAGTTGGAGGGAACCTGCAGGGGAGGGCAGTTGTGGGTAATCAGGCAAGCATAGAAGGCAGTTAGGGGTGACCAGGCTGGCAGAGGCAGGCAGTTGGGGGAGACAAGGTCACCAGGGGAGGGCAGTTGGGGGGGGAACAGGCCTCCAGAGGAGGAAAGTTGGGAGCGACCAAGCCAGCAGGGGAAGTTAGTTGGGGGTGACTGGGCCAGCAGAGAAGGGCAGTTGAGGGAGAACAGGCCAGCAAGAGAGGGTAGTTGGGGGGGACCCAGGCCTGCAGGAGAGGGCACTTTTGGGTGATCAGGCAAGCAGAGAGGACAGTTAGGGGTGACTGGGCTGGCAGAGGCAGACAGTTGGGAGAGACCAGGTCACCAGGGGAGGGCATTTGGGGGGGACCAGGCCTCCAGAGAAGAGAAATTGGGGGAGACCAGGCTAGTAGGGGAGGGCTGTTGTGGGGAGGACCAAGCCTATAGGGAAGGGGTGTGGGGACCCAGGCATGTAGGGGAGGGCAATTGGCAGGGGGTACCAGGCCGGCAGGATAGGATAGTTAGTGGCAATCGGGCCAGCCCAGGAACAGTTAGGCATTGATCAGGCTGGCAGGGGAGTGGTTAGGTGGTGATCAGGCTGGCAGGCAGAAGCGGTTAGGGGCAATCAGGCAGAGGCAGGTGAGCAGTTGGGAGCCAGTAGTCCTGGATTGTTAGAGGGATGTCTTGAATATGTATAAATTGGTGATTTGGTTTCCTGTTTTTGCATGTACCTGTTCAATTTTCCCAACATTTATTGAAGAGACTCTTTATTCCATTGTATGCTCCTGCCTCCTCTGTCAAATATTAAATGAGCATAATGACTTGATTAATTTCTGAATTCTCTGTTCTATTTCACTGACATACAATACTGTTCTTCTGCCAGTACCAGGCTATTTTGATTACAATGGCTTTGTAGTATAGTTTGATATTTCAGTATTGAGATCCTTCCAACTTTGTTCTTTCTCAAGATTTCGGAGGCTATTTAGGGTCTTCTTTGGTTCCATATACATTTTTGAAATATCTGTTTTAGATTTGTGAAATATTCCATTGATATTTTTCCCCTCTTACAGAACACTTTACTGACAACTTGTGATTTAATTACATATCAATAATGGGAACAAAATTAAGTATATACAGCATTTTTATATTTGATTTTATACCGTACACATTTTTATACCTTAATGTTACATACTATAGAAAAGTGCACAATAGAGAGATAATTCCCATAATAGATTAACTTCTTGGGATTAACAAGTTCCTTAGATAAAATCCAATAACCATTTTATATGAGTGTACACCTATGTTCTGTTTTTTAAATTTTTTATTGTTTAAGGTATTACAAATAGTAGTACATATGTCTCTTAGTTCCCCCACTGACCTCCCCTGGTCTCTCCTAACCCCCAGCACTTGTATGCATGCATATAAGTACAACCCACAGATGCAAAACACTGGGGGTGGGGTTACGGGGCCAAATGCCATTGATATTTTAATAGGAATTTCATTGAATCTCTAGATTTCTTTGGGAAGCATGGACATTTTAATAATATTAATTCTTACAATCCATGAACATGGTATATGCTTGCACTTTTTTATATCTTTCTTTCTTCAATGTCTTATAGTTTTCTGAGTACAGATCTTTTATCTCCTTGCTTAAGTTTATTTCTAACTATCTCAATTTTTTGTTGCAATGACAACTTGGATTTTTTTTTTAATTTATCTTTCTGAGAGTTCATTATTGGTATATAAAAATGCCACTGATTTCTGGATATTAATTTTTTATCCTGCTACTTGCTGAATTAATTAAGTATACATTTTTAAAAACTATTTTTTTTAATCAGAGAGGAAGGGAGAGGGAGAGATAGAAACATCAATGATGAGAGAATCATTGATCAGCTGCCTCCTGCATGCCCTCCACTGGGGATCGAGCCCACAAACTGAGCACGTGCCCTTTACCAGAATTGACCTGGGACCTTTCAGTCCGCAGGCCTATCCACTGAGCCAAACTGGCTAGGGCCTGGATTAACTTATTAAACCTAGTAATTTTTTGGTAGAGGCTTTAGGATTGTCTATGTACAATATTATGTCATCTGTGAAAAAATGACATAATATTGTTCTATTCCAAGTTTTACTTTCTTTTTTCCTATTTGGATGCCTTTTATTTTTTTTTGGCTGTGGCCAGGTCTTCCTGAACTATGTTGAATGAGGGTGGTGAAAGTGGATATGCTTGTCTTGTTCCTGGTATTGTCCATTGAGTATAATGTTGGCTGTAAGTTTTTCATATATGGTCTTTATTATGTTGAGGTGTGATCTCTCTATTTCCACTTTGTTGAGTGTTTTTATCATAAAAGAGTGCTGGATTTTATCGAATGCTTTTTCTGTCTGTAGATATGATCATGTTATTTTTATCTCTTATTTATGTGATGTGTCACATTTATTGATTTGCAAATATTGTAGTAACCTTGCATTCCCAAAATAAATCCCACTTGCTCATGGTGTATGATCATTTTAATGTATTACTGGATCAGATTTGCTAATATTTTGTTGAGGATTTTAGCATCTACGTTCATCAGGGATATTAGCCTATAATTTTCTTTTTTTGTAGTGACTGTATTTGGTTTTAGAAATAGGATAATACCAATTCATAAAAAGAGCTCAGAAGTCTTTCCTACTCTTGAAATTTTTGGAATAGTTTGAGGAGGGTAGGTGTTAGTTCTTTGAATGTTTGATAAAATTCCACTGAAAAGCCATCTGGCCCAGCACTTCTGTTTGCCAGGAGTTTCTTGATTACTGCTTCATTTTCATTTGTTATTAGTATGTTCAGGCTTCTGATTCCTCCTGATGAAGTTTTGGACTATATATGTTTCCAGGAATTAGTCTATTTTGCCCAGATTGTCTATTTTGTTGGCATATAGTTGTTCACAGTATTTTCTTACAATTCTTTATATATCTTTGATGTCAGCTGTTACTTTGCCTCTTTCATTTCTGATTTTATTTATTTGGGTTCTTTCCCTTTGTTCCTTGATGAGTTTGGCTAAAGGTTTATCAATATTATTTATCTTTAAAAAAAAGAAAACCAGCTCATGACTTCATTGATCTTTAGTATAGTTGTATTATTTTAGATAATCTATTTCCACTCTGATTTTTATTATTGTCTTTCTTCTACTTACTCTGGGTTGTTTTTATTTTTCTAGTTCTTTTATATGTAGGGTTAGATAGTTTATTAGAGATTATTCTTGTTTCCTGAGGTAGGCCTGTAATTCTACCAACTTCCCTCTCAGAACTACTTTCGCTTTGTCTCATAGATTTTAGATTTTTATGTCTTCATTTTTATTTGTTCCAAGTAAGTTTTTTATTTCTTCATTGATCTCATTGGTAACCAATTCTTTATTTAACAACTTGCTATTTAGCTTCTATGTGTTAAACATTTTTTAGTTTTTTATTGTAATTGATTTCTAGTTTCATACCATTGTGATCTAAGAAGATGCTTGGTATGATTTCAATATTCTTGAATTTGTTAAGACTTATTTTGTCTTCTAACGTGTGGTCTATCTTTGAATTTGTGTGATTTTTTTCTTCATTAGGTTAGGGAAGTTTTCTGTCATTATTTCTTCAAACAGGTTCTCTACTTTTCACTTATTTTCTTCTCCTTCTGGTTCCCTTATGATATGGATATGGTTACATTTCATGTTGTTCCAAAATTTCCTTAAACTATTCTCATGATTTTTAAATTGATTTTTCTTTTCTTTTCTTTCTTTCTTTTTATTTTCTGCTGTGATTGAGTGATTTTTTCCCCACCTTTTCTTCTCATTCTCTTGTTGAATCCTATTCTCTGCTTTATTCAACCTACTGTTTATTCCTTTCAGTGTTGTTTTTGTTTATTTGTTTGTTTGTTTAATGAAGCCACCATACCAAGACTCTTTCAGTGTATTTTTGATGTCAGATATATTATTTTTCATTTCTGGCTGGCTGTTTTTTTATGGTTTCTATATTCTTTTTATGCTTTTGATAATTCTTAGAATTATGAAATTGTTTGCCTCCACTCATTTAGCTCTTTTTCTGGTATTCCTACAGTTCTTTTATTTGGAGCCTATTTCTTTGTCTACTCATATTGGCTATCTCTTTGTGTTTGTTTTTATGTATTAAATAGAACTGCTATGACTCCCAGTCTTGGTAGGGTGGCCTTATGTATGTCAATGTAAGAAACATTTAAGCCTGTGAAGAATGGGTAAAAAGTAAAATGATACATCTTTTCATAGATGGGTATAGGATAGTTAATAGTCAGCAGTAAACATGACAAAAATAATAATGAGATGATTTGTAATCTCTAATCTAGTGCATTGGTTGTGCCCTGAGTGGTTTGGAAAAATAGAAGTTACCTTGACATTCTAAAGGTATGTTATCATAGATGCAAAAGACAATAGACAGGTTTATTTAAGGTAAAGATTGACATTTGTTAGAGAAGAGTCTAGCCTAGGACATGACTATGTGATTTCAGTTAAAAAGTTTTAATTTCAGACCATCTTTAGAGGTTACTACAGGTCATCCCTGAGCTTGTCAGATTAGCATGTGGCCCCTTTATAGAGTATGTGCCCTGTGGGACCCAGTGGTACAGTCTCCCTGATCTCCTGAGCTGGGTGCTCTAGGAACATCCCTTATGTGGGGTATGTGGGCCCTCCTGTTGTAATTGTGTCTTGATTGTAGCTGTCCCATTTGTAGATAGTCTTGACTCTCAGGCTGGCTGACTGTGAGGTGCAACCAATCCTGAACATGTCACACAAAAGGTTGTACAGATACTGACAGAACAAAACAAGACAAAGCTGTTTTGCTTTAAACAGAAAGCAATGCAATAAAACAAATCAATGACAACAACAAAAAGAATAGATAAAAAAAGATAAAAGGAACAAAAAAAGAAAAAATATATAAAAACAAGAGACAAAGCTAATTACAGGAGAAAAAACAAAAAAATGAAAAGAGAATATGAGCCCAGCTGGTGTGGCTCAGTGGTTGAGCATCAGCCCATGAACCAAGAGTTCATCGGTTTGATTCCAGGTCAGGGCACATGCCCAGGTTGTGGACTCAATCCTCAACAGGGGCTGTGCAGAAGGCAGCTGATCGATGTCTCTCATCGATGTCTCTTTCTCTCTCTCTTCATAATTAATAAAAACATTTTTAAAAAGAATATCAAAGGAGAGAATGAATAGAAAAGAAAATATAAAAACAAAAGAATAAGAAAATTTAAAAATAAAATAATGTGAAAAAAGGAAAAGAAAATGTAAAAGAATAAGAAATGAAGAGAATAGATAGATTAAGAAAAGGATAGCAATAAAAGATATGAAAGAAACAAAGAAGAAAAGAAAGAGTGAAGTGGAAAAAAATAAAGAAAAGATTTAAAAGGTAGAAGCAGGGTTCACTGCAGCAGATTTTTGTGCTGAGACCACCCTCTGAAAGTGCTGTTTTTGAAGTCGGTTGGATCCTGCTGGGGTGTTGTCTGAGGCTGGCACTTGGTGTACTAGTCCTGGCCTCCCCTCCGAGTGTTTCTCTGGTGTAAGCCAATGTCAGAAGCTGACCCTGCCTGGCCTTCAGCAACTTGTCTGAAGCTTGGCAGGGCAGAGCCCCTAGTATTAGGTGGGTGCGTCCTCTGGATCTCAGAGGTTGGGTCTGTCTTGAATGTCCCCATTCTGAGCTGCTCTGCCTTTACCCACAGAACTGTGCTCAGTGGGGGTATCTAGAACCTAACAGGTGTGATTCAAACTATCTCCCCACTGTGGTGGTGCCCACAAACTGTAGGAGTTGGGGTAGGCATTTCCTCTTCTCAGAGTTTCACTGACTGAACTCGGTTGGGAGCTTGGATCTGCTTCCCTGTAATGCAGCTAGAGAGCCCTGCACATACCCATCTGACTCCCAAACAGAAGCTTTCCCAGGAGATACTCAAGACTCCGGCTCTGTGTTACTCCCTGACACTCCATGCCTCCTAACAAAGCAGGAGCTGGTAAAAAAAATCAGCTCCTGTTGGCAATCTTATCTCCCCGGCAGCCAGCCACTGTTGGCAATGCCAGAACTCCCAGTTTTGCCCCCCTCTGCATGGCAGGGCAGACTGAGCTGGGGTGGGGTGGGGGAGTAAAGGAGAAACGCAGCGTCACCAGTCCACTTGAGGTAGATGAGACTTATCTTTCCCGAGCCACACAGACTAGTCTCCAACTGGCTCTTTGCCCGAAGTCCTACCAGTGTATAGAGGGCCCCTCAATCAGTCATCTCCACCTGTCCTAGTATGGCCATGTGGTCCCTGCAGCAGTCACAGACCAGAGTGAGCTTCCTAGGCCAGCATTAAAATAATTGGATGGTTCCTTCCCTGGGATGGTGCCGTCCAAGTCTCCCAGATAGACAGAATCCCCACTGGTTCCCACCACCTGACACTATGCAAGCTCCCTTTCCCCTCTCTGATGCTCTGGATTTGGGGTGCCTGCATGAGGCTGAGACCTAGCACTTGGGGAAGAGAACTCTGCTGCCACAATATTTCTCTGGCTTCCCAGACCCCACTGCTCTGTGAGGAGGCTCACCCTCTCCCTGTCTCCTCCCCTCTTCCTCTGTGCTCCTGTTTATAAATTTCAGATCAGCTACATTTCACCTATTTTTCAAGTTGATTGCTCTGCAATTTGGCTGCAAGTTTGGTCCAAGGCTGGCAGCAGCAAGATGACAGAACTTCCAACTATTCTGCAGCCATCTTGGAACCTCTTGATACACACACACACACACACACACACACACACACACACACACACTAGGGGCCTGGTGCATGAAATTCGTGCACTGGTGATGGGTGGTCTCTCAACCCAACCTGCCCCCTCTCACATACTGGGAGCCTTCAGTGGATGTCCAACTGATGGCTCACCCCCAACATGCCCAAGGCCTTAGGCCTTGGGCACCCAGCCATCGCCCTGCTCAACTCAACCCCGGCTGCCTGCGACCACCTGGCCCCAGGGGCTGGGCACTTGCTGACACTTCCGCTCACAGCGCCTGGGGGCTGGGTGCTCCCTGCAGCTGCCACCACCACTGCTGTTGCTGCCATCATTTCCCCTCACAGCACCCAGGGGCTGGGCGCCCGCCACCACCACCATTTCATCTCCACCCCTGGGCCCAGCGCTCCGTGCCACTTGGCCCCACCCCCACTCCTGATTGGCTGGTAGCATAGCCAATTAGGATCCAAGGTACGGTCAAATTTGCATGTTTCTCTTTTATTATATAGGATATATATATTGATTTCAGAGAGGAAGGTAAAGGGAGAGAGAGATAGAAAACATCAATGATGAGAGAGAATCATTGATTGGCTGCCTCCTGCCTGTCCCACCCTGGGCATCCATTCCACAACCCGGCCATATGCCCTTACCGGGAATTGAACTGTTACTTCCTGGTTCATAGGTGGATGCTCAGCCACTGAGCCATGCTGGCTGGGCTTGACATAGTCTTTAATTAATTTGGTTAAATACCAAGGGCTTTTGTAGTTCATGATCTCTGTGTCAAGTTTTATAAGGCTGTGCCAAACTGTCTTTCAAAATGGCTGTAGCATTTTGCATTCCCAGGAGCAATGAATGAGAATTCCTATTGCTTCACATTCTCTCCTGCATTTGGTGGTGTAAGTGTTCTGGATGTTAGCCATTCTAATGCATATTTTTTAAAGACTGCTAACCTAATGACTGATGCCCAATACATAGTCCCTTGGTTATTATATATCCTAGTATGACATGGTTCCAAAGTTCCCATTGACCTCCTTCATTAGCCTTCTGCAGTCTTGATGACCAAGTTTAGACGATATCTAAAATCTGAAAACTAATATTTTCTGGAAGGCAAGGCAGATATTTTTTTTTTTAGCAGAATTTAGTTTTGGAAGATTATGGACAGTTAAACTGCATCTAATATTGGATTCCCATCTCCTCCACCAGGCTGAACTCTCCTCTATATCTTATTTTCATAAAAGGTGTCATCATTTATCAGTTTTTCAATCCAGAAACCTGGAGGCTGCCGTCCTACGTTTTATCCAGCCCCATTGACGGACAAGATATCTTATAAACACAGTTTTTATAGTCTTCCCTTCTTCTCCATCCCTACCACCATTCCTGAGTTCAGGCTTTTGCTTCAAATAGCCTCCAGTGGTTTTCCAGTCTGCCCTCCTTTCTACCTCTACCCTCACCATAGTCAGGCTTTGAAGTTGCCCAAACAAATCTTTAAATCTAAAATATACATCTTTGGTATTCCTCTGCTACTAAAGATACTTTTAAGGACCCACTCTCATCGCTCACCTACAGCACTGGGATTTTGTTATTTTTTTCTATGATTTTGTCAGGGGCCAGGGGGGAAGGAAGGAGAGTTATGTCAATTATAACCACCAAAGAACACTTTTTGGTGAATTAAACCATTTCTGAACCAAACTAAGTTCAGAAGCCAGTGCTCATGGTCCCACCCAAAAGAGCATGAAGGGTTCATTTATTTTAATCTTGTTTTGTCTGGCAATAGGTAGCTTCATCTCTGACTATTCTATGATATTTACCTGTATGACTTGTTTTGTGAAGCTACTTAATGGTTTCATTATTACATTTATAGCTCTCAATCTAAAGCTTTTCCTCCTGGGAATGGACTCCTGACTATCTTTTAAAAATCACTTTAATACTAATTATCTCTAATAATAAAAGCATACTATGCTAATTGGACTGGATGACCTTCCAGATGAAGCCATGGCAGCAGGGGGCCGGGCCCCTTGAATGAATTTCACGCATCAGGTCTCTAGTAGATACATAAATCACAAGCATTGGCAATGTAAGAATAGTGAATGATAGCAGTGTCACTACTGTAAAGGTTAATTACTCAGGAGAGAAAAGTACATGTGATTATCACTGTCATTGTGCTCTGGAAATTGCACATCACAGATACAAATGGTTTATGGGCCTCTGGCCAAGCTTTCTCTACTGTAGATCACTTTGCGCCTAGCAGACTGTCTGGAACTCAGTAAATTTTTGTGAAATAAATAGTGGCTTTGTCAAGCCTAAGATATAATCAAGCCTATAAAGAAACTGAGAAACTATTTTTCAAGTTATCTGCTGCAAAGGAAAAACTCGTCAGTTAGTACTATAGGTATTAAAACCAATTTTGCTATGTTTTTACTCAGGCGACCAAGATTGTAGCCAAAGCCTTGCTGAATTATGTTACAGCTTTTGTTTTCTATAAACTTACTCCAGCCTATGTTTAGCTTCAAATTTCCAATCCTGTAAATCAGTGATTTTCAAATCTGTCTTCACTAAGAATCACATGAGATGCTTTGAGAAAAATACTGATACCTGGGACCCCATCCCAGAGGTTCAGATTTAACTACCTTCAACACTGCTAGTTTTAGAACTCAGGTTTTAATATAAAGTGCCAGTTAGTGCTGGAAAATATTTTATTTCTGTCTAGAATCTTAGCAAATTTTCTGAAATTTCACCTTGGTATAAGTCTATTTTTTTTCTCCAGAGATTGCATGGTGGCACTGAGCTAGATAACTTGCATAAATCATCTTTATGTGAATATAGCTATTATGATGCTCAAGAATATTATTTCTTCAGAGAATAGCAACATGGAAGCATTAGAGAGATTTGACACTTAATCGTTTAAATTCCCAGATAGGATTTCTGAGAAAACATTGATGTAATTGATGACACTGAAGTTATCAATGCATAAAGACATGTCCCAAACTACTACATTGTTGTGAGTGATTTTCTCTGAGTTCAGCAAAGATAAAACAGCTACGAGCTCTGGTAGCCAAGAGTCTGGTTGTAGTTTAAAATGGATGGAGAGTCATTAACTTATGAATAATTGTTGAATCACCTAGTTTTTAAGTGGCCACATGCCCAATCTTTCATAAAATAAAGATAGCTTCAGGGGTACAACAATAAATTAACATGGTTAACCTTTATTTTAAACCATCATGTCGCATAGCAATTGCAACCAAAGTAACCATTTTAATAATGTACGGTTTAGATGTCAATTCAAAAACTGAAATAGGAAAACACTTTTTAAATTAAATGTTGTTGGTTTTCCACGTTGTTGTTGCTGTTTTGTTTTTAAATCATAGTCTAAATTCGCAGCCCGTGTTGTTTGGGCACATGAAAAGATTACAGTCTCAACAAATTATATTATAGTTAGCTAGATTTTAAAAGGCTTGAAATCAGGTTAATATATTAAGAAGTAAAATTTGGATTATGAAAATGTTTTTGTTATGTTTAAAGTGACTTAAAACCCTGTGCATTGCAAAAAGAGAGGATGAGAGTGCTTAGAATAATTTATAATGAGCCAAATTCAAGTCTTTCATTAAAGGACCTAGTTTTTAAGTGGCCACATGCCCAATGTTCATAAAAAAATATTTTGGATATCAACTAACTCATGCAGAATATTATTAACATTTAAGTGTAAATGAGTTACAAACAGGTACTCTGTTTTCCTTAAAATACAATTATTAAAAGACTGACAAAAGTGCACAGAACAGAAGTGGCCAGTTGCCAAGTACCATCTGTGCACCCATAAATGCTGGCCTTGATTCTGCCTTCCAAATGGGCTCAAGCTTCTTAACAATGTTTTAGTGGAAGGAATGTTTCTAAATATTCATCTCTAGAAAAGACAAAAAGGAAAGTAAGAAAGTGCTAGTAAACTTGATCAATGGTTTGCAATACGTGTGCAAAAATACTTGGAGAGTCATTGGGACATAACGATCACAAACGCAATAAAGGAGCTACTTCAGAGGTCATGTGACCTATTTGGCACCATTCGGATAGTAGGCATTTCCTTGATTACCAGGTGATTATCTTTTCTCGTTGGCTCTGATTTTATGATTGTGAGGTGTTAGAGACAATTTGCTATCAGGACTACAGTTTTTGTTTTTAGATCAGTACTCCCTTATGAGAAGACCTGCTATTTTTGTGGCTCTGCTTGCTCATTTTCTTATATTTGAGTTTTCAAATATCCCCTTTATAATGACCTATAAAACGTTGTCACACAGGGAACATGAGGATTGTTTCTTACTCACCGACAAGCTCTAAGAACCTTGCTTTATATCATGTAAATATAACTAACCAAATTGAAAACTTCCTAAGCTATGGAGCAAGTGTCAATTGGCATTTATGATGAAGAAAATCATAATGCCTCCTATCCTTAAGGGCCTTTCCTTTTCAACAACAGCCTAGTCACACTTAGGTTTGTTTCTCTGCAGTGTTTCTGTTGTTTGGCTGTGCAGGGAATTGTCATGACTCCTACTTCCTGAGAGCTTCTGCTGGAGAGTGCCATAGTTTCTCTTTATCCACAATCAGAGAGAGGTTGGTTGTCCTAGGCCAGAGGAGAGCACCTTAGGAGAGGTATTGGAGTGTTCTGTCTCTGAAGTGGTCTGGCTTCATGGGGAGTACATATTCAGACGTGGCTTCAAAGGGTATCTAGGAGATTTGGAACGGAAATTTAAAACAAACAAACTAAAGGCAGTTTCCATCAGCTGGCATGTTCATATGCAGTTTCAGCTATGATAGGATGGTGATGGCTGTTAACAGCACTAACTAGATTCATTTGCTAGAGAGATGTAGATATAATTGTGACAATGCAAATTAAAGTGGTTTTGTTTACATTTTTTTCACACAGTTGAAGAGGAAGCAGTCTTGCTGCATTCAAAGAAAAGGTCCAGAAGATCATTGCAGCCAGGGTGGGTTCAAATGCCCAGAAAAGGAAAAAAATTAACAACTCCATTTTCCATTGTCCTCCTCTCATCACTGTCTAGGCTGTCACCTCCCTTTGAGCAAGCGTGAACAAGACAGCCTCAACTTTAACATCCCCCACAAGGCGTGGCCACTCCACCTGCTACAAGAAAACACAAGAAGATGAAGTACAAAGAAATGTTTTATCTAACAGAAAATCTACATTTTTCTGTTGCTAGAAAGCGTACAGTCTCTGCAACAAAAGGAAATGAAAAAACTCTTAAAGTTAAAAACAAATCCAAACAACAAAAATAAAACTAACAAGCAATTAAAAAATATGTTGAAAAACAATATTCCTCAAATTATCAAACAACAGGGTTATTTGAATAATTCTGAGAACAATATCTGCAGGCATTTTATTTCTAATCCCTTTACCCTTCTCCATTATTTTCTCTCCTGTCACCTTATTTTTCCTTTTCTGTTTTCATTCTCCCCTTCCTTCCTCCCCCACAGCCTGCTCCTACCCTCCGTTCTCCAATTCTAATTTTTTTTAAGGTTAAAAAAACCTGGATATCTATTGTTGGAGACTTGGATAGTATGGATAAATGGAATAGAAATGGCTGCAGGCAGTTTTAAGAAACAAATATGAATTTAAAAATTACTATAAGCAAGATTTTATTTATTATGATGCTTTTCTTTGTTTCTTCTTTTCATGTCTTATTTTTATTTTTTAATTTCAGCAATAGATTTCTCAATTCCTTTAGAATCTAAAACTTTGAGGGGTTGATTTTACCTCATCACAGCAAGTTCAATGTTTTTTGACCAAACCACTTCTAGAAGGGCCTTCATAAGCAGCTTGATGGCAGATTCTCCACGTCAATGGATTCATCAATATAGTTCTTCTCTAGAAAACCTCACACACTGACTTGGCATGCTGGCCAATGGCATTGGCCTTCTAGACATAGTGTGTGCCTGAGGGGTCAGTCTCCTGAGATACAGCAGGGTGAGTATGAAGGTTGTCCTTGCTGGTGTGTGGAGTGGTGGTGAGAGACAGCCCCAGAAGGAGCTACAGCTCAGACTCCAAGAGCCCAGGAGGCCCATGGGAATAAGACTTTCAGCCTGGTTCTGGCAATCAGCATGGAGAGAATTCATAGGTTCAACAGAATAAAGCAAAAGAGCAAATAAATTTATTTGGGAAAAATATAAACATAAAAACTATTATAGAATGCTAAAAATAAACATCATTTGTAGTTTTTCTTGTGAGGGTTGTTAGTATAAGAAACATTCTTTGGAAAGCTTTTATTTTCTAAATTGAAGACTTATAGAACATGGAAATGACCAAAAGTATTACCATAAGGTTTAATTATAGATTTTTTTTTACAAAATAATTCAAAGTGCCAAAAGAATTTTTAGCACAGAGTTTTAAGTATAACAAAAGTATATTACAGAAATATGTGAAAATGAAGCCATGGATCCATAAATTGTGGTGTATGCACACAATGAAATCTTGTGCAGCTCCTAAGGATTATTTTTTTTCCAAGTTTTCTGTGATATATAGAGTTATCTGAGTAGAGAAAAGGCAGTATACCTTAACAGCAAGGTAAAAGTATGTGATCAGTGTATATATATTGACATAAAGCCATCTTCAACACATATGATATAGCAAGTAGGATCTTTCATAGTCACAAATATAATTTTTTTGTGCAAAAATATAATTTTACTCATCCTACTTGCTGTAATATCTGACTCTTGCTTCCCATTATCCCTAACGAAGGAAGACATAATTTAGTCATTTCTAGGTAGACTCTGTCTAATGCAGTGATTTCTCAGTCATTCCAATTTTAGACCTAAGGAAATGGATGTATTGGATGCTGGAACTCTGCCATGGCTGACCCTGAAAACCCAACTGCTTGCCACAAGACACGTGCCAATTCTGTGTCCAAACATCACTGTGGTTCAACTGATTGGCACATAAGTTACATGTCTGCCATAGTTTCAAGGGAATGCTAGAAATGTAACTTACTGTTTTATTTTACTTTCCAGCCTTTCTGGTATGTTATGTAAACCACAAGGAGTTGGAAGTACTTGGAAATGGAACCACAAATGGCTATCATATCATCCCACTAGGTTTACAGTTTGAAGTTAATGAAAGTATACCAGTCCCATGGTATCTAACAATTGATTTAAATGATGCAATTTGATTATTCAACTGATTGAAAAAAATAATGACTTTAGTGATTAAGTTTTTCTTTTCTATTATGTCATATTTACCTCTGTGGAATGGCAAATATCTCTTAGAATGATAACATTTGTCAAATGAGACAATGCAGTGATTTAACAGTGATTGGGCACTATGGGAAAGGTAATCAAATAGAAATAAATCATGCCTTATATTTGCATAATGCTTAGACATTATAGAACACACCTGTGCCCTTTTTACTTGACCCTAAATATAGTTTGAGAGCCTTGTTTTATAGGAGAAAGGACAGTGGTTGAACCATTTGCCCTAAGTCAAACTAGTAGTAAATGGTAAAGTTAGTGCATGGTTCCTAAGCTCCCATGAGACAAAATATAGACTTTGTGTTCTCCTTGAGGAATGAATGATATGTATGAGTGAACCTGAAATGAGAAAGTTAAAAGGTTATCGGTTTTCATTTATAAGACTTAAAAAATATAGTGTAATACACAAGTACCTTTAATACTAGTCAGTACACATTGCAATGAAAGCTGTCACTAATTCTCTTAGTGGTGATAAATGGAAACTAAATGTATATGAGATTTACTTATATTGATATATCTAGACAAGCTGACTTAGTGATTGAGCAATGTTTATAGCTAGCAGAATTGTGTTCGGGTTAAATACTTTGTCAAGAAGAATAATAAGCCATTAAAACTTTTCCAATTAATCTAATGCCTGAGCTTCATTGAGAAATTAAGACATGCCTAAGCAGCAGGAAGATTGATGATCACCATAAGGGTCTTTGGGATCAAGAATCAAACAAGATCAATTTGTCGATAAGGCTAGGTGACATGGATGGGGTAGGATGCAGACAAGTCCTGAGACCATAGTTTACCTTTTATTGTGTTATCAACAGAGTGATGACAATCAACTTAGTCACAAAGTGGGCACTTTCATTTCTTTTCTTTTATATCAACCACCCAGCTTATTTTAATGGACATTTCTCATAATTAATTGTCAGGCAAATATAAAAGTGATTGAATTAATTGCTCACAAGGAGATTTTCTTTAAAGAAGCAAAGCATGGTGGTTCAGTTGTATACCAAAAAAGCTGCAGTTTCAATTCCCTGTCAGGGCACATACCTATGTTGTGGTTCCCATTCTAGGTCAGGGCATGTGCAGGAGGCAACTAATCAATGTTTCTCATCTCGATGTTTACCTCTCTCTCTCTTATCCATTTACTCTCTTTCTCTCTAAAATCAATGAATACCTCAGGTAATGTTTCTCATCTCGATGTTTACCTCTCTCTCTCTTATCCATTTACTCTCTTTCTCTCTAAAATCAATGAATACCTCAGGTAAGGATTAAAAAACCCCACACTTTTAAAAACATTTTTTGTTGATTTCAGAGAGGAAGAGAGAGGGATAAAAATATAAAAACATCAATGTTGAAAGAAAATCATTGATGGGCTGCCTCCTGCATGCCCCCTACTGGGTTTCAAACCTGCAATCTGGCATGTGCCCTTGACCAGAATTGAACTCAGGACCCTTCAGTTCGCAGGCTGACACTCTATCTGCTGAGCCAAACCAGCTAGGGCCCACATTCTTTCTTAATAGCAATTTTCAACTGGTGTGCGAGCAAGAATTTTTAAAACATGCAATACCTGAATATTTAGTCAGGGGCACTGACCTCTTGTCCCTTAGAATGTCAAATTAAAAAATGATAACGGCCAACATAACAACAGCTGTCTGGTGTAAAAAAATCAAAAATATACCTATTTTTTGTCATATTGGCAATATATATATTTTTTTGGTGTGCTGCAGAATTTTAGTAATTAGTTTATGTGTGCCATGAGATGAAAAGGATTGAAAATCACTATTTCTTAACATAGGTTTTATGGTACAAACCATTAAAGAACCTCAAAGACTCAAAGGAAAGCTACTGGGGGACAGATCCAAATAGAAAAGGTGAGGTGCTGCTGGTTCTTGCCTACTGTTGCTTTCTTCTCTGGCCTGCTTTCTAGACAAGACTCGAGGCCTTAAAAACCACCTTTAATTGGAGGAGATTCAAGAAACGTGAGGAGTGTCTGGTGATCTAACACAAAATATTAACCACAGGAAAGCCAGTCTTACGGTCTACAACACAGTTATATCAATAAGAGGCAAATGTGCAATGCTTAGACTAATTGCCCTGACCATTTTTTAAATTTCTACTTAACTGGGACAACTTCAAAAATAAGAAGCTGAGCTCCAAAGATTTTTAAATTTTGGAGAGTCATTCTTGTATAGACAGTTCTTAAATTCCAAACAGTGCATTTTAAGAGGTAATTTCAAAGTTGATGTTTTTGAAAACTTAGAATTTGAAATTATTTGTATGTTTACTTTCCTGAAAAATCTCTTTTCTTAATTTACATGGCACAATTAATTTCTGGTTCTTTTCTATGCCCCTGACTATTCCTCCTAGTTATGTTCACTTGTTTCTTATCAGAACCAACCGCGGTATACTTCCCTATAGTTATATCCTTGGTAACTCTCCTCTTTTCACCCTAAACACTCTGTCATAGGGATTCAGCTTCATTTCATGGGTTGAACTATTATCCATATTCTATAAATATTCTATTCGAAAAGAAGGAAAAGCTTTCAGAAAACAATCCTTACACTGGCAATCCCCAGTTATAAAGGTAACTGAAAATGAAATATCCTTCTCTATGATATTCTATAGTATGGAAATTCTAGTCATTCTTATTTACATTTGCCCAAAAAATATTTTACTTACACTTTGTTTAACTCTGTTGTAAATTGGTTCAGAGAGGATGGAGAACCTCAGAACTCTTTCCATCATTATGGATGATCTCCCAACATCCAGTATACAAAGTTACTCTCAGACGTATATCATAACAGAACCACATGGTAATGTCAATTTTGGTCTTTATTTAGGTGAAAATACATTATTATTTTTTAAATTTAGAACCCACCTTATCTTTTTATCACCGAAACAAAAGATTTAACACACTTAAAATACTAAAATTTATAAAATGTTTACAAATAGCCTATCTAATAAAAGAGTAATATGCAAATTGACCTTACCTTTGCTACACCCACAAGGAGGTGCCATCATACCTCTCACTTTAATCCCTAAACCACATTAAGGGAACGCAGACCCACAGAGTCCCACTTCTCTAAGATCCTAGCCTTGATGCTGGCCCCAATATCATGGCTTGTTCACTTCTCCAGGCTCTCATACTCTCTGAATTTCTATCATAGCAGGCTATGAGGTCATTTAGTCCACAATACACTGAACCCACCTATTGACTTCCTCCCAGTTTCCATGGGCAATCTTCATCCACCAATCTGGAACAGAGATAGTCAAGAGACAAGATTGTGACTTTCAGTCCTGAGTTCCAGTCTTGATTTTGCCAATAATTTATTCTTTTATGGATATATCACTGTCTCTTCATTGTAAAGTTAGAGTGTTGTACAAAATAATCTCTATACTTCCTCTTTGCTCAGAATATTCTGCCTTTCTGATGAGGTACAGTAAAGAATAGAGGTAAGTCACATTAACAATAGAAATGTATATTTTACCAATTTTCTTCTCAGCTTTTTTGCTTTCTCAGAGCAATTTTAATATAGTCCTGATGGCTAAATTAAGTTTCTCTTCCAACTTTACTCACAGTCATGTGATTGGATGTACTGATGAATGACAAAATAGTTGCAAAGGAGAAAGTTAAAGTGTAATATGAAAGATTATTGCTCTATTACATTGGTTAATTATGTTGATGTGAGAGATAATGCCCTGGATGAAAAAGTATGAAATTTTTGGTGAATCTAAATTCATATTAAATTTAAAATCTACATATGCCATGAAATTGGGGAATTAACCTTGATGAAGGGTGATGACACCCTGATCCAGCTAACCTAGCCAGCTCATTATCCAAAGGTGCCATAAACATTTCTCTTTGACCACTGAAATGCGTTCTTTTCCCCCTCAACTTGTTTAAAGTTTTCCTTTGTCCTCAAGACCTTGATTGAGTTCTAACTTTTAATTTTTTTTGTAGGAAGTTTTTTCCAGCTGCCCAAAACCTAGAATGGCTTCTTGCTCCTTTGAATTGTTAGAGCACAATTATCTGTTCCATTTAGTTTGCACTGACCTTATGTTGCCATTTGTTTTTATTTATCTCTTGATGAATATATTCTGTCTTTCAAACTAGATGTTAAGCTTCTTGTGAAAGACCACGTCATGGCCCTCTATCTGTCCTCACATCTGGCTCAATGCCCAGCACACAATCATCACCCAATAAAAAACTTATTAGTTGTAATAGCACATAATTCCACGAGAATCACTTAAATATTATTGACTGCATATTACTTAGAAATTACTGTCTGAATCTCATTGGCAAGAACACCATATCCTCATTCATAAGGAAATGAGCCTTGTAGCCCTGAATGCCAGCCAAGGATGACCTGAAGCTGAGTCAATCAAACATTTGTTGTAGACATAAAAGTGTTTAGTAACTGTCAGAGTGTTGTCTTAATCCTTTTAGTCTACTATACAAAATAACCACAGACTGGGTAGTTTATAAATAACACAAATTTATTCCTCACAGTTCTGGAGGCTGGAATTCCAAAATCACAGAGTGTGGGCGTGGTCTGGTGAGGGTTCTCTTCCAAGCTGCATACTGCCAATCTTTCACTGTGTCCTCACATGGCAAAAGGGCCTAGGGGTCACTGTGAGGTCTCTTCTATAAATGGCCAATCCCATTCATGAGGGCTCCACCCTTACAATCTAATCTCCTCCCAAAGGTCTCACCTCCTAATATCATCAGCTTTGGGAGTTAGAATTTCAACATATGAATGGGTGGATGGGTCACAAATATTCAGGTCATAGTAATAGTTAGACTAATAAGCTAGTAGATGGCACTGAACTTTTATGTGATTTTTAATCCTGTAGGCATTAAATGTCATAAGAGTCCTAATTTCATCAGTCACTACAGTAGTGAAAGGGAAATATAAACTACTAATAGCTTATGCTTATAGAATATTTTATATATATTTGCTTATTTAATATTTACAATAACCCTTTCATATAGGTAGTAACATCATTCTTTTTTAAAAAAATATATATTTTATTGATTTTTTACAGAGCAGAAGGGAGAGGGATAGAAAGTCAGAAACATCGATGAGAGAGAGACATCGATCAGTTGCCTCTTGCACGCCCCCTACTGGGGATGTGCCCGCAGCCAAGGTACATGCCCTTGCCGGAATCGAACCTGGGACCCTTCAGTCCGCAGTCCGACGCTCTATCCACTGAGCCAAACCGGTCTCGGCGGTACTAACATTATTCTTATTTTATAGAAATAATATTTCTCATCTTAAAGATACAAAAACAGGACACAGAAAGGTCATTTAACTTGTTCAAGATAGCATAGTTATGAGATAGAAAAAGAGAGAGAGAGAGAGAAGGAATCTGAAATTAGGTGGCCTGACTCCATTGTCTAAAATTAACCTGCTATAAAATAAGTTGGTTTCTTTTATTCTATGACTGGTTAGATATAAACCAGTAGAGTTTATGTTAATTAAAGAAATTTGAGCATTAGGTAGCTTTTTCAAATGGGAATGAAGACCATATGAGAACTGAAAAAGCCCCTGTGAGAAAATGCATTGCAGTAGCTCAAGGTTAGCCTGTGATCCTCAGCTCCTGTCCTGTCTCTCAGTTCTTTTTCCATTAGTGGGAAAGCAGAAATAGGAGCCTTGGCTGAGGAGAAGTGGGCCTTTCATCTTCCAGGCAGGGGGACCTTTGGGAAGACAGGCTGATGAGAGCTGCGGGGGAGCTAAGCCATTTTAAAAACACATGAAAGTAAGAGCTTAAGAGAGAATTTTTATGAGGATGGCAAAGTCGAGGGTGTATGCTTATGCACGCATGCAGGAAACGTGGGTTAAAACTGATCAGTGATTAAAATTCCTTAGACATTTAAAATGCAAATGATTTTTAAAATGTCGCATTTTTGACAAGCAAACATTCTTATATATGATAACTACAACGTGGTACTTTCTTCTAGAGAATATTTGTAGTTGCCTGAAATTCACTAGTTCTCTAGAACATACTTTAGATAAAAATATTGCCTGCTGGGGCTAGGGGAAAAAATCCATTGATTCCTCATCCTTACCTTTCTATCCTTAAGATCATGGCACATACCCTTCAGCGTATTTGGGGAAGAAAATGTCACAGTCTCCTGATTTTCAAAGCAGTCAATTCCAACTCACTGCCCTGGTTTCTTAGGGAGTGAAGTCACATCTTTTCGATGACACCCAGTTTTTCTTTGTCTTTCTGAGTGTGCTGCTGTGTTTTTCTCACTGACACATGCTGCCAGCCAAGTTCTTCAGTGTGAATAGTGACTACTCCAGCTTGCTAACTGGGGCCTTCTAATGACAAGGCTAAGTTGGAAGATTTCACCTTATTTTGGCACACAGGGTGGTGACTCAGATTTAATTTTCTTCAGGCTACCTAATTAATAAAACTCGCTAATTTTTGTCAGGGTACATTTAGCAGGGCTTTAAATAACTACTTCTCAAAGAGCCCTATTTTGCTATTGTCAAAAATTGTTCTTTAATTCTGCTAAAAATATCCCAGGATACAGTAAAGGGAATGTACAGCTTCCATCCTTTGTGAGTACAGGGTGAGTTCCTCTTGCATTTAGCTGTTTTAAATATATGTCAGAAAGGTGAGAGGAAGGTAGAGTAGAATTTGGGTACCAAAAATTTTAGGGTTTAAGTGACTAAAGATTGCCTCCAGCCTCCATAGAAGTTGAGAAAAGAGAGTTTAACATTTCTAGGTTCATCCTGTCTCCCTTTTCTTCCTCTCATTTATTTTAAGTCTGCATATTTTACCTGAACAAATTAATTTCATTGCAAAACTATTTCAGTTGGAGTTGGATTCTTCTTCCAAAGAATAAGATAGAAAGTTGTCCCTTTGATTTTATTGGAATTAAATTGCTTTAATTAGTTTTATTAGTGGTGAAAGGCGGGAAGTCTAACAGACCGGTGACAAAAATTACACATGGAGGTCAAGGACTATACTATTATTTTTTAAAATACTTACATAATGAAAAGGTTACTAAACCAGTTTTTATTCACTCACAGAATGATAGTCCCTGTGCTGTTGCAGTGAAACCAAACAGCCTTTGTGTCTCTGATTTATTATGAATTCAATGAATATATTTTGAATATTTTCTATGTGCCAGACTGTAGAACTTATATTTGTATTTTATTTAGAAAAATAATTTTTTGTTTATTCAGTGAATGTATTGGGCATCTTCTATGTGACAGACAGTGTTTCAGATGGACATAAACAACAAGGTAACTAAGAAAAATATACATTCCTTTAGATAGTGACAAGTGCTAAGGAGAAAAATGAAGTAGGAAAAAGGGAATATGAAGTATCCTAAGGAATTCTAGTTTTAGAGAATGTGGTTAGAGAAGGCCTAGTCGAGTAGGTGACACATAAAAACTGTGAAGAAGAGAGGGACTGCTCTTTAGGAGGAGAATGTTCCAGGCAGAGGCCTCTGAAGTTGAAGCAAACAGGAAGACATGAGGCTCAGCAAGGAAACAAATGAGATTAGAGCAGAGTGAACAGAGAGAAAATGAAAGAGGATGAGTCAGAGAGATCCTGGGGGCCTCATGATGGAGGGTCTTATACATCAGTTGAAGACTTTGTCTTTTTCTCAGAGTAAGGTAAGATTTTTAAATAAGTGAAGGTTTGAAACAGAGGAATGTTATGATTTTGGCTTGAGGACTTCTAGGTGGAATTGCTGGTCCTATTTAAACTTCGCCCATTCATACCTCTTCTTCACTTGTGGTCAGACTTTCTTTGCAGTCTGTCCTAGTTTTGTGTGGCTACCGCCTTCGCTCATAGGCATTTCCCTAATAAAATACTTGCATGTTTAATTCTATCTGGGCTTCTGCATAGAGGACCCAGGTTAACCTACCACAATTGCCTACCTATCCTCTTACCTTTTCGGTCTCTTTCATTGCTGTCTCTTCATCTCCCTGAATCCCTGAATTCAAAGTGCTGTTATGTCCTAGGACTCAGTCTTTAGACTTCTCTTTTGCAGCCATACTCATTCCCTTGGAGATCTTTCTAGTCCTATGGCTTTACACACACACACACACACACACACACACACACACACACACACACACAAACATTCAATTCAGATGTCTTTTTAAAATTAAACACATTGAGGTGACATCACTCATGTCTTTGGGAACCTCTCAGATTTAACACATCCAAAATTGCACTACTGACATTTTCCCCAAACTTGTTCCTCTCACATTTCTCATCATCTCAGTAATTACAAACCCATCCTTCTAGTTGCTGTGGCCATTTTTGACTCTCACAATCATCACTTCTTGTCATCCATATATCCTGTCACTTATAACTCCAAAATATATCCAAAATCACAGACACGCGCGCGCACACACACACACACACACACACACACACACACACCTTTGATAGTATTCTGGCCCAATGCATATCATCTCTCACCTGGATTATTGCAACAATCTGTAATCTGTTTTCTGCTTCTATTCTTGCCCCACCTTCACCTTGTTCTCAGAAAAGCTGCCAGAGCAATCTTGTTAAAACTCAAGCCAAAATCAGCCACCTGAAGAGTGTGCATTTACCAGCAACGGGCCTGCTTGATATCCCTGACCAAGGCAGTCAGTGGGAAGCTTGGCTTGGCATACTATGCCAACATAGCAATGGATTTTAGAAGCATCAATTGAAATCCTTGGTCAATTAAGCTCCCTCTAGTTGTTTTCATGCCTGTCAAATGTGGTAGCCCAATTATGTATTGCTGTATAATAAACCAACCTAACATTCTGTGCCTTAAACAAAAAATTTATTATTCACAGTCAAGGCTATGGGAATTGACTGGGCTCAACTAGGTGGGTCTTGCTTGTTCCTTTCATCATCTGGTTGCAGTCAGATCTTGGTTGGATCTGGAGTCATTGAAGGCTTGATTGGACTGAAAGGCCAAAATGGCTTCTTCACCCAAGTGTCCAGTACCTTAATGCTCTTCCACATTGCCTCCTGGGCTTCTTACATGACAGCTCAGAGCTCTGAGAGGCAAAAACAAGGTATGCCAGTCTTCTTAAATGTTAGATCTGGAATTTAAAGTGTTATTTCTATAGAAAAAAACATATCCTATTAGTTAAAGCAATGAGAGGCCATCCAAGAGTCCAGGGGTGGAGGAGTAAGTAGGAGGAAGTGGTATGCATTCACATGAAAAAGAATTGGAACTATCTTTGGAGATAAGCTGTCTCACCAAGTGAAGAAAATATTTGAAGATCGGAGAGAGAATCAACTTTGTCAATGTATTGAGAGGTTATTAAAAATAAGGATGAGATGTACTTAACAATGTAACCTTGTTCAGAAAATATTTGTGGTTTGGTAGGTACCTGCAAAAAAAATGAAATGAGACCACTAACTTACACCATACACAATAATAAAATCTAAATGGATAAAAGACTTCAATGTAAGTCATGAATCCATAAAAATCTTAGAAGAAAATTTAAGCATCAAACTATCAGACATCTCATGTGGAAGAATTTTCACTGATACATCATGTAGGGCAAGAGAAACATGAAAACATAAATGTAAACAAATTGGACTACATAAAACTAAAAAGCTTCTGCACAGTAAAAGAAACAAGCATAAAAATAAAAAAGGAACCCTGTGTATGGGAAAACATTTTTCCAATGATACATCAGATGGGATAATTTCCAAAATATATAAAGTACTCATATATCTCAACTGAAGGAAGACAAACAATCCAATTAAAAATCATCAAAGGACCTAAATAGACACTTCTCCAAAGTGGACACACAGAAGGCCAAGAGACATATGAAAAAACGCTCAAAGTCACTCATCATCAGAGAGCTGCAAATCAAAATGACCATGAGAGCTGCAAATCACCCCCGCCAGGATGGTCACCATCAATAAATCAACAAACAAGTGCTGGTGAGGATGCAGAGAAAAAGGAACCCTAGTGCACTGCTAGTGGGAATGCAGTACAGCCAGTGTGAAAAACAGTGTGGGGTGTCCTCAAAACATCAAAACTGGAACTGCCATCTGATCCAGTGATCCAACTTCTAAAAAGATATCTTAAGAAGCCTGACACACCAATCAGAAAGAGTAAATGAACCTCTGTGTTCATAAGATCTGGAAATAGCTCAAGTGCCTATCAACAGATAAGTGGTAAAAAGTATGGTACATTTATGCAGTGGAATGCTATGCAGCAATAAAAGAAAAACCTCTTACTATTTGCAAGAGTATGAATGGACCTGAAGAGTATGATGCTGAGCAAAATAAGCCAGTCAGAGAAAGATAATTATCACGTGACCTTCCTCATAGGTGAAATCTAATGAACCAAATAAACTGATGATAAAAGATAGACCCAGAGTCATAGAAGCATGAACACATGACGGTTGAAACTCAGAGACAAGGCAGGGGAGGGTGGGTGGGAAGAGATCAACCAATGAACTTGTATGCATATATGCATAATCTATGGACATAGACAATAGGGTGAGTGAGATCATATATGCTTCCCTATGTTCATAGCATCATTATTTTCAATAGCTGGGTGGATAAAAAAGCTGATACATTTATACCAAGAAATGCTATGCATCTATAAAACAGAAAGCTCTCTTATCCTTGGGACAGTGTGGAGGGACCTGGAGAGTATTATGCTAAGCAAAATAAGCCAGTCAGAGAAAGACAAATATCATATGATCTCACTCATATTGTGGAATCTAATGCACAATATAAACTGCCAAACAAAATAGATCCAGAGACATGGAAGCATACAACAGACAATTTCAAAATGGAAGGGAGAGGTAGGAAGAGATTAATCAAAGAACTTATATGCATTAGTGTATAATCAATGGACATAGATAATAGAGGGGTAAAGGCCTGGTGGAAGGCTGGGAGGGGGTAAATTGGGGGTGGTGGTGGAGGAGACATCTGTAATACTTTCAACAATAAGAATAAAGTAGTTTGAAGAAATATGGAAGAAGAATAATTGGAGCTAGGTAGTATAGACACTTTTGTTGAAAAGGTGAGACAGTAGCCAGAAACAGGAAAAGGGACCAAAGAAAGGGTTGTTTCAAATGAGAAATATCATCTGTATGTATGCTTATGGTAATGACAAGTAGGGAGGGAAAGATGGTTATAAAGGGGGAAAAAGGAAGAATTGCTAAATAATTTCCTTAAGCAGGCAAAAGAGGATGAAACCAATATTCAGGTAAAGAACTTGGCCTTGGTATCAGGACAGCTTATGAGGACAGATGCAGGTAGTTGGGTAGATATAATTAAGGAACTAAGGGATTTCTCTTCTGATTGTATATATTTTCTCAGTGAAACAAGAAGCAAGGCGTTCCACTGTTTATAGGGATGCAACAGGGAAAATATAGAGTGTCCTCCAAAATGTATGCACAAACTGAGTACTTATAAAGACAGTGTTTATTAAAATACATTTCATTTTAAAAATTGAGCTGTCATCTGTTAAAGTGTGAGTACATATTTTGGGGTCACCCTGAAGTTTCTTGAAGTTTTGAAGAAAAAAGGAGAGACATGAAAGTCATCTTGAAGAATGGGAAAATGAATTAATTTGGGGATTGAATGATTATTGTGCAGCCATAGGAACCCTCTGAGGTTCATGAATCAAAAGACTAGCAGTCAGCATAGTCTATATTTTCTATGAATGTTCAGCAGAATAGTGTAGGCAGGGACTAGTAGGAGAGATGGATTTAAGCAGGGTTGTAGTTTAGCCCAGGAATTAAGCTAAAGCTATACAAAGACAAGTGAATATGTTGACTTTGGTCATTAAAGTAGTGTCCATCTCAAAATACTATGTTTTTGTGCTTATGACTTTTAAAATTTTGCCAGTGTTTGTTTTATCCCTTACTTTATTTGGTAAATTGAAACTTCCCAACATTTGAATATGCTTGTCCATAAGGCGGTGACTTTCCTAGTGTTAGAAGTAGCCATACAGAGACTTAGCAGATGCTCTGTGTGAGACATTTAAGAGAATTTATACTTCAGAAAAATGTTGAGCCAGAACATTTTTAAGAGTTCCCTGGGGTTCAACTTTGATATTCTACTAGAGGCCTGGGCATGAAATTTGTGCACAGGTGGCTTCCCTAGGCCTGGTCAGCAATCAGGGCTAGCCTGTGGGGCTACTGGAGGGGCAAATCAGGGGGGCCCTGCTGGCACCCACCTTGGCTGGCCTGGAGCTTGTGGGCTGCGGGCAGCTCCTGCATTGAGTGTCTGCCCCCTGGTGGTAAGTGAGTGTCATAACGACTGGTCATTCTGCAGTTCGGTCAATTTGCATATTAGGCTTTTATTATATAGGACTAGAGACCCAGTGCATAAATTCATGCACTGGTAGGGTACCTCAGCCTGGCAGGTGATCAGGGCTGGTGATCAGGGCCAATTGGGGAGGCTGACCATTGAAGAGGGACAGTGGGAGGTTGGCTGGCAACAGGAACTGTGGGAGCACACTAACCACCAGGGGACAGCTTCTGCATTAAATGTATGCCCCATGGTGGTCAGTGTGTGTCATAGCTACTAACTGGTCATCCAGTCATCATGGTTGCTTAGGCTATTATATATATACTAGAGGCCTCTAGTTAAAGTGTGAATAGATATTTTGGGGTCACCCTGAAGTTTCTTGAAGTTATTATTATATAATTTGTGCACAAGGAGGGCAGGTGGTGTCTCTCTGCCCAGCCTGACCCTCTCCAATATGGGACACCTAGAGGGCTGTCAGACATCCCTCTCACAATCCAGGACTGCTGGATTCCAACTGCTTGCCTGCCTGCCTTCCTGATTGCCACTGACTGCTTCTGCCTACCAGCCTGTTCACCCCCTAATCACTCCCATGCCAGCCTGATTGATGCCTAATTGCTCCCCTGCCAGCCTGTTTGCCCTTAATTGCTCTCCCCTGCAGGCCTGGGTCCCCTCCCCAAATGCCCTCCCCTGCAGGCTAGATTGCCCTTAACTGCCTCCCTTGCAGGCATGGTCCCTCCCTACCACCCACCTTGCTGACCATCTTGTGGTGGCCAACATTGACCACATGGGGGCAGGATCTTTGACCACATGGGGGCAGCCATCTTGTGTGTTGGAATGATGGTTAATCTGCATATTACTTTTTTATTAGATAAAATAGAGGCCTGCTGCATGGATGGGGGCCAGCTGGTTTGCCCTGAAGGGTGTCCCGGATCAGGGTGGGGCATGGGGTGGCCTGAGAGAGGAGTCTGCAGTGGTTTATAGGCCTGCCATATCCCCCCAGCGACTCAAGCAGAGGCCCTGGTATCTGGAATTTATTTATGTTTTACAACTGAAACTTTGTAGCCTGGAGCAGAGCCAAGCCTCCTGCTTGCTCCATGGCTGCAGCCATTTCTCTTGGGATATTTACCTTCTATAATTGAAACTTTATAGCCTTAAGCAGATGCCATGGCTGCAGAAAGCTTGGCTTCTTCCATCGCCAGGGGCAACCCCAGCCTTTGCTCTCTCCAGCCCCGTGGCTGCCACCACTTCTGTTGGGATTTATGTATCTTTATAATTGAAACTTTGTAGCATTGAGTGGAGGCCTGAACTTGCCAAGGTGTGCGGAAAGCTTGGCTTCCTCCATTGCTGGGGGAAACCCAAGCCTCCTTCCTGCTCTCTGTGGCTGGCAGCAATCTTGGTTGGGGGTTAATTTGCATATTGCTCCTGATTGGCTGGTAGGTGTGGCTGATGGGTGTGGCTTGTTAGTATAGCAGAGGTATGGTCAATTTGCATATTACTCTTTTATTATATAGACTAGAGGCCTGGTGCACAAAATTTGTGCACAGGAGGGAAGGAGGTGAGGGGGTGTCCCTCAGGCCAGCCTGCACCCTCTCCAATCTGGGACCCCTCAAGGGATGTCCAACTGCCCGTTTAGGCCTGATCCCAGTAGGATCAAGCTTAAACAGCCAGTTGGGCATCCTTTTCACAATCTAGGACTGCTAGCTCCAAAGTGCTCACCTGCATGCCTCCTTGATTGCCCCTAATTGCTTCTGCCTGCCAGCCTGATTACCCCTAACCACTTCCCTGCCAGCCTAATTAATGTCTAACTGCTCCCCTGTCAGCCTGTTTGCCTCCAACTTCCCTTCTCTGCCAGCCTGGTCACCTCTAACTGCCCTCCCCTGCTGGCCTGATCACCCACAGCTGCCCTCTCTTGCAGGCCTGGCACCTCCCAACTGCCCTCCCCTGATGGCCATCTTGTAGTGGCCATATTGTGTCCACATGGGGGAAGGATCTTTGACCACATAGGGGCAACCATCTTGTGTGTTGGAGTGATGATCAATCTGCATATTACTCTTTTATTAGATAGGATAGAGGCCTGGTACATGGATGGGGCCAGCTCATTTGCCCTGAAGATTGTCCCTGATCAGGGTTGGGATTCCTTTGAGGTGTGGGGCGGCCGGCGCAAGGGGCCTATGGTGGTTTGCAGGTTGGCCATGCTCCCCAGCGACCCAAGTGGAGGCCCTGGTATATGGGATTTATTTATGTTCTACAATTGAAACTTTATAGCCTGGAGCGGAGCCAAGCCTTCTGTTTGCTCTGTGGCGACAGCCATTTATGTTGGGGTTTTTAAAAATTCTATAATTGAAACTTTGTAGCCTAGAGTGGAGGCCTAGGCACTAGGGCTGCAGAAGCTTGGCTTCCCCCATCGTCTGGGCAACCCTAGCCTCTGCTCTCTACAGCTCCATGGCTGCTGCCATTTCTGTTGGGATATATCTTCTATAATTGAAACTTCGTAGCATTCAGTGGAGGCCTAGGCCGGTAAGGGCAGGCGGAAAGCTTCCTTCCTCCATTGCCAGGGAAACCCAAGCCACCCTCCTGCTGTCAATGGCAGCAGACATCTTGGTTGGAATTTATTTGCTCCTGATTGGTTGGTGGGCATGGCTTGTGGGTGTGGCTTGATCAGAGGTATGATCAATTTGCATATTACTCTTTTATTAGATTGGACTAGAGGCCCAGTGCATGACATCCATTCACTGGGGCCCAGGGCATCCCCTCAGCCCAGCCTGTGCCCTCTCACAGTCAGGGATCCCTTGAGGGTTTTCTGCCTTCCCCCTCCCTGCCACCATTGCTGTGCTCACCAGCTGTAAGCCTGCCTTCTGGCCGAGCAGCAATTCTCCTGTGGGAGCACACTGACCACTAGATGGCATCTCCTGCATTAAGCATCTGCCACCTGGTGGTCAGTGTGCATCATAGTGACTAGTCATTCTGCCATTTGGTTGATTTGCATATTGGGGTTTCATTATATAGGATAGATGATTTGCTTTAGGATTAATTGTGTACTTGTGGGTAATTCTGTATAAGAGGTGCTATGAAACTTACAAAGATATATTTTATATACTCTATTAGAGGCCCAGTGCAAGAAATTCATGGAAGGGTGGGGGAGGGGATGACCCTCAGACCAGCCTGCACCTTCTTCAATCTGGATCCCTTGAGGAAAGTCCAACTGCCCGTTTAGGCCTGATTCTGGTAGGATCGGGCCTAAACGGATAGTCGGACATCCTTCTCACAAACCAGGACTGCTGGCTCCAAACTGCTCACCTGCCTGCCTCCCTGATTGCCACAACTGCTTCTGCCTGCCAGCCTGATCAACCCCTAACCATTACCCTGCCAGACTAATTGATGTCTAACTGCTCCCCTGCCAGCCTGTTTGCCCCCAACTTCCCTCTTCTGCCAGCCTCGTCACCCCTAACTGCCTAATTGCCCCCAACTGCCCTCCCTTGCAGGCCTGGAACCTCCCAGCTGCCCTCCCCTGCAGGCCATCTTGTGGTTGCCATCTGGTGTCCACAGAGGCAGGATCTTTGACCACATGGGGGCAGCCCTCTTGTGTGTTGGAATGATGGTCAATCTGTGTATTACTCTTTTATTGGATAGGATAGAGGCCTGGTTCATGGGTGGGGGCCAGCTGATTTGCCCTGAAGAGTGTCCCATATAAGGGTGGTGGTTCCCTTGGGGCGTGAGAGGGGCCTTTTGTGGTTTGCCGGCTGGCCACGCCCCCCCCCCCCCCCCCCCCCCAGCGACCCAAGCAGAGGCCCTGGGATCTGGGATTAATTTATGTTTTACAATTGAAACTGTAGCCTGGAGCAAAGCCACAGCTTCTGCTCGCTCTGTGGTGACAGCCATTTCTGTTTGGGTTTATTTAAATTCTATAATTGAAACTTTGTGACCCAGGCCTCACTGCAAAGCTTGGCTTCCTCCATTTCCCAGGCAATCCTAGCCTCTGCTCTCTCCAGCTCTGTGGCTGCTGCCATTTCTGTTGGAATATATCTTCTATAATTAAAACTTTGTAGCATTGAGTGGAGGCCTAGGCCAGCAAGGGAAGGCGGAAAGCTTGGCTTCCTCCATTGCCAGTGAAACCCAAGCCTCCCTCCTTCTCTCAGTGGCTGCAGCCATCGTGGTTGGGGTTTATTTCCATAATTTGCTTCCGATTTGCTGATGGGTGTGGCTGTGGGCATGGCTAGATTGGAGGTATGGTCAATTTGCAAATTACTTTTTTATTAGATAAGATGATCCCAGTATGGTTATAGTTTACAATCTTTTAAAAGGAAGTTTAAGATATAGATGTACATGGTTCAAGAAGCCAGGTGACCTTTCTTGATGCCACAGAATGCTGAAACTCAAGTTATTTAATAGTTGATGAAAGTTGATACTTATTCATCTATTAGTTTCTGCTTATATGTGTTTGCCCTGGCCCTATGTTTGCCCTAGCACTATCACATCACCAGTAAACTCTAGGTTCAAGCGATCTGGCCTCCTAGAAATCTAGTTCAAAGTGGGAAACAAGTGGCTGCTTTTACTTTAGTTACATATCTAAAAATGGTGGACTCACAGAATTTGTTCATAAAGGATTATTGGCAAATGTGGGAAAACATAGGGTACTTTGATGACTCCAAGCAGGAAGATCCTCTTTTTGCTGTCATGTAAACATAATCATAATTTTATTTGTGTGAAAGAGTCAGCAGTATATAGGCCATTTCTATATTCAGCCCCTGCATTAAACTGGGGCACAGCCAATGCACTTGTTTCAGACTGTACCAGTTGATGCAGATGTACTTTGCATTTAAGGCTGGCATATTCATTAGCTTGACTGAGATGATGGGTTTCATTGTGCCACATTCTGGTTGTTTCATGGATAGGGTTCTGGTGTTACTCTACATACTTAGGGCCTTCAGGCAAAAAGCATCAACACTGAAGTTATTACTGCTGACATTTGTGTCATTCGGAAGACATGAGCTCGGGATTAAACACTGTGTGCTGGCAGAGCTGGGAGGTTCTGTAGTAGAAGTGCTGTTGTAATGCCCAGTTAGGAATTAGTCTCCTCCCATAGGTGAGAAAGGTTATGAATGGCAAAATTTATTTTCAGGTTGCTGGAATGCTCTACTTGAACAAGATCCAGTCAAAATGTATGAAAAATGTATATTAGAGAGAAGATTCATAGCATAAATAAATCCTTTACAGTATGTAAAGGAAATCCTTTAAATATTCAACTTTAAATATTCAAACTGCATTTTTAAACTTGTCCAATTTACCAAAAATAGTTTTTATATTTATTGTATGACATGAATTGCAGGAAAACATTGAATTCACACTTACTACTTGTAATTGAAACTAAAAGTGAAAAATAAAAAAAATGGGGTAAGGTAGAGGAGATGTCGTGAGTCAAAGTTGCAATGCTCAAACTGCGAAAAATGAAATAAATCGTGTGTCAGATCAGGCAAGCAGGTGAGTTGGGCGAGCCTGAGAGTGGAGAGGTGGGTGGGAAAGCCGCCAGCTGCTCCCTCCCTGTACAGGGGAGGACTTGTCGGCAGTGCCGGGAGAATGACAAGACAGATTGGCAACCAGAAAAGTAGCAGAAAATATGGTAGGAGGACGTCAGTGTTAAGGCAGGAGCTGTTTGCTTTGTGCTTTCTCTGTGTGGGCTCCTCACCTGCTACATGTGGGCAGTCCTGGCCCAGAGTTACAGAGTCAGACAAAGCCGGGAGCTCAAGTGAATTCTACCCATGATTAGAGATGCTAAAATTACCCCAGGCTAGCCTTGTGAATACGAAGGAGAGGATCACTAAGCGAACTCTCCTTGTGTCTCTGGGAGTTGATGGGAGCAGAAATGGCTGAGTTCTCTAGTGGGGACGTCAGTCATGCAACAGATGGCACCAGACACTGAAGCAAGTAGTTGGTTCAAGAGGCCAGGTGACCTTTCTTAATGTCACAGAAGACTCTGATGGTGTGGGAAGCCAATTTCCCTTGAGATTCCTGCTTGGATATCCCTTATTTAAACAGTAGCAAATAAACCTTTTGAGATGAGAAAAGGATTATTTGAACTAGAAACAGTGATTTGAAAAAGCAGCAGATGTCAGGAAGAATGTTGGGCTCTTCAGTCGGGGTCAGGGAGGAGGCATGAGGTCGTTTCTTTTCCTGGTGAAACCAAGCACCATCCTTAACATTCTGAGGATGCAGAGGTAGCTCTGCTAAATGCAGGCATAATAGAAATTAACCCACGGGGCCTGATGAGATTCCAAGTGATTCATATATTAAAGACCATCTGCATATTGATGAGCCACAGTGATTTGGATAGATGTGCTCCTTTTAAGAAATGTGTCCATTCTAACAAACCTAAATTCTTAAGCTCTTTTATCATAACATGGCTTCATAATTTTCAGCAGAGGAGGGAAGCAAAAAATAAAGGGTTGGAGTTTTTCAGTCCCATAGTGGTATCCTCTTTTAGAGTGCAATTATACATTATTTTAATGAAACTTCTTAGTACTAATGTGGCAAATTCTACAAGGCTATGAGGATCTATAAGAAGTTGAGTGAGTGGGATATCACCCCTCACCTAACATTCTTTATACCTTGCAATCTTATCTTCTCACTCTTTTTTTGAGTACTCAAATCCTCCACTAGTAATTTAAGTTTTGAAGCTCCCTTTTTGACCTCCTTTAGTAATCCTATCCATTCCTATGGCTGTAGATGCTGTCTATGTACCAGTGACTCCAAAATATAAAGCTCTACCTCAGCGTTTCTCAGAATGTGATTCCTGAACAAGCAGCAACGAGATCACATGGATACTTGTTAAAAATTCAAATTTCTGTCCTATTTCCACCCCTGCCCCCAACCTATAAAGTCAGAAGCTCTGAGGGTGAGATCTATGTTTTAAAAAGCTCTGCAGGTGATTCTGATGCATATATGCATAACCCATGGACTCAGACAATTGTGCAGTGAAGGCCTGAGGGGAGAGCAGGGGCTGGGTGGAAGGGATCAATGGAGGGGGGTGAGAAAGGAGGATATCTGTAATACTTCAAATATATATATATATATATATATATATATATATATATATCCATTGTTTTAACATGATTAGTAGTATTTGGGGGCAAACTTCTCTCTCCCAGCTATTGTGAGTTCTTAACTGAAGTAAAAATATTTGACAAATTAATTTATTTTGAATTAGGGGTTGAAACTGCATACTCTTCTGGGTTATTGAGCATGGGGTTATACCTCAAATTAGAAAAAAAAACCTAATGTTTACCCATTTCACCAGAAGTAACCTCAGAAAAAGGTTGTGACCCATGGAGGGTATAGGGAGAAGAATGGTTGATTATATAACTTAACCCAATAAGTGGTCATTTAATTTCTAAGGATATAATGACCCAAGTAAGGGTATTCCTTCTATGTTGACTTAAAATGACTCTCACCCAGACACATGCCTGGATAGTTAAGATTGTAGGCGTCTGCAGAAAAGTAGCCCCAGTCAGACTGGAATTAACCAAAGACCAGGAAACCTGAAATTTTTTTGAAGATTTATGCCACACCGAGAGTTTGATCAGAATTGGGAGGAGCTGGTCATCATTTTTCTTTGATGATGATGACGACGACAACGACTATTATTTTGTCTGCAAAGGGACAAAGACAGTGGGTTACACCTGCCACCCCAGCAGTGTCACCTTCAGCCCCCCTCTCCGCTGCCTGGCTGGTACGACCATTTGCAGTTACCATCAGCCCACTGAGGGGATCCACGTGGGGCCCGATGCTAGGAGCGAACCTCTGGCACCCCACGCTCCCTACAGTGCTCTACTTGTCTGGGTCTCTAGTGAGCGCTCCTGTTCCAGGTGGAGCCGCCCGCCCGCCCAGGGCCAGGGAGCGCCCAGCCGCCCAGCCCTATGAACCTCCAGGCCGGAGCCCCGTGCCGGCCCCACTGCGTTTGCCACGGCATCTGCCCCCACCCACCCAACAGCCTTGTCCAGAGGGAAAGGAAGAGCAGAGCGGGGGGCCCTGCCCACGGTCCCCAAGTGCAAACCTGAGCACAGGGCACACGGGCTGCAGACGCCAGGCTGAAACCACTCTCAGAGCCCCGTTCTGAGCGCCGAGCGGAGATAGCCACCGCCCTGCGCCCTGGCTCGCGGGGCAGCACCCAGTCTGTGGGGCCGCCGGCCCAGCACCCGCAGGGCAGCCGTCTTGTTTTTCTTATTTTCACAGCAAAGTTCTGGAGTTGATCTATTCTGGTTAGACTGTCTTTCCCATCTTTTCCCTCCCCCCAACCCTCCCCCCCCCGAATTAAATAAGATCTCTAGCTTTGTTTTAATCTGGCATTTCTTTACCTATTCGACAGACCTGCCTGGTAAAAATTTATTCTCTCATTGTCAGGTAATATTTCTAGTCCCCCTCAGCAGTATGAGGGATTTTTGTAATTTTTGGTATTTGTTTTGTCTGTTTAAGTTGGAGCTGTAAGGGGAGAAGGGGTCTAAAGTGACAGCTTTAAATGGGGGAAATAGTGGTGAAAGAATATAAACTTTCAGTTATAAACTGAATAATTTCTGGGAATTTCATGTACAGCATGGCGATTTTAGCTAATAATACTGTATTATATGGTACCTGAAAGTTACTGAGAGAGTAAATGTCTTACATATTCTCACATTTAAAAAGACTTGGTAGTGATGTGATATGATGCAGCAATTAGCTAACCTATGGGAACCATATTGCAATATATTAGTGTATTCAAATCAAAACATTGTATATCTTAAACTTACAGAATTTTATAAAACAATTATGTCTCAATGAGGCTGGAAAAAGTGATAGTTTTGACGCAAAGATGTAGAGTTGAATGACTCAAACAATGCCAAATGCTAATAAGAAAGGAAAAATCACAGGGCAAACATGGGAGTTAGGGAGAAATAAAACTTTTATTATAGCAAAAAAAGACAACAAAATTCTAAATAAGTAAAATATATAATGGTGAACGCTAAGGAGAAAAATAGCAGAGAAGAAACAATTTGCAGCAGAGGGAGGGAGGAAGGGAGCAGGGCAAGCTGAGGAAATAGCCAGGGAGAGACTGCAATGGGAGTGTGCCTGGGAAGCATCAGCCACAGCGTGGCTGGAACTCAGTGACAAAGGAAAAAGCAGGAGTGAGGCCAGAGTCGGTGGTGTACCAGGTCACATAGAGCATTACGAACGACTGTAAGGACTTCCCCTTTTATTCTGGGTGTGCCGGGAAGACACTATTGTTGGGCTTTTAGCACCGATGTAACGTGATATGACAGAATCACCGTGGATGCTGGGCTGATATTAGACTGAAGTGGAACGAAGGTAGATTCCAAAGGTTAGTTAGGCGGTAAAGACTGATGTGTGTCAGATGTGATGGTGATTTAGATGAGGGGAGTGGCACTGTTCACAGGCCTCCTGAAATAGCATAGCATCAATAGTAGAGATCTTTCAGCTCTACCAGTCTCTTAAGACCCCTGCCTTTACCATGAAGGCAAAAGACACTTGAAAAGAGGGGTTACACTAGCAGAGATCAAATGGCAAGAGATAGGTTGTTGGCTGTTTGTGTAGGGAATGTTGGCCTCTTGCCGTTGACTGGGGCCAGAAAACCATCTGTGGCCTAATGGAGCCTGGCCTTGTTGGAAAAGGGCGATGGGATTGTGACATAGCCACAAAGAAAGGCCAGGTGGAAAGCACCTGGTGCTGCCTAATGCAATTAGTTAAATGTTAAAAATGCACAGGCATGTAGACATATGTGTCCCTTTTAGAGTGATATTTTCTCAGTAGCTGGAGGCATGGCGTTGGAGGGATGAGTGAGGGGACTGGTGCAGGAAATCAGAACACATGGATCTGAGCATTTGCTTCTGAGCCCAAACAGTCTGATTCTGCTTCCAAATGACAATGCACCCAGAACTCTTAACTTTGTTCCAAAAGGTTCTTTGCTCTTCTGTTTGAACATGCATCTGCTAGCTGACAGCTTGGGGAGTTCAGCATTTAATTCTATTTCCTGCCAAAAACTACCCTTCCTACTAAACTCAGGACTAAGTGATTGCCAAAGTAACCAATTAGTATTATCTCTTTTCCAAGAGACACCAGCTACATTTTCACATGAAAGGGAATATTTCCAGTTACAAAATCTACAAGATATAATGATAGTGGGGAGGTTGGACAGAGGGAGAGAGCTAATTATGTGGGGAAGGGTGGGTGATAGAAATCCAGCACAAAAAGCTGGATGGAATATGCTAAGAACCTAATCCAGGTCCTTTGTCATCATATTTTATCTTGGGTTTTAGATAAAAGTTCGTCAGAAAATCATGGAAAAATCAATAAATGCTGTATAGGATGGTTTTTACCTAACAGGAAAATACTCATACGACTAGTGACAGAAATAACTTTTCTTTGCATATTGCTGTGGCTACATTTTATTTCTTCTTTGTTTTCACTGTCTCCCATTATATTCTAGACCAAATTGGCCACAAATATCTATCGCTTTGAGATCATTTGCCATTTTTTACCTTTCCCACTTCTCTCATATCTTCCTCTTCTTAGCTTTTTAAAAAAATGTATAAAGTGTATATATTTTTAATTGATTTCAGAGAGGGAGAAAAAGAGAATAACATTAATATGAAGGAGAATCATCGATCGATTGCCTCCTGCACGTCCCACACTGTGGATTTGAGCCCGCACCCGGGAAATGTGCCCTGACTAGTACTCATTCCCTGACCTCCTGGTTCATAGGTCAAAGCTCAACTACTGAGCCACGCCAGCTGGGCTCTCCAGCTTTTTAATATACTCACACATAATTGCATAGAATTAGAACATTTTGTTAAGCAAAATCACTAAGCCTCAAAAATTACTGTCATAGGTCAAAGCCACAGACCATTAAACTTTTCCAGGATATTAGACTGAGACAGACACATAAGTTCCCTCAGCCATGCGAGCTACAGAATAGCAATGCGTTTGGTCAATCAATGTACTAATTTTAGTATACTCCTACTTTAGGATCCTAGGCAAAGCTTTCTGAAGGATTAGCTTAGATCCCTGTGCCCTGCATAATCCTCCTAAAAGGATATCTAAAATATTTAAAACTTGAAAGCATTTATTCAAGACTACATATTCAAGATCCTTTGGCTTTTTCATATTACAATTTCAGTTTCTGAGACCAGCACAAGAGGTCAATATAGCTGTCCATGCTTCTAAGAGGTAATTTTAAAATAATTTATTTATCAAAAAATTTTTAGTAAGGGCTAATGAATTCCCAATAACCTTGTATAATGTGTATCAATGACTGCCCAAAGCTCTTTGATTTACTATTTTACTGTGAATGGCTAAAATATAGATTGGTTTGAATAGTTTCTTAGTAATTGAACTGATTAGAAAAGATTCCATAATGAAAAACTTCCCAGATATTACACTATGACTTGAATCCACTGAACTACTGTGAAAATGGTGTTTAAAAATGAAACATCAGCAATAATGAGAGAATGCTGGAGAATGAAGAGTAAAATAATGCAGAGCAAAACAGGCCATATAATTATATTAGAATTAATATTACATTTAACTAATTATTTATATTATAATTAATATGTTCAAGTTCACATAATGTTTTAAGAAAAAAGTAGATTTTAAAATCTGAGGGGAAATAAATTAAAACTGGAAATAAATCAGAAGTATAAGGATTATGAAATATTTATGTCAATTTAATGAAAACTACTGTCTATAAGATATAATGGAAAGCAGGGGTCTGGTTTTTTGCACAGTTTAGACTAGGGAAGCATAACATGGTTTGCACACATTTGGAATACAATCACCCATTAAGGGGAAAATCTCAAAGAACTATGCTGGAGTCAATTAGATTATTGAGGACAAAAAAACACTCCCTTTATTACAATGTCACATTTATAGCAGGAAGCACATATACTAGTAAAAGCCCAATTTCCACACTAAATTGGGGACTATCTCACTGGAAAGCAGGATGGAGTGAAAAGAGAGAACATAGGTGAAAATGGCTAAGGGCTTTGTATAAATATGTAAATTTCTAGATGAAAAAAGCCTGTTCTTGCAGGAAGGCTGGTTGTTTTTAGTGATAGACTTCTGAGTAATTTCATTCCTCAGTGGGTGTTGTCTGTGACAGAGAGACCAATGCCATAGGTCTTGCTGTAAAATAAATCAGTAAATTCTTTAACACACATGAGCCCTTGCACTGTCCTTGTTACCCTCCCCCACCTGTGGCCAAGTGCAGGAGCAAGTGAGAGATGAAAGGGTGTTAACTAAAATATTGATGAAATATTTAACAATGTAAAACTTAAAAGTTCTAAAAACTTTGCCTTCATGAGAATGATGCTCAAGACAAAGAGAAAAATTACAGTCTTATTAACTATATACCCTATTCCTTATATTACACCCTGTGAATTATTTTATAACTGGAAGCTATGGACTTTGGGTGATCATAATGTGTCAGTGTGGGTTCATCTGATGTAACAAATGGACCACCCTGGTGCAGGATGTTGATAATGGGAGAGATTGTATGGGTGGAGGGATGCAGGGAATATATGGCAGCTCTTTTACTTTCGTATCAATCTTGTTGTTAACCTAAAATTGCTGTGAAAAACAAAGTCTATTCTTTTAAAAAAGCTAATTATGAACTCTAGAGCAAACAAAAGTTGTCCAAAAAGGAAGAGCACTCACATTTCTCTATATGGCTCAGCCAGGGCCAACTCCAGGTTTTATGAGGCCTGAAACTTAAACTGGGGGAGTGAGAAAAGGAATTCTTGAAGAAAAGCACTTAATCAGAAATAAATGTGACTAAAGCTCAAAAATATATATCTTAGACAAGCAGGACTGAAAGAAAAGATACAGGTTACCCAAAGAGAAAAGTTTGGATAGGAGTAGTCTCAATGTGCAGAATTTTACTGATACTGAACACTTAGTGCTAGTGGTAGTGAAATAGCTGCCTGAAGGGTGCTATTTTCAGTTAAGTGTTAAGTTCAGTAGGTTGGACTACGTTAGGTATTTCAGGCAATTTACACACAAAATAATGTTTGGGATACAAAACCTAACACAAACCATGTGCAAGAAAGTTTTCACTAGCTTACAACTTTTCAGGTCTTCAGTGAATATAACTTTGCCAATGAAACACAGTGTACCTAATGCCTCAACCTGTCATCACTATTGGTTGAGTCTGACTGGAAGTATATACTATATGCCCCATAAGAAGGTAATAGAGGACTGATATGCACTGGCTGAATGAGCAGTAGAAAATGCGTTCTTGAAGAATTACATAGAGCTGGAGGCCAAATAAGTGCTGTATGTGGCATGAACTGTGAGAAAGCTATGTTTATCCTGGTGCCTCAATTATATTTACCTATAGTGTTCTATACTGCTAATAGGTCCTCTAATCCCAAGTACAACTGCAAACAGCCCTGAATCACAAATGAGGTCACAATCATAGTTCCTGGTTGGCCATACTGAATTTTTCCAGAGCAAGTATTGTTCCATGTATTACATTCTCAAAGCAGACTGTCACCTAATGGATTATCCTGCTCATTCTGCAGTTGGAAGCCTTCTTCCTGCTGCTCACTTGAGTGGATTGCCATACTTCACAAGGAAGGCAAACCATGAAGTTCTGGAGAAATCTTATTTTGGGAATTAAAAAATCACACTATAGGAGAACTAACATGGCGGCAAAGGTAAAACACCTATCTTGCCGTCATAATCAGCAATTTTAATACTACAACTTAACAAAAGAACAAACACCTTCCAGAATCACCAGAAAGCTCGCCGAGTGAAAATTCCACAAATAAAAGTGAAGATAAGACACCGTGACTTGGAGGAGTGGCGGCGAACAGCGTTGAAAGATTCACAAGGAGAGAGGTTTGGAGTGCGCGCCGCGGAGAGGGTGGGCGGCTGAAAACCGGCCAGTTTTCTCGAACGGGGACACAAAGAGGTCCCACTGGACTGATTCTCCAGCTCTGGGCGAAGTCCAGAGAACCCACTAACACACGGGGTGAAAACTGGACAGTGGGAGGGCACGCCGAAGCTCGGGTGCTGCCGGGTCTGCCGGCTTGTGGAGAAGGCAGCTTGCGCGCGCGAACAGCTCGGCTGCGTGACGGCGGCACAGAGAGCGCACCACGACTTGCCTCTCATTCGGAAAACCGTCAGTCTGCTTTGTTTTACGACCCTGGGTGAGACATTGCGCATGCAGACTCATTTTGGGAAAGTCTGAATTCCCCGGCAACTGGCAGCCGGAGGAGCTCCGAAGCGGCTCTCTCTCAGAGGTGCTGGCGGCCATTGCCCCCGCCACAGAGTCCCTGGGGCCGCATAGGGCGGAGCTAACGCTGTCTGCTTGGCCCGGAGACTCCGCCCACCCAACCTGAGCACAGCTGAGCTTCACAGACAATTGGTCTGGAGGTCAACCCTCCAAGTGCTAACAATGATTAACTGAGCTTAACTTCAGCAATACTGTGCAGCCCATATCCACCTCAGGTAATCGGAGAGGCTGAGCCACTATCCCTAGTAGGAAGTCTACCACACAAAGCTATTTGACCAACTCAGGGAAGCAGCCACCATGCAGCAACATGGAAAGAAATCAGATGTGAAAGAAATGGAGGAAAAAAAACGACTGGATATGGAATTCAGAACCACGGTTATAGGGTTTTTTAAGAGGCTCCAACAAAAGATCGAGGCCTATAAGGAAATAAGCAAGACCACAAAGGAAATGAATGAGTCCTGCAAGAAATAAACAACACCCTCCAGGATATAAACGAGAGCTGCAAAGAAATGATCAAGACCAACGTGGAAATGAATGAGTCCTACAAGGAAATGAAAGAAACCCTCAAGGATATAAAGCAGACTCTCAAGGATATGAAAAAGGACCAACCAGAAATTAAGCATACACTGACTGAAACAAAAAATATTATACAAAGACCTAAAAGTGCTCTGGAGCACCCCAAGAACCAAGTTAAAGATTTGAAATACAAAGAGGTAAAATCCACTCAGCTGAAAAAGCAAGAAACCAAAAGAATCCAAAAAATTGAAGATAGTGTAAGGGGCCTCTGTGACAACCTCAAGCATACCAACATCCGAATTATAGGGGTGCCAGAAAAAGCGAGAGGCCAAGACAATGAAAACCTATTTGAAGAAATAGTGACTGAAAACTTCCCACACCTGGTGAAAGAAATTGACTTAGGAGTCCAAGAAGTGCACCGAACCCCAATATATAGGAATCCTAAGAGGACCACACCGAGGCACATCATAATTAAAATGCCAAGAGCAAAAGACAAAGACAGAATATTAAAAGCAGCAAGAGAGAAACAGTTGGTTACCTATAAGGGAGCACCCATACGACTGTCAGCGGATTTCTCAACAGAAACATTGCAGGCCAGACGGGAGTGGCAAGAAATATTCAAAGTGATGAACAGCAAGAATCTACAACCAAGATTACTCTATCCAGCAAAGATATCATTCAGAATTGAAGGTCAGATGAAGTGCTTCGCAGATAAGAAAAAGCTAAAGGAGTTCATCACCACCAAACCAACATTATATGAAATGCTGAAAGATATTCTTTAAGAAGAGGAAGAAGAAAAAGGTAAAGATGTTAATTATGAACAACAAATACACATCTATCAACAAATGAACATAAAAATCAAGTGAATTGATAGGCTGTTGAACAGGATAGACTGGTGAATATAACAGAGACATGGACATAGAGAGGGAATGGACTGACAATTCTTGGGGAGAAAAGGGTTGTGGGAAGTGCAGCAAGAGACTGGACAAAAATCTAGCAACAATGGGAGAGGACAGTGGGGAGGGGGAGGTGAGGGTGGAGGGTGGGATAGGTACAGGGTGGAGGGGAGCTATAGGGGGATGAAAAGGGGAAACAATATAATTAATAAACTGAACAATAAAGATTAAAAAAAAATCACACTATAAAATAATTGGGTTAAACACAGTTTAACAGTTATCTTAACCAGAAAAGGCTCATGTATAGACTACAAGAATTAAATTACAATCCTCCCAGAGTTATCTTATTCTTGGAAATCTTCTTGCAGTTCCAGAGAGAATTAAAAAAAACAATGTTTTTTGTTTTTTTTCCTGATTAAGATTAATGCTTCCTTAGGCAAATAATACAGTTGCTGCATTTGCAACTTAGTCCAATTCTTCAAGATATACCTCTCATTAGTGTTCCAATCAGATGGCCCATCTGGGATCAGATCCATCTCTGTTAATCAAGGATGCTGTTTTGGAATGAGCAAGATCCTTCTAAACAGTATTGTATGACCACCAACAGGTGAAAAGTTCGTCCTGGAGTTGAAGCCTATATGGCCATTGCAATGGCAGGTTTGCATAAAGACACCTCCACTCTTGTTTCTCAGTACATGGTGCCAAAGTAGGATTTGAGTGAGGGAAAAAATTCTTCTATTTTTTTCTCCCAAAAATTGGCTTGTGGAAATGAGACTTACCACTTAACTGAAAATAGCACCCTTGAGGCAGCTGTTACACTACCACTAGAACTAAATGTTCGGTATCAGTAAAGTTCTGCACATTGTGACTACCCCATCCAAACTTTCCTCTTTGGGTAACCTGTATCTTTTCTTTCAGTCCTGCTTGTCTAAGATACATATTTTTGAGCTTTAGTCACATTTATTTCTGATGAAGTGCTTTTCTTCAGGAGTTCCTTTTCTCCCTCCTCCAGTTTAAGTTTCAGGCCTCATAAAACCTGGAGTTGGCCCTGGCTGAGCCATATAGAGAAATGTGAGTGCTCTTCCTTTTTGGACAACTTTTGTTTTCTCTAGAGTTCACAATTAGCTTTTTTTTTTTTTTAAAGAATAGAGCCCTAACTGGTTTGCCTCGGTGGATAGAGCACCAGCCGGCAGACTGAAGGGTCCCAGGTTTGATTCCGGTCAAGGGCATATCCCCAATAGGAGGTATGCAGGAGGCAGCTGATCAATGTTTCTCTCTCATCGATGTTTCGAAATCTCTATCCCTCTCCCTTCCTCCGTAAAAAAAATCAATAAAAATATATATTTTAAAAAGAATAGACTTTATTTTTTCAGAGTGATTTTAGGTTCACAGCAAAATTGATAGGAAAGTATAGAGAATTGCTGTATACCTCCTGCCTCCCTCCATACATACAATCTCTCCCATTATCAACATCCTGCACCAGAGTGGTCCATTTGTTATAACAGATGAACCCGCACTGACTTATTATAATCACCCAAAGTCCATAGCTTCCAGTTATAAAATAATTCACAGGAATGTAATGTAACACATACGGAATAAAGCCAATAATATTATAATAATTTTCTACAGTTATAGACATGCACTAGATTTTTTTGTAGTGATTACTTTGTAAAATATATAAATGTGAAATCACTATGTTGTACACCTGAAACTAATAGAATACTATATATCAACTCTAATTTTAAAATGAATAAAATTTAAAAACGCAAAGTCCAGGTTGCACCTCAGATCAATTAAAACGAGAGTTCCTGAGAGTGGAACCTAGGGACTAGTGCTTTTCAAAGTTTTTCTGCCCCAGTGATCAGCCAAAGCACGAACCATCTGCTGTTTCTCCAACAGACCCAAGGTGGGTGTAAATGTGTCAGTGTTAGCTGACTCAGGTAGCTGCTTTTTCTGCTCTTCAGCCTGTCAGCATTGGCACTGGGATTGGTTCTGTGCTCAGAGCCAATTTACAATAGCTAAGACCTGGAAACAGCCCAAGTGCTCATCATCTCAAGGGATACAAGTGGAAACCATCTCTTGAGAGTGCTTGCAAGTAGAATTGAAGTTGTTGGGTTGTGGAAGTTGTGATAGAGCACAGCCATCATCAACCTACTCTCACTGATCCCTACAGCCACCAGGACAGCGAGACTTGAGACAAGGAACAAAGAGATTGTCAGCACCAGAGATGGGAGATAGAAGGGTAGGATTTATTTTCAGAAGACTTAAAAGCTGTATTTTCTCACTTTGACCAAAAGCAGGTACTTATATTGGTGTTTATGCTAGAATCTATTACAAATATTTTTAAATCATTATTTTATTTATTTATTTTTAAAAATCTTTATTGTTGAAAGTATTACATATGTTCCTATTTTTCCCCATGACCCCCTTTCCAGCCCACTCCCACCTCCCACACTAAGCTTTCACCACCTAATTATCCATGTGCATAGGTTATGCGCGCACACACACACACACACACACACACACACACACACGCGATTTTTGGTTAAATACCTACTACCCACCTTCCCTCTCCCACCTTCCCTCTAAGATTCCACACTCTGTTCAGTGCTTCCATGACTCTGGATCTACTCCGTTCATCAGTCTATTTTGTTCATTAGATTCTACATATGAATGACATAATATGATACTTGTCTTTCTCTGACTGACTTATGTCACTTAGCATGATACTCTCCTGGTCCCTCCAGGCTGTCTCAAAGGGAAGAGATCCTTCTTTTTTACTGCTGCATAGTATTTCATGGTGTAAATGTACCACAGCTTTTTTTATCCACTCATCTACTGATGGACTTGTGGACTGTTTCCTGATTTTAGCTTTTATAAATTGTATTGCTATGAACATAGGGGTGCATATATTCTTTCTGATTGGTGTTTTGGATTACTTAGGATATATTTCTAGAAGTAGGATCACTGGGTCATATGGCAGTTCCATATTTAATTTTTTGAGGAACCTCCACACTGTTTTCCTTAATGGCTGCACCAGTCTGCATTCCTACCACCAGTGCACCAGGGTTCCCTTTTCTCCAGATCCTCACCAGCACTTGTCATTTGTTGAACTGCTGATGGTAGCCATTTTGACAGATGTGAGGTGCTACCTCATTATCATTTAAATTTGCATCTCTCTGGTGATCAGTTACTGAGCATTTTTTCATATGTCCACTTTGAAGAAGTGTCTATTTAGGTCCTTTACCCTTTTTTTAATTGGATTGTTTGTCTTCCTTTTGTTAAGTTGTATGAGCTCCTTATATATTTTGGATATTAACCCTTTATCAGATGTATCATTGCCAAAAATGCTCTCACATACAGTGGGCTTCCTTTTCATTTTGTTGATGGTTACTTTTGCTATACAGAAGCTTTGTATTTCAATGTAACCCCATTTGTTTATTTTCTCCTTAGTTTCATTTGCCCTAAGAAATATATTCGTAAAGATATTGCTATGAGAGATGTCTGAGATTTTGCTGCTTTGGTTTCCTCTAGGATTTTTATGGTTTCACAACTTACATTTAAGTCTTTTATTTATTTTGAGTTAAATCTTGTGTATAGTTGGTGGTCTAATTTTATTTTTTGCATGTATCTGTCCAATTTTCCCAACACCATTTATTGAAGAGACTGTCTTAACTCCATTGTATGCTCTTGCCTCCTTTATCAAATGTTAATTGAGCATAATGTCTTGGGTCAATTTCCGGGGTCTCTGTTCTGTTCCATTGATCTTTATGCCTGTTCTTGTGATTTTGATTTTAGCCAGGCTATGTAATATAACTTGAAATCTAGTATTGTCATTCCTCCAACTTTGTTCTTTCTCGAGGTTGCTTCAGCTATTCAGGATCTTTTTGGATTCCATACAAATTTTTGGAATATTTCTTCTATGTCTGTGAAATATGCAGAAAAACACTGATGTGAGAGAGGCACATTGATTGATTGCCTCTTACACACATCCCAACCAGGGCCAGGGATTGAACCTGAAACCCAGGTATGTGCCCTTGACTGATAATCGAACCCACATTTCTGTGGTTTCCTGGCTGATGCTCTAAACACTGAGCAGACTAGCTGGGAGATGTGGACCCCTTTGGGTTCGTCTTATTTGGGAATGTCTGTATATAAATACACAGAGAAGAAAGCAGATGTTACCTATTTTATAAAAAGCTTCTCTTGTTTTCTGTTTGCTCTTTTGCTTCTAGGAGTATCCTATCTAATAAAAGAGTAATACGCAAATTTGACTGTACCTTTGCTATGCTACCAACCAATCAGGAGTGGAGGGCAGGGCCAAGCAGTGCAAGCTGTGGTGCGAGTGTGGTGGATGAGTATGCCGAATGTTTTAGAAATGTATGTAGGTGTGAGGTGCACGGAGAGAGTAGGGGACATCCCAAACAGCAGACACAACTTCTGCATGCAGATCCAATGGGCATGCTGGGCTGGCAAGTGGAGCGGGTCAGGCGGAGAGGGAAACCGACTATTGTACATTCACAGTGTCTGAGCCCTGAGCTGCTGTGGCTCCATGAGGATGACTGTCAGCGCCGTGAGCAAGGAGGGTCGAGGGAGCAGCAGGCAGCCTCACTGGGAAGGCTGCAGGTAGCATGATGCATGGTGGCAGTGGCCACGGGCAGGGTCTGAACAGGTGGCGGCCCCAGGAGCTCAGAGGCCCTGGGAGCATTGGAGAGTGAGTGCCATCAGCACCACGGCCATGGCCAAGGGGCACTGGAGAGACCCCGAGCTACTCCAGTGGGGCTGGGCTGCCAGGAGAACCCCAGAGGGGAGGAGGGAGGAAAGACAGGGTAAGGAAAGGGGAGGAGACTGGCTTCCGGGGAAAGGGGAGGCTTGGGGGTGGGGAAGGAAACTGCTGGAGCAACAACCCTGAGCAACCTCAATAACTTTCAATTTTAAGAGGGAAAGAGGTAGCTAGAAAAGTACAGGGGCTGTGCTTTGGCAGAGGCATGGGAAGAGGTGCCTAAGGAGGCCCAGGTCTGTGGTGGAGCATCTCTGGGCATGGCAGGGAAGGCGGAAGAACAGGAGCCAGGGAGCTGGGGAAGTGCTATGTGCGTAGCAGGGCCCTCCAAAGGGCAGCCTTCATGGGGAGAGGTGGACACACGGCCCGAAGATCCAGAAGGTGAGAGACCCCCTACGCCCTCCTCCCGAGTCCCGCTAATCTCCACAGTCAAGGTTGGGCACACCCGGCTGAGCATTCTGCATCTGGTGCCCACACCCCCAGTGCCGCACAGTGACTGGGCTTTGGGCAGCTCGCCCCTTGGCTGCCGCAAGTGTGGGGTGCCCTCAGGGCTGGGCAGTCACTGCCAAGGCTAAGGCCTGAGCTGGGGGAGCGGGGCCGAGGCATCTGGGGCAGAGCCAGCCATCGGCCCCATTGAGGGGGCAGGTTGGGCTGAGGGATCACCCACCGCCAGTGCACGAATTTCATGCACCAGGCCCCTAGTATTCCATAAGCTGCATGGCTGGGTAACTAAGTAGGTTAGAGTGTCATCCCAATATACCTAGGTGGTGAATTCAATCCCAGGTCAGGGCACATACAAGAATCAACCAATGAATGCATAAATAAATGGAACATCAAATCAATGTTTTTCTCTCTCTAAAGTCAATTTTAAAAAATTACTTTCCAAAAAATAGTTCCCATCCAGATCAATTATTTGACCCAAATAATTCTTATACTATTTGGGTTCATGTCTATCTCCCATACTAGGGAGGAGTAAATATTTAAGTAAGCATCATGAATCTTTTCGTTTCCTATATGTATTCCAAATTTTGAGCACAGTGCTTTGCACAAAATATATATTCAGTACAGGTTTGCTAAATCCAAAGATAAACTTTCAAATCTGTGAACTATAAAGTTACTTTTTAATTAGCCGCAAATTAATCATATGATAGCATAAATGGGTTTGGAACCCCTAAATAGTAGACCAACCCTGTCCTGAGTAATACATCTTATTCATTGTATACCAGTGCAATTCAGTAAGGCTATGTTATGTAACTATTATGTGCAAATTATATACTGTTCCTATAAGGCAAAATTTCATAAATCTGGGTGGTTATCAGCATCATATAAAGAGGTTTTAAAATATAGTATATCCTGAAGCCATTTCCGCAGAGATTCCAATAAGATACATCTGGGGTTGGATGGTCTCTATAAGTATTTAAAGTTCTCCAACTGATTCTGATAATTACTCCAGTTTGGGAATGAGTACCTAAGTAAAAATAGGTGAGGAATATAACTACTAATTACACACTTCATTTTGAGTTATGTTATCTAAATTTCAGGACCTTAGTTACTTACTTTCAAAGGGAGCTATTTGCACTAACTAAAACTTCTTATACACCACACCCTGAACTGGGGATTCTTGTTGGCATTGAATCAGTGCCAAGGACCATCAGTTGACAGTAGCTATTAAGAGAATCCGAGGATCTTCATCCCCCACCCGTTTATACTTTCTCTTCCGAATCCACAAAAAGTAAAATAAAACTATATTTGATCTCTGGTTATTTGGCTACCTAATCCCTGATATCTTTCCTGTTTCTGTTTTATTTGCCTCCTTTTTTATCCTGTTTCAAATTTATTCTCTAGTTCAAAGGAACTATCTAAGCGATAAAAGATACCAATGAAAAAACTTTTGTAATCTCAACTCTACTTTGGAAATCTATTTGTACAAATATTTCTGGCAGAAAAAGGGGACATATTTTCACAGTGGGCGTGAAAAGATTGCCCAAAGTACTATGACAGTTATGTTCCACAGACTTCGGACCCCTAACTAAGAAATGATGATGACATTCCTGGCCTTTTGCCTCTCACTCAATGAGGAACCAAAGGGTGACCAGCCCTGTGATCAAGGCTGGAGTGATCTTCATCCCCAACCTTGTCGACTGAAATCTCTTGTTCTCTGTGTGTGTCAGTTGTTTTAGGAATAAATGCAGCAGCAAGACACAGGCACCAATTCAGAGAACTCAACCAGGCGGGCAGACTAATTAACACATTTCATCATGGCACCTCTCCAGGCTTCCTATGGGCCTTGCCCACACGGGCAGAAGATAAAACAGAAAACCCAGCCAAATCTGATCCTGTCCTCTCTGGTATGTGCCATGAGCAATCTGACACCACCGATGGGTGCTCATTTTCTTGTAAAGAGTAGGGGTGGAGTTAATTGGCTTTGTGAGCCCAACTAATATCCAAGGTCCTAAATCTATTTGAAAATTATTTACATGGATATGCTAGGATATAATTTGTCAAAATTACTCCATAAGGGTTCATACAGTGTAGTCACTGGCAGTATTATTTGAGGATTATTTGTTTGGATCTGTGCCAAGATTTTTGTGTAGCATAAGCTCAACAATGCTGTTTTCTATAGCTCGTTTGTACAAGATGACACATTTACAGGAAAATATCACTAAAATCTGTGAATTGGTAAATACATTTCCTGAGCTGAAATATTAAAAAATAGATTGTCTTTCTTTTATATTTATTCAGTGACATTCACCTGGGTGTTTTGCTAAATAGAGAGCTTAAGTCATATTATCAAGCTGATCACACTAACATATAATGAACATGCTAGTTCCGTCATGCTAAATTAACAGTATCCTCACCTTAACTGGCTTAATCATTCTCCCTAAAGTCTCCTCATGCTATTAATTTATGTAGCATTTGCTTTCTTTATAATACAAAAGTATGTAGCCCTATCTGATGTTCAATTTTCACAAAATTTTAATTAGTTTTATTAACAATATTTTTTGTCTCTTTTTTATATCTCTCACAATTATTTTTACCGTCTCTCCTTCTGCCTCCATTCATCCCAAACACCCTGCTCTTACCACAGATGGGTTATAATGATACCTAATGTTAAGTGGACACAATCAGTCAAGCACTGGGATCAATTCTTTTCATGAATTACCTTACTTATTTCTCATAATATCCCCATGAAGTCAGGACCATTGTTATCCCACTTTTAGTGGATCAGGAGCCTAAATTGTTCAAGATCTCAGCCAACAAGAAGTGGAACCCATTTCCCACCTTTGGCTCTTCCCTGTCTCATTGGTCACTACAAGAGGGAAAATTTTCATGGTGGTTTTCACCTCATGCTGCTTTTCCAGGGACTGCACACCATATGTAGTGTTGTTCAGAGTGCCAGGAAGGGGCCAGAGAAAATGAGGAGACTCAACTCTGAGCTTAGGTCATTTGGTGGTGATGAAATCTTTAAGACAGGTTTCAGACTTATAGCTCTGTGCAGAAATGGCAACTGCAGGAACAATAGGACCCATTTAGTGTCCAAGTAGCAAGTTATATTTACATTCAACTAAAACAAAATGGCAGTTGGTCACTCTTTCAAGCAGAAACACAGCAGGGGAGAAAACTTTTCTAAAGCTCACTTCTCCTTTTCTACTGTCCTCTTTGTCCCCATAGTTCTCCCCTCAGCGCATGGTTCTGGAAGGAATTACTGTTCCCTCACCTCCAGCCCTTGAGCCAACTCATTTTCCTTGATTTTGTCATCAAGTATTAAGCCTACATTTGACAGCTCACAATTTTTCATCAGGGAACAGAAAAGCATGTTTAATTTCTGCATAATTCAGTTTGAATTAAATTAGCCTTCAGGTACAGCCTTTTACACTAAGTAAAGCTCTTTTCCACATGCCTTATCTCATTTAACTGTCCCCAAAACCAATTAGGACAAAATGATTGACAGAAAAAAATTGAACCTTTGTTTAAAATACAAATGCCCTTGGTAAATCAGTAAACATAAATGACTGCAAAAGAAAAATTATAATATTTGTGTGGACCATGAACAGATTGTTCATGTTGCTAACCTCCGTCATGTCAAAGTTTTTATTTGACTTTTCCATCATTATAGAAGCAGAAAGTTGATCTAAATTCACCTTCCCCCAATAAAAACACTCCACTTATTGCAGTTGCAGAAATAATTGGCCATCTGTTCATTTTTCTCATTGTGCCATGATAAATAACAATGGTTACTAAAACAAGTTTGCCTTTTACTTTTCATTTCAGTTAAATTCTGTAGATTGATAGGATCTAGAAGAGCATCATTCTGTATACCAAAAAGTGGTGAGTTCTATTCCTGGTCAGGGCATATACCTAGGTTTTGGGTTCAAGTCCTAGTTGGACAAGTACCATAGGTGATCTGCTCTCTCTTGCTCTCTCTCTCTCATCCCTCCCCCTGCCATCTTCCTCTCTCTAAAATAAATAAAATATCCCTGAGTGAGGGTTACAAAAAATAAAATACTGCAGTGCATTCTCCCTTAGTCTTTCTACCTGATTCTACATTTTTTCCCCTCATTGTTGATTCATTTTGTGTTTGGTGTGATAAGAGGGATTGTTTGAATCTCATAAAGTGATTCCTATTTCCAATATCTGCACCATTCCAGACATGCTTGGCCATTTTGTGCTTACTCAAACTCAATCTCAATAACAGTTGAAAATTATTGTGCTGAAAAATTTAAGTGCATTATCTGATCTAGTCTCCATAATAATTTCAAGAAGTCAGGTATCTTATCATTTTTATCCAATGGAAGAAGGCCAAGAGGTTATGAAGTAGAGTGGATTGATGTGTCAGTGCTAGGATTTTGATCCAGGCCCACTTACTCTAAAACCTGAACTCTTAACATCATTCTCTTCACAGCTGATGAATGAGTTTAACATTCACTGTCACATAATTGGTTAAAAGTATAGAGGAGCTAGAGAATTAAGGGAGTTGTGAATCAGTAATGCTGCACAACAAACCAGTGGCTAAAAACAATGATAGTCATTTTTCTTGCTCAAACACCCTTGAGTTTCCTTAAGCTTAGCTGATCAAGCTTGGCTTGGCTGGGCATAGTTCCAAGCCACACCTTGGTCCAAGGTCTGCTCCACAAGTGTTTCATTCTGTCTTCCTTGACCAATGGACTACCTGGAACATGTTCTTTTCATGATACTAACAGAGTGAAGAAAGGGCAAGTATAAGCACATAATGCCCCTCCCCTTAACGTTTAGATTTGGGGCTGGCACACTGTCATTTCCAAGCATGTTTCACAGGCGAAGTAGCCACATGGTAAAGCCCACTATCAATGAGATGGGGAACTATACTTACCTTTAGTAGGAAGAACTGCAGCATCACATGGCAAAAAGTGTGGACATGGGGAGGTAGGAAGGAATGCGAATGAAAGTGATTTATACGATGCACCATGAGAAGAGAAGCTGTTAACTATGTGAATTCTCTGCAATGTGTGAATATTTGTATAGAAGAGGAAAAAAATTTGAATTTGGTGGACCAGTGAAATATAATCTAATTTTACATTCCTAATTTTTATTTTTTTAAATAAATTTTATGAATATTTTATAGAGAGGAAGGGAGAGGGACAAAAAGTCAGAAACATCAATGAGACATTGATCAGCTGCCTCTTGCACACCCGCTACTGGGGATGTGCCTATAGCCAAGGTACATGCCCTTGACTGGAATTGACCTTGGGACCCTTCAATCCGCAGGTCGATGCTCTATCCACTGAGCCAAACCGATTTTGGCACATTCCTAATTTTTAGAAATGAGAAAGAAGGTCCAAAAGATCTCTGAGATTATCACCTAAAATTCTATTTTAAGGTTAAGCAGGTCAGCAAGGAATGTTGTGTTACAGCATCTATATCTCTTAAACTGGCTGACAAGTAAAAGTATACTAATTACGAGAATGAAAACAACTGGAGTTGGGAATATGCTAGTGCTGACCAGCATACCTTGAATGACAGATGAACAGATTGTGCTCTGACACACATTTCTGTGAAAGAGAGGCTAAGGGACTAGTTTGCTTTAGGAGCCAACAGCTCTGTTCGTCTGCCTCGTTGGGTTTTTATTGTAACAACAGCTTGAACTAAAATTAACTATTAGATATAATCAGGGGGGCAAGTATCCTTGAGAAAGCAATGCTCCTACAGGGTCGGGTCTTTAAAGGTTAAACACAGAAATTCTAGCAAAACACCCAGAGGCTCAGACTTGTTTGGAAAAGTCAAGACAGGGGTTGCTGCCCTCATCGGCCCCTGACCTTTTGGAGATTCCTCCCTCCAGACACTCCAACCAAGTCCCATGCTTCCCCACAGGAATATAAGGAAAACTAATAACTTACAGAACGTATAGTCTGAAGAATACTTTAAAATAATGTTTAGGGACACCAACCTAGCGTAGAATTCTAGACTCTGGGTCAAAAGGAATCCTCAAATCTACTCACCCCATTGCTTGAACTCTCTCTTCAATGTGCAACCACTTTTTGAACATTTCTTTTGATCGTACTTTCGAAATCCCTTTGGAAAAGCTCTGTTTTTCTGTCTTTTTCAGGTATGATTGGGCACAAAAAAAATGGATAAAGACATGTTTTCTGCCGTGGTAGAGTTCCCAGGTGAGAACAAGGCCTTTCACATTCATCAATCACTGTGTTACATTAGGATGAGAGCCATGATGTGGGTATGGAAGGTGTGCTATGAAACCATAGGTGGAGAATACTTAGCTCTGCCTGGGAAGATCAGGGAGTGACCTTGAAGGCCAAGTAAGAATGCTATTGGAAAAGAGAAAAGCTCTTTTTTAAAAGAGAGAAACTAATTGAGAACTTCTTGGCATAGTGTATGTTCATCTTCAGATCTTGCCTTTCCCAGTTGTCCTCTGGAAATCCATCCCAACCTTCCTAGCTGGATTAGATGCACTCCTCACCTATCTATTAAATATGGCTTATAGTTCTCATCATTCTGTTTTAATTATTTTTTCCATACCCCCTCAAGATATCACTAGTCTAAGAATGTCAGATTTATTCATTGTGTAATTCCTATCCCAATGCCTTCCATGTAGCAGCCACTCAGAGAATACTGAATAAAATAATGAATGTCTGGGATAATCTAACATGATATAAATGTAGGGGAATGATAATCTGCTCTGGGTTGCAGTGGGCCTTAAATGTGCTTCTAAACAAGGTGACAGATGTTATCTTGGCTGTACAGCAGGGAGTCAGTGAAGCTTTGAGTGGTGGCATGATGTGGTATCTCTGGTGGCAGGTGGGGTGTGTTTGGAAAGTGACTGGCAGCTGGGAAACATGTCCTTGATCTGGCTGCCTGAGTGGAACAGATGCAGTGGGTAGAGATTGGAATGCACCAATCTATAGACTGGCTACGTATGGGCTTGGGAGAGCCGGCAGGAAACAGATTCTGAATAGTAACATCCTATGGGATAGCTAAATTAGTGACCAAGCCGGCATCTGAATCTAGGTTACTGTGTTCCAGACATGGAAAGGAGGTACAGGGAGGCCAAAGTCAGGGAGTGAGGACAGGAGAGAATTCCCTGTGCTCAGCAGCATGCAGCCACCAGAAATATTTATTGGATGCAATGTGAAGGGCGGTGAATGATTACTGGGTAGTGAGAATAAGGAGAAATAAATAAAGATGTTTGCTTTGGGTAGCCAAGTGAGTGATGAGGCATTAACGGGTCAGGAGTGAAGGAAGGAGGAGGAGCAGCAGCAATTGGCCAGGGCAGCAATCAGAATGTACAGCAGGGGAGGAAGTAAGAGGTAAATGGATTTTGTTGAGTTCACTTGAGGTACTTAGAGGAAAATTAATATTTTGCATTGTTTTAAATTAATTGGTGAAGATCACTTTACCACTTGTAAAATTAGCTTTTTATGAGTCTTTAGTTGTCTGAGAGGGTCTGCTCAATCTTTTCATACCAGTTTAGTTCACTAGAACTAGGTCAGAGAGGTTTGAGTCAGTGGGTTAAGCATCTTAAGGTTGGCGAATTAGATCAGCCTCCTAGGGCAAATGGTTTAAACATTTAAATAAACGATTTTTCTATAATAAATATTTCCTATGTAGCTTCCTATAATAAAAAAGTATCATTTTAAGATTATAAATCAGCAGAATTGGATCCCTATACAGAATATTCAATATAAGAAGAAAGAAAATAGACTTAGATCAAAACCTAATTTTGTTACAGAATAAGTATAAATTTAATTTACATTTTATGGTTATAGATATATATTCTTGCATCTTCTCTCTTATCAATTCCAAAACAGATGAATTTTAAGTCAGTGTCATGTGTTTTCAAAATTACTTCAAGCAATAACCTTAAATTTTCTCTTAATTTTTGGGGTCTATGGATTTAAATTAGATTTTATACTGTTTTGTTAATTATCTTAGTCAAAGATATTTGGGGTTTATCATAATGTACTCATACTGAATGAAATAGTATGTTATCTATTTCTTTTTTCTTTAAAGCATTATTTTCTCAGCTTAAACTAGATGTGCTCACTCCTGTGCCAAAGATTAGGAAAAGTCCCAGTAAGAATTTGGCATTTTTTCTGGATTATACATTTTACATAAGGAATTTGTCCGTTGCAAAATTTGGAAGGCGAATTTAACACATTTTATATTAAAATAAATATGCTATATTATGCTAGAATAATATTTATGTAAATTTATACATATTTATAAAGAAAGTCACATAAGATCTCAAATAGCTATTAAGCTGCCTGCCGGCATTTTCAGCTCCTCACTCCATCTATGGGTGAGGTGTCATGCTTTCTAAAGATAGTCTTGCACATTGGGCATTCATACCCATTACTCTGGGTATTATTCTAAACAGACTTCAGGAAGATGTCATAACAGAATCCAGAGCCTCTTACATCCATGCATATATTAGTATAGTCAGCTAACACATGGCAAGAGAGCCAATAATACTCAAAGGAGAAAAGACAGTCTCTGAAATAAATAGAGTTGGAAAAATTGGATTTTCATACATAAAATAATGAAACTAGACCTCCTATCTTACACCACTCACAAAAATTAGCTTGAAATGGATCAAACATTTAAATGTAAGGCCTAAAGCAATGAAACTTCTAGAAGAAAACATAGGGAAAGAGTTTCTAGACCTGGGTCTTGGCAATGATTTTTTTCTATGACACTTAAAACATAAGAAACAAAGAAGAAATAAACAACTGGAGTTACATTAAACTAAAAGGCTTCTGTAGAGAAAAAGAAAGCTTCCTATGAAGTGGGAGAAAATATTTTCAAAACATACAACTGACACGACATTGATATCCAAAATATGTAAGAAACTCATACAACTCAATAGCAAAAATAAACAAACAACAACAAAAAGAAAACTCTAAGTAATCCAACTTGAAATGGGTAAAAGACCTGAATGGACATTTTCCCAAACAGGATATTCAGGTAGCCAACAGGTACATGAAAAAGTGTTCAATATTACTAATTATTAGAGAAATGCAAATCAAAACTACCATGAGATATCATTTTACATCTGTTAGAATGGCTATCATTACAAAGACAAGAAATAACTAGTGTTAGCAAGGATGTGGAGAAAAAGGAACCTTTGTGCACCATTGTAAATTGTAAATTGGTTTAACTAGTATGGAAAACAGTATGTAGGTTCCTCAAAAAATTATCAGAACTACCATCTAATCCAATAATTCTACTTCTGGATATTATCTGAAGGAAAGAAAGCCACTATTCCAAAGAGATATCTACTTCCATGTGTTTATTGCAGCATTACTTATAACAAGAGGCCTAGTGCACAAAATTCATCCACCGTTAGGGTCCCTAGGCATGGCCAGCCATCAGGGCTGATCAGGTTACCCACTTTCCCGCTTCCCTGCCTCCTTCCCATGCCACCCATGCACCAGCAGTGTGCGATCCCACACCCGCTTCCCTCCTTCAGTGCCCTGCCACTGCCACTGTTTGCCTGCCATGCTCTGTGCCGCCCCCTGGTGGTCAGCACATATCATAGCAAGCAATCAAATTCCTGATTGGACTTCCAAGGGGACACTTTGCATATTAGCCATATATATATATATATATTGACTAGAGGCCTGGTGCATGAAATTCATGCACAGGGGTGGGGGTTGTCCCTTAGCCCAGCCTGCACCCTCTCCAATCTGGGACCCCACGAGGCATGTCCGACTGCCCATTTAAGCCTGATCCTGGTAGGATCGGGCCTAAACTGGCAATCAAACATCCTTTTCGCAATCCAGGACTGCTGGCTCCAAACTGCTCACCTGCCTGTTTCCCTGATTACCCCTAACTGCTTCTGCCTGCCAACCTGATCACCCACTAACTACTACCCTGCCAACCTAATTGATGTCTAACTGCTCCCCTGCCAGTCTGTTTGCCCCCAGCTTCCCTCCTCTGCTGGCCTGGTCACCTCTAACTGCCCTCCCCTACAGGCTTGATTGCCCCCAACGGCCCTCCCTTGCAAGCCTGGTTCCTCCCAACTGCCCTCCCCTGCTGGCCATCTTGTAGTAGCCATCTTGTGTCCACTTGAGGGCAGCCCTCTTGTGTGTTGGAGTGATGGTCAATTGGCAAATTACTCTTTTATTAGATAGGATAGAGGCCTGGTACATGGGTGGGGGCCAGCTGGTTTGCCCTGAAGAATGTCCCAGATCAGGGTGGGGATTCCCTTGGGGTGAGGGGTGGCCTGGGTGAGGGGCCTGTGGAGGTCTGCAGGCCAGCCAAGCCCCCCAGCAACCCAAGTGGAGGCCCTGGTATCTAGGATTAATCTATGTCTACAATTGAAACTTTGTAGCCTGGAGCGGAGCCAAGCCTTCTGCTCCCTCCATGGCGGCAGCCATTTCTATTTGAAACATTGTAGCCCAGAGTGGAGGCCTAGGCGGGCAACAGCATGCTGAAAGCTTGACTTCCTCCATTGTCAGGGAAACCCAAGCCTCTGTTCTCTCCAGGTCAGTGGCTGCCACCATTTCTGTATCTTTTATAATTGAAACTTTGTAACATTGAGTGGAGGTCTAGGCTAGCAATGGCAGGCGGAAAGCTTGGCTTCCTCTGTTGCTGGGGAAACCCAAGCCTACCTCCTGCTCTCAGTGGTGGTAGCCATCTAGGTTGGGGTTTATTTGCATAATCTGCTCCTGATTGGTTGATAGGTGTGGCTGTGGGTTGGCTTGTGGGTGTGTCCAAGGTGTGGTCAAATTTGCATATTACTCTCTTATTAGTTAGGATAGCCAAGACATGGAAATCATTTAAGTGTCCATCAATGGATAAATAGTGAAATAAACTGCAGAATATTATCTAGCTTTAAAAAAGAAGAAAATATTTACAGTTGTGATAACATGGATGGGCCTTAAGAGCATTGTTCTAAGTTAATTAAGTCAGACAGGGAAAAACACATAACTATATGATCTCACTTATATACGGAATCTAAAAAAAAACAAAACCGAACTCATAGAAACAGAGATCAGATCTGTGATGGCTAGAGGTAGGGGTGGGAATAGGGGAAATGGGTAAAAGTGACCAAATGGTACAAACTTCTGTGGTTAAATACTGTATTTTTGGAAGTTGCTCCTGCAGTCAACACAAGTGTCATGCCAGTAACCCATATCCCCAAATAGATTGTATCACTATGATCATAAAAATATTGGGTCATTTTATCAGACATCCAGACATGATCTGAATGGGTGTTTTTTTAAACTGGAAAAGAATAAATTATCAATAAAAATAAAGTGAGTTTTGCACATGAAAGCTGAACCTAACTATTATTTTTCAGCTTAAAAGAGGAGAAGAATCTTCAACAGCTATTTTAATGCTAAGCACTTTCCCAAGCAAAATACATAGCAAGGTAAAATATAAGACCAAGTACTTGCTTTTCAGTAATATGTCCATTTAAGAAAGTTGAAGTTTGAATAACTTTTACTATGCCATTTACTCCTTTACTATAGATATTATATGGTATGTGTTCAACAAATGATGTGATAGCCACATATCCCAGTGAAGAATGAAGAGGAATATTTTTCCTATCAATTCTGCACTTTTCTGATAGAGAATCTGAGGCATCAGTCCAGTAACAGAGCAATGACTTCACAATTCCGTTTGCAGTTCACGGGCTGGCCCATCAGTTTGGTGTGCCTTGGTTAGAACTTACTAGTTGTATGACCTTTGGGCAACGTACTTAATTAAGCTCCCTATGCCTTAGTTTCTTCATTAATAAACAGAAGTAATCCTTTATTATCCACCTACCTTCCTGGAATTATTGTAATGAAGTGAGGTGATATATGTAAAATGCTCAGAGCAGTTCTTGGCACGAGGATAAAAATTATTTATTATTTGCCTGTAATTATGGTAGACACCAGAAGAATAAGACTAGGTTTTAAAAATACCTTTCTTGGAAGTGGATTTAACAAAACAAGTAAATAGACAATTTTGAAATGCAAAGTCAAGTCCAGAAAGGTTGATCAAAGAACTAAAATCTACAAACGTTATTGGGCAGTTGTTATGCCCTCAGCAATGTGCTAGACACTAAGAAGGATGCAGATGGCCTCAAAGCTCATTTATGTCCTGCAGAAATTTGTATTTTAAACAAAGCCACAATGCAATAACAGATAGAAATAATTAAACATTAAAAGACAGCCATTTGAGGCCACAATAAAAGAAATGTCACAATATGATATTACATTAAAATAAGTAATTAAATAAATTAGTGCTTTATAGTCAGGACTTTTAAAAGTCTGTGAAATTTCAGTGTTATCTTGAATTATTTATATTGTACTGTCATTTTAATATAGACAAACATAAACCAGGTATGCCATGTATACTTGTAGCTCATACATAGTTATAAAACCAAAATAACCAATTAAATATTAAGAAAATAACCAAAGCCACATATTCCAATTAGCAATCATCAATGTGGTAACTAATATTGTCTCACTGAAACTAAATTGGTAGCAATTCTTTAAGGTTTGGCGTGCTGTGACTGTGCTCTGGGTGATGACATAGTTCTCCAAGTATTACCGGACAGGGGCTGGCCCAGAAGAGTTTTGCATCAGGCAGGCCTGTGAGGTGCGGGTTCTTGACTTCGGGTAGGAAAGACTTCACAGCATGACTCCAGATGTTTTGGAGAGTACATTTATTAAAGCTGGGACAGCAAAACAAAGGAAGGACCTCGGGTGGAAGAAACAATAGGCAGAGCCCATGCGGAGCTCTGCTTTGGCTCTGGAAATGTTACAGGAAGAAGTGGGCCAAGGCGGGACTGCTGTTAGCTCAGCGGGCAGTCAGAGAAAAGGGGTTTTGGCAACAGGATTACAAGTTGAGTCGGGGTCAAGCTGAGGCTGCCCATTGCTCCCCTGGTTGCAAGTCTCATTGGGATCCTTAGAAATAAAATTTTGTGCCCAGGAAGAGGTAGGGGAATGTTCTAGAGCAAGCCCACATTGTATCTGGGTTCTGAGGGCTTTTTCCTTTTCCTTTTTTTTTTCAGGAAGAAATCTTAGGGGAGGGTTTCAGTAGGATATTCATCAGCTTTCCAGATGCATTTTTAATGTACATACGCATTTTTTTGGGTCTGTTTTACTTTTATCTTAGGTCTGTGTGGCTTTAATGCTTTGGTTTTTTTTGTTTTGTTATTTTTTCCCCCAACTTCAACTGTCCTTGGGTTTGGCTGGCACAAATGGCATTAATGGGGTCTTTGTTTTCTATTTTCCCAGGCAGGGGTGAATTAAGCTTGTTAGAGAGAGAGTATAAACCATTTTTTCTCAAGTGTCCTTGGTTAGGAAAGATAAGGTCTTGCAATTCACAAGTTGGCTGTAAGTTGCCCAAACTGTCTGGCCTTGTTTAATTTTCTTCTCTGAGTTTCCCTCTGCCCAGGAATTTTCCTTGTTTCTTACTATCCTGCCACATAAGCACTTTTTAATTTTGACATAATGGTGTGTGTTTTTCTGTATGTAGGATACCTTGCTTTCATTGAACTTTCACCTAATACAAAAGCATCATTTGTATGTTTGTCTTATTAGCTTGTTATGATTAAAGTGTATTACGGGGGGCCAAAACAGTCATAAATCAAATGGGCACTGACAATAGGAGGCAATTCTGTCATAAGGTATTAATCAGATGACCCAGAGCATGCCTGTAATTTTTAGATTATCATTGAAAGGAAGCACATACGTGCATATATATAGTCACAAGTTCTCATAGAGAACTAATAGTACCCGAGAATCAGCCTGAGGTTGAGAATAACTATAGTAAACAGTTCATTGCCAAATGAATTTCACAAACAGGAACTATAAGTGGTACAGAAACTCAGAGGAAAGATCATTTGTGTTCAGATGCTGAGTGAGGTAGGACCTATGGAAGAGATGAGACCTTGGATCTCATTATTATTGTGGTGTCAGATACATTTAGTCGTGGTCTTGGAGGCAGGTAAACAGGTGATGAAATATGATGTCTTACCTAAATAGAGATCTTAATCCTTCACCTATGGATTTCTTAAGTAGCATATCGAATTTATATGAGAGAGTAAGGAGAAAGAATGCAAGATAATATGATGTTGGGAGAAGAATTAGATTTATTAGAAGGTATCTTAATAAAGTATATATATCATTTAAATTTTCTCACTTGTACTTTCAGGCAATGACTCTGGGTGATTCATAAGCAGTTCATTTTAGGAGGAACCTTGTGTTCAAGGGAATATTACTGTTGTGATGAGAAAAATTTAGTGTTTTTTATCGGACTTACAAGCTTGAAATAGCCTTGTTATTATCCAACTGAGGGAATAGTTGCTTCCAAACTGCAGGTCCCAATGGTCCTTCACTATACTAATTTCTCATTTCTCTAGCATATGTTGAAAGTTTTAAAACCAGTAAAATAATCCCAATTCATATGTTGAACCCCCAATATGACTGTATCTCAAGATAGAGTTTTTAGGAGTTAAGGCTAAAGGATGTCATAAGGTTAAGGTCTTAATATGACAAAGAAATCTCTTCCTTTCTTTCCATCTCGTTCAATCTCTCATTCTCTGCCAGGTGAGAACACTGCAAGAAGGTGGCCATCTGCAAGGCAGGAAATGAGCCTTCACTAGTGAGCCTTAGCCATGCTGGCACTCAGCTCTTGGACTTCCAGCCCTTCAGAACTGTGAGATGTAAATGTCTATTGTTAAGCCACCTAGGTTATGATATTTTGTATGGCAGTGACTAATCCAGTGTTTAAGAAAAAAGCCTTATTTTTATTTTCTTTGACACAATTTTGTCTAGTAATAAGGCTTCTGTTGAGAGCATGGATAATGGCATGATAATTTGTCTGGATTAGTCTTATTTCAAATTGTCTTATGAAGGCAAGAAACTACATTTAAAGTGACTTCTAGCAAGTTATTTTACTATTTCTAGTCTGCATAAAAGTGGATTCAATGGTAAAACCTGATTCTTGTTTCTGGAAAAATTTGCAAAGTTGTCCCAGATGGGAAATTTCACAGGTTTCATTTTGCATGCAAAATATAATTCATGCCTCTAAAAACTATGAAATATGGAGACTAAATATAGTCCATCAAGGATATGAAATGTGAATGAACAGCAGCATAAACGACTTTATAAAAAGAAAGAAAATGGGCTGAGCCAGAACCTTAAGCTCATTTAAACGCTCCTTGTCATATTCCCAGCACCTGCCTGAACTGAAAGAAATCCATCAAAATGCTATGGAAATGGGAAGAGTGCAGGTGTGGGGCATGCTCTTCTGGGTGCTTTCTACAAGTTGTCAGAGGTTCACTGTCACCGAGCAATCAAGGGAGTGACTTCAGATGGGAAACCACAGGTACCTTTGTGCAGGAGAGTTGGGGCTCCCTCAGAAGGCAAGGAGCCCTAAAGCTGCACAGAATGGAGGCTTTGTCCACTCTTAACTTTAACACATTTCAATCTATACACAATAAGACTGACAATGTGATTTTTCAAGTTTGGATTTTGATTGTTTCAGAAATTTACAAAAGGTCAATAGTGTGCTATTTTTATCCTTTCAACGGTAACGCAAGGTGAGAGGCCTTTGTTTCCCAGTCTGCGTAGAAGGTGTTCCTGATGGTAGGTTCCATGGTAGGTGGCATAAGGTGGATGCTTTTACAGGCATGTAACCTAGTCTGTCAATGAAAAGTTCATTGTACCATGAGATTCTGATCTAATCCTGGGGCTAATTAGTGCTAATCTAATTCCATTCTAATTCTAATTAGTGCTAAGGCCTGATTCTGATACAATTGATCCTCTGTATTCATTAGTGTTCAAGTTCCTCTTTCCTATCCCCAGTAAGATCCACTCAGGAAACCATTCTGAGGCTGCGTGGGTCTAGCTCACCCATCACCGTCTTCTCAGGGTCATGCTGCTGTGTTAGTGAAACATGGGGCCAGGCAAAGCTTAGTGGCTCTTTACAACCCTTCACTCCTTCCTGCTATGCCTGGGCACACAGGAATTATTTTTATGCTCTTGCACTGAGCAGGAGGCTGCAAGGGGCTAGACAGGCCTGTGCGCCAAGCAAGGCACATCATTAGGGAATTTCTACTCAGAGGTCTTGCTGATTCTCTGACCCAGATCCCCCAAATCAACCTAACATGTTCTTTCTCTCCACCCACCTCTGGACCTGCAGCTCATAACCTCACTCCCAATTTTTTTGCCCAGCAGTCACCATACTCACTCATTATTTGCTTCCTTTCTGACTATCCTCCTTCCACTTGGCTCTGGAAAACACCAGTTTGGGTACTCATTGGTTCTCTATCCTCTGAGTCTTTTCAGGGTCTGGTCATCTTTGTCAGTCAAAAGATTTTTCTCGGTATTTTGTAATAGCAGCCTTCCCTAAAGCATAGACAGCTCACAGTTTAGCTGATGAATTATTATCTCACTTTATTATCCTGCCTTATGTTCATTTCTTTCAAGTGGATAAGGTTAATGCCACCTGCCAAAGTAACTCAAATGAATTTTCCAAGTTTCCTTTCCAATGCAACTCTAGTTTCTGGAGAAAAGGCGGAGTGAGGGCTGGGCCTCAGTACAGTTGTGACATTGATCCCATTTGTCCTCAGCATTAATAATCGTTCTCCTGCGCCTTCTTTCTCCCTCTCCATTACATCCCCAAAGGATCATTCAGACCTAGTTCCCTCTCGTCTTGCGGTTACTCTCCTCTTCTCCCCAATTGGTTAATGGACAGGGTAATGCCTACTTTATCTAGAGCCTCATGTAATGACCTACTCCATACTGACAAGGATTTTCCAGGCTGTTGAAGCTTAACTGTTTAAGTGAAAACTCTTAAAAAACTTGTAATATCTTTGAATGGAAGGTTTCTCAACATTGTTTGTATTGATTTCTACCTTTGAAGACATGAATACAAGTTCTTGTAACAATGAATCAATAACCATTCATTCAATAAGCATCTATTGAGCATCCATTATGCAAGGGATTCAGAGATAAAAAGATGAATTCAATAATGCCCTTGCCATTGAAAGAGCTTAAAGTCAAATGACCATGAGAATACTGAAGGCAAACTACAGTCCAGGCCAATGGAGGCTGTATAGGGCTGTGAACAGGGCATGCCCTCCTCAGCGAGTGTGGACTGGTCTGCATTTTGAGTTCTCCTATCTGGCTATAGTGTTCTGTTCCCCTACTACAGCCAGTCACTTGTCAAGTCTTGCTCCAAACAGACTCTTTGCTTTGTAACATGCATTTCCAATCATCTGTGAGTTGGTGAGCCTTAATACCAAACTCCTTAGGACAAAGACCTCTTGGAGTAAATAGGATCTTAGCAAGGCCCCCAGGGCTATTTAGGGTAATGGACAAGAGGGTTATTTGATTGCTTATTTAGATCAGATTCTTTTGATTACTCTGTACTTCTTTTCTGATTCTTTTTGGTGGCTTGTGAGTTTGGTGGATAAGCAAACTCTAAATAAAATGAGGAGTCATTATGAGTTCTTATCAGGAGGGTGTTGGGAGAAGGGGTTTTAATCTAGGGGAATAATTAAAAATATCTTCCTTATTGAGCATTTATTAATTACCAGGTTCTTTACCTTTATTAATTTTCACAATAGCTCTGACATGTGTGTAAAATGATATACATTTTGCAGAAAAAGAAACTAATAATATTCAGGGACTGCACAATTTATTGCCTTTGTGATGTTAAACAGATTTCCTAATCTTCCTGTCTCTCATATCATTCACCCGTAAAATGGGGATGGTAGAATCATGTGTCTCTCAGAATTGTGAGGTGAATAAATATAAGTGCTATAATTAAAGTGCTTGGTACACAGTAAGATTCAGTGGTAGCTGCTATTGTTGCTGTTAATAAAGTCATGTAGTTACTAATGATCAGAACCAAACCTAATGTCCATCCCACAGCAGGTGCTTTGACACCAGGAAAAAGAATTACTTTGTAGGGGGTGACCTTTCTTAGCATGCCTCATATTACACACTAGAGGTCCAGTGCACAAAATGTGTGAATGGGGGTTAGGTGATGGGGAGGGCGGGGTGTCCCTCAGCCCAGCTGGCACCATCTCCAATCTGAGACATCCCTCTCACAATCCGTGACTGCTGGCTCCCAAACACTCACCTGCCTGCCAGGCTAATCTCCACCTAACCACTCTCCTGCCAGCCTAACTTCTCTCCTGCTGGCCTGATTGGCCCCAACTGCCCTACCCTGCTGGCCTGGTATATCCCAACTGCCCTCCCCGCTGGCCCAATTGCCCCCAACTGCCCTCCCGTGGTAGCCTGGTCTTCCCTAACTGCCCTCCCCTGCTAGCCTGGTTGCCCCTAACTGCCCTCCCCTGACAATCTGGTTGCCAACTGCCCTTTTCTACAGGCCCAGTCACCTCTAACTGCCCTTCCCTGCCAGCCTGGTCACCCCCAACTGCCCTCCCGTTCAGGCCTGGATACCTCCAATGACCCTCCCCTGCTGGCCAACTTGTGGTAGCCATATTTGACCACATGGGGCAGCCATCTTGTGTGAGGACATGAGGATCAATTTGCATATTACTTCTTTATTATATAGGATGATTGCAACAACCTGTTCTACCTCTGAGCAAGATGAGAAGGGGGACACACTTTTACCCATGCTGTTCTTATCATTGACTCTCTAAGACTCACTAAAAGGTCACTGAGTTGTGACATTTTAAAAGTAGGTTGTAAGCAATGGCTTCATGCTATTTTTATAGTCTATCTTAAATACATTGCAGACAGATCATGATAATTCTCTTGTTTTCCTATTCTAAGGCTTGTGGCTAATCACAAGAATTCTTTAAAAAGCTATTAGCTTGTAAGAACATGTAATAAATAACTTCAAAATGCAATGGGTATTTAATTTTAAAGTGTGCCTTTAACATTTATGTAAAACATTTTTTGTTCTCATTCAATAGGAACTTATCTGGCCACTGGGTAAAGCTAGCAATAAAACTGTTGGTCCACAAAGTGTTAAGATCAAACTTTGTTTTAAAGAAACTTAAGTACTAAAGCCTCTACAAACAGAGTTCTTCCTTTCTTAGGGAGCTATAATCCTTGGATCTCTCTCTTATACTGCTTTGGAACTTAAAGATTCATTATTCTAGGCAGTATGTTCTTCATGTTGGCCCATTTTATTAGAAATTAACCACCCCCCCCACCAGGAAGTGTTAAATGATCATAGTCATGACTGAGATTGATAGATTAAGAACAAGCTGAGCACATTTCCTGTCATCACAAATATCTGCAAAGAACCAACTATTTACAATATAGCTAGGACTTAGGATAATAATTTGCCTGGCCGAGACCAGTTTGGCTCAGTGGATAGAGCGTCGGACTGCGGACTGAAGGGTCCCGGGTTTGATTCTGGTCAAGGGCAGGTACCTTGGCTGCGGGCACATTCCCAGTAAGAGGCGTGCAAGAGGCAGCTGATCGATGTCTCTCTCTCATCGATGTTGCTGACTTTCTATCCCTCTGCCTTCTGCTCTGTAAAAAATCAATAAAATATATTTTTGAAAAAAGAATAATAATTTGCCTGGATGTTATTTGGCCATTCTCTTTAATTTCTTAAAAAGAAATAAAAAGAAGTGTTAGTATGAAATACGCCATTCTACAAATAATGCTTCTTCCACAATGTTTTTCCAATTCAAAAAGATAAACCTTACTTAAAGGGTGCCTAGAAGTTCTCTAAAACACAATAGATTCAAATTTCAATCAAATCTTGATTTGTTAAGAAAGAATATACTTATTATTATTTTGGCTGGAGGAACTCAGGTGGCAGCAAGGAAAATACAGAACAACCATCATTCAGAACTATTTGAAATCTGACTGAATGGAAATCTTACAACTAGAGAATTAAAAAGAAGCTACATTGAGACTGGTAGGAAGGGTGGAGGTACTGAATAGGCTGGTCCCACACCCATGTGTAGCGTTTTTTAATTGGGAGGGATAGCTTGGCTTAGGAAGCCTCCCATAAGGAGCAAGGGGACTTAGTCCCACACAAGAACCCCAGCCCAGGGATCCAGTGCCAGGAAAAGAAGTTCCCATAACTTTGAGCTATAAAATCTAGCAGGGATTGTGGCTGAGTGACACAGAAGCTGCTAGAGTCCCAGGCAGTTACTCTTAAAGGGCCCATGCACAGACTTACTTGGACTCCCTCCCTCCGAACTTTAGTGCTGGGGCAGCAACTTGGAAACATAAAGAGATATATAAGGAGGAAATAAATTGTCCTGCATCAGAACAAGAACTCAGGGGCAGTGTTCTTCAAGAAAAAAGTGTTGGGACATCTCCCCCACAGAGCTGACTGGCAGGTGCCATATCTGAGTCTCCATAAACCTGGTCCACACTGTTTGCCCCACCCTGGTGATTCCTTGAGATCCTATCCCACTCAATTTGCAGCCCCACCCAAGCTGCTTGCAGTGGCTTTTTCATATGAATGGCCTGTTCTAGCTCAGACTTCAGACTTTCTTGAAATTTCTCAGCAGCTTTGTTCAGTGTGCCCCATACTGCTCAATAAGTGGCGCCATGCCTGATACTAGCAGCAGTTTGACAAGATTCACAGCTTGGCCTCTCCTGGGTATCTCTAAGCCCAACACAAGTAGCAGCCATCTGCAGATCACTTTGTAGCTCATGCTAGGTGGCCCTAGGCAGAGCATAGGCAGTGGCTGACTTTATAGCCCCCTGGAGGCCCCAGGGCCAGTTCACTTGGTGGACAGCTTCAGACAACACCTGATTACCACACCCACAAGTAACACGCTCAAGGGGCAAGACTTGGTGAGCACAAAAGCTCCACTGAAGCAAGTTCTGTTTCAAAGGCACATCTCCTATTCAGCAGCTCTTCAGCTATAGTCACAGCTGGTCCTCACAGACAATTGGCCAGGGGGTCATTTCTCCCACGGACACCAAAAGCAATCAAGGTTCAACTACACAAGACAGTGCACACAGCCCACACTGGGGTTCACCTAGAGTATACAGCTAGGTGACTGGGGAGGCTGAGCCACTTGACCCTATAGAATACCTAATATATACCGCCGCCACTCCACTCTACCAATTCCAGGAGATATAACAGCTCTGACTAATATACAGAAATAAACACAGAAAGCAGCCAAAATGCGGAGACAAAGAAACATGTCAGAAATGAAAGAACAGAAGAAATCTATAGGGGGAAAAAATCTAAATGAAGTGGAAACAAGCAAACAACTAGATAAAGAGTTTGAAACAATGGTTATTTTAGGATACTCAAGGAATTTAATGAGATCTTCAAGGAACTTAGAATTTCAAGGAAATTAGTACCCAGTTTGAGAACATCAAAAAACATGAAAAAGGACCAGTCACTTATAAATGAAGGATACTCTCACTGAAATGAAGAATAATTTACAGGGGATCAACAGTAGAGTAGTATTAAATCAGCAATTTGGGATATGATGAAGCAAAAACCACATAATCAGAAGACAAAAAAAGAATAAAAATTATGAAGATAGTGTACCAACATTTGTATTATGGGGTTGCTGGAAGGAAAAGAGAGGGAGCAAGAAATTGAAAACCTATTTGAAGAAATAGTGACAGAAAACTTGTCCTATATGGTGAAATAAATATAAATACAAGTTCAGGACATGCAAAGAAAGTCCCAGACAAGAGGAACCCAAAGAGGCCTACATCAGACACATCATAATCAAAATGCCGAAGGTTAAGACAAAAAGAGAATCTGAAAAGCAACAAGAGAAAAGCAGTTAGTTTCCTACATGCCCTTATGACTTTCTGCTGAGTTCTCAACAGAAACTTTGTAAACTTTGTAAATTGAATTAAATCATCTTACCCTGCCCTATTCATTTGTACCTTCTAGAAACCTAGTATAAGTTAAGGAAACTCTGAATACAGTTAACATGACATGAATGATATCATCAATTATATTATGAATTTAATAAGGAATCTTTATACAGCCTCTAATTGTAGAGATTCATGGGATTTGTATTATTAAAACATTCAGTGGTATTACTCCTTCTTAATACTCTACTAGAGGCCCTGTGCACAAAATTTGTGCATGGGAGAAGGGGGGTCTCTCAGGGGATGTCCAACTGCTGGCTTAGGGTCTGGGACCCTTCCTTCCTTACTGCCAGCCTGCTCGCTGCTCCTTACCACTCAGCTTGCTGCTTCTTACTGCTTCCGAGGAGGCTCCCACTACCGCCACTGTGCTCATCAGCCATGAACCTGGCTTCTGACTGAACGGAGCTCCCCCTGTGAGAATACACTGACCACGGGGTGGGGGTGGGGGGTCAGCTCCTGCATTGAACTTATGGCCCTGGTGGTGAGTGCACATCATAGTGACCAGTCATTGTGGTTGTTTCACCCTAACAGTCGCTTAGGTGTCTATTATACAGACTAGAGGCCCAGTGCATGAAATTTGTGCATGGGGTTGGGCGGGGGTTGTCCCTCAGCCCAGCCTGTATCCTATCCAATCTGGGACCCCTTGAGGGATCAGGCCTAAATGGGCAGTAAGACATCCTTCTCACAATCCAGGTCTGCTGACTCCCAACTGCTCGCCTGCCTGCCTTCCTGATTGCCCCTAACCACTTCTGTTTGCCAGCCTGATCACCCCATAATCACTCCCCTGCCAGCCTGATTGATGTCTAACTGCTCTCCTGCCAGCCTGTTAGGCCCCAATTTCTCTCTTCTGCCGGCCTGGTCACTCCTAATTGCCCTCCCCTGCAGACTTGATCACTCCCCACTGCCCTCCCTTGCAGGCCTGGTTCCTTCCAACTGTCCTTCCCTGCTGGCCATCTTGTGGTAGCCATCTTGTGTCCACATGGGGGCAGCAATCTTGTGTGTTGGAGTGACAGTCAATCTGCATATGACTCTTTTATTAGATAGGATAGAGGCCTGATACATGGGTGGGAGTCAGCTGGTTTGCCCCTAAGGTTGTCCTGGATCAGGGTTGGGGTTCCCTTGGGGTATGGGACAGCCTGGGCGAAAGGCCTGTGGTGGTTTGTAGGCCAGCCACGGCCCCTAGCAACCCAAGTGGAGGCCCTGGTATCTGGGATTTATTTTATGTTCTATAATTAAAACTTTGTAGCCTAGAGCGGAGCCAAGCCTTCTGCTCACTCCGTGGCGACAGCCATTTCTGTTGGGACATTTACCTTCTATAATTGAAACATTGTAGCCTGGAGTGGAGGCCTAGGCTGGCCAGAGCTGCAGAAACTTGACTTCCTCCATCACCCAGGCAACCCTAGCCTCTACTCTCTCCAGCTTCATGGCTGCCGCCATTTATGTTGGTTTTATGTATCTTCTATAATTGAAACTTTGTCGTATTGAGTGGCACTGCAATGGCAGGAGGAAAGCTTGGCTTCCTCTTTGCCGGGAAAACCTACACCTCCCTCCTGCTCTCAGTGGCAGCAGCCATCTTGGTTGGGGTTTATTTGCTACTGATTGGCTTGTGGGCATGGCTTGATTTGAGGTTTGGTCAATTTGCATTTTAGTCTTTTATTAGATAGGATGAGAAATTCTAAGATCAAATAGGACTTTAAGTTATACCTGAATGATGTAAGGACCCCTCATTACCAAATAGGATGAAAAGAAAGGGGAGAGGTGGCAGTGAAATGGAAGGGAAGGATCAGATACATTCTCAATTTTATGATGGTAGCACATTTTCAACTTAAAGAAAGTTGGACTGCCAATATATATGAAAAAAGTCCTTTGTCTTTTTTATTCTTCTCACTACAAATAATTTTACCTAGAGGGAAAAAAATCTAAGTATTATTTGGAAGGTAGGAACCAAAATAGTTTTCAAAAGAATTCAGCCACCAGTAGAAAAAACTGAGTATTCCTGAAAAGTCCAGTCTGACCTTTCTGATGGCCGCACACTATTCTCTGAATTGTATGACTGCTTGACATTAGATGCTGTTAGAGTTTGGAGGTAAGACAATACAGAACTAAGGAAGCAGAGTCATTTTGCATCTGAAAATGCCTATGCAAATCTTTCAGAGAGCGTTTCCCTAGAGCATCTGCCAAGGAAAGAAGGATGCCTCTTGGTGGAAATAGAATGCAGACTGAGAGGCACTACAAGCTGAGCCAGTCACTTCCTCAGCAGCTTGAGCCCTGATAGGGAACCTTTCGGGGATGGGAAACAGAGCATGTGAAGCCTCAGAGTCAGCCAAGAAGATGCAAAGGCAAAGCAGAGTGTGTTTTTCCGTTTCCTTGTCATCACCTGCTTTGTTGAAGGCCAGCTGAGCTGGGGATCCCATTTTGAGGATTTATAGTTTAGTCAGTAGGGACACATCATTTATGTGCATTACTGAGGAATGATGCCTCTTGCAAGCACCTGAAACGTTAATCAGCAAATGCCAAGAGGTTGGGAACCAGGGTTTAAGGAACATGAGATGAAATTAAGGCATCTTTCACCATGAATAATACCTGGGCTGAGAGGCAGAAATATGCTGTATCTCGTAACCAAATGGAATGTTGCTGAACACTGCAGAACTGATCAGATAAACGAGAAGATCAGCTAAGAGACAGCCAAGGAGCTCCTTCCCAGGAAGCTCTCTGTGTTTGTCAGGCATCTTCTCCCTTCCCTGACCATAGGGAGCAGGACACAGTGCTCCCTGTAATCACTCTCAAGACCATGTCTTTGTAAGGATTCATCAAGAATATGATATTCAGTTCAACTAGAGTGCAAGGAATTATTTTTGTTCAGATGAGCAATCACAAGGTATCCGAGTGCAAACAGATCAGCATATCACAGGTTTATGTTTGGTACTGTTAGATGTAAGTGTGGTCTGTTTTTGCCTCATTATACTCCTCTGTCCTTGAGTAATCATTTTTAGCTTGAAGGTATGAGGAAAGCAGACCTTCTGCCTAGTACATTCTTCCAGCCTCTGGCTGACATCATTCTCCAGTCCTTCTCTAGCACCCTAATTCAGATGCTCACATGGTCTTCATGCTCTCAAGTCTGAGCTAAAAGTAATTCAGCTTTTAAATATACTCACTTTCTGCTTTAATGAACTTAATGCCCTTCCTTCTGCATTCACAGTGTCCTTCCATCACTCATTTTTTTTTCTAGTGTTTCATCTTTGGCCTTATGATTTCAATTCCTTCCTATAGCCTTTCTTTGTACCCAATAAAAAAGAAGACACCCATAACACACATGGTATTGAAGGAATAGGATGTTCATCCTAAAGATGGCACAAGGAAGTGGAACAAACAAGTTCTGGTTAGGTGAAAAGTATGTGTGACATACATGTTGACTCAGAATCCAAGAACTGTAAATTTAAAGGGACTTAAATTTTTTTCTGATCATGGCCTAATATTTAAATATTAATTTCTGAACATCTCCTCTCAAAGGTCATTTAGCTTGTGATTAACCTAAATGATGGAGAAGTCATTATCTTTAATTAAGCTTATGTGATATTTGGGAGCTCTGGCAAAATGGTCTTTTATAGAGAGAGCGGAAATGTGTTTCCTGCGGCCTCTACTTTTTTGTCTTTGGGAATTGAGTGTGGGATCCTAGAGAAGACACAGAATTCCTTTAACTACTAAATGGGTAAAAGAATCAAGGCCTTTTTATAAATAAATAAATAAATAAATAAATAAATAAATAAGGGCCCACTTATGAGAAAAGGAACTGAGGGTCTTTTGTTTTGTTTTTTTTATCTTGTTTTTGGTAATCTAGCCCAGGCAAATATAGGATGAGATAAGCTATCTCTTATCATCGGTACATGTTAATAAAATTGCTGCTGCTATGGATGTTTATGTCTCCCTCTCCCCAATTCATGTTACAACTTTAACCCCAATGTAATGGCATCTGGAAATTGACATTGGAGATGGATTTTCTCTTATTGCACAAACAAGTCCAGAGTTAATGTAGGTGTTTGCTGCTGGCATTGGCACTGAGGCTCATAGATGTCAGGGCAGGATCTCTGCCACCTTCTATGCCTTTCCATGGTGGTCCTCAGGTGGACAGTGAAGAAAAGAAACAGAAGGGGATTGATCCTTCTAACAGGGAACAAAGCTTACTCAGACACCCTCAACTGACATCTCTTTGTCTAGAATTATGTCCATAACCATGTTTAACTGCAGGAGAAACGAGGAAATACCCTTTGCTAGCTGGGATGTTACTACCCCTACAAAATAGGATTCTGTGAATAACAAAGAGGGGAAAGGCTATTTTTTAGGCAACTAGCAGAGTTTGCCAAATTCTATCAACAGACCCATGTCCTCCTTGGTTAAACCTCTATGTGTGTTAATTATCAATGTCAGAAGCAACAGAATTGGCTGTGACTACAGGAGGGATTATTAAAGGATGTTAAATAGCTCACAAGCTTTCCTGGGAGGGCCAGGAGAACGAGCTCATATATCATCAACTACAGACACAAGTATGAAAAATACCCAGTTGCCTCACAGGATTTTAATGGTGAAAGATCACTATTGCCCATACTCTCCACTTCTTGTCAACAAACTAAGATGAAGCACCAGACATTCTTCCACTGGCATGCCTGTCTGCTTAGAGAGACTGTCTCTCCTCATGCTGCTTACTGCCACAGCCAAGTCTGTCATACATGGGACTACATGGACATCTATGTGGTTACATGACTGTGTCCTAGTTCGTGAGCATCTAGGAACACAAACTAGTAGGAGGTTGGGATGGATGTTAAGTGAGGCAAACTCTAGTATATATCACTGCATTTGAAATAGGGGAGAGACCAGGAGTCACCTGACATTGACTAACCAATAGTCTCCCATGGCTTTGAAGGGAGATTTGATTGAGAGGGAAAGATGGCTTTATCTGGTTCTAGGAAAGCATGATTTATTCTGAAAGAAAGAGAATGACGCTCTCTTTTCAATTCTGTTTTTTCTTCTGCATTACATGGTACATTTTTATAAAGATAACAGATGGGAATCCTATATTCATTAAGGAGAAAAAAAAGAACTCTTCATCTGCTAGTGTTTTAAATAAAGAAAATATGTAGTATTTACTGCTATCCTTTGAAGACCCTTTGAAGATTTTAATTAGCACTGAATGTGTTATTCCATCTGCTTAAAGGAGTAGGCACATGGTCAGAAGGCTTCTTACTTCAGGCTTGAATCCATTGGGTCTTCTTGGTTGGAATTAATAAGAAAGCCTCAATTAAAAAGATCCCATAAATTACACAAAAGTTATCTTCATTTTTAAAAGATGTATAAGGAAAGAGCACATATATATACTGTGTTGACACAGACTCAAAAATTCAAAAAATATTTAAATTTGTCTGTTTTCTCTTAACCTATTCTCCCACAGTGCAATGATTCCTGGTATATGGTTTTTAAAAATATATTTTTGTGGCACTTTATATTACACAGAATAGTTTCACATATTATTATATGATCCCTTCTTTCCTGTGAGATAAAATAGGTAGACAGTACTTTCTCTATTGAAGAAGATAAGAAATGAAAGTCAAGAGAGTTCACAGCTCACAAAGATCAAGAGACTTGACTGACCTTTTAATCTACACCTTTTTTATTTCCTTCCTGGCCCTCTAATCAGAAATGAAGGCTTAATCAGTGAAGGATAAATCTTTCTGTACCTAAGAAGAGGATCTTACATTAAGTAAGCTTTAAGTTAGCTCTGACATGTAATGCATATTAGCAAAGTGACTCAATAATATGAGTGTGACATAATGCTATGACCATCAGCTACCTTTTAGCAGAATGACCTTGAGCAAGTTATTAATCTCTATGGAATTTCATTTTCTCACCCATAAATACAGGATAAAAATAAGATATTCATATAGAGATGCAGCATACATTTTATGTTCCCTGTAAAATCAAATCACTCTATTGCTGGACTTTTTTTTTTCTTATATTTAATAGCAGTACATAAGTTTTTCTTTTTCCACCCCAATATCCTTCCCTCAGTCTCCCTTCCCCCCCAGCACATGTCCCCACCTGCCCCCCTCCCTGCCCCAGTGTCTTTCATTCGTTGGTTATGCTCATATGCATGCATACAAGTACTTTGGTTGATCTCCCCCAGCATCTGCTTTCCATCCATTCCAGCCTTCCCCCTGTAGCTTGACGGCCTGTTCAATGCCTACCTGCCTCTATATCAATCACTCTCCCCTGTTTCTTTTCTTCAAAAATATATTGCCTCTGCATACTAGAAATAAATGTATAAGAACAAAAAATGTTTGAGTGTCAGTTTCAATGTCCAAATGTTATGAGTCCTAGTTTCAATGTCAAATAGTTCTTTGTGTGTACATGTCAGCAATGGTATCCAGATGGTGGACACACCATGGCAATGCAAGATCCATCCTCTCTGGTTTGGTCCTGGGCTGCCTGCAGCCACGCACAGCTGCCGACTGCTAGCATGGCAAGGTATCATCATTGTCCCCCATCTCTGGACCATCCTCGTGACTGGAACAGATCCGTCAGTTCCTCACTGTCGCAGGAACCCACATGGTCTTTTTTTTAAATATATTTTTATTGATTTTTTTGCAGTATAACATAATTAATAGTAGTACATATTTTCCTTTCCCCTCCCCCTTATTCTCCCCCCAGCCTCCCCTACCCCCCAGCTCATATCCCCACCCACTCCTCTCCCTTCCCCAGTGTCTTTCATTCATTGGTTATGCTCATATGCATGCATACAAGTCCTTCAGTTGATCTCTCCCAGCATCCACCTCCCATCCACCCAAGCCTTCCCCCTGTAGCTTGACAGCCTGTTCAAAGCCTCCCTGCCTCTATATCAATCACTCTCCCCTTTTTCTTTTCTTCAAAAATATCTTGCCTCTGCATACTAGAAATAAATGTATAAGAACAAAAAATGTTTCAGTCTCAGTTTCAATGTCTAACTGTTCTGAGTCCCAGTTTCAGTGTCAAATAATTCTTTATGTGTACATGTCAGCAATGGTATCCAGATGGTGGACATATCGTGGCAATGCAAGATCCATCCTCTCTGGTTTGGTCCTGGGCTGCCTGCAGACATGCACAGCTGCCGACTGCTAGCATGGCAAGTGTCGTCAGTGTCCCCCATCTCTGGACCATCCTTGAGACTGGAACAGACCCGTCAGTTCCTCACAGTCGCAGGAACCCACATGGTATTGGAGTTGTTCTCTGAAAACACACAAACACATTCTCGACCAAAAGTTAACAAAGGGATCCTCTCTGCAAAATAGACTTGGGATTCTTTTTATTTTTGCCTAAATGATTTTCCTTTGGATAATTTTGACACCATGTGTGTTTTTTCATGGGTTTCCTGCTGTTGGCTTTATAAATGGAAGTTACTTTTCTGGAGTAAGAATTTTCTAGATGTATTTTACTTACAGGATATTTTTCCTTACATGATATTACCCCACTGTCTCCCCCCTTTTTTGATTAATGGGGGCTTTTGGAAATTTTATATTTATTGCTGGGCTATTTTAATAAATTGAGGTCCATCCATTTACTTTAAAAAATATTAAACACCTACCACACAGGGACTACTGTTTTCAATACTGGAGATACAAACATTAATAGCTCAGCTGGTGTTGCTCAGTGGTTGAGCAACAACCTGTGAACCAGGAGGTCACAGTTCAATTCCCAGTCAGAGCATATCCCTGGGTTATAGGCTCAATCCCCAGGGGAGGAGAGGGGGAGGAAGAGATACAGAAGTTAGCAGATGGATGATTCTCTTCATTGATGTTTCTATCTTTCCCTCTCCCTTCCTCTCTGAAGTCTCTCTATATATATTTCAAAGATTAATAAAGCCAATTCATCCCTATGGCACCAAAGAGTGTGTGGCCAATTTGACTTTGGTAAGTGTGACTGTATGTGTGCATTGGGGTAGTGCTAGAAAACCTCCATGGTGATTTATTCCTTGAGCTAAGTCTTGAAAACTTGACTATTTAAGTCCTGTGGGTTAGAGTTCTGACTCATTCTCTTATCTATGTTTATGGGGGAAAAGGAAGAACTAAAACATAAAACTATCTACTGAAAATATTAAAATGACCTTCCACTTGGATTGGATTGGACTTTTAACCACTTCAAAAGTAGTCATTTTTCTTTTGATTATTTATGATGTGTCTTGTGTCCTCATTTCATCAAAATTAACATCATTCACCCTACTTGTCTTTTTCACTCATCTTGAAAGAGTTAGCCTTTCAATGAGCTTTGTGGGTAAGTAGTTTCTAAGTTTGGTTATATGCTGTTATTTGGTTGAATTTTGTTGACATACATTTGTTGAAATATGTCTATATTTGTGTGTGGGTGAGTAACCACAAAGTATATTTATATCCGTTTTATCTTGGTGATTTGTTTTTCTTCTTTGTAATGTAAATAAACTCAAAATTATCAAAATTCCTGCCCAGCAGGTAGTTCTCAGTGGTTAGAGTGGCAACCCTTGCACCAAAAGGTTGTGGGCTCATTCCTGGTGGATTCCTAGTCAAGGACATGTACCTGGGTTGCAGGTTCAATCCCTGCTTCAGTTGAGGCATGCGCAGGAGGCAATCTCTCTCTCTCTCTCTCTCTCTCTCTCTCTCTCTCTCTCTCTCTGTCTGTCTGTCTCTCTCAGCTCCCTTTCATATCTCTAAAAATCAAGGGGGGAAATATTCTTACATGAGAATTAACAATAAATAAATAAATAAATAATCCAAAATTCCTTAAATTGTCAGTTTAGCTTGTTTATATGTATTTCATAAAAGATATGTTTTCATTCATTTTACAGATGAAAGATCTATAATATCTTGTGAAGCTATATATGAAACTCAACTATACTGAATAAGTTTGAATTATGAGACATATCATGAGGAAACTTTTTTGGGGTGAAGAATTGTTCTATATCTTGATGTGAGTGGTTTCATATTTAGAATTTTTCCCTAAATTTTAAAGATTTAAATTTGTTAGGATTTATTAGTAACACAATTACACAGTAAAGTTTGGGAATTTACCAATTATGATCACCAATAAGTGCTTCTTTGTGACTTTTTAAAATGTATATTTCATGATTCAAATTTATTCAGTATAGTTGAATTTCATACATAGCTTCTAACAGAATTTACATGCAGTACATGAAAGTCAACCAGGAAGAGGTAGGAATCCCCTAATTTGATTAGACAGACCATTAGTGACCTACTCACTGGGAAATGAAAAGAAAATAAGTGTGTAGGCTAATCTGTTACCAACTGAATCTAATAGCCTCTCCAGTTTGCCATCTTTGAATTAGAGGTGAAGTCATAGAAGTGAAAATAGCACATTTGTCAAAACAAATGTAGCATGTGGAACGATATAAATGAGGCTGAGAAAGAAAATTGCTATGGCAGCAGTTCAGAAAAATACACTATTTGCTGTTCTTCTCTCTCTGATATAATGTACTTTTTAAATTAGTAGAATAAATTTATTCTTAGCTCTTAATAGAGAAAACCATATTATATCAGACCACTTGCATTAATCCGGTAAGAGTAAACCATTTATATATTCACTAGAGGCCCAGTGTATAAAATTCAGTCATGGAAGAAGGGTTCCCTCATCCCAGCCTGCACCCTCTGGCAATCCAGGACCCCTCGAGGATATCCAACTGCCAGTTTAGGCCTGATCCCACAGGGATCCAGCAGTCAACTATCCATCCCAAAATTCGGGACCACTGGCTACTAACCACTCGCCTGCCTGCCTGCCTGATTACCTACCCATTCTACCTGTCTGTCTGATGCCCCTAATTGCTCGCCTGCCTGTCTTATCACCCCTAACCACTCTGCTTGCCTTCCTGATCACCCATAACCACTCGCCTGCCTGCCTGATTGCCCTTAACTGCTCATCTGCCTGCTTGATCACCCCTAACCACCTCTACCTCAGCCACCGCTGCTGCAGCTTCATCTAGAATGATTGACATCCAGAAGGTCATTCGGCTCTTTGGTCTAATTAACATATTACATTTTTATTATTATAGATTATACAGATTATTCAACATTTGGATATAAGCAATAACCCTCAAGGGCTTTATTCTAGAGTAGCATTTCTCAAACTTTAACATGTATTAGAATCACCTGGAGAGATTCTAATTCAGTAGGCCTGTGGTGGTGCCTGAGAATTTACATTTCTAACTAATTTGTAAGTGGCACTAATGCTGTTAGTTGGGGACCACACTTTGAGAAGCACTGATTTAGAGCAATGGTTCTCAAGCTTGGCCATCCATTAAAATCAGCCAGAGAGCTATTAAAAATCGTGATACCCAGTGCTCACTTCAAACTCTACAGATCAAAATATCTTAAGTAGAATCTAGGCAACTAATTTTAAAGTTTCTACAAACCAATAGGTAGTCTCATGGGAAAGACAAAAAAAGTTAAATAAAATAATAGAAAACCAACAAGAAGTTATAGAGGAATCAAAGAGAAGACAGTGGTAAAGAATAAAAATGGGAGCTTAAGATAATTAAACATGATCATTCTGATGACCTAAAGGAAAAGAAAGCAAAAAAAATCAATGAACTATGTAATGGATATTTCAGGTAGAAGAATCAGCATGTGAAAAGGTCCTGAGAGGAGAAATTTTGGGAGTTTGTCCTGTTTCTGAGCTATGAAATCCACCATGGAGAGCCTCTTCTACCTTTAATGCCAGTAGGATTTCTTCCAAGTTCTGAAGAAAGTATTATTACAAACAAAAACCTACATTTTGTTTTGTGGGATTTGGAACCTCTCTTATTAGATTTATTGGAGAAGCCTCAGAGAATAGAAATGATAGTTATTAAGACGGGAGACTTACCAGTAGAAAAACAACAGAGCTCAAACTGTCCACCACCAAAAAGTCACACCCAAATCAATGGTATTGCTGTTGGTGGGGTGGCCTCTGTCTGTCCACCTGTCATTGGTGGAAGTGGGCTTTGTGAGGTGCCACAGGAATAAGAATTTCCTGAGGCCCCAACAGGAGAATGAAGTATTGTGGAGAGCTTTATTCCTGTGGGATTAAAACCCTGAGTTTCCAAGGTCCCACCTCCCTCCAACCCACCTTGGAAAAATTCCCATTTTGTCTTTAGTAGGACTAAGATCAAAGCAATTGCCCAGAGTTTCTGCTCCATATTAAGGTCCAGTCCAGCATCTGGCTAGGTTAGCTTGTGTTCCCAGCCTGCAGTTCATTGCATGTGGGATCCACATGGCAGGCTAGCAGAGGTCCCAGAACAAGTTAGTACAGGGAAGCAGGAGTGAAGCAAGAAGAGAACGAGAATTATTTGTCAGGATTTTATCCTTCCAAGATTTCACACACGTGCAGTGGCTCCACCCCTACCCAATTACCTTTGTTCCCAGGTTAGTCTGACAGGCAACCACCTTCCCTATGTCACTCCAACTTCAATGCACATGCATCCATCCTCCCCTTTGTTGAACCCCTCTCCCTAATGATCTGCAGGGAATGGACCTGCGGTTCCCTGGGGAGTTGAAGTTTCAGCTTCCTGATGAAGCTGCCTAGATGACTATGCCTATAATGTCTGGGCCCCCTTTGCTCCTTTCCAAATGTTAATATTAGCTAATTAGTTATGATGGTAACAGTGTGAATGGGTCCCATCCACATTCCCTCTTAGACATTTAAGCCAAACCAATGTAGAAATACACTAAATGAAATAGGCCAAGTAAATTATTCAGTATCTGAAGGAATTATTCAGTTTCTTCAACAGATAGGTCATTTTGTGGTTTCAGAGAATAAGGAAGAAAAAAAGGAAACTTTCAGCAATTGCTTGCCCTTTGCTGGCAATGCAGTACCTAGAATTTTCTCCTGCAGTAAATTCATTTTCTTCCCAGCTGAGTCTTGTAATCCTCTACTGGTATGATAAATATTATTTTTGTATTTGGAGTCAAGACCTAAATTTGTATTCAGTTGCTTGACCTCCAAAGATGAAAGCTCCACAAAGTACTCATATGGCTTTATTCACAGTCTCACATGAAGCCCAATATTCTAGCAATACCAAAACACTGTCTATTTCCTAAACATTAAATGGCTTTGTGAAGAATTATGTTCTTGCCCTGACTGGTTTATCTCAGTGGATAGAGTGTCAGCCTACGGACTGAAGGGTCCCAGCTTTGATTCCAGTCAAGGGCATGTATCTTGGTTTCGGGCACATCCCCAGTATGGGGTATGCAGGAGGCAGCTGATCGATATTTCTCTCTCATCAATGTTTCTAACTCTATTTCTCTCCCTTCCACTCTGTAAAAAATCAATAAAATAAATTTTAAAAGGAATTATATTCTTCAGAAGTATATTTTATACAAAATATAGCTGCTTATTCATTCACATCCTTGATTTTGAAACTTTTTATTTATTTATAAGTTTAATAATAGTAATCTAGAACAAATCTGTGTAAGGACAGTCATATCAGACTAGTTGTAACTGGTCTTATCTAAAACTCCTTAGAGAAATCTAAATTGGATATTAAAATAAAAGAAAAACATTATTAAATGGAGGGGGACATGAAAGGGCTTCCTCCCCATCCTGCTCCCCAGCACCATTTTTTATGATCACTCTTATTGTCCTTGAGACCTGGTTCATGGCTCCGATTCTCCTGAAAGCCTTCCCTTGTCCTTTTATACCTGTTCCAGTCTAATGGCTTACTTCTCAGAGTCTCCTTTGTATTTCCATAATACCTTATACCTATCCCTATGATAGCATTTCTTTCTCTACATTATAATTTCACTGTAATGATATTGTTTTAATGATTATTGAAAACATCTGCTACAAGGCTATATACTTTTTGAAGGCAGGTCCTACGAATTGTTCATTTTCACATATCTACCTTGGTATATAGTGTATATGCAGATAAATAAATAAATAAATAGATAGATAGATAGATAAATAAATAAATAAAACCATGAATTAACAAGGATAGTGAATAAAAAAAGTTAAATTGTACATTAATAGAACATACTACATAAACGTTTGCAACAGGTTTATCATTGGTGAACACATTTTCAATATGTTCAGATACTGTAAATTATCGGTATGATTCTCCAAGAAAAGTTTGGGTGCAATTATTTTCACAGATAACAGATGTCTGGCTTGTAAAAGTAACATGTCCTCTACAAGCCCTCATTGTCTTACAGGTAAAAGTTTTCGGTGGGGCCATCAATGACACCTAAAATCTGGTTCTTTGCTTCTTTCTCTATGATTTTTTTATTCGTCTTTTGTTTCTTCTGCCAGGACAACCCTTTCTTCATTCTTCAACTAACTCCTACTTGCATTCAAGACAGCAGAGACATTGCCTTTCCTAGGAAGCCTTCCTGAATAGCCTGAGATAGGTAGCCCTCGGTGTGTCCCATGTGTAGACTATACCCCCACCATAGCACTTATCACACTTGCTCAGGAGAAATATTAAACCCAGTGATAGCTCACATAACCAATTATAGTAATTGTGCTGGAGGAAACGTGCAAACTTGATTTTCTAAGCAAAACAGAATATTAGCTATTTTTGTAAGTCTTGTTACCATGGAAACAGCCATCCACATGGCAGGAGGGATTCATTGTATTGATATAGCTGGTGTTTCTCTCTTAATTCTCTAAAAAGATATGGGGCTCACTTAGAAATCTACTCTGTACATTATAATTGATAAAATTGTTACTTGAGCTTGAAACAGAAACCATTGCTGTCCATGTATACAACTGCTCTCATTTTCTGCCATGACTCCTAGACATTATTTACTTTAGAATGTAACTTAAGAAAAAATTATTCTAATGTCAATATTGAGGGTGTGAATTAAATATTTCTTCAATCTCCTCTACTAAGAACAGGATAATACTGAGGCCAGAAAAGGGATATTAGCTCTAGTTCCTATTTTCTATATGAATTGATCTGCTTCATGTCAATAAATCCTTCTGACATTTTACAGTTCATGCCACTAAATCACTAAAGTACCCATGTCAAATGAAAAAACTGCTGAAAGTAATGGTATTAAATTATTGTTTTTAGGTCCTATCACCAAGTGTAAAAAATTTTTAAATTTATTTTTAAATCCTCACCCAAGGATATTTTTCCATTGATTTTTTTTAAAAAAAATTCTTTATTATTGAGAGTGTTACATATGTCTTCATTTTTTTCCATTGGCCTCTCCCCATCCCTCCTCCAGTCCCCCAGCACATGCCCTCATTTCCATTGATTTTTAGAGAGCGTGGAAGAGAGAGGGAAAGACAGAAAGAAATATTGATGTGAGAGAAACATGTCAATTGGTTGCCTCCTGCACATGCCCCAACCAGGATCCAGGCCGGGGAGGAACCTGCAACTGAGGTACATGCCTTTGACTGGAATTGAATCCGGACCCTTCAGTCTACAGGCTGACACTCTATTCGCTGAGCCAAACTGGCTAGGGCTTAAATATATTCTTGATAAGGTATCGTATTTTTATATGATTGGCTATAGTTCAGCAATCCTGCCAATATATCTGCTATATGCTGTAAGGTCTGGGGCTGGGAAGACAGGGACTTCCCCTATCCCATCCTCTGAGTTAAACAATAGGGGCTCCCAAGGACATACCATCCTGCTGACATCCTGCTGGATGATAAATGACCACCCAGACTTATCAAGGGTGGCCAGGTTGGAGTTGTATGAATTTCCCGCTCATAAATCACCTGCCACAAACTCCCTCGGAAATGTCAACAGCATCATTAAAGAAACCCTGTCAGGCATAGACGGGTGTGACTCCCCCGGCCCATGTTGTGGGATTGTGGGACCTCACCGAGAGCATTTAATAAAGGTGAACTTGCGCTGGTACCCTGCTTGTCTTGGTCAATTTATTGACTTCGGTCAGATTCAATCTTACTTCTCAGATTAAAACCTTACATAGGCTATAGCAGAAAGTTATTAAATCCCAAGTACCTTTTGACTGAGACGTTTCTAAATAAATCAATAAAAATGAGCACAGCCTATTTTCTAAGCATGTCATGTCACCCAATGAACACAGTGTTTGCTTTTAATCCAATAATATCCTTTAATTTTCCCAAGCTGTGGAAAGCAACTCGACAGACCACAGGAAATATATCCAGTTATTTCATGCACCAAATGAAGCATGAAGTGCTAAACAGGGACGAGGAGCATTTTCTAGAGTCAGTTGTCCTCCTTTTTGAAAACGAGGCTTTCCTTGTTTTTCTTTTATTTTAACATCCAATTTAAATTTCTCTAAGGAGCTTTACATAACACCAGTTATGATTAGTCTGATGTGACTATCCTTACACAGATTTGTTCTAGATTATTATTATTAAGTTTGTAAATAAACAAAAAGTTTCAAATTCAAGGATGTAAATGAATAAGCAGCTACATTTTGTCATAAAATATACTTCTGAAGAACATAATTCACGACAAGCCTATTCAGTGCTGCTGGTACCTAATACGGCTTAAGAGAGCTCCCCTCCTGTTAAGTGCTGCCCTTTCTCCCAGGTTCAAGCCTGGCCTGCTTGCTCTACTCAGCCACTGTTCACACCCGGCTCTGTGCCTCTGCTTCCAGAGAGCAGCTCGCCCTGGGCTGTGACACCACAGCCTCAGCCTCCTGACAAAAGTTTTGATGTTGAAATGCTTCTTTGTAGGGCCCAAAGGGAAGAGTTTCTGTGGTGATATTAGCATAATATCATGTAAGGAAAAATATCCTGTAAGTAAAATACATCTAGAAAATTCTAACTCCAGAAAAGTAACTTCCATTTGTAAAACCAACTACAGGACATCCATAAAAAACACACATGGTGTCAAAATAATCCAAAAGAAAATCATTTAGGCAAAAATAAAAAGAATCCCAAGTCTATTTTGCAGAGAGAATCCCTTTGTTAACTTTTGGTCGAGAATGTGTTTGTGTGTTTGCAGAGAACAACACCAAGACCATGTGGGTTCCTGAGACAGTGAGGAACTGACGGGTCTGTTCCAATCTCAAGGATGGTCCAGAGATGGGGGACACTGACGACACCTTGCCATGCTAGCAGTCGGCAGCTGTGCGTGGCTGCAGGCGGCCCAGGACCAAACCAGAGAGGATGGATCTTGCATTGCCATGATGTGTCCACCATCTGGATACCATTGCTGACATGTACACATAAAGAACTATTTGACATTGAAACTGGGACTCAAACATTTTTTTGTTCTTATACATTTATTTCTAGTATGCAGAAGCAAGATATTTTTGAAGAGAAGAAACAGGGGAGAGTGATTGATATAGAGGCAGGGTGGCCTTGAATGGGCTGTCAAGCTACAAGGGGAAGGCTGGGGTGGATGGGAGGCAGATGCTGGGGGAAATCAACCAAAGTACTTGTATGCATGCATATGAGCATAACCAATGAATGAAAGACACTGGGGAGGGGGGATGGCAAGTGGGGACATGTGCTGGGGGGGAAGGGAGGCTCAGGGGAGGATATTGAGGTGGAAAAAGGAAAACTTATGTACTACTATTAAATGTAAGTTATACTGCAAAAAAATCAATAAAAAATATATATTTTTTAAAAAGCATAAAGTGAAATAAAGGGTGATCCTGGGACTGCTTTGCCTGAAGAATGAAATGCCTAAGCACAGGTGCAGATTATTTTATTTTATTTTTTGCAGTTTTTGACACTTCTATAGGTACACGGGTTAAAACATTGTACCTTTTGCTTACTTATCCAGATAAATGGTGCTAGGAACTCACATTGTCATCATCATTTGTAAGTCATCACAAATAGCAGAGAGAAATCCCCTCTGGGGCAAGAATGAGCTCTTCCTCGCTGAGGGGAGTATCTTAGGTTCAAGGTCAGCATATTCTCACAAATAGTAACTTTATTAAACTCATTATTCTAGCTCCTCATAACAGAATAGAAAATATACTTAATTCTTGCTTTAGAATTTACATGTTCAAGTTACAAGAATTTCAGTGTTGTATGTAAATTTTTAGGTCAAAAGTAGTTTATCCAAGGGTCAAGTTTCCTAAGGTTAAAACATAGACACTATTACAAAGTGAAGGAAACTAGTTTAGCAAAAACATGAACATTGTCTGAGGCATAATCTATGAAAATGGCTTTGTTGGGGAGTTCTGTCTGATGTGAGTAGAAGCAGAACACTTATACACATGTGGAGCAAGCAAGACATGGCTGTTTAGAAACATCCACTGTTGTCTCAAACATCATAGCTGCAACTTCCACCTAAGACCCCTTGCCCCACCAGTGGGGATGGAAGCTTCCAGGACCAATTACAAGTTGTGCTGTGTCATATTCCCTCCACCTGGAGTTCCACCATCCTCAAGCTCTGGGTTTAAGTGAAGAAACTCTAGTTCAGGCAGCAAACGGAATGTGACCAAAACCCTGGTGGCAGGTAGTGCCTGTGGGTCCTGGAGGTGGCTGGAATGTTGGACACAGGGAGAAGGGGGTCACAGGGGTGGGAGGAAAACATGGTGTAAGAAGAGCCTAGAGAGGGAGTGAGGATTGAGCCCAATATATGCAGGGTTGACAAGACACTGCATTAAATTTGATTTTTAAAGAAACAACAAATAATTTGAGTATAGAGATATTCCAAATATTGGGACAGAACGTATCTATATTTTATAGTCTATTGTTGAAAATTCATATTTAACTGAGAGTTCTGTGTGTGTGTGTGTGTGTGTGTGTGTGTGTGTGTGTGTGTAGCTATCTGGTGAGTCTACCCAAATCACATACTAAAGAATGGACCTATCCTTCCAGTAGTGGAGACGCATAAGTGCATTTTAAACATGGAAACATCATGACAAAATCTATAGGGTGCCCCATGCCCAAATTATATATACTTTAACAGCTGATAGCTCAGTTTTTAAAAGTAAAGGTATTTTAATAAACACTGCCTTTTTAATTATTCAAAGAACATGTATACATTTTGGGGGATACCTTATATGTCATATAGAGAGTTTTCTGTCACCAGGGTGAAAGCAGATTGAAGGAGTATGAGACCAGTGTTAATGTGGAGGGTCTTGGGGCTGGGAAAAGGGAGTGAAGGACTTTATCACAAAGACATAAACCAAAAAATAAGCCATTTTGGAAGAGACCAGGTATCTGTTCAGTTCAATATTCTGTCTGTTAGTAATACCAAGTAATGTTTTGTTAAAAAGTGAATGACATGGCAAGAAAAACATTGATCTCAAGTCTGGAGTCTCAGTCTTTATGGAGGCCATTTGAACTTGTACAGATTATTTAACCTCCAAGTATCTGAGCAGCTTCTACATTGGTTTCTAGTCTATTCTCAAATGTTAGGGATATTTCCCCAGAGCCCCTAATACATTAAGGTTTCTTGGTCAAATGCACAAATGAGTATATGTTGTGAGAAAGTTGTTTATCTTCACCCTCTTTGTCTGACAAATCAAATCAAATCTCTCCCTCGCTTTTGTTCAAGACTCTGCACCAGGTACTTACAGTTTCTCCGTCTTCCCCCATCACTTCACAGTCAGTTCTCTTCTCATTGCTCCTATTTAAAAAGTCTATGCTATTTCCTTCCTGGGACTTTAAGACTTTGTACGTGCTTCTCTTTACCTGGATATGACATTTCCCCCTCCCTCATCACTAAAGCTGTTTGAGAATTCACATAAGACAGGGGCTATAATCTGGACACACAAAGGTCTGTTTGCACATTTAATGGCTATGCACAGATTATCAGAAAAATGTTACATTTCCAAATGAGGATATGATGTTGATAAGAAAGTCTCCCAAAGTGCCACAGAAGTTGATTCCCAGTATACAGAGTAGCATATATTTGTAAAAAAAAATTATGGAAAAGATATGAGTGAAAAGAACAGAGCAGAAGCTAAATCCAAAGTTAAATGTCTTGTTGGACCCATTTCCATGAGGAATTTCACATTAAAATGTTCATTTATCCCATAAGTAATGAAAGTTGACACTTTTGGGAAAGCATATTTTGCAAATGTTCATTAAACTGGGACATTGGTTAACACATATTAGATACTCAATAAATAGTGACAATATTGCAAAGGGAGATCAGGAATAATGAGAATTAATAATATACAACCAAATTTATTGATTAGAGCACCAAACACTAATATGAATAGGGAAGAGGAATAGATCACCATAGAAAATTGAAAGAAGGAATAGATGTTAAGTAGTATGGTAGGCCATTTGTTCGAAAAGTTTATTTGGGTAAAGAAGGAGAAAAAAACAGGACAGTAATCAAGTTCTACCAGCAGGATCAAGAGATGATTTATTTTCTTGCAAGCCATGGACACTAGTGTATATTTGAAGTCAGTGTCAAAAGACCCTACAGAAAGAGTAAAAATTAGAGAGTGATGAACTGATACATCAAAACCCTGGAAAAGTTGAAAGTGGTAGGATTAGAGAAGAATAAAAGCACAGGTTCCAAAGGTTCTAAGAGTTGGCTTTGAAAATATGAATCTACATTTTTCTTCTGATACATGATGAAAAGATAAAAGAATGAGCTTATCCAATCTAATAAAATAGTAATATGCAAATTGACCATCACTCCAGCACACAAGAGGGCTGCCCCCATTTGGTCAAAGATGGCCATCTGCATATGGACAGAAGATGGCCACCACAGGATGGCCAGCAGGCAAGGGCTGTTGGGAGGTTCCAGGCCTTCAGTTGTGGGCGATCAGGCCAGCAGGGGAGGGAAGTTGGGGGGGACCAGGCTCGCAAGGGAGGGCAGTTAGGGGTGACCAGGCCTGCAGGGGAGGGCAGATAGGGGTGACCAGGCTGGCAGAAGAGGGGAGTTCAGGGGAACCAGGCCTGCAAGGGAGGGCAGTTGGGGGTGACCAAGCCTGCAGGAGAAGGAAGTTGGGGGTGATCAGACCTGTGGGGAGGGCAGTTAGGGGCAACCAGGCTGGCAAGGCAGGGCAGTTAGGGGTTACTGGGCCAGCAGGGGAGGGCAGTTGGGGGTGACCAGGCCTGAAGGGGAGGACAGTTAAGGGTGACTGGGCTGGCAGGGTTGAGCAGTTGGGAGGGAACAGGACTGCAGGGGAGGGCAGTTGGGAGCAACCAGGCTTGCAGGGGAGGGAAGTTGGGGGTGACCAGACCTGCAGGGGAAGGCAGTTAAGAACAATCGGGCTGGCAGGGGAGCAGTTAGGGGTTACTGGGCCCGCAGAGGAGGGCAGTTGGGGGTGACCAGGCCTGAAGGGGAGGACAGTTAGGGGTGACCGGGCCAGCAGGGGAGGGCAGTTAGGGGCAATCAGGATGGCAGGGGAGCAGTTAGGCATTAATCAGGCTGGCAGGGGAGCGATTAGGGGGTGATCAGGCTGGCAGGCAGAAGTGGTGAGTGGCAATCAGGCAAACAGGCAGGTGAGCAGTTGAGAGCCAGCAATCCTGGATTCTGACAGGGATGTCCAACTGCTTGTTTAGGCTGGATCTTACCAGGATCAGGCCTAAAATGGCAGTCTGACATCCCTCGAGGTTTTCCAGATTAGAGAGAGTGTAGGCTGGGCTGAGGGACACACACCCCCGTGCACGAAATTTGTGCATCAGGCCTCTAGTAGCATATAATGCTTCAGAACACAGCTCCTCACCTCAATGAGACTTGGCCTTATCAAGAGATTGGAGATTGGACTATGATCAGGGTATGCTAGTAGGAGAAATAATTGGGGAGTAAGGCAATGTCCACCATAGGTCAAAAGAACAAAGCAGAAGCTCCACTAGTAAAGCCAGCCTTAAAGTCAGACTAAGGTTAACAGCACATTTGCCCTTGGTGCACTATTGCTTGAGCTTTAGCCTCTGACTTGAACCAGGATCTATCCCAGAGCTTCAAGTAGGGCTGAGCTGAGGTCACATGATCCTTCAGGAGCATAGAGGAGGAAACAGATGAAGTCAGAAGAGCAAGAATAGAAAAGTTCAGCGCTTATATCTTTTTGTGTATGTGTGTATATTATTTTTTTAAATCTCCTAACTGTAATCTATTTTTCTCCATTATGCTTACTTATTCCAACAGTTTGTTACTGGTCTCCCTGTAATCATGTCTTTCTTCAGCGCTACTTTTTCCCCCTATTTTTTTTATTCTTTAAAGTATTACAAATAGTAGTACATATGTTTTCCTCTTTTCCCCTCATTGTCCTCCCCCCCGCTCCCTCCCCCCTAGCACATGCCCTCACCTGCCTCCTGCCCCCGCACCAGTGTCTTAAATCCATTGGTTATACTTATATGCATGCATACAAGTCCTTCAGTTAATCTCTTACAGTACCCGCCCTCCACCCTGCCTTCCCCCTGTAGTTTGACAGTCTGTTCAATGCCTTTTTGCCTCTGTATCAATCTTTTCCCCCTGTTTATTTTCTTTAAAAAGATCTTGTATCTGCATACTGAAAATAAATGTATAAGAACAAAAAATTTTTGACTCCCAGTTTCAATGTCCAACTATTCTGAGTCCCAGTTTCAATGTCAAATAGTTCCTTATGTGTACATGTCAGCAATGGTATCTGGATGGTGGACAAATGGTGGCAATGCAGGTTCCACCCTCTCTGGTTTGGTCCTGGGCCGCCTGCAGCAATGCACAGCTGCCGACTGCTAGAATGGCAAGGTGCTGTCAGTGTCTTCCATCTCTGGACTGTCTTCATGGGTGGAACAGACCTGTCAGTTCCTCTTTGTTGCAGGAATCCATACGGTCTTGGAATTGTTTTCTGAAAATATACAAACATATTCTCTACCAAAGTTAATAAAGTGATCTTTTCTGTAAATTAGACTTGGGATTCTTTTTATTTTTGCCCAAATGATTTTCCTTTGGCTTATTTTGACACCATGTGTGTTTTTCATGGCTGTTGACATTACAAATGGAAATTAATTTTCTGGAGTAAGAATTTTCTAGATATAATTTACTTACATAATATTTTTCCTTACATGATATTACTCCACTATCCCCCCCCCTTTTGGATTAATGGGGGCTTTTGGAAATTTTAGATTGCAGTCTTGGTAACTTTAAATTTTAATTTTTGTACAAAAATATGACTGCTTTATGTTCTTTGCATGTTAGGCAATTTTACAATGACATAAACTACTAATAGAAATTTTAGTTAATATTTTAGGAACAGCTTTTTGTCCAGTATATTTAAATTTTCTTGAGTATTCACTTATTTCACTTGGCCAATTTAAATTAATCTGAAAACTTGATTACTATTTTCCTGCCAAATTTAATACTTAAGCAATAATCTTAGTTTACCCTGTAAATATTAGAAGAAAGGATTATTTGCATTCTTGAGTAGGCCCTGAGCATTCCTGGTGCTAGATTGGATTTATATATAGGATAGCTGTTGCTGGCTGAGTCTCTGTCTGTAACCTGGGTCCCGATCTGAGCTGTGCGTGAGAGGCATAGCAGCCATGAGGGCAGGAGACCTCCTTCAGAAGGGGTGAGAGTTCAGGCCCCTGCAAGGTTAGGGGGTGAGAGTTTGTGCCCCTCCTCTGTTGACCTTTAGTTCTATCCTATTGGCTCCTCTGGGACTGTAACTGTCTTAGGTTGTTCCTTCCCTGAGGAATCTTACCCATCTCTAGCTAACCAGCCATCCTCTGGGGTCAAGCAGGGTGATGTGAGGTTCAGTTCTGTCTCCTTGTTAGTCTATGCCCCCGGGACCTTCACGACCAGCTCCTGCCTAGGGATCCCCTCACTTGCTGGTGGGATCCCGTTACTGATCACATATGTCAGGGGACCCAGGTTTCTTCTCCAGGGAGGGCCCAGTTCACACCATTGGGCGAGAGACAGATCCATGGTGCCAGCTGCCCAGAGGCTTCAGCCACAGCTTGAACTGAAAACTCAGGCAACAGCTGTGTGTATTTGGATAGTAAGAAGAGGGTCCCTCTTGGCAAAAAAGGGCAAGAGGGGCCAATATAGAATGCTCAAGTGCCTTCCCAGTGCCTTAATTCCTTCTGAAAGGGATTAATTCCTTTTCTGTCCCTTTTTAAATTGCTGCCAAACATTCAAAGAATGAGTTTGTAAGATTCTTTGGGATAATTGTACAATATGCTATTGTTAAATATCAAAAATTATGACATTGTAGAATAATATCATGTAAGGGTATTATGGTGTCACAGAAGGTTAAGGGGGGCCTATCCTAAGGACTGGTGTCTATAGGAGATGACAAGCTCTAGACCATGTCAATTCAATCTCATACTAGCTGCCAAATTTTTTTTATAACATTATATAAACTTTGTCAGGGATGTAAAAACACAGTTTACTTACCTTAGTTCAAGAGGTCAAATATATTGACTTTCCCCCTTACCCCCACCACCTGCCACTTACCCTGAGGTTGTCATTCTGATGGACTTTTCTCAGTCTCTGGATTTGTTCTTATTCATCAGTCTATGTCATTCATTATATACCACAAATGTGTGAGATCATGTGGCATTTATCTTTCTCTGCCTGGCTAATTTCATTTAGCATAATGCTCTCCAGCTCCATCCATGTTTTTGCAAAAGGTAGGAGCTCCTTCTTTTTTACTGCAGCATAGTATTCCATTGTGCAGATGTACCATGGTTTTTTAATCCATTCATCTGCTGATGGACACTTAGGCTATTTCCAAATCTTAGCTATGGTAAATTGTGCTGCTATGAACATAGGGGTGCATATATTTTTTCTAATTCACGTTTCTAGTTTCTTGGTATATAGTCCTAGAAGTGGGATCACTGGGTCAAGTGGGAGCTCCATTTTTAGTTTTTTGAGGAAACTTCATACTGTTCTCCACAGTGGCTGAACCAGTCTACAATCCCACCAGCAGTGCAGGAGAGCTCCTTTTTCTCTACATCCTCACCAACACTGGTCGTTTGTTGATTTGTTGATGTAAGCCATCCTGACCGATGTGAGATGGTACCGCATTGTTGTTTTGATTTGCATCTCTCAGATAATTAGTGACTTTGAGCAGGTTTTCATATGTCTCTGGGACTCCCTTTTGTCTTCTTTCAAAAAGATTCTATGTAGGTCCATTTTTTAATTGGATCATTTGTTCTCCTTTTATTAAGTTGTATGAGTTACCTGTAGATGCTTGAGATTAAACCTTTATCACTGATAACATTTGCAAATATGTTCTCCCATACAGTGGGCTTTCTTGTTGTTTTGTTGATGGTTTCTTTAACTGTGCAAAAGCTTTTTATTTTGATGTAGTCCCATTTGTTTATTTTCTCTTTAGCTTCCATTGCCCTAGGAGCAGTATCAGCGAAGAAGTTCTTTTGACATATGTCTGAGATTTTTCTTCCTGTAGATTCCTCTAGTATTTTTATGGTTTCCCATTTTATTTTTAAGTCCTGTATTCATTTTGAGTTTATTTTTGTGAATGGTGTAAGTTGGTGGTCTAGTTTCATTTTTTTGCATGTATCTGTCCAATTTTCCCAACACCATTTATTGAAGAGACTGTCTTGACTCCATCTTATGTTCATGCCTCCTTTGTCAAATATTAATTGAGCATAGTGGTTTGAGTTGATATCTGTATTCTCTATTCTATTCCATTGGTCTATATGTTTGTTCTTGTGCCAGTACCAGGCTGTTTTGAGAACAGTAGTTTTGTAATACAGCTTGAAATCTGGTATGGAAATCCCACCGACTTTGTGCTTCTTTCTCAGGATTGCTGTGGCTATTCAGGGTCTTTTTTATTCCAGATGAATTTTTGGAGAGTTCTTTCTAGGACTGTGAAGTATGCCATTGGTATTTTAATGGGGAGTGCGTTAAATTTATAGATTGCTTTGGGTAGTATGGACACTTTAATGATGTTGATTCTCCCAATCCATAAACATGGTATGTTCTTCCAACTGTTTATGTCATCCTCTATCTCTTTTTTCAGTGTCCTGTAGTTTTCGGTGAATAGGTCTTTTACCTCCTTAGTTAAGTTTATTCCTAGGTATCTTAATTTTTTTGGTGTGATGGTAAATGGGATTGCTTTTTTGTCTCTCTTTCTGTAAGTTCACTATTGGTGTATAGAAATGCCACTGATTTCTTGGCATTAATTTTATATCCTACTACATTGTTGAACTGATTTATTAAGTCTATTAGTTTTTTTTATGGAGTCTTTTGGTTTTTTTTATGTACAATATCATGTCATCTGCAAATAAGGATAGCTTTACTTCTTCTTTTCCAATTTGGATGCCTTTTATTTCTTCTTCTTGCAATGGCTAAAATTCCAGTACTATGTTGAACAGGAGTGGTGAGAGTGGGCATCCTTGTCTTGTTCCTGTTCTCAGGGGAAATGGTTGTAGTTTTTGCCCATTCAGTATGATGTTTGCTGTGAGTTTATCATATATAGCTTATATTATGTTGAGGTACGATCCTTCTGTTCCCACCTTATTGAGAGTTTTTATCAAGAAAGGGTGTTGTATTTTGTCAAATGCTTTTTCTGCATCAATTGATATGACTATGTGATTTTTATCTCTCAATTTGTTTATGTGATGTGTCACATTTATTGATTTGTGGATATTATACCATCCTTGCATTCCTGGGATAAATCCTACTTGATCATGGTGTATGATCTTTCTGATATACTGCTGGATCTGATTTGCTAGAATTTTATTGAGGATTTTGGCATCTATATTCATGAAGGATATTGGCCTGTAATTCTCTTTCATTGTGTCATCTTTTTCTGTTTTTATTATTAGGGTGATGCTGGCTTCATAGAAGGAGTTTGGAAGTGTTCCATCTTCTTAAATTTTCTGGAATAGTCTGAGGAGGATAGGTTTTATTTCTTCCGTGAATGTTTGGTAAAACTCCCCTGTGAAGCTGTCTGGCCCTGAGCTTTTGTTTGCTAGAAGATTTTTGATGACTGCTTCAATTTCTTCCACAGTTATTGGACTATTGAGCTGTTTAGATTCTTCCTGATTGAGTTTTGGGAGGTTATATTTTTCTAGGAATATATCCATTTCCTCCAGGTTGTCCAGTTTGTTGGAGTAGAGTTGTTCATAGTACTTTTTAAAAAAAAAATCCTTTATACTTCATTGGGGTCTGTTGTTATTTCACCTCTTTCGTTTCTGATTTTATTTATTAGGGTCCTCTCTCTTTGCTTCTTGGTGAGCCCGGCTAGAGTTTCATCAATCTTGTTTATCCTTTCAAAGAACCAGCTCTTGGTTTTGTTGATCTTTTGTATTGTTTCTTTGGTCTCTATGTCATTTATCTCTGCTCTGATCTTTACTGTTTCTTTCCTTCTGCTTACACTGGGCTTTTCTTATTGCTCTCTTCTAACTCTTTGAGTTGTTGGGTTAGATAATTTATTATCGTTGTTTCTTGTTTTTTTGCAGTAAGATTGTAGAGCTATGAACTTCCCTCTCAAAACTGCTTTCATAGTGTCCCATAGATTTTGGATTGTTGTGCTATCATTGACATTTGTTGCCATGATATGTTCTATTTCTTCCTTGATCTCTCTAGTAACCCAGTGATTGTTTAATAGCATGCTGGTTAGTCTCCATGTGATTGATTTCTTTGGATTGTTTTTATTGTAGTTTATTTACAGCTTTATGCCACTGTGATCTGAGAATATGCTTGGTATGATTTCTATCTTCTTGAATTTGATTACTGCCTATGACCCAACATATGATCTATCTTTGAAAATGACCCATGTGCACTTGAAAATAATATATATTCTGTGGCTTTGGGGTGAAATGATCTGAAGATATCAATTAATCCCATCTGGTCTAGTGAGTCTTTGAGGATTGATGTTTCTTTACTGATTTTTTGTTTAGAGGATTTGTCCAATGGTGATAGTGGGGTATTAAAGTCTCCTACTATGATTGTATTGCTGTCAACCTCTCCCTTAATATCCTTCAGGAGCTTTTTATGTATTTGGGTGCTCCTGTATTGGGTGCATATATGTTTACCAGAGTTATTTCTTCTTGTTGGATTGCTCCCTTTATTATTATGAAGTGGCCTTCTTTATCTCTTGTTATGGCCTTCACTTTGAGATCTAATTTGTCAGATATAAGTATTGCTACCCCAGATTTTTTTCCATTTCCATTCGCCTAAAGTACCTTTTTTCATCCTTTCACCCTCAGTCTGTGTGCGTCTTTTTTCAGAGGTGGATTTCTTGTAGACAGCAGATATATATGGGTCGTGTTTTCTTATCCAGTCTATTACCCCATGTCTTTTGATTGGAACATTTAAACTGTTTACATTTAAAGTTATTATTGATAGGCACTTATTTGTCGCCATTTTTGTTCTTTACCCCTGTATTACTTCTTTGCTTCCTATTTCTTTTTACAGCAGACCCTTTAGCATTTCTTGCATTGCTGGTTTGGTGGTAATGTATTCCCTCAGACCTTTTTTGTCTCTGAAGCTCCTGATTTGACCTTCAATTTTGATTGATAGCCTTGCTGGGTACAGTATTCTAGAATTCAGACACTTCCTTTGCATGACTTTGTATATTTCATTCCATTCCCTTCTGGCCTGATAAGTTTCTGTTGAGAAATCACTTGCTAATCTGATGGGGGTTCCTTTGTTGGTGACTTTCTGTCTCTCTCTGGCAGCTTTTAAGATTCTTACTTTGTCATTGGTGTTTGCCAATTTAACTATAATGTGCCTTGGCGTAGGTCTTTTGGGGTTTATTTTGCTTGGGACTCTGTTAGCTTCTTGGATTTTTGTGGGTTTTTTTCTTTCCTATATCAGAGAAATTTTCTGTCATTATTTCTTCCAAGTGGTTTTCTATTCCTTGCTCAGTTTCCTGTCCCTCTGGAAGCCCTATTATGCGGATGTTGTTTTGTTTCCTGTTGTCCCAAAGTTCCCTTAGGCTCTCCTCCTTCTTTTTAATTTTTTTCTAGAAGCTGCTCTACTTGGGTATTTTTTCATATCTTGTCTTCTAGCTCACTGATGCAGTCATCTGCTTCTTCTAGTCTACTCTTGATACTTTCTATTGAGTTCTTTACCTCAGCCATGTCACTTTTCATTTCTTCTTAGCTCTTCTTCATTTCTTCTTTGCTCTTCTTCATTTCTTCTTGGATCTTTTCCATTTCCTCTTGGTTCTTCAACTCCTCTTGGTTCTTACTCATATTGTCAAATTTGTGTTCAATTCTTTTCAGCCACCTTATGACCATTTCTTTGAATTCTTTCTCTGACAGGTTGCTTGCTTCCATTTCTTTTACCTCCTTTTCTGGTGAGGCTTGGTTTCTTTCATTTGCAGGCTGTTTCTTTGTATCCCCAAGGTTTCTCTTCTCCGTGTGCAATTATGTAGTTCACACTCTCCTTTCCGTGGCGGAGCACAGAGCTCCTCCAAATCCACATCTGCACCAACTGGGAACCAGTGTTTTGGGTCTCTCAGCAGTCCAGTGGGTACTGCAGCTGTATATTTTCAGGCCCTTCCTCTTCAAGATGGTGCAGTCCGCCTCGAAGCTGGTGTCTCCACAAGAGAACCCAGCTGTATCGGGGGCCTCTCAGTTAGGGGAGGCCAATCCAGCAGTCCCCCTCCTTCTTCTGGAGCCCAGCTGTCCCCCAACTCACCAACAAGCACTCCCCGTGTGACCCTCAGCTCCTTGCTCCATCTGCCCTGGGACAAGATTCAGAACTCATCTGTCTGTTCTGCTGCCATTTTTTTCTCCCAGAGCTTATATCTTTCATCTTGTCAAAAAAAACAGAGGAGATGCCAGTGGCCAAAAACTTGAAGAAGTAGGCAGGATTTAGGTTTGAGACCAGAGAAGATCTGTCATAGCTTTTATAGCTGAGAGCACAAGCAAATCTCTGAGAGAGGCCTGAGAGGACTTCCAAATAGCAGACCAGTCCAGCTGACATAAGATACATGACTTTGTGGTGGGTCAAATTCACAATTCTTTCACAGAATAAAACTAATTATTCTATGCTTAGAAAGCCTTCAGTCATAATCTTTTAAAGGAATTTATCAGCTTCAGTTTAAATCCTTCAGTTAGCTTTTCATCTACTTTGATTCAAATATTTTAAATATTTCAATAGTTTTAATATTATTGGTGTACTGTTTCATATCATTGAACTACCAAACCCAAACCATTTGGATTTTCATTTTGTAAACAAGTGAAATGTATCTTTACCTTATTTCCTAATATACAAATTCTCAAACTAAAGTTATATTTTTTCTTTCAGAAACTAAATTTTATTTGGGAGAAGGCAATAATAGTATGATTCCTGGAAACAGGATAAAGAATAATGTGCTCACATGGACAGAAAGTTAAAATTAATCACTGAGAAAGAAATTCAGATGTTAAATAAGAACAGACTGTTGAGCACTTCCAGCCTTACAGTTTGATAAATAATTAGGTAGACCATATCTACTAACTGATTTGAAGGTCACAGGGATTGATTTAAATTATTTGCAGACTCAATGGCTCATCACTCAGTTGTAGCAAGAAATAAAATTGGTTGGATATAAATTCCTCACAAAGTTGTGCCAATTATTACAATAGGACAGAATCAGAAAATCATTTCCTTTCCAGCAAATGATGGAATTGTGCCCAACCAGCTTAGTCTTCATGGAAATCAAGCAATGTAATTTGATCTTATTATTTTAGTTAATCAATGACACAAACTAGTAACTGCCATATCATTAATTGGCTAATATTTAATAAAAACAAAACCAAAGCAGACAGGAAAATAGTGCAGTCATGTTGGATGTAAAATACATGCAGCCTACATACTAATCTCCTCATCATTAAATAAGTGAATTGACACTATCAAAACACCAGTGATGTCCTTTGAAATCTTTTTGTAAAAAGCCTTTGTAAAAATCCCCAAAATTGTTAGAAGAAACTCTCAATTTTAATTCTTTTTCAAAGTTTTCAATAACATTATACTTAGGTAAAATTTATTCTAGGGAATTGAGGAGCTAATGAATAAAAAACCGCCTATTTCATTAAAAGGAATGTACATATAAAATAATTCCCAATTTCTCATGTCAACCAAATTAACTAAATCTATTGTTTCAAAAATGACCCAAGGGGATATTAAGAATAACAATGAGTATTAAATTAAATTTAAATAACTGTTTTATGGTAAATGTCAGGTATTTCCTTTCAAGAGAATCAACAGACAGATAAAGGAAGCTAGTTTATTACCAAAAGCCCTCATTCACTAAAAATATTTTTCCAGAATGAAAGTTTTAATGATTAATATATGTACATTAAAATAGGTCCATAGAAACTGCTCAACAGGTAATAGCTATTACTTTCAATAAGGTCACTTCCAACAATAGAATTATCTACAGTTATGTTCAATGCAATCCATGTATTTAACTACAGGCACAGTATGTTTTATCCCTAGATCAAACCACTCATCAAAACTCACAGTGCATGGACTGTATTATCTTCCCTTCCCAGGAACATGTCAAGAACTTGATTAAAATAAAAGACTATGCAGTTAACTTTCTTCAGGAAATGTGCTGGGCATGGTTTTGTTGTGATTGCTTCTGAGGACATTGTCCACAACTTCCATTAATGTCCCCAACACAAAAACCCATGAAGAATCCATTCACAGGCGTTAACCACTAAGCAGAAGCTGTGATCCTACTAAGGACCTTCTGTGTCCTTTCCTTAACTCAGTATATAATGAATACAATTTAATTGTCTCCATTTACATTATTATTTTGTCATTCTTAAAGTGGAGAACTAAGTTCATGGCTGAGCTCAAGCAACTAAAGAGAAATTTATAGTCTGCTTAGGTATATATTCTCCCTAACACATTCCCCTAGCTGCTTACATTTCTTATGCTAAGTTCGAGTTTCCCTGTATTGTTGTCTTATTTTTAAATTTTTGCTTTGAAAATTGATTGCATGTATTTACTATGAACACCTGAAGTTTTCACTGAATAAGCAGGAGTATAAGCACATAAATAAATATATAATGATAAATATGTATAATATAAAAACAGATACATAACTGTCTACATATGTATAAGTATAATTCATGGACTAAATGTAGAAGATGGTTGAATTTGAGGCCTTTATGCTAGTATCAAAGACTACTGGAAAAGATGAACCCTAGAGCTATTATATCACATATTTATATTATTTAAAGACAGAAAAGAAGTGCCTCCTTTCTTCAGTGATATACTAATATAATTATAGTTTTTAGAGCAAGGTTAAAATATACAGGATTTATGGATTTTTCTGCTTCTATAAGTATTGCTTCTATATTCATAGGAGGATTATGTCACCCTTTGTGATGACTTATTTATAGCTCTGTGTTTATTCAAAATGTCATTCCAAAAAGAAATGGCTTATTTTCAGAATAATATCCTATTTGTATAAATTCGCCTGCTAGAAAAAAGGAGGAAAGCAGTCTGCCTTATTTAGGAAATGTCTCTAAATGTATTGTTGGAGGAACTTGCAGCCTGCCTCTCCTGTTCCAGGTCTAAGATACTGGCCTCTGAAACATCCCGGTGGTGATGATGCAGGCCCAGCTGTGTAGAGGAGTTTACTGGAGATGTTTGTAAACTTTCTTCATGCCTCCTAACCCCATATCTTATTAACATGAAAGCCAGCCTTTGAAATTTTCTTGTTTTTCTCACATTGCCTGGATCTAAAGGGAACATTTATCTCATCCATAGCAAACACAGCTTATTTGGGATTTCAGCTGGCAGAACATTTGTTTCTGTGCTCGTATACCCTCCTTTTCTGATAGCAGAACTTGGGGAGTTCACCTTCTTAGCAAACTGCCTATGCAATGCCATTGTTAGGCATAGCAATCCTGTTATTAGAGTAGCACTAAATTGGTTGTGGATTACTGCATTTTTCATTTCTTGACTTAAGAGAAAATAACTCAGTGCCAAAGCCTGAATATTACTTCAGAAATCAATAGAGATTTAACACCATGGTCAGCTTTCAAAATAAAGAACAATTTTTTAATCTGATAGTGGCAATGTGAGGGCACCATACATTCTCTTTCAGGGTCTTCATTGGGTCCACAAAGGAGAAGGGGAATGTTACATGTCAGTCTTGAGAGAGGGTACATAAACATGGTTTAAGACTAACTCTTTTCCTAGCAAAATAAGTTATTTTGAGATTCCCCGCTTGCAGAATTAACATTTTTTACGAATACTTGCATGATACAAATAAAGCAGTAGGCATTCCTCCCCAACTCGAAGCAGTGTGGTTTCCAATATCTGTTGAACAGAGTATTTATTTTATAATAAAAAATAAAAACTCTAACAAACAAATGAAAACTGTAAAGGCTATTCTCCACTAACATAATGTTGTTTCACATACTTCTAGAATATTTATGGGAAACAATGCTCTGTTTTGAGAGTCTATTGTTTGGCTATTAGTTGTGTTTATAAGTTTTTCATGGCATTGTTCAGATTACTGGCCCAAGAATAAAGATGACAATACCTTTTAACATGACAATATCTCCAAGTCCCTGTTATGTCACTAACAATATACATTACACTCTTTTTTTTATTTTTAGAGAAGGCAATTATTAAAAAGAAGTCAATGGTTTTTGTAGCTCCCAATGAGTCTTAAGGCAGTTAGAACCCCCATTGGTAACCCTCTTCTTTGTAAGCTGTACTGCTCTGGCAAAATACCGGGAGCAGTACGGGGAGAGAAGGAGAGTCTGGGTCTTTCCTTACAGCCATAGAGCAAAGCTGTGGGTTCATTTAGTCTCTATTTTTCCATAACTACACTGAAAGCTTGTTATCACATTTGTCATGTGGAGCTGCCTTCTCCACAAGCCGGCAGACCCGGCAGCACCCAAGCTTCGGCGTGCCCTCCACTGTCCAGTTTTCACCCCGTGTGATAGTGGGTTCCCTGGACTTCGCCCAGAGCTGGAGAATCTGTCCAGTGGGATGCCCCTGTCTCTCCGTTCGAGAAACCTGGCCGGTTTTCAGCCGCCCGCCCTCTCCGCGGCGCGCACTCCAACCCTCTCTCTGCGCGTGAATCTTTCAACGCCGTCCACCGCCGCTCTCCGGGTCACAGTCTTATTCTTTACTTTTATTTGTGGAATTTTCACTCGGCGAGCGTTCTGGTGATTCTGGAAGGTGTTTGTTCCTTCGTTAAGTTGTAGTACTAAAATTGCTGATTATGACGGCAAGATAGGTGTTTTGCCTTTGCCGCCATCTTAGTTCTCCCTGTAATAATCTTATGATCCAATTTAAAGGAAATAACAGTTGCTCAACTTTACAGAATTGTTAACTTTAAAGAGCTAAATTATAAGTACTCAAAAATTAGAGGTAAAGATAATAAAGAAGAAAAAATATATGTACAGGAAAAAAGTAAAAAATAAAATAAAATATTTGACCAAAAAAAGTGGACAATTAAGACTGACCTAATAAGATTGGTTTGTAATGATTTCATGTTTGGGGACAAAGTCAAGCAACTCTGTGCTAGTTTCCTCTCGGATACTTTTATCCCATGCTCTCTTATGGATTGGGCCTAAACCACTGTTTCCACTTTTCCATTTATGTATTCATTTCATACATTTTTATTATCTACTATACATGCTATATGTATGCTCGGTATAGACAAAAATCACTCCTATTTAAGGAAATATGATGAAGAAAAAACAAAAACCTAATACAATAGAGAAGGGGAGAGGAAAGGCTCCACTTCAAGCTAGTGTGATCAGGGAAGCCTCTGAAGAGAGTTGTTTCCGTCTGATTCAGACTCCTTCCCATCACAACTGAAAAACTCATTACCTCTCACACAGATAAAATGAGTAATGCTGAAATGAAGATAAATCGGTAGGACAACACCAACTGTTAGCAGCAAAAACATTCTGTCTTGTTAGCTTGTCTGTATTTGTGAAGTCACTCTTCAGAGTAAACAAGTGTTACTTCTGTCACATTGGGGTCAGGTTAGATATTTTAATGACTTCTTGCTCCACACTAGGTCTTGTTTGAGTACTAACATAAAAGGTTAGTGTTACTTGTCATCAGCATTTATCATTACTCAGGGCTGCATTGGAACCCTTAAATGACCAAGTCCAATTTTGCCTATGATCATGGCAGCGACAAAGGAAATTATTTAGTCACTAAGCATTGTCATAAGGGTAGGACTTAATAAGAGCTCCCAAAGGATGGTGACTCAGACTATCAAATATCTAGTGATTATAAGTCTTTCCTTTTGACAGGAAGAAATGGCAACAGAAATAATCCAATAAAAATATTTTTTTAAAGAATAACTATAACATGCTTTCTTTGGACCTTGTTCTTGCTCTCAGTGAACACTTATGTCAATAAACTGAGAGACAAAGGGCATTCATACAACATATACAATGTGCTGAGAAATAATGGGGAAAGTATAGTTTCTTCAATAAATGGTGTTGGGAAAACTTGATAGCCACATGCAAAAGAATGAAATTGGACTCTTTAAAAATATATATTTTATTGATTTTTTACAGAGAGGAAGGGAAAGAGAAACATCAATGAGAGAGAAACATTGATCAGCTGCCTCCTGAACACCTCCTATTGGAGATGTGCCCACAACCAAGGTACATGCCCTTGACCAGAATAGAACCTGGAACCTTTCAGTCTGTAGGATGATGCTCTATCCACTGAGCCAAACCAGTTAGGGAGAAATTGGACTCTTATACAAAATTGAACTATAAATATAAGACTTGAAATGATAAAACTATTAGAAGAAAACATAGAAAACATTTTTTAAATTTTCTTTATGGATTAAGATGTTACATATGTGTCCTTATTCCCCCATTACCTCCTCCTGCCCAACCCCCACTCACGCCTTCACCCCCTGTTGTCTGTGTTCATTGGTTAGGCTTATACGTATGCATACAAGTCCTTTGGTTGATCTCTTCCCTTTCCCCCCACCCTCCCCTACCTTCCCTCTGAGGTTTAATGGTCTGATTGATATTTCTCTGTCTCTGGATCTATTTTTGTTCATCAGTTTATGTTGCTCACTACCTACACTAATAAAAGAGAAACATGCAAATTGGCCATACCTCTGCTATGCCCACCAGCCAATCAGGAGTGAGTCAGCAAATTAATATGAAAAGATTGCAGCGGCCCTGCCCCCATCCCCTCCCAGCCTGTGGGAATTGGAGAAGTCAGGTGCCAACACCTGAGGCTGGTTGCAGCCAGGGAGACCAAGAAGCTGCCTTCCCCACGATCCCAGGCCACAACCAGTGGCAGAAGCTCACATCTGCCTACCCCACATCCTAGGGAAGACAGAGAAACCAGACCCCAGTGCCTGAGGCTGGCTGGAGCCCTGGAGACAAAGAAGCTGTCTGTCCTGTGATCCCAGGCTGCAGCCATCTGAAGAAGTCACCCACAATACATCCCAGGGAAGATGGAGAAACCACCCACCTGCAGTCCAGGCACCAGCATCTGTAGCTGGCTACAGCCTGGTAGACAGAGAAGCTGCCCATCCCACAGTCCTGGGCCCCAGTACCTGCAACTGGCTGTGGCCCTAGAGATGGAGAAGCCACACACCCCATAGTCACCAGCACTTGCCACTACAGCCCAGGCAAAGCCAACTGCCCACCATCCCCTGCAGCTGCAGCTGGCCTGGGCACGTATGGCTGACAAGAGAGAGGGAAGCCCAGATCCCAGGTATCTGTGATCAGCTGGAGGAGGGAATCCTGGGTCTCAGGTGCGGAGCCGTGGCAGAGGTGGTTAGGGGCAATCAAGTCAGCAAGGGAGCAGTTAGGAACGATCAGGCTGGCAGGCGAGTGGTTAGGAGCCTGCAGTTCTGGATTGTGAGAGGGATGTCCGACTGCCGATTATCCCCCAAGGAGTCCCAGATTGGAAAGGGTGCAGGCCAGGCTGAGGGATAACTTTCTCCTCCTACCCCCATGCATGAATTTCATGCACTGAGCCTCTAGTATTCCATAAATGAGTGAGATCATGTCATATTTACCTTTCTCTGACTGGCTTATTTCACTTAGCATAATGCTCTTCAGTTCCATCCATGCTGTTGCAAATGATAAGAACTCCTTTTTATCACATTGTAGAATGCCATTGTGGTAGATTACCAATGTTTTTTAATCCACTCATCTACTGATGGGCACTTAGGCTGTTTCCAAATCTAAGCTATTGTAAATTGTGCTGCTATGAACATAGGGGTGCATATATCCTTTATAATTGGTGATTCTAGTTTTTTGAAATATATTCCTAGAAGTGGGATCACTGGGTCAAGTGGGAGTTCCATTTTTAGTTTTTTGAGGAAACTCTATACTGTTCTCCACAGTGGCTGCACCAGTCTACATTCCCACCATCAAGGGTTCCTTTTCATCCGCATCCTTGCCAGCACTTGTCATTTGTTGATTTGTTGATGATAGCCATTCTGACAGGTGTGAGATGGTACCTCATTGGCGTTTTGATTTGCATCTCTTGGATGATTAGTGACTTGGAGCATGTTTTCATAGGTTTCTTGGCCTTCTGTCTTTTAAAAAGTATCTATTTATATCCATTGTCCATTTTTTGATTGGGTTGTTTATCTTCGTTTTGTTAAGTTGTATGAGTTCCCTGTAAATGTTGGAGATTAAGCCCTTATTGTTGATTAGAGGCCCATATTGGAGAGGGTGCAGACTGGGCTGAGGGAGGGACACCCTTGTTTCATGCATGGGAGAAGGGGGGTGGAGGAGTAAGGGGGTGAGGAGGTGTCCCTCAGCCCAGCCTGCACCCTCTCCAATCCGGGACCCTTTGAGGGATGTCCGACTGCCCGTTTAGGCCTGATCTTACCAGTATCGGGCCGAAATGAGCAGTAGGACATCACTCTCAAAATCCAGAATTGCTAGCTCCCAACTGCTTGCCTGCCTGCCTTCCTGATTGACCCTAACTGCTTCTGTCTGCCAGCCTGAACACCCTCTAAGCACTCCCCTGCCAGGATGATTGATGTCTAACTGCTCCCCTGCCAGCCTGTTTGCCTGCAACTTCCCTCCTCTGCTGGCCTGGTCACCCCTAACTGCCATCCCCTACAGGCTTGATCACCCCCAGCTACCCTCCCTTGCAGGCCTGGTCCCTCCCAACTGCCCTACCCTGCTGGCCAGTTTGCAGTGCCTATCTTGTGTGCACATGGGGGTAGGATTTTTGACCACATGGGGGCAGCCATCTTGTGCGTTAGAGTGATGGTCAATCCCCATAATACTCTTTTATTAAACAGGATAGAGGCCTGGTGCATGGGTGGGGGCCAGCTGGTTTGCCCTGAAGGTTGTCCCAGATGGGGGTTCCCTTGGGATGTGAGATTGCTTGGGTGAGAGGCCTATGGGCAGGCTGGCCACACCCCCTAGTGACCCAAGAAGAGGCCTTGGTATCTGGGATTTATTTATCTTCTACAATTAAAACTTTAGCCTGGAGCAGAGCCAAGCCTTCTGCTCACTCTGTGGTGGCAGCCATTTCTGTTGGAATTTATTTATCTTCTATAATTGCAACTTTGTAGCCTTAAGCGAAGGCCTGGACCAGCCAGGATATACAGAAAGCTTGGCTTCCTCCATTCCCTGGGAAACCCAAGCCTCCCTCCTGCTCTCTCCATGGCTGCAGCCATCTTGGTTGGAGTTAATTTGCATACTCACTCCTGGTCGGCTAATGGGCTTGGCTTGTTGCTGTAGCAGAGGTGTGGTCAATTTGCATATTACTCTTTTATTAGATAGGGTAACATTGGCAAATATATTCTCCCATGCAGTGGGCTTTCTTTTTATTTTGTTGATGGTTTCTTTTGCTGTGAAAAAGCTTTTCATTTTGATGTAGTTCCATTTGTTTATTTTCTCTTTACTTTCCATTGCCATAGGAGCAGTAACAGTGAAGAAATTGCTTTGGCATATGTCTGATATTTTGCTGCCGTGGATTCCTTTAGTATATTTATGGTTTCCTACCTTATGTTTAAGTCCTTTATTCATTTTGAGTTTATTTTTGTGTATGGTGTAAGTTGGTGTCTAGTTTAATTTTTTTCCATATATCTGTCCAATTTTCCCAACACCATTATTAAAGAAACTGTCTTGACTCCATTGTATGTTAATGCCTCCTTTGTCAGATATTAATTGAGCATAGTGGTTCGGGTTGATATCTGGATTCTATATTCTATTCCATTGATCTATATGTCTGTTCTTGTGACAGTACCGGGCTGTTTTAAGAACAGTGGCTTTGTAATACAGCTTGATATCTGGTATTGAGATCCCACCTACTTTGTTCTTCTTTCTCGGGATTGCTGCAGCTATACAGGGTCTTTTTTTATTCCAGACGAATTTTTGGAGAGTTCTTTCTAGGTCTGTGAAATATGTCGTTGGTATTTTAATGGGGAGTCCATTGAATCTATAGCTTGCTTTGGGTAGTATGGACATTTTAATTATGTTGATTCTACCAATCCATGAACATGGTATGTTCTTCCATCTCTTTATGTCTTACTTTATCTCTTTTTTCAGTGTCCTGTAGTTTTCTGCTTATAGGTCTTTTACCTCCATAGTTAAGCTTATTCCTAGGTATCTTGATTTTTTTTTTTTGTGCGATGCTAAATGGAATAGCTTTTTAAGTCTCTCTTTCTGTAAGTTCATTATTGGTGTATAGAAATACCATAGATTTCTTGGTGTTAATTTTGTATCCTGCTACATTGCCAAATTCATTTAGTAAGTCTAATAATTTTTTGATGGAGTCTTTAGGGTTTTCTATGTATAGTATCATGTCATCTGGGAAAAAGGACAGTTTTACTTCTCCTCTTCCAATTTGGATGCCTTTTATTTCTTGTCTGATCACAATGGCTAGTACATCTAGTACTATGTTGAACAAGAGTCATGAGAGTAGACATCCCTGTGTTGTTCCTGTTCTTAGGGGAAATGGTTTTAGTTTTTGCCCATTGAGTATTATATTGGCTGTGGGTTTGTCATATATGGCTTTTATTATTTTGAGATATGATCCTTCTATTCCCACCTTACTGATAGTTTTTTTTTAATCAAAAATGGGTATTGGGTTTTGTCAAATGCTTTTTTTTGGCATTAATTGGTATGACTATGTGATTTATATCTCTCAATTTGTTTATGTGATGTATCATGTTTATTTATTTGCAGATATTGTACCATCCTTGCATCCCCAGGATAAATTCTACTTGGAAATGGTGTAAGATCTCTCTGATGTACTGCTGGATTCTATTTGCTAGAATTTTGTTGGGGATTTTGGCATCCATGTTCATGAGGGATATTGGCCTGTAATTCTTTTTCACTGTGTTGTCTTTTTCTGGTTTTATTATTAGGGTGATGCTGGCTTCATAGAAGGAGTTTGGAAGTGTTCCATCCTCTTGAATTTTCTGGAATAGTCTGAGGAGGATAGGTTGTAGTTCTTCCTTGAATGTTTGGTAAAACTCCCCTGTGAAGCTGTCTGGTCCTGGGATTTTGTATATCCTCCATGGTCTCATTCATATCCTTGAGGGACTCACTCATATCCTCAAGGGTCTCATTAAATTTATTGGCCTTTTCTAGGAGCCTCTTGAAAAACCTTTAACTGTGGTTTTGAACTCTATGGCCAGTCGTTTTTTCTTCATTTCTTTCACATGTAATTTGTTACATTGTCTTTGCATTTTGGCTGCTTTCCTGAGTTGGTCGAGGTTTGTGTGGTAGGTGTTCTCTAGGGCACAGTAGATCAGCCTTCCCAGTTACCTGAGGTGGATATTCTTGATGCACCTCTTTATGGGTTGCACAGTCTTGTTTTAGTTAAGCCTAGATTGTTGCTGGTATCACTGGGAGGGGTTGACCTCCAGGCCAATTGGCTGGGAAGATGAACTGTGTTCAGCCTGAATGGGGCAGAGTCTCCGGCTGAGCAGGTAGCCTTGGTTTCTGGTCAGCTCCACTCTAAATGGCTCCCGGGCCTCCATGCCCACAGCAAAGGCTGCACGCACCTCTGAGAGAAAGCTGCCTGTAGCTCTGCCCACTGCCAAACAATCTAGTTTCTCTCCAAATGAGTCTGCACACCCAAAGACTAGCCAGAACGGGAAAATAAAGCAGTCTGGCATTTTCTTGTTGTTTTTTTTTGTTGTTGTTTGGTTTTTTTTCCTCCCTAATGTTAGAGCCAGCCATAAGCCCTCTCCGATAGCTTGCACGCCTTTGCAGTGCCTGAGTTTCAGCGTGTTTCCTCCTTACAGTCCAGTTTCACCCTGTATTAGTCTGGATTCCCAGAGACTCGCCTAGAACCAGGGCTCAGTGCAGTGGGACACCTTTGTCTCCCTCCCAGTTCAAGAAAACCAGCCGGGTTTGCAGCTGCCAGCCCTTTCCATTCGCACGCGCAGCTCTGAACCTCTGACTTCTTGCGTATCCACAACTCTGTCCTCCTCAGTTCCCCCGAATCTCAGTGTCCTTTTGTTTTTCCTTCTGTTTGTGGAATGTCTACTCAGCCAGCCCTCTGGTGGTTCTGAATGATGTCCATTTTGTCCTTAGTTGTAGTTTTGAATTTGTTGTATAGGACAGCAGTATGGGTGTTTACCTTTGCTGCCATCTTGGTTCCTCCCAACTGCTTCAATTTCTTCCATAGTTATTGGCCTATTGAGATTTTTAGAATATTCCTGAGGAAGTTTTGGGAGGTTGTATTTTTCTAGGAATCCATCCATTTCCTCCAGGTTATCTAGTTTGTTAGAATAGAGTTGTTCATAGTATTTTTTAACAATTCTTTGTATTTCTGTGGAGTCTATTGTTATTTTGCCTCTTTCATTTCTAATTTTGTTTATTTGGGTCCTTTCTCTTTGCTTCTTGGTGAGCCTGGCTAGAAGTTCATCAATCTTGTTTATCATTTCAAAGAATCAGCTCTTGGTTTGGTTTCATTGATCTTTTGTATTGTTTTGGGTTTTTTGTCTGTTTTTATGTTTTGGGGTTTGTTTTTTTTTTTTGTCTCTATGTCATTTATTTCTGCTCTGATCTTTATTATCTCCTTCCTTCTGCTCACTCTGGGTTTTTCTTGTTGTTCTCTTTCTAATTCTTTGAGTTGTAAAGTCAGATGATTTATTACCATTTTTTCTTGTTTTTTGAGGTAGACCTGTAATGCTATAAACTTCCCTCTCAGGACTGCTTCCATTGTGTCTCAAGATTTTGGGTTGTTATATTTTTATTGTCATTAGTTTCCAGATTGTTTTTCATTTCTTCTTTGAGCTCTTTGGTACCTCAATCAATGTTTAATAGCATGCTATTCAGCTTCCAAGTGTTTGAATTTTTTGTAATGTTTTTTATTTTAGTTTATTTCTAATGTTATGTTGTAATACGAGGAAATGCTTGATATAATTTCAATCTTCTTGAATTTGGGGAGACTTTGCTTGTGACCCAATATGTGCTCTATTTTTAAAAATATCCCATGTGCACTTGAGAAGAACATATATTCCGTGGCTTTAGGGTGAAATGCTCTGAAGATGTTAATTAAGTACATTTGATCTAGCAAGTAATTTAGGATTGCTGTTTCTTTGCTAATTTTTAGTCTAGAGGATTTATCCAGTGATGTCATTGGTATATTAAAGTCCCTACTATGATTGTATTGTTGTCAATCTCTACGTTTATATATTCCAGGAGTTTTTTTTTTAAATGTATTTGGGCACTCCTGCATTGGGTGCATATATGTTTATCAGAGTTATATGCTCTTGTTGTACCAATCCCTTTAGTATTATGAAATGGCCTTTCATATCTCTTGTTATGGCCTTCACTTTGAGGTCTATTTTGTCAGATATAAGTATTGCTACCCCAGCTGTTTTTTTTTTTCATTTGCCTGATAGATATTTTTCCATCCCTCACTTTCAGTCTGTGTGAGTCCCTTGTTCTGAGGTGAGTGTCTTGTAGACAACATATATATGGGTTATGTTTTTTACCCATTCATTCACTCAATGACTTTTGATTGGAGCATCTAGTCCATTTACATTTAAAGTTATTATTGAAAGGTAATTATTTGTAGCCATTTTTATTTTTTGTGCCTGTGTTCTTTCTTACCTTTTTATTTCTTATTTTTACACTAGTCCCTGTAGCATTGCTTGCATTGATGGCTTGGTAGTGATAAATTTCCTTAGTCTTCTTTTGTGTCGGTGAAACTCCTTATTTCCCCTTCAGTTTTGAATGATAGCCTTGCTGGTTAGTGTATTCTTGGATTCAGTCCCTTGCTTTGCATCACTTTGTAAATTTCCTTCCATTCTTTTCTGGCCTGATGTATTTCTGTTGAGAAATCATTTGAGAATCTGATGGGAGCTCCTTGTATGTAACTTTCTGTCTCTCTCTTGCAGCCTTTAAGATTCTCTCTTTGTCCTAAACATTTGCCATCCTAATTATGATGTGTTTTGGTGTGGGTCTTTTCGGGTTCATCTTATTTAGGACTCTCTATGCTTGTGTGACTTTTTTCTTCCCCACATCAGGGAAGTTTTCTGACATTATTTCTTCAAATAGGTTTTCGAATCCTTGCTCCTCTTCCTGTTGTTCTGGCACCCCTATTATACATATAGTACTTTGTTTTATGTTGTCCCATAACTCTCTTAGGCTCTCTTCCTGTATTAATTTTTTTCTTCAATTGCAGTTCAGTTTGGGTGTGTTTTGCTTTTCTGTCTTGTAATTCACTAATGCAGTCCTCTGCTTCTCCTAGTCTACTGTTGAAACTTTCCATGGTGTCTTTTATTGCAGCTATATCACTCTTCGTTTCTTATGGTTCTTGCATAAGTTATTGATTTTTTCATCCACTTCTTATTGATTCTTACATAAGTTGTTCATTTTTCCCTCCATCCAGTTTATGAACTGTATAACCCTTATTCTGATTTTTTTTTTTTACATATTGCTTACCTCTGTTTTACTTAGATGTTTTTCTGGCAATTCCTCATTTTATTTCCTTTGGGGATTTCTTTGTCTACCCATTTTTGGTCTCACACTGACTGATTTAGATGTTCAGCTGTGCAGCCACTCCTTGGGTGGCAGTGGCTCCTCAGGCTGTGGTTGATCCTCAGGCAGTTGCTGAAGTGGCTGCTCCTCAGTTGGCAGTGGTTCCTCTGGTGGGTGCTGTTCACAGCAGTGGTGTCTCCTCTGGCTGGTGGGGGAGGCTGCTGGAACAGCTGCTGTTCTTTGTACAAGGGTGAGCTGCTCATATGGCTGCTGCTCCTCAGTCAGGGCGGACTGCTCATGTGACTGCTGCTCCTCAAATCAGGGCTGGCTATTTCTGTTCCTCAGATGGGGCAGGCTGCTCATGAGGCTGCCACTTCTTGGACAGGGGATGGGCTGCCTGCTGGGCTGCTGCTCCTTAGGCATGAGTGAGTTGCACGTGCAGCTGCTGCTCCTCAGCTGGGGCAGGCCGCTCACCCAGCTGCTGCTCACAGGACAAGTGCAGGCTGCATGTGGCTGCTGTTCCTCGGACCAGTGCAGGCTGTGCAGGACTACTGCTCCTCGGACGTGGGTGGTCTGCTCCTGTGGCCGCTGCTCCTCGGTCCAGGATGGGCTGTTTGCAGCACTGCTGCTCCTCTGATGGGAGCAGGCTGCTTATGCAACTGCTCCTCCTCAGACAGGGTCAGGTTGCTTGTGCAGCTGCTGCTCCTTGGACAGGTGCAGGGTGCGGGCTGCGTGCAGCTGCTGCTCCTTGGATGGGGGTGGGCTGTGTGAGGCTACCACTCCTCAATCTTGGGCAGGCTGCTCTTGCAGCTGCTGCTCTTAGGCCTGGGGAGGGCTGCTCGCGGGGCTGCTGCTCCTCAGACGGGGGAGTGGGCTGCTTACACAGCTGCTGCTCCTTGGACAGGGGCAGGCCACATGAGACTGCTGCTCTTAGGCCTGGGGGGAGGGGGTGCTCACAAGGCTGCTGCTCCTTGGACAGGAGCAGGCTACTCACATGTCTGCTGCTTGCATGGTTGCGGTGCCCTGGGCTAAAGTGTTGGGCCGGTCTGAGGGGAGCCTGCTGCAGAACTCAGGAGCCTGCACCCAGGGTGGCTGGATAGTCATTGACTGTAGGACTACTGCCAAGGTAGCAGGACCCTGGCGGGGGTGGCTATAGAGTCCCAGGTGTTCTCTGAGGGCAACCTGGGTGGAGGTGAGGCTGGGCTCCCAGTTACAGCAGCTGTCCCCTTCAAGAAGGCTAGGCCTCTGAGAACAAGCCAGCCTCCCAGTACTGTTTGTGCTGGTAGCAGAGGCTGCCTAGTTAGGCGAGCCCGATTAGCCTACCCCAGAAGGTCCTGTAGGAAATAACTGTGCCTTACTCACATACACACACACACACACATTCCACGTGACCCCACACTCCTCTTTTGCTCCCTCCCTCACTCACGCTCTCTCCCTTACTGCCACCTTCTTCCTTACTGCCTCTGTAGTTGTGTCTTGGGTGTTATGACCCATTGGTGGATGGAGTTTCCTCTCCAGGTGTCTGGTCAATGTGGCTCGCTCTCTAGCTCCTGGCCAGACAGGATAAAATCCACCTCGACAAGACACAACACAAAGGGAACAAAGCACAAATACACTCACGGCACCAATGACCCCACTATAAGTAACCACCTGAGCAAAGAGAATTAGGAAAGAAAAAAAGAGAGCACAAATGATATCAAAGAGAGAAAGATAAGTGAGAAAAGAAAAAGGAGATTACATACATATATATATGGAAAACACCACAGAACCAATAGATAAACCAAAAAAAAAAAAACACCCAGCAAAGATGGTGGGGACAGAATCTGCAGTAGATGCTGACCTTATATATAGAAAATAAGGTTAAGAATTGGATAAATATGGGGAGGTCCTCAGTTCAGTGTAGAGAAAGTAGAAAGGGGATGGGTGGATAAGAAAATAATAATAATAATAATAATAATAATAATAATAATGAATTTACAAAAAACTGATTTCAAAACTGGTATAAAAAATAAAAAATAGGAAATAAAAATAAAATAAAATAGAGTGATGGAAAAATAATGTGTAAAGAAATAGAAAATAAAGCAACAAATAAAAACAGGGAAACAAAGAAAAAAGAAAGAGATAAAATAATAATAATAAAGAAAATGAAAAAGTGGAAGATGGTGGCATAGGTAAACACCTATCTTGCTGCCCCATGCAACAATTCCAAAACTACAACTTAACGACAAAATAAACATCATCCAGAATCACTGGAAAGCTGGCTGAGTGAAAATTTCACAAATAAAAGTAAAGATAGAACACTGTGACTCAGAGGAGCGGCTGAGGGCAGCATGGAAGATACACAGAATCAGAGGTTTGGAGCCATGCATGCATGCCAGCAGAGAGGGTGGGCGGCTGCAAACCCGGCTGGTTTTCTCGTACTGGGGGAGACAAAGGCATCCCACTGCACTGATTTCCCAGTTCTGGGAAAAGTCTGGGGAAACTACAATAATACAGGGTGAAACTGGACAGGAGGAAAGCACGCTGAAACCCAGGCGCAGCAGAGGTCTGCGAGCTTATGGAGAGGGCAAGGTTGTGGAGAGTGCATGTAAACGAGAACAGAAGTGCGTGACCACGCAGAGAGGACTCATGACTTGCCCCCTCATTCGGGAGACCACCGGACTGCATTGTTTTACAACCCTGGGTGAGACTTTGGGTGTGCAGGCTGAGTTGTTTGGCAGTGGGTGGAGATTGGCAGCAGCTTTCTCTCGGAAGTTCGTGCAGCCATTACCACCGGGCACAGAGACCCAGGGTGGAGTTGACTCTGCCTGCTCAGCCCGGAGACTCTGCCCATCCAACCTGAGCAGAGCTCATCCTAAGAGCCAATTGGCCTGGAGGTCAAACCCTCCTAGTGCTAACAACAATAATCTAGGCTTAACTTCAACAAGATTGTGCAACCCATAAAGGACTGCACCAAGAATATCCCCCTCAGGTAACTGGGGAGGCTGAGCCACTGTCCCTTAGAGGACATCTACCACATAAAGCTAATGGACCAACCCAGGAAAGCAACCACAATGCAGAGACATGGAAAGAAATCAGATGTGAAAGAAATGGAGGAAAAAAGACAACTAGACATAGAGTTCAAAACCACAGTAATAAGGTTTTTCAAGAGGCTCCTAGAAAAGGCCGATGAACTTAATAAGACCTACAAGGAAATGAACAAGACCTACGAGGATATCAAAAAGGACCAAGTAGAAATTAAGCATACCCTGACTAAAATAAAAAATATTACACAAACACCTAAAAGCAGTCCAGAGGATTGCAAGAACCAAGTCAAAGATTTGAAACACAAAGAAGCAAAATCCACTCAGCCGGAAAAGCAAGAAGCCCAAAGAATCCAAAAAATTGAAGATAGTGTAGGGGGCCTTTGGGACAACCTCAAGCATACCAACATCCAAATTATAGGGGTGCCAGAAAAAGAGAGCAAGATAATGAAAACCTACTTAAAGAAATAGTGACCGAAACTTCCCTCACCTGGTGAAAGAAATTGACTTAAAAGCCCAAGAAGTGCACAGAACCCCAAAATATAGAAATCTAAGAGGACCACACCAAGTCACATCATAATTAAAATGCTAAGAGCTAAAGATAAAGAGAGAATATTAAAATCAGCAAGAGAAAAAAGTTAGTTACCTATAAGGGAGCACCCATATGATTGTCAGCGGATTTCTCAACAGAAACTATGCAGGCCAGACGGGAGTGGCAAGAAATATTCAAAATAATGAATAGCAAGAATCTACAACCAAGATTGCTCTATCCAGCAAAGCTGTCATTCAGAATTGAAGGTCAGATAAAGTGCTTCGCAGATAAGAAAAAGCTAAAGGAGTTCATCACCACCAAACTAATATTATATGAAATGCTGAAAGATATTCTTTAAGAAGAGGAAGAAGAAAAAGGTAAAAATATAAATTATGAACAGCAAAAACACATCTATCAACAAATGAATATAAAAATCAAGTGAATTGATAGTTTGATGAACAGGATAAACTGGTGAATATAACAGAAACATGGACATAGAGAGGGAATGGACTGACAATTCTCGGGGAGAAAAGGGTTGTGGGAAGTACAAGAGATTGGACAAAAATCTTGCAACAATGGGAGAGGACAGTGGGGAGGGGGAGGTGAGGGTGGAGGGTGGGATGGGTACAGGGTGGAGAGGAGCTATAGGAGGGAAAAAAGGGGAACAATGTAATTAATAAACTGAACAATAAAGATAAAAGAAAAAGAAAACGTGAAGTGTCATTTCTTTGGCTGGCTTAAGATCCCAGTCTTCTATGGGCCAGTCCCTTTGGACTCTCAGGGACTCTTCAGATTTTTTTCCCAAATCCTTTGTACTATTCAGGGTGGGATCTGAGTGTGGCTGTATTGGTTGCCTGGATACTGGAGGGAGGGGCTATCTCCTCAGGACAAAATGGCTGCCCAGGTCCCCAGCTCAGTATGACTCAGCTCCAGACTGGCTGCCACTTCTTCTGGAACCCTTCCTATCTCCAGACTCCAAGAGTCTGCACCTTCCCCCTCACCTCAGCCATGGATAAGTAATTGTATCAGAAAGGTCCTGTGAACTAGGCTCACTGGAGAAAGGCTCAGGCCACAGAAAGGGGAAAGACTGGGCCGATGCACCATCTGACCAGCCCTTCAGGCTGCATCTTCTGGGTTCAACCCTTTGTGACTGTGGACCCAGTTTTAGAATACCCTGCGGTCCAGCAGTCCTGTGACCCTTCTTTCCAGTCAGACACTATGCCTGTCCCCAGGGATACAGCTTGGTGTTGTGCAGATTCCCTCTGATCCTCTGGGCTCAGAGGTCTGGCCCAGATCCTTGATTTTACCTTTTTCCAGGGATCCTATGCCTTTCCCAGCTACAAACTGTCTCACCCACTAAGTTTCCTTCGCCAATTCGGGTTGGATGTTATTCGTTTCAGCTGTTCTTTCTATCTGCCCCGGGACAAGGTTTGGGATATATCTGTCCATTCTGCTGCTATTTTTGTCCCTCTGGAAAAAAATTTCTCGACATTGGTCTTGGCAATGACTTTTTTTGCCAATTTATGACAACAAAAATTGCAGACAGAAAATAATAATAATCAAGTAGGACTATTATACTAAAAACTTGTGCACAGCAAAGTACTCAGCAATCTATGCAATGGAAGAAGATGTTTGCAAGTCATTTATATGATCAGAGGTTAATATATAAGAAAAAAAATAAGAATCTCACACAATTCAATAGCAAAAAAGTCAAATCACTCAATTAAAAAAGGGGCAAAGTATCCGAATAGTCATTTTTTAAAACAACAAATAGCCAACAGGTTTATGAAAAGGTGCTCACATCAGTAATCATTAGAAAAATACAAATCAAAACCATAATGAGAAACCACCTCACACCTATTAAGATGACTATTCAAAATCAGATAAGTGTTGGTAAGAATATGGAGAAAAAGCGTTGTTCATTTCTGGTGAGAATATAAATTGGTATAGTCAGAATAGAAAATATTGTGGAGATTCCTCAAAAAATTGAGAAATAGGACTACTGAGAACTAAGATGGCGGCATAGGTGAGCACCTATCTAGCTGTCCACGCAACAATTCTGAAACTACAACTTAACAACAGAACAAACAACATCCAGAATCACCAGAGAGCTGGCTGAGTGAAAATTCCACACATAAAGTAGAGGTGGGATGCAGCAGTGACTCGGGAGCAGCGGTGCACAGCTTTGAGGTTTGGAGCGAGAGCGAGCGGTGAGGGACGGGTGGCAGACAGCAAGCCTGGCTGGTTTTCTCCAGCAGGGAGGGCAGAGGCCTCCCACAGCACCGACCCCCCGGTTCCAGGAGAGCTCCCAGGTCAGGGAAAGGAGGATCCCAGGCGCGGCTGAGGTCTGTGTGTTTGGGGAGAGTGCACAAGTAAATTGGAGTGAGCAACCGGGCAGAGAATGCGGACAGAGAACGTGAGACTCACTTGCTCAGAGACCACCATACTGCTTTGTTTTACACCCCTGAGTGAGACTTTGGCTGTGCAGACCCATTTGGGGAAAGGCAGAGTTGTCTGGCAACAGGGAGACCAGCGGTGGATTTACATTGCCACCCAACACCGAGACCCGTGAGCCGAACAGATAAGCTGACGCCACGAGCCCCATACACCTGAAGCAGTGTGCCAGGAAGGGCGGACCTAAGCCTGACGCCGCGTGTCCCATATACCTGAAGCTGTGCGCCAAGTAGGGCAGACCTAAGGCTGACACTGGGCGCTGCATAAGGAAGCTGAGCCACTGTTCCTTAGAGGATACCTATCACACACTGCTAAGGGACCAACTCAGGAAAGCAACCACAATGCAGAGAAAAGGAAAGAACTCAGCTGTGAAAGAAATGGAGAAAAAAAGATGACTAGACATAGAGTTCAAAACCACAGTAATTAGGTTTATGAAGAGGCTACTAGAAAAGGCCGAGAAAATTAATGAGAATTATGCTGAAATAAATAACACCTACAAAGAAATGAACAGTGCCTACAAGGATATGAAAAAAGACCAACTAGAAATTAAGCATACACTGACTGAAACAAAAAATATTATACAAAGACCTAAAAGCAGTCCAGATGACTGCAAAAACCAAGTCAAAGATTTGAAATACAAAAAAGCAAAATCCACTCAGCTGGAAAAGCAAGAAGCTAAAAGAGTCCAAAAAATTGAACATAGTATAAGGGGCCTCTGGGACAACCTCAAGCATACCAACATCAGAATTATTGGGGTGCCAGAAAAAGAGAGAGAGCAAGATAATGAAAACCTACTAGAAGAAATAGTGACTGAAAACTTCCCCCACCTGGCGAAAGAAATTGACTTGAAAACCCAAGAAGTGCACAGAACCCAAAAATATAGGAATCTAAAGAGGACCACACCAAGACACATCGTAATTAAAATGCCAAGAGAAAAATATAACGAGAGAATATTAAAAGCAGCAAGAGAAAAACAGTTGGTTACCTACAAGGAAGCACCCATACCATTGTCAGCAGATTTCTCAACAGAAATGATGCAGGCCAGATGGGAGTGGCAAGAAATATTCAAAGTAATGAATAGCAAGAATCTACAACCAAGATTGCTCTATCCAGCAAAGCTGTCATTCAGAATTGAAGGTCAGATAAAGTGCTTCACACATAAGAAAAAGCTAAAGGAGTTCATCACCACCAAACCAACACTATATGAAATGCTGAAAGGTATTGTTTAAGAAGAGGAAGAAGAAAAAGGTAAAAATGTACATTATGAACAACAAGTACACATCTATCAACAAATGAATCTAAAAATCAAGTGAATTAACAACCTGATGATCAGGATAAAATGAGGAATAGAACAAAATCATAGACATAGAGAGGGAATGGACTGATAATGCTTGGTGAGAAAAAAGGTGCAGGAAGTACAGCAAGAGACTGGACAAAAATCATGCAACTATGGGAGAGGAAGCGGGGGGGGGGGGGAAGGTAAGGGCGTAGAGTGGGATGGGTACTGGGTGGAGGGGAGCTATTGGGGGAAAATGTAATTAATAAACTGAATAATAAAGGTAAAACAAAAAAAGAAATAGGACTACCATATTATCCAGCAATTCCACTTCTGGGTATAGATCAGAAAGAAGTGAAATCACTACCTTGAAGAGATGTCTGCACTATATATTCATTGCAGCATTGTTCACAATATCCAAGACATACCTATGTGTCCAATACAGATAAATGGATAATGAAAATGAAATATATTCAAATATATTTAGGTAGATGATATAGGTATAGATATAGACATACACTGAGTGGCCAGACTATTATGATCTCTGAACGCATAATAATCTGGCCACTCAGTGTGTGTATGTGTGTGTGTGTGTGTGTGTGTGTGTGTGTGTGTGTGTGTGTGTGTAAACATATATATTTATTTATATATATATTACAGACCCATTGCAGGAAGATTCCTGCAAGAATAGAGCTTCCTGTAGCCTGAGCAAAACTTTCTCCCTTCTCTGCTGCCTCACTTCTTTCTCCAATATCTTGCTCTCTCCTATCTCCACTGCCTGCTCCCATCTCCTGTGCCTTGCTCCCTCCCTTCATCCCTGCCCCATTTGCTTACTTCTCTGCAGCTTTGCTCCCTTCTGCAGTGCTTGGCTTCCTTCTCCTCCATCTTTTGTGTGTGGATATGCAAATTAACCACCATCTTGGTTAGGTTAATTTGCATGCTCACTCTGATTGGCTTGTGGGCATAGTGAAGGCACAGTTGATTTGCATATTACTGTTTTATTAGATAGGATATATTTTAGAGGCCCAGTTCATGAATTTGTGCATGGGTGGGGTCCAGCCAGCCTGCCCAGGGGGAGGGGACATGGGCGGTTGGCTGGCTTGTCTGTTGATTAAACTCCTGGTCAAGGGGACAATTTGCATATTAGCTTTTTATTATATAGGATATACACTGAGTGACCAAATTATTATGCATTCAGAGATCATAATAGCCTAACCACTCAGTATAGATATAGATATAGAAATAAATAGATAAGCCTGCAGGGCATTAAGCTAAGTAAAATAAAACATACACAAAAATATAAATATTTTATTGTTTCACTTTATGTGGGACCCCAAAAAGTTGAACTTATAGAACCAGAGGACAGAAGGGTGATGACCAGGGGCTGGGGATGGGAGAAACAGGGAAAGTTTGGTCAAAGTGTACAAACTTCTAATTATAAGCTGAATAAGTTCTTAAGGTTCTATATAATGTACAGCATGATAACTACAGTTAATAATATTGCATTGTATACTTTAAATTTGCTAAGAAAATAGATATTAAGTGTTCTCACCACATACACACAAATGGCAATTGTGAGGCAATGATTGTATTAACTAACTTGATTGTGGTAATAATTTCACAATGTATGTGCATATTAAATCATCACATTGCACCTTTAAAAACACATTGTACAACATAAATCTATAACATTTTAATTTGACAATCATACTTCAATAAGACTGGGAAAAATGTTTACAACGTAATCTGAAACTTACTGCCAAAATGCTAGGAAGAGAAAATGAAACAAGGTCCATCACTCTATTCAAGCAGGATATCTCTTTCATGGAAGAAGCATTCCTTTTCTTTCTGGAGTCAGTGTTTCTTCACTTTGAGGAAAATGAGAGACTTGATTTATTGGAGGTAAAGAGCCTACTTTATACTAAGCACTTTTTACTTCATTAACCTTTCCATCTATTGTGCAATATTTCCCTCAGTTACAAGGGAATGAGTGTCTTGATTTGGGGTATCTAACAAGTGCTGGAGGCAGAATTCACATCCAAGACTGTCCCATTATCAAAGTGGGCCATAATGCCACAGAAACCTTTCAGGATAATGACCAGTCCTAAACATTTGGGAGTATGATGTGATCATAGAGGATCATGCATTTAAGAATCAAGGAAAATCATTCAGTCTACCAAAAGGAGAAATAAAACAGAGAATGACTTGCATGCATATAATTATAATTTGATGCTAATTAATCTATTTGCAACATTTTTCTAAATGCTGTTGAATTTGTTGAAGTTGATGGAGAACCAAGATGGTGGCATAGGTAAAACACCTATCTTGCCGTCATACACAGCAATTTTAAAACTACAACTTAACAAAAGAACAAACACCACCCAGAATAACCAGAAAGCTGGCTGAGTGAAAATTCCACAAATAAAAGTGAAGATAAGACACTGTGACTCAGGGGAGCGGCTGAGGACAGCATTGAAGATATGTGCAGAGAGAGGTTTGGAGAAGCGCGCACCAGTGGATAGGGCGGGCAGCTGAAAACCGGCCAGTTTCCTCGAACAGGGGAGACAAAGACGTCCCACTGGACTGATTCTCCAGCTCTGGGCGAAGTCCAGGGAACCCACTATCATACAGGGTAAAAACTGGACAGTGGGAGGGCACGCCGAAGCTCGGGTGCTGCAAGGGACTGCCGGCTTGTAGAGAGGCGAGCTTGTGCGGACTGCGTGTGAACTTGGGAACAGCGCAGCTGCGTGACTGCGCAGAGAGCACTCGTGACTTGCTCTTTCATTTGGGAAACCATCAGACTGCTTTGTTTTATGACCCTAGATGAGATGTTGGGTGTGCAGACTCATTTGGGGAGAGTCTGAATTCCCCGGCAGCTGGTGGAGCTCGGCAGTGGCTCTGTCTCAGAGGTGCTGGCAGCCATTGCCCCCAGCACAGACTCCCTGGGGCTGCATAGGGTAGAATTAATGCTGTTGGCTTGGCCCGGAGACTCCGCCCATCCAACCTGAGCACAGCTGAACTTCACAGAAAATTGGCCTGGAGGTCAACCCCTCCAAGTGCTAACAACGATTAACCTGAGCTTAACTTCAGCAAGACTGTGAAACCCATATCCACCTCAGGTAACTGGGGAGGCTGAGACACTGTCCCTTGTAGGACATCTACCACACAAAGCTGGTTGACCAACTCAGGGAAGCAGCCATCATGCAGAGACATGGAAAGAAATCAGATGTGAAAGAAATGGAGGAAAAAGAACGACTGGACATGGAATTCAAAACCACAGTTATAGGGCTTCTCAAGAGGCTCCTAGAAAAGGTCGAGACCTATAAGGAAATAAGCAAGACCACAAAGGAAATGAACGAGACCCTCAAGGATATGAACAAGATCTACAAGGAAATGAACAAGACCCTCAAGGATATGAATGAGACCTGCAAGGAAATGAACAAGACTAACGTGGAAATGAATGAGTCCTACAAGGAAATGAATGAGACTCTCAAAGATATGAAAAAGGACCAACCGGAAATTAAGCATACACTGACTGAAATAAAAAATATTATACAAAGACCTAAAAGTACTCTAGAGCACCCCAAGAACCAAGTTAAAGATTTGAAATACAAAGAGGTAAAATCCACTCAGCTGATAAAGCAAGAAACCAAAAGAATAAAAAAAAATGAAGATAATGTAAGGGCCTCTGGGACAACCTCAAGCATACCAACATCTGAATTATAGGGGTGCCAGAAAAAGAGAGAGAGCAAGACAATGAAAACCTATTTGAAGAAATAGTGACCGAAAACTTCCCACACCTGGTGAAAGAAATTGGCTTAGGAGTCCAAGAAGCGCACCGAAGCCCAATATATAGGAACCCTAAGAGGACCACACCAAGGCACATCATAATTAAAATGGCAAGAGCAAAAGATAAAGATTGAATATTAAAAGCAGCAAGAGAAAAACAGTTAGTTACCTATAAGGGAGCACCCATACGATTGTCAGCAGATTTCTCAACAGAAACTATGCAGGCCAGACGGGAGTGGCAAGAAATATTCAAAGTGATGAATAGCAAGAATCTACAACCAAGATTACTCTATCCAGCAAAGCTGATGAACAGGATAAACTGGTGAATGTAACAGAATCACGGACATAGAGAGGGAATGGACTGACAATTCTTGGGGAGAAAAGGGGCGTGGGAAGTGCAAGAATCTACAACCAAGATTACTCTATCGAGCAAAGCTATCATTCAGAATTGAAGGTCAGATAAAGTGCTTCGCAGATAAGAAAAAGATAAAAGTGTAAATTATGAACAACAAATACACATGTATCAACAAATGAATCTAAAAATCAAGTGAATTAATAAGCTGATGAACAGGATAAACTGGTGAATGTAACAGAATTACGGACATAGAGAGGGAATGGACTGACAATTCTTGGGGAGAAAAGGGGTGTGGGAAGTGCAGCAAGAGACTGGACGGAAATCATGCAACTATGGTAGAGGACAGTGGAGGGGGTGAGGGCGGAGGGTGGGATGGGTACCAGGTGGAGGGGAGCTATAGGGGGAAAAAAGGGAACAATGTAATTAATAAACTGAACAATAAAGATAAAAAAAGAAAATGTTGAAGTTGACATCCTCCTATCCTTTCCTGTGGCCTGATGTATTTATTCTGGAGCCCTCCCAGGACCCAGAAAAATCTGTTTTTTTCTGAGAAGTTAGCAAGGCTAGAGGCCAGGAGCAGCACTGTCCTTGCTGTGCTGCCTTGTTCTCACTGGACTTCGACTTTCTTGCCTCAGGTTCCATCTTCTCCAAGGTATACACTTGACTTTACTCAAGTAACTTCACCTTTTAAAATTTCCTTCTAATTCATAAAAGTGGATGAAATTCATCTTTAAAGCTTCAACAACTCTAACATTTGGTAAATTAAAACTTAAAGTACTCTTTTTATTTTTACAAAACATATTTGCATGTTATTTTGGTTGAATAACCAGCTATTTTGAAAATTATTAGTGAAATTCTAGCAGCCATGGAACAAAAGTGAAGATTCTCAAATTGCTTACTCATCTATTATTTAAAAAAGTGGTTATTCAATGCATTTAAGCTCAGTTTAATATTTAAAAACTAACTTCTATTGACTATTAAATACATATTGTTGTGTTAAAATTCAGTTACTGTTATTGAACCATGAGAATCACTGAATAAATATTTACTTTCTAAGAATTAAAGACATCACACTGTAAACTGAAGTATTATTTCATGTAAATATAAAATTGTGACAGTTAAGCAAAATAACATAAGAAAATCTTTATGTAAAATGTTTGTTCTTTTTTTAAATTGTATTTTGGTTGTCTCCAATAAAAACAAAAATATTAATAACATTTTATACCTGCATGGTCTTTATGCTATTCAAAATACTTTCATAGCAGTGGAGTTACAATTTATGTGGGAATTATGTTTTGAAGTCATTTTATATGTTGAAAATCTCATATGAATAAAATTACTCATGAAAATACCTTAGTCCATAAGGAATAGCACGCATGTTATTGTGCATATGTATGAAGGTAATATTTATAGAGTATAAAATAAAATTAGTGTTCAAAATTCATTTCTGAAAATATTAATTGCATAAAAGAGAGCCCATAGTTATGCATTTTAATTTCATGGGAGAATACACATTATTTGCATAACATACATGCGAACATGATGCTATTCCACCATTTGAATTTCAAAACATCCCTTGAGAGCCACAGATTATATATCCCAACTAGAGGCCTGGTACACAAAATCATGCACCAGTGGGGTCCCTCGGCCTGGCCTGCACCCTAAAGAAACTGTGGGAGGTTGGCCAGGAGGGATTGCAAGAGGGCTCCCGGGCATGTCTGGCCCATCTTCCCAGTCCCGATTGGCCAGACGCCAGCAGCAAGCTAATCTGTCGGTCAGAGCATCTGACCCCTGGTGGTCAGTGCACATCATAGCGACTGGTGGAATGGTCGGAAGAACGGTCTCATGAATGGTCAGACATTTAGCATATCACACTTTTATTATATAGGATATGGAGGAAGTGAGGCTTATGGTAGTTTTCAAATTTGTGTAAAGCCTCAACTCAATAAGTGGCAAATCTACAATTAAAATCTTTAAAACTTTAAGTCCCGTTGACTTTCTACTATTTCATAATTGACTGTATTTATTTTACTTTTCTGCTAAGGTAAATTTTTTAACCTCACTGAATTTTCTAGATTTTTATCACTACAATGAATTTTCCCAGACAAAATTCTCTTCTTCAAATCATCAACTTTATTGATAACTAAGAAAAAAAAAGTTAAAAATCATGTTCAATAGGAAGTCTATTAATTATATTTAATCTGACTCTACAAACTAGCATTCTAAATTATCTATGAGCTCTTTTATGATTTACTTGCAATATATTTGTTTATTATTTATTTTTAATTGAATTTATTGGGGGTGAAAATGGTTAATAAAATTACATAGGTTTCAGGTGTACGATCCCATAGTACATCACCTTCATGCATCGGGTCTCTAATACAATATAAAGATGGTATTTGCTCTCTTGGAAATAACAGCAAGTTATATGCTTTGGGGTGCACATTGTACTTCAAGAGATAGCTTATGAGAGCAACCAATTTTGGTCTTCCCAAAGTCCAACATACAGATGTATAAAGCTTTATTTCAATTATTATCCAATTAATAGTCTGGATGTGCAAATAGGTAAGGTCACACTCTAACCTCCGTACCTATATCTTCCACACAGAAAATAGTACAGTGGGAGATTTGACCATGTAGAATGAATAAATAATGCAACTGTGAGTGTATTAATGTAGAAGTTATAGACACATATATTGAGTATGTATTGGAAATCAAGAAATTGTATTTATGGAACTTTTCCTATTCCAATAGCGTGCATGTTGTCTTTCAAAAGCAGAGCAAAAACTTACTAGAAATAAGCCCTTATTATTCTTTCAGCTCTTTCTATTTTGATATGAATCTTTACACATTGAACCAATAGGCATTTTTAGACTTGATAATTATCTTAACCCATTATTTTTTAGGATGTTAAGTGACTTCCCCAAGAACATTCAGAACTGAAAGTAGAATGAAATTTTAACTAATTCATTGATTCATGAAGAGGAATTGAAAACCCACTGCATGCCAGAAATTTTTGCTCTTTCACCGCATGGCTTCTATAACAATTAGGTAGGATTGTAATTTTATTGGAAATGCAGAATAACAAGCAAATGGTATAATCTGAGTCAAGGGCATGAGAGATTTCAAATCTTGGTCAGGGTGAGAGACTTGCTGACAGTGATTATTAGGAAGATAATTCACAGAAGCTGTCTTTCAAGCTGTCTTTCAAGCTGTCTGGCTGAAATGAGGCAAAGATAGATGGTAAGCAAGGAGAGTGGGGCAAATAAATCTTTACTGTCTCACCATGTGTTTTCTTTTGAGGAAATAGATTTTTCTCATTTATTAAAGTACTTATCTTTTCCTTTAGAAAACAGTAATATTTTTTCAAGTGAAAGAAACAGTTAATTCACAGAAAGTGGGTTATCTGTTGAGGTACACACGCACAATATGTCATTATTAAATTTTCTTCTGAATTTTCCAGGTTCACAGGATGACATTATGTTTTAAATATTTATTAAATGAGTTGTCTTCTAACATGGAACAGAAATTAGTTAATCAGGATATATATCAATAACCAAAGTTGTATTAAAAATTATTTCTAGATGCAACCCCTATATAATAAAAGGCTAATTTGCAAATAGACCCAATAGTGGAACAACAGAACAATGGTCACTATGATGTGCGCTGACCACCAGGGGCCGCACGCAGAATATGGTGGGTATCAGCAGCAAACAAAGGATTGCAGAACATGGCAGGCTCCAGCCACTGTGGGATGGTAGAGCAGGTGAGTGGGGGGTGCTAGACCAAGGTGAAATGCCAGTCGCTGTCATTGAGGTAAGCCTCTGGTGGTTACTGAAAATTTGTTGCTCCCACCTGGAACTCACAACCACTCCCAGCACCCAGCACTGGCCCCAATCACTGCACTGTCAACAAGTGCAAGTGGCAGCTAATGGCCTCAATAGCCCCTAAGGGATTCTCCACCCGCCCCCCGCTCCTGAGGGGCAATTGGGGCAGCAGCCACCACTCACAACCACTGATGGTGCTGACCCCACTCACACCCCCTGCTGCCCCAAACCCCAATTGCTCTGCCAGCCCTGTCTGTGTGGGAGAGGCTGCCAGCAGACAAGGGACCAGGGAGTCAGAGCAGGAGGGGTAGGGTGGAGGTGCAGAGGATGGGCCAAGACCCGCCCTTGTGCCCACCACAGCGTGGTGCCCCATAGATCCTTTCAAGGTGCATGAATTCATGCACTAGGCCCCTAGCTTAGTTATAATGATTTATTGGCATAAAATGAAACAATAACTATTCTGTGTGAAAGTTCTGCACTGTACATGTACACAAGCTTCCTGGAGTTGGTAATATTTGAACTTAGTGTTGAACCATAGAGAAAAGCAGGAGGCAGCCTTGAGGAGAGAAAATTGTCCTAAGAAAAAGAAAAAGCCTATCAAAATAGGGCTATGTGGAAATTCCAGAACACTACTGACCCTTTTGAAGCTTGTTTGCTTCCTAAGGAAGTATTACTACCCTTTTCCTTTTAACCTTACTTTGTTCCAAATGGCTTCCTGCTCTTCCACCCACACCCCACCTACAGCAAATTAACCAGCTTGTGGTTTATAACTGACATTCCACAGTTTACCTACTATGTGCAGACATTGGATTAAAACAAATAAGAAATAAAAAGAAATACATGTGATCCTTTGCATGTGACTTGATCACCACCAGCGTCTAGAAAGGAAAATCTATTTTTTTGTTTTGAATTGTCTATCAAAGAGAGTTCTATCTCACTAGAGTCTAGCACTATCTCTGAGAACCACATGCTCTATCCCTAAAATTGATTGGTTGGCTTGAAAAATGCAAAATAAACACCTCTATTTTTTAAATCATTATTGGATAGAATGCACATCATTCCAGGTATAAAAGAGAATTACCTTTTTGTAAGCCAGAATGATTTTAGCAATTAAAAAGGACAAATCTTTGTGTGTGTGTGTGGGGGGGGGTAATTGGGGGCAGCATGATGATAATCTCCCCTAATTCATTTTGAATCAAACAAGAAATTTAACATCTTTTCTTCATGTGCAGACTATAGGAAATAAAGCATTAAGCTGGTGGTTGGTTGCCACTCGAAATGTATTTTGGTCTCTGGGGTGACAAAAAGACATATCCAGTGAGGAACTGTTATCCATTTACAAGCTCACAGTCTAATACCTGAAACCCTTGTAACTAGAGATGTTATGGAATTCAGAGTTTGTCAATATTGGAAAGGCAAAATGGGCATAGTAGAAACCTTCTTCCCAAATCTGGGCCGGCACCCCTAAATTACATATATTCCTATGTCTGCTAAGAAATCTATAATAATAAAAGGGTAATATGCTAATTGGACAAGATGTTGTCCAGACATCATTCTGGATGTCCTTCCTGACAAAGCCCAGCTGGAGGGAAGCCAGCCCAGGTCCCGGGTACCTGCTGGCAGCTGGAGGAGGAAGCAGCGTGGGTCCCGGGTTCTGGAGGAAGCTGGTGCCAGCAGCCAGGGAAAGAAAGGCCTACTCTTGCACGAATTTTTGTGCATCAGGACTCTAGTATATAAATAATTCACACTGAGTGGAATAAATAAAGACTATAAACAGGTCTGGTTTTACTGCTGAGTTCAGGTCAGATTGTGCTACCAAATGAAAAACTTTTGGTTTTCAAAATAGTGAATAAAGCATTGTGACTCTATATTACTTTAAAAAAAAACAGGTAGCTGATTAGAGTTCTCAAAGTGTTCAATATGAGCAAAATTACTGATTGAATTTTCTATCATAGAATATTAATTCTTCTTTTCTTAAAATAGGCTCTAAATGTAGTCTAGGAGATGTTAGTGGAGTCTAAAAGTCATTCAATAGTTTCATGATGCTATTTTTGTCTATTTTATCATTTTTATTATCTTAGCCATGAATCATATGTTAGTTTTATTTTTACTGATTTCTAATGAACAAAATACAACAAAATTAAATGTTGGTATTAACCTGCCTCTTCCACTAAGCTATACATTCCATTGTCCACATTATTTGGTGTGTGACCTTCTGGTCTGCTTCCTGTGTTGGTTTCCCTCTACTTGTTGAGGGGAAGAATATCGAGGAGCTTATTCTATCCCAGCCAAAATCCACTAGATCCTCAACATATGTTTCTCTGAATTGTAGTTCCTGTGTTATAAGGTAGTGAGACTACCCTAGGCAGACCATCTTCAGTCCAATCCTATCTTCATTGAAAGGATCTCTCATAGTTTTTCTCTCCAAGAAGAGCATAAAATCAAGTGGATCCTTCTCTCTGTATGTTTTGAGTAATCTCTCTTAGAACCTAGTCAAATGCAAAGTACCTTGTACAGAGAGCACCCTTAAATTCCAGAACTCGTGTAGCAGGAAATGGGCTTTTGGGCAGCAAGGCATCATGTAAATGGAAGGGAATGACCCTTAGGTACTGGGGAGTTTGTGACAAATTACATTGGGGTACACACAATAGCATAAGTTTATTTTTATTGGGCATTTTTAATTATATATATTAGAGACCCGGTGCACAAAATTCATGCACAGGAGGTGAGGGATTGCCCCTCAGCCCAGCCTGCACCCTCTCCAATCTGGGATGCCTCAAGGGATGTCTGACTGCCCGTTTAAGCCCAACCCCAGTAGGATGGGCCTAAATGTGCATTGGACATCATTCTCATAATCCAGGACTGCTGGCTCCAAAGTACTCACCTGCCTGCTTCCCTTATTGCCCCTAACTGCTTCTGCCTGCCAGCCTGATCACCCCTAACCACTACACTGCCAGCCTAATTGATGTCTAACTGCTCCCCTGCCAGCCTGTTTGCCCCCAACTTCTCTCTTCTGCTGGCCTGGTCACCCCTAACTGCCCTCCCCTGCAGGCTTGATCACCCACAACTGCCCTCCTTTGCAGGCCTGGAACCTCCCAATGGCCCTCCCCTGCTGACCATCTTGTGGTGGCCATCTTGTGTCCACATGGGGGCAGGATCTTTGACCACATGGGGGAAGCCCTCTTGTGAGCTGGAGTGATGGTCAATCTGCAAATTATTCTTTTATTAGATAGGATAGAGGTCTGGTGCATGGGTGGAGGCCAGCTGGTTTGCCCTGAAGAGTGTCCCAGATCAGGGTGGGGGTTCCTATGGGGCATGGGGCAGTCTGAGTGAGGGGCCTGTGGTGGTTTGCAGGCTGGCCATGCCTCCCATTGACCCAAGCAGAGGCCCTGGGATCTGGGATTAATTTATGTTCTACAATTGAAACTTTGTAGCCTGGAGCAGAGCAAAGCCTTCTGCTCGCTCCATGGTGACAGCCGTTCTGTTTGGGTTTATTTAAATTCTATAATTGAAACTTTGTAGCCTAGAGTAGAGGCCTAGGGACTAGGCCTGCAGAGGTTTGGCTTCCTCCATTGCTTGGGCAACCCTAGTCTCTGCTCTCTCTAGCTCTGTGGCTGCCACCATTTCTGTTGGATTTGTGTATCTATAATTAAAACTTTGTAGCATTGAGTGGAGGCCTAGGCCGGCAAGGGCAGGCAGAAAGCGTGGCTTTCTCCGTTGCCGGGGAAACCCAAGCCTCCCTCCTGCTCTCAGTGGCTGCAGCCATCTTGGTTGGGGTTTATTTGCTCCTGATTGGCTTGTGGGTGTGGCTTGATTGGAGGTATGGTCAATTCGCATACTCTTTTATTACATAGGATTTGGGCCTTGCTGGTTGAAGTCTTAGAGAAACAGTAAGAGTATTATGAAATTTGCTCAAAAAACTCTCCCCTAAAAAGAGTTATTAACATTTTAAATGCCAGGTACATTTAAAAGAGTTTTCCTCACATTTACATTTTTCTTGGTAAAATATTTTGTAAGTTAACTTTGTGTATTTGTTGTATTATGTTTTACAAAAAATGACACATAGAAGAATAAAATATTGTTATAGTCCTCAGATGTTCAATCCAGAGAGGGCAAAGGACACATAAGTAGGTCATTTTGATGTCTCTTCCTAAGAACTAGAATGGTAGGGCTCCAATGACGGAATGAATATGTTGCCTGGGTCTGGAAGGGAAGGAAAGGCATTGCAGGCAGCAGGAAGAGATCGGGCAAAGCATGGAGGCGGAGAAATGTAGAGGACATCAGGTGTGGCTCGGACCAGAGTGTTGGAAGGCTGCAGATGACCTTGAAGCTGGAGATGAAGAATAGAAGAGTGAATAAAATAGGCGACAAGTTTAACCCCAAGCAGTCCCAAGAAAAGAAATGCTCTTAAGAACTAGCAATTTCAGTTTTAGCTCCTTAAGGTGCTTTGGGTTGAGCCAAGAATTTTCAGTGAGCCCTGATCGCTGTGGCTCAGTTGGCCGAGCATCCTCCCACGCACTGAGAGGTTGAAGGTTTGATTCCGGTCAGGCCACATGCCCAGATTGTGGGCTTCCCAGCAGGAGGTATGCAGGAGACAGCTAATGGATATTTTTCTCTCTGTCTCCCTCCCTCCCTCTTCCTTCCTCTCTCTCTAAAATCAATAAAAACATATTCTTTAAAAAAAGGAATTTCAGTGATCTCTGTGAAAAAAATAAGCACATAGTTAACCAAGACAGACGTAGGAAGCATGCGCTGTTTATTACTTCAACTGATACCTAAATAGCATTATGGTTCTGGACATAGACTCTTACAACAGGCTGTTTAGGTTTGATTCCTGGCCACTAAATGTACTTACTGTGTGACCAAAAATATTTAACTTCATTGGGTATCCATCTGGTCATCTATAAAATAATAATAGCAAATATACCATTCTCAGGGTTGTTGTGAGAATTAAATAAATTAATATATAGAGAGAGTGGTTAGAACTATGCATGGTGCATAGTAAGCATGAGAGAAGGAAAGACTGGAATGCAGGGAGAGAGAGAGGGAAAAGCCAATAACTAGGTTAAGAGAAAATTTAAATATTCCCTATGAGTGATCAACTGGTTGGGTCTAAATGAATCACTTTATTCTTTTTCTAAGTTATACCTGAGCTATGACTGTGTTGTAATGAGAGCATCCAGGCTCCCTATGGACTGTGCACCCAGACAAGACAAGCCAGTGAGTCTAAGCCACCAGAGGCAGCGGCCAGAATTTCAGTGGGTCCTCCACCTCCTCAACAGTATTACTATGTTTTGAGTATCTTTTTTCATTCTCACCTAAGGATATGTTTATTGATTTTAGAGAGAGAAGAAGGGGGAAAAAAGAGGAAAACATCGATTGGTTGCTTCCCGTACATGTCCTGACTAGGAGTTCAACCCACAACCTGGGTACGTGCCCTGGCCAGGAATCAAACCCACAACCTTTTGGTGTACAGGACTTTCCAACCCACTGAGCCTCCCAACAGCGGTCTGTTCTTGTAAAGGTTTTAATTACAACAAATCAAAACAAAAGAAGATTGCAGGCCTATAGTGGTTGTGTCTGTGCTGTTTTGTTTGTTAAGAGCTAGAAGGGGCAGAATGAAGGCCCAGGAGCAGAATGCCCTCATTTTAGACAACGAGATTCTAGGGTGAGAGGACTCTGGTCTGCCTCATACACTGCAGGCTGTGGTTACAAGACTTGGAAGTATGTCTCCCCTGCATGGTTTTGCTCTAATTTATGTCAGTGTTTTATTGATTCAAACAGAAAGTTAAGCTTTTATTAACTTGCAGCAAACCGTTGTCCTATAATCTCTGATGTTTTCACTCAAAAATGAAAAGAAATAGTGTCTTAAAATGAAATATGGTTTATTGTTTCTGGCCTTAGTCATCTTTAAATGCTTTATTTCTGGAGTCAGTGTGGTGCTCTTGTATGAACATGATATTTAGGGTCTGATTCAAGGAGTTTAATACTTTGTAATTTGGACCTGTACAGGCCACTAAACTTCTTAATTAATAAGTGTGATAATATATACCTCCCGGGATTTTGTGAAGATGAATCAGTTAATTAGATGACATAATAAAGGTGAAATCCATGGAAGACAATAGGGATTTAGGAAATGCAAGTCTCCACCAATGCCTGCCCGCTCCTGAGAGATGGGGTTTTAATGAGGACACCGTTTAATTTTAGCATGAATACAATCACTTCTTTCTTAATAATTTCCTCCTACATCAAACGCTGACACCGAGCTCATTTTCCCTCTCCAGATCTGTTTCTTCCTTTGTAAAGCAAGGTGGTTAGATTATGCTTTGCCTCAAGGTCCTTCCATATCTGGACTTCTGGGGCTTCTTCCCAGCTTTCCTTTGGTCTAGGAAAATCCAGTTTATCCAGCCATCAAATTCTTCCTCGGTTAAAAGAGAGAGTAAGCAGTAATTAGCCGGGGACGGAGGGTAGCTATGTCAACTGAACTGCCTGAGCTTTTTGTGTACGTGGTGGTTTAGTGCCTCTTCGGGGACATGTGTTCTCCAGTGGATATTGTATGTAATACAAATACATTGTGCCTACTCTCACATATTCAGCCGCGTGCCTCCTAAAGGAAAAAGATTATAAGAAGGCAGGGAAGTCTCAGACAGAGAGAAGGCAGGAGAGTTAACAGAAACCAAATACAAAACATAACGTGTATTTTGCAAGTTAGGAGCTCTGGGAAGCAGAATGAAACAAAGATTGACACACAGGAAGTTTATTAGGAAGTGATCTTGGGAAGGAATGGAAACAGAGGTGAGCAAAGGGAAAACTGCCTTATAATAGATGAGTCACAGCAAAGGCCTGGAGAACTCTGGAACTAAAGTGATCCTTCAGAGTTGCTTGAATTGAAGCAAGAGGGTCAGGCCTTTTTGCTGCTGCATTGAGCAGTCATTGGTTATAGCTTTCTCTGGGAAGATAGTGTTGCTAGGATAAGGCCCCTCTCTGTTCAGCCAAAGCAATTCCCGAGGAAGACTGACAGCTAAGAGTGTCTCCCAGCAGCAGTTTCTGCAGCCGGGGAAATAACCCCATCATCCTTGAAGTGAGATCTGGTGTGTCACAGCTTCCATTAAACTTTACTTCTTTCCTGCCCCATTTCCTTCTTCCTTTAACTCTTAATTTCCTGATATGTGTCCCAAATAAAGTAAAACATGTAAGCTATTGCTTCAGGCTCTGCTTTCTAGAGAAGCTGGGCTGAAAAACCAGAAAGCTATACATGTTTGCTTTGGCTTCTATTTTATAGCCCTACATGAACCTGCTCCAAAATGAAACTCGCTACTATAAAGAGGATGTATATAACTAATACCATACACACACACACACACACACACACACAAAAGAAAAGGATTGGAACAAGGGGCATTAAGGGGAAGGATACTTGACTTGTAGAGGCAGAAAATTTGATTTCTAAAGAAGCTCAACTTGTGAATATTAGGAAAACAACTTGGTCTTTCATATTTAGTTTCCAGTTTGATATAATGGACATAATAATGTCTGATTTCTCCATCCCCCTAATGATGTCAAGAGTCTAAAAGAATATAATGTAAATCAGAGCACTTTGCAGATATCACCAGATCTTCAGGATCAAATTATCCTCCCCGTTATACTCTCTAGAAAATGTACTGAGCAATGAAACAACAATGCCATCCTTCAAGAATGGATGGCAGGGCCATGTGGTGCACAACCCCTTACAAATACAGTGATACCAGAACACTAGGAAGCTACCGATTTAAAAGTTACCCTTGTCCCCTGCCAATTTTCCCGACACTGGAGATGGAGGTTTTAGATCCCTTTTGATTTTCAGTGAAAGCTGCAGAGTATTGCCCACGGCCAGGCACTGTTGCCAGTTGAACCTCTCAATGGGGCCTCCTGCAGTGATGCTATATTACAGCCTTGTCAATAGGTACCTGAGAGCAAGCAAGACAGGCGCCTTTTCTGTGGGAAGAATGGGAGGGGGGGCATTGGGAGTCAGGACAATCCAAAGAGGAACTGAAATGTGAAGTCAGTGGGAAAATAGTTCTCTACTTCTTGATTTCAGTAAGGTGTAGCCCTGGTTAAATATAGTCTGAATCTAAGCTGAGGGCCACAAGAGTAACTAACACACTATAATCTCTAGGATAGCTAACACCACAGCTGTGTCACTCCTGCCTATGTCCCTTTCTATCTCCTTTCCTCTGAAATCATCGATGGCTCTATGGGTGAGATTTGTACAGGTTTCTCTTTGACCTAAGTATGAGAGGGTGATGTTAATAATTATCAGAATAAAATGTTTAATCCCTTAGCTTAATTCTTACAATTAGCACAGTCTTCATTCTGACTAAGAATGTGAAATTAGAACATGACCCACTCTTACTTAATTAGCACCATCCTTTCTACCAAGATTTAACTCTGCAAGTCTTGAAATGTAACATGTTAGAAACGAAATAGCACAGAATCCTCAACCACTCTCAGGAGAGGCATGGGTAAAAGTAGTTTTTTTAAAAACCAAAAATAATGGGAAAGTAATGAAAGAAGATATCCCTGACATGTTAGAACTAAAATAAACCATATGCTGTGTCAGAAAACGATTTCCTGTCACCCTGAATGAGAGCTGAATGAGGACTCCCCGCTCTCCTTTGTGAAGACTCAGCCTTAGCTCTCCCCTCTTGGGATTACGGGCTCGTCCCTTCTGACCCCAGGGCTCAGATGGTTATCCTATCCTGCCCTCAGTATCTGCAGAGCCTGCTGAAGGCCTGGCAGCAATTACTGGAATGTAGGGCAATGACCTACTTTCCAGTTTTGTGAACCAGTAAAACTAATGTAGTGCTTTCTCTTACAAAGCACAGACTTCATTGATTTTTCAACAGATCAATGCCAGTCACCCTAGACAAGGCAGGATCGAACAGTCCCTGAGCAGTTCTGCAGTGGTGAGCTGAGCTGCATTGACAACTAACTATGAGCACCTGCCGTGTATTCTTAATTGGGTCTATGCATTCATTCGGAAATGAAATATCTATAGATAAATCAACAGAGTTACAGACTGACATTGCAAATCCATCAATTGAAAGTAAATGGCACAATGCCAAGGAGCCAAGCCTGGGGCTTGTCAGTGCCGGCCTAATAGGCCCCTGCAAATGTGAGGCAGTTTGAAGAACACTCAAACATCAATTCTGCACAAAATAAAGAATTACTAAATGCCATAGATGGAAGAGGTTATAGGAATGATCTAGTGCAGTGATCAGCTGGTGGGAAGGCTATGGGTTTGGGGAGGAGCTATTCATTGAATTACTGGGGAGCTTGCTCAAAATATATACTCTGGTTAGGCAGAACCTCTCAACTCAGCCTGAGTGCATGTTAGAGTCTATTAGGCGGTCTCCCAAATATTTTAGAGCTTTGATAAATGACTCCCTCCTCCCTACAGAACGCACTGTTTTATTGAAAAAGAAATTGAGTACCAGAGAAGTAGGCTTTAGCAAAAGCCACATAGCTAATAAAAAGTAGGACTTGGACGACCCATCTAGATGTCCTGATTCCAAAGTCAGAGCACTATAAATTTTCTTCAGCCTTCTTAGAATATGATTAAGCTGCTATTAAATTTAGAGATCCATGATATAATCATTCACTTCAGTTGCCTAATTGAACTTATAGGTAGTATAAATTGACTATTAATTTGAAAACATGGATTATAAAGTTTCTTCAAATGTTAAGATTTTATATGCACAGATAATCAATGGCTTCCCTCAGTGGGATTTGCACAAGTATCTCTTTTGACTTCTTATGAGATTGTTGCATATATATTGGTTTTCTTAAAAGCAGCATGTAGTTAGGTCTTCCTTTTAATTTAATCTGAAAAACTCCACATTAAAATTGGAGTGATTAGATTATTTAAAGTTCATGTAATTATCAATAGGGTTAGGCTTACATGTTCAATTTGCACTATCTTCCTGCCTTTGCGGGGGGGCTAGAGTTAATTAATTCATTTATGTATAATGTTATATTTTATTAGCTGCACCTCTTGATGTTGTCATTGCTTTCTGGTGGTTACTCCAGGTTTTAAGGTCCACATTGTTTTTTGTTTGTTTGTTTGTTTGTTTTTAATTAGGCAGTCAATTATCTCTTAAAGCCATACACTTAGTTAGAAAAAAAGTATATATTTTCAATTTTTAGTGCTTTTATTTCCTTTATGTAGATCCTAAATTCCACCACTTCTCTTCCACCTGAAATACTTCCTTTATATTTCTTACAATGTAGACAATAGTGTGCTGGAGCCAACTCACATAGTTTTGCAAGAGTCACCTATGTGCATTCCTTCCTGACTCTGTGTCCAGAGATGACTGGCTGATACCTTGAAAGTGGCCATAGTAGGGTTATACAATGAAATTGGAAAATGCAACAGAGCTAGTGCCATTTCGCTGGCAAACTATATGTTAACATTTGCCATCAAACACCTTAGTGCAGGCTTGGTTGGCAATAAACTCTCTCAGCTTTTATATGTCTGAAAATGTCTTTATTTCATTTTAATTTTTAAAAAGAATTTCATGACCCCAAAAAGGATACATATAAACAAAATAGCAGTTCTGTACATTATATTTAGGTAACTAAAAACTGGTGATAAAAGAAAATCTTAAGAGCTTCCAAGGCGGAGGAAAGACATTATATACAGAGAACCAAATATAAGAATGAGAATAGATTTCTCACCAAAATATTGCAAATCAGAGGAAAATAATGTGACATCTTTAAATTACTGAAAGAAATAAACCATCAATCTAAAATTTTATGTATAGCCAAAATGTCTTTCAAAAAATGAAGTGCAATAAAGACTTCAGATGTACAAAACCTGAGAAAAAAGACTAAGGAGGATTTATAAATGTCCTGGCAAATTTAGGGACAAGTCATCCAAATGTCTATTTGCAGGAGGAACTAAGACATCTTTTGGCATAAAAAGCAACTTTTAGAAAAATGGAGGCAGAATTACCAAGCAGTAAAATTTGTGATACTGAGTGCCAAGAACAGTCCTGCTATGAGTGCAGTGTGCAGTTATTTAGGTTTTGCATACATGGGATTCATATCTGAGTCCAGTGATAACGATACAGACATGGCTATAATTAAAAATGGAAAGATATGTTTTCCTATAAATTCCTTAAGCCTTTGGGGAGTAATGGAGACCATGTTGACATACTTTTAACAGAATATGCCACCAGAAATGTTGAGAAATATTACCTATGTTCAAATTTGCCCTAATTGTTAATTATCTAGATTTCTTTCTGAGCATAGATGAGGCTCATCTGAAAATCCCACATAATATTAAAGATGTATTTGCTGCCCTAATTGGTTTGGTTCAGTGGATAGAGCATCAGCCTGCGGACTGAAAGGTCTCAGGTTCAATTCCGGTCAAGGGCATGTACCTTGATTGCGGGCACATCTCCAGTAGGAGGTGTGCAGGAAGCAGCTGATTGATGTTTCTCTCGCATCAGTGTTTCTAGATCTCTATCCCTCTCCCTTCCTCTCTGTAAGAAAATCAATAAAATATATTTACAAAAAAAAAAAAAAAGATGTCTTTTCTGGGAAATGAAATCCTGCATTAGCTGAGGGGAAATAGCAAGTAAAAAAAAAAAAAACAACACCTTTATTTGTTATAGACTTTTGTGATGGATATTACCATTTTAATTGTCCTTCTACTATTTGGAGTATTTCCCTTATTAGTAGAAGTTAGAAATTCTTTTCCAGTCTTTCTTAAAGGTAATGTAAAACCAGTAAGATATACTACATGAGATTACTATATAGAAAGAAGGCAACATGAAGAAATATGTACCAAAGGGAGTCAATTTTCTAGAAGAATAATCACAAAGACATCTGACTTGCAAGAGGCACTGATGGAAATTCTAGCATCAAGTGTCAAGTAGCCTGGGCTGGGGAGTGGGGCAGGCTGGGAGAGGTTAATGGGGGGAAAAGGAAACATATACTAGTATAGTACTTTCAACAATAAAGAATTAAAAAAAAATAAAAGCAAGTCTAAGAAGTTGTTCTTATGCCTATGTGCTATGCCATTGTTGTACACAGTCAGGATGCACCATCACTGTGATGCTGTCAGCCTCCTATAGGTACTGAACCTGCTGCAGGGAACATTTGCCTTCAGGAGTGCTCTGGCAGCTAGCATTGGTAGGTCAGTGGAACACTCAGTGGCCAAGAAGGCTCATCGAACAGCTTCGTGAGCACAGCCACATTACCCATACTGACTCTTGGTTGGGAATAACATTTTTTTGGTTTTTGTTGTTGTTTTTTTTTTTTTACAGTTGTTGTATTGCCTAATAATCTGCAAACACTTTCATATCCAGCAGCCTTGGGAGAATAGCAGGAGAGGAACTGTTCCTACTTGATAGATGGGTGTCAAAGTTAGGTGACACATCTAGGAATGCTAGAGAAGGGACTCAAACTTATTATATCCCAGTCTTCTTCATGTCTCCCCCACAGAGGAAACACACACACACACACACACACACACACACACACACACACACACACACACACAGATGTTGGTGAGTACTGAATTAGCCCTTATGCAAAAAACACATTTAAAGGAGCTACAAAAGCATCACAATGGATTAGTAAAACAACAAATCTCTTCCTTCACCCCACAAATATTGCTTACTGCGTGCTAGGTACTGGATTAGGCACTGGGTTACAGCAATACATAGGTTTTATAGAGCCCTTGCCCTCCTGGAAGTTAGAGAGCAACTGAAGAACTTGTATGCATGCATATTAACATAACCAGTGGACACAGACCCTGGGGCAGTGGGGGCCTGCCCAGGATGGAAATGGCTGGGAGTGGGGGCGGGGGCAATTGGGGGAAAAGAATACATATGTAAAACTTTAGATGATAATAATAAAAAAAGAATAAATACTGTTGATCATTTTAGTAGCTAAGGTTTATGCTCTTGGTTGTTTATTAAAATTCTCTTCTCTAGCTGGTTTTAAATCCTAGAGAGCATAGATCACACATATTTATAATCACCATGTCACAACTCAAGGGAGGGGAAGGGAGGACAATGTGTGAAAAATTCCAGGGATAGCTCTCTGTGAAGGGAGTTGATGGCCATTGGCTGTATATTATTAGTTTTGACCTCCCTCAATCACTCCATCCAGCCCGCTGAATTAATGTTTTCTTTATGTAAAAAGGTCCACACACAAAAATGTTGGGGAGTTGAGCATTCAAAATGTGTCTGAGTCTATCAAATTGCTTGAACAAAACATTTGAGTTACTCAGACTGAGCTATTTGACAATGGCTATCTGAAGATACTTGTATGCTGTGCTGTGGCAGTACCTGGTATAAAACGCCTGCATATGCCACGCAGCTTTCATTTCTCTGTAACAGTGAGAGCAAGCAGCCTCTATAGGCACAATTGTGAGGGAGGGCCTTCTGCATTTTTTCTTCTGCTCTATTTCCAGCATCTTCCATATTCATGTCCTATAATGAAACAAGAAATAATCTGATAGGAGTATTTTATACTACTGTATTTAAATTCAGCAAACATTTTATGCATACCTACTATATACCAGAAACTGTAATACTGACTACATTTCATAAAGAGATTCTAATATGTAAGAGAGATAAAAGACCTACACAGGAAGTACAGTCTCTAAGTTACTAAAAACATAGCACACAGATAAATAAGAAATGGATAAAAAATATATTAGAGGCAAGTAAATTATGTAAGTAATAGATAAATGATTAATTTCTCTGTTCCAGCAATAAATATTTATCCCATATTTCAGAAATGTTGGTAGTTGAGATATGAGGGGAAAAACAGAACAAGATAAGTCTTTGTACTGATGACATTAAGTTCTAGTAGGATAAATCAGTAATAAACAAGGGGGCAATGTCACCATATACCTCACTTCCTAACCAACCCATATTTTTCCATATCGCATCCCTCCTGAACTACCAGCTATTCCATATATGAGCCATTTCCATTCAGATCTCTCAGAGGTTGTTTCCTTACTTACTAAAATTTCCTCCACTTTATGGTTTGATTTACAAGGTTCCCTCCCATCCAGACTCAGTTCAAAAATGAGCCTCTCCTTCAAACCAGTCCTGCTTTTCCCAGAAAATGTTAACATTCTCTCCTCTGGATTGCCACAACACTCTACAGTTCTCAGTTCTGCAGGTGTAATAACACTGAAATGTAATTAAATGTTTAGATGCCTTTCCCCCCACTAGACAAGTAGCTTCTCAAGAAAAGAAAACATGGTTTATTCCTTCCATGTGTCTAGGAGATCACCTGCATGTATGTGGAGCTGAACTATAATAACGTTATTAACCACAATGATACAAGCTTCAAGTGCCAACAATGTGCCAGGTACTCTGCTAAATGAGTGAATTCAAAACAAACCTTTGAGTTATGTATTTTATTACTATCTTCATTTTATAAATGAGAAAACAGACCCATGGAAGTTATGTAGTTCACCCAAAGTCAAAAAGCTAATAAGGGATAAATATCTGATGAATGAATATTTTTTATTTTATAAAGACCGCTGTGCCCATGAACTCATTATTAAAAGTCACATATTCATAAGGCATGAGCATCTGCTGAAAACATTTTTAAAATTTCAGGGATACTGATCATTGTCATCCGCATAGCAGCAAAATCCAGTTACATATTGAGTCCTCTGAATCTGAATGAGGAAAATTATTTTAAAGTAAAGAATAAATGAAGGAATTCTGGTGCATACAATTTCTAGAGGAACATTTGAAAGCCTTTGCCTTTATTTTCTCTTGGACACATATTTTCTCCAATTTCAAAGACAGCTGTTAGAAGGAAATGAGGCAAGAGATGTAAGGGCAGTCATGAGACTTAAAAATAGGAAATTGCAATTTTTTTTCATCATGCAGTATGTCCTTTCCTTCCTTAGCACAGTATTCCAAATCTGTGACCACATAGCTGGCACTGACTGGATCTTGGAAAATCATCATGAATACTGTAGTTCATTTTCATAGTTAACAGAGAAGTTTGATGAAAAATATTCACACTTTAATTTATCCAACTTGTCTATGTTACAAAAATCTCAGAATTTGCCCTAGCCAGTTGGCTCAGTAGATAGAGCCTCTGCCTACGTACTGAAGGGTCCCAGGTTCAATTCTAGCCAAATGCACATGCCCAAGTTGCAGCATCAATCCCCAGTAGGGGGTATGCAGGAGGCAGCCAATCAATGATTCTCTCTCATCATTGATGTTTCTATCTCTCTCTCCCTTTCCCTTCCCTCTAAAATCAATAAAAATATATTAAATTTTTTTTAATCTCAGAATTTACCAGCTTATTGTGTACTCTTCTGCTTGTTGAGCTTGAGTGTGGAAAGACAAAATATGAACATGTTAAAGCCTATTGATACTATGATATTAATTTGTCTGAAATACTCTGATCTTAAAATTTTCACTAGAAGCTCTGAATCTCATATAGAGGCAATTTCATGAGGAAGTAGAACTACTGCATTTCTGTTTAGCAAAGTCTTCCTGGTATCCATTTATTTTCAATGAAATTATCTTCCTTGATATGGAAATAGGAAATAAAGCAGATGCTTTACCATTCTTTTTATGGTCATTTTAATCAGCCTACTGCCTTAGCATTCATGAAAGCAACATAATTCATTTTGAAAAGTTCCTGTCAGTCACCCTAAACAAATGAATCATTAGAAATCTAATCAGTGATGATGAGCTGGGATGTAATAAAGAGTCATGCTTTGAATCTTGATATTTTTAAAATATTCATATTATTGGACTAGGAAATGATGCTGATTAGCAGTATTGAACCGGTTGTCATTTAAAATCCATATAATTTTACCTGTCATTTGAAGACATGAGAGATAATAGTCAGGGACTCAGTCATGTCTCAGCAGGAAGAGGGCTGGCCATAATAGACAAAGAGGAATCCATTGCTCTACCTCTAGTCAAATTTCAAATTAGTAAGAAAAGCCCTAGAGAAAGGAAACATGAATATAAGAGATGTTCAGTGAGTCCCTTCCTCAAATAAGTAAAAGCATTGAAGATTCCTTTTTTCAAATAGAGGTAGGAACTGAACCATGATTGTTAACATTTTGTAGCTCCCTAGGAATGTTTGTAAAATCTCTGTTGATTATATTTGTCATCTTTTTTTTTATTCTGATTTATAGTAAATGATGAGTAAACTCTTAAAACTAGGTGGGAAAGTAGAGGACGATCGAAGAACCTCAAATAAAGAGCATGTGGTGGAAACTACTATGATGGTGAGGAAGGAACAGATGACAGAAATCTGTCGGGCAAGCTATCTGGAAGGCAGAGGGGAAACTCTAAAGCAAGATGCTGCTTCCACAGGCATGGTTTCTTCTTCCTCAGGGGAGCCTCAGTTCTGCTCCCAAGGCAACTGATTGAATCAGGCTCACCTGTATTATTGAGGACAATCTTCTTTATTTACAGCCAACTTGATACCATTGTGATTAGCTAATTATCTATATACTAGTGGTCTGGTGCACAAAATTTGTGCACTGGGGGTGGGTGGTCCCTCAGCCCAACTTGCCCCCTCTCACATACCGGGAGTTCTTATGGGATGTCCAACTGATGGCTCACCCCAAGACCATTAGTTGGACAATTAAAAAAAAAATCTGTAAAACACAGTGTAGTTCAGGAGTTTTTCATTACGGATTGGGTTCACCAAGAAGACCATGTTGCAGTGTAAAGCGGAGAAGCTTGGTGGAAGTGCAAGGGCCCCTGTAGGCAGCCAGCATGGGCTCAGGCTGTCAGGGCTCCCAAACCTGTTGCCTAATAGAGCTGCTTTGTCTACTAAAGAAAACACTCTTCTCTTGTAGTCCTTTCTACATTTTTTTTTTCATAAGCATCCCTGTAGAGAAGACTTCTTTAATGTGTCCCTTCCTTTCCCCCAAAAGAGGGATGATCAATTATTTCAAGGAGCAGCAGAGGGTGGGGTAAGAGGCGATGAGGACCTAGGTTCTTGCAATCACCAGAGAACTCTGAACTCACTCTGTTCCCCTTCAGCATACCTTGGGTGGCCTCCATGTTTCTGTTACCTTGGTAGAAAGAATATGTGACTCCCCTGCCTGCCTTGAAGTCTTGTTGCCATGGAAACTTCCACACAGATTACATGCTTGACTAAGTCCAGACAGAAGCCACAGACTGGCATTTGCCCTTTGTTTCTCCTTCTTGTGTTTGCCAGGTGCTTTAAAATGGATGGGGATGGATGGGAGGGGGGGCAGTGTGGTATGTGAGAAAGCTGTGTCAGGGGTAGATGCTTGGGGATTTCAGAAGATAATCCTGTGGAGGGAAGAGCAGAGCAAATGGAAAAGTCTGTGTCCTTTTAAGCTTCTCCTGGATGCAAAGGCTTTGATCCTGTGATGTGTCTGACGATAATTTTCTGGGTGAGATAGGATATGAGTGAACAGACTCAGGGAGCTGTTGTTCCTTATTGAATTTTTCTGTGTCATTTTCACTGAATTGACCAATAATCTGAGCTCTGTAGTGAACATGTTGGGGCTGTGACCTAGGTTTAGATGAAACATCAATTGAAGCTATGAACTAGCCCCCCCGCCCCTCCTCTGCTTCTGAGCTCAAGTGGAAGAACTACATTTCCCAGAATTCCTGGTGCTCCCAATACTCTGCACGAACCAAGAGCACTGTGAATTTTCTCCACCCGGTGGTGGCCACCAGGATCTCCGCACACCCCAGAGATTGGCAGCAGCCCCCCTCCACTCCCATTGTGGGTGCTAGGCTGGGGGGCATGCAGGGACCCTGGGCGCTCATTTGCAAGTGATTCAGTCACCATAAGTGTAAGGAGGGCCAGCCCTTAAGTACCTTGTGGGCAGCACTTATAGTGTGGTGGTTGCTCTCACTACACTGTGGCCATGCCCCTGCCAGCCTCCCCTCGCCTCCTGTGTGCTGGCTATGCCCACACCCCCTGCCCTGCCCACTGCCCTGATTGGCTGGTAGTGTAGCAGCAGTACAGTCAATTTGCATGTTACTCTTTTATTAGATAGGCCTAGTGACCTGGTGCACGAAATTTGTGGACATTAAAAGGGGATTAATTGGAGGAAATAATTTAATATTGTTATTTGCCCTTTCTCTGTAATAGAAGTGTCAGAGATGAGAGGAAATTAGTAAAATGTATATAAAAACCTTCCTCCTGTCAGAGTCTTGGGCTCACCACAGGACCCAGAGTCAAGTCCCCACCAACCCACATGCACCTCAAATCGCATAAGACCCAGACCCGGCCACTTGCCCATTGGGCTAGATCCAGACCAGGCCAGTCCTACCCTTGTCAAGCCCTGCCAATCAGAGGGCATAGCCTCAGGTCCCCTGGCCCAGTGCCAGGACAAGGGGTGTGGCCTGAGGTCCCGCAGCCTTAACCAGAGTGGAGGGAATGCCTTGAGGTTCTCTGTCAAGCCCCTCCAGGTAGGGGACACAGCCTGAAATCCCCTGTCAAGCCCTGCTGGGTGGGTGGCATGGCCTGAGGTCCTCCGTCAAGGCCCACCAGGTGGGGCGGGGGGCACAGCCTCAGGTCTCTGGCCCAGCACTGGGAGGGGGAGAGGGTGCAGCCTCCGGTCCCTTGTCAAGCCCCGCTGGACAGGAGTGCAGCCTGAGTTTCTCTGACCCAGCACTTGGGGTGCACCTTGAGGTCCCCTGTCAAGCCCTGCTGGATGGGGGTATGGCCTGAGGTCTCCTGTCAAGCCCAGCTAGGCAGCAGGGTGCAGCCTCATGTCCCCTGGCCCAGTGGTAGGGTAGGGAGCATGGCCTGAGGTTCCCGATCAAGCCCCACCTGGGTGGGGGGCACAGCCTGAGGTCCCCTGTCAAGCCCAGCCAGGCAGGGGGGTGCAGCTTCAGGTCCCCTGGCCTGGTGCTGGGGCAGGGGGCATGGCCTGAGGTCCCCTATTAAACCCCACCAGGCAGGGGGTGTGGTCTGAGGTCCCCTGGCCTGGTGCCAGGGTGCAAGGCACAGTCTAAAGTCCCCTGTCAAGCCCTGCCAGGTTGGAGGTGGGGAACATGGCCTGAGGTCCCCTGACCTGGCACTAGGGCCAGGGGAGCAGCCTGACGTTCTCTAGTCCAGACCAGGATGGAAAGCGCACCTTGAGGTCCTCCATCAAGCCCTACTGGGTGGGGGGCACAGCCTGAGGTCCTCTGTCAAGCCCTGCCGGGTCTAGGAGGGTATCGCCTCAGGTCCCTGCTGATTGCTCATTAAGGCTCCTTATGAGAACTTGTCCTCAGCTGTGGGTCATCCACTTTGTGATGGAGTGATGGTCAATTAGCATATTCCCTCTTTATTAGACAGGATATAAAAGGCTAAGTGACTGGCCAACCAGCCAGTAGCTATGATACACACTGACCACCAGGGGCAGATGCTCAATGCAAGAGCTGCCAAGTGACAGCAACTTTGCAGAGTACCCTCTTACACTCCAGGACCCCTTGAGGGATGTCAGACTGCCATTTTTGGCCCAACTCCTGCAAGCCAGGCCAAGGGCCCCTACCTACCAGAGGGATCCTGTTTACTCTGCAGATGGTCTTTGAGCCCCAGCACTGCCCCAGGTGTAGCCAGCAGGGAGGAACCGGGGCATTTTGGCTCCAGGCATGTCCAGCCTGTCTTGCCCAGTCTACCCCACTGGCTACCTTCTAATTAATTTATTTTCAATGTGCACAAATCTGTGCACTGGGGCTTTAATTAATAATAAAACAGAAACAAAGGGACAGGCAGACATTATAGCAATGTCATTTGAGCAGCTTCACCAGGAAGCAGCAACTTTGCACTTCACATAGGGAAGATATATTCACACCCAGTAAAGTTGGGGAGACTAGGGAAGGTACTTGCCCGTCAATCAAACCTGGGGACAGAGATGACTGGCCAGAATAGACATGGCAATTGGAAGCATTGAAACATTTGGAAATTCATAAACCTCTAAACAAAGGAGTATGCTCTTTTGGGCTCTTGGGACTCTTGTTGCTTGTGTGCTCGGCTTCCTGGTATTTTCCCATATGGCCAATGGCCATACAGACCCACACACAATGGACTACTAAAGGATTGCAGCTAGCTTGATGCTATATTGGACTGTGCAAATATGGCATGGAAACTCTGGACTCTGGCTCAGATTTTAGCTCTACTGAAACTCCAGTTACACCTCTTCTAAGACTGGACTGAGGGGAAAGGGACTTTGGAAACCCTGTAGTAAATGTAATAAAGCTGTCTGCTACATTACATCTTCTTGTGTGAGTCTCAGAAAGTTGCTTTTCTTGGGATAGCACAAGAACTCCACCCTGAGCAGCAGCAACTGGGGGAGACAAGGAATGCTTCCCTCCAATAACAAACTGATTATACACATTAATGACATTTATAAAAACCTACAAGGTCGTTGAAACATGTAAAAGCAGAAACACTGGACAGATGGCAATAGAGAGAGGGCAATGTGAAAGAGAGCTGTTTGACTTCAAAATTCTACCCTTGGGAAATGAGCTGATAGAGCTACTCACCTGCAAGCATGTGCTACCCTTCAAGAAGAAAGAAAACATGACTCTACAGCAGTAGCATGGGTGCAGAGGCAGGGGCTGGAGCTGCGGGCACAAGACATACAAAGCTGTGGTGGGACTGGAGAGTAGAGTCTGGAGCCACAGAACTGAACGGAATTTGCTCCATTGGATTTTGACTTTGCTTGGGTCTTGTTGCTCCTTTATTCCTTTCCTTTTTACCTTTTGGAATGGGAATATCTGTTCTTGCCTATCCCGCCATTACATTTTGGAAGCAATAACTAGTGTTCTAATTTCATAGGTCTATAGATGGAAAGGAATTTTATCTCAAGATCAATGCAACCCAGACTTTCACCTATACCTGATGGGGTTGATTTAATTCAGATCATGAGATTTTGAACTTTTGAGCAGATGATAATTAGATGAGATTTTGAACCTACTTGACACTTTATATTTGGGAGCCTTGGGGTGGGGTGAATGTAATTTGCATATAGGACAAATGTGTATTATGGAGGAACAGAGTGCTCCATAGTGGTTTAAGAGTGGCCCATCCAAAAGATATGCTTTTACATTTTAATACCTGGAACCTGTAAATGTAGTCTTATTTAAAAAAAAAAAAACCAGCTTTGTACATATAATTAATTTAAGAGTTTTTGAGATGAGATCATCCTGGATTATCCAAGTGAGCCTGGAAGTTCATTGACAAGCATCCTTATAAAAGACACACAAAGGAGAAGCATACAGAAAGGAGAAGGTCATTTGAAGATGGGGACAGAGTTGAGCGATGTACTCACAAGCCCAGGATTGCCAAGAACCACCAGAAACATAAGGAGGCAAGGAATGGAATCTCCCTCAGAGCCCTCAGGAGGGACCACAGCCCTGCTGTCACTTTGATATTAGAAGTCTTGCCTCCATAATTATGAGAGAAATTTTTTGTTGTTGTTTTAGCCACAAATCTATGAAAATGTATTTACTCTATAAAAATAATAAAAAGAAAAAATTGAGTCACCAAGTGGTAAAAAATCTGGGTCAGGATTCCCTGATGCAATTTTTCAATACTGTGCAAGAGAATGAACAAAGTAGTGATGTCCTCTCTTTAAAAGTCACCTTCAATCTCAAAAACATGATGCTAAGTAAAAGAAGCAAGGCGCTTTCATGACATACTGTATAATTCCATCTATCCTGGAAAAAGGTGGCAAAACTATAAGCCAGAGACAGATCCATGATTTTTCAGGGGCCGGGGCTAGGACTGGAATATTCTCCATGGGACACAGGGGTACTATTGACAATGATGGATGTAATTAATATCTTAACTATTGTGGTAGTTATACAGTTTAAACATTTGTCAAAACTTAAACCATACACCTAAAAAGGGTGCATTTTATTGTATATAAATTATACCTTAGCAAACTTGACTTTAAAAAGCCCTACCATATAATGATATAGGTTATGTAAGTCCTGCTTTAAAATGTTTGGTGCAAGTCTTTTGGAAACATGTGAGTATCAGTCTTATACTGTATTTATACCTATAACTGCCTTGGCTTTATATGATTTTTTTTACCTTTTTCTGAGATCCAATAATTCTCGAAGGAAAATGACTTACTATTGAAAGTATATCCACTCTATAAAAAAATGATAAAAAGAAGAAAATACTAAATGTTCTATCTTTAGTTTCTAAAGAAGAGTTGAAAAATGTTTTACTTGTTCAAAATTGTATAACATCCTGAGAAGCCAAGATAGTGGCATAGGTAAACACCTAAACTGCTGCCTCGCACACAATTTCAAAGCTGCAACTAAAAGACAAAATGTCCACCACCCAGAACTGAGGGAAAACTGGTTGAGTGGAAGTTCTGCAACTAGAAGGAAAGAGAAAAGAGCATTGAGATGTGCACAAGCGCTGAAAAGCTGAGGTACAGAGGCATTCAAATCGGGCTGGCAGTGGCAACTTTCAGCACTGCTTATTTCAACCCAAAGGGAAACAAGCTCCTGATTACTCTGAACTCCAGTTTCTGGGGAGACGCTGGTGACCCAGACTCCTACAGGAAGAAGCAGGAGGGTCTGCCAGGAAAGTGAGGGTGGCTCCCTTGCAGAAGTGTCCACAGCAATCATTGTTCACTGCGCGGGGGCACGGGATGCGGGAACTTGGAAATGAGGAGACACAGAGAGGGCTGACTGGCAGCCATTGTTGTTTGCCACACTCTAGCCTACTGATTCCCTGAGATCTCGCCCTGCATAATCTGCAAACTTGCCTGAGCTGTGTGCAGCGGCATTTGCATATAAATGGCCTGCACTATCACAGTTTAACCTAAACTGCAGCTCTTATCAGACCAGGAGAAATCTATAGACCTCACTGTAGCTCCTGCTGGGTCGCTTCAGAGAGTAGCTGACCTGCACCCCATTGGAGATCCAAAAGCTAGTGTATCTAGAGGTCAGTGTGAGACAACACCAGAATTCAACTACTCACATCCATAAGTGACACATTCAAGAGGTAGACTCAATGAGCACAAAAGCCCACTACTGAAGCAAGTCCTGCCCCCCAAAGACGTGTCTCCAGCACAGCAGTTCTTCCACTCCATCAACACAGGGAAGCAGAAAAATGCAGAGACAAAGAAACATGTCATGAACAAAAGAAATGGAGGAAAGTAGACTACTGAGCATAAAGGACTACATTTATAAGGTTACTCAAGAATCCTCTAAAAACTACCAAGAAACTTGATGAGACCTCCGAGGAGCTCAGTGAGCCCTTTAAGGACCAAAATGAGAATGCCAAGAAAATGGAAAAGGATCAGTCAGAAATTAAGCATACACTGTCTGAAATCAAAAATATACAGAAATTCAATGGTAGATCAAAGGACTCCAAGAATCAAACCAAAGATCTGAAATATGAGGAGATAAAAAAAACAGCAAACCAGAAAAAGAAAAAGAAAAAAGAATCCAAAAAATATGAAGATAGTGTAAGGAGTCTCTGGGACAACTTCAAGTGTACCAACATCTGAATTATTAGGGTGCCAGAAGAAGAGAGAGAGCAAAATTTTGAAAACCTATTAGAAGAAATAATGACAGAAAACTTTCCCTGCCTGGTTAAAGAAATAGACTTAAAAGTCCAGGAAGCACACAGAATCCCAAACAAAAGTAATCCAAAGAGGACCACATCAAAACACATCATAATTAAATTGCCAAGGGCAAAAGACAAAGAGAGAATTTTGTAAGCAGCAAGAGAAAAACAGTTGGTTACCTACAAGGGAGTATCCATATGACTGTCAGCTGATTTCTCAACAGAAACTATGCAGGCCAGATGGGAGTGACAAGAAATATTCAAAGTGGTGAACAGCAAGAACCTACAACTAAGATTACTCTACTCAGCAAGGCTATCATTCAGAATTGATGGTCAGATAGCTTCACAGACAAGAAAAAGCTAAAGAAGTTCATCACCACCAAACCAGGATCATATGAAATGCTTAAGGGTATTCTTTAAGAAGAGGAAGAAAAAAAAGTAAAGATAAAAACTATTAACAACAAAATGAAAAAAATACATACCTACCAACAAGTGAATCTAAAAATCAAGTGAATGAAAAATCTGACGAACAGAATGAACTGATGAATATAATAGAATCAGGGACATAGAAAGGGATTGGACTGACAATTCTCAGGGGGAAGAGGGTGTGAGGGGTGTGGAAAGAGATTGGACAAAAATCTTACACCTATGAATGAAGACAGTGGCAGGGGTTAAGAGCTTGGAGTGGGGGTGGGGGGATCAGGTAGAGGGGAGTTATGGGGGGGGAAAGAGGAACACCTATAATAATCTGAACAATAAAGATTTATTTACAAATAAAAATAAAAATAAAATAAAAAGGTATTTAACATCCCAAAGTGAATTCTTTGTTTAGTTTAACTTCACAGATACTCAGTTAGTATTAGTACCTTATGTGGAAGATACCATGCTATGTGCAGGGCTTGTTCTAGGAGTGGTTATAGAGATGATTACAAAACAATTACTATGTAGTTAGAAAGAAGTATAAAATAAGAAGCAAGTAACTCTAATACAAAGCAGATTCAACCCAAATGCTTAGAAGAAGGGATCATCTTAGAAGAAGAAGCAACCATACCCAATTGGGAGGACCTCCCTAAAAGCGATGAGATAGATTAAAACTAGGAAATGGATGATTCTGGGTTTAAAAAAGGGGGACTCCCAGGGGAAGAAACATGGGCAAAGGCATGAACAATTGTTCCCCCACCCAATGCATATGTTGAAGTCAATACTCAATGTGATGGGATTAGGAGTTGGGGGTCTTTGGAAGGTAATTAGGTCATGAGAGTGGAACCTATTGAATGGGATTATTGTCTTTTAAAAGGGGGGGGACAGGGAACCTCACATATTGCTCTCCACCATGTGAGGACACAATGAGAAAACCAACGTCTGCAAGCTATCTGCACATTGATCTCAGATTTCCTCAAGAACTGTGAGAGATGAGTTTATTGTTGAAGCCACCCAGTCTATGACATTCTGCTATCACAACCTGAACTAAGATAGTGTCGAAATGGGAACAAAATCAAAGAACAGTCAGTAGTCTCTGGCTAGAACTGGAGTACATGCAGAGGAGTGGGAGGAAAACCACAAATGGGATTTAGGATAGTTCCTAAATGCCAAATGCCAAATCAGGGGGTTTGAACTTAATTCAGTGGGCAATGCAGTGCTTGAGAATTGTGAGTATCTGGTAAAAGCTACGGATGCATTTCTCCAGAAGAATACACACAGTGTTGTGTCCTACCTCAGACTTTCCACAGACACGGCACTCCTCCAGGACCTTTCCCCTGGGAACCTCTGGATTAAAGAAGTTTCAAGGAGCCTCATATAAAGGGAATTTTCATTTCATATTTTTAAGTTGTTCCTCCATACATGATCAGAACGGAGAATTAGATTGATACAGGTTATGAACCAAAATAGATTTCCTTAAAGTGTAATCTATATTAGAATCACCTGCGGGGCTTATAAAACATCCATATTCCTAAGTCCCACCCAGATATATTCAGGTCTCTAGTGGTGAGATACATTTGTTACCAATACTTAGCTGACTGTGATGCCCCTTTTGCTTATAGAACAACCAATCTAGTGATGAAGTGGGTATTGTGATGCACATTGTTTGCTTTTGACTTTACACCAAAGCCTGGAAGAGACAATACTCAAGGAGAAATTCTAGAATATTTCAACTCTACCAATTTCAAGACATTTTCTGCAGTCAGTACTAATTAAACTCTGCCTAGAAACATCTTCAGCTACAGTGTGTTAGGCAGGATGGCATATAACCTGTAGAAAAGGTTATACTCCTTTGGCCAGAACATTTTATTTTATTTTTAAAATATTTTTATTGATTTCACAAAGGAAGGGAGAGAGAGAGAGAGAGAGAAACATCAATGACTAAAGAGAATCATTGGTTGGCTGCTTCCTGCACGCCCTCTACTGGGGATAGAGCCACAAACTGGGCATGTGCCCTTGACTGGAATTGAACCTGGGATCCTTCAGTATGCAGGTTGATGCTCTATCCACTAAGTTAGGGCTAGCCAGCACATTCTAGATGAACATTAGCTTCTCATACACACACTATTGAAAGCTACTGTGTGTCCCAGTGGATTAAGATAAGCAGTCATGATGTTAAAATGATCACCTGCCATAGCAGCCTGAGTAATTTCTATTCTGTCTTTGATATAAAGAGATCCAAGGTTTTACTTGTACATCAGTCAATCTTTCCAGGAAGGATTTTGAAAAATGACAGTAATTGGAAAGGTTCAGAAATCGGTAGGGTCTGTTGCTTGTCAGAGTTTTATGAGAGTCTGACATCTTTTTCTTTTTGTAAATCAATTATCATAACTATATTCTAAAAAATGCTGTTAATTCCTGAAAGATGTTTTTATTCAGACATTCCACACATGCATTTCTACTGAGGAACACAACATTTTATGATTTAATATCAAACTACCAAATCAATTTATTATACTTCATGATTATTGTTGAACAAAGGAATAAAAGTAAGTGTGAATAATAAGTTAAAGAGTTAATTGTTAAACAAAGCTGCCGTTTATCATTTCCCTAATGTTCCAAACCTGTTATAGAATATTGGCAGAGTGGAGCTCTTTACTGAAACACTCCATTTCCATAGATTTCTCTATAGTTCAAATCCATCTGAAAATAATAACATCTTAAAATAAACTTGCTATTTTAAAATAAAGCAGGAGGTTAATACAGTGCCATGAAATTTAAATTTGCATACACAGCTCTCATTCTTTTTGTTTCTAATGTGTTTTTTTTTGTTTGTTTGTTTTTATTTTTGTTTTTTTTTTGTAGGAAAAAGTTGTACTTTGTCAGTTTGGACAATGACACCTCTATGTCCAGCATCTCTTGTAGGTTTTACTGCAAAGATACAGCATTTTTGTTTGCATTATCTGAATTTGAAGCTAGATCCTCTCAGTTTAATTGTATGAGCACAGTTCCATAGCTGTCAAAAGCCTTTTTAAGCCTTCACAGTTTGATTCCACAAATTGCCAGACAGCCTGCGTCTAGAGTTTAAATAGATCACCTCTATTTGAACTCTGATAACATCCAATAATACAGTGGGGCTACAGCTATGCAGCACAAAAATAATCTTCATGGAACTAAAATGCTATCGGTCTCCTATCATTTATCATAATTCTCCTAATTACTAGGTATTTCAAAATACCTGAGTTGATAACACAACATAAAGAATATATTTGCACACTTTAAAGTAAGGCTCAATAAACTATGGCCCATGGAGCAAATCTGGCCCACCACCTCTTTTTGCAAATAAAGTTTTATTGGAACATAATCACACTCATTCATTTACATATTACCTATGACTGCTGTCATGTTATAAGAGCAGAGTTGAATAGTTGTGACAGACTGCAAAGTCTCTACCACATCCAAATTATTTATTATCTCAACCTTTAAAAAAAAATTGCCTCTTCTCCTTTCACTGAAATTTCTCCATTTTCTTAGATTTTGTTTTGTTTTGCTATTTCTCAAAAACGTGATCAGATAATAGGTAAGTTTTCTCCCTAATCCCTCCATTTTCTTTGGAGTAATTAGTTCCTTTGAACCAGTTATTACATCTAACAACTAGAATCAGCACCACTAGCTGTAAGCCTAACTGCTTTATAAAGTACACAGGGAAAGATAATGAAGTAATAATGGAATGGGTGCAATTCTTGTTAAGTAGAGTGTGAGGTGGTTTAAAAGAAGATAGAGTAATTTTCCATCTCATAAATTTTAAGCATTTTTTAGATGAGGTGGGCCACAAAGGGTGACAAGCAAAATTCTGGAATCAGATTTGGGTTTGAGCCTTGGTTTTACCGTTTGTGAGCTATGTGACTTGTCCTTTGCCTGAATCAGGTTCCTCCTCTGTTACATGGAGATAATCATTATCGTACCCATCTCATTCGGTAGTTAAAACGATTAAAATCTATTGAATTGGCTGTATTTAGCCTAATGCTGGCACATAGTAAATTATAGGTCCTTCCATTGGCAACTTAAGAAGGGCCTTAATGAGATTTAATAATGAATGAAAAGGGGAAGAAAATAGCATTAAAATTACCAAAAGATTGGGGCATTTTCCTGTTATATTGCCTTACACTTTGATTTCTAGAGGTAAAACAATAGTTCTCTATTTAGAGACAAAAGCAAATGCTTCAAGTCTGAGGTGCCTTCATAACTCAATCATTTAGAAACTCAAGGGTTTGTTTATTAATTTGAGCAAGTGGCATTTGTAAAACCTGCAGACGTCTTGCTGGCACTCAGGGCTCGGGTCCTGAATGAGATGTGAGCTCCTCCTCAGTGCACGTGTACACATACGAGATAGCTGGTTTCCTAAGCTTGGGGAGCATATTCACTTTCAGCAGGAAATGAGCTCTTCCTTGGAAAATTGGTCTGAAAACCCATTACTGCAGCGGATTCATTTTCATTTATATATTCCAACAGGTAATGGAAATTTATTTGGAGTATTGAGAGGTAGCACTGAAAAGGAGTATTGTCTCATTTTCATGCAAATATTTTTATCATCATCTTAGATAGAAATATGATCATGCTCCATAAGACTTGTCATGCACCCAGAATTTAATTAATGATGTGTCTGCATAGAATCAAGATAGCTTGATTCTGCACTTAGCTTCAAAGCTCTTACTGTTTTAGAAATTTCACTCATTTACTCATTCCGTTATTCATTGCTTTAACAAATAGAGGTGTGGACAAACATAGGTTTACAGTTGTGAGTACACAAACACAGTTTGTTCCTGTATTATTATGTATTTATTTATTATTGTATTATTTATTACTATTATTAACCTACTTTTGCCCACTCTATGTTTATTGAGTTCCTACTATGTGTTAGACGCTATATGTAACACAAATACATAGCTTAGCCTCCCAGGAGGTTACAACCTAATAAAGAGACAGGTGAAAAAAACTGATCCTTCAGATTATGATAAAATAAGGCCTAAAAACATTGGAAGCATGCGTGTCCAGGGAAGAAAAGGCAAACTTCACACAAAGGCAGTGCCTAACTGAGCCTTGAAAAATGAGCAGACAAATGTGAAAAGCATGCCAGGCAAAACAGCATGCCCCAAGTATAGCAGTGTGTAGACAATGGAGTGTTTGGGGAAACTAGAAGTGGTTCAATACTCCCAGAATGTAAAGTGTTAAGTACAAGGCAAGTGGAAGTGGCGATTGGACAGGACCCTGATCATGGAAGACTTTGTCAAGCAAAACACTCCAGATTTTTATCTGAAGGCAACCAGAAGCCACTGCATAATTTTCACTGTAGAGAGAGGGATCCGATTTTCACACAGGTAATCTGTTATGATAAGTAGACAAGTGATGTCAAGCACATGAACCCCAAGATTGACCATGGTAATAGATATGGGGGACAAAAATGAGAATTACTTAGGAAGTGGGATCAATGGAACACAGTTACTGACAAGATGTGGGCTTTAAAGGAGAAATAATAATCTGAGATGTTACCCTTCTCAGACTGCAGTGGTTCTCAACCTTTCTAATGCCTTGACCCTTTAATACAGTTCCGCATGTTGTGGTGGCCCCCAACCATAAAATTATTTTTATTGCTACTTCATAACTGTAATTCCATAACCTGTAATTTAAAAACTTTTATAAAGTACATTATCCTTTTTCTAGTCTATGACAGATCTACTTAATTTAGATGGTCTTAGGCTCTTACAGCAGTGGTTCTCAACATGTGATTCACCACCCACAGGTTGAGAACTGCTAGCAGGATCACCTAAGACCATCGGAAAACACAAATATTAACAGTACAATTCATAACAGTACCAAATTACAGTTATGAAGTAGCAACAGAAATAATTTTATGATTGGGGGTTATAACCTGAGGAACTATATTAAAGGGTCGCGGCATTAGAAAGATTGAGAACCACTGGTTTAGAGAGCTGGGTTAAGAAAGTGTCATTTACAGATGAGAAATTCAGGAAAGGATTCCTGGGACAGGTTGTAGGAACATTGTAGAAGATGGTGAATTCTGTTTAGGACATCATCACTGTAGAATATCTAAGCAGAAATGCCTAAAAGGCAAACATAAATAAAAGTATGAGGTTCAGGAAGGAGGTCTGAATCAAAGCTACAAGTCTTGGAGTCAGGGGTTTTTAGGTTCTACTTTATAATGTGATCATTAATTTTGTGTCAGCTTGGCTGAGCTAGGGAACATCAGATAGCTGGTAAAACATTCTAGGTGTGCTCCTGAGGGTGTTTATGTAAGAGATTAACATTTGAATTGATTGAATAAAGATCATCTTCACCAATGCAAGTGGGCCCCAGCTCATCTGTTGAGGTGTCTGAAGAAAATAAAAAGGTGGAAGAAAGGTGAATTTGCTCTCTCTAATTGAACTGAGACATCCATCTTCTTCCCTGGGACACTAGCACTCCTGGTTCTGGGGCTTTCAGACGCAGACTGAATTACATACACCACTGTCTCTTGGCACTGCAGCTTGCATTGGCCAGATGGAGCCTCTAGACTTGCATAACCATGTGAGCCAAGCCCTATAATGAATCTCATGTTATTTCTATGTATTTTATTGGTTCTGTTTTTCCGGAGAACCCTGACTAATACAGATGCTTGGATATGAATTAAAGCAAGCAAGAAAAATATAGCAGAAGAAGAGAAGAAGAACTAAAATGGAATCCTAAAATGCTTCAGACAAAAATAATGAGATAAAATAAATTACCTGAATGATGGTAATTGGGATACCACTACTGGCTTCCCAGAGAAAGGGTTTAATTTGAGATAGTCAGAATGTGTGAAGTGGAGAGTGGTTGCAGGATGGAAGCAAGAGCAAGAAGCTTGACTGTGAAGAAAAGATTTAAGAGGACAAAGAATGTACAAAAAGTTGTTTTGGATGTGAGAGAAAAGGTCAGTGTGAACAGGGAGAGGTGAAATGAAGATTTGGGATGAGTAAATAGTATTTATTAGGTCAAATCTCATGCATTTTATTTGACTTTTAAAAAAAATAGATGAATTCAATTTTAAAATAAACCATTTCATGGAAAAAAAGATGGGTAATTCTAGCCGACATTAATCATATTTAATATTTTTATTTTAAAATGAAATTTTCATCTCATATAAGAAGTGCCTTAAAGTTAATTTTGATTTAAGAGTGGATTGCCAAACATGAGAAGGATAATAAGTGAGATCATGTGATATTTATCTTTCTCCCACTAGCTTATTTCACTTAGCATAATGCTCTCCAGGTCCAACCATGCTGTTGCAAATGGTAAAAGTTCTTACTTTTTTTTTTTTTTTTTATAGCGGTGTAGTATTCCATTGTGTTGATGTACCACAGTTTTTTAATCCACTCCTTTGCTAATGGGCACTTAGGCTGTTTCTAAATCTTAGCTATTGTTAATTGTGCTGCTATGAACATAGGGGTGCATATGCCTTTTCTGATTGGTGTTTCTGACTTCTTGGGATATAGTCCTAGAAATGGGATTACTGGTTCAAATGGGAGTTCCATTTTTAACTTTTTGAGGAAACTCCATAGTGTTTCCCCACACTTTTTATATAACACAAAACCCAGCATAACTTTGTCAGTGCATGAAGAACTTGCTTTTGAGTAATGGATTGCCTTTGATGCAGCATGTTGCTCAATGCTCAGCTAAGCCACAGCACTAAAAGGTTCTTGGAACCCTTTTCTCAGATATGCTACTGTTGCTCTTACTGCCTCCAGCAGCTCATATCTGGTCTCAGTCCCCGAGCAGAGGGACTGATGGTGCAGTCACAGCCAGCATCTCTCCTGTACCAGGCCTGGGGAGTTCTAAGATCCCCAGACAAGTTTGAGTGAGCACTGAATGGGCTGTAGTAGATGCCAAAAAGAGATCAATAGAGAGGAACAAATCTGGGATATCTGAAGTTAGGGGGGGAAGGGCAGAAGCTGTAGCAAAAATCAGGGGAGGATAGAGATCAAACAGAGCCTATTCATTAGTTCTCAGAAACTGAGCAGGGTGCTTTGTCTGGTACTAAGTAAGTGCAAATGCCTAAGACACAGTTCCTACTACAAACAATTTACACTAAGAAAATACGCCTAAAATTGTAAGTGCTATTCCATTTATTTGCTCAATATCTGATCAACCCAACCAAAAAAAAGTCAGATTTTCATTTAAATGAAGGACTATATGTATTTTAAAATATTCTTTATGAACTTAATCTTTCTGTTAAAATTTATTTACGTTACTTGATGCCTTCCATTAGTTATTTCAAAAATAATTGACCATAAATAATGGAATTTGTTTTTATTTAAATCAAGGTGAATAAATATTTTCTACTAAAATCCCTTTTTATGTAGGTTATTTATGAAAAATTCAGAAAAGATTAAGAGTATTCTTGAATTGCAGCCTACTTGATAATATACTCTACGGCAGGAGCAAAAAAGTAAAATATCAACCAAAGCAAAGACTCTACTATGTTTCTGCTTAAGGCTGAAAGAATTCCATTTGTTAAAAAAATGAATTCAAGAATATGATGAGAATATGAAAAATTCTTTGCTGTTAAGGCTGGGTCCCAAGAAATATAAGAATCAAATTTATGAACCAGTTTGGTATTTTTGGAGGGCAAATAGCATATGCTATTCAGGAGCTAGAACTGCAGAAATGACTAAAATGGGAACTAAGATTTCCTGGACCTAGGGAAACTAGTTTGAATTGTGCACATCCATTTTTCTGAAGCCTTGGTCATAAAAAAAAATGAGGTATTTGCTATCTACTTCATTCTGTGCTGCAACAATAAATCATATCATTAAGACATTTCACTTATTCATACTCTGACAATTGAGTATGTGGAGAAAATCACTGTAATAAATGGGAAAACTCAGAAAGTCATAATGATATTAAGGGTGACGATGTAGGTTACATATATATGCCTCTGTCTTCTTATAGTTTTATCAGACTAAGAAGACAAAATGAAAAATATTCAATTAGAGCGATGTGCAGCATTTTAATTCTCCTCAAAGATCACTCAACCAATTTACAACACTAGCACATCTTGTTTGCCAGATTACCTGTACGTATTTCTAGTATGTCAAACAGCCTTGCTGTCCTTTCTTGTTGAGCTCAGAGTGTATTGAATATATAACTAAACTTGCCTTTTTTTTTTATTTTATAAATTTTATTTCCTAACATTTTAATTAAATACTTTAAAGAAACACAGCATACAGAAATGTTAAAAAAAAATCAAAAAGGATTATAGGCAAGCTACAGATGATGAGAATTCTTTTTAAGAGACAGAAAATAGGGGATAAAAATAAAGTTTTCATTTTATGTAGTATTTATACATTAACTATAAACCATAGTACTAAAAGCTTTTCGAACATTGGCAAGAAAGGCTGAAAAATTTTTGGTCTTCCTTAGATTCTCTTGAAGTTCTGCTAGGCATTCAAGATGAGGAGCACTATCTGACACTTCATAGTCCCTTGCTTCATTTAGGTGCAGGCAAAACATATATGGGCTATCAGGATCCTTAGGGTCAATATTAGTGAATATAAACTGCAATTTATCACCATAAACTTTTCGAATTTCTAGTCCAAGTCGATCTTTAAATATGACTACAGACTTCTGTAACCTTTGCAATCTCTCTTCACTCTTTTTTTTAGCAGTGGAAATAGTTTCCTTCTTCTTAGCATATTCTTCCTTAAGATCCTGGATATTTGTAGTCAGTACTTCCGAATCCTGCTTTTTGTCATTTACTTCACCAATCAACTTTAACAAGTTATCTTTTTTTTCTTGAATAAGCTTATTCTGCCTGCAGATCTGACTTTGATATTCTAGATACATTTGAACCATTCGCTCTTCTTCCTTCAATTTCACAGACAGCTTTTCTGTAAATGCTTTATTGATGTCCTTGTAGGTATCTCTTAGTCCCACCATCTGACAGGAGGTGTTGTTGACATTGCTTTTGAATTTATTCCAAAACTCATTTATGTTTTTGTCCAACAGTGCCAGCTCATCCTCTACCATTTTGTAAGACAATGCGCGCCTTCTGCCTCCGGACTTTGCCTATTTTTTTTTAAACAGAGATGCTTGGTGTTTGCGCAAACATGCCTGTATGTGTGTACCTGTCCCTCTAAAGCACAGAATAGTAGAGAAAACCAAGATGGCGGCATAGGTAAACACCTAGGCTCTTGCCTCGCACAACAATTATGCAAATAGAACTGAAGGACAGAACGAACACTGTCCAGAACCACGGAAAGGCTGTCTGACTAGAAGATCTGAAATTGGAGGGTCATAGAAGTGCACACGGATAATCAGAGCCTCTGCAAAGCCCAGGTAAGGAGGAGACTTGAGTGCGCGAGAGGACAGGGTGTCTGAACCTGGCAGGGGGGCTCTGGCAGAAAGGATACAAAAACTCCAGGCTGCACTGAACCCAGTTGAGTTTGCACTCAAAACCCAGGGGAACCAGGCTCTTACGGGGGCGGAATCCCAGGGGAAGTGGCAGAGGCAGACCTCTGTAGGCGTGCATGTGAGTGTGTGCAGAAGGGACAAATGGGTCGCTGGCTGTGTCTGTTAGGAGAAAGAAGCTCTGGCCAAAGGCAAAACTCCGAGGGCACGCGTGAGTGCTCACGGTGAGGGCATTCTGTTGACTTGTGTGGCTGGCATCTGGCAAAAGGAAAAAGGAGTTCCGATTGTACTGAACAAAGGTGCCAGGCGAAAATCTGAGATTCCGGATCCACTGGGGATTGGATGTTCTGGTGGCAGGCAGAACGCGAGGGCACCTTTCTCACAGAGGTGTCTGTGGCGATTGCCTGCAGACACTAGGACCCAGCGACCTCATGGGCCATTGCTGACTTGAAGCCAAGGCTGTCTGCTCCATTCTGAAACTCCACCCCACCCAAAAACTCCGCCCCATCCAAACTGAGCACAGAGACTTTGGTAAGTTTGCAAGTCCAGGCACAGAAGGCTGTCTCCTAGAGTAGACACAGCTGATCCTCACAATCAGTTGGCCTGGAGGTCAATCCCTCCCAGTGAGACCAACAACAAACAAGATTTATCTGCAACAAGGCTATATGCACAGTCCACAAAGGGGTGCACCAAGTGTGTACACCTCAGGGAACAGGGGAGGCTGAGACACCTAGCACACAAAGCTACCCAACCAACTTAGGGAAGCAGTGAAAATGGGGAGAGAAAGAAAAAGATCGCAAACAAAAGAAATGGAGGAAAACAAATGACTGGATATAGAATTCAAAATCACAGTGATAAGGTATTTCTTTTTTTTAATCTTTATTATTCAGTTTATTAATTACATTGTTCCCCCTTTTTTATCCTTCTATAGCTCCCCTCCAGTACCCATCCTTCCCTCGGCCCTCACCTCCCCCCAACCACTGTCCTCTTCCATTGTTGCATGATTTTTTGTCCAGTCTCTTGCTGCACTTCCCACACCCCTTTTCTCCCCAAGAATTGTCAGTCCATTCCCTCTCTATGTCCATGATTCTGTTATATTCACCAGTTTATCCTTTTCATCAGATTATTAATTCACTTGCTTTTAGATTCATTTGTTGATAGATGTGTATTTGTTGTTCATAATTTATTACTCTACCCAGCAAAGCTATCATTCAGCAAGAACCTTGAGGATATGAAAAAGGGCCAACTAGAAACTAAACATACACTGACTGAAATAAAAAATATTTTACAGAAACCCAACAGCAGACTAGAGGAACGCAAGAATCAAGTCAAAGATTTGAAATACCAAGAGGCCAAAAATACTCAACCAAAAAAGAAAAAAGAATGCAAAAATTTGAGGATAATGTAAAAAGCCTCTGGGACAACTTCAAATGTACCAACATCAGAATTATGGGGGTGCCAGAGAAGAGAGAGAGCAAGATACGGAAAACATATTTGAAGTAATAATGACTGAAAACTTCCCCCACCTGGTGAAAGAAATAGACTTACAAGTCCAGGAAGCGCACAGAACCCCAAGCAAAAGGAATCCAAAGAGGACCACACCAAGACACATCGTAATTAAAATGCCAAGAGAAAAAGATAAAAAGAGAATATTAAAATCAGCAAGAGAAAAACAGTTAATTACCTATAAGGGAGCACCCATACGATTGTCAGCTGACTTCTCAACAGAAATGATGCAGGCCAGATGGGAGTGTCAAGAAATATTCAAAGTGATGAATAGCAAGAATCTACAACCAAGATTACTCTATCCAGCAAAGCTATCATTCAGAATTGAAGGTCAGATAAAGTGCTTCACAGATAAGAAAAAGCTAAAGGAGTTCATCACCACCAAACCAGTGAAATGCTGAAAGATATTCTTTAAGAAGAAGAAAAAGTTGTCTGCTTCAAACTAGAGCATGGATGGATGGAACTGGAGAACATTATGCTAAGTGAAATAAGCCAGTCAAAGAAAGATAAGTATCACATGAACTCACTCATTTATGGAATACAATGAACAACATAAACTGATGAACAAAAACAGATCCAGATACAGAAAAGCATTGACTGTCAAATCTCAAAGGGATGGTAGGAGAGGGCAGGAGTAAGGGGAAGAGATCAACCAAAGGACTTTTATGCATGCATATAAGTCTAATCAATGGACACAGACACCAAGAGGGTGAGGGCACAAGTGGTGACGGGGGAAGGAGGGGATTGGAAGGGGTAATGGCTGATGAGGACACATATATAATACCTTAATCAATCAATCAATAAATCAATCAATCAATAATAAAGCACAGGATAGTGTATTCCAGGTCTATCATTAGAGACTCTCTTATATTGGAAATCAGCATTAAGAGCAAGGGGTTCAACTAAAGAATATTGGTTTTATACGATACACTGACTGAAGCCATCTATTCGATTGAATGGTCACATTCAATGGTCTTAAAAAAATAAAGATCTGGATTTTTTTTTTAAAGGAGGAAAGTGGAAAAAATAGCAAGCAAAAGAAAGAAACAGTAGAAATGAGAGAAAGAATGAAGACAAGAGTAAGGCCATGCTCACAGAGTGGCAATGCCTAAAAATATTGAAATTGGCTTTATAGCATGAATACCTGCAGGTGTTATCATAGACATCAGACATTTTGAGTTAGCATATTATTCATGACATGTGCCATATTTTGTGCTGCATTTAAATCATGGTTAGTGGAAAACTACACAGTTGTCATGATCTAAAAGAAATTTGTTTCCATGTGAGGAAACCAACCCTTATGTAGACAGAAATGTCTAGCTATGATTGTGGTAGGAAGACCCCAGCTCAGCTTCAATCAACCCTCCTCCTTGGTCAGCTGTCCAAAATATCTCCATAATTCTGAAACATGACATATTTTGTAACTACTTCAAATAGGTGCATGTTTTTCAGTATACCTACTGTAATTCTGTCTTATTACATTATTACCAGTCAGTTGAAAATAATGTTAACAATGAGTTGGTTTTTAATGACATCAATTATGGACAAGAAAAGGCTACCACACTTAAACCAAAACAAGGAATTGAATAAGTACAAGGCCAATGAATTAATTTTGCTTTTCCCATGAATGATATTTATAAATGACTAGAGGCCTGGTGCATGAAATTAGTGCACTAGGAGTGGGGTGGGAGGTATCCCTCAGCTGAGCCTGCACCCTCTCCAATCTGAGACCCCCCGAGGGATGTCTGACTGCCCATTTAGACCCAATCCTAGTAGGATCGGGCCTAAATGGGCAGTTGGACATCCTTCTCACAATTCAAGATTGCTGGCTCCAAGCTGCTCACCTGCCTCCCTGATTGCCCCTAACTGCTTCTACCTGCCAGCCTGATCATCCCCTAACCACTACCCTGCCACCCAAATTGATGTCTAACTGCTCCCCTGCCAGCCTGTTTGCCCCCAACTTCCCTCCTCTGCCAACCTGGTCACCCCTAACTGCCCTCCCCTGCAGGCTTGATCACCCCCAACTACCCTCCCTTGCATGCCTGGTCCCTCCCAACCACCCTGCCCTGCTGGCCTGATTGCTCACAACTGCCCTCCCTTGCAGGCCTGGAACCTCCCAACTGCCCTCCCATGCTGGCCATCTTGTAGTGGCCATCTTGTGTCCACATGGGGGCAGGATCTTTGACCACAGGGAGGCAGCCCTCTCGTGTGTTGGAGTGATGGCCAGTCTCCAAATTACTCTTTTATTAGATAGGGTAGAGGCCTGATGCATAGGTGGGGGGCAGCTGGTTTGCCCTGAAGGGTGTGCAGATCAGGGTTGGGGTTTCCTTGGGGCATGGGACAGCCTGGACGAGGGCATGTGGTGGTTTGCAGGCTTGCCATGCCCCCCAGCGACCCAAGCAGAGGCACTAATATCTGGGATTAATCTATGTCTACAATTGAAACTTTGTAGCCTGGAGTGGAGGCCTACTCCAGCCAGAGCTGCAGAAGCTTGGCTTCCTCCATTGCCTGGGCAACCATAGCCTCTGCTCTCTTCAGCTCCATGGCTGCTGCCATTTCTGTTGGGATATTTCTTCTATAATTGAAACTTTGTAACACTGAGTGGAGGCCTAGGCCGGCAAGGGCAGGTACAAAGCTTGGCTTCCTTTGTTGCTGGGGAATCCCAAACCTCCCTCCTGCTCTCAGTGGTCACAGCCATCTTGGTTGGGGTTTATTTGCATAATTTGCTCCTGATCGGCTGATGGGCATGGCTGTGGGTGTTGCTTGATCAGCAGTATGGTCAATTTGCATATTACTCTTTTATTAGATAGCCTATTTTTATAACATTTCACAGCCTACAAAATAACTCTATGCATGAACTATTTGTGCCTCATAACAATCCAGTGAAAGAAACATTATGCCCATTTTTCTTCTGTAGACATTGAGGTTCAAAAGCTATATAAGCTACCCAAGATTATAGAATTATTAAGTGGAGAAAACTAAGCTCAAATATATTTTTTCTACTTTTGTTCCCAGGTCTTTCTCCCTCCCAGCAGAGCTGGCTCTACTGAATGCTGAAATCAGGTAACTAGATGAGGCTTGGTGTGAGTCAGCTAAGTCCTTGAAGTCACAGACGCATCCTTGCTTACTTCAGGGATCCTTAGTGTCTAAAAATCGAGGCACTGTGTTTATAATAACTCCATCATTGAATATCTTTAAATGTGGAAAGACTACACCTGAATATACAGAGTGGAGCAAAAAGTAGGTTTATAGTTGTGAGTACACAAAACACAATTCATTCTTATATTATTATTTATTCATGACTGCATTATTTTCCATGAACAACAGTAAACCTACTCTGGCCCCACCCTGCCTTTCCACTTACACAAAGGCCATTTTTCTCTGGGTCCTACACTGTGGTGCTTTCCTGCTCCATTGTACATGTTCACCACAAGGCTATGAGGCAACATTTTCACGTTGGGACACTTCTCAGACCTCACCTGAACTTGTTCAGGTCTGTTGCTCTTTGTTGGAAGCTTTGTGGTTCAGAAAACACTTGCTTGGAGCAGGATGAGGTTGGGGAAGAAAGATGTGGAAGGTGGAACACATGTAGTGACTTGGACCTCCTTCTCCAAAGCTACCAGAGATAATGGAACAGCGGAGTCTCGGTGGCAGGAGCCTGTGGGAAGCACCATAGGGTGGAGCAGAGAGCTGTGCTATGGATCACATTAAGGGGGATGCTTTATGATCCTAACACTCTGGGCCATGTGTTGTTTCTGCAAGTTCAGGGCTACATGAATAATGCAGGTTCCTCCAGGATCCCTTCCTGACAGGATGACAAAAGCACAAACAGCCACATGGGCCTGTTTTGTTTTAATGTATATCATTTAACTTTTGCAATTAAACTGCTATAAATAGATGCCATAAAGGAATTTCAAAGTCGAGAGTGGTAGCTATGAATAGAGGAAACTAAAGAATCAAATGACATGCTTAATAATTCTATTCTAAACAACCAAGGAGGTGTTTGAAAAGGAACACATAGCTCTGCTTTTAAATGGATCCATTTTCTTATAAACATATAATTTTATTAATCACCCACATGGCTGGATTGTTCTTGCAACAATACCAACCACACTGGGCCTGGTGAAATGTACTGTAGGCACCAGGCACAGAACTCAGGAAGGATAAAGGAACACTTCTCTGTGGCTAAAAATCTCCCAGAAGCCTTTTATTCTTTTTTTTCCCCACACATAATTCCTTTGTATAATTAACTAGAGGCCCAGTACACAAAATTTGTGCATGGAGGGGGTGTTCCCTCAGCCCAACCTACACCGTCTCCAATTGGGTACCCATTGAGGGATGTCAGACTCTCAGTTTAGGCCTGATCCAACAGGGCCTCTTGGAATCTGGGACCATTAGTTTCTATCTGCTCACCTGCCTGCCAGCCTGGCTGCTCCCAACTGCCCTCCCCTAGTGGCCAATTTGATTCTCATTGGTCGGTTCCAATGCCAGTCAGCATCAAAAGCTCCTCCTGTTAGGCAGCTATTGGCTCCCATAGCACGCAGATTTGTTTCTGATTGGTCAGTTTCTATGCCAGTAAGCATTAGAAGTTGCACTTCCTAGGCAGCCATTGGTTCTTTACATCACCGATATTTGGTTCTGATTGGTCAGTTACTATGCCAGTCAGCATCTCCACGCCTATATCTGGGCCTGATCAGAGAGGCGGGGCTGAACAGCAGCCCCCATGGAGGCCAGGAGAGAAAGAAAGGCCCAGTTGCTGGCAAAGCTCAGAAAGAAAGAGGGAGAGAAAGAGAGAAGTACTGATCGACAGTTGCCACTGTGGCTGCAGATCAGACCCTGCCTCTCTCTCTGGTCCCAGCCTGTGGGCAGTCAGTGCTGAGTGGCCAAGCTGCAGCAGGGCAGTCAGTGCTGGGTTGCCTCAGCAACCCAGCGCTGACTGAAGGACTTACAGTTGGTCAGCCTTCACTTGTTACAACCCTGACCTTTTATATATTAGGATAATTGCTAGAAAATAGAGTTTGACATTATTTACAATTATACCAACATTCATGGAGGCTGAGTATCACATGTATAAGAAACATATTTTCATGCTTCCCAAATAGTGTTCTGTTTCAGCTATGAAGGTCAGTTACCACAACCAAACCTGTTCTTAACAAATAGAAATTTTATGTCCATCCAACCAGTCTCTTCCATCTTTCTGGGCCTATTCCTTTGCAGAGTAGAAACTGTATCCAGTTCTTCATATCATGCATTCATGTGTATTGTCCAATCTTTCTATGCTGTCCAATTTCTTTAAGATAAAAGGAGTGACTCGCAGCAGGGCTACGTAGATGAGGAAGTTCCATATGGAGGAGATCACGTCCTTGCACATCTTCTGTCCTTTGCTCTTGATTGGAGCTCAAGCCCACAGTCACTTGCAATTGGCCAACTCAAAGGGAGGGGTTGGTCTTTGTGATTTCAAGATGGCAGCCCTCAGGTAAGCCTACACATCACGTGGCCCACATGGTGGCCGCCGAGTGACACAATCCAGAATGGCAGCTGTCCTTGCAGTCCCACTCTGCCCTTTCACTTAAGCCAAAGGACCAGGAAAAAGGCAGCCTTGTGCACCAAAAGTTGCTGGTTCAATTCCTGGTCAGGGCACATGCCTGGGTTGTCCACATGATACACAGTAGGGGGCATGAAGGAGGCAGCTGATTAAGGTTCCACTCTCACATAGATCTTTTTTTCCTTTTCTTTTCCTCTATCTCTGGATTTCAGGTTCCATTGGGGGGCATGTGGAAGGCAACCAATTGATGTGCCTCCCTCATATTGATGTTTCCCTTTCCTACCTTCCAAAGGAGCCCTAGCTGGTTTGGCTCAGTGGATAGAGAGTCAGCCGACGGACTTGCCTTTCATTCTTTCCAAAAGTTCCTCAGGCACTTGCAAAATCACCCCAAATTCCTTATCTTTTACCAGAGAGTATGGCAAAACTTTGAGTTAGAGGAAGAGCTATGCGCAATGCAAAATAAAGGTACTTCTGGTAATCAGTGCTTTTTAAAAAATGTTTTCAGCTCTAATTAGTTTGGCTCAGGGGAGAGTGTTGGCCTCTGGACTCAAGGGTCCCAGGTTCGATTCCGGTCAAGGCCATGTACCTTGGTTGCGGGCACATCCCCAGTAGGGAGTGTGTAGGAGGCAGTTGATTGATGTTTCTCTCTCATCGATGTTTGTGACTCTCTATCCCTCTCCCTTCCTCTCTGTAAAAAATCAATAAAAAATATATTTTTTAAATGTTTTCAATCAAATATCAGAGGAGGGAGAAAGATGGGAGAGAGAGAAAAAAGAGAGAAGGGGAGGAGAGGAGAAGAGAAGAGAGGAGAGGAGAGGAGAGGAGAGGAGAGGAGAGGAGAGGAGAGGAGAGGAGAGGAGAGGAGAGGAGAGAGAGGAGAGGAGAGGAGAGGAGAGGAGAGGAGAGGAGAGGAGAGGAGAGGAGAGGAGAGGAGAGGAGAGGAGAGGAGAGGAGAGGAGAGAGTATTGATGCACTAGAATAACTTATCTATTAGAGGGAAAGCTTGGATAATCTCTTTGTTAATGTAATGTCTTCTGATGGCACAGAGCCCCATTTTTCTATTTTGTAAGTTCATATTAGTCTAAGTCTCTCTTTTATATTTAGTAGCAAGTACACTTGCAGCTCTGTATTGTCACTTTACAGATAGTAAACCTGAAGACAAAAAGGTTACCTGGCTTAATTTTAATTACATATCAGCAACCTCAGCCCTTAATTTTGTTGTCACATGGGGAATTGTTAGGAGGCCAGCTATTTGGACCTTCCTCCTGTGCTTTCTGTCCCTCTGAGATGGCTTCTGACTCCGAGTTGATATTTTCTCCACGTTGGGGCATCGTTTCACTCTTGTAAACCAGGATTGCCAGCTCCAGTCGTAAGCTCCTCAGATTTCCCAATATGATGTGACAGCGTGGGAGAGGGGTCCTGGGTGAAGAAAGTTCTGGAGTCAGATAGTCCAGGGGAAAAAATTTGTACGCTGCTTTCTAAACTGTACAAAGAAAGCAAGTAACAGTTGCTGCTTTATCTGGTTGTGGGGAAGATTGAATGAGGTTATCCGTGTGGTCATGGACAGCCCACCAGGCCCTGCACACCCGGCTTATTCTGCTGCCACCACTCCGATCTGCTCTCTCATGCTAATTCCCCTCTCCCTTCACTCTCTTTCTGTCCCCCCTCAGCTCCTTACTTATCCTTTAGCGTGCCAAGTCCACTCTCCTACAGGGTCTTTGTACTTGCTGCTCCCAGTGCCTTGGACCCTCCTCTCCTGATGTCTACCTGCCTTTCCTGCACCTTTTTCAAGGCTCATTGCTCAAATGTCATCTTATCAGAGAATCCTACTGTGGAAGGTAGAATAATGCCCCCTACCTCTCCTCCCCCCAAAGATATTGATGTCCTATTCCTTGAAAACTGTGAGTATATTAACTTACATGGTAAAATAGACTTTGCAGCTATGATTGAATTAAGAATGTTGTGTTGGGGAGATTATCCTGGACTGTCTAGCTGGACCCAATATAATCACTGGGGCTTTACAAGTAGAAACAGTTAAAGAGAGAGGAGGCAAACTTGAAGATGTTACACTGTTGGCTTTGAAGATGAAGGACTGGACCATGAGTCAAAGAACGCAGGCATTCTCTAGAACCTGAAAAACACAACGAAAAGGATTCTCCCTTAAAGCATCTAGAAAGAACACAGCCCCGCGGAGCCATTTAAGACTACTGCCCTCCAAAACGAAAAGATAACTAATTTGTGTTATTTGCACCGTTTATGGTTTCTTGTTACAGCAGCAATCGAGAATTAATAGATGTTCTCAAACTCTCTACACAAAATGTTTCACATCTCTGCTCCCACACCCAATACATTCTAGTCTATTTACGCTGTTGGATTTACTTTCATAAGACTTGGCCACCACCTAACAAAAGTTTATTTTTCTGTGTTGTGTCTCACCTTACTAGAATGTGACATTAAAGAGAGAACAGTCTTTGCTTTATTCATTCTTTCCTCCCTTAATTTGAGAAGTGCCTAGAACATAAATATTTTTGGGATGAATAAAGAACCTAGATGAAATAATCCCTCCATGATTTTTAGAAATGTATGACACATCTGCTAGGGAAGAACCGTTAACCAGTGAGCTGTAGGCTGATCGCTATCTCTTAAAGGAGTCCCAGGTGATCCTGACATACTGTTCCTCTGGGCCCTCTTTATTGATATCAGAGAGGAAGGGAGAGAGACAGAAACATCAATGATAAGAGATAATTATTGATCAGCTGCCTCCTGCATGTCCCCCACTGAAGACCAAGTCTGCAACTCAGGTATATTCCCTGACTGGGAATTGAACCATGACCTCCTAGGTCATAGTCAACACTCAACAACAGCCTGGCAGCCATGTATATTTATACAAATGTACCATTCAAATAATATTGTGTCCTATGTGTGGCATAGCAAGTAAAGGTTTTTGTAAGGTGTACTAGTATTTGAGGACATCAACGATGACTACCCTGCAAAAATCAGGGCCCCTCTTTTCAGAGCCAAGAACACAGTCGTATACTGAGCATGAAGTAGGCAGGTTTCAGTTTGAAGATGATGTCAATAGATAACCCACTTTTAATTTGGAATCTATTTTTAGGTTGTAAGTGACTTCCTAGAGTACAACATCTACTACTGATAGTAAACACGAGCTCAGGAGATAGGACCTGATCCATGGTTTTCATTGGGCTTTCAGAGTTTACTCTGAACCCTTGCGGTTGACTTCCATAGCTTTATCTCTTCAGTGGCCACCAACATTTCTTGAATTGCAATGTCCTGCGTTTTACCTATGTTGACTAAATATTTCAAACAGCTTCCCCTTCACTGATGTATAAAAATTTATTCTTTGATATTTTTCTTATTACCTAAAGGCTGCATGAATATTGCTTATTAGCCTTTTCATCTGCTCTAGTCTTAGTACTGTCACAGAAAGAGCTAACTGTTATGATAATCAGGGCTGTTCATTCCTGGATTTGCTAAAGCTGATAGTGTACTGTCGGATAAATGGAATTCATGAGATTAAAGCCATAGAGCTGGGGTTCTATATTGATTCTCTGATAATTCATTGATCTATTAATTCAATATATATCTATTAAGCATCTACTATATGCTGGGCTCAGGGAATTAATAGAGAAGAAAATAGTCACTATTCTTGCCATAATGAATGTTACAGCCCACATAAAGAGTTAGACTTTGATAATCAATGACAAGCATGTTGAGTCTACAAAAGGAAAAACCAAAATTCTAGATGAATGCAAACCTATTCAGTATTCAACAGTTCTTTAATGAGTGCACACTATGTTTGAGGAACACTTTTTAAGTGCTGGGAATTCTACAGTGAAAAAGACTAGCAAAATGTAACCTGATGACATTTGCAATCTAATATGGGAAAGAGAAACAACAAATAAACAGATAAATAAGCCATGAAGACTGGGAAGCATAGCAGTCTTATCCAACACAGAGAAACAAGTACAAAGAAAAATCAAACACAGGGAAACAAAGAAACAGGACCCAAATGAAAGAACAGGAGGATTCAACAGAAAAAGAGCTAAGTGAAATGCAGGTAAGCAATTTATCAGAAAGAGAATATAAAGTAATAGTTTTTGGACCTCTCAACATCATGAAAAAAGAACATAGAAACCATGAATAATAACCAGTCAGAAATGCAGAATGCCATAGCTGAAATAAAGAATACCCTGGAAGAGCCTGGTTGCTGTGGCTCAGTGGTTGACCTCTGACCTATGAAATAGGAAGTCAAGATTCAATTCCCTGTGGGGAGTGTGCAGGAGGAGCCGATAGATGATTCTCTCTGAACATTTTTGTTCGTATCTCTCTCTCCTTCTCCCTTTCTCTCTGAAATAAAAATATATATATATAGTTTAAAAAAAGAATACCCTGGAAAAAATTAAGAGTAGATTACAAGAAGTAGAGGATCAAATCAGCAAATTAGAAGAGAAGACAGAAAAAAAAGTCACTTGATTAGAGCATAAAAAAGAAAAAAAAATACTTCAAACTTATGAGAATAGTTAAGGGTCTTTGGAACAACATGGAATGGAACATCTGTAGCATAGAGTTAAGAAAGTGAGCAAGAGATAGAAGATCAGTTTGAGGAAATAATGACAGAAAAATTATCTAACCCGGGGAAGGAAAAAAGTCAAGTTCAGGAAGCAAAGAGAGACCAAATCAAGATGAATCAAAACAGACCAAACCAAGACACATAATAATTAAAATGGAAAACATTAAAGACAAAGAGAGAATCATAAAGGCAGCAAGAAAGAGATAGTGACCTACACGAGAGCTCCCATAAGGCTGTCAGCTGATTTCTCAACAGATACACACTATAGGCCATAAAGGAATGGCATGAAATATTCAAACTCATGAAAACCAAGGATCTGAAAACTGAAGTATTCTATCCAGCAAGGTGAAATAATTTAAGGAGAAATGATGAGCTTCCCAGACCAAAATGCCTCCAAAGTAGCATTGCAATAAATGCCAAAAGGATGGGAAGAAGAAGAAGAAGAAGGAGAAGGAGAAGGAGAAGGAGAAGGAGAAGGAGGAGGAGAAGGAGGAGGAGGAGGAGGAGGAGGAGGAGGAGGAGGAGGAGATAAAGAAGAAAAATGTCAATAAATAAGTACATATCAATAATAAACTCAAATGAAGATGGATTAAATGTTCTAATCAAAAGATTATATCCTATCTAATAAAAGAGTAATATGTAAATTTGACCATACCTTTGTCACACCCACAAGCCATGCCCACAGCCACCCCCACCAGCCAATCAAGAGCAGATTATGCAAATAAACCCCAACCAAGATGGCTGCCACCACTGAGAGCAGGAGGAAGGCTTGGGTTTCCCCGGCAACAGAGGAAGCCAAGCTTTCCGCCTGCTGTTGCCTGCCTAGGCCTCCACTCAATGCTACAAAGTTTCAATTATAAAAGATACAGAAATGGCGACAGCCACTGAGCTGGAGAGAACAGAGGCTTGGGTTTCCCTGGCAACAGAGGAAGCCAAGCTTTCCGTCTGCCATTGCTGACTACAAAGTTTCAAACAGAAATGGCTGCCGCCATGGAGCGAGCAGAAGGCTTGGCTCTGCTCTAGGCTACTAAGTTTCAATTATAGACATAGATTAATTCCAGATCCCAGGGCCTCTGCTTGGATCACTGGGGGATGTAGCAGGCCAGCAAACCTCCATAGGCCCCTTGCCCAGACCACATCTCACCCCAAGGGAACCCCCACCCTGATCTGAGATGCTCTTCTGGCCAAACCAGCTGGCCCCCACCCATGCACCAAACCTCTATCTTATCTAATAAAAGAGTAATTTGCAGATTGACCATCACTCCAGCACACAAGAGGGCTGTTCCATGTGGTCAAAGATCCTGCCACCATGTGGACACAAGATGGCCACCACAAGAAGGCCAGCAAGGGACAGCCGTTGGGAGGTTCTAGGATCTGCAAGGGAGGGCAGTTGTGGGTAATCAGGCCAGCAGGGGAGAGCAGTTGGAAGAGACTAAGCCTGCAGGGGAGGGCAGTTAAGGGTGACCAGGCTGGCAGAGGAGGGAAGTTGGGGGCAAACAGGCTGGCAGGGGAGAGTTATACATCAATTAGGCTGGCAGGGTAGTGGTTAGGAGGTGATCAGGCTGGCAGGCAGAAGCTGTTAGGGGCAATCAGGGAGGCAGGCAGGTGAGCAGTTTGGAGCCAGCAGTCCTGGATTGTGATCTATGGACCAGGATGGGGCCTATATGGGCAGTTGGACATCCCTCGAGGGGTCCCAGATTGGAAATGGTGCAGGCTGGGCTAAGGGACATCCCCCACGCCCTGTGCATGAATTTCGTGCACTGGGCCTCTAATATATATATATATATATATATATATATATATATGCACATACACACACACACTGTCTATAAGAGATGCACCTCAAAACAAAAAACTCACAAAGGATGAAAGTGAAGGGATGGGAAAAAAATATTCCATGCAAATGGAGATGAAAAAATGTGTGGGTAGTAATAATTATATCTGACAAAATATACTTTAATACAAAAGCCATAACAAGAGACACATATGGTTACTTCATAATATTAAATGGATTAAATCAACAGGAGAATATAACCCTGGTAAACATATATGCACCCAATATGAGAGCACCAAAATATATTTTAAAAATTCTTGGAGAATTTTAAGGGAAAAAATCAACACCCATACAGTCAAAGTAGAGGATTTTAACACCCCAGTGACATCACTGGATATATTTTTTTAAAAAAAATTAACAAGGAAACGGTGACCTTAAATGACACACTAGAGCAGATGGATTTAATTAATATTTATAGAACATTTCATTCCAAAGCTGCAGAATATACATTTCCTTCAAGTGCACATGGGACATCATCAAAGATATACCACATGTTAGGAAACAAAATAAGCCTTTACAAATTCAAGAAGATTGAAATCAAGCATCTTCTTGTGTCACAATGGCATGAAATAAGAAATCAACTACAATAAAAACACTCTAAAAATTCAAATACATGGAGGCTAAATAGCATGTTTTTAAAAAATGAATGGGGCACCAATGAAATCATGGGAAATTTTTGAAATTCTTTGAAAATGAACACACAAAAACAGAAATTATATGGGACTCAGTGAAAGTGGTCATGAGAGAGAACTTAATAGCATTACAGACCTACCTCACAAAACAAGAAAAACCTCAAATAATCTATCTAACCCTACAATTAAAAGAACTGGAAAGAGAACAACAAGAAAAGCCCAGAGTAAGTAGAAGGCAGGAGATAATAAAGGTCAGAGTGAAAATAAATGGCATAGAGACTAAAAATACAAAAGATCAATGAAACCAAGAGCTGGTTCTTTGAAAAGATAAATAAGGTTGATGAACTTTTAGCCAGATTCATCAAGAAAAAAATCAGAGGATACAAATAAATAAAGTCAGAAGTGAAAGAGATGAAGTAACAACTGACATCACAGAAATACAAAGGAATGTAAGAAATACTGTGAAAAACTATATTCCCACAAATTTTACAACCTTGGTGAAATGGACAAATTCCTAGAAACATACAACCTTTCAAAACTAAATCAGAAAGAATCAGAAAACCCAAATAGACCAATAGCAACTAATGAAATTGAAGCAGTAATAAAAATTTAAAAAACTCCCAGTAAACAAAAATCCTGAACCGAATGGCTTCACAGGCAAGTTTTACCAAACATTCAAAGAACTAACACCTATCCTTCTCAGACTTTCCCAAAAAATTCAACAGGAAAGAAGACTTTAGGGTTTTTTTATGAGGCCAACATTATCCTAATTCCAAAAACAGATAAAAACACTACAAAGAAAAAGAACTATAGTTCAATATCTCTGATGAATATACATGCTAAAATCTTCAACAAATATTAGCAAATCAAATCCAGCAATACATTAAAAGGATCATACATCATGACCAAGTGGGATTTACTAGTACTCTGGGGATGCACAGCTGGTACAATATTCACAAATACATAAATGGGATACATCACATAAACATAATGAAGGATAAAAATCACATAATCAGATCAATAAATGCAGAAAATATTTGACAAAATATAGCACCCATTTTTTAAAATATTGACATTTAGAGAGAGAAGAAGGAAGAGGGACCAAAGAGAGAAGCATTGATATGAAAGAGAAACATCAATGTAAGAGAGGAACATCAATTGGTTCCCTCCTGTACACATCCCAACTGGGGATCAAACCACAACCTAGGTATGGGCCCTGACCAGGAATTAAACTGGTGACCTTTTGGTCACCAACCAACTGAGCCAAACCAGCACCCATTCTTGATAAAAACTCTAAGCAAAGTGGGAATAGAGGGATCATATTTCAACATCATAAAGGCCATATATGACAAACCCATAGCCAACATTACAATTAATGGGCCAAAACTAAAATTGTTTACCTTAAGAACAGGAAAAAGGCAGGAATGTATGATCTCACCAATCTTATTCAACATAGCACTAGTTGAATGTATTAGTTCTAGTCACAGTGATCAGGAAAGAAGAAAAAATAAAAGGCATCCAAATTAGAAAGAAGGAACTCATATTGTCATTATTCACAAATGACATATTATACATAGAAAACCCTAAAGATTCCACCAAAAAACTTTTAGCTTTATTAAATGGATTTGGAAAAGTAGGAGGATACAAAAATCAACCTTCAATAATTGATGGCATTTTTATACACCAATAATGATCTCTCTGAAAGAGAAACTAAAAAAAAATCCCATTTACCATTGCAACCACAATAAAAGATACATAGGAATAAACTTAACCAAAGATGTAAAGACCTGTACTGAGAAAAGTATAGGATATTGAAAAGAGAACTATAAAATAATAATACCTACATCACAGTGTTATTATAGAGATTAAAGAGATAATGCAAATGAAAGTGCAAAAGTAAGGTATTACTGCTTCCTCTGACCCAGTGGCAGAAATGAGTAAATTACTTGCATAATACCACAAATACATTCTTGAATGTAAATTTATTCTTGTATTTTTGCCTAAAATATGTTTTCCATATATCAGAGAAGTCAGAAAACTTATGTCCATAGGTAAATTATTTTATGCACTGAAGAGTCTCCTTCCCCCCTCTACTTATTCTATTACATGTGTTTGGGTTTATATAATGTGTTTATACTATGATGTTTGAAAAAAAATACAGTTGGACCTGCAGTCCACAAGCTATCAACCTATATTCAGTGATAGACTACAACTGAAAAGGCTACAACTAATCTTGTCTAGCTAAGGTAGGGGCTTAGAGTAGAGAGGCTATAAATGTACCAATTTCCCACATATTTAAGGAGAATAAAGGTTATACCATTGCTTTGGAAGATGGATTGAAATTGATGAGTAAATGCTAAGAGTCCTCTAGTATCCATTACTTCCCAATATGGTCCATAGACCAGTGGCAGCCACAACTGGGAGATTGTTAAAGGCAGAGTTTCAAGACCCATCGGATGTATTGAGTTAATCAACATCTATATTTTTATAAGCTCCCCAGGTGATCTGTAGATACACTTTGGTTATAGAAGCATTACTCTAAAAAATCCTACATGGGAAATTAGACAACTCAGTTCTCCCAAGCATCAAGTAGGCACTCATCTTCTGTGAATCTATGTCTATTTTGATCCCTTGCACTTCTCAGATGGATTCAGACCGTTGCTGACAGCATGCATACAAATGCTCTCGATCTGTTCATTCTTATATCTTTGGCCACTTGGGGTTTTGGCAGCCATTCTAGATTTCTAGGTAATGATCTTAGAGGTTCCAGCATGAGTGTGGCCAGAAGGTAATCATTATTTATTTTTGCCATCCAGTCATTTAAAACCTGTTACTTCTTGGTTTTCATTATCCTGAAGAATAGTTTACCTAGAAATAAAAGGTAAATTCATAAGTTACAAAACTCGTTTCTTTTGTGCCGAGAAAGCTGGCTGGCTCATCATCGTGCTGAGAGAGATAGGTAATCAGTATGCAAAGACATGTGGCTGATGTGGCATAACATAAAAAGATGTACAGTTTACTTCTCAATGTAAAGGCCTACTCCCTGAGAAGCAGGCCAAGAGTGGGACTCTGTGAAGACCACCTTCTCTCATCTCTTCCAGGACCTGCCTGGTTCTTTAATGTCAAGTCATCTGTGCCTTTATTGCCCTTCTAGAGGCCCAATGCATGAAATTAATGCAAGAGGCTCAGCCCTATCACCCTGGCTTCATCCAGGTCTTCATCCAGAAGGACGTCAGAAAGGTCATTCAGCTGTTCAGTCTAATTAGCATATTATGCTTTTATTATTATGGACTAGTGGCCCAGTACACGAAATTAGTGCATGGGGGAGGAGGGTTTTTCCTCAGCCTGGCCTGCACCCTCTCCAATCTGGGACCCCTCGAGGGATGTCTGACTGCCGGTTTAGGCCCGATCCCTCTCACAATACAGGACTGCTGGCTCCTAACTGCTCACCTGCCTGTCTGCCTGTTCACCCCTAACCACTCTGCCTGCCGGCCTGCTCGCCTCCAACGGCCCTCCATCATCTGCCTTCTTGCCCCCAACTGGCCCCCCTTTCTGGCCTACTTGCCCCCAACTGCCCTCCCTGCTGGCCTGCCACCCCACCTGGCCCCCTTTGCCAGCCTGCTCACCCACAACTGCCTTCCCCTCCTGGCCTGATCATCCCTAACCGCCTCTGCCTCAGCCCCGCCACCGTGGCTTTGCCCGGAAGGTCTCCCAGTCCAATTGGCATATTAACCTTTTATTATTATAGATAGATTTCCCTACTTCAAATGCTCAGTGTCCTCTTTAGAGAACGTTTGTATTAGTGGGGCAGCTTGTAGTAAGATGAAGTTGGCATCTATGACTGGTAAACCTCTGCTAAATTGGGGTTCAGTTCCAGACCTCCACAATAAAGCCAGTCATAATCTTGTTGCTGGTGGAGGGTCTTGCCCTCAATTTGTAATAAACGCAACATATGTGAAGTGCAATAAAGTGAGGCGCAACAAAATGAGCTATGCCTGTACTTAAGATTCACTTTAAACCAGCTAGAGATTCCTTCCATTAATATCCACCTTACTTTTTTTCTCCAAAAGTGTCTCCACATTTGCAATCATGTGAGTTACCATAAATTTATATGCAGTCATCTAAATCTCCAGCCAAGAATTTAAAAAATTTCCAGATATTTGGTAGTTTATTTGGAGAATTATTCCATTGTGAGGAAGGGCATGTATTTCACATAAAATGGCAATTCTAAAAATAGTTCAGAAAAATAAGGGTTAACTTGTGAGGAATTAGATGCTAAAAAAAGACTAGAGACTTTTAAATAGTTGCTTAGGGAAACTGAAAAGGTTTTTTTAAAACATGTTCTAACCTCTTGCATTACTTAACAACCCCTGCTTAAATTTCTAGCTAATCTACCTTTTTAGAAAGTATCAGTAAAGTGGCCTCCTATGTAATATAGGTGAGTTCAAGTTCTTATTCACAGTTCCATAAGCAAAGAAATCTGCCTCCAAATAACCCCCACAATAATTTTATTATGTAAAAATACATTGCATTTTGAAGTTAGTATCTTTATCTTATTAATAATGCTAAAAGTATCAATATGCAAAAGTTGTCATTTTAAAGTTACAGTTTTGTTTGACTTAAAGGCTCAGTTTTATTATTGTAAAGACACAATTCATGTAATAGTTTTACAAAACAATCATTAATAAACTCTATGAGGTCCTTTGAAGGTAATAGTTTATTAACAACCATTAATAAACTCTATGAGGTCCTTTATTTAACCACTAAATAGTTAAATAAAAAGAGTGAACCTTTTGTTGATCATCTACTCTTACCTGAAGAGATTGTCTCTTGGAGCAGATACTGAAGAGAAGACAGTTTTGAACTTGAGTATTCTATTAGGAGACAACAGGAATGGATGTGACATCAGTAGAGCATAATTTGGTTTTTTGAAAACTGTGATTTTTATGTGTTTTGTGTGTGAAAAACGTGTTCAGTGAATGAAAAGATGGTGGTTTTGGAAGTTTCAGAGTATGTCTAATGAAGGAGGTGAAATGTAGAGCTGAACATTGAAAAAAACAGAGCAGGGTTTGGAAGAAGCGGAAATGGAGGGAGCATTTACACAGCAAAAGAACATGGAGGCAGGAATGAGCTTACTCTGTGTATGACAGCTGTTGGAATGCTTCCCCAACACACTTTTCTAGCCCGTTTGTCCTTGTCTGCTTCTGCTTAGGATCCAGAAAATCTAAATACTATCCCAGTGCTTGCAGCCAGGGGTGGCCATCCGGAGACTTTGTTCTGGATGACAAGTATTTGAATAAAATTCTGCTTGGAGTTTTTGCCCAAGTTCTTGCTTTCTTTTTAAGAGGAACAACTATGGCTTATATTAACCTTTCCCCCTTTTCTTTCCTTTCCGCCTTGAATATGAATGTGATGGCTGGTTCTGCAGTAGCCATCTTGTAACCAGGAGGCAAAAGCCTAGAGAATGACCATGAGGGAAAAACCTAGAGAATTCAAGAAACACAAGATTTGAATTAATTCAACATCAGTAAACATTCACCTCCCAATTCTTTACTTTAATGGAGAAAAAATTAACCCTCATTTACTCATGTCACGCAGTCAATATCACTTATTAGCAAAAGCTATCCTCCCTGATATAGCATATGAGAGGAGTAAAAAAATTATCTGAATGACACAAAAAGAATGTATGGAGTCATAGAAAACAAGATTGTCTTGAAGAGGAGGGCTAGGTTATGGAGTGCAGAAGTCAATTTGATACTGTGGGTGTTAGGAAGCCATTGAACATTATAAAAAGGAAGAAAGAATATAGAAGAGTTACTTACTGGGAATCTTGCCAATAAGTAGATTATTCTAATAATAACTTACAAGATTACTTTGAAAAAGAATTAGAAGTACAATATACTGAAGATGAACCCCATATAGTGTACATTTAAACTGCTTTTTCACTCCTCCCATTCAGAATTTGAGATAACCAAACAAATTGTTGTGATTTCTACATCCTATTCATGTGTCTTAGTCAGTTCTGGCTGCTGGAACAAAGTACCAAAGACTGGGTGACTTATAAACAACAGAAATGTACTTCTCACAGTCCTGGGAGCCAGACGTTTGAGAGGGAACCAGCATGGTCAGGTGCTTGCTGAGTGCCCTCTTTCTGACTTAGAGACGGCTGTCTTCTCTCTGTTCTCACCTGGCAGGAAAAGAGCGAGCTAGCTCTCTGGCCTCTTCTTCTAAGAGCACAAATACCATTCATGAGGGCCCGCCCCCCTCATGACCTAATTACTTCCCAAAGATCCCAATTCCAAATACCATTTGAAATGTGGGGTGCAGGGAGCAGATCTCCCTCTTGGCAGTTCTTGCCTCATGAAGTTTGAAGAAGAAAATTCGCGGACTAAAAGGACTTGTTAGTAAAAGGGTGGAAATTTATTGGAAGCAAATAGACTCCCATGTAGGGAGGGAGTCCCAAGAGGGTAACCAACCAGGCTCCTTTTTCTAAGGCTATAAAGGCTGTAGTTCTTTGTCTCCTCACCTCCCTTCTCATTGGACCCCTCCCCATTTTATGACCCTGTGCTTTTCTCATTGGTCACTCTTTTGCAGAATATCAGCTTCAGGGTCCAAAACCCACATAGTGTCCCCCCTTTTTATATCCATCTTATCTTGTGTCATTTCCCTATCTCCTGGGAACATGCTAGTATGTTTCCCTCTTTCCAGCATCTGTCAACATTTCTCTGTCCTCTGTGAAAGTATGCCTTCCTCCCTCCTTATCCTGTGGCACCTTTCTATTTTCTGTGAATGTGTACCTTCTGGGGGCTCCAAGCCCTCACCTATGTATTCCTCTCCCATGGACCCTCTTTATTCCCAAGACTTTCTAAACCTGCCTGTTTTGTTCCTAGAATTCCTTGCATCATCACATTGGGATAAGTGTCTCAACATATGAATTTGGGAGAGGGGGGAGGACACATTCAGTGTATTGCAGCATAGTATAAGTTCTAAAGTCAGTGTGTTAAGATAAAAATTGCATATACTTAAAAACACCATGGAGAATCCCTTAAGATTCAAAGGACAAAGCTTTTTGTGTTTATTTTTACATTTTTCCCCTGTGATCTTCTTTTCCCTTGTGTAGTGCTCAGCAGGCTTTTTCTAAAATGGGCCTAGAAAGTAAAGATTTTAGGCTTTGCAGACCATACAGTCTCCATTGAAACTCCTGGATTCAGCTACTTCAGAGAAAAAGCAGTCATAAATACTGTATAAATTAGCGACTGTGGCAGTGATTCAGGAAAGGGATTTTTAGTCTGGATTTAGGCTGCAAGTCATAGTTTGACAATACCTGACCTGGAGCATTGGGAATGGGTCTTCTTAAAAGTGGAGAAGGGCCATGAATAAATTCAGGGTGGAGGCTATATGATTTAATTTGCATAATATAAATGTACATGAAAATGAATTCCACTTGGTATAATGTAGTAAACAGTTTTATGTACTTCTTGTAAATTTCAGGATCTTACTGATAAAGTAAATTGTATCTAGATTCAGTAACTTTTTAAACCAAAAGTTATTAAATCTTAGATTAGGCAAATCTACATCCAACTTCTAAAAATTTATTGTTTGTATACATTTTATGCCATATAAGGTTGTGATTTTTCTCATTAACGTAGTTCACTATTTCCAGGTAATGAACAGCATATGATTCCACAAAACCCTATGTATTTTCAATTACTTTGTAATTTAAACTTTTAATTTTATAATTTAAATATCAAAGTCAGGAGGGGACAGGTGACGCTGTGTTGTAATTACCGCCCAGATTTCAGGGGTGTGAGGCGATGGGCCTTGTTTCTCACACCCAGCAGATCTCTGGGGCTTGTGTCATCCAGGCAGTGACTCAAGGATGTGCCTTGTAGCTTTGACATGTGGGTTTGTCTGTTTCTAGGTCCCAGAGCAAGGGAAAGAGGTCACAGCCACTCTCTGTGCTTTGGCCTGGAGGTTATATGTGTCCCTTCTGTCTATAGACAGGTTGCCAGACTAGTAACTTGACCCCAAACAAAGTCTCTGGAAAGCTGAGAAATACCGTCTTTCTGTGTAATCGAATGGCCTTAGTAAGCCCATAGCATTGCCCCTGCCACATTTTTATTCTATCATATAAAAGGCTGTAAAAAGTTATAATGATTTGGTGAAGGTTTAAAATTTAGGCTAAATACCCAATATACCCTAGAACAGCGAATGAAGACATAATATAACCCTGTAAAAAGTCAAAGGTCATTACCCATTTTTGTTCCCCAGTTTAAATGGAATTCCTTGATGAATCACCAGAAGGATTAGTTGAGAATTATACTGTAGAGTGAGATTTCTGTTCAGATGTCATGTTGCTAGACAAACACAAATGATATGTGGTAGGGTACTAATACTTATTCCATTTCATTCCCTACGAGGATTTAATGATCATCCTTAGCCAGGCATAGTTAGGAAAATACCCTTTGATCTGCACCAGCTTCCTGTTTAACCCCTCTCCCCAACTCCATTAATCCCGTCAAGAGTCTCACATGGTTATTGTTATCACTGATCTGTACTCCAGTCCTGTTTCTTTAGATGAGAGCCCCACATTTCTACTTTCTGGGTATCTTACGTCTTTGATTATGCTTTCAGTCTGAGATCGCTTTTAAGCATAAAATTGCTGTCAGTAGGAGGCGGGTGCCAAGGATGCCTTACTTCCCTCTAGTGAACTAAGTGAAACCGCTGACTGCTTTGCATATGACTCCAAAACGGGCAGAATATTACCAGACCCACCTGTTCTCTAAATCTGAGCCTGTTACTCTGTAAGCAGACCTCAGGTTTTCAAGCCAGGGCTGGTGCTAGATTCAGGTCTTTTGGGAACAGTGATTCTCACCAGGGAGACATGGATTTCTGCGTTTCAAGGTAGAAATTAGAATCTCTGGAGGTAAATGCAGTGTGTGTAGTCAGAAAAAGCATATTCAGCCAAGACCGGTTTGGCTCAGTGGATAGAGCAGTTGGACTGCGGACTGAAGGGTCCTGGGTTCGATTCCGGTCAAGGGCATGTACCTTGGCTGCAGGCACATCCCCAGTAGGGGGCGTGCAAGAGGCAGCTGATTGATGTCTCTCTGTCATCGATGTTTCTGACTTTCTATCCCTCTCCCTTCCGCTCTGTAAAATAATCAATAAAATATATTTTTTAAAAAAAAGCATATTCAGCATAAGTGATATTTCTTTTGTGGTTTTGAAAAACAGTTAAAAATATTTGTATTGATTTCAGAGAAGAAGGGAGAGGGAGAGAGATGGAAACATCAATGACGAAAGAGAATCATGGATGGGCTGCCCCCTGCACACCCCCACTGGGGATTGAGCCCCAAACCCAGGCATGTGCCCTGACCAGGAATTGAACTTGTGACCTCCTGATTCATAGGTCATCACTCAGCCCCTGAGCCACGCTGGCCAGGCAAAAAACAATTGTTTTTAGATTCCAAGTCCTGGAAGTAAACTTTGACCATCTCATTGGTGCTGAAATTCCACAAATGTCGGTGACTTTCAGCAGGTTTGGGAGGATGTGTTTCTGAATCAGCAGGGAATCGGAGTTTTGTATTTATTAAAAGCTCATTGGGAGAATGTGGAGAATTTTTTTTTTATGGTGGAAAATGCTAAGAATAAATCCTCTGCTGTGCAGAAAAAAAGAAAACCATGGCATGATTGGGACACGGAGGTCAAAGGTAAGGATTTTGAGCAGCAGGGAAGGGACTGATATCGGGGGACTGAAAACACCTCTAGGAAATCCTTAGAAATAAAAGGGAGGGCACTAGACATACCAGAGTGATGTGGGATGAGAGCTCACATTATTTCATTTGGATGTTAAAAGAAGGCTGTTCAAGTTGTGAGCACTAGAATTGTATTTATGTTTGAAGCATAAAAGGTGACCTCCTGTGAGCCCAAATCACAAGCCCAACGGGGCCTATAAAATTAGAGGATGGATGACAGCCAAAGTCTCTTCCATTTAAAGGTTCTTTCATTTTCTGAGAAACACTCCCCTACCCCCCACCATCACATATACAAAATAAAACAATTAGCCAACAGTCAACAAATATTCCTCAAACCCATATAATGATCAAAACGTTGTAGACCAAAGTCTTATCGGTGATGCAAAATAGGATATAGACTTTTCTGTCTACAGGGAATTTACAATCTATTTGGGGACACAAGATTTAATTGTAAATAAAGCAAAACCTACATACTTTTCTATTAGAATAGGGGTAAGCAAAATATGACTGGGGAGACAAATCTGGCCCAATACCTATTGCTGTTCTCATATTGCATGCAGCAGAGTTGAGTCACTGTGTCAGAGACTATATGGCCCACCAGCCTAACTATTTACTATCTGGAACTTTATAGGGAAAATTGCCCATATTTATATTAGGATAATCAAATAATGTCACAGGGCAAAGTAGGATTGATTCCAAGTGGCTACTAGGACAGAGCTATTAGAGATGGATTCTGAAAGAATCCAGGAAGCCAGATCCTTGAATCAGACAGGAGAGCATGGAGACTCCAGGCAGTTTCTGGAGAAAAAAAGAAGGTGGAATAGGAGGATCTTTATAATTAGTAGGAAAATGCTGTATAACTGCATATGTGGGTTTTTTTAATTTGTTTGTTTTAAATATATATATTTTTAATTCGGGGGGGGGGGAGAGATAGAAACAACAATGATGAGAGAGAATCATAGATAATTTGCCATCTGCATGCCCCCTACTGGGGATGAAACCTGCACGTGCCCGGACCAGGAATTGAATGGTAGCTTCCTGCTTCATGGGTGAAGAAGGCTCAGCCACTGAGCCACACCAGCCAGGCCGCATTCTTCATATTGTGCCCTTTTATTATTATGATTTACCCTGCTAGCCCTCAAAATAATTTAGACAAAATCTAATCCTTTTAAAATTTCTCACAATGCTGTTCCAAAACCAACTTTGATTAAAAATTCACCACCCCTCTCCTGAGAAGCAAGAAATATTGCTGCATAGATGTTTTTAATAACTGAAAATTTGTGATTCACTATAAAGATAATTAGAGGAATATATAAATAAGTTTCAAGGGAAATTAAGATAGAAAAATCTGGAGATCTAGATCAAATATCAATATTTATTACTATCTGTCCTAATTTGTAGATCTATTTTATTAATCACCATAACTTTGACAAATAAAAATACCTGAAGATAAATGGTAATTGCTACAGATTCAGGGCCTAATTATTTTCCACTATGTCAAACTGCTATTGTGGAAAAGCAGTTATGTTTCTTTTGGTGCCTTTAAATATTTCTCAGTGCCTCAAGCCCTTTCAATGTTGGGAGGTAACATACTAAAGGCCACTCATCCAGGCCTGTCTTCCCTAGACAATACCCTGTTCCAGAATTTTCCTTGCTCTTTTCTCCTGCCCCAATTCAAATTTATTTTCCTGTATTTGTTCAGTACCTTGTATCTTGGGAACCTTGCTATAGCTACTTAAAGACAATTAGATGAAAATGAGTTAATGCAACTTTTAGCCAACATCTGCTAGGGTTAGGATACAGCCCTAGGAAAATTCCATTCACTCCTAAAGCTTCCTTGTGCTTGGTAATGTGCTGAACCCAGGGGACACAAAGATAAATACGAGCTTTTTTTGGTAGCCTTCTATCTTCAGCAGTGTGCCCCAAAGGTGGTTCCTTGGTGATCTCCAGCTGTATCTGCTAGGCTGCTTATTAAAATGTGCCACTGCTTACACTGAAATGGGGCTTACTCAGAGGGGTTATCTGGGGAGGAGACCTGGAATCCAAATTCGTAGCATGCTGCCTCTTTCTGTACTTTAAGGCCAGGGGGAAATGATGAGTGAAATAAGGGCATCCATCAATCAGAATACTGGTAGCGTGGTCAAATTTGACTTGCAGTTATGTTTTAAAAATTGGGAAATTTCACATAAACATTTGTTTTCTCCCTTCTCTTGAAAATTAGAAGCTCTGATATCACTGGATTTCATCTCTTGACTCCACTTAAGGAATTTTCAACTTCAGTTGGACAGACACTGTGTGTTCCTGATGGCTCAAGACCCCTACCATCCTCTATTGTCTTACACATCTGGCCAAGTTACCCAGATATCCTACATACTGTAATCATTTGACTTAAGCCGTGATTTAGATTCAAGTGGATAACTATACATTTTAAAGAACAAACTCTTTAGTGTTATCCCAGTTTACCTGTGTTCCAGGTAATGTTGAGCTGGGACTTAATTCTCTGCACAAGCTCTGGAAGGATCTTAAGAAGTGGGAATTTTCTATTCCAGCGCAGAGAGCGGTCAAGATACTTAAGGCAGCTGGTCACTTTCAGTCATCTGGATGACATTGGCTTGGCTTATGCTGTTGAACATGGATAGCAGGAAACAATGGAAATCACCTTATTCCTTTCTTAATCTAGCATTTCTATAGCAATTGTCACCATGGTATCTTGAAGTACTCTGAAAGGGGAAATTTGACATATATATTTTTACAAAACAACCACCTGGTAACGAGAGAATGTGAAACTCCTTCCTTGCTTTAACCCTGGAGGCAGTTCCTTGAGGGAGAACTCAGAATATGTGTGTTTTTAGGACAGACATTCCGCCATGGTCTGACCTACCCAAGGGCTGGTGGTGTCTCTTAATGATGATTCTTTCAGGTGTCCAGCTGAAAGAATCCTTGAATCTGAGGGCTGAAAGGTAATTCAAGGTCATTGATACTCCTTGTGTAGCTGTTTTCAGTATTTGAGGCACTTCTGTATATAAATCTTATTTAATCCTCGCAAAAACCCATCATTCCCATTTTGCAGAGAGAAATGAAAAGATTTCAGAAGATTATTCACTTGCTTCAGGTCAAAGAGATCTTCTAATACCTGTTCCCTACACTTTCAAACTATAGACTGTGTATCTTATGTCTTTACAGTCATCTGTGGATTATGGATGGGTTACTATTTACACAGACCACCAGACATGTGGAGTTGTGCAGTGTGGGTGGTTCTGAGCCCTGGCACACTGATGGAAAATATCTGAATGTGGGGTACACTGTAGTCATAAATAAGACATGTGACAAGCCTTATGCAATTCATGGAGGGCTGGCTGTAAATCTTGTTTTTCTCAGACTCATGAAAATATATTCAAAATCAAGAAAATGAGATGATATAGAGATGAGCCAAGTTCAGTATGTCCATCATGAAGGACAAATTACTTGTGACAAACTTGCACATAACAAGCTCGAATGTCAGAACACTTGCACTAGAAGCACCAAGGCACTCCATGCTGCCTCAGATCTACCTTCAAGTGTCCCACATTGGGCAGCTGGTTGCAAGTACCCCCTCACCCCCACGTCCTGCATGGTTCAGGGTTCAGGTTCAGGGTTTGGGTTCTAGAGGAGGCTGCACACAAATGAAAGAGACTAGATAAGAAAATATTGATTTAAGAATTAGGGGCCAAGCAGAAGCCCAAAAGAGGACTCCACTTTGCTCTGGCCTTGCTATCCCTTTTATTCAGGTTTTGGGATCCACCCATAGCCCTTAGGCAGGCAATTCCAGTGATACCACATCAGCAAGGATTTACATAAGACTAAAAGGTGGGAGGGGCTTCAGCTACCTTCAACTAGACAGTGGGTGTATGGCTCTGAACTTTGCCAAAGCCTGAAGGTTGACCAGCCTTCTGGACTCCTTGTCCACACAGCTCTGCTAGTGAAGACAATGAGCAGCTCCCAACATCTCCCCCGTTTCTTATCCTTAAAAAATCTTGAAAAGTGAATGCCACCTGAAGGGTGTGAGTCCTTTTAAGACCCTTCATTCTGCATCTTCAGACTAGAAATAAACATATGAGAACAAAAATGAGACAAGCAATAGTGGTTATGCTAAGAGACATATGCATTAGTCTATAGTAAGTTTCTTTCTGGGCCAACAATTCTTTGAGTACCAATTTCAATGTCCAATAGTTTTGAGACCCAATTTCACTGTCCAACAGTTCCTTATGTGTACATGTCAGCAATGATATTTCAGTTCTGGACGGTGGACAAATGGTGGCAATGCAGGTACGACCCTCTCTGGTCTTGGTCCTGGGCACTCTGAAGTGATACACTGCTGCTGACTGCTCATATGCCAAGGCATCTTCAGTGTCTTCCATCTCTGTACTGTTTCTCCTCTTGTCTTGGAGGCCACTGCTATTTCTGTGGCTGGAGTAGTCCTGTCAGTTCCTCTCTGGGATCCATTGTTGCAGGAATCCACAGGGGCTTGGAGTTTTCTGGAAATATACAAACATATTCTCAACCAAAGGTTAATAAAGGAATCTTTTCTATAAATTTGACTTAGGATCCTTTTTCATTTTTTGCCCAATTTTCCTTTGTCTTATTTTGACACCATGTATGTTTTTTACAGGTATCTTGCTATTAGTATTACAAGTGAAAATTAATTTTCAAAGTAAAAATTTTCTAGATGTAATTTACTTACAGGATATTATTTCTTACAGGATATTATTCTACTACCCCCCCTTTTTTATTTAAATATTAGGAGGCTTTTAGAAATTTTATAATAAAGTCCTGATAACTTTTAATTTTCAATATTATGCACAGAAATATGACTGCTATAATTCTTTAAGAACAGTTTCCTGCCCAGTAAAACAAGGTTTTCATAAATATTCATTTATTCTAATTAGCCAATTTAAATAAATATGAAATAAGGTTTATTTATTTAACTTTACTTGTACTCAGTTATAGACAATAAATGACTTTAATTAAATTTCTACAGTTGGTCTTTGAATAACTTAACATAAACTTTGTCAGAGAGGCAAAAATACAAATGATTTGCTTCAGTTTAAGAGGACAAATATATTAACTTTTAATTATAATTCTTTAGATGTTTGAAGAAAACCTCTCTTCCTTCCAGGATAATTTTAAGGCTACAGAGAGTTTTATTTAAAAATTTTCATCTTTCTTTACACCAAGGAATCTACATGGCTACTGCTTAATAGTGGCTTCTATTGCCAGGCCATGTCACATGAAACAACTCTTAATGTTATGGTGACCACTAGTATGGGTCAGATTTAATATTTTAATAACTATCTTTAGTTTACCCTGTAAATATTAGTGGAAAAGACTGAAAATTTTTCAAATTTCTCTTTTTTATTAAATTTAGAATTATATTTTTAAAGAGTATTCCTTTAGGCTTATTTGCATATGCAGAGGGCTCATGGGAGGTCTCAGTAACTTTCTTAGAATATTTAATCAAATTGCTTACAAAAACATTGACTTATTCAAAGGGAGGGATTGGCCTTTGCTGTTTCAAGATGGTAGCCCCCAGGGGAGTGGCAAGCCATGTGGCCAACATGGCGGCTGTCTAAATTGTCACAGAAAGATAGTTTGTTTATTCTCACAATAAACAAGGGAAGAGCAAACCAAAATTCCTAAAAGATAGACAGTCAAAATTATATTGCAGATAAACAGAAATCTCACTAGCTGTTTCTGGTGGCTTTATTAGAATTTAATTGTTTATAAAAATATCAGCTTTTCATTTAACATAATTTATATGAGACCTTGATTATATTTTAAAAGGATAATTTATTTAAGTAATTTAAGTAGGTATCTTTATTTAAAAAGCAAAGCAAGTAAATTTAGTAAATGTTTACATCTGATTCACAAGGCGCAAAAGTTATCCTGCTTCCATCTAATTTAAAATGCAGGCTTGTTGTCTTTAAAATTTTTCTGTTGGATTTAAAAAAAATCTTTTGCCCTCCTTAGAGGCCAAAACTTTCATAACATTTAATATATATGTATATAAATAAAATATATTTATTAATTTTTATTTGATAAAGTTTTCCATTCAATTTCAAGTATATCAATCAAATCAGTCAAATTTAAAATATTTCCTTTAAGAAGAGAGAATAACTTCTTGAAAACATTTCAGGGCAGATGAAAATGTCCTAAAAGTTATCCCTTGGTTACAGTCTTGAAATTTTAACTTAGAAAAAACCGTCAAATATATATATATATATATATATATATATATATATATATATATACACACACACTAGCGGCCTGGTGCACGAAATTCGTGCACGGGGGAGGGGGAAAGGAGTGTGTCCCTCAGCCTGGCCTGCATTCTCTCTAATCTGGGACCCCCGTGGGATCGGGCCTAAACTGGCAATCAGACAACCCCTTCGTAATCTGGGATTACTGGCTTCTAACTGCTCACCTGCCTGCCTGTTTGATCTCCCCTAACCACTCTGCCTGCTGGCCTGCTTGCCCTCAACTGCACCCCCCTGCCAGCCTGATCATCTCCAACTGCCCTCCCCTCCTGGCCTGATCACCCGTAATGCCTCTGCCTCGGCCCCACCACCATGGCTTTGTCCAGAAGGACATCTGGAATGTCTCATGGTCTAATTAGCATATTACCCTTTCATTAATATAGATAAGATACAACATATTTCTATAACTATAACATATCTACCAGTATTACCTATGAGAATATGTACTTCATGAGATAGGAAGGCATCTAGTACATTACATTATATATGTTGTAAGTAGTAGAAAATACAGTATTTGTAGCAATAATATATACCTTGTGACTTCTCTTCCTGATCTGGCAATGGTTCCCAGGTCTTTGAACATTTCCTGACCCCTAATGTATTTTTTTCTTTTCTTTTTTGCCATTTAGTATAACTTTATTTTCTGTTTATTGCCCATGATTTGCGGTCTTTAATTTCTAACCACCAAAGATTCAAAGGACTATTTTTTCCATGAATTTTAACATTAACATTAGTGAACTTGTGTATTCATGTGTTTTTATTATAAACATCTGAATTATTCACATTGTCATAGGTCCTGAACTCGTAAGTGTGGACCATGCACAGGCTGGCAGCAAGCCAGGAAGCCACTCTGTAAACAAACTGATACTCTGTATAAGGAGAAAAGTCATAGCATAACATTTATGTCTGATTTTAATTCATATACTATTGGGGACTCAACTGCTTGGTTGGTGATGGGGTTGATTATTGGGAGGAGGATTCCTGAAATAATTAAGGAAAGGGGGGCTCAATCTTTCTTTGTGTACTGGGGGTGGGTGGTCCCTCAGCCCAACCTGCCCCCTCTCAGATACTGGGAGCCCTTAGAGGATGTCCAACTGATGGCTCACCCCCAGCCTGCCCAAGGCCTGAAGCCTCGCCAGAATGGTGCTGAGCACCCAGCCATCTCCCTGCTCAGGGTCAGGGTCAGGGTCAGGGTTAGGGGCTGGGCGCTCACCACCACTTCCACTTCCAGCGCCCGGGTGGGGACCGTGGCACTCCCCCGCAGCCACCCTCATCCGCTGCCGGCCGCCCCTGCCCTGCTGCCTCTACATTCCGTGTGAACCCCCAAATGTAATGCCCAGATTTCAAGATCCCCAGAGACCACCAGGGAGCTGAGTTCGATGCAATGGCAAAGAGCTTTTATTCAAGCTCAAGCTTGGCCCTCTGCCCCCACCCACACAGGGGCAGGAAGCAAAGGAGGAAGAATATCCAAAACATGACCATTTTATAGGTAGGTGGGGCCAGATGCGAACCTCTGAGTTGGCCGATTCCAATTGGTTGGGTGATGGCTGGGCTAGTGACGCAAATAATCCCTAACGCATGTGCTTTCACGATTGGCTAATTCAAAGGGAGGGGCTGGTCTTTGTGATTTCCAGATGGCAGCCCCCAGGTAAGTTCACAGATCATTTGGCCAACATGGTGGCTGCCAAGCCACACAGTCCAAAATGGCAGCTTCCTAAATTGTTCTTTGCAGTCCTGCTCTGCCCTTTCACTAGCACCCAATTTGGCCAAATTTTGAATTTCCCTCCAAGTTCTTCTATAACTTTTAAACAAGTTTTAAGTAGACTTTCTGCGAGAGAGCTTATAGCTTTGCCCTCTCCTGCCACCTTTGACTTTCTCCGCACTAGAGGTGGTTTCAGCAGCGGGGTTTCATTTTTTATTAGATTTTAGATTCCAAATACAAATTAAGATTTTAATTTGAATAAGAAACCACATTAAAGATTATCACGGTACTCTTTTTTCAGCCTGATTTTTAAAAAGTACCTTTTGATTTTCCAATTTTATAATTTTGCCTTTTGACCAAACTTTTGCCAAACATTCAAGATCTAATGTACCTTTTTCAGGAAACCAAGGGTTATGTTCTATGACATCAAAAAAACTGCAAGAGAATAACTTCTGAAAGTTTAATTTTGTAAGCATGAAAACCCAAAGTCTATAATAAAGTTTACTTTGTAACCTAATTTTGCCCCATTAGCAGGGCTGAAAAAGATGTTTCTACCTTACTTACATATTTCAACTTCTGCAACTGATCGTGGGCTTTGGTGAAATCTTCCTTTCTTTGCTCTAGGCGAAATCATCCCCTCCAAAGGTCCCACGTCCTCCAAAGGTCCCACGTCGGAGGCACCAATTGCAAGTGTCCTATGTGGACTTCCAGTTTCGAGTGTCCCCCTTCCCTCCCCAGCCCCCACACCCCGCGGAGACTGCACACGAATGAAAGAGACTAGACAAGAAAATATTAACTTGGGAATTGGGGGCCAAGCAGAAGCCCAAGAGACAACTCCACTATGCTCTGGCCTTGCTATCCCTTTTATTCAGGTTTTGGGATCCACCCATAGCCCTTAGGCAGGCAATTCCAGTAATAGCTCAATGATACCACATCAGCAAGGATTTACACAAGACTAAAAGGTGGGAGTGGCTTCAGCTACCTTTGTCTCAACTAGACAGTGGGTATATGGCTCTGAGCCTTGCCAGAGCCTCAAGGTTGACCAGCCTTCTGGACTCCTTGTCCACACAGCTCTGCTAGTGAAGAGGATGGGCAGTTTCTAACATCTACCCGTAACTTCTTAACCAAGCTGGTTGATATAAACAGTCTCTTGTGAGAGAGTAGAAAAGAAATGAGTTCATTCAGAACAGATGCTACATTAGTTTGTTCAGGCTGCCATAACGAAGTACCACAGACTGGGAGGCTCACACAACAGAAAATATGTATTCTCACAGATTTGGAGGCTCAAAGTCCAAAATCAAGGTGTTGGCAGGCTGGTTTCTCCTGAGGCCTCTATACTCTGTTTGTATATGGCCATGTTCTCCTCTCAAAGATGGTTTTCCTTTTTTGTCCTAATCTCTTTTTATAGACACTAGTGATATTGGCTTAGGGCCCACCTTAAAGACCTCATTGCACCATAATTTCCTTGTAATGTTTCTGTCTCCAAATACAGTCACATTCTGGGTACTGGATGCTAGGATTTCAACACATGAATTTTGAAGGGGACACAATTCAGTCCATAACAGAAGCATATATTGACCTTTTTCAGAGGAATTAGGAATTGTTAGCATGTATTTTGATGGTAAATGGCAAAATACTGGCATCACCAGCACTTAAACATGTTTTTATGTCCAACTTTCTTTAATTTTTTTCTTATTTCAATGAGTAAGATGTAATAAGTCTTAGTAATCACATAAACTACAATGTTTTCCTTTAGGGACTATAAATGGAAAACTTATGAAAGACAACCAAGTAATGTATAATGGGAAACACTAAAGTCAAGTAAAATAGAACAGGTCAGATATAAATTCCATCTAGCTGGAGAGGGCATGGCTCCATCTCAAAAGGTCTCAGGATGAGCTCAGTGGTATATCGTCCTTGGAATTTTTGAGAAATAGGAAAGTTGAAATTTTATGTGAATGAACTTCCTCGTTTTTTAAAAGTTGGATTTAATATCCCCCCCTTTAAAAAAAAGAAAGAAAAGAAAAGAAAAACATATGAGTCCAACAAAACATGCCTGCTTCCATGAGTTAGCCTGTTGGCTTGAATTAGGCTAGCGAGATTTGAATCTAATGCCCTGGGCTAGATCAGAGTTTGTAATCCTGGCCCTACATAAAATCTAGCTATATTTCAGAACAAATACTATGTATTATTTAAGATTTATCTTCCCAATTGATAAAAACAGGCCTGTCCTAAGTGTCACAACAATCAATTTGACTGAAACTGGTTCCTAAGACCGAGAGCACACTTCACTATTATGATTTTTGCAAGCACTTATGGAGAGTTTTTACTGCTTATGCTAAAAGTCTTAAAATATTTGGTTTAAAATGAAAAAAAATTATACAAGTAGCTTTGTTAAGACTGTTGTAGAATTGCTTTACATTCCATAAATTATCTCTGAAATTAGATGTCTTTTAGGGTGACTATTTATTCCTTTATTTAAAAGGGTGTATTAAGTAATGAAACATCACAGTGGCCAGATTCTGTTGTAAGTGCTTTAAATGAATTTATTAATGAAATAAATTCCTCTCAACAACCATAGAGGCAAGAGCCATTATGATGACCACTTAAGTGATAACTGAGAGAAGCACTTGCTTAAGATCACACAATTAGAAATAGGATCTCAATACTTAGTCATTACTCTCAGTATGGGACTTGTGTTGTTTTATTTAGGGTGAAGGATATCATTTGAGAATCTTTCATCTCTTCTACATACCTTACTTTGCCAATCACATCTAAATTTTAATCTTCACCCTAAAAATGATAATGTGCGTGTGTGTATATATATGTATATATGTTTATATATATACCTTTTACATAAATATATATTATATATAATATACATAATTTATATAATCACTAAATATTTTAAATTTTAATTAATATGACATCTTCCTAATATCTTAAACAATGAGGTTCTTAAACAATGAGGTTCATGGATAGAATTTCATAGAACTCCTTGACAATAAAAAATGAATAAATTATATTTTCAGGTTCACTAACCTTCGACAGAATTTACTTCAATTATGAATTTAGGTAACAGACTGCAATAGACCTGGCAGTACAAGTGACTTTGTCACATGGAAATCATAGATATTTTAAAATCTCAATATAATCTCAAAATATCGTTTACAGTCATGTAAACTTCAAAATTACATTAATTATGGGGTCCACAATTATATCATGTTAGTTATCAAGATAATAAAAATTCATCTATTACTACATGAGTACATTTTTATATGCAGAATTTTGATAATTGGATTTGAATATAACTGTTTTCTTTATGATCCTTTGTTTTGCTTTATGCATTTATGTGTTTGTTTTTTTCTGAAAAAGAATCCATAAGTTTCACTACAATTCCAAAGGGGCCAATGTCATAAAAAGGTGAGTAATAATATTTACTTCATCTATTTATTAATTTTTCTTTCCTACTCTACTATCCATTCATTAGTTTCATTGAATTAAGTGGATTACATATTTATTTACTACCAATTTGGGTGGAATTAATGTTCTTATGGACCTAACTAACTTCATTGACCTATAAGTCCAGAAAATCTGCTAAAGATTTCCAAAATGGGAGGAACTAAGATGGCGCCAAAGGTAGAACACCTATCTTGCCGTCATGATCAGCAATTTTAATACTACAACTTAACGAAAGAACAAACACCTTCCAGAATCACCAGAAAGCTCGCCGAGTGAAAATTCCACAAATAAAAGTGAAGATAAGACACTGGGACTCGGAGGAGCGGCGGCGAACAGCATTGAAAGATTCGCATGGAGAGAGGTTTGGAGTGCGCGCCAGCAGAGAGGGCGGGCGGCTGAAAACCAGCCAGTTTTCTCGAACGGGGAGACAAAGGTGTCCCACTGGACTGATTCTCCAGCTCTGGGCGAAGTCCAGAGAACCCACTATAACACGGGGTGAAAACTGGACAGTGGGAGGGCACGCCAAGCTCGGGTGCTGCCGGGTCTCCCGGCTTGTGGAGAAGGCAGCTTGCGCGAACAGCTTGCGCGAACAGCTTGCGCGAACAGCTCGGCTGCGTGACGGCGCAGAGAGCGCACCGCGACTTGTCTCTCATTCAGAAAACCATCAGACTGCTTTGTTTTACGACCCTGGGTGAGACATTGTGCATGCAGACTCATTTTGGGAAAGTCTGAATTCCCCGGCAGCCAGTGGAGCTCCGCAGCGGCTCTCTCTCAGAGGTGCTGGCGGCCATTGCCCCTGGCACAGAGTCCCTGGGGCAGCATAGGGCGGAGCTAATGCTGTCTGCTTGGCCCGGAGACTCCGCCCACCCAACCTGAGCACAGCTGAGCTTCACAGACAATTGGCCTGGAGGTCAACCCTCCAAGTGCTAACAAAGATTAACTGAGCTTAACTTCAGCAAGACTGTGCAGCCCATATCCACCTCAGGTAACTGGGGAGGCTGAGCCACTATCCCTAGTAGGAAGTCTACCACACAAAGCTAATTGACCAACTCAGGGAAGCAGCCACCATGCAGCAACATGGAAAGAAATCAGAGGTGAAAGAAATGGAGGAAAAAAAACGACTGGACATGGAATTCAGAACCACGGTTATAGGGTTTTTTAAGAGGCTCCAACAAAAGATCGAGGCCTATAAGGAAATAAGCAAGACCACAAAGGAAATGAATGAGTCCTACAAGAAAATGAACAACACCCTCAAGGATATAAACGAGTGCTGCAAAGAAATGATCAAGACCAACGTGGAAATGATCAAGACCAACGTGGAAATGAATGAGTCCTACAAGGAAATGAAAGAAACCCTCAAGGATATAAAGCAGACTCTCAAGGATAGGAAAAATGACCAACCAGAAATTAAGCATACACTGACTGAAACAAAAAATATTATACAGAGACCCAAAAGTGCCCTGGAGCACCCCAAGAACCAAGTTAAAGATTTGAAATACAAAGAGGTAAAATCCACTCAGCTGAAAAAGCAAGAAGCCAAAAGAATCCAAAAAATTGAAGATAGTGTAAGGGGCCTCTGGGACAACCTCAAGCATACCAACATCCGAATTATAGGGGTGCCAGAAAAAGTGAGAGGCCAAGACAATGAAAACCTATTTGAAGAAATAGTGACTGAAAATTTCCCACACCTGGTGAAAGAAATTGACTTAGGAGTCCAAGAAGTGCACCGAACCCCAATATATAGGAATCCTAAGAGGACCACACCGAGGCACATCATAATTAAAATGCCAAGAGCAAAAGACAAAGAGAGAATATTAAAAGCAGCAAGAGAGAAACAGTTGGTTACCTATAAGGGAGCACCCATACGACTGTCAGCGGATTTCTCAACAGAAACGATGCAGGCCAGACGGGAGTGGCAAGAAATATTCAAAGTGATTAACAGCAAGAATCTACAACCAAGATTACTCTATCCAGCAAAGATATCATTCAGAATTGAAGGTCAGATGAAGTGCTTCGCAGATAAGGAAAAGCTAAAGGAGTTCATCACCACCAAACGAACATTATATGAAATGCTGAAAGATATTCTTTAAGAAGAGGAAGAAGAAAAAGGTAAAGATGAAAATTCTGAACAACAAATACACATCTATCAACAAATGAACATAAAAATCAAGTGAATTGATAGGCTGTTGAACAGCATAGACTGGTGAATATAACAGAGACATGGACATAGAGAGGGAATGGACTGACAATTCTTGGGGAGAAAAGGGTTGTGGGAAGTGCAGCAAGAGACTGGACAAAAATCTAGCAACAATGGGAGAGGACAGTGGGGAGGGGGATGTGAGGGTGGAGGGTGGGATAGGTACAGGGTGGAGGGGAGCTATAGGGGGATAAAAAGGGGAAACAATGTAATTAATAAACTGAACAATAAAGATTAAAAAAAAAAGATTTCCAAAATGTACCAGAATCTTCACAATCAAGATATCTTTTTTCTTTGAAAGACATCCATTTGGTTATCAGCCTCTTCACTGAGGGAAGCCCAAGGCCATGCTCACACTATTTCCTCTCCTCTGCTTTTCAATCTCTAACTATTCTCTCATTTTCTAAAAACTATACAGGCAAGCCACTCCCTAGAAATAAGAGGAGTATTGCTACATTTTTTTAATGGGTTATAGTTTTTCCATCATAGCATTATATTCTACTGCTGCAATGACATATTTTATTGTCAATACTAGAGGCCCAGTTCACGAAATTCATGCATGGGGAGTCTGGGGAGGGAGTTGATCCCTCAGCCCACCCTGCACCCTCTCCAATCTGGGAACCCTTGAGGGATATCTGACTTCCCATTTAGGCCTGATCCTGCTATCACCTCATATTTTAAATTCTGAGAATGGGATTCCCACCATAATTCCAATGGGTACAAATGGCCACAATGGGGAAAGGTGCAAGGCTATCCAAGCAGAAAATGTCAAGCAGAGGTGTCTTATGATCCAGATGGCATTATGCCTTTGGATGGCCAATGGCCAAGAGGTGATGGCTGAAAGCTGATAAAGTGATGTCCTTTGTAGATATGGAAGGGAGGAAAAAGTAGTGGTAATTACATCTCAACATAATTGATTTTAAAAAAATTATTGATTTCAGAGAGGAAGGAAGAGGGAGAGAGAGAAATAGAAACATCAATGATGCCCTAACTGATTTGGCTCAGTGGATAGAGCATTGGACTGCAGACTGAAGGGTCCTGGGTTCAGTTCCAGTTGGAGGCATGTGGGCACACCCCCAGTTAGAGTGTGTGCAGGAGGCAACTGATTGATATTTCTCTCTCATCCGTGTTTCTAACTATCTATCCCTCTCCCTTTCTCTGTGTAAAAAATCAATAAAATATATATATAAAAGAAACATCAATGATGAGAGAGATTCATTGATCAGCTGCCTCCTACATGCCCCCTACTGGGGATTGAGCCCACAACCCAGACATGTGCCCTGACCAGGAATCCAACTGTGATCTTCTGGTTCATATGTCAATCTCAATCACCGAACCACGCAGGTCAGGCTGAATTGATTCTTAAAAAAGAAGATGTGAATGCTAATGTGAAAAGTTATGCGCATTAAGTGATGATGTAATGACAAAGAGATGTTGATTCTGACAGTAATGGTTAGTATGGGCTAGTTCTGTTTGTCCATAAGAAAAATATATTGTATTGCTAGCATAAAACTACTTTAGTCGTTAAATGTTTGCCAGAATAAAACATTCCATTCCATTAAACCTTAATGTTGATTTGTCAGAGTTATCTTTGTCATTCTTTGAATGACTTCACCTTCGCTAGAATGAAAATAACAACAACCATTTTTTCTCTTCAGTTCCTAAATCACAAATATAATTAATCCTTCAATTCTAGCCATGACATTTTTATAAATATTATGAATTAAACTTTCTTTTTATTTGTTGATTAATTGAATAACTTTTGCTCTGTGTATTTATGATATTTCTTTTCAAATAATGACATCACATTTCCAGGTGATTTTAAATGAACCCAACTAATTTGAATCAATCAAAAATGTCTTGGAAGGACAAAAAACTATGGTCATCAAATGGGCTGTTGGGCAGTGTAAGGTAGAATTTATTCCAAAAAATTCCAAAGATATTTAAAACTGCATTAACTTGGTATATGCCTAATGGTTATGACTGTCTGGGAAATGTTGATGTATTGGTTTATTTCACAATTTTACGTGGGAGAGCTATACATTTATGACTTTTCTCCTTTTTGTATCATAAGTAAATCATCACTGACTCAATCATAAATGTCATCTGTATATTTATTAAAATTGAAAGCCATAATCTTTTGTTCCTTACTAATGCTTCAAATACCACATTCCCTTTTGACTTGAACAACACATACCCATGGTGAAAAGAAAACTTCAGCTTTGGTTTTATAGCTACCTCCACACACTTAATCAAAGGAGAAAAGGATCTGATCTCACAACCCATTTGTATAGTTTTAAAACTTTCTAAGAAAAATAAAGCTTGTGACAATTAATGCCTAATGGCATAAACACCCCCTGCATTAGTGGTTGCCTAGTAACTAGGTACTGCAGGCTTTTGGGGTTTCCAAAGAGGCTGAATACACAGAAATATTCAGATTCCTTTCTAATTCAGGTGGCTGAGGGGCAGCAGTGGGCCAGATTCCTTTATTAAAATCGATTTTCCATAATGGTTTTTCACTAAAGCACCCTTCTGCACTAACACTTACTCTTGTAAATGATTTCTACAGATAAGAGTCTAAAGACTCTAAACCAACAAGGAATGGTTTTAAAAATATTTAATAGAGCAGAACCAACTGCTTTATTGTTCTGCATTCGTCCCAGTTTCTGTTCTTAAGAGTTTCTAGACTGAAGAAAAATGTTATTACTGTATGTTTTTAGTCTTCAATAAGATCTGATATTTGGATATCACTTTAGCATTGAATGGCCAAATGCAGATCCCAGCTAGAGGTGGTATTAAAAGGAGCTGGGAGAGATTATAATGACATATTGATGTTAAGCTTTGGCTTGCTTCCTACCCAGCAGATTTTATTTCCTCATTATGTTTTTCTCTAGCTTAGGTAAAATTAGCTTGCATTCTCTTGGCACAAAGCAGCTACAGTGGTGGAGGAGGCCTTCCAAACCATAGGTTGTTGACAAGAGTGGCTAACTAAGTTAGGACTAAGAGTACTGAGTAGATCCACAGAGAGCTAAGCATGTAGGTAATGACTCGGTGACTATGAGGGGATGTAGTTCGGTCACATGAAAACTTGTGTCTGGCAATGTCTTGGTTTCAAAAACACATGTTAGAGACATGGCACTCGGGCTCATCTGCGCTCGTTTTTAGAGTTCCCGATGTCAAGCTTTGGGGCTTCTCAAAGTGGTGGCCGTGGTGCAGACAGGGATAAGTGTAGTCTGGAATACTTAAATTACGTAACTACTGCCTTGTGCACACAGTCAGAAATTATTTGCTACTCACTCATTTTGTCATTTAGCAGTACTAAGACATGATGACATATGGTTTGCTCTTTGGAGTTAATGTAAATGTTGTTATTTGACTGAAATACAGAATTCTCTTATTCCACAAGGGAAACCGTTTCAGGATAGGTGCACGTTCATTTATCTTTTCACGTTAGAGGAAGCATCTCATTGCATCGTTTGGCATAACTCTCTTGAGTTTGGGGTTTAGTGGACTGGAGGATGTGGCTGAGCCCGGCGCAGAGACCATCCCCACCCCCACCCCCACCTCCATTCGCCTAAGCAGGCATCCTGCATTCCTAGCTGCAGCAACCCGTTTCACTGGTGTTAAAAGAGAACTTTGAAGAGTGTGCTCTGGCTGAGCACAAACAGGGGTCAGAAAATAATTTGTGTAAATACATTGTCAGGTCATCTACTTCATTAAAGTTGAAAAAAATGTAACTTGTGTTCTCTGCTTGCAATATATTCACCATCTCTTCTTCCATTTTAAAGCTGAAGGTAATTTACTGATTAAAAATCATTTTTCAATTTTGCTACAGGGATTTCTTCCTGCTTATACTTTCATCTTTCTTCTTTTCCCCTGCTTTTCAGAAGTTTTCACTCTAGTCCGGGAATGTCTTTTTTTAGACTGTTTAATGAAACTTCAAAAGATTTAATTTCTAGAACCATCAAGTCACTACTCTCTCAGATCTATTTGGTTTAACTTTAACAGTGCCCATGTCTTTGGGCAAAGAAAGTCTTTTAGAAAGAGTTTATTTGCAATCTCAGCCTCAACGGAGGCTAATTCTCAGGAGAGAATTGGAATTAGCAGCGAGTCCCCCCTTTAGAGTAAACTCCTCCTGTGCCACTTCTTACAGTAGGGCAGTGGCAGCAGTAAGGGGGAGACCAAACATTGTTTATTTTCCTTCCAAGGTCCTGGACTTCGGCAGTTAAAAAATGTGCCATCCTGTGATTTCCCCCCACCTGTTTATTTCTTATTTCACAATAAATACACAAATAAAATATTTGAAAGAGATGAGAGGGAAGAAACCAACCACTCAGGAACTGGTTAATTGATTCCTTTGTGTTGTGATTTTGCCCTAATTTTATTTGGACCTTATAGAAGCTATTTCTCCCCAACGATTTTTTAAAATTGAGCTGCATGTATGAAATAATTTGCTTCCAATAAATATTGCCATGTTATATTCTTAGTTCTTAACCCAAGTGAAGTTATTTATTTTATTCTTTTACCTCTCTTCCTCCCTCCCCATCCCCAGAAGTGAGTCGGTTAATTTCTTGGGAAGCAATTCAACACCAGGATCAAGTATCAGTATCAAAAATATTCATTGCCTTGTTATGTGTGAATATTTATTTTGAAAACAACAAGGAATAGTTTTGGTTTCAACTATAAATTTTTGCTGTCAGTTCAGCATTTAAGTTTAAATGTCAAATACTTGTCTTTCATCTTATAAGGAATCTAGTTATTCCAATATTGAGCAATAGAAGAGAAAATGTTGGATAAAAAAAAGTGGTATAATGAATAAGGATGAAAACCATAGGGTGAAAAGAGGGAGCAGCTTTAAAGTCAAAAAATATAAATCACTGAGCACCTCTGCTAATAGGATTCCCCTGAGGAGATTTCTAAACCTGGGACCCTTGACTCCAGAGTTCCAGGTGAAAATTCTTTGCTGATGTAGACCTTTCTGGGAGGGAACCTTTTACAATTTATTGATCACCCTTTCAGAGCCCACCCAGAAAACATTTTGTCTGCCCTGGTTTGTGCCATATTTAGATCAGTTTGGGAAGTGAAGAAATTCAAGTGCCCAAAACATTCAATAGGAGTTTGCCATTTTTGAAACTCATCTTTGACCTGTAACCATTGCACCGAATTCTCCAAACATTCATCTTCCAGAATTTCAAGTCCAGGCGATGGTTGTAGATTGGTTTTCCTTCTTTGAGACACAGCTTGAATGCCTCCATTTGACTTTGTGCTCTCAGCACGTTTTTGCGATCTGGTGATTGGGAAGGCCCGTACCATCTGGTCTGGATATGGTGGCAGACTTTCATGTCTTGGGAATTGGCAGGAAAGGGTAGGAACTGATAAGTGAGAAAGGGAAAACTGAGAATTTGGGCTTAACTCATTAAGCTCATTCTAAGTCTTTTAAGACCTCTAATTCTCCTTAAGTCAATTTTTAGTAAAGTTTTTGTTGTGTGTGTATGAGTGTGCCCATCGCACAGAGATCATTCTTTTAAATTGTCTTGAAAGTAGAGACCCTCCTTTTATAAGCAATGACACTTAGCATCCTAATAAAAGAGTAATATGCAAATTTGACTGTACCTTTGCTAGACCCACAAGCCCATCAGCCAATCAGGAGCGTGAGGACCTGGGGGGGGGGGGGCTGGGGTGTGGGGCCAAGGCCCCTGCTAGCCAGGGGCAAGCTGGTTGGGGCTAAGGCCCAGGCTGGAGGGGGGGGGGGGGGGCAGGGCAAATTGGGCTGAGGGATCACCCACCCCCAGTGCACGAATTTCGTGTACTGGGCCCCTAGTTTCTTAATAAAATATTCTCAGATCGGAGTAAAAGCGGGCCCTGCTTCACCTTTCTTGAAAAAGAGATTGTATAGAAAGGCATGGGCCGAGCGGGCAGGTGCACTGAAATAAAGGGTAGCAGGACACAGGATGCAACAATGCAATAAAACAAAGCAATTAGATATGCCAAGAAGGTTAAAAAAAAAAAAAGCCCCAGTCTTGCAAAAGTCAAACGAACAAGAAACTTAAAAAAAGAGCAGCGTGCCCATGTGGTTCCCAGCGGTGGGAGAGGGCAGCGAAGGGTTGTCCTCATTCCTCGGAGAATTCGATCGGAGCCTGGCGTGCATCCGGCCGGCCACCTGGGCCCGGCGGGGCCGGTCTCGGCTCTCCTTCCTCCACCCCGAGGGCTGCGCTTCCCCATGGGCGCCGGGCCCAGGGCCGGGTCTGCGGGACCAGCCGGCGGGCCCCGCAGCCGGGCGGCGCTCCGGCGCGCAGCGGGTTAAGGCGGCGGGGGCGGCCGCGAGGGGCGGGGAGAGCGCGGCGGCGGCGGCGGCGGCGGGGCGGCGAGAGCCCGCGCCCGGGACCGCGGCGGGTGGAGCGCCGCCCGCGCCGGGAGACCGAACCTGGAGCCGCCGCTCCGAGCTCGCGCCGGGACCCCGAGAGCCGGAAGATGGCGACCGACGGCGCGAGCTGCGAGGCCGGCTTCTTGCGCGGCCCGGAGGACGCGGGAGGGGCCACGGCGGAGGCGACGGTAACCGAGTCCCGGGGCGGTCGCGGGGGGAGTGTGGGCGCGGGCCGGGGTCCGGGGATAGCCGGCCCGCTCCCCGGGCTCTGCGTGAGCCGGGCCCCCCGGGGCACCCCTTGCCCGACGCGCCTCTGCCTTGGGGTGTCCTCCTGGTCAGTGGCCGGGTCCCCAGGGGCGAGGCGGCCGCCGTGGTCGGGGGTCCCCCCAGGGCTTTCCGAGCTCGGCGGGCAGGAGCCGGGGCCGCCCGCGTCTGGGGCTGCCTACGCGCGCCCCGAGCCCCCTGCGCCCGCTCGGTCGGCCGCGGTCGGCCCGGCCCGGCCAGGCTGAGGTGGGCGTGGGTTTCCCGCACCCTCGACCCCCTCCCCATTGTTCTCCTCTCGCCTCTCGGGGGCTGTGCGCGCGGCGCCAGGGTGTTGGGCATCTCCCCGCGGACCCGGCAGAGCGGGGGGACGCGGCGGGGCAGCGCGGAGCAGGTGTGGGCGCCCGGGCGAGGCCCGGTGCCCCGCCGTGCGCTGCTGCCCGCTCGCCCCGCCACTGGCCGGCGGTGGCGGGGAGGCTCCTCGCTCTTCCCGATCCGGCGCCCGCGCCCGCGCCGCGGAGGTGCGGGCTCAGCACCCGGTGCCCGCACAGCGGCCTCCTTTGGGGTCCAGAAACCCAGCGAGCTCCCGCTCACCGCTGTCCCCACTTTCCCTCCGGAATGTCCGCGCGCACGGGCGCGGTGGCGGTCCCCAGCCCGCGCTGGAGGGCCGGACCCGCGTTTCCCAGGAGAGCCACGGTCTCGGGGCTTGGGGAAGGAGCCTGGCCGGAGCGGCGAGCTCTGCCGGTTACAGGCGGCCCGGGGCGCCCGCCACCGGGGCGCGATCCCCCCCGCCGGGTTCCGCCGGGTTCCGGGGGGATGGAGCGAGAGGAGCGTGGACGTCCCCGTTTTTTCTGGTGACCCGAGCATCCTCGGTCCCCAAGCCGCGGAGGGCGGGGCCAGGTGTGTCCTGCCGGGGCCGCTTTAACTTCCTCCCTCTCGGTCCGGAGCGGGAGAGGGGAGCCCCGCAGGAGCCGCCGGGACCGAGAGGAGCCCATCCCGGAGGGAAAACGGAAGCCGAGGGAGGGAGGGAAGGAAGGACGAGGAGGGCTGCTAATTTCCATTTGTGAAACTGGCAAGTTTTGACTTGAAACGTTAAGGAAAATGGATTTTTCCCCCTGAAAAAAATGGGAGCTTTCCTAAGGTGTCAGATGAAAGCTGCCCCCTCGCGCCGCCGTGAGCCGTCCCCTCTGTGAAGCGCCGGGAAGCTGGTCTCCGGACCGGTCTGTCTGGGTCGCTGCGAAGTGGAAATGATTGAGCAGCTTCATCCCCAGGAGGCGGTGAAAGGGGAGGAGAGGAGGAAAAAGAGGCGATGTGGGGGGGTTTCTGGCTTTTCAGGGAGGTTGAATTTGTCTGTTTGGTCGACTTAGAACAGGCTTCGTTCTACTACTCTCGGTGTTTTAATCCCTTGACAATTGCACCAAATAAAAAGCATCTGATTTATGGTCTGTAGTTTTATTTGGTTAGAGTGTAAACAGGATCATGGATTTTTGTGCTAACGGGGTCAGTGTTCTCCCTCTGATGTTGAACACGTCCAGGAGTCTGATTTTCAGACTGTGTGTAGGTGGGGACTTGACCGTTCCCCCCGGTTTAGTTGAAACAGCCATGGGAAATGTGTGCAAGTAAAGTCCTCTGTTATGTCCATAGAATTCTTTAGGGTTCTGAGCGATGCAGTAAGGATTCTTAATCTTATAGTCTTTCATTTAAAAAAAATAACTTTTGACTTCATAGTAAAATTTTGATGATGCCTTCTATGCTATTTTTCACTTAACAGGGTATGGTCTCCCCATGTCAGCCACTTGTCCAGTAGACTGATTTTTAAAATATAGGTTGAGGAATTCTATTTGTCATTATAGCTGTTCCTTATCTAATGATTAAAAATCAAAGACATTTCAGTGCATTTTGGGTTTGTGGCAACTGAAGGCTTACCTTTTTTTTTTTTTTGCATTTAAAAGATTTATTTCACTTCAAATGTATTTCAGTTTATGTACAATGAATTTTTATACGTGCATTTGACAGTAATGAGCCAATGGAGACTCCCAGGCAGTAGGCTATTTTTAAAAGTGTTTTCACTAAGTTTTGACCATTTAGATTGTCGCTTAGAGACAAGTTTTCAGCATAATATGATTTTCGGTGGAGTGTTTTAAATTTAGTTTGTGATCCTTATTCTTAGCTGTTGTTTAAATCCTAAAGCATCCCGAGTTTAAAGCTGGGTAGCAGCTACATTATTCAGTAGGATCATATTAATAGTGTTTTTTGCTGTGAGCCATGCCTAGAGACCTGGCTTATTTTCAGTGCCTTAGCCAAATGTGATGACTTTTATAGGCTATATTGCTCTTTCTACTCTGAAAATAACTCCTAATGGGCAAGGCAGTATAGTATGGAAAACAGAAATCTTTTTGCTTTCTATTATCACCAGAGGATTTAAGAGTGAAATGAAAAGGGCGATCTTTTTAGAGCTATGTTTAGGAAGCGACCAGTATTCTTGCCATCATAGGCTTTCCTGGAGCTGCAACTGTGCAAAAAGTAGATATAAATGTTATTGTCATGGTGATCGTGACAAGGAAAAAGCTTCAGCGATGATTTTTAAAGAAATGTACCGTAGTGATATTAAGCAAATACACAGCCAGCACCTTTAAATTTTTGTTTTCAGACACAGTATTGAATGCAAATGCAGTGAAAAACACTTTCTCAGCCAGAAGCTTTGCTAAGCTTTCTTTAAACAAACTCAATTGAAGTAATATGGCAGGTTTTGAACATTGAAAGTTTCACAGCATAATTTTCAAGTAGAAAATAATCTAGATTTAACACATATACTGAACATTTACTGAGATGGAGGCATCCTGAGTGACGTTTTTGCTGTCCATGAAGTGACATTCCAACGACAGAAACTGACATATACCAAGGAGTCAAATCAGAGCTGATGGTGTCAGGAGACAGGAGGAGGAATTACGGAGAGGATTCCTAGCGGCAGAATCGGGAAACATTCCACGTCAGGATGGCATTTGAGCTGGGCCTTGCACAGGGAGACCGCAGGGTTGGGATTTTTTTGAGTTTTTTAGGATTCCTTGAAAGGTGAACCTGGACCACATGTGAGGAGCTTTCAAAGATGATCATGTAAGTTTTAATTTCAGTATCAATTCTGTGCTTTAGAAAAATAGCCTAGAAGTTGAGGAAGTAGACTAAAATACTCCCCGAAGATTAGACTATAGTTGCTTTCAATGTGATGCTTTTCACTCTTTTTTCCCCTCTTGTTCTTACGTAATAGATTGTGCATATCTATTTGCACCTGTTGTTTAGACTATTATTTTTGGTGGTATCATTGCTATTATTATATTTCTCACAGGAGCAATTTTGTTTAGAGAAAAGCAGTTAATTTGTCCTCTCTGTGCTTGAATTCACACCTAACCTAGATTGCCAGTTGGTTGCATTCTCTCCTGCTGCAGGCATTTTGCAAGGTGAAAAAATGTTTCACAGACTTAGTTCTTAGCCATTTACAAATGTCTGCTGTTTATCCTATGGAGAGCGAGTCTGTGGCTGGGAGGAGAAAGCTGCTCCCTTCAAGAAGACCTGTGTGGGTTTTGTTTTTAGAGGAAAGCAGAGGCTGCTTAACACAGTCAGGGACATGGTAGGTGTATTTACTGAATGAAGAAAAGGTACACTCACCAAGGAGCTGTGTCGTAACATCGCGTTGATTGGCTAAGGGGAAAATTTGTGTGTTTCCAGACTGCAATGAAACGATTGGCCTGTGATTTGTAATAATTAGCATTATAGACATCACAGACCTTTTCTTGTTTCAAAAGGATGAACCTGATTCTTTTTTTAGTTTTCATTTGTGTGTGGTCCCTTTCTGAGCTGCTTTTGTCAATAACATTTCAGATACTTCAGTATTTTTTAAAAAATTTAATCTCCAACATTATTAGTTTTTGATTTATATTTTTTCCTTTTCAAAATACTGGTTGAGCCTTAACCGGTTTGGCTCAGTGGATAGAGCATCGGCTTGTGGACTCAAGGGTCCCAGGTTTGATTCCGGTCAAGGGCATGTACCTTGGTTGCTGGCACATCCCCAGTGGGGGTGGGGTGCAGGAGGCAGCTGATTGATGTTTCTCTCTCAGCAATGTTTCTAACTCTCCCGCTCCCTTCCTCTCTGTAAAAATCAATAAAATATATATTTTTTAAAAGTGTCAGATATTTAAAAAAAAACTGATTGAAGATGTAAACGTGGTGGGATGCAGTCCTCCCATCCTGAGTTCTTCTTGTAATAGAATCAAGGCCCAGGCACCCTCATAGTGTTAAGACAGAAATACAGGGAAGTTCGGAAACAGGAAGAGGTAATGAAATAAAAAAAAAATGGGCAGGAAGAAGGAGTTGGTAAGGCGTTGGAATCATCTTCAAATGCCCAGAAATATGAAACTAGAATTGCACTTCGAATGTGTCTGGGAAGGATGGGGCAGTGTCTCTCCCTTCCACCCCCACATCCTTTGCCATCTATGCACTAACCCCATCCTTTGCCATCTATGCACTAACCCCATCCGAGTATCGCTTTAGAAGACTTCATTTGAATGTATTTAATTGTATTCTCTTATGGAGCTCCTTTGTAAGACTTAAATAACCTGGAAAAGGAAACTTGTCTTTCGTCTTTGACAATTACGTAATGAAATGGAGACAGGATACAAGATGATGATGGTGATGATAGCAAAGGATTTTTAAATTTTTGTTTTAATTAGTTATAAATAACTTATACAGAAATGAGATCCTGGTTATTAGTGCCATGCACAAATATGATGCCATCCCTGTAGAAATCCTGATTTTGAGGGGGGAAAATGTTGTCTGGGAATAAATTCTTAGTAAATAACCAAATAGGTTGAGGATGATTATAAGGTTATCACTTGTCACGATGTCTTTGCTCTGTGGAGTGAATGCTTTCTTGTAAATGATTTGGTTTTGACCTTTTTGTGTGTCATTGAAAAGGCAACAAGGTGATTCCAAAGAGGAGGTGATTCAGAAGGGCTTTGTAACTGTAAGGCTGTACTTTAGCTGTCCGTGTATGTCAGCCTCGCTATTTGAAAGTCGGCATGCGTACGTTTGCCACCTGCAGATAATCCTAGATGATCTTCTTTGGGGCATTATAAGCTTCTTAAGGGACTGTTGCTGGATCTGGATGCCAGCTGGCACGTGGAGATGGTCCATGTTGCATATAGGACCGAGGTAAAACTGAGAGGCTGAGTTAGGATGGAAGTAACCATTTGTTTTCTCTGAACTCTGGTCCTTTCAGTCCAAAGAGACAGTGGAGATCGGAAAGGAGGGAAAGAGTGGTCGTTGTCCTTAAGAATTGAGCCTGCCATCCCTGACGGAGCCAGTTTCCTGCGTTTCACTGTAGTTTTCTGGTAATGCTTAAAATTAGTCTCATCCATTACCAGGCTTCTGTCCTGGTGTTATATTTGTCAACTTTACCTTCCAGTATACTGAGTTATTCTCTTGCTCGTAAGACCCCGTGCAGATTTGAAGTCTGTGATCACAGAGTTTTCAGTATGTTGCTTTAAAGGCACACATCAAGTTGCCCTGTTTATGTTGTTTTGAATGGTTTTTGAAGCAATGAAAGGAAATGATTGAATTATAAGTTATTTAGTTGTCTCTATCATTTACATGCTTTGTAAATAGTAGGCATTTTATACCAAAAAGGGAGGCATACATACTAAGTAAAGTCACGTAAAGATGTAATGCTCTCTTGTCCTGACACATCTAGAAGGGGTGAGGAAACGGAGAGTTAGTATGGATCAGTTTAATGTAATGAGGAAATACACAATGCAGGTCAAGATTAATTGCCAAATGAAGTAATGGAACAGACTCTGAGTCTGAATTGAGAGCTTTCTAGAGTGTGGGAAGACATGTGAAAGTGGGATTGGAGCTACGTCCTAAAAATGAATTAGAGGAGAGAGTTGTTTTAGGAAGAATGAAATCAGGAATATGCAAACACTGTCGGGGACACACGTTGCTCTGTGTAGAGAAAAATCAGGAAAAATAATCTCCAATTAAAACATAGCTTCAGAGATTTGAAATAGTTTTAGAGTGTGAACACATGTACTTTTTCTTCATGAAAATCTTCATAATTGTCTATATTCAGATTTTATTAATATTGTAAATGTTCCCTATCTAGAAAGTTGGATTTAATTTTTTAATGTTTATGGTGCAGTTTTCAAATCTCAGGATAAGTTTGCTTGCTTTCCCCTCCTTTACAGCCTTTCTTATTCATCCCCAAAAGCACAAATCTTGGGTACACAGAAAGTTCTAAATACATTGTTACTTATTAGAATGCACTATTAAACTGGGAAGAAAATGCATTGCTGTAACTTCTGAGCAAAAAAGTAAAAATAATTTTCCTCCAATATTTCTCAAAGGTTTGAGGGAGTGACCCAGATGCCCTCAGCCCAGTGGTGCAGCTCCCCTGCTGGGCTGCGATGTCAGCCCCGGGGCCTGGAAGAGACTTTAGAGATCGCTCAGTGCGCTCTCATTTCACAGCCAGAGACCTCAGACCCACTGCGCAGGCCGTCTGCCCCTCGGGGCCACCTCCCTTCCTCCCGTGTGGTATTTCATTGATGAAACGTAGTACAACTCACGAGATTTGAAATTGGAGGACATGTTCTTGGTGTTTCTGGAAAGAGCCAGAGGACATGTCTGGCTCTGTGTTTGGTCACTAGTGTTTCATCATAACGAATAGGTTTGGGCAAAGACCTGAGGATCACTTCAGCCACTGTAGCTCATAAATATTTTCTAAAGCTTGTTGACAAACATCAATGTGCTAACTCCATTCTTCTTTTTAAATCTTTGGTGTTGAAACTATTACATAGGTCCCCCCCCCCCCCCATTCACCTTTTCCAGCCCATTCGCATCCTCCCCGAAGCCCCAGGCCCTCACCACCCCATTGTCTGTGTCCCTGGGTTATGTATACATACAAACAAGTTCATTGGTTGATCTCTTCCCACCCACCCTCCCCTGCCTTCCCTCTGAGGTTCAACAGTCTGTTCATGCTTCTATGACTCTGGATCTATTTTTCATCATCAGTTAATTTGGTTCATTAGATTCCAGATATGAGTGAAATCATGTAATACTTATCTTTCTCTGACTGGCTTATCTTGCTCAGCGTAATATTCTCTAGGTCAATCCATGCCATTGCAAATGGTAAGATTTCTTTCCTTTTTATTGCCAAGTAGTATTCCATTGTGTAAATGTACCACAGTTTTTTAATCCACTCATTTACAGATGGTCACTTACGCTGTTTCCAAATCTTAGCTACTGTAAGTTGCACTGTTATGAACATAGAGGTGCATGCATTCTTTCTAATGAGTATTTCAGGTTTCTTAGGATGTATTCCTAGAAGTAGGATCACTGGGTCAAATGTGAGTTCCATTTTTAATTTTTTGAGGACACTCCATACTGTTTTTCACAGTGGCTGCACCAGTCTACACTCCTACCAGCAGTGCACAAGGGTTCCCTTTTCTCCACAACCTCGCCAATACTTGTCATTGGTTGATTTGTTGGTGATAGCTATTATGACAGGTGTGAGGTGATACCTCATTGTCATTTTGATTTGCATCTCTCAGATGATTAGTGACTTCAAGCATTTTTTTATATACCTTTTGGCTTTCTGTATGTCCACTTTGGAAAAGTGCCTATTTAGGTCCTTTGTCCATTTTTAATTGGATTGTTTGTCTTCCTTTGGTTAAGTTGTATGAGTTCCCTGTATATTTTGGAGATTAATTCCTTATCAGATGTTTCATTGTCAAATATGTTCTCCCATGTAGTGGGGTCTCTTGTTACTTTGATGATGATTTCCTTTGCCATGCAGAAACTTTTTATTTTCATGTAGTCCCATTTGTTTATTTTCTCCTTAGTTTCCATTGTCCTAGAAGATGTATCAGTAAACTTATCGCTATGGAATATGTCTGAGGTGTTGCTGGCTATGGTTTCTTCTAGGACTTTTATGGTTTCATGTCTTATGTTTAAGTCTTTTATCCATTTTGAGTTTATTTTTGTGTATGGTGTAAGTTGGCAGTCTAATTTCATTTTTTTGCATGTACCTGTCCATTTTTCCCAACACCATTTATTGAAGAGACTTTGCTCCAATATATGCTCTTGCTTCCTTTGTCAAATATTAATTGAGCATAGTGGTTTTGATCAATTTCTGGGTTTTCTCTTCTATTCCTTTGATCTATATGCCTGTTATTTTGCAAAATCCCACTTACCATTGCAACAAAAAAATTAAGATACTTAGGAATAAACTTAACCAATGAGGTAAAAGATCTGCACTCTGAAATCTATAGGATGTTTAAAAAAAGAGATAGGGGAAGATATAAATAAATGGAAGAATATACCATGTTCATGGAGTAGTAGAATCAAGATAATTAAAATATCCACAATACCCAGTGCATTCCCTATTAAAATACCAATGGGCATATTTCACACGAGAAGGCTAACCCCTATTTTTATAAAAACTGTTTGAAATTCTCTGCTATTAGATGATCCCTTATTCTGTGAATCAACTCTATTATTTTTAGACAGTCCCTTACTCTGTAAATTAACTTTGCTTTCTAGCTGCTTGAATAATAGGGAAGATAAACGTGACTCTATGACCTTGTAGGCTAGTCACCTGACATAAGGTTCGGGAAAACCCTTATTTGGGAGACAAAGGGGGTGAAAAGATATAAATAGGGAAAGCTTCCTCCATATTTTTGCTCAGAATTTGATATTTTTTTCTTGGAGCTTGCCGGTGTAATAATAAAGTGGAACTCCATCTCTGTAAGCCTTGCTTGGTTTTTCTCCGGTCTTCTGTAACATACAGACCTAGAAAAACACTCCAAAAATTTATATGGAACCAAAAAAGACCCAGAATAGCTGCAGCAATCTTGAGAAGGAAGAACAAAATTGGAGGAATAACAATATCAGATATCAAATTATACTGCAAGCCAATATATTCTATTAATTCTTAAGGAATATGTATAAAGGTTTTCAGGCTCAATTTGGCTGTAACTGTCGAATTGCATATATAAACCCAGCATTTTTTAATTTGGTGGTGGGTTGGAGAGTGGTCATGGAGGAAACTTGGTATTGGTCTCTGTTCAGTTCTGACAATTTAAGATGACAATTCAGACTGGTTCTATTTTGTCTTTTTAAGTATTTGAGAAACTAGAGAAGAATGCCCTCCCACACCCACCAGAAGTAATCCAGAGCTGTTGAAAACATCTGTGTTGAACATTAAGAGTTTGGGGTAATTTGTTTATATCCCAAAGAGGGATTTCTCTCTATGTGATGAGTAGACTGTCTATTAGTTTAAGCTTCTCATGCCAGATTTATGAAATTCAGTATTATAAAGCACTTTTGCTGGCAAAAATCAAACATGATAGGCAGAGGAGTTGCCTGCAGAGTTGAAATTTTTTTTAGTGCCTTGCCATCACTAAAATGTGACATCTGTAATATCATTTGTTAACTAGGACAAGCAAGTGCAGTAATAAGAAAGCTTAGTCTTTGAATATGTTTGCTGTGACTTGTTTTTCTTAAGAGGGAGGGTTATCATGTCTTCAGGGTGTCCTGATACAGATCCCAATTTTTTCTGTCAGTGTGGCATTTGGATCTATATCGTCTTGTATCTTTCTTTAGCAAATTAGGTTATCAAGTAAGTTTTTTAATATATAAAACTTACCGAAAATAGAGGATGGAAAGGAACTTTCAGTGATGAATTTGTTTATGGCGTAGATGATGGTGATGGTTTCATGGTTGCACACTTATCTCCAAACTCATCATGTTGTAAAGCATTTTGTATGTCATTCATACCTCAGTAAGGTGGTTTAAAATATTTTCAAGTTTAAAGTAATTATTTTGCTCATAAACCAAGAAAACCTAATTACCTTTTCCATATCTAAGTACTTTTGTACCATATGTGTGTCTAATCAGATAAATGCCACTCCTTATGAAATAATATTTTTTATTGGGATTTTTGCTTTACTGTGCTTTGGCAGAATAGGGGATGGAAACATTAAGCATGGAGAATGACAATTTGAAAATACAATATTTTAATGATTGCAGGAAGTAGTGGCTTTTTAGTATAAATAGCACATCACTTAGTATATTGTGATGAGAGTCAGATTTTAAAAAATAAACATCTCTGTTTAGCATTACCCTTGAAACAGTGTTTTTTATTTTAATGAATTTCCCTTTTTATTGATTTATTAAACAACAGAAGTGTTGGTTGCAGTTTACATGCTGTGATGTTGATGATAATGGAAATAGGGCAAGTTTTCCTGACTAACATGACTAAGAATTTTGGCAATATCTTGCATAATTTATAAGTGTTTTATTTCTGGTTTACATTTTTATTATTGAAATGCTACTCATATATTATCTAAGCCACCATATTAAAGTATACAAGTCACAGTACAAAATATTACGGAATTTAAATGGAACTGAAAGAATAATTTTAAAAAATTATCTTTGTTGAAAGTATTATAGATGTCCCCTTTGTTTTCTTTTTTTTCCCATTGACCCCTACCTCCAAACCTGCCCCTCCCAAACCTCACTATACTATATTGTCTGCGTCCCTGGGCTTTGCATATATGCATATACATTCACCTGTTAATCTCTCCCCTCCATGACCTCCTCTCTATACCTCACCCTCTCTCGGAACTTCATCAGTCTGTTCCAGGCTTCCGTGTCTGTGGATCTGTTTTGTTCATCAGTTTATTATGTTCATTAGATTCCACATAGGAGTGAAAGTTGTTGCTTTCTCTGACTGGCGTATTTAGTTTAGCATAATGCTCTCCAGGTTCATCCAGGCTGTTGCAAATGGTAAGAGTTCCTTCTTTTTTACAACCAGGAAGTATTCCATGGTGTAAATGTAACAGTGTTTTTATCCACTCACGTGCTGATGGGCACTTGAGATCTTTCCAAATCTTAGCTGTTGTAAATCTTAGCTGCTATGAATGTAGGGGTGCATATGTTCTTTCTGATTGGTGTTTCAAGTTTCTTAGGATATAGTCCCACAAGTGGGATCACTGGGTCAAATGGGAGTTCCATTTTTAATTTTTTGAGGACACTCCATACTGTTCTCCACAGTGGCTACACCAGTCTGCATTTCTACCAGCAGTGTACTAGGGTTCCCTTTTCTCCATAACCTCACCAACAGTCATTGGTTGATTTGTTGATGATAGCCATTCTGACAGGTGTGAGATGATACCTTATTGTCATTTTGATTTGCATCTCTCAGATGATTAATGACTTCGAGAATTTTTTCATATGTCTCTTGGTCATCTGTATGTCCACTTTGGAGAAGTGTCTGTTTAGGTCCTTGGCCCATTTTTTAATTGAATTGTCTTTCTTTTGTTACGTTGTTTGAGCTTCTTATATATTTTGGAAATTAAACCCTTATATGATGAATCCTTGGCATATAAGTTCTCCCATGTAGTGGGCTCTCTTTTAACTTGGTTGATGGTTACTTTTACTGTGCAGAAGCTTTTTATTTTGATGTAGACCCATTTGTTTATTTTCTCCTTAGTTTCCTTTGCCCTACGACAGTGGTCGGCAAACTGCGGCTCGCGAGCCACAGTTTGCCTGCCGCTCTGTTGACTAATGAGTTTGCCGACCACTGGTAGGGGCTTAATCACAAGCAACAACAACAGCCTGCAATTATTGGAATCAAGAGTCAAGGTCAGTGGTCGGCAAACTCATTAGTCAACAGAGCAGCTAACCGCTGCTGGCGAACCGCATGTGGCTCGCGAGCTGCAGTTTGCCGACCACTGACCTAGGCAATGTATTGTTAAACGTGTTGCTGCAAAAGATGTTTGAGATTTTGATGCCCGGGGTTTCTTCTAAGATTTTTATGGTTTCGTGACTTACGTTTAGGTTTTTCATCCACTTTGAGTTCACTCTTGTGTGCGGTGTAAATCGTTGGTCTGGTTTCATTTGTTTTGCATGTACCTGCCCAGTTTTCCCAGCGCCGTTTACTGAAGAGACTGTCTTGACTCTGTTGTATGCTCTGTCTTTTTTTGGGACATATTAATTGAATGTAATGGCTTGGGTCAATTTCTGGGGTCTCTCTTCTGTTCCTTTACCTGTTTGCCTATTCTGATGTCAGTACCAGACAGTTTTGAGTACAGTGGCTTTGTAGTATAATGGTATCTGGTTTTGTGATCCCTCCAACTTTGTTCTTTCTCAAGATTACTGTGGCTATCTGTGTGTGTGTGTGTGTGTGTGTGTGTGTTGCCTTGTAAATTTTTGGAATGTTTGGAATGTTTGAGATCTGTGAAATATACTGTTAGTTTTTTCATAGTTATTCCAGTGAAACTATAGATCGCTTTGGGTAGTACAGACATTTTAATTATGTTGATTCTACCAATCCTTGAACACGGTATATTCTTTCACTTTTTTATATCTTCTTCTGCCTCTCTCCCTCTCCCCCCAACATTCTGTAGTTTTCCGAATATAGATATTTTACCTCCTTGGTTAAGTTTATTTCTATGTATCTTAATATTTTTGTTTTAATGGTAAATGGAATTATTTTTTTAGTTTCTCTGAGAATTCATTATTGGTATATAAAAAAACCATCGATTTTTGGGTATTGATTTTTGTATACTGCTAAATTGCCAAATTCACTTATTAAATCTAGTCACTTTTGGTGGAGTGTTTAGGGTTTCTATGTCCAAATATCATGTCATCTGTGAATAAAGAGAGTTTTACTCCTTTCCAATTTGGATGCCTTTTATTTCTTCTTCTTGTCTTATTGCTATGCCTAGGACTTCCAGTATTATGTTGAGTAATAGTGATGAAAGCAGGCACACTTGTCTTGTTCTTAGTGGAAATGGTTTTTGTTTTTGCCCATCGAGTAATATGTTGGCTCTAGATGTGTCATGTATGGCCTTTATTATGTTGAGGTATAATCCCTCTATTTCCTTTTTGTTAAGAGTTTTTAACAAAAATGGCAAAATGGTTTTGGATTGTGTCAAATGCTTTTTCTGCATCAATTGATATGATCTTGAGATTTTTGTCTTCCAGTTTTTCTTTATATGATGTATCACATTTGTTGATTTACAAATATTGTACCAGTCTTGCATCCGTGAAATAGATCCCACTTGGTCATGGTGTATGATTTTGGAAATGTATTGCTGGATCTGATTTGCTAATATTTTGTTGAGGATTTTAGCATCTATGTTCATCAGGGATATTGGTCTATAATTCTTTTTCACAGGAGTGTCTTTATCTGGTCTTTGAATTAGGATAATGCTGGCCTCATAAAAAGAGGTTGGAAATGTTTTTTCCTCTTGGGTTTTTAAAAATAGTTTGAGGAGAATAGGTGCTAGTTTTTCTTTGAATGTTTGGTAAAACTCCCCTGTGAACCCATCTGGACCAGGGCTTTTGTTTGGTGGGAGTTTTTATTACTGCTTCAGATTCATCAGTAGTTATGAGCCTATTCTGGTTTTTGATTCTTCCAGATTGAGTTTTGGAAGATTGCATTTTTCTAGGAATATATCCTTTTCAGCCACGTTGTCCAACTTGTTGGAATATATTTGTTCATAGTATTTTTTTTATCACCATTTGTATTTCTGTATTTTTGTATTACTTTGTTTCTTTTGTTTTTATTTTATTTGAATCCTTTCTGTTTGTTTCCTGGTGAGTCTGACTAGAGTTTCATCACTCTTGTTTATTTTTTCAAAGAATCTGCTCTTGGTTTTATTGATCTTTTGTTGTTTTTTTGTTTGTTTGTTTCTATATCATTTATTTCTGTCCTGATCTAGGTTTGCTGGGGGACGTGGTCGGCCTGCAAACCACAACAGGCCCCTTGCCCAGGCCGCCCCACACCCCAAGGGAACCCCCACCCTGATCTGGGACATTCTTCGGGTAAACCATCTGGCCCCCACCCATGCACCAGGCCTCTATCCTATCTAATAAAAGAGTAATACACAGATTGACCAACACACAAGACGGCTACCCCCATGTGGTCAAAGATCCTGCCCCCATGTGGACACAATATGGCCACCACAAGATGGTCAGCAGGGGAGGGCAGTTGGGAGGGACCAGACCTGCAAGGGAAGGCAGTTGGTTTGATCAAGCCTGCAGGGGAGGGCAGTTAGGGGTGATCAGGCCTGCAGGGGAGGGATGTTGGGGGTACCAGGCCTGCAAGGAAGGACAGTTGGGGGCAAACAAGCTGGTAGGGGAGCAGTTAGACATCAATCAGGCTGGCAATGGAGTGGTTAGGGGAATGATTAGGCTGGCAGACAGAAATGGTTAGGGGCAATCAGGAAGGCAGGCAGGTGAGCAATTGGGAGCCAGCAGTCCTGGGTTGTGAGAAGGATGTCCAACTGCCTGTTTAGGCCGGATATTTCGAGGGGTCCCAGATTGGAGAAGGTGCAGGCTGGGCTGAGCGACACCACTCTCCCCCCACCCCCATGCACAAATTTCGTGCACCAGGCCTCTAGTCCTGTATAATAAAAGGGTAATATGCAAAGTGACCCTAACGGTGGAATAACTAGTCACTATGGCGCGCACTGAGTACCAGGAGGCAGATGCTCACAGCCAGAGCTACCCCCTGGTGGTCAGTGCACTCCCACAGGGTGCTCTGCTCAGCCACAAGCCGGGCTGGCAGCTGCGAGTGCAGCAGTGGTGGTGGGAGCCTCTCCTGCCTCCTCAGCAGCACTAAGATGTCTGGCTGTGGCTTAGGTCCAGTCCCTCATGGAGCGGGACTAAGTTGGCAGGTGGGAATCCCCCGAGGGTTCATGGACTGTGAGAGGGTGCAGGCTGGGGTGAGGGACCCACAACCCCCAGCCCGGAGTGCACGAATTTTTGTGCACTGGGCCTTTAGTTGGCTTATCAGACCTGTGCCACCATTATATAGTGGGAGCCAAATTTGAGCCCTGTCATATTAAATTTTACTATACATAAGATACATCTCTAAGTTAACCTTCTACGTTTCCCAGAATTACCCATGCTTTGGATTTACTACAGCTCTTTTTTTCTTTTTCTTTTTTCTCCTTAGCACCTCTCTTTCCAAACAACTGCTCTGTCTAATGCAGTGGTTCCCAACATGGGACACAGGCCCCACAGGGGGCAATTGGATTTTTAGGGGGGGGGGGCAGTTTGAGAATGAGTTGTTATCAATGAATTTTTTGCATTTCTTATGGTTCTAGGGGCTTCATATATAGTATATAAATATATATTGTGACATATTTATGCATTTCAGTTCTCTATTATATGTTTCAAAACTTTATTTGCTACTTTTTCATATCACTTTATACTTTTTTTAAAAACAATTTCTTAGTGATTTCTTCCTCAGTACTTTAACTGTCCTTTCATTCTTTTATTTTTCTCTTTTATGGATGCCATGTTCTTTGGAAGCTTGTTTAGACCAAGTTAATGGCCTTTTAGGATTCCTCCATATGAATATCCATTTTGAATAATAAGAATTATATGTCACAGGGGGGGCATGAGGATTTTAGAGATGCTTAGGTGGGGCCTGGCCAAAAAAAGGTTGCGAACCACTGATGTAATGTATATGCAAAAGGAAACAATTTTAAGAGGGAAATCTGAAAGTCTTCCTTTAAAGAACCAGCTACTTCTGGCTTCTTTCCCCTTAAATTATTATAACCTTCCAGAAAGTTCCTTTGAAATTGAGAAGTGATCAGTTTCTGATCATGCCTGTTTGAAAGCCCCTAGAATCATTTATGGGCTTTCCATGTTTACTTCTATGTTAAAGGGATGGTATAAGGTCAGGTGTATAAGTGCTAAAGTAGTTCCTATTAGCTGATGGATAGAATGGCCAAATTTTTCATCTGGAATGTTTGCACTGTGCCACTAAGTGTGTAGACCAGTCAGCCCTCAGCTGTAGTTCTGCCATTTCCTGGTTGCCTGATCTGAGCAGTTGCCCAGCTTCTCTGAGCTGTGGTTTTCTTAACTGATACATAGGATGATTTCTTACAGAATAGATTTGGTTCTTTGAGAATACGTTGGAAACCACTGGGTGCCATACAAATGTGAAGAGACCCTTTGGTATATGGGCCAACACTGTTGTTGTGAATGGATTTACCCCTCCTTTCCGAAGGTCAGGGAATGGATTGTCTGCTGCCAAACAGGCCCCAGTGCTTCTGGAATTTACTGAGCCCCTGGGGTAAAAAATGGTCTATTGCATACCTGTCCCATGTGTGTGTCTGTCGGTCTGAGTGTATGCATGTGGTGGAGGGTAGGGTAAGGGGAGCAAAGAAAAGAGCATGTTCTTTCTAAAGGGACTGCATACATGGACATGTTTGTTGTTCCTAAAAATAGTTTTATTCATAGCTTTTTAAAAATTTATGTTACAGAAAAAAGAGTTTGACGTGGACACCCTCAGTAAATCCGAACTCCGTATGCTCCTCAGCGTGATGGAAGGGGAGCTGGAGGCCAGAGACCTCGTCATTGAGGCCCTGCGGGTAAGAACTTCCCAGCACCAAGTCCCATTGCCATGGCAGTTTCTTCTCTCAAAAGGCCAATGGTGAAGCTTCTTTTTCTTAATTTTTCAACCATGTAGATTTAAAGTGTTTCATCATGTTAATATGTGCACTCACTCTAGGACTCAACCCATAATCTTTATAAATCCAAACACTGAAGTTATGGGAAACTTGGAAATTAAGTGCTTTTTCGTTCTCCAGGTCTGTTATGTTTTATGCATTTATTTGTTTAAAGATATAAGTTTTCAGAATATTGCTAATTTGGTAGCCTACATGTATTCTGAGGTCAGTAAAGAAAAATTAAGAGAATCATTTATAAAAGATATTGCTGATAATAGAGCCTTTTCCTTCCTATATTAATTATAAACTATTTCTTATTTTCCAGAAACTCAGAAGAGTTAAAAACTAAATGTTTATATATATCTTTAAATGGTTTTATTACTTTTTATTTGATCTTATAGTAATTTTGAAATTTTTATAGTAGCTTGTAAAGCATTATATTCTAACAGATTTCTTAAATACCTCAATACAGTTTGTTGTTGTTGTTTTTAAAATGTGGTTAAACTTTCTCAATGAAGAATTTTCTAATTGGTTGTTCCCGATTTTTCACTTGTGTTGGTTTGTGAGCCAAACTTAAGTCCCCCTCCCGCCCCTTACACTTAGTATTTTGTATGTAATTAGGCATTTCCTGGCTCTTGGTCATTTTGCCACAATGGGTATATTTATTATATGTGAAGTACGGATATCTTTTTCACCAGGGAATACTTCCTCAAACTTTGCTTTAGGGAGTATATTTCAGCATATAAAAATCTGTGGAATGTCAAAAAATTGTTGCCTTTACTGTGCACTAATATGGTGGTGGGGGAGGAAGAGGTATAATGGAGGGTGGTCAGACATAATGGAGAAGGTGGATATGATGAGAATCCAGCTGTGTGGGGGAAGGGGAGATACAGTTTCTGAAAAAGACTTCAGTATATTTTCACAAATTGAAAATTAATACAATGGAGATATTGATTATTCCTCTGTCTGATGACAGAATGATTGCCTCAGAAAAGTGGGAATATATAATTATTTCATCTGTAAGCCAGTGTTTCAGTGGAAGGTGTTGCTTTTTAAAAAAATTAATATATCTTTCTTGTTTAGATTATTACAATTATTCCTCTTTTTTCCCTCATAGCCCCTCTACCCAGTTTCCACCCCACCCTCTGCCCTTACTTCTCCTCGACTGTCCTCATCCATAGGTGTACGATTTTTGTCCAATCCCTTCCCATACCCCCACAACCTCCCCCCTCGCCGAGAATTGTCAGTCCACTCCCTTTCTATATCCCTGATTCTGTTATATTCACCAGTTTATTCTGTTCATCAGATTTTTAATTCACTTGATTTTTAGATTCACTTGTTGATAGATACATATTTGTTGTTCATAGATTTTTATCTTTACCTTTTTCTTCTTCTTCCTCTTTTTAAAGAATACCTTTCAGTATTTCATATAATTCTGGTTTGGTGGTGATGAACTCCTTTAACTTTTTCTTATCTGTGAAGCTCTTTATCTGACCTTCAATTCTGAATGATAGTTTTGCTGGGTAGAGTAATCTTGGTTGTAGGTTCTTGCTATTCATCACTTTGAATATTTCTTGCCACTCCCATCTGGCCTGCATAGTTTTCTGTTGAGAAATCAGCTGACAATAATATGGGTACTCCCTTGTAATTAACTGTTTTTCTCTTGCTGCTTTTAATATTCTCTCTTTGTCTTTTGCTCTTGGCATTTTAATTATGATGTGTCTTGGTGTGGTCCTCTTTGGATTCCTTTTGTTTGGGGTTCTGTGCGCTTCCTGGACTTGTAAGTCTATTTCTTTCACCTGGCGGGGGAAGTTTTCAGTCATTATTTCTTCAAATAATGACTCTCTCTCTTCTTCTGGCACCCCCATAATTCTGATGTTGGTATGCTTGAAGTTGTTCCAGAGGCTCCTTACACTATCTTCAGATTTTTGCATTATTTTTTCTTTTTGCTTTTCCGGTTGCGTGTTTTTTGCTTCTTTGTATTTCACATCTTTGACTTGATTCTTATGTTCCTCAAGTCTGCTGTTAGGTCTCTGTATAATATTTTTTATTTCAGTCAGTGTATGCTTAATTTCTAGTTGGTCCTTTTTCATATCCTTGAGGGTCTCACTAACTTTATTGGCCTCTTCTCTCGGAAATTCTTGAAAAACCTTCTAACTGTGGTTTTGAACTCTATATCCAGTCATTTGCTTTCCTCCATTTCTTTCATTTGTGATCTATTTCTTTGTCTCCGCATTTGCACTGCTTCCCTGAGTTGATAGAGTAGCTTTGTGTGGTAGGTGTTTTTTTTAAAAATATATTTTATTGATTTTTTTACAGAGTGGAAGGGAGAGGGATAGAAAGTCAGAAACATCGATGAGAGAGACATCGATCAGCTGCCTCTTGCACACCCCCTACTGGGGATGTGCCCGCAGCTAAGGTACATGCCCTTGTCCGGAATCGAACCTGGGTCCCTTCAGTCCGCAGTCCGACGCTCTATCCACTGAGCCAAACCGGTTTCAGCTGTGGTAGGTGTTTTATAGGGCCCAGTGACTCAGCCTCCCCAGTAACTTGAGATGGACACTCTTGGTGCACCCCTTTTTGTACTGTGTGCACAGTCTTGTTGTAGTTAAGTCTTGATTGTTGTTGGTATCACTGGGAGGAATTGACCTCCAGGCCAACTGGCTGTGAGGATAAGCTGTGTCTACGCTGGGAGAAATTCTGTGCTGGAGACAGCCTTATGAGATGAGACTTGCAAAATTGCAAAAGCCTCTGTGCTCAACTCGAATGGGGCGGGGTCTCAGGATTGAGCAGACAGCCTTTGGCTTTTCATCAGCCCTGCCCTCTGAGGCCCCTGGGTCTCAGTCTCCCACAGTAATTGCTGCAAGCACATCTGAGAGAAAGCCGCCCTCGAGTTTCGCTCTGCCAGATGGTCCGGTTTCTCCCCGAATGAATCTGAATTCCCAGATTCTCACCCAGAACTGGAGTTCAGTGCAGTCGGGAGCTTTTGTTTCCCTCCCACTAGAGAAAGCCAGCAGCACACTCAGCAGCCAGTCCTCTCTGTGCACACTTGCCTGCACTCCTCCAGACCTCTGCCTTTCGCGGCTCTCCTGAGTTTTCGTGTGCTTTTCTCTTTTCCTGACAGTCCAGATTCCCCCTGTATAAGTCTGGGTCCCCAGGGTCTCACCCAGAACTGGGGTTCAGCCCAGTCAGGAGCTTTTGTCTCCCTCTCGCTAGAGAAAACCAGCCGGGCACTCAGCCGCCCGTCCTCTGCACACATCTGTCTCCATATCTCAGCTTTTTGCAGCTCCTCTGATTCTCCGTGTACTTTTCTCTTTCCTTCTCGTTGTAGAATTTCCACTCAGCCAGCCTTCCTGTGGTTCTGGATGGTGTCCGTTTTGTCTTTTAGTTGTAGTTTTGAAATTGTTGTGCGAGGCAGCAGTTTAGGTGTTTACCTATGCCACCATCTTGGTTTCTTCTGTGGCAAGTTCTTCAAGGTGTTGCTTTTTGAATGACAGGCTTTGCTAAGGAGATGTGGGCAATTGTTTATGAGAGGTGTTTGTCTTGTTCCACATTTGGAGCGTTTGCATTGCTTGCCAATGTATGTTTTCTTGAATGAACTTTGTGAGAGAAATGCTAAGGCAGTCAGTCTATCACTAAAATGTGTGACCCTCAGTCTCGGAGAGAACAGGGCACCATCACCTGTAAGGCTACGAGGTAGTCTCTTGAGACCAAATGCATGTGAAGATTGAAGTTCTACCTTAGGTATTTTCTTTCTTTTCTTCTTTTTTCAAATATGTGGTTTTCTTGAGAGAGAAAAGCATCACATCGATGGAACCAGCAACCTTTCGGTGCACAGGATGGTGCTCAGCCACCTGAGCCATACGGTCCAGGGCTGCCTTGGTTATTTTTCCGTCACTCTTTAGTAACCTGCAAAAGGCACCATCGCTGTGACATTTTCCACTGCTGCCACAAGTGTGTAAAGTTTAATGGAGTCTGTGCTTTTATGTATCACCTTAGCAACCACATTAATTGCAATACTTTTATCTTTTTAACTTAATTGCAATACATTCAAATACAAAGTAGAGCTAAAGAGTTACTTAGGATGAGGGCTGGCCAAAGTGAAAGTTTTTCCACAGAATCAAGGAATGTTGGAGATACAAGGAGCCTTACATGATATTTTAGGTCAATGTTTTGCATCCCCATCAGATCTAGTGTTTCATTTTCATGAAGTACTTTGCATTACTTTTGCTATCCTGCAGTGAAATTCGTGTATAATTGCCTGTGTAAATAGGTTGTGTTAAAAGTAACTAATATATCGCCCTAATTGTGATAGAAAGTAACAGGAAATAAATTTATAGCATAACATGGCACATTTCATTATATAAGTGCTCAGGCATGATTCTCCTGGAAGACATGGAAAGGTAGGTAGCTATTTGCACCTATTTATAAAATACCATGAATGCAACTTTTATAGAAGAATCCTGACCCAGGTGTGCCATGTTATTGACTTAGATACAGTGAGCAGATTGATGGTGCGTGAGGTGAATTTTCTGAAATGATGGTGACTCTTGCTAAACTTCAAACAGAAGTGCATATTTAAAAAAATTTATGTTTAAAGTACTGCTTTCCTTTATTGTTGAAAGTACCACTACTAGTACAATGGGGTACTTTTCCCCCATTACAGAAGTGCATGTTAACATGAGAGTTGAGTCCCTGAAAAATTCAATGTTTGTTAAAACTGAAACATGTGAAAAGGAGTTCCTCTCCAGGCCCAGATAGTCCTACTGAAAGTTCAAACGAAAGGAATGAATGGAAGGAATGTTACTGGATGTGGGCAGACCCCTAGCTCTGCCCTTAGTGCCAGTCACTGTGAAAAGAGAAAATGCTCTTACCTGTTTCCAAAATGCCTTCTAGCTACTGCCCTCTGGTGTACCAGTGGGTAATACCAGTCTCCTTTGTTTAAAGATCAAAATCAGTCAAACAAAAAAGAAGCCCCAAAAGAAGGTTACTTATGTCAGGCCAAAATATGGCATGCACAAACTGGATGTATTTGGGGATTCTTAAGGCTTATTGTCACTTTTTAAATTGAGAATTGAGGTTGATTGATTTAGATGATTGTATGTTAAGAGCAGGTAATGATGTCCTTCTCATATACTAGCCATAGCTTATCATAGTCCCACCATGGTGATTTACTGATTGTCTTATTTCTCTGGGGCCTTCCCTAGAGCTGGTGAAACTAGTTAAATATTTGGGTGCAGATGTGTGATTATGTTGCCTTTTCCTTTAATAGTAGAATATTATTTAGTGTCTGGGCAATTTCTTCCAGAAAGAAATTGGGCAGGAGAAAGAATGGTAAAGTTTTATTTTTATTATGAGCTAAAATTATTCCTAAATTAAAGGTCAAAATCTACACTATCAGCAATAAGTAGGCTGCTATTCAGTACATTCAGTTTTCTTAAAATAAAGCAAAAGTAATATTTTTCTGAATGTAATATTCTTTTTTTTTCAACTTAATACATAAATTGTGGGTTTTTTAAAGATATAAAGACCTAATTTGTACGATGAACTTTTTTGTTGTTGTTGTTAATCCTCAACTTAGAATATTTTTCCCTTGATTTTTAGAGAGAGTGGAAGGGAGGAAGGGAAGGAGGCTGAGAGGTAGGAGTTGAACCCACAGCCTAGATATGTGCCCTGTCTGAAAAGCAAACCTGCAGCCTTTATGGGGTATGGGATGGCACTCCAATCGATTGAGCCATCTGGCCAGGGCTAGAATTTTAGAAAGTTTAAAAAGATACTTCATACCAAGCTATTTTACTTTTTAAATCATGTTGTCTTGATGCTTTTGATTGTCAAATTATCATAAAAATTGCATAGATCATTGAATTGATGGCAGTACACATTTTAGTTCCATCCATAAACGTGGTTTGTTGGCGGCGGATGTTGTCAGGTCTGATCAGTAATCGAGTCGATGTCACTGCCCCTGGGAAGCGGACCTTTAGATCCTTCCAGCCGGCGTTCTTTTGCTTAGATCACATTCCGTTCACTAAGGCCAGTCACCGGCCTCCCGACTAGCCGGGGTCCGGACCGCCCAGACAGTTCCCTGCTGAAAAAGCCCACCTAGAGTCCTGTGAAAACTCCCACTGCAGGCTCCTGGGTGCTGACAGCATTTGGGGGCAGCCCATCTGATTTCCAGAGGACTTAATAAATTTATAGTTCTTTACCGCTTTTGGCCTTGTGTGTGTCTCTTGGTGACCCTAACGGGTGTTAGGAAATTACAGTGTGTATCTTGGTACAATGGCAGGGTTGTTGAAGGAGGAACACAGAAGGCCAAAAGGGGTGAAGAATTATGAATTTATTAGGTTATCTGGAAAACAGTTGGCTGAGCCTCAAAATGGCTCCAGCCCTAAAGATGGGGGGTCGGAGGTTTTTAAAGGACTGTAGGGGGGCTCTTTCTGGGCAGAGAATTCTCTGTGCAGGTCTGGATTCTAGGAATCTCAGGAGGGCGAGATAATGGTCTTAGCAGGTAGAATGTGGTCTGAGGAAGTGGAATGTCCATTGTGAAGTGGCCTAAAGGTCAGTTCTCAGGGAGGGTATGGACTCAATTATTTGATCAGACCAAACAGGTACTTTCACAATTTTTATAAAAGTATTTCTCAGTAAGTCCTGGCCCCTGTGGCTCAGTTGGTTGGAGCATCTTCACGTACACCAAAAAATGGTGGGTTCAATTCCAGGTGAAGGCACACATCCAGGTTACAGGCCAACCCATGGCTAGGGCAGGTTCAGGAGGAATGTTTCTCTTTCACATTGATGTTTCTCTCCTCCTCCCCCTCCCCTTCCTCTCCTTCCCCCCTCCTCCCCTTCCCCTTCCTCTCCCTCCCCCCTCTTCCCCCTCCCCTTCCTCTCCCCCTCCTCTCCCCCCTCCTCCCCCTCCTATCCCCCCTCCCCTTCCTCTCCCTTCCCCTCCCCCCTCCCCTTCCTCTCCCCCTCCTCTCCCCCCTCTCCCCCATCCTCCCCCTCCTCTCCCCCCTCCTCCTCCTCCCCTTCCTCTCCCTCCCCCCTCTCCCTCCCCCTCTCCCTCCCCTTCCTCTTCCTCCCTCTTCCTCCTCCTCCTCCTCCTCTTCCTCCTCTCCCTCTCTCTCTCTCCTTCCTTTGTCTCTATAAAATCAATAAAAAAATTTCCAATAAAACAAGTCCATGATTTCATAGCAGATGTAATATTTAAGACGTTAATGTTTATGGGGAGCTATATTTAAAAAAGAGCAACGTTAATGGACATGTAAACTACATTAAAGCTGCTTAACTGAATTATATTTTCATTTGATTGCATAAGAAATATTACTTTCTCAATGATTTCTCTCATTGACACAAAGTAGGAGTAAATCTTTGAATAGTGTATATGTTCAAATGAAGTCTAGAGGAAAGTACTTTGGGGAAGCAGTTACAAATTCTAAAATCCAAGATAGACCCTCGGTATTATGAATTAAATTTAATTGCTTATTCAAAATTTGAATATACAATTTATCCAGAAGTCATTTATTCGATGCTTATTATTTGTCAAATCTCTGGCCTACACTTCTTTTTTCCTCTTGATACTAGTATTTCTTACTAGTATCTTAGTTGAGGGGAAAAAAGAGCAAGGATATGAAAATGCTATAATTATGAGTTTTTTAGTCAAAATTGTGTTTTAGCCTACATTTTACACAGTCCAGTCTGCTATTCTTAGCATGAGTTCATGTAATTCTTATATAATTGAAACAATGAATTGTTTGGACAATTATCTCTAGATTTCTTGAAATACTTTTATTGATTTCAGAGAGGGAAAGGAGAGGGAGAGAGAGACAGAAACATCAGTGATGAGAGAGATTCATTGATTGGCTGCCTCCTGCACACCCCACACTAGGGATGGAGCCCACAACCCAGGCATGTGCCCTGGCCAGGAATCGAACTGTGACCTCCGGGTTCACAGGTCAGTGTTTAATCACTGAGTCACGCCAGTTGGGCACCTCTAGGTTCCCTTTATCCCTTTATTCTTTTAGACTGGGTAATTGAGAGTTAACAGTATTGTAGACATGGCCATTCTTCATCTTAACATATAGTCACTATGCAATGACTACCTAATGCATTGAAACTTTAAAAAAAAAATAGCCAGTTTAACATTTTTCAGTTAGAATGCGTTTATATCACAGGAGATATCAGATTATGGAATTGCCTTGTAAAAGTGGCTATAACAAAGAGACCCAAAGTATGGTCGCTTAAGTAAGTTTATTTCTCACATACCGTTCTGGAGCTGAGGGACCTCTGCTCATGAGGCGGCTCTATGCCAAGGGTTCTTGAGCAGCCTGAGTTATTTCTATCTGACTGCTCTCCGTAGGAAATTCCCTCATCTGCAAGGCTGAAGCTGGGTCAATGCCACCTCCAACTGGCAACCTCTGGTACCGGGGGCAGGAGGAGAAATGAAGGACCAGCAGCTGTAAGACCTTTTGTGGACACACCTTGTTGCATAGGAGACTGGGAACCGGTACATGCTGACGCTATGGGGGAAGGGACAGCTCTGGAAGACCTCTAACAATGTAGTGTGGCCCAATATCTTGGTTTCACGTTCTCTGATAAAATGTTCTGGAGTACGGTGTATGAAGATAGGTCCTTTCCTTCCTCCTCCGCTCAGAGGTGTTTGATGAATACCTACTATGTACCAGGCATGCAGAAGAGTTTGAAGTCAGTCCACGTGGAGGTTTATTCTTATTCCAAAATTGCCCCTGTGTAGAAAATTGTATATCTTGACTTTGTATTTACTTTTCTCAGACTGTAACTCAGTATATATAGATTTTGCCTAAAATAATTTTCCTTTTTGAAAATCTGATCTGTTTATTGGGTTCAAAACTCATGTTTTAAAAAATGTTTTTAGTGGTGCTGTTTTAAAGCGGATGTGCACTGTTGGCATTTGGGGATAGTTGTTGTTGTTGTTGTGGGGAAAAGAGCTGCCTCGCTCGTTGTAGGAGACTTAGCACCCCTTCTGCTTGAGGGCCAGAAAGGTGTCTCCCCATGGAACACAAAAGCCCCCACGTGGGAAACACTGGTGTTAAATAATAATGGTCAAGGAAACCCCACTTTTAAAACTGTATTTGCTAACATAATAAGTTTTGGAAAGAACTCTATTCAAATACATGTTATGATACAGTAATTTTTTGTGAAATATTTTTCCTTTCTTGACTCTTTCAAAACATTCCACAGGTTTAAATTGCGTTCATTTTTTTTAGGCAGAACTTAAATGCTTTAGTTTTCAAATTAAAAAACCTTTATGGTGTCGTGTTAGAATTTTAAAATAGAACAAAGGTAATCTCTTTAACTAAAATACAAGCATTAAGTAGAATAATGTTTCTACTCTAGTTTTGAAAACGACTAATAGTATAATATAGAGTATTGTGAGGGTATTCCTCATATGGCATATTTGTTAAATAATGATAAATAATATACTGGTTTCAGCTAAATAAAACACATAGCTTCTTGCATTTCAAAATTCTCCTATGATTGCAGGCAACTGATTGACCCAAACACCTTTAAAAAATTTTTTTTATCCTCATCTGAGGATATTTTTTCCATTTTTTTTAGAGACTGGAAGGGAGAGGGGGAAGAGGAGAGAAAGAGAGAGACATCCATGAGTGAGAGACACATCAATTGGTGGCCTCCACACCCACCTCAGCTGGGTTATTTCTATCCCTGTTTGCTAAGATTATGCCTTTGTTCCATGTCTAGAGAAAGGAAGAGGAGAGATAACCAGACATTGTGTTGTTTCTATGAACAAACTTGTATTCACCTATATATATAAAAATCTAATGTGGAAAGTGTCCTCTCAGGAGTTTGACCGACTGGGAGTTCGACTGCTCACTGTGATGTGTGCTGACCACCAGGGGCCGGCGTGGAATGAAGGGAGCCCCTGGCCAGCAGGGGGCAGCCAGGGAAGGGAGGCCCTGGCTGGCAGCCAGCAGCCGCTAGACACTCTACTCACGGCTGAATTTTGGGCCTGAAGTAAAATCTAAACAGCTGATGATTTTGAAATAGCATTGTATTTTGTCCAGTAGGGCAAACACAGGTAGTGTCAAATTTGATTCTCTATTCAAATACATGTTCTTTTTCCTGATGAACATTTACTATTAATGAAGGGAAAAAATAGAATTCCGGGCAAAATAATGCTTTTTCATATATTAAGAAATGAAGGTGATGTGCCATGAAAGCAAAATATTTGTCACTATCATTTAATAAGCAACTGAAGTTACTTGAGCAACTTTTTCATGCTTATTATTAATAATAAATCAGGGTATCTTTGAGAACAAACTAAAGATGAGGCTTTCCCAGCTCAGTGATACACTATTTGACCCACACCAAGTGATAGATTCAGGATTACAAATCAGGAATATATTTTTGCACCCTTTGAAAAGGGAACTGTCAGTTTTAATTAATAGTTCCTTTTTAGAATTAGCTCCTTCTGATCTGAAAACACAGGGTGTTCCTTTGAGGCATTCTGATAACATTTTAACCACCTGGTCAGAATTTCCTTTGCCACATGGCTGATTCTGTGTCTTGATTATAAGAGGAAACAATGGTCTGAAGTAGTTCTCCCAGAAGCCTACTTACCTTTCTTGTCTTTGGTTGTTGTTTTGGAAAGAAAAATCGAGAGCATTCATCTTCTTCCTCTCTAGTTTTCTGAGTGAAAATGTAAATAATTGAACAAATGAAATGAGAAAAGGAAGGTTACACCCCGTATTTCCAGTGGGATTTGAACAGGCTGGGGACCCATGCATTCATTTATTCGGCTGGTGTTTCCTGTCTTTAGGCCTGTCTTGGCCTTCAGGGATGGGGAACATGGGGCATTTTTCTTTCATTCTCGGGGATCTTAGAATCTAGTGGGAGAGGCTGACATTAAACTAATAAACCATTTAGATACAAATTATGTTCATGGAGTAAAAGGAAAGAATGGCGTAAGAGGGCTTAGGAGCAAAGGGAGCACACATGTAAAGACCCTGAAAGAGGAAGGAGTTGGCAACTTACAGGAACTGTGAGAAGTCAGACTTGAGAGAGAGAATAGGGCACTGTAAGGGGCGAGCTAGGCTGGGCCCTCACCGTGTGGAGGGTAAAGGTCAGGCTGGATTTCGTCCTTTATCAGGTGGGTAGCCACTGACGTCTTTCAGCTCGAGAATGCCAGGGATTTGACATGCGTTTTCTAAAAGATCACTATCATAGCACAGTTATATTGTGTTGTATTTTTTGCATTAAACTTTTTAACTTATTAAGTGTAAATATGTAAAATGTATCACCACTTTCAGGGGAACATTTACAAAGATCACCCTAACTGCTGGGTGGACAAAATTTGCAGGACAGCCAGAGCAAAGACAGAATGCCATAGCAGTTGTCTAAGGAATGTGAATATCTCAAATGCTTAGAATTATTGCCCTTTAAGAAGGCATGGAAAATGTGCTTCCTCATTCATCACTTTTGTCACCTAGCTGACTATGGGTTTTAGTTAAGGTATTGTGCACCTAAAATAAGATTGATAAAGCTAAGCTCTCCACTTGAACTTTATTAAAAAGGCAAATTTGTATCTTCAGTTTTATTTTTCCAGTCCAGTTCACCTCATTTCAATTTAGATATTTAAGTTAAATGAATTTTATTGTCAAAAGCTCTTTTCGTTCAGATCTTCGGATTACTATATATTTCTAGAGGCTTATCTGTAATAAGGTCAGTTTTTAAACGCTTTTCCCCATATGGTTAGGTTAGGTAAAGTAGAAATCATTGCTTCACAGAGTGCTAAAGGTGACCTGCAAGAATGTGAAATGTATTTCGACAGTGTCTGACTTTGGTATATGCAAACATAGGCCCGGGGCCTATTTTTAAGTGGAAAATTGTAGGGGGTATGTTCACATAATTACCTCCTGCAGAATTAAAAAATGCTAAAGCTGACAAGCTCTTCAGTAGCCCTGAACTCTTCTCATGAAATTCTTCTGTGGAAAACAGACAATGGGCAGGGTCCCGTCGTGGGTCAGGTGCTGTGCTAGAACTACCTTACCTGTGTCGAAGTGGAGATGTGGCTCTTATGGCATTGGGTTTTGATTGTTAAAGCATTGCAGATTGTAAACGCTTGGGAAGCTCTGAACTTATCCATAAAGTACTTTAAACATTGTTTTGTATCTTGAGGTAATAATTTTTATGCACACTAGAAGTTGAGACTCAAGTTAGGGGGAAATGACACCTCCATTTGTTGATGTCTGGCATTGCAGCCATTCTGCCTTTAAGGTGGCCTTTAAATCCCTACATAAATGAGGCTCGACAGATGCTTTATTATCTCAACTCTCTGGCTTCAATACAGAGCCATAGTTTTATTTGAATTGTAAGGATGAAATGAGATAATGTGCTACACAGCACCTAGCCCAGGATCTGGTACAAGTAGGTGCTTGAGAAAAATTTGTAGTTGAATCCTAGTCTGTCTTAGTGGAAAGATTTCCCCCTTGAACTTCCTCGTCTCACACGTTGAAAACTGTGGGACAGATCTTGGCCACCTGCTTCCTATCTCAGGAAGTGAGCGTTACCTCTTATTCCTCAGGTTAGATGCCCTGCTTCTCAGGTTGGAGGCTGGCAGATGGGAACGAAGGTTAAGCTCCTCTATTAATTTACCCTCACAGCAAGCCCACAGCGAGTGGGAAAATAAGCAGGAACATGAAATCAGATGGTAAGACTGTGGTCTGCAAAGAGCTGGGGTTAGCATTATTTTCATGGGCTCAGGAGGGAGAGTGACTTCTCAGGTGTTTTCCAGATAACAACATTCTCTAAATCAAAACTACCTGACTGCCCCTTTTGCCCCCCACCAGCCAAGAAGGGCTTAGGAATTTTGGAAACTTCTAAAGTGCATTGTGAATATGATAGGCATTATTTAAAAAACTGACTTTATATGTGCAGGGATGGCATAAAAATTAGACCTATGAACTACTATGCGCATGCTCACCATGCCAACCCATTCCCCACACTTCCAGATTTAGGCAGCATATTCTTTATTCTGCTCAACCTTTGATTTTCAGTGGAATTATTTTAAATTTTGCATGAGTAATGCTGTTAACAATGATCTGTGTTCACAGCCATCTCTAAAAGTCAGGCAGAGGGAGGTGATTCAAACCTTTCTAACTAAAACAATATTTTTCTTCAGCTTCCTCCCTCCACCCCATGATTATGGGTTAGGCAGCAGACGAGCCAAAATCAAGAAAAGGGGTGATTTCATTTGTCCTGTGCTTAAGACCATCCTGAGGTTATCTGCTGTTTTCAATAGGCTGATGTTGGAGCAGGTCATGGAGATGGCCTGGGACTTAACATGGTTGGGTTTTTATTATGTGGGCACTTTACATGCGTTATCTCTTGGCATCTCTGTGAAATCTCTTGAGATCAGTGATAGTACCTGACTTTTAGGAATAGAGAAACAGGCTCAGAATAATAAGCCATTTTCTGTCTGACTTCTAAGCTTGGCTCTTACCATGCCTCTGCTTCAAAAGCAATGGTAATGAAGTGAAGCGTTTTCCTGGAGTTGGAGATTATCATTCATAGATTATTTATTTGACTTTAAATGCTGTAAACTCCCGGAACATTTCCCACACACCTATAATCTGTTGTAAATATCAAAAGCTGTACAGAAATGAAAGTGACCCAGCAATTGTTTAATAGACAGTCTTCTATGTTTAATCATTCATTTGTTCTTTTCTCCCATTGACTGCAGCTAATTATAAACAGAAGCAAATCCTGAAAGACTTCTAAGATGTTATTGAAAGATTATTATAATACTAGAGGCCCAGTGCATGAAATTCGTGCATGGGGGGAGGGGAGTGAGTGTGTCCCTCAGCCCAGCCTGCACCCTCTCCCATCTGGGACCCCTTGAGGGATGTCTGACTGCCCATTTAGGCCTGATCTTGGTGGGCAGTTGGACATCCCTCTCTAATTCAGGACTGCTGGCTCCCAACTGCTCGTCTGCCTGGCTGCCTGATTGCCCCTAACCCATTCTGCTTGCCAGCCTGATCACCCCCTAACCACTCCCCTGCCAGACTGATTGATGCCTAACTGCTCCCCTGCTGGTCCAGTTGCTGCTCCCCTGCCAGCCTGGTCATCCCTAACTACCCTTCCCTGATGGCCTGGTTCTCCCCCCCTCCCCCCACAACTGCCCTCTTCTGAAGGCCTGATCGCCTCCAGCTGCCCTCCATTGCAGGCCTTGCCTCTCCCAACTACCCTTTCCTGTTAGCCTGATCTCCCACAACTGCCCTCCACTGCTGGCCATCTGTGTCCACATGGGGGCAGCCATCTTGTGTGTTGGAGTGATGGTCAATTTGTATATTACCTCTTTATTGTATAGGATTAGAAGAACATCATTGATTTTTTATTGTTTTCTTCTATCACACAAAGTACAGAGAAGTTTGTGCTTTTCTGTACTTAGGATATTCTGTGTTTTCGATAGAGGCATGTTGAAGTATGTGTGGATGCTGCTTGACCCCAGTTTAAGGAAATGAAGATTTATAAAACAGACAAAGATACAGTAGTAAAGAAACTGCTATTTCATGTCCCAATAATCTTCCCACATTTCAGTCATTATTAGAGCTTTCTCTTATAGTTACATTTCCTATTTGATTTTTGATTTTTTTGTATTTAATCAACTTTTTCCTGTTTTCACCTGCATCTAAAAAATCACAGGTGGTAAATTGAGTCATCAGACAGGTATTTAGTTTGGTTTGCATCAAAGGTTGTTGTACTGATTTTCTTGAGGTATGTAATCCTTTGCAGAAAATTTGGGAAATCAGATTATATAGTCAGGGTAATGGTAGAGTCACTACCAATGAAAAATTTAATGTTCCTAATAATTAGTGTAGTGAAATGCATATAAGTCATTAGTTTTGTAAGAAAGTTCAGATTTCCCTTCATAAAGGCTAAATTAATCTAATCTAATCTATATATATCAAAGGCTAATATGCTAAGTGTCTGACCATCCAGGTTATGACATCATGTAGCAATGTCTGGCATCTTCTCCCTAGCAACTAGCCTTCTTGCGGTTTCTTCAGCACAGGAACATGACTTGTTTTATAGCCAGGTGTAACCTACAGTCTGAAGCATTTTCCCTAGCCTCATCTCATTTGATCCTCACAGAAGTCCTGGAGTAGGTAGGTAGGAAACTCGATGGAATCCTATTTTCTTTTCATTAGCCAGAAAACAGAGCTTGAGAAAGCTTAGAAACTTGACCCATCTGAAAAGAAGTAAGAAATGGTGGAACTTGAAAATGACTTCATGTTTTCTCACTGTGAAGAATATAGATAAACACTGCTGCAGCTAAATATTTTACCCTTTGTTCTCCCTGTGTGATCTACAATAATAATCTGTTTTGTGTTGATATTTACTGCTATGCTGACAATTACCTGAAAGAGAAGTTGGGGTGCTTCACTGGGCTGGAAAAAGTTTAGCTAAATCAGAAAGCAGGTCTCATGAAGCAAGTTTATATCTATAAAAGGCTCGGTTGACTTGTGCATGTGCCATACATATAAAGCTCTTGCTAGCTCCAATGCACATGTTTGTTTTGATCTGTCATTATTGATCATGAATTTGGTTGGCACTTCTATTATAGAGGAAGGACTAATAGCAATATCACAATATTTTTTCTAATTAATTTCCTTTCAATGTGCACAAATTCGTGCATCAGGCCTCTAGTAGTATTAGATAAGATTATTTTATATAAATTCCTAAATAATCCCTAGAAGTTAATTTAGAGTTGATAATGATTTTCTATTGATGAATCTCTTTCCATGAGTGGCGGTAAATCTTTCATAGCCACTCTGAAAAATACATTGGGCCTCCTTCTGGAGTGTCTTGACAAAATAATGAGACTTCACTGTTGTGATTGAGAAGACATCTTCCATCATCTCTGCTTAGCTTCATCAGAAGTTTATGCATTTTTGTGCCCATTTGCTAGATGGGAATAAGATATGAGTTTTGTTTGGAGAGATGATGGGTGCCGGGACTAGCCAGCAGAACCTGAGTGACGAATGAATGAATTGAATGAATGGTTTACTCGGACACATGTTTCTATGAAAGAGAGGGCTAAGGGACTGCTTGGCTATAGCAGCCAAACAGCCCTATTTGCCTGCCTCCTTAGGCTTTTCTTGTAACAACAGCTTGAACTAAAATAGTATTATATACTATCAGCAGGGTAAGCATTCTTGAGAAGATACGTGTCTGCACTGTCCTTTAAGCAAGGACATTTTGAAGTCTATAAAGATTCCAGTAAAACATCTGGGGGCTCAGACTTGTTTGGAAAAGTCAAGGCAGGGGCTGTCACCTTCGGCTAGGTCCACCTTGAGGCCCCCAACCTTTTGGAGATTCCTCTTTCAGACTTACCAACCAAGTCCTGTGCTTCCCCACAGGCAGTTAGGACAATTAATGGAAGAGCTTTGGAAACCCTTACTGGGGATTGTTAATCTGTCAAACCATTAATGAATTTAAATTTCAAACAGTTGACAAATGAGATTCATGTAGGCTTTGAGGTGGGAAAGGATGTGATAGAAACAGTGTTTAAAGGAGATTACTAGGATGTTAACCATTTTGTAAGCAGATTGACGAAAAAGGGAGAGAATGGGTCTAAGGAAGTAATTGCAATTGACATTTATTGATGTACTAGAGACCTGTTGCAGGGAGATTCCTGCAAGAATAGAGCTTCCTGCAGCCTGAGCAAAGCTCCCTCCCTTCTCTGCTGCCTCGCTCTCTTCTCCACTACCTGGTTCTCTCCCTGCTGCCTCCCTTCCTTTTCTGCCGCCTCCCTTCCTCTCATCTCCTCTGCCTCACTCTCTTCTGTCTCCTCTGCCTTGCTCCCTCCCTTCTTCCCTGTCCCACTTGCTTACTTCTCAGCAGCTTTGCTCCTTCCTGCAGTGCTCGGCTTCCTTCTACGCCATCTTCTGTGCAGATATGCAAATTAACTGCCATCTTGGTTGGGTTAATTTGCATACTCTCTGTGGGTGTGACTTGTGTAGCAAAGGTATGGTCAATTTGCATATCACTTTTATTAGATAGGATGGGTTTTGTAAAACTCTGAATAGTGGGAAATAAATCTAAATGTAGGTGACATCCTCTTGGGGAGTATTAGAAGGACTTGAATAGATGGAGAGGAGATTGTGAATAAAAATAATTCCTCCAGCATAAGAGAGCATTATTTTCTAACTTGTGGCAGCAACCAGTTATTTCTAAAGAAATTTCAGTGTTGAGGTATAAACTTTTTTTTTTTTTTTTAGGATATTGTGTTTCTGCTTCATGTGAATTCATACTTAATCTAAGAATCATAAACTTCAGTTCTTTCAATAGCATTTTTAGTGCTAGTCACTCAACATTTACCCAACAAATATTTATTGAGTGTATTCTGTCATGCCATTTGCTGGGCCCTTAAACTAGACATTCCCTGTAGTTGAAACTGGACACAAAACAGGTCTCTAGGCCACCTGTCACTACTTGAGCCAAATTAAGTAAAGACAGGGTTGAATCATATATGAATGTATTCCAAAAGTGCTGTCAGTGTAGAGAGAGAACCAGGCCATCCTGCAAATTCTGCTCTAATCTCCCTTACTAGCCGGCTGAATATCTACAACAATAATAAAGAAATATGCAAATTGACTGTATGTCCGTGACACCCACCAGCTGACTAGTAGTGAGCATGCAAATTAACCCAGCAAAGATGGAAGGTTAATTTGCATATGCAGGCATGGAGCGGCCAGGCGAGGCAGGATATCTGCTATGAGGGGGAGGTCAGGGGGCGGAGGGAGCTACAGGAGCAGTCCTCCGGCCGGAATGAAGACTAAAGGCTCTGGCCGGAGCGAAGGCTTGGGTCCTGGGTGTGGAGGAAAACCGGTGCTGGCAGCCAGGGAGAGGAAGACCTATTCTTGCACGAACCTTTATGCAACGGGCCTCTGGTATTTGAATAAGGAAGTAAGGCTACATGCCAGGGAAGGAGGAGCAGGATAAGGACTGCATAGTCTGTGGTCTATATGTCTCCTCCTAGGATCTTGAAGTTTCATAACAAGGTAGTTAATTGTCAGTGGTTTTAAAAACAGCTCTACCAATATCTGTGACTGGAGAAGGGTTAGCATTCCTGAGGCAAACTCGTGGAGGCGGTCAGGGTCCAGGCACAGCAACCAAATCAAAACCTGTCCTGTGCTTGGTTTGTTCTCAAAATGCATTTTATTTTTTGAGTAATGGACCCAGTGGACACTGAGGCACCTCTTATCTTTTTCAGCCCTGTTTTTCTCCTTGTAGTACATCCTCCAGTTTCCCGGGGTCTGTAAGATCACCTCTTATCTGTAGATAGTAAGGCGAAGAATCATTAAGCAATGCTGCATAACCTTCCCCTTATCATAGTCATGGGACTCACTGTCTAGGGAAGGAGCCTAACCATGGCTAACAAGTGCCATTTGTGATAAGTGCAGCAGAGAAGTACTGGGCATTGTGAAATGTACCATAATTAAAAGATCAATGATGCTCTTTTGCATTATCATTAAGTACCATAACTGATATGTTTCTAAGACCCACTGTGAAGGTCTGTGTAAAAACATATTGCAAAGAATGCTAGTAACTTAGCAAAATGTTAACATTTTAAATACATTTAATGAAAGGAAAATAATGCCCTAGCCCAGTGGTCGGCAAACTCATTAGTCAACAGAGCCAAATATCAACAGTACAACAATTGAAATTTCTTTTGAGAGCCAAATTTTTTTGAACTTAAACTTCTTCTAACGCCTCTTCTTCAAAAAAGACTCACCCAGGCCGTGGTATTTTGTGGAAGAGCCACACTCAAGGCGCCAAAGAACCACATGTGGCTCTCGAGCTGCAGTTTGCTGACCACTGCCCTAGCCGGTGTGTCTCAGTGGTTGCAGCGTTGGCCTGTGGACTGAAGGTCTGTGGTTTGATTCTGGTCAAGGGCACATTCCTCAGTTGCAGGTCAAGGCATGTGTGGGAGGCAGCCAGTTGATGGTGTCTCTCTCACATTGATGTTTCTCTCTCTCTGTCTCCCCCTTCTCTTCCACTCTATCTGAAAATCAATGGAAAAACATCCTTGGATGAGGATTAACAGCAGCAACAACAATAAAGAAAAATAACCATGTTCTTCTGTTATAGTCCTTAGATTTTGTGCAACAACCCAAAAGTTATTTTTGTGTGTGTACCAATTGCTGTGCTGTCTCCTCTTTCCTTAGCTGCAGATGGTGGCCTCCTGATTCCTTGCTTTGCAAAGTGGATGCTAGGCTCCCCTATTTAGCATTCATTGGGTTATTTGAGATTAGTACAAAGCAGAACTGCTATTTGTACCCCTGACTTTATAGAGATTTTTAAATAAAGCTCCATTACATTTATCAAAGCTTCAGTTCATTAGGGTTAGGTGAGGTGAGGACTGAGGTTGTGTTTTTCTCAGGTTAAAATGAATTCTTTCCCAGGGAGTTCTATGTTTACTCAGGAAGAAATCTCCTGGGAGGATTTCCCCTCTGGAAATGTCTGAATCTTATTATGAACGCTCTTACAGATCCTAACCTGTGATCCTCTCTGCTAGAGAGAAGAAAGTCTGCAAAGATAATGACATGTTCCTGCTTGTCATCTATTGCTTTGCCACAAACCACCCCACAACATAATTGTTTTAAACAACAACAGTCAGTCATTTTGCTCACAAATCTGCAATTTAGCCTTGGCCTGGGCTGGGGGGCGGGGCGAGACAGTTCATGATCCACATCTCATGTGGCCTAGGGAGTGGTGAGGGTGTTGGAGGAGCTACTTCCAAATGCAGGCTCCCTCGTTGTTGGCTCTTCTCTGGGAGTTCAGCGGGGGCTGTGGGCTGTGGGCTGTGGGCTGTGGGCTGTGGACTTGGGTTCTATTCCATGGACGGCTTGGACTGTTTGGGATGTTCACAGATGGACCACAGTCACTTTGTGAGCATCTCAGGACTCAGGAAATAGAATAATCTGCCAGTTCTTTAATGTCTCTGCCACAAAGTCACTTTCCATTATATTCTATCTGTTACGTATTCACAGGACTCAGATTCAAGGGGAAGAGACTATAGGTCTCATCACCTGTGAAGAGTGTAAAAGGATTTGGGGATAATGTGTTTCAAACTTTAGAAAACAGCTGCTGTTGTTTGTGGAGTCCTATCTGACAGGAGAGCTGTTTCGCACTTTATCTGGATTGTCTCATTGCATGCTCATCAGTCTCCTTGGAAGGAGGTGCTGTGGAGGAAAGGACCCACCTGCTAACCTGACTAGCTCCGGGGAGGCCTGTGCAGTGGCCTTGCAAACTCAGAGACCAAAAGTAACCACAAAGGATGGACTGAAATGAAAATGTTTTAACTGAAAGCAGTTTATGGTGGGTAGTCATGGTCTAGGCCAGTGTCTTCCCTGACAAAGGATACGTCAGTCTTTACCTTCACTGAGCCTGTCTGTGTCTTTTTGCACCTATGATAACATACCGTTGGAATGTCCAAGTAATTTTCCTTTTGCCAGACCGCTCAAAGCACAGGAGACTGGGTACAGCAGCAAGGCAAGGGGTTGTAGCTGGGACGACAAGCTGAGCTGGCTGAACACTGGACTGGACTAAGTGTTAATATGACACAAGATCTCTGGACGTTGACTATATTTGATTTTCATGGCAGGAAGGGCAGAGATGGGACATTGGGAACCAGGAGGGACACTCTTTTATTTTGTATCACAAGTAAACCTTGCCACACCACGCTCTCCCATGTGTGGGTCATTGCAATGCCTTTCTTGAGATCCTGCAGGGGAGCCTGTTTTCCACCAACAACACCTCTACTGGTTCCTGTTCTCATTTTTATGCTTTGACTTTCTGTATTCTCCTTAGGACCATCGTGGGAGGAAGAAGTAATCTTTTATCTGACCCTACCAGTTAGTGTCTCTAGCTTTCTGCATGTGGATAATTGTGCACTCACCTGCCCCTTCCCCCTTCTTATGCATTCGTGTGTATGCGACTTCCAGTGGGAAGAAGGGTTTACACCAAAAGCCCATAGCTGTGTACTTGAGACTTGATTCTTGGAGAGGTGTGGGGCAGGTTCTTTTAGGGTCCTGAGGCTACCACCACATTGACCTTGGATGTTTGAGGGTTGCTGTTCTCTCTAACTTTCTAGCACAAGTGTGTACAGAGGGCTTCTCATTCTCTGGTCCATGTTTGAAGTGTTCCAGAAGACTTGATGAAAGGGTAGGGATAAAAGGAGAACAGAGACAGGGAGCGGTAGAGTCCAGACCAGCGGTTCCCACATACCCCACAGGGGCAATTTGATTTTTAAGGGAGGCAATTCAAGAATGAGTTATTAACAGTGAATTTTTTGCATTTCTTATGGTTCTAGGGGCCTCATATACAGTATATAAATGTATATTGTGACATGCATTTCAGTTTTCTCTTATGTTTTAAAACTTTATTTGCTAATTTTTCATAACACTCCACATAATTACTATTTTTTAACAATTTTTTAGTGACTTCTTCCACAGTACTTCAGCTGTCCTTTCCATTCTTTTATTTTTCTCTTTCATGGATGCCATGTGCTTTGGAAGCTTGTTTAGACCAAGTTAATGGCCTTTTAGACTACCTCCACATGAATATTAGTTCACTTTTTGAAAAATAAGAATTATATGTCACGGGGTGAGGGAGTGTATCAGGTTAGAGTTGCTTAGGTGGGGCATGGCCAAAAAAGGTTGGGGAACACTGGTCTAGGCCATCTTGAGAGCTGTCCAGCATCCTCAGAATCCCCAATCCAGGAGATCAAAACAATTTTCTTAATCCTAGATATTTTCTTATTTCATTCCTTTCTGCCATGAGTATACAATGGAGTTTTCCAGAGGCTACATGGTGTATGACTTTGCAATAGATTAAATGAAGAAGCAGATATTGAAAATCTGTTTTGCATTAAGCCAGACGTTAAAGAAATTTGCAGAAACATTAATCAGTGCCATTCTTCTCACTTAACTTTGTTAGGTTTGGAAAACATAGCAATAAAAACATTTATGTTACTATGCAATGGATTTGTTATAGTTTTAAAATAATGAGTAGCTTTACCTTGTTTTAATTCTAATAAGATAAATAGCAATAGCTATAACCCACATAGATAAAAGTTCTTTGGGACTTTAATAATTAGATTATAAAGGGTCCTGAGATAAAAAAGTCGGAGAACCACTGGTCAGGTAATTTGGCTTTTGAAATACACTGTACTCGTGTTCAACCATGACCACCTCCTCTGGAGCCCATGCCAAACAGTCTCTTGGTTACCCTCACAATTTAGATTTTCTGCTGGAAAACATAGCTTTTCCCAGGAACACTAGAAATAATTAACTGCAGGAGAAGCCCAGGCTCCTTTCCAAAGAGAAAGAACCATACTCCTTGTAGCTGCAAAAGCTAATTCTGTTAAATGTCTGTGCAGCACCTGGTTGTGCTTATAAATGATGTGCCCTGTGATAATATTTTACGTATGTGGGGAGGCTGTTAGGGGGTAGGGAAATGCATTTGTGTGCGTGTTTCTCTTTGATCCTGTGATGTGCCTGCTTCAATTCGATGCTGGAGATGCTGACAAGAATTAGAAATACCCCCTGCTCTGACTCTTGACAGAGAGGGGCTAGTGGCTGCTGAGTGTCCTGCTTTGTTCAAAAGACAATCTCTTTCCCCCTCCCTTTCTAGCTTATTTCTGGGACTAGAAACCTTTCAAAAGCCAATGGGTTCAATAAGGCTGTGATATTCAGTTATGGTTTTGTACTTTTCAGCCTTCAAAAACCTTTAAAATATACCCTAAATATTTATGAAGTCTATGAACAGGTGTTTATATGTGTATTATATGTATAACACATATACAAATATAATTATGCAATTGCTTTTGTTACTAATTTCTTTACCCCACATAAATTAGTGAATCTTTTAGTCAGGAAAATAATTAGAATCATAACTTTAGAAGTTCAGTTTACTCAAACTTTATTAGTTGGTGATTTTTTAAATTATTATAGAGAATAGTTAATGGTTATTAAAACACATTTAATAGCTAAAGCATGTTTTGTGAACCATTTGGGGGGATTTTATAGATGTAACTGTGTTACTCCACGGAACCCTGAGGTAATGCACTGTAGACAGTACAGCTGAGGGTGAAGGGCAGGGCTGCAGGCCCCAGGCCCGCAGCTAGCCAGGTCTGGAGCAAGATGTAGACCTGGGACACAGGTCTGGGATCCTGCCACTCTACATGTTGCTCCTGAAATCGGAGGTTTCACCTTGTTTCTTCTTTAAATAGAAGTAGCATTTTTATTAAATTATGGCTAAAATGCTCATGAAAACACATTTGTGCAGATGGCTGCAGAACAGGTGGAAGCTGCACTCACCTCCTGGCGCCAGACTGGACTTACAGCTAAATTATAGAGCAATCAACCTGAATAACCAACTGAAGGCTAGCTAAACTGAAGTATTAGTAACCAAGAATTTGCAGAGAAGCCTCATAGAGACCGGTAGAAGGGTGAAGACGTGGAAAGGACTGTCCTGCACACACATGCAGTGACTCAGAGCCGGAGGGATATCGCAACTTCTAAACTCCCATCTCCCAGGAGCATGCGGGCTCAACCCCTGCAGGGATCCCTGACCAAAAGCAGCAGAGATGGGAAGAGGAGCCCACCTGGTGGTAAAAACCAGCTGTGATTCAGTCCACCTGGGAGAGAAGGGAGTCTGCTAGAGACCCGGATGCCACCTTCCAGGGGTCAGGCACTCCTGTTACTCAGCGCCAGCCTGGGCAGTACACTGCACGTTGTGCCAACCTCTGAGGATACCACCACGGTGCCATGCTTACATCCTGCAGAAGGATCTGCTGATTGCACTCAGCAGAAACCTTTGAGGTGCTCTTTTTCTAGGGAGCTCTTAGTGGAAACTTGGTGATTAAACTGTATTGTTTAGGAAAGGGGGCCATTCTTCCCCAGCTTGAATGCAGCTGGTGCCTCTCCCCTTCCCCCCCAACACACACACACCTTTTCAATCTCCAAGTCTGCCATCTACTCCCTATAGCCCCACCCTGCTGAGTTTAATCACCTGGGGAATCCAAGTTCTGCGCAGAGCAGTGCCCTTTGGGACTCGCCTCCCTAGGAAGCTTTTGTCAGAATCAAATGTGCAGGTGCTGAGTTGTGTGGCTTCATCACAGGGGGAACCACTGCTATCTACCCAGCAAGCTCAGCTTGCTGTACTCCCCGCAGTGGAAGACTCATTTGACCTGTCTGTTCTACAGCCAGGGCCCCGCCCCGCTGAGCTCAGTCCCCTGGGAGGAGTGGAGAGCTGCTTGGAACAGAGGCCTTCGGAGAGAGTCTCTCTCGAAGGCTCTTGCTGAAGGCTCTTGCTTAGAAATATTTTTCTGGTATATCTCCTTGGGCAAGAGAAACAAAGGGAAAAATAAACACACAGCACTACATCAACTAAAAAACTTGTACAGCAAAAGAAACCATCAACGAAATGAAAAGGGGATCTATTTTGTCAGGTATAAGTATTGCTATTCCAGCTTTTCTTTTCATTTTCATTTGCATGAAGTATCTTTTTCCATCCCTTTACTTTTAGTCTGTGTGTACGTTTTGTTCTGAGTGAGTCTCTTATAGACAACATATATTAGCATCTAAGCCATTTACACTTAAAGTGATTTTTGGTAGCTATTTATTTATTGCTCTTATTTTTTTTAAACTGTATTCCCTCTGTTCCTCTTTCTTCTCTTTTCCTTCTTCTTTACCCTTTAACGTTTCTTGTAATACTGATTTGGTGGCACAAACTCATTTAGGTTTTTCTTATCTGAGCAGCTTTTTATTTCTCCTGCAATTTTAAATTATAGCCTTGCTGGTTTTAGGTTCTTGCTTTTTGCTTTGAATTATTTCATGATTGGGATCAAGACAAGGATGTCTGCTTTCAACAGTAGAGGCCTGATGCATGAAATTTGTGCATGGGTAGGGTCCATAGACCAGGCTGGCAATCAAGGCCGATCTATGGAGTGACCAGTAGGGCAATTGGAGGGCCCCCCATTGGCACCTGCCTTGGCCAGCCTGGTGCCGGCCCTGCCCCCTGCTGCCACTGCTGGGAGGTGACCAGAAGGTGATTGGGGGCAATGCTGGCCCGCTTGTCGGCCAGCCCTGTCCCCTAGCACTACCCGCTTGCTGGCTGGCCCTCCCCCCTGCTGTAGCCGCCGGTTGCATCCCCATACGGGATGACCAGTGGGGTGATCAGGCGGACCCCCTCTGGCACCTGCCTTGGCTAGCCTGGGACCTGCAGGCTGGGGGCAGCTACTAAATTGAGCATCTGCTCTCTTGTGGTCAGTGCACATCGTAGCAACCAGTCGTTCCACTGGTCTTTCCACCAGTCCTTTGGCTGTTTTGGTCAATTTGCATATCAGGCTTTTATTATATAGGAGGATTATTATATAGGATAGTACTGCAAGTCCTAGTCACAGCAATCAGACATGAAGGAAAGTAAATAAAAAGCATCCAAATTGAAAAGGAACAAGTAAACCTGTCATTATTTGCAGATGGTATTATACTTTATAGGAAATCCTAAAGATTCCACACACACACACACACACAAAAAAAAAAAAAAACACTAGTAGAACTGACAAATGAATTCAGCAAAGTAGAAGGATTCAAAATGAATATCCAGTTGCATGTTTATATGCCAACAAGAGGCCCAGTACATGAATTTGTGCATGGGTGGGGTCCCTCTGGGTGGACTGCAGGGATTGGGCCCAAACCCACAGTCCAATGCTGCCTGCAGCTCCTACCTGCTCCACCTGCTCATCTCGGTCCCACTATGCCTGCCACGGGCGCACGCCCAATCAGTCCCAATCTGGATAGGCTCGCGCTGCCACGGCAGTGCTCACCAGCCACGAGCCCTGCGTCTCGTGCCCTCCCAAGGGGAGTGGCCTGTGGGATTGGGCTGAAATTGGCTCTCCGACATCCCTGGAGGGGTCCCAGATTGCAAGAGGGTGCAGGCTAGGCTGTGGAACCCCACCGGTGCACGATCTAGCCAGGGAGGGATTGTGGGAGGACTGCAGGGTGTGTCCAGCCTATTTCATTCACTCCCGATCTGCCAGGCCCCAGCAGTAAGCTATCCTACTACTCAGAGCATCTATCCCCTGGTGGTCAGGGCACATCAAAGTGAGTGGTTGAGCAGCCTTAGCATATTATTAGTATACTAGAGGCCCAGTACACGGGCACACAAGGGTATCCCGCAGCCCAGCCTGCACCCTCTCCAATCTGGGACCCTTTGAGGGATGGCCAACTGTCTGTTGGACATCCATCTCACAATCCAGGACTGCTGGCTCCAAACTTCTCACCTGCCTGCCTCCCTGATTGCCCCTAACTGCTTTTGCCTGCCAGCCTGATCACCCCCTAAACACCACCTTGCCAGCCTAATTGATGTCTAACTGCTCCCCTGCCAACCTGTTTGCCCCCAACTTCGCTCCTCTGCCAGCCTGGTCATCCCTACCTGCCCTCCCCTGCAGGCTTGATCGCCCCCAACTGTCCTTCCTTGCAGGCCTGGTCCCTCCCAGCTGCCCTCCCCTGCTGGCCTGATCACCCACAACTGCCCTTCCTTGTAGGCCTGGAACCTCCCAATGGCCCTCCCCTGTTAGCCATCTTGTGGTGGCCATCCATATGGGGGCAGGATCTTTGACCACATGGGGGCAGCCATCTAGTGTGTTAGAGTGATGGTCAATCTGCATATTATTCTTTTATTAGATAGGATAGAGGCCTGGCTGTTTTGCCCTGAAGGGTGTCCTGGATCAGGGTAAGGGTTCCCTTGGGGTGTGGGGCAGCCTGGGTGAGGGGCCTGTGGTGGTTTGCAGGTTGGCCACGCCCCCCAGCGACCCAAGCAGAGGCCTGGGATCTGGGATTAATATTTGTCTACAATTGAAACTTTGTAGCCTAGAGCGGAGCCAAGCATTCTGCTAGCTCCATGGTGACAGCCATTTCTGTTTGAAACTTTGTAGCCTGGAGTGGAGGCCTAGGCGCTAGGGCTGCAGAAGCTTGACTTCCTCCATCGCCCCAGCTCTCTGCTGTCTCCACCCTCCTGGCTACGGCCATTTTTGTTCAGATTATGTATCTTTTATAATTGAAACTTTGTAGCATTGAGTGGAGGCCTAAACTGGCAACAGCAGGTAGAAAGCTTGGCTTCCTCTGTTGCCATGGAAACTCAAGCCTTGCTCCTGCTCTCAGTGGTGGCAGCCATCTTGATTGGGGTTTATTTGCATAATTTGCTCCTGATTGGCTGGTGGGCATGACTTGATCAGAGGTATGGTGAATTTGCATATTACTCTTTTATTAGATAGGATTATGCTTTGATTGGTTGTTCGATTGTTCTGCTGTTTGGTCTATTTACTTATTACCTTTTAAAAAATATATTTTATTGATTTTTTTTACAGAGAGGAAGGGAGAGGGATAGAGAGCTAGAAACATCAATGAGAGAGAAACATCGATCAGCTGCCTCCTGCACACCCTCTACTGGGTATGTGCCTGCAACCAAGGTACATGCCCTTGACCTGAATCGAACCCGGGACCCTTTGGTCTGCAGGCTGATGCTCTATCCACTGAGCCAAACCGGTTTCAACTGCATATTACCCTTTTATTATGTAGGATAATTAACTATTATAAAGAGAATCTAAGAAAGCAATCCAAAACACCATTGCTTCAAAAAGAACAAAATACCTAGGGATAAATTTAACTAAGTGTATAAAACACCTGTACTTGAAAAATTATAAGACATTGAAGGAAGAAATGAAGAGGAAACTAATAAGCAGAAGCATATACCTTGTTTGTGGACTGGAAGAATTAACATCATTGACTTATCCATACCACCCAAAGCAATCTATAGATTTAGCACAATTCCTGTCAAGATACCAATGGTGTATTTCACAGAACTAAAACAAATATTGCAAAAATGTATATAGTACCACAAAAGACTCTATAGGCCCATGATGGCGAACCTATGACACGCATGTCAGTACTGACACACGTAGCCGTTTTCAATGACACGCGGCCGCATGCGGTCGTACACAGAGAAGTATGGGGCCGCATGCTGAGAAGCACGTTTCATCCTCCTCTACTGCACGGCCAGGTGCAGTAGCCGAAGATGAAACATTTGCTGTAGTGTAGTGTAGACACTTCTGCCGGAGGTCTGTAGGCCAAAAGAACAGCACTCCGGCACAGAGAGTCTAGTTCTGGGACTTCCGGTTAGGCCGTTAGGGGGTCTTTGCCCTCACTTCCTGCTGGCGGAGCACAGAGCAGTGGAATGCCGTCGGGGACACATCTCTGGGGGCCCTGTGATCGCCATTACCAGCAACCACATAACCACAGCAACCATCATCCAATCTACTGTTCTGGGGTGTCGTGGATTTCTAATTGACCATCATTACTGAGATAAGTGAGGGGGAGGCTGGGAGAGGCGAGGGCCTCTGCTATGGGTGCCATTTCCCACCATTATAAATTGCAGCAGCCATCTTAATTTATATAAGGAATGTCATTTTGCAACATAGTGCAGACTCCATTTCATCACTATTACTGTTGTGCATCCTTATTAACCCCTATTTCTGCTTAGTAACCTTGCCCTTTCCTAAAAGACAGTTACATGTGCCATCTTGTGGTCAGTTAGGCTAGTTAACCATCAATTGCCTGCAGGGCTAACAGGCTACTTATAATTCTATCTTCTGTCACTGCCCCCTTGAAGGAGAACCAAAAAAATAAAAAACCAGGGTTAATTAAAGAAAGTGGTAGTAGCAGTAGCCGACCCTTTCAAGAGACATGGACTGAGATGTATGGCATGATAGGAAAAAATGGCAGATCATTTTGCATTCTATGTACTGAAATGGTAGTAAGGAAAACGTGGAATATAAATAGACATTTTGATACTAATCATTCCCAGCTCTTGAAAAAAGTGAGGATGAAAGAAAGGAATACATTTCCAGTCAGCTACACCTTTATAAGAGCCAATCTAATTCCATCCTTAAATTTATAAAAGGCTCTACAAATTTAACATCTGGAAGTTTGAGCATTGCTCTCTCCATAGCTCAGCATGGAGAAGCACTTAGTGAGGGAGAATTTATTAAAGAAACTCTCCAAAGATGTGCACTAGTTCTATTTCACTATATGCAGAATAAAGATGCAATTATTAAGAGAATATCTGAGTTACCACTCAATAGAAATATCATAAGAGACTGAATAATGAGACTGAACACAAACGTAAAATATCAGTTAAAGAGAGAGATAAGTAATTGTAAATATTTTTCAATCTCTCTTGATGAAACTACTGATGCCACATCACATGCTCAGTTGGCCATTATTGGTGGATATTCTGATGGTTTCACAATGAGAGAAGAGTTGATAAAGTTAGTATCAGTGCCAACAAGTGCATCAGGAAGCAAAATACGTAAGTTTGTTATACAAACATTCTGTGACCTAAGCATTGATATCTCTAGATGGTTAATAGACATATGAAAATATGCAAATTAAATCCACAGGGAGGTATCAGAATGGCAGTTATCTATAAATCAACAAACAACAAGTGTTGTAGGGAATGTGGAGAAAATGAATCCTTGTGCTCTGTGGGTGGGAATGCAGATTGGTGCAGCCACTGTGGAAAGTAGTATGAAGTTTCCTCAAAAAAATTAAAAATGGAATTGCCTTTTAACCCAGAAAATCCCAATTCTGGGAATTTATCCAAAGAAACCTGAAACACTAATTGGAAAGTATATACCTACTCCTATGTACATTGCAGTGTTACTTACAATAGCCAAGGGCTGGAACAAGCCCAAGTGCCCACCAGTAGATGAATGGATAAAAAAGCAGTGGTAGCCCTAACCGGTTTGGTTCAGTGGATAGAGTGTCGGACTGTGGACTTTCGGGTCCCAGGTTCGATTCTGGTCAAGGGCATGTACCTTGGTTGTGGGTACATACCAGTAGGGGGTGTGCAGGAGGAAGCTGACCGGTGTTTCTCTCTCATTGATGTTTCTAAATCTCTATCCTTCTCCCTTCCTCTGTGAAAAAAAAATCAATTAAAACAAAACAAAACAAAAAAGCAGTGGTAGCCGAAACCGGTTTGGCTCAGTGGATAGAGCATCGGCCTGCAGACTGAAAGGTCCCGGGTTTGATTCTGGTCGAGAGCATGTGCCGTGGCTGCGGGCACATCCCCGGCGGGGGGTGTGCAGGAGGCAGCTGATCGATGTTTCTCTCTCATCGATGTTTCTGGCTTTCTATCCCTATCTCTCCCTTCCTCTCTGTGAAAAAATCAATAAAATATATTAAAACAACAACAACAACAACAAAGAACCAGTGGTACATTTAAACAATGGAATACTACTTGGCCATAAAAGAGAAGAAAATCTTGCCTTTTGTAGCAGCATGGATGGACCTGGAAATTATTACGCTAAATGAAATAAGCCAGTCAGAGAAAGACAAATACCATGTGATCTCACTTATGTGTTGAATCTAATGAACAAAATAAACTGACGAACAAAATAGAAACAGAGGCAAGAACACATGGAACAGACTGACAGCTGTGAGAGGTGAGGGGTTTGTGGGGCTGGATAAAAGACGTTGAAGGGATTAAGATAAACAAACAAATAAAAAAACTAAACCATAGACAAATAGACACAGGTAACAGGGTAGTAATAGCCAGAGAAGGGGTAAGTGGAGGTTCGAAAAGGGGCCATAAAAGGGGAATGGAAAGAGACTTTGCTTTGGGCAAGGATGCACAGGCAGTGTGCAAATGATGTTGTTTTGAGTGGGATACTGGAAACCTGTATGGATTTTTTAACCGATGTCATCCTAATAAAATCAATAAAAAGAAGGCATTAGCAAGAGTCCAGTGCTTGGATACAACTACAGTTAATAATCTAGCATAATAAATATGATTTGTCCCATTATAAGTGTATTGAAGTTTCTCATTTATTGTGATAGATACCTTTAGTCATTACAAGAGAATTTCACCAACTACTAGATGCATTTTGAAGGCAGGTCTGGGGTACTAATTAGGGCTTTGGAAATAAGTCTGGACTTTGCTTGTATTAGCTCTGTGACTATTAGGAAAATTATTCTCCTATTTTTAAACCTCAGTTTACCATTTTGACAAATGGGAGGTAAATAGCTATCTTAAGGTGGTTGTCAGGATTTAATGAGTCAGCATATGTAAACTCTAATAGTAATAGCGAACAGTTTTCTGGCCCGTGGGATGTGCCAGATAGGGAGATGGGAACAAAATGTGGAAAAATATTTCTAATTGTGACAAGAGTTTGTGCTAAGAAAATAAGAGGTAGGTTCCCAATTTAAATTGGTTGGGTAGAGAAGACTTAAAATGAATTTTAATAAGTTTCTCTGGGACATGATCATGACCTTGTAGAAATTGCATTTCGTTTTTTTTTTTAAGCCTCATTTGGAACATCCATTTATATTAAACATAGATGTGGAAAACACTTTAAAGAAATTCTTAGTAATAAAACGTACAGTGGTTCACATGTGCTCCATAATGTTTACTATTAAAAGACTCACCGCCCAGCCAGAGTGGCTCAGCTGGCTGAGCCCTGTCTTGTACACCAAAGGGTCGCGGGTTTAATTCCTGGTCAGGGAACTCTCACATCGATGTTTCTTCTTTTCTCTCCCCGCAATCGTTCTCTCCCTCCCCCCCCCACATGTCCTTGTGAGGATTAAAAAAAGAAAGAAAGAAAAAGACTTATTATAAGGACAAGCCTAGAGAAACTATAGTTAGTCCTAAAGGCTTTATTTTCATGCAGGTTTCTTTTTATATGCCACTCTTTTCATTACATTTTTTTGTAAAGGCACAATCAAAAGTGATATGTAAGAAATGGACCCTGGAAATGAAAGTAGATTTTAGAGAATTTCTGTCCCCAGTCTTCCAAATTGGATCACTTAGCTGATCATTTGTAAAAAAAAGACTGAATTTCAGATCTATAAATTTGTTTAATGGCTAGGATAGTTTTCAAAGATTGGGACTATAATTTTGCAGAGTTAATATGTTAATGAATTTAAAATTTTTTTCTTTCTAATAGTGTCTCAAGAAAAGAATCACTTATAGTTTGCTAAGCCATGCCCCCAAACAAGGTGTCATCTACTATGTTAGACTCTCTAATGGTAGTACTTGCAATAGAGACTATGCTGATGTTTTGTGCCCTGCAGCCTGTATGATGTGCCCATTTTACAGTGGGAAACTGCTACTCAGAAGGTCAACGTGACATTGGTTGTAGTGGCAGAACTCTGGTCTTCAGGCTCAGAGTCCAGGTTTTTCCCCCCATTTTACCCTGGTGGCTGCTAACACCAAAGATGGGCTCCGATGCTTGGGAAGGAAGTCTGTGTCTCTCTCCTCAAGAGATTGTATGCATTAGACTGATATTTTAGTGATCTATTGCCACATAAACAATACCCCACGTTTTGTTTTTAAACAATGATTTGTTCCTGTCATGGTCTTTGTGGGTGGCTGGGCTCACATGTACTAGTGGGAGGGACCAGGGTAGCAGGAAGTGAGGCTGACAAGACTGACAAAGGTCAGATGATGGAGGACCTTGTGGGCCACAGCTTCATGTGGATGCCAACTTTCTGGGGCTTCTAGGTCATTCTTTAAATATAGGTAGTTTGTATTTCTTTTTTAAAAAAAATATATTTTATTGATTTTTTACAGAGAGGAAGGGTGAGGGATAGAAAGTCAGAAACATCGATGGGAGAGAAACATCAATCAGCTGCCTCTTGCACACCTCCAATGGGGGATGTGCCTGCAGCCAAGGTACATGCCCTTGGCCAGAATCGAACCTGGGACCCTTCAGTCCGCAGGCCGACACTCTATCCACTGAGCCAAACCAGTTCAGCGGTAGTTTGTATTTCCTTAACTGGGAGAGATTGGTTAGGGCAGTAGTCAGCAAACTCATTAGTCAACAGAGCCAAATATAAACAGTACAATTGGAATTTCTTTTGAGAGCCAATTTTTAAAACTTAAACTTCTTCTAACACCACTTCTTCAAAATAGACTCGCCCAGGCCAAGGTATTTTGTGGAAGAGTCACACTCAAGGGGCCAAAGAGCTGCATGTGGCTCACGAGCCGCAGTTTGCTGACCACAGTTTTAGTAATAGTAATAATATAAGAGCACAGAAGGTAGCCAAGGTGTATCAAGAGAGAAGTGGAAATCAGAATTTGAAAAGGATGCTGCCAGAGAGGGTAAGTGGTGGTGAGAAAGCAGCTAAAGTTTCTTGGGCTGGTGGCTGTTAATAAGTGAACATTTGTTGTGATTGTTGGTATTGTTGTTACAAACATGTGGGATTAAGTGTCACTGTTACCAAGAAATTTTTTGGTCGCAATTGACAGAAGCCAATTGTCCCCCCTCCCCAAGGAATATATTGGCTCATGTAACTGAAAAATCACAGGGACAAGCCTAGCTTTTAGGTGTGGCTAAATGCAAAGACTTAGTGATGTCAGTGAGAACTCAGTCTCCCCACGGTAGGCCCTGGTTTCTCTGAAAAGTACAGTGGTAAAATTGGAGCATTAATGAACTCAAGGGATTCACCACTTAGAGTGCTCTATTCAAAATCAAGACATGGTTGCCACACATAGTTTTATTTTCTTGCAGCAACTACCAGTGAAGGTGATAGTGAAGCATCCATCTTATATTAAAACTGCTGTTTGAAATTTTAACCCTGCAATTTTGGCTTCTGTAAATGTTTGCTTGATTAAATAATAAGGAAAGTAAGACCACTCCCATTCCAGAGAGGCCATAAACCTTCCCCAGATGAAGTTCTCAGTGTTGGTGCCAGCCTAAGCCTTTGGTTGAGGTCTCAAAGCTCTTTAAGAAGTTGCAAAGGGGACCAGAAAACCCCATATTTGGGAGACAAAGAAAGTAAAAAGATATAAACAGGGAAACTTCCTCCATGTTGGGGCCCAGAATTTGGAATATGATTTTCTCTTGGCCTGCTAATAACAATAATAATAATAATAATAATAATAATAATAATAACAACAACAACAACCCTATCTAATAAAAGAGTGATATGCAAATTGACCATGCCTCTGATCAAGCCACACCCACAGCCATGCCCATCAGCCAATCGGGAGCAAATTGTGCAAATAAACTCAAACCAAGATGGCTGCAGCCACTGAGAGCAGGAAGGAGACTTGGGTTTCTCCAGCAATGGAGGAAGCCAAGCTTTCCACCTGCCCTTGCTGGCCTAGGCTTCTCAATGTTACAAAATTTCAATTATAGAAGATACATAATCCCAACAGAAATGGCTGCAGCCACGAAGCTGGAGAGAACAGAGGCTAGGGTTGCCCGGGCGATGGAGGAAGCCAAGCTTCTGCAGCCCTAGTGCCTAGCCTTCCACTCTAGGTTACAAAGTTTTAATTATAGAAGATACATAATCCCAACAGAAATGGCTACAGCCATGAGGCTAGAGAGAGCAGAGGCTAGGGTTGCCCGGGCGATGGAGGAAGTCAAGCTTCTGCAGCCCTAGCGCCTAGGCCTCCACTCCAGGCTACAGAGTTTCAATTATAGAATTTCAATAAAACCAAACAGAAATGGCTGTTGCCATGGAGCAAGCAGAAGGCTTGGCTCCACTCCAGGGTACAAAGTTTCAATTGTAGAACATAAATTAATCTCAGATCCCAGGATCTCTGCTTGGGTCGCTTGGGGGCATGGGCAGCCTGCAAACCACCATTGGACCCTCGCCCAGGCCACCCCATGCCCCAAGGGAACCTCCACCCTGATCCTGGACACTCTTCAGGGCAAACCAGCAGCCCCCCCCCCCCCCCCATGCACCAGGCCTATATCCTATCTAATAAAAGAGTAATATGCAGGTTGGCCATCACTCTCCAACACACACGAGGGCTGCCCCCATGTGGTCAAAGATCCTGCCCCCATGTGGACACAAGTTGGCCACCACAAGATGGCCAGCAGGGGAGGGCCTTTGGGAGGTTCCAGACCTGCAAGGAAGGGCAGTTGTGGGCAATCAGGCCAGCAGGGGAGGGCAGTTGGGGGTGATCAAGCCTGCAGGGAAGGCAGTTAGGGGTGACCAGGCCAGCAGAGGAGGGAAGCTGGAGGTAAACAGGCTGGCAAGGGAGCAGTTAGGCATCAATCAGGCTGGCAGGGGAGTGGTTAGGGGTGATCAGGCTGGCAGACAGAAGCAGTTAGGGGCAATCAGAGAGGCAGGCAGGTGAGCGGTTTGGAGCCAGCAGTCCTGGATTGTGAGAAGAATGTCCGACTGCCCAGGATTGGGCCTAAACAGGCAGTTGGACATCCTTCGAGGGGTCCCAGATTGGAGAGGGTACAGGCTGGGCTGAGGGACATCCTTCTCTCCCCCCCCCCCCCACCATGCACGAATTTTGGATACCGGGCCTCTAGTAATAATAATAATAATAAAGTGTAACTCAGTCTCTCTAAGTGTTGCTTGGGTCTTCTATAACAATTGGATTCATATCCAAAGCTCTGCTTCCCTGAAAGGGGGCTTAGCCATGCTTATATTCACTAGTCAACTGAGCATTGATTTCAGTTGGCTACATTTATAGGGTTGGGTTCCTGACAGACTCATCCTGTTTATAGCTGGTTTGCAAAATACAGTGCTACATTTTAATATGTAGCAAGAATAGCATTAGTAAGAATGGCCCAGACCTTGAGACCCTTGTCCTAAAAGTGTCTTCTATGAGACTTACATTTATTAATCCTCTCAGCCCGAATTCATAAAGATCATTCTTAAAGAGAAACATGTAAGTGGGGGGCATGGAACTGTTGTTGGTGAACCTGGAGGTCTTGAGGTGCCACGAGGAAAAGAATTTCCCGAGGCCCCCACTGGAGGAATGGCTTTTGTGGAAAGCTTTATTGATGATGTAAAATTAAGGGAGGTGCTCCCCAAGGCCCCATCTCTGTCCACCTTGTCTTCAGCAGGGCCAGAATTAAGGCCACGGACCCGAATTTATGTTCCACATTAAAGTATAGCCTCACCCAAGATCTAGCCAGCTTAGCTCGTGTTCCCAGCCGCAGTCCATTGCGTGTGGAGTCCACTAGGCTAGGGGCCGTGCAGCTGCTTAAGGCCACATGGCTGTGGAGAGAGAACAGGTGAGCGCACTGGCAAGTGTGGGTCATGGAGCAAGAGAGAGCAAACACGAACAAGAGGAAGAGACTCTTTGGAGGTTTCAGCTTCCAAGATTTCATGCACTTCTGATGGGGGTCCACCCCCTAGCCAATCTGTTGTTCCCAGGCTAGACTGGCAAGCAGGCATTTTTACTACGTCCCTCTGACTTCGGTCCCCTTTTGTTTGATCCCTACCCCAGTGATCTGAGGGGACGGACCAGTGATTCCCTGGGGACTGTGAAGCTGTAGCTACCTGGTGAAGCTGCCCAGATGACCATGCTCATCATGTCTGGCCTCCCCTTTGCTCTCTTCCTATTATTAATACTAATAACTAGCCAATTACGACCACTATATAATATTTAGAAGCACCACACACCTATGAGAATGCCAACATCCAAACACTGACAATATAAATGCTGGTAAGGATGTAGAGCAACAGGAAATCTAATTCATTACTGATAGCATACAAAATGGAACGGCCACTCAGGCAGGCAGTTTGGAGGTTTTTTACAAAACTGAACATACTCTCACCGTTAAATCCTGCTGTTATGCTCCTTGATATTTACCCAGAGGAGTTGAGAACTTATGTCCACACACACAAAAAAAACCTGTGTGCAGATGTTTCTAGAAGCTTTTTTCATAATTGCCAAACTTAGACACTACCAACCTGTCCCTCTGTAGTTGGAATATTAACAGCCAATGGAACATTAAGCAGTGCTGAAAAGAAATGAGGTGGCAAGCCATGAAAAGACATGAGGAGCCGTAAGTGCATGTTGCTAAGTAAAAGAGGCCAGACTGCAAAGCTGCCTCCTGCATGGTTCCAACTTTGTGGCATTCTGATGTAGGCAAACCGCACAGTGCCAGGATCCGTGGTTATGGCAGGAGGGAGGGAGGGGGAAGAATGAACAGGGGGAGCACGGAGTATTTTCAGGGCAGCAGACCGCCTCTGTCTGATGTTATAAAAATGGATGCATGCCATAACATCTGTCCAAAACCATAGAATGTATAAGACCAAGAGTGAACCCTAAGGTAAACGTGGACTTTGGATGGTTATGATGTGCCAATGTAGGCTTATCAGTTGTAACAAATGTACCACTGTGTTGGTGGGTGTTGATCATGGGGGAAGCTGTGCAGGTGTAGTAGGGACAGGAGGTGTATGGGAAATCTCTGTATCTTCCTCTCAATTTTAGTGTGGCTCTAAAACTGTTCTAAGAAAAGATTCTGAGAAAATTTAGCAGCAAGTCTTTGCTTGCTAATTCCAGAACATTGCTTGTGTTTAAAACGGGAAGAAGCAGGAGGACGTAGGGACATCGGTCTTGGTAATGCCTCCTGTAACCTGTCTTTCAGCCCAAACTTAGCCTGGGTAGTTTATAAGCGGTGTATAAGTTGTCCCATCTCTCTTACTGAGAGCAACAGAAGTGAACACGTGTCGTTGTGTCAGGCAACATGCTATGTATGCACGCCCAGTAATTATTTCAGTCTTACAGCAGTCCTGTGAGTTAGGTATTATTATCTCTATTTTACACACGAGAAACCAAGGCTTAGAGTGGTGAACAACTTGGCAGAGGACAGAGAGCTAGGAAATTTTGGAGCCAAAATCAAAATCCAGGCAGTTGGCAATTAGGGTCTTCATTCTGGAATGAACTCTGTCCTTTTGCATCTCTAGAGTCTCCAGTCCCTTTCCAGATGCTCAGCCAGACCCTGTAGCTTTAAGCAAGATGAGACATGTGCATTCGTGTACTTACTTTTAACCTGGACAGGACACTCTGATAATTCACTGTGCCCTCCTCGGGGCTCAGAGAAAGGATTGCTCCTGCAAACGCTTTCCATGGCAACCATAGCAGCCCCTTTCGGAAGCTTGGTGGTCAGAGCTTCCATCCACACATGGCAGCTGGCCTACTCGGGTTCAGAACTGCACCAAAGGACATAAGCATCATAAGCTGCTTTCCTTTTATTGATGCTAGCAATTATCTAAGGAGAGTAGGAAAATGAGAACACTATTGCATAACTTGGAGTCACCTCTAAATAAATAAGTAAAACCGGCATCCTTTGGCTTGTGTAGCTTTGGAAGGACCAGGATTCTTTTGTTTTGAGAATGTAAGTAAACCCAGCCTAGCACCTTCCTTTTCCTGTGTTTCAAACAACACAGATCAAATTATAAAAGCTCATCACTTCTTTAAAGCAGTACATTGAATGCCCTAGATGAGATTTCTCCGAATGTTAAAGATGGATAAATTTATGGTCAACACTTTAAAAAGTAATGTTTGTTCACTTTTAATTTTAATTTTATTAACGTTCTTTAATCAATTGACATAGGTAAATATTATTTTCCCCAAACTATGTACTTACCTTGAAGTCTAACAACTTAACATTGAACTTTAAATTGCTTTTCCTGAGGAAGAAAGGAGACATCAGTTTGTTTAGATATGTGTTTCCTAAATGGAGTGAATTACAAAAAAATCCTAAGCAGTGGGATAAAAAAGCAATTAATTTAAGTTCCCAGTTAGGTTAGAATCAGATTGTCTTCTCTGATTTTTGAAGGTCTTGTATTGTGGATTCTAAAGTCATATCACATATCCGTAGCCAAGTATCTGTATTAAAACACATTCTGAAGTCACTATATTTGACTGGTTGAGCCACCAGAAAATGTTATCCCTATCTATTTACTTACCTATCTATACTTTTTTGATAGTTTAAATGATGGAAAGTAAGCTCTATAAGGTTATGACTAGTCAACTTTTTCTTCCAGCTGGGAATTCTTAATCTGAACAGTCTATTTCAGAGCAGCAACGCTGGTCATTAGCATTCAGTATTAACACTATTTATGTACATTTAACTTAATTTATAAAGAATTCATTGAGATTTTATTGTGCACTGGGCTCAGTACTCATAATAAACATGAGTATGGCCTGGTATCTTTTTTGTAGTTTGTAGCCTAGATTTTTTGGAAGAGTAGAGAGACTTGAAAGCAAATAACTGAGTTGTGGTGGAATAGCCAGTGTTCAGCCAAAGTTATTTGCAAAGTACAGTGGTGGCACAAAGAGAAGGGAGTCAGTGTTGGGTGGTCAGAAAAGGCTGCACTGAGAAAACAAACGGGAAAGTGGGTCTCATAGGAAGAACACAACTTTCAGCTGCTCACAGAGGTGTACAATGGCATGGTGGACTCAGGACCTTGTAAAGTAGTTTTATAGTTTGAGCATGTTTTAAAATGTACCTACGATTCTTTTAATCAGATGTGGTAAGACACAAACATGAAAATGAAGGAAGATGTTTTTATACTCAGTTCCCCCAGTGGCCCTGTGTGCAAGTACAGCATTGCCACACAGGGCCACTGGGGGAAGCACCAGGGCCAGTCAGGAGGTAGAGCAAGTGAGGCAGAGCATAGGCAAAGCTTTTATTGTGGTTTCCCAGTGAAGGAATGGGTTACTCAAGGTAAGCAGGCTTAGCTTGGCAAGGTTGAATAATTTCAGAAGGCTCCAGGATATAGGGAATGGCCCTGGGGTGGTTAGGGCCAGGGATAGTGGCTTAAAGTGTGCTCTAGGGGAACTTGGGGAACTTGGGCTCTAGATTGGTTGGTTTGTATATGAAGCCACATTCCCACATTCCCCAGAAAGTCATTTACCATCTAATCATCAGCTAGCCCTGGAGGGTGTTTTTGCTATTGAGCCACAAAATCACACTAGGAGACCAGCATCAAGGGCTCCATGGGTATCTTTTAAGGTCAAGAAATTCATCAGCCCCTTGACATACTGAGAATCTACCCTGGGATTCATAAGCCCATCAGCCCATGTCTGAGTGAAAGGACCTCAGGTACATTGGAACACACTATGCATGTCATTTCTATTTCGTTTCACTCTTCAAGCATGAGAACTAGGAAGTAAGCATTGGAAATGAGAGAGAAAAATTAGAAACCCGAACACAAAGCCACTGGGTGGAATGTGGTCCTCAGAGCTGGAAGAAGTAGTTTTGGTCAGAGTACTGTTTGTAGCAGCTTAAAGATAAAAGGAAGTCATGAGAGACGAGAAAGCATAGATAGAATTAATTAACTTTAGAGACAGTTTCCTGTGAGAAAGATAAGGGAAGGAACAGAATTTTGAGAGTGCTGGGGGGGAAAAAAAAAGGTTACCAGCAGGAGGAGGAAAGCAAAGGTTGCATGTTACAAGGAAGACAAGGATGGGTTAGGAGCATAAAGAAGGTTGGAATGTCCACTGAGTAACTAGGGACATGTAGGAGGATTGGACTCCTCCTAGCCAATAGGATTCACTAGACCTGTAGAAGTCTTGGTTCCATGAGCCCAGATGAGTATGTAGACTTCAAAAGTGTATTGGCTTTAAAATATACTGTTCTGTGCTTTAACATTGCTCAGCTTCCTAAGAAAGCACAGATGGAAGATTCTAGATAGACCCAAGCTTACAGTATCCTATATAATAAAAACATAATATGCTAAGTATCTGGCCATCTGATCAAATGTTCAACCAATCAAAGCATAACATGCTCATGATATACTAAGGCAGCTCAACTGATCACTAAGATGTACACTGACCACCAGGGGGCAGACAGTCGACTGGTTGACCAGTCGCTATGACTTGCACTGATCACCAAGGGGCAGATGCTCCAACTGGTAGATTACCTTGCTGCTGGGGTCCAGCCGACTGGGGCTGAGTGAGATGGGCCAGGCATACCCTGGAACCCTCCTATGATCCCTCCCCAGCTGGCCAACCTTCCGCATCCCTCCCCCGCCCCAATCGTACACCAGTGGGGTCCCTCAGCCTGGCCTGCACCCTCTTGCAATCCGAGCTGAGGGACCTTCCCCTCTGCCCCCAGTGCATGAATTTTGTGCACAAGGTCTCTAGTTGAGAAATAATATTTGAAAAAATAGCATCTGGAGAAATGTGAGCTCTACACTGGATGGTGATAAAAAGTGTTTCAGTGGGAGATGCACAGGGGGAAAGGAAGGCACTGAGATATTTGGGTAGTTCTCATGGAGTCTGAGGACATGTGGATGTTGAGGAGAGTTCTAGTGAAAGCTGTGGGAGCCAAGAAATTTAAGAAATTGTGAACTCTAATAATTTTGCTTATCCATGTGATTCAAAGTCTCCCAGATAACCAAACTCTTAGATAAGCCATTTTGTTTTCTTTTTCTCCAAGTGTTTGAATTTAAAATGAAAATACAATAACCAGTAAATATTTTATCCACAGTTAGAATTATCTTACCTTACTTAAACATTCATTACTTAAAAAAAGAAAGAAAGCTTACATATGGAAACATCATTAGCCTTTTTCTTTGACCATTTGATAATTTAGGCTATTAATTCCCAAAGGGTAGTTCAAATATAAATTTCAGTTATGACTGCGTGAAACAAAAACAATCATTACTTTTTCAATTAATTCAGACTGAAAGCTGTTTATTTCCTACGAGGAGCAGGCAGCCTCCAGGGCCAAATATCCAGGGACGAGAGTATTCATTCTACTGATGAGTTCTTTGTAATGAAGGAACAACAGTCTAATGCTGTTGCAAAACCATAGCTGTTTAGTGGGTTTCATTTCTTCCTGGGACTCTTCTCCCTCCAAGTAATGTTGCAGCTTTAGGGACAACATTTCTCCCGGGGGTTGTAATTTTGGATTTCCATTTTTTCACTCTCATTTCCAATTCTTACGTCCTAGTTCTTCACACTTGAAGAGTGAGAGAAACAAAATGGGGATACCAGCACAGTGTGTTCTGATGTATCTGTGGTCCTTTCACTCAGACACGGGCTGATGAGCTTATGAATCCCAGGATAGATTCTTAGTATGTCAAGGTGCTGGTGAATTTCTTGACCTTCGAAGATACCCATGGAGCCCTTGATGCTGGTCCCCTAGTGCAGTGGCTGACAAATTCACTAGTCAACAGAGCCAAATATCAACAGTATAATGATTAACATTTCTTTTGAGAGACAAATTTTTTAAACTTCTTCTAACGCTACTTCTTCAAAATTGACTCGCCCAGGCTGTGGTATTTTGTGGAAGAGCCACACTCAAGGGGCCAAAGAGCTGCATGTGGCTCGCAAGCCACAGTTTGCTGGCCACTGTGACCTAGTGTGATTTTCTGGCTGAATAGCATCCTAGCAAAATCACTGTGACACAGATCACTTTCAGGAGTAATTTATTTATTACCCTTTATGATATAAAGAGCATTTGATTGCCTGTTGTACACTTCATGTGGGTTGTGTGTGTTAAAAAGTCTTTTGGATTACTTCTGGGAGGAACCAAGATGGCGGCATAGGTAAACACCTATCTTGCTGCCCCACACAACAATTTCAAAACTACAACTTAACGATAGAACAAACATCATCCAGAACCACCAGAAGCTGGCTGAGTGGAAATTCCAAAATAAAAGTAAAGATAGGACACTGTGACTCAGAGGAGCAGCAGAGGGCAGAGTTGAGGATATGCGCAGAGTCAGAGGTTTGGAGCCGTGCGCACGAGCGGAAAGGGCCGGCGGCTGCAAACCTGACTGGTTTTCTCCAACAGGGAGGGAGGCAAAGACGTCCCACTGCACTGATTCCCCAGTTCCGGGCGAGGTCAGGGGAACCCACACTCATACGGGGTGAAACTGGACAGTAAGGAGAAAGCATGCTGAAACTCGGGCGCTGCAGAGGTCTGCGAGCTTGCAGAGAGGGTGTGTAAACTTGGGAACTGCAGAAGCATGTGAGCATGCAGAGAGGTCTCATGAGTTGCTTTCTCATTTGGGAGAAAAAAAAGAAAGAAGGGAAACCACCGGACTGCATTGTTTTACAATCCTGGGTGAGACTTTGGGTGTGCAGACTCATTTGGGGAGAGGCTGAATTGTCCAGCAGCAGGTAGAGCTCGGTGGCAGCTTTCTCTCAGAGGTGCATGCAGCCATTATACCAGGCACAGAGACCCAGGTGACAGATAGGGCGGAGCTGACGGGAAATCAAGCCTGCCTGCTCAGCCCGGAGACTCCACCCATCCAACCTGAGCACAGCTGATCCTCAAAGCCAATTGGCCTAGAGGTCAAACCCTCCTAGTGCTAACAACAATAATCTAGGCTTAACTTCAACAAGACTGTGCAACCCATAAAGGGCTGCAGCAAGAGTATCCACCTCAGGTAACTGGGGAAGCTGAGCCACTGTCCCTTAGAGGACATCTACCATACAAAGCTAATCGACCAATGCAGGGAAGCAGCCATAATGCAGAGACATGGTAAGAAATCAGATATGAAAGAAATGGAGGGGAAAAAAAGACTGGACATAAAGTTCAAAACCACAGTTATAAGGTTTTTCAAGAGGCTTCTAGAAAAGGCCGATGAACTTAATGAGACATTCGAGGATATGAACAAGACCTATGAGGAAATGAACGAGACCCTTGATGATATGAAAAAGGACCAACTAGAAATTAAGCATACACTGACTGAAGTAAAAAACATTATACAGAGACCTAAAAGCAGTCTAGAGGACCGCAAGAATCAAGTCAAAGATTTGAAATACAAAGAAGCAAAATCCACTCAGGTGGAAAAGCAAGAAGCCAAAAGAATCCAAAAAATTGAAGAGAGTGTAAGGAACCTCTGGGACAACCTCAAGCATACCAACATCCGAATTATAGCGTGCCAGAAAAAGAGAGCAAGGTAATGAAAATCTATGTGAAGAAATAGTGACTGAAAACTTATCCCACCTGGTGAAAGAAATTGACTTAGGAGTCCAAGAAGTGCACAGAACCCCAAACTATAGGAATCCAAAGAGGACCACACCAAGACACATCGTAATTAAAAAGCCCAGAGCAAAAGACAAAGAGAGAATATTAAAAGCAGCAAGAGAAAAACAGTTAGTTACCTACAAGGGAGCACCCATACGATTGTCAGCAGATTTCTCAATGGAAACTATGCAGGCCAGATGGGAGTGGCAAGAAATATTCAAAGTGATGAATAGCAAGAATCTATAACCAAGATTACTCTACCCAGCAAAGCTATCATTCAGAATTGAAGGTCAGATAAAGTGCTTTTGCAGATAAGAAAAAGCTAAAGGAGTTCATCACTGCCAAACCAATATTATATGAAATGCTGAAAGATATTCTATAATAAGAGGAAGGAGAAAAAGGTAAAAATAAAAATTATGAACAACAAATACACACCTGTCAACAAATGAATATAAAAATCAAGTGAATTAAAAAATCTGATAAACAGGATAAACTGGTGAATATAACAGAATCATTATATTCACCAGTTTTTCCTATTCATAGAGAGGAAATTGACTGACAATTCTTGGGGAGAAAAGTGGTTTGGGAGGTACAGCAAGAGACTAGACGAAAATACACCTATGGAAGAGGACAGTGGCGAGGAGGTAAGGGCAGAGGGTGGGATCGATACCAGGTGGAAGGGAGCTAAAGGGGGAAAAAGGTGCAGCCATTACCACCAGGCACAGAGACCAGTAAAGATTAAAATATACAGCAAAAAAAAAAAAAGCCTTTGTTAGGGCCATTTTAACATTAGGAAGCAGTAATAAAATAAAGACTTACTAATACTAAATTAGCTTCAAAAAGAAATACTTTGGCAGTTGTATTTTTAGTTTTTTGAGGTTACTCCATATTGATTTCCACAGTGGCTGCACCAATCTGCATTTCCACCAACAGCATATGAGGATTCACTTTTGTCCACATTCTCACTAACACTAGTTTGTTGATTTATTGATGGTAGCCATTCTGACAGGTGTGAAGCGATACCTCGCTGTGGTTTTAATTTGCATTTCTCTGATGATTCGTGAAGTTGAGCATATGTTCATATGTCCATTGATCATCTGTATGTCCTCTTTGGAAAAATGTATATTCTACTCTTTTGCCCATTTTTAAATTGTAATGTTTGTGGGGTATTTTGTGTGTGTGTTGTTTTATAAGTTCTTTATAAATTTTGGATTTAACACCTTATCAGATGTGTCATTGGTGAATCTGTTCTCCCAATTCAGTGAGTTGACTTTTCATTATGTTGGTTTCTTTTGCTGTGCAGAAACTCATGACCCAGCAATTCCACTTACAGAAATTCATCTGAAGAAACCAGAAACACTAATTCAAAAGAATATGTGTACCCCTATGTTCATTGCAGCATTATTTACAATAGCCAAGACTTAGAAGAAGCCCACGTGCCCATCAGTAGATAAGTGGATAAAAAAGCTGTGGAACATTTATACAATGGAATACTACTCAGCCATAGAAAGAAAGAAAATGTTACCCTTAGTAACAGCTTGAATGGACCTAGAGAACATTGTGCTAAGTGAAATCAGCCAGTCAGAGAAAGACAAATACCATATGATTTCACTCACACGTGGAATTTAATGAACAAACTGAACCACCAAACAAAATAGAGACAGACTCATACTTAGATAGAGCCAGCAGACTGCTGGGTGATGGTGATGTAGAGGGTGGGGTGTGTTAGGGGAATGGAGGGATTAAGCAAAAACGAAAAAGAGGGACAACTCATGAACAACAGTGTGGTAATTGCAGGCGGAGGGGGGTGGTTTGGGTAGAGGTGGAAGAGAGCAAAGAAGGAATTTATGGTAATGGAAAATAGTAAATTAAATTAAAAAATATTTTGGAAATGGGCTAGTAAGATTTTTTCCTTCAATAAATTGATTTTTTGGGTCATTTTGGGGGATTTTTCTGTTGATACTTTTATTTCTATGTAATGGAGTAGGAATAGTTTCTATGGATGCCAGGCTTAATGTCAAGAAAGTACATCTTATTCTTTACTTCTCAAGCATAGCTGCAAGTATCCATGTGCCTGGTACCAGTATTTAAAAATAGACTTATACAGGCAAAACAGTCTGTGCATTGACTTCCAGGCACAGCATTGGCTTAGAGGGATCTTCTGAGTGCATGGCTGTATGGCTGTACTGGTCAATTCGGACAACTGTCATGATGCCTCCCTCAAAGGTCAATGGGTATGAGTGCAGGGCTGTGGCCTGGGCTCTGGATGTGATTCCCATTTGAAGCATTTGCTTTATCACAGAGGCAGTAAAATTGCACTTGAGTCCTTTCCTGCTGGCTAGCCCCAGGGGGCAGTCACTCTCACAGGAATGGGTGACAGGCATGTCTGGATACCCCATTCCTAGTCCTGTGGCTCCTGGGGATGTATGTCCTCTGAGACACTTCAGAGCATCATCTGATCTTGTGGTCAAAGCGAAGATGTTTGGAGAAAAGGACATGTGAATGGCAGCATTACTTACCCTGGCCGGGGGACTGTGACCACAGGCTTCAGTTCTGTGTAACACTTCTCTGGAACTGGTCAGCGTTTGAGAACTTACCTGGTTTTGGCAAAGGCTGATGACCTTAGTTCCATCCTAACTAAATTTGTTATTTCACTGCCCTTGTGTTCTCCAGGAATATTAACGGCAGACTAAGATGTTAGAGGAGCTGCTCCACCACAGCGGGGGTGGAAATGACAGGGCGCTGATCTGCTTCCTGCAGCAAATTCCAGGGAGCCCCGTCGTGTGCCGCCTACACAGAAGAGCGGTGTCATTCGGTGTGAAAGTGGGTGGCATTGCTTGGACCAATAGAAGTTGGATTCTTACAAGGATAGATTTAAAACTGTAGTTCAGGTTTACTCTTCAGAAATTGATCACAGCCAGTCATAAATCATGCTGGAGACTCAGGAAATGATTACCATTCATCTGGGCCTAAACTCCTTTGGAGAATACGCCACTTTTCACTGTTTCATAATGCATAACACATGTTTACAGTGTTCTGTAATGTATCCTCTATTACAGACTAGTTAAGTATTCCCTTCCCATTCTGCTCACAAATGCCCAGCAGAATAAAGAAGACAAGGCAGTGGTTGCTGAAAAATGGCCCAGGTGTAGACCTCGCTTGAATACATGATGAAATGTAAAAAGGAAGTCTAGCAGAGACACAAGTAGTTGAGCATTTTTACTGATGTGAACCAACACAAACGGGCCTTGATAAATGACCAGTTTTATATTAATAATATCAGCTAGCCTGTGCACCACAGTTGATGATTTACAAAGCATTTTCACAGCTATCCTTGCATCAAATACAGTAAAGGAAGACAAATTTGCATGATCTGAAATAGCTTCTTACCCTGTTCCTGCTAATGACACTTGTCTTGTTGAGATCTTTCTGTTCTTTGCGAAAGATCAGCTCTCACCTTTTGCCTTAGAGGGCCCTGTGCCTCTGACTTAAGAATAGCTCGAGAGCCACATGCAGCTCTTTGGCCCCCTGAGTGTGGCTTTTCCACAAAATACTATGGCCTGGGCGAGTTTATTTTGAAGAAGTGGCATTAGAAGATATTTAAGTTTAAAAATGTTGGCTCTCAAGAGAAATTTCAGTCGTTGTACTGTTGACATTTGGCTCTGTTGACTGAGTTTGCCGACCACTGGCTCAGGACTTTTCAGCCCCCAGTTCACATATCTGCAACCTGTCCCAGGCACACGTCTTTACTGCAGGCATATCCAGGGACTGTGCCTCTTCCCAGCGATGCCCTGTGATCTGTGTAGCGAATCTCTCTCAGCAACTGCAGCCATTTTCTGTTTTGCTGTGGGTTGTAGCAGCAGGTAGGCATTCAAGAACTGGGGAACATTTAATGGTGGTAAACATTTAATGCTGGCAGGGTTTGAATAAAGACTGCTTTCAAACCACTGGCATTCCTTTTCCCTTGATTGCTAGTGATAACAAGTAAATCATTTCAGCTGGTGGAGGTGAGAGTGGTAAGATCTCTGTTTTCCAGATGCTCAGCAGTTCTTGTGACTGGTGAGTTACTCCTCAGTGTCCAAGGTTGGAGGGGGGGTCAAGGGTTTGGGGGAAGGCACAGCACTAAGAGCAAAACTGTCTCCATCATTCTCTCTTTGTGTCCTGGGAACTTTTAATTTTAATTAAGAAAACTTAAGTTTCCTGCTGCTATAAAAGGGAGCATATTTAAAAATTTTCATTACAACCTCTGCCCCCACAAATTATCTGTTCTGTTATCCCCACTAGACAAGAAACTGCCTTTAATGCTTTGTTTTCACTTTTTAATTAGCGTGTGGGGATGCTTATGTTAAAACTGTTCACACATTTGTTTTCAAGTCACAAATAAGTAGATATTTCTGAAATTACCATATTAGCTAACTACATTATTCCTGAAATATTGAAACATTGCAAGGAAGCTACCTGGCAAATTTTTTTTTTTTTTTTTTAGGTTTGGTTGGTTGGTTAATCGTTTATATGTTCATTTTTAGGAAAGATGTTTAATGCTGTTTTTTCTTTCTTGTTATGACTTAAAAGTCCTGGGTGATTAAAGCCAAATAAGAAAACAGTTCTGTGTAGTCAGGATGATGTGAGTAACATGCAGGTGTGGGAGAACCTGTCTGGGACTGTTAGAACATGACTCGGTCCAGCACCTGGGAAGCGGTGCCTGCAGGCCTCTGAGGGTGCTGGGCGCAGGACTCTTCAGCCCCGAGAAGTGGCCACTGCTTCTCTGGAGAACATGTGACCACTCAACAAAAGCCTCTTATTTCAAACATTCATTTACAAATCAATGAGAACGTCAAATTCCACTCTCTTTTTAATCATTGGAAACAAGTTTTCTTTCAGATGTTCTAAGCCTTGTTTTTACCGGGAACTGTTATTTTGCTGGTTCACTAGAATGTCACAAAATCTGATATGTTCTTGATAGGGTTACTTATTTTGTTGGAAAAATCTTCCAATTTACTCAGTATCTAGACGCTTTAGAAAACTTAGCATGAAACATATGACTTAGGACTTCAGCAAATGAAGTACATTTATGTTAGAGCTACAAATAGGATATTTATTCTGAAAATTCACCCTGGAAGCTCCAAATTATACCCATTGTTAATGGCAAAGTTTTTAAAGTTAATAACATAACAGTATCTTCTTTCTGTATATGTGGTGCTTCAGAACACGTCATTTGATTTACATTAGAATTGATTTTATGTATTAAAGGGTGGTGTTGAAATAGGATTCTGTATTATTTTGTTCTAAGTCTTTGTTTTTTGCTCTGCAATCTTTTTATAAAAAAAAACTCAAAATTATATTTTCTCTACCCATGAAGTGTCATATTCACGTGTGTTTCTCTACCTGTTGGATGATAATGAGTTCATTTCCCCCAATAGGCATGTTGATTCTTCTCTGGCATAGTGATTCATTCATGCACCCACAGTGCTTGGCCTCCTGTACACACAGAGGGGGCTCTAGAATAATGGACCTTAGAAGCACAGCCTTTCCCCTTAAGGCAGTGGTCAGCAAACTCATTAGTCAACAGAGCCAAATATCAACAGTACAATGATTGAAATTTCTTTAGAGCCAAATTTTCAAAATTTAACTTCTTCTAATGCCACTTCTTCAAAATAGACTTGCCCGGGTCGTGTTATTTTGTGGAGGAGCCACACTCAAGGGGCCAAAGAGCCGAATGTGGCCCGCGAGCCGCAGTTTGCCGACCACGGCCTTAAGGACCGTGATGCAATAGGAGAGACAGAAGAGTAGTACACGTGAGAGCACACCCCTGAAAATGCTCTCCCAGCACACTGCAGGCTTCACAGACTTGTGAGACTCTAAATAATACGGAGACTGTGGCACTGGCACCTGCTCCCCAACTTCCTATCTCTGTGAGATAATCTAAAGGATATAAAAATAGCCAGAGACAAGCTAGAAAGTTTCATCATGATGGAAATGATAACTGTCACTACATGTGCGTGGTTGTCCAGGCACAGCCAAGTGCCTTACACGCATTGTTTCTTTAATCCTTCAGAACAGCAGGAACATCAAAATCAGCCAACATTTACATAATTTGGAAGTGGCAGAGTCTATATTCAAATCCTTTGCAGGAACTGTGGCTATAACTTCCTCTTACTCTCAGCTGAAAGGAACACGGCCATGTAAATGGGCACCAGTCAGCCCACTGAATCCCTTTATTAGAGAAGCATATTAATGGCAACCAGCCATTAATATGAAAAGTTAAATATATTTAAGGAGACTCTGCCTGCCCTGCTTATGGGTAAACACCAGATATGGGTTAGCTCTTACTGTTCCAAAGTGGAGTAAACAGAAAAAAAAAAGAATGGAAAAAAGCATCTGAAAGATTTTGCAGCCTAGGAAAAGGAAAACAACAACCCTTAAGATGCAAGGAAACAACCTACATCTGACAAAATTATGAGAAACAAGTACATTTAACAGTGTCACATTGGGACTATCAGTTAAAGTTAAAACAAAACCCAAGAAAACATAACACGCAACTGTTTCACACTGGTTAAAAAAAAAGTATTAAATATTTTCTGACCGTAAAATTTATTTAAATTGGAAATAGTCCATGATTTAACCTAACTTATCAAAAGTTTGCTCTGATTTAAGAAGAGCCTATGTGATCAAGAAATGGATTGAATATATTAAAAGTATTGTACATCATAAAATAGGTTGGATGTGTGAATAGACATCAAGTAAGTATAATTGGTTGTTAAAATATAAGTTTCAGCAGGGGACCCATGATAAATATTGGATACTAAAGTGAGGACAAAGACACAAAATTTCCAGGAGAAATTTTGAAATCCATGTTTGATTTTTAAAGTCCTTGCCCATATCCTCCTATATAATAAAAGTGTAGTATGCAAATTGTGCCCTCTACTGGGAGTTCTTCCAGAAGTTTGACCAGGGGGCTGGGCTGGCTGGGGGAAGGGAGGTAGGCCCTGGCCAGTTGCCACCAGCTGATAGGGACCCTACTAGTGCACGTATTTCATGTATTGGGCTTCCAGTTGAGGGAATAAAAGAATCTAGTTGTTTGGGATTAAAGAGAAAGGTTCTTACGAAAGAGCTTTTCTTTGGAGAGAATTGTGCTGAGTCCTGCCCCATCCAGTTGCTTCTCCCTTCATTTCAAGTGAGAGAAAAGGGCTTCGAAGACACAAATTAATGACTTAAGTTTTTCCTGAAGGCCTTGGTAGGGTGAATGGGGGTGGAGATGAAAACAAAAATCCTGTGGAAATGACAGAATGTTGATTTCAATGGTCATCTTGAACTGCCAGATTTTGTTTAGATGAAGATTCATGAGTGTTTCCTATAGACTGTGTTGGGCCATGGACATCAGAGAGTTGAAATGAGATTGATTCAGGTCCTATTTAATAGACATAAAGGAATTATAATTGGTTGTTAGAGAACATGGAGACCTCAGCCTACTAAAACTGCTTTCTAGATGTTATACATAAGGAATGTGTGCAAAGCTAGCTTCATGGGTGTGCAACCTATGTCGTGGTAAAGGGTTACATGTTTGGTTGGTTAAATGGTGGGCTGTCACCATCCTGAAATTCTTTATTTTTTAAACAAATAACTTTGTGTTTTAATTTTTTACTGGACCCCACAGATTATGTTTCCTGTCCTAAATGTATGACCTACATTAGGAAACTCTTAGGATGAAGGGACCTCAGCAGTGGGAGAAGGCGTGGTCCCCTAAAGTTACCAGGCGCTCTGTAGGGAAAGAGCAGTCTTTAAATGTTCACCAGCCTCCTTGGTAAGGCTAGCGAACCAGTCAGGTATAATGTTCCTGCACCTCTCACCCCCATCTTCACCATCTACCTCCAGTCCCTTCCAACCCAGAGAGGGCTAAAGCACTTAGAAAGGGCGAGAAGATATGGATTAAAAAAAAAAGAGCGGTTTTCACAAACCCCCTTCCCAAGTGATGCATGTTAAACCTGCTGCAGAGCCTAGCTGGCTGGGGAAGGGAAGCTGGCATAGCACTAAGCTGGATATTCTAGTAGCCAATTGGAGACTGCTTTGTGTCTTAAAGTGACTATAAGACTTGTATTTAATAAAAGTAATTAGAAAAACCATGGGGTTTTCTCAGGTTTTCATCCTGGGCTGAGGGATGAGTTACTTACATTGATACAAATTAAGAAACAAGTGAAAGACAAAATGAAACTGCATTTGAAATTGCATCTCTGAAGTAATACTTATTCAGTGTATTGATTACATAAGAATCTAGAAATAGCAAATGTTTTTGATTCATAAACCATGTTAACTTTTAAGTTTCAAATGATGCTCTGAAAGCTAGCTTAGATTTAATGGTGAAATTAGACTTCTTGTTAAATAACATCTCCTATCTGATGTGATTTGGTAATAGAAAAAGTCAAGGTCATTTGCACTTGTGTTTGCCTAGTTTTTGGCTCTCTGATGAGTGGTCTCAAAATGGAAAAGTTGAGTTCAAATTGGTTGCTTCCAACGTGAGGAAATGTATGTAATATATCTTTAGAAAACACGCTTAACATTTTGGACATTAAGCTTGTTTTATAATAAAGTAATTTCATTTTATACTAGCAGTGACAGAGTAATTTTTCTAAGGGCTCTTGTAAATGACCCGCGCTGGGAAAATGTGGCTAGTTCCCAATATATTTCTACTGCTGGTTTCAATTTTATGTGAAGACTGTTGTAGGCTAATTATCTAAAATTACATTTCGTGCCACGTGGATGTGCAATTAACTTTGACGCTGATAGACTGACAGAGTAAAATGAGGTTGCATTCTTTCCTGGGATCCTATGAACTATATTTTAATGCCCTTCAATGATGAGATATTTATATCTTTTTTTAAAATGTACTTTTTAGAATTGATTTGAGAGAAAGAGGGGAGGGGGAGAGAGAGAGAGAAAGAGAGAAGGAAAAAGAGACAGACAGATAGAAACACAATGATTTGTTTTTCCATTTATTTATGAATTCCTTGGTTACTTCTTAAACGTGCCCTCACCAGTGAGCAAACCTATACCCTTGGCATATCGGGATGCGGGGAGTCTAATCAACTTAGGTACCTGGCCAGAGCAAGATATTTACATCTTCTTAAATTTTCTAGAGTCTTTTTATTTTTATTTTTTAAAATACGTTTTCATTGATTTTTTCTATAGAGAGAAAGGAAGGGAGAGGGATAGAGAGAGGGAGAGAAACACTGATCGGTTGCCTCCTGCACGCTCCCTACTGGGGGTCAAACCTGCACCCTGGCCGTGGGCCCTGCCCGGGAGTCGCCCTGGAGCCGTGTCTCACAGGGCAGCGCTCCGCCACGGAGCCACGCCAGCCGGCTCGGGGGTTTGGGGAGTTTACAAAATATAAATGGGTTTTTGACTTAAAGCAATGTCATGACATAACTTCTTCTTTGACAAACATCCTCATCAATTCTTTCTGGCTACACAAAACTTGTAGGAGATTTATATTTTGTCACTTGGTAAGTATTATGTGAAGTATAACTTACATGAACCTAGGGATAATTTTATTTTTGAACTTTTGCTAAAACTTATTTTAACTGGTGATCTTTTTGATTTTACTTTAAATTAGGGAAAGCTGCACCTAAAATTCAGTTCCTTGAAGGAATGGATGTCATGGGAAAATATACATTTGTATCATTTGTAATTTAAAGGCCAATTTAAAAGTACTGTAGATGCAGTGGCATGCCAGGCTATCAGGGATTGGGGACACATTCCCCTCCCGTCTTGCTTACTGCCTGACGTCACACTTTAGCCACTACTCAAGAACAATTGTGACTACCATTTGGAAAAGCAATCACAAAACCTTCTTATACATATCTTCTTACCTTTTTATTCCTTTCTTCAGTGCATTCGTCTGCTTTTGTTTTAGGCTCGCAGGAAGGAGGTGTTTGTCCAGGAACGCTATGGGAGATTTAACTTAAATGACCCGTTCCTGGCACTGCAGAGAGACTACGAAGCGGGTGCTGGTGAAAAAGAGAAGAAGCCGGTCTGTACCAACCCCCTCTCCATCCTGGAGGCAGTCATGGGCCACTGCAGAAAAATGCAGGAAAGGATGTCCACGCAGCTGGCTGCTGCTGAGAGCAGGCAAAAGAAGGTATTGATCCCATAACACAGTGCAGAGGGCAGAAAGATTATCCTTTGTTCTTAAATATTGTGTTTTCAGGAAGAGTTGGAATAAGTACTTAGAAATGCAAAATTCTGACTGATTCTGGTGGTTTTTGGAAATGTCACTCAAAATAAACACAAAAACAAAACACTAAACCAGATAGGATGTCTGATAAAGAAATTATGTTTCCCATTAAGGTGACTTTAATACTTTCTTTAAAATAGTAATTTTTTCCCTTTGAATTTCTCTTTTCTGTTGCTGCAAGGCATGTTTAACTGCTAGGGAGGTGATCCAGTGATGCAACCAGGACTCTGATCATGTGTGGTATTCCCAACTTACTTTGTCCAGCTTCTGTCTCAGATATTTCCTTAAAAATTGCTTAAATTATTTCTTTGGAAAGGGAAACTAGCATGAGGCAAAGCAGAATGAAAGTTTGCGTGCAATCTCGCTGTGTGCAATCTCACTGTGTGCAATCTCGCTGTGTGCAGTCTCGCTGTGTGCAGTCTCACTGTGTGCAGTCTCGCTGTGTGCAATCTCGCTGTGTGCAGTCTCACTGTGTGCAATCTCGCTGTGTGCAGTCTCGCTGTGTGCAATCTCCCTGTGTGCAATCTCGCTGTGTGCAGTCTCGCTGTGTGCAGTCTCGCTGTGTGCAGTCTCGCTGTGTGCAATCTCGCTGTGTGCAGTCTCGCTGTGTGCAGTCTCGCTGTGTGCAATCTCCCTGTGTGCAGTCTCACTGTGTGCAATCTCCCTGTGTGCAATCTCGCTGTGTGCAATCTCGCTGTGTGCAATCTCGCTGTGTGCAGTCTCGCTGTGTGCAATCTCGCTGTGTGCAATCTCGCTGTGTGCAGTCTCGCTGTGTGCAGTCTCGCTGTGTGCAATCTCCCTGTGTGCAATCTCCCTGTGTGCAGTCTCGCTGTGTGCAGTCTCGCTGTGTGCAGTCTCGCTGTGTGCAGTCTCGCTGTGTGCAATCTCCCTGTGTGCAGTCTCGCTGTGTGCAGTCTCCCTGTGTGCAGTCTCGCTGTGTGCAGTCTCGCTGTGTGCAGTCTCGCTGTGTGCAATCTCGCTGTGTGCAGTCTCGCTGTGTGCAGTCTCGCTGTGTGCAGTCTCGCTGTGTGCAGTCTCGCTGTGTGCAATCTCCTTGTGTGCAGTCTCGCTGTGTGCAGTCTCGCTGTGTGCAGTCTCCCTGTGTGCAGTCTCGCTGTGTGCAGTCTCGCTGTGTGCAGTCTCCCGTGTGCAGTCTCGCTGTGTGCAATATCGCTGTGTGCAGTCTCGCTGTGTGCAGTCTCGCTGTGTGCAGTCTCGCTGTGTGCAGTCTCCCTGTGTGCAATCTCGCTGTGTGCAGTCTCGCTGTGTGCACTCGCTGTGTGCAGTCTCGCTGTGTGCAGTCTCGCTGTGTGCACTCGCTGTGTGCAGTCTCGCTGTGTGCAATATCGCTGTGTGCAGTCTCGCTGTGTGCAGTCTCGCTGTGTGCAGTCTCGCTGTGTGCAATCTCCCTGTGTGCAATCTCCCTGTGTGCAATCTCGCTGTGTGCAGTCTCGCTGTGTGCACTCGCTGTGTGCAGTCTCACTGTGTGCAGTCTCGCTGTGTGCAGTCTCGCTGTGTGCAGTCTCCCTGTGTGCAGTCTCGCTGTGTGCAGTCTCGCTGTGTGCAGTCTCGCTGTGTGCAGTCTCCCTGTGTGCAGTCTCCCTGTGTGCAATATCGCTGTGTGCAGTCTTGCTGTGTGCAGTCTCGCTGTGTGCAGTCTCGCTGTGTGCAATCTCGCTGTGTGCAATCTCGCTGTGTGCAGTCTCGCTGTGTGCAGTCTCGCTGTGTGCAGTCTCCCTGTGTGCAGTCTCCCTGTGTGCAGTCTCGCTGTGTGCAATATCGCTGTGTGCAGTCTCGCTGTGTGCAGTCTCGCTGTGTGCAGTCTCGCTGTGTGCAATCTCGCTGTGTGCAATCTCGCTGTGTGCAGTCTCCCTGTGTGCAATCTCGCTGTGTGCAATCTCCCTGTGTGCAGTCTCGCTGTGTGCAGTCTCGCTGTGTGCAGTCTCGCTGTGTGCAATCTCGCTGTGTGCAGTCTCGCTGTGTGCAGTCTCGCTGTGTGCAGTCTCGCTGTGTGCAATATCGCTGTGTACAGTCTCGCTGTGTGCAATCTCCCTGTGTGCAGTCTCGCTGTGTGCAATCTCGCTGTGTGCAGTCTCGCTGTGTGCAATCTCACTGTGTGCAGTCTCACCATGTGCAATCTCGCCGTGTGCAGTCTCGCCGTGTGCAGTCTCGCTGTGTGCAGTCTCCCTGTGTGCAGTCTCACTGTGTGCAATCTCGCTGTGTGCAGTCTCGCTGTGTGCAGTCTCGCTGTGTGCAATCTCGCTGTGTGCAGTCTCGCTGTGTGCAGTCTCGCTGTGTGCAATCTCGCTGTGTGCAGTCTCGCTGTGTGCAGTCTCACTGTGTGCAGTCTCGCTGTGTGCAGTCTCACTGTGTGCAGTCTCGCTGTGTGCAGTCTCACTGTGTGCAATATCGCTGTGTGCAGTCTCACTGTGTGCAATCTCCCTGTGTGCAATCTCGCTGTGTGCAGTCTCGCTGTGTGCAATCTCGCTGTGTGCAGTCTCGCTGTGTGCAGTCTCACTGTGTGCAGTCTCGCTGTGTGCAGTCTCACTGTGTGCAATCTCGCTGTGTGCAATCTCACTGCGTGTCATCGTGCGGTCCTGGTGAGTCTCAGGCTCGCCTCGGGGTCTGATAGCTGTGTGTGCTGCAGACCGCCAGGCTCCTGCTCACTCACACGTGTTTCATTTAAACCAGCTTCCTCCCCATCCCGTGCCTCCCCCACCAGCACACACGTGTTAATTGTGCAGGAGTAGATGCTTTAGAATCCTGAGTGATAAAAGCTTACTATCATTAGCCATGTGGAAATAGAAGTTTAAATTTTGTCCTTCCAGTATACAGACAAGCTACGAATTCCCTTTAGAAAAGAGAGTGAGGAAATTGTAGAAGCTAATGATGTCTAGTATAATTAGAATTAAGAGCAATATGTTCTTTCAATCATCACTAAATTAAAATATTTCTATTTGTCCTTTACAGAGAACTTGTGATAGCATACATGTAACACCTGCTTGATAATCAACCTGAATGCACCATATTGTAAATATGTATGACACTGTCGTTGATGTGTATGTCTTTTCTCTGTAGTTATATCTTTGCATTAACTTATGCATGCCAGTGTTCTGGAGTGGGTATTGAGTAAAAGCAAATGTTTTCATCAGAATGTCAAATGGTAAGAAAATAAAGCACTGGGTAAATTAGTAAAGAAGAAAGAATTGAAGGCTTTTCATGGATGTGAGGTGGAATCAAACAATTTTACTTAAGACATTGCAAAACCTCTACGAAGCCCAGCAGACAACCACTGAGGTCTCCGGAAATTGTCAAAAATCCCCATAAACCACGTAAGCAAGAGTTAATGTATTTTAGCTGATGTCACTGAAGCTCATTTGTATTTCTTGGATGATACACATTTCAGTTATGTTCTTAACATGTCAAATGAGCTATTTCATAATAAAGTTTTTCTGCTGTGTTATCAGAAGTCAAGAAAATATTTTGTTTTCACTTAATATACAAAAATGCATGCTTTCCTAAATTTTACTTCAGTTTTGCATTTTATCATTTCTCGTACAAAACGAAAAAGAAACTCATTTTGAGATCAATCAAAGATTTTATTATCTAGCTTATTTTTTAAAAATCAGCTTACATCCTGTTTGTTTCTGAATGACTGGGTCATTTCCAACCTGGCTGGTAGTGAAAGGAAATTGCTTCTGTCCTAGGAGTCCTCACAGGCTAGTCTGAAACGAGCCAGTGATCTGCCGCTCGCATACAGCGGGGACACAGTAGTTCTTTATGGCCGAGTTCATTGGCCGTGTAGTCTCAGTGAAGGGTTGCTCTGACAGGCAGCACTATCTTCTGTCCCTAAAGGATATTCTGTTCTGGAAGATTGTAGCATGTAAAAAAGAGTTGCAGTTTCTACTCTTATCCTGAATCTTACAAAGAAAATGTCACATCAAACAATGAGGCCACAAAACAAAGAAGTCATCTTTTTAGCAACACAACTGCCTGTCACCTTTAGTTTTGGAAGGTTTTTTTTTTAATTTTTAATTTATTGTATTGAGAGAGAGAGAGAGAGAGAGAGAGAGAGAGAGAGAGAGAGAGAGAGAGAGAGAGAGAGAGATTTGTTGCTCTACTTATTTATGCATTCATTGGTTGATTTTTGTATGTGCCTTGACCAGGATCAAACCCACAACCTTAGCGTATTAGATGATGCTCTTAACTGAGCTACCTGGCCAGGGCCTGAAAGTATTTTAACCAGACAGGTTCAGTACCCTTGCATATAAAGTAAATTGCAGCTTTAGAAATCTAAAATCAGTAAGACAAAAAAATCCATTACTTTCAATCAGTCCAGTTCTGTAAATTACTGTCAGAGCAAAGGCCAGGGAAAGCAAGGCCCTATTATCTACAATTCAAGTGTTTATTACCAGACACCGAGCACAGCTCCTGGGTGGTTCTAACACATTTGGCCTGATTGCTGCTCTGCTTGGCCTCTCCTGAGGAGAGGAGGTGGCCGCTTGCTCATTCAAGCATTAGTTCCTGCTGAGACTCTGATAGGAGAGTTAACTGGTCATTTGCGTGCCAGGAAAATTTGGGCAAGAATAAATTTGGGTAACAGACTGAGTGATTTAAGCCATTTTGAATAAGCTAATGACTAATCATCGTGGGAAACTTTGCCTCCAGTATTCTACTCCGCATTTAGAGCCTGTAACCTAGGTAGATTAGAGTGATATTTGGTTATTTTATTACTTATCTTGTACATAATCTGTTAATAGAGTTTCTGTTCTCATTTATTTTCATTTTACTCACATTTAGAAAGTGTAATTTCTAACCCTAAAATAGGAGGGACCTTATAACTTGAGCAGAGCCTTTAAAAGTAGGAAGTCAAGATAGTAACTCGGAAATTCTGAAGGGAGCAGTATTTTTTCCACCAGTGAAAAAACTAGAAGTAGCTCTGTCTGTTGGGTATAGCTTCTTCTAGGTGGCAGCTCAGCATAATGAAGTGCGTTGTATGGCAATAGATATATCAGGCAAGGTTTTAGTTGAGTTAAGCAGAAAAAGTGTTTATTGGTTGTTTTACATGATGGTGAAGCCTGGCTGGGACAGTTCGGGGACCAGCTCTCACCAGCCAGCATCACCAACGAAAGCTCATTTTAGATCCAGTCTGAAGTGGGTGGTGTTTTTGCTCATGACAGCTGGATGCTGCAGTTTGCTGGCTCCAGACAGCACCACCATCACTGCTCTGGGTCGTGAGGGATGCCTCCCTGGCCTTGCTTCTTTGTATCCCTCATTTCCCACTGGAAGTCTAAGAACAGGTGCATTTCATTGGTCAAACTTAAGCTGCACGCCCTCTCCTCAGCTGGAAGACTGGGAAAGCTCCCAGACATTGGGCACATTTCACTTCTGTGGGGGGAATAATAAGGGGAAGAACTCTCCTAACAAGGAGCAGTTTTAGGTGCTCCACAACCAAAGAAATGACAGTTGAGCCAGAAAAGAATAATCAAATTGTTTTAATTTCTTTCATATGCTTTGTCTTCCTATTATAGCTAATGGTACTGTACTGCCACTTGTATTCAGTGCTCTCTACTTCATTACATGATGGTTTATAACATATAATTTAATTTTAAATTGCTTCCTAGATTTTCATTCAAGGACAACATTGTAGAGAACCATCTAAAATAACATTTCTAGAAAGAGTATTTAGGACATTTTGTAAATGAGTGATTGTTTTTAGCTCATGAGTCTTTTTTTTTTTTTTTTTGACTTCCCAGGCACATTGCAGTGAGTGGTAAGAGGGAGCTGGAGACGTATCTTACGCTCCCTCTCAAATGGGATATTTTCTTTTGCTCTCTTTTCAAATTCATTGTCCTTTATAATTCTACTCTCTCAAGTCTGCTATATAAGCCCATTCAATTAACTTTTTTTCATTTTACTTTTATTGTTTAAAGCTTTTACTTATTTCAGAGAGGAAGGAAGAGTGAGAGAGATACAGAAACATCAATGATGAGAGAGAATCATCATTGATGAGAGAGGCTGCTTCCTGCACGCCCCACACTGGGGAGGGACCAAGTCTAAAATCTTGGGCATGTGCTCTGATCGGGAACCGAACTGTGACCTCCTGGTTCACAGATCGATGCTCAACCACTACGGTATGCCAGCTGAGCAACATTTTTTCCCCATTTTATTTATTATACATTTTAGTTCTAGATTTTCATTTATTTATTTATTTATTTATTTATTTATTTATTTATTTATTTATTTATTTATTTATTTTAGCTGCCATTTCTATGCCAAGATTCCCCTTCTGTTCTATCATTGTGACCATATTTCCTTTGACACTGGCTGCTTTAGGGTCCTTGTCTGCTATTGCTAATATGGATCACCTTGGACACAGTTTATATTTGAGTACATGTTTTTTAACAATGGATCATTTAAAAAAATTCTTTGCTTCTCTTGTAATTTCTTATTGTATAGTAGACATTATGGTACAGAGACCCTAGATTCTGTTATCTTCTGAAGAATATATTTTATATTTTTAATAAGCAGGTAACCTGGTTAGATTCGTACTCCATACTCTGTTCTTGCAGTTGGCAATAACTAAAATATTTGCTGAGTTCTCTTACCCATTCAGCGTCCACCTGTCATTCAGTGTGGAATCTCCCTGAAGAATGTCTAATAGAAGGATCAGAGGTGCTGGTGAGTTCATTGTGGCATCCCCAGTTTTATCCTCTGCCTTCTCAGTACAATACAAGGGGTGCTCTGGCTTGAGCTCCTGCTGCCAGTACTGTCAGGACAGAGAATTGCCCTCATTTGAAAAGCTACACTAGGGCAAATCTCATGTAATGCTGTTACTCCTTTATAATGGGAAGATATACTCCTCTCTCATTTCTACTACTTTTATTACTCTCCAGAGCCTTCAAATAGTTAGGTTTTATATTTTGTATTTTTTTTCAAAGACTCATAATTATTATCTGCAGGAGAGATAGTATAATAAAAGTTATTTCACCATTATTAGTAGCGGAACTTTCTCTCATATACTTTGTAATTGTTGAATTACAACTGCTGTCTAACTTATAAAAGTATCAATCTATATGTTAAATATGGTCAATTCTCTAGATCCCAATTTGTCGGTAGGTAGGTAGGTAAACAGATAGATAGGTATAGATTTATCTATATCTATATACTAAGGCCCGGTGCATGGATTCGTGCACATTGAAAGGAAATTAATTAGAAGGTGGCCAGCAGGGTGGGACTGGGAGAGACTGGCTAGACATGCCCTGGAGCCAACTTCCCGTGGTTCCTCCCTGGCTGGCCACACCTGGGCACCACTAGGACTCAAAAGGCATCTGTGGGCAGGTGGGGTTCCTGGTCTGCAGAGATTAGGCTGAAACTAGCAGTCTGACATCTCAAAAGGTATCTGTGGGCAGGTGGGGTTCCTGGTCTGCAGAGATTAGGCCAAAACTAGCAGTCTGACATCCCCTGAGGGGTCCCAGAGTGTGAGGGGGCACTCTGCAAGTTGCTGTCACTTGGCAGCTCCTGCTTTGATCATCTGCCCCCTGGTGGTGGGTGTATGTCATACCTCCCAGCCAGTCAGCTGGTCGCTTAGCCTTTTATATATATAGATATATATCTTCAGAGGAAAAACAGTGTGCCAAAGTGACACGTTGTTAAGTAGCACAAATTGTTATTATATTATAAATTGAACATTTTTTAGTAATAGGCACAAGGGTGCATGCCTCATTTAATATTATAATCATTATTATTCCTCTTTGTGCAGATAAGGAACCATAGAGAACTGATCTTTAGAGACAAAAATGTACCAAAGTCACACAACTAAGAACACCTCTTACATTTTTAAAATTTTATCTTTATTATTGAAAGTATTACAGATGCCCCCATTCCAGCCTTCCCCTCCCCCCGCCCCAATGGACTCTATTGCTCTACCACCCTCTCCACAGGCCTTCCCTGCTATTGTGTGAGTTATGCATATCCTATATAATAAAAGGCTAATATGCAAATAGACTGAATGGCAGAACAACCAGTTGCTATGACATACACTGACCAACGGGGGCAGAGGCTCAACACAAGAGCTTCCCCATGGTGGTCAGTGCTCTACCACAGGGGGATTGCCACTCAGCCAGAAGCCTGCTTATGGCGGGCAAGCACAGCAGCAGTGGTGGGAGCCTCTCCTGCCTCCGTGGCAGCACTAAGGATGTCCAACTGCCAATTTAGGCCCATTCTCTGTGGGGAGCAGGCCTAAGCCATCAGCCAGATATCCCCCAAGGACTCCCAGACTACAAGAGGGAACAGGTTGGGCCAAGGGACCCCACCTGCTGGGTGCACACATCTTGTGCACTGGGCCTCTAGTATGTATATAAGTTCTTCAGTTAAACTCTTCTTGCCCACCCCCTTTCCCTCTGAAATACATCAGTCTGTTGCATGCTTCAGTATCTCTGAATCTACTTTGTTCTTCATTTCATTTTGTTTATTAGATTCCACATATAAGTAAGATCATGTAATACTTTTCTTCCTCTGACTGGCTTATTTTGCTTAGCATAATACTCTCCAGGTCCCTCTATGCTATCTCAAACTGTAAGAGACCCATCTTTATATAGACACACTAGAGGCCCGGTGCATGAAATTCGTGCACGGTGGTAGGGTGTCCCTCAGCCCAGCCTGCACCCTCTCAATCTGGGATCTACCAGGATTGGGCCTAAATGGGCAGTTGGACATCCTCCTCACAATCCAGCACTGCTGGCTCCCAGCTGGATGCCTGCCTGCCTTCTTGATTGCCCCTAACTGCTTCTGCCTGCCAGCCTAACCACTCCCCTGCCAGCCTGATTGATGCTCAACTGCTCCCCTGCTAGCTTGTTTGGCCCTAAATACCCTCTTCTGCAGGCCTGGTCACCCCTAACTGCCCTCCCCTGCAGGCCTGGTCCCCCCAAACTGGTCTCCCTTGCAGGCCTGGGCTCCCCCCTCCCCCAACTCCCTTTCCCTGCCGGCCTGATCGCCCCCAACTTTTCTCCTCTACCAGCCTAGTCATCCCTAACTGCCCTCCCCTGCAGGCTTGATCACCCCCATCTCCCCTCCCTTGCAGACCTGGTCCCTCCCAACAGCCCTCCCCTGCAGGCCATCTAGTGGCAGCCATCTTATGTCCACATGGGGGCAGTCATCTTTGACCACATGGGGGCAGCCATCTTGTGTGTTGGAGCGACAGTCAATTTGTATATTATTCTTTTATTAGATAGGATAGAAGCCCGGTGCATGGGTGGGGGCCAGCTGGTTTGCCCTGAAGGGTGTCCCGGATCAGGGTGGGGGTTCTCTTGTGGCCTGGGGCAGCCTGGGCGAGGGGCCTGTGGTGGTTTGTAGGCTGGCCATGCCCCCCGGCAACCCAAGCAGAGGCCCTGGTATCTGGGATTTATTTATCTTCTGTAATTGAAACTTTGTAGCCTTAAGTAGAGGCCAAGGCTCCTGCTTGCTCCGTGGCCACAGCCATTTCTGTTAGGATTTATTTATCTTCTATAATTGAAACTATGTAGCCTTAAATAGAGGCCAGGGCAAGAGAAAGCTTGGCTTCCTCCATCGCTGGGGCAACCCAAGCCTCCTGCTCTCTCTATGGCTGCAGCCATCTTTGTTAGGTTAATTTGCAGGCCTGATTGGCTAGTGGATGTGGCTTGTGGTTGTAGCGGAGGTACGATCAATTTGCATGTTACACTTTTATTACATAGGATAGTATTCCATTATGTAAATAAATGCATCACTGTTTTTTCATTCATTCATCTTATGACTGGTACTTATGCTATTTCCAGATCTTAGCTATTGTAAATTGCTCTGCTGTGAACATAGGGGTGCATAAAATGTTTCTAGCTTCTTAAAATATACTCCTAGAAGTGGGATCACTGGTCAAATGGCAGTTCCATTTTTAATTTTTGAGGAAATTTCACACTGCTTGACATAGTGGTTGTACTAGTCTGCATTCCAACCAGCAGTGTACTAGAGTTCCTTTTTTTCCACATCCTTACCAGCACTTGTTGCTTGTTGATTTATTGAAAGTAGCCATTCTAGCAGGTGTGAGGTGGTACCTCATTGTGATTTTGCATCTCTCTGATGACTAGTGACATTGAGCATTTTTTTATTTTGATGCTAGTTCATATTGATGTGTAGAAATTTCATATTTTGATGTAGTCCCATTTGTTTATTTTTTTTCTTTGTTTCTCTGGCCCTCAATTTGTATCAGTGAATTTTACTATATTAGATGTCTGATATTTTGCTGCTTACATTTGCTTCTAGAATTTTTATGATTTCATGACTTACATTTAAGTCTTTAATCCATTTTGAGTTTATTTTTGTGTATGGTGTAAGTTGGTGATCTAGTTTCATTTTTTTGCATGTATCTGTCCAATATTCCCAACACCATTTATTGAAGAGACTGTCTTCACTCTTTTGTATGCTTTTGCCTTCTTTGTCAAATATTAATTGAGCATAATGGCTTGGGTTGATATCTGGCTTCTCTGTTCTGTTCCATTTTTCTATATGCCCGTTCATGTGCCAGTAGAAGGCTGTTTTGATTACCACGGCTTTGTAGTATAATTTGATATCCAGTATTTTGATCCCTCCAACTTTGTTCTTTATTCTCAAGACTGCTGAGTCTATTCAGGGTCTTTTTTGGTTCCATATAAATTTTTGGAGTATTTTTTTCTAGATCTGTGAAATATGCTGTTGGTATTTTGTTAGGGATGGCATTGAATCTACAGATTGCTTTTGGTAGTATAGATTTTTTAATACTAATTCTAATCCATTAACATGGTATTTTCTCCCGTTTGTTTATATCTTCTTAAATTTCCTCTTTTTTTTTTTTTTAACCTACTGTAGTTTTCTGGGTAAAGGTTTTTACCTAATTGGTTAAGTTTATTCCTGAGTATTTTAATTTTTTTGTTACAATGGTAAATGGGATTTGTTGTTGTTGTTTGTTTTGCCATTGAGTTCTGGGTGTTAATTTTGTATCCTGCTGCATTGCTGAGTTCATTTATTGAATCTAGCAGTTTTTGGTGGGTCGTTAGGGTTTTCTATGCACAACATCATGTCATCTCAGAATAATGACAGTTTTACATCCTTCTTTCCAGTATGTATACCTGGTTTTTTTTTTCTCGTAAATAGCACTTCCTGTACTATGTTGACTAAAAGTGGTGAAAGCAGACAACCCTGTATTATTCCTGTTCTTAGAAAAAAATGGTTTTAATTTTTTATATGCACTTGTGGGATTTTTTTAAATAGATTTTTATTGATTTCAGAGAGGAAGCAAGAGGGAGAGAGAGATAGAAACATCCAGGATGAGAGAGAATCATTGATCAGCTGCCTCCTGCAAGTTCCCTACTAGGGATCGAGATCAAAACCCAGGTATGTGCCCTTGACCAGAATCAAACCTGGGACCTTTCAGTTCATAGGCCGATGCCCTTATCCACTGAGCCAAACCAGCTAGGCATGCTTTTAATTTTTGCCCATTGAGTATAATGTTGGTTGTAGGTTTGTGATTTATGGCCTTTATTATGTTGAGATGTGATCTCTCTATTTCCACTTTGCTGAGAGTTTCAATCAAAAATGGGGATTAGGTTTTGTCAAATGCTATTTCTGCATCTGTTAATATAGTCATGGGGTTTTTTGTCTTTCAATTTGTTTAGTGGTGTGTCACATTTATTGATTTGTGAATATTGTGCCAGCCTTGCATCCCTCTTGTTCTTGGTGTATGGTCTTTTTAATGTATTGCTGAATATGATTTGCTAATATTTTGATGAGGATTTGAACATCTATGTTTATCAGGAATATTGGCCTGTAATCCTCTTTCTTTGTAGTATCTTTATCTGGTTTTACAATTAGGATAATGCTGGCCTTGTGGAAAGAGCTTGGAAGTGTTTCTTCCTCTTGAATATTTTGAAATAGTTTGAGGAGGAGAGATGATAGTTCTTTGAATTTTTGGGAAAACTCTCCTGTGAAGCCTTTTGGACCATGGTTTTAGTTTGCTGTGAAGTTTGAGTGTGTGTGTGTTTGTTGTTATTGTTGTTTTTTGCTGCTTCAATTTCATCAGTTGTCATTGGCCTATTCAGGTTTTCTGATTCTGCCTGATTCAGTTTTGGAAGGTTGTATTTTTCTAGGAATTTTCAATTTCATCCAAGTTGTCCAACTTGTTGATATATAGTTATTCATAGTATTTTCTTACAATCCTTTGTATTTCTGTCTGTCAGTTGTTACTTCATCTCTTTTGTTTCTCAGTCTATTTATTTGGGTTGTCTCTCTTTGTTTCTTGACAAGTCTGCCTAAAGTTTCATAAATCTTGTTTATCTTTTCAAAGAACCAGTTCTTGGTTTCATTGATCTTTTGTATTGTTTTATTCGTTTCAGTGTCATTTATTTCCACTCTGATTCTTATTTATTTTTTCTTCCTTCTACTTACCCCTGGCTTTTCTTGTTGTTCTCTTTCTAATTCCTTAAATTTTAGGATTAGTTTATTAATTTTTTTTTTGAAGTAGGCCTGTAGTGATAACGAACTTCCCCCTCAGGGACTGCTTTTGCTGTGTCTCATAGATTTGGGGTTGTTGTGTGTTCATTTTCATTTGTTCCCACGAAGTTTTGGGTTTCTTCTTTGATTTCCTTGTTAACTCATTTGGTGTTTAATAGCATGCTTTTTGGCCTACATGCGTTTGAATGTTATGGATGTTTTTATTATAGGTGATTTCTAGTTTCATGCCATTATGATTGAAGAAGATTATTGATACAATTTCAATCTTCTTGACCACGTATAGACTTAGTTTGTGTTCTAATCTGTGGTATATCTTTGAGTGTGTCCCATATGTACTTGAGAAGTATATATATTCTGCAGCTTTGGGGTGAAATGTTCCTTAAATGTCAATATAACCCATTTTATCCAGTGTGTCATTTAGGGTCACTGTTTCCTTCTTGATTTTTGTCTAGAAAAAATCTATCCAGTGATGTCAGTTAGGTGTTTAAGTCCCCTTCTATACCTACTATGATTGTATTGCTCTCTTCCTCTCCCTTAAAATCCTCCAGAAGTTTTATTTATATATTTGGGTGCTTCCCTATTAAGTGCATATATGTTTACCCTGCTGTATTTATCCCTTTAGTATTATGAAGTGGCCTTTATTGTCTCTTATTATGGCCTTCATTTTGAAGTCTGTTTTGTCAGATATAAGTATTGCTGCCTTCATTTTTCTTCATTTCCATTTGCATGGACATTTTTTCCCCCCATCCCTTCACTTTCATCCTGTCTGAGTCTTTTCTGAGATGGTTCTCCTGTAGATAGCATATGGGTCATGTTTTCTTATCCATTCAGGTATCCTGTGTCTTTTGATTGGAGCATTTAAGCCTTTTACATTAAGATTATTTTTGATTAGAGAGTAGGCCTCCGCAGCCCCAGCTGCCTCAACTCTCACAGCTGCGGCCCAACACAAGTAACAGCCATCTGCAGATCATTCAGTAGCTCAAGTCAGACGACCCAATGAGAGCACTAGCAGTGGCTGACTTTGCACTTCCCAGTAGGCCACAGAGCCAGTCCACCTGGTGGACAGCTTCAGACAATGCCAGATTACAACTCTACCACATTCTTGCATGACACACTTAAGGGGAGGACTTAGTGGGCACCCAAGTCCCACTGAAGCAAGTCCTGTGCCATAGGGTATCTTCTGCTGTATCCACAGTTAGTCTCCACAGCCAGTTGGCCTGAGGGTCAGTCCCTCCCAGTGATCCCAACAGCAATCAAGGCTGAACTACAACAGGATAGTGCACATAACCCACATAGAGGCGCACCTAGAATGCCCAGCTCAGGAGATTTGGGGAGGCAGAGCCATTGGGCCCTACAGGACACCTTCTACATAAGACCACTCTATATAATCCTGGAGACATAGCAGCTGCCTAATACATAGAAACAAACACAGAGAAGCAGCCAAAATGCAAAAAACAAACAAACAAACAAACAAAACAACAAAGAAAAATGAGAAAAAAAAGAATATCCAGAAAAAGAACTGACTGAAATGGAAATAAACTACTATATATATAATTCAAAACAATGGTTATAGTGATGTTCAAGGAACTTAATGGGAGCGTCAAGGAACTTACTGAGAATGTCAAGGAACTTAGTGAAAATGTCATGGCACCTAGAACATAAAATACATGAAAAGGCACTAGTCAGAAATTAAGGATTCACTAGCTGAAATGAAGAATAATTTATAGGAAATCAATGGTAGAATAGGGAATGCTGAGAATCAAATAAGCGATTTGGAATATAAGGAATAGCAAAAATTAAATAGAATCTAAAAATATAAAGATAGTGTAAGGATCCTCTGGGACAACTTAGGCATACCAACATTCACATTATTTGGGTACCAGAAGGAGAAGAGAGAAAGAGTAAAAAGTTGAATATCTATTTGAAGAAATAATGACAGAAAACTCCCTATATGGTGATAAAAATAGATTTACAAGTCCAGGAAGTACAGAGAGTTCCCAAAGAGACCCCACATGAAGACACATCATAATTAAAATTCCAAAGGTTAAAGACAAAGAGAGAATCTTAGGAGCAGCAAGAGAAAAAACAGTTATTTACTTACAAGGAAGCACCCATATGACTGTTAGCTTGTTTCTCAACAGAAACATTGTAGGCCAGAAGCAAGTGGCAAGAAATATTCAGTGATGAAAAGCAAGGATTTACAACCAAGATTACCCAGCAAAGCTACCATTTAGAGTTAAAGGTCAGATAAAGAGCTTCACAGATAAGAAAAGCTAAAGGAGTTCATCACCACCAAACCAGTATTACATGAAATGTTGAAGGGTCTTCTTTAAGCAGAAGAAGAAGGGAAAGGAAAGGGAAGGGAAAGGGGAAGGAAGAAGATCGAGGATTCGGTGGAGGAGGGCAATGGAGGGAGACACGGGGTTGGGGAAGAATCTGTAATACTCTCAACAACAAATATATTTTAAAAAATAAATAGAGAAGAGGTATGTTAGTCTGAATTTTCTTGTTAAAAGAAACTATTAGGATAGACTTAGAGTCAGTTGAGTGGTCATTGGTTGAAGTTTTGGGGAGAGTTGCACAAGTTTATCCCTTGAATGAGGTAAATTGTAAAGGAAGTTAAACAAAGGTAGATAGAATGATTGATCATTGGGGTTCAAAGTGCGAATGAGTTTGTAGTCATGTCTCTGCAGGCACCTCAGTTATGTGGTTTACTCTGTATTCTGCTACCTGTGATGAGATTTTAAAAGACCCATGTTAATCTGAGACATTCATAGACATGAATGATGACAGGACAAAGATACAAATGAATTATGGGAAACTTATAGTAATATAGTTTTCCATATAAATATCTGAGATAAGTTGAGTTAATCTGAAGCAAGTCCTGTGCCATAGGGTATCTTCTGCTGTATCCACAGTTAGTCTCCACAGCCAGTTGGCCTGAGGGTCAGTCCCTCCCAGTGATCCCAACAGCAATCAAGGCTGAACTACAACAGGATAGTGCACATAACCCACATAGAGGCGCACCTAGAATGCCCAGCTCAGGAGATTTGGGGAGGCAGAGCCATTGGGCCCTACAGGACACCTTCTACACAAGACCACTCTATATAATCCTGGAGACATAGCAGCTGCCTAATACATAGAAACAAACACAGAGAAGCAGCCAAAATGCAAAAAACAAACAAACAAACAAACAAAACAACAAAGAAAAATGAGAAAAAAAAGAATATCCAGAAAAAGAACTGACTGAAATGGAAATAAACAAACTACTATATATATAATTCAAAACAATGGTTATAGTGATGTTCAAGGAACTTGAGATCAGTTTTCAATTGGATTCTGAAGTATAAGATGAAAGTTATCATTTAAAAAATGAAGTGTTGCCGAAACCGGTTTGGCTCAGTGGATAGAGCATTGGCCTGTGGACTGAAAGGTCCCAGGTTCAATTCCGGTCAAGGGCATGTACCTTGGTTGCGGGCACATCCCCAGTAGGGGGTGTGCAGGAGGCAGCTGATTGATGTTTCTCTCTCATCAATGTTTCTGACTTTCTATGCCTCTCCCTTCCTCTCTGTAAAAAATCGATAAAATATATTTTTAAAAAATGAAGTGTGATAACCCATAGTAAGGAAATTCTATGGGAAGATGTGTGATATGGTGAGAAAAGCTTGAGACAAGTGGAACCCTAAGTGAGTGTCTTGATTCTGACACTGATTAATTGGATAACATCAGAAAAATCATTAATTTAACTTGTAGGTAGTTGTTTTGTAAAATGAAGGTAGCCCTTAGAGTTCTGCAAGATATCATTTTTTACATTCAGAGCTGAATTTGAAACTCATATATTAAATATGAGTTTTTTTTTCCTACATTGTTATAAGAATGGGGGAGGGTGCTAATATAAAATATATTTTAAACTAATTTTGTGTATGCCTTCCATAGCAATCTCTTATTTGATATATTTAGAAAAGTTAAATGCTACACCATAGCTTTAACTATAAATGTTTTTTATGATGACTAAAATATGCCTGTAAATATAATGACAGTACTATTGTTCTCCAAATCTTACCTAATCTACTTATAAAGTCACCCCTACAAATTTTAGTCAGTAGAACAGAGTACGTATGAATAAACAATAGTCTCTAATTATTCTTAGAGAATTATGTGTATTCCCAGTCACCTTGTTCCCTATTTATAGGACCCACTGCAATACTACTGAACAACTTCTTCAAAGCAGGAAACATCCTAAGTAAATAAATAACATGCCAGAGCCCTGCTGGGCAGTGAGCCATTCTCTCCATTTGGTTACTGCCTAGTGCAGGATCCCCACATGAAGGTGTGCATTGGCATTCTAGGCAGAGAGAACAGCAAAGTCAAAGACTCTGAGACAAGACCACGTTTAGGAATGTTTAAGAAACGCAAAAGAAGCCAACAGTGTGGGAGCTAGGTGAGCAAGTGGGGCTGACGTAGGAGATAGGGTCAGACTTTTGGGTTCACTGACATGGATTATAATTCTAATAAGGTATTTCTTTAGCTCTGTAGTTTTCAAAGAACTTTCATATATAATTTTATGTGATTTCTATATCAACCCATTGCAAGAACCTCCAAGTTAAAAACATGCTATCTAATATAATTGGCAAATAGAGGAGCTCACTGTTTATTTACTGGCACTTTTTATTATACTGCACCACAAAGATTAGTAATTTTAAAGCATTCAACCTTTAAAAAGTAGTTTCCTTATAGAGCTCTGATTTTACAAAAATAGAATGTACAGAACTCTGTGCTGTGAATTGAAGGACGAGATTACTATTCTCTGTTATAGTTAACTTTAGTAGATTAAGAAAATTCTCTGTTACTGTAACTTACTTTAGACTCATTAAAAGAAAATAGATGCAACTAATTTTATGAAAAACACCTAAGTTACACCAACGGAGAATTTTCTTAATGGAAATGTGGTATTTTAGCTAACCCAGATCTTTGGCTAAAAGAATTTTCTGCGTATTAATAGAGCTGTCCCGTGAATGTCTTTCAGCTGGAGATGGAAAAGCTTCAGCTGCAAGCCCTTGAGCAAGAGCACAAGAATCTGGCCTCCCGCCTGGAGGAAGAGCGTGGCAAGAACAAGCATGTGGTCCTGATGCTGGTCAAGGAGTGCAAACAGCTCTCAGGCAAAGTCATAGATGAGGCCCAAAAGCTAGAAGAAGTGATGGCCAAACTGGACGAGGAAAAGAAGAAGACCAGTGCATTAGAAGAGGAACTCTCTGCTGAGAAACGAAGAAGCACAGAAATGGAAGCTCAGATGGAAAAACAGCTCTCTGAGTTTGACACTGAACGGGAACAGCTTCGTGCAAAGCTGCACCGAGAAGAAGCACACACCACTGACCTCAAAGAGGAGATAGACAAGATGAAGAAAATGATCGAGCAACTGAAAAGGGGAACTGACAGCAAACCAAGCCTCTCTCTCCCCCGGAAGGCGAAAGATAGGCATTTGGCCTCTATATCTGTGGAAACAGAAGGACCTATGACAAGATCTGTTGCTTGCCAGACAGACCTACCAGTAGAAGGTGCTGACCACGTGAAGAAGTTGTCTTTGACTGTGCCTGTGAAGCCTTCCACAGGGAGCCCCCGAGTTTCTGCAAATGCAAAAGGGAGTGTGTGCAGCAATGCCACCTCGGTCAGACCAGGTATTGACAGGCAGGCTTCCCAAGGTGACTTGATTGGCTCTGCTCTGCCCACTGCCTCGTCTCCAAGTGCAAATAGAATTGAGGAAAATGGACCCAGCACTGGTTCGACACCAGATTTAACAAGTAGCACACCCCCACTTCCCAATAACGCTGTTCCTCCCACCCTGCAAACAGTAGGCACAGCTCCCCAGAGCTATTCGCAAGCTCCGCCTGTGCACAGTTTACACTCACCGTGTGCCAATGCGTCCCTGCATCCAAGTCTAAACCCACGCATCCAAGCAGCTAGATTTAGGTTCCAGGGTAATGCTAATGACCCAGACCAAAATGGAAACACTACCCAGAGTCCTCCATCAAGAGATGTCTCTCCTACAAGTCGTGAAAACCTAGTGGCCAAACAACTGGCTCGGAATACCGTGTCCCAAGCACTGTCAAGATTTACAGGCCCTCAAGCGGGAGCACCCCCAAGGCCTGGGGCGCCTCCAGTAGGGGATGTTGGCAACTACCCTCCCGTTGGTCGGACCAACTTAAAGACTCCCGGGGTAGCACGAGTGGACAGGGGAAACCCTCCTCCCATCCCTCCAAAAAAGCCAGGGCTCTCCCAAGCCCCTTCTCCACCCCACCCCCAACTCAGAGTTGTCATGGATAGCGGCAGGGCCTCCAGTGCTGGGGCCAAAGTGGATAACAAAACTGTAGCTTCACCTCCTTCCAGTTTACCGCAAGGGAGCAGGGTCATAAACGAGGAGAATCTCCCTAAATCCTCCTCTCCTCAGCTGCCACCAAAACCGTCCATAGATTTAACTGTGACACCGACAGCCCTGGCCACGTCTCAGGTGGGTGCCTGGCCTGCTGAAACCCCTGGACTGAAGCGGCCTGCATGTGCAGAGCATTCCCTTGTCATTCCCACCACCATTGCCTTTTGCTCTTCCATAAACCCTGTTAGTGCCTCATCCTGTAGAACAGGTGCCTCAGACGGCCTCTTGGTAACAGCATCAGGTAAAGGGATTGTCATGTTCTACCCTTTTTAAGAATGTGGCCTGCTCTCTTATTTGCCTTAATTTCTTTCCCATTGCCATGGAACTTTTTGTTTTAATTTGATACTTTTTAATATATATTTCTTTTCTCTCTTTTTTTTTGACTCCAGGGTATGGTGATTCATCTTGCGGTGTTTTATGCTAAGTGCTTGCTTTCTTCTCTCTCTCTCTCTCTCTCTCCCTCTCTCTCTCCCTCTCTTCTTAGTAACCTGAAAGTAGTGGTTTGGAGCACAAGGAGACCATAAATTTAGAGAGATGAAAGCTTTTCCATGGGAAGAAAGACTGTTCCTTCTTATAAATTAATCTCGCAGACTTTTGTATCTGGGTCATCACCAGGCAGTGTGTGTTCAGTTCTAACGCTTCTGAGATGACATAAATGCAGTCCCTTCAAGTAGTTATTAACACTGCTATTAACTTGGATTATCAAATTGACTAGATTTGGTCTGTAACTGGTATGTTCTAAATTTTAACATAAGCTTGGTGTTAACTATTTTTAACCTCAAAAATTGAGGGTGTATGTTTATCAGTCTCTGAATTCAAAGTAGTTTATTTCTAAAGTCATTTATTCTTATTTAGAGCTATCTTCTGCCAACACTTGAGCACAGGTGGTTAGCATGTGGCTATGTTAAGGAAAGTGTCCGCTGCAGACGTGCTTTATGAAGTCACAGAATATGGGACTCTTGAACAAAGAAGTTGATAAAGATATGGATTTTTTTCCCCTTTTGTTTTACAGTACTAGTGGAAGCACTGTTTTTTTATTGACATGAACTGGATTTGTTTTTATGAGTAAAGGAGCATCTAAGACACTGTTGTGTTTCATAGTTGAGTTGAAATTTTAGAGAAGTCTTGACTATCTCAGGATCTTAATGGTTAGCAGAGATTACTTGTTCTAATGAGAGGAAACTTCAAGAGTTAAAGGAAGATTTGAGTAGTGCTTTATTTAAAATTTAGGGAGAAGAGTGGAAATAAGGAAAACAGGTCACTGGTAATCATCAGGGAATGAGGATTACATCACTATCTACACAATTACAAACCATCTCCTTGAAATTAAGTTCCTTCAGAAATATGTTCAGGGGCAAAATTAGAAACAGCGGGATTGTGATATCGATAAGTCAGATTTGTGTTGGAATCTGGGATTTGCTGTTTACAGTTGTATGTTTGGGTGCATGTTCTTGAACTGAGGAATTTTTCTTATTAGAACTTATGCTAGTAATGTAGGGAGAGTGGCTATTAATGCAAAGTGTGAGGAGCATAGTACTGAGCTTAGAGCAGCCTGAGTGACGAAAAATAGAGATGCTGTTATTGCTTCAGTGATACTGTTGCTAAAAGTATTTTTGAAAATTTGCTTTAGAATTGACTTCAGTATTACTTCATGATGCCTTTACGGGCATATATATTTGGATATATATTTTTATCCAAAATGGTATTACGGAACTGGATAGCCTTCTCCTCGCCTGAAATGACGTTGGCTGTTTCTCACAAGTTAAACTCACCCTCAAAGGAGGGATTTTTGCTGCCATTCAGGAGAATCAGAGAATGCGCTGGATGGTCGCAAGGCAGTCGCAAAACAGAAGTTCCAAAAACATTCAGATGGTGGAGTGTTACTGACATAAACGCACAGACTCTAAAACAGAAAACACTTCTTAGGATATATAAAGTTTGTCCGTTTTTTTAAATACAAAGCTTTCTTTACTTTGTATCTTGAGGCTTTGCCTGTAGTTGCTTTTGTCATGGCTGTGCTTCGGGGTTCAGCTGCAAAAGGCCTTTGGTTTCAGTAGATAAGTTTTAAAGCCAGAATCCACGATGGAGGATTATAAATTACCATTTCAAGACAGAATTCCTAGTCCATGACACAGGACTGGGCAAAAGTAGGTTTACAGTTGTGAATATGCAAAATAGGGTTTATTCTTGTGTTATCATTTATTGATTATTGTATTTCCATGCAAACAACTGCAAAACTGCTCTTATCCAACCCTGTATATTCACCAGAATGACCTGCCTAGGATACAGTGGAGTTTTCGATAAAGGATCCATCTGAAAAAGCCCTTGGCTTGTGTTTGGAGAGTTAGGGAATAAATACTGGAAGTAAAGAAATAGCAGCCACTGAAAATACATGAAACTGGTCCCTTATTTTCTGTTCTCTGATTCTGTAATTTGCCCAAAATATTTTCAGAACTACAGTTTTACCTTTGGTGGGATAACAGGTTTCTATTTCCTTTGATTAGAAGATGTGGTTTGTGAGTCGAAATGGAGGCTGTGGAGGTGGTCATTCAGCAGGTGTTTGCTGATCCTGCAGTGTATTCAGGGAATGGAAATGTTAATATTGTGCAGTGGGGGTGCATAACTCCCCCATGGGTGTAGCTTAGCCCGAAATTTCTAAATGAGCTATAGGATTTTGACTCTGTTTTCTAATTAGATTGCCCCTGTTTTTGCCACACCACTCATTGCAACTAGGAAGCACCAGAGCTCCCTGCATCCTGCTTCTTGACCCATCTGTGCCTGGGTGACTTCCTGCCTCTGCAGAGCAGGAGCTCATCAGAGGGTGTGAATCTTCTAAGCAGCCACTAGTGCATTGTGGTTGGTAAGGGCAGGGCCTGGGGACAGCACACCTGCCAAATGCATGGTAGATGTGGGCTCGTTTCAGGGGTGAAAGAACACTGAGTGTGAGAAGGCAGGGTTAGTCCCTTTCCGCGTACCACCCTGAAGAGCACCTTTACTCTGAGTGGGAGTTTTTCCATCTAAAAATGAGCATTGAACCAAAAAGTAATAGTAGTTCCAAACCAAAGAGATTTGTTAAACTTGCCTGTTGAGTTTTCAAACAACAGTTCACTACCACTCTCTCCGTGGAGAACCACTAGACCCCATGATCTTTCAAACTAAAATTCTGTGTTTCTGAGTCAGCTTACATCCGTGAGAAAGAGTTCTGATTAATAACGCATTGAGGAGATTACAATGACAGAAGATACCACTTCAATGAATATATTATAAATTACTCTAACCCTATCAACAATTTCTGTGGTCAGATGCTAAATTTTTAAATGATACTTTAAAATTATAAGTAAATTAGTTTTTCTTGTTCCTCATGAACTTGTCAAGTGAACACATTTTAATTGTTAGATGAATAGAAGCCTAAACCAGAAATCACCCCCGGCAGGTGAGTTCCCATACCCTTGGAAATATTTTTAATTTTGATACATTTTATTTAATTTGGTTCAGATTTTTTTTCTTATTTAAGCATACATTTTAAAAATTATTCCCCGTGTACAAATGGCTTAAAGGCGACATCAGAAAGCAAGATTGATCTGAGCTATAACATTAACCTTCTCCACACCCTGAAGCTGATGCCAGAAGCTGGTCTCCTCTTCCTTCTGCCATGGCACCTAACGTCTGTCCCTCGTCACTGCATGTCTGTCAGATGCTCACCCTTACTGATGTGCGCCCATGGCACTGTGAAGCTAAATGACCTTTTTCTAACACCATTAAAGTAACTGTCTGAGCGCAGATCTGCTCTATCATTGCTTCACCATTACTTAAAAAGTCAAGTAACTGTAATCATTTTTATCATTGTTGGGAGTCTCAAATGAGGAACAAATGATCATGGTAAGGTTTTATTTTTCCCATGCTTATAGAAGGATTTATTATAATAAGTTTGAGCTAGAGAAAATTGGAAATGATAGTACAGACAAAAGATTTATTTAAACTTTAACAATACTTGGTATTTATAGAGCAGTTTTCTTTGTAAATCATTTTTAATTGCACTGCAAACCTCTAACAAAATAAGGAAATTAATGTATATTTTTCTGCAGATTTGTGTAACACGTAAAACGATAAGACTCTTCAGTGGTCTAAAGATTGAAAACATTTTTGAATAAAATATTTGATCTTATGGATAGCTTTTCATTAAGAATAGAGTTTCCCAGGAATTATATTCATAGTTGAATATTTTCATATAAAGAAGTTAAAATATAGTTATATTAAAATTGTCCCCAAGGCTAGAATTGTATGGAAAAAAATGAAAACAAATTCCCAAAGAATAGCACATCTTTTATTAGATACCTGTTGATATTCTTAAAGGGATATCAGTAACCAAGAATCCTTGGATGAGAGGGAAATACAGAGAGGAAGGGAAGAGGGGAGGAGAGAGATAGAGAAAGAAACAAGGAAAGGAAGAAAAGGAAGGGAGGGAGAGAGGGAGGGAAAAAGGGAGGGAGGGAGGGGAAAGAGAAAGGGAGAAAAGGAAGGAAAAGAGGGCTAGAATAAGGGAGAAGGAGTGTGAGCCACATTCCCTCCTGTTCCATGGAGGACCACAGTGCAATGCTTTTGTACTGCTGTTGTGTTTGCTTTGCAGGCGAGGCTTCATACCTTGGTATTTACAATTTTTGTTTGTCGTCCATCTCTGATAAGCACTGATTTAATTTTTGTGGGCTTGTTTCTTGTTTATTTTTAAGAAAATACACAAGGTAAAATGTACCAGAGAGGAGCCTTCTTGTAAGTATGAAGTAAAAATACTACTTTTGTAAGAAGAGAAAATGAGTATCAATGGGAAAATATCACAAAGTTTAGATAAATATTTAATCTTATGACCATATGAATTTTGAATGTCACTACAGTCTAATAAGGTAACAGCAATAAATTATTTATGGACCCAGATAAATTATGAATATATAATGCTCAGCTTTTAACTAGCAGTTCTAGTTTCATTTATATAAACTGCTTTGTTTATTACAAAGAATTTTTTTAAATATTGAGAAAACAATATAAGACCAGTAATTAAGATTCAATTATAAGGACTGAATATTATATACATAATAATGTAAACTCATATACCTAAAATGTTATCCTGATGCCAATGTGTAAAAAATAGAAAAACTTCATCTAGTATATACTACTACATGGGATGTTAGCAGATATCTGTAGAAACTATGCCCTCAGAAGTGACAGTGTGCATATATGCCTTTATGTGCACACCAATATTGCTTAGAGGTGTTTAAGGCTCCATAAGGAAGAAAATAAAATGATGTGTTTTAAAACTTAATTATATTTAAGCCAAAAATAGACAAAATACCTATATGTCACATTAAATAAACATTTTTACTTTACTGTTTTTACAGCTTTTTGATCAAGGAAGAATTCAGAAAATTTTCCATGCTATATGCAGCCGACTTTACACACTTAACAGATTCTCTTCTAAAGCTGCTAAATACTGATGAAAAAATAACTATGATAACTTTTTGAAAATCTTCTATGTACACTATCCTGTCTTGTTGGCTGCTTAAAATTTTCTGGAACATATGCTATAAAGATGGTCAGATGATACAGTCTTCAAAATTATATTATTTGTAGTGGTGGTATACTTTAAATCCAATCATATGTAATGCTTCTATTAGCTATTAATACCGAATAGCAGTTGGTTCCTATTATTTTTATTCTTAAATAAGGGAATTCAAAGAGTATAAGTAGATTCCTTGACAGTATTTGGTCCATCTCAATGGTTTATGTAAAATTAAATACCTTGGAAACATTGTCAAGAAAGGAAAATCTCTATTTCTTACAACTATTTCTATCTTATACCTGAAGATACCAGTTAACTTTTTAAGATTGATATTGAAAATGAGAAAATTTGTACATAATTTTAAAAAGCAAGTTGTTTTGAAACCTTGAAGATGAATTTGTACTTTTAAAATGAGACAGCCATCTTAGTTTTCTAAAACCAATCCCCACTTTAACCCTTATCTGTGCAAGACTGGTGTCTAAAAATAATTTGTGACCATGCATGTTAACCTAATTAGCAGATATAAAATTGAAATGACAGTACAGATTTGTGCTAAGTAAATATTAACAGACTGATAATGTTAGAAGCCACATAATCCTCTAGGAATACATGTTCATATGTCTGTGTGTGTGTGTGTGATTCAGAAAGGAATGGGTAAGCCTATCACTTGTCCTTGCTCCTGTTCTCTAACTAGACTCACTTTAACCCACAGGCTGGTCACCCTCCCTAACCCCTTTGCTAATGAGTGGTGGTCCTGCCCCCCTGGCTGGCAGGCCCACCCTTCTTCAGCAAGTTGCTGCCCAGGGAACTGTCACTTTATTATCAATGCTGCTTAATGAAGAAGGACTGGACATTAATTACTCCTGTGAAGATGGCCATTCTGCCTTGTATTCTGCTGCTAAGAATGGACATACAGGTAAAGATGGCAATAATATTACCTCACTGTACTGCCTACTTGCAAAAGGATATAGCGTCAAAGCCCTTGGAACCACTGTCAGGAGCAAAAAGTTTACTTTGGTTTCAGTTTTCCCTTACAGGTAGTGGATCATTTTTAAAGCATGATTTAAAGATTTTACAAACATTTTTTTAAAATCCAAATTGTGCGGTTCTGTGATATAAAACGTTGGGCAGCTAGCAAAAAAAAAGTTATCTTTGTTTTATATACAATGGAATGTGTTGTGGAGATAGGAAATTTAGGTCTAGTTACTGTTCAGCACATTTTAGAATAAAGCCCTCTATCTGTGATCGTTTTGGTCAGGACCAAATAACCCTGATTTGCCCATTAGAAATGCCTGATGTGTGTGAAAGTCAGAGAGGGAAAGTGTTATTAGTTAGGAACGATCAAGGGTCTGAAATTGTTCTGAAGTTGAAACAATTTATAGTTATTTGGATCTTTTCTAAAGCTAAGAAACTGTACAACTATAAATAACATAGTGATGAAATCTAGGAATTACTTTTGTTCTTTAACATGCAAATCCTAAAGTCAAATATACTAAAACAGAAGGTAGTGAAGAGCAAGGTGATTGACTGCATGTGCGAAGTCAAACAGAATTGCCTGTGGAAGGAAGCTGCATGGCTATGGACTAATTCAGATCTTGCGGCTTCCTTGGAAGTCTACAGAGCTTTACTGTGTTCAGGTGGATGAAATGGAAGATTCTAGTGAGCTAATAACGTAGCTCATTATTTTAAAAGTACTTTGGAATTCTTTTTTTACTTAAAAAGCACTATAGGAATTTTTTAAAATATATTTTATTTTTTACAGAGGGGAAGGGATAGGGATAGTTAGATACATCAATGAGAGAGAAACATCGATCAGCTGCCTCCTGCACACCTCCTACTGGGGATGTGCCTGCAACCAAGGTACATGCCCTTGACCGGAGTCGAACCTGGGACCTTTCAGTCCACAGGCCAACACTCTATCCACTGAGCCAAACTGGTTAGGGTAGGACTTTTTTAATGTAGAGAAATTTGGTAAATCACAAGAGGAACATGAGCTCCATATGCTATTTATGCTTGAGTCAGGTGAGCGTGGTTTCACCTGTATCCTCATTCATGGAGTTAAGTGTAGGATGACTACTACACAAAAGCATTTTAAAGATTAAAACAGAAAGTAAGAATTTAAATATAAAGAATGGTACTTCAATTTGGTAAATGGATTTTGTTTCTGACCCAGTAACATTCTCTGGAACAGTCTGGTAAGAAAAACCTGGTAAAGTGTTTTCTGTCACACGCCAGACAGTTCTCTCACTCCTCAGCAGCTCTTCCCAAAGCACCAGCAGGAAATGGAAGCCACATCTTAGTGAGCCCGGGTGTTACAGTCTTCGGGAAGAGAGGCTGTTCTCCCCGGAAGCAGTCTGTGGAGTCTCACGTTCTCTGTGATAGAGCTGTCAGGTGAACTGTGCCCGGGAAAGGTCCTTTGGATTTAGTATCTGTCTGCAGCTTTTATAGAATTTGGCTCACCAGTGCTCTAAATGGGGGATTCAAGTGGCTTTCTATTAAAACCCATAGATGGTGTGAGATTGCTGCTGAATGCAGGAGCCCAAGTCAATGCTGCTGATAGAAATGGCTTCACACCCTTGTGTGCTGCAGCTGCTCAGGAACATTTCAAGTAAGAGATGCTCTTAATTTATTTTACTATATTTTGCTTACCTGTCTTAGTTCTGGCTGAAGGTGTAAACTAGTGCTTAAAATCGATTGGCAAATAAACTTACTAAATATTTTTTAAAGATTTAAACACAAAGTAGGATGCTAAATCTGCTCTTCTTAATAATTGGTAAAGAGTTGTATATGAGGGGAGTAAAGAAGGAGAAATATGCTGTGTCCAGACCTCACATAAATGGGCTTGATTCTGAAGAAGGTAACCTTTTGATTGCATATCAATAATAAAATGAGCTGTTGGCCTTTGTTCATCACTGTTTCCCATCACCCCAACACAAAGAAGTTTTTTACTTAAGATCGCATTAAAAGTAAGACATAGAATAATATTATTTGTAACAATCTTAGCTTTCTAGTAGCAATTTATTCATGAGCAAATCTCAATTATTTACCTGATCATTTTTTAAAAATGAAGCAGGAACTTTACATGTTGAAAGTAATTAGAGCACAAAACCAAAAGAGCCTGTCAGTTAAGATGTACATAACTTCAGCAGTGATTCCTTTATTGTCTTACGAAGGTAGTTGAACATAGTAATGATTTTAAAACCTGAGTCATGTTACTAAAATAAGATATAGCTAAACTTTTTTCTCTGTGCTGATAGGTAGTGGGTAATTACAAGCTATTTTCAACTTTTTACATAACTATCCTGATAGAAATGTTCTTTAACAAATTTCAGAATTCTTGAAATAGAGGTTTTAAGGTTTATACTGTTATCTATTATAAATGGAAACTTTTCAAAATGCATCCTTAAAGTATAAAATTTTCATTTTTTTCTGCATGTTATCACCCTGAGTTATTGAGGACCATAGTCTTGCTATTATTTTTTGCATGTCTTGAGTCCTCCAAAAGGGATTTCTTCTGGGCTGTACTTTCACCTTTGCTGTCAACAGGTAATCTGTAGGGCTGCTCACTTGGATAGTATGGGAATAGAGGCATGGATAGCTTTACAAAAAGGAAGAATGCTGGGGTTGGTTGGTTGGTTGGTTTATTTATTTATTTATTTATTTGCAGTATACCTTATATTTAATAGCAGTACATATGTTTTCCTTTCCTCCCCCCCAATATCCTCCCCTCAGCCTCCCCTACCCCCCAGCACATCTCCCCACCTGCCCCCCTCCCCGCCCCAGTGTCTTTCATTCATTGGTTAAGCTCATATGCATGCATACAAGTCCTTCGGTTGATCTCCCCCAGCATCCGCCTCCCATCCTCCCCAGACCTTCCCCCTGTAGCTTGACAACCTGTTCAAGGCCACCCTGCCTCTATATCAATCACTCTCCCCCTTTTTTTTCTTCAAAAATATCTTGCCTCTGCATACTAGAAATAAATGTATAAGAACAAAAAAAGTTTGAGTCTCAGTTTCAATGTCAAATAGTTCTTTATGTGTACATGTCAGCAATGGTATCCAGATGGTGGACACATGGTGGCAATGCAAGATCCATCCTCTCTGGTTTGGTCCTGGGCCGCCTGTAGCCATGCACAGCTGCCGACTGCTAGCATGGCAAGGTGTTGTCGGTGTCCCCCATCTCTGGACCATCCTCGTGACTGGAACAGACCCGTCAGTTCCTCAGTGTCGCTGGAACCCACATGGTCTTGGAGTTGTTCTCTGCAAACACACAAACATATTCTCGACCAAAAGTTAACAAAGGGATTCTCTCTGCAAAATAGACTTGGGATTCTTTTTATTTTTGCCTAAATGATTTTCCTCTGGCTTATTTTGACACCATGTGTGTTTTTTCATGGGTGTCCTGCTGTTGGCTTTACAGATGGAAGTTACTTTTCTGGAGTAAGAATTTTCTAGATGTATTTTACTTACAGGATATCTTTCCTTACATGATATTAAGGGGTTGATTCATTTAAATGTGTATGAGATACACACACATTTCAGTATGTAAGTTATTTTTCAAATACGTATAAACCAAATGCTTTTAAGGCAAGCCAGGATACATGGAGCAGGTGGTTGTCAGAGCTGAGAGAGGATGGGCTGGATGAGAGAAGATAAGGGATTAAGCAAAAACACCCATCACTTACAGAAAACACATCACACAGACAACAGTATAGTGATAGCCAGAGAAAAAGACAGGCGGGGAGGTGGAAGTGGGCTGAGGGGGGACAAAGAGGACAGAAAGAGACTTTACTTTGGGCGATGAGCACATGATGGTATATGCAGATGATGTTTTGTTGAGTTGTACACTTGAAACCTGTACTTTCTAAAATTTGTCTTTATTGTTGAAAGTATTACAGATCCAATGTCACACCAGTAAACTCAACTTTAAATAAAAAAAGAGAAAACATGCATCTGAAGTAAAAAAAAAAATGAAGGTGATGTGAATTGCTTCCTAATTTGACTATGATTTATTTAGTCCTCTCTTCTAAGTTTATTTTCATCTAATTTTATAAACTCAAGCTTTCTTTGTTTAGCTAGTTAGAGCCACTGTGTCTTGAATTTACCTCATTTCTTTCCATCTTGATTTTCACAGCAATGAGTTTCTGCTTAGCTGTGTCTTCTCCATTGCAAGCTAGCACCCCTTCAGGAGACAGGAAGCCTCTGTGGTCCTTTCCCCCAGGCAACCCTTTTCCCTGCCTCCCTGCGCTTTTTATAGTGGAGGCGCATGGTGCCCTGCTGTCTGCGCTATTTATAATTATTTTCTCAAGTGAAAAATCTCAGAATGACTCAGCAGCCTTACTTTTTGTCAAGGTTCAAACTATTTTGAACCACAAATAATATATATGTCAAGCACAGTTAAGTCATTCATTCCAGTAAGTTAAACTATTCCAAGGACTCCACTTTTACAAGTTGATTACAGAGAAGTGTCATAACCCAAGTTTTAGTACTTGACCAAGGTTGCTGTTTTAAATTTTCAGAGGAGTAATTAAGTTTGTGATTAAAATATATCTTCTAGCCCTGTTAAAAATAAACAGTACCCTATATAATAGGATCCACAATAATTTATGACATATGTTTATATGTTATATACACATAGATGCAGACTGACTTTAGCATTATTGTCTATATTTAATATCTCAGTCAGGTGACACTTCAGCTATCAAACCGAGTTCCTGTGTAATTAGTAATAATCTTGTGTTTAGGTGTGTAGAATTACTAACTGCATATGATGCTAACATTAATCATGCTGCTGATGGAGGACAGACACCTCTATACCTGGCCTGTAAAAATGGAAATAACGAATGCATTAAACTCTTGTTGGAAGCTGAAACTGACCGAAGTGTAAAAACCAGAGTAAGTACCAGTTTTGTGTTGTTGTGGTGGTGGGTTTTTTTTTTCTTTTTCTTTTTTTTTCTTTTCTTTCTTTCTTTTTGTGTGCGTGTGTGTGTGTGTGTGTGTGTGTGTGTTTTGGGAGGGGGGTTGGTTTATAATTTGTCTATAAATTCCACAGCTAGAAATATAAAATATGTTAAAATGGAGGTTGCTTTGCTTTTAGGATATTGGATAAGGACAGTGTCTATTCTCAGAGTCTCTAAAGGCCTTGTCTAACCAGACCTTAACCTTTGAACCTCCATTTATTCATCTTTAAAACAGGAAAATAAATACTTATGTCCTGACTTTTTTCAGAATTAGGGGATATAATGAAGGTGTAAGTTTTTATTCATTTAACAAACATTTCCCGAGTATCAGCTGTCCTAGGGCCTAGAGAGACAGCAGCAGCCAAAACAGCCCCTGCCCTCATCCATGTTACATTCCATTATCGGGGGCAGACAAGGGGGGAGCAACAATAAACAAATAAGTGACTAGAGAGTAGTTGGATGTTTAGGAGATGGCAGTACCTAGGGTCATAAGAATTGATCAGAAAAATCTTCAGGGACAATGTGACAACTGAACCCAGCCCTAAAGGAAGCTCTCGAGCACAGGCCATGAAAGACGAGGAAAGCTGTGTGCCAGGCCTGAGGAAAAGGAAGTGCGCGGCCCGCGGGCGGGAGCATGGGGCACCTGCAGTGCACCTCAGTGGGGCGTGGGCCGTGAGGAGGGCTTAGGGTGAAACTGGATGGGTTTGAACAGAGCATAGATATGGACTAACTTTTTTTTTTAATTCTTGCCTGAGGATATGTTTTCATTGATTTTTAGAGAGAAGAAGGGGAGAGAGAGAAACATTGATGAGAGAAAAACATGGATCAGCTGCCTTCCATATACATTCTGACCGAGAATTGAACCCACAACCCTTTGGTGTATGGGATGACTCTCAACACAACGGAATCTCCTGGTCAGGGCATGAGTTCACTCATTTTTATAAGAATCACTCTGACTGCAATGATAAGAAATTGTAAGGGGAAGGGGGCAGAACAGATGCATGGAGGCCTGCCAGAAATCTGTTGTTTTAATCCAGGAAAGTAATAATGGTTTGGATCAAGGTTGAGGGGTGGTGTGAGGAATGTTCCAATTATGGATATATTTTCAAGGTGCATTATATATTTTATAAAATTCTGTAGAAGTATAAACTGTGGCGACGGTGGCCATGACCATATAGAAAGAAAAAGTGGTGCATGATGGCTAAGAGGTCAGGCTCCAAAATAAGAACTTGTGGCTTGAACCCTGCCCCCACGATGCACTGTGACCTTGGGCAAATTATCTTACTTCTCTGCCCCTTGGTTGATCCCTCTACAAAATAAGGCAAATAATGGCATCATGATTAGGGGTATTAAAATGAAATAAGCCTGTCCATATCAGATGGTTGATGAGTTGTAATGTGTAAATGAAAGGGAATTTGTGATGAGGTTTGCCGGTTATTTGTGTTGACGTTTCTCCTAGGACTGAGGTTTCTTATTGCTCACATGTGCAGCACCTCCAGCATTCAGGGTTCCTGTCTAATTTGCTTCAGAACTTGAAACACTCTGGAAATCCATTGTGAAACCCAGCAGGCTGGTGTAACTTTTGACTTCACCTGGCTCAGTTCTGCTAGCAGGTGAAGGGAGACCTAAAAGCTCAGCCACATGGATATGCATTTGGGAAAAAAAACTTCCCAGTGATCCCTCTGCAGTTTGTCCTCATCAAGCTATTGTGATACGCTGGAAGACAGAGAAATCAGTTCTGTGTCCACTGACGGGAGTTTCTCTGACCAGGGCCCGGCTGAGGGCTGGAGGAGGGAAGGAGCTTCCACCATGATCCACTCCTCATTGGGCTCAGCTAGGCAGGATTTTATTTTTGTTAAAGTTGTAATAATCACCACTCTCCAACATAGTCCTGATGAAAGGCAAGTGTAGACATTGTAATTTCTGTACCATAGAGCTCTTCTCTTAATAGAGAATTGACTCTACTGGGCAACTATTTCACAGGAAACGTCCTTAAATTTTTTTTTAGGATACTAAGCAGTCCCTGTTTTATAGGTCACTCTTAGATCCTGGGCTTTCTTAAGTAATTTCCAAGGAACAAACAATTAATGGTTATTCCAGAGATATAAGGTAGGTATAAACATTTTCCATTGAATTCTATTGCTAGAGTTTTTTTTTTAAATCTGTGTTTGAAAATTTGAGAAGGTAGTCCAGTGTTATGTTTATTCATGTTATTTTATATATTTTTTCTAAGAAATATATTTTATCTAAGAAATCTGTGGTGTTACACACATGGGTTTCATTATGAAATGATGAAATCCATCCTGCCTTACATGTGAAGAATAAATTTTACAACACAAAGCTGAATGAAAAATAAGTAATGCCACATAAAAATTTATCACATCCTGTAAGTTGGAGAATTCAGAACTACATGCTCTCAAGCAAGTTTTTGACGAGCTTAACAAAATTGTTGGAAGTACAGAGGTAAACAGTATTTTAAGGCAGTATTTATTGTGACTTTTAATAAGAAATCAAAGGAGAATGGAAGATGAAAAGTTTTCCAGTATCAGCTGTGTGACCTGTATAATGTAAATTCGGGATGGGGAAGAGCGCTTACACTCTGGCGCCTGTGTGAGGCTGATACCCAAGTAAAGGTGTCCTCAGCCCAGCACAGAGCAAACCGAGCCTTACAGTGCTTCGCCTCGCAGGAGCCCCCCAGGCCACGGAGAGAGTAGACCTCGGTACTGGAGTTCCGGCTAGGAAAGGAATTCAGAGACAGGACCCAAATTCGAGAGTGAAAATTTCTTAAGCAAAGAAAAGGTACACTCACAAAGAAATTTTGAGTGGGTATCCCAAAGAGCTGCTCTAGGGTGTGGGCTAGGGTTCCTTTTAACCTCTGGGTAGCTGGGGGAGTAGGATGGGTGCGTGGTTAATGCTTTCTTAAAGCTGACCTATCATGGCCTGTTGGGTCATCTGCTGTCCTAGTATAAAAGTTAGATGGGGCTTTCCTTCAGCCCCCTTGTTCTCCACTAAGAATGGGGGTCTACCACATGACTTAGCCATATGCCAGGGCGGGGGAAGGTCGGGAGACATTCTAGAGCAAGAGAGGATGCCTTAGGGGTGATGTCTCCATTAACAATATTTATCCCCAATACTTGCTATACCAGTTTCTCCCAGTGTTAGCTATCCAGGACGTTCTGCCCTGGTGACCGTCTATAACTGGCCCATCGTCTTTGCTCTAACTGCATACCCAGGAGGACTACATGCTATTGCAGTTGCCACCCAGCCGCGGTCTTGTTTCAGCCAAGTTGACTTCATTGGTATGCAGTGCAGAACCAGATATAAAGCCACATTATCAGGGAACAGCATTAACAAGTGAACGGACTGTTATTGTTTATGGTCTACTTTTATCTGTCTTTTTTTTTTTTTTTACAAATTTTATTGTTGAAAGCACTACATTGGTCCTCCTTCTACCCCCCATTAACTTCCTCCAGACCACTCCCTACTCCTCCCTCAGGCCCTCACCACCCCATTGTCTGTGTCCATGGGTTATGTATACATACATACAAATTCATTGGTTGATCTTTTCCCACCCACCCTCCCCTGCCTTCCCTCTAAGGTTCAACAGTCTGTCCATGCTTCTATGACTCTAGATCTATTTTTAATCATCAGTTTATTTGGTTCATTAGATTCCACATGTGAGTGAAATCATGTGATACTTACATTTCTCTGACTGGCTTTTTCGCTCAGCATAATACTCGCCAGGTCCATCCATACTGTTGCAGATGGTTAGAGTTCTTTCTTTTTTATTCCCACATACTATTCCATTGTGTAAATGTACCATACTTTTTTTATCCTCTCATCTGCTGATTGGCACTTAGGCTGTTTCCAAGTGTTAGATTGTAAATTGCGCTACTTTGAACATAGGGGTGCATATATTTTTTTCTGATGAGTGTTTCGGGTTTCTTAGAATATATTCCTAGAAGTGGGATGACTGGGTCAAATGGGAGTTCCATTATTAATTTTTTGAGAAAACTCCATACCGTTTTCCACAATGGCTACACCAATCTGCATTCCACCAGCAGTGTACTAGGGTTCCCTTTTCTTCACAACCTCATCAACATTTTTCATTTATTTATTTGTTGATGATAGCCATTCTGACAGATGTGAGGTGATATCTCATTGTTGTTTTGATTTGCATCTCTTGGATGATTAGTGACTTTGAGCATTTTTTAATATGTCTCTTGGCTTTCTGTATGTCCACTTTGGAGAAGTGTCTATTTAAGGCCTTTTGCCCTTTTTTAAATTGGATTGTCTTCATTTTGATAAGTTGTATGAGTTCCCTATATATTTTGGAGGTTAACCCCTTATGGGATATATCATTGACAAATATGTTCTTCCATGCAGTGGACTCTTGTTGTTTTGTTGGTGGTTTCTTTTGCAGTGTGGAAGTTTTTTATTTTGATGTTGTCCCATTTGTTTATTGTCTCCTTAGTTTCTTTTGTCCTAGAAGATGTATCAGTAAACACTGGCACAGGAGATGTGTGAAATTTTGGTGCCTATGGTTTCTTCTAAGTCTTTTATAGTTTCGTGTCTTTTATCCATTTTGAATTTATGAGTTTATTCTTGTGTATGGTGTATAGTCTAGGTTCATTTTTTTTTGCGTGTACCTGTCTAGTTTTCCCAACACCATTTACTGAGTAGACTGTCTCTGCTCCAATGTATACTCTTGCCTCTTTTGTCAAATATTAATTGAGCATAGTGGCTTTGGTCGATTTTTGGATTCTCTACTCTGTACCATTGATCTGTATGCCTGTTCATGTGCCAGAATCAGGCTGTTTTGATTACAGTGTCTTTTAGTATAACTTGATATGTGGTATTTTGATTCTTCCAACTAGTTTTGAGTTCAGTGGCTTTGTAGTATAACTTGATATCTGGTATTGTGATTCTATAACATTTTCTTTCTCAAGATTGCTGTAGCTATTTGGGGTCTTTTTTTTTTTCCAATTACATTTTTGCAATGTTTCTTCTAGGTCTGTTAAATATGTTGTTAGTATTTTAATAAGGATTGCATTAAATGTATAAATTGCTTTGGGTAATATGGACACTTAAATGATGTTGATTCCATTGATCCATGAACACATTGTATTCTTCCACTTTTTATATCTTCCTCTATCTCTTTATTCAAAGTCCTATAGTTTTAGAGTACAGATTTACCTGATTACGTCTATTCCTAAGTATCTGATTATTTTTGTTGCAGTGGTAAATGGGTTTTTTTTTTAAGTTTCTCTTTCTAAGAGTTCACTATTGGTGTATAAAAATGCTATGGATTTTTAGATATTAATTTTGTATCCTGCTATGTTTCTGAATTCATTTATTAAACCTAGTAGTGTTTTGATGGAGTATTTAGGGTTTTCTATGTACAGTGCCATGTCATCTGCAATTAATGAGAGTTTAAATTCCTCCTTTCCAATTTGGATGCATTTTATTTCTTCTTATCTGACCACTGTGGCCAGGATTTACAGTACTATGATGAACAAGAGTCCTGAGAGAGGTCATCCCTGTCTTGTTCCTGTTCTTAGGGGAAATGGTTTTAATTTTTGCCATTGAGTATGATGTTGGCTGTATGTTTGTCATGTAAGGCCTTTATTATGTTGAGGTATGTTCCCTATTCCCAGTTTGCTGAGAGTTTTTATCAAAAAGTTTGTTGGATTTTGTCAAATGCTCTTTTTGCATCAAGTGATGTGATCATGTGAATTTTGTCTTGCTTGTTTTGTTTATGTGTGGTATCACATTTTATTGATTTGAGAATATTGTACCAGCCTTGCATACCTGGAATAAATCTCACTTGGTCGTAATGTATGATCTTTTTAATGTACTGCTGTATCCTATTTGCTAAAATTTTGTTGAGGATTTTAGTGTCTATATTCATCAGGGTTACTGTCCTGTAGTTCTATTTCTTTGTTGTGTCTTTATCTGATTTTGGAACGAGGGTATTGCTGGCCTCATAGACAGAGTTTGAAAGTGTTACTTCCTCTTGAATTTTTAATTTAATTTAATTTAATTTAATTTTATTTTATTTTATTTTATTTTTATTTTTTATCTTTATTGTTCAGTTTATTAATTACATTGTTCCCCCTTTTTTATCCCCCTATAGCTCCCCTCCATCCTGTACCCATCCCACCCTCCACCCTCAGCTCCCCCTCCCCACTGTCCTCTCCCATTGTTGCAAGATTTTTGTCCAGTCTCTTGCTGTACTTTCCACACCCCTTTTCTCCCCAAGAATTGTCAGTCCATTCCCTCTCTATGTCCATGTTTCTGTTATATTCACCAGTTTATCCTGTTCATCAGATTATTAGTTCACTTGATTTTTAGATTCATTTGTTGATAGATGTGTATTTGTTGTTCATAATTTATATTTTTACCTTTTTCTTCTTCCTCTTCTTAAAGAATATCTTTCAGCATTTCATATAATATTGGTTTGGTGGTGATGAACTCCTTTAGCTTTTTCTTATCTGCGAAGCACTTTATCTGATCTTCAATTCTGATTGATAGCTTTGTTGGATAGAATAATCTTGGTTGTAGATTCTTGCTATTCATTACTTTGAATATTTATTGCCACTCCCATCTGGCCTGCATAGTTTCTGATGAGAAATCCGCTGACAATCATATGGGTGTTCCCTTATAGGTAACTAACTGTTTTTCTCTTGCTGCTTTTAATATTCTCTCTTTATCTTTTGCTCTTGGCATTTTAATTATGATGTGTCTTGGTGTGGTCCTCTTTAGATTCCTATATTTTGGGGTTCTGTGCATTTCTTGGGCTTTTAAGTCAATTTCTTTCACCAGGTGGGGGAAGTTTTCAGTCACTATTTCTCCAAGTAGGTTTTCATTACCTTGCTCTCTCTCTTTTTCTGGCACCCCCATAATTCGGATATTTGCATGCTTGAGGTTGTCCCAGAGGCCCCTTACACTATCTTCAATTATCTGGATTCTTTTTGTTTCTTGCTTTTCCAGCCGAGTGGATTTTGCTTCTTTGTATTTCAAATCTATGGCTTGGTTCTTGTGGCCTTCTAGACTGCTTTTAGGACTTTGTGTAATATTTTTTTTTATTTCAGTCAGTATATGCTTGATTTCTAGTTGGTCCTTTTTCATATCCCCGAGGGTCTTGTTCATATCCTCGTAGGTCTTGTTCATTTCCTTGTAGGTCTCATTCATTTCCTTGTAAGTCTCATTCTTTTCCTTGTAGGTCTCATTCATTTCCTCTTAAATCTTGTTCATTTCCTCGTAGTTCTCATTAAGTTCATCAGCCTTTTCTAGGAGCCTCTTGAGAAGCCTTATAACCATGGTTTTGAACTCCATGTCTAGTCGTCTTTTTTTCCTCCATTTCTTTCACACCTGATTTCTTTCCATGTCTCTGCATGGTGGCTGCTTTATGTGGTAGATGTCCTCTAAGGGACACTGGCTCAGCCTCCCCAGTTACCTGAGGTGGGTACTCTTACTGCAATCCTTTATGGGTTGTACAGTATTTTTGAATTTAATCCCAGCTTGTTGTTGTTAGCCCTAGGAGGGTTTGACCTCCAGGCCAATTGGCTATGAAGGGAGATTGTGTTCACATTGGATGGGCGGAGTCTCTGAGCTGAGCAAGTAGCGTCAGCGTCAGCTAAGTCCTTTGCTGCGCGCGGATCTTTGTTGGGTGGTAATGTTTGCAGGCACCTCTAAGAGAAAGCCGCTAGTCTCTACCCCTTGCCAGACAACTCTGCCTCTCCCCAAATGAGTCTGCATACCCAAAGTCTTGCCCAGGGTTGTAAAACACAGCAGTCTGGTGGTCTCTGGGACCAGGAGACAAGTCGCCAGGGAGCAAGTTACGCGTCTGTGCTGTTGCACATTTTACGGTCGCAAACTGCTGTTCCAAGCAACCCGGTTTCTCCTCAGACTAGGAGACCTCTGCCGCGCCCAACTTCCAGGGTGTGTACCCTAGACCTGGGACCTCGCCTGGCACTAGGGAATCCGTGTCTCTACCCTCCCCGTTGGAGAAATCCAGCTGGGATTGCTGCTGTCAGCCCTACAGCCTGTGCACGTGGCCACGGCTCGTAACCTCTGATTCTATGCTCCACCGCTCTTCTGAGTCTCAGTGTCCCACCTTTACTTTTATTTGTGGAGTTTTCACTCAGCCAGCTGTCTGGTGATTCTGGATGATGTTTGTTTTGTTGTTATGTTGCAGTTTTTGAATTGTTGCATGGGGCAGCACAATAGGTGTTTACCTATTCTGCCATCTTGGTTGCCAGTCCTCCCTCTTGAATTGTTTAAATAGGTTAAGGAGTAGAGGTGTTAGTTCTTCTTTGAATATTTGGTAAAATTCCCCTGTGAATCTGTCTGGGCTAGGGCTTTAATTTGCTGGAATTTTTTTTTTTTATTGTTGCTTCAATTTCATTAGTAGTTATCAGTCTAACCAGGTTTTCTGATTCTTCCTAATTGAGTTTTGGAAGGTTGTATTTTTCTAGGAATATGTCCATTTTATCTAGGTTGTCCCATTTGTTGCAATAAAGTCGTTCATAGTATTTTTTGTTTTGTTTTTTACAATCCTTTGTATTTCTGTGGAGTCAGTTGTGACTTCACCTCTTTCATTTCTGATTTTGGTTATTTGGATACTCTCTATTTGTTTGCTTGTGAGTTTGGCTAGTGGTTCATCTAGTTTATCCTTTCGAAGAAGTAGCTGTTGTTGGTTTTATTGATCTTTAATATTTTTGGGGTCTCTATATTATTTATTTCAACTCTTGTATTTATTATTTCCTTCCTTCTACTTATTCTGGGCTTTCCTTGTTGTTCTCTTTCTAATTATTTAAGTTGTAGTATTAGATAACTTATTTCCAGTTTTTCTTGCTTTTTTTAGAAAGCCCTATAGTGTCCCATAAATGTTGCATCGTTTTGTGTTCATTTTCATTTGTTTCTAGGATGTATTTTATTTCTTCTTTAATCTCTTTGGTAACCCATGCATTGTTTAATAGCATGCTATTTATCCTCCACGTATTTGATTGTTTTTGAGTGTTTTTATTGTAGTTGATATCTAATTTCATGCCATTGTGGTCTGAGGAGATTCTTGACATGATTTCAATCTTCTTGAATTTATAGAGACTTAGCTTGTGTCCTACAATGTGGTCTATCTTTGAAAATGTCACATGTGCATTTCAGAAGAATGGATATTATGTTGCTTTGTGATGGAAAGTTCTGATGATATAAATTAGTTCTCTTATCTAGAGTGTCATTTAAGATTGCTGTTTCCTTCTAAAAGATTTATTCAGTGATGTCAGTGGGGTATTAAAGTCTCCTACTATTATTGTATTGCTGCCAATCTCTCCCTTGATATATATCCTTTAGAGGTTATTTTATATATTTAGATGTCCCTGTATTGGTTCCGTATATGTATACTGGAGTTTTAGCTTCTTATTGAATCTGTTCCGTTAGTATTATAAAGTGGCTTTCCTTTTCACTTCTTATGACCTTCACTTTGAAGTCTATTTTGTCAGATAAAAGTATTGCTACTCCACCTTTTTTTTTCCATTTCCATTTGCCTGAAAAATGTTTTTTCATCCTTTCACTTTTAGTCTGCATGAGTTCTTTACTCTGAGAACTCTTGTAGACAGCATATATATGGACCACGTTCCTTATATATTTAGCTACTCTATGTCTATTGATTGGATCATGTAATCCATTTACATTTAAGGTTATTATTGATAAGTACTTGTTTGTTATTTTTATTCTTTATGCCTATATTTCATCTTTCCTTTATATTTCTTCTTTTTACAACAGTCCCGTTAGCATTTCTTGCATTGCTGGTTTGGTGGTAATAAACTCCCTTAGATGTTTTTTTATTTCTTCTTTAATAAAAGTGCATGAATATTTGTCTGAGAAGCTCTTTATTTCACCTCCAATTTTGAATGATAGCCTTGATGAATAGAATATTCTTGGACTCAGTTTCTTACTTTTCATTACTTTGTATATTTAATTTCATTCCCTTCTGGCCTGATGTGTTTCTGTTGAGAAATTCGTTGATAGTCTAATGGGAGATCCCTTGTAGATAACTTTTTTGTCTCTCTTTGGCAGCCTTTAAGATTCTTTGCCTTTTAATTTTGCCAATTTAATTATGTGTCTTGGTGTCAGTCTTTTTGGGTTCATATTGTTTGGTTCTCTGTGCTTCTTGGACTGTGTGACCTTTTTCTTCTTAAAGTCAGATAAGTTTTCTGTCATTTCTTCAAACAGGTTTTCTATTCCTTGCTCAGCTTCCTCTTCTTCTAGTACACATATTATGTTGTTTCATTGCATGTTGTCCCAAAGCTCCCTTAGATTCTCCTGCTTTTAATTTTTTTTTCCCAGTTGCTGCTCTGCTTGGGTGAATTTTTCTACCTTGTCTTCTAACTCACTGATTCCATCCTCAGCTGCTTCTAGTCTACTGTGGAAACATTCCATTGTGTTCTTTATTGTAGCTATGTCATTCTTCATTTCCTCTTTATCCTTACACATGATGAATTTCTCATCCAGTTGTTTGAGCATCCTTATAACAATTACTCTGAATTATTTCTCTTACAGATTGCTTGCCTCCATTTCATTTAGTTCATTTTCTGGTGATTCCTTTTTTCTTTCATTTGGGGTTTGTCCTTTCTCTCCCCATTTTTTGCTGCTCCTTTGCAATTGTTTCTGTGTACTATATCAAACTGATAGGCCACTCAGAGTTTTTTGAATTGGTCTTATGTAGTAGATATTTTGTGCGACCCAGTGGTGCAGTCTCTCAGATCACCTGGGCTGGGTGTTCTAGGGAGGTCTCCTACATGAGATATTTGGGTCCTCCTGATGTAGTTGGGTCTTGAATGTTATTATCCCTTTCATGGATGGAGTGTCCTCTCAGGGTGTCTATTTATGTGGCTGCTCCCTACCACACTGTGCAAGCCGTTGTGGAGGTGCTGACTGAACAGCACAAAATGCAACACTTAAACACATGACACAGAAGGAACAGTGCATGAATATATACAAGAGACTTGTAACCCCAACAAAAGTGACCACCAGAGAAAAGAGAATTAGAAAAGATAAGAGAGAGCAAGAATGATAGAAAAAAGGAAGGGAGGGAGGGAGGGAGGGAGGGAGGAAGGGAGGGAGGGAGGAAGGAAAAGAGAATAAAACATAACAAAATAAACCAAAAACAAATAAACCAAAAAACATAAAAGAGAACACCCATAAGTTGGGGTCGGGGAGGGAAGAGGGGTGCAGAATCTGTATAAATGAAAAGCTTAAATAAAGAAACTAAGGCCGGCTCCTGCTCCACCATTGTTCTCAAAGGCAGCTCCAAACAGCAGTCTGAGGACCTGCTGCTCCTTCAGGATTTCATTTGCATCCTCTTAGCCATGTCCTCTGCACTCTTCTTTGGGAACGCCTTCATCGTATCTGCCATCCCCGTCTGGTTGTACTGGCACATACGGCATCTGGATCTTATTCAGTCTGCTGTTCTGTATAGCGTGATGGCCCTACTAAGCACTTATTTGGTAGCCTTTGCCTACAAAAATGTGAAATTTGGACTCTACCACAAAGTAGCACTTTCTGAAGCTGATAACGCAAAGATGTCTCTGAAGTAAAAAGATGAAATATTCTTGTTGGAGAAGAATGAAGTTGCTGAGTATGAAGCTACATTTTCCATCTTCTATGACAATACCCTACTCCTGGTCTTGGTCATTGTTGCATCCTTCTTTATGTTGAAGAATTTCAACCCCACAGTGAACTATATTTTGTCCATAGTGCTTTATCAGCTCTCATCGCCCTCCTGTCTACTGGCTCCAATAGACCATGTCACCTTCACTCTTGGCTTTGTATCTATGAGTGATCGGTGCTCTCTGGAAAAGTAGTCGGATGGTCAGGGTGGGAGACATATAGATTTTTTTATAGTCTGGAGCTGGAGGGTTTGAAAGACACAACAAAATGTAATCAGTATTTGTTCACTGGCTCTTTTTTGGCAAACTGTTGAAATTACATGACTTGAATTCCAAGACATTTATTAGTGAGACAAATATATCTGGCAGTATGCTACAATCACCAGAGGAGAATATAACTTGTTTCCTTATTTGTCAGAGGTCACAGTAACCTGGACTGAACTGTTAGTATTTATTATAGTAGCAAGAAGTTAATAGCTGGTTCTGTGTGTTTGGAGCTGTAAATATCAGAATGAATCTTTTTTCTTCCCTTTCCTCCTGCCTGGGGTTGGGATTGAACTGCATGTTTATAAGTCTCTGAATTTGTGATTTGAAATAACTCAATTAAAGTTAAAAAAAATAGTATCTCCAATTTGGGGAAGAAGAAAGAAAAGAAGACTAAGGAATTGGAGGGAAGAGAAAGGACCATAGTTTAGAGGAAGGAGACAGGAAATGAGAATATACAAAGAAAAATAAATATGTTTTTTAGAAGAAATAGAGGTGAGAGCATATACACCTGAATTTAGGAAGTGAAACAAGCTTAAAAATTAGGAGAAGAGCAAGAGAAGAGAGAAAAAAATTGAATAGTGAAGAAAAAGAAAAGAGAAGGGGAAATGGAGTAGGAGTAGGGAGGAAGAAAATTATATATAAATAAACCAACAGAGACTAGCATGATAACAGATTAATAAAGCAGATAAAGAACATCAAAACAAAAATTTTTTAAATTATTTTTTTAATGAAAATAAGTGAAGAGTCCTTTGCTTCAACCAAGTTTTAATGCCCTATGGGAGCTGGTTTACGTCCCCACTCTTCTGTCTGCCAATGCTGGGCTTACTGTTAGGTACTGAGGTGCCCACTACTGTCTGGTACTGTCTTTTGGCAGTTAGCTCCCTGCCTGAAGCTCCAGGTGGTCCATGTCCTCTGCTTGTGTCTGTCTCCACAGGCCTAGGCTGCGAGGAGGTGGCACCAATCTGCCCTCTTTGTGTGTTTCTGACAGGGCTTAAGGCGGGGCTGGTGCTATTTCACTTTGAGGGAATATAATGGATGTTTTTTCCTGTCCCAGAGCTATTCTTCCGAGAGTGGCCCAAAGTATTACTCTATCCTTGTTTGGTCAGCCATCCTTGTGTGGCAATCAATGGGGTTGGCTGGCAACCTGGAGTTTTTATCAGTCTGGTTCCCAGAAGAGTGTACTCTTCCAATCCAGTCACTAAGGGCTTCTTGAGACTATGCAGACCCATAAACTTGGTCTCTGCCTTTGTTTCCTCTGTAAAGTTCAAATTGCAAAGTGTGGCAGGCTGTATCTCCTGCCTGAGGCTACTGGGAGGGGCTAGCTCTTTCTAAGAGAAATGGCCCTTTAGGTTTGGAAGACAGAACATCCCAGTGCAGGACTCCCAGCCACATCTCTCAGTCCTCAGCCTCTCCTCAGGCACCTCAAGTCCGTTCCTCCCTCCCTGCCACTTTTTCAAGTCCTCGCCATGCCTCCTGCCAGTCTACAGGCATTTTCTGTCCTTCCTTTAAAATTGCCTCCTGAGCTGGGCCCAATTTGTTACTTCCAGGTGGATGCTCTCCGATTTAGTTGTATTTCCAGTCTGGCCCTCAGACGAGGTGTAGGAGGTGCACTACATGTCTGCCTATTTGGCTGCCATTTTTTCTTCTTCTCCCTATTTTATACCCTATTTTTTTTAAGTGCTAAATCTCACAAGAGATATTTAGTAATGTTATGTCCAGATTTCATGATCCCCAGAGACCACCAGGGAGCCAATTCCGATGCAAAAGCAAAAGAACCTTCATTCAAGCCCGGGCTTGGCCCTCCGCCTCCACCGTCGCAGTGGCAGGAAGCAAGGGGGTGAAATATCCAACAACATGGCGATTTTATAGGGAGGTGGGGCCAGAGGCGAACCACTGAGTTGGCCAATTCCAATTGGTTGGGTGAGGGCTGGGGCTAGTGATGCAAATAATCCCTAACGCACGTGACCTGTCCTGTCCTTTTGCTCTTGATTGGAGCTCAAGCGCACAGTCTTTCACAAGTGGCTAACTCAAAGGAAGGGGTTGGTCTTTGTGATTTCAAGATGGCAGCCCCCAGGTAAGTTTACATATCACACGGCCCACATGGTGGCTGCCGAGTCACACAATCCAGAATGGCAGCTGTCTTTGCAGTCCCACTCTGCTCTTTCAGTATAGCTATATGAAATGCTACATTAAAAAAAAACAAAAAAAAAAAAAACGCTTTACCATAAAGATAGGAAAATAAAATAAAGCAAAAACACAGATCATCAAAATAAACCTCAGTATATTTTTTGTAATGAAAATCTTAAAAATTTAATGAAGATAGGTACATGAGTAGAAGGGAGACCCATCTCTATATAAAAAATGTTTTGCTATACAGGGGACCATATTTTCCCTAGACTAGTGCTTGTCACACTCTAGTTAGGTAAAAACACTTAGAAAACATTTTAATAATGTACTAATGTCTTTAACCTGAAGACAAAACTTCTGAGTAAGTATAATGCCTTACAGCAGTGGTTAGGAAACTCATTAGTCAACAAAGCCGGCCACTGCCTTCCCTCCCCATCCCCACCCCAAGCCCCTGCCAAAGAGTTTCTGATTCTGTAGGTTTTGAGTGATGCTCAAGATTTCAAGATTTCAAGATTTTGCATTTCTACCAAGTTTCTGGGGAATGCTGATGCTGCTGGTTTTGAGACCATTGCCCTAGAAAAGATTTTCTACTCCAGCTGCCAGCTAGGTGAATGATTGAGGCTCCCAGGTAACATTTAGAGAATAGGCACAGTCATTTCAGTTGGAAATGTTGTAAGTTTGCATGTATCGGTGACCCACTGCAATCACAGAACACTCAATAGAGGCCCATGGGCACCCCAGAAGTACTTTGGCTTTGTTTTCCTGTATGTCTAGCTTTTCGCTATTATTGAAAATCTTCTGGAATCATAGACATAAAATGTTAAGATCACTGGAATTGGGATTCTGGCTTATAATAGTATTCATTTACTACCGTGGTCAGCAAACTGCGTCTCGCGAGCCACATGCAGCTGTTTGGCCTCTTGAGTGTGGCTCTTCCACAAAATACCACAGCCGGGGCAAGTCTATTTTGAAGAAGTGGCGTTAGAAGAAGTTTAAAAAATGTGGCTCTCAAAAGAAATTCCAATCATTGTACTGTTGATATTTGGCTCTGTTGACTATTGAGTTTGCCGACCACTGCTTTAGTACATTGCTAATAACATTGTAGTTAGATATGCATTTCAAAAAATCGTTTTCTGCTAAAGTTCATTCTGTTTTGTCGTATTAAATTGAGATTTGGGTTTCCCATCCATAATACTTCATTACTGGCTTGGGTAGTATCTACTCACTTCAAGTGGTTAATATTAAGTGAAATTCTTACAAAATAGCAAACATGAGTCATAGCAATGAGAAATACACTAACTGACAGGTCAGAGAACTTGACTCAGCTCACCGCAGATTAAATCGCAGATTGCTGGGACCCCCTCCCACATTCCTCCCTGCCAGTGACATTCAGGATTGGAACGCCTGCTTTTCCCAGCTCAGAGGTCCAAGCCCACAAACATTTAGAGGTGAACTTCAAGTAATGCTGTTCTCAATATTAATGTTGTAATGGACTATTTCCCTTGGTCACTTTATTTTCAGGATGGCTGGACACTAGTTCACGCAGCTGTGGACACTGGTCACGTGGACAGCCTCAAGCTTCTTATGTACCATAGAGCACCAGCTTGTGGAAAATCCTTGCATGAGGAGGAGACCAAGTCAGATGTCTTGGACTTGGATGGAGAAGAGAGTCCTGAAGCCACAGCCACGCCTGTTGTTTCTGCCGACCTCATTAACCTGCCGACATGGAAGACTGGACTGCTGCCCATGTTGCTGCTTCAAAGGGTTTTAAGGTGTGTCACTAGCAGCTGACCTCATCACACAGCTGTAATTTGATGAGTAGCAAAGTTGTCTGCTGTTGACTTGTGTGTATGTCAGTGGATAGTAGAAGACCAAGTGGCACCGTTGCAGGAGATGATTAGTTACCTACATGAACTGACTTTTTTCTGTCCAGCAGATACCGTCAAGAGTCTATGAGACTTTTTGTAAAAAAATATGTTTGGAGTTTGTTAACAAAATGTGGAAGTAATTTTAGATATTTTATCTCATCTAAAATTAGAGAAAAAAAAAGGCTGATATTGATTTAGTCTGCTGGGTTGTTTGATTCAATACCAAGGCCGTGATACTAGTTAGAGGGAAGGTCGTGTGTCAGATACATGCCCTCTAACAAGAACAGCCTCATTAACACCCTGAATGTTCTGGCCTACTCATGGAGAGCTCTGGATTCTGATTATTAAGGAAATAGCATAATATGGTGAGCCATCTACTTATGCATCTTTTTTCTAGTTACGCCACTTTGGAAAGAATATGCTCTAGCAATAATAAGTTATTAAAAAACTTCTGAGTGCAAGGCACTGTGTGTGCTGTCATTTATAGGGATCATTTATGCCATTAGGTAATGCTTAGACCAGTGGTAAGGTTGTGGGGTATAAGAAAACTGTAGGATAGGAGAAATACAAAAAATTAAACCAAGGTAATACAATGTCAACTATAATTGAAAATAAATTTCCTTAAAAAGTAGGATAATAACTGTGATTAGAAGTGTATAATAATGGACATTTTCTTTTTTTGGAAAAAAAGGAGAGAATGCATATATTTCAGAGCAGAGTTGTAGGGATGTTGAGTTCATAAATGACTCATTCTAGAGGAGATGGAAATCATTTGAGCTTTGCAGAGTGAATTAGATTTGCCAAAATCACTGGGGAAAAGAGTAGTTCAGATGGAGGGAGCAATAGCAACAGAGAGTGTGAAGGGCAGGTGGGTAACAGCTCCAGTTGAGCTAATGAAGAGTAGTGAGAAGAAATAAGACTGGGCTGGGAATATCATCTGATGTCATGGACCTTCAATGACATATTAAGAAGTTTGGGCTTTATTTCCTAGTCAGCGTAAAGCCATTGAAAGAGGAAAATAATTAACTAGATTAAAGATTATGAGGGTAGTAGAAATAATAAGAGATATTACAGGCTAGAAATACCCCAAGGATTGAAGACAGATTAGATATGGGAAATGAGGGTGCTAAATAGAAGTATAGCAGTGATGTTCCCCGAAAGAGAAAAGAGGCATCATTGTGATCAAGAAGATAGAATGTGAGTTTAGACATGCCAAATTTAAATGCTGTGTTAGTCCATCTAGATAGAGTTATCAAGAATAGCTAAAAATGTGTACTTGGAGCTCCTGGTTGGATAACGTCTGTTATTGTGAATTGCATTTGGATGCCAGAAAGGAGCATGAAAGGGGTAGTTTGCAACCTCTCTTCACCCCATAAAGAAAACATTTGAGTATAAAACAATATGTTACTGATAAGAGGGGGTGTACGTGTTCTCAACCTAAAGGCAAAAAGCAAACACAAAAGAGTAAAGCAGAACCTGAGCATGACTGATCTAGAATATTCAGCTAATGAGCCTTGTACATAGGCAGAGAGAGGAACCTGCTCCCCGACTTGCGTCACCCTGCAGTGTAGGACGCAGTGTTGAGCTCAGCTCCTTAATTAGGATTCCTTGTTAGGCCTGGTGCTTTTGATAATCAAGGATGGCATATGGCTACCCAGGCCCCTGGTGAGTGTGGGTGCCCTGTCATTGTTGAATAAAGGGAACTGTGACCTCCCCCTCACATGGAAGATGTCTTACCCTGTATTCTCTTATTTAAGAAGTATAAGATGAATTTCGAATAGGAAAAGAAAGATTTTAAAAAATGAGATTGACAATATTCCCACACCTCTAAGTAAAATAATAGATTACAATAATAGATATATTTTATTCCTGGAGTAGATACATAATCTTCCAGTCTAACTTCATTTTATGAATTTTATGATGATAAGTATGTACATTTAAACCCTGGGGAGATTAATAGATAGAAGTTGGGAAGGAAGCCCAGATTGCCTAATTTAATTACTCTTTATACTATACCATGCTGCCTTCCTTCCTAGTGAAAGGCATTGGAAAATATTCTTGAATCATTTGCCTAATACAAAGTTTATGTTCTGACTGAGGTAGCTCTCCATAGAGGTAATCCATTTGCAACTAAGTTATAAAGACCAGTTTTCTCTGGGGGCGTAGGTGGGAGGGGCGGGGTAAGTCTGAAGTAATCCTGTGAGTAAAAAGGTTCTGCACTGACCACAAGCTGAGGCTCAAGAAGGCGAATATTTTTCCTATGATAGTGTATACGTGTCCAGACTACATAAGTTAGTAGTACTGTCACCCAAGAAGATGACCTCAGTTTCCACTGTTTTTCAGTAAAGCATCATGGGATTTCAGAGTTCAAAGATACATAGCTCATCCGGTCTAATCACCTCGTCTTACAGATGAAAAAATTAAGTCTTGGAAAATAGCATAACTCATTCTCAAAGGTCAGTTCATAGAAGATCAGATTCTCAAATCAGTACTTTTTCCGTTTTTGTCCTTGGTCCTTTTCCCAGAGGTTAAGCAGTTTATGGAGATCACGACTTAGTGTTTGGTAATAGGAATTCCTCACACTAAAGCTGGCTGGTGACGACTCCAGAGCTGAAGGAACCACCGAGGGTGACCCTTCGCTTCCATCAGTTAGTGTGAGCAGGCAGAAGAGTTTCTTAGCAAAGCTGTTCTGTCATGAGAACTTTGACTTGTCAAGGTCCTGCAAAGAAACATATTAGGGAGATTGTGTGCATCTTTGCTGTTGAAGCTCTCATATAAAGAGAGTCTTAAAAAAAAAAAAATATATATATATATATATATATATATATATATATATATATATGTGTGTGTGTGTGTTTTTTATTGATTTCAGAGAGGAAAGGAGAGGGAAAGATAGAAACATCAATGATGAGAGAGAATCATTGATCAGCTGCCTCCTGCACCATCCCCGCCCCCCCATGGGGATCAAACCTTCAAACCTGGGCATGTACCCTGACCAGGAATTGAACCATGACCTTCTGGTTCATAGGTTCATGCTCAACTAATGAGCCACACCAGCCAGACGATTCTTTATTTGGGGGACTGTGTCTTTTTTTACTGCAGAAGTAGATTGTGTATTTTATATTGACAAAGCAGTGGCTTCTTACCACTCATGCTCTTATGTGGTCTCTCTGGGTTAATTGTATAATGCCAACTCCTCCCCCAAAACTATTCCATTTTTTCTTTCCCCTCTGACTTTGATAACAAGGCTTTTTCTTTGTTTTTCCAGATTTTTCTCTTTTGTTTCACCATAAGCAGCTTCCAAGCTCCATTCACAGCTGGCTAGTCCTGCTTTTTAAGAACTCACGCAGTCTTTCAACTTTAATTGGGCTTCTGCCATAGCTAGTCCTAAACCAAATCCCCACACCTGGCTTTTTAATAGTCTTCTGGACATTTATTTCCAGCATCCTAGAAGTCATCTCTGGGCCGGCCAGTGTCTCTAGTCAGGTGGTGGCCCTCTTCTTGACCTCTGCAGGCCATTCTTGCATTGTGTTAGGATTGAGGTCTGCCTGATACATTGTTTGCTTGTAAACAGGTGAGTGTCAGGCATTTCCCATCATGCTGTGGCATCCACCCAGCTGGGTGGTCTGGAAGAAGTATGTATCTCAAGTGCACAGGCCAATATGTGGCCCCAAGATTTCTATTCCCTCTTCATAGGAAATGGCTGAACAGAGAAAATGATGATTATGAGTCACTAAATCTCTTCCTTGTCACACAGAGTTGGGTAACTGGCTGAGAGGAGAAAGACAAGATACCTGAAGTTGAACCATGATAAATCATGATAAATAGAATCTCTTCTTTGGAATCAGTTTTTTTGTTTGTTTGTTTGTTTGTTTTTGTGTGTGTGTGTTTGATTCTCCATGAATATTCCCTTAATTTTTATAAAATTATTTTTGAAAGACCAGACTTACTTAGCTCTGTGTAAGTAAAGGGAAGGCTATTTTTTTTTAACACACATTCTACAATGTTCAGTGCAGAGAATGGTATTCTTGCTTAATTTGAGCAGCAGTGATTAACTGACAGAACCCTAACTGATTGTAACGTAAACTTAGTCAACTAATTTATTCTAACATAAACTTCTATCAAACACACTCCACCCTTCACCCAGGACGTGGTCTTTCCAGTTTTTTCTCTAATGCCTTCCATTGACCTGGATTTTGACCCTGTTCTCCTCACTCTGTACTTTCTCCCTTGAATGATCTTACTGATCCCCAAGATACAATCTGTTAGAAATTCCAAAATCGTACCTCTGGCCCAACTTATTGTTCCCTGAATCCATTTAGGAAAGTTCTATCCAAGATGGCAGTTTATAGGGCATTTTCTTAATAACTAGAGGAACAGACTTCCCGGTCTAGCCAGTACAGTCCTTATTATGCCTGTCATCCCAGTGTTATTAATAACTGTTAGTATTAAGTTTTTACTCTTAAAAGTGTTCCAGTTTAGAAAATTATAAGGTAACCAACCTTGTTGATGACCAAATTCATTTTTGCTTCCACCAAACTCCTCCAAGTGGGTGAATCCTTGGGCTCCCACATTCATTCTCCTTAGTCAGTCTGCTGTATCTCTTGTTCTTCCTCTGAATCTAAAAACATAGCCTGCCTTTATGTGTACTTCTGTCTTCCTAATTTAATGATTTCAATTGATCAGTACAACTCTAGATTTTATTCTTTGATAAATGAATTTTGAATATGTTGCCTCCACCTTGCCCCATGAGCACTGTCCTTGGAGCGCCCTCATTATCTGCTGTCTGGACTTGGGTGGGTGCCTAGCGGGGTCTCTTCAGCCAGTCACTTTTACTCTTTACACTGCCATGCAAGGGGCCTTTCTAACAGGGAACATGGTCATGTCATTTACCTGCTTAACATTTTTACAAGGCTCTGTCACTTCCAGGATAAATGTCAGACCTTCATTATGACAGATATGCTCCTTCCTGGCCTGGCCTCAATCTACCTCCTCTAGCACACTTCCTGTCTCCTTCCCTGATGCATTCTGTGATCTAACCACGTGTGATCTAACCACATGCTGCTGGCTGCTGTGCAGACATCCTGTGCTTTCTCTCCTCTCCCGGCCTTTGCATTTGCTGTTCCCATTACCTCAAGTGGCCTTCTCTCCTGTCCTGACCTATCCCTGCCTGGAAGACATCTCAGCTGAAGTCTTGGCTTCCAGGAGTGAGATATTCCTAGGACACCTCTTGACACTTCCCTTAGAGTGCTTGAACCTCAAAACTGTAATTGTTTGCATGCCTCTCTCCCTTTCTGCCTCCTTCCCCAAATCACTTTTCCGTCTTTGTATATCCTGTGCCCAGCAGACTTTCTGGCCCCAAAGTGCCAATTGTTGGCCAGTGTGGCTCAGTGGATTGAGCGTCATCCCATGCACCAAGAGGTTGCTGGTTCGATTCTCGGGTTGTGGTCAGGGTACATGCCCAGGTTGTGGGCTCGATCCCCAGTAGTGGGTGTGTAGGAGGCAGGCAATCGATATTTTTCTCTCTCCAGTTCCTCTCTCTCTAAAATAAGTAAAAAACATTTTTTAAGAAGTACAAAGTGTACTTTTTAACAGATCTCCTTCCTGTCACCCTGTTCCTTTCCAATATATCTTCCAAATGCACCAGCTGGTTTTCAGAGTTGAGCCGACAGCGGCACTGGCTACCTGAACATACCCTCATGCCTATAGAGAAGCATCCAGACTCTTCAGGCACTCAGTCCTCCACAGCTGACTCCAGCCATCTTCAGTTCTGACTACTCACCCCAAAATCTACTTTTTTTGCTTATGCCAGCACTTCCCATTTTTACAGCCTTCAGCTCCCCTGCTCTGCAAACCTGGGTACACTCCCACACAAGGCTGTTCCCAGAACCTGCACTGGACCTCACCTTCTGGACATCTGCAAACTGCTTTCACATTTGCTCGCTCTGTCCGATCTCAGACTCTCCGCTCTCTGCCTTGACTCTGACTTATCTCTAGCTCTTTGGACTAGGGGTTTCTACTTAGTCCCCTGGGCCCTGACCCTTATTTCCCAGCTTTCCTTAAAGGACCACGGTGGAGTTGGTTCATTGGCCCTCACCGTTTCTTCTACATTTCCTCTGTAATAACGGGTCCTGCAGTTTTCACGGGATCCCTGACCATCTAAAATGAAGACTTTGTCTTTTGTAGCCTCCACTGAGATAGTTAATGGTGGCCACCTACCGGGTAAATGGATGTGAGCGGAGTTAAAAGCTGAAGCCTGTGCTGCTGCTTTTTAAAGCCCCTGTATTGCAGATGTATCTGTGTGGTAACTAGGTTTGGCTTGAACTCATCTAGATCTCCTGCTCTTCTGTAGAACACCCTGCCCCATTTAGGTCCCCAGGAAATCCATTTCCAGAAGCAGGGACTGTTATCTTATTCATTGCCACAGTCCTTGGCTCTAACATAGCACCTGGCACATGCTTAGTACCTCTTTCATCAGGTTGTGTGGATTGATGAGCACTAAGTGCTTGTAAGGTAGTTGTAGCTGTTGTCACACAGTTGTGTTCCCCACTGAGCCCAGCATATTGCTGTAGAATTCACATCTGTAGCAGTTTTTGGATATGTGAAATCCTGTTATCATTCTGACATTTTTTTACTTCATTAAAGAGAAAGTCCCTGCTTGTATATATTGCCCGCTGACTTAACTGAGTCATAATACTAATTATATATAACATTCTTTATGGATCAGAAATAAAAATCTTGCAGATTTGGGTTACAACTTTTATCATTTCTGTTTGTAATTTAAAGTAACATCACCAGAATTGAGATCAGTGACATTTGTTGATGTGATGAATATTCAAGCTCTTTTATAATTGGTGATATTATGTTAATTATAATAATAGCAGCTAATAAATATCGAGAGTTTAGTAAGTGTTGATAATATAAGAGCTTTTTATGCATCTTTCCTGTAAGTTACATAACAACTCTACTAAATATAAATATTTGAAGCCTAGCTAAGGAAACTGAAGCAAAAAATGTGAATTGGTTTGTCAAAAACATAGGTAAAATAATTTATATTGACAGGGTTATAATCCAAGTCTGTATTGTCTTTTACCTGCTTTTGCTGCAGGTGCTAACTTGCATAAGAAATGTATTATTTATCTCTTTTATAATTTGGGAATTCACAAAGTTTAGTGCTCAGACTGCATTCTACTTAATCCTCATGTTAGAGTTAATCTCTAAATCAGCATTTCTGAATTTCTCACTATCTTATGCATTCACAGGTTTTGTGAAAATTAATAAACAGTTTTATTAGAATTGTTATTTATATATTGACTTTTTTCACATAATTTCTTGACTTACTGACTTAAATCTGAACCCGAGCCCCACAAAGCCAGACTTCGATTACAGTCACAGAGGACATCCTTCCCACCTGGGAGGAACGGTGAGCATCAGGTGTCCTGGATGATTCCCGTTGCAGGCAGGCGATTGTCTCTACGCAGGGGTCCTCTAGTTCAGCTCCTCCATTTTGTGGGTCCCAAGGCCTAGTCTCCCATCCCCATAGAGTCCAAAAGCAGTCTGTTAGCTTAGCTCTTGAACCAACACTGGCTTCCCGTTCAAATTTCACTTAATTGGTGGTTTCAGCTTACTCCTTGGTTTTCTTTCTAGCCCTTAGGGATTTCCCTTCCTTGTGAATTCTGGTTGCATTTCAAGTATGTTTTAGGGGCAATATGAGGCAGTTGGAACATACATGTTCTCCTGTGGGGAGTGGAAATTGCTATAGCTACTTCCGAAAGTGCTTTGCAATATATACTAACATAGAACATACACATACCTTGTGACCCAGCAGTACAACTCTGGTTCATATACTCAACAGGAATGTTGACTTGTGCTAGAATGTTCATAGTAGGACCCAAATGTCCATCAGTAAGAGATTAGGTAGGTAAGTTGTGGTATACTGACATTAAAGAATGCCACGTGGTAATTTTTATTTTTTTTTTATTTTTTTTATTTTATTTTTTATTTTTTATTTTTTTAAATCTTTATTGTTCAGTTTATTAATTACATTGTTGCCTTTTTTCCCCCCTATAGCTCCCCTCCACCTGGTACCCATCCCACCCTCCGCCCTCACCTCACCCCACTCCACTGTCCTCTCCCATAGTTGCATGATTTTTGTCCAGTCTCTTGCTGCACTTCCCACACCCCCTTTCTCCGCAAGAGTTGTCAGTCCATTCCCTCTCTATGTCCGTGATTCTGTTACATTCACCAGTTTATCCTGTTCATCAGCTTATTAATTCACTTGATTTTTAGATTCATTTGTTGATAGATGTGTATTTGTTGTTCCTAGTTTACACTTTTATCTTTTTCTTCTTCCTCTTCTTAAAGAATATCTTTCAGCATTTCATATAATATTGGTTTGGTGGTGATGAACTCCTTTAGCTTTTTCTTATCTGCGAAGCACTTTATCTGGCCTTCAATTCTGAATGATAGCTTTGCTGGATAGAGTAATCTTGGTTGTAGATTCTTGCTGTTCATCACTTTGAATATTTTTTGCCACTCCCGTCTGGCCTGCATCGTTTCTGTTGAGAAATCTGCTGACAATCATATGGGTGCTCCCCTGTAGGTAACCAACTGTTTCTCTCTTGCTGCTTTTAATATTCTCTCTTTGTCTTTTGCTCTTGGCATTTTAATTATGACATGCATTGGTGTGGTCCTCTTAGGGTTCCTATATATTGGGGTTCGGTGCGCTTCTTGGACTCCTAAGTCAATTTCTTTCACCAGGTGTGGGAAGTTTTCAGTCACTATTTCTTCGAATAGGTTTTCATTGTCTTGCTCTCTCTCTTTTTCTGGCACCCCTATAATTCAGATATTGGTATGCTTGAGGTTGTCCCAGAGGCCCCTTACACTATCTTCAATTTTTTGGATTATTTGATTTCTTGCTTTTTTAGCTGAGTGGATTTTGCTTCTTTGCATTTCAAATCTTTAACTTGGTTCTTGGTGTGCTCCAGAGCACTTTTAGGTCTTTGTATAATATTTTTTATTTCAGTCAGTGTATTGGGCTTAATTTCTGGTTGGTCCTTTTTCATATCCTTGAGAGTCTCCTTTATATCCTTGAGAGTCTCCTTCATTTCCACGTTGGTCTTGATCATTTCCTTGCAGGTCTCGTTCATATCCTTGAGGGTCTTGTTCATTTCCTTGCAGGACTCATTGATTTCCACGTTGGTCTTGATCATTTCCTTTGTGGTCTTGCTTATTTCCTTATAGGCCTCGACCTTTTGTTGGAGCCTCTTGAAAAACCCTATAACCGTGGTTTTGAATACCATGTCATTTTTTTTCCTCCATTCCTTTCACATCTGATTTCTTTCCATGTCTCTGCATGGTGGCTGCTTCCCTGAGTTGGTCAATTAGCTTTGTGTGGTAGACTTCCTACTAGGGACAGTAGCTCAGCCTCCCCAGTTACCTGCGGTGGATATGGGTTGCACAGTCTTGCTGAAGTTAAGCTCAGTTAATCGTTGTTAGCACTTGGAGGGGTTGATCTCCAGGCCAATTGTCTGTGAAGCTCAGCTGTGCTCAGGTTGGGTGGGCGGAGTCTCCGGGCCAAGCAGACAGCGTTAGCTCCACCCTATGCGGCCCCGGGGACTCTGTGCTGGGGGCAATGGCTGCCAGCACCTCTGAGAGAGAGCCGCTGTGGAGCTCCACCAGCTGCCGGGGAATTTAGACTCTCCCCAAATGAATCTACACTCACAATGTCTCACCCAGGGTCGTAAAACAAAGCAGACTGACGGTTTTTCGAATGAGAAAGCAAGTCGCAGAGCGCTCTCTGCGCAGGCACGCAGCTGAGCTGTTCGCGCAAGCTGCCTTCTCCACAAGCCGGGAGACCCCTGCAGCGCCCGAGCTTCGGCGTGCCCTCTCACTGTCCAGTTTTCACCCCGTATGATAGTGGGTTCCCTGGACTTCGCCCAGAGCTGGAGATTCAGTCCAGTGGGACGTCTTTGTCTCCCTGTTCGAGAAAACTGGCCGGTTTTCAGCCGCCCGCCCTCTCCGCTGGCGCGCTCCAAACCTCTCTCCAACCTCTCTCCGCGCGAATCTTTCAACGCTGTCCGCCGCAGCTCCTCTGAGTCACAGTGTCTTATCTTCACTTTTATTTGTGGAATTTTCACTCGGTGAGCTTTTTGGTGATTCTGGAAGGTGTTTGTTCTTTCGTTAAGTTGTAGTATTAAAATTGTTGAGTATGACGGCAAGATAGGTGTTTTACCTATGCTGCCATCTTGATTCTCTCCACGTGGTAATTTTTAAAAATGAAAACAGAAAGAGGAACAATGACTACTCCCAACACATGGATAAATTGTGTAGACATTATGTTGACTGAAACAAGCCAAATATAAAAGTGTACCTGCAGTATGATTCCATTTAAATAAAGTTTATTAACAGACTAGCCAACCTCTAATACTAGAAATCAGAATAGAATAGTAGATTCCTAGGGCACGGGTTGGGGGGCAAGATGGGGAGAGAAGGGAGGAGGCCTACTGATTGAAGTGGACTCTTATAAAGTGCTCCTTACACAAGTATTGTACTTTGTGATCATTCTTTAAGCTGCATACTAGTATTTGTGGACTTTCTATGTGAATACTATATGCTTCAGTAAAATATTCACATGAAAAAAAGTGTGTTTTGCCAAACAGTGTGTGTGTGTGTGTGGGGGGGGGGGTGTTTCGGGAAGTGGTGAAAAGGATGTTGCTTGTTTTGGTTGTTAGTCCCTTGCCATAGATTCTGGTCTATATACTTTTGTGCTTATTCTTGTGGGAAATCAGGAAACAAAACATAACATGGTAAAAGTTGAGCTAGTAGATTTCATTGGTAAATATCCGAAGGTAACATCCAGCTGGGCAGTTATTTATTAGAAAATGTTTGCGTTTATTTCTACTTTGGTTTGGAGAATGAGACTTGTCTGTTTGTAGGTTACTGATATTTTTTAGATGAAGATTTCCTTAAGCAGCACAAAAGAAGAAAAGCTGAAAAAGAGAGGGGACATAATTTCAATATCTATGGGGAATGTTTTTCTCAAAATTCAATCAACATGGTCTTTATATATTTAAAAATAAAAAAAAGCAAAACACACAAAAATCTCAAAAAAAAAGTGCTTGTGAGAACTCTGGGACAGAATTGTTAAAATTAGAGTCCCACATTCACATGCTCAGGAAAGCAGTTCATAGTCCAGTATTTAGCAAGCAGCATCCAGTTGTAGCAAAAGCCCTTTTGCTTTATGTTGTGAAATTAACATTGAGGGATACTGTCTGCCAAAGTCAATTTCTTTCCTAATTTTACTCTGCAAATGGAGTGATTAGTATACTGATTTTTTTGTCTTGAAACCTAAGAGGCTGTTCTGTGGAGCATTGTTGTGATCCTGTGATTCACAGTTCAGGGAAGCACTCTTTGCTTTTCATTTGGGGACACTGTTTAGTTTGGGTTGCTGGAGAATTCCTGATTTGTTTGCTGTGGGCAAATGACTTTTCCCATGGGGTTTTAGTTCAAGTTTCTTAATTTGGATGGAAGGTAATTGAGCTCTTGTCTTTATAGAATTGCCTAGAAATTCTGTACAGGCATGGCGAGCTTGAGCCAGAAAGGAGACATAAGTGCGGTCGGACTGCACATGATGTGGCCACGGATGACTGCAAGCATCTGCTGGAAAACCTGAGTGAGTGCCTTCACAGCCCCACTGTTCATCCCGCATCCACAAAGCAGGGCCCCTGGGACCATGGGAAAATATTAGTGCAATTCAGTTTCTCATTCTCTGCTTAGCTTTCTTTGAACCTGAGCTGTTACAAAAACACTTTATTGATTACAAATGTGGTAATTATTTTTCCATAAGAATGGCTTTTTACAGAATGAGTTGCTATTCAAATAGTGCAAAACTTTCCTTGTATTTCACTTACCTAGAAAAGCATTCTAGGTCATTCTTCTGACTTAGCATATTACTCTTTCCTTCTGACTTAGGTTGTCTTTGAAGACATGAGTGTAACAGGGAATGAAAAATCATGGCTGGATACTTTGCCATTAGCTGGTTATATGAACCCAGGCAAGTCATTTGTCTCTCCACATCTATTTGCTCTCTGTCTATGAAGATAACTGGTGATCTTTTTGGTTCCTTCCAACTTGAAGAATGTGTGCTCTCTGCACATTTGATGAAAGGTTCATTTGTGGGTTCATACATACAAAATAGTATATCTGACTTCTTATGTTGAGATTACCACCCAATCCAGTAGACATAAATAATTCATTCTAGGGTATGTAAAATGGTATTGTGTACTATGGGAAACATTAAGGGGGTTGAGAGGGTTGGGAATACGAGTTTTTAAATGGGTTTCGAAGTTTCAGTTTTTAAAATGATAGCCAGGGTTGCCTCACTGATATCTAACCAAACACTCGAAGGAGGCGAGGAACTTTCCAGGCCAGACATCCCAGTGGACAGAGGCCCTAAGGTAGGGTCATACCAGCATGTCTGAGGAACTCCCAGGGTGACTGGTTAGAATGTGCAGGGGGAGAAAAGAAGGAAAGCAGGCCAGAGAATTTCCAGGATGTGGTGGGGCTTGGATCCTGATCTTGTTGAAAATGTAGCATCATAGGGACTTAAGGAGGAGCTGTGTCAATGTTTGAGTATACAAGTGACAGGATCTAAAGTATGTTTTAGTAGTCTCACTGACTGTGTTGAGAAGAGACTATAAGAAGTCACAGGTAGCTGAAACCGATTTGGCCTAGTGGATAGAGCATCGGCCTTCGGAATGAAAGGTCACAGGTTCAATTCCAGTCAAGGGCATGTACCTTGGTTGTGGGCACATCCCCAGTAGGGGGTGTGCAGGAGGCAGCTGATCGATGTTTCTCTCTCATCAGTGTTTCTGACTTTTTATCCCCCTCCCTCTCTGTGAAAAATCAATAAAATATATTTCTTAAAAAGTCACAAGTAGAATCAGGATTCTTCTTAGTTCACTGATGTATGTTTTAGGTAAGAGACAATAATGAGAACTCAATGTAGGATGGTAGCCAACGATTTATCGAGAAGTGGTTTGGTTCTGATATAGCTGAAAATAGAGCCAAGAGAACCTTCTGCTGGGTTGAAATTGAAGTATGAAATTGAAGGGGAGTGAAACTGATATAAAATGATAGTGAACATAAACTGTAATTGAAAACTAATTTTTTTAAAGTATGAGAGAAGGGATTTATGGGAAACTCTAGGTTCTCAGCCTGAGCAACCAACTGGCAGGATGGAGCTGCTGTCAGCTGTCCAGGGAAGGCTGTGGGTGAAGCAGCCTTTGCTAGTGAAGACCAGAAGCTCAGGTTGGGGTGTATGAATCTGAGCTGTCTGGTGGAACTACATGGAGATGTCAGGTCAGCAGAGATGAGTATGAGCTTGATATGCTAATCTAAGAGTCAGCAGTCTATAGATGATAGTTCAAGTCAGGACTGGATGACATCACCAAGAAAGTGAACACAGAGAAAAATGAGAGAAATGAGCCTTCCAACGCTCTATCATTGAGAAAGCTGGGAAAAGTGGAGGGACCAATAAAGGGACAACATTAAAGAGTGACCAGTGAGATATGACATGAGGACATCCAGTAGGAATGTACATCAGTGAGCACAGAGACATCAATTGTCTCAGATGTTGGTGGTAAGTAAGATGAGGACTAAGAAATGATAACCTGAAAATAAAATTATTCACTAGTTCGTCAATTAATGGGAGAAGCCAGTTTAAGAAGGGGATCATGGGAAGTGTACATTTTATTTTAATTTAAAGCATATAAAGTAATATTTCACTAATTTGGGGGTAGAAGCCTTTATTTTAGTATGTTTCTATTATTGAAGTTCCACATACTATTTTTGTTTGAACAGCCTGCACCTTTAATGCTTCATGTAGGATTTCTAGTGTTTGAGAAAAACATATATTTTAGCAGAAGTAGAGGGTTTGGAATAATCACATGTGACTAAGCATATAATTTAATTCGTAAGGATGGAAGTGCGTGGGGTGCTGCCCACCATGGGAGTGCTGCCCACCTAGGTGGGACCTCAATCAGTTGGTGTCATAGAGAGATTAAAAAAATCATTTGAGAAGCACTGTCTGCCATTTATCAAATTCTTACTAGTACATACCATGTAATTGTATGTTAAATTCATTTAAAATGTACACACCTTGATTGTACATTCCTTCCACTTTATAGAAGAAATTGGGGTATAGAGAGATCAAGGCAAGCCTCACAGCTAATAGAAGGCTGAGACCAGGTTGTATGACTAAAGCCACCATCCTAAGCACACTGACCTAGAGAACTATGTGTACGTTACATGTCATTGAGTCAGCCCTACTCCTGGCAACCCTATGAATGAGTGGTATCCACAATGTCCTGTCCTCAACAGCCCTGCTAGGCCCTGTAGACTCACACTATAGTTTCTTTTATATACATGTTTGTTTATGTTTCTATAACCTGCCTCAATGAAGGCGAAGAGAACAGACTATTCAGAGAATTCAGTGTCCAGAGAGGGCCCTAATTTTTTCAGATTTTTTTGAAGAACTTGAGAATCCTGTTGAAGGGAAAGAGTCAATGAAATAGAAAAGGCCAAAGATGCAAGGAAAGATAATTAGTTCAAGCAGCCTGGTTCCAAAGAAAGTGTGAAGATATAGATGAATGACCCAAGTTTATTCCAGTATTAAGAACATTGAATTAACGTTATTTAAATAAATATTGAAACTGCCCTTTTGTTTGTTTATAAAATGTCCATATTTGCTTATTTTATAGAATCATTTTGCTGTTTTTTTAATCAGGATTTTTTTAAATTTCTAATTTTCTTATTCTTCTAACAGATGCTCTTAAAAATACCCTTAAAGATTTCAGTGGGTGAGATTCAACCAGGCAACTATGGTTTCGATGACTTTGAATGTGAAAACACAGTATGTTTTCTAAGTATCCACAAACAGACATCCGGGGATGATGTTTCAAAAGCAGAGAGTCATGCTCTGATGAATCATTTCAAAGCCATTTCTTCTGATGAATGGTGGAATCTGGAAGATGTGACGTGCAATAACACCACTAACTCCAGCATCGGCCTCAGTGCGAGCAGTGTGCAATCCATCATGCTAGGTATACACAATCCTGCAGTGAAGGGAAAGTTATATTTTCGGGTTCATTTATATTTATGAGCTTCATAACCTGAGACTTAGTTTACTGATTAAACACATTAAAAACTCACTTGTGGCAGCTGCTGGTGCTGACACTTGAGTATTCACAATGCAGCCATTGCATAACGTTAGTATAAAAAATGCTTTTATGCCTCAGATGATACTCAGAGAGTAAAGAACAAGAAATCCCTCAGTGCGGTTGTGTGGTTGCACTTGCTCTTCTAGATAAATGCATGAAACTAACCATACTGCAGCTGCTTGCTAATGCACAGGTTCTGAACACAGGTCCATTAACACCTTACCTCCAAGGACAGGAGTCTTAATGAAGTCCAGAATTGGAAAAACATTTTAATGAAGATACATTCCAAGCTCCCACATGGGATGAATCAGGGTGATAACTGGTTATTCCCATTCAATAGGCTCCATGAAGTAGCCTCTGAGGACCTTCTGAAAGTGACATTTGCTTTCTTGTGAGCATAATAAGGGCTCTGTGAAAGCTAGTTATCCCTGGATAGTTTCTTTCCTCTTAAACCAGGAGGACGAACATCTGCAGGAACCTGCTGCCACTCTGCTAGAACTGTGCGGGGCGCTTTATCTCAGCCCCTCAGTGGATTCGGACCACAGGCTCATTTTACAGATAGCTAGACAAGTTACACGATGGCCTGCCTGAAGGCACAGCTAATGAGCAAAGCAGGCAGGGCTCAAACCCCAGTCTATCCGATAGGAAAGCCTGTACACTTTCAACAGCACCGTGTTGCCAAAGCACGGTCCAGTTTGAGGGAAGGGTCCTTTTCACCATCTATTAATGTGTAGGCTTATTGTAGCAAAGAGTGTCCTATTCTGTTCACTCACAAATGCTAATTCACGTTCAAAACATACGTTACTGCTGCATTTTAAAGCAAATTACGGCCAGCCGGCCTGGCTCAGTGGTTGATCATTGACCTGTGAACCTTGAGGACACAGTTTGCTCCCAGTCAGGGCACATGCCAGGACTGTGGGCTTGGTCCCCAGTGTGGGCGTGCGGGAGGCAGCCAATCAGTGATTCTGATCACTGATGTTTCTAACTCCCTGTCCCTCTCCCTCTCTGGAGTCAATAAAAATATATAAAGAATAAATAAAACAAATGATTCACAGCTTCATTATATGGCTCTTTGGCATGATCATTAGAAAACTACCATAACTATCACAAAACATATATAGTTAAATAATTGCATTAAGGAAACAAATCAGAAATGATTTTTTTGATCCCATTTTTCCATCAAACGGAGTGTTATTTTGGGGGGAGGTCAGCCTTAGGGGTCTAAATGAAGTTAGCACAGCCATGTTTTGAAGACAGTGGGCCTCTCTACATCAGCCTTCATCTGGTTAATCTGGAAATTGACAAAGGCAAATAGAATTCACAGCCATTGGATAGGTTTACCTTTGAGCAGTGGTTTCTGTTCATACTCGTTACTGAGGGTGAGGTACTCCAGTAGAATTCCAGGACTAAAACCATTGCTTTTTATGGGTCCTGGGCTTAATTTAGCAACTGCTTTTGGCACTTATAATTGCTAACTACATTGTTATTGTCATTAATATATGTATATAAGCTATTTCACTGTGTTGATAACCCAAGCTAGATTAAAAGGACGCAGGCCAACAGGTAACAGAAAGTTACAGGTGGGATAGGCGCCTGTGTGTTGGACATGCTGAGAGTGGGTATTTAGGAATTGATCTGTGGAAGGAAAGAGATGAAAACAAGTTGTCAAGAAGGCTCAGACTATGGGAAGGCTTGTCTTATCCTGAGCACGTGAGGTTATGTGTGTGTTCTCTCTCGAATCTAAAAATTTGCTGGAGAGGGAGGCAGGGACCTGTTTAGAGTGCATGGCCTTATGAAGCAGCCACTGGAAGAACTAGGAAAGTTCCTCCTTAGGACAGCTTTGGAGAAGCCTATAGTTTGAAGGTCTTCCTCTTGACCTTCAACAAAAGTTAACTCCCTATGACTGTTCACAAATTCTGTACATGCCTTTGGATTCATGAGAACTCTAAGGAATGCATCAACCCTTATAAGAAAAATTCCTTTTAATCTCCTGGCATTTTCGTTTTTTTGAACTAGGAAATGTGCCATGGTTAGTGAGTCAGAGCTTCACCCTGCCCCTGTGGGACTTTATGAAAAAGAATAAAGCTGAGCAAGTCACTGTGCTTTTGTCAGGTGAAGATATTCTAAGTTGAGATAACATTGACCAAGTGTTTGCTTTATGATTGTTTTGGAGTACCAGTTCTTAAACCTGCATGTCTTTGTCCTGCATTCTCTAGCCATGCGTACATCACCGCTAACTAATCAGTGTTCCTTGGAACAAGAAGAGGAAAAATCAAAAGCCATGTTGTTGACTCCTGTGGTGATGTCTTGATTGTTGATTCCTATGATTTTGATTGCATCTCATTAGGAGTAAACCAGAGGCCAAACTGGTGTGCTGATGACAGGAGAGTGACAGAAAGTTAAAGGAAGCTTGTTACTGTCAAGTACAGTGTGTGATTAATATGATCATTATAATGGTACAAATTAATGTTTAGTGAGTACCTACTGTGTGGTAAGCCCTGTTGTGTATGGCACATTAAAAGTATTAATTCACTAAATTATTATAACAGCCCAAGGGGATACATAGTTCTGTTTGTCCTCATTTTTATATACAAGGAAATTGAAGCTCAGAGAGATTGATGGCTATAGATATCATCATGTACTTCCTAGACCTGGGAACAAAGTCTTTACACCTTCAAGTAATAAAGTTTGATTTTGTTATTTTAACTATACTTATTTGAAGTTAAAAAAAAAAAGTGAGACCCTCCTAGAAAGTCGCTTTGGGCTCAAGCAATATATTGAGAGAATAGCAGAACTTACGGAAAGGGGTTTGGAGGGAAGGAGTTAGAAAAGCGATCTAAAGGGAGACCCCAACCTGGCCGGTGTGGCTCAGGGGTTGACCATCAGCCTATGAACCAGGAGATCACGGTTCGATTCCCGGCCAGGGCACATGCCCACATTGCAGGTTTGATCCCGAGTGTGGGTGTGCAGGAGGCAACTGGTCAATGATTCTCTGTCGTCATTGTTGTTTCTCTCTCTCCCTCTCTCTTAATCTCTGAAATCAATAAAATCATATTTTAAAAATAAATAAATATTCGGAGACTCCTGTGCATTAATGCTGGGCAAGGCTAGAACTTTCTGAGGATCAGAACTAAGCTCTGCTAACATTTGCTTATAAACAGTAAAATATTGAATCTGGGAATCAGAGCCAATGTTCTTCTCTATTTTTCCTTCTTGCAGGTCCTCAGGAATGCTGCCTCAGTAGAGTGACATACACATCTCTGATCCCTCCCCAGATGCTGCAGAACTACCTCAGCCTGGTAGGTGGGTGTGGTATGGGCACCTCTCACCAACACCCAAGAGGTGTTCCCAGAAGGTTCAGCCCCCTGTGCTCGTGAGAGAGGGCTGTCCTCAACCTTGATCCTTGTCTTCTCATATAAATGAATTTATACAAGAGACCATGACTATGTTGTGAAAAGCCAATTGAATAAAGCAATTAAACATGCACCTTAATTGAAAAAGCAAAGCAAGCAAACCTAAACTCTGGCCTGTGAAGCACGGACGGGCTCTCAGCTGATTTGAAGAGCAAGTGGTGTGGAGGTCTGAGGTGTTACATAGCCTCCAGTCTATAGGTCTCGAAATTCCTCTGCTTCATTCTCAAGGTCCCTTTTAACTTTGTGTGGCTTTCCCAGAATTCATGAGAAATACCTGGCAACTTTAGCCAAGCCTTGACTGCTGGCTTCTCTGTTTAGGGAGTAAAACTGCCCTTTTTCTTTTTTCCTTTTTTAATGCATTTCCCCTTTCCCTCTTCCTTTTTGTATTGTCTCGAGACAATTAACATAGAATTTTAAAAAGCGTTAATGATCCCTACTGTAGTAAATAGTATATTTTGTAGTTCATCACTCTTATGATTTCAATAAACATAAGGTTTTAAATAAAATGAAACTATACCAGTTTCCATAATCTTAAAATCTAGGTGAAACAAACATCCTTGTGTCCAATAATTTGTAAGATATAACCAGGTCACTGGGCCAACATACTAGCATACAACTTTAACAATTTCTAGCAGCAAAACACCTGGAATAGTGATTAATAAATGTATTCATTGGATTGTATTAATAAATTCATTGGATTGTAAATTTTTTTTAAAATTTACTCTATAGTCCTAATTGGTCTGGCTCAGTGGATAGATAGAGCATCGGCCTGCAGACTGAAAGGTCCCAGTTTCGATTCCAGTCAAGAGCATGTATCTCCCCAGTAGGAAGTGTGCAGGAGGCAGCTGATCGATGATTCTTTCTCATCAATGTTTCTAACTCTCTATCCCTCTCTCTTCCTCTCTGTAAAAAATCAATAAAATATAAAAAAATTACTCTGTAGTTCAAGTGCAAGCAAACATGAAAGATAACAAAGATTTTATTTATCTACATGTTTCCTATTGGCATCAGGTGCAACTGGAACCTTACTAATTGCAACAAAAATGGATTCAAAGACAGCCTCCAAAGAATCAGTAGCTGTGGCTCCTTTAATTAGCATTGTGTTGGTCAAAGATCATTGCTGCTTTGGAAATCATAATGGAATGCAGTGTTTTTCTACATCTTTTTTTTTTTTTAACCAAGAATTTCGACATAATTAGCAGGTATAAGTCCTGCTGTTTGATCATCAGGACTAGCCAGAAGTCCTGAGGAAAAGAAGAATTGAAAGCCATTTATTGATCAAGTTGGGATTAACTGTAAAAGCAGCTACAGTCGAATGGAAACATTCAAAATCCTTATAGTTTAGGAGAAATGGTGTCTTCTCAATTTGATACTTTCCCTTTTTTTCTTTGCTAGTTGTTCCTCTTTCTCTAATGCATCCAAGTCAGCCTCTGGGTTCTACACAGATGGGAAGGAGATCGTTCTCATTCCTTGGTTTAAATAAAGGGTGCAATTGTGTCACCAACCAGTTTTCAGGAATGTGAGCCTCATGCTCTCAGTGGAGTCAGTTCCTACAACCCACTTCCTTCTTCCTCACCCTCCTCAGCATCTCTGTACCAGACAAAAATATGACTCAGAGCTTCTCATTCACCTGTTTAGATGACTAAATGAATAGAAAAGCAATGCAGCTGAATTACAACTACATATTAGTCTTGTCTGAGTAGATACGTCAAATGAAATATTTGCTAGTCACATTCAAATTGCAATTAAGTATGTATCTCCTGATGCATAAGACATAGTTTGACTTTCAGTAACCAACAAACCAGAGACTAGATGAACACTGTTGTTACCTCTGTTCTCAATTTAATGAGTATACAGAAAGGGCTTTTTTAATCTAACAATTAACTCTTGGAAGAATATGAAAACTAAATTCATTTTAGCAATAACTTCAAAATTTAAAGTGAGTGAGGCAATATCCTATCTAATAAAAGAGTAATATGCAAACCTACCCTACTTCCACCACATCCACAAGCCACACCCTCCAGCCAATCAGGAGCAAATATGCAAATAAACCCAACCAAGATGGCTGCAGCCACAAAGAGCAGGAGGGAGGCTTGGGTTTCCCTGGAAATGGAGGAAGCCAAGCTTTCTACCTGCTCTTGCTGGCTCAGGCCTCCACTCAATGCTATAAAGTTTCAATGATAGAAGATAAATAAATCCCAACAAAAATGGTGGCAGCCACAGAGCTGGAGAGAGCAGGAGGCTTGAGTTGCACCCGGAGATGGAGGAAGCCAAGCTTTCCACCTGTACTGGCCTGCCCAGGCCTCCACTTAAGGCTACAAAGTTTCAGTCATAGAAAATAAATAAATCACAACAGAAATTGCTGCCACCATGGAGTAAGCAGAAGGCTTATCTCCACTCCAGGCTACAAAGTTCCAATTGTAGAAGATAAATAAATCCCAGATACCAGGGCCTCTGATTGGGTCGCCAGGGGGTGTGGCCAGCCTGCAAACCACCACAGGCTCCTCACCCAGGATGCCCCATGCTGCAAGGGAATCCCCACCCTGATTTGGGACAACCTTCAGGGCCAACCAGTCGGCCCCCACCCATGCACCAGGCCTCTATCCTACTATCTAATAAAAGAGTGATATATAAATTTGACCGTACCTTTGCTACACCCACAGGTCACAGCCACGCCCATCAGCCAATCAGGAGCAGATTATGCAAATAAACCCCAACCAAGATGGCTGCCGCCACTGAGAGCAGGTGAAAGGCTTGGGTTTCCTTGGGAACAGAGGAAGCTAAGCTGTCCGCCTGTCGTTGCCGGCCTAGGCTCCACTCAATGCTACAAAGTTTCAATTATAAAAGATACAGAAATGGTGGCAGCCACTGAGCTGGAGAAAACAGAGGCTTGGGTTTCCCTGGCAACGGAGGAAGCCAAGCTTTTCGCCTGCCGTTGCCAGCCTAGGCCCCCACTCTAGGCTACAAAGTTTCAAACAGAAATGGCTGCTGCCACAGAGCGAGCATAAGGCTTGGCTCCGCTCCAGGCTACAAAGTTTCAATTGTAGCCAAAAATTAATCCCAGATCCCAGGGCCTCTGCTTGGGTCACTGGGGGGTGTGGCCAGCCTGAAAACCTCCACAGGCCCCTCACCCTAAGGGTACCCTCATCCTGATCTGGGACACTCTTCAGGGCAAACCAGCCGGCTCTCATCCATGCACCAGGCCTCTATCCTATCTAATAAAAAGTAATTTGCAAATTGACCATCTATCCAACACACAAGCGGCTTCCCCCATGTGGTCAAAGATGGCTGGCCCCATGTGGACACAAGATGGCCACCACAAGATGGCCAGCAAGGGAGGGCCTTTGGGAGGTTCTAGGCCCTGCAAGGGAGGGCAGTTGTGGGTGATCAGGCCAGCAGGGGAGAGCAGTTGGGAGGACAAGGCCTGCAAGGGAGGGCAGTTGGGAGTGATCAGGCCTGCAGGGGAGGGCATGTAGGGGTGACCAGGCTGGCAGAGGAGAGAAGTTGGGGGCAAACAGGCTGGCAGGAGAGCAGTTACGCATCAATCAGGCTGGCAGGGTAGTTGTTAGGGGGTGATCAGGCTGGCAGGCAGAAGCAGGGGCAATCAGGGAGGTAGGCAGGTGAGCAGTTTGGAGCCACTAGTCCTGGATTGTGAGAGGAATATCCAGCTGCCCGTTTAAGCCCGATCCTATTGGAATTGGCCCTAAATGGGCAGTCAGACATCCCTCAAGGGTACCAGATTGGAGAGGGTGCAGGCTGGGCTGAGGGACACTCCCCCTCCTTGCCTGTGCACGAATATTGTGCACTGGGCCTTTAGTATATTATAATAGCTGTCAATGTTTCTTTTACCATAAAAGAGTGTAAACCCGTTAAGGAGATACATCATATGTTGTGCATATTTGTGTCTTGTTTAGTTATTTAATTCAGTTGTTTGACAGCTATTTACTGAGAGCCTCCTAAATGCACGCAGTTTTAGGAATGTAGAATATAGCTATGTGTAAATAAGATGCATTCCCAAAATGCATGGAGCTTACATTCTAGTGAGGAAGACATATTAAAAGACAAATGCATAAATACACTGAGTGGCAAGATTATTATGATCTCTGAATGCATAATAATCTGGCCACTCAGTGTATAATATATCTATCCTCCTATCTAGTAAAATAGTAATATGCAAATTGACCATCACTGCAACACACAAGATGGCTGCCACAAGATGGCCTGCAGGGACAGGCAGTTGGGAGGGACCAGGACTACAAGGGAGGACAATTGTGAGCAATCAGGCCAGCAGGGGAGGGCATTGGGAGGGACCATGCCTACAAGGAAGGGGTGTTGGGGGCGATCGGGTCTACAGAGAAGGGCAGTTGGGGGGGACCAGGCCTGCAGCAGAGGGCATTTAGAAGCAAACAGGCTGGCAGGGAAGCAGTTAGGCATTAATTAGGCTATCAGGGGAGTGGTTAGGGGGTGACCATGCTGGCAGGCAGAAGCGGTTAGGGGCAATCAGGAAGGCAGGCAGGCAGGTGAGCAGATGGGAGCCAGCAGTCCTGTATTGTGAGCGGGATGTCCGACTACCCATTTAGGCCCAATCCCTGTAGGGGTCCCAGATTGGAGAGGGTGCAGGCTGGGCTGAGGGACACACACCCCCATGCATGAATTATGTGCACCAGGCCTCTAGTATGTATATGTATGTATATGCATGTATATATGTGCGCGCGCGCACACACACACACACACACACACATATATATACTAGCTAAAAAAGAGAAACATGCAAATTACCGTACTTTTGCTATGCTACCAGTCAATCAGGAGCGGGAGGGCAGGGCAGCAGCGGGGTGGGAGGCTGGCGGGGGGCGTGGCTGCAGCGGAGGACTGAAGTCACCCCTCCAGAGACTACCCAAGGTCTTATTTCAGCCCTGATGTTGGGCTGCTTCCCTCGACCATAAGTTCCCAAAGCACTTCCAGCCAGAGGTAAAGGGGGCTTCTTCTGTTTTTAAGGCATCGCCATATCCAGTGCCTGACAGGCCCCTGTGAAAGCACTACTCCTTAGGTCTGGTGTGCTGGGAGCTGAAGCAGAGAGGCTGTGAGGCCCAGCTCACCTGGGATGCTGGCCCCCCATCACCCCCTCCCAATTATCCTGGCCCAGCCTTCCCCATGCATACCTGCTCACGGAGAGTGTGAGGTGGTTGTGGTAGCGGGACGGGAGGCCGGCGGGGGGCATGGCTACAGTGAGTGGGATTGGGAAGCTATACCCTCCCCCAATACAGAGGGGCTTGACAGGGGACCTGAGTCCTCAACTCCTGCCCCAGTACCAGGCTAGGGGACCTGAGGCCATGTCCTCCACCCAGTGGGGCTTGGGGGGACCTCAAAGTGTACTTCTCATCCTGGTGCTGGGCTAGGGGACCTCCAGCTGCTCCCCCGTCCCAGCTCCTTTCTGGGGCATCTCAGGCCGTGCCTCCCACCTGGACTGCAGGCCACACTCCTAACTGAGCAGGGCTTGACAGGGGACCTCAAGGTGCGTTTCCCATCCTGGTGCTGGGTTAGGGGACCTCAGACTGTTCTCTCCACCCAGCAGGGCTTGACAGGGGACCTCAGGCTGCACCCCCACCTGGCAGGGCTTGACAGGGGACCTCAAGCCACACCCCCACCCCGGCACTAGGCTGGGAGACCTCAGACCATACTCTCCGCCCCAGCACCAGGCCAGGGGACCTGAGGCTGTGCCCCTTTTGCCTGGCTGGGCTTGACAGGGGACCTCAGGCTGTGCCCCCTACCCAGCAGGGCTTCACAGGGGACCTGAGCCTGTGCCCCCATGCCAGTGGGGATTGACAGGAGACCCAAGGCTGCGCCTCCCTCCCAGTGCTGGGCCGGGGGAACTGAAGCTGTGCTCCTCTGCCTGGTGGGGCTTGATGGGGGACCTCAGGCCATGCCCCCTACCCAGTGGGGCTTGGCAGGGGATCTCAGGCTGTGTCTCCCACCTCGTGGGACTTGATGGGGGACCTCAGGCCACACCCCCTGTCCTGGTGCTGGTCCAGGGGACCCAAGGACGGCCCCTGCCCTGTGGGGCTTGACAAGGGTGGGACTGGCCGGGTCTGGATCTACCCCAATGCAGGGGGGTGGGGAGGCAGTGGCTGGGTCTGGATCTCATGTGATTTTGAGGCACATGTGAGTGAGTGGGGACTTGACTCTGGGTCTCATGGTGTGCCCCAGACTCTGACAGGAGGAAGGTTTTCATATACAATTTACTAATTTTCTTTAGTTTCTGATTCTTCTATTATTGAGAAAGAGCAAATAGCAATATTAAATTATTTCCTCTAATTAATACCCTTTTAATGTGCATGAATTTCATGCACTGGGCCACTAGTGTGTGTGTGTGTGTGTGTGTACACATATATATATATATGTCGGGGGGGGGGCCCAGTGCATGAATTCATGCATGGGTGGGTCTGGCCAGCATGACCAAGGGAGGGGACATGGGTGGTTGGCCAACCCGCCTGCTGGTCAAACTCCTGGTCAAGGGGACAATTTGCATATTAGCCTTTTATTATATAGGATATACACTGAATGGCCAGAGAGCATAATAATCTGGCCAGTCAGTGTACATATAATGTGAGGTCAGAGCTAATTATAACTATAGAGGAAAATAAAGCAAGAAAGAAGATAAAGCCTAGTGGAAGGAATGGTAGAAAGTGCTTTTGGATGGAGTTGGTAGGAAAGACCTTTCTGTGGTGACATGTAAACAGAAGACCACATGAAGGGAAGCCTTGTAGAGTGTGTTTAAAGCAGAGGGAATAGGAATAGTAGGTACAAAACTAGCCTGGCAATGAGGTCTGAGAGAGAACCAGAAGCTAGGTTATGCACCATACTTTTGTCCATATCCATGAGTTCTCTCTCTCTCTCTCTTTTTTTTTTCTCAACCTCCTTCCCAACATTCTCTTTCCTAGAGCTGTTTACCTGCTCTTTATCCATGAGTCTGTCTCTATTTTGCTTGGTAGTTGACTTTGTTCATGGCAAGGACTTTGAATTTTAGTCCAGGTGTGATAGCAAGCCACTGGTAGGATTTGAGCCAGAGAGTAACATATCCACTTAGTGCCAAGGTAATTATAGCACAGTGATATGTCTTTGAATTCTTGAAAAGTTGTACAATAAAAAAATAAGCCTAGTGATATATGACTTTTAATTAGTATTTATTATATGCCACTTTCTGTTCTAAATATATAGATTGTCCCATTTGATCATTCTCTGAGGTAGGTACTTATACCATTTACTCCCATTTACAGATGAATAAACGAAGATGCAAAATAATTTGTCTAAGCACCTCAGGAAGTGGTGGAACCTAAGGAGTTGAACTTAGGCTGTCTTCCATTCTCATATATGTAATCATTGTTTACATTAATTAGTAACCTGTTGGTTAAGAAGCAATTGAAGTAGCCAGTTCTCACTATGTATGTAAATGTGTTCTATAAAATGTATGTATTAAAGCCCTTATGCAGAAAACTAAATGGAGTGAAGACTTTAAATCAGACTTTTAAAATAAATGATGTTATTTTTAAATACTTTCACTAAATAGTTAAATAAATACAAATACATTTTAAATCTTATGCTTGAATTAATAAGGATACATTTAACTTATTTTAGTTTTTATCACTAATTATTTATAACAATTGAACTTTTTGCATTAGCTCCAGTGTATCTCTCAATCAATTTTTAATTTATATTAGCTTTTTCTTAATTTTTTTCTATTTTATTTTTTCCATCACCATGTATCCCCTCTATGCCTCCTTCCACCTCTACCTGCCCCGGCACCCCGCCCTTGGCAATCACCATACTTTTGTCCATGTCCATGAGTTCTCTCTCTCTCTCTCTCTCTTTTTTTTTTCTCAATCCCTCCTCCCCAACACCCTCTCTACCTGAGATGTCTGCCTGCTCTTTATCCATGGGTCTGTCTCTATTTGGCTTAATAGTTCACTTTGTTCATTAAATTGCACATATGAATGAAATCATATGGTACTTGTATTTCTCTGACTGGCTTATTTTGCTTAGCATAATGTTCTCCAGCTCCATCCATGCTGTCACAAAGGGTATAATTTTCTTCCTTTTTATAGCCGAGAAGTATTCCATTTTATAAATGTACCACAGCTTTTTTATTCACTCATCTATGATGTATACTTGGGCTGCTTCCAAATCTTGGCTATTGTAAATAACACTGCAATGAACAGAGGGGTATATATATTCTTTCAAATTAGTGTTTAGGGTTTCTGTGGATAAATACCCTGAAGTAGAATTGGGTGTTGTAAGACAGTTCCATTTTTAACTTTTTTGAGGAAACTCCATACTGTTCTCCACAGTGGCTGCACCAATCTGCATTCCCACCAACTGTGTACAGGTTTCCCATTTCTCCACATCCTTGCCAACACTTCTTGTTTGTTGATTTATTGATGATAGCTATTTTGTCAGGCATGAGATGATATCTCGTTGTAGTTTTAATTTGCATCTCTCTGATGATTACTGATTTTGAGCATTTTTCATGTCTATTGGCCATATGTGTGTTCTCTTTGGAAAAGTGTCTATTCAGGTCCTTTGCCCATTTTTTAATTCAATTGTTTGTTTTTGTGCTTATTTTTAATTTTTTAATTTAATAGTTCAGTGGCTATAAATGATTATCTTATATAATAAAGAGGTAATATGCAAATTGACCCTCATGCTATTGCATAAGATGGCCGCCCCCATGTGGCCAAAGATGCCCGCCACAAGATGGCCAGCAGGGGAGGGCAGTTGGGGGCGACCAGGCCAGCAGGGGAGGAGAGTAAGAGGTGACCAGGCTGGCAGGGGAGGACAGTTGGGAGCGACCAGGACAGCAGGAGAGTGCAGTTGGGGGCCCAGGCCGGCAAGGGAGGGCAGTTGGGGGTGACCAGGACATCAGGGGAGGACAGTTAGGGGTAACCAGGCCTGCAGGGAAGGGCAGTTGGGGGTTACCAGGCCAGTAAGGGAGGGCAATTGGAGGTTAACGGGCCAGCAGGGGAGGGCAAATGGAGACAATTGGGCCAGTAGGGGTGCAGTATGATGTCAATCGGGCTGGCAGGGGAGTGGTTAAGAGGTGAAATAGCTGGCAGGCAGAAGCAGTTATGGGCAATCAGGCAGGCAGGCAGGCAGGCAGGCGAGTGGTTGGGAACCAACAGTCCCGGATTGTGAGTGGGATGTCTGACTGCTGGTGTAGGTGTGGGATCAGGCCTAAACCTGCAGTTGGACATTTCCCAAGGGATCCCAGATTGGAGAGAGTGCAGGCTGGACTGAAGGACATCCCCCTCACCCCCACCCAGTGTATGAATTTCGTGCACCGGGCCTCTTGTTATATTAGAAAAATACTTGATTAGGTCACCCTAATCTAAGCCCTATTTTAATATGTAGGGCTCTGAATCCCTTAGGACAAATCCATGAGATTCTTCCATCTATAGGCTGTCCACTCCAATCTTTGCTAGGAGATTATACTTAATCTTCATACATCCCAAGATAAATTTGCTATTTTTCCATAAAAATAAGGTCATTGGTGATGGTTTTGTATCTAAGACAGCCCACCATAGCTCCATCAATCCCTTTAGCAAAAGGCAAGGTCCAGCCTGATCTTTTTCAGAGTGTAGAAGAGCAAGGCTGGGTAAGGTTCCAGTGGAAGGAGGAAGCTGGTTTCTTCACATGAAGAAGAGGTGGATTCAACACCAGTGGATCTTTAGGTTCCTGTGGTTGTAGTGGAAGATGCTGGCCAGTTGGGCAGTGTCAGCCCAGAGAAGGGCTGGAGCAGGAGGACTTCATAAGAGTGGAGCCTGGGGGATAAGGGAAGATTAAATTCAAGATATCTCTAGTTTTATCTTTTTAAATAGCTATAATACATACCCAAATTATAATGTCTCTATTAATAAATGAGGACCTAGCTTTATTTGATTTTAGTAGCCAAATCTGAGCTTGACTTTTACAGTTTCAATTAGGTAACTTTTAAAAACAGAAAATATGCGAGGAGAACCAAGATGGCGGCATAGGTAAACACCTATTGTTCTGCTCCGCGCAACAATTTAAAAATTACAAAATAACAACAAAACAAACATCACCCAGAATCACCAGAAAGCTGGCTGAGTGAAAACTCCACAAATAAAAGTAAAGGTGGGACACTGAGACTCAGAAGAGCGGTGGGAGCGCAGCCTTGAAGATCGTGGGGAAACAGGTTAGGAGCCGCCCTGGTCGTGAGCTGGCGGTGGCTGGAGCAGCAACCCCGGCTGGATTTCTCCAACGGGGAGGGCGGAGACATCCCACTACACGGATTCCCCAGCGCCAGGTGAGGTCCGAGATGCGGGGTACATGGAGATGTCCCACTGCACAGATACCCCAGTGCCAGGCGAGGTCCGAGGTCCGGGGGACGCACGCTGGAAGCGGGCGCGGCAGAGGTCTCTTAGTCTGCTGAGAAGCCAAGTGCTTGAAAAAGAAGTTTGCGTGCAGGGGACACACCCTGAAAGCGGGCGAGGCAGAGGTCTCCTAGTCTATGGAGAAACAGAGTAGCTGGGAAAAGAAGTTTGCGCGAAAGTAAACTGACACAGCACAGACGCGCGACTTGCTCCCTGGAAACTTGTCTCCTGGTCCCGGAAACCACAAGTTTTACAACCCTTGGAGAGACTTTGGGTGTGCAGACTCATTTGGGGAGAGGCAGAGTTGTCTGGCAAGGGGAAGAGACTAGTGGCTTTCTCTTGGAGGTGCCTGCAGCCATCCCCATCCAACAAAGACCCGCGCACGTGGGCCCCACATAGGACATAGCTGACACTGAGGCTGCCTGCTCAGCTCAGAGACTCCGCCCATCCAACCTGAACACAGTCTCCCTTCACAGCCAATTGGCCTGGAGGTCAAACCCTCCTAGGGCTAACAACAACAAGCTGGGTTTAAATTCAAAAATACTGTACAACCCATAAAGGATTGCAGTAAGAGTACCCACCTCAGGTAAATGGGGAGGCTGTGCCACTGACCCTTAGAGGACATCTACCACATAAAGCAGCCACCATGCAGAGATATGGAAAGAAATCAGGTGTGAAAGAAATGGAGGAAAAAAGACGACTAGACATAGAGTTCAAAACCACGGTTATAAGGCTTTTCAAGAGGCTCCTACAAAAGGCCAATGAACTTAATGAGAATTACGAGGAAATAAACAAGACCAACCAGGAAATAAACAAGACCAACCAGGAAATGAATGAGACTTACAAAGAAATGAATGAGACCCTCAGAGAAATGAACAAGACCTCTGAAGATATGAACCAGACCCTCACGGATATGAAAAAGGACCAACTAGAAATCAAGCATACAAAGACTGAAATAAAAAATATTACACAAAGTCCTAAAAGCAGTCCAGAGGGCCATAAGAACCAAGTAAAAATTTGAAATACAAAGAAGCAAAATCCACTCAGCTGGAAAAGCAAGAAACAAAAAGAATCCAGATAATTGAAGATAGCATAAGGGGCCTCTGGGACAACCTCAAGCATGCCAACATCTGGATTATTGGGATGCCAGAAAAAGAGAGAGAGCAAGTTAATGAAAACCTACTTGAAGAAATAGTGACAGAAAACTTCCCCCACCTGGTGAAAGAAACTGACTTAAAAGCCCAAGAAGTACACAGAACCCAAAATATAGGAATCTAAAGAGGACCACACCAAGACATATAATTAAAATGCCAAGAGCAAAAGATAAAGAGAGAATATTAAAAGCAGCAAGAGAAAAACAGTTGGTTACCTACAGGGGAGCACCCATACGATTGTCAGCGGATTTCTCCACAGAAACGATGCAGGCCAGACGGGAGTGGCAAGAAATATTCAAAATAATGAATGGCAAGAATCTACAACCAAGATTACTCTATCCAGCAAAGCTATCATTCAGAATTGAAGATCAGATAAAGTGCTTCACAGATAAGAAAAAGCTAAAGGAGTTCATCACCACCAAACCAATATTATATGAAATGCTGAAAGATATTCTTTAAGAAGAGGAAGAAGAGAAAGGTAAAAATATAAATTATGAACAACAAATACACATCTATCAACAAATGAACATAAAAATCAAGTGAATTGATAGGCTGATGAACAGGATAAACTGGTGAATGTAACAGAATCATGGACATAGAGAGGGAATGGACTGACAGTTCTTGGGGAGAAAAGGTTGTGGGAAGTTCAGCAAGAGACTGGACAAAAATCTTGCAACAATGGGAGAGGACAGTGGGGAGGGGAGGTAAGGGTGGAGGGTGGGATAGGTACAGGGTGGAGAGGAGTTATAGGGGGATAAAAAAGGGGAAACAATGTAATGAATAAACTGAACAATAAAGATTAAAAAAATGAAAACAAACAAACAAACAAAACAGAAAATATGCTGTGTCTATATGTACACTGTGACTTCCCTTGAATTTTATTATCTTACTAGAGGCCCAGTGCACAAAATGCATGCACTGGGAGTGGGTGGGTGTCCCTCAGCCCAGCCTGCACCCTCTTCAATCTGGGACCCCTTGAGGGATCCCCTACTGGGATCGGGCCTAAACGGGCAGTCGGACATCCCTCTCACAATCCAGGACGGCTGGTTTCCAACTGCTCGCCTGCCTGCCTTCCTGATTGCCCCTAACTGCTTCTGCCTGCCAGCCTGATAACCCCCTAAACACTCCCCTCCCAGCCTGTTTGCCCCTCACTGCCCGCCCCTGCAGGCCTGAGTATCCCCCATCTGCCCTTCCCTATAGGCCTGATCACCCCCAACTTCCCTCTTCTGCCAGCTGATCACCCCTAACTGCCTTCCCCTGCAGGCTTGATCAGCCCCAACTGCCCTCCCTTGTAGACCTGGTCCCTCCCAACTGTCCTCCTCTGCTGGCCTGATTGCCCCCAACTGCCCTCCCTTGCAGAGCCTGGTCCCTCCCAACTGCCCTCCCCTGTTGAACATCTTGTGGTGGCCATCTTGTGTCCATATGGGGGCAGGATCTTTGACCACATGGGAGCCAATCTGCCTATTACTCTTTTATTAGATAGGATAGAGGCCTAGTGCATGGGTGGGGGCCAGCTGGTCTGCCCTGAAGGGTGTCCCAGATCATGGTGGGGATCCCTTGGGGCATGGGACAGCCTAGGCAAGGTGCCTGTGGTGGTTTGCAGGCCGGCCGTGCCTCCCAAAAACCCAAGCGGAGGCCTGGTATCTGGGATTTATTTATCTTCTACAATTGAAACTTTGTAGCCTGGAGCAGAGATAAGCCTTCTGCTTGCTCCAGGTGACAGCCATTTCTGTTGTGATTTATTTATCTTCTGTAATTGAAACTTTATAGCTTTAAGTGGAGGCCAAGGCCAGCCAGAGCAAGTGGAAAACTTGGCTTCCTCCTTCGCCGGGGGCAAACCTAGCCTCCTGCCTCTCTCCAGCTCTGTGGCTGCTGCCATTTTTGTTAGGATTTGTTTATCTTCTATAACTGAAACTTTGTATCATTGAGTAAAGGCCTGGCTGGCCAGGGTGTGTGGAAAGCTTGGCTTCCTCCATTGCTGGGGAAACCCAAGCCTCCCTCCTGCTCTTTCTGTGATTGCAGCTATCTTGGTTGGGTTTGATTTGCATATTTGCTCCTGATTGGCTGGTGGGCAGAGCTTGAGGGCATGGTTTGTGGGTGTAGCAGAAGTATGGCCAATTTGCATATTACTCTTTTATTAGATAGGATACCTATTCTATTAAGAGGGACCTTAACAAATGGTTAAAACCTGCTCTAACAAGAAGGACTTCACTTTTGTGATTTCTGATGCTGAATGTGCCAATATTGTTTGGGGTATTTAATATTAATAAAGTGATAGTAACTGTCATCTGGGACCCTAAAGTGAACTATTTGTTTAAAATTGAGTGTCAAATATGTCAGAATTACCTTCCTAGTGTTATAGGTGGGGAGCTCTCCGTGTTCCCATCTGTGGCTAGGGGACATGGATTCCTTGCAATGTCACGAGAAAAATGAATTTTTTGAAACTCGCACAGGAAAATGAGTGATATTTATTTGCATGGGTTAGACCCCTGCGTTTCCAAGGTCTTATTTTCTTCTGTCCCATCAATGAAATAAGTCCCACTTTGCTTTCAGCAGAGCTAGGATTAAGGTCATTGCCCAGAGTTTTCATCTCATGTGTGCATGGTCCAATCCAGTATCAAGCTAGCTTACTTGTGTTCCCAGCTGCAGTCCATCAGTCCATTGCTTGTGAGGTCAGCCCTGTGGCTTCTACGAACATAGGCAAGAGCAAAGCCCGAGAAACAAGAGAGAAGAGAGTGAGAGAATTCCTTTGTCACAGAATTTAACTTCCTAAGATTTTGCACACTTGCCATGGTTCTACCCTCTCTGGCCAGTTATTTTTGTTCCAGGTTAGACTGACAGGCACCTTCCTTACATCACCTGGATTCACTGTGCATGGTCCATCTTCCCCTTCCCCCAGAGATTTCCATGGAATGGACTAGTGGTTCCCCTGGGGAATATGAAATTGCAGCTTCCTGTTGAATGGCCTCCCTTTTGCTCCTTTCTTATCATTAATAACTAGCTAATAACAGTGGTAGTGTTGCTGGAGAAATTTGTGGGTCATATTTCCCAGACTTGGCTAGGTGTGAGGTTTTTGGAGTATCACTTACATAAGCATTTTTAGATGCCCTCATGAGAGAATGAGAGGCGGTGAAATGATTTACTTACATGGAGTTACATTCCTAGGGTTAAAAAGTCCCATGTCTCTTAACCCAGTCCTGAAAGAGGGGCACCTGGGATTCCAGTAAAGCCAAAAGGAAGGCCAGTGTCCAGAGCTTTCATTCCATGTTGCAGCCAGGTCTAGGTCAGCATTCAGGCTAATTAAAGTCCATCAGTCCATTGTGTGGGTCCCACGTGGGCATGAGCTACATTGGCAAATGCAGAGGGGTGTGCCCCCTGTGTCAGAACTTACAAGAGAACTAGAGGGTAAAAACCAAGAGCCCAGAGAATATGCTCCTTTGTCTAGGAGTTTAAATATTAAGGTTTGGCACCCTTGCGGTGGCCTTGTCCAGACCCTTCTTCCATTGATCAGTGGGGAACAGATTTGGAAAGTTAAATTAGCAAAGTTGTATAAATGGCATGCCTATATCATCTAGTCTTTTCTTTACTCCTTTCCTGCTAAAAATAGGCAGATTATTACAATGTTATCAGTAACACTAGCTATAAAGCATGTTAAGCTATAGCTATTCCAATTTTATTGGCTTGGCGAAGACCTTTTTTTTTTCTTTTTTTTAGTTCCAATATCTTGCCACAATCTGGCTTAAAATAGACAGTAGAATCTTTCCTCAGACTCTGAAAATAAAACTTCAAATAAAAGGTTAAGTTTATTGCTTTAAAATTAAGCCACTAGTCTGAAACCACATTACAGGTGCCATATTGACCATAGTGGAAACTCTAGCTCTTCTAGTAAACTCCTTTCTGCAGAAAAACACTGTAGAGGGAAAAAAATAAAATAAAAGTATGGATGGGCCTTTGTTGAGGTCATTGTTCCCATTTAATCCAGAATTTATTTGCCTCACAAAGCACTAATTGATGTGTGGTTAGAGCTTTCTGAATAGGCTGTGAAGACAAGAATAAAAGGGATTGGTACCAATTGTGATAATAAGGCCTGGCTGGGTCCCTTTATGAATAAGCCAAAAGATCACACTGTAAGCATGCACTTTAGGAATAATTCTGACAACTGCAATTCACCTTTTAGAAGTTAACTTTGATTATATTTCAAAGAACATGTCTCATTTCAACACGATTATGATATTTAACTCCCACCCCCCAAAATCTGTCTGCTTTCCATCTACCTACTGTTTATCTTTAGTGCCCTCTGCTGGAAACATGTAGCATGTATACTTATTATAACCCAGATCTTGCTATTTAGAGAAATATAAATGATAATGCTAGAATAGATAAATGTTTTCTTGGCATAGCTTTGCATGTTTTCACCTGTCTCGGTAGAGCAATAGGCTCCCAGCAATTATTATATATTTTTTGGTTCATATCTTATATGGTAACCAACACAATTGTATCATTTGATAAGACAGACAAAAGAACATTAATAAAAAAAAACCCTGATAATACCTGAAATGAGGAGAAACCTACTAATGGAATGCATTCATTAGAAAGTATTAGTATAAATGATCTGGAAGTTTATACATTTATTTTTCCCTTTATTTTTATTTACTTACTTCACTTATTTACAGTTTACCTTTTTCCAGAAAGGATATTAGTCTATTGAATACAAAATGCTTACTCCTAGTGAATGGACGAAATTTTAAATGGAATGTTTCCTGCTTATATTTGTCAAACCCCCACAGTCTGAGAACAGATGAGGTATTGAGATTGAAGGCAGCTTATCTGTGAAGCTGGGTCTTGGCTGTTATATGATCTCAAAATCAATCTTAAGAAAGTACAGGCAGTTTGACAGGATAGCTATAATGAACAGAGAGCACTCTTGTTTTCATAAATAAGACAAGATTAAAGAGAAATACTACTTGAAAATCTCAGAGTAGCATATTCAGTAGATCTTGAAATTCTGTATTTAGTTTCGCTGGTGCAAAACAGTCTGTTCCTTGTGAGAGAATTTCCACCCAATAAGTCATGACAGTTTGAGATTAACTTGGAGAACTCAGGATTTATGGTTTAAAATTGGACCTGGCTAGAGGTACTTAACATGCTATTTCCCTTTAAAGTACTTTTGAAAAGTGACAAAACTTAACAAAAACAAAAAAATAGAACTGAAGTATCCCTTTGGCAAGAATCTAGAAAAACTTTTTTACTGACATTATAGGGACAAGAGACTGTTAGGCCTACTTATTAGCAGCCAACTGGAAAATAGGTAGGAAAATACTTTTAATATCCTTCTAATGTTGGTGAAACTATTACTGGCAATTGTTCAGCAACCTTGGTACTTGAGTTCTGGCTAATACAAGAAATAGAATGGGTTGGGAAGGCAAAGGGAGAGGGAGCGCCTTGGGGAAAGAAGGAGGTGAGTAAAGGCGAGGGATGTTCAAGGGAGACTAAAAGCAAGCGCTGTGTCCTTTGTCTTGAGAGTATTTATCTAGAGATCCCAATGGAGGACCTAAACAGAATACTCATCAGCTTCCTGGGTATGTCCCTGTCATCTCAGGGTGTGGTCTCTACAGATTGGTACCTGCCAGGTCTACCACAGGTTAGGGGAAGTCCATACTGCAGACCAGTGGTATGAAAGGTCAGGGGTCTATACCACATGGTCAGCTTTATGCTAGTGAAGGAACGGTCGCCCTGGGGGTGAGGTTCCAACATACAATTGCCCATTGCTAGGCACTCTTTGGATCTGGCCTATCATCCTTGCTGTGCTAATGCCTGTCAACTGCCTACTACACCATTATCATCTTACTAATCCTATCTAATAAAAGAGTAATATGCAAATTGACCACACCTCTGCTACATCCACCAGCCACATCCACCAGCCATGCCCACCTGCCAGTCAGGAGCAAATATGCAAATAAACCCAACCAAGATGGGCTGTGGCCACTGAGAGCAGGAGGGAGACTTGGGTTTCCCCGGCAATGGAGGAAGCCAAGCTTTCCACCTGCCCTTGCTGGCCTGGGCCTCCACTCAATGCTACAAAGTTTCAAAATAGAATATACATATATCCCAACAGAAATGGTGGCAGCCATGGAGCTAGAGAGAGCAGAGGCTAGGGTTGCCCCTGGCTGTGGAGGAAGCCAAGCTTCTGCAGCCCTGGCCGGCCTAGGTCTCCACTCCAGGCTACAAAGTTTTAATTATAGTAGGTAAATAAATTCCAGCAGAAATGGCTGTTGCCATGGAGCGAGCAGAAGACTTGACTCTGCTCCAGGCTACAAAGTTTCAATTGTAAAAGATAAATAAATCCAGATACTAGGGCCTCCACTTGGGTCACTGGGGGGCATGGCTGGCATGCAAACCACCACAGGCCCCTCATCCAGGCTGCCCCATGCCCCAAGGGAACTCAAACCCTGATCTGGGACACCCTTCAGGGCAAACCAGCTGGCCCCCACCCATGTACCAGGCCTCTATCCCCTCTAATATAAAAGTAATATGCAGATTGACTCCTATGTGGTCAAAGATCTGGCCCCCATATCATCACTAGATGGCCACCACAAGATGGCCAGCAGGGAGGGCAGTTGGGAGGGGCCAGGCTTGCAAGTGAGGGCAGTTGGGAGCAATCAAGCCTCCAGGGGAGGGCAGCTAGGGGTTACCAGGCCGGCAGAGGAGAGAAGTTGGGGGCAAACAGGCTGGCAGAGGAGCAGTTAGACATCAGTCAGGCTGGCAGGGGAGTGATTAAGGCAGTGATAGGCAATCTTTTGAGCTTTGTGTGCCAAAAAACTGAGCATAACTCAGGTGGCGTGTCACTCGAGAAAAAAAAATTTCACGATATTTATAGTTAAATAACAAAAGTGTATAATTATAATATATAACTGTATTTAATAAGCCAAAAACTAATTATTTAACTTACCTGCTTAGTGACTTCTTTGTTCATCTGTCATTCGGTTTCTTTTGTTGGTCTTGATATTATTTAATTTGTGTGGGGTTTCGTGAACTAAGATAAGTGAGGGGGAGGGGGAATTCTTTAACTAACCTGCCTATTAGTTACTTTTTTGTTGCTGAATTTTATTGGCTAAGCCTTCAATTGAAGGTTGGGATTTTGTACACTTCAAGCCCAAGCAGGCGCTACTAACTTCATCTGTCAATCTGTTTCTTTTGTTGGTTTTGATATTATTTAATGCTGAGAATAAGGTCCCACAAAAGTATGCAGAGGGAAAATTTGTGAGTAAAGCCATTACTATATTTTTCAGGATGCTAAAAGTGTCTGGTAACCGGTTCCAGGCACTCCAAATTCCCTGTTCTTAGTGGCACTCCTCTTGATTCTCCAAGCAGCACCTTTCCAGATTCTCAAGCTTTGACCTCAAGTCAACAAACACCTGAGCCCAGATGCTGTCTTGAAATTCTGCAAGTTGCATCTCCAAATCATCAATTTGTACCCATTGGAAAGCATTTAATTTCAAACTGTAGACTACTACATCAGGACACTTAATTATTTTTATGCTCTTTTCTAGGCTTCTAAATTGATTAAATCTATCACTGAACTGGTCAAGTAACATGCTGGTACTTTATCTGCAAGGGTTCCATTTCATTTTGTACAGCTGCACTGGCCTTCTCAAAATACTTTGTTACTCAAGGAAAATACTTATTATAAGTTTGAGTTTCTACATTTCACTTGAAAATTTTAAGTTTACTTTCAAAAGCTTTTATGTATCCAAACATAACCTCAATACTTTTGTCAGAACCTTGTAACTCTAAGTTCAGTTCATTAATTTGAACAGAGAGATCTGTAAAAAATATCAGGGTGCTGACCCACATATCATCATTGAGCTGAGAAAAGTTTCCCAGATCCTTATCCTCAAGAAATACCTTAATTTCTTCAAAATACTCCACAAAGCATTCAAGAACTTTGCCTTGGCTCAGCCATCTTTCATTATTGTACATCAGCAGTCCACTGTAGGTGGAATCAACCTCCATTAAAAGTGCAGAAAATTCTCGCTTGTGAAGGGAGTGAGCAGCTATTAAATTAACTATTTTCATAACAACTGACATTAAGTCATTTAAGTCGGTGAATCCTGCCTTGGCACATAAAACCTCCTGGTGGATAATACAATGAAAAGACACAATTGGATGTCCAATAGCTTCTGTAAACAATTTGACAAATCCGACTTTTTCCCCCCACCATGGTTGGTCCTCCATCTGTCGTCACTGACCCAACTTTAGAGATATCAATGCTTAAGTCACGGAATGTTTGTATAACAACCTTACATATTTCATTTCCTGATGTACTTGTTGGCACTGATAATAACTTTTTCAACTCTTCTCTCATTGTGAGACCATCAGAATATTGACCAATAATGCCAACTGAGCATATGATGTGACATCAGTAGTTTCATCAAGAGAGATAAAAAAATATTTACAATTATCTCTTGAATTGATGTTGTACGTTTGTGTTCAGTCTCATTATTCAGTCTTTTATGATATTTCTACTGAGTGGTAACTCAGATATTCTCTTAATAATTGCATCTTTATTCTGCATATCATGAAATAGAACTGGTGCACATCTTAGGAGAGTTTCTTTAATAAATTCTCCCTTACTGAGTGCTTTTCCATGCTGAGCTATGGAGAGAGCAATGCTCAAACTTGAAGATGTTAAATTTGTAGAGCCTTTTATAAATTTAAGGATGGAATTAGATTGGCTCTTATAAAGGTGTAGCTACCTGGAAATGTATTCCTTTCTTTCATTCTCATTTTTTTCCAAGAGCTGGGAATGATTAGTTTCAAAATGTCTATTTATATTCAGTACATAGAATGCAAAGTGATCTGCCATTTTTTCCTATCATGCCATACACCTCGGTCCATATCTCTTGAAAGGGTCGGCTACTGCTACTACCACTTCCTTTACTTAATCTTGGTTTTTTATTTTTTGGGTTTTCCATCAGGGGGGCAGTGACAGAAGATAGAATTATAGATAGTCTGTTAGCCTTGCAGGCAATTAGTGGTTAACTAGCCTAACTGATCACAAGATGGCACATGTAACTGTCTTTTAGGTAAGGGCAGGGTTACTAAGCAGAAATAGGAGTTAATAAGGATGCACAACAGTAATAGTGGTGAAATGGAGTCTGCACTATGCTGCAAAATGACGTTCCTTATATAAATTAAGATGGCTGCCGCTATTTCTAATAGCAGGAAACGGCACCCATAGCAGAGGCCCTCGCCTCTCCCAGCTTCCCCCTTACTTACCTCAGTAATGATGGTCAATAAGAAATCCATGACACCCCAGAACAGTAGATTGGATGATGGTTGCTGTGGTTATGTGGTTGCTGGTTATGGTGATCACAGGGGCCCCAGAGATGCATCACCCATGGCATTCTGCTGCTCCCTGCTCTGCCAGCTGGAAGTTAGGTCAAAGACCCCCTAATGGCCTAACCGGAAGTCCCAGAGCTAGACCCTCTGTGCCAGAGTTCTGTTGTTTAGGCCTACAGACCTCCGGCAGAGAGTGTCTACACTACACTACAGCAAATGTTTCATCCTCGGCTACTGCACCTGGCCGTGCAGTAGAGGAGGATAAAACATCCTTCTCGGCATGCGGCCCCATACTTCTCTGTGTGCAACCGCATGTGGCTGCGTGTCATCAAAAATGGCTACGCATGTCAGTGCTGACAGGTGTGTCATAGGTTCACCATCATGGGGTTAGGGCGTGACCAGGCTGGCAGAAGCAGTTAGGGGCAATTAGGAAGGAAGGAAGGCAGGCAGCTGGGAGCCAGCAGCCCTGGATTATGAGAAGGATGTGTGACTAAATGGGCAGTAGGATAACCCTCGAGTAGTCCCATATTGGAGAAGGTGCAGGCTGGGCCGAGGGATGCCCCCCAGTGCACGAATTTCTTGCACTGGGCCGCTAGTATTAAAAAAATAAAGCAAAATTTATGCTAGTTAGAAAATTGAAAGTTCAGCAATAGTAGAATAGTATTCAAACCTAGAGAAAAATCAGTGGTGGCTGCCAGATACGTTGTTTTTCAGAGCCTAGAACCCAGTCCCAAGTCCAATATAAGGAGTCCCTCAAAGGACCACTCCCCTGTTTAGCTCATGGTCTGACACCTGGTAGTCAAGCCTCATTTTTCTTCATTTTCTAGGACTTCCTCTAAACATGTCTTGGTCTCCTTAGAAGCCAAACCTCAAGTCTTAAAGGCCCTAGGTAGGAAGGACTTCCCTCTTCCTTCCATGCTAAGGCCTTTCCCTCAAGCCTTTCCTTCATATCCCAGAATCTGCCTTTCCACGAGCCCGGGGCACAGTCACTGTCTTCACAGAAGTCCATCCCAGACACCCTCAAAAGATGTGGCCTTCAGTGATCTCAAAGGGACAGCTTCATCAGAGCACAATGGAACAGCAACACAGAGATATATGTGCATGTGTTATCCTTTCACTGTTCCATTCCAAATTATAAGGAGTACGCAGAGCCTTTTATGCTCAACACTAGAGGCCCAGTGCGCGAAGTTTGTGCCTGGGGTGGGGTGGTGGTGGGGGGAGTCCCTCAGTCTAACCTGCACTCTCACCAATCTGGATGTCCTACTGACAGCTTGGGCCCGCTCCCCGTGGTTCTGTTTTCTGCGGACCTGCCTGCTCATCACCCCTGCAGGCCCTGGTGTCTGCTCACCGCGGGAGCCTGCTTGCCGCTTGCCGCTGTGGCCAGGGATAAGCAGGGCCCTGCTGTCTGCTCTCAGCGAGGGGTAAGCAGGGCCCTGCTATCTGCTATCGTTGGAGACCTGCTTGCCCCTCACCGTGGCGAGGGCTAAAAGGACGACTCCAGCGGGGCTGAGGGGACTGTGCATGGCCATCTTTGTGACAGAGTGATTGTCAATTTGCATATTCCCTCTTTATTAGATAGGATTTCTCTAAGTGTGGGTGGCTCTTCATACATGACCTCCTCCAACAGTATCAGTTAGGTTGGCACTTCACCTGCCCAGGTCCTTTATTGCAAGACCTTTCCAAGAAGAAAGCTCCCAGGTATTGGGCTGGGAGTGGGAGCTCATCCCTGGGGTGATGAAGGTGGGAGAGTGACTTGGCCTCCTCATCTTACTCCAGACTTCACTGCCTTTGCCCTATGTAGAAGGTCATTGTCTTTCCATTCCAGTCTCCACATGTTCTCAGATGAAGGATCCTTATAAGTAGGATAAAGATTTTTTTTTAATCCTGAAGGCATCCAGATAGAATATTTTCCTTTTTACAAAGTAAACGTGATCAGCCTCTACCTAAATTTCTTTGAAACAATGAATTCCAAAATAGAATAATATAGATAGTTGATCAAAGAATGTATTTATACCCATTAAGATATCATTTACATAAAAAGTCAAAGATACTCTCTGATATACAATGGTTATAAAAATTACAATCATGGATTCTTTTTTTAATTTTATTCTTAACTGATTTCGGAGAGGAAGGGAGGGAGAGAGAGATAGAAACAACAATGCTGAGAGAAAATCACTGATCAGCTGCCTCCTGCATGCCCATGCTGGGGATCAAGCCCACAACCCAGGCATGTGCCGTGACTTGGAATTGAACTGTGACCTCCTGGGTCATAGGTTGGCTGCCCAACCACTGAGCTACACCAGCCAGGCTACTCATGGATTCTTAAAAACCATACAAATACATCAACTGTGCAAAGAAAAAAGTGAGAAGGAAACAGGTATTTGCAGTGGTTACTTTAGTGATTTCTATTTTGCTCTTTCATGTTATTTTATATTTTCTAAAATTCCCTTAATGAGATTCATTGCTATTTTAATCACTGAAAAGTAAAATAAGCATTGGGACAACTCAAAGATTATCTAAAAATTATAGAACATCTGCAAGGGACAAAATATGCTAGGAACCCTGTTCCCAGCTAATATGCTGAAATGAATGTAGAAAGTAGAACAAGGAGTTTATTTTTTTATAAAATGCCAAATCTTGCTTTAAATATATGAACACTATGTAAAATACTATATAAGTATATAAATACAATTTTTGCCAGTGTTTCACATTAAAGTGAAAAACATGACATGCTGAACGTCTAAAGCTAATTAATTAAAACATGATTTTTAATTTTTTGAAAGACTGAGGACAATCAGACCACTTTTATTTTTTCTCTGAATTTAGCATTTCCATCTAAGTTTTCTTCTTGGTTTATGAATAGGTCGAGCAATATCATACTGTCATTTCCCATGGCCCAGAAGGAAGCTTGCAAGATTACATAGCTCGTCACCTTGCACTCTGCATGAAGGTATCAATGACTTGCAGACCCTCTCCTGTTTTTTGAAAACTTGAATGTGCGTAGAACTAACCACTCTACTCCCTTGCCACAGCACAGACAAATGGCTGCAGGATTCTCTTGTGAGATAGTAAGAGCTGAAGTGCATGCTGATTTCTCTAAGGAGCAGTTAGTAGACCTGTTCATCAGTAGCAGTAAGACCATTTCAGCAAACTGAACTATGGTAACCAAAGGGCACGCTCTTCAGTGACGCCATTAGAAGGAAATTAACTTTGTTGCTTGGGGATAAATTTAAGCCAACTTTTCAATTATTCAGCAGCTATGGGGCCCTAACTGGTTTGGCTCAGTGGATAGAGCATCAGCCTGCAGACCAAAGAGTCCTGGGTTCGATTCCTGTTAAGGGCACATACCTCGATTGCGGGCTCCTCCCCGGCCCAGGCACTGATCCTGACCCATGAGTGGGTTTGTGCAGGAGACGACCGATTGATGTGTCTCTCTCATATCCATATTTCTCTCTGTCTCTCCCTCTCTCTCTAAAAATCAATGGGAAAATATCCTCAGATAAGGATTACACAACAATAACAGCTATGGAATGAAAATTGGAAACTCAAATGAATATTCGCAAAAAATTATTTTTGTGTATTTATATCATTGCACTTACTGTATTTCCTGCATTTCCTTTCCTCCTATTTTTTATCTTTCACTTATAACTCATCTGATGTGGGTATACTGTATTACTGGCACCAGAGGTATACCAAGGGAGGAAGAGGTGGGAGCAGTCCACCCTAGTGGGACTGAGTATGACATCACTGCATCTGTTTAGAATTGCATAGTGATCATGAAAAAACACATTAGTTATGGTAAACTGATAATTTTTATTATTTATAAATTTTCTACAACCAAAACACGCTTTACTGCTGTACCAGGAGTCAACTACTTTCTTCACATCACCTCTGGTAAGCTATTGCCCATCACTTTGCTAAACACACTGCACACATTTTATCTCTGTGACAGCTATCTTCATTTCAAAGGCGAGGAAACAGGCACAGAGAAGTTCAGTAACTTGACACAACCACACAGTGACAGAACCAGGATTAAATATGTTTATTAACAGAACATTTTCATGAATTTGTATATTAGGTTTCAGAGCTTAAGAACCTAAGCTTCACCATAGGAGCAATTAGCATAACCCTGCATAGCAGTGCATGTCTAGTAACTATGACACAAAACTCAAGAACCAGTTTCCACACAATTAGGGCCTCAGAGAGCTCTGAGGAGTAGATAAAGGAGGGAAGCAGTTGCAAGATCCATGGAGGATGCTTTGAAAAGCAATTCACATCTCCCTTTTGGAGGAGGGGTGCTTCTCATATTTGGAGCCATGATGAGGGTGAGATCTTATAGCTAGGGCAGTGGCAGGCAAACTCATTAGTCAACAGAGCCAAATATCAACAGTACAATGATTAAAATTTCTTTTGAGAGACAAATTTTTTAAACTTAAACTTCTTCTAATGCCACTTCTTCAAAATAGACTCGCCCAGGCCATGGTATTTTGTGGAAGAGCCACAAAATGGGCCAAAGAGCTGCATGTGGCTCGCGAGCCACAGTTTGCCAACCACGGGGCTAGGGCAACTGTTGACCATGCTTAGGAAGAAGGAAATAACCAAAAGTCCCTAAATTAAGAAATAAAATTAAGTGGCAGCTTTGGGGACATCCCAGTGATTTCCAAACCTAGAAGCACGTTGTGGACACAAGAAATTCCCACTGGAATCTGAATGTTGCTGTAGTGCCCAGCCTCGCCTCTGGTCAGAAACTACGAAAGTTAGCTACAGAAAGCTGTTTTCTCTAATAATAGCCAACATTGAGTAAGCTCTTCCTCCGGTAGGCCCTAATCTAAACATCCTTATTTATAAACACAAATCATGACAACACAGGGTAAATACTTTGACCAAAAGATCTCACAGCTAGTACACAAAGGAGAAGTAGGGCTCAAACCCAAGCATTTAACTCCTGAATCTTACCTTAATCACTGCCAGGCACTGTTCCTTAAAAACTCACCTGTGCCAAAATGTCTGTTTCCCCCTTAGTTATGTAACAAAGGCCCCCTACATTTTTCAACTTTGTCTTGTTTCATCTCAGTTAGAAGCTAAAATCTTTTGTTCTCTCCCTGTTAGATAGGTAGCAACTACAGACTGACTCCTGCTTAAGCTTAGTGAGCTAAGAACATGGGAGAGCAGTGTGTTAGGTCATGCGGTGACCTCAGGAGGATGGCTCATCATTTTTAAATCTCTGGGGAGCGTCTTCTTAAAAGGAGCTCCTCTCCTTGGCTTCCAAATTTGCTGAGTGGCACAAGTCTTTTGGCCCCTCACACTTGAAACTCGGGTTTTATTGACAAGCTTGAAAACCTGAATGACCCCAAGTGCCAACAGGCCACAGGAAGGGGTGAACCGGCTGGGGCTAGAGGAGGAGGAGGGATATTGCCATCTACCTGACTTTTTAATAGATGTCTATGCTCCAGCAAAATATGGTGTTCATTCCTTACACTGTTTTGTTTTTCCACTCTTTGAATCTGTGTTCAAGCGACAGTTTTCTTCTAGAATTTTAGAGTGAACGTACAACCCCAGTACACAACCCCAGCACACACTACAGTTACCACATGGCAGGTACTATGCCAAGTATTATATATATACAGTACTGATTAAAATAGATATGGTCTCTGCCATTCTGGAAATGACAGGAAAAGTCCCTGTTAAAATTTCTAAGGACGTCTCAAATGAAAGCTTACCTGGTCCCTCCAGTGTGACAACTCCCTTTAATGAACAGCAATAGACTCTGTTTGTACCTCTGGGCCCCACTCAACTATAGGTCAAGGCACTGAGGGTATTATTTGGGCTTTTGCCTTGGCCTAAATGCATATTATATTGTGAGCTCCTTGAAGGCTAGTCATGTAGCTTTTTTTTTTTTTTTTTTACTTCACCTTGCACACTTTTTGAATTCTTATGGGAGATAAATGGGTGAATCTCCTAATACAGGAAATAGCATGGTCAAAGAAAAATAAAATGCTAGTCATATTCAGGTACAACAATTAGAAGAACTTGCTTGGAATGGAGGCAGAAAGTAGTAAGATTAGAGAGTACAGGAGTTGATCAGGGAGTAGTTAATGATAGGGCATAAAAATGAAGTTAATTAGATTTGGAAATGCCAACTTTTTAAATTTTATTTTATTTTAAATTGAGATATAATTGATATATTACATGAATTTGGGGTATACAACATTTCAGTATTTGTATATATCGCAAAATAATCACAACAATAAATGTAGTTAGTTAACATCCATCACCATACATAGTTTAAAATTTTTTTTCTTGTGATGAAAAATTTTAAATCTACCTTCTTAGCAACTTTCAAATATGCAATGAAGTACTATTCACTATAATCACCATGCTGTACAATACATGAAAAATGAAGTTTTTGAATAGTAGACTGAGGCCCAGAAAATCTCCACTCTAACTACTTTATTATATAGCAAATGGTATGTCATCTCCGAATATGAAAAGGTTTTTGTTCTGTATTTGAAGATAAGTCATTATTATAAATAAGTAAAAGACCAGTAGTTTGTAAGCAACAAATATCTTCCTTCTCTTTTTAATAACAAAACTAAGACAAAATGTTCATTTCTAAGACCTTGAATGCAGTTGCCCACGTTAGTAACCTGAGCATTATCGTCGATTCCTCACTTTGCCTCATTTTCCACATCTGGTCAGTCCTGAGTTGTGTTGAATCTGCTTCATACCCCCCCTCTCTTCCTCCTCCTCTACGTTCCCTCCACCAACTCTTACTTCTTATTCTTACTCAGGACACTAAGGCGGCCTCTTCACTAACCCCTCCTGTTTGCTCTGACTCCCTCCCTTCATGGGCTTCCAGAGAGCTCAGTCTAGAATACAAAACCGCTTGTAACGTTCTCTTCTGTTTTACTCCAGTGGTTCCAGAGTAAACACTCAAGTTCTGTGAATGTTATATTGGCAAGAACACTAGGACCTGTCCCTCTGTCTGACCTTGCTCTTGCTGATGTCCATCCTCATCTCCTAAAACTCCTTCTACCACCACCTTCATTTCCTGTTGACCAACAAAGACCTCATGGAGAAAGGACGTTTCAGGTCCCGTAGATGGAAACACCAAATGCTTCTGAGCAGCACCAGGGAATCTCGTGAACTAGGGGGTGAGATCCATCAGAGGGTGTGGTGTCACTTCTCCGAAAGTGCAGAAAGCACCTCTGTGGTCAGGAAGTGATGGAAAGGAACGGAGAGGAGAGGAGAAAAGGATACGTATGCCTGGGCTGTCCACTCAGGCTTTGAGAATAATGAGAGGATGGGAATTACCTACGAGTTGCTCTCGTGCTTTTTTAAGTAAGAAGTTAAATTGATCAAATTATATTACTACAAGTAAGGAATACACTTATTCATAAGGTATGCTATGCTTACTTCTGGTTTTTAACCTTTTTTTTTCTTTAATGAATGAGATTTAAGCAACTTGGATTGGGATAAGGCCATGGTCAGTAAACTGCAGCTCGCGAGCCACATGCGGCTCTTTGGCCCCTTGAGTGTGGCTCCTCCACAAAATACCATGGCCTGGGCGAGTCTCTTTTGAAGAAGTGGCATTAAAAGGAATTAGTTTAAAAAATTTGGCTCTCAGAAGAAATTTAAATCGTTACACTGTTGATATTTGGCTCTGTTGGCTAATGAGTTTGCCGACCACTGGGCTAAGGTTAGAATGCTAAAGTTCATCTTCCACTGTGCACAGAAGTTAAATACCGTCTTTGTTCCTCTCTGTGAATCTGTACAAAGAAAGCCAGTGAGCAGAGAATGAATAGTGTGTACAAGCAAAAAATATAAGAAAGAAAAGTAGCAAGTGTGTTTTAAATAATGAGTTTTAAAGAATTTAAAATTGATATGGAAATTAAAAATGCTACCTGTGAGGAAAAGAAGGTTGAACAACAACAACAAAATACTTCAAAAAGAATGACATAGCACTATTCTGTGTTTCTTTTAAAATAACATCTTCCTTCTCAGATTGCCTTTCGTGAGAGATAGTCATGCCACGTGCCTCTGTGAACACGTACTAGACTGGAGTCAGAATTTGCCTCAGTGTAAGATATGGAGTTAGGTTAGCAAGACAGATACTTCTTCAAATTACATGTGAAGAAGTTAAGCCCTAGATTAATATTTTAAAATAATACTTTGAATTCCTAAGTGAACTCTCCTTTTTAGAAGTAATGAAGATGGAATGATGTACAACAGGGGAGAGTGCTCACTGGCATCTTTATGACCGAGTTCACCTCCCTGGAGCCTGCATTACATGCAGAAGGCTCTTCCAAGGCTTGTCCCTGGCCCCTCATCTGAACTCTCAGACCCTCACCTCTGCCACGCCCTTCTTTTAAGTAGAAAGTGTAAAAGATAGCTGCTTTCTCTTCCCCAGGGGGAGATTGTAGACTTAGGGTCACTCTAGAGACAGAGGAGTTTATAAATGATATGTCAAATATTTCTAAACCAATGAGTATTGCTTTAGGACTGACTCTTTGGAACTTTTAATACAAGGGTGTTCAAAGCTGCAGTGTACCCCTGACCTAATCCAGCGGGTGTCTGTTCACGCTTATCAACATGCGGGAGAGGAGCAGGGCTGACGTAACCTATAATGTTGGGAGGGAAAAAGGGGGCAAAAAAAAAAAGTAGCTAAGTTTCTGAAATAGGACTTTGAAGTAGCATAAGGCAAAGGCATTCCAAACTGTTAACTCTCTGGCACCAGGCCAGAAGGCCTCTCCAGTCCCAACACGGAGTACATAGCCTTTTGTCTCCAAAAACCCTGATCAGAGAGAGGCTTAACCCTTCAAACTGGAAACTACTGACTTCCTGCTTCTGTGATTGGTTAAAATAATAGACCTGAAACTATGTTAAATGACCGGAATTAGACACATGCTATTTCTCAACTAAAATAAAATTTCCCTTTGGGCTAAGTTGTTTGAGGATGTTGAACGAAAATGGTCAGATGGAGAAACAGGTGGTACTGAAAACGGGAGGAAATGAGGTTGGCCGTGTTGAAGACAAGGCTTTCATTGGAGAAACCCAGTCTGCTTGACCCTTGTTGCTGCCTCCTGGGAGACCACGGTAAACGGAGATGAGGGCGAAACCCAATCCAACTATTATGAACAGCAATCCTATTTAGGACATGAATTGTACATTAAATGTGGGATTAATGAAGTCATTAGCAGCTCAGTTCTTGGTTGTAGATCCAGGAGAATGAGTTTGCCGTCTTTTTCCTGTAAACTCATTTATTTCATCTGCAGCCTGAATCTTCACTCGCTGCTCCCATCCTCACATCCCACCACCTGCTGGGCATCTCAAGAAACTCTGTACTTTTCAAGCCCCTGAGGCCTGAAACATAAATCAGCACCCCGCCCATTCTCTGAGTGCACTCATGCTCATGTGCTCTCTGCCTCACTGCACAACCTCTTCTCTGGTGGGAACCCCAGTTGACACCGATATTTCCTCTCTACCCCCCTCTCTAGACTGCTACCCTTGAGCCTTATTGACCTCTCTCCAGGTGCCTTTTCATCCTCTGCCTTAGATGAGGTGCCCATTTCTTCTTTCCTTCACTTCACCAATAAAAGCCTGGAGGTACATTCTCCTGTATCTTTCCTCTCCAGTCAGTTCTTCATGTGAACATAAGATCTCTTTAACATGTCATGTCATACTTGTTTGGTGGTGATGAACTCCTTCAGCTTTTCCTTGTGTGGGAAGCTCCTTATCTGGCCTTCAATTCTAAATGATAGCTTTGCTGAGTAGAGTAATCTTGGTTGTAGGTCCTTGCTATTCATCACTTTGAATATTTCTTGCCACTCCCTTCTGGCCTGGATAGTTTCTGTTGAGAAATCAGCTGGCAGTTGTGTGGGCATTTTCTTGTTGGTGACTAACTGCTTTTCTCTTGCTGCTTTTAAGATTCTCTTTGTCTTTAACCTGTGGCATTTTAATTATGTGTTTTAGTACAAGATTTTTGGGGATAATCACTCAAGTTTTATAATATCTAATCACTGGAGTGATATATAATGTTGTATGTCAACTATAATTGAAAAGAAAACAAAGAAAAACCTATACTAATAAAAGGGTAACGGTAACGACTGAACAGCAGGCTGCATGGGGCGACAAGGCCAGCAGGGGGGTTAGTGAGGGACGACCAAATGACTGAACAGCAAGCTGTGTGGAAAGACCAGGTCGGCGGGGGAGGGGGGGCGGTGAGGGGTTACCAGGCTGGCAGGAGGGGCATTGAGGGGCAACCAGGCCAGCAGGGGTGGCTGTGAGGGGTGATCAGACCAGCACAGGGGTCAGTTGAGAGCAACCAGGCCGGTAGGGGGGGCAGTTGGGGGTGACCAGGCAGGCAGAGAGAGGCAATTAGGGGTGACCAGGCCAGCAGAGAGGGGCAGTTGGGGGCGACCAGGCCAGCAGTGGAGGTCATGAAGGGTGACCAGGCTGGCAGGGGGGGCAGTTGGGAGCGACCAGACCACAAGAGGGGCAGTTAAGGGTGATCAGGACAGCAGACAGAGGTAGTTAGGGTGATCAGGCTGGTGGAGGGGCAGTTAGGGGCGAGCAGGCAGGCAGGCAGGCAGGTGATTAGGAACCAGTGGTTCCAGATTGTGAGTGAGATGTCCAAGGAGTCCTGGATTAGAGAGGGTGCAGGCTGGGCTGAGGGGATCATCCCTCCCCTCCTCCATACTCCCCTCCCCCGTGCATAAACTCATGCACTGGGCCTCAGTAATTATATAAAAATTTAAAAAGACAAACTGAGATCTCAAAGCAGGAACCAAATCCTGTTTATCTTCTTCCTTAAAGAGTTCCACTGATTCTCAGAGCTGGTAGTTTCTCCTTCCCAACATGGCATTCCACTTTTGAGTTTCTCCTTCCCAACATGGCATTCCACTTTTGAGTTTCTCCTTCCCAACATGGCATTCCACTTTTGAGTTTCTCCTTCCCAACATGGCATTCCACTTTTGATTTGTGGTTGGGTTGTGATCTTAGCAGCAGGTCTCACCCTGGCTGCACACAAAGTGCTCAGGCCAACCACAGGCCCATGAAATGATAGCCTCTGGGAATGGGTCCCAGTGATTGTCCCCAGTGTAGCCCAAGAGGACACAGCCTGCTGTGCTGCTGCTACATCCCATTCCACCAATGTGGCGCCACACCAAGCTCCCCGCCAGTCCTGACTAGAGGGAAGTATCAATTTTGAGTCACTGCCATGCAATTATTCTCACTCTCAACTGAGCCCTGCCCAGCCTCCATTCTCTGCCTATGTATGCCATTTCTTAAACCTAGAAAGCCTTCTTCTAACCTACTAAGATGTCATTCTTCATAATAGTTTAGTTTAAAATGTCACGTTCCCAATTAGAATTAGTCACCTCTGATAAGACATAATACTTAACACGGGACATATAGTGAGGGAGCACTGGGAAAACATTTGTTGAAATGCAGTTACATGTTCTTGAAGATGGATTCTGGTCCCTGGATATCAAAGCTTTAGAGCCACTGGAACTAGCCAGACAACTAACACTAATCAAAGAAAAACCTTTACTCCTTAGTTACAGAAAAGTGGATAAATATATTACTCAACCTAGTGTATTTTTTATTACTGGTTTGTTAGTTTTTCATCATTTCAGCAAGCTATAGATTTATCATACTTCCATAATCAGTGCATTCCTGAGAGAACATGTAAACACTGAGACGCACAGTATTTTAACATTTTTTACTGAATAACTTTGTTGAAGGGAATCCAGCACATACCAGGCACTAGTGAAACAGCTCCCACAAATACAGCTAAATTGAGAGGTGGCTGTTATTGTTTCTAGTCTAATTTTTAAAGCTTTACAGCTTATCGAAAAGCTATTTCAGTCTCAGAAGAGTAATCTTGGTTGTAGGATCTTGCTCTTCATCACTTTGAATATTTCTGACCACTCCCTCCTGGCCTGATATGTTTCTGTTAAGAAATCAGCTGAAAATCCTATGGGCCATCCCTTGTGGGTAACTAACTGCTTTTCATATTCTATGTATTTAACCCTTGGCAATTTAATTATGATGTGTCCTGGCGTGGGCCTCTTTGGGTTCTTCTTATTTGTGATTCTCTGTGCTTCCTGGACTTGTATGTCTATTTCTTTCACCAATTAGGGGAAATTTTCTGTCATTATTTCTTTAAATAGGTTTTCAACATCTTGCGCTCTCTCTCTTCTCCTTCTAGCACCCCTGTACACTTGAAGTTGTCCCAGAGACTCCTTCCACTAACTTCATATTTTTGGATTTTTTTTTTTTTGCTACAGTGGTTGGGTGTTTTTTGCTTCCTCATATTCCAAATCATTGTTTTGATTCTCAGAACTTATACTCTACTGTTGAATCCTGTAAATTATTCTTTATTTAAGTTATGCTTAATTTCTGATTTCTTTTATCTCTTTGACATTCTCACTAAAATCCTTGAAAGTCTCATGAAGAGCCTTGAGTAACCTTATAACCATGATTTTGAACTCTGTATCCAGTGGTTTGTTTTCTTCCATTTCTTTCACTTGTGACATGTTTCTTTGTCTCTGCATTTTGTCTGCTTCCCTGTGTTTGTTTCTGTGGATTAGGTAGAGCTGCTGCTGTGTCTCCTGGAATTGGAAGAGTGGCCTTGTGTCGTAGGTGTCCTGCAGAGCCCAGGGGCTCAACCTCTGCGATCATCTGAACCGAGCACTTTGTTTGCCCCAGTGGGGGCTGTGTACACAGTTTTGTAGTTGAGCCTTGATTGCAGTTGGCATTACTGGGAGGAGTTAACTTACAGGCCAGTTGGCTGTGGAGAGCAGCTGTGACTACAGTGGAAAAGCTGCTGTGCAGGAAACACCCCCATGGGACAGGACTTGCTTCAGTTGGGCTTTGGTGCTCACTGAGTCTGCCTCTTGAGTGTGTTGCTTGTGGATGTGTAGTGTTTTAATCTGCTATGATCTGAAGCTGTCCACCAGGTGCACTGGCTCTAGGGCCTCCAGGGAGGTGCAAAGCCAGCCACTTCCTTGGGGACACCTGGCAGGAGCTACAGAAGAGATATGAAGATGGCTGTTTCCTGTTTGTATTTGGTTTGGAGGTGCCCAGGCAAAGCCCAGCTGTGAAGCAAGGCAGGCTGGTGCTAGTGCTGGGTCTTGGGCCTTTTATTGATAAAATGGGATAGTCTGGCACCAGCTGCAGGTTGTTTGAGAGATTTTAGCAAAATCTGAAGCCTGAGCCAGGACAGGTCATCCATATGGAAGAGCTGCTGCAAACAGCTTGGGTGGGGCTTATTGAATGAGGCAGAGTCTCAGGGAATCGCCAGGGTGGAGCAATCAGTGTGCTTTAGGCTGATGGAAACTCAATTTTATGTCTGCCAGTCAGCCTGTGACAGGGGAAGTCACAGCACAGGAATAATGATCCCTGCAAGCATCCCTGTCTGAGAGAAAGCCACCCCCAAGTTCCTGCCCTGATGCCAGGCAATCCAGTTCCTCCCCATTGTGTCTGGGTCCCCCAGCACTGAAACTCGTAAAAAGTAGTATTATGTAAGTTTGTGCACTCACCCTTTAACAGGATCACCTAGGATTCCAGCCACCTCCTTATCACCCAGCTATAATCATGAAGTTCTGAGGACTTCTCTTTCCAGCACTGGAACCCTGGGCTGGGGCTCTGGTCTGGAGCTGGGGCCCCGTGCTCCTCATGGATAGTCTCCAAGAGACAATCTCCCTCCTGATTTAAAAACAGCACACTTGGGTGTCGGACCAGCCGGTTTCGTGTCTCTGACCCTCCTACCCAGTCTCAATGTGCTTTGCTTCTTTGCTTCTCTAGTTGTGGGATTTCCATTCAGCCAACTTTCAGGTGGTTCTGAATGATAGTTGTTGTCCTATATTTTAGCTGTAATTTTTATGTGATTTTGGGAAACAGTGAATACAGGCATTGACCTATGCCACCATCTTGGTTCTTTCTGGGAAGTTAAGAGGATGTCTCCACCAAAAATGAGTGAATAACTATAAAAAGGCAGAGAAGAAATCCAGAAAACAGCAGATTTCAAAAAGGAAACCTATTTGTTCACTTTAATATCCATTGCATGAGTATATTCCTATTTTATTCCACTCTACTATTGGTGGACAGTCGGGTTGATTCCATTTGGGATCTGTTGTGGAGCTACTATTGAATGGTTGTGTGTGTGTGTCTTCAACTCTATTAAATAGTGCCAAACTGTTGGCTGGAGTCCTTATATTCTGTCAGCAATTGGAGAGCATCCTTATTATGTCACATCTTTGCTAAAACTTTATTTCTTCAGACTTGGTAAATTTTTCACATTCATATAGATTTTTGTAAAAGCTTGAATCACTGTATTTCATTTCTGACCACAGCTTATCTGATCCCAGTGAAACAATCTCCTGTTAACAAGAAAATCATCCTCTTAGAGAACTTGGAAAAATCTTCACTGTCTGAGTTATTGGGAGATTTCTTGGCACCTCTGAAAAATCACAGCACTGAAAGCCCGTGTGTGTGTGTGTGTGTGTGTGTGTGTGTGTGTGTGTGTGTTGATCACCGGCCTCTTGCACACCCACTACAGGAGATGTACCCTGCAGCCAAGGAACATGCCCTTGACCGGAATCAAATCTGGGACCTTTCAGTCCTCAGGCTGGCACTCTATCCACTGAGCCAATCCGGTTTCGGTGCCCCTGTACTTTTTCAAAAGGTAAAGGTTGTGGTGAGATGAGAACGTGCTGAGAAGCAAGCTCTGTGAGATCATTCTACTTTTTCGGTTCCCCAGAATATATGCTAGACTTCATGTTCTTTCTTTGACTTATTGTAATTTGCATGTGTTGCATAATATGGCTTATTTTAGGAAACAGAATGTCGGAATGTCACTACTTTCATGAGAACTGCTTTCTGGTGAGCACCATTGCCAAAGCCTGTCCCCGGGGTTCTGACTTGCTGGTGCAGCAGCATTTCTGCTGGGTGCAGCCGAGGTGGGATGGCAGCCCAGGCAGGGCCTGCTGCAGAGGTCCTTAAGGAAAGCTGTGAGTAAAGTAACAACCCGCAGCTGCAGCCTGTGGTTGGGAGAGCAATTTGGGAGACCTGGGCTTGGTTCTATCTTTTAATAATCGTGTGGCCTCAGGCAAGTGCAGTATTTGGATATTCAAGGGTTAAATAAGAGAACACATATAAAACCTAAAAAGTTTCTGGACTACTTAAAAAAAAAGCAAATAAGTTTTACCATTATTAACTTTTCTAGGGGAGTCTCACCAAGTTCTAAATTCTGTGGAAGACTAGATTGGAAAATTACTCTTCTTAGGGAGAAGCCACTGCTACAGGGGCCTTCAGAATATTATCCATCTACTGAAGCTACTTTTAACATATGACTTAAACCTGCCACAGTAATACTAAAAAGTGACATGAAAAATTAGAATTCTTTTTTGACACATTTTATATTTTTAACAATTTTTTTTATATTTCAATTACAGTTGGCATAATATATTGTTTCAGATGTACACATTAGCAATTGGACATTTATAAAACTTATGAAGGCCCCAATAAATCTGCTAATATACCCTAGATTGCTTCATATCTTGGCTATCCTCCTATATAATAAAAGCCTAATATGCTAAGTATCTGGTTGATCACTCAGCCATTCAACCAATTGAAGCATAATATGCTAATAATATGCTAAGGCTGCTCAACTGCTCACTATGACATGACCCTGGGAGGGGGTGGTGGTGTTAGGGATGGCAGATGGTCTGACCAGTAGGTTAGCTTGCTGCTGGGGTCTTACTGATTGGGACTGAGCCAGATTGGACAGACACACACGAATTTGGTACATCGGGCTTCTAGTTGGTTAATAAAATGATACAGGTTTGGTTAATAAAATTACACAGTACATCACCTTTATACTGTGGTGTATATTTACTACCCCAACTCAAATCTCCTTCCATTACCATTATCCTTCCTTTACTCCCTTCTGCCTCCCCTGAACCCTTTCCCTCTGGCAGCCACCATACTGTTGTCTGTGCCCATGAGGTGTCATCTTTTTTTTTTCTTTGCTTAATACCTTAAGGGTATTGTTTTGTTATCCATTCAGTCACATATGTCTTTTGATTAGAACATTCAGTCCATTTACATTTGAAGTAATTGTTACCATTTTATTCATATACTTTTTATCTTTTTTTTCTTAAAGAGTCGCTTTAATATTTTTTGTAATACTGGTTTGGTGGTGATTGACTCACTTAACCCTTTAATCGAGTCTGGGAAGCCCTTTATCTGTTCTTCAATTTTCATATCTGTTCTTCAGTTCTAAATGATAGCTTTGCTGGATTGATTAATGTTGCTTATAAATACTTGCTGTTCATCATTTGAATATTTCTGAGCAATCCCTTCTGGCCTGATATGTTTCAGTTGAGAAATCAGCTGACACTCGCACGGAGCTCCCTTGTAGGTAACAATTACTTTTCTCTTGCTGCTTTTAAGATTCTCCATTTTAATTACAATATATCTTGATGTGTGCCTCTTTGGGTTCATCATGTTTAGGACTCTGCAATTACTGGGCTTGCATTTCCTTCACCAGGTTAGGGAAGTTTTCCCTTATTATTTCTTCAAATAGGTTTTCAATCCCTTGCTCTCTCTCTTTTTCTGATAACCTTGTGATGTGAATGTTGGTATTCTTGATGTTTTCCCAGAGGCTCCTTAAACTTTCCTTATTTTTTTAAATTCCTTTTTTTCTTTTAAAAATATATCTTTATTGATTTTAGAAAGGAAAGGAGGAGAGAGAGATAGAAGCATCAATGATGAGAGAGAATCACTGAGTGGCTGCCTCCTGCATGCCCCACACTCGGATCAAACTCACAACCCAAGCATATGTTCTGACCAGGAATCAAACCGTGACCTCCTAGTTCATACTTCAGTACTCAAATCTGAGTCATGCAGGCCAGGCTAGATTCCTTTATTCTTTTTTCTGTTCTGATTGGGTGTTTTCTGCTACCTTATATTCCAAATTGCTGATTTGATCCTCTACTTCATCTAATGTACTGTTAATTACCTCTAATGTATTCTTCAGTTCAATTATATTCTTCATGTCTGACTAGTTCTTTTTTTAAATTTTTTATTTTTTTTGCAGAGAGGAATAGAGAAGGATAGAGTTAGAAACATCAATGAGAAAGAAAAACATCGATCAGCTGCCTCCTACACACCTCCTACTGGGATATGCCTGTAATCAAGGTACATGCCCTTGACCAGAATCGAACCTGGGACCTTTCAGTCTGCAGGCCAACACTCTTTCCACTGAGCCAAACAGGTTAGGGCTTGACTAGTTTTTTTTGTTTGTTTTATATGTACACTAGAGGCCTGATGCATAAAATCCATGCAAGAGTAGGCCTTCCTTCACCTAGCTGCCAGCACCGGCTTCCCTCACACTCCCAGGACCCAGGCTTCACTCTGGCTGCCGGCCCTCACAGCCCTGGCTTTGTCCGGAAGGTCATACAGAGAGACGTCCATCTAATTAGCATATTACACTTTTATTATTATAGATTTTTATGTTTCCTGCCTCTTTGCTGAAGTTCTCACTGAGTCATTGAACCCTCTTATAACCGGTGTTTTGAACTCTATATCTGGAGTTTTTTCCTGCTCTTTCATTTGCAACATATTTATTTGTCTCCTCATTTTGGCTGCCTCCATGTGTTTGTTTCTATGAATTAGGTAGAGCTGCTATGTCTCTTAGTCTTGATGTGTGGCCTTATGTATTAGATGTCCTGTGGGGCCCAGTAACACAGTCACCCTGGTCCCCTGAACTGGGTGCTCCAGCTATGTCCCTCATGTGGCTTATATGAGGGACATAGAGCCGTTACTTCCATTTGACCATAATTGAGAGGGATGATCCTCAGGCTGATTGGTAGTGAGGACTGCCCGTGACTACCCAGTGGAGGAGCTGTTGTACAGAGGCTGACCCTACAGAGCAAGATTTGCTTTAGCAGGCTCTGGTGCCTGCTGAGACTGCCTTTCAGGTGTATCATTTGTGGAAGTGGTGGGTGGTGGTCTGCTGTGATCCAAAGCTGGCCACCAAGTGTGTTGGTTCTAGAACTTTCTGAGAGTGGCTCTGGTATAGGTTATGGTTAGCCATTGCCTGTGCCTTTTCCCAGGGCCACTTGGTATGCACTATAGGGTGCTCTGAAGATGGTTGCCACTTGTTCCGGGATTGGAGGTGTGTGGGAAAGGCTAACCTGTGACCTGAAGCTGGTTTCCACTATTGCTGGGCTTGAGATGGACTAGTAAGAAGTATGAGGTATGTGAGACCAGATGTTACTTGTTTGAGCTTGTGATCCTTTGAATGGTTTTTGGAAAGACTGGAGCATGAGCCAAAACAGGCTGTTTATATGGAAAAGCCACCAGAAAAAGTGGGCCCACAAGTTGGGTGTGGTGCGGCGGGGTCTCAGGGAATCACCAAGGAGAGCAAACAGTGTTAGCCATGTTGATGGAGACTCAGATATGGCTCCCACCTCCTCGTGCAGGTGGAGGCTCAGCAGAGCAATAATGGCCTCTGGTAGCACTTACATTAGAGCCAGCCCTTGTGCTGAAGCCAGACAAGTCAGTTCCACCTCATGTGTCCCTGGCTCCTTGTGAGCTTCTGCCCCAGCTCTGTGTCTCACAGTGAGCGAGCCTGTCAGTGAGTGTTTGTGTGCAGGATCTTTAAGAGGAATGCCTGTGACTCCAGGAGCTCTTTGTCTCAGCACAATCTCCACTGGTTTTCACAGCCAGAAGCTATGAGGACTTCCTTTCCTGACACTAGAACCCAGGGCTGGGGAGCCTGGTATGGGGCTGGGATTCCTCACTCCTCAGGGAAGACCTTTGCAACTCAGCTATCCCTCCCAGTGTTTCACCACCACCAAACGTGGGTGTGGGACCAGCTCATTCTGTGTCTCCGCCCCTCCTACTAGTGTCAGTGTGGCTTCTTCTGTGTAACCTTACAGAACTGTTCGGCTAGTCTCCAGGCGTTCTGAATGCTGTGGTTCTATGATTTGGTTGTAATTTTGACATGGTTGGGGAGGAGGTGAGTACAGCATTTACATTCTCTGCCTTCTTGACTAGAAGCCTCTTTGGGCACATTTTTAAGAGTAATAATAACTTTTGGTGATTTTTCAGAATATTAAAACAAATATTCTGTATTCACCCAAATAACAAAGTTAATCTAAGGCTAACCAAATCTAGTACATTACTATTTAATATAATATTCTTAAGTTTGGTCAGTAGCTGAGTGTCTAGGTGGATTTTAAATAAAAGCTTGATTTAGCCTGATTTTTTTCATTTAATCCTGCACAGTGAGTCTCCTTGGCTCAGCATAGTATTTTTAAGGTGTAACTATCACAAACCCCAATGCGAGCTGCTCCACAAGAAGAGGCTTTTTCCCCTCACCATAACCAAATGGCATACGGTAGGTTTGCTGATGTCAGTTTAGCACCTTATGATGTCACATGCTGGGGGAGTCTCCTGATCTCCCTTCAAGAGTGCAGGATGTCTGTCTGCACTTCAGGGACATACTCCCTCAAACATGTTCAAAGATAGAAAGCAGGGTATGTGGCAGATAAAAAGTTTTGTTAATCTCCTTCTCCGGGAGGAAAGCACTTTTTTTCTGAACAAAATTGTGTCTGTTGTCTTAGAATATACAAATGAGCAAGCATTTGTGGGTGGGAAGGTCAGGGGAGATGGGTAGGGGGAAAGTTTGGGGTGGGAATGGCCATGGTAATTCAGTGGACATGGGTACCACTAGTGATCTGAATTGGTATTTGAAATTCCTAATTTAATCAGAGAAATATTCTACCCCAAGCTATGTTAAAGTCAGTTGGCTGTTATAAATATACTAGAGGCCCGGTGCATGAAATTCACCAGGCGGTCCCTTCAGCCCAGCCTGGACCCTCTCCAATCCAGGATCCCTCTCACAATCCAGGACTGGTGGCTCCCAACTGCTCACCTGCCTGCCTTCCTGATTGACCCTAACCACTTCTGCCTGCCAGCCTGATTGATGCCTAATTGCCCCCCTTGCCAGCCTGTTTTGCCCCTAACTGCCCACCCCTGCAGGCCTGGGTCCCCCCCAACTGCCCTCCCTTGCAGGCCTGGTCCCTCCCAATTGCCCTCCCCTGCTGGCCTGATCACCCACAACTGTCCTCCTTTGCAGGCCTGGTCCCTCCCAACAGCCCTCCCCTGCTGGCCATCTTGTGGTAGCCATCTTGTGGGATAGGATAGTGCCTGGTGCATGGATGGGGTCAGCTGGTTTGCCCTGAAGGGTGTCCTGGATCAGGGTTGGGGTTCCCTTGGGGCATGGGACAGCCTGGGTGAGGGGCCTGGGGTGGTTTTCAGGCTGGCCATGCCCCCTGGCGACCCAAGCAGAGGCCCTGGTATCTGGGATTTATTTATGTTCTACAATTGAAACTTTGTAGCCTGGAGCAGAGCCAAGCCTTCTGCTCGCTCTGTGGTGGCAGCTATTTCTGTTGTGATTTCTTTATCTTCTATAATTGAAACTTTCACCCTTAAGCAGAGGCCTAGGGTGGCTGAGGCAGGTGGAAAGCTTGGGTTGCTCCATCTCTGGGTGGAACTCAAGCCTCCTGCTCTCTCCAGCTCTGTGGCTGCTGTCATTATCTTCGATAATTGAAACTTTGTAGCATTGAGTGGAGGCCTGAGCTGGAAAGGGCAGGCAAAAAGCTTACCTCCCTCCATTGCCAAGGAAATCCAAGCCTTCCTCCTGCTCTCTGTGGCCGGCAGCCATTTTGGTTGGGATTATATTTACATGCTCACTCCTATTGGCTGGTGGGCATGGCTTGTGGGTTTAGGAGAGGTATGGTCGATTTGCATATTGCTTTTTTATTAGATAAGATGGGACAGAATGGAGCTCCCAGAAATCAACCTATACCAATATGGCCAATTAATATTGGAGAAAGATGAGATAATAGCATACAATGGAATAAAGATAATCTCTTCAATACATGGTGGGAAAATTGGACAGTTACATGCAAAAGAAAATGAAACTAGACCACCAACTTACACCATACTGAAAAATAAACTTAGAATGGATAAAAAAACTTAAATATACGTTGTGAAACCATATAAATCTTACAAGAAAACATAGGCAGTAAAGCCTGAGGCATCTCACATAGCAGTATTTTCACTGATACATCAACTAGCACAAGGGAAACCAAAGAAAAAATAACAAATGGGACTACATCAAACTAAAAAGCTTCTGCACATCAAAAGAATCCATCAACAAAATGAAAAGGGAGCCCACTGTATGGGAAAATGTATTTGCCAATGATATTCTCGTAACATTTTAATTTCCAAAATATACAAAGAACTCATGCACCTCAACACCAAGAAGACAAACAATCCAGTTTAAAAATGGGCAAAGGACCAGACCGTGTGTGTTACACAGTATTTACAATCTACACTTTTTAACATTTGAAAACAAATTTCTTTATATCGGTCAAGCTCTTTACATTTTGAGGAAGTTAGCATTTTAAAAAATATATATTTTATTAATTTTTTACAGAGAGAAAGGGAGAGGGATAGAAAGTTAGAAACATGGATGAGAGAGAAACATCGATCAGCTGCCTCCTGCAAAACCCCCACTGGGGACGTGCCCGCAACCAAGGCACATGCCCTTGACCAGAATCGAACCTGGGACATTTCAGTCCGCAGGCTGACACTTTATTCACTGAGCCAAACTGGTTTCAGTGGAAGTTTGCAGTTTAGTTAGGAAAATTAAATTAATTCAAGGTGAACATGACACAGATTCTGATGTACTATGTGGATCTTACCATACAAAATATTCAAATACTTAATGTCATTTTTTATTTCATTAATTCAGAATCCTTTTATGAATATCTTCTAGCAAGGCCTGTGAGGTCGAATAATTTTGTCTTCCAGAATTGCTGACAAATTCATCCAAGGTTTCTTCTTAGCTTATTTATTGCTGCATTGTTTCTGAGCCTTTTTGGTTCATATGATAAGCTACAGGTCTCTTTCTCATACTAACAAACATAGTAGTGTGTTATTAACTATCCCTTCTTCATCCACTCCAAGTAAAGATAAAATCATATCAGCTACATTTTTTTAAATTAGGGATTATTTTATTTTATATATATAATTGATTTTTTACAGAGCGGAAGGGAGAAGGATAGAAAGTCAGAAACATCAATGAGAGAGAGACATCGATCAGCTGCCTCTTGCACGCCCCCTACTGGGGATGTGCCCGCAGCCAAGGTACATGCCCTTGCCGGAATTGAACCCGGGACCCTTCAGTCCCCAGTCTGACGCTCTATCCACTGAGCCAAACCAGTCTTGGCAGCTACATTTTTTTTTCTTTGTAGTTTTCAACGTTTACGTTTTTAATTTGGGACTTGTTACAAACAGAAGGAAAAGGCCCAGCTGGCGGGGCTCAGTGGTGGAGCGTCGTCCTATGGACCAGGAGGTCAGTTTGATTCCCAGTCAAAGCACATGCCCAGGTTGCAGGCTTGATCCCAGTGTGAGGCGTGCAACAGGCAGGCAGGCAGTGAGTCTTTCTCGCCATTGATGTTTCTGTTTCTCTCCCCCTCTCTCTTCCTCTCTGAAATCAATAAAAATATTTTTTTCTTAAATAAAGGAAAAGAAGCACTGCTCTAACCCAACTCTCGTGTTTCCCCTCCTTGTCTCTCCAGCTCCGCCGTCGGGTGCCCTCTCCCTATGATGCCATGTGCAAGACAGTGGACGGGGCCCTGCCGTGTGGCGCCAGCTCTACTCCTGCCTGGCCCGTTGGGGCACACCTAAAGCACTTCTTGGGTCAAAGTATTTCCTGTCGTGTCCTCTAGTCCCAGGACATGCCCAAGTGACAGTGAAGTAAGTGTCATTTCACCTTGCTTGCCTTTTTAACCTACAGCCATGGCCAATTTGTTTGAGAGTGAGAACGCTGGCGGTGCTGCCTTGTGCTGCCTCCTGTCATCAGCATGGAGTGTCAGAAGACAGCTGTCACTGGTCCTTTGGCTAACTCCTAAGGAAGCTATTTTTTTACTAAGAGCTAGATAGCAGTTTCCCTCTTTTATAAAACTCTCATCAAAGTCACGTGTGACTCTCTAGGGAAGAACCACATGAGGAATTCAGTCAAGTATCCTAGAACCAAACAAACCAAAACCTTACATTCTACTGACGAATTAAAAGCTTCCTGCTATATTGATGACACGGACATACTTACCATGTTTTCCTTAGTAGCAGCTTATGAGTTCAGACATATAAATAATAAGGTTAATGAAATAGAAAATCAGGAGGAAATTGAAAAGGAGAAAAAAATTGTCACACTCCAGCTTAGTAAGGGTTCTGTGATTAGCTGTCCGCGTTGATTCTGCAATTTCTGGCATCCTGGGCAGAAACCCCTTTTAGAAAGCAGGGATGCAAATAATATATCTTCTTCATTCTAAGACAAACTGTGAATTTAACCAAAGCTAACTGGGAGAAAGGAAGAATACCGTGTTTAACAGGTACACAGCATTCCCTTGCTGAAGAGTAGAAACTCAGCCCCCGCCAGGCCGTCAGTAGGAAAAGCAGCACGCTTCTAACCCAGGCCCTCGTGTTCTGCTGGCTCAGAGGGCAGGTGCCCTCTCCCTGCGACCTCGTGTGCAGGGCTGTCGCCTGGGCCCTGGCCTCTGGCACCAGCTCAAGTCCTGTCTGGCCCGCTTGGGCACACCTCATGCACTTTTTAGGCCAGAGAACTTCCTGATCAATGTTTCTCTCTCTCTCCCTTCTTCTCTCTAAAACACAATAAACATATCCTCAAGTGAGGATTTCAAAAAGGAGCAAAAATACATTTATTCCTTTTTCATCAATATTACAACTACATTTAAGCCTTTCATATCCAGAGTCTCTTAGGAGCCAACTTTGGCCTTTCCTATCAGAACTGTCAAGGCTCTGAGAGTCCTACCCTATTTGCAAGCTAACAAGTTATTCTGCCACAGGTTCAGGGTTCGGGGTCAGAGGCCAAGGACTTCATCCCTCACAACACAGCCCAGCCTGGGCTTCATATTTCGCTGGTTCCCCTAGCTCCTCCAGTCCCCCTGGGCGATGCACAGTGACCCAGGTGGAGTCTGGCTTTGCAGAAGTCACAGCTGCAGAGCTCCCAGCTTGGGAATCCCCAGGCTTCTAAAGGGGTCCTGCCCACCCTTTGCCCTAGAAGGATGCATTTCTTTTATTATCCTGGCCAGCACACACATCTTCCCACTGCTGTGGGAGACACTGCCTCTGTCTTCTAAGGCTGCGTGCTCTACTGACATCCTTGGAAAGACAGTCCAGACAAGCTGGCACACAATGTAAAGGTATGTCATGTGGACTGTGCAGCAGGCAGAACTGCTCGTTTGCAAAAAAAAAAAAAGCTTAACATCTTTACCCCTCTAGCACTTTTAGAAGTAACTGTGCAAGTTTGACTCACGGTTGAATACCAGATTTTTTTCTATATTCTGTATTTTTTTTTCCCTTGAATTACATATCATCAGGCAGTAACAGAGAAACTTATGATAGACAGATGCTTCAACTTGGGTAAGTTTTAAGAGTCTTAAAAGGTTTTGAAAATTTTCCTCTTCTGGGAGATGTGGTTTTGGCTCTATAACCTTAATCAATTAAGGCTACAACAAAATATAATCTTTTTTTTAGGAACATTAATTGGTATTAGTTACTTCAAACTTGTTCCACTCGTATAGTCATTAATGCCAAGTTCCGCCTGAGGCTGGTTGACCTGTCTCCTCTCTGCAGTACCCAGCCCACCTGACCACAGGGACTGAGCCCTGGCCTTGGAACAGGCAGATGTAATTTGCCAGTGATTATTAGATAGATCCCAGTTTCAGAAATATAAAAATATGTGTGTGTTATTAAGGAAATAAAGCAAATAAGTTTTAGCATTTAAACACAGACCTTCAGGCATATTTTTCTAGACTTCTAATCTATAAACTTACCTTTCTTTCCATGTATTATTTTCTCTTTTTAAAAATATTTTATTTATCTTATTGGGGTGACATTGGTTAATAAAATTATATCGTTTTCAAGTGTACAGTTCAATGATACATCATCTGTATATTGCATTGTGTGTTTACCCCATCTAAAGACAAATCTCTTGCCATGTATTTTATTCATGCATTCATCCAGTGCATACTTGGCATCGATTCCTAATGACAAGTATCTTATAAAGTAAAAGGAGAGGGATGTGTAAACAGTTTCATTTGAAATGCATTGTATTTATGAGGCAAAGTCAAACTACTTCGGGGTTGTCCCTGAACTTACCTGGAAAATGAAGCATATCTTTAGAAATACTTATATATATATTTTTTGATGGCCTTCAAACTGTCCTTTGTAGAGTTGTGTATGATCCCTGCAAGGCCTAGTCCTTATGAGGGGTCCACCCCTCTCTTGCAAGGTGGATGTCTCAGCTGTGGAACGCTGTCCTGCGCCCAGAGTTCAAGAAGCCATATTGTCAAGAGCCTCTGTGAAAAGACAACCTGGCCGTGTGCAAACGGCTCAGCAGCTCCTGAGCCAAGGGCGGCAGACCGCGGTGAGAGCTGCACTCCGCATCGTGCTCAGTGAAGTTCTGCACAGCTGCCCCTTCCGAGAGCAGGTGTGTGGGTTCCTGCTGGGAGAGAGGAAACTCACACTCTTAGGTAGAACTTGTTTAGTTTGTGACTAGGGAGCTCCGCTTTTCCTCCTTGTAAATGGAGAAGTTATCTCAGCATTAATGAACATTTCACACCATTGCCCCAGAACTGTCTCTCTGCCTTGCAATACTGGCTCATGTTTAACTTGTAGACCTCCAAGTGGGGTGTGCTGGTTCACAACATTCCTGCTTGGGTATTAAGCAGGCCCATGATTTTGAAGAGTCTCTTTGAGATTTTTCTTGACTCTATGAAACTGCATTATCATTACCTTCCTTTTGGTAAAACGTGGTTTGTGTTGTTTCAGAGCTACACCAACATGCAGTGGATTTCAAAGGAGGAAGCCTCCCTTTGTACTTAGTTTCAGGTTCCAGCAGTTGAAGCAAGGAGAAAGGAGAGAGTGGTGCCTGGAGAAAGGTGAGCACCGGTCCTCACAAGAAGTCTGGCTGTTTCTCTTCACCCACCTGGAAGAAACCAGTCCTGGGTGAGAAAGATAAGAGGGGCTGGCTGCATGCTGTCTAAAGGTACCATGGCACTGGGGTCTAGTTTCTGAACGTAAATGTGTTTTCATTTTTCCATTGTGCATTCAACAAAATTCTGAGTATCTCAAAGCACATTTTCATAGAATAAAAAAGTATGTAGTAGGTACATTTTCAAAAATATTTTGGAGCCCCTTATCTGAAAATATTTTTTCATACTAGAATCCTGATACTAAATTTATCTTTACTGTGTTAATGGTCTTTTTAAAATTATTTGATGTTTGTGGTGTCCACATTTAAATTTTTGTAATGCAATAACTGCACCTTGGCATATTTCTCTCCTTTTACATGTTATCCCTAAGCCAACCTTACCTTTTTATAAGTATGCGTGCAGACATCTGATGCCACATGAGACCTTTATATGTGAACTGCAGGCTTGATGCATGAAAATTCATGCACTGGAGGGGGGCTCCTCAGCCAAACCTGCCTCCTCTCACAGTCCAGGAGCCCTCAGGGATCAAAGGCGATCCAGCGATCAGAGTAAGATAACGCCTCCCCCCATCACACCTCTGCTGCTGCCACTGCTGGCAGTGCAAGTCTCAGCCAGCCCTGGTTACCTGACCTTGCTGGCCCTGGCGGCTGGGGGACTGAGGAGATTGGGGGACTCCAGAGGCAGGCACACGGAGTGGCTGAACTGGGCACCACCATATTGTGGCTGTGGATGCTGCCATCTTTGAGGGCATGGCAGTCAGTTAGCATGTTCCCTCCTTATTGGCTGTGGGCACCGCCATCTTTGTGAGGGTGTGAATGTCAGTTAGCACATTACCTCTTTATTAGATAGGATTGTTTTACATATTTCTTTTTCATATATAATGTGTACCATTTGCCCAGTTCTATTCTAGGCAATGGAAATAGAATACAAAACATAGCAACAACCCCTGCTCTCATTGAATTTACATTCTAATGAATCATTAAACAGACTGTATATAATGGGATGTCATATATAAAAAAGAAATACCTAACTTTTCATCTAATAAAGAAGTTATAACACATTTATCTCTGCTGTTAGACCTCCTATTTTGGTTTTGATAATAAGTTATTATACAAATTATAAATGTCCTCCTTAAAGAAAATCCATATTTGAAAAAAAAATGAAAAGATGTTCCAACCTCATAGGCATGGTGGGTTTCTGACACCAAGGTTAGGTCTTGAGGAGCCACCTGCAGCTATCTTGTTTGGTGTCATTATATGCCAACTGGGGGCAGAACTGGGCACCACCCAGTAGGGTTGTTAAATAGGAGAATATGCTGCCTAAAATTTAAAACATTTTGTTCATTAATATATTTTCATAGTTTAGCTTATATTTTGTTGATTTTTAAGAAAAAAATTAGTATGGTTTTTAACTATAGTAATACATACTGGAGTTTTATTATCCAAATGTGTGTTAGTAAATTGTGATTTTTTAAAAAAGTGATTGGATAGGGATTAGAGAAAGGACTTGTGTGCATGCATATTAGCATAACCAATGGACCCAGACACCGGTGCAGTGGAGGCTTGCCCGGGATGGGAATGGCTGGGTTAGGAGGTGGTCAATTGGGGGAAAAGGAGACTTACGTAAAGCTTTAGACAATTGAAAAAAAAAAGTGATTGGCTAGAAAGTCACTGAATAAAATGAGATTTATACTTTTTTGTTTTATGCATTAATAATAGGATACATTCTGATCCCAAGATCTTATTGTTACTTCCCAAAGAATGTTTAAGTCCGGGAATAAACTCATTAGATTCCAGAACCCCAATATACCACAGAGATTCCCCAAGTAACTTTCTGCAGCAAAAATTATACCTTTTACTTGTGTAGTATAGTATAAAAAAGAGCTGTAAGATAAGTATTATTATCTTGCTAGGATCAGGCCTAAATGGGCAGTCGTACATCCCTCTCACAATCCAGAACTGCTGGCTCCCAACTGCTCGCCTGCCTGCCTTCCTGATTGCCCCTAATCATTTCTGCTTGCCAGCCAGATCACCCCCTAACCTCTCCCCTGCCAGCTTGATTGATGTCTAACTGCTCCCATGCCAGCCTGTTGGCCCCAACTTCCCTCTTCTGCCAGCCTGGTCACCCCTAACTGCCCTCCCCTTCAGGCTTGATAGCCCCCAACTGCCCTCCCTTGCAGGCCTGGTCCCTCCCAATGGCCCTCCCCTGCTGGCCATCTTGTGGTGGCCATCTTGTGTCCACGGGGGCAGCCCTCTTGTGTATTGGAGTGATAGTCAATTTGCATATTATTCTTTTATTAGATAGGATAGAGGCCTGGTGCATGGGTGGGGGCCAGCAGGTTTGCCCTGAAGGGGGTCCCAGATTAGGGTTGGGGTTTCCTTGGGGCATGGAACAGTCTGGACGAGGGACATGTGGTGGTTTGCAGGCTGGCCATGTCCCCCAGTGACCCAAGTGGAGGCCCTAATATCTGGGATTTATTTATGTTCTACAATTGAAACTTTGTAGCCTGGAGCAGAGCCAAGCCTTCTGCTCGCTCTGTGGCAACAGCCATTTCTGTTGGAATTTATTTACCTTCTATAATTGAAACTTTGTAGCCTGGAGTGGAGGCCTAGTCCAGCCAGGGCTGCAGAAGCTTGGCTTCCTCCATCACCAGGGCATCCTAGCCTCTGCTCTCTCCAGCTCTGTAGCTGCTGCTGTTTCTGTTGGGATATATATATCTTCTATAATTGAAACTTTGTAGCATTGAGTGGAGGCCTAGGCTGGCAAGGGCAGGCGGAAAGCTTGGCTTCCTCCAACGCCAGGGAAACCCAAGCCTCCCTCCTGCTCTCAGTGGCTGCAGCCATCTTGATTGGGGTTTATTTGCATATTAGCTCCTGAATGGCTTATGGATGTGGCTTGTGGGTGTAGCAGGGGTGCAGTCAATTTGCATATTACTCTTTTATTAGATAGGATTTGTTTCCCAATAATTGCACTTGATATAGGGTTGATTTGGGGTGGGGTTTTTTACATAACTGTTTTAAAAAAATCAAAATTGGAACCACTCTGCATTCCATGCAGATCACCATGGAAAGTCACAAAGTTTAATAGAGACGCCTCTTTCTTTCTTGATCTCAAACAGAAAAGCATAATGTCAGGTCATAGGCTAATGGATTGCAGGGCCCAGATCTGGGCCCTTTCAGTCATTAGAGAAAGGCTCTAGTCAGTGCTTTCTGCCAGTGACAAAAGTATAAGTAAAGAAACTAGTACAGAGATTATGTCTGATTATTTGCTTTTAATGGGGATATATCCAATTTTCTTTTCAAAATTATTCCTTAGCGCAGCAATTACCAACCTTTCACACCTCACAGACCACCAAAGGCCTGTGGACCACCGGGTGGCAGCCACTGCTTCAGAGATAATGTATACTAAGTGTGCCGGTTAATAATGTGGATTTTTTTCAATAGATGGAGTTACAAATATGTTGATGTATATGCGATTTGATATGTATGCTGTTTCGTTGTATTGACAACAAGCTTCAAAACTTCATTTGTCAAATTTTCTGAAGGTTTCAATATCGTAGATATTTTTACACTTAAAAATGTCGAATTTCGTGCAAAAAACAAAAAAGAGCATTTGCAGGATGTTTTAATTCATTATTTTATTTTGAAGAAAAGTGCTGCTGAATACTTTGGAAAGCTTATGGTGAACATGCTCCATCTGAAGATACTTGTGAATGCTGATTTAAATGCTTTAAAAGTGATGATTTTGATGTGAAAGGCAAAAAACATCCAGGTCAATCGAAAAGGTTTGAAGACCAACAATTATAAGCATTATTGAGATGCATGTCAAACTCAAAAACAACTTGCGGAAAGACTAAACATTGCTCAGCAAACAATTTCTGATCGTTTACAAGCAATGGGGAAGATTTTAAAGAAAGAAAAATGGGTGCCACATCAACTGAACAAAAGACAAAAATGGAAAGCCAAAATGTCATCAGTAAAATGTTCCTTCAATGGCATGAAAGTCTTTTTTGCATTGAATTGTGACTGGCAATGAAAATTGGATTTATTTTGAGAATCCCAAATGCACAAAATCATGGGTTGATCCAGGTCAACCATCAACATCGACTGCAAGGCCAAATCGCTTCGGAAAGAAGATAATGCTCTGTGTTTGGTGGGATCAGGAAGGTGTGATGTGTTATGAGCTTCTAAAACAAGGTGAAATCATTAATACTGATCACTACCTACAACAAATAATCAGTTTGAACCATGCTTTAATCATGAAACCACCAGAATGTGCCAGAAGATACAGCAAAGTAATTTTCCTTTATGATGATACACCATCACACACTTCAAAACCAGTTAAAGTCATATTAAAAGATCTTGCCTGGGAAGTATTAACCCACCTGCTGTATTCACCAGACCTTGCTCCTTCAGATGACCACTTGTTCTAGCTGATGGCACAAGCATTTTCTGAGCAGCACTTTAAAATGTACAAAGAAGTGGAAAATTGGGTCTCTCAATGGTCTGCCTCAAAACAAGAAATGTTCTGTTGGCATGGTATCTACAAATTACCTGAAAGGTGGGGAAATGTGTAGCTTGCGATGGACATTACTTTGAACAAAGCACTTCTAATGTTTCTCTTGAAATTATTGTTTTCTTTTATTAAAAAATCCGCATTAACTGATACACCTTGTATTAGCAATATTCATATACTTTTTAATTATATGAATCAGGAGCAACTATAAAGATTACACAATTTAGTGTATTATAAAAACAGACTTTTTTTTGGAGTCTGAAATAGTTTTTAACAGTATTTTCTCAAATTTTTTTACCATAACTGACAATAAGAAATATGTTTTACATCATTACCAGTATATGCAAACCTAGGTATTTGTATGTATACATAACTGATACTGTCAATATATTTACTGCAAGCAATGCAATTGGATATTTTCTACTTTATATCTTTTTGTACACCATTCATATTTTCTTTGCTGTATAATGCATAGCAGTTAAAGTTAAATTTCTACAAGTACACTACCGGTACTCATGCCACACCCACTGTGATGCATTATGGGGGCCCACACATCAGAAACCACACTTGATCTGCCTGGTCAGTGCTGGAAGGCAACGGCTGAGGGAGAGGCTTGACTAGTGAGAAGGAGATTGAGCCTCAGGAAATTGAGCCTCGGGTGGTGTTAGGTGGACTTTAATTAAGGAACCTTCCCTGTGGCTGTGCAGGAAGCTACCTTACATCTGCAGACTCTGCCCTAAGGCAAACCTCTCAGGAGATAGATTCAGTTAAAAACAGTATAGAAGTGCAGCATAGATCATGGTCTGTTTCTTCCAAATACAGAGTTCAAGATGCACAGGGACAAGGATTCATGCCATTGAAATTAAATTATTACATTTTATCTTGCAGATATCAAAAATATGGCTAGATCACAACTGAGTTATAACTAGAGTGCTTCTCTGTCAAAACAAAAGTAAGTTCCCCTTCCAGATTAACTCAGAGCAAACAATGCACACGTCCCACTGGACTGATTCTCCGGCTCTGGGCGAAGTCTAGGGAACCCACAATCATACGGGGTAAAAACTGGATAGTGGGAGGGCACGCTGAAGCTCAGGTGCTGCAGGAGTCTGCGGGCTTGTGGAGAAGGCAAGCTTGTGCGGAGTGTGCATGAGCTTGGGAATAGCGCAGCTGCCTGACCGCGCAGAGAGCACTTGTGACTTGCTTTTTCATTTGGGAAACCGTCAGACTGCATTGTTTTGCAGACTTGGGTGAGACATTGGGTGTGCAGACTCATTTGGGGAGAGTCTGAATTCTCTGGCAGGCAGCCGATGGAGCTCGGCAGTGGCTCTCTCTCAGAGACCCTGGGGCCACATAGGGCAGAGCTGACGCTGTCTGCTTGGCCCAGAGACTCCGCCCATCCAACCTGAGCACAGCTGAGCTTCACAGACAATTGGCCTGGAGGTCAACCCCTCCAAGTGCTAACAACGATTAACCTGAGCTTAACTTCAGCAAGACTGTGCAACCCATATCCACCCCAGGTAACTGGGGAGGCTGAGGCACTGTCCCTTGTAGGACGTCTACCACACAGAGCTAATTGACCAACTCAGGAAAGCAGCCACCATGCAGAGACATGGAAAGAAATCAGATGTGAAAGAAATGGAGGGAAAAAAACACGACTGGACATGGAATTCAAAACCACGGTTGTAGGGCTTTTCAAGAGGCTCCTAGAAAAGGTTGAGATCTATAAGGAAATAAGCAAGACCTACAAGGAAATGAACGAGACCCTCAGGGATATGAATGAGACCTGCAAGGAAGTGAACAAGACCAGCGTGGAAATGAATGAGTCCTACAAGGAAATGAATAAGACCTATGAGGATATGAACGAGACCTTCAAGGATATGAAAAAGCACCAACCAGAAATTAAGCATACACTGACTGAAATAAAAAATATTATACGAAGACCTAAAAGTACTCTAGAGCACCCCAAGAACCAAGTTAAAGATTTGAAATACAAAGAGGTAAAATCCACTCAGCTGAAAAAACAAGAAACCAAAAGAATCCAAAAAATTGAAGATAGTGTAAGGGGCATCTGGGACAACCTCAAATATACCAACATCCAAATTATAGGGGTGCCAGAAAAAGAGAGAGAGCAAGACAGTGAAAACCTATTTGAAGAAATAGTGACCAAAGGCTTCCCACACCTGGTGAAAGAAATTGACGTAGGAGTCCAAGAAGCGCACTGAACCCCAGTGTATAGGAACCCTAAGAGGACCACCACACCAAGGCACATCATAATTAAAATGCCAAGAGCAAAAGACAGAGAATATTCAAAGCAGCAAGAAAAAAACAGTTAGTTACCTATAAGGGAACACCCATACAATTGTCAGCGGATTTCTCAACAGAAACTATGCAGGCCAGACAGGAGTGGCAAGAAATATTCAAAGTGATGAATAGCAAGAATCTACAACCAAAATTACTCTATCCAGCAAAGCTATCATTCGGAATTGAAGGTCAGATAAAGTGCTTCGCAGATGAGAAGGGGCTGAAGGAGTTCATCACCACCAAACCAATATTATATGAAATGCTGAAAGATATTCTTTGGGAAGAGGAGGAAGAAAAAGATAAAGGTGTAAATTATGAACAACAGATACACATCTATCAACAAATGAATCTAAAAATCAAGTGAATTGAAAATCTGATTAACAGGATAAACTGGTGAATATAACAGAAGCATGGGCATAGAGAGGGATTGGACTGACAATTCTTGAGGAGAAAAGGGGTGTGGGAAGTGCAGCAAGAGACTGGACAAAAATCAAGCAACTATAGGAGAGGACAGTGGATGGGGGTGAGGGCGGAGGGTGGGATGGGTACCAGGTGGAGGGGACCTATGGGGGAAAAATAGGAACAATGTAATTAATAAACTGAACAATAAAGATTTAAAAATAAATAATAAAAAAAAGAACCTGGTCCCCCACACCATTGAGCCGTCCTATTGAAGCAGATAATAGAACATTTGGAAAAAGGAAGAAAATCAGAGTTCCCATGACATCTCATTTGGAAGATCCCAAGAAAAGCACTGCTTATATATTTTGCTTCTAAACTTCCAGATTTTTCTATAAATATAAAAATACATGCGTATATCAGCAAGAAGTACAACGATGGTTCAGGCCCAGATTTTGGATTCAGAGGTCTGGGTTCACATCCTATCTGCTCCTTACTTGCTGTGTGCTAGGGGAAGGCCCTTCACCTTTCCCTGTGCCTCAGTTTCCTCATCTGCTAATGAGGATAACAAGAGTGCCTGCCTTAGAGACTGTTGAGAGGATTAGATTCGTTTGAAATCTAGAAGCACTTGGCATACCGGTCGGCACATGGTACATGAGATGTGCATGTTAGCTATAATTGTTAAGCCATCTCCCATACACTCGGAAACCTGTTTTTAGCCCCGCTGGCTAACACCACGTAGAGACTATGCCTCCAGGTCTGAGTTCCGGAATCCTGCTGGAGTTCACCTGATCTGGCAGAAAAGCTTGCTTCTTCAGTGCCCTCTGGACCTGGCACAGCCTCCTGAAATGACCCACCCTAGTGTCAAATACCTCTTGTCGGGTTGAGAGGAGGGGAAAGTGCTAAGGACCTTCCCCATCATTGTGTCCCCTAAGCAGCAACTCAACCCCATTTCACAGCCGAGAAAACTAAAGGTTTAAAGCGAGACAGTCAGTTGCCTGAAGTCACACAGCTGGGCAGGGACAAAGCAGGGCTGTGGACAAAGGCTGGCACCTGCATGAGTGAGCAAGATGGGGTCATCCAACAAAGGAACCCTGTCTCTGGGTCCCTCAAAATACAGCTGGGGCGTGTGAAGTTGTAAGAAGCCTGTTTTGTCCCCAAGGGCAAGAATGGATGCAGCTGCAACGACAGGGAAAGGAACAGGAGGCAAACATGTTATCTGCCAGGAACTGTCAAGTTAAAAAAGCACGCATATTTGTGGCTGTGTTATTTGGAGTCACTTTAAGGATCTTCCTACCCCTGTCTGGCAGGACCATAATCAGCCCTAAGAGGCTATCTTTTCTAAAATGATTTGCAGCCCTGGCCCGGTGGCCCAGTTGGTTGGAACATTGTCCCCATGCACCAAAAGGTTGCGGGTTTGATTCCCGGTCAGGGCATGTAACTAGGTTGTGGTTTGATCCTAGTCAGGGCACATGCAGGAGGCAACCAATCCACTTTTCCCTCTTCCTTTCTAAATTCAATAAAAAGAGCCCTAGCCGGTTTGGCTCAGCAAATAGAGCGTGGGCCTACAGACTGAAGGGTCTCAAGTCCAATTCGATCAAGGGCATACGCCCAGCTTATGGGCTGGATCCCCATCATCATTGATGTTTCTCTCTAACCCTTGCCCTTCCTTTCTGAAATCAATACAAACAAACAAACAAACAAAAACCATATCCTCAGGTGAGACCTTTAAAAACATTTTTTTAAAGCATCAACTAATTGAGCCACTTCAGCAGGGCAGTTAAGGGTTTTTAAATGAGGTTATCTTGGATTATCTGAATGGGCCCAATGTAATCACAAGGTTCTTTTTTTTTTTCTTCCCTTTTTATGGAGTTTATTGGGTTAACAAAATTATACAGCAGCAAGTATGTCAAATTTGAAGCCCACAACAAATATTTTTGCGGCCCAGCCAATATAACAGCATGTCAGAAACATCTTAATAAAAATTTTGTAACTTTTACAATATCCTGTTAAACATAATTATTAATAACAAACTACAATGTGCGCTAATGACTGATTACTATCATCGTGTTGCATTCATTTCCCTTGTGTGCCTTACACGCAGGCGCACCATTTCTCTCCACTCATACCAGCAGCGAATATTTTAGCAGCCGATTGCCATGTCCATTAGTCTTGGACTGACTTGTTTGGGTGCGTAACAGGAAATATTTTGCATTCGGAGAACAAGAAAAATAGGTTTATTTGCGTTAACGCTTATGAATTTGTGCAGTTATTCTGTCTGGTAAGTTAATGTTCAAGAAAAAATATTAATTTTTATTTAAAATGTTCTATTATTTTATGTTAACGATTACTCATTTATTTCAGCCCTTTATATCCAATATATCTCTATAGAAATAAACCTACCTTTCTATGAAAAAAAAATTCTTTATTGTTGAAAGTATGACATATGTCCACCCAAAGTCAAATCTTCTCCTGTCACCTTATATTAGGAGCCCCCATCCCTCTCCCTCTGTCAGCCACCACGCTGCTGTTCCGGAGTTTCAGTTTTACATCCCACATACGAGTGAAATCATATCATTCTTAGCTTTTTCTGTCTGACTTACTTCACTCAGCATAATGTTCTCAAGGTCCATCCATGTTGTTGCAAATGGCGCTATTTCATCCTTTTTTTATAGCTGAGTAGTATCCCATTGTGTAGATGTGCCACATCTTTATCCAGTCCCCTATCATGGGACACTTTGGTTGTCTCCATGTCTCTGCCACCATGAATAATGCTGCAGTGAACATAGGGGTGCATCTATTTTTGCAAATATGACTTCAAGTTTTTCGGGTATATCCCCAGGGGAGTGATTGCTGGGTGGTATGGTAGCTCTGTTCTTAGTTTTTTGAGTGATCACCAGGCTGCTCTCCATGGTGGCTGTACTAGTGTACATTCCCACTGGCAGTGAAAAAAGGGTTTTCTTTTTTTCACAACCTCTCCAACACTTGTTATTGATTGTCTTGTAGATAATGGCCACTCTAACAGGTGTGAGGTGGTATCTCATTGTAGGTTTTTGTTTTTCCATATGTATTTATTTATTTCAGAGAGGAAGGGAAAGGGAGAGAGATAGAAACATCAGTGATGAGAGAGAATTATTGATCAGCTGCCTCCTGCACACTCCCTACTGGGAATCAAACCCTTAACCTGGGCATGTGCCCTGAATGGGAATCAAAACATGACCTCCTGGTTCATAGGTTGATGCTCAACCACTGAGCCATGCCAGCTGGGCTGTCTAGTTGTAGTTTTGATTTGCATTTCCCTAATTGCCAGTGAGGTTGAATATCTCTTCATATATCTATTGGCTGTTTGTATGTCTCTTGGGACAGCTGTATTTTCAGGTCCTTTGCCTACTTTTGATTGGGTTGGTTGTTTGGTATTGAGTTTTATGAGTTCTTTTTATATTTTAGAGATTAAACCTTTGTCAGAACCACTGTTTACATATAATATCTTCTACTGATTTTTTTACAGAAACATAATATGACACTTGCTTTCAGATGTTAAATGTTTACAGTGATATTATTTATTTTCTTATTGTTCTTAGAAAATTGTTGATTATTGCAGCTTACAAACTTTGAGGTAAAGAATGATTTGGTTAATCATATACTAGAAATGTGGGGCAGTTTGCAAATAGCTCCTCATTGTAGCCCAATAAATGGTGTGCCCTATTGTTATCAGAGAAATTCGTGGATGGCCTTTCTCTGTTGCTAGCAAGAATAGGGCCCTTATCTCAAAAAAGAAAATGAACTTTGGGACTCACACAGGAGGACGAGTGCTCTTTATTTGTGTAGAGTTACGTTTTTTCTCAAGTTTGGTTTCCTTAATCTAGTCATGGAAAAGGTGCAGCTGGGGATTCAGTAGAGCTAGAAGCAAAGCCAGCGTCCAGTGTCCACTCTGTGGTGGAGATGGGTCTGTTTGGCAGTAGGCTGGGTGCAGTCCATTAGTCCATTGTACGGTGTCCACATGGCCCTGAGCCATATGCGGGGGTGCAGGAGTGTGAGAATCCCACAAATCAAGAGTCAAGCGCAAGCAAGGAAAAGCTTACAAACCAAGAGCAAGAGGGCAAACTCCTTTGTTTAGGAGATTAAATAGCTTACTTAAATCTTCTCAGGCCAATGACCTGTTCTCAGGTGTGACTAACAAGCAAGTACTTCCCTAAGTCACCCAGACTTTCCCGGGCGTGTGTTAAACTGCAGCTTCCTGGCAAAGCTGCACAAATGTCATGTCTATAAAAACTGGCCTGCCCTTGTTCCTTTCTGTTCATTTATTACCAGTTAGTTACAACGTTATAAAGACTCAACTACTATATTTCATGAGTTTTAATCACTGGGCCAAAGTAGAATTGACTCTCTTATTTAACTTTGCTGAAAAGGAACTGAAATACTTATACCCTGGAAAAATAAGGTAACGATTAAAATGTTGCAGGTTACAATTAGGACCCTTTGCATGGTTCACAGAATTACAGAAGTGAGGAGAATGAAGAGGGAGAACGGGAACGGCATCACATGTTCTTCCCGCCAGGCCTACTGTTAGGCCTGTTATGTGTATAATTTTCTCACTAACTCTGTAATGCAGTCATAAGGAATCCATTACAGAAGGAAACCCAGAAACTGAGGTGTTCATGAGGGTGGGGGGAAAGGAGAAAATGAATGTGACCCATGGCTACATTGCCAGTAAGTAGCAGAGCCAAGTTTGAAATTCTTATTTGTTCCATTATATCACACTGCCCCCTGCACCACAGTGTATGGTGTCTTAGCTTTATCTAGCATTGGAGACAAGAAGGAAAGGGAGGAGTAAGGAGACTGGAACATAGTCAGTCAAGACGTCTTTGTGAATAAAATTTGAGTAGGAGGTTATCAAAATCCTGCGGAAGAGGGTTGTTGCATTAAATGACATTTAAAAGATTTTTTTTAAAACAATGTTTCTACTGTACACCAAATCTCAAAACAGGTACTGTGTCTAGATTTCCATATTAGGGATTGGATGTGGCTCTCACTTTAAAAACTTTTCTGAACTTTGTGTTAGGTCTTTAGGGAATGATCTGGCATTGAGGCTGAACTTGAATCAAAGACTCTGTCTGGATTCGGATGATGAAGCAGACCTTGTGAAGGAACTTCAGAGTATGTGCTCCAGCAAATCTGAGTCCGATATAAGCAAGGTAAGCACCACAAGCAGGGAGGACGTGCAGCGACTCCATCCCGCAGTGGAGAGACTGCTCGGAGTCACATTGTAATGCTCGTTCCCCAAAGGAAGTCCCTTAGGGAGCAGCTTGGTGATGCTCCAGATCAGAGCAGCACTCGCCTTGCTTAGAAAAGCTCTTTTTTCCAAAATATTATTTATGCAACAGGGATCTCTGTTTAAGCACAGATTGTTTTTCCCAAACGCCTCTGAAAAACCCTCAGCTAAAATTGCATGTGTCTGTTCAATTAGCTCAAATCACACCAGCACCTTCGTGCAGGGTTGGTTCAAGTCTGTTCATTTCCTCAGGCTTTTTGCCTGACGTTGGCAGCAAGTCCTCTATCAGTAAGAGCATCGCAGCAGGTGGAGCAACTGCAACAACTTTCCTTACAAATAAGAAACGTAATTGGCCTGTATCATGTCCGTAGTCATAGTCTTTATGCTGTGAAAAGTGAGATGCAGGTCTGGGTATGTGTCAGTGACCCAGAATCTAAAGGAAGGCATTGATGGCATAAAGTGCAGTCTGTTTCAGCACGCTGAGATCTGCAGCAATTTTGATAAATGCCTTTAAGAGGGAGCATAACTTGTGCAGCTTCCACTGGAAGACTCAGAATATTATATTTCTTGAGTTGTAATCTCTAGGACAAGGTAGAATTGACTCTCTTGTTTAACTTTGCTGAAAAATGAACCGAAATACTTATGCCCTGGAAAAATAAGTTAACGATTAAAGTTTTGCAGTTTTTATGTCCTTTGTTTTTTTTGCCAAGTGATTTTATTTTTCTTTAGGGCTCGTTTGGTCATTTGTGTACTTTTTAAGTAGGCGCTCTTCCCTCAGGGACTGTTTCTCATGCATTTGCTATTACCTCACATGAAGGCTTCAAGTCTGCCATGTGAACAGTATAGGACTTGAGAGTACGTTCTGTAGAGCTCCTGTCCGGAGATGAAAGGAGAGAGATACACTTCTGCTGCTGCTTTTCCAGTGATTTCAAATTGTGCCTGAGTGTTATAGAATAACTGTGAAAACACGGCCGGCTTGATTAATAGTATATTTTCCAGATTGCAGATTCCAGGGATGATTTGAGATTTGGTAGTCCAGGAAACAACCCCACATTTTCACCAACTGTTAATAATCTAAGAATGCCAGTGTCACAAAAGGTAAGTGTTCATTTGCCCCCAAAATCAGACAAACATGGATAGCTTTGGAACTGACTTCACAAACCTTTTGATGTAAATCACAAAGTTTTTTTTTCTAGTTCATTTCTTTTTTAAAAATTTTTATTGTTCAGTTTATTAATTATATTGTTCCCCTTTTTTCCACCTATAGCTCCCTTCCACCTGGGACCCATCCCACCTTCCGCCCTCACCTCCCCCCCGCTGTCCTCTCCCATAGATGCATGATTTTTGTCCAGTCTCTTGCTGCACCTCCCACACCCCTTTCTCCCCCAAAATTGTCAGTCCAATCCCTCTCTATGCCCATGCTTCTGTTATATTCACCAGTTTATCCTGTTAATCAGATTTTTTATTCACTTGATTTTTAGATTCATTTGTTGATAGATGTGTATTTATTGTTCATAATTTTTAGTTTTACCTTTTTCTTCTTCCTCTTCTTAAAGAATATCTTTCAGCATTTCATATAATATTGGTTTGATGGTGATGAACTCCTTTAGCTTTTCCTTATCTGCAAAGCACTTTATCTGACCTTCAATTCTGAATGATAGCTTTGCTGGGTAGAGTAATCTTGGTTGTAGATTCTTGCTATTCATCACTTTGAATATTTCTTGCCACTCCCGTCTGGCCTGCATTATTTCTGTTGAGAAATCCACTGACAATCGTATGGGTGTTCCCTTATAGGTAACTGTTTTTCTTTTGCTGCTTTTAAGATTCTCTGTTTGTCTTTTGCTCTTGGCATTTTTAAATTATGATGTGTCTTGGTGTGGTCCTCTTTGGATTCCTATAGTTTGGGGTTCTGTGCGCTTCTTGGACTTTCAAGTCAATTTCTTTCACCAGGTGGGGGAAGTTTTCGGTCACTATTTCTTCAAATAGGTTGTCTTGCTCTCTCTCTTTTCCTTGCACGCCTATACTTCGGTATGCTTGAGGTTGTCCCAGAGGCCTCTTACACTATCTTCAAATATGGCTTCTTTTCTAGCTGAGTGGATTTTGCCTCTTTGTATTTCAAATCTTTGACTTGGTTCTTGTGGTCCTCTAGACTGCTTTTAGGTCTTTGTGTAATATTTTTTATTTCAGTCAGTGTATGCTTAATTTCTAGTTGATCCTTTTTCATATCCTCGTAGGTCTCATTCATTTCCTCGTAGGTCTTGTTCATTTCCTTGTAGGTCTCATTAAGTTCATCAGCCTTTTCTAGGAGCCTCTTGAAAAGCCTTATAACTGTGGTTTTGAATTCTACGTCCAATCATTTTTTCCCTCCATTTCTTTCACATGTGATTTCTTTCCATGTTTCTGCATGGTGGCTGCTTTCCTGAGTTGGTTGATTAGCTTTGTGTGGTAGATGTCCTCTAAGGGACAGTAGCTCAGCCTCTCCAGTTACCTGAGGTGGATACTCTTGCTGCATTCCTTTTTGGGTTGCATAGTCTTGTTGAAGTTAAGCCTAGATTATTGTTGTTAGCACTAGGAGGGTTTGACCTCCAGGCCCATCGGCTGTGAGGGTCAACTGTGCTCAGGTTGGATGGGCAGAGTCTCCTGGCTGAGCAGGCAGCATCAGCTCCGCCCTATGTGGCACCTGGGTCTCTGTGCCTGGTGGTAATGGCTGCAGACACCTCTGAGAGAAAGCTGCCGCTGAGCTTTACCCGCTGCCGGACAATTCAGCCTCTCCCCAAATGAGTTTGCACACCCAAAGTCTCACCCAGGGTTGTAAAACAATGCAGTCTGGTGGTTTCTCGAACGAGAGAGCAAGTCACGAGTCCTCTCTGCGCGCTCACGCACCTCTGCTGTTCTTAAGTTTACGCGCCCTCTCCACAAGCTCGCCCTCTCCACAAGCTCACAGACCTTTGCAGCGCCCGAGTTTCGGCGTGCCTCCCTACTGTCCAGTTTCACCCCGTGTGAGTGTGGGTTCCCCGGACCTCGCCGGGAACTGGGGAATCAGTGCAGTGGCACGCCTTTGTCTTTGCATCCGCCCACCCTGTTTGCTCACTTGCGCACTTTGCAGGGCTTCAAACCTCTGACTCCACGCATATCTTCAACACTGCCCTCAGCCGCTCCTCTGAGTCACAGTGTCCTATCTTTACTTTTTTTTGTGGAATTTTCACTCAGCCAGCTTTCCGGTGATTCTGGATGATGTTTGTTCTGTCTTTAAGTTGTAGTTTTGAAATTACTGTGTGGGGCAGCAAGATCGGTATTTACCTATGCTGCCATCTTGGGTCCTCCTAAAACCACAAAGTTATTTTTAAACCTCAGCTATGAAGTGAGAAATAGGGTAGAGATCAATATGTTAATTAGTTAAGCAAAACTGTAAAGCTTACTAATTAGATAATAACTTGAAAGAGTGACCAGAGAAGCATTACTTTTAATCCTCACCTAAGAACATACTTTGTTTGTTTTTGTTTTTTATTAATCCTCACCCTAGGATATTTTTCCTTTTATTTTTTTTAGGGAGAGTAGGAAAGAGAGGGAAAGACAGAAACATCCATGTGAGAGAAGCTCACAGATTGGTTGTCTCCTGCCTGAGCCCTGCCCAGGGCCTGGGCCGGGAACTAGCCCGCCACCCAGAGACCCTTGTCCTTGAAGGGTTGTTTCCTGGACTATCAAGTCTCCTTAAATCATCCCTGTAATCTGCAATCTGCCCTTGACCGGAATAAAACCTGGGACCCATTGGTCCACAGGCCGACATCTATCCATTGAGCCGAACTGACTAGGGCACACGCTTTTCTTATTATTGATTTCAAAGAGAGAGAAATGGGAGGAGAGAGAGAGACATTTTAACACTGATGCGAGAGTGAAAGTTTGATCGGTTGCCTCCCACACTTGCCCAGACTGGGGATTAGACCTGCCACTTGGGTCTGTACCCTGACTGGGAATCAAACCCCTGACCTTTCCGCGTGTGGAGAGCACTAACCAACTGAGCCACACTGGCCAGGGCTTCTGCTCACTTCTGTTTGATATCGAAAATCATATTCCAAAATGTGGGGGTCATTTGCTTTCATTTGTGCATGGGCTGCTTCATTTCAAAATGTGTTGTTTTTCTTTTCATTTGAGAACTTTTATGATTTCTTGCATTTGGGGATTTTGAAGTTAACTACAGCAAAAGGCTGAGCGATTAATATGAAGATATTTTATATGTTTAAAAAAATCTTATTTTTAGCTTACTTTCTTAACTTGCCCAAACATGCATTATGTTTCATTGAGAGACTTTCCTTTAAAAACAAGTCAGAATGGGACATCATTAAGCTCTCTAAATAACTTTCACAATCGGTTAATAAATTCCAAGAGGCGGACCAGCCTGCTACTCCTGGGTGAACAGGAACAATACAACTATTTCTACTTAGCCAGTAGCTACTTTGTGGGGGTGCGGGTCTTGTACAGGCATTTAGTAATACGTGGTTCACACCCTGTTCTCACCCACTCCCCCGTGGCTTCCAAAGGCCTGTGGGAGAGTGCCGAGCGGGGATTATAAGGTGAGGGCGGTGAGACTATTCCATTACGAATCCTTATCTGATCGCCTGGCAGCCTGGGCCCCGTTCTCTCTCTGCTTCACTAGGCTTCAGGTCTGATGAGTGACATGTGCAGCGTTGTGAGCTGTGTGCGGTGGGGGAAGAGGAGAGGTCCGGGAGGGGTTGGCAAGGCTGATTCCCACATAAAAATACGTAACATGATGACCTGTGAAGATGGACACCTCCTTTCTGGCTCACCTCGTCATCTGTCTGCTTTTTGCTTTGTCTTCAATTGGGAACAGTTTGGAAGCACAGCCAAGCTTGATTTGGAGAGCACATAAGGGAGGATGACCTGAGGTACCGGGTAGCCAGAGGCACTGCTGAGAATTCTGGCTAGAAAATGCTTTGTCCAGGAGCTGTCCCTGAGCTTTGGCTGAGAGCACAGTTCTTGGCATTGCAGGCCCTCTCTTTAGGATTCCTTGTGCAGTAGCCAGTGGAAGGAGCAAGGAGTCACTATTTCTCCACAGGCCAACTCACTTTCCATGTAAACATGTTGACCGGTAGTGACCGGCTGCCTTTGTTTCAATGTCGAATGGAGACCCAGTTTTGTACCTCTACCTCTCTATCACATGACCCTGTTCAGTTGTTATAATAAGGTACTATCCATAAAAATTAGTACTGCAAGTGGGATAATTCTAGGCAGCTCAGAACAGCTTTTTTTAAAAGGGATATGTTTTGAAGAGTAGCCGTTTATACTCTCTGGACTCATTAAAAAAAAGAAGAAGAAGAACCATGTGGTTGTTTAAATGTGACTTAATGTGGGCATTAGGGCAGCGACCCGAGGACCACATTTGGAGGGACTTCCCCAATGGCTGGAAGATATGTTTCTCAGAACCTGACAGCAGAGGGCAGAGGAGCACTCCGCACCCTTCTGACAGCTTGGCAGGCTCACTCCCTTTGTATCCTCAGCTGGCATTTCTTGGTTAGAGGCCCAGTTTCTTCTGTTATCGGGAAGCAATTCCTTTTAGAAGAGCTCTCTGGCTTGCTTGAAATCATTTGTACTGTGTGGCCACCATTATCCACTGAAAGACATGAATGAGTGAATCACCCTCCTACTCCTCATTTGCTGTAATATGACTCATCACTGCTCCAACAAAGAGAGCATGGTGGGCTTCATTAATTGTGTGGCGTATTGGCCACCCTTCTAAATATTTTCTTACATACAGACATTTAAATTATCAATAGAACGAGCATATATTAACAGTAATTTCTCCTAATAAAAATGCAAATAAATCCCCCTAAAGCAAAAGTTCTTACAGCGCTTACATAAGGAAATCCACTTGATATGCTTGTGATCTCCAGTGCCCACCAGGTTCCCTAAAGGTTCTGATGTAACTGATCTGAGGTTCAGCCTGGACACGGCTTTTAAAAGCTCCCCGGTGATCCTCACGTGCAGCTGGGGCTGGGTTAGATCCATGGCTCTGAAGCATAGCTCTGATCTGTTACCCTTACTTCCCACCCCATTCCTTTCCTCCCAAGTGCATTTGTAGAAAGGTTGCTATACCTTCATGACTTCTACCTGTAATTTACTCTTCCTACACCTACATATCTCCATGTCTGCTTACCCTTCTACCCAGGGAACTCTTTCTCTCCTCTTCACTTGTCACAGCCCAATACATCCTTGAAGCACCATCGCCAATGCTCTTTGCCCTAAAGTATTTTCCTTTACTTCCTGCCCCCAACTTTGTCTTCTAGAAAGCAGAGATTATAGCATCCTTTTTGCTTTCAGGAGAGGCTCAGTATTGAATGAATGAATGAATGAATGAATGAATGGTTCTGATTTTACAATATGTCCTTAAGGTTCTTTAAGGACAGTGCTTTTCTAGTGAGCACAATATTCACAGTAAGTGTATATGTTTCACACAGAGAACTCTTGGGATTTAGTGCAGGAAGCATTAAACACTCTTAACTTTCCTAGTTTGGGGCTCTGGTGCTTCTTAGCTTTGGGGAAGACACCTCGAAACCTGTGCTCAGCTGCCAGCGTGGCAGGAACATGGCTCTGGGTTCTGGTCTTACACTCTCAGCTTGAATGGACTCAGTCTCACTAAGCGAGGGGTTCTCCACGCTTTCATCACACATCCATCTGTTCTGTCCTTACACCTCCAAGGACTGATGCAGACCCACATTCCTATGCCCAGCTTCAACACCCAAACCACACTTCTAGTTGTTGTGGGTGCTTCTTGGTACTTCATTTCACGGGGGCATTTCCTGCCTCAGAGCATAAAGATGCACGCCCGCCCTTACCCTCCTCCATCCCCACCTCCACCTCATGATGCAGATGAAGAGGCCGACAAGGATACACTGTGTGCCTTCCCTCCCCCTGAGCCCTGGCACTACCTCTGGAATTCCAGAGGGGAGTCCAAGATTGTAGCAAAATTATAGTTACACCTGCCTCTCTTCCTCATGGGTTCTGTATACCAACCAATCGCTATCCATATTATAACATGCCCTGGCTTCTGAATACTCTGTGTGCTGGATTTGCTGGTGTTTTAGACCAACTTACAAATTGGGGTGAGCCTTACTAGGCACACAACTAAGTCACATTTTATGGATTTCAGAAGACACACAGGAGAATCCAACTCCCAGCTCAGGCCCAATTGTTACTTTCCATTAAGTATTTTACATGTTAAATCTTTTAAAAGATTACCTTGCTGTTTGGTTGTGTTAGTTGCTTTTAAACTTGAAAACAGGGAAAGTGATCAGTGTCAACTGCTTCAGAGGCCTTTGGAGCAGTCACTTAGCAACTCCCTTCATGTTTGCTGGTTGGCACGACTTTCCACACTAGAGGGGCAGATACCGGGGGTGAAAGTTAGGCACCGGAGGCCTTGTGCCAGCTTCACCCCTCTCCGCTGTGGGCAGAAATCTTACCTATACAGCTCTCCGCTACCTCCTGAGCAAAGAGAGGGAGGTGGACCCTGGCTCATATCCAGGAGAATTCTGCAACAAACACTGGAAAGACGAGAGCAAGCCTGGGAGGTCTGGAGGCACCGAGTCATGGGGTTGCTGCGCAGAAGCGGAAATCACAATGTCCCCTCCATTAGGGCAAGGACATTTCTCTTTTGTGTTCGCTGCCTGAGTGCCAAGCACCTAGTCCAGTACTCATCTGACAGTGGAGTGCTCAAAGAACATATGCTGATTATTGAGTAGTAGGCAGGATTCAGGTCACAGATCTGAAAGCAGAAAAGTGAGGTGATTCCCTCCGAAAAGGGAGGTGTTTGTACGGCTGCCTACCAGCAGTTGGTCCTAGTTGATCGTTTATATGAAGCTCCTGTTGGTGAGGAGATCTCAGACTCTGGCACTTGACTCTCTGACTCCTGTATCTCGTTTGTGGCAGCACAAAGGACCTAATGGAAATCTGTAGGAAGTTAATCATTCAGCTTCTGTCCATTGTCTTTGCCTTTTGTCAGGAGAACTTTGTGTAGGGAGAAGCTCCCACCTGGGCCCTCAGAAAGAGAGAGGAGAAAGTGTTCCGGCCGGGAAGAAAAGTTGGTGTCGGTGTCAAACGTGACAAGTGTCTCTTGTTTCTTTTCTCTGACAGGAGGTCAGTCCCCTCAGCAGCCATCCAACCACCGAATGCAGCAACAGTAAATCAGAGACTGAGTTGGGTGTTTTAAGAGTTAAATCTTTTCCTCCTGTTCCTAGAAGTAAAGTTCACAGTGTTCCCAGAACACCAAAAGAAGCAGCAGCAGCAGAAATACAAGGCAAATAGAAACAAACAACAATTCAAAAAAACAAGATTTGGAACACATAGAAAAATGAACACATAGAAAAATCTAACAACTAGGCCTGCCTACAATATTCTCACTCTTAACTTCTGTAAATTTCAAAACAGAAACCAAGGACAACAAGATGTAAATACCTTTAAACGAATAAAATATTTTCACTATAATATGAAGTATGAATGCAGGACCACTATTCAATTTTTTGTAAAGAATGTATTTATAACCAATATTTTGTTGCCTTTTTTCATTTCTGTAAGATTGAACTTCATTATCAAGAAGTAATCCCTTCTTTCCAAGTAGTTTTATAATAGAATTATTGTAATAGTTTTAATCAACATGTTCAGGGAGTATTAAAACAATACTGTGTGTACTGTATACCTATATATGTATATATAAATATGTATATATAAATATGTATATATTTAAGAAAGTCAAGGAATCATATTGCATCCTAAAAGTCACAAAAATTATACAGTGTTGGTTTTGATAAAGTGCCATTTTAAATAGAGATAATAATTTTATGTTCACTTGATAAGGAATGACTTAGAATGAGGCAATAACTAATCATTTCTAAACAATTACTTTCCATTAAAAGCCATATTAAATATTTTGCCTGTTAATTCTAGTTTTATGTTTTAAATATTTTAATAGTTACATTGCTAATTGGTTTATCGTGTATATTTATGCTTATGGGTTTGCATTATGACTGTAAAATACAAAATTATATAATGCAATAAAATGTTATTCTTTCTTATAAAAGTTTTGTACCTAAGTGGATATGAAAAAGATTACAAAAGTGCTTCAATAAATTAATCCAAGAGTTAACTCCCCTTTCAATTTAATTCTAGTAGCATAACTGATATTTTTTAGAATGATTTCTTCTAAAATTAATGAAATTACTCTCTCTTATACAATCAAAGTTAAGATTTTATGACATCAAATAAAATATTGAATTAGAGCCTGGCTGGGGTGGCGCAGTGACTGCGCACTGACTATGCTCCGGGAGACCATGGTTCGACTCTGTCAGGACACGTGCCGGGCTTCGTGCTAGTTCTCAGTGGAACATGCAGGAGGCAGCTGACCAATGAGTCTTTCTTACTATTGATGTTTCTATCTTCCTCTCCCTTCCTCTCTAAAATCAATAAAAACATTTTTAAAAACTTTTCAAAAATATTGAATTAAATAATTTTGCTGTAGTTTCTATCTATAGCTCATAATAATTTGTCTCTACAATAGGTATTTGTGTCCAACTTAGGGACATTCATGAAATGTGTCCTACATGTTCATAGAAAGGCCCACCCATATTAGATAGTTGGTTTAAATAAAAATAAGCATTTAAATCGAGCTCTAGAAATAAGGTGCTCACTGAACAAACCACCTTCCTTTTTCTTTCTTAGCCCCCAAAAGTATGATTTTATACTAAGATTCATTTACTTGTCTTAAGAGTATTAAAAACCTTTTCTTGGTCAGAATGATTTACACTGAAGTACACATATGTGCATTGATACTATATTAAACTCTAAAGGAATGCAAGTATCCTTAAAAAAGTCAAAATGTGTAGTCAAGATTATGCCATACATAAGGGGTGAAGTGGAAGAAAATCTATCGGGGAAGAACTCAATTTTAATAATGTCAGTGTTTTGCTTGGGTTTTACCTCTGCAAGGAGAATCCTGGAGTGTATAGTTGGAACCGCATGTATAGAGAAGTGTACAGTGAGGTGGGTGGGGTAGAGGTTGGCTAGAACAAGGGGCAAGGTGGGTGGATAGAAGAGGCTGGAAGGAAATAGTCTTAGGCTTAATTATTAGCCACTGTGTTTTATATTAGCATCTTTTCTGCAGATAAAGTTCCTATTAAAAATACCCAAAATCCATACCATTTTTATACACCAACAGTAAACTCTCATAAAGAGAAACTAAAGAAAAATCCCATTTACCATTGCAATAAAAAAAATTAATATACGTAGGAATAAACAACGAGGTAAAAATAAAAGGAATGTATAAAAAAGTGGAAGGATATAACATGTTCATGGATTAGTAGCATCAACATCATTAAAATGTCCATATTACCCAAAGCAATCTACAAATTCAATACAATCACTATTAAAATACCAATGGCATATTCCAGAGCTAGAACAAACACTCAAAATGTATGAAAACAAAAAAAGACCCTGAATAGCTGCAGCAATCTTGAGAAAGAACAAAGTTGAAGGAATCATAATACCAGATATCAAGTTATACTACAAAGCCACTGTGCTCAGAATAGCCTGGTATTGGCACAAGAATAGGTTTATAGACCAAGAGAACAAAACAGAATCCAGAAGTTGACCCAAGCCACTTTGTTCAATGAATGTTTGACAAAGGAGGCAAGAGCATACATTGGACTAGAGAAAGTCTCTTCAATGGTGTTTGGAAAATTGGACAGGTACATGCAAAAAATGAACTAGAACACCAACTTACACTATACATAAGAATAAACTCAATGGATAAAATACTTAAATGTAATATGCGAAACCATAAAAGTCCTAGAAGTCATAGGCACCAAAATCTCAGATCTCTCTCATAGCAATATGTTTACAGATACATCTCCTAGACCTAGGACAATGGAAACTAAGGAGAAAATAAGCAAATGAGACTACATGAAAATAAAAAGCTGCACAGCAAAATAAACCAACAAAATAACAGGAGAGCCCACTACATGAGAGACCATATTTGCCAATGATACATCTGATAAGGGGTTAATCTCCCAAATATATAGGGAACAGCTGTAACAACAAAAGGAAGACAACCCAATTTTAAAATGGTCAAAGGATCTAAATAGACACTTCTCTAAAGTGGACACACAGATGGTCAGGAGACATAAAAAAAATGCTCAGTCACTAATCATCTGAGAGATGTAAATCAAAACAACGAGACGTGACCTCACACCTGTCAGAATGGCTGTCATCAGCAAACAACAACTGTTGGCAAAGTTGTGGAGAAAAGGGAATCCTTGTGCATTGTAGGTGGGAATGCAGACTGGTGCAGCCACTGTGGAAAACAGTATAGAGTTTCCTCAAGGAATTAAAAATGGTACTCCCATTTGACCCAGTGATCCCACTTCTAGAAATATGTCCTAAGGAACCTGAAACATTCATCAGAAAGAATATATGCACTCCTATGTTCATAGCAGTGCAATTTATAATAGCTAAGGTTTGTAAACAGCTTCTACTGATGGACGTGCCCATCAGCAGATGAGTGGATAAAAGTCATATGGTACATTTATACAATGGGATACTACACAGCAATAAAAAAGAAAGAACTCTTACCATTTGCAAAAGCATGGATGGACCTGGAAACTATTATGCTGAGTGAAATAATCTAGTCAGAGAAAGTTAAGAATCAGATTATCTCACTCCTGTAAAAGTAATGAACCAAATAAACTGATGACCAAAAACAGACCCAGAGACCTAGAAGCATGAACAGACTGTTGAACCTCAGAGGGAAGGGAGGAGAGGGTGGATGGGAGGAGATCAATGAACTTGTATGCATATATGCATAACCCGCGGACACAGACAATGGGATGGTGAGGGCCTGGGTGGTGAAAGTCAGATGGGAGCGGGTTGGAAGTGGTTAATGAGGGAAAAAGGAGGATCTATGTAATACTTTAAACAATAAGTATTTTTAAAAATAGTAAATAAAAACATTTTGAGTTCTTATTAGTGTACTAAGGGCCAGAGAAGAGAAACCAAATGGAACACATTCTTCAGAAGACTTGTAGTAGCTGATCCATGCAGCTGTTATTTGTCAGTAAAATTCATTATAGACATTTTTTATAATAGGATAGCAGATTGCAAGATTTCTAAAGAACACATTTAGATCAGGGGCTTTCAAAAGATCAATGAGACCTACTAATGGGTCATTGTATGAATTTAGTCACAATGAACAGGTTCTTTAAAAAAGCAAGTGTCAGAGTACAACACAATGTCATCGTCAATAAAAATTAGGAACTGTTTGTGAAGTTTTGTTTCCATCATCTATATGTATGCATGCATGTACTGGGTTATGATGTCATGGCCAAAGTCTTTATTTACTACAAAGACTTAGGGGATCTAGTGGTGGTGGGTGGGGTGCTTTGGGGGATAAAAGGTATTTAGTGATAATCAGCTTTGGGAATGAATTAAGCCCTCCAATTAGCTCTGTGGTCTAGGAAATTCTTTAATCTTTTTGATTCGGTTATCTCACTAGTAAAATAAGATCATGACATCCGTGCATGTTGTCCATGAGCATTGAATGAGATAACACAATAAAATGTTCCCAGTTATCTCCTGCACTGATAAAATAAATAACAAATTTATCTCAGAATTCTTTTGGCATTCCAAAACCTTTCCAAGGTGTAATTAATTGACAAATAAATACTGGCAGCTATATTATAAGCATCAGATTTTAATCTAGCTGTATGAAACAACTAATTGATAGAAATGTCTAATTGAAAATTAGTAACTAAAAAAACACAGTAGCAATTTCCATTTTCCTTTTATGTTAGCATGAAGCTGAGTTTCTCCACAATAGACTAATACAGTTGCTTATTAAGTAAAGACTTCATACAATCTGGTTATTAATGAGGAAAATTAGCCTATTTTTATAGAAAAGTTCAAATGTTCACAAATATAATTTTTTTCTGTAGAGTTCATGATAATTAGATTCAGTTGCCTACCCACAGCCATCACATGATTTAGACACTGCTCATTAACAACTATGACCCACTGCAGAAGTTACAGGATGCTTTCTAAATTCTATCACACCCTTTTGCAAAATCATTTTTCTTAAAATATATACCACAGGTATCAAATGAGTAAATTAGTGAATAGATATACTCTCTTATGTTAGTTTTTGTTATGGATAAATATGTGTTGAATGTTAATTTGAGAAGAAGGATGATGAAAACACTGAGAACCGATATGCAGAATTACACACCATATCTATCCTGTCTTTAATAGTCAAGACACTTGAATATCAGGCTTCGTGAGCTCAATTTCTAACCACAAAGCTAACTAAGAGGAGACTTAATATCTTTGGGCTTCAATATCCAAAGTGGAAATAGTAGAGAATTTTTTCTTGTTCCCAGGGGGGAAAAAGCACAACAGTAAAACTGAAATCCTGCTGCTTGTTCCTGTACATTCCTACATCTTATAAGGATATCAGCTAAACATACTATTAAAGTTATTTGGGTTATATTTTAAGAAAATGAGATGGGGAAGATGATGGTGGAAGAGGCAGACTTTTCATGCACCTCCTCCCAGGGCCACACTGGAAATAAAACTAAATTGGGGAACATTCATCCAGTATTACAAAGTGAGGTCCAGCTGAAGAGACATATCAAGGAAGGACAGAAACACCTGGGGACCAGTAGGAAGCGTGAGGTCCTGAGAGGGACTGACCCAGCTTCCATGGGTAGCAGATCGAGAATGAAGAGGGATCTCTCAGCAACCGGAGGGATATTTTCCTGAAAAGATCAAGGCTGGGAACCCAGGCTGGGCTCCGCAAGCCAGGGCACAGAACTGAGACCAGTGCTCACGAAACATCAGCCGTGAAAAAAGGTAGGGCTTCTGGCTGCTGTGGAGACAAGAGCTGGTAGACCAGAGATAAAGCCTCAGTTTTGTTTTGTGTTTTGTTGAGTTGGGGGGTAATGGCGGAATAATGACACATATGTAATACCTTAATCAATAAAGAAATTCAAAAAACAAACAAAAAAACCCCTAGAGCACAGGAGTTTTGTTTGCAGCTACTCACCAGAGGTTTCAGTGGAGGGAGACAGTGTGGACTAGAGGCGCCTAAGGAGAGGCTGGTCGGGAAGCACTGGGGGAGAGAAGCAGCAGCTGGAGTCCTGCATTTGGGAATACTCCCCCAAACCAAAATGGCCATTTTTCCTCAGAGGCACTAGCAAGTCCCTCCAGGAAGCCACAGCTCAGGAAAAGGGAAAAAACCCAAGCCAGGTGAATTAGCCCACCCCTCCTTCAGGAGCCCTGCCTGTCACACCCTGTATCTCGCTCGGCCTTGCAGAGGAGACAGCAAAAGAGGCCAAGCCTATGGGTTTGAACAGTCTCAGCATCAGTGATGGAGTGGAGGTGGGGACAGTCCACCCCACTATCCTGAGAACCTGACCTACGCCTTCCCCACACGGGAGAGCGGATAGAAATCTCTGGTATCCAGGTGATCCCACTGGACTGCATAGGAAGGTCTCTGCACAGATGAGGCAGGGAAATATTCTGGGGCACTGAGAGGACTAGTTCTGGGAGGGGAAAACACCTACGACTTTCCTTAAAATCTGAACAGCAAGGGAAACCCATGGATCTATAGTCCCAATTCTGCCTAAAGCTCTTTAAGAAACAGCTTTTTACCATGGATCTGTCTCTCGTCCAATGGTGTGAGCTGGGCCTTCCCTGGAGAAAAAACCTGAGTCCACTGAGACATGTGATCAATAATGGGACCCTGCCAGCAGGCCCGGGGATCCCAAGGCAGGTGCTGGGCGGGGAGATCACGGGGGCATAGACTACCAAGGAGACAGAACTGAACCTCACATCACCCTGTTTGGCCCCGGAGGACGGCTGGTTAGCCAGAGACGGGTAAGATTCCTCAGGGAAGGAACAACCTAAAACAGGCACAGTCACAAAGGGGCCAACAGGAGAGAACTAAAAGGTCAACAGAGGTGGGGCACAGACCCTCACCCACTAACCTTGCAGGGGCCTGAACTCTCACCCCTTCTGAGGGAGGTCTCCTGCCCCCATGGCTGCTTTGCCTTCCCATGCACAGCTCAGATCAGGACCCCCGTTACGGACAGAGACTCGGCCAGCAACAGCTGCCCTATGTCTAAATTCAATCTAGTACCAGGAATGCTCAGGGCCTACTCAAGAATGAAAATAATCATTTCCACTAATATTTACAGGGTAAACTAAGATTATTGCTTGAGTATTAAATCTGACAGTAAAATAGTAATCAAGTTTTCAGATTAATTTAAATTGGCCAAGTGAAATAAGTGAATACTCAAAAATTTAAGTGTATTGGACAAAAAACTGTTCCTAAAATATTAACTAAAATTTCTATTAGTAGTTCATCTCATTGTAAAATTGCCTAACATCCAAAGAACCTAAAGCAGTCATATTTGTATGCAAAAATTGAAAATTAAAGTTATGAAGACTGCAATATAAAATTTCCAAAAGCCCCCATTAATCAAAAAAGGGGGGATGGTGGGGTAATTTGATGTAAGGAAAAGTATCCTGTCAGTAAATTACATCTAGAAAATTCTTAGTCTAGAAAATTAATTTCCATTTGTAATGCCAACAGCAGGACACTATGAAGAACACACATGGTGTCAAAATAAGCCAAAGGGAAATCATTTGGGCAAAAATAAAAAGAATCCCAAGTCTAAATTACAGAAAAGATTCCTTTATTAAATTTTGGTCGAGAATATGTTTATGTATTTTCAGAAAACAACTCCAAGACCATATGGATTCCTACAACAAAGAGGAACTGATAGGTCTGTTCCAACCACAAAGACAGTCCAGAGATGGAAGATGCTGACGACACCTTGCCATGCTGGCAGTCAGCAGCTGTGTGTCACTGCAGGCGGCCTAGAACCAAACCAGAGAGGGTGGAACCTGCATTGCCTCCATATCTCCACCATCCAGTTACCATTGCTGACATATACACATAAGGAAATATTTGACATTGAAACTGGAACTCAGAACAGTTGGACATTGAAACTGAGACTCAAACATTTTTTGTTCTTATACATTTATTTCCAGAAGGTAGATGCAAGATCTTTTTAAAGAAAAGAAACAGGGAGTAAAGATTGATATAGAGGCAAAGAAGCATTGAACAGACTGTCAAACTACAGAGGGAAGTAGAGGGTTGGGGAGGGTGGGGAGCGGGGGCTATAAGAGATCAACCAAAGGACTTGTATGCATGCATATAAGCACAACCAATGGATACAAGACACTGGAGCAGAGGCTAGGGGGCAGGTGATGACATGTGCTGGGGAGTAGGGGAGGCTGGGGGGAGGATAATGGTGGGGGAAGGAAAAGATATGTGCTACTATTTGTAATACTTTAAAGAATAATAATAATAAAAGAAACAGCTTTTTGAGTGATTAAGATTGACACCTGGCTGGCAGGAGAAGGCAGGTGGAGGCAGAGCCGGAGAACCTGGAAACGTTTGCTGATCCCTCCATTCTGCTAACAAACTGACCTTACAGTACAGCCAAGTGCTGTGCAAAGAGACACAAACTGTGGATCACTTGAAGCTTCTAATAGGTAGCTGGGAGCCAAGAAGGACAGTATCTGACAGTGGTTAGCATATAAGTACTGATCAGAACCAGAATCAGCAGACAACACAGCCTCAGTCATCAGAGGAGCAGGATTTTAAGGCAGCTCTCAGAAGGCGCTGACTTCTGCTGAGACGAACACCACTTCACTGTTCTTTCCTTTCTTTTATCTTCTGTATCTTTCTGCTCCATTGATTTATTATTATTTCAGTCTGTTTTTTCTTTCATATATTAATTTCTCTTTTTTCTTATTCTTTTTTCAATTGTTTTTATTTATTTTTAAATTTAATAAATCTTTATTGTTCAGATTATTACAATTGTTCCTCTTTTTCTCTCCCCCATAGCTCCCCTCCACCCATTTCCCATCCCGTCATTTGCCCTTAAACCACCCCCGACTATACTCATCCATAGGTGTACAATCTTTGTTCAGTCTCTTCTTGCACCCCCACATCTCTTTTCCCCAGAGAATTGTCAGTCCACTCCCTTTCTATGCCTCTGATTCTATTATATTCACCAGTTTATTCTGTTGATCAGAATTTTTATTCACTTGGTTTTTAGATTCACTTGTTGATAGATATGTATTTGTTATTTATAATTTTTATCTTTATCTTTTTCTTCTTCCTCTTCTTAAAGATTATCATTCAGCATTTCATAAAATACTGGTTTGGTGGTGATTAACTCCTTTAGCTTTTTCTTATCTGCAAAGCACTTTATCTGACCTTCAATTCTGAATGATAGCTTTGCTGGGTAGAGTAATCTTGGTTATAGGTTCTTGCTATTCATCACTTTGAATATCTCTTGCCACTCCCTTCTGGCCTGCATAGTTTCTGTTGAGAAATCAACTGACAGTCATATGGGTGCTCATTTGTAGGCAAATGTTTTCCCCTTGCTGTTTTTAATATTCTCTCTTTGTCTTTTGCTCTTAGCATTTTAATTATGATGTGTATTGGTGTGGAACTCTTTGGATTCCTTTTGCTTGGGATTCTGTGTGCTTCCTGCACTTTTAAGTCTATTTCTTTCACCAGGTAGGAGAAGTTTTCTGTCATTATTTCTTCAAATAGGTTTTCATTATCTTGCTCTCTCTCTTCTTCTGGCATCCCCATAATTTGGATGTTGGTACGCTTGAAGTTATCCCAGAGGCTCCTTACACTATCTTCATATTTTTGGATTATTTTTTCATTTGCAGTTGAGTGTTTTTTGCTTCTTTGTATTTCAACTCTTTGACTTGATTCTTGCAATCCTCTAGTCTGCTGTTTGATCTTTGTATAATTTTTTTTCAGTCAGTGTATGTTTGTTTTCTAGTTGGTCCTTTTTCATATCTTTGAGGGTCTAACTAAATTTATCAGCCTTTTCTAGGAAATTCTTGAAGAACCTTGTAACCGTGATTTTGACCTCTATATCCAGTCATTTTTTTCCTCCATTTCTTTCATTTGTGATCTCTTTCTCTGTCTCTGCATTTTGGCTGCTTCCCTGAGTTGATAGAGTGGCTTTGTGTGCTAGGTGTCCTATAGAGCCCGGAGGCTCAGCCTCCCCAGTTACCCAAAGTGGACACTCTTGGTGCACCCCTTTGTGGGCTGTGTGCACAGTATTGTTATAGTTAAGCCTTGATTGTTATTGGTATCACTGAGGGGAATTGACCTCCAGGCCAATTGTCTGTGAGAATCAGCTGAGAGAATTTCTGTACTGAAGACACCCTTATGAGACAAGATGTGAAAAATTGCAAAAGCCTCTGTGCTCAGCTTGGATGGGGCAGAGCAGTCAGCATTGGTTTCCTGTCAGCCCTGCCCTAATACACCCCTGTGCTCAGTGTCCTGTGGTAATGGCTGCAAGCACCCCTGAGAGAAATCTTCCCTCGAGTTCTGCCCTTGCCAGACAGTCCAGTTTCTACCCAAATGAGTCTGGGTCCCCAGAGTCTCACACAGAACTGGAGTTCAGAGCAGTCAGGAGCTTCCATCTCTCTCACGCTTGAGAAAGCCAGCCACGCATTCAGAGACTCAGCCATTGGTCCTCTCTGTGCACGTGCATCTCCATACTTCAGCCTTTTGCAGCTCCTCTTAGTCTCAATGTGCTTTTCTCTTTTCTTTTAGTTATAGAATTTCCACTTAGCCAGCCTTCTTGTGGTTCTGGATGATGTCCATTTTGTCTTTTAGTTGTAGTTTTGAAATTGTTGTGCAAGGCAGCTGTTTAGGTGTTTACCTATGTCGCCATCTTGGTTTCTCTCCCTCTTTTCTCATTCTATTTTTTTCTTCTTTCTCCTGCTTTCTCCTATATTTTCCTCTTCTTGTTTTTGTTCTGCTTTCTCCTCCATTTTTCTTATCAATTTTTCCCCTCTTTTCTTTTATACTGGTTTTCTTTCCCTATTCTTTATTCTCATTTTCTTTATTTCACCTCTGCCCTTTTCTTCCCCTTTGGTTTCTCCTGGTAGTCTTTATTCTTTCTATCATTCTTGCTCTCTTTTCTCTTATCTAATTCTATCTTCTTTTGTGTTTGCTTTTGTGGTGTGGTAGGGGTCTTATCTTTATGTTTTGTTTCTTGTTTTGTTATGTTCTCTCAGCACTTCCACAGCAGCTCACATGACATGATCAGCGGTGTGTCTCACACTCAGCCAAACTCAGAGAAGACACCACCCATGGACGGGACAAAAACATTCAGGACCCAATTACAACAGGAGAGCCCAAATAACTCACAAGGGAGAGTCCTAGAGCATCACGTCAGGAGATCTAAGAGGCTGCTCCACTGGGTGCCACAAAACACTGCATAAGGCTTGGAGGTGTGGCTGGCTGGTTTAATACATAAAAACAAACACAAAGGGACAGCAAAAATAGGAGACAAATTTAAAAAAAGGAGGAATCACCAGAAAATGAACTAAGTAAAATGGAGAATGAGATAAATAATTCAAAGTATTGGTTATAAGGTTGCTCAAACAACTTAGTGGAAACTAGAAACAACTTAATGAGAACCATATGAAACTAATGAGAACTACAAAAGCGTGAAAAAATAGAAACCATGAATAAAAAATGATCAGAATTGAAGAATTACAATGCTAAAATAAAGAATACCCTGAATAGAATCAACAGTAGATTAAAAGAAGCACAGGACCTAATCTGAATTAGAAGAAAAAACAACAAAAAATACTCATTCAAAACAGCAACTGGGGGAAAAAATAAAAAGCAGTAGGAGAGTTTAAGGAAGCTTTTGGACAACATGTAAGTTAATAACATCAACATAAATCAAAAGCAGAAGATCACATCAGCAAATTGGAAGTAAAGGTAGCAGAAAATACCCAATCAGAGTGTGTGTATGTGCACATGTACACACACACACACACACACAATTTTTAAAAATTATGGTAGAATAAGGAAACTTTGGGAAACATCAAGCATAGCAACAATCTCAATTTCATCATATAGAAAAAGAAGAGAGAGGTAAAAATTGAGAACTTATTTGAAAATATAATGACTGAAAACTTTCTTAACCTGGTAAAGGAAAGAGACATACAAATCCAGGAAACACAGAGTCCCAAACAAATTGGCCCACAGCAAGATACATTGTAAGCAAAATGCCAATGGTTAAAAACCTGAGAGAATCTTAAAAGCAGCAAGAAAAAAGTAGTTAGTTAACTACAAGGGAGCTACCAAACAACTGTCAGCGGATTTCTTACAGAAACTTTGCAGGCTATAAGGGATTGGAACAAAATATTCAGTGATGAGAAGGAAGGACATATAACAAATACTGCTTTATCTAGCAAGGCTATCATTAAAATTGAAGGGAGTGGGGTGCAAGTGGGTGGAGGTAGGCAAAGGAGGATGAGGGGGACACCTGCAATAATGTCAACATTGGAAACTTCAATAAACAGAAAATATTGAAGGAGAAATAAAGAACTTCCCAAATTAAAAAAAGCTAAAGGAGTTCATCACCACCAAACCAGTAGTACCAGAAATGTTAAAGGGACTTATTTAAGAAGAAAGGGGTGGGGGGAGGAGGAGCATAAAAATGTATAATGAAATGGCAATATATATGTACCTATCAATAATCACTTTAAATATAAATGCATTAAATGCTCCAATCAAAAGACATAAAGTAGCTTAATGGATTAAAAAATAAGACCCATATATACGATATCTATAAAAGACTGACTTCAGAATGAAAGAAATGGATTGGAAGTAAAGTGATGGGAAAAGATATTTCATGCCCGGCCAGTATAGCTCAGTGGTTGAGCATTAACCTATAAACCAGAAGGTCACAGTTTGTTGCCCAGTCAGGGCACATGCCTAAATTGTGGGCTCAATCCCAGTAGGTGGCATGCAGGAAGCAACCAATCAATGATTCTCTCTCATCATTGATGTTTCTATTTCACTCTCCCTCTCCTTTCCTCTCTGAATATATATATATATATTTCATGCCAATGCAAATGTTTAAAAAGCTGGGGTAGCAATTCTTACATAGGATAAAATAGACTTTAAATCAAAAATTATACTAAGAGACAAAGATATTATAAAATGATTAAGAAATCAATCCATGAGAATATAGCCCTTTTAAATATTTATGCACTCAAAAATATATAAATATATAAAGCAAATATTGACAGACATAAAGGGAGATATTGATAATAAAATTCATAGTAGGAAATAGTAACACCCTACTGACATCAATAGACAGATCTTCCAGACAGAAAAATCAACAAAAAAATCTATGGCCTTAAGTGATACACTATACCAGATAACTTTCATTGACGTCTTCAGAACATTTCACCCCAAAGAATCATGAAACATTTTCCAGGATAGACCACATGTTGGGCCACAAAACAAGTCTCAATAAAAAAATTTAAGAAGACTGAAATGATATTGAGCATTTTCTCCAACCATCCTATATAATAAAAGCCTAATATACAAATTGTCCCCTTGGGCAGTTCTACCAGGATTTCCACCACTGGCTATGGCATGCACTGACCACCAGGCATCAAGAAACATGGCAGGCGTTAGCGACGTGGCACTGGCAGCGGGCAGCAGTAGAGGTGCTGCCAGCCCCAACGGGCCCCAATGAGAGCAGGACCGTGGCAGGATGGTTGAGCAGGTGAGCAGGTGGCGCTAGGTCAAGGCAGGTGTGAGCAGGGGCTCGACTGCCCTGCAGATGGCAATCAGGGGTGGGACCACTGACCTGCTTCCAGATACTGAAGGAGTCAGGTGGGGGCCTAGCCCTGATTTAATGCCCTGCAGGAGGGATGGTGGAACAGGTAAAGGGGCAGTGCCAGGCAGGGCTGTGGGGCTGCGAGGCTGGATAACAAACAGGTTTGACAAAACAGACTCATGCTGCTTTAGCTTCTAAAAAGTATTTTAGTGAAAATGTTACGTTTGATTTCAATACTACTTGAAAAATTTGTCCTGATCTCTGCAGGGCACCCTAAGGGACCCCAACTGTGCACAAATTCATGCACCGGGCCACTAGTGAGAGTATAAAATTAAAACCAATTGTAAAAACAAAACAAAAAAAAACATACAAATACATGTAGGCTAAATAACATGCTACTAGACAATGAATGCATTAACAATGAAATAAAGAAGGAAATCAAAATACACCTTGAGACAAAAATGAGAACATAACAATCCAAACTCTATGGGATGAAGTAAAAGCAGGCCTAAGAGAAAAATCCTATCTAATAAAAGAGTAATATGCAAATTAACTATACCTCTGATTAAGCCACGCCCACCAGCCAATTAAAAACAAATAAACCCCAACCAAGATGGCTGCAGCCACTGAAAGCAGGAGGGAGGCTTGGGTTTCCCTGGGAATGGAGGTAGCCAAGCTTTCTGCCTGTCATTGCCAGCCTACGCCTCCACTCAATGCTACAAAGTTTCAATTATAGAAAATATATCCCAACAGAAATGGCGGCAGCCACAGAGCTGGAGAGAGCAGAGGCTAGGGTTGCCTGAGTGATGGAGGAAGCCAAGCTTCCACAGCCCTAGTGCCTAGGCCTTCACTTTAGGCTATAAAGTTTCAATTATACAAGATAAGTGTCCCAACAGAAATGGCTGTAGCCACAGAGCAAGCAGAAGGCTTGGATCCGCTCCAGGCTACAAAGTTTCAATTATAGAACATAAATTAATCCCAGGTCCCAGGGCTTCGCTTGGGTCACTGGGGGGGCATGGCCAGCTTGCAAACCACCATAGGCCTCTTTCCCAGGCCACCCCACGCCCCAAGGGAACTCCCACCCTGATCCAGGACACTCGTTAGGGCAAACCAGCTGACCCCACCCATGCACCAGGCCTCTATCCTATCTAATAAAAGAGTAATACACAGATTGACCATCATTCCAACACACAAGATGGCTGCCCCCATGTGGTCAAAGATCCTGCCCCCATGTGGACACAGATGGCCACCACAAGATGGCCATAGGGGAGGGCTGTTGGGAGGTTTCAGGCCTGCAAGGGAGAGCAGTTGTGGGCCATCAGGCCAACAGGGGAGGGCAATTAGGGGTGACCAGGCTGGCAGAGGAGGGAAGTTGGGGGCAAACAGGCTGGCAGGGGAGCAGTTAGACATCAATCAGACTGCTAGGGTAGTGGTTAGGGTGTGATCAGGCTGGCAGGCAGAAGCAGTAAGAGGCAATCAGGGAGCCAGGCAGGTGAGCAATTTGGAGCCAGCAGTCCTGGATTGTGAGAACGATGTCCGACTGCCATTTAGGCCCGATCCCAATAGGATTGGGCCTAAACAGACAGTCAGACATCCCTCGTGGGGTCCCAGATTGGAGAGGATGCAGGCTGGGCTGAGGGACACCTCCTGCCTCCCGTGCACGAATTTCATGCACCTGGCCTCAAGTGTATAATAATACAGGCTGGTCTCAAGAAACAAGAAAAAACTCAAACCATCTTACTTTACACATAACAGAACTAGAAAAAGAAAAACAAAGACCAAAGTGTGTATGACCATTTTAACGATGTTAATTCTTCCTATCTATGAGCACTTTATATGCTTCCAATTTTTTGTATCTTCTTCATTTTTTTTTTATCAGTGTGTTATAACTTGAGTATGGGACTTCTATCTCCTTGGTTAGGTTTATCCCTAGGTATTAAACAAGAACTATAAATGAAGACATATAGGACGTTAGTAGCTAGGAAGATTTAATATTGAGTCAATGTTTCTTAAATCTACATTTTAAAGCAATCCTAACAAAAATCCTAGCTGATTTTTTAAACTCAATCAACAGTCTCTTCTTAATATAAAACTTTACTTTTAGTCCAAAATTTCTGCTGAATCTGCTTGGCCATCAAAACTAGAAACAACACACATATATTCAAGTCACTCTGGCTTATAGCTGAATTTCTTGTATTATGACCACCCATTGATTTAGGGAAGTGTTTACTTCTCTTTAAGAAAAAAAAAAAGACCAATCAAATTAATTTGGTTTCTGGGCCTCTGTGCCAAGGGGTTTAAACAATCCATGTTATATTTTCTTCCTGACAAATTTTTGAAGTAGTATTGAAATCCAAACATAACATTTTCACTAAAATACTTTTTAGAAGCTAAAGCAGCATGAGTCTGTTTTGTCAAACCTATTTGTTGTTCAGAATTTTCTGATGATTACTTTACCCTGGAATTTTCAAGGTTGTCCTTCTGAGTAATGAAATAAAAACTAGGGTAATATGTAGTACCTGTGTTGTATAATTTGAGAGGTGACACCAGATGTTTCTGCCCCTCTCTTCCTCATTTCTAACCTGTCCTATTAAAATGTGATATATTGTGGTATTTTGTTCTGTGGTAAATTGAGTACAGAAACTGAAGTAATACAATTTCCTGTTCTGCCCTTAAATGATCTGCATCATTAACTTTGTGACACTTCTCTTCTTGGGCCTAGGTTTTTGATTTGGAACAAAAGTATCTTCTAACTCCAGAAGTCTTTCCTTCTATAATTTATCAACTACTTCAAATAGTTTCAGACTAGTTTCCCCCCTACCCCTCTCTGCCCCCCTGCCCTCCCTTGTCCCCACCCTTTCCTGCTTTCAGCTGAACAATGAAGGATGGAATCAGAATCCCTACTACCTTTACTTAGAAGGAACTCATCAGCTTTAATAAGGTGCATGGTGTTTGGGGGTGGAGGGCAGCAAAAGACAACATCCTGGAATAGGAAGTGAGTGAGAAGCAACAAAGTCAAGGGGAGAACAGACCAAGAGCTAGAAAATGGATAAGACAGAAAAGAAACAACACAGGTTGAAAATTGGAGTTTTGGTCAAAAGACATTTTATCCAGCTAATCCTAGCTAAGTCCAAGAAACATGTGCCAAATATTTAATATCAACCAAACAGAAGGTACTCTATTGGCTACTTGAAGCCAAAGGTCAGTTGTGCCTTATTAGTTTATTTTTACCTTCTATATCTAGGACTACTATACAGTAGTACTATAATATATTTGTAAATGTTTGACAAGAACAGATAAAAATATGATGATGATATGATGGTGGTGTCTTAGTCTAATCAGGAACCCCAGTTCTGTCCAAGTTCCTCTCAAGAAAAGCTATGTTTCTCCACCCTCACCACCACCACCACCACCAAAATAGGTGTCTATACTGAGTGGCCAGATAATTATGATCTCTGAACGCATAATAATCTGGCCACTCAGTGTATATACTCCAATATAATAAAAGACTAATATGCAAATTTTCCCCTTGACCAGGAGTTCAACCAGCAGGCAGGCCAGCCAACTGCCCATGTTCCCTCCCCCTGGCCAGGCTGGCCAGACCCCATCCATGCACAAGTTCATGCACTGGGACTCTAATACACACACACACACACACACACACACACACACACACACACACACTGAATGGCCAGATTATTATGCATTCATAGATCATAATAATCTGGCCACTCAGTATATATGTCTTTCATTAAAAAATTTTAGGACTTATGGAATCATTGCATAGAGTAGATTGATCATAGAAGGGGGGTGGGGAGAAAAAGAACTAGCAGAACTTGTAGGTAGCCATAGGGTGACTACAACATCTTCTTTCCCTTCCTTTCAGGTGCTAAATAAATACCTTACTTAATCTTATAAATACTTACATATTAAGTATCTTTACCTTTCAACCTAATATTTACCCAATGTACTTGAAGAGAATTACTGTATCAACTAATCCTTTATACAATGTTTACAGTTGGACAGACATATCAGTCATGGAAGTCTTATAGTATTTATTTGTGTTTGTTGATTTCAGTGTAAGCCTACACCCTGTTAAGCTCACATCTTCCCTATTCATTGGAACATTTGCGTTGGCAAGATGGATCATTATTGTGCTCTTTCTCATGCTTCTTTGATTTATTTACTTCATAACCACTTTAGAGATTTTAAAATAAGACCCAGGTTCATGGCAGCACACAGCACTCTGTGACTAGACCTGAGATTGAATGACTACTTTCTCATTCCAAACTAGCCCCATTCCCTCTTGAAAATAGCCCACCTGTAGAGTATAGCCAAGTGCAGTGTCTTTAAGCAGACATATGCCTCAGGGAACTGCTTTTATTTTGAATTCCATGTAAATGGTGCCTCCCCTGTAGAGTGAAAACTGTTGACCTGTCCAGAGTACTTGCTGATTGAACCCCCAGAGGAGTGCCTCGGTTACACCAAAGTCAAAAGCCACACTATACCTTGCCAATATCATAAACAGGTGATCACACAAGTCTTAATGAAATGTTTAAAACAGTGGAAATCCTTGATTTTTCATTGATATTTAAGTCTCAGTAATCTGTGGGACACTCAAGTATTTGTATTTTGATCGAAAACTTGTAGAAGGAGAAAGCTTTTAATGCCCACAGAAACTATCTCTAGTTGAGGAAATCCACATGCCATACCCAAACATTTCCCCCTTCCCCACCCAGGTCTTACCTAACTCTTTGCAATCTCGCCATGTGCTAGCCCAGCTGCCTATATTGACACTAACAAATACTTTAAAACTTCTTTGGGGGTGCTCACTCTTTTCTCAACTATGTAGTTCCTAACTGTGATGATAGCTCCTCTCTCCTCTCTCCTCCTTCTTCCCCTTCTACTCCTCCTTCCCCTCCTCCTCCGCCTCCTCCTCTTTCCTCTCCTCCTCCTCCTCCTCCTCCTCCTCCTCCTCCTCCTCCTCCTCCTCCTCCTCCTCCTCCTCCTCCTCCTCCTCCTCCGCTTCTTCTTCCTCATCCTTCTTTGTAGCATATCGGAATCATCAATTATGCTAGCAATCTGATTTTCTCTCATTTTTCCTAACTGATCTCTGTCACTTCCAAGAATTCATTGATTCTCTAAGTAACACCACAAGGGTAGACATAAATATATAGAAAGTCTTGGAAGCAAGAATCCCACATGGCTTCTTCTAAAATATAAGAGTTAAACGTCTCTGAACAGACTGGAAAGTTAAAATACTTAGAAACCTTTCTCCCTTCTAGTCAACACTGAGTATCACAGGCAGCACACAACCTCATGACTCCAGACAGTGCCAGCTACATTTGCTGAAGGATACATTGCTATGCCATGAAAATTAGTGCATTGATTTTATCAAAGAACATCAGATTTAGTCATGTCTTTTTGATACCAAAATATCTAGCCAATTCATCCGGAATTCAAATTTTAAACTAACATATCTTGGATGAGTTTACCTAAATGAGAAATTAGGCTTACAGAGATTAAGTGATTTGCTTCATGTCACAAAACTACTTAGTAAAAATTAGACTACAGTCCAGATTTTATGACTCATGCTACTATACTCTTTAATAATCACGACCTTTCATTTTTACCTGTCCCCAATCCATCCCCTTAACCACACCTGAATTTCCTTGGGAAACAATTCCTTCCCATCTCTGTCTAGTGAACCAGGCAGAGCTGAGTCCCTCCGCATCTTTAAGAGTTAGCACGTGACATAATCTAGACCAAGCAGAATCAAAGACACACAAAAGGTTGCTGAGAGGACAGGTTTTAAGTCTGGAGCTGCTGGCAGCCACCTTGCCACTGCAAAGAGCAAGTCTGCCTTAGAATGACATCTACACAAAGAAGCAGAGAGAACAAGACAAATTTAACAAGTGTTTGGCATTCCCTGAGGAACATGGGATTATGAGCCAATGACTTTCCCTTTTTGCTTTTAAGCCAATATGAGTCAGACTTCAGTCTCTTGTTATTCAAAGTCCTGAGTAATATACTTTCAACCATACCATGCCGTGTAGGATCAAGTTCTGTAAAAAATAAATAAAAAAAGGAAAGCCGACCTAAAACCTAAGACATTCTCTAACCATGAGGCTATCTTTTCCTTTCCAATGGTATACTTTGATATCCTATATAATAAAAGGGTAATATGCAAATTGACCGAACAGCAGAATGACTAGTCACTATGACGTGCACTGACCATCAGGGGGCAGACGCTCAATGCAGGAGCTGCCCCCTGGTGGGGAACGCTGCTCAGCCTCAAGCTGGGCTGACAGCAGGCAACATCCTGCAATGCAAGGATGTCAGACTGCCCGTTAGGCCTGCTCCCCATGGGGATGGGGATATCTCTTGAGGGCTCCCAGACTGCAAAAGAGTGCATGATGGGTTGAGGGACACCCCACCCCTTGCCCCAGTACACGAAGTTGTGCACTGGGACTCTAGTAATGATAGAAAGTCTTAGAAAATTCTACTTTGTTCTGCTTTAATTTTGAAGTAAATAGTGTGTTAAGTTATGGGTGCTAGACCAATTGGAGTGCAGAAAACAGATCCTAGTATCTGTTTATCCATACCAAATGACATAAATGGGAAAATCTCAAACAGAGAATATATTAAGAAATCATTTTTCAAAATCTTTCCACTAAATACTCTAAATTTCTTTTTAAAAACCAGCAACCATGTAGAGATAGAAAGTAAATTAGTGTTTGGTTGGGACTAGGGAAAATGAAATGGTTGAGGGAGGTGGTAGCTTAAGGGTGTGGGGGTTTCATTTTGTAGGGATAAAATGGCTCAAATTGATTTTGGTAATGGTTGTACAACCTTCTGAATATACTCAAAACCATTGAGTTGTAATTATTTTAAAAGGAAGAGTTGTATGACATCCTGTCAATATGTGAATTATATTTCATCAAAGCAGTTACCAAAATAATAACAACAAAACATTACAATCTAAGGACTGTACTCTTTCATGGAGTATACACAAATTGTTTTCCTTTTCATATGGCATTGGTATTATACAACTTCCTATAGAAAGATAATAGAGTCAGTCTTGACTCTAGCAGAGTTGTTCAGAATTTATTCTGATTATCAATAATATAGACCAAAAATTTTAGCTGCATTTGTAATGCCATATTTCTTGCTTGTGTGGTGCTTCTGGCTGTGGGCAAGGTAGGTTAGGTGGCCTTTTGGGTTAAGTCACAATGGTCTAGATCAGAGAGCAAACCAGTGACTCACTCAGATTCTCTCTGGCAGCCACCTTGCCACCTCAAAGAGCATTCCTGCCGTAGAATGGCGGAGTCTGTCAGGATCCAGGTTTAAAGGTGGACCATTAAGACTGGCCTGGACCATTAAGGCTTCTTGGGAAGTGCCCTGTTTCCCTAACACATGCTATGGCTACTACATTCTCCTACAGCTGCTGAGGAGAATGTTTGGAGGTTTGGAATAGGTCAATACAAGTGAACGGCCATGAACTTCAACTTTTTTTAGTTTCATAGTAAGTTTATTTGACAGATTCCTAATCCTAGGCCTGAGAAGTGGTTATTTATCTAAATTAGTTACAAATGTCTCTGAGAATGAGTCGGAGGGAAGGGAAGAAAAAGAGGATCCAGCTATGATGGCTTGTGCTATGAGGAAGTTCAGGGCTGAACTTGGACGTGATCAGCCAATGTGATTCAGTGGTCTGTAAATTGGTCATTTGAGACAACAATCAAGTAGTCCTCTTATCACATTTTATTGGTGAGAACAAGGAAGGCTACAGGTAGAATGTCAGCCCAATCTCACAATCAACCTGGCAGTCATAAGCAATCTTGAGAGGTGTTTGAACATAATGTGAACTTCCTACAACCATATATCAATCAACTATCCACATGTAAATGCTTTATTACTAAGGCAGCATGGAAAGTTTTTAGCCATGTTTATTCACCTGGAACTTTCCTAATGAAAAGCATGGTTGTAAGCACTATTTGGAAAAGATTCTAATAAGGATTGCAATCCCTGGTTCTCAAAGATTATTGGATTAATGATGTGATTACTTATCTGTTTGTTTTTAATTTGGTTTTATTTATTTATTCATTTATTTAATCTTTATTGTTGAAAGTATTACAGTAACCTCTTCTATCTTGACCTATTTCTCCATCCTAGGCCTTGATCACCCTATTGTCCATGTCCATGGGTTTTGCATTTATGCATAAAAGTTCTTTGGTTGATCTATTCCCACCCATCCACCTGTCCCCACCTTTTCTCTGAGATTTCAGGGTTTGTTCCTGCTTCTATGTCTCTGGGTCTATTTTGTTCATGAGTTTATTTTGTTCATTAGACTCCTCATATGAGTGAGATCATGTGATACTTGTCTTTCTCTGAATGGCTTATTTTACTTAGCATGATAGTCTCCAGGTCCCTTCATGCTGTCTCACATTCCATGGTGTAAATTTACCATAGCTTTTGTATCCACTCATCTACTGTTGGGCACTTGGGCTCTTTCTAGATCTTAGCTGTTATATATTGCACTGCTATGAACATAGGGGTGCACACATTCTTTCTGATTGGTATTTTGGGTTTCTTAGGATATATTCCTAGAAGTGGGGTCACTGGGTCAAGTGGTAGTTCCATATTTAATTTTTTGAGGAGACTCCATACTGATTTTCATAAGTGATTCTTTTTTGTAATTGGATCTCTGAATGGCCTTTGTCTGGAGACCCAGACATTCAGACACTGCAATTTGTAAACTAAAAAAATAAGAATTTTAAATCAGAGGGGCAACTCACTTTCTTAACCTTCAAAGAGTAAAATGAAGTACAAAGAAAATCTCAGAATTAGACTTGTGGAGAATGAACAAAGGGTTTTCGCATGGGTTAGAAAAGACTCACCTGCCAGCTTGTACCACATTTGAAAGCAAAGAGCAAATCTCCCTCAGAACCCTTTCATGAACTGCTCTAAGATACTATCCACTTATATCCTTTTCTTTATGACATTAAGTTTCCAGCCTCTCCTCTGGCACCAACACATTCCACTTTTTTTTCCCCTCCAAGTGGCAAAAGCCCAGCTTACCTTGGGAGGAAAAATACATCTTAATAATCTGAAAAGTAAATACTATTAATACAAAATAATTATTTTTGTTTTGTTCTTCCTACTCATTTCTTTTGTGTGTGTGTGCATGTTTTAATTTTTATTGAATTTACTGGTGACAATGGTTAATAAAATTATATATGTATCAAGTATACAATTCTATAATCCATGATCTGTATATTGTACTGGATGCTCACAATTCAAAGTTAAATCTCCATCACCATTTATCCCCCCTTTACCCTTTACTCCACGCCCCCTCCTTTCCCCTCTGGTAATCACCACACTATTGTCTGAGTCTATGAGAGGTTTTGTTTGTTTTGTTTTGTTTTTGCTTAATTCCTTCACCTTTTTCATCCAGCCCTGTCAATGCTCTCCCATCTGACAGCTTTTTTTAAAAAAATATATATGAGTCTGTTTCTAATTTGTTTGTTTATTAGATTCCACAGATAAGTGAAATGATATGGTATTTGTCTTTCTCTGACTGACTTATTTCACTTAGCATAATACTCTCCTGGTCCACGCATGCTGTCGCAAAAGTAAGGTTTCATTCTTTTTTTAAGACCGTGTAGAATTACATTGTATAAATGTATCACTGCTTTTTAGCCACTCATATACTGATGGAAACTTGGGCTGCTTCCAAATACCGGCTATTATAAATAAACTTCAACAAACATAGGGATGCATATAGTTATTCTAATTAGTATTTAAGATCTCTTTGGGTATATTCCCAAAAGTGGAATTGCTGAATCATAAGGCAGTTCTGTTTAAAAATTTTGGAGGACACTCCATATGTTTTCTACAGTGGCTGTCCTAATCTCTGATAAAAACACTTAACAAAGTGGAGATAGAGGGAACATGCTTCATCATAATAAAAGCCATATATGGCAAACCCACAGCCAACATCATACTCAATGAGGAAATACCAAAAGCACTTCCCTTAAGATCAGCATCAATACCATTCTTATTCAACATAGTACTGGAAGCCCCAGCCACAGCAATCAGACAATAAGAAGAAATTAAAGGCATCTAAATTGGAAAGGAAGAAGTAAAATTGTCATTATTTGCAGATACATGAAACTGTATATAGAGAATACTAAAGATTCCACCAAAAACTACTAAAACTGATAGATGAATTCAGTAAAGTAGCAGGATACAAAACAAATATCCAGAAATCAGTTTCATTTTTATACACCAAAAATGAACTATCATAAAGGGAAACTGATGAAACAATACTATTTAGAATTGCATCATAAAAAATACCTAGGAATAAATGTAACCATGGAGATAAGAGACCTGTTAAGTGGAGGCATGTACCATGTTCATGGATAGCAAGAATTAACATCCTTAAATGTCCATACTATGAAAATCAATCTATAGATTCAATGCAATTCTTATCAAGATATCAAAGGCATATTTCACAAAACAAATATTCCAAAAATGCTCATAGAACAACAAAAGACCTTAGATAGCTTTAGCAATCTTAAGAAGAACAAAGTTGGAGGAATCATGCTACCTGATATCAAACTAAAGGCTATGGTAATCAAAACAGCATGGTAGGAGCTAAACAAAGATGGTGACATAGGAAAATGCCCGTACTTGCTGCCTCCCACAACCACATTAAATTACAATGAAAATACAGAACAACTATCATCCAGAACTGTGGGAAATCTGGCTAAGTAAAAGTACTAAAACTAAAGAGGAAAAGAAGAAAGTGCATTGAGACTGGTAGGAGGTACAGAGGTGCAGAATGGGCTGTTCCAGCACCTGGATGTGCTGCTTTTTTAATCAGGAGGGAGATAACCTCTGCAGAGGCCCCCTGGAGGAGCAAGAATTCCCAGCCCCACACCAGCTCCCCAGCCCAGGGTCCCAGAGCTGGGGAAAGAAGTTCCTATAGACCATAAGAATTACGGACTGTATAAACCAGTGTGGATTGGGGCTGAGTGACACACAGGCTGCTAGAGACACAGCTGCTCCTCTTAAAAGGCCACAACATGAAATTAATTTATAAGCTGCAGTGCCAGGCAAGGCTTTGGGGGACCAGGACAGATTTGGGGAGAAATTGGACTGCCTGGCATCAGGGCAGGAACACAGGGGTAGCTTTCTTCCAGACAGAGGTGCTCACAATGGTCATTGTTCCTATGCTGAGACCTTCCTGGTGTAGGGCTGACTGGCAACCATTTCTATTCACTCCATCCTGGAGATTCCCTGAGACCCCACCCCACCCAATTTACAACCCTACCCAAGCTGTGCACAGCGGCTTTTGAATACAAATGGCCTGTCCTTTCTCAGCCTAAAACCTGTCAAACAAGCTGCATCTGGGTCAGGAAACCCCAAAGATATGAATAAAAGGCCCAAGGCTGGCACCAGCACCAGCCTGCCTTGCTTTACAGCTGGGCCTCATCTGAGTACTTCCAAACCCAAAACAAAGAGGAGAAATCTGCAGATCTCTCTTAGCTCCTGCTGGGTGGCCCCAGGCAGTGGCTGACTTTGCACCTCCTTGGAGATCCAAGAGCTAGTGTACCCAGTGGTCAGTGTGAGACCATACCAGTTTATAACTCTTCACATCCATAAGTGGCATACTCAAGGGGCAGATTCAGTGAACACCAAAGCCCCACTGAAGCAAGACCTGCCCCATAAGTGTGTCTCCTGCACAATAGCTCTTCCACTGTAGTCACAGCTGGTCCCCACAGCCAATTAGCCTGAAGGTCAATTCTTCCCAGTGATACCAATAGCAATCAAAGCTCAACTACAGTAAGACTGTGCACACAGTCCACAGAGGGGTACACCAAGAGTGTCCACTTCAGGTGATTGGGGAGACTGAGCCACTGAGTCACCTACTATACAAGGCTACTCTATCAACTCAAGGAGACTTAGCAGCTACCTAATACATAGAAACAAACACAGGGAAGCAGCCAAAATGCAGAGACAAAGAAACATGTCACAAATGAAAGAAAGCAAACTACTGAATATAGAGTTCAAAACCACAGTTATAAGATTACTCAGGAATCTTCTAAAAACCTCCAAGGAACTTAATGAGACGTTCAAAAATCTTAGTGAGAATGCCAGAATAATGGAAAAGCAACAATCAGAAATTAAGCATACACTGAATGAAAGAATAATATACAAGGGAGAAAGAAGAGGTAATATATTAAAAATGCCTAGGTGCCTGGCACAGTGCTGAGTTAAAAAAAAAAGAATAATATACAGAATTCAACAGTAGACTAGAGGATCCCAAGAATCAAGTCAATGACTTGAAATACAAGGAAGCAAAAAACACCCAACCAAAAGAACAAAAAGATCCAAAAATATGAAGGTAGTGTAAGGAGCCTCTGGGACAACTTCAAGTGTACCAATATTCACATTATAAGGGTGCTAGAAGGAGAAGAGAGACAGCAAAATATTGAAAACTTATTTGAAGGAATAATGACTAAAAACTTCTCCCACCTGGTGAAAGAAATAGACTTACAAGTCCAGGAAGTGCAGAGAACCCCAAACAAGAGGAATCCAAAGAGGACCACACCAAAACACATCATAATTAAAATGCCAATGGCAAAAGACAAAGAGAGAATATTAAAATCAGCAAGAAAAAACCAGTTAGTTACCTACAAGGAAGTATCCATACAACTTTCAGCTGATTTCTCAACAGAAACTATGCAGGCCAGAAGGAAGTGGCAAGAAATATACAAAAGTGATGAACAGCAAGAACCTACAACCAAGAATACTCTACCCAGCAAAGCTATCATTTAGAATTAAAGGTCAGATAAAGAGCTTCACAGACAAGGAAAAGCTAAAGGAGTTCATCACTACCAAACCAGTATTATATGGAATGCTAAAGGGTATTCTTTAAGAAGAGGAAGAAGAAGAAAAAAGTAAAGATAAAAAAATTTTGAAGAACAAAGTGACAACAAATACTTATCTATCAGCAAGTGAATCTAAAAATCAAATGAATAACATAATAAACTGGCAAATGAAATAGAATCAGGGGCATGGAAATAGAACAGACTGACAATTCTCAGAGAGAAGGGGGTGAGGGGTATAGGAAGAGATTAGACAAAGATCTTATATGCATGTATGCAGTACCTTTGGACACAGACAATAGGGTGGCAAGTACCCGGGTTGGGATGGGAACTGGGTGGAGAGGAGATTTGCGGGGGGGGGGGGGGGGGGAAGAGGGACATCTGTAATAATCTCAACAATAAAGATGTTTTTTAAAAAGAAAGAAAAAGAACAGCATGGTAGTAGCATTAAAACAGATATATAGATCAATAGAACAGAAGAGAGACCCCAGAAATAAACCAGTGCCTTTATGTACAATTAATATTTGACAAAGGATGCAAGAACAACAATAGGGTAAAGATAGTCCAGTAAATAGTGTTGGAAAAACTGGACAGATACATGCAAAAAGAAAAGACAACAACAAATTAAACCATCTTCTTACACTATGCATAAAACTCAAAATGGATTAAAGATTTAAATGTTAGATTCAAACCATAAAACTTGTAGGAGTAAACATAGGCAGTGAAATATTGGACATTTCTCATAGCACTATTTTTTCTGATATATCTCTACAGGCAAGGGAAACAAAACAAAAAAATAAACAGGATTATCTCAAACTTTTTTTTTTTGCATAGCAAAGGAAACTGTCAACAAAATGAAGAGTCACCTCACTGAATGAAAATGATAAGGGGTTAATATCCAAAATTTATAAAGAACTTATAAGACTCAACACCAAAAACAACAAACAATCCAATTTAAAAATGGGTGAAGGACCTGAATAGACACTTCCAAAGAGGACATTCAAATGGCCAACAGACATATGAAAGATGATCAGTCTCACTAAATCATCAGGGAAACATGAATTAAAACCAAAACTATACAAAAAGTATTATTAAAACAATTCCACTCTCAGTTCTGTTTACCTTAATAAAGTTTCCTAAAAGAAGCTGTCTTATCTTCTGAAGAAATGGGACCTTGACTGGCCAATGGTTTCTACAGAATAGGAAGAGAAATTTCTGTCCTCAGAGTTTATTTCTATGCTTAATTTACTTCAGAAAAGGATGCAAAATCACTAATTTTGAAATATCTCAGCACTGGTTACATGAGCAAACTTCATCAGAAAAATCTCTTGGAAGAGCTTATCATGATACACAGGGTCCAGGGACATTAATTTCATTCACAGCTATATAGTGGTATTTCTATATGACATTAGGAAGCCTGGAGTGAATCAGTCAAGTGTGAAGGGTCTTAAACATGTTTTCTGGACTGGAATCCACTGTGCAGCATTGACAATAAACCTAATGAGATTAGTCATAGCTCACTGGTGGATTGTGTTTTGCTCCATTTGAAGAACTCGGCAGTAGCATTAAAAACCTCCATACTGTACAATTAGTACATTTCCCAGAAAAAGTGGACAACCATTTTTACTTTATAAGATGGAAGCCTTGACTATATGCTGTTACACTTCTTGTATCTTCCAATCATTTTATCCCAGGTTACTTGAAAGGCAGAAGAGGAACTACTTATAGGTTTATTATTAAGGATTGAAAACAACATTCAAATAACTCCACATACTAAAAACAGTTGTAGACTCAACTCTTTGGAAACCAACATTAGGATCCAAGTGAAGAAATGCTACAGACTGAATATTTGTGTCTCTTCAAAATTCCTATGTTAAAATCTAATCCCCAACTTGATGGTTTTAGGAGGTGTTATCAGAGCCCCTGGAGTAAAAGGGGGCTTATCAGCCGGGAAAAAGATTTCAGAAGAGTGATAGATAGAGATATTAAAGCAAAGTAAGTGAATTTATTAATACACTTAACATAAAACTTAAGTGAGCAACTCAGCAAGTCTGAGTGCCCTGCACACTGGGGCTTAAGGATTACATATCTTCTTGTTGCAAGCTTCCAAGCCCCCCTCCCCTGCTATGGGGATTAGCATACAGGGTTTCAAGACTCCACCCTGCCATTGTGGTTTAACTATTGATAATCTTAGGACTGCTTGGGTAGGATAATAAACTGCTCTATGCCTTAGTATCTATCTCTCCTGCCTCACAAAGGTGGTGCTTTTGGGAGAAATTAGGACAGAAGATAGTACCCTCCTGAATGAGCTTAGTGCCCTTATAAATGAGACCCAGAGAGCCTCCATGTCCCTTCTGCCACCTGAGGACACAGGAAATAAAGCCATCTATGAACCAGGAAGCAGGCCCTAACCTGACACTGATTCTACCCGTGCCTTCATCTTGGACTTCCCAGCCTTCAGAAGTGTAAGAAAGATTTCTATTGTTTATAAACCACCCACTGTTAGAGAGTAGAAATTTTTGAACATGCTTCCTCCTACTCGACTTAGCCTTGAATCGTAGCTGCACCTCACAAAATAGTCTCGCAAGATAGAACATAGAACACTGACAGCTTTCTGAATAACAGGATGACCCTGTAAATAACATGGTTGTCAATGACATGACCCTGACATTGCTTGGGAAAAACTGTTTCGTCTTGGGTTGCTTGCTCTGCAAAAACAGGATGTGGTAAATGTGCTTAAAAGTGGTCCTGCACAAAGGGTCAGGACTTCTCTCTGGACTCCCTGTGTGGAGAAAGGCAGAGCAGTCACTAGCTGGCTAATAAAGGCTCCCTAAATTTTAATTTGGTTGGATGCCAGTGGTGACCGTTCACTCGTGTTTGCTCCACAACACCACTATCTGGTATTTTTGTTATGGCAGCCTGAACAGACTAAGATAAGAGTCAACATTAAGGATTAAGGTAGACTGGATCACATAGCAGGGCTAACTCCCTCTGACTCCAAACTCCCTCTGACCACCATTTACAGACTCACTGGCAGTTAAGAAAATGAAATGAGTAGTTAAGACAGTGCATCCACACTACTATGTACCAGGTACGTGTAGTTTTCTGCCTACAAAGTTATCACCATCTAGTGGAGAAAAATGCTTTAGAGCAATAAGGCATTATGCAAATGTGCAAAAAAATTCAAAATGCAGCAGCTCCAGTTATGCTTTGGATATAGGAAAGAGATCCCCTAAAGCTTCTGGAATATATGGACAACATACTTTACCCAGCTGTGTTTGAATTGAACATATGAGACAGATATAAAAAGTGAGCAGTTTATTAGCAATGTAGGCATGAGTGAGTCATCCTTCAGCACAGGTCAAGGCCCTGAAGAGGAAGATTTAAGAAGGGGAGAAGAAGGGTTGGTGCCTGATACATACTAGACATTGAAGATAAACCTGTCACAATTATATTCACCCTAGGAGTTCCAACCAGAAGCCACATCCACAAAGGCTTTCTCGATGTATACAGCCCCACCCCCATCTTCTCTTATACCCACATCATAGTCTCCATTGCATCACAGATATTGCTATTATTAAGCTATGTCAACATAAGAAACATTTAAACCTGTAGAGAATTTTTAGGAGTTTATGAGAGCCAAACTGACAATAATGGCTGGGAAACAAAATCTCAACTTATTGAGAAAATGTTCCAGAGAATGGCAGTTTTGCACCTTAATTTATACATTACAATAAAAGGAGGGGGTGTAAGGGAGTCACAAGAAATTAATTGGTGATAGATTAGGGAGGTGAGAGAAAGCAAAGTGAGAGGGGGTGTGAGTAGGGGGTGAGAGGAAATCCGTGGGATTGGATAAAATCTAATTCCTCTACTCTTACTACATCCTTATGGAGAAAAACACATATATGCCTCATTAGTGCTGCTGCACACACAGTCCATCACCATTCCATTCTCTGTGAGACCTTGTGTGGCACATAATCATTTCTCTTCTTTCAGTTTCTGTTCTTCCAAACGTTCATCACAAAAGTCCCTTCCCCAATTCTATTCTCTCTTCTCTCATTCTAGCCACTAAACACACCATAATGCTTCTTACTTAAAAGATAAAAGAGGCCACCAGCTAGGAATTCCTTTATTTTCTGGCTCTCCTCATTTCTTGACATCCAAATACAGCCACAGTGCATCAGTGTTTTACCATGAAAATGCATTGTCCAGATTTCCTGATGCAACAGGATCATCTGTGAGGACCACAGCTGCTGCCCCTAGAGGTCCATGACTGCATTTGTTTTGAGTCCAGGTTTCCCACATGCCACCCAGCCAGTGACAGAGCGCTGAGGGGATTGTAGGAGGCCCATTCCTGTGGGACATGGGGCTCTTTACCTAGACTTTGGCCCTCCATAGGTCTGCCCAAAACTTCCTTGGAACTGAGCTACTGTTGAAATGGGTCCTGCCTGATCCCCCTTTCTTCACAGGTGTCAGAGTTCCATTGCATTGTAAAGAGTCTCCTCACTTTCTCTTGCCCCTTTCTCCTTATCCTTCAAAAAAATTTTCTCAATGAATCTGTTACATATCAATTACATCTTGGTGTCTGCTTCTTAACCCAAACTAAGACATGTTTTATCACAAGAGAAAACGTTTCCTCTCTCACTCCTTCAAAAACCTACTTGATCCATTTTATCTTCCCTCGTTGTAGTTCTTTCCTTCAAGCCAGCAGGTAAGTTCAAAAAGCCTCCATTAAAAAATAAAGGGCCCCTTGTAGCAACTGACATCTCTGTTCATGTCTTCTAATCCAGCCCTTTTCCCATCCTTTACTTTTTAACCAAGTAAAATGTGCTCTGTATTCACTCTACAGTGAAACTGCTATTCCTAAAATCACCAGTGACCTTCTAATTCCAGAGCCAATGGGTGTTTTTTAAGCTTCAATTGCTGTATTTCCATGCTGGATTTGGCTCTATTGACCATGCCTCCCCTCCCATCCACCTCCACATAGCCTTTCTCTTTTCTTGGCCTCGGGGACACCAAGCTCTTGCAGTCTTCTCTCCTCCACCCCCCCAACCCCCTGCGGTTGCTTCCCAGGCTCCTTCACTGTACCTATTCACCTTTAAAGTCCAAGCACAATCACCTTTGCACTTGCTCTTCTACTCACCACACTTTTCCTAAAGAATCTTATCTCTTCCCATGGTTTTAACAACCTCTCTGATGATGTTTATCCAAAATTCATATCTGTATGGTAGGTTGTAAATACTTAGATCGAATGGACTGTGAAATGGATATCAGGTGATTGCCTTGAAGTTGTGATGTGCACACCTGAATCTGTTCCTTTTCTTTTACTTTTATGAGATCTTAGCCTTGGGTCCTTATCTTAGTTGTCAGGAACATAGAGACATAAAACATGCAAGTCACCCTTATTTCTTCTCTCTATTTAGAAACTTCATGGAGATTGGTTTCTAGCATGCACTACTGAGCTTATTTTTGTACATCTCAATTTCAGGTAATAATGGGATATCTAGAATGCCCTGTATATAAAGGGTAGGAACACCAGAAAGAAGATGACAAGAGAAAAGTAGAAAAAAAAGTTGGACATAATAAAACTTAAAATTGAAGGACTACCTGTTCACTTCTCTATCTTTAGAGAGATATGAAAATAGTATCCTTATTCTCAATTTACAGATGCATAGGTTAGCCCCAGAGTGAATAACTCAAGGCTACCTAACACGTCTGTTGTCTAAGGGTAACTATGACCCAGGATTCTAGTTTATTAGTGCAATGCACCTTGGGATAAAAGATGGTGGCTGAAGGGTGGCAGAGAACAAATGTAAGGAAGGTCATGTCTTTCAGCAGAGGCTGTCCCATTTCATTGTTAGCACTGGTAGCTAGATATTCATATAGGAAGAGAGAAAGGGGAAAGAGACATGACTAAGGAACTAGGGAACAGAAGCCTGCTGGCTTCATCAGGAAGGTACAGCAGCGCACACTCCCAAGGGAACCACCAGTCAGTTCCTCACAGATCCCTGGGGGAAGGGAAGGAACAATGGAGGGGGAGACAAGCACATGCATAGTAGGACCCAAAATGGGACTATAGAGATCTGTCAGTCTAGCCTGTGGAAAGAATGGATGGTTAGGGGGTGGACCCATCAGTAGCCTGCAAAAGCTTGAAAACTGATTATGTTTGTTTGTTTTTGAAAAGGCACCTGGTCCTTCCCAAATCAAAGATAATGTAATCCCAGCTAACAAAGAGCTCTCTCACCTGCAGGATAACACAGGCTCACTCGTTCACTCATTCATTAGTGCCTTCTCTCCATAGCAGCCATGTGGGGCTAACAGTTACCTGTGACTAAGTGGCCCCTGCAGCCTCCTAAAGTGGGCCCCGGCCAAGGCACAGCCGGAAAAACAAGCTAGCTGGATGGTGCTAAAGCAGTGGTTCTCAACCTCTCTAATGCCCAACCCTTCAATACAGTTCCTCATGTTGTGGTGACCCCCAACCATAAAATTATTTTCATTGCTACTTCATAACTGTGATTTTGCTAGTTATGAATTGTAATGTAAATACCTGTGTCTTAGGCTCTGATGGTCTTAGGCTCTGCAGCAGCGGTTTTCATCCTGTGGGTTGCAACCGCTAGCAGGGTCACCTAAGACTATCGGAAAATACAATGAGATTGCTTTTATAAAATGTATTTATAGATGTTCATAGATTTTAGAAGAATGACTCACCCAAATGGCCTCTCAGACTTGGTAGTAATGGAGTGGGTTATCATCCAGGAAGATAATACTGATTTCTTTCAGGTGATAGCAGAGGAGATTAAGTTGGCTGCTAGAAAATCATGGTGGAGGAAGTTCTGGATGCCCCAAACTAACAAATACAAATACAACACATTTTAAAAAATCCATTTCATATAGGTACCCTATTTTATTTATACATTTTCCTATTGGTGGGCTTTATTCAGATTGTTTCCATTTCTTAATGTTGTTTTTGGTATTAAAATCAATGCCACAGTAAAATCTTTATATTTCACATTTTAGTATTGGTAATTTTGTTTCTGCGGGAGACATTTCTAGAAATGGTTTTGCTGTGTGAAAAGGCAAAGGCATTTTTAAAATTATGAGGTGTGCTACTTTACATTGGAACATTCTCTAACTTATATAAAAAAAAAATCAAAGCCCTAAAAGACATCACTTATGCTAAAGCCCCAGATACTGAATCTAGATTTAATATTGTTAATGGAAAACAAAAAAACAAAAAAAAATTGAAACCTGTAAAGAATTTTTGTGAGTTTATTTGAGTCAAACTGTCAACATATGCTGGAAGGAGCACCTCAAGGAATTGAGATAATTTGAGATAATGCTCAATTATTTTGCTGGTCAATTCATTTTGCTCATTAGATTCCTCAAATAAGTGAGATCATGTGGTATTTGTCTTCTTCCAAGTGGCTTATTTCACTTAGCATAATAGTCCGCAGGTCCCTTCATGCTGTTTCAAAGGGTAAGAGATCCTTCTTTTCACAGCTACACAGTATTCCACTGTGTAAATGTACCACAGCTTTTTATTCCTTTAGCTACTGTTGGGCACTTGGCTGATTCCAGATCTTAGCTATTGTAAATTGTACTGCTATGACCATAGGGGTGCATACAGTTTGATGATGACTAGAATCTGATGTCCTAAGGATTTAATGTTAAGGAAGAGAGAAAGGAAAAAGGGTCATGTTAAAGAAAAGGATTTCTGTGTGGTTACACCAGTTGTTCTTCTTTCTTACTTCCAACATACCAGGCTTTCCCATTTCTATTCCCTCTGCTTGGAAATATCTTCTCCAGGACCTTCATGAGGCTGTCCATGTCTGGTCATTTAAATTAGCAAAAATTTCACCGCAAGGTTACCTTTCAGGGCTACTATCTACCCTTCCCTTCACACTAATCCTCTGCATCATGCTATGTTTACCTCCCAGCACTTTTCACTGTCAATCCCACTGGCACTGTATTCAACACCCCCAACCCTAACCCCTTTTCCATCAATTGCTCCCTATTGTCCATTACTTATGCAATAGCTGGGGGTGGATTATGGGGTGAGGAAGTGCCCTATAAATCTAAATAAACTCAAGTTGTTCTCCTGCTCAAACCCTCTGAACTGCTTTCCAGAGCAATTAGAGTATTAGCTCTTATGTGGTTTACTAGGCTCTGTTCCAGTTCCAAACTACTGCTCAGTCTTGTTATTCTTTCCTGGCTCACTACCAGAGGCCACACTGGCCTCCTGCTCTTCCTAATACACTTCAGTTCCCCCACCCCCCAGGCCTTTGTGCCTCATTTCTTCCCATTAAAACACCAAACCTTGACATTCACAGGACTTATGCCTGCGCTCCTTCACACATACATCCTTACCCTCTACCACCTTGCCCTGCCTTTTATTCTTTCCATAGCACTTATTTTATTTCTTTACTTATTCATGTATTACCCCTTCATCAATTGAATAAAAATTCTGTGGGGGCCTGGACTTTGCCCTTTCTCCTCTTTCTTCATCCTCGGTGACTTTGTGGCCAATTCTCAAGAAATATTGTTTGAGAGCACAAATGAAATATTTGTATATCTCTTTTCTAACTAGAATGTAAGCTCCTTGCAAACAAGGTCCTCGTCTCTCTGATTAATTCCTGTGTTCCAGTGCCCAGCACTGTTCTTGGCCTCAAGAGAAACTCTCAATGACTGTGCTAAATGACCAAAAACATGGCACTGATGGAGCTTTTTGGGACATGATGGCCATTATTTATTTATATACATGTATTTGTTTGAATCACATTTACTTTTCTTTAAAGGGGTTTAGAATATCTTTAAGACCATCTGTATTGAGTTAAATAACATCTCCTCAAAATTCATGTCCATTTGAACTTGTGAATGCAACCTTATTTGAAAAGAGGGTCTTTGCAGATGTCATTATAATAAGTTAAGGATGAAGGTGAGCCTTAATCCAATGGCTGATATCCTTATAAGAAGAGAGAAATTCCAACACACAGAAAACACAGGGGGAGATATTGGAGTGACATATTTACAAACCAAGGAATGCCAAGGATTGCTGGCAACCATCAGAAGCTAGGAAGAAGCAAGGAGGATCCTCCTCTAGAGACTTCAGAGAGAACATGGCCCTGCCAACACCTTGATTTTGGACATCTGGAACTTCTAGAACTTCCAGGACTGCGAGAGAATAACTTCCTATGGTTTGAATCCACTCAGTTTGTGGTACTTTGTTACAGAATGATTAGGAAACTTATATCACTTTTCTTTAAAAAAAAATACTGTTAATCAAGAGATATAATGTGTCAATATCAAAAAGATGTTGAAAACAAAATGAAAAGAGAACCCACTCAATGGGAGAACATATTTACCAATGGTATATCTGATAAAGGATTAATTTTCAAAAATTTATAAAAAACTTATAAAATTCAACACCAAAAACCCAAACATTCCAATTAAAAAAATGACAAAGGACCCGAATAGACACTTCTCCAAAGAGGAAGTACAGATGGGCAATAAACATATGAAAAGATACTCAATGTCACTAATCATCAAAGAAATGCAAATTAAAACCACAATGAGCTATTACCTCACACCTGTCAGAATGGCTACCTCAGTAAGTTAAACAAGTGTTGGTGAGGATGTGGACAAAAGGGAACCCTTGTGTATTGTTGGTGGGATTTGCAGATTGGTGCAGCCACTATAGAAAACAGTATAGAGTTACCTCAAAAAATTTTAAAAATAGAACTGCCTTATGACCCAGTGATTCCACTTCTAAAAATATATCTGAAGAAGCCCAAAACACTCATTTGAAAGCATATATGCACCCCTATGTTCATTGCAGTGTTATTTATGGTAGCTAAGCTATGGAAGCAATCCAAGTACTCTAGAATGAATAGACAAAAAAGCAGTGGTACATTTACACAATGGGAATATTACTCAGCCATAAAAAGAAGGAAATCTTACCCTTTGCAGTAGCATGGATGGACCTGGAGAGTATTATGCTAAGTGAAATAAGCCCATCAGAGAAAGACAAATACCATTCGATTTCACTTATATGTGGAATTTAATGAACAAAATAAACTAATAGACAAAATAGAGACAGATTCATAGATACAGAGAACAGACTGAAAGCTGTCAGAGGGGCGGGGGATTGAGGAGCTGAGTGACAAAGGTGAAGGGATAAAGCAAAAATAACAACAACAAATCATACAGACAGACAATAGCGTGGTGACTACCAGATAGAGATGGGGGTGGAAAAGGTAAAGGAGGGATAAATGGTGATAGAAGGAGACTTGACTTGGAGTGGTGATGCATATTTTTTTAAGAAGAAGAAAAAACAAGATGTTGAAAAGAATTCCATAGTAATCTGGAAGTTCCTTCATTTTGAATGTTGGAGATTCTACAAAAGATAAGATTATTCCAGGCGAGGTGCTAACTATGAACTGGCCCAGACCTGTTGGACATTTGCCTGAAGAAATTAGGAGCTATTTCCCCATGCCAGTGAGTAAGTGCTCAGTTTAATAGCAGATACAGTGAGCAAGCACACATTGCTCTCACCTTTACTTACAGAAAGCTAAGACCAGAAGCAGTGCATCATCTAAATATCTGGAACAGCCTCTAGGAAAGCCAAAATGAATATAAGTATAACACATAACATACCTAGACAGGTCCAATACTCATTAAACTGCAGCATTATATAAGAATGACACTTATTGGCCTACACTCCTGGGGTAACATAACTGTAGACAGTTGAGGTTATAAATATATATGAGTAAAAGTACTTGAGGGAGTAGTTTTTTTCCAACGTGAGACATCAGAAAACAAGAATTGAGAATAGCTAAACCTGCCCTATAGAAAAATAACTTTATACGTGTTGAGAAAAACACTCTCTCATCTGCTCCCTATTCCCTCTGCCTCAGCAAACATAGGAAAACGTTGAGGCCAGTTGGGATGGAGAAGGTTGGATCCCAGAAGACAACAAGCCTGCTATTGAGGTCTCATGGGACCCTCGCAAACATTCTGTGATGCTGCAGAGGGAATGGGAGAAGAAGAGATTTCCTGGTCTGTTCCAGGGGCAGAGCAGGGTTTACTCCTTTCTGGAATCTTCTGCTCTAGCACGAGAAAAAGGAAAAAGTGGAAAAGGCTACAGACCCCTTTATAGAAGGAGCTGTTGAATCTATTGCACATTTTGAAATTATTCTTTTTGTCAGGTAACAATTCTATCTAATAAAAGAGAAACATACAAATTACTGTACCTTCATTACGATACCAGGCAATCAGGAAAGGGGGCGGGGGTCGAGGTGGCACATGAGAGGCTGCGAGTGCCAGGTGCCTCTGGGGCTGGGCGGTCGCCACGGGAGCTGAGACGGCCAACGCAGAGCCAGCCATTGGCCCTATTGAGGGGGCAGGTTGGACTGAGGGGTCACCTACCCCTAGTGCACGAAGAAAAATTGAGCCCCCCTTTCCTTAATTATTTCAGGAATAATCCTCCTAATAATCAACCCAATCACAAACCAAGCAATTGAGTCCCCGATAGTATGAATTAAAGTCGGACATTAAATGTTATGCTATGACTTTCCTCCTTATACAGAGTGTCAGTTTGCTTGCAGAATGGCTTCCTGGCTTGCTGCCAGCCTGTGCATGGTCCACACTTATGAGTTCAGGATCTATGGATCTCTGAGAATGTGAATAATTCAGATGTTTACAATAAAAACACATGAATACACAAATTCACTAGTTAATGTTAAAATTCATAAAAAAATAGTCCTTTGAATATTTGGTGGTTAGAAATTAAAGACCTCAAATCATGTGCAATAAACAGAAAATAAAGTTACACTGAATGCCAATATATATATTAGGGGCCAAGAAATGTTAAAAGACCTGGGAACCATTTCCAGATCAGGAACAGAAGTCACAGGGTGTATATTATTGCTACAAATACTGTATTTTCTACTACTTACAACATATATAATGTAATGTATTAGATGCCTTCCTATCTCATGAAGTACGTATTCTCATAGGTAATACTGGTAGATATAGTTATGGCAGTATGTCATATCCTATCTATATTAATAAAAGGGTAATATGCTAATCAGACCATGAGACATTCCAGATGTCCTTCCAGACAAAGCCATGGTGGCAGGGCCGAGGCAGAGGTGGTTACGGTTGATCAGGACAGGAGGGGAGGGCAGTTAGGGGTGATCAGGCTGGCAGGGGGGTGCAGTTGGGGGCAAGCAGGACCGCAGGCAGAGTGGAGATCAAGCAGGCAGGCAAGGTGAGCAGTAGTCCCAGATTGCGAAGGAATGTCCAACTGCCAGTTGAGGCTCAATCCCACAGGGGTCTCAGATTAGAGAGGATGCAGGCCAGGCTAAGGGACACACACCGTCTACTCCCCCCACCCCATGCACAAATTTCGTGCAGTGGGCCACTAGTAATCAATATCAGTGATTTCATATGGTTCAACCTAGTGCGTCCTGCCAGTACTTTTTCGGAGAGATGGCTTCCTTCTCTGCTCCTGATGGTGTAAGGAGGTGTAGCTTTCACACTGGGTCCAAATTGAGCGTTTTCCCCATGTGTATAACACACACAAGTCCTCTGCTGCAGAGTCTGGTGGTTTAACTCTTACCTTTCCATGTCATACCAGCAGAGCTCAATCATACTTAATTTGGGAAAGGAGAATATTTAAGTTAAACCTAAAAGTTGGCATTTCTTTATATTTTTCTCTTGTGGATCACTTTGTTTTAAATATCAATGATCAGTTTATTGTATTATTTCAGTGAAGATGACCTTTCCACAGTTTTAAAAACACAAGAAAATAGATGCTACGTTCTCTCCAAGCTCTTCTCCACCCAAAGAGAACCTAAAGGGCTGTCACCATCCACCCAGGACTGCACTTCAAAGATACAGAGCCTGCCTTTCGAGAGCCGATCGCCTCAGACATCCTGTCAGCCACCCTATCTAATGCTGTGATTCAGTCGCACTGGCCCTAAGTGTCCATTACGGGAAACAAAACTGGTCGCCAAAATAAGGTGTGCTTGGCATCACTGTTTTTATTGTTTTTGTCTTCATAGCAAAAAGTTTGGAAGAAAGTGACTTCCTAGGTTCTACGAGGATGTACTCAACAGCACCAGATAGAAATCAGAGGGATAAATAGCGTCCAAGAAGTACCTGCATATTTCACAGGTACATTTCCTTGGCCCCCTCAGCTTGGTATCAGGGTTATAGTAATAATAATAAGGATAAAATACAATATAGAATAAGTATTAAAGTGTGGAATTAAAGTGTGATATCTGAAAGTGTGAAATGCAATGTAAACAAATTTAGTGTGGAATGTGAACAAATTGGGAAGAACCTTTGAGTGACCTGTATGTAGACAACAGATAAAATGACCTGTACTCCACATGTAAGACCAGATAGCAAGGCTCCTGGGACCCGCTGATAAGACACACTAAAGACCCCCGTCTGAGCACATAAAAAGAGGAAGGAAACAGAGGAGGTCAGAGAGGTTGTCTGCTCCTCCACAGTCGGTCACTCTCCACACCCCCTGCCTACATGTGCCCGAGCTCTGCCGTGGGCTGAGTCTGAGCCGTGAGCCGTGAAGCTGAGGCCTCAAACAAGACACTGAGCTGCAGCTGCAACGCCCAACATCCAGTGTGTGTGTGTCTGTCGGCTCGGGTCTCTGGGTGGACTGCTGAGGTCTGGAAACCACCAGAACTCTGGTAAATAAACCGTGTATGATGCGTGCATTGCATGTCTGTCTCCTGTGTAATTTATGCTCAGCCAATATTGAGTAAATATCTTGGGTCGTATGTCTCAGTGTTTGTTTAGCGACTGGCTGAGGCACCCTTGGTCACCTGTGCTTATGTCCCTGAAGGAGATATTGGGACAATCAGTCCCTGAGGCAACACTACCTTATATGGCTGCTCCAAGGATTTTAAAAGCCATGTAAGCAACTCTTTTCAGCCAATCTCCCTTCTCCTTGCTGCTTTCCTGGAGGTACAGATCTCACTGTTAGGTGTGATCAAATAATTGAATCAATATCCCTTCCCCTGGGAACTGACCTTTAGACCACTTTACAATGGGCCACTTGCTTAGACCTCATTCCACTTGCTAAGACCATTCTCTCTCCCCTCCAGAATTTCCCAGTATCCAGACCTGCACAGAGAATTCTCCACCCAGACAAAGCACCCCCCGCCCCCGGAGTCTTTTAAACACCTCTGACTCCTCATCCCTGGGCACTGGCAGCATTTTGGGGCTCAGCCCATCTGGTATCCAGATGACCTAACACATTTGTAATTCCTTACCACTTTGGCCTCGTGTGTTCCTCCTTTGGCGACCCAAACACTCACTAGATCCAGGGCAAGCATGTCTCAAAAAGGTCCAGCACACATTCCTTTGGGACCTCTTGGTTTGCCATGGGTCTGGCAGCCTAGGCAGCAAGAGCTGTGTAAAACAATTTGGTGGAGCTGACAAGATAATTTAATGAAAGTTCTTCAAACAAAGAGGACGTGTCTGCAAATAAAACAAAAAGAACCAAGCCTTCTGAGTACCAAATAAACAACAAGATAAAAGGCCAGAAGCAGGCCCAAAACCAATTTTTTTTTAAAGCCTGAGAAATTAAACACAATGCCTGCTGGTTGTGGTGACTTGTCTTTCTTCACAGGCTTTTCTTGTTTCAATTAAAGCATTGTCTTTGCCCCATCCAACTCCAAAGAGCAAAGTAAAATGCAATCATCATGCTTTACATGCCTTTCCTACAATCTATTACATTCTTTTTTGTTAATCCTCACCGGAGGATATTTTTTCCATTGATTTTTAGAGAGAGTGGAAGAGAGGGTGGGATGTGAGAGAGAGACATCGGATTGTTTGCCTCCTGCTCATGCCTTGACTGGGATGGGGACTTAACCTTCAAGTCAGATGCATGCTCTTGACCAGGAATTGAACTGAAACTCTTTGGTGTGACCACCGATGCTCTAACCGGTGAGCCACACCAGCCAGGGCTAGAATATATTACTTATTTATATAGGAACTTTACTTAACGATTATATAGAGCATGATATTGAAATATTGGCTTTTTCAACCTTAAAGATAGAATCTACATTAATAAAAGAGAAACATGCAAATTGATTGTCCCTCTGCTATGCCCACCAGGCAATCAGGAGCAAGTATGCAAATTAACCCAACAAAGATGGTGGTTGATTTGCATATGCAAGCACAGAGCAAAGACTGAAGACAGCATAGAAGGAAGCCAAGCGCTGCAGCAGAGAGTTAAGCAGCAGAGAAGGAAGGAGCAAGGCAGCAGAGAAGGGAGTGAATCCCACTGAGCTGAGGCGGGCTTCACTCCCTTCTCTGCTTTGCTTAGGCCACAGGAAGCCCTATTCTTGCAGGAATCTTCCTGCAATGGGCCTCTAGTATTGTAATAAAAGACCTGATGGTGATAAACATTTTAAAAAAATCTCCTCCAACAAGTGCAGAAAATACAAATGAAAGCCCTAAATACACTTTTGAGTAAGATGAATTTTCACTTCTTTGGGGGGAAAAAGAGTTCTGCTTTCTCAAAGGATGAAAATTAAGAGTAGTTCTTAAAGGTGGCTGGGATCATGGGGAGAATCACTGCCCACTTTCACAGCTGCCCCAGGAGGTTTCCAGAGGTGTTGGGGGGCCCGCGCTTATTCAGGGGCTCCTTCTCAAGTCTGGCGGCACAAACTTTCTCACCACCCGGCAGACGCTGCTCCGGGATCCACAATCTTCCCCGACCTGGACGAAGGATGAAACAGGTGCGTGTTTAATCGACAGCGATCCCACCTAACTGGGGCCCGTGCTGATGACCCAAGACATGGAAAGCTGGAGGAAGCGGGATTCTACAACATCGCCTCACTAGTAACACTCATAAAGGAAAAAATTAGAGACCCAGACAGCAAAACCTCACAGGTGGAGGGGAAGCTTCAGCGTCAGGAGGAGGTGTGCTGGCCAAGTAGGCATCCCTATGGAAGTCTTTCCTTGGTTTTTCCAAGTGCCCATGCAGATGGTGTCCCCATGTCTGAGGGGGGAAGTCTGAGCTGCTGCTCAGCACTGGCTCCTCCTACAACGATGGGAGCGAAGACCAGGCTGGGCTCCTCTGTGTGGTCTCCAAGGAGCAAGAAAGCCAAGATGTTGCAACAACGGGGTTCAAGGATGTGAGGGGCACAGTGTTGGCAGCTGACAAAACATCTTACTTTTCCCGAGAGGAAACGAACCGCCACGGCAGTTCGAAAAAACCCGCGTTTGACAATTCTCTAGAGAGATCTGGGTGTGAATCCTTTTTTTGCCTCTTGGGTGGGTGGTGCGAGCCTTGACCGGCTGTCCAGGACCGGCATCCCCCGCTAGGAGGAGGCGTGCTGGCCACGCAGGCTTCCCTATGGAAGTCTTTCCTTGGTTTTTCCAAGTGCCACACAGGGCAGGATGCTCCCGACCCACTCCTTTACTCACTGAAGAGCATTTAGAGGACAGCGTTCCTGGTGCTGCATAAACAACCTTAATGTAGCCTGGGCCTCGCTGGTAGGAAGTGGTCGCAGTGCTGTGGTCCCCAACTGGTCACCCACACCGCACCAGACCCGGTTCTCCGGTCAGAGAGTCATGCCTAGGTGTGACTGGCTGGTGGCTTCTCACAAGTGCTTTTAACAGAGGTGGCCTCCATATGTTCACTACTTCCTGGACTCCCTCCCCAAGGCTGGACCTCCTTCCCAGCAGAGCTCCCCTGGACTGACCTGGCCTCCCCTGGCCTCTCCTGGCCTCTCCTGGCCTCACCTGGCCTGGAACAGCTAAGTCTTTTTTCATTTGTATTTTCCAGGCAAGAGCCCTTTGCATCCCTTATTTCCCAGTGTGAATAGACTGGGAATAGTAAAATGTTTTTACTTTTTTAGAAATGCCTAGAAGTGTTGCTGCATTTTGGGTTGATCTGTAAGTCCTTTAAAGGGAGGTAGAAATTTGTCTTGTTCCTCACACCCAGGAGCTCTTGGAGGAGCTGGCACCTGTCAGTGCCTGTGTCTCGCCGGAAATAGAGGTCAGGCGGGAGGCCTGTCCACCTAGCTTCTGGGGCTAAAATTCCAGGTCATGTTGAATATTGGATGTTTGCAGCGCATCACAAATATTTCTTTTTTGCAGGCTCTTTCCTTTTCTTTGTATAACTATGCAGTTCTCTCTGATGTTTCTGGGGTATTTGAGACTCCACACATGGGCTCTGCCCTCCTTACATGACATTAGAACTGCCAGGATTCCTTTAAAACCTGCTAGCCACCTGCTTTGAGGACAAACCTTTCCGAGCTGGCCGTGTGTGCGGACTGCTAGAGTTGGGAGATCTGCAGCTATCTGCTTCCTGACATAGGGCTTCCCATGGGTGCAACCTGACACCAGGGCTGCTAACGTGTTAGCCAGAGGCTCTGGCACATCTAGTTTCAAACGCTTCCAGAGGCGTCTCACCTGTGCCCTCTTCCCCTTTGCCAACAAATACCCTGATTAACAACTTCTCCAGCAAAAACCAAAAAAGTATTTCTTACAAATTAAATTAATATTCACTAGAAAGGTTGACAAAAATTAGAAATGATCCTCGATAGCAATAGAGTTGACTAAAACAGTGATCATCCCTGTTCCCAGCAAATTTGTCTTAAAAAATTGTAAGGCCTTTAGATATACTCATGTTATCCACTCTCTAAACTCTGCCACTGAACTGAAAACCTGATGACATAAACTTTGTTTTCTGACTTCAGTTAACTTTGGTAGGTGCTGCTGACTAATCCACATGCAGAACGAATGACATCCGGTGGAATATGTGCAGCACATCTGACACTGCTCCAAAGCCACCAGCACCCACCTCTACCTTCCATTTTCTCTAACTCACTGACCAGGCAGACCCTGGGCTATGAAAGTGAATGATTGCATTAAGAGTTAAGGAGATTTGACTTAACTGATTAAAAAAGCAACACAAGTTCATGTCACCCATCTCATCTTTATCATTGAATAATCACACTTGGACACTTTCTTCGATTTACTGTCCCTTTGCTTTCATATTGCTGTTGATTAGGTCTGAGTCAACACTAGAAATACTGAAAACCCTCTTGGGGATAGTTAAAACTTTTTCTCTACATACAGTTAAAACTTTCTCTCTACACCATATGGGTCAGAAAATGCCCATATGGTCAGCAAGGAGCTGCATAGGCAGCTAATTCAGGCAAATAATTCCGAAGGGGTTCAGGAATCACCAAAGCCTCAGGTTAAAAATCCCTGTTGCTAGAAAAGCTGTCCATCAAAAAGGTGAATTGCTGAGAAACACTTCTAGTTGGGGAACCCCATAGTGAGAAGCCAAAAGTTGACTCAAATATTTTCCTTTGGAAGGCACATGACTTCTCTGTGCTTTGATTATTCAGTAATTTTGCTGATATTGATCATTTCAGCTCTGAAGCCCTGGGACCAGGAAGAATTATGCAGCTGATGAGGAAATTCTCCATCCTATCCCAAGTTCTCACCTATTCTGACAATAAAATTCCATCACTGAATGTAATGTGCATAGAACTCCTTCTTGTGACTTTGAAAAGCCCTACCAGTACAACTGTCAGGATGTGAGGTAGGATATCCCACTGGGGTTACTCAACTTCCTGCTGGAAGGCTGGCCTTCCTCTTCCCTGTAGCTTCACAACAAAGGTGACACCATCCACATGCCAGCTTTCATCCTAGATACTGATTGTCTTTATTGCAGACACCTCTTATTAGCCTCTTACTGTTGGAATGGAAGTAGGTAGTTTCTGGGTAGTTAAACTCTGAAATGAGTAATCTGGAAATTTTGAAAACAAGTGCCAACAAAGATACTATCTAATAAAAGAATAATATGCAAATTGACTGCACCTCCACTACACCACAAGCCATGCTCACCAGCCAATCAGGAGTGACTATGCAAATAAACCCAACCAAGATGGCTGTGGGCCACAAAGAGCAGGAGGCAGGCTTGGGTTTCCCTGCCAACGGAGGAAGCTAAGCTTTCAGCCTGCCCTTGCCAGTTCAGGCCTCCACTCAATGCTATGAAGTTTCAATTACAGAAGATAATAATGGCAGCTACAGAGCTGGAGAGAGCAGGAGGCTTGAGTTCCACCCAGAGATGGAGGAAGCCAAGCTTTCCACCTGCCCTAGCCAGCCCAAGCCTGTGCTTAAGACTACAAAGTTTCAATTATAGAAGGTAAATGAATCCAACAAAAATGGCTGCTGCCACGGAGTAAGCAGGAGGCTTAGCTCCGCTCCAGGCTACAAAGTTTCACATGTAAAAGAAAAATAAATCTCAGATACCAGGGACTCCACTTGGGTCACTAGGGGGCGTGGCTGGCCTGCAAACCACAACAGGTCTCTCACCCACACCACCCCACACCTCAAGGGAACTCTCACCCTGATCCAGGACACCCTTCAGGGCAAACCAGCCTGCCCCCAACTGTGCAGCAGGCCCCTATCCTATCTAATAAAAGAGTAACATGCAGATTGATCATCACTCTAAAACACAAGATGGCTGCCTCCATGTGGTCAAAGATCCTGCCTCCAGGTGGAGACAAGAATGGCCACCACAAGATGGCCAGCAGGGGAGGGCCATTGGGAGGGACCAGGCCTGCAAATGAGGGTAGTTGAGGTCAATCAAGCCTGCAAGGGAGGGCAGTGAGGAGTGACCAGGCAAGCAGAGGAGGGAAGTTGGAAGTGACCGGGCCTGCATGGAAGGGCAGTTGTGGGGGACCCAGGCCTGCAGGGGAGGGCAGTTAGGAGCATAAAGGCTGGCAGGGGAGCAATTAGGCATCAATCAGGCTGACAGGGGAGTGGGTTAGGGGGTGATCAGGCTGGCAGGCAGAAGCAGTTAGGGGCAATCAGGAAGGCAGATAGGTGAGCAATTGGGAGCCAGCAGTCCTAGATTGTAAGGGGGATGTCCGACTGCCCATTTAGGCCTGATCCTGGGACTCCCTCGAGGGGTCCCAGATTGGAGAGGGTGCAGGCTGGGCTGAGGGACACTACTCACACTGTGCCCAAGTTTTGGGCACCGGGCCTCTAGTTGCTCAATTAAAGTTGGTGATAATGGAGAACTGAATCTCAATTGGAGATAGACTAAGAATTTTCTACCTGTCCTTCCATGCTGTGTTTTCTTAAAGAAAAAAACAACAACAAGCAGATGAGTCACAACCAAAGTCACAGGTCTCAGGAAATAGAAGAACCATGAGATCCATAAAGGTCAGGTCTAAAGAGCATCAAGGACACCACCACTCTCACCAACCAGCACACACAGTAATGTTAGTATAGACTGGCATACCCCCCCCCGCCCCCAACATCCACAGCAAAGACTTATATCCTCATATCTACACTAATAAAAGAGAAAAACACTAATTGACTATAACTCTGCTATGCCCACAGCCAATCAGGAGTGATATGAAAATTAAGCCAACAAAGATGACAGGTAAGTTTGCTTATGCAGGAGGGGTGGGCTGTGCCTGACAACACCTGCTGGGTCCAAGCAACGATTGGTATCCAGACAGGCTGGGCAGGCAGTGCCTGATGCCACCCACGGGGTCCAGGCTGCCATCGGGGTCCAGGCAGTCCAGGCGGGCAACAGGTGACACTGCCTGGGGTCCAGGTCGGTACCTGGGCAGGCTGGGCAGGCAGCGCCTGATGCTGTTGGCAGGGTCCAGGCCACGATCGGTACCCAGGTAGTCCAGGTAGGCAGTGCGTGACACCGCCTGCGGGGTCCAGGCCATGATCAGGGACCCAGGCAGTGGGAGCTGGCAAGTGTCTCTGGGATCACTGTCTGCCCCAGGCTGCCTGTGGACACCAGTCCAGCAGCCTGGGGTTGAACATTTTAATGAAAATGGGATGCCTGTGCCCGCCCACCGAGCCCTGGTGAGGAGAGGGTAGTGGGCAGTTAGCAGGCACCAGGGCTTTGAAGGGACTGGGAGCAACCTATAGGCATGCTACCAGGAAGAGGTACTGAACCATGATGACACAGAGGGCTGGCTGATGGAGGCATGCAAAGGTGCAGATGAGGCGGCTCTCACTGGAGCTGAGCTCAAAAAGCACATCGAGAACCTGATGGACTAAATCGCCTTTCTGAAAAAGGTGCATGAAGAGGAGATCGCTGAACTGCAGGTGCAGATTCAGTATGCTCAGATATCTGTGGAGATGAACATGCTCTCCAAGACCGACCTCTCTGTGGCATTCAAGGACATCCGCGCCCAGTATGAGAAACTGGTTGCTAAGAACATCTAGAATGCAGAATGGTACAAGAGTTGCTTCTCTATGCTGACCGAGAGCACTGCCAGAACACCTACGGGGTGCGTGCCGCCAAGGACAAGGTTTCTAAAAGCTGCCTGCTCAAGGCCAAAACCCTGGAGAACAAAGCATGCCTGGGCAGGAACAAAGCTCCGGGAAAGCAGCTGCAAGAGCTGGAGGATAAGCAGAACTCCGATGTTAGTGCTATGCAGGACACAATCAACAAATCAGAAAATGATTTGAGAACTACAAAGAATGAAATGGCATGATATTTTAAAGAATACCAGGACCTCCTCAATGTGAAGATGGCTTTGTACATTGACATTGCAGCTTACAGGAAACTCTTCGAAGGTGAGTTTCCAAGCGTGGGAAGCATAGCCAGCGACTACTCCCAGAGCTCCCAGGTCTTTTTTGGATTTGCCTACAGTGGTTACAGACTAGCTCCTACTTGATGTCTGCTTGCTCCTTCTCTTAATATACCAGCCACATCCAGGAGGAGCAGATCGAGGTGGAGGACACCATTGAGGCTGCAAAAGCTGAGGAAACTAAGGATGAACCCCCCTCTGAAGGAGAAGCTGAAAATAAGGAGAAGGAAGTGGCTGAGAAAGAGGAAGAAGAGGAAGAGGAAGAAGGTGCCAAGGAAATATTTGAGGATGCAAAGGAGGAAGAAGAAGGAGGTGGTGAAGGAGAAGATGCCCAAGAAGCTGAGGATGAGAAGAAGGATGAAGGTGCTGGGGAGGAGTAAGAAACCAAGAAGAAATAATTGAGCCCCCCTTTCCTTAAGTATTTCAGGAATAATCCTCCTGAAACCAGGTCAACTCTGTCACCAACCAAGCATTTGAGTTCCAGATACTATATGAATTAAGAAATCAATATATATATATAACATTGTGAGGTGACTCAGGTTGGACATTAAATATTGTGCTATGACTTTTCTCCTTATGCAGAGTATCTGTTTGCTTGCACAGTGGCTTCCTGTGCTTGGTCCATCTTATGAGTTCAGGATCTATGACAATGTGAATAATTCGGATGTTTACAATAAAAACACATGAATAATGAATTCACTGATGTTAATGTTAAACTTCATGGGAAAAATAGTTCTTTGAATCTTTGGTGGTTAGAAATTAAAGACCTCAAATCATGTGCAATAATAAAGTTACATTGAATGACAAAAAACAAACAAACAAAAAAACATTAGGGGCCAGGAAACGTTCAAAGAACTGGGGAACCATTCCCAAATCAGGAAGTCACAATATATTATTATATATATTATTGCTACGAATACAGTATTTCCTACTACTTACAACATATACAATGTAATGTATTAGATGCCTTCCTATCGTACGAAGTATGTATTCTCATAGAGTAATACTGGTAGATATAGTTATGGCAGTATGTCATATCCTATCTATATTAATAAAAGGGTAATATGCTAATTAGGCCATAAGACCTTCCAGACATCCTTCTGGACAAAGCCATGGTGGCGGGGCTGAGGCAGAGGTGATTAATGGTGATCAGGCCTGGAGGGGAGAGCAGTTAGGGGCGATCAGGCTGGCGGAGGCAGGGGGTTGATGGGGGTCAGCAAGTTAGCAGAGAGAACCAGTGGGGATGAGCAGGCTGACAGGGGAGTGCAGTTGGAGGCAAGCAGGCCAGCAGACAGAGTGATTAGGAGTGATGAAACAGGCAGGCAGGTGAGCAGTTAGGAGCCAACAGTCCTGGATTGTTAGGGGGTTCTCTGACTTCCAGTTTAGGCCCAATCCCACATGGATCTCAGATTGGAGAGGATCCAGGCTGGGCTGAGGGACAACCCCCCCCCATGCACGAATTTCATGCACCAGGCCACTAGTGTAAGAATAAAGTGAAATGAAGGCTGCTTATAATTTGGATCAATGATCAAATTAGAGTCAGTAAAAAGGTTTTAAGGAGAGAATCTTAAAGAAAATGCATAATCATTTTTCTAGGATGAATTTCTTAAGGCAAGGTATTAGGCAAGATCTCTTAATTTTTAATTCCTAGAATTGATTGCTTTGAGAAAATTTTAAAGTAAGGATTAAGGGAAGGCCATGTAGTTTTCTCAGGTAGATTATCGAAAACATATTTTCTGGCTTAAAAAGAAAAATGGTCTCTGAAAAGTGATATAAGATAACATGAAATTGCTTAGGCACAAAACTCTGAACTACCTGGAGTTGTTTGCTCATCAGTAATCATTAAAACAGCAGCAATAGTAACGAAAGGCTCATAGCTTTTAACCTAGGCCATCACCTAAACTCTCATCCTGCAGGACTCTATATATTCCCCCAATCTGATTCCATCTTTCAGATTGTCCACATTCCCTCAAATCCTCCCAGAATGTCCTCTGTAATCATGATCTCTCAGCAGAATCTCCTGTATCTTTAAACATTTGGCCAACTGTTTTCTTCACCACATTATTCTAATGAAAACATGGCTCCCTCTGAGATAACTGTTCTTCCTGGGGCCATCTAAGTAGTCTGCTTTCTTTCCATGTATTTTATACCACCAGACTTGGAGGTGGAAGAAGATGCTCATCTTGACTCTTACTGTCCCATCTACATGTTGTACATCTCTCCTTCACAAATATTCTTCTTTTTTAGTTCTGACATTCTACTCTGCCACCTGACTGCACTAGCCCTTCTTCTAGTCATGCATATTCTTTGGGATTACTATCCCTCATTTATTGAGCATTTTGCCTTTAGGTTCACTTTTACCCTCCTCTGGTATCATTCTTGGTGATTTTAATATCAATGTAAATAATTTCTTGATCTCTGAATTCACCAACCTCTTTTCCTCTACCTTTCCTCAGCTACCCATTCCCATGCAGTACCAATAATACCTTCATCCCATCATGACCTCAATTTTAAGCATTCTGCTGTCTGATCATCTCTTTCCAACTCCAAAAACATCGAGACCCCACAATATTCATAGTCCATTAAACCACCTACCTTTTCAATATTTCTCACCCCATCTGTGTTCTAATTTCTCTCATCACTTAGTCTATATTACCTGGTGCATAATTACAGCCATTCCTTTGCCTCTCTCCTCAACTCCCTATCTTTTCTCTCGTCTGTTGTACTTGCTAAATCCAGTTCTCCACCGACTGTGGTCACCTATAAGGCTATACCTGTGTACCTGAAGACGGCTAAAAACCACACAACCATCCTGACCAGTCTCTCCTCAAATTCCTGAACTCCAATTCACATGGATCCTTTCCTGATACCCGACTATATTTTTTAACTTGCTTTGCCCGTTCATTTTCATATGTGCCACATGGAACTAGAATGCTAGAAGATATTACTTTCTTTAGCTATCTGGGCATCTAGGCAACACTGATGGCAAACAGACATTTGTCCGGGACTCAAAATGCCTTCCTAATGCCCCAAGCATGTCACTCAATATTGTTTTTTAATGTGGCATGACTTCAAAAAATTGGGAGAAACTATCTTTTAAGAAAATTCACACTTCCTTCTCCTTAAATCCCCAAATTTCCTTTGCCATTCTCACGCTCAATTTATGACATTATTCCTATTTAACTGATAAAAATTGATTCAATAAAAAAAATGTTTATCATTTCTCACTCCCACATTTATTAACCTACTTTCTCTCCTGTTCTATGAATAATGTTTGTCTTTTTGACTAAATGTGATCCTTTCTCTTGTGCCCTAGATTCCTTCCCCCACCTATTCAAGGTTTTGGGACTCCTTTCAACTCTCCCTCAGCTCCACCAACTCCCCCTTTTTCTTCGTTAATTATCCCCACATCCAACACACCAATAGGATGTTATTTTTCTTATCTCAAAAATAAACAATTTCACTTTCCCATCTCCCTTACTTAAACCAAAATTCATAAATGTCTGTACTCCCAGTCTGGAATTTCTTTCATTCTAATTTATTGAATACCACTAAAATGCTCTTATAGAAACCACCAATGGCATTTGTAATGCTAAACCAGTGGCCAATTCTCCTTCCTCATCTTAATTGACATATAGCATTTGACTAAGTTCAAATATATTTCTTCTTGAAACTCATTTGAACTTGATTTGAACATCATTCTCTCTGAATTCTCCTCCTATACCATTTCAGTCCCCATCTCTTTTTCATGGCCTCCAAAGTTAGACAATCTCAGGCCCTCAGGCCCTCTTTTCCATATAAATTCAGATCCTAGATACTTAATCACCTTAAGCTTTAAAGTGCCTATTAATTACCTAGGGATCATGATAAAATGCCAATATTGATTCAATAGTTCTGGGGTAGGGCCTGAGATTCTGCATTTCTAACAAGCTCTCAGATGATGATAAGTGCTGCAAGTAGCAGGATCTAATCCACTCTCGTGCACAAACACCCTGTGCATGTTGATGATTTTTATACTGTACTAGAAACCCATTGCAGGAAGATTCCTGTAAGAATAGGGCTTCCTGTAGCAGTCTCTACTGCCCTTCTTGCTTCCCTCCTTTCTCTGCCTCCCCACCTGATTCCCTCCCTTCTCCACTGCCCAGTCTGCTTGCTTCTCCACAGCTTCGCTCCCTTCTGCAGGCTTGGCTTCCTTCTATGCTGTCTTCAGTCTTCACTTCGTGCCTGGATATGAAAATTAAATGCCATCTTGGTTGGGTTAATTTACATACCCACTCCTGATTGGCTGGTGGGTGTGGCTTTTGGGTGTAGCAGAGGTACAGTGAATTTGCATGTTTCTCTTTTCTTAGATAAGATTTCTGTCTCCATTCTGAAGCTCTCTTCTGAACATCTGTCCCATATATTCAAACAGTTTACTTGACATTCCATTTGGATGTCTCAAATTTAATGTGTCTAAGTGTCCTGACTCCTAAAAATGTCCTCAAACTTGTGTCCACACACAAAATAGCTTCTCCTTCAGTCTTCCCAAACTTAGTAAACAACTTTATCCTTAAAACTTCTCAGACCAAAAATTTTAGTATCATCCTTGAGTCTTCTCCTTCATTCCCATTCTATATCCAAATTTTGTTGCTTCTAGCTTCAAGATACATGCTGAGTCCAACCATGTCTCAGCTACACTAATTTTGACACTTGGTCCAAGCTATCATGTTTCTCGCTAGGACAAATGCAATAGACTCCTAACTGGACTCCCTCTTACAGAAGCCCATAATTTCCCCATTCCCCTTAACCCCTATTATTCTATTTTCCTCTCTCATCCAGACACAGCACCTCCTCATTGTTTTCCCAACATGCCAAGCATGATTCTGCCTCTGATTTTGTTCTTGCATTTGCTTCAAATGCTCTTCAGGATACCCATATAATGTTCTTTCTCATTTCATTCAGGTCTGCTCAACTGGTACCTTACTAATGAATACTTTTCTGGCTATGCTATATAAAACAATCCCTCTAAATATCCTCTTCATTTTTCGCTTAGTTACACCTGTCATATTACATAGTTTAACCATTTATTTGTTTCTTTTCTGTCCTTACCACTAGGTGCTAAGCCACATGAGACTGAGGACATTGCATTTTTTGTTCACCATTGAATCCCTAGCACCTAGAATACATAGATACACTCAACAATGTGTTGAACATTTGGTTAAGGATTCTAACTTGATGTTACCGCTTTTTTTTTTACTTTCAACATTTCATTTATTTTATTGCAGCCAAAATAGTGGAATTAACTGCAATATATATATGTTATACATACAAACACATACATACATACTAGGGGCCCAGTGTACAAAATTCATGCACTTGGGGTGAGTGATCCCTCAGCCCAACCTGCCCTCTCACACGTACTGGGAGCCCTCAGGGGATGTCCTACTAACCACTCACCCCAGCCTTTCCATGGCCTAAAGCCTCTGGCCAAGGCTTTGGGCCTTGGGCTCCCAGCCATTGCCCTGAAATGGGGCCAATGGCTGGCTCCGTCCCAGCCAAGCCACCCCTATGCCCCCCAAGCCAGGGCCTTTGCCCTAGCCAGTGTGCACTGGCCACCTCAATCCTGTCCCCCCCATGGCCCAGGCCACCTCAGCCCCACCCCGCTGGCCCCAACCACCTCAGCCCCCCCCCCCCCCCCACCGTGGCCTGGGCACCTTGGTCCCATCCCCCCGGCCCTGGCCACCTCAGCTCCGCCCCCTGCTCCTGATTGGCTGGTGGGCATGGCTTGTGGGTGTAGTGAAGGTACGGTCAATTTGCATATTACCCTTTTATTAGATAGGATATATACACACATTTTAAATTATAGGAAATATAGGTTTTTTTTGTCAGGTAGTGTTAAAAAAAATTAAAGTTTCATATTTTATATATTGGAGCACTTACTCCTCAATCCTGCTCAACTATGCTAATCGGAGGAGCATAGGTCCTCAGACACAGTGTATTAGATGGAGACATGAGAAGTCATAGACACTTTATTGTAGACTGAGCAGCCGTTGCTACTACAGGAACCATCAGACAAAGCAGTTCTTCAAAGTAGCCCCACAAAGCAGCCATGCAAAGCAGCCCAGCCCACCTGGCTGCTCAGTGGCAACTTATATACACACTCAAACAAAAGAGGCTTTGTGCCAATTGGTGAGACACACTCAAACAGAAGAGGCCTCCTGCCAACTGGTGACGCTTGTGCTACATTAACATAAACAGGTTACATCACCTGTACACATGCGTATGGCAAAGTGGCCTTGATTATCTGGCATACCTGATTAGGTTCCCACAATTAGTAGCATAACTCAGAATCCTTAATTTGGTATAAGTGTGACATATTCTTGCTTTCCTGTGTTCTGCTAACCCACCATAATCTAAACTGCTTTATAAACCTGATATGATGGAATTTAACTTGACCGTTTTCACTTATGTTCCGATTCCAAACAAAACTTTTCTTAAGCTTCTTCTATCTCTGGTTCCCTCTATTCATCAATATCACCCAAGTATGGATCATCAGCCTCCAATAAATCTGTTCCATTTTCTTCATTATCTGGAAAAAAGTCTTCATTTCAAGTAACTCTTTTTTTTTTTAATATATTTTATTGATTTTTTACAGAATGGAACAGAGAGGGATAGAAAGTCAGAAACATCGATGAGAGAGAGACATCGATCAGCTGCCTCCTGCACGCCCCCCACCAGGAATGTGCCCACAGCCAAGGTACATGCCCTTGCCGGAATCGAACCCGGGACCCTTCAGTCCGCAGTCCGACGCTCTATCCACTGAGCCAAACCGGTCTTGGCGTCAAGTAACTCTTGATATTTCTCTTAGTAATCTGGATCAGTTGCTGTGAAAGAAACATCATCAGATGTATAAAATGTTGGTTCATTCATGAAAGTTAGGATCTTTTTCAAGTGTTGCTTCTCTCTATGGTAAGGTCAAATGGATCCTACCCTAGTTACTTGCCCAGAGTTCGACAAGCTTCAAGAACATCTGTTTTACCTCTCTGCTGCAATGTGCATCCAGGACAACATTTTCAATCCAATTTCTTCCAGTTTTTCCTTTTTCCCTCCAGGCATCTTCAAAACCGACCCTGTCAACTTTAGTAATTTTACCACACAAGTTAAGCTCTCATCCATAGGATTAGAAAAGAAGGCACGCAGCAACTCCTGAGATCAACCTGAAGAACATCTGCTCTTGTCCCCTATCTTTTTGTCCCTTTGCTCTCCATGTTAAGATACATCTTGATCTCTAACTTCATATCAGTCCTACATCTTTGAAGCAGCAATTGGCAGAAGTTGCCATTCTGTGAACTATTTGTCAGATGATGGCACAGGCGTGCTCCCAGGTAGGAGAAACTTGGAATATACGTGGCCTGTTGATAGATTAGTTCCACAAGTTTTTACATAGCATTGGCTGTTGTAACTCAGCCATTCAGGGTCTCTGCAAACTGTTCAATTTCGGTTTTAAAACTACCAGGCTGCTCTATGAGATGATTTAAAAAATCCTGATAAATATATTCTGATATGTGGGATAATCCGCATAACCATCCTCAGAGGATTCTGTATAATTAGGATAATCTGAAGGGTAAAATTCAGGGGTCCTCGCAGACAGCTTGGACATTATCACCTGGGTTTAGCCATCACTGACTCTTAGTGCCCACCAGCTTAGGAAGTCAAAGGGCCCCTTTGTCCTCCCCCAACCTCCCTTCCTGCATTCCTTGTTAGGGAGGCTTTTACTATCTGCTATGTGTCCTGGCTGGGGAAGATAATGGCTTGCTGGTTACAAGCTGGCTATAAATTGTCCACTGGTTTGGCCTTTGCTTTAACTTCCCTGTAACTTTATGACCCTTTTTACAACTTTTAAACTTGTCATAACTTTCGCAAATAGCTAGCTTTAGAAATCACTGTCTGCTGCATCTCTATGCCTTATGCCTTCTATTACACCAAAGCCATATAATTTCTTTTCAATTAGTTAGAATTCTTAGCTTTTAGAAGCCTCAATTTCTAATAACCAAGAAAAGCAAACAACCAGCATTCCTTAGACTGAGCCTTATGAACATATTTTAAACACTTGGTTTCAAAGCACACTTTAAAAAAGACACAAGAGACATTATAATAGCTCTAAATCCACTTTACAGACTTTACACAATGAAGACAAAATCAGGCAACCTGGAAATCCAAGGGTGACGGCTGAAAAAGGAAAGTGAAAGAGAACTGCCCGCTTGAGACAGGTGCCAAATTAAGTGTGCTGGGCACCCGGCAATGTCTCCAAAACTCTAAAGGGGAGAGAGAGGGAAGCTATAGAGTCCACTGCCTGCCATTCAGCATTGAAATACGAGATTTACAAATTGCCTGTATGGCCACCAAATCTGATACCCAAATGAACTCTTATTGCAGGTTCTTGTCCTACAAAGTTTGAAGAATAAAATTTGTGGACAAAAGGATTTTAAGCAAAAGCATGGACGTTTATTGCAAGCATATACAAACTCCCACCTGGGAAGGGGTTCCCAAAATTGGCCCCCATCCCCGGGGAGGGGTCTTCCGGAAAACCCCACTTCAGTGAGTGTCTTTGTCTATGGGTTTATAAACGCTGGCAGCTTCTGTTTGTACATGCTACTTTCTAATTGGACCCTTCCTCATTTCATATTCCTTCGTTTTTTTTTTCCCCTCTCAATTGACCAGTTTTCCTCTCGTCTATTTAATATCAGTTTTAAAGTTTCAAAGCTCACCAGTGCCCGCCTCCCACCCCCGTCTTGGCTCCCGTAACCTTCTGCCCTTTCTGTGCTTGTAAAATAAGCAGTCTGGGGATTTGGAGCTCTGTCTGTCATGTAGGCATTCCTTTCCCTTAGACCCTACCTTACCTGCCTTTTTTTAAAAGTTCCAAATCCTTTCAGCAGGTAGTTTTCCATAAGCACACCCTAAAGGATGGCAGGTGGAAACAATGTAGATACCTGAATATTTCCCAGCATTGTTAAGGATTTCCAATGCCCTTTCCATATGGAATAAAATGTTTTAGGCCAACCTTCCACAAGGCAGAATGTAAGTGGCACAAGAGAATGGAGGATGGATTGCATGGCCAAATAATCTGAGAAACTTTGCATGTGATATTCTACTCTTAGAGTGAAAAAATGCACCTTGGCATATTAAAGACACGGCTAAGTCCTGCAGTAGTTTATGACATCCCACTAAACAAACCGAGAAACTTCTGATCCAGGTCAGGTCAAGCCTTTTGTTACTGCACCTTTACAGGCCTTGGGCTGCGATGGCAGAATCACTTGGACATTAGCAAAGGCTACCCTGAGTCTGGGCAGTGCATCAGCTTTATCCTGACACATTCTGTTTTTCTCAGATTTTTCTGCAGCTTGGGTCCCTGGGAGAGCAGAGCAGGGCTGGCTGGCTCTCTGAAAAGGAAAGCTCTACTAGGAAGTGGCTCTCACTCTCGGAGGTAAACTGTTAGGTAACTTCCCTCTGATAAGAAATGAGTCAATGGCTCAAAATCCAGGAGTCAGATGTAATTTCTGGAAAGATCTGTAACTTCTCTGAGCCTCACTTCCTTCACAGAGATTGTATAAGGAACAGAATGAGATTTATATATGTATAAAAAACAAAACACCTGGCTCATAATCAGTGGGGGGGAGTTTCACCTAGCGTCACCCAGGAGGTGAGTCACCCTGCAAGTGAAAGAACAGAAAAACTGAAAACCACAGGAATTCATGTTAAACTGGAAGACAACTTCCAGGACAGCAAAGCAAGGCACTCTGCAGACCTGCCCCCAGTGAAACAACTATTACTGGTAAAAATTATCAAACAACCATTTAAACTCTCTGGAAATTATCCTAATAGCATAGAGCAATGAAGAAACATTCATTAAAAAAATATAGTACATCTTAGTAAGAATAGCAAAAGTTTTTTAGCTTTTAAAGGGGCTATAAGGCACGTTAACCACAACCTACTCCCCATTCCCTCCCCTTGCTCAGAGTGACAGAGGTTCTAAGGGCACAGGGGCCAAAAAGGTGGGGTTCTCTCTTCTCCTAGTTCACTGTGGAGAACTGCACTATCTCCCTGGGGCACAGGTATCTGCTATCCGAGAAGGAGCAGAGGGGAAGAGAGATGGTTGACTGGCAAATAGTCTGATTTTTATTAAAGAACACTGACCAAAAATGATGGTCAAGCAATCAACTGCAGCCAAATATACTGACTTTTCTTTTGCCCTTTGTTTAATTTACTCTTCAGCTTTGTTGAGATGTAAGTGACATACAACACTGTAAGTTCAAGCTGTATAACATGTTGATTAAATGCACTTATTGCAAAATGACCCCCACTGTAGCATTAACTAACACTTCACCTCTATCACATCACATGATTACAATCATGGTTGTTTTTTTTGTGGTGAAAATATAATATTCACCCTGTTAGTGATTTTCAAGTATATAATAACACAGCACTGACTATAATCACTGCACTACATTAGATCCCCAAAACTTATTCCCTTACAACTGGAACTCTGTGCCCTTTGACTGATATCTTTCCATTTTCCCTAATCCCAGATCCTTGGTAACCACCATTCCACTCTCAGTAATGATCTTTTTCTTTTTAATAAAACAGAAAAAGCTTATTTCTTTATATTACGATATTTGATAAATTACAACATTAATTTCATATGTGTTCATTACAATGTAGATTTCAGTATTTTTTAAGCCTTTGTGTTGGTCAATCAAAATAAAATTCAATTTTAGTTCCATTTGTCAGTACTCCCATCATTGCTGACAATTAATGATCATTCCTTCTATTCTGTCAGTATCAAAGGTGAATGGGAAAGAACACAGGTAAAGAGGTGTTTATGGTCCCAAACTATTTGCACTTACTTTTCCAATATTCACAATGGCTGAAGGAGAACATGTATTGTCAGTTCATTTAAGTTGGTGTGTGAGTATCTGTATTCATTTCTGTGGTTGGCATGTGTGTTCCTTCGGAAAAATAGTTATCTTAATAAAACAAAATCTCTGGAAAGGAGTTCTGGAAGGTCAAGTTGTATTTCCTGCATATATTTGTACTTCAATGAGTGGAAGATATATTTGTAAATTGTATGAATTTTTTATCCAAATAACAATTTACCATTATTATTTCATTAATTCATTTTGTACAGGAAATTAGACTAGCATTAGCATATTCAGTTAAACAAATGCACTATATCATTTTACAACTAGAGAAAATGGTATTTAAAAGCAAGTGAATGTTCCTAACAAATTAAGCAATCACCCTAAACTTCTGCCAAGAATTCTCCCCCACACAGAGCAGTTTATAATTCCGAACCTACTGATTGGGAATTCTCATGCCTCAATGTAGTTGTCTTGAATTTATAGGTTTTCCTCATTCTATCTTTTAATAGGGAATTGTGATTCTCCACACCTGTTTTAACAGGTCTGACAGGTTTTTATATTGAGCAATTTAAACCTCATTCTAAATTGTTTTCCAGCTAGTATTTGAGGTTCTTTCTTTGGCAAACTACTAAAATATTGACATTGGGGGTTTTATTAGCTTTTCACTCTAACTCACAGCAATTTCCCAATCCTGGAAGGTCCCTGATTACTGGAAGGAAATGTACTTATTTCAAGCTTTAGCTTTTTTTCTCATAATGAGGAAGAACAAGGTGAAAGGTCTGAGAAATCAATGAAGAAACTGTGTTGGTTGGGAGTATGCAAAGGCTGAGACAAGTGACGCTCAAAACTCATGACTTGCATATAAAAAACCAAATAGACAAAACAGGAAGCCTGTGGGGAAATAGTTTATTTTTTAAATTGGAAGAGAAGAGGGAAGACTTGATATTAAGAAAAGCTGAGTATTAGCAATAGAGCTTGGGTGACCAGCACTGCCTTTCCCTTCTTATTTCCGTGTTTTTCTTTCTACCGTGGGCTTTTGGAACCAGGGTTCTTTTGTCACATTTTGTTTGCATTTGACTCTTTCCACCTTCTTTTTTTACTCAAAATGAACTTGAAAGACTGCCGGTTTCTTATCTGGCATGAAAGGAGCTTAGAAGTCTCCATTCCAATTGAACAATGAGCAAACTGGAAAAAGAAATCAACAATCTTCTTTGATCTGTCAGAGAAGTACGGTCACAGGGCAAACTGGTATCCCTCAAACTGGAGAGACAGACAGGAAGGCAGATATAAAGAATCACAACTTACCTGAGTAGAAACTACTAAGCAAAAACCTCCTTGGTAACCAGGACTGGGTTGGGAAGACCTGAACTGTAATGAGTTGCTAGAGGCTCAGTGTTGAGAAGCCTGAGAGAGGAAAACTCCAAGGCAACAAGTCATCAGGGGAGGGAGATCCATACTTTCATGAGTTTTACCTTCAGGAGCTGTAACAGGTACACACAGTAAAGATCAGTGAAACTACCCCAGGGTTCCAGCAGGAAGAGGGAAAAACAATCATTCCAATATAAGGCCTGGCCTCAGGAGAGACTATTTTACCAGAGCCTCTTACTTGAAGAAAGGCATTAAACCTCAGAGGGAAGGTAAGGGATGGTGGGGGTAAGGGAAAGAGATCAACCAAAGGATTTGTATGCATGCATATAAGGCTAATCAATGGACACAGACACCAGGGGGGTTGAGGGCATGAGGGGGGCGATATAGGAGGGATAATGGGGGAATAAAGACAAATATGTAACACCATAATAAATAAAGAAATTTTAAAAAAAGAAAGGCAAATACTCAACTCTAGCCACCTCAAGCAGTTCAGTCCCACCCAAGAGTAGGGAAGAAGCCAAGCAGCAGGGATGAATTCACAGTCTAGAAACACAGGCTCACCAACAGACTGAGACCTAACACAGAACTGTAGAAGCTTGCTACCACCCCCACCTCCTTCACACACACACACACACACACACACACACACACACACACACACACACACATCACTGTTATGTAACCAAAGGCCTGTTTCTTGGTATATTCACAGAAAATTATAAAACACACAGTAAAAGCAAAAAACACAGTTTGAGGAAACTAAACAAACATCATCAGAAGCAACTCAAATATGCCAGGGATGTTGGAATTACCAGAGCAGGAATGCATAAAAAATGATAATTAATACATTAATGGCTCTATTGGAAAAAGACAAGATACAAAAACAGATGGATAATATAAGCAGAGAGATAGAAATTCTAATGAATCAAAAAGAAATGCTAGAAATAAAAAACAACAACACTGTAACAGAATGAAGACTATGCTTGATGACCTCATTAGTAGACAGGCATAGCTGAGGAAAGAAATCTGAGCTTGAGGATATGATAATAGAAATCTCCCAAACTGAAAAGCAAAGAGAAAAAAAGACAACAAATACCACTAACTATCCAAAAACTGTGGGATATCCACAAGAAAGTGTAATAGACCTATAATGGAAATACCCAGGAAAAGAAAGTTGGGGGGGGGGGGGCGGACACAAAAATATTTGAAGCAATAGTGACTGAGAATTTTCCCAAAATAATGTCAGACACCAAACCAGGAAATTCAGAGAACGCTAAGCCGGATAAATGCAACCAACAACAACAAAAATAAAACTATACTTAGGTATATCATAATCAAACTGCAAAAAATCAAATAAAATGGGTTGGGGGGAATGAAGAAGTAAGCCAGAGGAAAAAAATCACCTTACCTACTGAGGAAGAAATATAAGAATTACATCTATCTAATCTTCAAAAACTATGTAGGCAATTAGAATCGAGTGAAATATTTAGAGTGCAAGAAGGAAAAAACACTCTACCAACCTAGAACTTAGTATCTTGTGAAAATTATCCTACAAAAGTGAAGGAGAAATAAAGATAGTCTCAGGCAAACAGATATTGAGGGAATTTTTTGCCAGAAGACCTACCTACCAAGAAATGTTAAAAGAAGGTCTTCTGAGAGAAGGAAAATGATATAGGTTGGAAAGCTCTATATAAAGAAAGGAAGAGCATCAGAGAATGAATACATAAAAGTAAATTAAAACTTTTATTTTTTTACTTATTTAATCGAATAGGTTATAGTTCATTCAAGAAATAATAGCAACAGTGTATTTGATTGTATATATATGCATCCTTATATATGCTTATGAATAAATAAAATGAATGACATCAATGATACAAGGGAAAGGAGGGAAGAATTAGAATATTTTGTAATTATAAGGTACTTATTACATTGTTGTTATAAGGTATAGCCATATAGTAATGTAGTGTTATTTAAAGGGAGTTGTAAATGGATATTGAAAGCAACAACTAAATAATGTTAAAAAATAAAAAAGGGTATATAATTGATGTGTTAAAAAGAGAAAATTGAATCATAAAATATTAAAGCCATACAAAAATGTGGCAGTCAAATCAGCAACAAAAAGAAAACAGTCACAAATATGATAGATTTTGTATTAATCAAACTATATCAAAAATTATTTTAGATGTCAATGATCTAAACACAATTAAAAGACAGATTGTTAGAATGGACCCAAGACCAAGATCCAACTATATGCTGTCTATAAGAAACTCACTTTAGATATAAAAACACATAAATATTAAAAGTAGGGAGGATTTCCAACATGGTGGCAGAATAAGTAAAAGCTACACTGACACTCTCCCAGGACCAAATTGGAAATACAGTTACAATATTGAAAAATCACCCTGAGAAATCAACTAAAGAGAGCTGAAGAGAACCCTGATAACCAAGGATGGAAAGTGGAGACCACATAGAGACCGGTAGGAAGTGTGGAGGTGAGAAAGGGCTGGCCAGGCTCCCGCAGGCAGCAGCTTAAGTTCTGAAAGGACTTTCAAAGAAGTTCTTCAGCTGTAGGGGATTCCCACTGAGAACTCTGGGGTCTAATCCTCAAGGTGGGCTCCCAAGCCCAGAGCACCAGAATTGAGCAAGATGCCCAAATAATATTAGGCAGAGGTGGATCTCTAGAGGCTTTGAGTTTTGCCTGATCTCCATCTGGGCCTGGAGCTAGGAAAAGCAGACCCTGGTGCACATCTTGGTCTTTTCCAAAGGCATCCAGTCCCAGCAGAGGGAGCCACCAGCTGTGCAGTGCTGAAAGCTCCCAACAGGTTCCCAGGGGCGGTCACCAACAGCGCCTGTCATTGTCCGGCACTAGAGATTGGGAGTCTTGGCAGATGTACCTAATACACAAACAGGCAGCCAAAATAGGGAGACAAAGAAATATGCTCCAAATGAAAGAACAAGAGAATGATCCAGAAGAAGACATAAATGAAATGGAGAAAATAAATTTATCAGAAGCTATATCTAAGGGAAGTTTCATGGTTTGTGTTCCATGATCCTTAGAGATTGAAGAGATCAATGAGATACAATCAATGAACATTCTGAAAACAACTAAGTTCCACACAAAAATGTGAATTTTATTGACAAATGATATATTCTTACAGTAAAAAATAGAATGCAATCTTTAGTTTGGAATTGGAAGGCAGTGTGTCCTTGATAGGAGTAGTCAGATTTTGTGGTACTATTTTCTTTAGACTTGTACTTAAGAGAAACCTGTATGCCATCTGGAAATTATCCAGGTGTGTGCAACATCTGTGTGAGCCCTGATGCTTCTCTCCACACCTTCAAGGTAATTTATAGCCCCTGGTCAACATCCCCCCCAAAGTTTTACCCCCTTACCCCCCCAAAGTTTAACATAATATATCATAAAAATAGCTAGTGCCATTAAAAGTCAAAATTTCAAATATAAATTTTTATACAAATGTAATTCATAATATAATCATTCTTAAAATATAGCCATGAATATGTGAGTTTGAAACATTATTAAAATAAATACTATTTCCTATAGAAAATTTCTTTTGTATCACAAAATTATAAAACAGAAGCATATAGAACTAATTCATGATTGATTCTTCTTTAGTGTGTCTTCCACTATCTCTCCCACTCAGTATATACAGTATGATGTGCATATAGTAGTTTGAAAACACATGACATCACCCCGTGTATACCCATATATTCAGATTTCTGGTACATATACCTGCAGCCCACATGGCTTAGCTGCCTGTGTTTTTCTGCACCAATTTGCATTAAAACCTTTGCAGCCATCCTTCAGTCCAGAGGTCTTACAAGCTTGTTAATTTCTGGAAGCTGTGGAAAGGCATGTCAACTTCCACATGAAGAGAGCTATCCTGTCCCCTATATGGGACTGTAACAGCCTTTTTCCAGGTAAGGGATGTATTCTTATTATCTTAATTTTTGTAAAAGAATAGTTCTGACCCTGATTTAAAGGATTCCCGAAGTTCTCTCTCCTGAGTGACATAGGTATTGCATAGTGCTTATGATGACAGGCTGTCTTGTGACTCTCACAGTATTCTAATACTCGCTTAGAAATGGGACAGTCTATACACTGATCAGACATATAGAAGTGTTTTTAAATATCTTGGAGATATTAGAGAAAAAGGAATATAAGCCACTAAAGTTTTAAGTTAGTCATCTCTCTAAATAGTATGATTACAGTCCTCCAATAATACAAAGCAACAAATTTTACTAAACAATAAGTGGAACAATTAAGCTGGCTGACATTTACAGCTACCTTTCCGATGACTACCGAAAGGAAAAGGTTTCAGGAAAATCTGGCTTGCAAACGTAAGTGGTAAGTCTTCAAGGGTTCGAAGTACTTGTTACACAATTTGACCATTGCCGGGAAGCCACTTATCCAGACCTAACTGAACGTCCTTAATTCCTCTTACTAAAAAGTCTCCTTTTTAAAAATAGCATTATTCATCCTTGTTTTCTGAGGCATAAACTGTTTTCTCCTACAAGTCCACAGGTGAGTGTTCCATGCAAACATTGGAACTGCTTTCTATAGTCTGGTGTCTTGCACCTCTTCTTCGGTCTCCTCCTGCAGAGCAGTGATTTTGGATCGAGACTTGTGCTTGCTGGAGGTCCGGTGGGGTAGGAGCTTCAGGCGGTCTGAGGGGCTCATGGCCTGCTGGAAGAGGCTCTTCTCGCTCAGCAGTCTTTGGATGGAATCGTACTGCCGCACTTGGTTCTCCTCTATGACCTGGGGAAGTGGCTGTTAGTGAGATACTGGACAGAAGGCAGGGCGGACTAGAGCAAGGACAGAAACTGGCTTAGGCTCAGAGGAAGATAAAAGTCAAAAGGGAAACAGTGTCCAGAGGCTGGCAGTCTGAACCGGCAGGGAGAGATCTCATGTCACTGCCAAGTCCTTCACCCTCTGGCTTTATGGAGCTTCTCCATCTGTGAAACTACCTGCAACTTTCTATTTAGCAGCTGGAAGATTTTTTTTTTAAATTAGGATTGTACTGAGCAATTACCTCTTCAGAGAGATTTAGAGAAATTAAATTAAGGGTGCTTTCAAAACCAGAATGATTTTTGTTAGATCCCTTTTATAGTACCTTAAAAATGAGTGAGAATCCACAGCGTCGTAGTTGAACCTCATCAACAGTGGATTTGAAGGTTAAAAATTCCAAATTGGTCAGAATGTGCCTGAGTTTAATACGCCTGCTTCACATGTTCAAGTTGAGCAAACCCAAGGTGAGAGAACAGAAAGGGTTTATCCAGCCTTCTGAGGCTGACCGTGGCAGGGCAAGAGGTTGAGAGTCAGCCTCGAATTTGTTACCTGGAGCTCAGTAATAATAAATGGCAATAACAATCCCTCATTAAGGAAAGCATTTACCTCCAAGAACCTCCAAAGTCTTAATAGAATAATGTGGTACACCATCCTGAGAACTTCCTTGTGACTAAACCTGAGGGAATTTGTAAATATCACTTGAAAGAATCTGTGACAGTTTTGAAAGCACAAAGAGAAGGTGATTGGGAGAGACACTCACCTGAGTTCTAAATAATGACTTAAAAAGGGAAGTGAGCCTTTCAACTAACAGACTGAAACTATACAGGCGATGCAAGAGAATCCAGGCCTCCAGGGCCCTACCTACCCAAGGAAGATTCAGTTATTAAAAGCATCAGGACTTAAGCCTTCCTTCTGATTTATTACCCAAATAAAGGACTCAAAAATGCAGATGTTCCAGTTTACTAATCTCACTTAGTAATATGCTGCTCTTTTGGACTTACTGCATTCCAACCTCACCTCATAACTCAGATCAAAGTGAGAAACTGTGCAGCTATTTTAAGTCAAGCTAAATGGCTGTATGACACATGTTTTAAGGTTGAACTTGTACATTACTGTGATTTGCAGAAACTATCACTTAAGAGATTGTTGTCAAGAATTAAAGGAGAAATGAGATCGTAAGCAATTTATAAACACTCACCAAAAATCGTTGACATTCCAACATTGCTTCTAGCCTGTGTTCACAGAGGATCACTGTGCAATTAGCAAAAGCTTGTTTTAGGGTTCTTCGAATGATTTGATATGTTCTATAAAAGAAAGAAAATACCACACATAACATCACAGAACACCAATAATCTGCCTTTATCCTTGATAACATACTATCTATTATCCTCTCAATTGAGTCCTTTAAATTACCTTTCCTTAAATACTTTTAACATAATTGTGATATAGTCAGCCACAATCAGCTTTGCAACCAAAGGGTAGATTTTAAGTTTCCATCAATAAATAGGACACATATTTTGAAGAAAATTTCACAAAAGTACATTTTTTCCCCATTCTGTAGAATCCCTAGTAGTTCTTTTGTGCTACCATATAAATGGAGTAGAAAGAAAAATAAGAATCAGAGTTTGCTTGTGTAACTAAATATTTCATATATTGACAAGGGGGAGAATTTGTATACAATTCCAAAATCACACTCAGAAGAGAGCACAGGGCTCTTATACCAGGAAATAAGCACTTGTACTCATATCCAATGGTGACTTTTCCACCTGCCAATGGTCGGCAAACCACAGCTCGAGAGCCACATGTGGCTCTTTGGCCCCTTGAATGTGGCTCTTCCACAAAATACCATGGCCTAGGCGAGTCTATTTTGAAGAAGTGGTATCAGTAGAAGTTTAAGTTTAAAAAATTTGGCTCTCAAAAGAAATTTCAATCGTTGAACTGCTGATATTTGGCTCTGGTGACTAATGAGTTTGCCAGCCACCGCACTAGGCAATGGGAATTTGTGTCAATATGCAGTAGCTCTCAAGGATTCTGCTCCCGCCGTGTTACTAAACAGCAGGAATTCCGAAACTCACATTGGATCCAGATGAGCACTGGGTTCATCCAGCAGCAAGATCTTCGCCTTACTGAGAACAGACCTGGCCAAACATATCAACTGCTTGTGGCCATGGCTTAGGACAAAACCCCCATCCAAAAGGATAAAATCAAGCTTCCCAGGAAATTGCTCTATCACAGATCTGAGTCCAACCTGCAGGAAAGGAGGGAAAACACTGTGCTTAAAAAGGACAGTTCAGATACCACAAGGTTAAAAACACTCATGGGCGTTCTCAGCGTTTCAATTTCCTATCAGCCCCTGCCACTACTGCTATTTGGGCTGGATTAAACAAAAGTCTAATCTGTATAATCCTGACAGCTCTAAAGGACCAATCTATGTCTTGTTTAATTTCTATACTTCATCATTCAGGATATTTTCAACGAATTCCTATTATATGCCAGGTATTCCAATGGGGATTGAAGAAACGATCAAGGCACATGGCCCCTGCAGGGATCGGGCTTTATAAAGACTTACACAAACAATTACAACACAATGGAAAACATGCTGGAGAATGGAGTTGTTAGTACATCATGACAGATTCTTTTACACTCCCTTCCGTTCTCTGTCATAATAGAGCATGAAAAGTGGCATAAAGGTTCAACAGAGAGCTTTTTACAACTACATAAGGCCTCTTGCTACTCATCTCTTTAATACATAAAAACTGATCTTAAGAAGTTGCTGAAACTATGGAGTAAAAAAAAAAAATCCACGAAGTCAAAACTAGGAGATTTTAAGGTTACATGTTGAGGTGGAATATGAAAGTTATGTTGGGTTCAATGGCTTGGTTTTATAAGGTAGATAGAAAAAAAAATAGGTTGAAAATGTCAAAAGATATAGAAACTCATTCTTTCAAAATAAGACAAAAATTATTGAAGTCTTGGTTCTTATCACTTATTCAGATAAATGTGCATTAATGTAGGTGTTCTTGCCAAATATTGGTAAATGTTTGAGAGCTAAAAGATGTGCAGATGATTGTCTCCTGGGAAGTCTGAGATTTAGTGTGGAAAAATAAGATACAATACTAACTGTAATATAGGCAGATGGGATAATGGCTTTAAGAAAAAATCTCATGAGTCCAGTGATGTTTGTTCAGCAAATATTAACTAGTTGAATCTATGGAGTAAAAATTGCAGATGATACTCTTTTCCTTGATTTGGTTCTCATTAATGCAATCTCACTATGAGAATTCAAGAATTCTGAAAGGTTTATGCGATGGCAGGGAATGTAAACATATTGATTAGGTAAGGGGATTACCCTGATATATTAGAAGACTCAAACACAAAACTACTTTTGGATCTAAGCAGCTGAGAATGTGAATAAAGGACACTGGGTGGGGAGTTAGAGGAGCTGTGCTCTCTGTCTTCAGTCTATAAAACTGCTATAGTCTCTCCCATCTTAAAACAGAAACAAAACCCCTCACTTGCATCCACATTCTCCTTTAGCTGTTATGTAATATCTACCCTGTTTGTCATCTAGAAATCTCAAAAAATTAGTATGCATCTATTGTCTCCACTTCCTCATACCACAGAACATGCTTCCCTTCTTCAAACATATATTACTTGGTTTATGAGGAACCACACAATCTTTGACCATTTCCACCTATTATTATGTGTGGGCAACTCTCCTTCTTCCTGTCCCTTGAATATTCATCTTACTAACCCTCAACTCTCCAAACTCTCCTGAGATCTTAGTCATTCTTAGGGTATTGATTACAGCAGATAAGCTAATGATTTTTCAAATCCTTATCTCCAGCCCCAGACATCTTCCAAATACTTCTTAAATCCTTCTCCACCTCACTAACCCTATTACAGGGACCCTAAGGTAGGCCATCTTAATCTCTTAAGCATCATACTATAAATCTCAAGTTGTGGATTTGTCAATTCACCACACAAACACCACAGGGAACCTTCTAAAAATACAGGTTTGACCATCTTATTTCTTTGTTTTAAACAGCTTCCTAATAGAATAAAACTGAGCTCTCTGAGGTGGCATTTAAGGTATCTAGAATTGAGTCCCCTCCACTCTTACTTCCAGCAGCACCAAACAGTTTCTAAGTCCCTATACACTTTGACATACCCTTCTGAATATCTCTGATCATCCTTCAGGGCAGTCAGGCACCTAACCAGTATGTCATTTGTACAAGTTTTCCCTGAGACTATCAGCTTCTTAAGGGTAAAGATGTGCTTTTTAACTCTGTGTCCCGAGTACCAATACTGAACACACTGTCAACATCAACTCATTTGTACATTTGTTCAACAAATATGTACTAAGCTGAAATGCTGACCAAACAAAACAAACATGGTTTAGATCAGTGTGGTGGTTGCCAGAGGGAAGAGGGTGGGGAGTGAAAAGGTGGGGAGTGAAGGATGAAGTGGGCCTAGGATATGGTGATGAAGGATGATTTGACTTTGGTGGTGGGCATACAGTACAATCTAGTGATCTTGTAACATAGACATCTACATCTGAAATCTATATGATCACATTAACCAATGCCATCCCAATTAAACTGAGTTTTTAAAAAAAGGCTAGAACTCTGAAATCACAAAGAAGTGGCTTTGAATCTGCACTCTACCACTGATTTTCTGATGATGTCAAGTGTGTTATTTAAGTCTCATTTACTTAAATAAAAAAATGAGCAAAAGCTTGTATAGATTTCAAAAGTTTGTAATGAGGATAAATGAGATAACTGTGGAAAGAAGTTGCCACAGAGTATGGCACATGGTAAACATTTAATCCATGATGACTAATAGTATTGTTATGAGCTTGGAAATCCCAAGGACATGGGGCTGGTCACGGAAACACTACCCTTCAGAAGATGACTAGTGACCTAAGTTGGCAGGAAATACTACAATACTATTCATTTACATCAAATCCCTAGTAACAAGGTTGTATGAATGTAGTAGCATGTACTGTTCCTTTAGATCTCACATCATACACACTGATTCCCAGGGCCCTAGTGAAACTCGGGGGGGGAGGGGGTTGTTCCTCAGCCTGGCCTGCGCCCTGTTGCAGCCCGGGAGCCCGCCTGGGCCCACCAACAGCGGACATCCTTAGTTTAGCGCTGCGTGGAGGCAGGAGAGGCTCCCGCCATCACCCCTGCGCTTCACTGTGTGATGCTTGTGCGCTTCTCAGTGAGGAAGAGCTGAGCAGCGTATTTGTTTTTCCCGAACGAAACTGTGTCTTCACTTCAAGAAAGCAATTATACGCCTAAATATATATTACTGCCAATGTTTAGAGAACAAGATTTTGAAGAATGAATGACAGCAAGATAGACCAATATAGAGTGTATTCTTCAACATTTATATCTCACTATTTTACTCACTATGAAGTGTGATAAAATTTTTGTAAAATCACATTCATTAGAGAAAGGTTAATATAAGTCAGTAAAACTAACTTTTAAAGTCAGTGGACACTGAACAAATTTATTAATTACCTAATTTATGCAATATATTGTGATAGGTTTTGCAGAGAAAATAAGAAGATAGCATAGCAATTGTTTTTAAAAAGATACAAAATCACTGTTACCAACTCAATGTGGTGAAAAGAATGGTCTAATAGCCTGCTGATTGTTCGGATGTAAACGACTGCTTAGTCACGTATTTCTTACTAGGCTCAGTGAGAGTTTATGAAGTTCTAGGTACTACGGCAGACACAGGGATTCAGGGATGAATAACACTAGGCCCTGCCTTGAAGGAACTCATGATCCAGACAAATAGGAAAAGAGTAACTAAGAAATTACTGTTCAAAGAAATAAGTGCTATGGGGATGGGGGGAGAGACTGAAATGGGAATTGCTATAGACATAATTAAATACAATTATCTGTAGCAGCACGATCCTTTAAATAAAAACATATACATATTCCCAATCCAATTAATAAAAGAGAAACATGCAAATTGACTGTACCTTTGTTATGCTACCAGCCAATAGGAGCAATATGCAAATTAACCTCCAAGCAAGATGGTGGGTGGGCCCCCTCCATCCCTAGCCGGCCATGGAAGCGCTGTGGGTGGCATGGGTCCCAATTGCAGCCCAAGCCACAGCAGGGGCTCCAGCCCAGCCCCTCGCTGCGGGTGGGTGGATCCCGATTGCAGCCCCAGCCGTAGCTGAGGCAGAAGCAGTTAGGGGTGATCAGGCCAGGAGGGGAGGGAAATTGAGGGTGATCAGGCTAGTGGGGAGGGGGCCATTGGGGCCGAGCCTCCCAGCAGAGGGGACCAGTTAGGGCAATCAGGCCAACAGGCAGAGTGGTTAGGGGTGTTCAAGCAGTCAGGCAGGTAAGTGGTTAGGAGCCAGCAGTCCTGAATTGTGAGGGGGGTTGTCCGACTGCCAGTTCGGGCCTGATCCCACAGGGGTCTCAGATTGGAAAGGATGCAGGCCGGGCTGAGAGACAACTCCCGCCTTTGCACTGGGCCACTAGTCTTATATAATAAAAGGCTAATAAGCAAATTGACTGAACAGTGGAACAATGGCTTGTTATGACACTCACTGACCACCAGGGGGGCATATACTCAACACAGGAGCTGCCTCAAGGTGGTTGGTGTATTCAGCAGTGTGTTCCCACAGGCGGAGCACTGCTCAGCCAGAAGCCAGGTTCACAGCTGGCAACTGCAGGAGTGATGGCAGGAGACTCTCCTGCCTCCACAGCAGCGCTAAGGATGTCCACTGTTGGTGGACCTAAGCAGGCAGACCAACATCCCCTGAGAGCTCCTGGACTGCAAGAGGGCGCAGGCCAGGCTGAGGGACACCCGCCCCCCAAGTGCACGAATTTCATGCACCGGACCTCTAGTATAATCATAATTATTAATTAGTTGTATTAATAATAATTATTATTTGTAACAATGTCATCATCTATTTTCAATAGATTAAAAACAAATATAGCCCGTCACTGCAGCCTCCACTGTGCAGGCCACTGAATGGGTAGGGACAAACACTGAGGGGTCTTAAACTGCTCTTTCACACACTCCTAATAGTATGGAAATCAGGTTAATGGGAAATAAAGTGAAAGAAAGCAAGAAAAAAAGAAAGAAAGCAAGGAAGAAAGAAATAGAAAGAAAGAAAGAAAGAAAGAAAGAAAGAAAGAAAGAAAGAAAGAAAGAAAGAGAGGAAGGAAGGAAGGAAGGAAGGAAGGAAGGAAGGAAGGAAGGAAGGAAGGAAGAGAGGGAGGGACCGAGGAACGAAAAGGGAGGGAGGGAGGAAGGAAGGGAGGAAGAGGGGGAGAGAGGAAAGGAGGGAAGGAAGGAAGGAAGGAAGGAAGGAAGGAAGGAAGGAAGGAAGGAAGGAAGAAAGGAGGGGAGGGAGGGAGGGAGGGAGGGAGGAAGGAAGGAAGGAAGGAAGGAAGGGAGGAAAAGGAAGGAAGGAGTAAAGAAATACAAACTGTCCAAATCAAGGTGAATTAAAAATTACTGGAATCTGAACATGTCTAACATTTTTCATTCTAACTAAGCATTAAAAAGAAATAAAAGCGTCAAAAAATGTGGATAAAAGAACTTAGGACAAAAGAATATGCAAACTTTACATTGTTGAGTAATAAATCACATATACTCCCCAAACTTCTATTTAGAAAGGAGAAATTTTGTTTTATGACATATCAAACTAAAAAAAATATTTAACAGCCTGTAAAGAACCAGGTATTTCTTTTAAAATGTTGACTTTTGCTCTTGCTGCATTCTGGAATGTTATTGTGGAGCAAGAGTTTGCTCTTGTGACAGGGAAGCATGAAAAAAAATCAGAAAAAGTGAACTATGGTTAGACTAAATAGTCCACTAGTAGACAGTTATAAAAATAGACACTCTCAACTCCTTAAGACACTCTTTTTGCTACTTTGCAGGTTTTCCAGGGCAATTTTTTAACTTGAAAAGCTACTGTTCCTGCTATTTAGCTTACTCTCTAAAAGTAACTGACCTCGCTATCAATGTGTAAGAAAGGAAACCGTTTTATAAATAATCCAATAAGCAAACAATAACCAAAAAGCCTCCATTCTATATTAGCAGAACTGTTGTTTCGACTATGAATTATACTGAGACAGCTTGCTGTGGTGAAAGCCTGTGAACCAGCAAAGGAGACTGCTGTTCCTGCATCAGTCAGTCATCTGAACCCAGTTCCTTATTTAAGTAAATAAGTTAAATCGTTCATTCAATGAATATTTACTTAGCACCGTCCATGTGGCCAACATTACTCCATGCACTAGAAATACCTCAGTGAATAGACATCTCTGCCCTTAAGGAACCCTCAATATGGTGGGGTACAGTGACAAGTTAAGAGGTAAATCTCTATCCCATGTGAAGAATGTGATGAAAGGGGTAGATGAATAGGGTACACCTGGAAAGGTCTCCTCCCTCCAACCTGCAGCATCGGGGCAGGTTTCTGGAAAGAAGCAATGTGTAAGGAGATGCATGAATGATGAGTTAGGAGCAGGCAGTGAAGGGCTAGCAGGGTTTTCTGCATTCAGAGAACAGCATGTGAAAAAGCTTCAGGAGAACAGAGAGCACAGGATGCTTTATAGAAATGAAAGAAATTAGTGTACTAGTAGAGGGATCACAGTAAGCACGGATGTTGGAGAATGATTTAGAGTGGTAGCAGAGACCACATAGCAAAGGACCTTTGAACCCACTTTAAGTAGTGCAAACCTGGTCAAAAGGGAAATAAGGAGCCATAGGAAGGGGAGAAACTATAGATCAGATGCAGGGTTTAGAAAGATTACCAGAGCTGCAAAGAGCCGAATGAACTACAGAAAAGGGAAATCAAGCAGGAGCTTCTTTTGAAAATCCCCATGAGAGTTCCATTGGTGTCAGGTGGGAAAGATAAAAGATGAATACATCCTAGATCCTGATGGCGAACCTATGACACGTGTGTCAGCACTGACACGTGTAGCCATTTTCGATGACACGCGGCCCCATGCGGTCACATACAGAGAAGTATGGGGCCGCATGCCGAGAAGGACGTTTCATCCTTGGCTACTGCAATTGATATCTCTAAAGTTGTGTCAGTGACGACAGATGGGGCACCAAACATGGTGGGGAAAAAAGTTGGATTTATCAAATTTATGGAAGTTATTGGACATCCGATTGTTCTTTTTCATTGTATTATCCATCAGAAGGTTTTATGTGTCAAGGCAGGATTCACAGACTTAAAGGACTTAATGTCAGTTGTTACAAAAATAGTAAATTTAATAGCTGCTCGTCCCCTTCACAAGCGAGATTTTTTTGCACTTTTACTGGAGGTTGATTCCATCTACAGTGGACTGCTGATCCTATCTAACAAAAGAGTAACATGCAAATGTGACCGTACCTTGGCTCCTGATTGGCTATGCTACCAGCCAAACAGAGCAAGGGGTGGGGTCGAGGTGTGCACAGGCCCCAGGAGCGGAGACGAAGTGGTGAAGGCATCAAGTGCCCGGCCCTGGGCATGGAGACCAAGCAGTGGCAGCGCCAGCCAAACACAGCTGTGTCTAACTGAGGCCCCCGGGCTCAGAGAACGAGGTGGTGGTGGCAGCGGCACAGTGGTGGCAAGAACTCACCACAGCTGTGTCTGAGGCCCCTGCATTGCTAATGCTTTACATGTATCTTCAGCCGTATGCCAGCAAAAACGGAAGGCAACCGCCAGAGGGTCCCAGCTTCAGCATCCCAGCTGTGGAAACTGACAACAGGGAGGAGGAAGTCCCACCCCCACAGAATCTGTCCAAATCAGCCATTGGTCAGTCACGCTGCTGAAAGGCCTGACTGTCAAGACTGTCATTCTCCTCTATCTCAGAACGTGGCAATAGAGAGGTGGGACTATATCCAAAGAAAAACTGTTGAAGTTTGCTCAACTCTATATTTTGGATACACCCGAAGCTACACGTAAAAGATTAGCAATCCCAGCAAACCAGGCCTGCTCAGAAACAACCTCATGCATGAAATAAATGAATTAACAAAATTGTATAAGATACTACATGAGGTAGAAAAGGAAGCCCAATCTGAAGCAGCAGCAAAAGGTAAAGCTCCCACGGAAGTAACTATGGCAATTAAATACTATCTTAATAGTGACCCAGGTAGATATAATTCTCCCCGTGTAACTGAGGTTGCTGTCATATTCAGAAACAAAGATAGAGAACCTCCTTTTGAAAGAGACTTGCTCATTCATTGTAAACCAGATCCCAATAATCCAAATGCTACTAAAGTGAAACAAATCAGTATCCATTAGATGCAATGACATATCCTATTCTTTTTCCACATGGTGAAAAAGGTTGGGGAACAGATGTTGCATTAAGACTCAGAGACAACAGTGTATTCAACAATAATGCTAGACAAAATGTAAGAACATGAGTCACCCAAATGCAGTATTATGGATTTCATCTCTCTGTGAGGGACACGTTCAATTCTATTCTATTTTATTTTATTTTACTTTATTTTATTTTTTTTAATTATTATTTTTAATATATTTTATTGATTTTTTACATAGCGGAAGGGAGAGGGATAGAAAGTCAGAAACATCGATGAGAGAGAAACATTGATCAGCTGTCTCTTGCACACCCCCTACTGGGGATGTGCCTGCAGCCAAGGTACATGCCCTTGACCAGAATCGAACCCAGGACCTTTCAGTCCACAGTCTGACGCTCTATCCACTGAGCCAAACCGGTTTCGGCTCAATCCTATTTTAAATGCAGGAAAATTAACTCAACAGTTTATTGTGGATTTCTATTATTGTTATATAATTTTGTTATTATTTATTGATGAAATTATGTGTTCTTTTCATATACATTGTACTCATTACCTTTTATCTCTCACACTTTAATTGTAGAGAAAGGGCAAATAGCACTATTAAAATATTTCCTCTAATTAATACCCTTTTAATGTGCACAAATTTTGTGCACCGGGCCACTAGTATACAATAATGTAAGATGGCTGAGCTGAGGCAAAGTTCTTGAGCGCTTTGTGGAGTGCTTTGAAGAAATTAAGGTATTTCTTGAGGATAAGGATCTGGGAAACTTTTCTCAGCTCAATGATGATTAAGTGGGTCAACACCCTGATATTTTTTACAGATCTCAGACCAAGGTCACAGAGAGGACTCAACGAAATGACATACATCCTGGTGGGCCCTGGATAGTCCTGGTTTACACCATTTCCCCAGTATCTTGTCCAGTTTAGAAACTGACATGTCCCTAAATATTCCTGTTTGGATATATTATATGATCAACCATTTAGGACTAAAGCCCAGGCCCTCTAACTTTTAAACCAATGCCTTTTCTTCTTCTCTGGGCTATTGCTTATTTGTTTGTATGCTATTTTCAGGGCCTCTGCAGCAAAAACTTATCACCACTGCTCAAAGCTCATGAAGTTACTAATGTAGAGATAGCATTAACACCTCTGTTTGCAAATTATTAAAAAGACTAGAGTCCCGGTGCACAAAATTTGTGCACGGGCCGTGGGAGGGTGTCCCTCATCCTTCACCCCAGCCTCTAGCCAGAGGTTCCTCTCCTTCTTCCGCACAGCCTCTGGGGGGATGCTTGTCCAGGGGCCTCCTCAGGACCCCAGCACACGAAGCCCTGTCGGGTACTTGGGGGCTTGGGCTTTCAGGCCTGGCTTCCCCGCCTGGCATGGTGCGCATTTGTTGCCCCAGGCCTTTTCTCTTCCTCCAGGCACAGCCAACCCTCTCCCGCCGCTGGACCACCCTCTCCCGCCACAGGCCCGCTCCCTCTCGCTGCGCTGGCCAGGGGTGCAGATGTTCTGCCCTCTCCTGCTGTGCATGGCTCATTCTCTCCTGCCACTGGTGGGCGAGAGTGGACTGCGGGTCCTGCTGGAGGCATGGATGGCCTGCCCTCTCCCGCCCCCCATGGCCTGGGCAGCCTTGGCCCTGCCCCCCCTGTGGCCCACTCCACCTCAGCCCCACCCCCCACAGCTCAGGCCATGCACTTGCTGGCTGGCTCCACTTCAGCTCCTGATTGGTTGGTGGGCATGGCTTGTGGGTGTAGCAAAAGTACGGTCAGTTTGCATATTACTCTTTTATTATAGTATGATCAGAAAAAAGAGACCTCAATACAATTTGATCAAATAAAAACTGAAACATTTTTTTGCATTCTATTGGCATTTAAAATCTTTACCATATCTTCTAAAATTTTAGATAGATATTTTTATGTTGCTGATTTCCTATAAATTTTATTTTGACTTGGCAATATTTGCAGATTTTATACAATCTGATGCCTTCCTTTCCAAGTTTCCCCTCTCACAACATTGTGTCCCTATAGTTCATTCTGGAAGCCACATCAAAGATCTTTCTTAAAATGTGTCACTTCCAATTTAGTTAATGTTTCCTTTAAAAACTCCCATTTGTTGGGTAACAAGGAAACTCTGATACTGAAAACAGTTAATCTAAGTGCACTTTATTAGGGGCATGTTAAGGTTGGGCACTCAATGGGGAAGTGTTTCACACTGGAAGGTATTTCAAAGCTCCTGACGAGATCCATTCTGAATGAAGGCAGAGAAGGAAAGAACATTTGGGAATTGTACTACAAGGACCAACAATACAGACATAGTGGAATATTGTTCCCTAAAAAGACCCTTGAATCTCAAAGTTCTTACTTAGGTCTTATAGTTGTAGTGTGTCATCATTCAGCACTTTGAACTTAAACCTCAAGTTTAATAAAACAGAGCAATTTATGTTGCCCCTTACTTTAATATAATGCCTATATTTTAAGAATTGTCGGTTTACAGTTAGGATTTTTCTTTAATGGAACCATGCATTTTAGTCCAGCTCTCTCTCCCCATATTCCTATGTATAATACATTCAATTATAATAAACCATCTATTGGATAACCACAGGGTCTTATTTAGGAATTTTTATTCTATTTTAATCCATATATGTCCTATATGTTGCCTGAATGTAAAGAATGGAGTATGCTGTATCTAGGTCATGTGGCATTGTGCCTAGAAGCGCTCATAGCCAGCACATTCCCTAAAAACAGTTAACTCCTGGTGGCTTCCAGAGAAGACTGTAGTCATCTGCAGGTGTCCTAGAATGATCATCATCTTTATATGTTAAAACCATGCTTCCCAGAAAAATACATGATGTCAAAGCAAAGCCTCCTCTACTGGGGAAGCTTCAAAACCCAGAGGAGGAGTAGCTGAGAAGGTGTAGAGAGATGATTTTTTTGTATCAGGAATAATCCTGGTATGCTGTAAGTGCTGTAGGTCTCCTAGTTCATGTCTCATTGATACACATTGATAGGAAAGAAGACCACAGAAATGCTATCTCTGGGGCCTGATAGATGGAGACTAAACACTGAGGAGGGCCCTAACCAGTTTGGCTCACTGGATAGAGTGTTGGCCTGCGGACTGAAGGGTCCTAGGTTTGATTCTGGTCAAGAGCATGTACCTTGACTGTGGGCACATACCCAGTAGTGGGTGTGCAGGAGGCAACTGATCAATGTTTCTCTCTCATCGATGTTTCTTTCTATCCATTTCCCTTCCTCTCTGTAAAAAATCAATAAAATATATTTTTAAAAAATAGAAATAAACACTGAGAAGAGGAGGAGGTGTAATCCAAGTAATGGGAGCTCCAGGTATGTTAGAGTTCTTAGATTTCAAGTTGTGTCTGAAGGGACAAAGCAGAGCTGACTATCCTCCATCTTGCAGGGCTGGTCAGCCTAATCCCCCTCCCCCCCTTGCTGGGGGTGGCCACAAGGGTGCCAGGAATGTCCTAACTCCCCCAACCACTGCCTGAGCGGACCAATGCAGCCCAAGGACATGGCTTAGGTCCTAATAAGGCATAACCACAGGACACTCCCCTATATATCACTGTTGACCAACCGGGGAACAATGGGGGATGGCTCCAAGCTCAGAAAGTACTGGTCACTTCCTGATCCTTGTGCTGTAAGACCGCCGCTGAAAAACCCTGACCTAATAAGGCAATCTCTGTAACCCACGCCACTTCCCTAAGACCACCCAAATGACCAACCCTTTATAACCTATTGTTCTTGCCAGGCTCACTCTCTCGTTTGACTGCTGTGCCAGATAGAGGCTGGAAGCCAAGCCCGGGTTTGAATAAAGGCTCTTTGCTTTTGCATCGGATAATAAAGGGCTCCCTGGTGGTTAATTATTGGGGATCCTGAACTCTGGGCATAACATGTCCACGTGTGCATACGCACCTGCGAGCACACACACAAACTCATGCACAAGTGTGTAAAATTATCTCAGCTATGACAACCATTCTTGTGTGGGTATGAACTACCTTCTTCAAAATATTTGTTAGCACCCTTACCTGCTCTGCAACTTTCCATATTTCTTGATCATTCCACTGTTCATAGGGATCCAAGTTTTTTCTAAATGTTCCAGAGAAGATAAATACTTTCTATAGCAATAAGAAAACAAAGAGGAAAGCATAAATAACCTAAATATCTTTTTACTTTTTGCACATCTTATTGTGAAATATTTCAAGCAAAAAACATATTTTAAAATAATGTAACACCCACCCATGTACTTATCAACCAGTTTTCTTCAGTTTTTAAAATTTTATATTTGCTTTGTATGTTTTTAAAAAATAAAATATAGTTATATTTGAAGACCCTATGAACATGTTTCTTATCCCAATGTCGATAAGAAAAAGAAATTAAGATCACTGTAAATTGGGGAAATTTGCCGGAAACCAATCTTGGTTTCACTAATAGAAAGATGTGGACAGGAAGCCCCGAAGGCTGCTAAACAACCTTAATTCCTCTGAAAGGTCAGAGCTAAAACAGTTAACTGAAGCAGCCTCCACCTCCATTTGTTTTATGTATATTTCTATTATTGGAATTTCCTGCCTAAAGGCTATGGGCATATCCTAGAGTCTTAATAAAAGGGATAGCCAGGCCAGAGGGTGGTGCAGTCCTTCCAATAGAGACGAGCAGCTTCTTGGCCCCCAATATTCCCAAATTCATACTTTCTAGTCAATTTTCAGTTGTGTGAGGCCTTCTCTAGAACCCAAACCCTAAACTGGAATCCTGAACCATGCGGGATGTGAAAGAGGTTCCTACAGAAATTACATGTTTTATTCCTAGCAATATTTCTTATAAACAAATATAATAATAAATTAATAGTTAAAAACTATAAGATTATGAGTCACAATGGTTTGAATAAATTTCTGTTTTGTATTAAGGTATTTTCCTTGAATTTCTATTATATACCCAGCTTCCTAAGGGATTTTGAAATTAAATTACAGACACTTATTTAAACAACCATGTTAATTTGGTTTATAAAACTCAAAGCACACCTCTACTTTCAAAGCCAGACAGGCACAGGGGAATTCGCTTAGAAAACAGTGAAAGCGCAGAAATCAAATATTTGTTGAACCAAATGCACATTACAGAGGGAAGGGAGGCAGGATGAGGTTGATCTATTGAAGTTACACAATGGCAATCTCACTCCCTGAATGGAGCACTGCTCAGTGTCACCCCAGACATTCTACCTACCAAGTCATGTCACTGTCTACTAAGGTTGACCTACATGATTAAAAAATGTTTTAAAATAAATTTGCTCTCTCACTGGGGAATGCTGATACAACAATAATAATATTTCGTTCTCTCTTTGTGCCTATGGGTGAACTAAAAAATATTTTAGATGCTAATGTTCAGAATAATTTTTGCTTTGCCTTTTTGGTTTTGCCTTTGGTTAGTAACATCCAGAAAGGAGAATGAAGAACTGAATTTTTTAAAGACTTAATTTCACAAATTGCTTTAGACTGAGAATGCTCAGTGCCAATCTGATCTGTAAGGAAATGCACAAGGTATGTTGGTATGTTGCCTACAGATTGATGGTATCTGTGCCTTTCAGGCAGAATTCAAATATCCTCACCATGGCAGCCAAAGTCAAGGGGAGATGTATTAGAGACCTTATTCCCCAGGGCATAAGTTATGGCTTAAAAAACAAAGGTGTTACTAAATATCTCAGGAACCCTCTAGAGGCCTCCCCAGCGACCAAAAAAAAAAAAAAAAAAAAAAAAAAAAGCCTTGTCTGCTATATTACTCAACTTCCTAGGGATGTGTACCTGGCTTTACAGAAGTGGATATAAGAGTTGGCTAGATGACTCATTAGATAAGATGTGTAAGAAGTATATCTGTGCAATCTCCTCCAAGCTCCCAAGTAAATGAAAGCAATATCCAAATAAGCTAAAGAGAGCAGACAAAGATAATCCTGATAAACTAAGGAGAAATAAAGAGGAAGTGACTCAGATCTTGAGTCAATTCATTATTTAAGAAATTGGGTTTAGTTAGTATCTAAAGTTCAAAGACTTGCTAATGGAATTTTGCCATTTACTATATTTTACATTTTTCTATGGGAAATAACAACCATGGGGGTTACCAAGCATCAGAAAAGTTATCTCTGGCTTATGACAGGCTTACCAGTGCCAGGTAAGGCTCTTTACATGTGTTATCTCTTTATCTTTAGATCAGCCTAATGATAGATCTTATTGTTGCACATGAAGAAATCACAGCAGGGAAAACTGAAGTGACTTTTCCAAGTCACTTAGCTAGCAGGACCCAAGGGTATTTGTCTTCAAACCTGGGCTCCTCACCACCTTCCCAAAATACCTCAAATCTTATGGGGACCAATTTTTCCAGGAAAAGATTAAAGATTGGGCAGGATCCCAACAGCACTGAGTAGCAGAGTCTTGATTACAGCACTGCTATCCATGCCCCTGGCCACAGCTCAGGTCCTGCACAGTGGAGGGGTTAGCTTCCTTTTCCTATACAGGATCTGAGTTGAAGTGTTTATATGGACTACAGTATCCTTGTAAGTTTCAAGAGGACTTACATATTCAATGGAACAAGACTTTTTACTGCAGACACATGGAATAGTGCCATTACTCTGGACAACAATGGGTGGAGGCCAAAGGTATCATAACATCAAACCCAACATAGAAGTTATTAAAAGTAATGTAGTTTGCAAAGATGTTATAGTAATATAGTTCTGGCCTGTTGGATATATCTATAAATAAGAACCCACATTCTTTGAGCCTCAGTGTTCTCACTGTAAAATGGAAAATGCCATCTTTCTTCTCAAATCTACTCTACCTCTAGGTTTCCATTTCAATACAAAGCACCTTCATTTCCTCAATGCAGAAACTTGGGAGTCATCGAAGACTTATCTTTTTCACTAATCTTCCCAAATGGAATCAATCATCAGACCTGTGAGTTGGTTTCCCAAAATATATCTTAAATCCATTTATCTTTTTTATCTCTACTGCTACTGCATAGTTCAAGCCATCAAAACCTCTTTCTGGATCACACAAGAACCTCCTACTTGATCTCTTTCCTTTCACTCTTGCCTTCCTTCCCAGTTCACTCTCACTTAATGACCAAAGCAGTTGCTATAAGTATACTTTGGATTATGTCATCTGCCTTTTGAAAAGTCTTCAGTGGTTTTCAATTGCACTCAGGGAAAATGTAAAATCTTTAAGATGGTCGACAAGCCCTACAAAATTTAGCCCCTTCTATTTCTTTCAGCCATTTAGTGATCTTCTCTCTACCCTTCCCCTTTTCACTCCAGCCACATACTCAGTGAGCATTAAAATTATACATATGCATTTGTAATCATTTTTGTAATGTTCACCTCTTCCAACCCATTAAATTTGCTGTATACCCTGTCATTAACTCAAAGGCTTTGTACATAGTATATGCTCAATAAATGTTCCCTGAATAAATAAATAGGCTGCTTTCAAGATAAAAGTAAAAATATAGAAATACTTGAGGCCCGGTGCATGAAATTCATGCACAGGCAGGGTCCCTAGGCTTGGTCAGTGATCAGGACCTATTGGGGCCTTCTGGCTGCTGGCTGGGGCCTTCCTTCACTTAGCACCATCCCCTGGTGGTCAGCACATGTCAGAGCAAGCAAGTGAACTCTGGGTTGAACTCCTGAGGGGGAGTTCACTGAGGGGAACACTTTCTGAGGGGACACTTTGCATATTAGCCTTTTATATATATAGATAGTCAGAGTTCAGCACATACTCTTTAATCTTTTGGTAAGAATCAGTACTACAGTCTTTAAAGAGATAATATTAATAACCCATTAAAACTTTAATATCTCTTATATAATTGCTTGGGAAATAGTATGCCTAGCTTTTCTAATGGCTTAATAATTTACATATAATATTTATCAAATGTATAACAATATATAATTTATTTCAAATAGATATACATTCAAAAATATGAAGGAAGGAAGCTGTTTATTAAAATTAGACATTCAAAAGTTTTAGATGTAGTGGATTTAATACAATTCAGAAATTCTCTAAGTCTTTTGTTACAGTTTATTGTCTAGCATTAAAGTAATGCTTTAATTTTAAAGGAAATTTAACTGAATGAACTGATTCAGTTAAACTTCAATTTCATACAATTATTCAAACATTTCATTCCTGTCTTACAAGTAGTATCTGGCACTCTCTTGCTTCTAGGGTGGCAGTAGGTGTTTTAGTTCTGTTTCCTAAACTGTTTGAAGTTCTACAAAGTCATCTCTAAAGCTAAGAGGTCACCTACATCTCTTCCCTGACTTACAAATGAACTATCCAGGACCCTGAGAAGTCATGTGGCTTGGCCAAGGTGACACCGTCAGGCTGATTTTACAACAAAATTGACCCTGAAGCTATGAGTCACAATGATCTTCTCTCTCTCTTTTAGGAAACTGTTCACCATAGGAAAATTAAGATGTACAAATATTTGATATTTATTCAGTGTCCTGGATGAAAGGTATAAAGAGTAATTCTTGGGACTCAAGGGAAAAATAAAGAGAGCACCGATGTTCATTGCCTAACTAATCTCTTTCCTGAAGCTGACTCCTCAGTGCAGTGGAGACAGCCAAGCCTACATGAAGTGCTCAGAGTTGCTGGTAAATCACTGCAATAGACACTTCAGTTTTGGATATCAAGTGAAAAACAAAAAAGCATTGTGGATTCTGTGATTCCTGAATGTAGAATAAATTACATGAGCCAAAGAAATGACACTTATCCTCAAATATATACTGCTTTTTTAAAAAAAAAGAAAAAGATTTTTCATTGACTTTTAGAGAGGAGGGGAGGGGGAAGAGAGAGGGAGAAGGAGAGAAAAAGAGAAATATTGATGTGAGAGTGAAACATTGATTGCCTTCTGCATGCCCCCTACCATGGATAAAGTCCACAACCTGGGCATGTGCCCAAACCAGGATTGAACCAGCAACTTTTCAGTGCATGGGACATAGCCCAAACAACTGAGCAACACTGGCCAGGGCAAGAATATAGTGCTCTCTCTCTCTCTCTTTTTTTTGGCTCAGAATATATACAGGGAGAGGCAAAAGTAAGTTTACAGTTGTGAATATGCAAAACACATAGTTTATTCTTATTGTCTTTTGGCAATGTCTGCAAAATTTTATTATAAGTTGAGTCTATAAAATAAAAATCCATCCTATTTAAACAAATCAAGAATGTGAGATCGCATTATGGAATGTTTACAAATAAGTGTTGCCTTGTTTTTAAGTACATCTATTAATAAGAACAGTCAACAATGTTTAAGGTTGCCACAGTCGGTTTGGCTCAGTAGACGGAGCACCGACCTGCAGACCGAAGGTTCCTGGGTTCGATTCAGGTCAAGTGCATGTACCTTGGTTTCAGGGTCCTCCCTGGCCCAGGCCCTGGTCAAGGCGTGTGCAAGAGGCAACCGGTTGATGTGTTTCTCTCTCATGGACATTTCTCTCTGTCTTTCCCTCTCTCTTCCACGCTCTCTAAAAATCAATGGAAAAATATCCTTGGGCAAGGATTTAAAAAATGCTTAAGGTTTATAAGAAATAGATAATTTTATAAGGTTAATGTTTATACCATTTATTTGTATGTAAATGTTTACATTTAAGATGTTCAAATTATTGCTTCCTGTAAAGTCATTTAATGCATTAAAACCTTTTATAGCCAATTTTTTAGTAAATACTTTTTCAGATATAGCATAAAAATGTTTCCTAGATTGGATCAAATTATCAAAGACATCAAATTTTTAGGCTCAGAAATATTAAGATTGTATTGCACCAATGACCATACTATTTATTTTCTTTTTTTTTCCTTGAATCTGGGACTCTACTCTCATTGTCCTCATTACCTTCTTTTGGTACAGCTGGCAAGTTTCTCAGCCCATGGCTCTGCTGCGGATTCTGCCTCCCTAAAGCCCATGGTCCACACGCTGTGGGCAGCGGCCTACCCTACTAACACCCTCTCACAACTCTTCCAAGCTCAAGAGTTAATGTATTCCTCACTTGCCAAGTCTTTCCCTCTTTCCAAATACTCTCTAACATATGGCCTCCTTTGCCTGTTGCCCCCCAACTTTTTCTAATTCCCATCTCTGTACTTGTTCATAATACCCCTCCCTGGGATCCTGGAATATGCTCTCAACTCCCTGCCCAGAACCTTTCTAATACCTACACACTTTATGGCCCACTTTAATTATTACCTTAAGGATACAGTAATGTGGTGGGGCTGGATTCTCTCCTCTACTTGCCACAGTATCCATGACTAGTCTATGCCTGGACCCATGACTATATATAAATAATTACCTCTATTTAATTCTTACAGCATATACCTCTAATTCGATACAAAGATGAGGAGAACATGATCCCTTGTCTTTAAGAAACTATAAATGGTAACAAACGACAATCCAGTGTATTGTATTTACTATGTGCCAGGGAGTAGACTAAGTATTTGAACTCACTTAATCCTCACAAAAATCCAATGAAGGAGTTACTATTAATATATCCATTTTATGGACAATTAAACTGAAGCTCAGAGAAATGAAATGACTTGCCTAAATTATACAACTAGTAGAATCCAGATACCAGTAGAACCACAGCCTCTTGTAAAAGAGATCAAGTATTTAGCGATCCAGCACAAAACAATGCATATTGAACATATGCCATATTGAGAGAGAAAAATTAGTAAGGTAAAAAATCTGTTTTATTTAGTATTTCTGCCACTCTTCTCTGATTGGTGATGATTTTAAATCCTGCTTCCTTAATTAAAATGTCCACAAAGTGTTTACAATACTGAGTGAACATTAAATAAATGCACAGAGAACTGTGCCATAAACACAATTCTAGATCCCAGAATTTAACATTTGTGATGGCAAAGTGACTACGGTGAGGATCGCTTCAGAGGGAGAAAGTGCACGAACAGAGGACATGGGAGAGAAAAGTCGGATTTCATGGAATAATAAGTCCCGCTGGAATGAAACATAAAGTGTCCAGGTATGAGGAGAGGTGGATCTGTCTGGAAAGGTTGGGTTAAGGTAGGGGTCTAACCACAAATGGAAGAATCTGGACCTATTCAGTGAAGGAAGAAGTGCCTTAGATACAAAATTGGAATGCTCCTTTAAAAAGCTTAGTGTGTGTGCAACATATGTTGGAGAGATGTGAATGACATGAGAAGAAAAATACAGTGGAAATAGAAAAGAAGGAAGGATACAGTCATGTGGTGGGGCTGGATTCTCTCTCCTACTTGCCCACAGCATCCCTAACTAGTCTTTGCTGGGACCCTAACTACATATATATTCACTCACCTGCGTGTGTGTGTGTGTGTGTGTGTGTGTGTGTGTGTGTGTGTGTGTGTATATATATATATATATATATATATATATATTCACCTATGTTTAATTTATCGTTTTTGTTTTTTTCCTTTGATCCCTGACTTATGGCAATGAGTTTACTTTTGAGTCTCTCTCTTTTTTTTTTACTTTTTTGCAGTATAACTTATATTTAATAGTAGTACATATGTTTTCCTTTTTTCCCTGATTATCCTCCCCCCAGCTTCCCTTACCCCCCAGCACATGTCCCCACCTGCCCCCCTCACCACCCCAGTGTCTTTCATTCATTGGTTATGCTCATATGCATGCATACAAGTCCTTAGGTTGATCTCCCCCAGCATCTGCCTCCCATCCACCCCAGCCTTCCCCTGTAGCTTGACAGCCTGTTCAAAGCCTCCCTGCCTCTATATCAATGACTCTCCCCTGTTTCTTTTCTTGAAAAATATCTTGCCTCTGCATACTAGAAATAAATGTATAAGAACAAAAAATGTTTGAATCTCAGTTTCAATGCCCAACTGTTCTGAGTCCCAGTTTCAATGTTAAATAGTTCTTTATGTGTACATGTCAGCAATGGTATCCAGATGGTGGACACATCGTGGCAATGCAAGATCCATCCTCTCCGGTTTGGTCCTGGGCCGCCTGCAGCTATGCACAGCTGCTGACTGTCAGGTCAGCATGGCAAGGTGTTGTCAGTGTCCCCCATCTCTGGACCATCCTTCTTTTGAGTCTCTCAATGGAAGCTCATAGGTTGAATGGGGAGCTCAATACCACTAACATACTGTAACTATTGAATCTATAATAATTACTGTAATTTAAGCATTTAAAAAGAGCTCAGTAATTAATTATTAAATTGTGAATTATTGTTAAACTGAATGAGAACTGCTGTGCACCCAACTTCATTGTTCAGATCAAGAGATAAATGTTTTGGGCCTAAGTAATGTCTCTCATAGCCAAAGATGTTCCAACTCTCTGTAGTGGCAGTCATGTGTGGCGTGGATTAGTTTCAGATCAAAGTCTCATTGCAAGAAGAGGCCTGTCATTCCTTCAGAATAGCTCTGCAGCATTTCAAACTTATAATTGAAGCTTTGAAAATACACTTTAAAGTTATTTGTCTGTTTTTCATGAATTAAGGGCTTAATTAAGGCTTAAGGTTAATGAATAAGTCTCAGTGTTCAAACTGCCTAAACCCATTGGGTTCTGACTCTAGGTCTTACTATTTATGCCCTCAGAACTCACAGGCAAAATGAAATACATTAAAGAAGGCTCCACCTTGAAATGTGCACAATCCCCTAATTCCTGGCCTGATTGCATTCCCCAAGATTACTTTCTTGCTTATTTTCTAGCTACATGAGGGAAGAAGGGGGGTGGGGGTGGTGGGGATGCCAAAGCACAATTGCATGAACTCGCCTAAACTAATGGCATCTTGTGATTCCACAGGATTCGGGATCACTGAAGGAAAGAACGTTTCTTGTTCAAAATTTTCTTGTTCAACGTTTTCTTGTGTATGAAAACAAGTGACTAATTGACCCAGAGATTTCTGATGTCTCAATGTCAGAGATCTATACTCTTACCAAATCAGAAAGATGACAGGAAGAAAAAGATATAAAAGATTAAAAAAAGTTTTTATAGGATTTTAAATTCCTTTTTCTTCTTTCTTTTTCTTTTTTAAGGTCAAACTCCAGGAAAGGGACAAAATTATGTAATTTGAACTTTCAGGGAAAGCATCTCTTGGTTTGGAAGTTCAAAAGGTGTGAACAGTTTCTTCTTTTTCTCTATTTCTTGGATTTTCACTTACTATTCTCAAAGTGTCAATGTAGAGAAAATAGTATATTCTGTCTATAGACATCCTTGTGACAGTCAGAAACAATCCCAGAAACAGGGTCATAAACATGTGCAATGAGAAGAAATTCTATGAGCACAATCACACAATTTTAAAGGCAAATCTCAAAGTATTTCTTGTTTAGTTTATAAAAAGCTTGAAGGCATAGAAAAGAGAAAATGAAATTAAAGTGTTTGGAAGATTCACTTTAGCAGAAAGGTAAAATAAAGAATTTTCACAACTCTGGCCCACTTGATTTTTCTCCATGTCTTACATATTCAGGTTCCTGCATATTTAGGTACCTAAAAAGAACAGATGATAAAACAAAAACCTCTCTATCACATGGCAGATAAACAAAAGGGATCCCAATGAAATTGAAATTATTTTTTAGGACACTGGTTATTCAAATGGGCAGGTTTTTGTGAATAAGAACAAGGAAATAAACTGTCATTATCGTAGTTAAAAATGGAATCAGAGTAATTATGAACAGCAACTCTTCTCAGACAACCAAATTCTATTCTGTTCTTCCATATTGCCATTTGCCTAATACTATCACCTCGGGATACTTGTATTCCCACTGTTGATCTTTAGACCACTTGATAATCCCTTTTTTTCTTTCTGAAGAAATAATATTATTTTTTAAAGTTCAACCAGGATTAAGCTTCTGGCAACATAGCAAAGTCTAGACAAATGAATGAAAAGCATCATTCTAGCAGTTACAATATTTAGTGCCTTATTAGTTGATAGGAGCAAATGTTAATATAAAAATATTAACACAAAAATATTACACAAAATAATATAAAAATACAAGTTTTCTTCTCAGGGTAGATTTATAGTCACTCTCCTGGGAGATGTTTTTAATTTTGAAATAAAAGTAGATAATTGTGAGCACCATGGTAATGAAGTGGGTTCAGTGCTCATTAATACAGAGAGGGCAAAGTGATATTTGAAACAGAGATGAGAGTCAATAATGGTAGATATGCAGCACATGCTTCTCAGATCTGCTCACATTAAAGACATTCATTGGTTTCCATTTGGATCATTTTAGAATGGAACTGTTGCTATTTTTCTCATATATAAGAAGTCCTTTTGCAATAAAACAGAGTGGTACTAAGCCAGTGAGGCTAGAGATACTTGTGTGTGTCCCAAATGAAAGTGACATTAAAAAAAAGAAGGGGAAGGGATTAGCCAAAAAACATATATACATCACACATGGACACTGACAGCAGTGTGGTGATAGCCAGAGGGAAGGGGGAGGGTGGAGACTAAGATGGGCAGGAGAGGGGGCAATGGAGATGGAAAAAGACTTTGCTTGGGGTGATGGGCACATGATGCAGTGTACAGATGATGTTTTATTGAGTTGTACACTGAAACCTCTATGGTTTTATGAGCCAATGTCACCCCAAAACATTCAATTAAAAAAAACAAACAAACTTGCAACCCAGGGGCTCATGTAGGCAGAGCCAGAACCAGGCGAAAAGCTTAGTTCCTAAATTTCAGCTTCTCTTAGAGTAGTTTCTACCTATATCCATCCCATCACTGTCTCCTGACCCTCCTCCCCTTTCTCTTAGAAAAAAAATAACTTTCTTAAAATAAATAGCTACAGATTAATCTCACATGGTCAATCTTATCTAAAGGACAAAAATACAATCATTACACTTCTCATTTTTAATTCCACTACCTCAAGCTTCCATGTTTGTTACGTCAGCAGCATCTTTCATATCTCACAAAGCATTTCTCAATCTGCTGTGGTTGCTAACTTGGATCTCAAGACCACCGAAACAGGACAAAAGCCCCAGGCTCTTACTACAGATTATGTCTTCTGGGATAGGCTAGCAAAACTATTAATATTTCAATAACTGGATGTCAGAGAATTTTGAACTTTTAGAGATAGTTTTTCTCCTAATGAAGATTGCATTGCACAAAATGTATAGAAATATATAACAAACTAGAGGCCGGGTGCACAAATTCATGTGTGGGTGGGGTCCAGCTGGTGGGGGGGAGGGGCCATGGGAGATTGGCTGGCCCCTCCCCTGATGGAGGGGCCAATTGGGAGTGGGGCCAGAGGCGGGGGGGCTGTGTGAGGTTTTGACTGGCTGGCACCACCTCCTCTCAAGGTAGTGGGGGGGATGATTGGGGACCAGGCCAAGGGGGGAAAGGGCCGTGGGAGATTGAGGAGGGGCCGATTGGGACCCCAATCAGGCTAGCTGGCCATTACAGTTTGCATCATAGGGACAGGTAGTTCGGGTCATTCTGATCACTTGGCTTTTATATATATACATTTTGCAGGGAAATATGAATTTCTTGAGTGTAAACATCAACTAATGGTAAAATTATATTTAGTTATTTTTCCCCTAGGTTTTGTTTGTTTGTTTGTTTGTTTTTAGCTTACCTGTGGCATAACTCCAAAGGCTTTTCTCCACTGTTGCAAAGTTATTGAATCCCAAGACACACCATCTATTTGGATTTCTCCTTCGGTGTTCAGCAGTCTCAAAAAAGCCGATAACAAAGTACTCTTTCCTGATCCAGTTCTTCCCAAGAGGCCCACCTAGAATATAAGAGTGATGGCATTACTCCTGTGACATACAGATATCTTACCATAAATATAAACTCGTAATATACTTCAATAAAAACAACAACATAGGAACTGTTTATTTTTAAGTAATCACCAGGGAAAGATTTTCACTTACCGCATTTATTCAAACCCAACTTCCCTTTCATCAAAATGGAAAACATACATTTTCTAAGGTCTCAGTATAGAGCTCTTAAGAAAGAAAAGACAATTGTGTCATTGTTTATTTTCCAGTAAAATGCACTGAGGCTTGGTGGTCTGATCCTTTGAAATCTCTAAAGGAGCTTAAATATAGGTAAACATCAATGCGAAACCATAAAAACCAAAACTGATTGTTATTTCAAACTGCTGTGACTCAATATTAGTGCCCACCCACAAAGGCAATTCTGTGGCTCATTCATCTGACACCGTACTAAAAGACCAACCTGTAGGTTTACTATAAGAACAGCAATCACTTCAGTGCTAAGAGGAAACTAGTCTTTACCATGAGGAGTTGGGTTGTCAACAGTGTGGTGATGGCCAAGAGGTGGGGGGCTTAGTGGCTGGCAAAGAAGGAGCAAATGGGAGACATCTGCAATAGTGTCAACAATAGAAAATTTAACTTAAAAAAAAGTAATGAAATACAAAGCACCGAAAGTATTGTAGGCTCTGAATGTTCTGCTTAGACACACAGCATACTTGACCATATTAAATGAATTAATGTTAAGCAGAATTTTATCCCTTAAGGAAAGTAAATTGTGTGACTTTGAAATTCCTTAAGTTTTCCTGTTTAACATCATGCTGCTGGAACTTGAATGACATCCCCACTGCTCACTCGAGAAACTATCCATGAAACACTGTAGACTCTGGGAAACTGATCTTTATTCGACTATAACTTCCACCTAAACACATCCAAGATTATTAGTGCAAAATGATGTTGTTTAAATAATGAGTATGTTGACCATTTAAGTTGACAGAGTCTGTCACAATTTATCAAAGCAAATTAGCATAGTTAAGGTCACCAAAAGGAAACAATTAAGCCCTAGCCAGTATGACTCAGTGGACGGAGAGTTGGCCTGCGACTGAAGGGTCCCAGGTTCAATTCCAGTCAAGGGCACAGACCTTGGATGTAGGTTCCAGGCCCTGGTCATGGTGCATGCAGGAGGCAACCAACGATGCGTCTCTCTCACATTGATGTTTCTCTCTGTCTCTTCCTCTCCCTTCCATTCTCTCTAAAAAAAAATCAATGAAAAAATATCCTCAGGTTGACGATTAAAATAAATGGATAAGTAGACGATAGAAAAATGTTTTCAGGTCTTCTAATTGAGTACTTGTCCTACAGCACTGTGTACATTTTTATGCTTCTTAATTAAGAGTGAGCCTTCCTCCAACTCCAGGTCTTTAGTGCAAGCATTCCCCTGTCCCATGTTTCTTTTGATTTACAAAAGGGATAGAAAGCTGGATTGCATTATTTTAAAATAAAATCAACACCAATATGTAGCTTTTGGTGTTTGATATCAATGATTTCATTAGATATTGTAAAAATGTGTATGGGAATGATAATTTTTCTTTTTTCAAATATTGAATCTCTTTCTATTTCCCTCTTTCTTTTTCTTAATAAACCTTATATTGTATTTACTTATAAAGTTTAATAAAGTATGTTGTCTAGTATGCTAAGTTTAGGTATAATCTGTTACCAGTTATTTTCCAATGAAATATCTAGAACATGTATTATTAAAAAAAAATCCTATCCCTTATGTAAAAGTAGAGTCTGTACATAGAAATATACTGTGTAACATTTAATTACTTAGTTGACATTTTTATATAATTGTACCTTCAAAAGACATAAATATTAAAATAAAGAAAGAAAAGGAAAGAAAATCAATTAATTTAATCTACCACATCAATGGGATAAATAAGAAAATCACAGAATCATATCAATAGTTTCAGAAATTCATTTTACAAAATCCCAGGCCCATAAAAACTCCCAGTAAACTAGAATTAAATGGGAATTTCCTCAACTTGATAAAGATAACTATAAAAAAAACCCTATGGTTAACATCATAGGTAAGGCTGAGAAAGTTAAAGTTTTCTTGCTAACATCAGGAACAGAGTAAAGCTGTCCCCTCTCATCACTCCTTTTCAACATTATATTAAAAATCCTAGATAATGAAATAAGATAAGAAAAAGGATATAAAAGGCGTGTTAAGTGAGAAGGAAGAAATATAATAGTCTTTAGTCACATATGACACTATCATCTGTGTTAAAATCCAGAGGAGTCAACATAAAACTCCTAGAAATAATAAGTGATAATAACAAAGTTCCAAGATACAAAATTAATATACAAAAGTAAATTGTTTTATATACATGAGCAATGAATGAGTGAAATTTGAAATTAAAGACACATTACCATTTATATTAGTACTAAGAAATGAAATACTTAGGTATAAATATAAGAAAATATACACAAGATCTCGATGAGGAAAACTACAAAATGCTGATGAATGATATCAAAGAAAAAGTAAATAAATGGAGAGCTATTCCATATTCACTGGTAGGGAGAATCAATCTTGTCAAAATGTCCGTTCTTTCCAACTTTATAAATTCAATGCCATCCCAATCAAAATCACAGAAAATGATTTTGTGGATCTGACAAACTGACTCTAAGCTTTATATGGAGATGCAGAAGATCTTGAATAGTCAACACAATATTGAAGGAGAACAAAGTGAGAAAAACTGACACTACTCAACTTCCATTACTTTGGCTTGTTGTTGACTTAAAAGGTGGAACACCTTCAGTTTCCCAACTTTTTGCTCAATGATTCTTTTTAACTTCTCTATAACTTCAGTCATCTCCTTTCCTCCTTTCTTGAATACTAGAAAAAACATACTCCTCTACAGTGCAAAGGCAAATCCCTCCATGTAGTCATCCTCTTAGACAGGTGTTCATACTTTGTCTTTTCTACCACCAACACTGGTGTCCTACATAGTTTCTCACTTCAATACTACCTCTTTGATAGCCCTTTGTAGTTGAACTTCTATACTCACTCCTCTATACCCAATGACTCTTTTAAATAGGGGTTCTCATCCTTGGGCAGCACTACCTGGAAGATGTGACGGAGCAAGACCAGGGTCACCACTCCCAGAGTGTTTTACTCAGTAGGCCTGGGTGGGGCTCAAGAACATGCATTTTGCCCTAATCAATTTGGCTCAGTGGATAAGAGTGTCGGCCTACAGACTGAAGGGTCCCAGGTTCGATTCCGGTCAAGGGCATGTACCTTAGTTGTGGGCACATCTCATCAATGTTTCTAACTCTCTATCACTCTCCCTTCCTCTCTGTACAAAAATCAATAAAATATATATTTTTAAAAAGAATATGCATTTCTCACAAGTTCTCAAGTGATGCAGATGATGCTGGCCCAGAGACCAAACTTTGAGAACTACTGCTCTTGAAGTTAACCTAAGACCACTTAGTTGCAAAACTGATTAGGATTTTCAGAGTTGTCGACTCCTTTACTGCTTTAGTGCTCAAGATTCATGATCTCCATCATCTTGCTCCAATCTTATTTTCCATTTCATCCTTTATGCATCCTCCAATCTGACTGAAACAGGCATTGTTTTCTGTGATCCTTCATGTCTTGTGATATTCTCTCTGCTAGAAGCACCCTTCTTCACCCACCTTTACTTGTTCAAACACGCAATTCAAGTCTGTATCATTCTAATGCCACTTCCCCACGGAAAAAGTTTCCTGAATAGCCCAACTACAAACCCACTGATACTGTTTTCCTCCTTAGCATTTTACTCATTATTCGAGGGTATAACAAAGGTCTTTTTAAAATCTAAAGTTTATATAATTTGGAGGGAGAGCTTTCTTTATGAATAAAAATTATAAATAGAAAATTAGGCAAGGGCCTTTGAAGTGGCTTAGGCAAGTAAAGTTATTTGAAATTTAAAACTTAAGCTTTGTTAGCTTCACAATGCTAAATCTGCCTCAGCCTTTAATGGATGCCGGACTTCTTTTAGACTGCCATTTTTGGGGGATAAATTTCTCTTTCTCTCTCTCTCTCTCTCTCTCTCTCTCTCTCTCTCTCTTTTCCCCAACCTGTTATTCTACTCCTTCTTTTAAGAGAAGCAGTGGAAAGTTGTAAAAAAAAGACACACAAAAATCTTTCCAGTCACATAGACCTGGGTTTAAGATCCCTGATACCTTAGTTACTTCATTGAACTTCAGTTTCTCCCACTGTGGACAAAAAGGGAAATAATATCTAACTTTTGAGTTAAAAGGTCAAATGTCATAGCAAATAAAGCTCATTAAACAGTGATTAGGGCATGATAAGCACCCAATAAACATTAGTTTCCCTGTTTGGATGGCAAAATGTACAGCCTTGTTAAAATAACTTTTTAATTACTCCATAGCATTTAGAAAACAGCTTGAAAAAAATAGTTATGGAACAAACATAGCCTGTTTTCTATATATGTATTTACATTTAGAGAAAATGAAATGCCTGTGCATATTATTTCTTGCTCATTTTACAGCATCTCTGATTACTACTCTCACATCAAGGAAACTCTATGGAAATGAGGATGCTACAAATTCTGTCACTATTAGAACTTGGTTGAATTTAATTGAGTGGGCAAGTGAGCACTGGTAAAGCTAAGGGAAGGGAGAGTGTCAAGAGGAAGGAGAGCAAATCATTCACCACAGCTTTCCACCATGGTTTAGATAAAACTATTTGTTGTGTTGTTTACAACTTGATGACAGTACTCTGGGCAGCCATTCTGGTGACTCAGGGACACTGAGCTGCTGATTGCATTCTCTGCTGTATTAAGCAAAAGTAAATAAATAATTACGTTTTTCTCAATGTGAGGGAGGAGCGAAGAGGAATAGTTAATTTTACATAGTTCCAAAGCATAACTTTAACATTTCTTAGAGATCAATAATGAAGTAAAAAGGTCAAAAATCTCTGAGATGTCATGAGGGCTGTGATATAAAACAAATAGCCATAAACAACCTCATTCTAAAATCAGGGGTAAATTAAACCTAAAAAACTAAAGTCTTCCAATTTATGTCCATTTAAAATTGTTCTCTATCAAAAGAAACTCATCATTTATCATATAAAGAAGAAGAATAGCCCGGCCAGGGTGGGTCACTGGTTGAGCATCAACCAGCGCGAACCAGGAGGTCACAGTTCGATTCCCGGTCAGGGGGCATGCAGCCCATTGGTGATTCTCTCTCATTATTGATTTCCTATCTCTCCCACCATCTCCCTGCCTCTCTCTGAACTTAATAAAAACATATTTTCTTAAAAAAAGAAATATTATAGGCTAATTTTAATTGTATATGAATTTATTTATCTTAACTATAAAGATTAATAAGATGAGTCAAATTTTCCAGTGTGCTATTTTAAGCCATTTAGAATGGTATCCAGGGACTTTCTGCTCATTCTTTTTAAACTAAACTTTATTCAGTGCACTGAATTATCAAATATTCCTAAACCTATAGAAAATAGCAAGTGAGAACAGTCTCCTCCTAGCCAGTGATAGCGGCCTAATAAACTTTCCTGACCATTATCTCAATAATTAAAAATTTTTTCTATTTCAAATTAATCCACAAAGACATGAAGTTTTTAAATTCAGCTTTCATAAGGCATGGCTTATGTGTATTCTCAGGTTTTTTTTAAAGATAACAATCAAAACAATATAATACTCCTGTATAGATTTATGGAGTGGCCTACGATATGCGATTTGAAGACATTGATAGAACATGAAATGTAGAAAGAATGACCATCTCTTTTTCCAAGAATCAATTTCAGAATCAGAATATTTGAGTATTTCTATGTGTTCAGTCCAGTGTTGGGATCCATAAGGAATGTTTCAGAATAATGCATGATTATTTTTGTTTATTAAATAATAAAATTTGCTTAGTAAATTACTGGGGGAACATTGATCTATACCTTGACAAAAACTCAAACTAAACAAATAGAAAAAAGCATAGCAAAAAATACTACTTTTTTGATAGAGTGTAAATTAGGTAAAATTTAAGACATTAGATAGGGTCAATAAACAAGATATTTCTCTTACAGAAAATGGAAGATAGTCTCAAGATGCAAAATCTAAAACGTTATAATTTTGCTCTATTTAATGACTTCTTCGCTGAGTAACCTACTAATCAATTAGATATTCTGTAAGTGGAATGATATTTAAATTAATCTATTATGTAGATGCAGGACTCTGCAAACTAAATTTTATATGGAAATTTCATATAACAACTTGAAATATGTACGTTCAATATGGATACTAGTCTATGATAATGGTGCTGCAAATGGATTCTGCGAACACATCATTCTAGGCTACTGAGATTAAATTACTGAATCCAGGTCTAAGAAAGTAAGCAATGCTGAAATCTCACCCTCTGGCCAGGACTGATGGAAAAGGAAATGTTCTCTAATATGGCATTCCCGCTGTCTATGTATTTTGCTGTGAGGTCTTTGACAACCATTTGGCCCCCTGAGGGCCAGATGTCATCTTTCTTCGCGTGCTGATTCTCAATAATCATAACTTGCGAGAGTTGTGCATCCTTGGATGGTTTTCTTGATTTAGTGGATATACTTTCTTCTGTTTGCATGTCTATAAACTTAAAGACTCGGCTCACAGATCGCATCTGAAACGAAAATTACAATATTTAATTTTCATTTGTTTTAGAGCTGCAGGCAATGTCATAACTAGTTTAATGTTTCCTTAAAAATAAGTTGTAGAATGTAACACTAGCTAGTTGACACGTGATAATTTGTCAGAAGGTTTTAGAATGAACTCACAGGAAATAACTGAATAGAATTAAAAGCTTGATCAAAGAGATTTAACCAGGACCTATATAAATGGGCTTTGGCTAGACCTGTTTATTTTTCTGCTTACTTAATTCTTAGGTATGCAAGTCACACATAAATAGTCAAACTATACTCAAGAGAATAGATAATGTTAAGGAGAAAACTATTTTCTACTATGAGCAGCACTGTACAATGTTGTGCAACTGGTACATTGTAATAAAATGCTCTACACCTCAAAACTAGCACGGGATATTCTTGCCTTTCTCTTGAAGTGCCTTAATAACTCTCCACAATTCTATACGTCAGCTGGGTAATAAGTGAACTCTTGATGCTTAGTAAATATTGAATGACCTCACAAAAGGCTTCAAAATTTAAGTCATTGGCATACATCTATACCTAAATAATTGTATTTTAATCATTTTAAAGATTAATTTCCATTTGCTCAATTTCCATTGAGCAAAATGTGCCTGTGTGTTATATTTGTATTTGAAATTAAATATGCATCTTCTTTATAAACTTATTCATAGAACATTTAATAACATATTTTAATATCCATAGTAATAAAAGTTCAACTATGAGTAATTAAGATTTATGGAAATTTAGAATATAATTTTTTAAAATATATTTTTGTTGATTTCAGAGAGGAAGGGAGAGGGAGAGATAGAAACATCAATGATGAGAGAGTATCATTGATTGGCTGCCTCCCACATGCCCTCTTCTGGGGATCAAGCCTGTAACCCGTGCCCTTGACTGGAATCTAACCTGGGACCTTCCAGTCCTCAGTCCAATGCTCTATCCACTAAGCTAACCAGCTAGGGCAGAAATATAATTTTTAAAATACAGATCGCATCTGAAATGAAAATAACAATATAGAATATAACAATGGTATATAAAATAATGTGACTCAGCCCTTCCCAGGTCTTACTAGCAGAAATTTACTGCTTTTCTTGCCTTAAAAGTAATTGTTGATTCTGGCTTTACTCAGTCAAGAATTTAGCCTTTCCTTTTACAATGTTAATGTATTATTTTATTTATAGTTAAGGCTTAGCTTATTAGAAGTGATATATTTGCCAAAAAAATAGGTGGGAAGAAATACATTCTTAGCATTTGCTTCTAGTACTTCTATTTTTCATTGTCAAAATTATCTGGGAAAAATTATCTTTAGTATGGGATGACTGGTAGATGAAGCTGAGGAGTTTAGATACTAATCCTCAATGAACATGAAAAGATCCAGTTTAGCATATCTAATGGTACTGCCTGTTTCCACATGCCATTGACCAAGCCTGATGCTCATGAAGTTCTTTGTTTCATCTAGGAAATCTGTGATTCAGTTTCTTTCATTCTGGAATTACCTTCAACAATTGTTTAAGATTCAAGAAGAGAATCGTTTTAAGCCAAGCTCCCTGTTAATGGAAGTGAAATGTATCCAAAGCCCACATCCATCATAAAAAACTTGAGGGGATGTCAAAAGAATATACTAGTAATCATATTGTTCCCACATGTAATATTTTAAAATTTCAAATTATGGGTGACTTTCAGGGGCTGTTAAATCCTGATTCAGTTATTTTGTATTAACTTTGAATTAAAATATACTCTTGCATTTCACTCTCATTAGTTTTCACAGAAAGCTGCTAGTCTATTTAAAGTCTGGAAGATAAATTATAATTGTAACTACTACTGAAATGAAACTGCATAAAAAATAGCTCAAATACATTTCAAATATCTTATTGCATAAGAATAACATCACTCTCTTAAAATGAGAAATTGAGAGAAATACAGAAATCTAGCTTAATTTTATAAAATATAGTTGAAACCGCTGCCATTTCTACATGTCAGTGCTATGAAGAATTCCAAACTTATCTTTGTTAAGTGCTTTAGTATGTCCAAGAAAAACATTATATAACAAAATCCTTCATTTTAATACTTCCAAACAATCAATAAAACATTTAAGGCTTGCTATCTGAACTACTAAAAATTATGTGTAGTGTTATTAGAAAATGATATCCAAACCCACTATTTTGGCAGCACTGAATTCAGTATGTAATTTTTGTGTGTGTATGGGGGATCTGTGTTTGTGCACACCAAATTACATTCTCCATTAGTGAGGCTCACCTTGAGGGTGGATCTAAAACTATTAATGCCTAATGTGGCAAGTAGGACACCCCTATCAAATTTAGAAAATAAAAATTCCAAATTCTCATATTTCATACACTGTAGGTGCTAAAAGTGACCGCAGGACAGACTGAGAGTCGCCCACAACTTGACCTGGTTACCCTGACCTGAAAAAGAACAAGTTCATCTTAACTATGGGCACTCATCCACAGCATAAGAACAGACATTCATTCATAGGTTAGCACCTGTTCTCACAGGAAGAAAAGGTGACAAAGGCGGACATCTGCATTACAGTCATCTTTGCAGCCACTGAAATGCCACTACTGAATAGATAATGTAGTCAGATAGTATTATTAACGACTAACTAATGCCTTATACTTCACCGGCTCTCGACTGTGCACATTCTACTTCCAGTGCCTCTTGGAGGAGAAGCCACATCAGAACCAGAGCACAGACAATCAATTCCGGTTTTCAAGTTTCAAAAACTGGCTTTGGGAGTCAGAGATTGGTAGCTTGAAAATTTAAAGCCACACCGACAGTGGTGTTTAAGCTCCCAAAGCCAGAGCCTGACGAACTCATAGTGCAGTATTTATACAAAATCGACTGCCACAGATGGACTGTTGTGGAAGAGAGCGGGCTCCTCTCCTCACGCTAAATCTGACTCGCGAATGAGGGTAAACAAGAAGGCCGAGACGCCAGTTCTTCTCAAAAGAAGTCCTGCCCTGCAGCCCACCTCTGGTTCCATCCTCAAGTAGATGCGGCAGTTTTAGAAAATAGGAGATCTGTGTCTCCGTTCCAAGGTGGAGCCCAGGACACAGGCATGCTTTAGAGCAGCTCCAAGTGCCTGGCCTGGCATGGCATGGAAGCAGGATTGGACATGATTGCTTGACATGTCTAGACACAGGTGGCAGAGCACACTGGTTTCCCTGTATTTCCCAAGTAATGCTGAAGGGAAGCCAAAGAATTGCAGTCCTCTGACCCCTGGGGGTCTTCCATGCCTTAGGCAAAAAACCGAGAGGAAGCTCATCGAAGGAGAGCTCACAGTCAGGAGAAGCACATAGATTCAATCCACCTGGACTGCACACCTCTAGGTCAGATAGAGCTCACATACAGTGAGCATGACAACGGAGAACTGAGGGCCCAGGCCCCTTCCCCCTGTATCTTGGCATTCTGAAAATTCCACTCAGAACTTAGACTTTGAAGTGCCTCTGGGCAAGGATGTCCACCTCAAAGGGAGAGACCCGAGCCCACAGCCCACTGGGTTGGCCCCGTGGCCTTCACAAAGGCCCCAGCAGGGACCAACTTCCTGCTGCAGGGTGGGGTCAGCACTCCTGGTCCACAGAGTGTTTGCCCCAGACTCCCTGGGTCTGGAAAGGAGTGGCATCTCCTTCCTAAGGCTAGTCAACCCACCCGTGACAAATCTGCCTGGGGGGAGGGAGAGCAGAGAATCAACAGAAGCAGGAATGCAAGATGGGAGAAGGGGAAGATATGTAACACATTCCTGCCTTTAAATCTGCTGGTCCCTTGACGTGGAATACCTTTCTCTCATCACCTGCCTGATGACTTCTATTTGCGCTTCAAAACCCCATTCAGATGTCACCCGTTCCTGAAAGCTTTCCAGGCAGAGCCAGTGACTCCTCCCCAGTGCTCATTCTGCACACCAGTCAGACCAGAAGGGAACACATCAGAACCCAGCTCCGGACAGGTCCTAAAGACCCTTTTCTGCACCACAGAGAGCGCACTCTCGACCCCCCTACCCAACTCCACACCACTGAAGGAACATGGAGCAGAGGCAGTGACCCTGTTGGGTATAGGGCCACTGGGGGAAGGGGATCCAAGTTCATCTGGACACAGGGATGAAGAGGGAGGGAGTGGGGCCACACCTCTGCCTTCTGGACTGTCTGTAGCTGTTTGTCGGGCTTAAGCTGCGCAGCCCTCAAGCCTGGTACTGCTGCCTGTCTATAATGCCACACTGAGCAACTTATGCTTTGTTGTTTTTTTAAGCTGTGACGTTTCACTTGGTTTTGCTGATGGAAATTAAAACTGAAGCGTTGGAAGAAAGGTGATCACATTCCTGCTGGTAGGCTTACTGGGGACTTTGTGAGCTGGTGGTACGGGCACCTGGAAGGTGTGAAGGAAGTGAGGGTGGCAGGGTGGGGGTAGCTGGGATTTGGTGAGCACCACTCAGCCCATGGAGGGGGCAGGTGAAGTCGTCTCCACAGCCTACCTCACTGCTGACCCTGACCAAGCCGGCTGGGCCCTCTGCTCAGGCATGGACACCACACTAGCCTTCCCAAAGCATTAGCTCATCCCTAGTCTCAGTAACCTGCAAGGAAGAGAACAGGACAAGGATCAACAGCCCCATTTGACAGAGGGGGAAACTGAGGCCCAGAGGTGGCCTTATTCTCCCAGCAAGCTAGAGGCAAGAACTGGTCCCCAACTCCCTGTCTGAGAACAGTGTTCGGGCTTCAGCGCCGGGCGGAGAGCTGGGTTAGGCACACTTCCCTCTCTGCATGCAGAGGAGCTCCCAGAGGCGCGGAAAGCTAACCGAGTTAGATCGAAAGTGAACCCCACAACTCACATCCATTCGGATTGCTCCAATTCATTTCCGAAAACGTTTATGAAGAGCCTGTTAGGCCCTATGCTCTGCTCCCATCTGGGAATAGCGTCAGCCCTGACCTTCCTCGTGGAGGGAGCAGCAGTGGCACGCCCCACCCACAGCCCTGTCTGTCCTCAGGCAGGATTTGGGGTGCACTGCCGAATTTTGCTTTTCCATCCATTAAAGTAGCAGATGACCACTTGTTCTGCTCAATGGCACACGCATTTTCTGAGCAGCACTTCAAAACATACCAAGAAGTGGAAAATTGGGTCTCTGCCTTAAAACAAGAAAAGTAATATTGGGACAGTATCCACAAACTACCTGAAATATGGGGGAAATATGTAGCTAGCGATGGACATTACTTTGAATAAAGCACTTTTGATGTTAAAAAAAAAGGAACTTGGACTTTGGACAAGATCTCTGAGATTGTTGCTTCACTTAGTAGAACACATGTTCAAATGGAAAAAAATATTTGTAGCAAAATATTGCTACAATATTTTGATTTCATAGCCAAAAATTCATAGCTGTGATCAGAGATTAATCTTAACAACGGGCACTCATCCACAGCCTATGAGCAGACAGTCATTCATAAGTTAGCACATGTTCTCATGGGAAGGAAAGGCGACAAAGGCGGACATCTGCATTACGGTCAGCTCTGCAACCACTGAAATGCCACTACTGAACAGATAACGTGGCCCGATAAGACTACTAATTACTAACAAGTGCCTTGCCCTTCACCGGCTCTCCACTGTGCACATTCTACTTGAAGTACAAGGTATTAGTTAGTAATTAATTAGTTTTTGTGGAACCTGAAACTTCAGTAATTTGAGGGGCTCTTCTTTTTAATAAAATCAAAGATATGCATATATAATTAAGTATAGGCCTTTGGAAGTGAGAGGACCTGAAGCTAATGTTTCAGGGGCTTCGTGTTAAACCTCCTGTGCCTATGACAATAACATTATTCAAAGCATTCCTTGTATTTTCCCCATTTAACGCATAGCTTAAAAAATCTTTATTAATGATAAATGAATCCATTATTCCACCTCACATGCAGAAAGCAGTCTGTGTAGGGAGAATGGCAGTGTGGTGAGTAGTTAAGCAGGTGATCCACGCTGTAATTGTACCTGTGAGCTTCTCAGCCTCAAAATATACTTTGCTATTTGGATTAGAAGGAAGTTGCAACACACCAAACTATTTTTAGTCTCATCTATTTGTTTCCACTGAGCTTTTAAACTTAATTTAATTCTTTTTCTTTCTTTTTTCCCCTTTTTCTAATTTAGAATGTCTACTAAACATTTTCAGGTGACATGTAAAAATGGCTGTGCCATTGTCCAGATGGAGTTAGATGGAAATTCAGATTCGGCAATTATCAAGAGTGACTGACAACTGGCAAACCCCCAACCTTAAGATGCTGCTTCCTTTGCGTATAAAAGCATTGCCAGAGGAGGAATGAGGGGCAGCTCTATCTGGCCCGCTGACAGCAGTCACATTGCAGCCATCCCGAATTTAGGTGGGAGCATCTGTGTATATATATATATATATATATGCGCCTAAGCAACTGGCCAGTAGCTATGATGCGCAAAGACCACTAGGGAGCAGATGCTCAACGCAGCAGCAACAGCAACTTTGCACTCTGGGACCCCCTTGGGGGATGTCGGACTGCCAGTTTTGGCCCAATCCCCACAGGCCAGGCCAAGGGACCCCACCAGTGCATGAATCCATGCACCGGGCCTCTTGTTTAGATTATGAAAAGTAAATGATTAAGTAAAAATGAGCCCTGAGAATTGAATCTTTTCTTCTTGTGAAAAAGAAAACTTGACATAATATGTACATATTTTTATAAAATTGGAGTTTAGCCAAAACAAGATGGGATTTTTGCTTGAGAATCATCTGCTTAAAATTTTTAGTTCCATTATTCAGATTTACTATGCTCCAAAAAGTATCCTAGGTCAATTTTTAAAACTGAGTCTCATTATCTTTGTAATAACATTTAAAGATACTAAACTAAGCACAGGAGAACAGTCTGTGGGGAGTGTGATAGTTTTATCAAAGACATAGCTCCTTAGCCTCACCTCAAACTTGCTTTATAAGGAAGATGTCAAAATGGAAAAATAAAATAATTACTTGTTTTCCTTTTCATTTTTTTGTTGATAAAGAGGGGAGAGAAGGTTTAAAGACCTTTTTTAGAATAAGTCATGAAGCCACTTTTCTCTCCCTCACAAAAAAAATTGTAGTTCCTTTTATCCTTTGGGTGTTTAAAAACCCAGGCATCCAAAAGCCATGACAATAGAAAATTTATTTTTTAATCCTCATACCTGGCTGGCAATATTGCAAAGAGATTTCATAACTGGTTATCATAGGAAGGTTGCCCAGAAGTAAATGTGAAGAGAAGCATCTGGAAAACTTGCATGATGAGAAAAACATCACACATTTTACAAGAGAAATTTTCAGAATGTGAAGTACGTAAAAATAGGTATTAAAATATTTTAAATTATAGCTTCTCCGGGTAGGACCAACTAACTGCTTTCAGCACTCCTAACACACCCGAAACCCAACACCCTATTACAGCCATTGGCATCATCTTTAGGCCATGCACACAGACTTAAAAGATAATGCTTATCATGAAAAAAGGCTCTGCTCAAAACATTTCTTGAGACTCTAGTCTCGTTTTCTGTGTCTATCACTTGTGTTCGTAGAGTAAAAAGTCAGTACCATATTGCTATAAATTATTAACATTAACAGCATAAGTGAGTTACTTAGAGTATGCTATAAACTAACCCTTAGTAAATGATTACCACTTGCTATCTCACAAATGATTTCTACAGTCTAACACAGGGAAGTGAGTGTCACTTTCTCTGACTGCAAGAAGTTACAGAGATTGTTCTTGACATAAGAGAAAGAAAATCCATTACAACTAACGACAAAATACTTGTTCAAAGTAAACATGGCAGTATCAAAAATATGCGGATGCTTATTTTAATTAATTAAGGGCTTTAGTAATCCTGGTACTAAGTATGCCAACAGGCAAAGGAAGACTCATATTTACCCTTTTGTCTGACATCATTCATTGAATCTATTATTCAAATTAGAGATTATTTACATTCTGTCTTTGTGTTTTCTTTTTAAGCACATGACAAGCCATCAGCAAGTGCTTGGTGAATGCAATTGGATGTCTGTGGCATCCACTAAAAATATTTCAAAAGAAAAACTCAAGAAGCGGAGTTTAAAATGACATATCAAAATATTTTGTCCAGGTTTTTACTATTTCAATAAATAACAGGCTTCTCTAAGTATCTTAATTTTGAAATACTGTGTCTGCCCCAAACTCTATCATTAAGCAATTAAACATCATCCTTTATGTCTTATAGATAATTTATATCTATCTATCTATCTATCTATCTATCTACCTACCTACCTACCTTACCTACCTACCTACTTACCTACGTACCTACCTACCACTGGTCAATATCTAGGATAAATTGATTTGCTAATGGTCCATCAATTCTAAAGTAAATTCTATGCCATAGATCAGAAGTCAGCAAAGCTGTGGCTCAATAGCCATTTGTTCACATTTGCTTTGCCCTACAAAGGCAGAGTTGGGAAGTTGACTAGAGAGCATATAGCCCCAAAAGCTGAAAATAGTTACTATCTGACCCTTAGTAGGAATATGTTTGCTGATCTCTTGCCATAACTCAGAAAATAGGAACTAAAATGAATTTTAGAGGCCATCTAATCTAGTGATTCACAAGTATAGATATACATTAGAATCACCTGAAACACTTTTAAAAAATATAGACATCCTGCCCCAACCAACAGAACTGATTTAATTGTCTTACGGGACCTTGAGTAATCTAAAATTTTATAATTCCTCATGTGCTGCCAGGTATAGGACCTTTGATCTAATCCCTTCCTTCTTGCTCTAAATGGGAAAATCTAAACACAGGAAGTTAAAGTGATAGGCACAAAGCTCAACATCTTTTCAAACTTGTCAGCTCTCCAGCAATCCCTTAGGGTTCTCCCAAGCCTCTCTGACTAACTAGGGACCAGAGACCATCAACTGGTTCCCAGTTCCTTAATCAGCTCTGACAATGGCAGAGGTGAACACCTGAATCACTGGACTTCAGTACTTAGGAAGAGTGGCAGACATGTGTGCTTCCTGTGAACATCTAGAATATTGCCTGGGACATCCCAATCAACGGTTGGAATCCTTTATATGAAAATATTTCAGAAGAGAGAAAATAACAGAGCTGATAGGAATCTTAGAAAATTCCTAACCAAACTGTTTCATCTTACAAATGAGAAAAGTGAATCTCTCAAGGGTATTAATGACATGTCTAAGTTCTCAGGTTTTGGGTGGTAAGGCCAGAATGAAATGCAGAGTAGAGAACCACTCTGCAGGATGGAACAAGAATGGTTAGATGGAAAGAAATCTTGGGACAGAGGTCATGAGAGGAAAATAAACCACAATGGCTCATGAGAGCTGAAAAACAAAGGCATGATCAAGAGGCCATTTAAAGGAGTCAAAACTCATGCGCACATGCACAAAAACGGGATGATGAACCCTGCTCTCAGATTCTTACAGCAGAAACTATTTTCTTTCTTTTCTAATCCTCACCAGAGGATGGGTCTATTGATTTTAGAGAGAGAGAGAGCAAAAGGAAAAGGGGGAGAGAGGAAGAGAGACAGACAGACAGAGAGACAGAGACAGAGGCATCAATATGAGAGAGAAACATCAATTGGTTGCCGGTTGCCTCCCACACCCAGACCGGATCAAACTCACAAAGGTTCAGTGTATGGGAAAAACAAACCAACTGAGTCACCCAGCCTGGAGAGAAACTATTTTCAATACAAGATAATTAGGCATCAGAAGCAATGCAGAAAAGTCAGGTTCCTCTTTTCTCTTCCCAGCAGGTTTCTTAGTCATTTGATCTTTACTAAACCCAAAATAAACATGGGCAATAAAAGGACAAAAGCGAAACAGAAGAAGTTTCTATTGACAGAAAACTCTTCAGATTGCATCAATCTTGCAAAAACATTCTGTTGCCCCATTAACTGGAATCTAAATGTGAGCCCTACAGATGCACAATCTTCCCTGCTCATTGTTTTCTTCCTCTTGTGTTATAAGGAACACACAGGAATTGTTTATCTGCTAATGTCCTTAGAGAATTAAGGAAACAGGATAAAAGTCACATGCTCGATCTTTTTTTTAACTTTATTTTATTGTTTAAAGTATTACAAATAGCAGTAGTTATGCTTACTATATAGCTGAGAGCCCTAAAAAGACACAAACTGTCAAGTGTCTCATTCAAACAAAGACTATGGTTGTAGGCAAGCTGTCAGTCACCAGATGGCTTGATACATCACCTTTGTACCGGTTAGCCCTTATTTATTCATTCATTAATCCATTCATTTTTCATTCATTCATTCATTCATGGAGGCAGAAATCTAGGTGTGCATTGCCTGTTTAAGATACATAATACTTATCTAGCTAAGAATAGGAGAAAGAGCTTTATGGCACTAAAAATGGCAGGCATCTTGTGAATCCATAGGGAATAAATCAGTACTTGACTTTGTTAATTAAGAATGCCACAAATTTAATATAATAGCATTTGGAATAATAACTACAATCTATATAGTATTTGATGTATGGAGTTAAAATAAATTCATACTTCTTTTTTCATCCCATTTACAGAATGGTATGAGATATGTAATTGATATGAATAAACATATACACAATTCTAAATTGAAGAATGAATTGACATAACAATTTTTAAAACAATATTATCAATTGAATAATTGGAAATCCCCTAACAGGGGAATTTATAGTGGAAATTATTAAATTAGACTCTGATAAATTACAATATACTTTAATTTCTAGGCTGATTCACAATCTCCTGTACTTTAGTAAGTCCTCAATTAACATTGTCAATAGTGACTTTAAGCAAAAAGATGTATAATAAAACTAATTTTACTATAAGCTAATTGATATAAATAAGAATTAACGTTCCTACAGCATCTAATTAACATTATAACAAAATGACATTGAATGAAACAATGTTATTTGAGAACCTGCTGTATATTGTTCATAAGGTGCCAAGTTCCCCATAGGTTCTTCCAACCTGCTAAATAAACTTACCCAAATTAGTATATAGACACTAGTTCCTTTTAAATCATCTCTAGATATTCTACGTGTATTTTGAAGAGCTGCTAAACAAGAACTTATGGCCTAAAATGTCAAGTCTACTGGGAGATACCTATCACTGTGTTTTATGAATACTTGGAGGTATCAAATTAGTGCTTGGATGTATGTTTAGAGAGCAGAGAAGTAGGCTATACTAAAGATATGAATATGTGATCCTTTAAGAGATGGGTTTTGAACAACAGCTAGAGAGAGTGTAAACAGAGGAAGGCTAGAATATAGCTGAGGTTTAAGAGATCTGAAAACACACACACACACACACACACACACACACACACACACACACACACAAAACACACACACAAAACAAAAAAAAAACACAGGGGCCAGCAAAGAGGAGAAATGTAGAATCAGAAAGGTAGCAGAAACACAAGGTGAAAGTAGTATCATGAAAATAAGAGAGGAAAGTATCATGAGAAGGATTTTTCAATGGCATAAATATTACTGAGAAGTTGAGAGAGACAAGAGCATTGGCTCTGGCAAGATATTGATCATGAGTCACAGGGGTGATAGAAATGAAATGAAATAGGTTGTAGAAAGAATGGGGGAAAGCAAATGGAGACAGGAACTCTTTTCATGAAGTTTGGCTGTAAATAGGTCAATGAAATGGGGTGTAAGCTGGAGGTCAAGGGAAGGTAGTTATAAGCTAGAGAGAAAGATCCAAACAAGAAAGGTTAATTGCATATTATTGGCCTTAATATAAGAGCAAAAACACAGAGGGAAGTTAGAACACATGAATAGATGGTCAGCAAAGTAGTGCAACTGGTGAAGAGAAAAGAGGTGCTTCTTTCTGGTTGCATCTTGTTTTTTTTCTTTCTATAAAGTATGTAGCAAAATCACTGGCTGAGAGTGAAGAAAACAGAATTATTAAAGCACCTGAAAAGAGGCAAAGAGGTAGGAAAGAACTATCTTAGGGAATAAAATAAATAATTAATTAGGGAGATCCAAGATGGAAGTGGAATAGGTAGAATACTACACTAACTTCCTTCCAGGACAAAAGTGAAATTACAGCTAAATTATAGCACAATCATCCTGAATAACCAACTGAAGACTGGCTTGAAGACAAGTCTTATAACCAGGGTTTTACAGAAGAAGACACAAGACTAGTAGGAAGGGCAAAGATGCAAAAAGGGTTGGCCCCACTCGCACAAGTGGTGGATAATAGCCTGGAAGGATATTTCAGCTGCAGGGGTTCCCCCCAAAAGCCTCGGGTTTCAACCACAAGCTGGCTTCCCTAGAGCCAGGAAGAGGCACCCATATAACATCTGGCTGTGAAAATCAGTGGGGATTCTATCTGCCAGGGAGAGACAGGAGTCTTCTAGAGACACAGGTGCATTCTTAAATGGCCAAAACACAGAATTCCATTCACAGTCACTTACCCTGGACTCTGGCAGAGATAGAGAGGGCTAAGACAACTAGAGTCCCATGAGAAAAATCTGGGGTATGTGGCTCTAAAGAGAGAGTCAAATACACTGAAGAAAGAAACTGAAGAAAAATACAAATAAGTGGAAGAATATACCAGGTTCATGGATAGGAAGAATTAAAATAACTAAAATGTCCATATGATCCAAAGCAATGCATATATTCAATGCAATTAATATCAATTTATCAATGTTGTATTTCAAATAACTAGAACAAATATTCTAAAAATATATATGAAACCACAAAGGACTTCAAATAGTCACAGGAATCTTGAGAAAGAAAAACGAAGTAAAAGGAATCACACTAGCTGTAATCAAACTATGCTACAAAAACCATGGTAATAAAACTGGCATAATAATGGCATAAAACCAGAGATACAGATAAATGGAACAGAATGTTGAGCCTAGAAATGAATCCATGGCTTCATGGTCAATTAATACTTGACAAGAAGGCAACAACACACAATGGACTAAAGATAGTCTATTTAATCAATGGTACTGGGAAAATTGAACAGATACATGCCAAGAAAAGAAAAGAAAAGAAAAGAAAAGAAATAAACTAGACCAACAACTGACACCATACACAGGAATAAACTCAAAACGGATCACAGACTTAAAATGTTAGACTTGAAACTATAAAATCCTTGAAGAAAACAGGTAGGAAAATCCTAGGCATCTTTCTTAGTAACATTTTTTTCTGTTGTATCTCCTCAGGCAAGGGAAACAAAATAATCAATAAACAAATGGGACTACATCAAACTAAAAAGGTTTTGCACAGCTGAGAAAAAAAACAACAGAATAAAAACAGAAACTACTGAATGGGAGAACATATTTCCCAATGTTACATTTGATAAGGGGTTAATATCCCAAATTTATAAAGAACGTACAATTCAACACCAAAATAAAGAAACAATCCAATTGAAAAATTGGCAAAGGACCTGAATAGACACTTCTCCCAAGAAGACATAAAAATGACCAGTAGAAAAATGAAAAGATGCTCAATGTCTCTAATCATTAAAAAAATTAAAACCACAATGAGTTATTACCTCACATCTGTTAAAATGGCTACCATTAATAAATCAACAAACAACAAGTGTTGATGAGGAAGGATGCAGACAAAAGAATAACCTCATCAGTGGAAATACAGATTGGTGCAGTCACTGTGGAAAGGAGTAAGAAGTTACCTCAAAAAATTAAAAATGGAACCCTCGCTGGTTTGTCTCAGTGGATAAAGCATCAGCCTGCAGACTAAAGGGTCTCAGGTTCAATTCTAGCCAAGGGCACATGCCTGGGTTGCAGGTTTGATCCCCCCAGTAGCGGACATGCAGAAGGCAGCCAATCAATGATTCTCTATCATCATTAATGCTTCTATCTCTCTACCTCTCTTCTTCCTCCCTGAAATCAATAAATACACATACATCTACGCTAATAAAAGAGTAAGATGCAAATTGACCATACCTTCATGATGCCCACCAGCCAATCAGAAGTGAGTATGCAAATTAACCCAACAAAGATGGAAGGTTAATTTTCATACACAGGTGCCGAGCAGCCGGGAGTGGGGCAGGATGCAGGCAGTCCACACCACCCCAGCCACTCTGGACATTTTGGCAGCATGGGAAGCAGAAAGGTGGCTCTGGGCCAGAGCGAAGGTGGTGCTGGCAGCCAGGGGAAGAAAGACCCATTCTTGCACGAATCTTCATGCATCAGGCCTCTAGTGTGTGTGTGTGTGTGTGTGTGTGTGTGTGTGTGTGTGTACCATTGTTTTTTAATTAAAACTGGAACTGTCTTATGACCCAGTGATTCCACTTCCAGGAATATATTTAAAGAAACTTGAAACACTAATTTTAAAGAATATATGCACCCCTATGTTCATTACAGCATTACTTACAATAGCAAGGATTTGGAAGCAGCCCATGTGTCCATCAGTACATGAGTGGATACAATGGAATACTACTTGGTCAGAAAAAAGAAATAAATCTTACACTTTACAATAGCATGGATGGACCTGGAGAAGATTATGCTAAGTTAAATGAGCCAGTCTATGCTAAGTTAAATGAGCCAGTCAGAAAAAGACAATTGCCATTATATGGAATTTAATGAACAAACTAAATTAATAACAAAATAGAAAAATACTAACAGATAGAGAACAGACTAACAGCTGTCAGAGGTGAAGGAGCGGGTGGCAGAGCTGAGTGAAAAGGAAGGGATTAAGAAAAAGAAAACCCTCATACAAACAGATAAAAGTATGGCAATTACCAGAATGAAAGAGGTATGGGGGAAGTAGAAGAAGATATAGGGGAGATAAATGCTGATGGAAGGAGACTTGACTTGGGGTGGTGAACACATAAAACAATATACAGATTATACAATTATATACCTGAAACCTATATAATTTATTAACTAATATTACCTCAATAAATTCAATGAAAAAGAAAAACAGGTAATGAATTAGGAAAGAGTAATAAAAGGGTTGTTGGTCAGTTTTGAGTGCTAATATTTGAGATGTATAGTCCATCATAAATACAAAGTGGCTAGAAGTAGTGATGAGGAAGTATTATCATCCAAATACCATTACTGGTTGAAAGCGAGGCCCCGGGGTATAAGCAATGGATGAGCTATAAAAGAAAATTCATATTGCCATTTTTAATAACTTCATAGTTCTGTTGACATTTGACTCTGTGTTCATGTCAAATGGGGAAATAAAATATTCTTTACAAATCTGAAGAGTTTTTTTCTCAGTAGCCCAGCAGAAAACTAAAAGCATGCATCAAACAAAACCCTCTGTTTACTGCATTTTAAACTGAGATCTGAATTCAGTTAACAAATCAGTAAGATAAAAATGAGAACATGTTGCTTTTTACTTCAGAGGTCACAAAGACCTTTATTGTTAAGATCATTCAAATGTGAAACTTGAGGACACATGTATCTCCACTTGTACTCTGAACATACGCCAGGTGAAAATTAAAAAAAAAAATTACTGTACAACTTTAGCAATTGCATGGGTGAAAGCAGTATAATGGGAATTAATATATAAATAAATGCCCACTGAGGCTCCGGAAAGGCCACTGTGTGATTTGACAAGGAAATGAAAACTAACACAATCACTTTGATAATCAAACTAAAGAACATGATTTTTTTAAAAATGAGATAAAATATTGCAAATATTGACACTTTTTTTGTTAATTCTCACCTCAGGATATTGTTTCAATTGATTTTTAGAGAAAGTGGAAGGGAGAGATGGTAAGAGGGGAAAGAGACAGAGATAGAGAGAAAAACATAGATGTGAGAGAGACACATCGATTGGTTGCCCACAGCATGGCCCTAAAGCTAGGGATGGAACCTGTGAACCTTCAGGGCACAGGGCTAATGCTCTAACCACTGAGAAACTCTGGCAGGGGCCAAATACTGACACTTTTTATAGTCTGTATTAGAACCTAATTATTCTTTGCAAATTTCCTTTTAAATTAGGAAATAAAAGACACAATGTCAAAACATAGGTCGCAAAGCCCAGGATGCCATGTGAAAAACTAGAGAAGTAAAAATACCTTAAGGATGCCTTAATGGAGACTGGACATACAGAACAGAACTGCAACAACAAAGGTTTTGACATCAATGTAGAGGTTGATACATAAACCAAGACAATTAATATGGCAAAGAGAAAGGAAGTGTGGATATACAGGTTGAAGAGACATTTTAGAGAAAGAGGTAACATAATAAAATTTTTAATTATAAAGTCAAAGTCATAGCAAGTTGAAACAAAGAATTAAATACATGCAAGCACAATATTTATTTACTCTTCTCCTGCTATTTTTCAACATAAACATTTTAAAGTACAATTATAAGATCCAATCCTAAAGCATGGAAGCTAAGTGAAGAGATGAATGAGTAGCTAAAAGAGCTGGCCAAACTCAAAAACATAATGTTAAAGGAAAAGAGATAAACTGTACTATAAATCATGTTAAGGTTAAATTACATTTTAATGAATTATTAAAATTCTTTGGTTAAATAAAACATTAAGATACATAGGCAAAAATGGACATTAGAAGGTTTGGCTCTTTTCCTTTAAAGATTTTATAATGATATTTGTTCTGGCGGGAATTGATTATACAAATTTCACAGCTGAATGAATGTGTGGTTTGAGAACAAGTGAAATGCCTCAAGAATGGGAAAAGGAACTTGGACTGCAATAAAAGCAATTCTCAACATGGGTTTCTAGACCCTCCACCAATCCAGTAATGGATGACTGGTTTTAAATAGAGTACTCCAGATAAACTAATAAAAGTTGATGATTAAGCTATCCAGACAAACTACACTGTCTGAATAAAAATTATGTAATTGTGTTTTTTTAAATAAAAATGGGAAATCTGCCTTGCTTCCTTTATCTCTCATTCTTGCAGCCACGGGATTTGTGCCCCTGACTCTGTGCAACTCATAAACCTACTGCAGGCTCTGCATTCTAGATAAGACAAGAGAAACAAACAAACAAAAAAACGAAATATGATCTTTGCATATACTAATCAAGGATACAATTGTGTGGTAATATGGATCAAGAGAAGGCAATGATAAACACTTAAAGACGAGAAAGGAGGGCCCTATGCTCAGGGGTTAGAGCACTGGTCTTGTAAAGATGAGAAAGGAGCTATGACTACACACTGGGAACTTTAATACTAAGAAAAGAATATAGTAAAAAAATGTAATGCCAATAAATTTGAAAACCCAAGATAGGTAAGAATTTCTTAAACATAATACCAAATTCACAAAACATAAAAAGAAAGACTAACAAATTTAACTCAAAAGCTTTTTTTCATCAGAAGACACTAAAAGACCAACCACTTCCTGGGGCACCATACGTGAAATGTATAGAACTGATAACTGATCCAGAACTCATAAGTTCCTACAAATCAATTAAGAAAAAAGCCCAGTAGTGAAAAACAGGCAATCAATATGAACAGAAGCAAAAACTCAAATGGCCAATTAATATGTATTAAGCTGCCCTATCTCCTCAATAATCACTTCACATCTGATTACCCAAAAGTAAAAAGCCTGAAAATATCAAGGATTATATATCATAGGGATGGATCTATGAGAATCATTATACTCTAATACTGATGGGAACACAAATCAGTACAACAGATTTGCGAACAATTTAGCATCAACTAGTAAAGTTGAATGTGGCTTAATTCTATGACCCAGCGATACCACTCCCGTGTATCTGCCCTAGAAAGATTCTGGACAAGGAGACTGTACGAATGCTCACTTTGGCACTAGGTCTTGATTGTGGTTATCTATATGGAGGAAAGAAGAGCTATGGGTTTAGTTAGAAACACATAACAGCCTTCAATGTATCTGTAATGTTTTATGCCTTAATGTGGGGGGTTGGGACCTAGTTCTCCCTTATGTTATTACCTACAATTGTTTGTTTGTCTGAATTTTTTCATAAAAAATATTTTAAAAATAAGAATTACTTACCAAACTATCCACATCTATGCTGGAGTTTACAGCCCACTGCAGTGTACTCATGATATTCATGGCTAATGTTAGAATGATACCTACTGTTGCTTCTCCTTCACCTAAGGGGGAACAAAGATAGAAACAAACCTTATGTTATTCCTCATGAACCCCTTTGTTTATACTTCTCCTGGGGCATACATCGTTTAAAGTTACATTTCAATTTTGTGCCAGTTTGAATCAACTTTCATCTAAATTCACCATCTATGATCACTAGCAATAATGCCCTGCATATAGTAAGTATTCAGTTAGTGTTTTAAACCAAAGAACAATTGAAGATTAGGAAAGAGTTGCCCTTTTTTCAATGCTTCAGATATTGAAGGGGCCATTGGTGCTGGGCACATACCATGTTTATCTTTTCTACTATTACTCTGTGAGCAACAATATCTTCAAAGACTACAATGGATAATGGGGGGAAAGCCCTGTGTCTCAATGAGCTCCTCTACGACAAATTCAGATGCTGTTGGGAAGAAAGTGGGCTTACGGTCTCACAAGGAGTCCCGCAGGTTATAAAAAACAACTAGTGCACCCAGGAAGAACAAAACTTAAGAGTTTATAGAGTAAATAAATTTTCAGAGCTGGAGAGAACCACTAATTAAAATTAATAAATATTCAGTATTTATCACCAAAAAATTTTCCAATACAAATATTCTTAAATTATTATAACTTTACATTACCAAATCAAAATTAAAAGTAAGTCTTTGTGTCTATTATGCATGATAAACTTCTCATAGTGTTCTAAAAAAACAGAAGAAATACTAGTAATTCATCTTATCATTATTAATTGAAATTTTTTCTTCCACAATTCCTTTAATAGAAGACAAATCAAAGACAGCAGGTATGTCTTCTTAGTACTAAACCACTTATTCTAAATAGGTCAGATGTATTCAGAATTTCAACATGTTAGCCATTCTGAAGATAAAGATGAGAGTAAAATAAAATTTAATAGCAGTATCAATAATAAGCAATGTATAATTTATGGGTATTTATTATGGGCCAGGCGCTGTACTAAGTGTTATGCACAAATTATCACATTGAATACAACAAATCTATTGGATTGATACTACTATTACCTGCCTCCTGCGTTGGGGCCCCACAGGGCACTCTTGTAACTCTCCAACAGGTGACCCATTTTGATTTGAGCAGGATTCTGCTCTTACAACCAATCTTTTGATGTTTGACCTTTGCTCTGAGCCTTTGGTCACTGTCACATACATATTTCAATACTTTATATAGCTCCGTATTCAACTTCTTAAATTAGAAGAACTCACTTATCTAAATAGATTTTTAGTTTTCATATGATGAAATATTTTGTGTGTTTTTTACCCAAGACCTTAAAATTCAGTACATTTGTATTTGAAAAATATGATACTTTTACCTAGCATTTCACATCTGTGGCAGTTTTTGTCATGCAAAATTCTTCTCAGAATAAATTTTACTAACTGGTGGTTAAAAGAACAAAACTTACCAAGGATAAGGCATTTGTGTGAGAGTGTAAATGCTGATGATTCTATTCTCATATTCAGAGTGCTCTTTATTGGAGAGCTCTACTATTTTTTAACTAGAGGTTCAGTAGACAAAATTTGTGCAATGGTAGGGTCCCTTAGCGGCTGCTGGCTGCCAAAAAGTACTCCCTCCTCTTCCCCCATCCCCATGACTGCCATTGGCCAGCCCTGCCCCTGGTCTAACTCCAAGGTCAAGGGGACAATTTGCATACTACCCTTTTATTATTTAGGATCCTTTACCATTATGAGAGTCCAGAGGGAGTTCTGCAGTTCTGCCATTTATGTTATAAAAAACAACTAGTTCACCCAGCAATAACAAAACTTGTTGTTTTTTTTACAATCACAGATTTGTTATCTGACTTGTTCTTTGTCTCAGTTTGTTAGACCACAAAGTTGGGATAATACTATAGACAGTTCTAATTCAAAGACATCATTGTTCAACAACAAAACAATAGAAATTCAATAATTTGTTCAACAATAATCTAATAAATGTTTTGATTAACAAATGCCCCCAAACTGGTTTAAAGATATCTAAAATTTTTAAGCTAAAAAACGTAACATTTTGTTAGTTGTCAAAATTTTATATTAAACGTTTAGCTAACTACTTAACAACTTCATAGTACCTGTTGTTAAAATGGAAATGAAGGTAACAGCAATGAAGAAGATGACAAAAATCATTTCTATTCTCATTTGGAACCAGCGCAGGGTTGACAGGTATAAGAACCAGTTGGCAGTATGTAAATTCAGAGCTTTGTGGAACAGTATTTCAAAGTAAGACTGACGTCCAAACGCACGAAGTGTCCACAGTCCTTTCAAGCTCGTAACCAGATGAGTAAAAATTGGACTCCTGCCTGTAAAACATTCCCATAAAAAACAATGCATCATGTAAATGCACAATGCAAATTCTTACTATCATGTACCTGATAAAGATTAGCTTAAAAGAGAGCAAATGTCATTAGTTAGATTGGTTTCCATTCTGGTGCCACACTTGCAATAGATGAAATTTATAAATTTTTAATGTTACCCTCTTTTTATAGTTAGCTACCATGGATGGAAACTTAATATAAAATCACTGCCATTATTTATTCACATTTCTTGACTACTTCTGGTCAGTTTTTCTGGCTAATCCTAAATTAATCATCATTGAGTGAAAATGATTTTCTTTTAAAACAATTTATTCAAAGCCTTAAGAATGTTTAAAAGATTTAATTTAACCAATAACCTTCAATGCAGAAATGCACTTGAAATTTAGCCCCTGAAAATGCACCTGCACCAACGCTGTTACCAAAATGTGCTTCCCAAACAGTTCAAGCAGTATTTGGGGCACAAAAAAGCAGACCTGGAGAAAGGAAGGGTGTCTAAAAAGAAGCCAGAAGGAAGAATTTTGTGCACTATTGTTTAGAAATTCACACAAACTTTTAGTAATAGTAGCACTATCATTTTAAAATTTAACTTATATAAGTAAATTGTGAATGAATATCCTATATAACCCCCGTAAGACTCTGTACAATTGTTTTAAAACCAAAACGAGCCTGGCTGGAGTGGCTAAGTGGTTGAGCATTGACCTTGGAACCAGGGGATCATGGTTCAATTCCTGGTCAGAGCACATGCCTATGTTTCTGGCTCCATCCCTAGAAAGAGACAAACAGGAGGCAGCCAATTAATGATTCTCATCATTGATATTTCTCTCTCTCTCTCCCTCTCCTTTCCTTTCTGAAATCAATTAAAATATATATTTAAAAAGTATTTTTTTTGTTTTGTTTTGTTTTTTTATTTGAGAGAGAGAGAGAGAGAAAACAACAACATCGATGTGAGAGAGAAACATTGATCGGCTGCCTCCTGTACATGCCCAGACTGGAGATCAAACCTGAAACCTAGGTATATGCCTTAACTGGGAATTGAACTCACAAAGCTTTTGATGTACAGGACAATGCTCCAAACAACTGAGCCACCCATCCAGGGCTCTATCCATATAATTTTTAAAAGTCATTGTTATATAATGCAAAAGTTTACAAGCAGGAATTTTTTTTTGAAATGTAGATTAATAGGGAATTATGAGAAGCTCTTGTGGATGTTTTCTGAGGTGAGTGTTGCACACTCAGTGTCATACCTTCAGATTCCAGTTGCTTGAGTTGCTGGGAGGTGTGGAGAAAGTAGGCTCTCAATAAAACAAAAGCAGCGATCACTGGCACTGTTGCTAAGAGAATGTAGGGCCGTAAAACTGAGACCACTGCTACTGCTCCAATCACAATTAATACCAGCTGTAGGATCAAAGAAAACATGTTGTTGTGTAAATATTTTCATGTTGCAAAGTGGACAAGGTATGTATGTCAGCAGTGTATTTCTAAACAGCTCTTCACCCTCTGTTCCATTCTCATAAAAAAGCAGTCATTTTCCTACTAGGACAGCTGTCATCTCAAAGTACTTTCTCATAAGTTTTCTTTGAATATTCAAAAATTGTTTAGGTTCCGCATAATAACATTTTGAAGTTTAGAAAACATGGTGATCTTGGATCTTTTAATGTGCTAACTTCCGGTACACAATACATTGGGAAGGGTGACTATTTTTCTAGACTGATCCTCTTTTAAAATAAACTTTAATTAATAAGATAACTTCCATATGAATGTGAAATTTTAGTATTTATTTTGCTTAGACAATTTGTGAAAAATGAGCATTCATCTTGCAGCCTTTTGAGTCAGAAAGATCTAGTTGAAATGTATTGTCATTTAAGCAAGCTACTTAACTTTTCTGAATCTAGTTTTCTCATGTTTAAGATTGAAAAAAATTATACTTAAAACTAAATGTTACTACTTCCTTTATCCAAAATCCTGAGATTTCTGTTCAAACAATTGGAGATGACCTAGAGGCCCCCTCCACCCCAAAAAAGATTTTGGGGGTATGATTAATTTAATATGAAATTGGATAATTTTTTCTATCTCATATATTGTCAACATAATTTTGTGTTTCAGTAAAGTTCATCCACTAAAGCTACAGCTTCACATTATTCACCAAAAATCTGGAGCACTGTTGGTAGTCTCAGAAATAATCTAACCACACTGGTGTTCTTCAGGATCAATTAAAGGCTTAAATTCTTTATTTCCACATGACAAATCCACACATTTAAAAATACACACACACACAAATCTGCTAACATTATACCACAATAATGCTTTTGCATAAAGTATAAACTGTTATAACAATGTTTAAAAAATAAACCTATGATAATATTCATATGATAATCAATAAGCCAATTCTCCACCAATTTTTATGGCTGACATGTGTATTACCCAGATAATGAAGTGGAATACAGAAAATTTTGATAGATGTGAGCAGGATATGGGTGTAGCTAAAATCTGCATAAGTCTTCTTTGAGTAGATTATTTTAATCTAAAACTTATAATCATATCTCCATGTCACTTTTCTAGGGAAAATGCCTGCACACTCAAGGCATCAAATTCTGCAATACTAGCCCTCCACTAATTCAACAAATATCCTGAAAAAATATTTACTGCCAGACACTGAACTAAGTACAGAAGATAACTTAATAATCTCAGGCAAGTCTTCCTTGTTCCATTCTGCCCCAACAAGTGCCACCAGCACAGTAAGAAAGCCCCTGATGCCCTATTACTACATGACAAGACTTTATCAAAGGGAAACCATCCTATCTAATAAAAGAGTAATATGCAAATTGACCATCACTCTAACACACAAGATGGCTGCCCCCATGTGGTCAAAGATCCCCCCATGTGGACACATGATGGCTGCTACCACAAGATGGCCAGCAGGGAAGGACAGTGGGAGGTTCCAGGCTTGCAAGGGGGGGGAGGGCAATTGTGGGCCATCAGACCAGCAGGGGAGGGCAACTGGGAGGGACCAGGTCTGCAAGGGAGGGCAGTTGTGGGTGATCAGTCCAGCAGGGGAGGGTAGTTAGGGGTGACCAAGCTGGCAGAGGAGGAAAGTTTGGCCTGCAAGGAAGGAAGTTGGGGTGGGGGGAAATAAAGCCTGTAGGGGAGGGCAGTTAGAGGTGACCAGGCAGCATGTAGGGAAGGGCAGTTGGGGAGGACCAGGCCTGCAGGGGAGGGCAGTAGTGGGGAACTAGGCCTGCAGGGGAAGGCTGTTTGGAGGAGACCCAGGCCTACAGAGGAGGGCGGGGAGGCAGAGCAACAGGAGAGAACCGTTAGGGGCAATGAGGCTGGCAGAAATGAGGCTGGCAGAGGAGGGCAGTTAGGGGTGACCAAGTCAGCAGGAGAGGGTAGTTGGGAGAGACCAGGCTTGCAGAGGAGGGCAGTTAGGGAAGACCAAGCTGGCAGGGGAAGGCAGTTAGGAGCAATCGAGTTGGAAGGGGAGCAGTTAGACATCAATCATCTGGCAGGGGAGTGGTTAGGGGGTGATTAGGCTGGCAGGCAGAAGGTAATTAGGCTGGCAGTTAGAGGCAATCAGGAAAGCAGGCAGGCAAGCAGTTGTGAGCCAGCCATCCTGGTAGGATTGGGCCTAAACGGGCAGTTGGACATCCCTCAAGTTAGATAGGGTGCAGGCTGGGCTGAGGGACACTCCTCCCTCCCCTCGTGCATGAATTTTGTTTACTGGGCCTCTAGTAGTTTTATAATGAAGGATCCTTTCCCCAGAAATAGGATATTTTGGGGAGAAAAGAGAAAAATCCTGATCTAAGCATGATTAAGGAATATGACAGTTTAAATGGGCAATCATATTAAAGAGCAGTGTTTCTGAAGGACAAATGCTACTACATTGGTAGCATGGAAACATCCAGCTATTCCATCAGAATCAGGGTCTTTTGTTTGCTGACAACTATAAATGTACTGTGTCCATTTGATTTCTGACATATTTCCCACATATCTGGGTAGTCAGCTAGCCAATATATCACACTGGGTTAGAGAAAAATGGGGAAAGTCAGTAGAAATATTCAAAAGATAGATTTCCAGCAATTAAAATAGTTCAGAATAGAGCTCAAACTGAGAAATAAATGAAAAATAAGCCTAAGTATTGAGGAAAATACTTGCTCCATAAAAATATTTACTCCATAAAAGTCCACCCTTAGGCACTGAAGTTAGAAGTTAATAATTTAGCATTATGTGCAAAATTGAAGGCATTGATTTAATATAGTTGATATTTGAATCCTTAAGTTTTGTCCTATTTTAATTCACAATGGTTAAGAAACAGATCTTTTTGGACTGGGTAAATTAGTGAGAGAACAAAAAAAAAAGATAAACAGAGGGACTTCAGGACAAGATAAAAATTTGAGCACAGACTTCTAAATCCCTTTCATTCTTACCCAAATCCTACATTTTGTCAGAAGAAAAATTCAACAGACTATAAAGCCTGCAAGGAACCATTCATTCATGCTCTTAGGAAGTGGTCAGCACATTTTTAACCACCCAAAGCATCTCATAAGCATCCCTGACACTGACAGTCACACAGCACTGCCTAGAACTGGAACTGATAAGGATAAAGGGTCACTTTGAAATCAGTAATTAAATAATTAATGGGTAAATAAATGAATACCTATTAATTTAAAAAACCATGCATGAACACCAGATTTGGAATTCATAAATGATGGTCCTTGAGAATTTTTAGTAAGGATTTAATGGAATTAATAGAATGCATAGGAAAAAAATGTGAAAGACACAGTAGAAATCAAAGACACAGTAGGACTCTGTGTAATTCTCATATATAAAAAGCCAGGGGCTGTCACGACCAAAAAAACCAGACAGATGACCAAACAGCAGGCTGCATGGGGCGACCAGACCAGCAGGGGGGGTTAGTGAGGGACAACCAAATGACTGAACAGCAGGCTGTGTGAGGCGACCCGGCTGGTGGGGGTTGCGGGGGGGGGGGGCAGTTAGAGGTGATTATACCAGCAGGCAGAGGCATTTAAAGGGTGATCAGGCTGGAAAGGGGAGCGGGGGCAGTTAGGTCCGATCAGGCAAGCAGGTGAGCAGTTAGGAGCCAGCAGTCCTGGATTGTGAGAGGGATGTCCGACTGCTGGTTTAGGGATCGGGACTAAACCAACAGTCAGACATCCCCTGGGGGGTCCCGGATTGGAGAGAGTGGAGATTGGGCTGAGGGGAACCCCCCCCCCTTTGCATGAATTTCATGCACTAGGCCTCTAGTCTTATATAATAAAAAGCCTAACATGCAAAGTGTATAGTAAACCAGTCGGCTGTTTAACCAATCAAAGCTAATGATATGCTAAGGCCACTCAAATGCTCTCTGTGACATGCACTGACCACCAAGGAGCAGACGCTCCAACAGTAGGTTAGCTTGTTGCTGGGGTCTGGTCCAATCAGGACTGAGGGAGATGGAGCAGATATACCCTGGAGTCCTCTCATGGTCCCTTCCCAGCTGGCCAACCTCTAACGTCTCTCCCTGGCCCCGATTGTGCACCAGTGGGGTCCCTTGGCCTGGCCTGTGCCTTGTTGCAATCCATGACACATAAGGGGATGTCAGAGAGCCTGTTTCAGCCCAATCCCACAGGCCAGGCCAAGGGATCCCACTGATGTACAAATTCATGCACTGGGCCTCTAGTTGTATAAAAGAGAGAGAGAAAAAAAGACCTAAAGGTTTTGTGGCTGAGAAGAGAAGATTTTGGTAGTTTAAAATGTGTATGCTTCTGTTTCATTAAAAAAAAAAAATCATTCACCCAGAGAGATAAGTAGGAGCTAGAATACAGTTTCTCTCTGTTTGGCTTCAAGTTGCCATCTGTGGTCCACTTCCATTGTGCCAATCTGAAGCAGATAACTTTAGTAGGAAAAGTGACCATCATCAGGTTTACCTTCCTCCTTTTCCAGGTTAGGAAGTTCAGACCCTTAGAGATTAAGTATCTTGTTAAGGTAAAATAAATAGTCGTATCTTCAGACTAGAATCTGGATCTTCATTTTTGTTACATGATATTCCATATCCAGAAAGCAAAATTGCCAGAACATTATCAAATGTTAGAAAATAGAATAAAGAGAACATTTATTTATAATTAATTTTTAAAAGGAAATTTATAGGTATGCTTTCTTTGTACAAAAATTTGTTCCTGAAATGAATCTAGAATTAAATTAATCAGAACATAATTAAATATAACCAGAGGAGCCCTAGCTGGTTTGGCTCTGTGGATAGAGAGCATCAACTTGTGAAGGGTCCTGGGTTCAATTCGGGTAAAGGGCACATGCCTGGGCTGCAGGTTTGCTCCCAGTAGGGGGCGTGCAGGAGGCAGCTGATCCATGAATCTCACTCATTGATGTTTCTATCTCTCTCTTCCTCTCCCTTTCTCTCTAAACAATAAAAGCATATATATAATATATCCAGAGGAGCTCACAATTTAAAGGAGCCCATATGATAATTTTTAATAAAATTGAAATTAATCAGATTTTACTATATTTGATTGTCATATACTATGCTTCCTTGTTGTAGAACTTTCTATAAATAAAACAAGGAAATTAAAAGAACCCTGCCCAAATTCTTGTGAACAAGAACCAACATCAGAAGTTAAGCAGAAACGTTTGAAATTGCCAAAGAGAAAGCATTTGAGAGTCATCCCTGTGTCAAAAATTGTTAATTTATAAAATGAATATTTAAAAATTAATCTCCCAGAAGGACTTATGAAGTGAGCCTTATATTGATTGATTCAGAAAATACTCAGTAGACTACAAAAGAAGGAAAAAACTATCATGAATCCTTTGCAATCATGTCAAAATATCCATGTTCCAGTTTGTACCTGATTTCAGAATATTATATTTGGGACCAGTCATTTACATACACTCCTGAAACAAGGAACAACGTCCATCATTAAAGAAAGACAGAAGATGCCGATGTCATCAATCCTTTAAATGCACAAACTCAAAGCACCAGTTAAAGAATTCTAGCAGCCACTGTTGAGTTATGTCCCTCAACAGTGCAACTGAAGGAAACAAAAAAGTTAAGGTTCACTTAGAACAGTTAACGCATTTGATCCTGCTCATTATTTCACATGAGGCAAACTGGCAATCTGGTTTTTCTGCACTTGCCAATGTTGGTTGTGTATATACACAAATGTGGTAGCCCTTATTTTGTTGTACAGGTTCTCTCAAATAATGTATTATTATTGAGGGGTAGAGGACCGTGAAAGTGGGTGGGAGGAGAGAATGACCCATGGCAAGATGCATCTTGTTCCAACTGTCTCACCAAGGAGATCATGGAGACTGTGGCATTTGCTCTCTGGGCATCAACTGAAGTCAGGCAGGAGCTGTTTTTAAACCTGGTCCAACAGCCAAGGTTACTAATTCACAACACACCTTCAGTCCTGTCATTTATGGAATCCTAAAGCAGTATCCAACAGCTTATCCCTGTCTCCATCCCCTTCTTTATTCTCACCACCAGTCCATCACCATACCCCAGAAACACATGCTCTAAGTCAGGCTACTCTGGAGACCTCTTCAGATCTGTTTCACCCAAGAATAGTCCTCACTAGTCCTGCATTTTTCTTTCCCCTTTCACCTTCTTGAACATTTATTTATAATTCTGTCCCTGCATTATGGTCCTTATTATGAGGTGGATGGCAATTTAATCTGTGCCAAGGTAGTCATGGTTGAAACTGTAGCCCACCAAAGAACTGGTTTCCATTTTACATGAGCCCACTGGAGGTAGGTGACTTCCATCAAATAGTGATGCCGATGTCAACAATGCCATACTTCATGGACAGTAATTTGGAGGAAGGTGGTTTATTTTAACTCTCAAATTACTCCCAAGTAGATGATTATTACATCTTAACGTGGAATTGCTTTGGGTTTGGGTCAGGTAAAGAGTTCTAAGTTGTCACTGAATCTACTAAAATTATACTTTGAAGACTTTTGATATTGAAAAATTCATGCAATAGATAAGATTTCAACTCTCAAGCAAATGAAAAATATGCAAAAACTCATTTACTTCTTTTTCTAATTATTTTTAAAAGCATGACAAATGCAAAAACAATCATACTTATTTTACAAAGACAAACCTGGATGAAGTCAAATATGGTAAGAGGCAGAAGATCATCCAAAATTGCTATATCTTTGGAAAATCTATTAAGAATTCCACCTGTAATATAAAAGAAGGTAAATTCCTCAACAACCAGTAATCTTAAAAATACATTAATATTTTGTAAACCTGGATCATAGTGGAAGCATTCAGAACTCAGATAAGACTTAACATGTAATCAAATAAAGATGTAAAAAAAATTAAGTGTTCTACAAAGGTTCTAAGTAACTGTGTTCAAGTTATTGTCTCCCACTTTTAAACATTTATAAAAAACTAGTGGCCCAGTACACAAAATTCCTGCACATTAAAAGGAGGACCCAGAGTCAAGTCCCCACCCACCCACATGCATCTCAAAATTGCATTAGACCCAGACCTGGCTGCCTCCCTCCCACTGGGCTAGATCCAGACTCAGCCAGTCCCATGCCAGGGAGAGGGAATACCTCAGGTCCCCTGACCCAGCACCAGGTCAGGGTGTGTGGCCTGAGGTCCCCCAGATGGAGTAGGGGTGTGCCTTGAGGTCCCCCACCAAGCCCCACCAGCTGGGGAACACGGCCTGAGATCCCCTGTCAAGCCTTGCTGGGTAGGGGGCATGGTCTGAGGTTCCCCCTCGAGTCCCACCAAGGGAGGAACCCACAGCCTCAGGTTCCCTGGCCTGGCACCGGGAGGGGGTCACAGCCTCAGGGCCCCTGTCAAACCCCGTTGGGCGGGAGGCATGGCCTGAGTTCCCCCAACCCAGCACTGGGGATACACCTTGAGGTCCCCTGTCTAGCCCTGCTGGGTGGGGAGCACAGCCTGAGGTCCCCTGTCAAGCCCTGCCAGGCAGAGGAGTGCAGCCTCAAGTCCCCTGGCAGGATGCTGGGGCGGGGTGTGTGGCCTGAAGTGTCAGGGTGGTGGGCATGGCCTGAAGTCCCCTGTCAAGCCCCACGTGGGGGGAGTAGCCTGAAGTCCCCTAGCCCAGAACCAGAATGGAAAGTGCACCTTGAGATCCCCCATCAAGTCCCCCTGGGTGGGGGGCGTGGCCTCAGGTCCCCTGTCAAGCCCCACAGGGACAGGGGAGGGTATAGCCTCAGGTCCCTGCTGATTGCTCGTTAAGGCTCCTTAAGGGAACTTGGCCTCAGCTGTGGGTGCAGCTGTCTTTGTGATGGAGTGATCGTCAATTAGCATATTCCCTCTTTATTAGATAGGATAAATTCCAGTAAGATTCAGGCCAAAACTAATGTCTTTAATAGAGACCTTATCACAAATTATGACAAGAATGGGTACTCATCCTACTGTAATCTCACACTTGCCAGCCTGGCTATGTTCTCATCATTCACTTACACCTGTAGTCAGACCGTACAGCTCTCCTGCTCTGACTTCCTCCCTTTTTGGCTCACCTCTGCAGAACCCATGGCTTCTCCAGTTCCTATACCACACATACATCCTCAGCCATGTTCTCCCTTTCTACCCTCTTACTTGCAATCTAAGCTTCAGCCTGTTTTCTAAAGTCCAGACTCACATTTATAAGTTTGGTAACTTCTTCTTTATGTTCAAGACTCATGTTTATAAGTCTTGTAATTTCTTCTTTATGTAGAAAAGAATTACATGAGATGCTTACTATGCATCAGACACAATACAAGGCACTGAGGTATCACAGGTGAAAACGCTGTGCTCTGTGTCCTTGAGGAATTTATTGTCTAGATTTAGTGAAACTATAACATAATGATGTACAAACAAAGTAATAGTGAATCTTATCATTCACCACCCCCATTAACTCCAGGATAAAGTCCAAAATTCGTAGTTTAATATTTAATGCTGTCTATGATTTGGCCTTAAACCCCTTAGTTAATACAAGCCTTCTCTACTCAAACATTCTGTTTCAGCCAAATTATTTGATTCTTTTACAAACTTTATTTTTTAATTATAGTTGGCATATAATATATTAGTTTCAGTGACTAGATATTTATATATCTTACAAAGTGATCACCCCAATAAGTCTAATATACACCTGGCACCATAGTTATTACAATATTATTGACTTTATTTTCTGTGCTGTGCTTTACTCTCCCATGACTAATTTTATAGCAAATCCCTTTCTTGGTTTCTTCATTTTAAAAAAATATATATTTTTATTGATTTCAGAGATGAAGGGAGAGAGAGAGAGAGAGAGAGAGAGAGATAAAAAACATCAATGATGAGAGAGAATCATTGACCACCTGTCTCCTGCATGCCCCCCACTGGGGATCGGGCCCACACCTAGGCATGTGCCCCCAACTGGAATTGAACCCAGGACCCTTCAGTCCCCAGGCTGATGCTCTATCCATTGAGCCAAACTAGCTAGGGCTTGGTTTATTCTTTAAATACTCTAGACACTCTCTTACTTCCCTGCCTTGGTTATGAGATTCCCTCTGCCTAAAAACCATTTCCTCTCATCCTTGTCAAATATATGTCTCCACTCCCTCCTGGGCCAATTCAAAGAATTCTCTCCTACAAAGAAGCATCAATGTTTGCATCATCTCCTCCTCTGGACACCCTTAATAGCTTTACTATATCTTTTCAGCACCTCTATGTTATAATGACTATACCCATGTCTTATATCATAGTCGCTTGTATTACATGTCTTATCTCTGTTTCTAAACTGTAAATTGCTAGAGGTCAGTGAGAGCTCGCCACATTTATTTTCCATTACACTCATCCAAAACCCTTATATGTAGGATTTATTATTTTAAATATTATTGATAAAGGCAAGGAAGTATTGATTTTTGCTGATTATAGCAGAGAATATATAGGTAACATAATGAGAAATGGACCATAAATCAGTAACAGCAATGTCTTTTTTAAAATAAAGCATCATCTGTCGAAACCAGTTTGGCTCAGTGGATAGAGTTTCGGCTTACGGACTGAAAGGTCCCAGGTTCGATTCTGGTCAAGGGCTTGTACCTTGGCTGCGGGCACATCCTCATTAGGGGGTGTGCAAGAGGCAGCTGATTGATGTTTCTCTGTCATCAATGTTTCTGACTTCCTATCCCTCTCCCTTTCTCTCTGTAAAAAAATCAATAAAATATATATTTAAAAAATAAATAAAATAAAATAAAGCATCATCCTTGCATACAGAAATGGGGGTGTGGGTAGAGGTAGGTAAAGAACATGTTGTAAGGTCATCTCGCTATTTCAGTTCTCATCAGCATAAGGGAAAAATGCAAAAACAGAGATATTTCAGAATCATTCTACAGATCAGATTAAAGTTTGGAAAATAAGGGGAATGAAAAAGTGAAATTAATAGTAACCCTTTAATTATGAAAGAGAAAATTCTTACTATTTCAGTCCTCATGAGCATAAGGAAAAATGCAAAAAGAGAGATGATTCGGAATCATTTTATAAAGCAAATTAAAGTTTGGAAAATAAGATGAATGAGAAAATGAAGAATGGTAACCATTTAATTACAAAAGAGAGAAGAAATGGAAAGTATACACCCAAAGGCTCCTCAGAAGGAACAACAGGGAACTGACATTTATTTCATGTTGGCTTTGCAACAGGAAGAAGATTGCCTGCTTTATTCTCACAATAATCCTCTGAGGTCCCCCATTTATAAGAACAAAAGCAAGGCTCAGGCTCAGAAGAGTAACTTGACCATAATCTTCACTCGTATGGCGACAAGCCAGGACTCAAACAATTCCCATACTCTTTTCAGTACTTCTCATTGCCCATTTATGACTGCTGGCAATTTGGACAAATCCTCTATCTTCTCTGAGTCTCAGTTTTTCCATTAAAAAATAATAAAATTATTGAATCAAGGTATCTAACATTCCTTTTAGGTCTAAAATTCCTTAGTTGTAAAACATGGTAATAGAGAGATCATATCTCAATACTAGAGGCCTGGTGCACAAAATCTGTGCATGGGGGGGGGATGTCCCTCAGCCTGGCCTGCACCCTCTCCAATCTGGAACCCTTAGGGGGATGTCCAACTGCTGGTTTAGGCCCGATCCCAAACCAGCAGTCAGACATCCCTCTCACAATCTGGCTACGGGCTCCTAACCTCTCGCCTGCCTTCCTGCCTAATTGCCCTCAACTGCTTCTGCCTGCCAGACTGATTGCCCCTTAACCACTTCCCTGACAGCATGATTGCTGCCTAACTGCTCCCCTGTTGGCCTGATCATCCCAACTGCCCACTCCTGCTGGCCCAATTGCTTCCAACTGCCCTCCCCTGCTAGCCCTATTACCCCCAACTGCGCTCCCCTGCTGGCCTGATGGCCCACAACTGTCTTCCCCTGCTGGCCTGGTTGCTCCCAACTGCCCTCCCCTGCCAGCTGATCACCCCCAACTATCCTCCCCTGCTAGCCTGTTCTCCCCAAACTGCCCTCCCCTCTGGCCTGATTACCAACAACTGCCTTCTCCTGCAGGCTGTCTTGTGGTGGCCATCTTCTGACAACATTGAAGCAGTCATATTTTGGATATCTAGGATAATAAAAGCCTTATATGACAACCCTACAGCCAACATCATATTCAATGCACAAAAACTAAAACTCTTTCCCATAAGAATAGGAACAAGACAAGGATGCCCCTCTCAGCACTCCTGTCCAACATAGTACTGGAAGTACTAGCCACTGCGATCAGACAAGAAAAAAAGGCATCAAATTGGAAAAGAAGTATAATTGTCATTATTCCCAGTTGACATGATATTGTACATAGAAAACCCTAAAGACTTGATCAAAAAACTACTAGACTTAATAAATGAATTAGGCAATGTAGCAGGATGCAAAATTAACACCCAAAAATTGATGGCTTTTTTATATACCAATAATGAACTCATGAAAGAGAAACAACAAAAACGATCCCATTTACTATTGCACAAAAAAAGAAAAAAACAAAAAAACTAAGATACCTAGGTATAAACTTAACTAAGGAGGTAAAAGACCTGTATTCAGAAAACTACAGGACATTGAAAAAAAGAGATAGAAGAAGACATAAACAAATGAAAGAATATATTGTGCTCATGGATTATGAGACTCAACACCATACTATCCAAGGCAATCTATAGATTTAATGCAATCCCCATTAAAATACCAACAGCATATTTCACAGACCTAGAACAAACTCTCCAAAAATTCATATGGAATAACAAAACCCCAAAGAGTCACAGCAATCTTGAAAATGAAGAACAAAGTTGGAGGGATCACAATACCAGATATCAAGCTATATTACCAAGCCACAGTTCTCAAAACTGCATGCTACTGACACAAAAACAGACATATTGACCAATGGAACAGGACAGAGAACCCAGAAACTGACCCAAACCATTATTCTCAATTAATATTTAACAAAGGAGGCAAGAGCATACAATGGAGTCAAAACAGTATCTTCAATAAATGGTGTTGGGAAAATTGGACAGATACATGCAAAAAAAATGAAACTAGACCACCAACTTAAAGGATGGACAAATATAAACTCAAATGGATAAAGGACTTAAATATATTATGAGAAAACATAAAAATCTTAGAAGAATCCATAGGAAGCAAAATATCAGACATATGTCATAGCAATATCTTTACTGATATAGCTCGTAGGGCAATGAAACCTGAAGAGAAAATAAACAAATTGAACTATATCAAAATAAAAAGCTTCTGCACAGAAAAAGAAACTATCAACAGAACAACAAGAAAGCTAACTGCATGGGAGAACATATTTGCCAATGTTATATCCGATAAGGGCCTAATCTCCAAAATTTATATGGAACTCATACATGTTAACAAAAGGAAATTAAATAATTCAATAAAAAATGGGCAAAGGACCTTAATAGGCACTTTTCATAAGTGGACATACAGAAAGCTAAAAGACATATGAAAACACACTCAAAGTTACCAATCATCCAAGAGATGCAAGTCAAAAAGATAATGAGGTACCATTTCACACCTGTCAGAATGGCTATCATCAACAAATAAACAAATGGCATGTACTGGCAAGGATGTGGAGAAAAAGGAACCCTTGTGTATTGCTGGTGGGAATGCAGACTGGTATGGAGTTTCTTCAAAAAATTAAAAATGGAACTCCCATTTGACCCAGTAATCCAACTTCTAGGAATACATCCCAAGAAAACAGAAACACCAATCAGAAAGTATATATGTACCCCTATGTTCATAGCAGCACAATTTATAATAGCTAAGATTTGGAAACAACCTAAGTGCCCTTCTGCAGATGAGTGGATTAAGAAACTGTAGTACAGAGAAACCAAGATGGCAGCATAGGTAAACACCTAAACTGTTGCCTCACACAACAATTTCAAAACTACAACTAAAAGACAAAATGGACACCAACCAGAACCACAGGAAAGCTGGCTGAGTGGAAATTCTACAACTAGAAGGAAAGAGGAAAGCACATTGAGACTCAGAGAAGCTGCAAAAGGCTGAGGTATGAAGATGTGCAGCATGGACCGGATGGGTGGCTGAGTGTGTGGCTGGCTTTTTTAAGTGGGAGGGAGACAGAAGCTTCTGACTGCACTGAACTCCAGTTCTGGGCGAGATTCTGGGAACCCAGACTCATTTGGGGGAATCTGGACTGCCAGGAAAAGAGAAAAGCACACTGAGACTCAGGGGAGCTGCGGAAAGCAGAGGTCTGGAGGCACGTGTGCACAGAGAGGACTGACTACTAAGTGTGCAGCTGGCTTTCTCAAGAGTGAGGAAGATGGAAGCTCCCAACATCACTGAACTCCAGTTCCAGGCAAGACTCTGGGAACCCAGACTCATTCGGGGAGAAACTGGACTGTCAGGCAGCTGGCAAAATTCAAGGGCAGCTTTATCTCAGAGGTGCTTGCAGCCATTCACCAAGGGACACTAAGACCCAAGGGCCTCATAGGGCAGGGCTTACGGGAAGCCAAGGCTTATTGCTAGCCCTGAGACTCCGCCCCATCCAAGCTGAACAAGGAGGCTTTTGCATTCTGCAAGTCTTATCTCATAAGGGTGTCTTCAACACAGATGTTTCTACAGCGTATACACAGCTGATCCTCACAGCCAATTGGCCTGGAGGTCAATTCCTCCCAGTGATAGCAACAACAATCAAGAATTAACTACAACAAGGCTGTACACAGAGTCCACAAAGGAGTGCACCAAGAGTGTCCACCTCAGGTAACTGGGGAGGCTGAGCCACTGGGCCCTATAGGACACCTAGTACACAAAGCTACTCTACCAACTCAGGCAAGCAGCGAAAACACAAAGAAACAAATCACAAATGAAAGAAATGGAGAAAAGCAAATGACTGGACATAGAGTTCAAAATCACGGTTATAAAGTTTTTCAAGAATTTCCTAGAAAATGCCAATAAATTTAGCAAGACCATTGAGAATATGAAAAAGGGCCAACTAGAAATTAAACATACACTTACTAAAATAAAAAAAATATTATACAGAGACCTAAAAGTAGACTAGAGGACCGCAAGAATCAAGTCAATGATTTGAAATACAAAGAAGCAAAAAACACTCAACTAGAAAACAAAAAGAAAGAAGAATCCAAAAATTTGAAGATGGTGTAAGGAGCCTCTGGGACAACTTCAAGCGTACCAACATCCGAATTATGGGGGTGCCAGAAAAAGAGAGAGAGCATGATACTTAAAACCTATTTGAAGAAATAATGACTTAAAACTTCCCCCACCTGGTGAAAGATATAGACTTAAAAGTCCAGGAAGCACACAGAACCCTGAACAAAAGGAATTCAAAGAGGACCACACCAAGACACATCATAATTAAAATGCCAAGAGCAAAAGACAAAGAGAGAATATTAAAAACAGCAAGAGAAAAACAGCTAATTACCTACAAGGGAGCACCCATATGGTTGTCGGCTGATTTCTCAACAGAAACTATGCAGTCCAGATGGGAGTGGTAAGAAATATTCAAAGTGATGGAATAACAAGTACCTATAACCAAGATTTCTCTACCCATCAAAGCTATCATTCAGAATTGAAGGTCAGATAAAAAGCTTCACAGATAAGAAAAGGTAAAAGACTTCATTAACACCAAACCAGTATTATATGAAATGCTGAAAGATATTCTTTAAGAAGAGAAAGAAGAAAAGGATAAATATGAAAATTATGAACAAATACATTTCTATCAACACGTGAATCTAAAAAGTTAAATGAATAAAAAGTCTGATGAACAGAATAAACTGGTGAATATAATAGAATCAGGGGCATTGAAAGGGAGTGTAATGACAATTCTCGGGGGGGGGGGGGGGGGGAAAGGGTGTGGGGGTGAGGGAAGAGACTGGAAAAAAATCATACACTTATGGAAGAGGACAGTGGGGCGGAGTTCAGGGCAAAGGGTGGGGTGGGAACCAGGTGGAAGGGAACTATGAATGGAAACAACAGGAACAATTGTAATAATCTGAACAATAAAGACTTACTAAATTACAAAAATAAAAAACAGTACTACATCTACACAATGTAATACGATGCTGCTACATAAAAAGAAAGAAATCTTATCATTTGCAACAGCTTGGGTAGATATGGAGAACATTATGCTAAGCAAAATAAGGCATGATCTCACTCATTTGTGAAATTTAATGAACAACAGAAATTGATGAATAAAAACAGAGCCAGAGATATAGAAACATTGAACAGACCATCAGACTTCAATGGTAGGTGGGGAGGAGGGAGGAAGGTAAGAGGTCAACCAAAGGACTTATAAATGCATGCATATAAGCATAACCAACAGACAAAGACACTAGGGGGGTGAGGGCATGCACTGGAGGGTGAGGGTGGCTGGGGAGAAGTCAATGTGGAAAAAATGAGATATATGTAATACTATATGTAATACTTCAAACAATAAAGAATTAAACACAAATCCTATCTAACAAAAGAGGAATATTCAATTGACTGTCACTTCAACACACAAGATGGCTGCCCCCATGTGGACACAAGATGGTGCCACAAGATGATCAGCAGGAGAGAGCAGTTCTGGGCAATCAGGACAGCAGGGGAGGGCAGTTGGGAGGGACCAGGCCAGCAAGGAAGGGCAGTCAGGGGTGACTAGGCCTGCAGGGGAGGACAGTTAGGGGTGACCAGACCTGCAGGGGAGAGTAGTCTTGGGAGACCAGGCCTGAAGAGAAGGGCAGTTGGGGAACCAGACCTAGAGGGAAGGGCAGTCGTGGGGATCAGACCTGCAGGGGAGGGCAGTTGGGGGTGACCAGGCCTGCAGAAGAGGACAGTTAGAGGCAACCAGGCTGGCAGGGGAGGGCAGTTAGGGGTGACCAGGCCAGCAGGGGAGGGCAGTTAGGAGAAATTGGGCCAGCAGTGGAGCAGTTAGGCGTCGATCAGGCTGGCAGGGGAGTGGTTAGGAGCTGATCAGGTTGGCAGGCAGAAGCAGTTAGGGGCAATTAGGCAGGCAGGCAGGTGAATGGTTGAGAGCCAGTAATCCTGGATTGTGGCCCCATCCTGTGGGCAGTCGGACATCCCTTGAGGGGTTCAAGATTTGAGAGGGTGCAGGCTTGGTTGAGGGTCACACACACACACACACACACACACACACACACACACACACACCTGTGCATGAATTTCATGCCCTGGGCCTCTAGTAAATAAATAAAACATATGGTGGTGATGAATATATCCAAATGAGGCAAGGCTTTAGTGATCCACAAGGACTTCAGAATAAATATAAAGATCTTCCTGCAAACTAACAATGAAATTTTGTTAACCAGAAAAAAGATTGATATTTCTTATCTTGAGATTTGTAGATATAAATCACTCTAAAATCCTCAATCCTGGAAGTTATTCTTTCCTTCATAATCAAATGCTTCTGTGTCTACCTCCTCTCCCTTTGTCTGCAAGTTCTTCCAGGGCAGGAACTGTGCCTCACTCATCTTTTCCTACCAACCCCTGGCTAGTGCTGCACAAAGTAAGTGCTCAGCGGACTGCTGTAAGGATAAAACCTGGGGAATTCCTTATTAAACTCTAAATGGCAATTTGACTAAAGGAAAATTAATGGAATTGATTACTTTCAACGTACCTTACTGCCCTTCATTTTTTTTTAAATCTTTGGTCTTTATTGCACTGTTCTTACTTTTTGTGATTTTATTTTTATTGAGGTATAACTGACAGACAAAATTGTAACATGATGACCTGATACATGTAAAAGGATTTCTCTCATTGAGTTAATACACCCAGCACCTCTTATATCCACATTTAAAAAAATTATTTTATTTTTCCCATTACCATTTATGTCTTCGATACCTCTGTCCACCTCCACCTCCCGCCCTGCCACAATCACCTCACTGTTGCCCAGTCCATTTCTCTCTCACACTTTTTTTTTCAATACTCTTATTTATTTATTTATTTATTTATTTATTTATTTATTTAATTATTTTGGTGAGAACATGTAAGCTTCACTCTCTTAGCAAATTTCAATTGTATAACAAGGTGCTAGCAATTATAGTCACATATTATATGTTAAATTCTCAGGCCTACTCATAACTGAAAACTTCTAACCTTTTACCAACCTCTATGATGGTATAAAAATACTTTAAAAATACATTGGGGGTGCTCGCTTCGGCATCACATATACTAAATTGGAACGATACAGAGAAGATTAGCATGGCCCCTCGGCAGCGATGACACCCAAATTCATGAAGGGTTCCATAACATAAAAAGACATTTGAGATTTCAACCACCATTAACCTTACCCACCTACCACCCCCCAAAAGGGAGAAAAAACAAACAAATCTGAAACCAATTTGTATGATCAACTTTGAACAGCTACAGGACACTAGGTTATTTTACTCCACCAAAAACTACCTGTAAAAGAATTCTGTGTTTTCCTTGATTGCTTCAAATCTTCTACTCTTTTCAACAACACTGAACATTGGCAGCAAGATGCCATGAAGGGGTTAGGCCAAACAGCTGAATGGAGCAAAACTGACCGAGGTCTACTGTTGCTATTGCAATGCCATCAGCATCACTTTTTAACAAACTGAGCCACTCCAATTAACTGATACAGAAATGTGAAGAGCAACAATATCTGACAGTCTATAGTATCTGAGAAATGTACATGCCTGTCATAAGGAAGTTCAACAAAGTTCAGATGCCTCTGCGCAAAGCCAGCACTACTGCTAGAAAACCAACTACATCACAGGCCCTTTTGGCAATGGGTCAGCAGCTTCCATTTGTAAACCCAGTCAAGTACCTGCTTTCAACGTGTTGAGGGTTGACATAGGTGCATGAAGAACAGAACGTAACATTTTGTGGTGTAAAATTTTCGACACTGTGATTAGAGAATGCACTAGTGGTAAACCTCGGAAGAATCCCAGAGCAAGCAAAGTGTCGGCTACTCCCACATAAATGTAAAAAACGTAAAATGCGCTGGTGCTGGTGATGATCACTGCATAGCTGTTATTTGTGCTGGCAGTATTATTCCCTTTGTCTTGAAGAGGTGTTCTGTAAGGAAAAGGGAAATTGTTACTCAGCAAAAAATCCTTCCCAGTGAATTTCCAATACTATATGTAAAGGAAACAGAAGGTGAGTCTAAAGTAACACTAATATTTCACTAGAGAGCTTATGACATTAATCTCAAGAATTTACTATTGCAAGAAAGTAGATTAAATTTTTTCCACCATTGAAATAGATAAAATGAATTCTTATTAAATACTCAGAGAAAATTTTAATATATAATGTTTTAAATATTTTCCTTGTGTTTCATGGAAACTGAACACTGAATTCTTTAGAAATTGGTGAAAAACTGCAGGATCTGCACATGCTCACAATTTTAAACAAATGAATTCCATTTTTCAATTCTGTGATATTATAGGGAAATGAAGCACAGTGGGTATTACAATACTTAATAAGACCCAAATAATCAATAGTAACAAAGTACAATCCACAATAGGACATGAAATACTCACTCTTTTAATAGCCACAACACAACCAAAGAAACAGCCACCTGGAATGGAACAATCAAGACACAATTGATTTTCTCCCCACCATCTTTACCTGTTCTTCCCAAATCCACCTCTAATTCCACCATGACCAACATCAAAACACACACGATTTCATTTTCATTTTCTTTCCATTATTTGTAGTAAGTTAATGAGATTTAAATTTCACTGAATTAAACACTTCATCATTTTATCCTTCATTCAACAGGAAGTATTCATTACCTCACAGGACAGTTAAGATCATAGCTTAATATTTTAAATAAACTTTGTTTCTTATAAAGAGACTAAACTCCGTCTGCTAGTGGATAATTTATCTAGTTATTTATAATCAGATAAATAATTTCACTTGTCATGTAATGATTATGAGGGGCTAATCTCTATGAGACCAATTAATTATTTGAAGAGTTGACGTTATTATTTGTGAAAATCAGTTAAAAGTCTCAACAGTACAAACACTCACAGTTTAAGGATAAAGATTAGATGCATTCAAGATAAAACATACACTATCGGAACTATTTGGGCTTTCTCAGGTGGAAATTTTTGGCTGATGGACAAATGTTTTATGCTATAACTAAAGAAAACAAAATTTTAACAACTACGTGTTTTTGTTACTTCCTTTGATATGTAAATTATCTGTTTTGTATCAATTTGACTTTGTAGTCTCTTAAACTTGTGGAAAAATAACCTTCTGTTGATGCCCCACAACTGTCAATACTAGAAATGACCGAAATGATACAATTTGCTCAAAATAACTATACCAAAAATTCAAATAGAAAAATACACAAAAGATATTGTAAGTAAAATAACTTACAAATGAACACAGCATAAAAACAAGTAAGGAAGAAATAAATCGCCTTGATATGAGAAATCTGTCTTATTTCATACTCAAATGTATCTTAATATGTAATAGCACTATATAAAAATTTATGAAGAACATGTAGCATTAATTAAGAAATTACATTATAGAGGGAAGGTCTATGGGGGAAAAAGGAGACATATGTCCTACTACTAGTAATACTTTCAACAATAAAATTAAATTAAAAAAAAGAAATTACATTATGAAGTCCTATACATGAAAGAGATGTATCTGTGTTAAATTTACATATCAGATAGGAGTATAATGATGAAAAATCTAATGGCATCAATCTCACTTTCCTACTTTTCTTCATCGTACACAGCACTTTTATGCACTGTATTTATAAAGAGAAAAACTACCCTTATTTCTTTGAAACTCAAGATGACAAGAAACAACGATAACCGATGACAAAAGTCTTTGTTCCAATATAAATGTTTTTCTATTTCCTAAGACTAATCAAGACACTCAAGGATGTAGATAAGGATATATTTCTGAGTCTCTCTTTGTTCCAATTAAAGGAGTGTCAACAATGCTGGTGTTGCTAACATTCTCTGGATGTGAGTAAATCCCAGAATAAATATTTTATAGCATTTACTATGGAGCAATAACCAAAGCAATTTTCCAAAGAACTTACTTAATGAGTGTAATATAAAGTTATTTCCTGGCTTTTGTGGATAGAGACATGGAACCTGCAGCCCAAACTCTTTTTATTAACTGAAACAAATACCTTTTCAAACACCTGACATAATGATTTTAGCAAATATATTTGGACCATATAGAAACAATTGAGTAAGCAAGTTCCATCATTTCATTTCCAGAATGTTTTCAGATTATAAAAGTTCATACAGTTTAGGATAGAATGGCAATCCTGTATGGTTAAAGCAAAAAGGTCTCTATTTTCAGGGTTTTAAACATCATTCCATGTGATAGAAAACAGTACAGTGTAGACCAGCACTGCCCAATAGAAATTCAAATAATAGAAATCCTAAATAATAAAACCTTAATATGCAAATCGACCAAATTGTGGAAAAACTGGTAGAATGACCAGTCGCTATGATGCTATGATGCTCAACACAGGAGCTATCCCCTGGTGGTCAGTGCTCTCCCACAGGGGGAGCACCACTCAGCCAGAAGCCAGGCTCATGGTTGCCAAGCACAGTGAAGCCAGGCTCATGGTTGCCAAGCACAGTGACGGGAGCCTCTCCCACCTCCACAGCAGAGCTAAGGAGCAGAGAGCCGAGCAAGCGGTAAGGAGAAGTGAGCAGGTAGGCAGTAAGGAGCAAGGGGTCTCAGTATGCATGAGGGCACAAGCTGGTCTGAGAAATCCTCCTTCTCCTTCCCCTTCTGTCCCCCTGCCCTTGAGTGCATGAATTTCATGCACTGGGCCTCAAGTGTTATATATGTGCCTTGTTCAATACTGTTGCCAGTGATCACATATGGCACTTACTCCCTTGAAATGTGGTTAGTGTATGTGAATGAGGAACCAAATTTAAAATTGTTTAAATTAATTTTATTTAAGTGATATGATCATGCGTGGCTGGTGGCTACTTTATTGGACAATGCATGCATAGATTATAATAACTATTAGTTATGTAGGTGTGCAGACAGATTGTTATATATCCATGTTAGGCATTGGGATCTGATATGGCATTCTCTAAGGATATATCCATGAATGGCCAAGATGATGATTAATGAATTTTGCAAGTGGAACCAAGATGAAAAGTGAAAACCAATATTTAAGAAGCTAGAACTAAAATTATGAAGGTAATTTGTCTACATGATTAAAACAAAATGAATATGAATATAGAAAATCATAGTATATACATATGGAAAGAGAAGTAATGTACCTACCTTTGAAAGGCTTATTTGCTAAATGAATTACTAAATATCTTAGGAGTGATAGATGAAAGTTGATCAAGTATGTAGTCAATCCTTATATTATGGTTTCAAAAAGAGGATGTAATGTAGAAAAAAATAGGGCAAGAATATATCCAGGACCTATAAGGAACTCTGGTGAGATACAATTCTGATATTGACAATTAAAGAAAATAGGTTTGAAAGAGAAGAAAACTGCCAATGGCAAGGTGATAAGACCTAATTGATAAAAGTCTCAAAAATGTGAATACAAGCAAATAAGGTATAATAGTCTAACATTATTATATCATAAAGAACTTTAACTGACTGGAGAAAAGACAAAACTAGATATTTAAATATGACTGAAGGTTTGAAACGCTCTAGATGTTAAGCCTAGTTGATAACAGTAATCCCTTCCAGTCATAACAGATGTCTCTTCCTTATACCCACATCCAATCCATTTTGCATATAGCAGAGTGAGCTTTTATTTTATTTTGTATTTTTAAATGCTTTATTTTGAGAGAGAGGAAGGAGAGGGAGAGAAACATCAATGTGAGAGAGAAACATTGATCAGTTGCCTACCGTATGCACCCCAAGCAGGAACCAAACCTGCAACTTGGGCGTGCGCCCTGACTAGAAATAGAACCTGTAACCTTGCAGTACAGTTTGATGCTCAACCAACTAAGCCACACTGGCCAAGACAAGAATGAGTTTTTTAAAACATAAAGGACCACATCACATTCTGCCTGAAGCCTTTAAAAGCTTCCTATTGCATCCTATCTAATAAAAGAGTAATATACAAATTGACCATCACTCCAACACACAAGATGGCTGCCCCCAGGTGGTCAAAGATGGCTGCCTCCATGTGAACACAAGATGGCCACAACAAGATGGCCAGCAGGGGAGGGCTGTTGGAAGGGACCAGGCCTGCAGGGAAGGGCAGTTGGGGGGAGCAGGCCTGCAGGGGAGACCAGCTGGGGGTGACCAGGCCTACAGGGGAGGTCAGTTAGAGGTGACCAGGCCTGTTGGGGGAGGGCAGTTAGGGGCAATCAGGCTGGCAGGGGAGCAGTTAGGCATCAATCAGGCTGTCAGGGGAGTGATTACGGAGTGATCAGGCTGGCAGGTAGAAGCGGGTAGGAGCAATCAGTAAGGCAGGCAGGCAAGTAGTTGGGAGCCAGCAGTCCTGGATTGTGAGAAGCATGTCCAACTGCCCATTTAGTCCTGATCCTGGGAGGGGTCCCAGATTGAAGAGGAAGCAGGCTGGGCTGAGGGACAACCCCTCCCCCCTCCAATGCACGAATTCCATGCACCAGGCCTCTAGTTTAAAATAAAATGTAAGCTCTTTAAGAGAGTCAGGGGTCCTGGGAGTCCAGTTCTGGCCTACTTTTCTACATCACCACATGCTGCTTGCTTCTCTTTCCCACCCCTCAATTATACTAGCCTCCTCTCAGTTTCCATGATTTACCAAACTCTTCACAGACCTTTACATTTACCCAAGTGTTTGTATGTCTGAATCTTCTTATCATTTGGGTGTCAGTGAATGTCATTCCCTCAGAAAGTTCTCCCTGTCCACCCTCCTTTTCCCACCTAATGTTAAAGCAATGTATTTCCTCCTAGTGCTTATCATGTTCTGTAATTATTTCCATCAAACTGTATTTAGTATCTCTCTCCTCCCTCAGAAAATACTTCGTAAGAGCAGACAGAAGTCAATTGCCCTCTTTCACATGGTATCCTCAATTCCTAGCACAATACCTAGTAAACAGTCGGTATTCGGTAAATCTGTAAATAAAGTAATGGGTAAGAGAGTAATTTAAAATATACTTACAGATGTCAACAGAGAGAAAGTATACAAAGATCATATAGAAAACAAATTGGGAAAAGAAGGTGACATGTTATGTAAAGATAAAGAACCAAAATCCAATTTATCCCACAAGCTTTATAAATGTACAGAATTCAGACCAACCTCCCAAGTCACAAAATGAGATCTGTGTTAAATGAATACCTATGAAAACACTATTCACATTTTGTTTTACCAAAGGAACACAGCATTGTAAATGTTCTTTTAGCATTATAAACCTAAGTGCATTCATATGCTCCATCTGTCTGCTTTGTTTAGTTTTCCACTATACACATAGTACAAAACACTGTGTCTGGCATATTGAGAGAACTACAAAAGTATGTGTTGAGTGAGTTAAAGCTAAATGAATGACAGGAAGCAATAGTAAAATGACACCTTGTCATGACTTAACACTTGATTTTAATGTTTCATAGGTCAAATCATGTCCTAAAACTGAGACCCAGTTTAAGTAAAGCTGCCTTAAAAGGATGACTGTCTATCAATAGCAGCAGTGGTATTATGGGAGCATATTACATGTCCAAGCCACCCAGGGATTCTTGACTGACAGACAGAACGGAAATCATAAAAAAATAAGATACAGCAGTTCTCTGACCCATTTCTTAAAAATCACAGAATGAAAGCACTACACAGGATTTTTGGATATTCCAACCAACAACAATAAACTCTGGTGTAAAAAGAACCAGAACACTGCCTCCTAGTCTATTATTTCCATTTTTCTCTCTATCTAGTCAATGATGCCAAGCAGGAACACTAGAAAGACCAACACAAAAATTTTAAAGCCTACATCCTTGGTGCTAAGATCTCAGAACTTATAGAAAATATTTTCCATAATTTGAACATTGGTACCAAAGTATAACGATAGACTGACCCTTATCAAAATGACATAGTGGCAATAAACTAACTTTTTCAGTGTATCACTTTGAACATTTTAGAAAGTTTATGTATTTAGTACTGTAAAAGAGCTTATTAAACCTACTGCGTATAATAAAATCTCAATTGAAGTACAGCCCCTATGAAAACTAAAAACTAAAACTAAATGACTTTCACCAAGAAATATATTTTAACCTTTCTTTAAGTTCTCTAACCATGATGATCATGAGGCTGTAAACAAGGTTTAAAAGAACTAAACTATCTTCCAAAGCACTGATGAGACATTTCAAAGATAATGAGAAAGAGGAACACTGCTATCAAGAAAGAAGCTTAATAAAAGAAATTTAAACGATGTAAATTTGATTCAAATAGGGTACCAGAATCGTGAACATCAGTTGAAATTGTTTAGCTGCGTAATTGTGCGCATAATTAAAACAATTACTACTTGTCCACACTATCACCGTGTTTTTTTCATTCACAATTGTGAGAGCCTGTCCTGCTGGGGTGGCTCCGGGGTTGAACGCTGACCTATGAAATGGGAGGCCATGGTCCAATTCCCCGCCAGGACACATGCCAGGATTAAGGGCTGGATCCCCAGGATGGGGCATGCAGGAGGCAGCCAATCAGTGATCTTCTCTCATCACTGATGTTTCTCCCTCTCTCACCCTCTCCTTCTTCTCTGAAATCAATAAGAATATATTTTTAAAAAATTATGAGAGCCAGTTAATTGGCAACGCATCCAAGATATTGGCCACAAAGGCTTATTTATTATATTGTTGCTTGCTTACAAAATGACATTATCAATTGTTTTGTCAATTAAAAAGACATTTTTTACAGTAATTTTTACAGTTCAACTAATACAATTTGCATCTTCTGTTGTTATTTAGTTTCTAACCCAAAGACAAAGGACCACTATCTTCTTGATTAACTGAGCTAATAATATTGTACACATGTGCAGCAGCTCAATGCACAATGACTAATTAATAAATTTTATACCATTTTGGAAGATGTGTAAATTCAACTCTATTGAGGTTGTGTAAATTAACATAAATCACCACCACATTCAGATAGGACCATTTTTTCTTACATTAACACTATAAATTGAAAACAAGAAATGTGATCTGTCAATGCAAAGGTTCAAAACATTAGCAATTACAAAGGGCTGACTTGAGATTAAATGTAGCATAGGACTGAGTTTTATACACGTTAATGTTGGTCATTTTGCAAGACTGGCAGAGATTAAAGAGGTAATAAATGCAATTTTTATTACTCATATGAGTGTGTCAAATTACCCAATCCATACTTTTTGTTAAAGTGTAAAAGGAATTACTAAAACTTTTATTATGTCTGTGTTATGGACTTATTCATCTTAAGTTATTTTGAGCTTTATAATGATAACATAACTTTAAAGATATTAATGAAAACAAGCATTGCTCAATATGTGCCAAGCCCTACATAAAGTGCTTTATAATCATGGTATCTCTTAACCACAAAAATGGCCTATGAAGTTGGTACTATTATCACCTCCATTTTCTGTATAAGGAAACTGAACTCAAGGAGGTCAACAAACTGGTTGGGTTTCATAGTTTTAATAAGACAGAGTTAGAATTCACAGCCAGCTCAGTCTGACTGCAGAGCTAGCACTATGCTATGCAGTAGCGCATAGCAAGCCTTCATTTGTTTGTTAATTTTAAACTAGGGGTCCGGTACACGAAATTTGTGCACTGGGGGTGGGTGGTCCCTCAACCCAACCTGCCCCCTCTCACATACTGGAAGCCCTCAGGTGATGTCCAACTGATGGCTCACCCCCAGCCTGCCCAGCCATCACCCTGCTCAGCTGAGCCCTGGCTGCATGTGACCACCCGGCCCCAGGGGCTGGGTGCTCGCTGTCACCTCCATTTCATCTCCACACCTGGGGCCTGGCGCTTGGGCCACTTGGCCCTGCCCCTGCTCCTGATTGGCTGGTAACAGCCAATCAGGGCAAAGGTACGGTCAAATTTGCATGTTTCTCTTTTTTATATAGGATAGCAGTATGGCAAAAGAGCTATCATCAGAACCCAAAGTTCAAATGGAAACCAATGGTTTACAGGTGAAGTAGCATGAACAACTTTTAGTGACACACCTTTAGATATTTAACACTATCTTATGGTACATGGTCACAGAAGAGTCATGATATATTATGTAGACTTCTTAAATGAGGTGAGAAACAGCTTAACAATAGGACCAACATGTAGTCATCAGTTTGGTTTCAATTATGTATACATTTATATAGCCTCAGGAGATTCAGCTCTTCTGCTCATTTCTTCCCTGAGAGCAGCACAGGCCTTCCTCTTAAATTTACAATGTATATTAGGACACACCCGGACATTTGTCCTCTGGAATAAATGTCTAGAGTAAGTAATCATTTACAGGCTGAATCCAATCCATAAGTGTGCTTTGTTGTGGCCATGTAGTGTTTATTTGTTTTCATTTCATTAACTACCCACATTTAAGAATGGTAATATTAAAAAATATTTTTAAAATGGTAACTTGTTTTTAGAATATATTTTTATTGATTTCAGAGAGGAGGGTAAAGGGAAAGAGAGATAGAAACATCAATGATGAGAGAAAATCACTGATTGACTGCCTCCTACATGCCCCACACTGGGGATCAAGCCTGCAACCCAGGCATGTGCTCTGGACTGGAATTGAACCTGAGATCCTTCCATCCACAGGCTGATGCTCTATCCACTAAGTTAAACTGGCTAGGACAAAAATGGTAACATTTTATAGAAAAATCTGGGTTTCCATTTTATTTTGATAAACAAGAAATAGCCAAACAGACCCCACATTCCCTCATGGCAAGTTCTTGGCTGGTGCTGAGATCTAGTAGCCCCTTTAGAAAACTGGAGGTCAAATACTCTTCACTCAGCCCCAATCCACTGCATCTGCCTGGCAGTCCTCTTCTGCCCTCCAGGCGGCTGCTCCTGCCCTAAAGGAAAGCCTCAGCCATCAGTCAGCTTAGAAACGTCTTATGCTGACGTGAAACTGATTTGGGGGCCTCCTGTGTTGTTTGCACTTCCCCTTTTTTAAAACCTACTGATATGAAGAACAGTGGGGGCATGGCAAAACACCGAGATGGCGGCGTTGAACACAGAAATACTCTGTAAGTGGGTAATCCAAGTCTCTGAAAGGATTGTTTACAAAGATTACTAGGCCACTAATATATTTTTATTTCATTTTTGAAGAAAGTCATTTAAAGGTGATGACTTATCACTTGCATGTTTAATAATGGAATATCTAGAATCAAATGAATTCAAAATGTATTACAGAATGATTTTTCCAGTGTTTCATTTCAACCCATATAAGGGCATTCTACTTTGAAGTTCTGAACCTGTCTAATAAAAACTCTTTATATAGAAGATATTATGACTGTCTATTTTATATGGTATTTATGAAATAATAAAATATCTATATGAAACTGTATCTATCATTATAGTCTAAAGTTAGATATATGCATATGTACTGGCATTTATGTATATATATATTTATACATGTGTACATATATATGCATGTATCCTTCCAAACTATTCTTATTTTAACTTTAAATCACAGTAACATTTTACAGCAAAAAATTCTTACCTCAGCCAGAAAGATTACAAAGCACCAAATTAGCACAAAAACTAAACTCTTGTGAACAGTAACATATCTAAGGTATGTGTTCCATGTAGTCACTGGTGGTATGTTCTCCACATCATCAAAAAAGCACTCCTGAAGAAAAGAATCATGGTTATTACAATGAGACTATACAGTTTCATATCACATGGGTCTTATGCGGTTTTATTTCTAATCTGTAAAAATAAGAAAATATTACTATTGAAGCCAAGTTAATTTAAACAAATATAAAACATTATGAATGACACGTGCGGTGCCACTCCACAGCCGTATAACGTCCATTGGAATACAGCTTTTTGAAAAATGAGAAACACTGTAATTCTTCAAAATTCTGAGAGTGCACCACTGACTACTATTATTTTTGGACAGTTTTACCATTTTAATGCTTCCAGTGTCACACCTTTACCCAAATAAACAGTACCATCATGCTGAAGCTTTCCAGAGCGCTCCTGAATTTATTTAACTGTGTCCATGAACAAATACACTGAAATTTGACTAGCTGTAGAAATCTCCCAATAGACCTAAGGGCAACTGATGTTTCTATATTTCACAGTAGACTAGTATTATGTCCTTCCAGCTATGATTTAAATTATATAATTCTACTCCTCAGTATATTCCCCATAGAAGTTTTTATTTGTCTTATGTAGATGATTTCAATAATTTGAAAAAGACTGATTGTAGATAGTCCAAAGGAAAAGGATACTTTTGGTATTCATGAAGTCAACAAAATTCACAGGAAAAGCACTAATAATACTTCAATGAAATTGGAACATACCCCACTGGCTATGTATGAAGACTTTTGGACTCAAATAAACTTGGCTTTGAATCTGGACTCCACATTGACTTCCTAGGCGCTGCTTGAATTTGGGCAGTTGAACATCCCTAAAGTTCACTTTCCTGCCCTAAAGTTCTGGGACAGTAATGGGACTAAGTATATGCTGCTTGGCAGCAGGGCAACCAATAATAACTAGGTATTAATCAAATAAATCACTCTTTTCAACTAAATTTATGGGTTCAGGCTTGAGAAATTCATTCAAACTAGTATTAAAATCATATAGATAAATTATCCTTTAAGAAGCCTTTTATAAAAATTATAGAAATACTGAAAATATGTATCTTAGAGATAATCTATTGTGTCCTTTCATTTCACAAACCTTGGTCCAGAAATGTGAAATGATTTGTGATTGCCAATGGTCATACTACCCTTAATGGATCTATGCCAGTAAATATAACAACTCATCACAATGCTGCCTGCTACATTCAAGGCACTTAAGAATTTTTTCTAGTAAATATTAAACAAAAGCCCTCCACCTATATCGCTTCCTATCCTATATAATAAAACCCTAATTGCGAATTGACTGAATGGCAGAACTATCAGTCACTATGATGCGCAGTGACCATGAGGGGGCAGACACTCAATGCAGGAGCTGCCCCCTGGTGGTCAGTGCACTCCCACAGGGGGCTCGTCGCTCAGCCACAAGCCAGGCTCCTGGCTGATGAGTGCAGCAGTGGTGGTGGGAGCCCCTCCTGACTCCACAGCAGCGCTAAGGATGCCTTGGAGAATGTCCAACTGTCAGCTTAGGCCCACTCCTCCTGCTCCCCAAAGGGAGTGGGCCTAAGCCAGCAGGCAGACATCCCCTGAAGGGTCCAGACTGCAAGAGAGCACAGGCCAGGCTGAAGGACATCCATCCCCCGCCTCCCCATGCCCCGCTCGGTGTACAAATGTCATGCACTGGGCCTCTAGTTTTTTAAATAAAAGTATTTTATCCTTTAAAACTTATTGTAAAAAACTTTCTGTCTAAAGGTTGGTGCTAGTATAGATTAAGTTTCACACACCTTTTTTAAAAAAAAAAGAAACCTGTCTAGAAATCCAATTTAAAAGATAAAAAAGGCCCTGGCCGGTTTTTCTCAGTGGATAGAGCATCGGCCTGCAGATTGAAGGGTTCCAGGTTTAATTCCAGTCAAGGGCACATGTCTGGGTTGTGGCTCAATCCCCAGTAGGGAATGTGCAGGAGGCAGCCAATCAATGATTCTCTCTCATCATTGATGTTTTTATCTCTTCCTCTCCCTTCCTCTCTGAAATCAATAAAAATATATTAACAGATAAAAAAGCTCACACTAATTAATTCAGGGAAGACTGATATATAAATGACAATGCAAGTAGTCCTGTTAACAGATTACAAGTATATATACCTTACATACAAGGAATATATATTCCTTGCTCTCTAAACTACTGCTATTATCTGTTTATATATTTGTTTATATTCCATCTCTTCCCACAGAGGTTTTAAGGTGTTAATAAAGCAGTTTTATAATAATTTTTAATAATTTATTATTTTATAATTTATAATAACGATTACCATTGGCCTAGTAAACCCACCACAAGCCCTCGCTCTGATAACACATTTTATTTAAAAAGGTATGTTCAGTGCAAGAGGAAACAGTTGCTTCTTTACACTTTTAGGTTGACTCTTTTGTTCACACAATTATGAACTCTGCACTTCAGAGTCTTAGGATAAACCTCTTGCTAACGCCATAATTTGAGTAAGTTTTGTGACATGCTAATATGCATTCAGTTGTACTCTGTGGGGGGGAAAAAAAACACCACACCAATAATTTATACACACCTTTAAATCTTCTTCATTAATTTCTTCACTTATTTCCAAGCCACTATCTTGAGATAAACGTCTTGAATATATATCCATTTCAGTGAAGTTCCCCTGGGGGGCCAGGGACATTTTTCGTGTGGATGCTGCTGGGGTTCGGTGAATGATTTGACCTTGGTTCACTGAGGAGCGTGTCATCAGGTGCAGAACAGACTGCCTCCGGCGCCGCTGGAAGGTGGGACCAGTGTTGATCACATTGCTGCGAGGCAGAATGGCCTCCCCCTGCTCGGAGTCTGGCACTAAGGACAGCCTTCTTGCCGAAGGCTCTTCTGAATCTTCTTCGATGCCGTTAATTTGTAATGGAGTCTTCTGCACAATGGAAAACTTTTTTAAGGAGTTGATTGGATGGAGGATAGAGTTCTTCCTGTTTTCACCAAACTCTCCAGTCTGTTTAAAAGACTGTTTTTTTGTTTCACTCCTGGGGATGGCAGCATCTCCTTCTAGTGAGAAACGCCGCAGAGTCTCAGTTAGGATTGAATTTCTTCTTTCTGCACTAAACTGGTCAAAATAATCATATCCCATGAGTTTTGAACTGAAGTCAGGGCGTAGATTTTGTAATTCAGAAAATGTCCCATAAAAATAGCTACTGCCTTCATGAAGAATTAATATTTTGTCAGCTTTCTTTAAATGTTCCATTTTAGAAGTGACCAAAATCCTAGTTTTGTTAGCCATCAACTTACAGACACAGCTTTAAGAATATAAAAAGATATAAGTAAGATGTCAATTTTATAAACTTTTTATTACAATACTATATGTATTTCATTTAAACATTTCATTAAATGCATTCTTATATAATGTTATTATACTTAAAATAATTATAAAAGTAAATACCTAATACTAATTAATTTGGTGACTTTGGAGTTACTATAGCAATGAAATACTGTATTACTGAATTACTATAGTACTAGAGACTTGGTGCATGAAATCTGTGCATGGGGGATCCCTTCAGCCCAACCTGCCTCTCCAATCTGGGATTCCTCGGAGGATTGGACCTAAACCAGCAATCAGACATCCCTCTCACAATCCTGGATCGCTGGCTCCTAATCGCTCACCTGCCTGCCTACCAGGTCGCCTCCCACTGCCCCCTCCCTGCTGGCCTGGTTACTCCTAACTGCCCCACCCCCGCACCTACCTGGTAACCCCTTACTGTCCCCCCCGCCAGCCTAATTGCACCCAACTGCCCCCCCTGACAGCCTAGTGGTCCCTCGCTGCCCCCTCTGCAGGCCTGGTCCCCCAAATGCAATGCCCCTGCCAGCCTGGTAGCCCCTAACTCCCCCACACCTGCCAGCCTGGTCACCCCAACTGCCCCCCCTGTTGGCCTGGTTGCCCCAACTACCCCCAACTGCTGGCCTGGTTGCCTCCAACTGCCCCTCCCCGGGTCAGCCTAGTCATCCCTCACTAACCCCCTTGCCGGCCTGGTCGCACCACGTAAAAGCTTGCTTGGTCAGTTGTTTTGTCATCCCTCACTAACCCCCCTGCCAGCCTGGTCATAGTTAGCCATATTGTGAGGGTGTGATGGTCAATTTGCATATTACCTCTTTATTATATAGGATACTATATTGTAAAGTTGAGTGTTAAGAGACCTAAAATAAAATTAAATAAATGTTTGAGTTTGAGTAAATTGGTTAACCTCTGGGACATGATTCATTCATCTAGAAACTGACAGAATTGTTAGATGACCTTTAAGATTCCTGGGGGGAATCTTTTTATGTACCTTCTAACATTTCAGAGCTTTCCTATTCTTTACATTTTTTATTAATTTCCTTTTACATTTTAAGTTGACCACCAATTTAGTCCTCAAAACTTTATATTAAGACTAATCTTATTTGTTAAATCAACAACAATAAACCTAAGAATTAAATAACAAATTGATCCTCCTCTAATAAAATTTCCCTCTAATCTAGAACTAAATCCAGAACTGAATCATTTAAGGGAGACAAACTCCTTTTAGGCATTAAACATTTCATATTGTATAAAAAGAAGCATAATTCTAGAGGGTATTCTAATATGCTAATATGTCTAGCAAAGTTTATATGGATAAGAAGTTATTTATCATAGTCATAGGATTGTAAAAATAGTATGTTAGGCATTAAATTTAATTAAATTCTAGGAAAGGTGCTTCCAGGAGTAATGCTGCCATTTTATACACACATATATCTATATCCTTTTTCTTAAAATCTTTATTTCTAGAAGAGTATCATGATAATTCTCATAAATAAACTACTTTACAATCTGTGAAATCAGTTTCAAGATTATAAATCAAGTCAGATAGGTAACTGCTTTTCTTTGGAACTTTGCACACTCTGAGCCCTGCTAGGAGCTACAATGAAATGTAAATTCCAAGCCCTGTGTGACTGAGGACAAGGTTCTGAAGGAAGCATTGAGGTGGCTGTATAGTCTGAGCATTCACTTACATTAAACATTAAAAAATTCAGTTTGTTTTCTTCCTTAACAAGTTTACTACTTAAGGAGGAGAGAGAATAAAATACTAACACAAAATGCAAGTAAAAACATTCAGTATAATAACCAGTTAAAATAATGTCACAAGACAATAATACTGTAAAAACTACATAGACAGTGACTATTCAAGCAACAGCAAGAAAGAAACTGGTTTAGCATGAGGTGGTTAGAGGTTTTCATGGAAATGATATTGAATATTGGCTGCAAAGAGAAAATGAGATTTGAGTAAGTGCTATGTTGCATTCTTTCATAGAGTCATAATGGTGGACAAATTTCTCAAGGAATAATATGCAGTCTATGGTAGTATAGTCATTCTTCATCTTTTAGCATGAGCATTATGTTATTAAAAGAACATACCTTTCAAATATTTCTTTTTCTGTTAAAACATCTAGATACCCAAAAGGAGAATCTAATAGGTACAAATCAGCATCTTTGTATACTGCTCTAAAAAGAAAATGAAAACTAATTTAGGTTTCCTCTGTATGTTCCATATCATTTAGTATAGATGACTTTAAATAAAGAAAAATAAATTACATGTCATTTTTCACAACACTCCAAGAATTGCTAACATGTGACATTAACCAGCAAAAGTTACAAACTGAATCACACCAACACATAGAATTTAAAATATTACCTTAAATAGAAAAAAAAGAGGACACCTTTTAACAATAGAATGTAACTAGAGCAAAACACCATGCTATGCTCTGGGAACACAATGTAAAATCACATAGTTCCTGCTGTCAAAGATTTTGCATTGTTGTGGGGGGAAAAGAATAAAATGGACTGTTTCAATCCTCTAAAATATCAGAGACAGCAACTAAATTGCAGCACTTATGTGAAATTATTTCTTTTTAATGTTTTTCAGTGTTGACTGCTACATCAAATTGGTAGCAGTATTATTGTGACTATATAATTGCCATGCTTTTTACTCCTTATAGTTTCAGTCTCTGTCCCATGTTCATAAAAATTCCAAACAGGAAAAGAATGAATAATTCACAGTAAAAATGTATACCCATTTTTTTACTTTTTAAGTTAAAAATAAAATATTATGAGCAAGTAGATTCTTCATTAAGTTAATCATGACACAGTAATAAAATGGAGATACAGTCCCATGTTAATAGGAATGAGATAATTTCTTTATGACACTTAAACTTTTCAGGTGTGGTTGTTAGTTACCTTACCCCCCCACAAAACCAAACAGAAATTGGTGTTTATGTATAGTTCTGCATACTTTCTGTAAAAAGTAAAATGTGTTCAATCAGAAGATTTTTAAAAGAAAATACAGAAATGGCCAAAAGTCAAAGTAAAATCTAAAACAACTTTTGCAGTGTTACTTTTTAAGACAAAATACAAGAGAGCTAGCTAAAAGACCTCCATCAAACTATACCCTCCAGGTTTTCCTTTCCCCACGTCATACCTCTCTTTCTCCTTTATACCTATGACATATATTACTAATATATTAATGACACATTTATCGTCTAAAACTGGACAACACATGATACATTCCAATAAAAATAAAAAGAATTATTTTCTGTAATACTTCAAACTGTGTATACCTTACAATAAAACCAAATCTTAAACTAGTAAATACAAAGTCAATTGTATATTGAATGTTAGAAGCTTCATAGCATAATTTACCTAAGTATAAAATGGAATGTTTAAGATGAGTGTTACCTGGGTTCACAGCTTAATTAATCAACTTCCATTTATTCAGAGGCATAATTTTTTAAAATGTATCTTTATTGTTAAAAGTATTAAAGATGGCCCCATTTTTCCCCCATTGGGCCCCTTAACCCCACTCCCACACCCTTCTCAGGCCTTCCAAGCACTTAAATAGAATCAAGAGGATTCTATTATAACTCCATTTCCCAATATGGCTTTTAGCAAGTTAATATATAACAGCTTCAATTATCTCATGGTTTCTTTTATAAAATAGAAGAACAAACCTATCTTTCCAAGGTGATACAGAGATTAAGTAAAATCACACACACACACACACACACACACACACACACACACACATTCATCTCACCTTGAATATTACTAGGCATTTGCAGATGCTCAGTGAGTCAGTTTTCTGTCTCAGCTTTTAAGAGCATGAAAAACAAGTAAGGGAAAGGAGCCAAAATATCAACAAATCAATGTGATTTCTTATTAACAACTTTGGCAGCACAGTAAGAAGAATTTTGTTCTAATATAACTGGATAAAGATTTGACATCATACTATCACCAATAACTTTTTAAATTGGACATGACAGTTTAACCACAACATTTTCAACTTGACAGAAATTAGCTGTACATAGTTACTTCTCTCTTTGACAGCTCTAAATGCTTAGACCAATAATATCTCTACTAATGGAACGACCCACCACAGTGTCCAATGTACTTGTCTTATTCGTCTTTAAAGACTACAGACTTTAAATCAAGTGATATCATTTGTCTTGATATTCTTTTTTTATAATGTTAGGCACCAATGAGAAGTTTATATGCACTACAACACACATGAAACGTTTTACCCTTGTCTTCTAGCTCACTGATACAGTCCTCTGCTTCTTCTATGTCTTGCTATTCTTGTTATGAGAATAATTATGTTGAAAATACATGTTTATCTAAACTTAGAAACATGAACAGGTGTGTTCATTGTGGAATGGAGATGGTCAGGAACTATGTGATGGACTTCACAAAGAAGTTTACACCAGATCTTACCTTGTGCTATGCAAAATCCCAGAGTTTTCCTTTGTAGTAAAACACACCATAAGGTAATCAAATATACACACACCAAAATAACTGCATGCATTTTATCAGATATGAATACTATATCATGATCTATAGATCTTAAAGAAGGTGATTCTTAACCGGCTAGTCATAAGACCCCAAGCACTTTTCAGCTCCAAAAAAGAATATAAAAATAGGGAAATATGTATAATTTCTACATGTATGATATTTACAGCAAATGCTTACTGGGCCAATAACCGAATATTCACCTTGCCAAGGAAATTCTTGCTCGCTGCCCTCCACTCAGTGTGATTCCACCTTCTCCAAGAACTATATTGTCTTTCTCTGCAAACTTGGAGATGTCCTATTATCAAAAATAGAAAGTAAGAAGGAAATTGTTAGTAAGCGGGGTCTGAATTTGAAAGGTCCTTTTACCTTCAAAGGCAATCATTTATCACTCTATTGCTTTTAGCTACAATTGAATTTTGAACACTGCATCTTGATTATTTTAAATCCACTTCAATTGGTCAAAACATTGCTGATTTTGATAAATGGATTTTTGTTTAATTTTTTATTTTTTTAAATATATTTTTATTGATTTTTTACAGAGAGGAAGGGAGAGGGATAGAAAGTCAGAAATATCAATGAGAGAGAAACATCAATCAGCTGCCTCCTGCACACCCCCTACTGGGGATGTGCCCGCAGCCCAGGTACATGCCCTCGACCGGAATCAAACCTGGGACCTTTCAGTTTGCAGGCTGACCCTCTATTTACTGAGCCAAACTGGTTTTGGCTTGTTTAATTTTTTAAATGCCATTAATGAAAATTAAATAATATATAATTATTTAAATATATAATTTTAATTTCATTAAATTTATAAAGCCTATGTATAATAATCGGAAAATATACAAATTAAAGCCTATGTATATTTATGGTATGTAAATATGTGTATATATCATCCAAAGGCCATTATATAAACCTAAGTGCTTTTAATGTGCTTAAGTGCACTTCCTGCCAATTTAAATACACTGTTATAATGGAATCTCTAAAACTGAATAGAACTCTCAATAAGAGATACTAAATTAATGTTACTTACATACCCTTATCCCTCACTCCCCTATCCTCCCAAACCATCCCCCACCCATACCACTGCTGTATCTAAACGTTTTAGTGGGAACCCGTCTGTACAAGGCAACTTCTTTCCAAACTTCTCTCACCGACTTATCCACCCAACACCTCATTCCTGTGACCTCTCCATCCTCTTTGCCTCTCCTGTCACCCTCCTTCCACATTGATTGTGTCATCCTTTCTCCCAGGTAATAAATTTTCTGTGGTAACAACTATGCTAGGCATTGTAAAAGAAGTTTAGAATTTATCAGAAATAGTCTTTGACTCCCAGTCATTCTATCTCTAAACCATAATCCTGAAGAATACCAAATAACATCCAAAAGGTTTCATTAACCATTATAATATAGGTCATATAACAGTACACAATTAACCTACAAATTAGTTATACAGGTGACAGAAGTATCTTTACAATAGACAGAAAATACTAGAAGACTTTCTGAAAGAGATGGGGCTCAGCCTGAGATTTGAAAGGTGAGAACAGTCAAATAGGTACTTCTCTCTCTTTAACTAGAAAAGGTTCTCTCCTGTTTCCCTTCCCATCTTCAAATATCTTCTCATTTCTTTTGCTACTACCTTCTTCTCTCTCACTTTAGAAAAATACACTTCCATACTATTCCTTTTCCTTGACAATCCAGGAGGAATCCACCATCTCTTCTTGAGTTGCCAACATTATTTATATTTAAATTGTCAAACACACATACACATATGTAATACCTTAATCGATAAAGAAATAAAAATAAATAAAAAAATAAAATCTAAAGAGGAACCTAGATGGCAGCATAGATAAACACCTATACTGATGCCCCACACAACAATTTCAAAATTACAACTAAAAGACAAAATAGACATCATCCAGAACCACCAGAAAGCTGGCTGAGTGAAAATTCTACAAATAGAAAGATAAAAGGACACTGAGACTCAGAGGAGCTGTGGAGGGCAGAGTTGCAGAGATGCGAAAACAGAAGTGTGTAGAGGCGCATGAGCGGAAAGGGTGGGTAACTGAATACCCAGCTGGTTTTCATGAACAGGGAGGGAGACAAAGGATCCCCACTGCACTGAACCCCAATTCCGGTGAGTCTCGGGGAACCCAGACTTGGAAGAGGTGAAACTGGTCTGTAAGGAGGAAGCATACTGAGATTTGGGAGATGCAGAGGTGCATGACCTTGTGGAGAGGACATGTGGCTGGCTCTCTTATTCAGAAGGGGGAAAAAAACTACCAGACTGCATTGTGTTCCACTTTCGGTTGAGACTTTAGGTGTCCAGATGCATTTGGGGAGAGGCTGGACTGTGGCAGCGGGCACAGCTCAGGGGCTGCTTTCTCTCAGCAGTGGGTGCAGCCATTGCCATGGGACACAAAGACTCAGGCGCCACTTAGGACAGGGCTGACAGGAAATCAAGGCTGACTGCTCAGCCCTGAGAATCCGCCCCATCCAAAGTGAGCACAGAGGCTTTAGCAGCATAGACACAGCTGATTCTCACAGCCAACTGGGCTGGAGGTCAAACCCCCCCCCAGTGATAATAACAATAATCTAGATACCAACAACAATCTGCACAGTCTTGTTGTTAACTACAACAAGACTGTGCAGCCCATAAAGGGGTGCACCAAGAGTATCCACCTCAGGTAACTGGGGAGGCTGAAACACTGTCCCCTAGAGGACATCTACCACACAAAGCTACTCGACCAACTCAGGGAACCAGCCAAAATGTGGAGACAAAGAAACAGATTACATTAGAAAGAAATGAAGGGAAAAAAACGACTGAACATAGAGTTTAAAACTATGGTTATATGGTTTTTCAAGAGGTTTCTAGAAAAGGATGATAAATTTAATGAGACCCTCAAGGATATGTGAAAAAGTACCAACCAGAAATTAAGCATACACTGACTGAAATAAAAAATATTATACAAAGACCTAAAAGCAGTATAGAGGACCACAAGAGCCAAGTCAAAGATTTGAAATACAAAGAAGCAAAAACCACTCAGCTGGAAAAGCAAAAAGAAAAAAAAATCCAAAAAATTGAAGATAGTGTAAGGAGCCTCTGGGACAACCTGAACCATACCAACATCCGAATTATGTGGGTTCCAGAAAAAGAGAAGGAGCAAGATACTGAAAACTTATTTGAAGAAATAGTGACCAAAAACTTCCCCCACCTGGTGAAAGAAATTGACTTAAAGGTCCAGGAAGTGCACAGAACCCCAAACTATAGGAATTCAAAGAGAACCACACCAAGACACATGATAATTAAAATGCCAAGAGCAAAATACAAAGAGAATATTAAAAGCAGCAAGAGAAAAACAGTTAGTTACCTACAAGGGAGCATTCATACATCTGTCAGCTGATTTCTGAACAGAAACTATGTAGGCCAGACAGCAAGAAATATTCAAAGTGATGGAATGACAAGAACCTACAACCAAGATTACTCTACCCAGCAAAGCTATCATTCAAAATTGAAGGTTAGATAAAGTGCTTCACAGATAAGGAAAAGCTAAGGGAGTTCACCACCACCAAACTAGTTTTATATGATATGTTGAAAGGTATTCTTTAAGAAGAGGAAGAAGAAGAAAAAGGTAAATATAAAAATTATGAATAACAAATACATATCTATCAAGAAGTGAATCTAAAAATCAAGTGAATTAAAAATCTGATGAACAGAATAAACTGGTGAATATAATAGAATCGTGCATAGAGAGGGAATGGACTGACAATTATTGCGGGAAAAGGAGTGTGAGAGGTGCAGGAGGAGACTGGACAAAAATCGTATGCCTATGGATGAGGACAGTGGTGGGGTTGTAAGGGCAGAGGATGGGATGGTTACCAGGTGGATGAGGAGCTATTGGAGTGGGGGGAGAGGAACATTGTAATAATCTGAACAATAAAGACTTATTAAATTTAAAATAAAATAAATTAAATCTAAAATTCTAACTTAAAAACAAATGAAAAAATTTTCAAATTCTTATTACAAACTCTAAGCCAAGAAAGGAGGCAAACTAACAGTGATTATTTATTTTAAAAACAATTTTGCATGTCCAATAGGCTTAAGCCATTGTAACCACTGCCCCCAAGGAACTCTTACTGTCAATAATCCTGAGCTGGAGAACAAAAAGCTTGATGTTAAAAATGATGTCATGTTGGAGGCAATGAAGTAAGATAACCCCATTCCTTAATCTGGCAACCATCAATCTGTTGTCCATATTCATGAGTTAAAGGTTTTTTTGTAGATTCCATAAATATGTGATATCACACAGAATGTATCTGTCTTACTTCATTTATCACAATGCCCTCAAGGTCCATCATGGTTTTACAAATGGTAGGATTTTCTTTTTTTATGGCTGAATAATATTAGTATATATGTGTATATATACCACATTTTCTTTATCCATTCATCTGTTGATGGATACTTAGGTTGTTTACATGTTTTGGCTATTCTAAATAAATAGAGGCCTGGTGCACAAAATTCATGCATAGGGGGGTAAGGGATGTCCCTCAGCCCAGCCTGCACCCTTGCCAATCTGGAACCCCTGCAGGGATGTCCACTGCTGGCTCTCAAATGCTCGCCTGCCTGCCTTCCTGATTACACCTAAGCACTTCTGTCTGATTCCTGATCACAACTAACCACTCCCATGCCAGCCTGATTGATGCCTAACCACTCCCCTGCAGCCTGTTTGCCCCTAATTTCTCTCCCCTGCAGGCCTAGCCCCCCCCACTTCCCTCCTCTGCCGGCCTGGTCACCCCTAACCGTCCTCCCCTGGAGTCTTGATCACCCACAATTGCCCTCTCTTTCAGCCCTGGTTCCTCCCAACTTCTCTCCCCTGCAGGCCATCTTGTGTTGGTCATCTTGTGTCCACATGGGGGCAGGATCTTTGACCACATGGGGGCAGCCATCTTGTGTGTTGCAGTGATGGTCAACCTGCCTATTAATCTTTTATTAGATAAGATAAAGGCCTGGTACATGGGGGCCAGCTGGTTTGCCCTGAAGGGTGTCCCGGATCAGGATTGGGGTTCACTTGGGAAATGGGAAAGTCTGAGCAAGGGGCCTGTGGTGGTTTGCAGGCTGCGCCCTCACCCTTGGCGACCCAAGCAGAGGCTCTGGTATCTGATATGTATGTATATTCTACAATTGAAACTTTGTAGTCTGGAGTGGAGCCAAGCCTCCTGCTTGCTCCATGGCCGCAGCCATCCTGTTGGGATTTATTTATCTTCTATAACTGAAACTTTGTAGCCTTAAGCAGAGAATAAGGCAGGCCAGGGCTGCAGAAAGCTTGGCTTCCTCCATTGCCAGCTGCAACCCTAGCCTCCTGCTCTCTCCAGCTCCGAGGCTGCCGCCATTTCTGTTGGGATTCATTTATCTTCTATAATTGAAAGTTTGTAGCATTGAGTGGAGGCCTATGCTGGCAAGGGCAGGCGGAAAGCTTGGCTTCCTCCATTGCTGGTGAAACCCAAGCCTCCCTCCTGCTCTCAGTGGCCACAGCCATTTTAGTTTGGGTTTATTTGCATAATTTGCTCCTGATTGGCTGATGAGTGTGGCTTGATCAGAGGTATGGTCAATTTGCATGTTACTATTTTATGTAACGAACCGAGGGATATGCTGCAACGAACCGAGGGATGCAGGTATCTTTTTGAGATCGTGATTTCACTTCCTTCAAATAAATACCGAGAAGTGAAATTGCTGGGTCATGTGGTAATTCTATTTTAATTTTTTTTACTTTTTTTTAATCTTTATTGTTCAGTTTATTAATTACATTATTTCCTTTTTTCCCCCTATAGCTCCCCTCCACCTGGTACTCATCCCACCCTCTCCCCTCATCCCACTCCACTGTCCTCTCCCATAGTTGCATGATTTTTGTCCAGTCTCTTGCTGCACTTCCCACACCCCTTTTCTCCCCAAGAATTGTCAGTCCATTCCCTCTCTATGTCCGTGATTCTGTTACATTCACCAGTTTATCCTGTTCATCAGCTTATTAATTCACTTGATTCTTATGTTCATTTGTTGATAGATGTGTATTTGTTGTTCCTAGTTTACACTTTTATCTTTTTCTTCTTCCTCTTTTTAAATAATATCTTTCAGCATTTCATATAATATTGGTTTGGCGGTGATGAACTCATTTAGCTTTTTCTTATCTGCAAAGCATTTTATCTGACCTTCAATTCTGAATGATAGCTTTGCTGGGTAGAGTAATCTTGGTTGTAGATTCTTGCTGTTCATCACCTTGAATATTTCTTGCCACTCCCATCTGGCCTGCATTATTTCTGTTGAGAAATCCGCTGACAATTGTATGGGTGCCCCCTTATAGGTAACTAACTGTTTTTCTCTTGCTGTTTTGAACATTCTCTTTGTCTTTTGCTCTTGGCATTTTAATTATGATGTGCCTTGGTGTGGTCCTCTTAGGGTTCCTATATATTGGGGTTCGGTGCACTTCTTGGACTCCTAAGTCAATTTCTTTCACCAGGTGTGGGAAGTTTTTGGTCACTATTTCTTCAAATGGGTTTTCATTGTCTTGCTCTCTCTCTTTATCTGGCACCCCTATAATTCGGATGTTGGTATGCTTGAGGTTGTCCCTGAGGCTCCTTACACTATCTTCAATTTTTGGGATTCTTTTGGTTTCTTGCTTTTTCAGCTGAGTGGATTTTACCTCTTTGTATTTCAAATCTTTAACTTGGTTCTTGGGGTGCTCTAGAGTACTTTTAGGTCTTTGTATAATATTTTTTATTGCACTCAGTGTATGCTTAATTTCTGGTTGGTCCTTTTTCATATCTTTGAGAGTCTCGTTCATATCCTTATAGGTCTCGTTCATTTCCTTGTAGGACTCATTCATTTCCACATTGGTCTTGTTCATTTCCTTGCAGGTCTCGTTCATATCCTTGAGGATCTCGTTCATTTCCTTGTAGGTCTTGCTTATTTCCTTTTAGGTCTCGACCTTTTCTAGGAGCCTCTTGAAAAGCCCTACAATCATGGTTTTGAATTCCATGTCCAGTCGTTTTTCTTTTCCTCCATTTCTTTCACATCTGATTTCTTTCCATGTCTCTGCATGGTGGCTGCTTCCCTGAGTTGGTCAATTAGCTTTGTGTGGTAGACGTCCTACAAGGGACAGTGGCTCAGCCTCCCCAGTTACCTGAGGTGGATATGGGTTACACAGTCTTGCTGAAGTTACGCTCAGGTTAATCGTTGTTAGCATTTGGAGGGGTTGACCTCCAGGCCAATTGTCTGTGAAGTTCAGCTGTGCTCAGGTTGGATGGGCAGAGTCTCCGGGCCAAGCAGACAGCATCAGCTCCACCCTATGCGGCCCCAGGGACTCTGTGCCGGGGGCAATGTCCGCCAGCACCTCTGAGAGAGAGCCGCTGCTGAGCTCCACCAGCTGCCAGGGAATTCAGACTCTCCCCAAATGAGTCTGCACACCCAAAGTCTCATCCAGGGTCGTAAAACAAAGCAGTCTGACGGTTTCCCGAATGAGATAGCAAATCACGAGTGCTCTCTGCGTGGACAGGCTGCTGTGCTGTTCCCAAGTTCACTCGCACTCAGCACAAGCTCGCCTTCTCCACAAGCCAACAGACCCCTGCAGTACCTGAGCTTCGGCGTGCCCTCCCACTGTCCAGTTTTCACCCCGTATGATAGTGGGTTCCCTGGACTTCGCCCAGAGCTGGAGAATCAGTCCAGTGGGACGACTTTGTCTCCCCGTTCGAGAAAACTGGCCGGTTTTCAGCCGCCCGCCCTATCCACTGGCGCGTGCTCCAAACCTCTCTCCAAGCGTATCTTCAACGCTGTCCGCCGCCGCTCCTCCGAGTCACAGTGTCTTATCTTCACTTTTATTTGTGGAATTTTCACTTGGCCAGCTTTCTGGTGATTCTGGGTGGTGTTTGTTCTTTCGTTAAGTTGTAGTTTTAAAATTGCTGTGTATGACGGCAAGATAGGTGTTTTACCTATGCCGCCATCTTGGTTCTCTCAGTCACCATTTCTCTAATTTTAATTTTTTGGGGAACCTCCATACTAGTTCCCACAATGGCTGCACCAATTTACATTCCCACTACTATCCTTAGTATTTTACAATTTTTTATTATCATGAATTAAATAACTTTCCATATCCATATCGAGACAGTTGCTGCCAGTCTAAAGAAAGCTAATTATATTTGTGTGCTTAACTATGATTCATACATCTCAGATTCCCTTACTACTTCTAGCAAACTTTTTTGTTGTCTGTCTCTTTGCTTTTTGCTAGAATCCTTTGGGTTGTTGTTTTTTATAAGTGAACAATCGTTTCATGAATATTTAATATTATTCCTACTTATAGAGAAATAGCATTAATTTCTTGGCATTTAAAATGTCTATTTTAAAATGTTAACTAAAAAATACTGTATTTATGAAGTTTCCTTCTGTTTATCTTGGATTTTTTTATTAGAATTGACTGCTGAATTTATGTAAGACTCTTTTAACATTTACTGCCTTTATTTGGTTTCCCTCTTTGTCAATGACAAATTATATTTTATTTATATATTTCTTTATATTGAAGCACCCTTACATTATTATCATAAATTTTGCTTATCATAAATTTTGTTATTCTACTTAAAATAATTCTAAAAATAAATACCCAATATTAATTAATTTGGTGTCTTTTGAGTTCTATAGCATGAAATACTGTATTACTAAATTATTATAGTACTAGAGGCCTGGTGCATGAAATTCTTGCATGGGGAGTTGGTCCACTCAGCCCAGTCTGTACCCTCTCCAATCCAGGACCCCTCAGGGGATGTCCAATTGCCAGTTTAGGCCTGATCTCCTAAACCAGCAGTCGGACATCCTTCTCATAGCCCTGGACCACTGGCTCCTAATCCCTTACCTGCCTGCCTGCCTGGTCACCCCTAAGTGCCTCTCCTTGCTGGCCTGATTATCACTCACTGCCTCTGCATGCCAGCCTGCTTGCTCCTAATTCACCCTCCCTGGCAGCCTGGTCACTCCTTAGTACCCACCCCCCAGCCTGGTCACCCCCAAGTTTCCCCAATATGGACAATATGCTTGGTCATGTTTTATTATTTTTATATCATTCTGTATGCTATGTATTAATATTTTATTATAACATTTTATTTGAATATCTACATCACAAATATGATTAACTGTAGTTTTTTTCACATTTTGGTACTAAGACTATTTTGGCTTTAGAAAATAAACTAAAGAGCTTGCCATCTGTTCCTGTTTTATTGGTATAGTTTAAATATCATGGGTAATTCATGTTATTTAAAGGTTAGATACAGTTCAGCTACCAAATCATCTAGTGATAGTGCCTTTTTTAGTAGACATTGAATCACCTTCACAATGGTAGTGTCTATTCAACCTTCATTCATTCTTAAATTTTGGTTATTTGTATTTAATCAAATAATAAAATTTGCTAGTAAATTATGCAGTTCCTCTAGGTTTGTTTGGGAGTGTTTCTTTTTAGATTTTTAAGTTTGGATAGCAGTTGTGATCATTACCATACCTATAGAGAAATATGGTATTTTACACACCATTAAAATATTAAGGAAAGCATTGCTAAAAAATGAAGTCATGTCTGATGCTTAAAATACCTTCAATTTCCTATCAGTTTATATCTTTTTCAAGGAATTTTGAAGACCTCTCCTCCTATGCTAAGATAATATTAAATGTCAAATGTAGAAAAAAGCCTATTTAATAAAAACGTAATATGCAAATTGACTGTACCTCCAATCAAGTGCTGCCCACAGCCACGCCCATCAGCCAATCAGGAGCGAATTATGCAAATAAATCCCAATCAAGATAGCTGTGGCCACTGAGAGCCAGAGGGAGGCATGGATTTCCCTGGCAATAGAGGAAGTCAAGCTTTCTGCCTGCCCTTGCCAGCCTAGGCTTCCACTCAATGCCACAAAGTTTCAATTATAGGAGATACATATATCCCAACAAAAATGGTACAGCTGCTGAAACCGGTTTGGCTCAGTGGATACAGCATTGGCTTCCAGACTGAAAGGTCCCAGGTTCAATTCCGGTCAAGGGCATGTACCTTGGTTGAGAGCACATCCCCAGTGGAGTGTGTGCAGGAGGCAGCTGATAGATGTATCTCTCTCATTGATGTTTCTGACTTTCTATCCCTCTCCCTTCCTCTCTGTAAAAAATCAATAACATATATATTTTAAAAATGGTACAGCCATAGATCTAGAGAGAACAGAAGCTAGGGTTGCCCAGGTGATGGAGGAAGCCAAGCTTCTGCAGCCCTAATGCCTAGGCCTCCACGCTAGGCTACAGAGTTTCAATTATAGAATTTAAATAAACATAAACAGAAATGGCTGTCTCCACAGAGCAAGCAGTAGGCTTGGCTCCACTCCAGGCTACAAAGTTTCAATTGTAGAACATAAATTAATCCCAGATCCCAGGGTCTCCACTTGGGTTGCTGGGAGGTGTGGCTGGCCTGCAAACCACAACAGGCCCCTTGCCCAGGCCGCCCCATGCCCCAAGTGAACCCCCACCCTGATCCAGGACACCCTTCAGGGAAAACCAGCTGGCTCCCAGCCATGCCCCATGCCTCTATCCTATCTAATAAAAGAGTAATTTGCAGATTGACTATCACTCCAACACACAAGAGGGCTGCCCCCATGTGGTCAAAGATCCTGCCCCCATGTGGACAAAAGATGGCCACCATAAGATGGCCAGCAGGGGAGTGCCATTGGGAGGTTCCAGACCTGCAAGGGAGCACAGTTGTGGGCAATCAGGCCAGCAGGGAAGGGTAGTTGGGAGGGACCAGGCCTGCAAGGAAGAGCAGTTGGGGGCAATCAAGCCTGCAGGGGAGGGCAGTTAAGAGTGACCAGGCCAGCAGAGGAGGGAAATTGGGGGCAAACAGCCTGGCAGGGGAGAAGTTAGACATCAATTAGTCTGGCAGGGGAGCTGTTATGGGGTGCTCAGGCTGGCAGGCAGAAGCAGTTAGGGGCAATCAGGGCGGCAGGCAGGTGAGCAGTTTGGAGCCAGCAGTGTTGGATTGTGCGAAGGATGTCCGACTGCCTGTTTAGGCCCAGTAGGATCGGGCCTAAACAGGTAGTCGGATATCCCTCAAGGTGTCCCAGATTGGAGAGGTTGCAGGCTGGGCTGAGGGACATCTTCAACCCTCCGTGCATGAATTTCGTGCACCAGGTCTCTAGTATTTGCATGGAAGAAAATAGGGAAGAAGACAGGGAAAGTTTGGAGGGTTGTTAGACCTCAACTGAAGGCTTGGGTGGAAGAAGATGAAATCATTGTCCAATCTAAGTCTAAGCAAGTTTTGGAAACCTATTGGGAGTCCTTGAAGCCAAATTAATTAATAAATAGGTTCCATGTTTTTCAAACACAAATCTGTATCCCTTCCACACACAGTCACTCATGAAAAGCAGTCTGTGGAAGGAGCAGTCTCAAGACGAATGCTATGAGTGAAAGATTTCGACCCATAGCTACTGGGGCCCTTGCTCAATTATGCTCCCTACAGCAATGGCCTGTAAGGCACATCTCACTGCCACAATACCTTACCCCTCAAAATTGGCAAAGGATAGGAAATCAGAATGGCTACTAAACATGAAAATATGTATAATCTTGGCAGCAATCAGGAACTGCAAATTAGAAAAATAGAGAGATATGGCTTTTTACAAATTAGAATGGCAAAAATTAAAGTCTGTCAAAAACAAGAGCTTATAAAAATGTGAGTCAGTGGGGGTTGTCATAATGGCTGGTGGTAGTGTACTGTAAATTGGTTTGACTACTTTAAGGTGTGATTTGGCGGTATCTAGTAAAATTGGAAATCCTAATAACATAATTCAACAGGTAGATAGATATCTACACCAGAGAAACTCTTAAGTATTTACAAGAAATAAATAAAGATTTTTATTACTGTAAAATCTTTGAACAATCTAAATGTTCATCAGTAACATAACAAGGAAATAAAATGTAACATTTGAGCACATACAGCAGAGTAAAAAAATTAAATAAATGTCTAATATATGACAAGCATAGCTAGACCTCAAAGAGATAATAGGAGCAAAGAAAGTAAGTTGAAGAATGATATGTACAAAGGATCCTATTTTTGTAAATTTTAAATCCATGAAAACAGAACTATTAAATACTGGAGGCCCGGTGCAGAACGATTCATGCACGAATGGGCCTTCCTTCCCCTGGCTACTGGCACCATCTTTGCTCTGGCTCGGAGCCACCTTTCTGCCTTCCCATACTGCCCAAGAGCCTGGAGTGGCAGAACACCTGTGTCCTGCCCCATCCCTGGCCGCTCGGTGCCTGGGTAGGCAAATTAACCCAACATGTTTGTTGGGTTAATTTGCATACTCACTCCTGATTAGCTGGTGGGCATTGTGAAGATACAGTCAATTAGCATGTTACTCTTTTATTAGGTAGATTGTTTATGGATAAGTGTATGTATATATAGATATAATTTATTTGAAATGAATTGGAAAAGTATATATCACATTCATAATAGTGATTGTTTGAAAGTTGGCGTTTGTGAAAGAATAATGGTGAGAAGGATGTGTCTAGGCCTCTGACAACACAATTAAGAAATCATGATCATGTCAGGGGCACAACACAATCATTTGATATTCATTATATACTGCAAAAATGATCGCCACAATAAAGCTTAGTTTTTTTAAAAAAAATTGCAACGGCATTGATGGAACTGGAGAATATTATGCTATGTGAAATAAGCCAGTCAGAGAAAGAAATATCACATGATCTCACTCATTTGTGGAATATAATGAGCAACATAAACTGATGAACAAAAATAGATCCAGAGACAAAGAAGCATCGATCAGTCAAACCTCAGAAGGAAAGTAGGGGAGTGTGGGGGTAAGAGGGAGAGATCAACCAAAGGACTTGCATGCAAGCATATAAGCCTAACCAATGGACACAAACACTAGGGGCATTTGGGCATGAGTAGGGGGATGGGGGACATGGCGGGGGATAAGGACACATATGTACTATCTTAATCAATAAAGAAAAAAATATATAAAATATTTTAAAAAGAAAAATTTTACATTGATTATCTATAATTGTAATTTTTTTAAAAGCAGGGAAATTTTCATATGAATGTTTTCCATCTAAAATAAGATACTAGTGAGACAGATTACTTTTTAAAAGCATGAAAATAGACGATGCCTATATTAAAAAAAGATCTGATATTCTGAGCCAATGTTTTTTGCCTCATTTCTGGACAAAAACCACTTACAAAAAGAAATGTGAAAATTTAACAAGTTATCTCAGGTATTGTAATTAATAGGAAGCTACTGAGATTTAAATGAAACAAAATAATGGAGGTAGGATGAAGAGAATTGTGAATAAGTCCATTACTTTAAGATCAGATTTGTAGCACTAATATCCTACTGCTAATGTGAGCACTTGTTCTGATCACCTAGTTTATTGTACATTTGTAGATTTCTTTATTAGTGTTTGTTTTTTCTATTTGATTTAACATAAAACACTTTGCTGTGTATATACAGTTAAACATTTGTCTTTGCTGATTACTAAGAGCACTCAAATCTGGTAATATATTTACATTAGGGTGTTGGTTTCCAGCCTTCACAGCAGATTTTTGCTTCTATGAAAATGATGATCTAAAACAAAATGATACCACTTGCTGTCATGCACTTAAAAGCAGCCTTTAAGCATAAGCTGCAAGAAACCTTGCACACAGAGACATAAATGCCATTTCTCTTCCCTCACATAGAAACATCTCTTGTGCTTCCCTTGGAGCTATTCATAAAACCTGTTAGAAGAAATCTTTATGTGGAACTAAGATGCTGGGTGTGAACTGATTTCATATATAAAAATTAACTATTGAGATTTTTTTTAAAACTAAGTGTCAGTGTGGCATTATTTTGTAGTATATAATGAATATCAAATGATTGTGTTGTGCCCGACATGATCATGTTGTCAATTATACCTCAATAAAAAAAACTGTCTTAAATAAATCAAATATCAACCTATCTAATAAAAGAGTAATATGCAAATTGACCATACCTCCAGTCAAGCCATGCCCATCAGCCACGCCCATCAGCCAATCAGGAGCAAATTATACAAATAAACCCCAACCAAGATGGCTGCAGCCACTGAGAATAGGAGGGAGGCTTGAGTTTCTCCAGCAATAGAGGAAGCCAAGCTTTCTGCCTGCCCTTGCCATCCTAGGCCTCCACTCAATACTACAAAGTTTCAATTATAGAAGATATATCCCAACAGAAATAGTGGCAGCCACAGAGCTGGAGAGAGCAAAGGCTAGGATTGCTTGGGCAATGGAGGGAGCCAAGCTTCAACAGCTCTGGCTGGCCTAGGCCTCTACTCTAGGCTACACAGTTTCAATTATAGAATTTAAATAAACAAAAACAGAAATGGCTGTCACCATGGAGCGAGCAGAAGGCTTGGCGCTGCCCCAGGCTACAAAGTTTCAATTATGGAACATAAATTAATCCCAGATCTCAGGGCTTCTGCTTGGGTCGCTGGGGGGCATGGCCAGCCTGAAAATCACAACAGGTCCCTCGCCCAGGCTGCTCCAGGCCCGAGGGAATCTCCACCCTGATCCGGGACAGATCTTCAGGGAAAACCAGCCAGCCCCCACCCATACCCCAGGCCTCTATCCTATCTAATAAAAGAGTAATTTGCAGATCGACCATCATTCCAACACACAAGAGGGCTGCCCCCATGTGGTCAAAGATCCTGCCCTCATGTGGACACAAGATGGCCACCACAAGATGGCCAGCAAGGGAGGGCCGTTGGGAGGTTCCAGGCCTACAAGGGAGGGCAGTTGGGGGTGATCAAACCTACAGAGAAGGGCAATCAGGGGTGACCAGGCCGGCAGAGGAGGGAAGTTGGGGGCAAACAGGCTGGCAGGGGAGCAGCTAAACATCAATTAGGCTGGCAGGGAAGCGGTTAGGGGGTGATCAGGCTGGCAGGCAGGAGTGGTTAGAGGCGATCAGGGAGGCAGGCGGGTGAGCAGTTTGAAGCCAGCTGTCCTGGATTGTGAGAAGGATGTCCGACTGCCCATTTAGGCCTGATCATATCAGCATTGAGCTTAAACTGGGAGTCAGACATTCCTCGAGGTGTCCCAGATTGGAGAGGATGCAGGCTGGGCTGAGGGACATCCCCCGCTCCTGTCCACAAATTTCAGGCACCGGGCCTTTAGTACCTAATAACAGACAAACATATAAATTGACCATACCTCTGCTACGCCTGAACCAATCAGAGTGAGTATGCAAATTAACCCAACAAAGATGGAGGTTAATTTGCATATGTAGGCACACAGCAGCCTGGGTCCTAAGAACTTTCTCAACACCTGGGTCACTCCAAGGTAGGCCCAGGTGGGTCCTGAGCAACCTGAGAAGGGCCTGAGCCAGGGGCCTCCTGGGCAGGGGCAAAGCTAGCAATCAGAGGGAGGTGAGGGGTCCTTGCCCAGGCCCCAAGACTCAGCCAGAAGCTCTGGTCCGAGGCAGAGGTGGAGTGGGTGATCAGAGAGAGCTGGGGGTGGGGGTGGGGGGCACGATTGGAGAGATTTGCAAGCCTCTGTCCAGGCTCCAAACTTTGGCCAGATGCCCACAATCGGAGGGAGCTGGGGGGCTCCTGCCCAGGCCCCGAGGCTTTAGGCATTGGTATGGGTGGAGCCGGCGATCCGAGGCAATAGGTGTGAACTACACAGGAAACACATTTTCTGGCCACTCATTGGCTAAGTTCACTGTATGCCACTGGGAATATTCTAAGTAGCTCAGGTATAAGAATCCAAAAAGTTGATCTAGGGCTTTTCCACCACACTCCTGGAGAAAAAAATGAAAGTCCGTTGTTAGAGGGCTAAGAAATGTCATGTCCTGCCCTAGCCAGTTTGGCTCAGTGGATAATGCCTCGGCTTGTTAACTGCAGGGTCCAGGTTTGATTCTGATTAAGGGCATGTACCTAGGTTGTAGAATCCTCCCTGGGTAGGGTCCAGGTCTGGGCTCATGCAGTAAGCAACCAATCAAAGTGTTCCCCTCCCTTTGATGTTTCTCTCAGTCTTTCCCTTTCTGTTCCACATCCTCTAAAAATCAATGAAAACATATCCTCAGGTGAGGATAAAAAAAGAAAGAAAGAAATGTCATATCCTTGAAAGACACATCTTGAAAATGCCTAAAGAAAGTTGTCATTTTTTCATGGTGAAGGGACCAGAGTCTGGGTTGATGAAAACACCTTGGTGACTGCAGTAACTGGCAGTGGCTGCAGCAGTGGGGTGATGGGGCTGGTGCCTTTCCCTGATCAGCCCAGTCGAGTACCACAAAGGGAGGCCAGACTGCGGCTTAGGCCTGCTCCCGGGGGAAGCAGGCCTAAGCCACTGGTAGAACATTCCCTGAAGGCTCCCAGTATGTGAGAGGGGGTAGGCTGGGCTGAGGGATACCTCACCCCCCAGTGCATGAATTTTGTGCACTGGGCCCCTAGTCCTACATAATATGCAAATTGTCCTCTAGACAAGAGTTCAATCAGGAATTTGACTGCTCGTTATGACGTATGCTGACCACCACGGAGTGGATCGGAACAGGCAGGGTGTCAGTGACCCAGTGCTGGCAGCAGGCGGCAGTGGAGGCTCTACCGGCCCCAATGGGCCCTGACAAGAGCAGGACTGCAGTAGAATCGTGGAGCAGGTGAGCAGGTGGCGCCAGGCCAAAGCGGTGCTAGCAGGGCCCTATTGCCCTACTAATCACCCTACACATAGCAACTGGCAGCAGCAGCAGGGGGCAAGGCTGCTACCCAGCTTCCGGGCGCTGAAGGAGTCGGCTGGGGCCTGATCATCCTGCAGATGTTGACCAGCAGCGGCATCAGGAGACTGGGCCGCTGCCCGGCTCCCAGGCACTGAAGGAGCAAGGCGGGGGCCCCAATAACTCAGGCAGAGAGGGGCACACTGGGGCCCATATGCTGCCCAGGGCCCAGAGGTCAACGAGGACCTGCCCTTCCATGCCAGACGCTCACACTTCAATCGCCAGCCAGGCCTAGGGACTGCACCTGTGCACAAATTTTGTGCATGGGGCCTCTAATAAACTTATAAAACTCATGATCAATTAATTTTCTTGTTGAAGGAGACCCTGAAAAACCTTTGTCTAAAACCACCTTACATTGCTATTTCAATTTTTAATGATTTTCTCAGTACAGTTTACCTACAGATAAAATCAAGTATCATCATTGGTTCTCAAAGTGTAGTCCCTGGAGCAATTATTTCAAAATCACCTGGGGAGCTTGTTTTAAAAATGATGCACCTAATCTTATTCAGAAAAATTAAGACAGAGCCAAGGAATCTGCTTTTTAACATGATTATTATGCCTACTCATATAGAGACTTGTTCTTTAAATTACCTTTATAATTTGCTGGTTGGAGAGGCAAATAACAACTTCAAAGGATTCTGTGCTTACATTAGGTCTCTTTTAGATTGTAAAGCACTTGAAAATACTTAGATAAAGAGTACCAGCAAGGGTCAAAGTAATGTTATAATAAATATGCAATAAAGATTAACTTATTTTATTAGTAAGAAATGTATAATGTACCCTTATAATATATGCATTTTTTACATAAATGCTTATCATTTTACTCTTTTAAATGCACCTAACTTCATCACTCTAATACTATTCAAGTAAGCCAGCCAAACCAGGAGTTGTTAAAGAAGAATTGCTAATACAAAGGCCATTAACTCAGACCTGAATATACAACAGAGGAGTAATACAGGAAGCTAGTATAATGAGGGGAGAGAGTGGGAGGGAGGAGGTGGGGGGAGGGGAAAGAACAGAGTATTACATTTAATGTTCCTGTGTAATTTTGCAATATTTGGTGAGTGCATTTGAACTTCTTGTGACTTTGTAGATAGGCAAATGCCATAAAACTTGTTTTATGGCTGCCTTATCACTTTTTAGAATAACCTTGACAACATAGCTATTTGTGGTAATAGAGGAGGGAGAAAGCTGGGTTGGGGCAACATGAACTTTAGAGGTAATGCCATTCAATAAAGATTTCTTTCACAGTAAATCATTAGAGAGTTAATGCCATTGTTATTAATGTTTAATAATTACTAAACACTTGTATTGTGCTTTACGTACAAGGAAATGAGCAAGAAGGAGGGAGAAAAAAGTGTTGGGGAGAACAGGGTAAGGAAAGGAGAGACTGTGAGAAAGCCAGGAGAGTACTGGAAAGAGAGAGAAAGAATGAATTAACCATTTTTATACACAGCTTTGTAAATGTGGCTGTGTTATCTTAAAAGACCTGTGTACCAATGTATAATATATATTCACAGAAGTTAATTTCTACAGCAGGAAAGATACATGAATGAATTCATAAATTAAAAGTTGGAGTTCTCTTTTATTAGAAAAGATAATTTGTTGACTTAAGTCATTCATGATTACAAAGAGCTATATATGGAAATATATATTAGATACTGGCTAAAGATTAATCCTTGCTTCTTAGAAGCATTAAGAAGTGAGACCTTATTGTCAACTTGGAAAACAAAAGCTCTTCCTTCACTAAGCTTTGGTACTGACCAAATTTACAGCAGAAGACTTAAATTCTAATATATTTTACTGGTTCCACCAAAAGTACAAAAAAACACGATTATAATGAATATTATAATTTTTGACACCAATATGAAAGTATTATTTTCATATTCATATATATACACATACATAGTTTTATGTATGAACTTGTGAAAATATATGTAATTCTGTTAATATCCTTTGACTTTTAGTGTTTATTTCTGTATGTATATAGGTCTATAATTGTACATGAAAACTAATAACAAGCATTTTTAAAGGAAGAACTGTAAAATTCAGTAATTTAAGATGTCTTTGGGTAAATGTTCCCAAGGAAGTAAAGGCAAAAAAGAAACTTGAAACAAAGACTTCTTTGTCTTATTCTGGTTCTACATTAAACTTATTCAATTATAGATTACTGGACTCCAGATTTCAAATTCTCTGAAATAAATCTAGTTTTTGAAAGCTCACAAGATTATTTTGATTCAGTTGGTCTAAAAAATGGCATTTAAGAAGCTACTATCTCTTCTAGGTCTACCCACCCAAGATGCTGGGAGTAATCCAATCCGTGAAAAAGCACTCTGTTCTCAGTACTTAATTGGCACAAACAGTGTTATCTTACAGTTGATCCTGCTCTGGAGTTTTTAACATATTTCCCAGGTCTTTAATAACTAGCCTTCTGCTTCATAATTCAGTTCCGTAGGAGAAGGGTTTCAATTCCCATTCACCCATTATCTCTGAAGTAGTCCTACCCTGGACCTTATTTTCTCACCACTAAGGGCTTAACTTACTCTGAGCAGGTTTCCTTGCCTGTACTGACTGCCCACCCTCTTAGACTTCATATTTTAAATTTGAGATTATAAGGCCTGAAGGAGATAAGAAAAGGGAAAGATAAGTTGGGAGAAGATCTGAGAAGAAATTTTCTGACTTATTTAAATTTTAAGTGTGTAAATATAGATGGCTTCCCTAACATACACTTATTTAGAATTGTGGTAGCTTAATATATCATTTACATATATAAATATCCTCAGAAAACCAAGATGGTGACATAAGGTATACCCCTGTATGTGCTGCCTCTCACAACCACACCAAAACTACAACTAAAAGATAGAACGTCTATCACCCAGAACCACGGGAAAGCTGGATGAGTAGAAGTTCTACAACTGGAAGGAAAGACAAAAGAGCATTGAGACGTGCACAAGCGCTGAAAAGCTGAGGTATGAAGGCGTGCAAACCGGGCTGGCGGCTGGCCGACTGGGTGTGCTGTTTTTTTCAACCCGAAGGGAGACACAAGCTCCCAATTAATCTGAACTCCAGTTTCTGCCAAGATTCTGGGGACCCAGACCCCTACGGGGAGAAGCTGGACTGTCCGCCATTGGGTTGGAAAGTGAGGGTGGCTTTCTTGCAGAGGTGCATGCAGGAATCATTGTTTACTGCACTGGGGCATGGGACACAGGGATGCAGAAGACACACAGATACAGCTGACTGGCAGCCATCGCTGTTTGCCACACCCTAGCCTAGTGATTCCCTGAGACCCTGCCCCGCACAATTTACAAACCCACCCAAGCTCTGTGCTGAGGCTTCTGAATATAAATGGCCTGCCCTGTTGAATCTTAACCTAACAAACTGCAGCTCTGGTCAGGCAGTTCCAAAACCTCCAAACCCTAAGCAGAGAGGAGAAATCTACAGATCTCCTGTAGCTCCTGCTGGGTGGCCACTGACAGTAGCTGACCTGCACCCCATTGGCGATCCAGAAGCCAGTGTACCTAGTGGTCAGTGTGAAATGATACCAGATTTTCAACTCACATCTACAAGTGACACACTCAAGAGGCAGACTCAGTGAGTACCAAAGCCCCGCTGAAACAAGTCCTGCCCCATAAGGGTGTCTCCAGCACAGCAGTTCTTCCATTACAGACACAGCGGGTCCTCACAGCCAACTAGTCTAGAGGTCAATTCCTCCCAGTGTACCAATAGCAATCAAGGCTTAACTACAACAAGACTTTGCACTCAGCCCACAAAGGGGTGCACCAAGAGTGTCCACCTCATGGTATAGAGAAAGCTGAACAACTGGGCCCTATAGGTCACCTACCACAGAAAACCACCCCATTAACACAGGGAAGCAGCCAAAATGCAAAGACAAAGAAATACGTCACAAATGAAAGAAATGGAGGAAAGCAAACTACTGGACATAGAGTTCAAAACCACATTTATAAGGTTAATCAAGAATCTTCAAAAAACCTCAGAGAAACTTAGTGAGACCTTTAAGGACCTTAATAAGAATGCCAAAAAAAATGGAAAAGGACCAGTCAGAAATTAAGCATACACTGTCTAAAATAAAGAATATACACAAATTCAACAGTAGACCAAAGGACCCCAAAAATCATATATAAATATTTTGAAAATACTTTTTAAAACTAAACTATGGAATTCTCAATGCTATTAGTTCACAAATCTTTGTTATCATTACATTCTACATATAGCTGATTTATAACTTTGATGGCTTAATAATACTATTACAATAATAGTGAGATTAACTTAAAGTGAGCAATATTCAATAGTAATTCATTAGAGTCTATAATAGGTTTCTTTTCTAATAGGCAACATCTCTATTAGTATATTGCTGGGAAAAAAAAAAGGAGTCAGAAGATTTCGACTCTATTGCTGATGCTGTCAATTTTGAGGATCTTAAACAAGTTTCTTAAATTTTCATATCTTATTCTTTAAAATGTGAAGAATTTCATAAACTTCTAAACACAACATCTTGGTTATCACCCTCCAGTTTGCTTATTGTGCTAGATCAGTGGTTCTCAACTTTTCTTTTTTTAAATATGTTTTATTCACTTTTTACAGAGAGGAAAGGAGAGGGACAGAGAGTTAGAAACATCGATGAGAGAGAAACATCAATGAGCTGCCTCCTGCACACCCCCCACTGGGGATGTGCCCGCAACCAACGCACATGCCATTGACTGGAATTGAACCTGGGCCCTTCAGTCCGCAGGCCAACACAGTTTCGGCTCTCAACCTTTCTAATGCCACAACCTTTTAATACAGTTCCTCATGTTGTGGTGACCTCCAACCATAAAATTATTTTCGTTGCTACTTCATAAGTGTAATTTTGCTACTGTTAATGAATCATAATGTAAATATCTGAGTTTTCCAATAGCCTTAGGCGAGCCTGCTAGCCACCCACAGGTTGAGAACCACTGCTGTAGAGCCTACTTTTTACATTATGATTCACTAACAGTAGCAAAATTACAGTTATGAAGTAGCAACGAAAATAATTTTATGGCTGGGGATCACCACAACATGAGGAACTGTATTAAAGGGTCATGGCATTAGAAAGGTTGAGAACCACTGGATGAAGCTCTAAGACACAGTTTTGATTATGGCACTTTTCCAATAAAAAAAAAAAGCTACCGTGGACCCATTGGCTCTCCTCCCAGGATGCTTTCCTGATCCCACTTAGCATCATGCTCCCTGCTCCTCTGCAGCCTGCGTGCTATAGGAAAACTGGATTGTATCAGTTCTATGAAACGTGAAAGTGAAGTACAGCACTTCTGTCTTTCTGCATCCTTGGCTATGTTTTTATTGTTGGCATGTGGAGAGGCAGAAACCATGATCTGACTGTCCTCTGGCAGTTCAGCTCTCACCCTGTACCCTTTCCTTTCCGTACCCCAGCTGCATTACTCGAGCTCCCACAACCGTGCCAAGCTGTCTCTTTGCTCCAGGCTCATTTTTATTCTCTATCTCAGCCTCATGCAACTTACTGTAGATCCCTGAATATTCAACGTTCCCTCTGGGATCCAGGCCTTATATATTCTGTTCTCTTTCTGGAATGTTCTCTCTCCCTAGTCTTCACTCAAATGATTCTTACTCATTTGTCATCTCTCACCTTAGATTTCACTTCCTCCAGGAATACCTTGTCTGACCTTCAAGTCCAGATTAAGTGTCACTGCTCTGAACTCTCACATAAGGATTCTGTATTGACCAATATCATTGGACATACCAAACTGCACTGGTTCTCATTTGTTCATCTCCAATAGAATAAAACTTTGAGGACAGGAATTTTTGTCTTGCTTATTAATAATTCCAAGAGTTTGGCAAAGTCCCTAGTTCAATGTTTGCACTCACAAATATTTGTTAAATAAATATATTTAAATGTCTTTTATCCCAAAATATCTGTAAGTCAAAGTTCATTGTAGATAGGCATCCTTGTTATACTTGCAGTCAGCACACAGAATGCCTAACACAGTATTGTGTCCATAATAAAAATTTCACAATATTTGTTAAAATCAATTTTTTTAATTTATAAAATTTTAATCAACGGTAACTAAACCTTCTAAATAAAAGTAGGTATTGAAGTTTTGGTTTTACAACATATTAATGATAATACAATGATCATTTCAAAGATTATTTTGTTTAGAGAGCACTTACACTCACAATTTTTAGAAAAGAAAGGAAAAAGTTTCCCTTCCTGTAAAGGTTATTATGAACATTACCAAGTTCTAAGGTTCTATTAAAATATAAGTGTAAAACCTTCTCTTGCTTTTGCTTAGTAAGCCATCACAAAACAAGACGGGAAACTCCAAGAGTGCAGGGTCCAGAATCTCAGTTCTTCCAGAGGAATGAAACACCAGGCATGTATGTAATGATACAGCATGCCTTACCTTTGGAAAACAATGATTTTTTTTATTTCTCTTTCATATATAAAGATATGGCTTAAATAACTCAGTTTCATTATCTATTCATGAACTAGCTGGATCCAGTTATAATTAAATTTTTACACTACTGTTCTGTTGATTTGCCCAAACTTACTAAGAGAGAGACAGTCTTAGGGTTATTTTTGGTTTTAAAAATATGAGCTCTCATTTGTTAATAATTAGTTCCAGAATTATAATTTTAATTCCTAAAACTTAGTTCATACTTTTATAATTTAGCACAGATTCTTTTTTTACTGCAAACTCTAGGCAAAGTTGTTATTAGATAACTAGAAAGTGAAAATTCAAAGTGCTTAGCACAGCCTTGCTGATGTGCTTGCTCAATCAACATTAGCTACTAAATATTTTTTAAGTTCCAAGGTTCAAATTAAATGAAATAACAGTTTTGTTCAGGAAACGCCATGCTATTTCTATTGGGTTCCAGTTCAATAGTCTCATTAAAAATGCACTTGCTTCATATTACAGTAAATGAACGGCAATCCTTTCAAACTTAATTACCTATCAGTAGCAAATTGCAGGTGGTTCAGGTATAGTCACTTAGTGTGGTTTATTCTGGTTTAGGGGACATAGTTCAATGAGTTTCAAATATTTGTATTAGATGTCCATTGTCTTGGCTACTATTGAATGCAAATGTTAATTCCTATGGCACCTTTTTATTTACAGATCTCCCAACTGAACATTCCTGAATTCTCCTGCAATGGGAGACTGGTCATCTAAAGGTTAAACCCCCGTTCAGTGCAGGTTATTTTGACCAGATCTGGAAACCCAGAGATTAAAATTTAAATTAAATTCATTCATCTTGTAGTATCTGTCTGATGGAATTTATTTTCCAGAACAGTCATAAACTTATTTCTTTTCTTGCTTCCCTCCCAAGTTTTCATACTTCTTGCCAATATCCCTCCTAAGTTTTTTTTTTCTTTTAGTAACTACTTGCCAACTTCCCTCCCAATTTTTTCTCCTACTGTCTTCAATACGAAACCTGCCAAGAAGAGGTGAAATAGACAACAAAGATTTTAGTTCTTCAACTTATACAGTAAATATTTTTATTACAATGCCTATGTCAAGACTGTCATGACAAATAATGTGTCCATTTGCAGTTATAAAAGGATCTCAACAAGTTTGTGGAAACCAAATACATATCCTAAACCCCTGACCTCTCACACCCCCACTTCTCATCATGCACTATTATAAAAGCTAATTACTTCTCCAAACCCAGGTGCTTTCATAAGAGACTGACTGGCTGAATAAAAGCAGTTCAAATTCTTGTTATTCAAACACTGGCCTGCCTAGAATTTTCTTGCTGTCAGCTGTGGGGTTGTGTGGTAGGATGAGGAATCGGTGAAGTGCAAAAGAGGTAGTATTCTGGGAATAAAAAAGGCAAGAGAGCAGTGAAGTTCATCACTCTTTCAATAAGAAAATATGATTCTAATCTTATAAATAGATAAATGAGTTAACAAGGGCCTAATTATATTGATTTCTCTTTTTAAGCTAGCCAAGTCTCCAATGCTACTTATAAAAGTTACAAATATTTAGGAGTCTAGGGATAGTCTGAGTATGTGGAAAGAAAAAAAAGGGGGGGGGGAGATAAGTTAACAGGCACAGGGCTATAAAATGGTATTTTAAAAATAATGATCAATTTGCCTAGGAATCCATTCTATTGTCATCTAGATCCAAAGTAGGATATATAAGCAAGACATGGAGATGTGCCTAAGAGGACTCAAGGGGAAGAAACTGAACATGACTTGCTCACTCATGTTTCCATATCACAAGTTATTCTGGCAGCACGGAACTCTCTCCATGCCCTTCCCTGTGATAACGTCTTGGAGCTGTCCCACTGAGTGAATAGTTTTCAACAAACTGAAATCAGAAAACTATGTGAAATATGTTGTGCGTGCTTCTTCCTCTCCAAGCACGCGTACATCTACCTGCCCACTCCTATGTCACCAAGCATACACAAGTGCTTTGTAGATATTAGAGCTGAACAAAAACACAAAAACGAGAAAGAAAATCTTCCATTCTCATCTCCAGTTCCAAGGCCAGGTGTAGTACATGAAGAAAGAGATCACCTTTGGCCGTCAAAATGAAAACATTGCGTCAGGAATATTTGTGTTTGGGGAAAGGGGCCACAAACAGAACGTGAAGGATTCTTTTGCTGGCAACAGCCATAGGTATTTCATGTTTCTGTGCTCAGAACTCTGCCACACTTAAAAAATAAAGCTTTCATTATGGGAGGTTCTCACTGGCCTTTTTCAAAGATGTGAACACTTGCTTAACAATAATCACAACAGAAACACAAAAGTTGGAAACTCTAAAGACTCTGAAAATATAAGAAGTTTGATTCTGACTGTGAACTTGGTCAAGCACTTTTGATTGCTTTTATTTGTCACTCCCAGCAATAATATGCTGTCATGTAATTGTCTCCTCAATCGTTTAGACTATGAGGCTCAGAAAAGAACATTTTCTGAGTCAAATTCTTCCAACTGACATGCCTACTTCCAAATATTTCTGAAATAGTTATTGAATAAGAATTTATCCTTCTGTACATCAATGTGCTAGGTAAAGTATGCCAAAAATAAATGTATTAGCACGGCCTTTCTCAAGGAATTCACCATGTAGTTTGGTAGACAACAACACATGAAACATTCAGGAAAGAGAACAGAACGGCATGTAGTCATGTACTCATTATATTCACTACAGTTGCCAGTTTAAAGTTCAGGAACTTTAGGAACAGCTGAGTATTTTTCCCTATTATGAGATGCTTAAAAGGTCTTACTCACCAGATAATAGCAGGAGCTCAGGGTAGTCAGAAATGAAACACTAAGTGGTTTACTTGATATCGTAAAAAATGTAGGTCATCGAGGAACCAAGATGGCGGCATAGGTAAATACCTATCCTGCTGCCCCACACAACAATTTCAAAACTACAACTAAACGACGGAATGGATATCATCCAGAATCACCACAAAGCTGACTGAGTGGAAATTCCACAAAGAAAAGTAAAGATAGGACACTGGGACTCAGAGGAGAAGTGGAGGGCAGAGCTGCGGATAGTCGTGGAGTCACAGGTAAAAAGTCCTGTGCACAAGTGGAAAGGGCAGGCGGCTGCAAACCCGACTGGTTTTCTCGAACGAGGAGGGACACAAAGGCGTCCCACTGCACTGATTCCCCAGTCCATGGCGAGGTCCAGGGAACCCCCACTCATATGGGGTGAAACTGGACAGTAAGGAAGAAGCACGCTGAAACTAGGGCGTTGCAGAGGTCCACGACCTTGCACGTAAACGGGAATTGCAGAAGTGCATGAGCGCAGAGAAGACTCGTGACTTGCTCTCTCGTTCGGGAGAAAAAACAAATAAAGAAGGGAAACCATTGGACTGCATTGTTTTCCAACCCTGGGTGAGACTCTAGGTGTGCAGACTCATTTGTGTAGAGGCTGAATTGTCCGGCAGCAGGTACAGCTCAGTGGCAGCTTTCTCTCAGAGGTGCGTGCAGCCATTACCACCAGGCACAGAGACCCAGGTGCCGCATAAGGCAGAGCTGACGGGAAATCAAGGCTGCCTGCTCAACCCAGAAATTCCGCCCATCCAACCTGAGCACAACAGCTCTCACAGTGTAAAGACAGCTGATCCTCACAGCCAATTGGCATGGAGGTCAAACTTTCCTAGTGCTACCAACAATACTCTAGGCTTAACTACAACAAGAATGTGCAACCCATAAGGGGCTGCATCAAGAGTATCCACCTCAAGTAACTGGGAGGCTGAGCCACTGTTTCCTAGAGCAGATCTACCACACAAAGCTAATCGACCAACTCAAGGAAGCAGCGAAAATGCAGAGAAATGGAAAGAAATCACATTTAAAAGAAATGAAGGGGAAAAAACGACGGGACATAGAGTTCAAAACCACGGTTATAAGGTTTTTCAGGAGGCTCCTAGAAAAGGCTGATGAACTTAATGAGACCTTCGAGGATATGAACGATACCCTCGAGGATATGTATGAGACCCTGGAGGATATCAACAAGACCCTTGAGAAAATGAAAAAGGACCAACTAGAAATTAAGCATACACTGACTGAAATAAAAAAATTATACAAAGACATAAAAGCAGTTTAGAGGACCACAAGAACCAAGTCAAAGATTTGAAATACAAAGAAGCAAAATCCACTCAGCCGGAAAAGCAAGAAGCAAAAAGAATCCAAAAAATTGAAGATACTGTAAGGATCCTTTGGGACAACCTCAAGCATACCAACATCCGAATTATAGGCATGCCAGAAAAAAAGAGAGAGCAAGATACTGAAAACCTATTTGAAGAAATAGTGACTGAAAACTTCCCCCACCTGGTGAAAGAAATTGACTTAAAGGTTCAGGGAGTGCACAGAACCCCAAACTATAGGAATCCAAAGAGGATCACACCAAGACACATCATAATTAAAGTGCCAAGAGAAAAGACAAAAAGAGAATATTAGAAGCAGCAAGAGAAAAACAGTTAGTTACCTATAAGGGAGCACCCATACGATTGGCAGCGGATTTCTGAACAGAAACTATGCAGGCCAGACAGGAGTGGCAAGAAATATTCAAAGTGATGAATAGCAAGAATCTACAACCAAGATTACTCTACCCAGAAAAGCTATAATTCAGAATTGAAGGTCAGATAAAGTGCTTTCCAGATAAGAAAAAGCTAAAGGAGTTCATCACCGCCAAACCAATATTATATGAAATGCTGAAAGGTATTCTTTAACAAGAGGAAGAAAAAGGTAAAAATAAAAATCATAAACAACAAATACACATCTATCAACAAATGAATCTAAAAATCAAGTGAATTGAAAAGCTGATGAACAGGATAATCTGGTGAATATAATAAAATCATGGGCATAGAGAGGGAATGGACTGACAATTCTTGGGAGAAAAGGGGTGTGGGAGGTGCAGCAAGAGACTGAACAAAAACCATGCACCTATGGAAGAGGACAGTGGTGGGAAGTGAGGGCAGAGGGTGGGATGGGTACTGGGTGGAGGGGAGCTATAGGGGGAAAAATGGGGGAACATTGTAATTAATAAACTGAACAATAAAGATTAAAAATGGAGGTCATCATCGTTATTAATAAATTTTGTTGGAGCCCATTAGTGGTGGTCTCCACTGATACTTTGCTAGTGATTCCTGTGCTCCTTCTGCCTTAATGAGATATCTCAGTTCTATGTGGCTCAGCTCCATGTCCTTCTTTCCCCAACCCACAGCATTTCTCCCAGTCCTTCTTTCCAATGTCTGTTATGCAAGGAATCCTTAATGTTAAACCCATTTCTCTTCTCTTCTAATCTCTTGAGAGAAAAACTCACTCTTCTCTGAAGGCCCATTTTTCCTGATGCCTTTCCTATAAATTAAAATATTAAGTATATGAATATGACTTTCCTTAAATTCTTTTCTCCTCGAGTCCATCATAATCATTATCTGGATTACTGAAATAGTTTTCTACAATGTCTCTCCTTCTGTCAGAGTAGCAAAATTATTACTACTACTATTAATACCACCTTCTATGTGCCGGAATCATACAGAAAGCTCTACAAAGTGGATAATATTATCCCCACACTGCAGAGGACAAAACTCAGTATTCAGCAAAGGTAAGTAACTTTCTTTAGTGACCCAGCTCAGTCAAATTTCAAAATCTGTTCTTTCTGCTATCTTACAAAGCTTCAAACCATGTCCACCTTAATTTCTACACCTCATGCCACACCCAAAGTGATGTATCTCTCATGCAAAGCTGATTGCATCATTCCCTAATTAAAGCTCTCCCAGACCAAATTCCTGAGACCAATGTACAAGACTCCCAGGACATGGCCCTCCAGCTTCCTTTCTCCCCACCACTGTCCCCAGTTACATGCTGGTTCTGTCAAGAGGCTTGTGATTCCCTGTACTGAACAAGTGGCTTTATGTTCTGTTTTCCTGCTCACACATTTTCATCTGTCCAGAACCCCTTTTCTGTCTTCACTCATCTTTCAGCTTGTTCACTTTTGCAAGAAAGCTTCCCTCAATGGTCCAGGGAAGTGGAAAGCCCTCAACCAAGCTTTAGTCATGCCCTGAGAGTATCTCTATCCCAACACCTGCTTTATTGTATTGAAACTAGAGGCCCAGTGCACGAAATACATGCAAAGGGTGAGGGGGCGGGGGTGTGCTCAGTCCAGCATGCATCCTCTCCAATCTGGGACCCCTCGAGGGATGTCTGACTGCCCATTTAGGCCCGATCCTGGTATGGGCAGTCAGACATCCTTCTCACAATCCAGGACTGCTGGCTCCAAACTGCTCACCTGCCTGCCTCCCTGATTGCCCCTAACCGCTTCTGCCTGCCAGCCTGATCACCTACTAACCACTACCCAGCCAACTTAATTGATGTGTAACTGCTCCTCTGCCAGCCTGATCACCCCTAACTGCCCTCCCCTGCAGGTTTGATCACCCCCAACTGCCCTCCTTTGTAGGCCTGGTCCATCCCCAACTGCCCTCCCTTGCAGGCCTGGAACCTCCCAATGGCCCTTCCCTGATGGCCATCTTGTGGTGGCCATCTTGTGTCCACATAGGGGAAGGATCTTTGACTAGATGGGGGCAGCCCTCTTGTGTGTTGGACTGATGGCCAATCTGCATATTACTCTTTTATTAGATTAGATAGGATAGAGGCCTGGTGCATGGGTAGGGGTCAGCTGGTTTGCCCTGAAGGGTGTCCTGGATCAGGTTTCCCTGGGGGTGTGGGACGGCCTGGGTAAGGGGCCTGTTGTGGTTTGCAGGCCGGCCATGCCCCCCAGTGACAAAAGCAGAAGCCCTAGGATCTGGGATTAATTTATGTTCTACAATTGAAACTTTGTAGCCTGGAGCAGAGCCAAGCCTTCTGCTGACTCCATGGCAGCAGCCATTTTTGTTTGTGTTTATTTAAATTCTATAATTGAAACTTTGTAGCCTAGAGTGAAGGCCTAGGCAGTAGGGCTGCAGAAGCTTGGTTTCCTCCATCACCTGGGCAACCCTAGCCTATGCTCTCTTCAGCTCCGTGGCTGCCGCCATTTCTGTTGGGATGTGTCTTCTATAACTGAAACTTTGTAGCATTGAGTGGAGGCCTAGGCCGGGAAGGGCAGGTGAAAAGCTTGGCTTCCTCCATTGCCAGGGAAACCCACGTCTCCCTCCTGCTCTCATTGGCTGCAGCCATTTTGATTGGGGTTTATTTGCATAATTTGCTCCTGATTGGCTGGTAGGCATGGCTTTGTGGGCATGGCTTGTTGGAGGTATGGTCAATTTGCATATTGCTCTTTTATTAGATAGGATAGTCTCTTTATGTATGATTCCCTTCAGCCACCCAGTAAGTTCTTTGAGGAATGGGATAGGAAAGTTTTCACCTTGTACACCCTTGCTCCCACCAGTAATCAGTGTCTGGCAGAAGGTAACCACTAAGTACTGCTTCTGCATCTGAAAGGAACATGGAAAATGGAATCACCTCCCAATCCCATTGCCACGTTGTGGAGCTTGGAACCAAAGCCTACATTCCAAACCCTCAGAATCTTATGCCATCTGTTTTCCTCCACAGAATACTTCAGCTTTTGTTGATTGGGTCACAAAGACCAACTACCAGTTTTGTAGATGACCACTCCTATAACTTTCTCTTATAACTACTTTTGCCAACATCAAATTTCATGCTGATGACTTTCCATAGATTTTTGGATTCCTGGTTCTCCTTCTTAATTATACCAACCTCTACCTTGTTTCCACTGAAGTCACTCAATAAGAACAATTAACTCTCAGACACATTAACTTATGTAGTGCTCTCGAGCAATATGCTGCACCTCAAAGGATAGAATAAACTGATGGCTGCCAGAGGAAAAGGGGTTAGGGCCCTGGGCAAAAAACATGAAGGGATTAAGAAGTACAAACAGCAGTTACAAAATAATAACAGAAATGTAAAGTACAGCATAGGGAATACAGTCAATAATGTAATAACTAAGTATAGTCCCAGATGGGTACTGAAAACATCAGGGCAACAATGTAAAGTATATGATTGTCTAATCACTATGTTGTACACATGAAACTAATATAAAATAAGATTAAGTGTAAGCTATACTAATTGAAAAATAAAATTTTAAAAGTAAAATAAAAATACTGGTTAAAAAAAGATGGTAGAAATGAGCTACTAGTCACTGAATGGTTAATTTGCACTAGATAGTGTATTAGACATCTTATATGTATTTCATTATCTTTTCTCAGTAATCCAATGACCACTTACTCATTAATATCCCAATTCTTCCCATCAACTTAACCTTCTCTTTACTGGAATCTCTAATAAAAAAAATGACTACAAGGCCATAATTTTTACCTTTGCCACCACTGGAATTCCAGAATGAATGATTCCACTGAAGGAAATTAGCCTGGAGCTTACTCTGGAAGTTATTTTTTACATTAGGTAGACATCGATTCCTACGCTTCTTCCTTTGCACCTGAAGAAATGCCTCTTTCTTTTTCTATTATATTATATCTTTATGGACACGTACCTTTCTCTACTGGCCCATGAACCTCTGAAGTATATGGATCTTGTTTTATTTACATTTCATAAAACATAGCAAGATTCAATAAATGTTTTCAAATTAAAGGTATTGTCTTCTTGAAGTTTGAAAGTTTATCTAGGCACAAAAGACCTTATATTCTATTATTCTATTTATGTAAAATATCCAGAATAGAAAAATTTTTAGAGACTGAAAATTGCTTAAGGCCGGGGGGAGGAGGTATGAAGAAATAAAAATTTATTGCAAACAGCTTCCTTTAAATTATTTGAAAATATGATGATGTTCGTGCAGCCACTATGGAAAATACTATGGAATGTACTAAAAAATTTACAATGGAACTACTATTTGTCCCAGTGATCCCGCTTCTGGGAATATATCCTAAGAAGCGCTAAACACCAATCAGAAAGAATATTTGCATCCCTATTTCATAGCAGCACTATTTACAATAGCTAAGATCTGGAAACAGCCCAAGTGCTCATCAGTAGATGAGTGGAGAAAAAAGCTGTGGTACGTTTACATAATAGAATAGTATGCAGCTGTGAAAACAGGTTTCTTATCCTTTGCAACAGCATGGACCTGGAAAATACTATGCTGAATGAAATAAGTCAGTCAGAGACAGACAAATATCATATGATTCTACTTATAAGTGGAACCTAATGAACATAACAAACTAACAAACAAAATAGGTCTCAAGGTATGGAATAGACTGACATATCTCAGAGGATGTGGGGGTGATTGGGGAGACAGGAAGAGATTAACCAACGACTTATATACACATATGTATAACAAATTGTCACAGAGAGCAGTATGATGAAGGCCTAGGGTGGGGAAGGGGTTGGGAAGAGGAGGATAAAGGGGGTGGCAGGAATTAGATAACATCTGTAATACTGTCAACAATAATAAGAAAAAAAAGAAAATATGGCGATGGCTGTAAAACCATGTGAATATAGTAAAAAACTGATTTATACACTTTAAAAATTATTTTAAGGCTGGCCATGGAATCAGAAAAAAATTAATATGATCTTCCACTTATCCTCTTTCTTTCATTATTTTAACAACTTTATGGAAATCTATTTCACATACCATAGAACCATTCATTAAAATTATGAATCCTTTAGAAAATGGCCCATCTCTTATTCACATGACATTCCCAAGACCTAGCACAGTATTCAGAATTTAGTATATGTTCATTTGAATGAGGGACCACTAGCCCTGAATTTATTAGTAGTAATTAACTACGCCATATTTAGGTTAAATATATGTTCACTTGGGAGAATCAAATCACTATGATAATATTATTTCTACGAGAAAGGTATATTCAAAGCAAAATATAAGCCTCCGAGAAACTTCCAACACCTTTCCACTAATAAATAAATAAGTCCCATCATTTATCTTGCAAGACACTACCACTCCTACATCCCAGTCCTCTCCTAAATAAATGTGGTGTGTTCCCTTGAAACACTCAGACTTTTTATAACAAATCTACGGAGTGTGCCAACCTCCAGGTTGTGAAATACAACTCCTGGAAGAGGGCTTTTGAGGAACGGAGAATATGTTCTGCAAAGTAAATTCAATACTTTTCCAGGAGAGCTCTTCTTTTCATTATGCTTTCAGAAAGTAGGAAAAATGAGACTGGGACTTTTAAACACTGTTGAGTGAGTCATTATATACATAGAGAGCCATTTATATAAACAAGTAGCCCTCCATTATAAAAACTGCAGTTCTAGCTATTCTGCAATTAGCCATGTTCTATTTTCCATGCACTGTATTTTTTTATATTTTAATATTTTATTGTCCAGTTTATTAATTACATTGTTCCCCTTTTTTCCCCTTTAGCTACTCTCCACCCGGTACCCATCCCACCCTCTGCCCTCACATCCCCACCACTGTCCTCTTCCATAGGTGTATGATTTTTGTCCAGTCTCTTGCTGCACCTCCTACACCCCTTTCCTCCCCAAGAATTCTCAGTCCATTCCCTCTCTACGCCCATGATTCTGTTATATTCACCAGTTTATCCTGTTCATCAGCTTTTCAATTCACTTGATTTTTAGATTCATTTGTTGATAGATGTGTATTTGTTGTTTATGATTTTTATTTTTACCTTTTTCTTCCTCTTGTTAAAGAATACCTTTCAGCATTTCATATAATATTGGTTTGGCAGTGATGAACTCCTTTAGCTTTTTCTTATCTGGAAAGCACTTTATCTGACCTTCAATTCTGAATTATAGCTTTGCTGGGTAGAGTAATCTTGGTTGTAGATTCTTGCTATTCATCACTTTGAATATTTCTTGCCACTCCTGTCTGGCCTGCATAGTTTCTGTTGAGAAATTCGCTGACAATAGTATGGGTGCTCCCTTACAGGTAACTGTTTTTCCCTTGCTGCTTTTAATATTCTCTTTTTGTCTTTTGCTCTTGGCATTTTAATTTTGATGTGTCATGGTGTGTTCCTCTTTGGATTCCTATAGTTTGGGGTTCTGTGCACTCCCTGGACCTTTAAGTCAATTTCTTTCACCAGGTGGGAGAAGTTTTCGGTCACTATTTCTTCAAATAGGTTTTATTATCTTGCTCTCTCTCTCTTTCTCACATGCCTATAATTTGGATGCTTGAGGTTGTCCCAAAGGCTCCTGACACTATCTTCAATTTTTTGGATTCTTTTTGCTTCTTGCTTTTCCGGCTGAGTGGATTTTGCTTCTTTGTATTTCAGATCTTTGACTTAATTCTTGCTGTCCTCTATACTGCTTTTAGGTCTTTGTATAATATTTTTTATTTCAGTCAGTGTATGCTTAATTTCTAGTTGGTCCTTTTTCATATCCTTGAGGGTCTCATTCATATTCTCCAGGGTCTCGTTCATATCCTCAAAGGTCTCGTCCATATCCTTGAAGGTCTCATTAAGTTCATCAGCTTTTTCTAGGAGCCTCTTGAAAAACCTTATAACCGTGGTTTTGAACAATATGTCCAGTCATTTTTTCCCTCCATTTCCTTCACATGTGATTTCTTTCCGTTTCTCTGCATTTTGGCTGCTTCCCTGAGTTGGTCAATCAGCTTTGTGTGGTAGATGTCCTCTTAGGGACAGTGGCTCAGCCTCCCCAGTTACCTGACATGGATACTCTTAGTGCAGCCCTTTATAGGTTGCAAATTCTTGTTGAAGTTAAGCCTAGATTATTATTGTTAGCACTAGGAGGGTTTGACCTCCAGGCCAATTGCTGTGAGGATCAGCTGTGCTCAGGTTGGATGGGTGGAATCTCGGGGCTGAGCAGGCAGCCTTGATTTCCCGTCAGCTCTGCCCTATGGGGCACCTGGGTCTCTGGGCCTGGTGATAATGGCTGCACGCCGAGCTCTAACTGCTGCCAGTCAATTCAGCCTCTCCCCAAATGAGTCTGCACACCCAAAATCTCATCCAGGGTTGTAAAAACAATGCAGTCCAGTGGTTTCCCTTCTTTCTTTTTTTTTTCTTCTTGTGAACGAGAGAGCAAGTCATGAGTCCTCTCTGCGCACTCGTGCGCTTCTGCAGTTCCCAAGTGTATGTGCCCTCTCCACAAGCTTACAGACCTCTGTAGTGCCAGAGTTTCAGTGTGCTTCCTCCCGTTTCACCCTGTATGAGTGTGGATTCCCCGGATCTCGCCCAGAACTGGGGAATCAGTGCAGTGGGATGCCTTTGTCTCCCTGCCCGTTCGAGAAAACCAGACGAGTATCCAGCCGCTCACCCTATCCGCTCTCGCAAACACGGCTCCAAATCTCTGACTCCACGTGTATCCTCAACTCTGCCCTCCACCACTCCTCTGAGTCACAGTTTCCTATCTTTACTTTTGTTTGTGCAATTTCCACTCAGCCAGCTTTCCGGTGATTCTGGATGATGTTCGTTCTGTCGTTAAGTTGTAGTTTTGAAATTGTTGTGTGGGACAGCAAGATAAGTGTTTATCTATGCTGCCATCTTGGTTCTTCCCATGTACTGTATCTTGTTTCATTTTATTCACACTGCAATTTTTTTCATTAATGTTGACAATGTAATCAACTAGTGTCGAATGCCATCTATCATTCTGAAAACCTCATGATATATTCTCTCTAATCATTTACATCAATAATCATTAAAGCCTCCATCATATAATTTATGCATCAAATAACACAAGATCCACATACTGATTTCACTTGAAATGCTTTCAATGCAGATTTAGCCCATTCCCCAATATTGTTATGAAATGAGCCAATAATATCATCTTCATTTGGCTAGAGATTATGATGAAGGCTAAACAATTAGATAAAATCACAATTTTATCTATAATTCTCTACAGGCAGGACAATGCTCATTCCGTTAGACTATGATGAAATTAAAATTATTAAAATCCTCTTACATAATTTTTAAGTATCTTTTTAAAAAGCATGCAATTGAGGACATTTTCTCATTAATGAGTGAACAAAATTCTCATCATTTCTTCATAAAGAGTTTTTGTTATAACTAAACAAGTCCATCATTTTAAAAATAAAGTATATCTCCTCTATGTTTTTGCAAGTTTCTTAAAACAAGGTTCTGCCCAGTCTGTGTGTCTCGGTGGTTGAGTGTTGACCCATGAACCAAGAGGTCATGGTTCAATTCCTAGTCAGGGTACATGCCTGGGTTTGTGGGCTCAATCCCCAGTAAAGCGAGTGCAGCCAAACGATGATGTTTCTCTCTCTCATTGATATTTCCATCTCTCTACCTCCCCTTATTTCTAAAAATCAATAAAAACATATTTAAAAAATAAAGTTCACATATTTCTTAATTGACTTACACAAAGTTGTTTACCTATAGTGATAACTTAATTAACATATATAGACTGACTGACCAAATAGGGAGCTAAAGATATCATTTAGGTAATTTGAAGGTCTCATATGCATAAACAGAAAATTTTCACATAATTACTTACCTCTTCTAGTTGGCATGCTTTGATGACACTCCTATATCTATACTCATCATAAGAAACACCAAAGATAATGTTTTCTTTAATGGTGCCCGGCATGATCCATGAAAACTGAGAGCAGAATGAAATTCTTCCACTGTGCTTAATTTTACCCTCAGAAGGCTCCAGTTCTCCCATGATCATCATCAGAAGTGAAGTCTAGAAAGAAACCATTATTAAGTTAAATCATTTGATCAAATCACTCTTAAGATGCTCTTACCACCAACTGTCACCCTAAGTAGAGATGTCTATTCTAATTTTAAGAGATTCTATAATTATTCATTCAATTCAAAATGTATTCAGCACTTCCTATTTGGGGTACACAGCTAGTAAACTAAAAAAATAGAAGACCAAAGATGTAACAAAAAGTTATCCTATCTAATAAAAGAGTAATATGCAAATTTGACCATACCTTTGTGGCACCCACAAGCTATGCCCACAGTCACGCCCACCAGCCAATCAGGAGCAGGTTATGCAAATAAACCCAAACCAAGATGGCTGTGCCACTGAGAGCAGGAGGAAGGCTTGGGCTTCCCTGGCATCAAAGGAAGCCAAGCTTTCAGCATGCCATTGCCGGCCTAGGCCTCCACTCAATGCTACAAAGTTTCAATTATAAAAGATACAGTAATGGCAGCAGCTACTGAGGTGGAGAGAACAGAGGCTTGGGTTTCCCTGGCAATGAAGGAAGCCATGCTTTCTGCCTGGTGTTGGGGGCCTAGGCCTCCACTCACTGCTACAAAGTTTCAAACAGAAATGACTGCTGCCACGGAGTGAGCAGAAGGTTTGGCTCCGCTCCAGGCTACAAAGTTTCAATTGTAGACATAAATTAATCACAGATCCCAAGGCCTCTGCTTGGGTCACTGGGGGGCATGACTGGCCTGCAAACCTTCACAGGCCCCTCGTCCAGGCCGCCCCTCCCCGCAAAGGAACCCCCACCCTGATCTGGGACACTCTTCAGGGCAAACCAGCTGGCCCCCACCCATGCACCAGGCTTCTATCCTATCTAATAAAAGAATAATTTGCAGATTGACCATCACTCCAACACACAAGAGGGCTGCCCCCATGTGGACACAAGATGGCCACCACAAGATGGCCAGCAGGGGAGGGCTGTTGGGAGGTTCCAGGCTCTGCAAGGGAGGGCAGTTGGGGGCAATCAAGCCTTCAGGGGAGGGCAGTTAGGGGTGACCAGGCTGGCAGAGGAGCGAAGTTAGGGGCAAACAGGCTGGCAGGGGAGCAGTTAGACATCAATTAGGCTGGCAGGGTAGTGGTTAGAGGGTGATCAGGATGGCAGGCAGAAGCAGTTAGGGGCAATCAGGGAGGCAGGCAGGTGAGCAGTTTGGAGCCAGTAGTCCTGGATTGTAAGAAGGATCCCAGATTGGAGAGGGTGCAAGCTGGGCTAAGGGACATTCCCTGCCCCCTGTGCACAAATTTCATGCACCAGGCCTCTAGTTATAAATATAATCACTAGAAAAAACATACCTCTCCAACCTCTAAAATGTGGGATGCTCTTAGCCTCACACCTTTGGCCCCTCTCTCTCCCATACCAACGAACCCATGCCTTTCCTCTAAAATTCAACAGATTGTTCCATACGTCTATGTCTTGGATCTATTTTGTTCATCTGTTTATTTTGTTCATTAGATTCCACATATGTGTAAGAGAATGTGAAATGTTTTTTCTAATGGGTTTTTGTATGTTACCTTTTGATTTTAAGATCACTTTATTTAGAGAGATTATTCCTTTGTGTGATCTAAATTGCATATATTTACTTTAGTATGACATTTTTTACTTCTGTTTTCCATGCACAAGTGGTTTGTTTTGTTGGTGTGCTGTTGTTTTTAAGTGCTTAGTAGCTTTTATTTTATGGCTTCTGGACCTTGAGTTATAGAAAGGCTTTCTTCCTCCATGGTATTATTTTTTCTTTTCCTTTAGGCATCCTCCAATGTCTACTTTAAGCATTTTATATTCTGATTTTTGTACTTGTTCTCTGATCTATTTCAAATTCATCATGTCTATGATGTGAGATATGGATACAATATTTTTTTGCTCTCCAGTTGTCCAACACCATTTTTGAATAGCCCATCTTTCTTCACTGTCAAATACGAATTCCCTTATGCATTTGGATCTACTTTTGTAGCTTTAACTCTGCTCCACTCATTCATCTGTTTATTTATGTACCAGTAATTCAACTTGGACCATTATAATTTAATATAATATCAGTATCATTAAGTATATATAAATGTATAAAAATACAAAAAAATTAATAAATCTCTGAAGATACTATATTTTATTTTAAAAGTAAGCAAAAGCTGGAGCTAATTGCTTATTCTACACCTCTAATCCTCAGTGTTTATGAGCAAGCTAAAGCTTAGTGCCAGAGCGTGGCCAGGAAAAAGGATGGAGACTATGAGGTTTCATGGGTTATCAGCAAGGCCACAGAGCTGTTTCAACTGTGCCAGAGAGAATAGGAGAACAGAAAATCCCCACACCCTGCGGGAGATGTGGCAAGCCAGCCTTCAGCCAAAGGTAGCCAGTGGTGCAGATTCTTATACCAATTTCACTTAATTAAAATAATTCAAGGATGTTTCCTAATGAAAGATGCTTAATGTAGATTAGAACAAAAAAACCATACCATTTTTTCAAAGACTTTTAATTAAATAAATGTGTAGCTCTGATTCATATCTCTGATTTGATTATTTCGTGTCCTTTAAATTTATTTCCTAAAGAGATCAAGTGTTTCATCATTTTCTGAATGATAGCTCATATTCTTAAAGATCACTATAAAGCCTTCTCTTCCATCTATTTTGCTTTTTAACCTACGACAAAAGAAAGTAGCAGGATGAGGAGGGCGGGAGGCTGACCAGCATTGAATAACTTAACATTCTTATGTATTTTCTTCAAAAAACTATCCCACTTAAAATATTTCCCTCATAATAAGTCATATGTAAATCTAAGTCAATTCTCCAAAATTCTTTTTTTATTAAATTTATTGGGATGACATTGGTTAGTAAGTTCCAATAGGTTTCAAGTGTACATTTCTATGATACATGATTTGTATACCAAATTGTGTGCCCATCACCCAGTCAAAACATCTTCTGTGACCATATATTTGCCTCCCTTTACCCTTTATTATAGCCCCACCCCCTTCTCTCTGGTAACCACCATACTGTTGTCTATGAGTTTCAGTTTTATATTCCACATATGGGTGAAATCATATGGTTCATAGCTTTTTCCAACTGACTTATTTTGCTTAGCATAATATTCTCAATGTCCACCCATGTTATCCCAAATGGCAGTATTTTATCTTTCCTTCTTTATTTAATCCTCTATTGAAGGACACTAGGGTTGTCTCCATGTCTTGACCACTGTTAATAATGTTGCAATGAACATAGGAGTGCATATATCTTTCGGAATAAATGTTTTAAAGTTTTTCAGTAGATCCCCACGAAAAGAGATTACTGGGTCATATGGTGACTGTATTGTTAATTTTCTGAGGAACCGCCACACTGCTTTCCATAGTGATTGTACCAGTTTACACTCGCACCTGCAGTGAATTAGAATTCCTTTTTCTCCATAGCCTCTCCAACACTTGCTTTACCTATCTTGTTGAGAATAGCTATTCCAACAGGTGATAGCTGGTATCTCATTGTAGCTTTTATTTACATTTCCCTAATAGCTAGTGAAATTGAATATTTCTGTTGATCGTTTGTATGTTTCCTCAGAGAGGTTTCTGTTCAGGTCCTCTGCCCATTTATTAATTGGATTGTTTGGTGTAGAGTTGTATGAATTCTTTATATAGTTTGGATTTTAACCCCTTGTTGGAGTTTGCAAATATCATCTCCCATTCAGTTGATTGCCTTTTGTTTTGTTGATCGTTTCTTTTGCTGTGCAGAAGCTTTTTAGTTTCATATAGTCCTAGTCATTTGTTTTTGCTTTTACTTCCCTTGCCTTGGGAGTCAAATTCATAAAATGCTCTCTCCAACCAAGGTCCATAAGTTTAGTACCCATTTTTTCTATATAATTTGTTGTTTCAGATCTTATATTTAGGTCTTTGATACATTTTTAATTTATTTTTTTACATGGTGATAAACTGTCATCTAATTTCATTCATTTGCATGTGACTTTCCAATTTTCCCAGCACCATTTATTGGAGACTTTCTTTTCTCCATTTTGTGTTTTTGGATCCTTTGTCAAAAATTACTTGCTCAGCCGAAACGGGTTTGGCTCAGTGGATAGAGCGTCGGCCTGTGGACCAAAGGGTCCCAGGTTCAATTCTGGTCAAGGGCATGTACTTTGGTTGCGGGCACATCCCCAGTAGTGGGTGTGCAAGAGGCAGCTGATCGATGTTTCTCTCTCATCAATGTTTCTGACTTTCTATCCCTCTCCCTTCCTCTATGTGAAAAATCAATAAAATATATTTTAAAAATTACTTGCCCATATACATGTGATTTTATTTCTGATTGTCAATTGTGTTTCATTGGTCTGTGTGTCTGTTTTCCTGCCAATACCATGCTGTTTTGATCATTGTAGCTCTGTAGTATAATTTGAAGTCAGGTAGTATGATACTTTCAGCTTCATTCTTTTTTCTCAGGATTGCTTTGGGTATTCGGGTCTTTTGTGGTCCCCTACAAATCTGAAAATTGTTTTTTTCTAATTCTTTAAAATATGCCATTGAGATTTTGATGGGTGTTGTATTAAATCTGTATATTGTTTTTGGGTGATAAGGCCATATTAACTATGTTAATTTTTCTAACCCATGAATACAGAATATCTTTCCACTTCATTATGTTTTGTAGTTTTCAGTATCTAGGTCTTTCATACATTTTGTTAAGTTTATTACTAGGTATTTTATTCTTTTGGTTGCACTTGCAAAAGAAATTGTTTTTGTTTTTCTTTTTTCATTTCTCTTTCTGAAGTTTCATTGTTAATATATAGGAAGGAAGTGGATTTTTGTACATTGATTTTATATCCTGCGACTTCATTGTATTTGTTTCAAAATTCTAATGTCAAAAAATGCCTGTATGGTTACATGGGTAAAATCTAAGCCATGATTTTCCTGGACAAGTTTTGAAAAAATATGTGTGCCACAGACTGGTAAAAATTGATGGTTCATTTGTTCAATAAAGTTACTGAATGCCCATCTTGTATAAGACACTGCACTGAGAGCTTTACAAAATTAAAAGATGTAGAGAGAGTCACAGAAAATAATATAAAGAAATAAAAGCTAGAGGATGTTATCAGTGGAATAATTTATATTATAAGAAACACTATATCTAAGCATTATCTTAATACCAATATAAACATTTCTTCAAAATACCTTTTTATACTACAGACAAACTAGAAAAAGAAAGAAGAAATGCATGCCAACTTAAGAACTTAATGACAAAAAATAACATAAGTTCGTGATCATGGTATCTCAAAGAATAACATAAACTACCTTGCCTGCTCCAGTAGATCCAGCAACTGCCAACAACTGTCCTCTTTCTATCTTGAAATTGATATCTTTCAGGACAGGAGTACCAAGAAGTGAGATGTTACTGAAGAAGACGCTGTTATCACCACTGCAAATGTTTCTAGTATTACTGTTTTGTTTTGCATTCTCAAATAATTCCCCAAATCCCTGTTAAGGAAAAAACAGAAATTTTAAAAAGTCAGCTTTCCAGATATTTTCAATAGCTATTTATTTTATGAATGGTGAGTTTGAAAAGCACATGGCCCATGATCTATACATTATAGCACATAATTATATAGCCCATCATTTCTAGAGCACATGATCCAAAACAGTTGAAATGATGATTATGTCATTTAATAATAATCATTTAATTTCTTACATTATTGCTAGACATCAAATTAAATTAAATATGCCCATTTATCTATATAAGTTCTGGGTAACCTTCTCTTATTGGTTGGGTACATAAACACTATCATTTAATCCTCAACATAATAATAATATGTGTTCCAAGATTTGACAATCCCTTTCTTTCAAAGCTGTAGATTGTGATTCAGAGAAAAATGGCAAAAGTCACATAACTAATAGGCTACAGTGGAATTACAGCCCAAATCTGACTTCTACTCTATCAGGTTAGTAGTACCTTCCTCTGAAAAGCTCAAATTATTTCTTTAAGAAGTTACTATTAAACATAAATATGCCCTGGCAAGTGTTGCCTCATGTTTAGAGCATCAGCTTGCGCATAGAAGGGTGGCAAGCTTGATTCTTGGTCGAGGGCACATACCTGGGTTGCAGGATCGATCCCAGCCCCAGAGGGCGCGAGTGCAGAAGGCAACCAATCCACATGTCTCTCTCACATCAATTTTTCAGTCTCTCTCTTTCTCTGTCCTCTCCCCCCTGCCTTCCCTCCCCTCCCTCTAAAATCAATGGATAAAATATTTTCAGATTATGATTAGCAAAAAGCAAACAAAATACCATAAACGTGACAATATTGCCAGATTATTTGAATGAATTTCATTTACACAAGAAGGCAATTGTGTCTTACCTAGCTTAGAAGAGATTTCAAAAATGAGTTAGAGGATAAGGGGTTTTAATTAACTATTTATTTGATTGCTTATTTAATTTTTAATAATTTAATAAGTTAATACACATTAACTATCTTCATTTTTTTAATCTTTATTGTTGAAAGTATTATATATGTTCCCCTTTTTCCTCCATTGAGCCCCTCTAGCCTGCCCCCACTCATTCATTTTAAAGTAAAGTTATACTTTTTTTGAGATAAAGTCAGCTGACTGGCTTGACAATGAGAACTGCCCACATAAATTTATTTATCTTCCATAAACTGAATAGTCTAAAAGTGCAGCTCCCAAGTTTTGAGAAAAAATCCATATAACACGCATACAATAAACAGAAATGACATTTTTTGCCACCACTTAAACTTATGTTGAAATATTTATAAGCCAACTTAAAAATGTGTCAGAGGTTCATAGTTTTTCAAAATCCTTTTACATTTGAAGACTGCTGGTTTGAGTCCCTATGTTATAGATGGCTAATGGCCCCTCAGTCATCAGTCAACTAAAAGCAAAACTTTTAAGAAATAAGCAGTTAAGGTGTTAAAAAATGAGCCCCAGCCCTAGCCAGTTTGGCTCAATGGATAGAGTGCCAAGGGCACATGCCCAGGTTGTGGGCTTAATCCCCAAATAGGGTGTATGCAGGACGCAGCTGGTTAATGATTCTCTCTTATCAGTGATGTTTCTCTCTCTCTCTCCCTCTCCCTTCCTCTCTGAATTCAATAAAAATATATTCTTTAAATAAAAGAGAGAGCCCTGGCTGGTTTGATTCAGTCGGTTGGGCATCTCCCTGTGTACCATAAAGTTGACAGTTTGATTCTTGGTCCGGGCACTCACCTGGGTTGCAAGCTTGTTCCCTGGTAGGAGGCATGCAGGAAGCAGCCAATTGATATTTTTCTCTCACATCGATGTTTCTCTCTCTCCCTCTCCCTTCATCTTTCTAAAAATCAATTTTTTAAAGTGTTAAAAATGATACAAAGCTATTTGTTATGCACTTATTCATTTATTTATCAAATAGATTAAACTTATTGAGTATCACCTCTGTATTAAAGATAACTTCAAAGAATCCCACATGGGAGAATAACATTAATAAATATTAATATTGCAATATGCTTAGTGCTACAACTGAAAATTATATCAAGTCCAATGGGAGTACATTAGAAGGAGCAACCGACTCAGCCTGGAGCTTGACCAAGTAAATGATCTACACACTAGCTACAAAGGATGTAAGTGGGACTTCACAAGACCAAGCAATAGTATACATATTCTAGGAAGATGGATCTGCATGCACAATGATTTAGGCTTAAAAGAACAAACTATGTGTCAGGAATGATGAGTGGCTGGGTCAGACACATGTGACAAGATGACAAAGGCTATGCTTGGGAAGGTGGGCAGTACAGGCTGTTAAGAAGAGTGTGTGGCATGCTTAGAAGGACTTTTATCCAGTAAGATAGACTCGGACCAATGGCAGGTTATTGTTCATAATAACTTTGATTTTTAATTACAGAAGTAAGATACTAATTTCAGGAAATTTGGAAAATATAGAAAAGTGGAAAGAAGAAAGATTACCTATAGCACTACTACTGAGAAAAAAACTTTATTTTACATTTCAACTAATGTCCCTCCACTTTTACATATAATATAAATGTACAAAATATATAAAACCATATATAATTTTTATATTAATAAAAAATGTATATAAAGTTTGTGACCTGCTTTTCTGAGTTAAAACAAATGATAAAAATTTTCATATACCATTAGCATTCTTCTAAATATATTTTGGTTGCAGGATAGTATCCAAAAGTATATATATATGCTTTGCTACAAATGTGGAGTACATTTTTAGTATAAATTTTGATAAGTGAACTTTCCAAAGAGAATGAGTTATAAAATTCCCAAGTCCTTTGGAAAGTAGTTCAAAATTTTCCCCATCAATATATGATAGTGCTAGTTTTTCAAAAACCTTATCAGCACTGTTGCTTTTGTTATTGTTTTGTCCTCTTTTATAGTTTTCTAGGTGAAAATGGAATCTCACTATCAGAGCTTAGCTTTATTTATTTGCTCCCTAGTAAGGTTGAACATTCACCATATTTATGACCCCTTTGTAGCTGTGAATGGAATGGTTTTGATCGTCTTTGCATTAATCTCACTTTTTGTTTCATCTTCTCAACTAGCTGAGTCATGATTGACAAGTCATAACATTCTGAGCTTCTGTCTCCTGCATTATTGAGGGTATTAGATGAAGTAATATATATAAAGTTGTTTTGTCTACAGTAAAGCAATAGTCACTCTTTAAAAAAAAAATCAGAGGCAGTGTGATGAGTGGAAAAGGGCTCTGCAGTCAGAGAAACCTAAGCTGATCAATCTTCTAGCTCCACCCTATCTACTTGTATAACCTTGTTCTAGTAACTTAAACTTTCTAAGCCTCAGCTTCCAACATATAAACAGTGAGGAAGGAGTAACTGGGTCAATGGTGATGTCATCACAGGAAAAAAAGGATACACTGGAAACGCGGGGAGTGATAAATGTAAAGGGCTCAAGGAGCATGTAGAAAATTTGGAAATACATACATGAAGTTCGGGAAAGTAGGGCCAGAGATTTGCATTTAAGAGTCATTAGTTCCTTGTCCTCAAGGGTGAGCCTGGAGAGGTCACTCACAGAGCGCAGGAAATGCTAGGAGACTCAGGTGGCGGCTCAGTGGCCCATCACTACTGAAATGGCAGGCAGGAACGACTAGAATTCACAGTCTGAGGATACAGTACTGTGGGAAGTGAGGCTACAGACAGATAGGAGTCAATGGCTCAGTGAAAGGGTTGTAGATGGTGACATTTGGGTCTAACTTCTGGCTTCAGCTCTTGACAGTTGTGTGAGCTAAGCCAAGTCCCTTCACCTTTCTAAGCCTCCATTTCCTTATCACTGAAACGAAAATGTGAATTATTACTAGCTCATGGGACTATTATGAGAATTAAAAAAGACAACACATACTTATAGGAGAGTGAAACTGAGGACTTTTGTCTAAGAGTAGGAAAGCAATTCTTTGAAAATAGTTGTGAAAATGTCAGATGTATTTTTCCTTCATACCTAGAAGGGCATTTGAAATTTCTAAAAGCAAAAATTATCAATCTGATCCACACACTTTTCCACAAACAATTTTGCTAGTCAGATAAAGAATTATTCTTTTGACTAGAAGATAGTTTTAGGTAAAGTGAAAAAAAATTATTCTCTTACCTATATCTAAAAACATGAAGTAAAGTGAAGCTCTGGTGACCATGTTGCTTATAAAACAAATTTAAGATATTGTATAGTACATAGAAGTAAGACATTGGTTTCATAACTCTTATCTTTACACAGATATTATTGAGAAGAAATAGGAACTCAATAGAGTTTCTCAATAATTATTGTTTCATAAGAGGCTGAAAATCATTGATAATATATTTTCTGACTTTGAGAAATATAAGGATTGTTTAATAATAATTAAAATAAGCACAAATCATAGAAAACCATACATGGGTAGAGATCTCATACATCTTTATGTTGACTGGAGTCTGTAAAGCACTTGGACCGAACTTAAGATCAGATAAGGTAACATTTATTAAGGAATTACTATGTGCATGGTATTCTGCTGGACACTTTACATAAGTATGCCAGGTGAATATTAATATTCCCATTTTACAGATGGAGAATCAAAGGCTCCACAAAGTTCAATAACTCAGTCTACATTACACAGAGAACAAACAGCAGAATCAGGATTCAAATTCAGCGCTACCCAGATAAAAAATCAATGAATTTTGTATTACTTCCTGATATGTTATATGAAACAAGTTACATGATTCAGAAAAATATAAAGAGGCTTCAATAACATCTTTAACATTTCTGAGCCTCTACTTCTTAATCTATAAGATAAGTGGAGTGGTTCGCCTTCCAGTTCTAACCTTGTTCTCATTGTCCATTAATGTGAAAATGACAGTCACACAAAAAATGCTTAAGTATTTAAGTAAATTTTTTAAAATTCTTACCTCTTCCCAGAAAGCTGTTACATTTTCCATCACTACTTCTGTAGTTGTTAAATTATATTCCAATGTTTTGTACTCTTGCTTTTGTAAGAAATCCTATTAATAAAAACAAAGCAAAAACGTTGTTATATTTTAATCCTATCTAATAAAAGAGTAATATGCAAATTGACCATCACTCCAACACACAAGATGATTGCCCCCATGCAGTTAAAAATGGCTGCCCCCATATGGACACCACAAGTTGGCCAGCAGGGGAGGGCAGTTGGGATGAACAAGGCCTGCAAGGGAGAGCAGTTGGTGGTGATCAAGCCTGCATGGGAGGGCAGTTAGGTTGACCAGGCTGGCAGAGAAGGGAAGTTAGGGGCAACCAGGCCTGCAGGGAAGGGCAATTGGTGGGGACCCAAGACTGCAGGGGAAAGCAGTGGGGGAGACCAGACCTGCAGGGGAGGGCAGTTGTGAAGGGGCAGACTGTAGGGGAGGGCAGTTAGGGGTGACCAGGCATGTGGGGGGGGGGCAGTTAGTGGCAATCAGGCCAGCAGTCAGGGGAATGGTTAGGGCTGGCAGGCAGAAGCTGTTAAGGGCAATCAGGAAGGCAGGCAGGTGAGCAGTTGGGAGCCACCAGTCTTGGATTGTGAGAGGGATGTCCCACTGCCCATTTATGCTCAATCCCACAGGGCAATGGGACATCCCTCAAGGGGTCCCAGATTGGAGAAGGTGCAGGTTGGGCTGAGGGACACCCTCCCCCTCCTCCGTGCAAAAATTCTGTGCACTGGGCCTCTAGTGTTTTACAGCACTTATAAAGAACCCTGCATTAGCCAATTTGCCTCAATTAAGACAAAGAGAAAACCAGTATCTTTGTCTTTATAACGACCCCCTCCCTCCCCACCCCTGCTTTTTAGAAGCATCATTAGCATCACTTCCCTGGGTTAAGTGAGGGTGTGGAGATCTGATATAACTGATTTTAAGGCATCAAACCTTGATTCTAAAAGGGCCCTATAGAAACTCCTATTCAGAGTTCTGAGGGTAAGTGGGAGCACAGGAAGAATTAAGCCCCAGCATCCTGAAGTCTTCACCACCAGAGGTAATGAAACCAGCCTGGTCCTTCCTCACTTTCTCCCTTTCTTCTCTACTTTTCTCTCTCTCTTGCTACCTCAATTTCGGTTTCTCTCTTTTTCTCTAATTTTTTTCAAAATCTGTGTTCAATGGCCCCTCTCTGTTGCTGTGACACTTTCATTTTCTCATTTCTGGTCTCTATGTCTTCTTTCTCTTTCTCTCTCTCTCTCTCTCTCTCTCTCTCTCTCTCTCTCTCACACACACACACACACACACACACACACACACACACACACACACACAAACACCTACCTGTGATTGGTTAAGAGAAGAACTAAGATTAGTCCAAGACCTGCTATGGTTTTGAGCTACACTAATTAATTTGCCTAAATTGCAGATCTCAAACTCACATGTTTGAAATATGATTAAAACTAGAGAAGAGGACCCCTTTACTATATATTCCAATCCTTCAAAAGAGGCTGAAGATACAATATATTGCATATGTGACATCTCCTCATTTTTAAATGTTGGCAAATAATTATAATGTTTTTATTCTTTTTAATGTGAAGGTCAAATAAAACAGGTCTAGGGGCCAAAATTAGGTCATTGGGCCGCAATTTGCAAATCTGGCCTATATTAAATGTCAGAACCATTGAAAAGCGGCTCACCTTTCACCATCACCTTTATGTATGTCACAATGATTTATTTTCTGGGTTAAGTATTTAAGTAGTATTTTAAAAGTATAATAAAACATTTTTACCTGCATATTAATTATAAAAATTATAACCACATACAAGTTCATAGTAGTGATTAAATTAGCTTTGTATAAACCTGAGTCTCATCACTTGAGGACTTTAGAACTTTTCTTCAGAGCTACCAGCTCCATCAGGATTGCTGAGACTTAAAGGTAATTCATGTGATATAAAATGCCATTTGCATCCACCATATTGCCCAAGGAAATACTTGGGAAAGTTTGAAGTGAACATTCCTAGAGTTAGCTGGAAAGTTTTTTAACTTCCTGGTAAATCTGTCACCATCGCTGTGCACACTTGCCGAGTTCATGAAAATAACATATTGATTACTTGAATAAAATTCCCCAGAATACAGAAACAATATTTTCTGCAATTGCTTTGACTTGAGAGGATCTCACAGGCTTTTATTTTATTTCAATAAACTTTCATTACTAGAGTTTGTTAGACCACATATAGACATCAAGAGAGAAAATTCTGAGCATCAAACAGGCCCAAGGCAGTCTTCCCACTGTTAAAGTTCTAAACTATTCTAAAATCGTTGTATACAATGGCCACTAATGGTACATTACCTGTATTTTGTTTATTGCTCCAAGAGAGTCATACCATGTCTGTACAGCCCAGGGGAATTGCCGAGTGACTGCCATGCGCAGAACGATGCAGAATGAGATGGTCGTGAATATTTTTCGAAGGATGACTCCTTTGGTCAATGCATAGGGAAGCACAGATAAAAATACCACAAAGAACCCTGAGAAGAAGAAGGCTGAGCTATTGAAGTATCTCACATAGGCTGCCTTCCGGGTCAGTTTCAGTTCTGTTCTATAAAACAAAATAGTAAGATTTGGGATGCTTATTTACTTTGCATCTTGGAATCTGAACACAGGCTCACAAGGCTTTGCGCCCCGAGACAAGTTATTTAACTTCTCTGGGCCTCAGTTACCTTATCTGAAAGAGGAATAGAAACGAATGCATCAGTGTTTTGTCCATAATACCTGTAAATATTATTTCTAAACTATAACTACTAAGCTCAATTATTATTACATTATTTTCACACCTTTATCACTTCATATAATTAGTAAGATTAGTGAGATTTTGATAACTTTTTGTTTCTTGGTTGGTATTTTAAGTGATTAGGTGTAGAAATGAGGACAATTCTATAAGATTTAGAAAGAAAAAGTCAATTCTGTAGTTCCCTAATAGCTTCTTAGCACGTTAGAAATTCTAGCTTGGCTTTGGGGAACACTGAAAATAACATATAAGCCCCAGAGGAATGTTTCTCAAATGTTAGCAGAAGTAAAAATTACCTGAGAAACTTTTTAAAATACAGAGTACCAGGCCCAGCTTTCAAAGACACTGAGTAAGTCTGGAGAAGGCCTCCAAAAAAAAAAAAAAAAAAAAGAACCCAAGTGATTCTGTTGCAGGTAGTTCTTGAAAATTATGAATGCAAATACTGCATCCTCATCCTCTTTGTCTCTCTCATTTCAGTATATTTATTTGCAACCATACTTCTCATCTTCTAGTCTAAACCACAAATATGTACTTTTTTTTAAACACCCAGAAGAGGTTTAAATGCTCCAACCAGAAAACAGGAAGTGCAGAGGCTGGTGAGAACAGAGGACAATCACTATTCCAGGACCATGAAAGCTCGGGTCATGCGGTTCTCCTGTTCAGCTCTTATAAGGGAAAGAGCAGTGGGGACACAGGCAGTAGAGGATCCTGGTGGGAGGGAACAATAGATGTGCCTGGCATTTGGGTGCTACTTGCACACATCTGCATAACTCAGAAAGGTTTTTATTCTTAAGTGATAGAATTCAGAGGGAATCTTCTTTTTTTTCAAGTTTATCAAATGTAATCTTGTGCCCTAACTGGTTTGGCTCAGTGAATAGAGGATTCGCCTGCGGACTGAATTCCAGGTTCGATTCCAGTTAAGGGCATGTACCTTGGTTGCAGGCACTTCACCAGTTGGAGGCAGCTGATTGATGTTACTCTCTCATAGGTGTTTCTAACTCTCTATCCCTCTCCCTTCTTCTCTATAAAAAATCAATACAATATACTTTTAAAAATGTAATCTTGAGCACTCTGATGAAGAAAATAGAGTTCAGTGTGCCCAACATAAATTCTGATTTATAGTCTAATGCTTACTTTTATTGGTTATTTGGCATTGAAGACAGATTATGAGTTTGGAATCTCATTGGGGTTTGACCGCTCGCTGTGGCAGGAAAAGCGATGCCATCTTAAGTAAATTGTTCTTCTCTCCGATCCTTCAGAATCCACATCCATAGAAGAGAAACATACAGCTTCCTGGTGGAGTTGCTATCAAGATAAAGGACTTTTCAGCCCAGAGCCTGGCACTTAGAACTTACTATGTTGTCTTTAATCTTTATCCAAGAAAGACTAATACTGGCTCTGCTGATATTAATAAAATGCTAGAAAACACAGTTTACAAAAGTGTTTATAAATCTGTCAAAATTGTTGTTGAAATGTATTAGAAACAGTTGAGGAAAATTGAACAACTGTACCACAGGAAAAGAACAATGGATTCAAGAACATTTAAAGGAATCACCAAAAAGCAGTGCTCTCCATAATAAAATCACTCACACTTTATGAGTCATAAAAATATTTTATCAGTTTCTTATAAAAAAAATTGAAAGTGACTTTATCACCAGAAAGCAATAAAGAAGTAGATTATCTGTATTTTAAAAAGTTTCTCAGGTAAGTTTTACTTATGCTAACATTTGCACAGCCTTTTGCCCAGTTTAACCGTGGCTCAAGCTGAGGTAACTTCCCCTTTGAAGTGCATCCTACCAATCTCTTTCAGAACATTATATTTGCTCTTCTGAATAGAAGCAATTCTTGCTTTCCCATTTTACGTCAGCACTTTCCAGCCTTTTCAGGTAACATTTTCAGACCAGATTAAGGAACTGGATTATACAAGTTACAACCAAGCATTTCCTATGAGAATTGGTCAAACAGAAATACAGAGTAGGAAGGACAGATATCATCATTTGAACAACAGGGGGCGGGGGGGGGGGGGCAGATCAGCAAGCAGAAAGACCTGACCAAGAGTTTATCTTGACACCTAAGAAAACTCCTCTTCACTCTTGCTAGGCCTGTGTTTGTAGGCACAGGAATGACCAAGGAGATAAGTGTGATGGAAAACACTTGCTATTTAGAAAAAGGATTTTAATGAAACAACTTCCCAAGATCTTTAAAGATGATGTTTCTGGAAAGAAAATATAATTCCTTTCCTGGGTTTGTCTTGAAAGGCATAATAAAAACAGGTGAGCAATACTGTTTAGGAAATAAATACCCTTTTACTCTTTCTATTTACATGGCAAAGGACTTAACATTTCAGCGTTTCTTTTGTTGTTCCAATCACACACCTGCAGCTCAGTTGCCAGCACTGTCTGCTAGAATCAGCAGCCTGAATTCCTGATAACCCACAGTCACACCATCCAAAAGGGCGCTGCTCTTCTTAGTGTATTTTTCCCTGTGAAACTCTCATGTTATTCGTCCTGAAATTATTTGTCTTCTAACAGTAAGTCTCCCAGTGCAGTGGTTGACAAACCGTGGCTTGTGAGTCGTGGTCTGCTGCTCTGTTGACTGAGTTTGCCAACCACTGGTATATACCACCCTTTACCTCTTTGCACACAGTATGCCACAATTGCCTAATCCTCACAGCTTCCAAATAGACGGTAACATTTAGTCTAGTCCAGTGGTCGGCAAACTCACTAGCCACAGAGCAACAAATGGCTGCTCGTGAGCCGCATGTGGCTCGCGAGCTGCGGTTTGCTGACCACTGTCTAGAGCATTTATTTCAATGCAGTTTGTAGAACATGGAACTTGACTAAAGATAAATGGTCTCATGCCTAACTTAGTTTATATTTTGCCCAAAATTATCTCAGTAATTTTATCTCAGTCTGTGCTATACTTTTTGCTGGCTATCATCTTTACTAATCGGTGAAAGAAAGGTTATCTGAGATGAAACAAGACTAGAGATAGGTGTTGAGTACTGACTCTACCTCAATGTGGTTTTCGTTATTTGAAGTGGCTTCCTAAGGGGAAGGTTTACAGAAACACGATGTATAGATATTACCTTGTGCTATTATTTTTAAGTTGAGGAAGAACAAACATCTTAACCAAAGGAAGCGGGGTGTTTTGTTTTGTTTTTCATTTTTCATGAGCCATAACGCATAGGTTAAGGAAAATATAACAATACCCAATCATTTACTTGGTTCAGAATTGTGCACTTCATACTCTAGCAGTTCCACTTAAGGTTTCAATCAGCCTCCAGCACCAGGAATATTACTTTAGTCAAATAAGTGTTAAGCAGCTATAAACACACATAAGAGATTCTTTTGTGAGGTATAAATACCTTTCTAGTGAAGACCCACCTGATAAATGATGTAAATATACAGCCCGTGAAAATGACTTTAGGCCACTAACACATGAATATCTGAGGTAAGCAAGAGCCACGAGGGAACAAGACTGTCAAAAACTTCAAATATGAGCTGGAAATCCATTGAAACTCATTCTTGAAATATTAAACATTCACTGACTGATGATACTGAAAATATCTAAATGACTTACTGCCTTAGGTTTTCAATCATTCTTTCCATTGCTTCCTCCCAGCAGTATGCCTTAACAGATTGGATATTTTCAATAATTTCTGAGGTAATCACGAGTCTTTCATTGGTTTTCCCAGCTCTCTGATCTCTGTAAGTCAATCAATTTAATAATTAGTAAAAACAAGGCACATTATGCACTAAGAACTGCTCAAGCTTTTAAAAAGTCACATTTCTTTTATTAAACAGCATTTTATTATCAAACAGATGAAAAAAATAACTACCACTTAATAAATGACCCCTATGTACCAGACATTGTAGTAGATGCATTCCATACACTATTCCTGATCCTTACTGACAGTCTAGGAGTGGTGGTTATCTCTATTTTAAAGATAAAAAAACAGAAACTCAGTGGAATAAAGCGGCTTACTTAGATCACATAATTAGTAAGGGTGCACACTAGGGTTCCAGCCAAGAGCTAACTGACTCAAAAATTTGTACATTTTCTGTCATGTTCTAGCTGACAAACTCCTCTATTTAAGCACTGACTGATATCACTGAGTCATTCTGTAATATAAAGTAACTAAGGCTTTGGTGTGATAATCCATGACCCAGGCAGTAAAAGCATATAAACTGGCAAAAATATATGTGTTCCTTCCCACTCAATTCCTGTTTTACCCAGTATACTTAAATCTCATGATCCACAAAAGTGAACTGAATGGCGATAATTTTTAAAGAAATTCTACAGATTAACAAGTAAAAAATGTCCCACTGATATAGGAAGTATTATTTGCACCATTAAAATAATTCCTTGATGGTGTGCTCACCACTGAAAGGCAAGTGTCGTTCAATCACCACTCACACCCCTCCCCCCTTTACACTCTTTTACTTACCCTCACCCTCCTTTCCTTCTGGTCATCACTATACTGTTGTCTATACGGTTGTTTTTTTCCCCTTAATCCCTTCACCTTTTCACCCAACCCTCAAACCCCTTCTCTCTGACAGCTGTCAGTCTGTTCTCTGAATCTAGTTTCCATTTTGTTTGTTTATTTTGTTCATTAGATTTCATATATAAGTGAAATAATATGGTAAATAAATAAATAAATAAATAGAATAATTCCTTTTTAGTGACACCCAGTAAGGAATGCACAGAGCAGTCTGAGGTTTACTGAAAACCTAATTTAAAACCCTCTCAAGCTGTGCAAATAGAGTGCTACCTGTACTTCATCATCATTCTCCCTAGCCCAGCCTGGAAAACGGAGAGGACTATGAGGAAAGCGAGTCCACAGAAGGCGGAGGCCTGTAACAGTTCCCAAAGCAGCCCCATCAGGAGCGTCACTTGTAACGGTGCGATCCACACGAAATGTGCCAGTGCAAGTCCCTGGAAAATAAAAACACAGTGAAAACTGGTGATATTTTATCCCTCACCCCACCCCCCACAAAAGCAGGCGAGCATAGATGAATGATCTTATACAATCAAACACTTTATGATTCTGAGCATACTAAAGTCTAGGTATTCATTACATAAAACACGCAGCATTATGTTTAAACCTTAGACTAGGCTTTCCCAAGGAACACATTTCAAATTACTGCATTTTCACGTATGGGTTTTGTTTTTAATCCAGAGGACTTGACATTGGATCTCTTAAGTGTCATGTCAGAATTTCTTTTAAATAACTTACTTCTATTTGGATAAAGCAAGAGCCACAGAGAACAAGACTGTCCAGAAGCCCATTCGCCACCAAGGCGCAACTCTGACCACATACTCAGAGTAAATGCATGCTCAATGCAACAGTGATTTACTTAGTGCCTGCTTAGGGCTCAACACTATGTTAAATATTGAAAATGCAAAGGTCAATAAGACACATTATCTGTTCTTAAGGAACTAGCATTTATTTGTGACACAAGATGGTACTGACCAAAAAGTGCTCAGACTATCATATTCAACCAAAGTAAGTAAGTGATTTAAAGTATTAAATAAAAACAATATCTGATAAGAATTGAATTTTAAAAAAACCTCACCATATACCCAGCAAGCTGAGGTGCCTCTGAATTGGGCGATTCCACAAGACTCCAGAATGGCACCTTACTTCACAACTTACCTTTCTGTTTTCAAAAATAGGGAAAGTAGAGATGTGTTCTACTTAACCACTTATTACTATTATCTGATCCAGGAAAACCTTCAGGGTTGTAAGATTTTTAATGATAATGCATAAAAGATTATATCAGTTGGTACATACTTCATCAAATTTGTTCAGGTTATTGGAAAGGAGACTAACAAGTTGTCCAATACTGATTTTATCTAGAACACGGCTTGACAGCTTTAAAGTCTAAAAGGAAAAATGGGAAGTTAGATGATGTTGAAAAATAGAAGACAAATATATCCATAAGTAACATTATAACATAGCTGAGGTATTAGTTTACTAGGTGTGTATTTTTAAGTAAAGATAATGAAAATTACTTTATGTTTATTTGGCTATCTTCTCAGATATATTAACATTGCTCTCCATAATAAATATTATGCTGGCATGCCCCTCATTATTTTATTTTCTAGCATCTAGATAGTAGTATTTCTTGCTCCTCCAAATTGGAAATGCTATTGTGTCTAAATACTTATTTATACAGTGTGAAGGTTTGTTTTTATTGTTATAAAATATGGAACCAAAGGCAGTGGAATTTTTAATTAAAACCGTGGCCTTGCCCTGGCTGGTATGGCTCAATGGGATGGACATTGTCCCTTGCATTGAAGGGTTCCCTATTCAAATTTCCAGTTAGGGCACATGCCTGACTTTTGGATTTGATCCCTGATGATCACTCAGGAGGCAGCCAATCAATGTTTCTCTCTCACATCAGCATTTCTCTCTCCCACCCCCTCCCTTTAAACATCCATTTTAAAAATCTTTTAAAAAATATATAAAAACCTTGGCCTTAAATTTTGCTTGCAGTCCTATTATAACTCTATTGAATAAATTAATGTCAAAATCTATTAAAGCACATTATGAATAACAAAATCATTAATAATTTTGTGAAAAATTATACCACTAATAGAAAATCCTTAAATTTTACAAAGAAATATACATCCATATATACAAAATAGAATTTAGTAGATAAATGAATTATGATTATAAAAAGTTAGTCATACTTTACTGCAAAATTTAATAATTGATTTTCCATTTATATGACAGTATCCATCTAATATTTGTTTTAACCAAATTCCTCACATACGTATTGAGCATTTAGTAGATGCAAATCATTATATTTAAGACTTCAAAAATTAATAATTGTAAAAACATAATTCTTGCCTCAAGGCAACCTAGTCTGTACATATCTAAATATGATAAAGATAAATGAGTTAAAGGGAGTAAAGTATAATAGAGTGGTTAAGAAAAAGTTCACATATCCAGTTACAAAGTGTGGAAAAATTTTATTAAAGGGGTAGAATTTAAGATAGGTGTTGAATAATGAATAGCATATAGATAAGCACAGATGAAGAAGGAATCAATGCAATTAAGTCCAAAACACTATTACAGCAACATGAGGGTAGCGGAGGAATGCACTGAGCTGGGTCACACATAACTTAGCAACAGGCTCAGTCTCAGGTGACTGAGTTCTCTCTCCAAGGGGCTCCATGTCAAGCACAATAAACACTCGGTGAATACTTTTCATTTTAATTTTCTCTATCTTGTTGATAGAGAAAAAAATCACAGGCAAAGCTAAAGTTAGTTTGTACTTAGATTCATTTATTTAAAATGTAATTTCAACATGTGTCAGTTGCAGATTTGGGAACAAAGCAAAATGTTGCCCTATTACAAAATTTGGAACACTCCAGAAAGAGTCCAACCCCTTTCTGCCACATGGAAGAAAATGGTCAACCAAAGGTACCAGTTCACTTTAGGGATCAAACCACAGCCATTTGGAGATGTAATTACATTCTTTGGTAATATGAAAGAAGGCTAATGAATGTGGCTAGAGAAGTAATACTTGTAAGAACAAGTATTCAATCATGAGAAAGAAGGAGACAACAGCTTCTAACTTTTCATGAATACATTCTGGATCTGAAAGCACATATATGTATTATGTATTTGTGCTAAATGTTTGTTACATGTGGGGCCTTATTTACAAACTAACCTGCTCCTTCTTTCATCTGTCCTCCCCTTTAGTCCAAACTATTTCATGCCTTTCTCTTCCCATATAACAAGGTTTATCTTCCTACATGATTTCAGTGCTACTTTATTTTCCCTAATACTTGGAAAACTGTTCACTTCAAGGATTATGATTTATCCATTTTAGAAATTTATACAAGTTTTGCACAACGTTCTTTACTTTTTAGGTCTTAGTTTCTTAAAACCTTTTATCCATAGAAAAGGGATAATAGCTTGTACCACAGAAAGTTTGGGAGAAGCTCACATGAGATAGTATAACTAAATCACTTAGAAGCTTGTCATGCATGTCATTAGCTATTACATATATTATGACATTAAGAACTTTTATAAATATTTTTTAAGCTGGATTCAACTTTTTTTTAACATACTTGCCATGTAGGTTCTACCTTCTAAATAATATCTAATAATTTCTTCACAAGTAAAACTTCTGAGTCAAAATAAATTTTAATGAAATCACTGTTAATTTACCACCGATGCTTTTTACCACCATTTACCACCATCAGGTACTTGTGAACTGATAGGCTGCAGCTGAGGTGATTTAAATAAAATGTGGACTTTTTTTCTTGTGCCTCCATAAAAGGCTTCCTTGAGCAATAAAGTATAGCTATCAAGGTTTTACAACACAAGTGACTTTACACATGTATTCTAGAAGTGTTATGCATTATTTGCTAGAGGTAATTTCAGATCCACGACCTTTATAAGCCAGTTAAATAAAGGTTTTACATTGCGAGAATAACAGAGAGAATAAGGGTAAATCAGTATCCAAATGATTCAACCTAATGACTCGGTAGATAAAATCAGTCACATATGGTCTTGAATCAAGTTGTTAAAGACACATGTTATTGAAATTATCTTACATTGTGTTTGCAAGGTAGCTAAGTCTTAGTCTGAACTTACCTAAATCATGCTTCAGCAACCTGGGTTCTTGTTTGGACAATACACACAACCAGAGAAGATTCTAACGGTTGCCATCTATCCAAATGCTTGCTATTCTAAAATATTTTTATTTGCAGAATTCACAGGATGACAAAAATCTAACTCAAAATAAGGCAGTGGGTAGTTGAATACACCACCATGTCATAACAGTTAGTTAATATGAAAACTTTCAGTGCTTAGATTATCATTAACAATTACATACTATATCCTTATTATGTTGTTTTAAATATATTTTTATTGATTTCAGAGAGAAAGGCGAGGGAGAGATAGAAACATCAATGATGAAAGAGAATCATTGATTGCTTGCCTCTTGCACCCCCCAACCCCACTGGGGATCGAGCTTGCAATGCAGGTATGTGCCCTGACCTGGAATTGAACCATGATCTTCTGATTCATAAGTCAATGCTTAACCACTGGGCGACACCAGCCGGGCAATATATTCTTATTGTTGAATACAAGCATGCATGGCATTTTTTATAAAACAAGTATTCTGTCAATAACTTATGCAGATGGTAAGAATCAATTTAATGGGGAGCCATAGATTCCAAAAAATGATGACCTGACTAGTAAAAAACAAAACAAAAATGAAACTATAATATAGGCAGTTTATAGGAAGTGTTCAATAATTATTAAAGTGAATTAAACTATCAAAGGGAATTAGAAACATTAATTATTGCTGCCACTTATTTCACAGATTTATGAAATTGATTTCAGCATGTATCCCTAACTTGTAACCATACGACATTTAAACAATGGTGCTACTCCATGTAGCCTGGAGACTGTGCAAGGAAATATTACCTTCTTATAGATCAAACTAAACATAGCTATCCTCATTTGCATTCCAATGTGATGAAGGCCAAAAATGGCTGGGTGCAGGAGCAGCGTCCTCAGGATAAAAAGAAGGCATAATCCTATGCCTAGGTAAATCGCGATGGAGCGTTCCACCTTATTATCTGGATCATAAGAAGCTATGATTCTTCCCAGTAAGAGAGGCTGGACTGCTTTGGTGACCTCCTGGAGAAGAGAACAAATAGAGAAATGAAATTTTATTCCCCTTTCATAAAATATCCTCACAATTTCAACACAGGAAGTTTTATCTTTAGAGGAGAACTTAAAAGAGCCATGTCATATGTGGTATAGAGAAGGAAAGACAGAAATATTGATGTGAGAGAAACACGGTTAGTTGCCTCTTGCACAATCCAGGTACATGCCCTTGAGTGGAATCGAACCCAGGACCGTTTGGTCCGCAGGCCAACACTCTATCCACTGAGCCAAACCACCTAGGACATATGTGAAATTCTTTATTGCGTTTAGTATCTTTATACCATTACATTTTCCCATAAACTGTCACCTTTATTACAATACACGCATTTGCTGAATTGTTATTCAGTTGCAATTTATAACAAAATAAATGAAAGGTGTGTTACTCTGATTTAGTCATCTATTCTACATACTGTCATCAATAAACTAGTTAGTCGTCACCTGGCCAAATGAAGGCACGCTGATCCCTTGAACAATTGCTATTCCACAAAAGCACTGGTAATATTACTCTGGAGGGGTGCATGGTCACGCAAAAAGATGCAGTTTATTTTCAGTAGAGAAAATTCCAGTAATAGGATCATCTGCCAGCATCAAACCCACACAGACCTCACAACATGGAACTGTGAATGTTCAAGGGCAAAATCAGCGCTCCAACCCCGTCCTTTAGTGTTTCCTACTTGGTTTTGAGCAGCGTGTTCTCTAATATTTACAATGGAACCATCAACAGGTACCACCTGATTTTTTTATTTGGAAGGGAAAACAATGGTAGCAGATACCTAGCTGAGTCTTTGAACTACAGTCCTTTACAAAAGCATCCCTGCAATGACTGGGAGAAACATCAGCCTACATTCTTGGCACGTGAAAGCTTTGTGTACACTATTGGTCAGATTATTTCAGAGACACAAGAAATGTCCCAATAAGGCGCCATATAAAATAGTGCAAGCAGGCTGAGGCTTGCATGGAATGAGATGGAATATACATTTATCTGAAAATTTGATCAAATATTTCACTACTTTTTATCAAACACAAATAAATGGAATTTACTTAATGGTTCACTAGAATAAAAGACAGATACAAATGTTTAAAATGGCATGACCATGAAATGAACACTGAATTCAGAGTCACGAAACCCACATACACCCATTGTCAACCTGGCTTAGTCACTTCCCTTCTCCGGAGGGTTTCCTCACGGACAAACTGAGTGCTGGGGCAAGCCGGCCTTTCAGGTCCCTTCACCGAGAACATCTCTGATTTTGTGGCCTGAGGAGTCAGGGGCGTTTCATGGCACAGCCGAGGGTTGTTGGGCAATTGGCCTGGCCCACCTCCTGACACCATATAGGTGTTTTCTACTCAGAGGGATACCAGCCTGAACAATGTTGAGTTCAGAAGACCAAGTGCCTAGACAAAAGCACAACTAATTGCATTCCTGGTGAGAATTCTCTTGAGTCTCAGTTTAGCTGTCTCCTGGAGAAAAACTAAGAAGCCTGAAAATAACTCCTGAGAGATATGTCTGGCCTCTCATGGGATCCTCCAGACCAGAGCTTAAAGTCACTGTGAATCTAAATCCTTTAGCAATTCTGTTCTGCCTGCATCCCCAGGTCAGGGCCAGATGTTTCTAGAGATAGGAAGTCTGCTAGATACTCAGACCATGAAAGAAAGTTCAGATGAAAAGAGAAAACTTGGTTCAGGCTTACAATTACATTAAATGAAATAACCTGAAGGTAACGTTACCTTGAAAATTATAATTCCAAATCCAAATCATTCTTGTTTCTAACACAAATAGAACGATTCATTGAAAAATTTATAAATTTATACTATTTTCTATTATGTGTAGTCAGTAAAGTCATCATTATCATTTCAACTCAGTTTAAATATACTTTATATATGTTTTTTTTTTAATATATTTTATTGATTTTTCACAGTGAGGAAGAGAGAGGGATAGAAAGTCAGAAACATCGATGGGAGAGAAACATCGATCAGCTGCCTCTTGCACACCCCCTGCTGGGGATGTGCCCGCAGCCACGGTACATGCCCTTGACGGGAATCGAACCTGGGACCTTTCAGTCCGAAGTCCGACGCTCTATCCACTGAGCTAAACCGGCTTCGGCTACTTTATATATGTTAATCCCAGGAATATTAGGACATTATTTGAGAAATATTGAGAAGTTAAGACTTTTTAATATTGAGAAATTAGTTAATAGCATACCAAAAGTCTACATAAGAACCTATGGTTATCTCAATAACGACTATAAAGGAATCTGGTAAACTTCAGTATCTGTTTCTGATCATCTATCTATCTATCTATCTATCTATCTATCTATCTAAAAGGCTAAGTGACCGACCATCTGTCTGACTGGTGGGTACATATGACACACACTGGCAATTTAAAAATAAATGTTGACTCGCACACGTGTGATACATACTGTATAAAGCTCTCACTGGCTCCAATTGCAAGCATGTTTTAATTTTATGATACTACTAAAGGCCCAGTGCACGAGATTCGTGCACTGGTGGGGGAGGGCCCATCAGCCCACCCTGAACCCTCTTGCAGTCTGGCACCCCTCAGGGGATGTCTGCCTGCTGGCATCCAGACATCCCTCTTGCAATCCAGGGTTCTTGCAGTCAGGAACCCCTTGCTCCTTACCACCTGCCTTCAGTGGAGGTAGGAGATGCTCCCACCTCCTGCACTTGACAGCTGTGAGCCTGGTTTCTGGCTGAGCTGAGCTCCCCCTGTGGAAGCACACTAACAACCAAGGGCAGCTCCCGCTCTGAGGGTCTGCACCCTGGTGGTCAGTGCACATCACAGAAACCGTTTGGTCAGTGTGCATATTACGCTTTTATTATATAGGATATTATATATACTTTTTTGACAGGTAATTTTTGTAGTAATGTAATTACTGCACAAAACTTTCTTCTAATTAATTCCCTTTTAATGTGCATGAATCCGTGCACCAGGACACTGGTGTTCTAAATAAATTCAAATATTAAGATAGAGGCCTGGTGCATGAAATTCGTGCACTGTGGGGGGGGGGGGCCCTCAGCCCAGTCTGTGCCCTCTCACAGTCTGGGACCCCTCAGGGAATGTCCAACTGATGGCTTAGGCCTACACCTTCAGTCAGACATCCTTAGCACTGGTGTGGAGGTGGGAGAGGCTCCCATTACCTCACCAGTCATAAGCCCGGCTTCTGGCTGAGTGGTGCTCCCCCTGTGGGAGTGCACTGACCACCATGAATCAGCTCCTGCATTAAGCGTCTGCCCCCTGGTGGTCAGTGCACTTTCGGTTGATTTGCATATTAGGCTTTTATTATATAGTACTAGAGGCCTGATGCACAAAATTCATACAAGGGGCTTAGCCCTCGCAGCTCTGACTTCATCCAGAATGTCATCCAGATGGTCATTCTGCTGTTCGGCCATCTGGTCTAATTTGCATATTGTGCTTTTATTATTATAGATTTCATTAACGTGAGAAAAAATCCCCCTTCAAAACAACAATCAATTGTTAATACAATTTTGGAATCTTAGTTTTAGAGCCAAATCAACTCAAACAATAGCAATACTGACTTTTAGTACAATTAAACATTATTTCTGTAAATTTTTGCTAATAAAATTCAAAAAGAAAAACAACTGTGGTATGAATACTGGAAAGGGGTAGTGAAAGTGTTAGTATCAGCATAGAATGTCATTATCCATAGAACAAATTTTAGTGAACCAAAAGTTTAAATGGTAGAGATTTTAAAAATATTTATACTAAGAAAATAGATTCCTATATGTCAAGCATAATGAATTAAATAAGTATCCCATTGATAGCAATAATATAACAAAAATGCATTGTAAATACCAATAATTAATAAATACATATCCAAAAGTATATTTTATAATACATTACTAAGATAATTTTAAAATCTCACATAAGTAAAAACTTAAAAACTTTCTAAAAAGAAAAACTGACTGTTGCAAAGTTTACAAACTCCTCCACATTATTTTATAAGATTATGCATTCTTCATCAGAATTACAAGTAGAGTTTTTGGAAGTGAACTTTTACATCATAAGAACATAGGTGCTCTATCTTAGTTCTTACCAATCACAACACCATGCACAATACCTAGCACAGAATATCCACTCAGCATGTACCTGTAGAATAAATGGATAAAATGATTCTAAGTTCCATTTTTTTAAAAAACGAGAGACTAATGAGAAACATTTGAGGAATAAGAATAATGTGTGAAAGGGTTTACATTATAAGTATTAAATAATATTATACAACTATAATAACATGTGGCATGAGAAAGAAATAGATTAATTTGAAAAGCCCCAAAACTGGTTCAAGTACACTTAATAATTAATATGTAATAAAATATGGTATTTTAATTCAGTGGATAAAAACTAGTCACATAATAAATAATAAACTGAATACTCATTCTAAAAATTAGATTTATTTTATATAGTTATTTGTAAATTCCAATAATGTACAATATTTTATTACTTTCAGGTTTACAACTCAGTGATTAAATATTTATATAACTTACAAAGTTAGAAATCTAGTACCCATCTGACAGCATGCACAGTTATTACACTATGGACTCTATTGCTGTACTTTACATCACCATGACAATTCTGTAACCTCCAATTTGTGCTTCTTAATCCCTTACCCTTTCTCTCTCGTCCCCAAACCCCCTCTCATCTGGCAACCATCAAAATGTTCTCTGTATCTGCACCTGCTTCTGTTCTGCTTATTGATTTGTTTTTAGATTCCACATATAAGCAAAATCATATGGCATTTGTCTTTCTCTGTCTGACTTATTCCACTCAGCATTAAATCCTACAGGTCCATTCATGTTGTTGCAAAGGCACTATTTTTATTCTTTTTTATAGTTAAGTCATGTTTCATTGTATATATGCACCACTTCTTTATCAATTTATCTATTCATGGACACTTAAGATTGCTTCCATATTGCGGCTATTATAAATAATGTTGTAATAAACCTAGGGATGTATGTGTCTTTTCAATTTAGTGTTTTGGGTTTCTTCAGATAAATACTCAGAAGTAGGATTGGTGTGTCCTTCTTTGTCTCTTGTTATATACTTTGTTTTAAGTCTATTTGTTGTTGCTTCCATTTTTATGAAATATCTTTTCCATCTGTTTACCTTCAGTCTCTGTGTATCTTTTAATCTAAAAGAAGTCTTGTAGCTAGCATAAGTTCTTGTTTTATTTCTTTAGGCCCTGTATTTTTGATTGGAGCATTTAATGCACTTTAACTTAATGCATTTGTTTAATAAATATGTATTTATTATTTCATTATTCATATGTTTTAACTTTATTTCTTCTTCTTTAACATTTCTTGTAGAACTGGTTTGGTGGTGATAAACTCCTTTAGCATTTTCTTATCTGGGAAGTTATTTATGTCTCCTTGGATTCTAAGTAATAGGGCTGCTGGATAAACTTGGTGGTAGGTACTTGGTTTTTAATATGGCCTGAAAAGTTTTTCTTGAGAAATCAGCTGACAGTCTTATGTGATCACCTCGCAGGTAATTGCTTTTTTTCTTACTACTTTTAGGATTCTTTGTCATTAATCTTTGGCATTCTAATTATTATGTGTGTTGGTATGGGCCTCTTTTAGTTTCATCTTGTTAAAGATTCTCTGTGCTTCCTAGACTTGTATGTCTATTTCCTTCACCAGGTTAGGGAAGTTTTCCATCATAACTTTCTAAAATATGTTGTTTTGTTTTGTTTTTAAAATACATTTGTATTGATTTCAGAGAGGAAGAGACAGATAAAAACACCAATGATGAAACAGAATCATTGATCAACCACTGCCTGCAGGCCCCCTACTGGGGACCAAGCCCACAATCCAGGCATATGCCCTTGATAGGAATCAAATCTTGGACCTTTCAGTCTGCAGGCCGATGCTCTATCTACTGAGCCAAACCAGTCAAGGTTCTAAAATAAAATTTTAATTCCTTGTTCTTTCTCTTCTCCTTCTAGCACCGCCATGGTGCAAATGTTGATATGACTGAAATTTTCCCAGATACTCCTTAAACTATCCTCACTTTTCAATATTTATATATTTATTTTTGCTGTTCTGATTGGGTATTTTTCCCTTCCTTACCTTACAAATCACTGATTTGGTCCTCTGCTTCATCTACTCTACTGTTGATTTCTTGAAATGTATTCTTAATTTCTGACTGGGTCATTTTTATGCTTTCTACTTCTATTTTTATGTTTCCTATCTCTTTGTCAATATTCTCCGAAAGTTCATAGAGTATCTTTATAATCAATGTTTTCAACTCTGCATCTAGTAGGTTACTTGTCTCTATTTTATTTAGGTGTTGATGTGCTGTTTTTTTCTGAAATTTTGTTCTGTTTTCATTTGGGACAAGTATCTGTCTCCTCATTTTGGCTACCTTGCTGTATCTGTTTCTATGTATTAGGTAGAGCTGCTGTTTTCCAGTCTTAGTAGATGACCTCATATAGAAGATGTCCTACAGGGTCCAGTGGCACAGCCCCCTCAGTCACCTGAGTTGGGTGCTTCAAGTATAAATCCTGTGCAAGCTGTGTGCACACTCCTGCTGTAGCTGACCTTGGCTGCTGTTGGCACCTCAATGAGAGGGATATACCCCCAGGCTGATCAGCTGCAAGAACTTGCTGAGACTGCAATAGAGGAGCTGCTGTGCAGAGACTGGTTCAGTGGAGCAGAACTTGATTTTTAGCAGGGATCTGGTGCCAAATGAATGTCTCTTGAGTGTGTCATTCATGAAGGGGTTTGGGTGGTGCGCTTCAGCCTGAAGCTGTCCACCAGGTGTGCTAGCTCTAGGGCTACCTAGATATTGCAGGCCAAAGTCACCTGCCACCTATGTCCTGCCCAGGGCAACCCAGCTTAGCTATAAAGCAATCTGCAGATGGCTCATACTTTAGCTGTGTTTGGAGGAGGCCAGGAGAGACCACACTGTGAATTAAGGCTGGCTGTCACTAGTGTTGGGCTTGGGGTTACTTAGCAAGAGGCACAGGGCACCTGGAGGCCAAATGCTACTTGTTTGGGGTTCATGAACCTTTGACAGATTTCAGGAATGTCTATAGCATTAGCCAAGATAGGCTATTTGTATGGAAAAGCCACTGAAAATAGCTTGGGTGAGCCCTAAAGTTGGGTGGGGTGAGATATCAAGGAATCACCTGTGCAGGGAAAAGGGCGTTAGCTAATGGAGACTCAGATATGGTGCCAGCCTGCAGGCTCTGTGGGAGGAATACTCACCTAAGAAACAACGGCATCTGACAGTACTTCTGTGAGAGAAAGCTGCCCGTCCAGCCTTCAACCCGAAGCCAGACAATTCAGTTCCTCCTCCTACATCCCTCCTGCTTTTTGGGCTGCTGCCCAACGGCTGAAGCTCAGAGTGACCTCGAGCACATCAGTGCATGGGTCATGTAAGAAGCATGCCTGAGACTACAGAAGTGCTTCGTCTCACTGGTTTATGCAATCAGAAATTATGGAGACTTCTCTTCCTGGCACTGACACCCTGGGGTTGGGACCAACAGCCAAGATATTCCTCCTCATTTTTAATCACCAATTGTGAATGTGGGACCAGCCCATTTTGCTTCTCTGCCACTCCTACAAGTCTCAGCATGGCTTCTGTATATTCTTAGTTATAGGACTTCTGTTCAGCTAGATTTCAGGTGGTCATGAATGATGGCTGTTCTGTAGTTTAATTGCAATTTTGATGTGGTTGTCAGAGGATGCAAATACTATAGTTACCATCTTGACCAAATTGAATTAGATTTAATGGATAAAAATAATTTCACCCAAGTTGTACTGACATGTATCACAATTTGATGATGGAAGTATGCCCAGAGCTGCCTAGGAATCGAGAATATTTTTGAATGAAAGCCTATGAATTTCTTATCATAATAAATGTGTTGTGATAACCATGTTCTCTCAGTAACCTGCTTACACAATTCTGTCACGTTGGCTTCCCTCTGTTTACCCTTAATTGAGTCTCATAGAGCCAGTTTCAACAGCCAGTTTGTCTTCTATGCTGGAAGCCTTAGATGTTAAAAACAATATTGAATCTGGCTGCTGAGCCAAATAGAGAAAAACGAGTACATAGTTAATGATGAGAGGCCGTAGCTAATATGATTTAAAATTACATCAACATTGCAGAGATTAGCTCCTCATGATGACATTTCCTTTTTCCTCAAGCTTTCATGGTCAACAGCAAATGGTATAGTACTGTTTCAATCAGTACTGAAACCAATTAAACATTATACCACAGTTATCCTGACTTAGAGGGACTCAGAATATACAGGCCATTTTTAAAAAATGTCTACCTTTTACCAAGAATAGTTATAGCAATTTCAAGAATCCCTGCCCATTTCATAAAACTTAAAAATTACTAAGATGCCACACACAAAGGAAATAAGGAATGCCCAGAAAAAAATACTGTATATAGTGAGGCACTGGGATAATTTGTTTAAAAGAATAGAGGTCTTATTATAATGTCTACATTTTCTACCCTTTTTTCTCCCTGTAAGCAACAGCAACAAAATAGGGTTCCTTGATCAGATGCCCTGCAAAGCTACACTCATTTTAACCATCTCAGTAGTTATGTGAATTCTCTAAGACTTACAATTTTCAAAACTTTACTCAAAACTGGTTGGCTTCAGCGGGGCGGCGTTTTCTCTGTGACAAGGGTGAGCCACTGCCAACGTTAATTTTCCTCTCCACACCTTTTCACCATATACATTTCAGCTGTTATGCCATTGATTCTTTTCCTCACTAATACTCTGTTCCTTTTGCAAATAAACTTGGCCCTTCCAATGTGCTGCTGGTTGCAGACCTCTAGCCCAGGGCTCAGGTTGGCTTGGCAGCACCTCTCCCCTCACTCTCAACCCGGAAAGGATTTATGATTTCTTTTGCTGAGATATTTTTAAACTGGAGAAGTTTAAGAATAAGTGAGTCTTTCACAACCACTCCATTCTACTACTCCTTAATTTTGTTTATAAGTTTGATCCGTAGCACTGCTGGGTCTTCGGTGGATTCCATACAGGGCTTTCTCTAAGTATAAATAAGTGAGAAGATTCTTGTTGGTTCTCCTGCTTTCTGTTGTGAACTTTCTTCCAGGTGGCCCAGGAAGAATCCTCAACCTTTAAGCTTCTGATAACCTGTGTCTCCTGAGAAGGTGCAAAGAAACTCAGCAGACTCAAGAATGGTTACTAGAGTCACCGTTCTGTTGGGAACCTAAATACAACCATTACAGATATAGTTATGCAGCAAATGTAATTTGAGGTAGTAGAAGGATCATTACGCTTTGGGGCTATCATTCAAATGTACCAAATGCATGACTTTGGGAAAGTTATATAATTTCCTTGATTCTCAATTTCCTTTTCTGTATATTAGGAGATTTATTAAGAGAATCAAGTGAAATAATCTGCATAAAGGGCTTAATGCTGAACCTGGAACAGATTAGGCGCAATAAATGTTTATTTTGGGATCTGTGTACACAAGGCCAAAAAATAATGTCAATAAAGATGTTTGTGTATCATCTAATATTTCATGCTTAGCTAAGTGTTTTTGTTCACAAGAAACCTTAGGCTGGTGGATAAATTATTTCACAAACCAGAGAATAAAAGGAACTTGATAAATAGGCCTCTCTGCCAGCTTCTATTCAATATATGCTTATGTTAATCACTAGGAGTAGCATATGATGGACAACATGGACTAGGAAAAATGTTTAATTTCACCACAACTTTAGTTATAATGTATCACTTGTCTGAAGTATCATTTTATTTCAATCCAATAATGATTTATTGAGAAAGTTACAATCTTATATGATATGACCAGAGTGAATTATACTTTTACACACTAATTCAAATATATAGAATATAGTCATTGAAGCAATCAAATTCTCCATTTTCTAGTAGAAATATAAATTAAATAGTCTGAAAATTATCAATACATAAAAGTTTTAACAAAATATATTTTTAAAAATTAAGTCAATAGAACCAAGCACTATGTATAAAATTGTTTCCCAAAGCTATGAGTGATCTTATTGAGAAAAATTACCTCAAAGATATCTTAAAAGATAATTAATTCTTCAGTTATCTTATTCACATTTCTGAACAAATTATTTTCATCTCCAAACTGTTGATGGTTTGTATAGGAATACATAGATCAGTAGGTATGTAGATAGACAAATAAGTAGGTGGGTAGGTTGGTAGAGAGGTAGATAGATAAATTTCAAAAGCCAGAAAAACTTTTCCAGCAGATTATTTAGAGTAGCACAAAACATTCTCGACATACATGTGGTCATCTCTGTCAAAATAAGTTTTCAAATGTATTTTTCTTGGTATGATGAAACTACAGATTCTTAAAACAATGCAATTTGTATGGCATCTCTTTGGACACTGCTAACTCTGCAAAGCATAACACCAATATGAACACAAGTGCACCCAGATGGTACTTCACATCCCAAAGCAAATCTTGCACAACTTTCCCTTGAAGACTAAATAAGTTTCCAATTTGCCATTGCCTGGTATGGGTATAACTGAGGGTTCAAAATGAGGCTCCAGTGCCCTGGCTGGGTTACTCAGTGGTTGGAGCATCATCCATACACACACACACACACACACACGCACACACACACACACACACAGAGTTCCCACATACCCAGATTGGATGTTTAATCCCCAGGCAGGGCACCCACAGGAGGCAATGAATAGATCTCTCTCTCTCTCTCTCTCTCTCTCTCTCTCTCCCTTTTTCTCTCTCTAAAAAACCAATGAATATATGAGGATGAAAAAATGAGGCTCTAGTGATCAAAGTCACATTTGACAGCAGCTCAGGAACGTCCCAGATGGCACAAAGCCTGGCACTTTCAGGCACAGTGCTCTCTTCACACTGATACGGTGTAGGAGACTAAGAAAACAATACTTCACTGCCAAATTTTTACATTTTGTTATTTTTCGTTGAAACAACTCAGCATGAAGATATGAGATAAAAAAAATTCAGTCATATATGTCCCTAGCTGGATTAGACCGAATAGTTATTTTGTCCATAATAAACGTAGAAATGACATCCTTACCCCTAAATATAATAAGATTCCATAGAACATAAATCTCCAGAAAAAGCATCGTCGGAGGGCATTAATGAGTTTGGGATTTTTCTTTGATGCCAGCTCTCTGTCCCATTCCCTGCAAAGAAATAAAATTGGGACCAATAAGGTGATGTACAAATACTTAAATTGTTTTATTTTCCTTAACATAGTTTTACTCACAAGTACATCCAAGAAGATTTAACCAAGTGATTAAAGAGATGAAAATTTTGGAGACCTTCGAACACCAACGCTCAGTTAGATATTTGGCAGAATTCAATGCTCTACCATATATCAATGTTCAGAGAATTGATCTCATAAAAAGGCAACATTATATTTGTTAAAGAAAGGTTCTGGGCTTCTAAAAACAACACAAAATGTAGACAATAAAATATGACTTGTGAATAGACATTGCTATGCTTGGGACAAGAAAAAAGATAAACAAGTATTTTGGTTTTTTCTCCTTGACCTCTTAATGTTTAGAATTGTAGTAGATTTTGCATAATTTAACCATCAAATAAAAAAAGAAGATAAAAAAGTCAAATGTGTTTTTCTGTGGTTTAACATTAGAAAAACTTGTTAGACTTTGTTTTTAAATGTAGGGATATGACACAAGTATCCTCAAACTTAATTTCCAACTACCTAAAGTCATTCTAAAGTAAGACTTTGAAGATCAGGACAGAATCAAATTCTATAATTTCTAGTAGGAATATAAATTAAATAGTCTGAAAATTATTGATAGATAAATGTTTTTGTTTTCTTTTAAGTGCTGTAGGTTCATCAACTGACTATATTTATTTTAAGTTATGCCACTACTTTCTATTAGTAAAAGCCCCTCTTTCTCTTTCCTAGATGATAAAATATGGTGTCTCTAAATATTACATTCATCTTAATTTTTAAACTGCAGAGGTGAAAAGTTTCATGAACAGGCATGAATTAGATAAAAGCTTTGCATCTGACCAATAGCTATTCTTGTAACTATCAATCTACTACTGTTACAGTTGGTTCCAAGTTACTCCAAATGGCTTTCCCCAGAAGTCTACTATCTATATGGCCTAATTATCTCATTTTATCTCTCTATTTCTTTACCCTCTTCCCCACACACATGGAGCTTGCCTCCTACCCATATCATTCAGTGACTCACAATAAGGTAAATATGGAGGCAGACACAGCTTTCCTCAAAGAAGAGTCAGATGGAAAAGCCAAAGAAATGGCTTCAAGGTGAGAAGAAATATTTAACACTAAAGTCATCTAGAAAAGTCCGATCTAATAAAAGAGTAATATGCAAATTGACCGTACCTGCACTACCCCCACAAGCCACACCCACCAGTCAATCAGGAGTAAATAAACTACAACCAAGATAGCTGCAGCCACAGAGAGAAGGAGAGAGGCTTGGGTTTCCCCAGAAATGGAGGAAACCAAGCTTTTCGCCTGCCCTTGCCAGCCTAGGCCTTCACTCAATGCTACAAAGTTTCAATTATAGAAGATACATAATCCCAACAGAAATGGCAGCAACCACAAAGCTGGAGAGAGCAGAGAAGAGGGTTGCCCCAGCAATGGAGGAAGCCAAGTTTCTGCACTTGGGCCTCCACTCTAGGCTACAATGTTCGAATTATAGAATTTCAATAAACCCAAACAGAAATGGCTATCGCCATGGAGTGAGCAGAAGGCTTGACTCCGCTCCAAGCTACAAAGTTTCAATTGTAGAACATAAATAAATCCCAGATCCCAGAGCCTCAGCTTGGGTCACTGGGGGAGCGTGGCCAACCTGCACACCACCCCTCACCCAGGTCACCCCACACCCAAAAGAACCCCCACCCTAATCTGGGACACCCTTCAGGGCAAACCAGCTGGCCCCCATCCATGTACCAGGCCTCTATCCAATCTAATAAAAGAGTAATTTGCAGATTGACCATCACTCCAACACACAAGATGGCTGCCCCCATGTGGTCAAAGATCCTGCCCCTATGTGGACACAAGATGGCCACCACAAAATGGCCACCACAAGATGGCCACCACAAGATGGCCAGCAGCGGAGGTCAGTTGAGAGGGACCAGGCCTACAATGAAGGGCAGTTGGGGGCAATCGAGCCTGCAGAAGAGGGCAGTTAGGGGTGACCAGGACAGCACAAAAGGAAAGTTGGGGACAAACAGCTTGACAGAGGAGCAGTTAGACATCAATCAGACTGGCAGGGTAGTGGTTAGTGGGTGATCAGGCTGGCAGGCAGAAGGGGTTAGGGGCAATCAGGAAGGCAGGCAGGTAAGCAGTTTGGAGCTGGCAGTCCTGGATTGTGAGAAGGATTGGGCCTAAAGGGGCAGTTGGACATCCCTAGAGGGGTCCCAGATTGGAGAGGGTACAGGATGGGCTGAGGGACACCTCCCTCCCCGCCCCAAAACACAAATTTCGTGTACCAGGCCTCTAGTGTCATTATATTTGACAATTAAGAGGCCTCTGGTAACCCCAATCAGTGTGATTTTAGGAACATGGTAGACATGGAAATCCTATTTTAGGGAGCTGAGTGGTAAATAAAAGATGAAGAAGTTAAAATACCAAGAGAGCAAAGAAATATTCGCTATGGGAAAAAAATAAAAAAGAATGGGGGCAGCGACCTGAGGGAAAGGCAACACTGGGAACTTTTTTGAATGAGTAGGACTTGAACATTTGGTAACTCAAGAAAAGTTAGCAGATATAGAAATTGGTCCTTTATCTTGAAAATGTGAATTTTCTACTCCTACTAGCCTAATTCTTTGATTAAAATTAAGAAAAATAAAGTTGGCCCTAACAGGTTTGGCTCAGTGGACAGAGCGCTGGCCTGTAGACTGAGGGTCCCAGGTTCGATTCTAGTCAAGGGCATGTACTTTGGTTGCGGGCACATCCCCAGTGGGGAGTGTGCAGGAGGCAGCTGATCCATGTTTTTCTCTCATCGAAGTTTCTAACTCTCTATTCCTCTCCCTTCCTCTTTGCAAGAAAATCAATAAAATATATTTTTAAATAAAAAGGAAAGAAAAATAAGGTTACTTTGCCTTAAAAATGTAAAAAGAAATGAAATGACTTTAATGAAAATAATCAAATTACAAGTCTACTCAACTTTGTTTTGTTACAATAAGTTAGTAGCAAATTTTCATTTTTATGATTTTTACTTTACTATATTGCCAACTTCCTCTCCCTTTCATTTGGTATCAGACCCTCTGCTGCTGGCACAAGACCCCATCTAGCTCATTCATAGACTGTGGTAGGTCCAAGGAGTGAGCATGTGACTCAAGAGTCTGGAGTTTTTCACATTTGGCCAAGGAAAAAGGGCTCTGTTCTCTGTGGGTTATAGAGATATTAAGAGTTCTGAGGACCCACTGCATGGAAGAAGCTCCTCTGAGAACATAAAACCAACACAAGGCATATATCATCAGTTGGTATTTACTCCCTGTTTCACTCAGTGCCTAAGGTCAGTTCTCCACCTGGGCCTTCAGGCAGACTACATGAGCCAATAAAGTCCTTCTTTGTATTTACTTATGCTACTTTGTTGGGTTTCTTTCACTGGCAATCAAAGGGTTCTAATCAGTACTCTTAGGAAAAGGGACTTCTTGCAATGGGAGACACTGTTCCAGGGGACGCTGGCAGTGCAGACATTGGTTTTACAATCCTGGCTCCGTCAATCATTAACTGCCAAAATGCATCAACTCTCTGAACCTCAGTTTGCTCTTCTGTAAGATGGAGATAATAATGTTTTCCTCCCACAGTAGCTGAGAAGAGACACTATGGCTGATAAAGATAGCCAGTCCATACTCAAAATCACAAAATTTTTATGTTTCTTTGCTCTCCAATAGCCATTATCTTAACATTTCAATTATACTCAAAATTTAAGATTTGAGGCAAATATACATACTTTCCTTCATATAGAAGTTATTTCAATCTTTAAAAATATCCATCTAATGTTCTTTAAAGACAGATAACTTCTCATATTTCTAATATGTGGAATATGTACTTTTCAGAAAAGAATTAATTTCTCAGGAAAATGTTTTCTTCCATCCTTTCACTGTTTAATTCCTGATTTGCCCAGACTTCAGAATGAAAAGATGCTCCTATTTTAAATATGCTATTTTACAAATTTATCCCTTAGTTCTCTAAGTAATTAATATTAATTACTCTCTCCAACTAATAAGCAATATATATGAACGTACCTTTCTAATATTTCCGAGAGACTGTCAGCAGAATCAGCTGAAGGGATTTGATATATGTCTGACAACTCCAGGCGCTGTCTGTACCCTTTCCACAAAATTGGTCCAGTCCAACTAAAATAAAGAGAAAGACAGATAGAAATATTTACTTGATTTAGTCTCTAATAGACTTGGAATCTGATATCAGTTCAAATCTTCTAGCATGTGGAGAAGGGTGGACACATACTGTAAATATGAATAACATAAGTCAACGTATACATAAATACCAGAGCTTCATATCTTATAGGACATATCTGTGTAGAACAAACACCCAGTAAGTATGAAATAATGTAACTGTTGCTATGTCAGAAAGGATGGAGAATGATGGTAGAATTCTTCCTAGAGGGAAAAGAAAACCTGCTAAACATTTTGTATTAGAAGTATTCTTAAAACACACACACAGATATCTGGAGTTTATAGCTTGCTGTAATTGCTAAAGTCCAGTCTCTACCAAAATATTAAATTATCTGTGAATAATAAAACAGTAAATTCTCAATCAATATCCTTTAAACCTTACACGTGTGTTACCACAGCACATGAAACTCAGCAATTAGCTATTTGTTTAACAATTGTCTATATATAGCTAGAAGGTTATGAGTAGTCTATATCAAATTGTTTAATTATCATGTCTGAATTATTACTTGAGGGTGGGGGTCATAACTTTCTTATATTTTGTCTCCTTACCCTGCATCATAAATAACAACTTATGATAGAAACTAGTGAAGCTGATATGGTAAATAATTTAGCAGGATACCCTCATTATTTTCAAGTACATTGTCTCTAACTATTATGGATAAGGCAGAATAATCTTCACAGAGATAAGAAAATATAAAAATGAGGAGGAAAAGGAGGGATATGGAAGAGGAGAAATATAAAACAAAGAAATCATGTACAAAGAGAAATTTCTAAATGAAATTTGAGCTGAGACTTTTCTTGAATGAAATTTCATTTACTGAAGAAAGGAAATGAACTTCCAAGTAGTGATTCCCACACATGCTCTTTCCCTTAGAATCTTTTTTCCCTTCAGAGATGTCTAAAATTTTGTGTCATTGGGGCTTTGGTAATGTATCAAAATGCATATTAGCCTCCAAAACCAAACAGGTCCAGTTTTTTTTGCTTACAAATTCCTTGGTCTCCAGCTTCTTTAGTTGGCCCCTGCCTAAGTTCCTGATGTCTCTACAACTTATCCTTCCTTTAAAGGTAACTGAATGGGGGCCCAGTGTAAATAAAGGCTAAGTAATTTAACTTAATTCTTATCTCTGTGATATTTCCTGTTAAAATATCAATGAGTGACAATGGTTTATTATGTTACCTTTTACCATTATCTTGCAATATTTGCATTCTTAACAAGTGCCTTAGCAAAAAGGATGATAATTAGTTTTTTGTCTTTATTGCCCAGCTTGAGAATTACTAAATATTCCTGGAGAAAAACCATAAAAATAACTGGGAACTGTCTGATATTACAATTAAAGCAATCCTGAGTAGGTTACACATACTTGGACAGAATTTAGGAATGTCCATTTAGGATTTCTACCTCAGTATTTCTTCCATTAGAAATGAATGCATGCCTTGATTGGGTAGCTCAGTTGGTTAGAGTGTCATCCTGATATGCCAAGATTGTGGATTTGATCCCCAGTAAGGATATATACATGAAACAACCAATAAATGCATAAATAAATGGAACAGCAAATTGATCTCTCCCTCTCTATCTCTATCTCTCTCTCCCCCTCCCTCCCCCTCTCCTTCTCTCTCTATCCCTCTTTCCTCTCTCTCTCTCTCTCTCTCTCTCTCTCTCTCTCTCTCTCTCTCTCTCAATTCAAAAATAAAAATAAATTTTAAAAAATTTAGAAGTCCAGGTGTTTCATGAAGCAAAGCAAGTACACCTGGAATGACCAAAAGCAATAAATCGTATTCCTCCTCCTCCTCCTCAAATTTGTCCCACCATCTCTTCCTCTCATTTCAAATTGAACTTGTCATCCTCCTTCATTCATATAGAGCCGTTATATATTGATAATAAATGTATATACTAATGTACTTAGAAACTGTCAGTTTCTAAATTTCTGGTTATTTCTAACAGAAACTAGCTAATCATTAATCATGAGGTAGTAGTCAGAGATCCATAAAATATACAGTGTTTTATAATTTATCAGTTTCAAATTGACTGAAAAAGGTCTAGTGCAGCAGGTACACTATTCTGTTTACTTAATTGAGAGGCTTCAGGTTCTGTTGAGGAAAAATGTTATCACTTCATTTTTTAAAAGATATACAAACACACACACACTCACACAGAGATGCAACTAGATTTAATTAGTTTCATTTCTTAGGACAAAACTTCTAATTTTTGTATACAGTGATCTGTAATTCCTTATAATAAAAATAAATTTCCACTTATAGCCATTATGAAAGCCTTCATTTTCACATAATCTATCCCCTTAAAACTACATAAGTAAAGTTTAAAATCATCTTTCCATTTGACACTTAGTTTTCATTAACCCAATAGAGGCATCTGATATTTTCATCTGTAGAATTTAAAATGAAGGTCAGGTATCAGATACGTTTAGTTCAAAATAATACTGTTTGTATAAAACAATCAGGTTTCTACAATATTTAACATTCCTTGTTCCTTAACTAGCCAAAAAATAAAGTAGCAAATTCAAACCACTGATTACATGAGACTTACAAATACTAACAAATTCATACACTCAAAGATAATAATCTTTTTCCTTTTTGCATGAAATAAATACTTGAGGAACTAAGAAGAAATTACCCTAAACTAATTTGTGTAGACAAATTTGTGTAGAGGTTTTCTCATTACCCAATATATTTACCATGAGATTTAAGTAGCCAAAAAAATTTGAATAATTTTAACTAAAGCAACTGTTGAAGTTGAGGCAGAGGAAAGAAGGAGAAGCATTAGAACAAAATCTGGTAATAAATCTAACCCCTGCAGCATAGCTCCCCCACTTTGCTTTAGTTATTTAGGTAAGTAGCTATAATGGGAAAAATTAACTTGACCAGAAGTCATCTCATTTCTACAAAATTTTTTAAAACCTCACAAATAACACAAGTGTCACAGTTACTTTATCAGCTTAGATTAGATGTTACCTTATAGTCGGATGTATTTTTCTCAATGAATTTTAGTGAAAATAAAACCTAATAGACTTCAAGAATGCACCTGGAAGTCACATCTTTGGAGCGAGGGTCAAGCTGGTGAATTCCTGTTTCCCACAAGGTATTTACACAGTGTTTGCTGCTTATCCATAAAATGGTGAATTTATAAGCAATAACCACTTCAGTGTACTCGATCACCTTTAGGAAGTACATGCCTGCTAAGAATCAGCCTTTTTTGTTTGTTTGTTTGAGAGTTAATTACTTATGAGACTCTAATGTACCAAAAGAATAATAATTCATTTTTTCTCTCTAGATGAGTAAACAGTAAAGTAAATGTAGTCAATAAATTGCAGAAGAACTGAAAAAGAAATATTTGCTCCTCAGCAAAAGAGAACAAAACAATTCTGAAAAATCCTCTGGAGGCCCAGAGTTTAAAACCATATAGGCATCTAATGTATATCAATTTAACTTCATGCTTAATGAATCCAAACATTAAATAGAAAATCTATCTGCCCACTTGATGAAATATTTCTAACTATGAATATATTAAGAATGTAAACATACTAAACAAATGTCCAGAAAGATATTTCCTTTTATGCTTATCTGTATTTTCTAATATTTAACAATGAGTATGTATAACTTTAGAAACAAGGAGTAAGTTCTTATTTAAAGAACAAATTACAATTATTAGACTTAATAAATGAATGCAGCAATGTAGCAGGATACAAAATTAATGCCAAGAAATCTATGGCATTTCTATATACCAATAATGAACTTAAAGAAAGAGAGACTGAAAAAGCAATCTCATTTACCATTGCACCAAAAAATTAAGATACCTAGGAATAAACTTAACTAAGGATGTGAAAGATATATACCTGGAAAATTATAGGACACTGAAAAAAGAGATAGAAGAAGACGTAAACAGATGGAAGAACATACCGTGTTCATGGATTAGCAGAATCAACATCATCAAAATGTCCATACTTCCCAAAGCAATCTATAGATTCAATGCACTCCCCATTAAAATACCAACAGCATTAGGCTTGAGGAACCAAGATGGCGGCATAGGTAAACACCTATCTTGCTGCCCCACACAATTTCAAAACTACAACTTTACAACAGAACAAACATCATCCAGAATCACTGGAAAGCTGGCTGAGTGGAAATTCCACAACTAAAAGTAAAGACAGGACACTGTGACTCAGAGGAGCGGCTGAGGGCAGAGTTGAGGATACGCACGGAGTCAGAGGTTCAGAGCCGCGCACATGCAAGCAAATAGGGCAGGCGGCTGCAAACCCAGCTGGTTTTCTCGAACGGGGAGACAAAGGCGTCCCACTGCACTGAATGCCCAGTTCCGGGTGAGCTCCTGGGAACCCACACTCATATGGGGTGAAACTGGACAGTAAGGAAGAAGGAAGCACGCTGAAACTCGGGTGCTGCAGAGGTCTGTGAGCTTGCGGAGAGGGTGCGAGAGTACACAGAGAGGACTCATGACTTGCTCTCTCATTCGGGAGAAAGAAAAAAAAAGAAAGAAAGAAGAGAAACCACTGGACTGCATTGCTTTAAAACCCTGGGTGAGTCTTTGGATGTGCAGACTTATTTGGGGAGAGACTGAATGTACGGCAGCTGGTAAAGCTCGGCAGCAGCTTTCTCTCAGAGGTGTCTGCAGCCATTACCACCAGGCACAGAGACCCAGGTGCCACATAGGGCGGAGCATAGGGCAGAGCTGACAGGGAAAACAAGGCTGCCTGCTCAGCCTGGAGACTCCGCTCATCCAACCTGAGCACAGCTGATCCTCATAGCCAATTGGCCTGAAGGTCAAACCCTTCTAGTGCTAACAACAATAATCTAGGCTTAACTTCAACAAGACTATGCAACCCATAAAGGGCTGCAGCAAGAGTATCCACCTCAGGTAACTGCGGAGGCTGAGCCACTGTCCCCTAGAGGACATCTACCACACAAAGCTAATCACCCAACTCAGGGAAGCAGCCAAAATACAGAGACATGGAAACAAATCAGATGTGGAAGAAATGGAGGAAAAAACAAAAAACAAACGACTGGACATAGAGTTCAAAACCATGGTAATAAGGGTTTTCAAGAGGCTCCTAGAAAAGGCCAAGAACTTAATGAGACCTTTGAGGAAATGAACGAGACGCTCAGGGATATGAAAAAGGACCAACTAGAAATTAAGCATACACTGAGTGAAATAAAAAATATTATACAAAGACCTAAAAGCAGTCTAGAGGACCACAAGAGCTAAGTCAAAGATTTGAAATACAAAGAAGCAAAACCCACTCAGCAGGAAAAGCAAGAAGCAAAAAGGATCCAAAAAATTGAAGCTAGTGTAAGGAGCTTCTGGGACAACCTCAAACATACCAACATCCGAATTATAGGGGTGCCAGAAAAAGAGAAAGAACAAGATACTGAAAACCTATTTGAAGAAATAGTGACTGAAAACTTCCCCCACCTGGTGAAAGAAATTGACTTAAAAGTCCAAGAAGTGCACTGAACCCCAAAATATAGGAATCCAAAGAGGACCACACCAAGGCACATCATAATTAAAATGCCAAGAGCAAAAGACAAAGAGAGAATATTAAAAGCAGCAAGAGAAAAACAGTTAGTTACCTACAAGGGAGCACCCATATGATTGTCAGCGGATTTCTCAACAGAAACGATGCAGGCCAGATGGGAGTGGCAAGAAATATTCAAGATAATGAAGAGCAAGAATCTACAACCAAGATTACTCTATCCAGCAAAGCTATCATTCAGAATTGAAGATCAGATAAAGTGCTTCACAGATAAGAAAAAGCTAAAGGAGTTCATCACCACCAAACCAATATTATATGAAATGCTGAAAGGTATTCTTTAACAAGAGGAAAAAAGAAAAAGTAAAAATAAAAATTATGAATAAGAAATACACACCTATCAACAAATGAATCTAAAAATCAAGTGAATTGAAAATCTGATGAACAGGATAAACTGGTGAATATAACAGAATCATGGGCACAGAGAGGGAATGGACTGACAATTCTTGGGGAGAAAAAGGGTGTGGGAGGTGCAGCAAGAGACTAGACAAAAATCATACACCTATGGAAGAGGACGGTGGGGGTGAGGTAAGGGGAAGGGTGGGATGGGTACCGGGTGGAGGGGAGCTATAGGGGGAAAAAGAGGGGAACAATGTAATTAATAAACTGAACAATAAAGATTAAAAAATTATTTCTACTTCAAAAACTCAAAATAAATTTAAAAAATAAAATAAAATACCAACAGCATATTTCACAAACCTAGAACAAACTTTCCAAAAATTCATTTGGAATAAGAAAAGACCCTGAATAGCTACAGCAATCCTGAGAAAGAAGAACAAAGTAGGTGGGATCTCAGTACCAGATTTCAAGCTGTATTACAAAGCCACCGTACTCAAAACAGCCTGGAACTGGCACAAGAACAGACATATAGATCAGTGTAATAGAACAGAGAACCCAGAAATCAACCCAAACCACTATACCCAATTAATATTTGACAAAGGAGGCATGAGCATATAATGGAGTCAAGACAGTCTCTTCAATAAATGGTGTTTGGAAAATTGGACAGATACATGCAAAAAAATGAAACTAAACCACCAACTTACACCATACATAAAATAAGCTCAAAATGGCTAAAGGGTTTAAACATAAGACAGGACACCATAAAAATACTAGAGGAATCCAGAGGCAGAAAAATCTCAGACATATACCGAAGCAATTTCTTCACTGATACTGCTCCTACTGCAATGGAACCTAAAGAGAAAATAAACAAATGGGACAACATCAAAATAAAAATATGTTTCACAGCAAAAGAAACCATCAACAAAACAACAAGAAACCTCACTGCATATTTGCCAATCAGGGCTTGATCTCGAACATTTACAGGGAATTCATACAACTTAACAAAAGAAACATAAACAACCCAATCAAGAAATGAGCAACGGACCTAAATAGATACTTTTCAAAAGAAGTCAGAAGGAAGGCCAAGAGGCATATGAAAACTTGCTCAAGATCACTAATCGTCCAAGAAATGCAAATCAAAACAACAATGCAGTACCATCTCACACCTGTCAGAACGGCCATCATCAACAAATCAACAAACAAGTGCTGGCGGGGATGCAGAGAAAAAGGAACCCTGGTGCACTGCTGGTGGGAATGTAGACGGGTGCAGCCACTGTGGAGAACAGTATGGAGTTTCCTCAAAAAACTGAAAATGGAACTCCCATTTGACCCAGTAATCCCACTTCTAGGAATATATCCCAAGAAACTAGAAACACCAATTAGAAAGGACATATGCATCCCTAATTGTTCATAGCAGCACAATTCACCATGGCCAAGATTTGGAAACAGGCTATGTGCAAATCAGAGGATGAGTGGATTAGAAAACTGAGGTACATCTACACAATGGAATACTATGCTGTGGTAAAAAAGGAGTTCTTACCATTTGAAACAGCATGGATGGAACTGGAAAGCATTATCCTAAGTGAAATAAGCCAGTCAGAGAAAGATAAACATCACATGATCTCACTCATTTATGGACTAGAGGCCCAGTGCACAAAATTCGTGCCCTGGGTTGGGGGGGTGGTCTCTCAGCCTAGACTGCACCCTCTTAGAGTCCAGGACCCCTCAGGGAATGTCTGCCTGCTGGCTGCTGGAAATCCTTCTCCCAATCCAGGACCCCTCGCTCCTTACCACCCACCTGCTCACTGCTTCTCACCACTGGGATCACTGCTCCTATGGTTCTTTGTAGTTGTCCGTGAGCCAACTGCTCTCTTCCTTCTCGCTTAGGGCAAGCAGCATGTGAGGGCATAGTGCTCTATCTGGAACACACAGGGCTGTTCGGAGCTGAGGGAAATGGCCAGGCCCACAGGGTAAGAGGCGGACACAGAGGACGCTCTCTCACCCAATTGTGGGGTAGGCTGGCTGGCCTTCATCTGCCTGTCACCACCCAGGGAGGGACCAAGAAGGGAGTCTGCCTCTCCATTCTTCATCTTTCCATCTGTGACACCTGTCACCCTTGTCAGGCCTCCCCCAAAGTGAGTTCTGCTCAATCCCTGAATGTAAAAGGGCACAGGGGATGGGGGCGGCCACTCCAATGCCCCCGTCCCCCAATTCCCAGTGACTGAACCTGATCTCAGGACAGTGGCCACAGCTGCAGAACAGATCTGTTTCAAGAAAAGTTGGGAATGCAGGTTTCTGTATGAATCCCTATTCCAAAAGGTGGCAGTTTATTCACATTGTGGCAAAGACATCTTCAAGAATAACCTAAGTGGGTGAAGTCAAGGCCAAACTGGACTCATCCAATCTCTCTTAGGCTTGTGGATAGAAGCAAGTCTCAGCTCTTCACAGGACACTTCGGGGGGGTTTTAAGCCTAAAGTATGGTAGACTGTCTCCATTCTTGTTCTTTGGGATTTTTGCATTATTGAATAAAAGGGTACGTACATTAAGACAATCCTCTCAAAATACAATATTTCAGTTGCACCCATGTGACCACGACAGCGCCCCTCAAAAGGGAGGGAGCTGGCAGATGTGGAGCAGGAAATTCTGAAAACCAAAGTGATGACAGAGATGCTAAGCCTTTCCTTCATGCATCTGATACCCTTCCTCAGGCAGCCTGTAGGTCAGGCGTCATCTGCCCGACCTTTACCACTTGATGTCCCACCCCCGACCTGGAGAGCAGGCGTCTGGGCACATCTCACCCCCAGCTAGGAGGGTCCCCACTGTGCTTCCATCTCCTTGGGAAACTTTGTTTTTCCAGCACTATCCTCCTGGGAGAGCCATAGGGGCACCAGATCCCTTTCCTTACTTCAAAACTGCCCTGAAAAGCGAGAAGAAGGTATGCCAGGAAGTGTTCACTCAAGTTGAGGAAGAGTTTGAGATTTGCCAAAGGTTCACTGAACAGTTTCCTCTTACCCTGTTTGTGGAAGTGTAAACTGATTTAAAACCAATGGACTAAACAAACAGAAGCACTTTCTGCAGAGAGCTCTAGGCCCCAGGTTTGAAGGCCGGCCATGCCCCCATCGCAGTTCTGCTGTGTCCCGGCCAGGGCCCAGAGCTCCCTTCGGCTGCCAGCCCCGGACAGGGCCCAGGTCCCAGTCGTTTGGTAATTCCTCACTGCCACCCACCCTGCCAGCCTGGTTGCCCCACGCAGGCTCCTGTTTGGTCGTCCGTTCCAGTCATGACGACCCTGGCTCTTTATATATATATAAAATGAACAACATGAACTGATGAACAAAAACAGATCCAGAGACAGAGAAACATCAATCAGACTGTCACACCTTAAAAGGTAGGGGAGAACAAGGGTGAGAGGGAGAGATCAACTGAAGGACTTATATGCATGCATATAAGCCTAACTAATAAACACAGACAACAGGGGGATGAGAGCATGAGTGGGTGTATGGGAGAGTAAGGACACATATGTAATACCTTAATCAATCTATTCTAATAAAAGAAAAATATGCTAATTGACCATAACTTCGCTATGCCCACAACCAATCAGCGTGCTATGCAAATTAACCCAGCAAAGATGGTGGGTAAATGATGCTGCTGGGCTGGATCCAAATAAAGATGGAGGACAGGGCAGGCTGACATACACCACCAGCTGGGTCCAAGCCGTGATCACAGAAGCCAGAAGGTGGTGTGAGCAGCACCTGATGTCGCTGGGCTGGATCCAAACAAACATGGCGGACCGGGCAGGTGGGGGAAAGTGGAGTGGATTGGGGGTAGCGCTCCACACTGCAGATGGGGTCCAAGCCCTGGGGACCTGGGCAGGCCCTGCCAAGGCCCTCCTGTGGGGTTGAGCAGAGGGAGAAAGCTAGTAGCTTAGAAGGCGTCACTCTTTCTGGAGTACCAGCTTCTGCATCCCAGCTGTGGAAACTGACAACAGGTAGGAGAAGTCCCTCCCCCACAGGATCTGTCAAAATCAGCCGTTGGTCACACAGCTGAAAGGCCTGACAGTCAAGACTCTGATTCTCCTGTATTTCAGAACAGGAGATAGCAATAGAGAGTGGGACTATGAACAAAGAAAAACTGTTGATACAACGTAGCTCTGTAGGAGAAAGGCGTGGACATTATTGACAGAAAATGTCTCAAGAGCAACGTGCATCTAATCTTGAAAGAAGGCGAAGCCTGTGACAGAAGTATCTGAAGAGCAGCTATTGGAAAAACGTCCTCTGAAGCCGAAAAACACCAATATCTTCGACAGGAAATGTCTAAAGAACAACGTGCCTTTTAAGTTGAAAGAAGGCAGTGGCGAAGACAGAGTATGTCTAAAGAACAGTCATCAACAAGTACTAGCAATACTGGTAGGAACTGCCTTCTCAGTGAAAAAGGAGTACCTGAGGATGCAATTCTCAAACATAGTTGTGGTGGAATGACTGTTAGATGTGAATTTTGCCTATCACTAAATTTCTCTGATGAAAAACCATCTGATGGGAAATTTACTCAATGTTGTAGCAAAGGGAAAGTCTGTCCAAATGATATATTTTCCAGATTACCAACCATATTTAAAAAGATTAATGACAGCCGAACCAGTTTGGCTCAGTGGTTAGAGCGTCGGCCTGCAGACTGAAAGGTCCCAGGTTCGATTCCGGTCCAGGGCATGTATCTTGGCTGCGGGCACATCCCCAGTTGGAGGTGTGCAAGAGGCAGTTGATCAATTTTTCTCTCCCATCGATGTTTCTGACTTTCTATCCCTCTCCCTTCCTCTCTGTGAGAAATCAATAAAATATATTTAAGAAAAAAAAAGATTAATGACAAACAAAGATTCTGACAGTAAAAATTTCATGGAAAACATTTGATCTATAAATAGTTCTTTTGCTTTTGCTCCATGGGTGCAAATGTTGCAACGCCATCAGGGTATGGGCCATACTGTTTTAGAATACATGGACAAGTTTATCACCATACTGGAACTTTACATACTTCTGATGGTGTTTCTCAGAAGTTTGCTCAACTCTATTTTGGATACAGCTGAAGCTACACATAAAAGATTAGCAATGCCAGAAAACCAGGCCTGCTCAGAAAGACTCATGATCAATATCAACAACCTCATGCATGAAATAAATGAATTAACAAAATCGTACAAGATGCTACATGAAGTAGAAAAGGAAGCCCAATCTGAAGCAGCAGCAAAAGGTATAACTCCCACAGAACTATGGCAATTAAATACGATCGTAACAGTGACCCAGGTAGATATAATTCTCTCTGTGTAACTGAGGTTGCTGTCATATTCAGAAACAAAGATGGAGAACCTCCTTTTGAAAGGGCCAGGCAACTAAGGCTGCACCCCCCACCCAGTGGGGCTTAAGAGGAGTAGGGCTGGCCAGGTCTAGGTCTAACCCAATGGGGGTGGGGCCAGCCGGGTGTGGGTCTAGTGTAATTTCGAGGAGCACGTGGGTGGGCGGGGACTTGACTCTGGTTCCCGTAAAATGCCCCAGACTCTGACAGGAGGAAGGTTTTCATATACATTTTATTAATTTTCTTTCACCTCTGATACTTCTATTATAGAGAAAGGGCAAATAGCAATATTAAAATATTTCCTCTAATTCCCTTCTAATGTGCACGAATTTCATGCAGGGGTCACTACTATAATTATAATTCATTACCTACTAATACTGTTATATTCAAATACGTCCTAAGTCCATTTTTCTCATATAATATTCATTATCAATAATAATTTCCCATAATATCCCTTTTTTTTCTTTTTTGATATGATTACCTGAGATAATACTTCATCTTAAAGACCACAAAGTTCCACTCACTTGAATCCTACTACAAATCAGTTACTGAAAAAAAATAGTGATTTTTGTTGTTAATCCTCACCCAAGGAGATTTTTAGAAGGTAGGAGGGAGGGAGGGAAGGAGGGAGGGAGGGAGGGAGGGAGGGAGGGAGGGAGGGAGGGAGGGAGGGAGAGAAGTAAGCAGATAGAGAAGAGACACATCGATTGGTTGCCTCCCACACATGACCCAACCAGCACCAGGGAACAAATCTGCAACCCAGGTAAGTGCCCTTGACTGGAAATCAAAACCATGACTTTTCAGTGCATAGGCCTACACTCTAACCCTGCAAAACACAGACCACTGTAAAATAATAATAATAATAATAATAATAATAATAATAATAAAAGAAAACTAGCAATTTTAAGAAAAAAATACAACCTGAGTTTTAATCATATCTCTTTCATTTCCCAACCATGTGACCTTGAAAAACACTCCTTAAGATTTCTCAGAGAATCTAACAACATTAACCATTGCCAGAACAAAAATAAGATACCTAGAAATAAACTTAACCAAGGAGATAAAAGACCTGCAAAAACTAAATGCATTGTAAAAAGAAATAGAGGAAGACACAAACAAATAGAAGCATACACCATGTTCAAGAATTGGAAGAATTAATATAATGAAAATATCTATACTACCCAAAGCAATTAACAGATTCAATGCAATCCCAAATAAAATACTAATGGCATACTTCACAGAGCTGTAATAAACACTCCAAAAACTTATATAGAACCATAAAAGACCTCATATAGCTGCAGAAATCTTGAGAAAGAAGAACGAAGTAGGAGGAATTACTATATTAGATATTAAACTATACTATAAAGCTATTATAACCAAAACAGCCTGGTACTGGCACAAGAACAGGCATATAGACCAGATTAGAACAGAGACCCAAAAATTGACCCACGCCATTACAATCAATTGATATTTGACAAAAGAGACAAGAACATATAGCAAAGTAAGGACAGTCTCTTCAACAAATAGTACTGGGAAAATTGGACAGACACATGCAAAAAGATGAAATTAGACCACCAGCTTACACCACACACAAGAATAAAGTCAAGGTGGATAAAAAACTAAAATGTAAGGAATGAAACCATAAAAATCTTAGAAGAAAACACAGGCAGTAAAATCTCAGACATCTCACGTAGCAATATGTTTACAGATACATCTCCCATGGCAGTGGTCGGCAAACTGAAGCTCATGAGCTGCGGTTTGCAGCTCTGTTGACTAATGAGTTTGCCGACCACTGGGATAGGGACTTACTCACAAGAAACAACAACAGCCTGTAATTATTGGAATCAAGAGTCTAGGTCAATGGTCGGCAAACTCATTGGTCAACAGAGCGGCAAACCGTGGCTAGCGAGTCGCATGTGGCTTACGAGCCACAGTTTGCCGACCACTGTCCAAGGGCAAAGGAAACTAAGGAGAAAATAAACAAATGGGACTACATCAAAATAAAAAGCTTCTGCACTGCAAAAGCACCATCAAACTGGAAAGGAACCCCACTGAATATATGAACATATTCACCGATGTCACATCTGATAAGAGGTTAATATCCAAAACATATAAAGTACTGGTACAACTCAACAAAAGACAAACAATCCAATTAGAAACTGGACAAAAGACCTGAATAGGGGATTGGGGGGACGAGAAGAGATAAATCAAAGAACTTATATATTTATATGCATAACCCATGGACACGGGCAATAGGTTAGTAAAGACCTGGAGTGGGGGTGGGTGGGTAGGGGCTGTGGGGAGAAATGAGGGGAAATGGGTGATATCTGTAATATTATCTTCTATTTTAATAAAAGGATAATATGCTAATTAGACTGGGTCAACCAGCCATCTTCCGGATGTCCAACTTCCTTCCAGACAAAGCCATGGTGGTGAGGGCCAAGGCAGAGACAGTTAGGGGAGAGATCAGGTTGGCAGGGGAAAGTAGTTAGGGGTGAGATCAGGCTGGCAGGGGGTTAGGGTTGACCAGGCCGGTAGGGGAGGGCAGTTGGGGGCAACCAGGCCTGCAGGAGAAGGCCGTTGGGGGTGACCAGACTGGCAGGGGAGGGATGCTGGGGGCAACCAGACTGGCAGGGGAGGGCAGTTGGGGGCATTAGGCAGGCAGGCTGGTGAGTGGTTAGGAGCCAGTAGATTGCGAAAGGGATGTCCGAGGGATCCCAATTGGAGAAGGTGCAGACTGGGCTGAGGGACACACACCTTGCTTACCCATGGACGAATTTCATGCATCAGGCCTCTAGTCAATAATAACAAAATATACTTTAAAATGAAAAAAAAAATCTCTCAACTGTAGCTTTTACTGGTAATAACTATCATGGCTACTGTATTTGGTTTTCATGGAGGCCAAATTCAACGTTCTCTATAAAACATTACAATTGTACATCACTGCAAACATCTTCACATAAACTACTTGGTTTCAGTTTAACTTTCAGAGCACTAGAGCTTACTATTATTGGAATTATAAAACAATAATAGCTAACAGTAGAGTACTAATTATCACAGACTTGCAAAATTCTTAAGTATTTCACATACATTATTTCATCTGATTTCCACAATAATTCAAGAAGTGAGTCCATTATTATCTCTACTGAACTAAGGCTAAGGGAGTTTAATAATTCATCCAAGGAAGAGCTAGAACTACAACCAGACTGTGATACCAAAGCCTACACTTGTATCATATTTGTCATATTAGGACTAATTTTTTAAAAACTAGTATACACTGAGATGTAACAGCAAAAGCACAAACAACAATAGGCAGGATGGGACCAGATAAATTAAGCATTATAAAAATTTAAACCTCTTAAGCTTTAAAGAACACAAAGAAAAGTGGAAAATAACTAAAAGAATGGGAGAAATTTTTGAAAATAATACATCTGATAACTTGTATCTAGAATATATAGGATAGCCACAAAAATGTATATATACTTTGAATAATTATTAATCCCAATGTTTGTTTCTTTTCAGATTTAACCCACTGGAATTAATAATTATTCAAAGTGTGCATATAATTTTGAGTAGACATCCTGTATAAGGGACTCATAATTCAACAACAAAAAGACAAATAACTGCTGAAACCAGTTTGGCTCAGTGGATAGAGCGTCAGCTTATGGACTGAAAGGTCCCAGGTTTGATTCCGGTCAAGGGCATGTGCCTTGGCTGCGGGGGTGTCCCCAGTGGGGGGGGGGTGAAGAAGGCAGCTGATCAATGTTTCTCTCTCATCAATGTTTCTGACTTTCTATCCTTCTCCCTTCCTCTCTGTAAAAAATCAATAAAAATATATTAAAAAAGACAAATAACCCAATTTAAAAATAGGTAAAGAATCTGCATATACATTTCTCCAAAGAAGTTAAACAAACACCTAATAAGAACATGGAAGGATGCTGAACACCATTAGTCATCAGGAAAACGCAAATCAAAACTGCAATTAAATACCACTTTACACCTACTAGGCTTCAATAAAAAAGACAGACAATAATGTATGGAAAAATTGGAACCCTCATCCCTGCTAGTGGAAATGTAAACTGTACAGCCACTTTAGAAAACAGTCTGAAAGTTCCTCAATATTTAAACATAAAGTTACCATAAGACCCTGCAATTCTACTCCTCGGCATATGCCCAAGAGAAATGAAAATGTATGTCAACAAAAACTTGTATATAAATTTTCATAGCAGAATTTTTTAAATATATTTTATTGATTTTTTTTACAGAGAGGAAGGGAGACAGAAAGTTAAAAACATCGATGAGAGAGAAACATCGACCAGCTGCCTCCCACACACCCCCTACTTGGTATGTGTCCACAACCAAGGCACATGTCCTTGACTGGAATAGAACCTGGAACCCTTCAGTCCACAGGTCAATGCTCTATCCACTGAACCAAACTGGTTTCAGCCATAATAGCATTTTCATAATAGTAAAAAAGTAGAAACAACTCAAGTATGCACAACTGCTGAATGGATAAATGTATATTTCTACAAATAGAATACCATATATATATAAGCTTATGTGACCATTATGACGGAACGACTGGTCACTATGATGCACACTGACCACCAGGGAGCAGACGCTCAGCACAGGAGATGCCCCCAGCCAGCAGGCCCCAATGGCCCAATCAGGGCCTGCCTGCCAACCTCCCAATCCCTCCCCGGGCCAGGCCCCAGGCTGGGACAGGAACTGGGGGTGGGTGGCAGTGGAGGTGGGGAACCTGATCAGCCCTAATCACCAGCCAGGAAGGTGGGGAACCTGATCAGCCCTAATCACCAGCCAGGCCTAGGGACCAAACCAGTGCATGATTTTCATGCAGCCGGCATCTAGTTCAGTGATAATAAAGAATGATGTATAAATTCATGCCATAACATGGTTGAGTCTTAAAAACATGAAAGAAGCCAGTCATAAAAGACCACATTGTTCCATTTATATAAAATATTCAGAATAGGCTAATCTATAGAGACAGAAAGCAGAGTAGTATTTGCCCAGGACAGGGGAAGGAGAGGGGATGGGGAATGATTGGGTATAAGCATGGAGTTTCTTTTTGAGGTGATAAAGTGTTCTGAAATTGATTGCAAAGACAGTTACACATCTCTATAAATATATTAAAAATCATTTAACTGTATACTTTAAATGGGTGAATTTTTTGGTATATGAGTTATACCTCAGCAAAAACTATAAAAAGGCTTGTGGACAAGATGGTAGTGTAAGTAAATGTGGTAATTGCATTCTCTCACATCCACATCAATGTTACCACTAAAGAAAAACCATCATTCAGAATCACCTGAAATCTAGTTGAACAGAAGTCTTACAATAAAGCATATAAAGAAGAAGCCACACCAGCACTTGTGGGAGAAGCTTTGACACAGAACAGCTGGTTCCACACACGTGTGACATTTAAAAATCAGGAGAGATAGCTCAACGATAGATAGCCCCTGTGAGAAGCTAGGGGTCTTAGCCCCACACCAGGCCCCCAGCCCAGGGTTCTAGTGCTTGGACGAGAAGTCCCCATAACTTCTGGCTGGAAACACCAGGAGGGATTGTGGCTGAGTGAGACAGAAAGGCTCCTGGTTCTCAGGCATTCCTCTTAAAGGACCAGCACACAGACTTACTCATTCTGGGCTCCAACTCAAGGACAGCAGCTTGAAAGAATTAAATTGTCAGGCTATAAGGAGAACTTTCTCTCAGGTGGAAGTACTGGTAGAGGCCATTGTTCCTTTGCTGAGTCTCCCTCCACAGAGCTGGCAGGTAGGTACTATATCTGAGTATCCATCCATCAACCTGGCTTACACTGTTTGCTCTACCCTGTGATCCTGCCCCACCAACTTTCGGGTCTACCCAAGCCATTTCCAGTAGCTCTTCCATACAAATTATCTGTCTTGGCTCACGCTGCTCACTTTGCTAAAATCTCTCAAAGGCTCACAAATCCCAGCAAACAGCAACCGGCCTCAGCATGCTCCATATCTCTTGCTAAGTGCCCGTAGGCCCAGCATAGTGGCAGCCAGCATTAGTTTGCAGCTTGTCTCCTCCTGGGCACCTCCAAACCCACCACAAGCATCAATCATTAGCATATTGCTTTGAAGCTCATGTCCAGTAGCCCTGGGCAGATATCAGGAAGTAGCTGACCTTGGCCTGCAACTCCTGGGAGTCCCCCAAGCCAGCACACCCTGCAGACAGCTTTCAGACCATGCTGAAGCACTATCCAACTACCTCCACAATTGACACACTCAAGAGATAGACTCAGCAGGCACCAGAGTTCCACTAAAGCAAGTCTTGCTCCATGGGGTTGGCCTCTGCACAGCAGATTCTCTGCTGTGGTTGCCAGTCCATGCAGTTGATCGGCCTGAGGATAAATTTCTCCCATTGACGTGCCAATAGCAATCAAGGCTCAACTACAATCAGAGGGTCCACACAATTCACCAGAAGATGCACCTGGAAAACCCAGCTCAGTTGACTTCTGGACACTTGTGCCACTGGGCCCTATAGGACACTTACTACATAAGGCTACTCTACCAAGACTAGGAGACATAGCAACTTTACATAATATATAGAAACATACCCAGGAAGGCAGCCAATATGAGGAGGCAAAGAAACATGTCTCAAATGAAAGAACAAAACTTCATATAAAGAAGTAAATAAAATGGAGACAAGCAATCCACCAGATGCAGGGTTCAAAATACTGGTTATGAGTATGTTTAGTTAACTTAGGGAAGAGTAGATGAACTTCATAAAAACTTCAATAAAGAGATAAAAACATAAAAATGGAGACAGAAAACATTTTTTAAAAAGTCAGAAAAAAAAGAATAGAGTAACTGAAATAAAGAGTACATTATAGGAAATCAACAATAAAGTACATGAAGTAGAGGGTCAAACCAGCAATATGAAAGATAAGGAAGTAGAAAACACTCAAACAGAATAGCAAAAAGAAAAAATAAACCAAAAAAGTAAGGATAGTATAAGGAGCCTTTGGGACAACTTCAAGCATACCAACATTCACATCACGGGAATATGGGAAGAAGAAAAAAGAGAGAACCAAAAACTTGAAAAAATAATGGCTGAAAACTTCCTGAACTTGGTGAGGGAAATAAACATACAAGTGCAGGAAGCACAGTCTCAAACATGATGAATCCAAAGAGACCCATACCAACACCCATCATAATTAAAATGCCAAAGATTAAAGACAAAGAGAAAAGCAATTACTTACACCTATAAAGAGATCCCATAATACTGTCAGCTGATTTCTCAACAGAAACTTTGCAGGCCAGAAGGGATTGCATGAAATAAAGTAATTAAATGCAAGGACCTACAACTAAGATTACTCTACCTGGCAAAGCTTCCATTTAGAATCTAAGGAGAGATAAAAAGTTTATCAGACAAGGAAAAGGTAAAGGAGTTCATCAACCCAATGTTACAAGAAATGTTAAAGGTTCTTGAAGTAGAATAAAGATAAAATATATGAATAATAACATGGTAAATAAATACATAGCTAGCATACATTAAAAAGTTTCCCTAGTTTCACTTATATTTTTTAAAAAGTCATAATAATCTGGTCACTTAGTGTACATAGTTCATTCACATGACTTGGATTTCAGCAAAGGTATGGATATACAGAATAACCTTTAGTTAGTGCTTTAATTTGTCAGATAACTTTTCCACATTATTATTTTTGAACATTTTTGCCCATTTTAGAGAGGGAGAAAATGGAGTTTATACAGGAAAGAGGTAGCTGGTTAGCCAATTCCAGAGCTACTCAAATTACATGAAACCCAACAGAAGAAGTTTAGATGTGGGAGATATTAAGGTGGGAACTGTGAGTTAAAATGAACTGTGACAAGGTTTCACAAAATAACACAGTCATAGTTATGACAATTGACATGAACATCTCACATGTCTTGTTTCTTGATTCTTTTGACTGGTCCAGACTTTGGACTGGGATAAAAAACATTGTTTTACAAATAATCTATATATATAAAATCTCTCTATATAAAAGGCTAATGTACTAAGCATCCTTCCACCCATCTGACCAGTCAATATCACACACACTGACCATCATGGGGCAGATGCTCAATGCAGGAGCTGCCAGCTGCAGTGACTTAGCAGCAGCAGTTCCAGGGTGATGCACCCCAAAACCAGAAGGGAGAGTCTGATCCCTCATGGGGCTGCACTATTCCACCTTCGGCCAAGGGTTATGTTGTTGCTGGGGCACTGTTGGCCTCAAATCTGGTTTACTGCCTACTTGCATTTGCATTCCACACCCTATACAACAGCAACTTTGCAGAGTGCCCTCTCACACTCCAGGACCCCTCAGGGGATATCAGAGAGCCTGTTTCTGCCCAATCCCTACAGGCCAGACTAAGGAACCCCACTTGCTGGAGGGACCCCACTCATCCTATAGATGTCAGGAAGGGACCAGGGCAGGTTGGCTCTAGGACATGTCCAGCCTGTCTAACCCAGTCCCGCCCCACCAGCCACCTTCTAATTAATTTCCTTTCAATGTGCATGAATTTGTGTACCAGCTCACTAGTTATTTATAAATTCAGCAGAAAAGCAGACATCCTGACCAAAGGACTAATCATGGACTCTATCAGAAGAGAGAATCAGTAATCCATCATACAGACCCTTGAGTAGCTCAGCTTGTTAACACTAATAGGAATCCTTTCCTCTTTTCATGTAATTATTCCTTTCCTTTTCTCATAAAAACTCCTTGCTTCCATCTTGTAATTAGGACACTAATTGAGTTTCTGCCTGAATCTGTATTCCCAAATTTTAATACTTTGAAATAAATACTTCTTACCTCTCAAAAAAGAAAGGAAGGATAGAAGAAAGAAAGAAAAAAGGAAGGAAAGACGAAAGGAAAGAGAAAGGAAGGGAAGGAGGGAGGGAGGAAGCCAACATACAGGAAACAACTGTCATTCCATTTTGGAAAATTTTCCCAAATGTTGATTTTTCACTCTTACAACAGATAAAATGTAAATTCTTATTATGCTGACTGACACTCTAAGCCCTTTCAGATATGTTAGTGCCTGGGTGGCTACTGGAAGTGATTAAGACTGAATTACCCATGGATTGATGACATGCAATAGGAGTTATATAATTGTTTACTTCCTGTTCCCAGAAGCAAAACAATTTCTGGAACTACTATGACTACAGAAAAAGTGGTAATGTTGATAGCATTGTAAAGAAACTGGCACAGGCATGAAAAGGCCACTTCTAACAGATATACACTGAGTTACCAGATTATTATGATCTCTGAACACGTAATAATCTGGCCACTCAGTGTATATCCTATATAGTAAAAGGCTAATATGCAAATTGACCCCTCGACCAGAAGTTCGACCAGCAGATAAGCCTACCAACCACCCATGTCCTCTCCCCCTGGCAAGGCTGGCCGGACCCCACCCATGCATAAATTCATGTACTGGGCTTCTAATATATATATATATATATATATATATATATATATATATATATATATATATATCCAGATGATTATGTGTTCAGAGATCATAATAATCTGGCCACTTAGTGTACATAGTTCATTCACATGACTTGGATTTCAGGAACTCAACCAAATGAGACAATAAGCAATTCTACAAAATAGCCTCCCCATTTTGACAGATACCAGAGAAGAAGCATGGTGACATATAGCCCATGCCCATGTACTTTAGAGATGCAGCCTCAGTGTTGTTCTGTTTTAGTTTGATTTTCATTCTACCTAGGCATGATGCCACTAATAAAAGAAACAAAACTAATTATAGCTGACACAAATGACTAGAAAAATGGAATGAACTTTACTATAAAGTTGTTGTATCCTGTATGAGTTAATTTTTAGGAGCTCTCTACAAACCAGAAAGACAAGTGATACCATTGCTCTCAGATTTCTGATTTTTATTTCCATTGGCAATAGGAAATATATTTGAAACCAAGAAAATAAGGAAGAGGGGAAACAGACTGGCCTTAAGATTGTACAGTAGATACGCCACTGGGTTACTGGCTGGCATTTGTAAAAGCTCACAGAGAGAAACTTGTGTGATTGTCAGCCCTCATCACTATTACTGTTACTTTAGATAATCACATACCAGAGAACAGAGCAGTTTGAAGCATGACCAGTGGTAGCTGAGAGGGAGAGAAGGAAAACAAGCTGTGCCTCTTCTCTCTAAGGCAGGAACAAAACATACTTCACATGAGTGATATAAGGATATCTCCCACATAATATATTGATTTAACTTTGCTGGTATTTGTTTTATAGTTATCCCACTTATTTGGTATTCCCTTTCCTTTTCTAGAACTGGGAATCCCTTATTGAAGCTCTTTGTACACCTGGTTTATTCTACCACCACCACTAGGACCCAAAATAAACATTGTCTTATGGGATTCTCTATTCTTTGGCAACAAAATAACCATATTCTTTCTGAGCCATGGTTTTCATTGTGGAATTAATTCGACATGTGGAATCAAAGCTACTTAATTTGTTTTTCCCCAGGAGAGAGAGTTTCTCGCAGTGTGAAGATGACACTGTTCTTATGGGGGCAGCAATCTTCTGAGAAGTTCTGGGCTGTGCAGTCAGGGACCTGCTTGGTATAAGCCACCACAGACAAAGCACATGCTAGACTCTCGTGACCTTCAATATCCAAATGACTTATACTTGCCTTGCTATGTGTGCAAAATGTCTCATTGCTTAGTAAATCCTGCCACCTGCTTTCCCAAAGTTAAAAAAATATATGCAGTATCATTTCTCCCAGCACTGGTTATTTGAAGATGTTTGTGTATTTGTTTATTTTGCTGTATAGATGGAATAATGAGGGCTGGAGGTGGCCTTGGAGATGTGATTGCAGATGAAGATGGTCAAATGGCTCTGGGTGACACTGGCACATGCTGCCTCAGAAGGACAAAGCTGATGATTTTGTAAACTCAGTCATGATAAAGCCATTTCTAGGCTTCTTCTTGGCATCACCTAACCAGATTATTAGTGAAATCCAGAACTTTTCCCACCTATCTCCACCTTCTCTTCACCGGCCTGTATGCTCCCTGCTGTTATACTGCTCCACATAGTGTTCACAGGGTTACTTCTCAGGGGAGTCAGAGACTCTGTTCAGACCTCCCAGCTACAAGGTATGTCCCATCTCCTATCTCTACATAGAATTTGATTATTGTTAACATTTTAATTCTTTTTATTTTCCATTGTTATTATTTCATTCTCTAGAAAAACAAATCACAAATTATACCATTAAAAGTTAAATTTACATCTTTGTTCCTTCCCTCTTTGATGAGGGGAAGCACATGTATGTAGACACATGTATGACTCGAGATTTAAGCTTCTGATCCTATTCCTGAGGTTGTGGAGCAACGTTAATGCCATTTTTCCCTTTTATTGGAGCCTTGATATTACTGAGAGACACTAACAGTAAACTCCTAAGAAGGACCAGGGAGCAGAGCAATACCTTAACCTCACTCATCCCCCTGTGAATCTCAGAAAAAATAGGAGTGTGACACAGGCAGGTGCCAGTTCCAGCAAGTCATAATTGCAAGAGTTTCATCAAAAAGTTAATGGAACTTGGGGACTCAACAAGGTATGAGTGACATATGTTATCGCCTATTGGGAATGGCTAAAGGCATTTCCCCAAACTTGAAAAGGATGAATGCTTGCTGCCAGACAGCTAAGGGCATCCTAATCTACATATTATTGCCTCCTACCGGCCAAACACCTTAACAGCCATAGGCAAATTCCCCAATCTGACAATAGATTCTGTACCTAACCCTACACTTTGATGTATATATCTCCTCCTCTCCTTAGGACAAATTGTGTTAATAAAAAGCAAAGGGGTCCTGAGACAGAGAGAACTTGGTTTCTTCAGCCAAGCTCCTCTGCCCCCCAAAATACCTTTCAAAATTATGTTTCATCTCTGGCCTCTTTATTTGATTTACACACAGCCCCTTCTCCAGATTTCCTGAACCCTTCTATATGGCAGATCAAGACCACCGGTGTTAAATGGTGCCTGATATCCCGTGATAGGCAGGGAATGGAAATTGCTAGTGGCTCAAGGTTTATCAAGGAAATAAGACTCTCCTGCAAGAGCCTTACTTTAAATCCCCCTTACTTAATCTTTACTTTTTTTCATATAAGCAACATATAGGTAAATAAAGGTCCACAAAATACCCAATTGTGTATGCGCCCTACCCTTACCCCCCTAACCTCCCTACTACAACAAAGCACACAATAATTAATGAATGAATCCTTAACTGATCCTAATAAGCAATTTACAAGTTCAAAATGGTCAGCCTTGCAAGGAGGTCCATTAAAAACAAAAATTATAACACAAATCATGATAATTCCATGAAAATCATTTTTATAGACATTTAAGAATGATTGTAACCATAGAATGTCATGACCTCTTGCTTCCATAGGCACTTTAGGAAAATAAACTTAAAAGAAAACATTGAGCCAGCTTCTCCTCCTTTTGAACTCTGCAGGAGCTCTCACTGGATGAAATGTGTGATAATGTGGTGGCTCTTAACTTTTCAAAGAATTCTCCTCTTATCATGATCTGGCAGTAAAATTTTTGGTTTTATACCAATGCCAACCAGGTGCTAGGTCACACTGTAGAAAAATTGATAATTTCTTCAAGATAAAACCTGAACTCTGTTTCTAAGCAACCTCAAATGCATTAAAATAGTGACTCTCTACAATCTTGGCTTAATTTTCTTCCGAGATACTCTATTCTCTCCTATACTTCATCTACCTAAGCATGACTATGACTTGTCTGTTTACTTGTCTAACAACCCCTCCTGTCTCCAAACACACTAGACTGCAAGTTCCCCCAGGGCAAATGCATTTCAAATTTTTTTAACTGCTTTATCCCCTGCACCTACTACAGAACATAGCACATAATTGTCATTCCATTTTTTCTTAAATTGTTAATGCTACCACATTACACTTCGTTTGCTAGTTTATTTCCCTCATAAGACTAATTTCTTTTTTTATTTATTTATTTTTATCTTTATTGTTCAGTTTATTAATTACATTGTTCCCTTTTTTTTTCACCCTATAGTGCCCCTCCACCTGGTACCCATCCCACTCTCCGCCCTCACCCCCCTCTTCTGTCCTCTCCCATAGTTGCATGACTTTTGTCCAGTCTCTTGCTGCACTTCCCACACCCACTTTCTCCCCAAGAGTTGTCAGTCCATTCCCTCTCTATGTCCGTGATTCTGTTACATTCACCAGTTTATCCTGTTCATCAGCTTAGTAATTCACTTGATTTTTAGATTCATTTGTTGATAGATGTGTATTTGTTGTTCCTAATTTACACTTTTATCTTTTTCTTCTTCCTCTTCTTAAAGAATATCTTTCAGCATTTCATATAACATTGGTTTGGTGGTGATGAACTCCTTTAGCTTTTTCTTATCTGCGAAGCACTTCATCTGACCTTCAATTCTGCATGATAGCTTTGCTGGATAGAGTAATCTTGGTTGTAGATTCTTGCTGTTCATCACTTTGAATATTTCTTGCCACTCCCGTCTGGCCGGCATCGTTTCTGTTGAGAAATCCGCTGACAATCGTATGGGTGCTCCCTTATAGGTAACTAACTGTTTTTCTCTTGCTGCTTTTAATGTTCTCTCTTTGTCTTTTGCTCTTGGCATTTTAATTATTATGTGCCTTGATGTGGTCCTCTTAGGGTTCCTATATATTGGGGTTCGGTGCGCTTCTTGGACTCCTAAGTCAATTTCTTTCACCAGGTGTGGGATGTTTTCGGTCACTATTTCTTCAAATAGGTTTTCATTGTCTTGCTCTCTCTCTTTTTCTGGCACTCCTATAATTCGGATGTTGGTATGCTTGAGGTGGTCCCAGAGGCCCATTCCACTACTTTCAATTTTTTGGATTCTTTTGGTTTCTTGATTTTTCAGCTGAGTGGACTTTACCTCTTTGTATTTCAAATCTTTAACTCGGTTCTTGGAGTGCTCTAGAGTACTTTTAGGTCTTTGTATAATATTTTTTATTTCAGTCACTGTATGCTTAATTTCTGGTTGGTCCTTTTTCATATCCTTGAGAGTCTCCTTTATATCTTTGAGGGTCTCCTTCAATTCCTTGTAGAACTCATTCATTTCCTTTGTGGTCTTGCTTAATTCCTTAAAGGCCTCAACCTTTTGTTGGAGCCTCTTGAAAAACCCTATAACCGTGGTTTTGAATTCCATGTCCAGTCATTTTTTTCCCTCCACTTCTTTCACATCTGATTTCTTTCCATGTCTCTGCATGGTGGCTGCTTCCCTGAGTTGGTCAATTAGCTTTGTGTGGTAGACTTCCTACTAGGGACAGTGGCTCAGCCTTCCCAGTTACCTGAGGTGGATATGGGCTGCACAGTCTTGCTGAAGTTAAGCTCAGGTTAATCGTTGTTAGCACTTGGAGGGTTGACCTCCAGGCCAATTGTCTGTGAAGCTCAGCTGTGCTCAGATTGGATGGGCAGACTCTCCGGGCCAAGCAGACAGCGTTAGCTCCGCCCTATGCGGCCCCAGGGACTCTGTGCTGGGGGCAATGGCTGCCAGCACCTCTGAGAGAGAAATGCTGCCGAGCTCCACTGGCTGCCGGGGAATTCAGACTCTCCCCAAATGAGTCTGCACGCCCAATGTCTCACCCAGCGTCATAAAACAAAGCAGTCTGACGGTTTCCCGAATGAGATAGCAAGTTGCAGAGCGCTCTCTGCGCAGTCACGCAGCTGAGCTGTTCGAGCAAGCTGCCTTCTCCACAAGCTCGGAGACCCCTGCAGCACCCAAGCTTCAGCATGCCCTCCCAATGTCCAGTTTTCACCCCGTATGATAGTGGGTTCCCTGGACTTCGCCCAAAGCTGGAGAATCAGCCCAGTGGGACGTCTTTTTCTCCCCGTTCAAGAAAACTGGCCGGTTTTCAGCCGCCCGCCCTCTCTGCTGGCGAGTGCTCCAAACCTCTCTCCGCGCAAATCTTTCAACGCTGTCCTCCGCCACTCCTCCGAGTCACAGTGTCTTATCTTCACTTTTATTTGTGGAATTTTCACTCAGCCAGCTTTCTGGTGATTGTGGAAGGTGTTTGTTCTTTCGTTAAGTTTTAGTATTAAAATTGCTGAGTATGAAGGCAAGATAGGTGTTTACCTATGTCGCCATCTTGGTTCTCCATAAGACTAACTTCTTAAGGACTATGTAAGTGTAATATAGATCTTTATATCTCCATTATCCTGTTCAGTGCATGGAACAGCATAAAAACCGAATAAATTAATGTGCTAACTAATTAATTACTCAAGCATGCATGTTTACAGCCCATGTGAAGATACAGATATGATTACAAATGTGCTGCTCAGCCATTACTTCTGGGCAAATGTATCAAAAGTAAAAAAAAAAGTCAAAACAATTTTCAAGTCTATGCTAAATGTGAGGGTGTGTATACTGTTCAGAGGCCATTTTTTAATAACATTTATGTCCCTTTCTGAGTCATAACTTAAAGCTGACAATCCTAAAACTTCCAGTCAAGATCATTTCATCCTCAATAAAATGTTCACTCGAGAACATTCTTCCTAATGTCTAGCCTTGATTTTATTTATTCATAGTGGAGATGACCAACATTTCATAAATGGAGAGTCATTCTTCCGTCTATTCAAGAGCAAACACTCCATTTTGACCCTCCTTGACAGTTCTCCTATCATGTAATTTGCTATACTGCCCATTGTCTCCATGTCATTTATGTACCATTATAGATGAGGTACACATAGCTTTTAAAAGGTTTCATAAATTAGAATAACCCCCTACATGTATTATATTTCATAGTTTCAAATGCTTTCATATCTTATTTTGCTACTGAAGACTCTTACTATTACGGGTGCAATTGTTACCCCCTGAAAAAGACATATATGAATCCTAACTCTTAGTACCTCAGAAAATAACTTTATTTGGAAACAGGATCATTAGAGAAGTGACCACGTTAAAATGAGTACATTAGAGTGGGTCCTAACCCAAAATGACTGGTGTACTTATTTAAAAAAAAAAAAAAGGAAATTTGGACACAGACAGACACAGAGGGAGAATGCCATTTGAAAATAAAGGCAAAGTTCAAAATGAGGCCCTTTCAAACCAAGGACCACCAGAGTGCCAGCATCGCACCAGAAGCTGGAAGAGGCATGGGAGGAATCCTCCCTCACAGACTCCACAGAAACCAAACATGTTAATACCTTGGACTCAGTCTCAGACTGCTAGCCTTCAGAACTGTGAAACAATAAATTTCCATTGCTTACGTCACTCAGTTCCTTGTACTTTATTACCAAATACAAAGGTCCTAAGAAGTGGGGGAAGTCTATATTTGGACAATGCACATAAAGCGGCAAAATAAACAGAGGTAATGCTCTTTTGATGAAAACCAGCAACAAATCAAAGATTTCTAATGTGGAATTGGGCGGGGCATAATTCAGAGAAGGTACTGGGTCCAGTTCACAGAAGAGGAAGCTTAAATTTAGAGGGGAAAAAAGTACTTTCTTGGAGTCTGAGGTAAAGAAAAAAAAGAAATAATTATAATGATCATGTTGATGACAGTGTTAACCATTTATTTAAAAAAAATACCACCCTATGTCTGGCATTATTAGCTATCATTTAGTATATGGAAAATGTTTACAGAGAATGATGGTTAATTTTATATGTCAATTAAGAGGGGTTGTATTTTGGTGAGATTTACATTTAAATTAGTAGAATTTGGGTAAAGCAGATGGGCATCATCCAATCAGTTGATGGCCTTCATAGAACAAAAAAAACCTGACCTCCTCAAACAAGAGAATTCTCTTGAAGACTGCCTTCAGAGTAATTCTGGAATATCAGCTCTCCTGAGTCTCCAGCCTACCAGCCTACCCGGAAAATGTGGACCTGTTAGCCTACCTAATCACATGAGCCAATTCCTTGTGATAAATAGGAATATGTATATCTATACATTGATAAATACATAGATTATAGAGATACAGACATAGGTACAGATGATACATATATAGATATATGGATATATAGGTATATATATAGATATATAGATATGGACATAAACATTTCCTGTTGATTTTGTTGCTGTGGCAAACCTTGACAAATAACCATATTAAATACTCAATGAATGTTAGATATCATAATAATGCTGAACTGTGTTCAGATGAGGATAACATTATCAAAAGTTTAAGTAAATTCCTAAGATCAAATTGTTATTATTAAGTCACAGAGTGAGGATTCCAGCCAGCTCTATCTGATCCCAAAGTACATATTTCTTCCACTATATATTGCTACCTAAGAGTTGACATTGAGGACAGAGATAAAGTAGAATGTGAGATTATTTTCTTAGGGTATACAATGAATGACATGAGGAACTCCAGGGAAGACCAAGAACATTCAGGATGGGGAAAACTAATTCAGTTGTGGGCTCTAGCACATAGCGTTTCCCAAAAATATTTCAAGGAGTTCAACAATTTTTATTTGAAATGTTAATAATTTTAAATATATCTTACAATTTAAAAAACATGAGTATAAAAATCATACATTCTCAAATATGAAAATTTTATTATTTTTTATCTTTATTGTTCAGTTTATTAATTACATTGTTCCCTTTTTTTCCCCCTATAGCTCCCCTACACCTGGTACCCATCCCACCCTCTGCCCTCACCCCCCTCCACAGTCCTCTCCCATAGTTGCATGATTTTTGTCCAGTCTCTTGCTGCACTTCCCACACGCCTTTTCTCCCCAAGAATTGTCAGTCCATTCCCTCTCTATGTCCCTGATTCTGTTACATTCACCAGTTTATCCTGTTCATCAGATTTTCAATTCACTTGATTTTTAGATTCATTTGTTGATAGATGTGTATCTGTTGTTCATAATTTACACTTTTATCTTTTTCTTCTTCCTCTTCTTAAAGAATATCTTTCAGCATTTCATATAATATTGATTTGGTGGTGATGAACTCCTTTAGCTTTTTCTTATCTGCGAAGCACTTTATCTAACCTTCAATTCTGAATGATAGCTTTGCTGGATAGAGTAATCTTGGTTGTAGATTCTTGCTGTTCATCACTTTGAATATTTCTTGCCACTCCCGTCTGGCCTGCATCATTTCTGTTGAGAAATCCGCTGGCAATCGTATGGGTGCTCCCTTATAGGTAACTAACTGTTTTTCTCTTGCTGCTTTTAATATTCTCTCTTTGTCTTTTGCTCTTGGCATTTTAATTATGATGTGCCTTGGTGTGGTCCTCTTAGGGTTCCTATATATTGGGGTTCGGTGCGCTTCTTGGACTCCTAAGTCAATTTCTTTCACCAGGTGTGGGATGTTTTTGGTCACTATTTCTTCAAATAGGTTTTCATTGTCTTGCTCTCTCTCTCTTTTTCTGGCACCCTATAATTCGGATGTTGGTATGCTTGAGGTTGTCCCAGAGGCCCCTTACACTATCTTCAATTTTTTGGATTCTTTTGGTTTCTTGCTTTTTCAGCTGAGTGGACTTTACCTCTTTGTATTTCAAATCTTTAACTCGGTTCTTGGAGTGCTCTAGAGTACTTTTAGGTCTTTCTATATTTTTTATTTCAGTCAGTGTATGCTTAATTTCTGGTTGGTTCTTTTTCATATCCTTGAGAGTCTCCTTCATATTTTTGTAGGTCTCGTTCATTTCCTTGTAGGACTCATTCATTTCCACATTGGTCTTGTTCATTTCCTTGCAGGTCTCGTTCATATCCTTGAGGATCTCGTTCATTTCCTTGTAGGTCTTGCTTATTTCCTTGTAGGTCTCGACCTTTTCTAGGAGACTCTTGAGAAGCCCTATAACCGTGGTTTTGAATTCCATGTCCAGTCGTTTTTTTTCCTCCATTTATTTCACATCTGATTTCTTTCCATGTCTCTGCATGGTGGCTGCTTCTCTGAATTGGTCAATTAGCTTTGTGTGGTAGACGTCCTACAAGGGACAGTGGCTCAGCCTCCCCAATTACCTGAGGTGGATATGGGTTGCACAGTCTTGCTGAAGTTAAGCTCAGGTTAATCGTTGTTAGCACTTGGAGGGTTGACCTCCAGGCCAATTGTCTGTGAAGTTCAGCTGTGCTCAGGTTGGATGGGTAGAGTCTCCGGGCCAAGCAGACAGTGTCAGCTCCGCCCTATGTGGCCCCAGGGACTTTGTGCTGGGGTCAATGGCTGCCAGCACCTCTGAGAGAGAGCCACTGCCGAGCTCCACCGGCTGCCGAAGAATTCAGACTCTCCCCAAATGAATCTGCACACCCAACGTCTCACCCAGGGTCGCAAAACAATGCAGTCTGACGGTTTCCCAAATGAAAGAGCAAGTCACGAGTGCTCTCTGTGTGGTCAGGCAGCTGCGCTGTTCCCAAGCTGATGCGCACTCCACACAAGCTCGCCTTCTCCACAAGCCAGCAGATCCCTGCAGCACCCGAGCTTTGACGTGCCCTCCCACTGTCCAGTTTTTACCCCGTATGATAATGGGTTCCCTGGACTTCGCCCAGAGCTGGAGAATCAGTCCAGTGGAACTGGTCTTTGTCTCCCCTGTTCGAGAAAAGTGGCCGGTTTTCAGCCGCCCGCCCTATCTGCTGGCGCACGCACTCCTCCAAACTTCTCTCCACGCATATCTTCAATGCTGTCCACCACTGGTCCTCTGAGTCACAGTGTCTTATCTTCACTTTTATTTGTGGAATTTTCACTCAGCCAGCTTTCCGGTGATTCTGGATGGTGTTTGTTCTTTCGTTAAGTTGTAGTTTTAAAATTGCTGTGTATGGCGGCAAGGTAGGTGTTTTACCTATGCCACCACTTTGGTTCTCCTCAAATATGAAAATTTTAGCACAATGGATTCATCCAAACATTTGCCTTGACTGCCAAGCTAAACCACTTAGTGTCCACTAGATAGAGAACTTCCCCTGACATCTCTTTGCACATATTTAAACCATTTAGTGTCCACTAGGTAGAGAACTTCCCCTGACATCTCTTTGCACATATTGCAATCTGCCATTATTTCCAAACTACGTAAGTAAGTGTGTCACTACAGGCACACATAATATCTCTGATATGCCTGCTCATAGAAGGTTTCATCCCAATATACCAGAGAGTTGTATAATCCCCAGAAAATAACAAGCCATGTGTGACATTATCATGGTTTTACAGTACTTTACCATGCTTGCTCAACAATAAGATGACATTGATTGTAAGACTGATTATCAATTTAATAATAACCTTTCTCAAAAAAGTTACATTATATATACACTAGAGGCCTGGTGCACGAAATTCATGAAGGCGACCAGGCCTGCAAGGGAGGGCAGTTGGGTGCAACCAGGCCTGCAGGGGATGGCAGTTAGGGGTGATCAGGCCAGCAGGGAAAGGCAGTTGAGGGTGACAGAGCTGCAGAGGAGGGCAGTAATGGGTGACTAGACTGGCAGGGAAGGGCAATTAGGGGTGACTCGGCTGGCAGAGGAGGGTAGTTGGGGGCAATCTGACCAGGAGGTGAGTAGTTAGGCATTAATCAGGCTGGCAGGAGAATGGTCAGGGGTGATCAGGCTGGCAGGCAGAAGCAATTAGGGACAATCAGGCAGGCAGGCCAGTGGTTGGGAGTCAGCAGTCCTGGATTGTGAGAGGGATGATTGACTGCCAGTTTAGGCCCGATCCCATAGGAATCAAAAATGGGGGTCCCAGATTGGAGAGGGTGCAGGCTGGGCTAAGGAACACCTCCCACCCAGTGCATAAATTTCATGCACCAGGCCTCTAGTAAAAATATATTTGGGGGGAAAAAAAGAAGAAAGAAAGAAATTGTGGAGTGCAACCAATGCAAATAATTCAGTTGAGGACACAGAAATATATGCCTTCTATGCATTTCTAAATACCATACTACAATTTATTCCTGAGCCTAGTAGCTGACAAGTTCCTTTCTTCGAAGCCCCAATAGGCTTTAATTAAGCAATTCATGAATAAGACAACATCCATTTAACAATTAGAACTTGCTCCCTGACAAATTTATTTTAACATCAATTATAAGAAGCATCTCAATTTTAGAACCATAACATTGTGAAAAATGCAAGCATGTATGAACAAGAACATAGCACACATATGTGTTGTATATTCACTTCAGCCCTTATTTTGGGTCAAATGGCTTACCATAGCTTTGTAGGTATGGAAGGGATATTGTCTTATCATTACTTTTATTTGTATACTAGAGGCCCAGTGCACAAAATTCATGCATGGGTGGGGGGGGGGAGTTGAATGTCCCCTAAGCCCAGCCTGCACACTCACCAATCCAGAACTCCTCAAACACCCCTCTCACAATGCAGGACTACTGTCTCCTAACTGCTCACCTACCTGCCTGCCTAACTGATCATCCCTAACTGCCCCCCCCTGCTGGCCTGGTCACCCCCAACTGCCCCCTGATAGCATAGTTGCCTCCAACTAACCCCCCAGAGGCCTGGTCACCCATAACGACCCCCCCCACCAGCCTGGTCACCCTTTACTGCACCCCCTGTCGACATGGTCATCCCCAACTGCCCCCGGCCAGCCTGGTTGCCCCTCATTGCCAGCCTGGTCACCCCTTATTGCACCCCTCTGCCAGCCTGGTCACCCCTCACTGCCCTCCCACCAGTCTGGTTGTCCTCAACTGCCCCCCCGCCCAGTGGGCCTGGTTGCCCCACGCAGCCAGCTGCTTCGTTGTTTGGTCATCCTTCACTAGCCCCCCTGCCAGCCTGGTCACTCCACACAGCCTATTCGGTCATCTGTTTGGTTGTTTCAGATGCGATGGTCACTTAGCCTTTTATATATATAGATATCACAATTCTATGAAAGATTTCATTTGGAAATTAGGATTCACTGATAAAAGTTGTTGTTTTTTTAATGTGAGAAATGCTGCACGAGGAAAATCCAAGAATTATATACACAAAGTATCAAACATGAACTTGAAGAACCATCTGCCAGGTGTTTCTAACTCTTCCTTCAGCCCCAAGAAAGAGAATAAGACTAAACATAGAGAAACAGATGGCTTGAATGGTGACCTAGGAATTGGTGATCACAGATGGACATCAAGAAGGGTGTGGCTGGTAGTAAGAGGAACACTAAACTAACGGAACCTGGAATGCAGCTGGGGGCATGAAGTTAGTAAGGTAAGAAGAGTAGATGCAAAAACTCAACAGAAAGCCTGGCTCAGTAGGTTGGAGGGAACACTGAGGGTGATGGCTACTACCTGATGGAACAAATCAGGATAAGAAATACAGGCCCTAGCCCAGTGGTCGGCAAACTGAGGCTGGCGAGCTGCGGTTTGCTGCTCTGCTGACTAATGAATTTGCCGACCACAGAGATAGGGGCTTAATCACAAGGAACAACAACCTGTAATTATTGGAATTGAGAACCTAGGTCAGTGGTCAGCAAACTCATTAGTCAACAGAGCGGCAAACTGTGGTTCGCAAGCCACAGTTTGCCGACCACTGCCCTAGCCAGTTTGGCTCAGTGGATAGAGCATCAGCCTGTGGACTGAATGGTCCTGGGTTTGATTCCGGTCAAGAGCTTGTTCCTTGGTTGCAGGTACATCCCCAGTAGGGGGTGTGCAGGAGGCAGCTGATAGATGTTTCTATCTCATCAATATTTCTAACTCTCTATTCCTCTCTCTTCCTCTCTGTAAAAATTCAATAAGACATATTTTTAAAAAAATACAGTGTGAGTCAAAATTTGTGCAACTAACAATGTTCGGCTACTGGTATACTTTTGGCTGACCACATCTTTTACTCTTCAGCCAGACATTTAGAATTTCAAAGGCCTCATTAACCTAAAACAATGATTCCCCCTACCTCACCCAGAGCCAAGAAGTAGCTGATCCTAGGGACTTAAGCAAATCAATAATGGGAGGGCATGTTTCTGACACTTTTAAAATTGAGTTTAATGCTTACTTAAATGATATTATTTATAATGCTTGTATCAAAACATAATAAATTTTGGAGAGAAAAAAATATTAAAATTGATATACAAAATGAAGTAAAATTATGTAATTCACCAATTCCATTCTAGCTTTTTGGATATTGTGATGAACTGGTTAAGAATAGAGTTTCAGATTTCAATCAATCTAAGTTCACATCCTGACTTCAAGGTAATTAGCTGGGTGAACTTGTATAAACACTTTAATCTTTCTAAATCTCCTGTGCCTTATATGTAGAATATATCTAGAATTGTTTGAAAAATTCACAGAGATAATATGTATAATCCTGGCAGACGAGGTTATACATATTAACAGTAAAGTGCTTAGTAAATGTTATCAGTAAATATTATCAATAAAATGCTTAATACAGTGATGGGCAAGCTTTTGAGCTTGGTATGTCAAAATTCACCAAAAAAAACGAACATAATTTGAGTGGTGTGTCACTTCGAGAAAAAAAAACCCATAATTTCGTGATATTTATACTTTAAATAACAAAAATGTATAATTGTAATATACAACTGTATTTAATAAACCAAAACTAATTATTTAACTTACCTGCTTAGTGTCTTCATTGTTCATCTGTCAGTCGGTTTCTTTTGTTGGTCTTGATATTATTTAACTTGTGTGGGTGCCGTGAACTAAGATAAGTGAGGGGGAGGAGGGAATCTTTAACTAACCTGCCTGTTAGTGACTTTTTTGTTGCTGAATTTCATTGGCTAAACCTTAAATTGAAGGTTGGTATTTTGTACACTTCAAGCCCAAGCAAGAGCTACTAACTTCATCTGTCAATCTGTTTCTTTTGTTATTATTTAATGCTGAGAATAAGGTATCACAAAAGTACGTAAAGGGAAAATTGTGAGTAAAGCCATTGCTATATTTTTCAGGGTGCTAAAAGTGTCTGGTAATCGGTTCCAGGCACTCCAAATTTCCTGTTGGTAGTGGCACTCCTCTTGATTCTCCAAGCAGCATCTTTCCAGATTCTCAAGCTTTGACCTCAAGTCAACAAACACCAGAGCCTAGATGCTGTCTTGAAATTCTGCAAGTTGCATCTCCAAATCATCAATTCGCATTCACTGGAAACCATTTAATTACAAACTACTGTAGACTACTACATCAGGATACTTAATTATTTTTATGGTCTGTTCTAGGCTGCTAAATGGATTAAATCTATCACTGAACTGGTCAAATAACGAGTCTAAAACATGCTGGTACTTTATATACAAGGGTTCCATTTCATTTTGTACAGCTGCACTAGCCTTCTTAAAATACTTTGTTACTCGAGGAAAATACTTGTAAGTTTGAGTTTCTATATCTCACTTGAAAAATTTAAGTTTACTTTTAAAAGCTTTTATGTATCCAAACATAACGTCAATACTTGTGCCAAAATCTTGTAACTTTAAGTTCAGTTCATTAATGTGAACAGAGAGATCTGTAAAAAATATCAGGGTGTTGACCCACTTATCATCATTGAGCTGAGAAAAGTTTACCAGATCCTTATCCTCAAGAAATACCTTAATTTCTTCAAAGCACTCCACAAAGCACTCAAGAACTTTGCCTCAGCTCAGCCATCTTACATTATTGTACATCAGCAGTCCACTGTAGGTGGAATCAACCTCCAGTAAAAATGCAGAAAATTCTCACTTGTGAAGGGGGTGAGCAGCTATTAAATTAACTATTTTTGTAACAACTGATATTAAGTCGTTTAAGTCGGTGAATCCTGCCTAGGCACATAAAACATCCTGATGGATAATACAATGAAAAGGCACAATCAGATGTCCAATAGCTTCTGTAAACAATTTGACAAATCCAACTTTTTCCCCCAGCATGTTTAGTGCCCCATCTGTCATCACTGACACGACTTTAGAGATATCAATGCTTAGGTCATGGAATGTTTGTATAACAACCTTCCATATTTCACTTCCTGATGTACTTATTGACACTGATACTAACTTTATCAACTCTTCTCTCATTGTGAGACCATCAGAATATCAACCAATAATGGCCAACTAAGCATGTGATGTGATGTCAGTAGTTCATCAAGAGAGATCGAAAAATATTTACAATTATTTATGTCTCTCTTTGATTGATGTACATTTGTGTTCACTCTCATTATTCGGTCTTTCATGATATTTCTACTGAGTGGTAACTCAGATATTCTCTTAATAATTGCATCTTTATTCTGCATATTTTGAAATAGAACTGGTGCACATTTTAGGAGAGTTTCTTTAATAAATTCTCCCTCACTGAGTGCTTTTCCATGCTGAGCTATGGAGTGAGCAATGCTCATACTTGCAGATGTTAAATTTGTAGAGCCTTTTATATATTTAAGGATGGAATTTGATTGACTCTTATAAAGGTGTAGCTGCCTAGAAATGTATTCCTTCCTTTCATCCTCACTTTTTTTCAAGAGCTGGGAATTATTAGTTTCAAAATGTCTATTTCTATTCCACATTCTGCTTACTACCGTTTCAGTACATAGAATGCAAAATGACCTGCCATTTTTGTCTATAATGCCATACATCTTGGTCCATGTCTCTTGAAAGGGTCGGCTACTGCTACTACCACTTCCTTTAATTAACCTTGTTGTGTTTTTGTTTGTTTGTTTGTTTGTTTGTTTTTTTGGTTCTCCATCAGGGAGGCAGTGACAGAAGATAGAATTATAGATAGCCTGTTAGCCCTGTAGCCAATTAGGGGTTAACTAGCCTAAATGACCACAAGATGGAACATGTAACTCTCTTTTAGGAAAGGGCAGGGTTAATAAGCAGAAATGGGGGTTAATAAGGATGCACAACAGTAATAGTGGTGAAATGTAGTCTGCACTATGCTGCAAAATGACCTTCCTTATATAAATTAATATGGCTGCCACTATTTCTAATGGCAGGAAATCACACCCATAGCACAGGCCCTAGCCTCTCCCAGCCTCCCCCCTCACTTATGTCAGTAATGATGGTCAATTAGAAATCCACAACACCCCAGAACAGTAGATTGGATGATGGTTGCTGTGGTTATTTGGTTGCTGCTAATGGCGATCACAGGGCCCCCGGGGATGAGTCCCCCATGGCATTCTGCTGCTCCCGGCTCCACCTGCCAGAAGTGAGGTCAAAAATCCCCTAACGGCCTAACTGGCAGTCCCAGAACTGGACACTCTGTGCCAGAGAGTTCTATTGTTTTGGCCTACAGACCTCCGGCACAGAGTGTCTACACTACACTACAGCAAATGTTTCATCCTTGGCTACTGCACAGCCAGGTGCAGCAGCCGAGGATGAAACATCCTTCTCGGCATGCGGCCCCATACTTCTCTGTGTGCGACCGCATGCGGCTGCATGTCATCAAAAATGGCTACACGTCAGTGCTGACACGTGTGTCATAGGTTCGCCATCACAGGCTTAGTAAATGTTAGAAGATTGTGGGAGGAAAGACTACTGATTTCAGGTACTATTTAAGAAGAAATTTTGAGTTTTATGGCAACTGAACTATATCTCCGTTTCTATTGTTAACTTACTAAAAAGTAGTGAAATTTCAAAATTCTCTTCCATAGACTGAAAGGTTTAAGGAAGGATGTTAGGAGAAAGAAGTTTAAAGTGCTGGAAGAAGATGAAAACACCTCAATATCCTACATTTTATGATTATTTGGTAGAATCCTGTTTTTGTTTTCAAATCTGTAGAATTCCAATCTTTAATTAAGGTAGAGAAGGAGTATTTAAACCCATTTTCTTAAGACTGACCCAATGGTTCTCAGATTTTAATAAAGCAAAAGAAATAACCTGAAATGCAAAAAATAAAAAAATAAGACATGGTTGCTCTCTTCCAGAGATTCTGATTTAATAGGCATACTGTGGGCTAGGAATCTGCATATTTAATGTGATATATAATTATTACTAAGTTAAGATATTAATTTAATAATTAAGATACATATATTCAAATATATTTTTAGAGCAGATGATTGGCAGATTACAATTTGAGATGCACATCTCTAAAGCTTAGAATATTGCTAACTATGAAGAGCTCCTAATTTTAAAAGCATAAACATTTATCTAAAAAATTTATCCTATTTCTAGCTGATTTCCCTTTCAACAGAATAAACTTTGATCAAATTTTCATTAACAGTAGATTTGGTGCCTCATTTTTAAAAATAGTAACTTACTTGTGTCTACTCATCACAAAATCTGACTCTACTCTGCAGGAATGGGGGCTGGAGTGACAGTGTGACCCAGGAAACACAAGAATTGTTCTGGCAGCAGCAGAAACCACTGAATCAGCAAAAACTGGTGTGAGTTCAAAAAGGCTGACCAGATCCAAAGACCGTGTTCAATTTGCAGATGGACCATCACTTCAACACACAAGAGGGCTGTCCCCGTGTGGTCAAAGATCCTGCCCTCATGTGGACACAAGATGGCCACCACAAGATGGCCAGCAGGGAAGGGCCATTGGGAGGTTCCAGGACCTGCAAGGGAGAGCAGTTGTTGGCAATCAGGCCAGCAGGAGAGGGCAGTTGGGAGGGACCAGGCCTTCAGGGGAAGGCAGTTAGGGGTTACCAGGCCAGCAGAGGAGGGAAGTTGGGGGGCAAACAGGCTGGCAGGGGAGCAGTTAGACATTAATTAGGCTGGCAGGGTAGTGGTTAGCAGGTGATCAGGCTGGCAGGCAGAAGAGGTTAGGGGCAATCAGGGAGGCAGGCAGGTGAGCAGTTTGGAGTCAACAGTCATGGATTGTGAGAAGAATAGGATTGGGCCTAAATGGGAAGTCTGACATCCCTCTAGGGGTCCCAGATTGGAGAGGGTGCAGACTAGGCTAAGGGACATCCCCCACCCCCTGTGCACGAATTTCGTGCACCAGGCCTCGCGCGCGCGTGTGTGTGTGTGTGTGTGTGTGTGTGTGTGTGTCTGTGTGCGCGCGTGCGCGTGTGTATGTGTGTGTGTGTGTGTGTGTGTGTGTGTGTGTGTGTATATATATATATATAGTTGATTTTTTTTTACAGAGAGGGAGAGGGATAGAGAGTTAGAAACATCTGTGAGAGAGAAACATTGATCAGCTGCCTCCTGCACACCTCCTACTGAGGATGTACCTGCAACCCAGGTACATGCCCTTGACCAGAATTGAACCTGGGACCTTTCAGTCTAAAGGCTGATGCTCTATCCACTGAGCCAAACCGGTTAGGGCTTCTATGTCCCACTTTTAAAGATGACCCAGCAAAACATTTGTTTACTAAAATGTTTGCTTTTTCATCTCAATGCAAATTGCCTTCCTGAGTTCCTAAGTCCCAGACCACAACTGCTTCCTTTTCCTTTGTTAACGCTGACATGTAAGCTTCAATTGACCTAGGGTCTGACATTCCTATAGAACTCCCATATGTACATACACATTACATTTGGTTATTTTCTCCTGTTAATCTGTCATGTTAATTGGATTAATCCAACCAGAAGAATTTCTAAGGGAGGAAGGAAAATTATTTTTCTACCCCCACAAAATCAACAAAAATTGTGGACTCCTTTATTAAGTAAAGGAAGGGGGAAAAATCTATAGATTTTAGAGCACATTTGCACTCTAATGAGAAAAACTGCATCATCCTATCTAATAAAAGAGTAATATGCAAATTGACCATACCTCTGCTACACCAACCAGCCATGCCACCAGCCAATCAGAAGTGAATATGCAAATAAACCCAACCAAGATGGCTGCAGCCACAGAGAGCAGGAGGAAGGCTTGGGTTTCCCTGGCAATGGAGAAAGCCAAGCTTTCCACCTGCCCTAGCTTGCTGTTCAGACCTCCACACCAGGCTACAAAGTTTCAATTATAGAATCCCAACAGAAATGGCCACAGCCATTGGAGAGAGGAAGGAGGCTAGTGTTGCCCCCGGCAATAGAGGAAGCCAAGTTTCTGCAGCCCTAGTCAGCCTACGCCTCCACTCCAGGCTACAAAGTTTCAATTATAGAAGATACATAAATCTCAACAGAAATGGCTACTGCCATGGAGCGAGCAGAAGTCTTGGCTCAGCTACAGGCTACAAAGTTTCAATTGTAGAAGATAAATAAATTCCAGATACCAGGGCCTCTGCTTGGGTTGCCGGGGCGGGGGGGGGGGGGGGCACATGGCCAGCCTGCAAACCACCACTGGGCTCTCACCCAGGCCACCCCATGCCCCAAGGGAACCCCCACCCTGAGCTGGGACACCCTTCAGGGCATACCAGCTGGCCCCCACCCATGCACCTAGCCTTTATGCTAATAAAAGAGTAATATGCATACTGACCATCCAACACACAAGAGGGCTGCCCCCATGTGGTCAAAGATCCTGCCCCATGTGGAAACAAGATGGCCAGAAGGGGAGAGCAGTTAAGGAGAAACAAAGCCTGCAAGGGAAGGCAGTTGGGGGCTATCAAGCCTGCAGGGTAGGACAGTTAGGAGTGACGAGCCCGGCAGAGGAGGAAAGTTGGGGGTAACTGGGCCTGCAGAGAAGGGCAGTTGTGGGGGACCCATGCCTGCAGGAGAGAGCAGTTGGGGGGACCAGGCCTGCAGGAGAGGGCAGTAAGGGGTGACCAAGCCTGCAGGGGAGGGCAGTTAGGGGCAAACAGGATGGCAGGGGAGCAGTTAGGCATCAATCACGCTGGCAGGGGAGTCGTTAGGAGTGATCAGGCTGGCAGGCAGAAGTGGTTAGGGGCAATCAGGAAGGCAAGCAGGTGAGCAGTTGGATTGTGAGAAGGATGTCCGACTGCCCATTTAGGCCTGACCCTTCATTTCAGACTTTTGGTCGCCAGAGGTGTGAGAGAATAAATGTCTGTTGTTTTAAGCCAAAAATAAATAAATAAATGGTCCATAGATTTCCTATAGGTCAAAAACTATTGGAAAAATTATCTAATAGCTGTTAAGCAAACACAGTATTTTCCTCTTTTGAAAAATGTATATTGAATGTAGCTGTGTTTCATCTCCTTTATAAATTATTCAGCTACTGAGTATAATATTAATTATATCTGAGCCTTGAAAATTTTTTCTAAATTTTTAAAGTAATTTTGCAGCTTTTTGCAATACAATACTAAAGGAATACTTTGTGACATATGAAAACTATATGAAATTCCTATTTCAGTACCCGTAAATAAAGTTTTATTGGAACAAAGCCAAGCTCATTTGTTTGCATATTGTCTATGGCTGCTTTCCCACAATGTCAGAGACCACGTTGTCTGTAACATTGGAAATATCTACTTTCCAGCCCTTTACAGAAAGTTTGCCAACCCCTGATCTAAAGTATAGCAAAGGATTTTGGTTGAAAGAGTAAAGCTTTGCTGTGTTGCTTCATTTTTCAGAGTTCATTGAGGTGTTTAAAATGAATAAAATGTGCAAAAAAGGAGCTCCTTAGATATTTCTCCAGTGGTGCCTCTAGAACTGGGGTAGCTAATACCAATCAGCAGAGGCTGCATTTTCTTGTTACTCACAAAACTGGTAACTGGTACTGGGCTCCAAGGTCTGGCTCTTGAATCACCTCTAAACCCAGATGTTGGCACCTCTAAGATTCTGCCTAGAAAGCTTAATTTTCAAATACTGGCCTTCCTGGTACAAGATGAAATTCTTGGATCCCTTTTTTAAATTAAGAACTTCACTATGCATTTAGAGGTAGCTATGAAGTTGGTACAAGGTGGGTGCACCTCTGTAAGCAGTGCTAAGAAAGAAAGCTCTACATGTTTTAATAGACTCAAAGTTTTAACATGAAACAAGGTAATAAGAATCTTTTTCCACACACATAAAAAAACCTCACTGCAGAAAGACAAAACCTGAAGCTACAGCAGGTTTTCAAACCTACTACTTGAATGTCTATGATCATAGACATTCTGTGATAGTTTAAAGTGAAGTTATAGTGCTATGGGGGCCTTTCACATATCAGTTGGTCAGTTTGGAGGGTCCTAAGTAGAATTTCTAAGTATAATTTAACCATTTCTGCCCATAAAATCCAGTTGGTTGTTCCAGGACACACACTCTCAGGGGGTTCTGTACCACAGCTAAGGCAAAGGAGTGGGCACTAGAACTTCTTCCCTAGAGGCCACTCTAGACTTGACTGAATAGTGTGAGGGAAGTATTCTGAGGGTCACCTCAGACATCCTGATCTCCCTCACCTAAGATCAAGCTCTAGATCACTTTAATGTATTTTCAAATGGCCATGTTATCTGCCTTTGAGCCACAGATATCAGTTCCTTTTTTCACTTTAAAGAGAAGCAGAGGGTCTTCATAGGCCCAACCCCTTCTCAAAATCTTCTCCAATTGACTCTCCTCACTCACCAAGCTTCATTACCAGACACACCCACGCCAGCAAATCTGCACATTGACCTTGATTCTTCTCTCTCGTCTTCCTTACCTAATAACCAAGCCTGTTAATTTTACCTCCTCTCTCTCTTTACTCCCACCAATGCTCTTTCAGTTCATTTCTTTTGCAAAGCTGCCACTGCTCTGCACTTGCCATGTCACTCCCCTGCTTGAAATCCATGCCTTTTCATTCCCAATATGATAAAGCCCGGAGCTCACAACCCCTTATGATCGGGCCATTGCTACAGTTTCAGACCAAATTTCCCCCAAATCTCACTCACGCATCTTATGCTCAGGTCAAGGGGGGAACTTCTCTGAAATCTCTAAAGGTGCCAGGATCGCTCTGACTGCCAGTCCTATGCACAGGTTGCTGCTTCTGTATTTAAATTTCCCCTCACCACTCGCACCCTACGTCTGGATAGTCTTCTTTCCATGTCAATATGAGTCCCTCCTCCAGCAAGCTTTGCTTAACCAGCAGCCTCAGGCTGGATGAGATGCCCGTTGGAGTGTTCCCATGAGCCTGGAAACTCTGGGTTTCAGAGAATGTTTTTCGTGCAGGCAGCACCAGTTTTTCCTGGAGCACCTCAATCTTCTTAATGCCTCACATGGGATACAAAAGGTGGTGAATAAATGAAGTAAGGCATCCTCCAATTAGGGCATGCCCTGAATCATGGCCTAAAAGGAAGTACTGCTCTGACTCAGCTCCTGGAAACAAACTATGGGAGAAACCCCTCGTTATAGCAGAGTAGAGCCAAGTTTCAGGGTTGAGAATCCTAACAATAAGGACTTAGCAGAAATCTTCAAACCATGATTTTAGTCCATGAGCAAGGAATTAGCAGGCAGGCTTTCCCAGTAACGCTAAGGCCTAGCCATAAAGGAACCCAAGAAAAATCTGATGGAATAAAATCTGTCCAGGATCCTCTCGCTTTTCTTAAAATATATTTTTATTGATTTCAAAGAGAAAGAGGGAGGAATAGAAAGATAGAAACATCAATGATGAGAATCACTGATTGGCTGCTTCTTGCACACCCCCTACAGGGGATTGAGCTCACAACCCAGGCATGTGCCCTTGACCAGAATCAAACCTGGGACCCTTCAGTCCCCAGGCCAACTCTCTATCCACTGAGCCAAACCAGCTAGGGCTTGCTTTGACACCTTTTTATCAGAAGAATGCTGCAAGACTGTAGAAAGTCATCAATCTACAATATCCATAAGCCTCTGGGGTTGTCATTATTACAAAGAAATGTGCATCAAACTTTCTATGCAGGAGTCTTGAAATGGTCTGAATGCTTTACTAAACAAGTCATAGAAGGCACTGACATCCAGGGCTTTACAATTTGAAACAGTCATTGATGCTAAAAGACAGTAATAAGCCTGTGGAGCCACACAGAGAATAGCTAACTTGCCAAGCCTTGCGACCAGATACAGATCTTTCAGAGCTCTATAAGAATGTATTCACTCTGCATGAAGCAAGCTAATTGAATTTTTACAGATTCTTTTTTGCTAAAAGAAGCCTAAACTCTTTGCTGACAGGAAGCTCTATAGTAAAGCCACTTTGTAATGCTAATGTCACGCTTACAACTACAAGATAAATTCTTAGGAGCAGAGGAGAAACATGAGAAAGAGTAATGTTTTGCTCTGTGATAATGCACTTAACATACTTACAAATGCACCGCTTCAGGCAGGGTCCCCAGACAATCATATCTCTCTCATAATCTGTTTTCCTCTTTTGATCTCCTGGCATTGCAGGGATTTGTGCCAGGGAAGTGATCTACACAGATGCGTCAGGAATCAGTGGAATCAAAATTACCAAAATTGCTGCTGAGTCAGAGGTGTTTTTAAATTTTGACAAACAACAGATAGCTGCATGCTAAATGGTTAACACCCTTCCGTGGTGGTTTTGCAATCCCATACTTACAATGTAGCTCTATCACAGGTAAATTACAGGTTTGGGTGAAATGACACTAACAATAATAATAGATTTTAGAGTGGTGCCAGTTAAGAACTTTTTAAACAAGTTTCAACATTTATGCATTGAACATTACCACACTAGTCTTACTTCCTCCCTTAAAACATACATGAAAAACCATGATTTCCCTAATGTTGGCTTTGAGGAATACTTTGATTGTCACATCAAACATAAATTATTGATGAAGCAGTTAAGAAAAATAGAGTCCACGTCTCTCTTTAGCAAGGTATGAATTTTAAAGCTATATACCATATGCTATTTGTTTTAAGTCTATAGAAATACTCCTAAAGAGTCAAGTAATAAATTGAATTAACAGATAAAAACTATTGGAATGCACTTCAAAACCAAGGAGGAATTTTTTAAACTAGCAAAATTAACTAAAAGAAATTTAATTGTATATATACATAAATTTTATATTTTAAAACATCTAATTACAATATTAGTCATATAATGCAAAAGAAGTACTTTTCGAACTCTGAGTTAAAATAAAAGTTGACACATATCCAAAACTGAAAAATCTGAGCAGTATCATAACAAATCTAGACCAGCAAAAGGCAGATGGATATAGAGAAATATTAAGAGGCTGGTATAGGGAGCAACATTTGTCAGTGTTCAGGCAACACTGTCTAAGACAGAGGGACCCCTGACCCAAAAGTGGTCTCCTATTCCTGCAGGAGACAAAGCCAAGCCAGTAGTGAAAACTCAGTACTGTTCTCATGGCATTTTTCTCATTGATTGACTAAATGGACTCATGATATTCAGGCACCCTTGACAGCTGTACATCTCACTATGAATTGAGCATCTCATATTATTAGCCTTTTGTTTTATGCAACTGTTTATTTTGATTTGGATAGTCTAAACCTTGTCTGAAAGACAAACCTTTACATTGACTGGAACAGGACTAGACCTTTATTTGATTGGTCAACTGGTCTCCCTTGACAAGATGTCTATGAATACCCCCAATCAACTTCAAAATATCTACGACTGCCATAATTTTAGATTTCTGCATGCCTTGCAAACATGTAAATAAAATGTAAATATAAAATCATTGTAATGAATTTTTTTTTTTACAAAATGCCATAATTTATATAACCAAATTAGTGTGGTCCCCTCCAAATTTCTCATCTTTAGGAGTATTTCATTATATACTTATTGTAATTGTGCTTCTATTGCTCCGAGCCCTTATGTTTCCTTTTATTACGAAATGTCTTTAAAGTGTGCAATAATAATAATATTGAATGTCAACTGTAATAAAATTTTAATGAAATAAAATTTGTAATGCATTTTTTGAATAATTCCGAAACTTAAGTAACACTTGGCTGTTAACAAAGCAAATTATGATGAAAAATCTTTATATTTTCAGCGTGCATTTAATTTTGAGATAGGGCCAAAAGTCATTTTAGAAGCAAGTCCACGTGACCAGTCTTGGGTAATATGACTTTTAATGAAAAGAAATTTGCATACTGTTTTTAAAGGTAATTAATTCCATAACAAAAATTTTAAAACACTTTGATCAAAGACAAAATGTTTAGAATAAGAGTTTGGTTTCTGTTAGTAGCTATTTTGACCCAACACTCTCATTTTGTTGTATAAAAAAATCTAGCATATTTGTCTTAAAGTCTCTCATTGCTTTGTGTCTAATAATTACAAAGGTATCTTAAGTTTTCTTATTATTAACCTGAGACTTACAATATGCATTTCTTTACTGAATTCTATCTTAGATCCTAACATTATTTACTCTTTGGTATTACTTGAGATTTATCTGTGGACTTTATTGGATTCCTCTGTAGCCAGTAATGTAAGAGATTGGTTGCATTGTATATTTGGATTTTGTGGTGCTCTACCAGTTCCTCAGGTATACAGCTAACATTTATAAGCCAGTATGGATACCATGACCAAAATTCAAGCTGTGTCATCTGACACATGTTTTGATATACAATCTCTCAACTGAACAAGATATGGAAAATTCAGGGCATGAGGGAAAAGACAGAGAACAAGTTGAATAAATATCTTAAAAGTTATCAGAAAATGTAGTTTTGGAAAATTGTTCAAAATTGCTCTGTTGGTAAACATTTACAAATCAAGTCCATTAGTATACTAATCTATGCAAACATATAATTTCTAGTTTAAAAACATATTCCTCCTTTATAAAAGCTTTAAGTTAATATACTTGTTTTCCATGATATACATAAACTATTTGAATTATTGCATGAAATTTTCTTTTAGATTGTTTATAAACATATACATTCACACTATAAGTATATATTTTAGCAATATGATACTTGCAACATCTTTTAAATTTGTACTTAATATGAAACCCGTGCAAAATTAAGTACTTAATTTTTCCCCAAACTTTATTAGCTTTTTCAACTACATACCCTAAACAATGAAAGATATTTAATATAATTTCTAACCATAACAGCTTTATACTTTCATGGCTCTGAAACTGATGGGACCATATTCAGAAAGTTAAATTTTAAGTCGTTTAACAACATATATAAACACATGACTTTTTCCTTATTTATCTGATAGGCCATGTCAGAGGAGATTTTACCTAATTTAAACTCTCATCCAGGCCCATTCATTGCATATTCAGTCTAATAGTCACAAAATTATATTCAACAAAGATGAATTGAATATATTATATAAATAAGGTAGACAATATTATAAAGAATATAAAAATATGGTAATTGATGATGAAATAATGCTAATATTTTTGGGCTAACCACTTTACACGCACTTTTTCAATAGATTAACCCCTATTATGTAGGAGCTACTACTTTCCAAGTTGTCTTCAAGTCACACAAACACAGAGATGTTAAGTGACTTGCCTCAGGTCACACAGCTACTAAGTAGCAGATCCAAGATTTGAATCAAAACAATCTGAATCACAGCCTAACATTCTAGATCACTAAACACAATGTCTAATCAATGCAGAAGTTTTGACCCTTTCAGAAGTATAACCCAGAAAAAAAAATTATAATCACAGGCACTTAGCTGTCAGTTCCTATAAATAGCAGGAACTTAACTTTTTAAAATATACCTATTCTTATAACAACTTATTATTAAATAGTTTTGAAACAAGAATGAGTATGCTCTTAAACTTAGTAGTCATTATGATACTTTTTTTTTAATAAACCAACCTGAGAGCACTTTTAAACTATACTAACATTTATAAGCTGATGTGTCGGAGGGAAAAAAAAACTTTGGTAAATCAACAATAATCTCATTTAAATCAACAATGAGCTAATTTAAAATCCTTTAAGTACTTAAAAGTAGCCATGAGGTATTTGTTCTTCTGAAAACTTTATTTTTAGACTGATTGGCATTTAGGTTCCTCAAAGTGCTCTGCAAAGAAGTCTACAATGTATGCCAATGAGCATTCTGATTTTATAAGTAGTAGGAACATAGATCAAGAGATAATCCAGCCGAGACCGGTTTGGCTCAGTGGATAGAGCCTCGGACTGCGGTCTGAAGGGTCCCGGGTTCGATTCCGGTCAAGGACATGTACCTTGGCTGCGGGCACATCCCCAGTAGGGGGCGTGCAAGAGGCAGCTGATCAATGTCTCTCACCGATGTTTCTGACTTTCTATCCCTCTCCCTTCCGCTCTGTAAAAAATCAATAAAATATATTTTTAAAAAAAAGAGATAATCCAGTTTTTTATAGATGGTGTAACAAAAGGTACGGAAAACACATCAACACACAAAAGGTAATTTCAATGAGTCAAGTCCTTCTCTTCCATCCACAGGGAGGAGCTTCAATGGCCAACGGTCTCTCCTTAACACTGAGCTCCAGGCGCATTGCACAGGCAGAGAACAGAACACAGATGAGAAAGCTGAGTCCCTTCCCCCCACATGTACATATGGGTATATTTACATTTGGCTTTTCTGATACCTAAGTTTGCTCATTCATTGGATAATTATGATCTAAGTAATATCTGAGAGAGCTGTACCTATTCTTACATTCATACAAGTATAACAGGAAAAGAAGATAAATATCCAAAGACACTTCAAATATGAAATGCTACATCTAATTACACTTTGCCTAAGACTTGGAATTTAGACAATATTTTTAAAATCTCATTAGGTGAAGTATGCAAATTTTATGGATCATTGCATACAAAGTAGTATAAGTACAATTTATTAAATGTCAGTTGGATATAACTGCAGTATCTGTTCCCATGGCTTCATATTTCCATGATAATTCTGACCCTTTTTAAATGTATAGCTTGTGGAATTGACTTTTTTATAAAAGCGGGGGAAGGGATTTGCTTTCATTCTTTAAAGAAAGAATAATAGAATTGTGGGGAAATATTGTTAGACTTATTTGGTATTATAAAAATAAAAACTTAATTTAAGCATAGTACCCACGCCACCCATCTCCCCTAAAAAAAAGTTCAAAAGGCAGTCAACAAATGTTTTCTGGGTTTCTACTGCACACAGCAATGGCTTAAGTAGTATAGGCGCCAATAAAGCATCTAAATTTCTAAGGCACGAATGGGAGAAAACAATTGTCTAAACTTAAATATTTTCACGAACAAGTTCATAATTCATAAACCTATCAGAAAAAACTAAGAAAACAATTGCACAATAGCACATTTGGTTCTTGAGAGCACGACTTTCAGCTGTTAAGTTAAAACGTCAGTGTTAAACTAAGGCTCTCCATCCAAACAACTGCTTCAGTTTATTCTTTATCGCTTCTTAATGTGTTCGATTTTATTCCACAGAGGATTGGGCATCTTTAAAAATACACACACACACAGGATTCCTCTTTCCCCAAAACCAGCCCAGACACTGGCCCTCCTCTTTGCAGGCACGTGTCCTCCCCAAGCTCGGCTGCACACCCTCTCACCTGAAAAAAAGTTTGGAGATGACGCTGGCCTTTTCCAGAGGCGACCTCTGCATGGTCTCTGGGGACGCCGAGGTCCTTGCCGGGGCGGCCGGGCTCGAGCTCCTAATGCAAAACGCCCCACTCTTCGGGTTGCCTGCCTCTCGCCCCTTTTTCTTAGCCCTGCTGTGATGTCATTTGCTTCCAACTCCCCCCACCCCTCACCCCACAAGCCTCCTCTCTTCTCGAGCTCCTGTCCCCGCCTCTACAGCCCAGGTTAAAAGCCAGGCGCTGCCTGGTCCGGCCCCCCTTTTGCTCAAGCGACTTTTCCCTCCCCCTCCGCTCCCCCACCCCCAGACCGCACCCCGACCGCTCCTTCCTCCTCGCCTCCTTCCCTCGCTCCTCTCCCTCTCTCTCCGGATTCTAACTCCCAACCTGCCTCCTCCCTTGCGCGCACTCCTTCCAAGTCCGCGTCCTTACCGTGCAGCCCCCGTCCAGCCTGCAGGTGAGGACAGTCGGGGCGGCTCTCCCGGTCCCGCCACCCAGGCTCCGGGACGGAGGAGCCCCCGCAGGAGCAGAACCCTTCCCTACTCCCTTCTTCCTCCCCCTATCCCGGACCCTGCTGGTCTCAGGCTTCTGCGGGACCTCGGCGCGTGCCGCCGACAGCTTCCCCGCGCATTCCCTTTGCTCCCTTTTTCTGAGATCCTAGCCCGTTCCATTACCTTCGCAAGGTTCATTTTGAAGGGGGGACAAAATTAAGTCTCCCCCATATCAAAATGCAGCCTGAGAGCCGGAAAGTCCCCGGCAGTGCCTGATGTGTTCACCTTAGCGCTTCCTTTGAGTGTCAGGGAAGAAGGAAGCTTTGTCAGTTTCAGGCTTAAGCTGACTTCCAGGTGTATCTTAGACCCCCTGGGTGACCAGTTAGGGAAGAGACAGGAGGTAAGGGGACTTGTCCCTTGGTCCATTACTCGCCCAGGATTTGTTCATTTTCCTAAGTTTTTCAGACCGGGTTGCATTTTTTTTTAATGTTTATTTTTTTATTCTAGAGAGAAAGGGGAAAGGAGAGAGAGAAACGGTGATTTGTTTTTCCACTTATTTATACTTTCATTGGTTGTTTCTTGTATGTGCCATGACTGGTGATCAACTCGCAACCCTGGCATAGACGTCATGCTCTAACCACCTGATTACCCATCAAGGTCCCCACGTGGTTCTTTAAGAAAAGCTATTGTGTGTATTAACCACTACATGACATGTGGACAGTCTGCAAACTAACCTGCCCTCCTATAGATTTCCTAGTCTCCGTCAGCAAAACATCTTGACTAATATGCGCAAAGGAATGCAAACAGTCTTGGAAGCAAAGGTAGCCTATTAACTCTGACCTGACACGGAAACTCCAACTCTCCAAGGGCATCTAAGCTTGCTTTCCCAGATGAATCTTGCTGCTTAGATTGTGTGCCTGGCTGTGGTTTTTAAAGAGCCAAGCCTTTCATTCCTGAATCCTATTGTGTAAAATAGCACATTGATTTTAAATTGAAAAACTCAAATGAAAAAAAGGTTTGGTCTGATTACTTTATTGCCTTTACATCTAAGGCAAGAGTATTTGCTTGTGAATTACCTTTTTGTTGATTTGTGGTCACCCAAATACAGTATAAATATGCATTTCATAATAATAGAAAGGTAAGCACATGTGTGTATAAATTGAATACATTCAGCAGATTTTTAGCTCCACTTTGCATTTCAATGGCACCCTTTTTTATTTTAAATGGGGTTTTATGAACATTTATAATCCTAACTGTTAATAGTAAAGAAAATAAGATCAAAGAGATGAACCAAACTGCAGGAAGTCAGATACCAGGAAAGACCTTACGTATTTCTAGATCATGAGCCTTCCTTTAAATCTTGCATATTTTCCTTTCCAGTATTACACACCAATTGAGGCCCTGTCTTCATTATTGACTTTTCCCAGGTTTGTCACTGAATTTTACCACCCCAGTACACTGTTTACTTTATAACTGCTAATATAACCCATCAAATATAATTCATTTTGAAATAAATTGGTAATCACTTCCGCTTTGTTACTACAAAGTAATAAGGGGATTAAGAATTAATTCCAAAAAAAGTTCATAGAAGCTGACCAAATGATAATGATTCCAAGAGAAGCCCTAATATTTATCAATCATCTCCTTTCTTTGAAAAGAATTAAAGAAACAGTGCCTATTTTTTTGAGTCCTACTATTTGCTAAGTATTATCTCATGTAGGCCTTACAATAACTATGTGAATAGGTGTTATTCTCCCCAATTTCCAGTTGAAGAAACAGACAAGAAAAGTTAACTCAATGCTTACAGTGGTAGAGCTAAGACTCAAATTCAGGTCTAATTCCAAACCATTGCTTCTATCAATGTGCAGTATTGCTTGTAATCAAATCAACCCTTGTGTACTTATATGCTACTAGAGGCCCAGTGCATGAAATTTGTACATGGGGGGAGGGTGGTCCCTCAGCCCAGCCTTTACCCTCTCCAATCTAGGACCCCTTGAGGGATATTCAACTGCCCATTTAGGCCCGATTCCAACTGTCAGTCGGACATCCCTCTCACAATCCAGGACTGCTGGCTCCCAACTGCTCACCTACCTGCCTGCTTTCCTGATTGCCCCTAACTGCTTCTTCCTGCCAGTCTAATCACCCCCTAACCACTCCCCTGCCAGCTTGTTTGCCCCTAACTGCCCTCCCTTGCAGGTCTGGGTCCCCCACCCCAACTGCCCTTCCTTCTAGGCCTGGGCACCCCCAACTTCCCTCCTCTGCTAGGACAGGTCACCCCTAACTGTCCTCCCCTGCAGGCTTGATTGTCCCCAACTGCCCTCCCAATTGCCCTCCCCTGCTGGCCATCTTGTGGTGGCCATCTTGTGTCCACATGGGAGCAGGATCTTTGACTACATGGGGGCAGCCATCTTGTGTGTTGCAGTGATGGTCAAACTGCATATTATTCTTTTATTAGATAGGATAGAGGCCGGTGCATAAGTGGGGGCCACCTGGTTTGCCCTGAAGGGTGTCCCAGATCATAGTGGGGGTTCCCTTAGGACCTGGGTCAGCCTGGGCAAGTGGCTTGTGGTGGTTTGCAGGCCAGCCACACCCCCCCAGCGACCCAAACAAAAGCCCTGGTATCTGGGATTTATGTATCTACTACAATTGAAACTTTATAGCCTGTAGCAGAGCCAAGCCTTCTGCTCACTCTATGGCTGCTGCCATTTCTGTTGGGCTTCTATAATTGAAATTTTGTAGCCTTAAGCAGAGGCCTGAGCTGGCAAGGGCAGGCAGAAATCTTGGCTTCCTCCGTTGCCAGGGAAACCCAAGCCTCCCTCCTACTCTCTGTGGCTGCAGCCATTTTGATTGGGGTTTATTTGCATATTTGCTCCTGAATAACTGATGGGCGTGGCTGGTGGGTGTAGCAGAGGTATGGTCAATATGCATATTATTCTTTGATTAGGATTATTTACATGCCAACTCAGTCTCCCTCCTCATATTAGTTTAATGAAATCATAACTGCTAGACCTGTTCTTGAATGAAACAAGTAGAAACCTATAAAACTAGCTACTGAATTTATTTTTAATAATAACACTTAACTATAATATTCCATTTTAAATGTGTGTATGCACATGTACATAGGAAACCTTAGCTTTCTATCATAAAAGATTACATATGGTTTGTTCTTAGCATCTGTAAGACTTCACCATTATTCAGAACTAGGGGCCTGGTGCATGAATTTTGTGCACTGGGGGTGGGTGATCCCTCAGCCCAACCTGTCCCCTCATATATATACTGGGAGCCCTCAGGGGATGTCCTACTGACAGCTCACCGCAGCCTAGCCAAGGCCTAAGGCCTCATCTAGAGGCTTTAGGCTTTGTAGATGAGGCTTTAGGCCTTGGGCACCCAGCCATCGCCCAGCTCAGCTCCGCCACCCTGGACGCGGCCTTAGCCCCAGCCACTGGTGACCACCCAGCCTTGGGGGCCATGCAATTACCAGCCAGCTCTGCCCCAGCTCCTGATTGGCTGGTGAGCAGTGCTTGATTGGAGGTACAGTCAACTTGCATATTACTCTTTTATTAGATAGGATGTTAACATTTTGAGCAGACTTGAACAAATTAACTGAGACATGATATTCAAGATTTGTGTCTAGGTACATACCACATGCAGGAATTATAGACTTGTGCAAAAGTATTCAATATGGCTGAAGGGCATGACTGAAATCCTAAATGTGGCTTTGACATGTCAGGAACATGAAAGAGATCAATGAGCTAGATGAGAATAGAAGGTGGTGGTAAGAAACAGTAAAGCTCTTCTCTCCAAGCTGCTCAAATATCAACTCATAATATTTTATTATAATATTATAATAACTAATATTTGTTGAGTACTTATATATATCCCCTTCCCTCCCTTCCAATCTCCCTAAAAAATCAATGGAACAAATATCCTCCAGTGAGGATTAACAAACAAGAGAGAGAGAAAGAGAGAAGTGCAAACTTTTGTCAGCTTCACATAAATAGGTTGGTTCTGCTTATAAATTTACCTAAGCTAGAAGGATAACAGCAGCCACCAGGTAGCCAGAGATGCACATATACACTATAGTCTTTCAGAAATGTTTCAGACCCATGGGAAGGTGTCCTGAGACGTGGTTAGGCCAGGTTATTGTTTACTTTTACTTCTTCCAACATTATGTTTGGGCTGACAATTCTGTTTATAAACACACATGCACACATACTTCTGTTCATATACATACATAACCCTTCTTCCTCACAACCTCCTTGGAGACAGGAATGATGTGTTCTGTTTTTCTTACACTTTTCTGTTATTTAGTAATATAGTATATACAATCAAACAGTTATCTTCTGTGGTCACTGACCTAGTAGTTAAAATGTTACCCTAAAGGAGAAATCTGAAGATGTTCAAGAGATGAATTGTTATTACCATTAATCTTTCAGCAAGCTCAGTGCTATGGTAGGTATAATGAATAAGGCAAGACCTCCACCTCTTAGAACTCAGAATCTACAAATGGCCATCAAAACTCTCTGAAGATGGCATCATAATGGAAAAAGCTTGGGCTTTAAGGAAAGAAAGAGCTGGGTTTTCAATCCTGGCACCACCTCTAGCTTAGTTATGTGGTCTTGTGTAAGTTAATTTGTCTGTGTCTCAGTTCCCTTGTCTAAAAATACAGTTAATCAAAAGAATCCAAAAAATTGAAGATAGTGTGAGGGGCCTCCGGGTCAACCTCAAGCATACCAACATCCGAATTACCAGAAAAAGAGAGAGAGCAAGACAATGAAAACCTACTTGAAGAAATAGTGACTGAAAACTTCCCCCACCTGGTGAAAGAAATTGACTTAAAAGCCAAAGAAGTGCACAGAACCCCAAAATATAGGAATCTAAAGAGGACCACACCAAGACACATCATAATTAAAATGCCAAGAGCAAAAAATAAAGAGAGAATATTAAAAGCAGCAAGAGAAAAACATTTAGTTACCTATAAGAGAGCACCCATACGATTGTCAGCGGAGTTCTCAACAGAAACTATGCAGGCCAGATGGGAGTGGCAAGAAATATTCAAAGTGATGGATAGCAAGAATCTACAACCAAGATTACTCTACCCAGAAAAGCTATCATTCAGAATTGAAGGCCAGATAAAGTGCTTCACAGACAAGAAAAAGCTAAAGGAGTTCATCACCACCAAACCAGTATTATATGAATTGCTGAAAGATATTCTATAAGAAGAGGAAGAAGAAAAAGGTAAAAATAAAAATTATGAACAAGAAATACACATCTATCAACAAATGAATCTAAAAATCAAGTGAATTAATATCTGATGAACAAGATAAACTGGTGAATATAACAGAATCATGGACATAGAGAGGGAATGGACTGACAATTCTTGGGGAGAAAAGGGGTGTGGGAGGTGCAGCAAGAGACTGGACAAAAATCATGCACCTATGGGAGAGGACAGTGAGGGGGAGGTGAGGGAAGAGGGTGGGATGAGTACCGGGTGTAGGGGAGCTACAGGGGGAAATAGGGGAGACAATAATTAATAAACTGAACAATAGAGATTTAAATAAATAAATAAAAATATAGTTAATGATAACCACTTCGTGCACAGTACAGTAAATAAAGAAAAGATATTGTATATATTATAATCATCAAACTTGCTAAGAGACTAGCACCTAATTATTCCAATTTCTAAAAAATATAATTATGTAAAGCGATAAAAATGATAATTATTACTTAATGGAAATCAGATTATAATATAGAAATGTATCTAATTAACACGTTGTACACCTTAAATTTACAGTGTTACATGTAAAATATATTTCAATAAAATAATAATACCTCACAGGTTGTTGAATGCATTAAGTCAGGTTCGTTCTACCTCAGTTCTATTGACAACTGAGGCTGTATAATTCTTTGATGTGGGGATCTATCCTGTCGATTGTAAGATAGTTAGCAGCATCTCTAGCTTCTACATATTGGATGCCAGCAGAACTAACTCCAACACAGATAGTGACAACCAAAACTGGGTTTCCAGAGATTTCCAAACATCCTCTGGGTGGCAAAATTGCCCATGGTTGAGAATCACTGGATAAAATTAATTAAGTGTAATGCATAGAACAGATATAAAGGATTAGAACCTAATGAGTACGCAATAAATTTTAGAAATTGTTATCATATATTATTGGTAATAAATCAATTAATATAGCAAATGGAAGGCTATCAGAATTCTCAGGAACATTGAACTCTCATTTCCTCTGAAATTATTTGTTTGTATTTGGACTAGATAAAAAAGGGAAAATTCAGGTACCAATTATAACATAATTGAAAGCTCTGTTTTTCAGTTCCTCTAATTTTTAGTTCATCATCACCAGTGGTACATTCTTAACATCTGTGTCCAAGTGGAATTTAGTGCCCTTAGGACCTTCTGTAACTTAAAGGTATGTCTTCATAAAGGAAGTCTTAAAGATCCTCCATCTGTACAAAATGGATGCTTATTAATTCTACTAATAAACTGGAATGATTATGAACAATATTCATAATACAACTTTATCATGAATATAAAAGTGACTAAATCTGGGATTTTCTAAAACTGCTATTCACGCAATGTTTCACTTTCTATATCTTGATTTTCTTACTTAAGCACATTCAATTCCCAGTAGGGGGTGCGCAGGAGGCAGTTGATCAATGATTCTCTCTAATCATTGATGTTTCTATCTCTCTGTCTCCCTTCTTCTCTCTAAAATCAATAAAAATATATATATTTGGGAAAAATAGAGACAGAATTTGAATGAACTCAATGGTTTGGCTCCAAAGCTGGACACTTAATCATAGTACTCTTTGTGTAACTGAACCATATAGAACTGTTTAGTTTATAAATTAACCTTTTATAAATTGTACACTTGTTTCTCTGTTTAGGTGAAAATGGACTTACCACAAAAGAAATTTTTTTCCCTTCTTTTTACTCATTTCTTCAAAATTCACTGAATGAAATCTTCATTACAAGAATGTAAAGTAGATGGGAAGGGAAGGAGAGAACTAGACTCTTTCTCCTCCCCTTCCTCCTCCTTCTCCTCCTTCTCTCTACTCCCCCCTTCTCCCCTTCCTTCCCCTTCTCCTCCTCCTAGAACTAAACATTTTCTCCTTCTCTTCCTCCTCCTCCCCCTCCTCCTTTTTGTTTGTTTGTTTGTTTAAGATAGTTAGAATCTGATGAACTGAGGAAGCCCTAATTGAAATTCTCAAATATGGACACAAATTGAGCCCAAGGACAATGTGACAGAATATGCAAAAAAAAAGTTTAATGCAAATAATGCCATTGTAATTAGCTAGTTTTAATAAGTGGAGGCCAGATATCTGGCCAGCCCACCCCAACTGGAAATGATCAGGGCCAGGCCTGCTGGGGGGAGGGGCCATGGGAGGTTGGCCACTGGCCTGCCCCTGACTACTGGAGTGGGGGGATGATTGGGGCTGCAGTGCACATCAAAGCAGCGCGTTGTTCTGGTCATTTGGTCATTCCGATCATTCTGGTCATTCCAGCATCCTGGTCTCTTGGCTTTTTATACATATATATATATCTCCTATCTAATAAAAAAGTAATATGCAAATTGACTGTACCTCTGCTACATGCATAAGCCACGCAGACCAGCCAATCAGGAGTGAATATGCAAATAAATTCCAAATCAAGATGGCTGTAGCCAATGAGAGCAGGAGGGAGGCATGGGTTTCCTCGGCAATAGAGGAAGCCAAGCTTTTCTGCCTGCCCTTGCTGGCCTAGGCCTTCACTCAAGGCTACAAAGTTCCAATTATAGAAAATACATAAATCCCAACAGAAATGGCGGCAGCCACGGAGCTGGAGAAAGCAGAGGCTAGGGTTGCCCCCAGCGATAGAGGAAGCCAAGCTTCTGTAGCCCTGGCTGGCCTAGGCCTCCACTCCAGACTACAAAGTTTCAATTATAGAAGATAAATAAATTCCAACAGAAATGGCTGCCACCACTGAGCGAGCAGAAACCTTGGCTCCGCTCCAGGCCACAAAGTTTCAATTGTAGAAGGTAAATAAATCCCAAATACCAGGGCCTCTACTTGGGTTGCTAGGGAGCATGGCCAGCCTGCAAACCACCATAGGCCCCCCCGACCCAGGCCACTCCATGCCCCAAGGGAACCGCCACCCTGATCCAGGATACACTTCAGGGCAAACCAGCCGGCCCCACCTTTGCACCAGGCCTCTATCCTATCTAATAAAAGAGTAATATGCAGCCAAGGCCAGTTTGGCTTAGTGGATAGAGCGTCGGACTGCAGACTGAAGGGTCCTGAGTTCGATTCCGGCAAGGACATGTACCTTGGCTGCGGGCACATCCCCAGTAGGGGGCATGCAAGAGGCAGCTGATCAATGTCTCTCTCTCATCGATGTTTCTGACTTTCTATCCCTCTTCCTTCTGCTCTGTAAAAAATCAATAAAATATATTTTTTTAAAAAAGAGTAATATGCAGACTGACCATAACTCCAACAGACAAGATAGCTGCCACCATGTGATCAAAGATCCTGCCTCCATGTGGACAGAAGATGGCCACCATAAGATTCCAGCAGGGGACCACAGTTGGGAGGGACTAGGCCTGCAAAAGAGGGCAGTTGGGGCAATTAAGCCTGTAGGGGAGGGCAGTTAGGGGTGACCAGGCTGGCAGAGGAGGAAAGTTGAGGGTGACCAGGCCTTCAGGAAAGGGCAGTTGGGGTGGGAGGAACCCAGGCCTGCAGGGGAGAGCAGTTGGGAGAAACCAGGTCTGTAGGGAAGGCCAGTTAGAGGTGACCAGGCCTGCAGGGGAGAACTGAAGAGGGATACCAGTCCTACAGGGGAAGACAATGGGAGGGACCAGGCCTGCAAGGGGGGCAGTTGGGGGCAATCAAGCATGCAGGGAAGGGTAGTTAGGGATGACCAGGCCAGCAGAGGAGGGAAGTTGGGGGCAAACAGGCTGGCAGGGGAGCAGTTAGACATCAATCAGGCTGGCACGGGAGTGGTTAGGGGGTGATGAGGCTGGCAGGCAGAAGCAGTTAGGGGCAATCAGGAAGGCAGGCCGACAAGCAGTTGGGAGCCAGCAGTCCTGGATTGTGAGAGGGGTCCCAGATTGGAGAGGGTGCAGGCTGGACTGAGGGACACCCCCCACACACACACACACACACACACGAATTTCGTGCACTGTGCGTGTGTGTGTGTGTGTGTGTGTGTGTTTTACTTGCCTATCAATTAAACCTGGGGATAGAGATGGTGGCCAAAATGGGAGTGACCACCGCACATGCACAAAAATTGGGGAATACATAATCCCCTAACCAAAGGAATTCTCCCTCTTGTTGCTCTTGGCACACTTGGCTCATCACTCTTGTGACTCTTCACTCTCTATGCCCTATGGCCCATGGCTATGCAGACCCCACATACAGCGGGCATGGACTGCAGGTGGGAAACATAAGCTAAGCTGGCCTAATGCTGGACTGGACCTAGCTCCAACATGGAAAGGAAACTCTGGACACTGGCTCTGATTTTAGCTCCACTGAAGCCCCAGCTATGCTTCTTCTATGACTGGACTAAGGGAAATGGGACTTTGGAAACCCGGTGGTTTAATTCCATGGAAATAAAGTTTTCTACCATCACATTCTCCTGTTGTGGCCTCTGGAAATGCTGCTTCCAGTGGTACCCCAAAAACCCCACTTTCACAAGCAACTGGGAGACAAGATGAACCCCTCTCCTATCCAGTAACACCAATGCCTACTGCTTGGTGGGAGATGGGCCACTTTGCAGCTAAAACTGGAAGCTTGCTTTTACCTACTCATCATGGATGCTGGGCAGACTTTGGAAACTACTGGAAAGGCTTTGGAAGTCCAACTGTAATGTACTCCTGGTTGAGACTAAGACTCAGGGAATGAGCTTCATCTTCCTCTGGGAACACCCATGACTGGTGCAGAGTTATGTCCCAACAGGGAAATAATTGCAGCAGTGGACCAAGCTGCGTCAGTGACCTAACGTGGTGCTGACAGAGAGTCCTGCAGTAGAAATGGGGTGGCACATGTGGCATGCAGACAGGTGAAATGCTCCATATTCTCCATCTCTCTGGTGTGTCAAAGACCCCTTTGGGCAATGAAAACCCTGGGAATCTTGGATAGTTCACAGGTGAAGGAAGAACTTAAGAAAAAATTTCTGGACTTCTTGCGTTTTCAACATTTAAAAGTTAAAAAGAGATGTCACCTTATTTGCATGCCAAGAAATGGGTGAAAAGAGACATACAGGTTGCATATATATGTTTACATAAACATTGAAAAAAACCTAGAAGGATATGTCATAATCATGCCATTCATTTCTAAACTTTTTAAATAATCCTTTTTAAACATATTTTTATTGATTTCAGAGAGGAAGGAAAAGGGAGAGAGAGATAGAAGCATCCATGATGAGAGAGAGCCATGGATTGGCTGCCTCCTGCAAGACCCCCACTAGGATTGAGCCTATAACCATGGCATGTGCCCTACGTGGGAATCGAACCTGAGACCTTTCAGTGCACAGGCTGTTCACCTATCCACTGAGCCAAACTTGCTAGGGCTAAATCCCCCCCCTTTTTTTTCAATTCAAAACAAGCAAAAACATGCATCCTGTGAAGTAAAGTCACTTTGACTATATTCCACAAATGCTTTTGGAAAGCCTGTAGAGTTCTAAGAAAGGGAAAAAGTAAATAAGACAGAATTCTGCTCCAACTTTAAAGGGGTTTCTTAGATCTAAATTGTTACTAAAACTGACAAATGGAAGCCCAAAGGAAATTACCAGCATCTATGTCTCATTTATTCTGGATTCTCCGTGGCCCTTCAAAATCCACAGGCACTACTTCAGTCTTATTTAGCTCCTTTTTTCCCACCCCTCCTCAAGTCTGCATTCCTAGTTTCATGACTGAAAACAAAACCTTCTCAGGAGATAATTGTAAATAGTCACAAAAATGTCCTGCTGGGAGTAGAAAAAAAATACCTCCATCAGGAAACTTTAAACATCTGACTTATCACCAGCTCCTCTACCACTAGTGCTTTAGAAGTTAATGCCCTTATAAATCCTGTGTGTTTTATGTATCTCATATAAGTGCCTCAGTTACACTGCATTTTGTTTTGGTGTATTAAAAGCATTCATTCTTTTTCTTGTTGCTGTTAATCCTCACTTGAGGATATTTTTCCATTGATTTTTAGAGAGAGTGGAAGGAAGAGTGAGAGACAGAGAGAAACATCAATGTGAGAGAGACACATCGATTGGTTGCCTCCTGCATGACCCCAACCAGGGCTGGGGACGAACTGCAACCGAGGTACGTGCCCTTGACCAGAATTGAACCCGGAACCCTTTGATCTGTGGGTCTACGCTCTATCGACTGAGCTAAACCAGCTAGGGCAAAAGCATTCATTCTTAAAATGTAAAATAAAACAATTTTTCAAATTCCTTTTTGGCATATTTTTCTTTAAAAAATTAGAAGCCTCCAAAATGGAAGAATCTCAGTCTTCTAGTCCTCTATTTTTCCAGAGGACCTCACCATCTCCTCACTAATCTTAGAGGCCAGGTCTAGGCATGTGAGGGCCAGGAGCAAATTATCACAACCCCCCACCCCTACCAATGCCCTCCCCCAAAGCAAAGGAGTAGTTCTCTACTCCTCATGCCCCTCAAAGCCAACCGGGTACTCTGGGTACTGGTTTTGTTTCCTGACAGATTGCCTGCATGCCCTCAACAGAAACCGTGAGCCTTTTTGTACGAACCTAGTGCTTGACACTGTTGGGAACCCGGCAACAGGCAGTTCCCTGGAGAAGAGCCAGGCAGGGTGGAACACCTAGTCCCATGCTTCAGGCTCATCTGCCAAGTTCAGAGCCAGCCACCAGCTGTGATAGCACTGCTGTGTTTTTCAAGTCTCAGTATGGTCATGATTCTAATTGTCTTTAGGAATTCTTTTTGTTAGTAACTTTTTGTTTACCAAATAATAAAGCTAATGACTCCTGACAATTATTTGTCTAGTCCAAAACAGAATATGTTCTTATATTTTTCTTGCTTTAAGAAAGTGAAGATTTTTTTTTAATGGTGCAAAATAAATTCAGATTTAAGTATCTGAGGGGGAAAATGCAGACCTCTATTCAATCACCTGAATGTGTTCCCACACAAACCCATACAAATTCGAGGCTTATAATAAATGATCTGAATAATTCAAGAAAAAAATGGACTATATTTCTGGAATCTGTTTCTATATTCACTTATAATTAAATTTAAAATATACTTTCATTTGGCTGTGTAGGAAAACAGACTTAGATCACCTCATTTTAAAATTTATTGTCTATCAGACAGGATGGCATAGGGAATTAGAGTTCCTCTACTGGGAACTGAAGTTCCCTCATTTGTAAAATGGAGGAGACAAGAATTTTCTATTACACAGGGTTATTGTGAGAATTAAATGAGTTGATATAAGTAAAAAAATTAAATTATCTGACATAGGATAAATGTTCAATAAATTGTGTGGGTGTGTGGGTGTGCATGCGTGAGCATGGGAACATGGGCCCATGCTTCAAATTAGTGGTTCACTGAATGCTGAACTGGTTCTTCGAAGGTATTTTTTTACAATAAAGAATGAAATATGTATGGAATAATCTTTTTTTTTCTTTTTTTAAATGCACATCTTCTGAACCACTTTTATTTTTGTTCACTTCCTTCAAAAGTAAGGGAAAATAAAACTCAACAATAAGAAAACAAATAATCCATTTTTTAAAAAAAAAGCCAAATGTATGAATAAAGCTAATGACTCCTGAAAATTATTTTTCTGATTCAAAACAGAATAGGGAAAAACAGCCTAATTTGATGCTTATATTTTGCTTGCTTTTAGAAAATGAAGATACACTACAGAAGATATACAGATGGCAAATAAGCATATCAAAAGATGCTCATCATGACTAGTCATTAGGGAATTGTAAATGAAAACAACAGTGAAATACCACTGCTCACTCTTTAGAAGGACTAAAATCTAAAACTCTAATAATGCCAATCACTGCTAAGGTTTGCTAGTTAGACATGCAAAGTGGTACAGCCACTTTGGAATATACTAACAGTTTCTTATAAGCTAAATATAGTCTTACTGTACAATCTCATAACCACACTTCTAGGTATTTACCCAACTGATTTGAAAACATATCCACACAAAAATCTGCATGCAAATGTTTTTGGTAGTTTTATTCATAATTTCCAAAACCTGCAAGTAAATAAGATTCACTTCAATAAGTGAATGAATAAGCAAACTGTGGTATATCTATATAATGGAATACCATTCAACAGTAAAAATAAATATGAAGTATCAAGTCACAAAAAGACGTGGATAAATCTTAAATGCCCATTGTTAGTGAAAGATGCCAATACAAAAAAATGTATATACTGTATTATTTCAATTATATGTAACTATATAGAGATAGTAAACAGATCAGTAGTTGCCAGGAGTTTGGGGCAAGAAGACGGGTTAAATAGGTGAAGCACAAGGAATATTTTTAGGTTAATGAAACTATTCAGAATGATACATGACATTATGTATTTGTCAAAACCCATAGAACTTTGCAGCACAAAGAATGAACCTTAACATATGTAAATTTTTAAGAAAGATCATGGATGGTGGAGGGGACTCCAAGATGGAATGCAGAGTGACAAGAGAGTCTAATGGTAGTATAATATCTGAAACAATGTCACTGAACCGAGTAGGTGTGTTTGTGTGGGGGAAGGTTCTCTACTAAGTAACTTAGGAAATGAGTGAAGTCTGCGAAACTAAAGATATAAGTACTCCTCTCATTAATAAAGTTGTACACAATAGGCATACAGGCTAATAATTCTATAACCAGTATACATGTATACCTAGAAATGAAAAATTAAAGACTGCGGATGATGGAAATCAGGAGACAAATTTCTCACTGTTGGGTTGGGAAGTAACAGATAAGCAAGGAGAAGAGGTTAGAGTGATCTATGTGGTCATGGATTAGAATTAGAGGCACGATATGAACTCATGTTTAGCTTAATAAAAGTATAGTTTCATATAGAAGTATTTATATACACATGTCTATAAATACATGTGTATATATGTTATTATCCATATATATTCTTGCTCAGTCAGCTTATAGGGCCAAAAGCAATGACATCTTAATAGCAACCCACACACAATAGAACTAAGATCTTGGTTTCTAACACCATTCTTCAATAAAAGGAATCAAGATTCCTTTTAGGACTGGGGCAGGAAATATACAAAATATATAAGATCATCCTATAGTATTCTGTAGTGCCAGAAAGTAAGGAAGTGCTAAAATATAAACATACACATACATACATACAAAAATACATATATACATACACACCACCATGATGGAGTATTTCAAAGGGACACAAGAGTAAGGTGAAAGAACCCTACAATGGCCAAAGTTGGAGTATTTTTAGCATAAAATATAACCCAATTAAATTATAACCCAAGTATCAAATATCCATCAGTACATACTGACATAAATGATTAAATAAATTAATGGGAGAAAAGACAAATTTCCTGTACAGAAGAATTCCAAATAATTTGTGTAAATACTTCATTCTCAGAAGTAGAGCTCAACTCCCCACTTGTTAAGTGGGGCAGTGCACAATGACTTCCATTTTTTTAATGACTTTCTTTTAAAGAGTACAGTGATGAGGGGAGAAAAAGAATACCTTCATAGAGGAGGAACCTGACAAACACTCAGATGGTCAAGATAAAAATCAAAAGTAATAGCTCATTTGTATTTACCTTTGATATTGTGTGATGAAAATGGCATTTTATCTCTGTGATCCTTCTCCCTAAAACCTATAACCCTAGTGTACCCACCTCTTCAAAACAATCAGGTAAACCCCAGTTAACAGGCATTCTACAAAATATCTGAACAGTACTCATCAAAACAGTTGAGGACATCAAAAATAAAGTCTTAGAAGCTTATCATAGCCAAAAGGTGCCTAAACAGATAGTATTAAATATAATATGCCATTTTAGATAAAAATCTTGGAACTTGAAAAGATCATTAGGTAAAAACAGGGGGAAATTTTAATGATGCATGAACTTCAGTTAATAATAATGTATCAACATCGATTCATTAATTGTGACAAATATTCCATACTAATGTAGGACATTAATAATAGGGGAAATTAAGTTTGGGGTATATAGGATGTCTCAGTAGAGTCTACAAAATTTTCCTGTAAATCTAAAATTATTTTAAAATAAAATTTTATTTTACTGTTTGGCACATTTTCCATGCAACAACAAATTACTAACAATTTAAAACTTTAATGATCTTGAATATTTAATAATAATATCTCATGCCCAATCAGATCCTTTTAATCTTATGTTTAGCATTTTCAAAATTATTGCTCTTAGTAGTTATTTTTCTCAATTAATGATTTCTCCTGCAAGGGTGACATAGAATCTAGGGCTTAGGGCATGAACTGCATAAGTCTGGAAAACTGGCTTCAAATTGGGTGATTCTATGACCTTAAAAACTTTCTATCCCCTGTGGGAAATAAGTCATGTACAAAGCAATAGTGAATGAATATTTCTTTAAATAAATTAAAACAAAAATAAAATTGCTAAATATCTTGATCTCAAGAAAACTCACAAGAAAAATAAAATCTTCATGTTCCCTGACAACTCAGGACCATCAAATTGGGCTGAACCTTTTCAATAATCTGCAGCTGTTATTAACATAAGTAATTCATAAACATGCTAATATTTCAAGGTAATATTAACTACTCATTATTATAGTTGTATGACTTAAAAATGAAAATGAATTTGACCACAGAGTGGTGACAAATTTTTATTCCCATTTTATTATGTAAAGAACTTAGATTCTGGAAAAAATATTATATTAAAAACAGATTTAACTTTAAGGTGGTATTTATTTTCTCTAGAAATATATTTTACTTAAATAATTATAATCTACCTATGTGATTCATTTCCCACTTCTATACTCACTGTTTTCTCATTCTTATATATTTAACATCACTGATTTTCAGCTTTAAATTTAATGTAAGATAGCTGTGAGCTAAAAAAAAAACAAAACACAAAAAAACGTATTTTGGAAATAATTGAAGTTATCCAGTTATAGGTTTTTACTTCTTTATTGGAAAATGTATAATTAAACATGTTTTGAAAATAAAATATTTTTTGTGGGCCAATATTTTAAGACATTGAAGCATAAAACATGCATTTCCCCCCTTAACTTGATTGTTCCTGTTTTGTTTTTCAATTTGAGTCACACCTACTGTGTATCCAGGATAATCAAAATGCAGGAAATTAATTAGTACTGATTTCCTAATGTGCTAAGACTTTTATGTATTTCCCCCCATTTAATTATCTCAATATCCTTATGAGATAATTATTATGCCATTTTACTCTTTAGGAAAATAGGATTCAACAGAGTCTTTAAATACTTACTAGTAGCCCTGCTCACGAATCCGTGTGCCAGTAGCTCTCTCCAGAGCCTGGCTGCTCCGCACCCACTGCCCACAAGCACTCTGAGGCCCAGAGGCCATCCATGCCCCGGCTTGGCCAGAGGCCCATCCTTGGCTGGGAAATGCAAAGGACTTCCCTCCCTGTTCTCAGGAACTCAGATAAAGGGATTCCTTTCTCTTTCTTGGCCAGCGTTCCTACCTGTGCCTCCACCACCAGCCCCTCCTGTCACACTATCCTCTACCCCCTACACCTCTGGGTACCCCGACTTGACCTTGCCCAGGAGTTGGGGGCCACTCGACTCTGCTCAGCTCACTGGTTCCTTCTCTTCTTACACAAGTGTTCTGCGCCCTGGCCTGGCCAGAGGCCCATCCGTGGTCGGGCATGGAACACTTGCCTTGTCACTGAGGCTATGAAGCAAGAATTCCACCAGGCCGCTCACACTGCCCGCTCTCAGCAGCCGCCACCCCCCAACCCAGGCCTGGGGGATTCTGGAAGGGCTAAGAGGACTGGGTGCTGCCATCTTGTGCCTATGGGCGCCACTATCTTTGTGATTGAGTGACAGTTAATTTGCATATTACCATTATTAGATATGATGATAGCTTTACATCTAATACAGGTGATATTGGATTAGATCTAACTAATCCCAAAACTATTCTTTCACTACATTAGTGTGGGGTAAAGTATTACTCAGTAAACTGAAATCATTGAGAATAGAAAGTTGTAGAATTAGTTTTATTTCTAACAAGAAAATTTAACTGAGAAAATTTTTTTTTACTGTTAATACCAGTGAAATAATTTGAACTGGAAGATTCAAATAGCTTCTTAAAGCCACACAGATTTTTGGCATTTACCAAAGGAGACTGTGTATAGTTGTTCCTTTGAGTCCCAAGAGGTCCATGCTACAGAGCAAAGGGTAAGAAAAGAGAAAATTAAAGAGAAATACCCTCTTCTTACCCTTCCTATACTCAGAAGAAGCCCAGCTGTTGGGGCACCTTCTATCCCAAAATTCAGGCCAGTGTTCAAACTAATGTCCAGTGGCAAAAAAACATAAAAGTTCAATTTGGGGTTTGAAGTGTAACAGAAATTTTTCTTGCGCCTAACATGGAATTCCCTGTGGTTATCTGTCAATAAGGGCACACACCCAGTTTTGTTTTGTAACATTATACAGAAATACTTAAACTTGGAGTTTTTAAAAAATAAGACAAATTTTAAATTCTTATTAGGACCTTTGAAATTTGGGATTATACTGCATGTTTCATAACTACATAACTAAAACTTTTGTGCACAAATATATGTGTATGTTCATATGTCTATTGGCCATATATATCCCTACTCAACTGGAAAGTGCTTGTCATTTGGTCTTTTTTCTCTTAGTTGAAATTTTAAAAAAATCTTTATTGTTGAGAGTATTACAGATGTCTCTCTGTTTTTCTCCTATTTCCCATCTCAACCAAGTTCCCACACCACCCCAGGACTTTACCACCCTATTGTCTCTGGCCACCAGTAATGCATATATGCATACAAGATCTTTATTTATTCTGTTCCTGCTCTCCTACCCTCTTCACTCTAAGATTCAACAGTTGGTTCCATTCCATGCCTCTGATTCTATTTTATTCACCAGTTTATTCTGTTCATTAGATTTCTTTTTTTATTTAATAAATCTTTATTGTTCAGATTATTACAATGCTCCTCTTTTTTCCACCCCCATAGCTCCTCTCTACCTGGTAACCATCCCATCCTCTGCCCTCACCTCTCCCCCACAGTCTTCATCCATAGGTGTACGATTTTTGTCCAGTCTCTTCCTGCACCTTCCACACTCTTTCCCCCCAAGAATCATCAGTCCATTCCCTTTCTATGCACCTGATTCTATTATATTCACCAGTTTATTCTCATCAGATTTTTAATTCACTTGAGTTTTAGATTCACTTGTTGATAGATGTGTATTTGTTGTTCATAATTTCTATCTTTACCTTTTTCTTCTTCTTTCTCTTCTTAAAGAATACCTTTTAGCATTTCATATAATACTGCTTGGTGGTGATGAACTCCTTTAGCTTTTTCTTATCTGCGAAGCACTTTATCTGATCTTCAATTCTGAATGATAGCTTTGCTGGGTAGAGTAATCTTGGTTGTAGGTTCTTATTATTCCAACACTTTGAATATTTCTTGCCATCTGGCCTGCATAGTTTCTGTTGAGAAATCAACTGATAGTCGTATGGGTGCTCCCTTATAGGTAACTAACTGTTTTTCTCTTGCTGCTTTTAATATTCTCTCTTTGTCTTTTGCTCTTGGTATTTTAATTATGATGTGTCTTGGTGTGGTCCTCTTTGGATTCCTTTTGTTTGGGGTTCTATGCACTTCCTGGACTTGTAAGTCTATTTCTTTCACCAGATGGGGGAAGTTTTTGGTCACTATTTCTTCAAATAGGTTTTCAGTATCTTGCTCTCTCTCTTTTTCTGGCACCCCCATTTTTTGGAGGTTGGTATGCTTGAGGTTGTCCCAGAGGTTCCTTACACTAGCTTCAATTTTTGGATTCTTTTTGCTTCTTGCTTGTCTGGCTGAATGGATTTTGCTTCTTTGTATTTCAAATCTTTGACTTGATTTGACTTGGTCCTCTAGTCTACTGTTATGTGTCTGTTTATTATTTTTATTTCATGTATGCTTAATTTCTAGTTGGTCCTTTTTCATATCCTCAAGGGTGTCACTCATATCCTTGAGGGACTCATTAAACTTATTGGCCTTTTCTAAGAATCTCTTTAAAAAACCTTGTAACTGTGGTTTTGAACTCTATGTCCAGTCGTTTTTTTCCCCTCATTTCTTTCAAATGTGATCTGTTTCCTTGTCTCTGCATTTTGGCTGCCTCCCTGAGTTGGTTTCGTAGCTTTGTGTGGTGGTGTCCTCTCAGGGACAGTGGCTCAGCCTTCCCAGTTACCTGAGATGGATACTCTTGGTGCTCCCTTTTATGGGCTGGACAGTCTTATTGTAGTTAAGCTCAGGTTTTTGTTGGTATCACTGGGAGGGGTTAACCTCCAGGCCAATTGGCTGTGAGAATCAGCTGTCTCTACACTGGGAGAGCTTCTGTGCTCAGTTTGAATGGGGTGGAGTCTCCAGGCTGAGCAGTCAGCCTTGGTTTTCCATCAGCCCCGTCCTAAGTGGTACCTGGGTCTATGTGCCCTTCAGCAACAGCTGCACACATCTCTGAGAGAAAGCTGCCCCTGAGCTCTGCCTGCTGCCAGATAGTTCAGTTTCTCCCCAAATGAGTCTGGACACCCAAAGTCTCACATGGAACTGGAAAACAATGCAGCCTGGTGGGTTTTTCCCCCCTCTTGAACAAGAGAGCCAGCATCCTCCCTGTGAGCTCACGCACCTCTGTATCTCCCAAATCTCAGTATGCTTCTTCCTTACAGACCAGTTATAAGTCTGGGTTTCCTGAGACTGGCCCAGAATTAGGGATCAGTGCAGTGGTATGCCTTTGTCTCCCTCCTCATTCGAGAAAACCAGCCAGGTATTCAGCTGCCCGCCCTTTCTGCTCTCGCGCAGCTCCGCATCTCTGTCTCTGCGAGTCTCTGCAACTCTGCCCTCCACAACTCCTCTGAGTCACAGTGTTCTTTTATCTTTCCTTCTATTTGTGGAATTTCCAAGTCAAATCAGCCAACTTTCCGGTGGTTCTGGATGATGTCTGTCTTGTCTTTTAGTTGTAGTTTTGAAATTATTGTGTGGGGCAGCAGTGTAGGTGTTTACCTTTGCCACCACCTTGGTTTTGTTCATTAGATTTCTTATTCATTTATTTTGATTTTTAGACTCAATTATTTATAGACTATAGGTCCGGTGTATGGATTTGTGCACAGGTGGGGCCCCTCGGCCTGGCCTGTGGGGATCAAACTTAAACTGGCTCTGCCAATTCCCTAAGGGGTCCCAAATTGGAAGAGAGTAGTTCTTGGGTGATGCACCCCAGAATCAGGTGCCCTCTTCTCTGGTTCTGGGTGCCTCACCCGAGAACCACAGCTACCAAGTTACTGCAGCTCAGCAGCTCCTATGTCTAGCATCTGCCCCCTGGTGGTCAGTGCACATCATAGCTACCAGTCAGACAATCAAATGGTTGGTTGGTCGCTTAGTCTTTTACATATGTGTAGATATGGTTTTTTTCTGTTTTTTTTTTTTCTTTTTTCTTTTCTTATTCTTCTTCCTCTCTTTAAAGAATACCTTTCAACATTTCATGTAATACTGGTTTGGTGGTGATGAAGAACTTCTTTATTTTTTTTTCTTGTTTGTGATGCTCTTTATTTGATGCCCAATTCTGAATGCTTTGCTGGGTAGAGTAATCTTGGTTGTAGACCCTTGCTTTTCATCACTTTGAATACTTCTTGCCACTCCCTTCTGGCCTGCATAGTTTCTGTTGAAAAATGAGCTGGCAGCTGTATGAATGCCCCCTTGTAGGTAACTAACTACTTTTCTCTTGCTGCTTTTAAAATTTTTTCTTTGCTGAAACTGGTTTAGCTCAGTGGATAGAGCATTGGTCTGTGGACTGAAGGGTCCCGGATTCGATTCTGGTCAAGGGCATGTGCCTTGGTTGCGGGCACATCCCCAGTGGGGGATGTGCAGGAGGCAGCTGATCGATGTTTCTCTCCCATCAATATGTCTGACTTTCTATCCCTTTCCCTTCCTCTCTGTAAAAAATCAATAAAATATATTTTAAAAATAAATAAATAAAATTCTTTATTTGTCTTAGCCCTTGGCATTTTAATTATGATGTATCTTGATGCAGTCCTCTTTTGGTTTCTCTTGTTGGAACTCTGTGTTTCCTGAGAGTGTTTTTCTTTTACCAGTTAGTGAAGTTTTCTGTCATTATTTCCTCAGATAGGTTTTCAATATCTTGTTCACTCTTATTTCCTTGTGGCACCCCATAATGTGATTATTGGTATGCTTGAAGTTGTCCCAGAGGCTCCTTACACTATCTTCATGTTTTTAGAATCTTTTTGCTGTTCTGACTGGGTATTTTTTGCTTCTTTATATTTCAAATCATTGATTTGATTCTCAGAATCCTCTACTTGGCTGTATATTATTCTTTATTTCAGTCAGTGTATGCTTAATTTCAGTCTGGTCGTTTACCATGTCTTTGGTATTCTAATTCTAAGATCCTTGAAAGTCTCACTAAGTCCCTAGAAAGTCTCATGAAGATTTTTGACCTATCTTACAACCATGGTTTTGAACTCTATATCTAGTTGTTTGCTTTCTTCCATATCTTACATTTCTGACATGTTTCTTTGTCTCTGGTTTTGGCTGCTTCCCTCTGTTTGTTTCTATGTATTAGATAGAGCTGCTATGTCTCCTGGAGTAGTAGAGTGGGCTTGCATAGTAGGTGTCCTATAGGGCTCAGTGGTTTAGCCTCCCCAGTCACCTGAACTGGACACTCTAGGTGCACCTCTTTGGGAGCTGTGTGCACAGTCTTGTAGTTGAGACTTGATTGCTGTTGATGTCACTGGGAAGAATTGACCTCCAGACCAACTGGCTGTGAGAAGCATCAGTGACTCTAGTGGAAGACCTGCCAGGCAGGAAACACTATGGAGCAGGATTTGCTTCAGTTGTACTTAGGTGCTCACTGAGTCTGCCCCTTGAGTGTGTCACTAAGGATGTGTAATGTCGTAATCTAGTATGGTCTGATGCTGACCAACAGGTGCACTGGCTCTGTGTCTCCAAGGAGGTTCAAAGTCAGCCTGGGGCCACCTGGTAGGAGCTATAGAAAGAAATAGAGATTCCTCCTATTTGCATTGGGTTTGGAAATGCCCAGGCAAAGCCCAGCAGTGAAACAAGTCAGGCTGGTGCTAGCACAGGGTTTTGGGCCTTTTATTGATAAGTTTGGGGCTCCCTGACCCAGCTGATGTTTGTCTGAGATATTTTAGCAAAATCTTAAGTCTGAGCAAGGACAGGCCATTAATATGCAAAATCCATGGTACACAGGTTTGGTGGGGCTATAAACTGAAAGGGGCAGGGTCTCAGGGAATCATCAGGATGGAGCAAACAGAAATGGCTGCCAATCAACCCTGCAACTGTGGAGGTCCCAGCTCAGGAATAATACCCCTTGTGAGTACCTTCATTTGGAAAAAGCTGTCCCCAAGTTCCTACCCCAATGCCAGAGAATTCAACTCCTCATATGTGTCTGGCTCCCCCAGAGCCTTGCCCTGGTGCTGGAGTTCAGAGGACGTAGGACCTTGTAAGTTAAGTTTGTGTGCTGGTCCTTTAAGAGGGACATCTCTGTGTATCTGAGCCCCAATCCTCATTGGTTTTTATACACTGTAGTTAAGGGGACTTCTCTCCCCAGCTATGGGATCCTAAGCTGGGGGTATGGTGTAGGACTGGGACCCCTTGTTCCTCATGTGAGGGCCTCCACATAGACAATCTCCCTCCTGATTAAAATAATGCCACACATAGTTGCTGGTCCAGCTTCCCTACAAGTGTTAGTGTGTTTTTTACTTATCTAGGACTTCTATTCAACCATCTTTCAGGTGATTCTGGATGATGGTTGTTCTGTATTTTAGTTGTAATTCTGATATGGTTGTGGGAGCGTTTACTTGTGCCACCATCTTCCAGACTTTTCTGTCATTAGGTCTTTTTGAGAACTATCCTTTCACATATTTTTATATGTGTCAAGTGTCCTCTTTACATTTGTCCTTAGGTTTTGTACTGTTCATGTCTTTGCATGTTTTTCAGATTTCGTCTGTGGTTGATTTCAAGTTTCATATCATATGGTCAGAGAAGATGCCTGATATGACTTCAATCTCCTTAAATTTACTGAGACTTGTTTTGTGATCTAACATGTGGGCTATCCTAGAAAACATTCCATGTGGCCTTGAGAAAAATGTATATTCTGTTGCCTTAGGGTGAAATGCTCTGTAGACATTGATTAAACCCACTTGATTTAGTGTGTCATTTAGAAGATCTATCCATTTATGTGAATGAGGTGTCAAAATTCCCTGCTATAATTGTATTACTGTCAATCTCTCCCTTTATGTCCATCAAGATTTGCTTAACATATTTAGTTGCTACTGTTGGGTGCATAAATGCTTACAAGGGTTATATCCTCTTGTTGGACTGATGCCTTTATCATTTATGTAGTGTCCTTCTTTGTCTCTTACTATATCCTTGGTTTTAAAGTCTATTTTAAAGTATTGTTATCTCAGCTTTTTTTTTTTTTCCTTTCCATTTGCATGAATTGTTTACTTTTAGTCTCTGTGCAACTTTCATTCTGAGATGGGTCTCTTGAAGGCAGCAGATACATGGATCTTATTTTCTTATCCATTGAACTACTTAGTATGTTTTGATTGGAGCATTTAAGCCATTCACATTTAAAGTGATTATTGATAGGTATGTATTTATTGCCATTTTATTTTTAAACTATGTTCTTCTGTTCTTTTTTTTCTTTTTCTTCTTCTCAGTGTCTAGGTCTTTGATCTGACAAGTGTAAAACAAGTAAAAGTTAAATTTTAGGCATTAAATTCAAAGTTAATATTAACTTTCAACCTTATTTCTGAAGAATACTCTGACAAAATAAAAAGGAATTAATACATTATATTTACATATAGCACTTTTGAGCATATAATTAAATTTAACTCGCTTTAGTGTCTATTTATCAGGGATCTACCAGGTGTCAGGGCCCTGTGAAAGTTGGAGGTCCTATGGCTCAGACCTCAGATGATGCACAGGTCCAGAGATACACTGATAAAACTACAAGAAGATAGCCACTATACAACATTATCAGAACAGCTGTCAGACAACATCAACTGAAGTGTACTATGCGTTAAATGTTTTAGAAATCCTGATTATCTTACAAACAGCACAGTTACTTGGGGATTATTGTGTGCATATATGTGTTTTAATCACATGCATTCGTAACATTTGTATACGTAATGTAACATTTGAAATATACCACAATTTTGTAACCCTGGCATTTCTTCAGTTTTTAATATACTAAGGACCTCAATAATCTAAATGACCTTGGCCCTTCTGAATATCTGACAGGCTCTGCCAGCTGCAAGACACTATCAACTCTATGAGAATAAAACTCAGTCCCTGCTCTCAATGAGCCTATTGTCAGCAGAAAAAAAAATACAAAATTACCTATTACAGATGATAGAATAAGATGAGGGCCATTCTAGAAGTGCAAAGAACTATGAGATTCAATGGCACTGAAGATCATTTTCAGTTAAGAATTAAAATATCTTTAAGAGGCGGTGTCTCTGAAGACGGATCTTGAAAGACAAGGAGCCATTGACAGTCAAGGATGAATGGGACAGGCATGAGGAGAGGCCTATTTAGGAAGAGCACCAATTGTCTGCCATGTGAAAAGTAGTGGAGGAAGTGAACGTGCAAAATCAGATTGGGACCTTGCAGTTCGGAACCACAAAAGCAGAGTAAGGAGTCCCTCTCCCACTGGGTTGGCAAAAGAAAATGAGTATGGAGTTTTGAACAAGGAAGTAGCATCCTGACATGACATTTTAGAAAGGTAAAACTGGAATAAATAAGCACAGCAGTCTAGAAGAGCAGGAGGAGACAGTATGGGAAATAAGTGAGGGGGCCATCACATCAGTCTTAAGGCTGAAGATTCATCGCTCTTTGCTTAATCAGAAGATTGTCATTTTTCCTTAGTCCTAAAGCCCCCTTTCTTGTTTTCTCTGTTTCCAAAGCTATAAGCTTACTTTCCCTGAGAGGGTGATCAGAAGTTCTCTTTTGTTCAGTGTCTTGAAATATTTCTTAATAAGAAAAGGGGAATTCCTCATCAAAAGTAAAATTTTTCTTCCACATCCAGCTTGGTCCCTTTAAAAGAATCTAGATCTTATCCTGTCATATGCACATAGCCAGGAAATTCAATACCAATTCACAATAACAGGAAGCATTTAGTCTAAGACATCTAAGTGACAAACATTAGTGTTTCCAGGTGCTCACTAAAGTTAATGTTAAGACTCAATCAAGTCACGGTTTTTCCCTTGAATAAATGAAGAACAGAATGAGCAGTTCTGAGCATGAGATTATTTTTCTAGTTTTTCCATTAGTTGGGAGAATCAATTTTTTTTTCAACTGTGCATGATAACCCAGGCTATTTCAGTAAGTAGGTTAAACTTAAGAACTTGACTTCGTAATAATAACTAACACTTATAAAGCACTCACTATGAGCCAGTCATGTTCTTAACACTATATGTAAACTTACTTGGCGGTTTAGCAAAAAAAAAATTCCTCCGATGAGGTTCACAGTAAGAAGAGGACAGAAGAAATTCCCAGCACTTGGAATAAGCAGTATGGAGAGTTATCTTCTCAGTGATAGAACCAATTCAGTTTCTCCCTGCTCACATACTTCCAGGACAATGGCATTATTCAAGTGGAGAGGGCAAAAATCCAAGCTGCTATTTGACTATTCATTTAACAAAGGTTACATGCAAGCTGTTGAATTACATAGTTTATCATACCATCTAATGTTTTGAAAGGAGTTTTTATTGTTTATTAAACATATTTAAAGTTGCTAAAGAAAACACCTTAATATATCTACCCAAACTACATTTCAACATTCCTGTGAGTATTGTAAGTAACGCTTACAATAGGGGTACATATATTCTTTCCAATTACTGTTTCAGGTTTCTTTAGATAATTCCCAGAAGAGGAATCACATAGTCATAAGGCAGTTTCATTTTTAATTTTTTGAGGTAAATCCATACCTTTCCATAGTGGCTGCACCAATCTGCATTCCCATCAACATTTTCTCCACAGCCTCACAAACACTGGTTTGTTGACTTATAGATGACAGCCATTCTGACAGGTGTGAGGTGATATCTCATTGTCATTTTAATTTGCATTTCTCTGATGATTAGTGATGTTGAACATCTTTTTATATGTCTATTGGCCATCTGTATGTCCTCTTTGGAAAAGTGTCATTTAAAATCTTTTGCCCATTATTTAACTGGATTGTTTGCTTTTTGGTGTTGAGTTTATAAGTTCTTTATAAATTTTGGATATTAAACCTTTATCAGCTGTGTCACTGGCAAAAATGTTCTCCCATTCAGTTGGTTCTCTTTTCATTTTGCTAATAGTTTCCTTTGCTGTACAAAAACTCTCAGTTGCATTTGTTTATTTTTGTTTGTTTGTTTCTCTTGCCCAAGGAGATATATCAGAAAAAAATATTGCTATAAGTGTCTGAGATTTTGCTGCCTATGTTATTTTCTAGAACTTTAATCTATTTTGAGTTTATTCTTGTGTGTGATGTGAGGTGGTCTAGTTTCTTTCTTTCTTTTCTTTTTTTTTTTTTTTTTGCACTTACTAGTATCTTTCCAATTTTCCCAACTCTTTATTGAATGGACTATCTTTAGTTCATTGTATGTTTTTGCCTAATTTGTCAAATATTAATTGATGAAAAAGGCATAGATTTATTTCTGGGCTCTCTATTCTTTTCCATTGATCTATATGTCTGTTTTTATGCCAGTACCATGTTATTTTTATTACTATGGCCTTGTAGTATAGATTGGTATCAGGTAGGGTGTTTCCTCAAACTTTGTTCTTCTTTCTCAAGATCACTGTTGCTATTCAAGGTCTTTTGTGATTCCATAGAATTTTTTGAAACATTTATTATAGTTCTGTGAAATATTCCACTAGTATCTTGATAGGAATTGCATTGAAACTGTAGATTGCTTTGAGTAGTATGGATATTTTAATGATATTAATTCTTGCTACCCATGAACACAGTATAAGCTTCTATTTATTTGTATCTTGCTCAAGTTCTTGCTTCAGTATCTTATAATTTTTTGAGTATAGGTCTTTTACATCCTTGCTTAATATTTGGTATTTTTACATCCTAGATATTTGATATTTTTTGAAGCGATTATAAGTGGGATTTTTTTTAGTTTCCCTTTTTGGTATTTCATTATCTGTGTATGAAAAATACAACTGATTACTGAATATTTTTTTATTCTGATAATTTACTAAATTCATTTATCAGTTCTAGTTGTTTTTTTTTTTTTGAGTGGAATATTTAGAGTTCTCCATACACAGTAATCTGTAACTAATGACAGTCTTACTTCTTCCTTTCCAATTTGGATGCCTTTTACTTCTTTTTCTTGTCTGATTGCTTTGGCTAGGACTTCCATTACTATGTTGAAGAGTGGTGAGTTTCCATCAGTAGATGCGAGGATAAAAAAAAAAAAAAACTGGTACATTTACACAATGGAATACTACTCTGCTATAAAAAGGAAGGAAATTTACCCTTTATGAAAAGCAGGGATGAACCTGGAGAACATTATGCTAAGTGAAATAAGCCAATCAGAGAAAGACAAGTACCTTATGATTTCACTTATATGTGAAATTTAATGAACAAACTTAACTACCAAGCAAAATAGATAAAGACTCACTGATAGAGAGTAAGCTGACAACTCGGGCCAGAGAATGGGGGTAGAGATGAGGAGGTAGAGGGTTTGAGAAAAAAACAAAAGAAAGAGAGAGAGAGAGAGAGACAGAGAGAGTCAGAGACAGAGAGAGAACTCAAGGACATAAACAACAGTGTGGTGCTTGTTGAAGTGGGAGGGTGATGGTTGGAGATGATAGAAAGCATTGAGGGGATAAAAAGGTGATGGAAAAAAATTAAATTAGAGAAGAAAAAGCTAAGTCTCAAATCAATAATCCAAGCCTCAAGCTTAAGAAACAAGAAAAAAAAATTAAATCTAAAGCAAATAGAGGAGGAAACAAATTTAAGATCAGAAAATCAATGAAATTGATCCCTGGAAAAAATGGTGGCCAAATAGGCTGATCTGTCATGCACTTCATCCCAGGGCCAAACGTAAAATACAACTAAATTGGAGAACATTCACCTGGAATTACCAAATGAGGCCCAGCTGAAGGGGAGACATATGAAGGAAGTGTGGAAAACACCTGGAGACCGGTAGGCATGGCGAGATTGAGAGGGGAGCTGAGCCGTTCTCGGGGCGGGAGGCTGGCGTGTCAAGAGAGGAAGGCATGCTGGGCTATGAGAAGGTCTGTTCCCTCAGAAGACAGAGGCGGGAACCCAGGCTGGGCTCCCCAGCCCAGAGCAGCAGAGCCAAGATACTGGGTCCCTGAAACATCCAACTGTGAAAGACTGCAGGACTGCTGGCTGCCCCAGATTGGAGCTGAGATCAATACCCCAAGACAGGGCTGCTGGCTGCTGTGGAGTCTGGAGTCTGGAGCCTGTCATTTCAATTTTTGTTTTGTTTTTTTAAACCAGAGCAAAGGACTTTTCATTTGTGGCTACTCACCCAAGGCTTAGGGGCGGGAGGAGATTCTCTGATTCAAGAGGCCCGTTTGGGAAGCATAGTGAGGAGACTTGGAAAAAGAATAGCCAGGAATATTTGCTCATAGGCCCCCAAACCAAAACAGCCATTTTCCTGAGAAGAGCTAGCCTCTCCCAGCAGCCAGAGGGCAGGTAAAGAGAATCACCCCTGCCCCTTAGATGATACAGGCCACCCCACCCCCCAGAACCCTGTAGGTCACACCCTGCATTTTGAGCTTTTCAGAGAAAACGAGCCCATAGGCTATGCTTACCAGTTTGGACAGTCTCAGGAGCCCTCAGCACTGGAGTGGGGGTGGGGGGGCCGTCCTCTGCACTATCCAGGGGAACAAAACCAGTAATTTCCCTGCGTGGGAGAATTGATAAAAACTCCAGGTTTCCAGCTGACCCCATTCGTCTCCATGGATCTCTGTCCAGTCAAGAGCAGAGTAATACTTTGGGCCACTCATGGAGGGATGGCTCTGGAATAGGGAAACACACCCACCAGATTTCCTAAAAGCTAAAGAGCATCTCCCACACCTAAAGCCCCTTCAGAAACAAACTTTTGAATGATTAAGATTGACAGTGGGCTAGCAGGCAAAGCTGGGCAGGGGCTGAGACTGGAGAACCAGGGGAGTTTGCTGAACCAGCCCTGGGCTCCTCGTTTATAACAAAACTACTTTACAGGGCAGGTTGCCTCCTCCTGCTTGCAGCCAAGGTCTGTGGAGACAGACACAAATGGTGGATCAGCGGATTGCTTGGATTTTTAAGCAGGTTGCTGAAAATCAAAGGACAGTGCTTGACAGTGGTGAGCACCTGTTGCAGACGACCAAAGATATACTAATCACGCTTCCTAGAGAAAGGGAGGGACCCCGTTTATTAACATAGTGGACACCATAAATAATTTTCAAATCAGAGTGAAGAAACACGCAGAAGCCTTCACTTTTTATAACCTTCTGGGGTCTTTGCCTTGCAGATATGGTTCTGCTACCTTTTGTGAGCTTACACTGCCCCAGGTATTGGGGGTCCCCAGGCCATATCCGAAGATCTGTCCTGAGTCCAGTGATAATGACCTTCCCCCTCCTCCCCAAGGCAGGGCATTGTTCACAATTTTTATGGTTTGACACACATTGCAAGACCAGCTTCCTCCTCACACCTAAGTACCTAACAGGAAGTCCGGAATTGGCAGACAAAACGTAAGCGAAGGATCTAAAGCAAGCTCCCATGGGACACTGCACTCAGATGAAACAAATGCCACTTCACTTTTTTTTCCTGTCTTTGTCTTCTTTATTTCCCCCCTTTCCTTTATTTTTCTTCTTTATCTATCTACTTTATTTGTTATTATTCTAATCTGTTGTGTTGTTCACATAGCTAATTTTCCTCTTCCCTTTTCCTACTCAGTTTTTTTCCTGTTTCTTCTTTTTGCTACTCATTTTTTTCTCTTCCTTTTCTTTTTCTACAGTTTTTTCATCTTTTTACTTTTTCTAATTTTGCATTCTCTTCCATTTTCCCTTTCAAATTGGTTTATTGTCTTCATTTCTTCACTCCCTCCTTTATTTTAAACATCTCTACTCTCCCTTTCCTTTAAATCTTTATTCTTATTTTCTTTATTTCACTTTGCATCTACATATTCCTCCCCCCTTTTCTTGTTTTTTGTTTAGGCTTGTTTTAATTTGTTGTTTGTTTTGTTTTCTCCTCATATTTTTCTTTCTTTCTATACTTTTTTTCTAATATTCTTAATCTCTTTCCTCTTAATCCCCTGTTCTCTAGTGGTTCCTTCTGTTAGCACTGTAGGAGTCTTTTGTACATTTTGGTTTTGTTTATTCTGTTTCATGTTTTGTTATGTTGTATTTTGTTCTTTTCAGCCAGCACTTCCACAACAGCACAGACGATGTGGTCACAGGTGAGCCACATAGTCAGCCAGCCTGAGAGGAGACTCCATCCACAAATGGGACAATAACATTCAAGGCCCAACTATAACAAAAGAATCCAATTAACTCAAGTAAGGGGATTTCCTAGGGCACCCAGTTCAGGAGATCTAGGGGACTGTACCCATTGGTCTCAAAACACTTACTACATAAGATCAACTCATAAAATCTTGGAGGCATAGCAGATCTAACACACAGAAACAAAAACAAAGGGACAGCAAAAATGATGAAACAAAGAAAGCAATCCTATATAATAAAAGGATAATATGCAAATTGACCGAATGGTGGAACAACCAGTCACTATGATGCGGTTGGTGAGCACAGAAGCCAAGCTCATGGCTGGACAGCATAGCAGTGGTGGCGGGAGCCTCTCCCACCTCTGTGGCAGTGCTAAGGAGGCCCATGGAGAGCAGGCTTAACCTGTTAGTCAGACATTCCCCAAGGCTCCCAGACTGTGAGAGGGCGGGCACAGGCCAAACTGAGGGACACCACCACCCCCGCCCTGCCACCCCCCCCCCTCGCCACCAAGTGCAGGAATTTTGTACACCAGGCCTCTAGTCTCCAAATAAAAGGAGGAATCACCAGGAAAGGAACTAAATGAAAAGAAGGTAAAGAATTGTCAGATAAAGAATTCAAAGTAATAGTAATAAGGCTGCTCAAACAATTCAGTGATAATTATAAGCAACTTAATGAGTATGATATGGGGGTCTTAATATAAATTATAGCAAAATGAAAAGATAGCTTGAAACAATAAATAATAATCAATTGGAAATGAGTAATGACAGCTGAAATAACTGCAAGGATTCAACAATTGACAGAAGCAGCTAAGGACTAATCAGCTGAGGACTAATCAGTGATTTAGAAAACAAGGTAGGAAAAAATACCCAATTAGAGCAGCAAATGGAAAAAGACAAATAAAATAGTAAGAGTAGAGTCAAAGGGAGTTTTGAGAAACATGAAACTTAAAAACATTCTCATTATAGGAGTACCAGAAAGTGAAAAATCTGAGAAAATACTAGAGAAGAACCTTTTTTTAAAGAATAATAGCAGAAAATTTCCCTAACCTAATGAAGGAAATAGGGCCTATTCATCACTTTGAATATTTCTTGCCATTCCCATCTGGCCTGCATAGTTTCTGTTGAGAAATCAGCTGACAATCTTATGGGTGCTCCCTTGTAGATATCTGTTTTTCTCTTGCTGCTTTTAATATTCTCTCTTTGTCTTTTGCTCTTGGCATTTTAATTATGATGTGTCTTGGTGTGGTCCACTTTGGATTCCTTTTATTTGGGGTTCGGTGTGCTTCCTGGACTTGTAAGTCTATTTCTTTCACCAGGTGGGGGAAATTTTCGGTCATTACTTTTTCAAATAGGTTTTTAGTATCTTACTCTCTCTCTCTCCTTCTAGCACCCCCATAATTCTTTTTAAATATATATAAATATAAATATATATATATAACTGATTTTTTTTTTTTGCAGAGAGGAAGTGAGAGGGATAGAAAGCCAAAAACATCAATAAGAGCGAAACATTGAACAGTTGCCTCCTGCACACCCCCTACTGGGGATGTGCCCACAACCAAAGTACATGGCTTGACCACAATCAAACGTGAGACCTTTCAGTCCACAGGCCGATGCTCTATCCACTGAGCCAAACCAGTTTCGGCCACCCCCATAATTCTGATGTTGGTACACTTGAAGTTGTCCCAGAGGCTCCTTACACTATCTTCATATTTTTGGATTCTTTTTTCTTTTCCAGTTGTTTTTTGCCTCTTTGTATTTCAAATCTTTGACTTGATTCTTGTAATCCTCTAGTCTGCTGTTGGATCTCTGTATATTTTTTATTTCAGAGACTGTATACTTAATTTTTAGTTGTTTTTTTCATATCCTCAAGGGTCTTGCTAAATTTATAGGCCTTTTCTAGAAAATTCTTGAAAAATCTTATAACCATGGTTTTGAACTCTATATTGAGTCATTTGCTTTCCTCCATTTCTTTCATTTGTGATCTGTTTCTTTGTCTTCACATTTTGGCTACTTTTCTGAGTAGATAGAGAGGCTTTGTGTGCTAGGTGTCCTATAGGGCCCAGTGGCTTACCCTCCCAGTTACCCTAAGGTAGATAATCTTGGTGCATCCCTTTGTGGGCTGTGTGTACAGTCTTGTTGTAGTTAAGCCTTGATTGTTGTTGATATCCCTGGGAGGAATTGACTTCCAGGCCAGTTGGCTGTGAGGATCAGCTGTGTCTGAACTGGGAGAACTTCTGTGCTGAAGACCCCCTTATGAGATAAGACTTGCAAAAGCCTCTGTGCTCAGCTTGGATGGGGCAGAGTCTCAGGGCAGAGCAGTCAGCATTTGACCCTGCCCTAATAGGCCCCTGTGTCTCAGTGTCCTGTGGTAATCGCTGCAAGCACTTCTGAGAGAAAGCTGCCTTGAGTTCTGCCCACTGCCAGACAGTCCAGTTTCTTCCCAAATGAGTATGGGTCCTTAGAATCTTGCCCAGAACTGGAGTTCAGTGCAGTCTGGAGCTTTTGTCTCCCTCCTGCTTGAGAAAGCCAGCTGCACATTCAGTTGCCAGTCATCTCCGTAAGCACATCTCAATACTTCTGCTTCCTGCAGCTTCTCTGGGTTTCAGTGTGCTTTTCTCTTTTCTTCTAATTATAGATTTTCCACTCACCAGCTTCCCCTTGGTTCTGCATGATGTCCATTTTGTCTTTTAGTTGCAGTTTTGAAATTGTTGTGTGAGGCAGCAGTTTAGGTGTTTACCTATGCCGCCATCTTGGTTTATTCAATAAAGATTTTTTTAAAGATGTAATGGAAGACCCTAAAAAAATAACAATAGCTTATTTCAAGATCTAAAACAAATACTCCAAAATTTTATATGGAACCAAAAAATATCCTAAATAGCCACAGAAATCTTGAGAAAGAAGAACAAAATTGGAGGAATCACAAAAGCAGATATATCTTACACTAAACAGCCACTGTACGCAAAACAGCCTGGTACTGGGACAGAAACAGGCACACAGATCAGTGGAACACAACCAAGAACCCAGAATTTGACCCAGACATTATGCTCAAGAGCATACAATGGAGTAAACAGGGTCTCTTCAATAAATGGTGTTGGGAAAATTGGACAGGTACATGCACAAAAATGAAATTAGACCATTAACTTAGACTATATACAAGAATAAACTCAACATGGATAAAAGACTTAAATGTAAGTGGTGAAACCATAAATATCTTAGAGTAAACCATAGGCAGTAACATTTCAGACATCTCTCACATCAATATGTTTACCGATACATCTTCTAGGGCAGTGGTTGGCAAACTCATTGGCTCACAAGCCGTGGTTTGCCAACCACTATCCTAGGGCAGAGGAAATTAAAGAGAAAATGAACAAATAGGACTACATCAAAATAAAAGGCTTCTGCACAGCAAGGGAAACTATCAACAGAATGAAAAGGGAGCCCATATTTGACAATGATACATCTGATAAGTGGTTAATTTCCAAAATACATAGAGATCTCATACAACTTGACAAAAGGAAGACAAACATCTAAAAAATTGGCCTAGGACCTAAGTAGACACTTAGCCAAAGTAGACATACAGAAGTCTAAGAGACATAAAAAATGCTCAAACTCACTAATCATCTGAGAGATGCAAATTAAAATGACAATGAGCTATCACCTCATACCTTCAGAATGTTTATCATCAATAAATTAATAAATAATAGTGTTTGTCAGGATGTGGAGAAAAGGGAACCCTAGTACACTGCTGGTGTGAATGCAGACTGGTGTAGCCACTATGGAAACCAGTAAGGAGTGTTCTCAAAAATTTATACATAAAACCCTGGAACTCTCATTTGACCCAGTCATCTCACTCCTAGGAATATAGCCTAAGAATCCTGAAACAGCAATCAGAACAGTACTCATAGCAGCACAATTTACAATAGCTAAGATTTGAAACAGCCCAAATGCTCATTGGCAAATGAATGGGTAAAAAATCTGTGGTACATTTACACAATGGAATACTGTATGGTGGTAAAAAAAAAAGAATTCTTACCATTTGCAATAGCATGGATGGACCTGGAGAGTATTATGGTAAATGAAATAAGACAGTCAAAGAAAGAGAAGTATCACATGCTCTCACTCATATGTGGAATCTGATGAACAAAATAAATGAATTTAAAAAATAGATTCAGAGACATAGAACCATGGAACAGACTGTCAAATTGCAGAGGAAAGGTGAGGGAGAGTGGGTGGGAAGAGATCAACCAAAGAACTAGCATGCATGTAAGCATAACCCATGGTCACATACAATATGTTGTGAAGGTCTATGGTAGGGAATGCGTATGGGCTAGAAGAAGTCAATGGAGGGGAAAAGGGGACATATGTAAAACTTTCAACAATAAAGATTTTAAAATAAATCAAATGAAATTTAAAATAGAGAAATAATTGAGAAAAAATTAATAGAACCCTTGCAAGAAATGTAAAAGAAATTCTTCAGAAAGAAGGAAAACTATATAGGCTTGAAACTCAGATCTATACTTAAAAAGAACATTAGAAAACATGAAGGTAAAAAGCAAAATAAAAAAAAATTTTCTATTATACTGCATTTGGGTTTCCTTCAACTATATTTTAAAAGACCCATTACTTGATTAGTAAAACTGCAAATTATGCTTAACAACTATGCAAACTGAAGTAATGACCAAATGGTTATATGAAGATATGTATGGAAAATAAACACATAAACATATTCATAATAGAAAACCCATACAACAGGAGTCTAATCAGTATTACCCACAAGACGGAACATTTCAGACATACAACCTCAAAATATAAGTAACATTTATATTTTTAATATATCACTGATTATAAACTTAATTAAAATTCAAAGTACTAAATTCATTTGAAATTTATTAATGAAACAAGACATTCATAAAATTAAAACTTACATAAATTATTTTTAAAATAGTATAATTAAAGAGAACACAAAATAACCTGCTTTGTACACATTTTAGAGAGGTTTTTAAATAGTTTGGATCAAGGCTAGGAAGAGATGTGTCTTCTCTCTTCTCACCTACTTTCTGTTGGCCAAAAAAAAAATACTGCAAAAATATGTTTTCAAACAAGAAATGTATGGAGTTATAAAATTTTTCATAAGGCCACATTATTTTGCCATCATATTATTCTCCTACCCATATATAAGTTAAGATTGGAGTAAAGATGTAATGTTTGGAACTTGGAAATACTTCACTTCAACATAGTTCAGGTAAATAACCATGTTAAAATAAGAATGCAAACATCAAAAAATGTCAAAATGACAGATATTTTATGCCATTTCTATCCTTACATTCCTTACATCCTTACTGACAAATTAAACATGGACTGAATGAGAGTTTCATTAGCAACATTCATAATTGACTGAATGACCATATCCAAAAAAATCTATTTACTGGATCACGGTGAGCCAGAAAAGAGGTTAATGAGAATGGTCTGCGAGGCTTTATCTCTAGTCCTTCCTGAATAGCATTCCCATTAATGCTGAGAAAGAATAGTGAATCCCAATCCATGAAGATCTCAAAGGGCTGACAATGAACAATTGTACCAGGGTAAAATAACTACATTGGTCTGCAAGTTGCATAAGCATAAAATTCAAGTGGCACCTTTTGTGCAATAGCCTTGCATGTTTTAGTTATTAGCAAACTCCAAAGTCTACAGTGTAATGCAAGTGCTAAAAAAAGTTAACATCTTCATTGAGTATTTACTGTATATCTTCATTTTGTTGGTCTTTTGGAAGAGGTGGTCGAAAGAGAAGAATATGTGGTTCTGGCTCATGAATCATGTCATGAACCCAGCCAAGACTCCGTTGGACACCAAGTCTCCTCCACTCCTCTTCTGACATCAGGTGGGTTTTGGGTCCTTGTTTGGAAAGTTCTCTGGGTAACATGACATGCCGATACTCGATACTCGTAGTGCTCGTGGAAGTATTTATCTGAGTAGTAGATCTGCTTGTGGGCCATCCTGCCAGCAGAGGAGCGGCCACGGGCCGGAGGAGCGGGCGCAGCGTCCTACCGAGGAACGACTCGACAGGTATTTTCCTCTCCTCCTGCCAGACATGAGAGGGTTTCTCTCCACATTTACCATGGGAACCTGGTCACGTTCTGAAGGTGCATCTCACAATAGTGCCTGGGCTCACAGGACCCGTCCAGGTCCCGCCAGGGATTTGCATCTCAGAGTGTCGGACAGAGCCTCCAGCCACCCCTCAATTACATTGAAGGTTTTCTGACTCTGGCTTCGGGATTTTTGAGAAACCTCAGCTCATTCTAACATTGATCCAGAATTCAGAGCCCTTGTAGAAGGACAGTGAAAGGACACTGACAGTTTTTAATCAGGGCCACGGCTTGACCAGACTTTTGTTTTATAATCACTTTGGTGATAGTGAGAAAATGGATTGGATAAAGAGGAGACAGTGGAGGAACTAGGAGGTCACTGCTGTGAAGTAGAGACTGTGCGGATTGCCTACCACCTGCCAGACAGGAGGCTGGGCACTGATGAGCAGCTGATGAGCAAATCAGAGGCTTTCCTACACTTAGGCTGGAAACAGACACCAACACCCCAGTTTGGTGGCAGTGATGAGGGATCCAAAAGAGACTTCTGATGGCTCAAGGACAACAAGCAACACAGGGATTGGACCCGTGAATCCTTTTGAGTTCTCACTTGAAGTCTCTGTAGAGCCTGCAGATGGAATCCTGGGAAAACTGACAACAGCCAGTAAAAGGTGATAATCCTCCCCAGAGCCAGCTCTCTGCAGGACCTGTTCAGGAGAGAAAGATACAAACTCTAGACGTTGGGAATTATCCTGCTTATGGTCCACTGCATTCTCTCAAAAGCTTTAAATGCATGTTCACAGCTGCTACCCACCAAGCAAATGATCTTCCTAAAACCAGAGAAGCAAAAAAGGAATGAGCAACTTCATGTGAGGCCAGCATCACTTGTAAATACCACACAGAGATTCATCAAAGTGGTGAGAACCACAGAGTGGTAGCTGGGAGCAGCACTGAGGCCTTCAGTTCTGATCACATTTCACAAATAAGTCAGAGATTGATAAAAGGGGGAGAATTATTAAAACCAAAACAAGGGACTCAAAATGAGTTGCTTCTGCTGTCCCACATTACTAAATCAAGACTTATCTCAATTACAGTTTTGCTCTCCTAGAAATAGAATCGTAACCTGGGCAATCAGGAATTGGTTGATCAGCACTAGATTAGGCAGTCTGCCTGCTAAAATCTGCCCTCTTATAAGAAGGTAAATCTTACAATAACCCACTTTTTTGTCTAGTGCAAGTTCCTTGTTCCCTTCTGCCTATATAAGTCTTTCATTTTATACAGCTCCTTGGAGCTCATTTCTCTCTGCTAGATCAGATGTTGTCCAATTCATGAATCATTGAATAAAGCCAATAAGATCTATACATTTTTACTCAGTTAAATTATGTGTTTTTAAACAAAGTTAATGTGATTTTTTTTCTTGATAGTAATAATTATCTTTGTTTCTGTCACTGGAATTGGGCTTTATTTAAGTATCTCAATATTAAAAAAAATGCAAATTTGGGTTTGTGATTAGTTAGTTTATTGTTCAGCTCTCACTCTCAAAAAGAGATAAGGTAGAATTATTTTTCTGGGGGAAAAGGATTGGGAAATGATAGTCTTGATGTTTTCAAACTTTCTCAATATAAAATTTAATTCATTGTGTGCAACATAAGTTTCAATGTCTTTCTTACAGTGCTTATTATGAAAATTCAGACTTATTAGTAATAACATGACAGCCATGCATTTTAGGTAGTTGGAATTTTTAGATTCATTTATGGAAATTTTCCTTTTTAGTTAAATTTTTAATATTTAATACCCAAAATGCCCAATATGTATGCAGCTTGATTACTTTACAAAGGAATATCCAGGAATGAAGTACCTGGATCCTGGGTTTTTCATATGTCTATAAAGCATTTGTTTTGTGATGGTGAACTCAGAAATTCAATGTAAGTGTCTGATGTATAATATTTTAAATTAACATCAGTACTTCTTACTGAGAAAGCCAACTACCAAAGTTTTTGAATATGTAACTCCCCCAACTCTTTGTTACTGGTTTCCAAGTTAGCACCTAAGTAAGACAAAGTTTTTTCTCTGACTCTATAGTGTGTGGGGGAGAGGGTGGGGGCACAGCTGGGAGAAGGAAATCTTTGTCAAAGGTATTTTTTCTAATGTTAATAATTTACATATGCTTGTTCTTTTCTTTTTTTTTTTTTTTTTTTAGATAGCTATTTATCATTTCCTTGGACTCAGCTTCATGGAATGGCATGATTTCCCATTACGTAAATCATACTGTTCATCCCCAAATAAATTATGTTTGCTTAAATGTTCAACAATTATACCATTCATTACAAATACCACCAGCTCCCCTGACCTTTATGTAAAAGCAAGCAATCTATAATTTAAAAAGACCTCTCTGGAATACTTTGTGTGGATCAATTGCACAAAAGTTATTTGTAATGATAAGATATACATTTTAGTTAGTCAATGGCAGTACATTAATATGTGGTTGGGAAAATTAAGTCTTTCATGAGCCAAGTTATTTTGTTGCTTACTCTTCTTTAGTATTTCCAATTCCTAGTCAGAACACTGATCCTCATTATTATATATACATTTTTAAAATCCTGGATGTACATGCAATTTGCTTCACAAAAACTAAATATTACTTCTGAACTACATCCAGCACGGCCAGGGATGAACCCGAGGAAGGATGGTGAAGGATTAAAGAAGACAGACAAGAATACAGTTGAGAACACATGGAGCACTGCCTGGATGAGGAAACAGTGACCCAGCCTGCAGGTGGAAGCTTTACTTTATAGTCAGATCACACAGACCAAAGCAAGGGGAGTGGTCAACATGTTTACAACATTCTTGTGAGTTTCAAATCTATTTCATTAATCAAGCCTTGTTTCCGCAGCACTTGCACCTCCCACAGCCCATTAGCGACCCAGGAGCAAGGGATGACAATAAGGCCAAGCTTAATGTGCTAGGAGGTCTCTGCCCTCCAAGCTGGGACTTGTATGTGGCTCTGCCACAAGTCAGTCTAAGGCTTGACCCTCAGTTGTGACCCTTCTTACAACTTCTGGTACTTAACAAATACCTGAAAGTGGAGAAAATATATATCCTCCAGGATAATCGTTTTCTGTTATCACAATCGATTCCAATTTTGTTTATAGTGATGTAAAAATTTTCATTATCAGAAAGAAATGCAAAATACCCTTGAAATATGGTAGCAATAATCTCTGGTAAAACTGCTGAAACTTGATCCTGCTGTTCTGCTTAAAATAAAAGGGTAGTCTTCAGCTATCTGCTTTTGGCAGACAGGACTACGTTCCCAGGTCTAGCAAGGTCAGAGACAAGGAGCAGGCTGTGACTTTCCTATCTCAGATACAATTCTGAGAGCTGTTCTTGGAATTTAAAACAATGAAAGCTTACAGTTCAGACCCCTTTAAAAGGATTGCCTGCACCAGGGGCTGCGTGGTTGTGAGTGTTAGGTCTCCCACCTTCCTGGCCAGTTCAATAAATCCTTGTCTGCTTATTACCAATTTAACCGCCTCTGTGGTCGTTTGCAACTGGTCGTAGAAGTCTCCCCACAACATCCTAATTCTACCCAGTGGAATACATTGTTAAATTCCCACTGAATATCCTTGAATTAGCAGCAGTTCGCATGGCGAATTACAAAAGAACTTATTTTTGCTCAGCTTTAAAATATTCTCAATGTAAAGAGAATAGTATGAGAGTAACTGAGCCTGATTGCAAGATGCATTCATCATGGGAGTTCAGTCTCATATCCCACCCATTTACCTGAGCAATTGAGGGACCTTCTGGAAGAACATTTATACTAAGGAAAGAGAGAACTGAGTAAACTATCTTGATCCAATAGTAATAAAAATAATAGCCCTAACTGGTTTGGCTCAGGGGATAGAGTGTCAGTCTGCAGACTGAGGGTTCGATTCCAGTCAAGGGCATATGCCTGGGTTGCAGGCTCGATCTCCAGTAGGAGGTGTGCAACAGACAGTCGATCAATGATTCTCATCATTGATGTTACCATCTCTCTCTCCCTCTCCCTTCCTATGTAAAATCAATAAAGATATATTTTAAAAATAATAATGAAGGCAGTGTATTGTGCTGGGGGTTAGAGACTTATTTTAGGTTAGGTTCCCTAGAAGAGCCTAAGATGAGTTTTACTAGGGTGTTCTTCCAAAAGTGAAGGAAATAGGATAAGTCAGGGAAGCAAGAATGTGGCACTGATGGATACAATTTTCAGTTTGCTCCCCGACAAGAAAGCCCTGGAGCACAGATTGCACCACAGAATTAATCTTATCTTGAAGCAAGTAGTCAGCTTTTTCTAACCCCTCCTACAGGCCTGATGCATGAAAATTGTGTAAGAGTATGCCTGCCTTCCCCCAGCTGCCAGCACCACCTTCCTTCTGGCACCTGGAACCCAGGATTCCCCCTACCGCTGGCAGGCACCCATGACCCAGGCTTCCCTCGCAGCCCTAGCTTTGTCCAGAAGGTCAACCGGAAGGATGTCTGGTCTAATTAGCATATTATGCTTTTATTATTACAGATGGTTCAATCATTTGTCAAGATCTACTGGTAGGAATAGGAGGAATCACAGTCTCCCAGGAGAGAGTTATTGAGTTAGCAGGATAGGATGGCCAGCAGGGGAAAATGGATTCAATGCAGCATCAACTTCTATAGCATCCAATTTGATTGGGCTTTGAATCTGGACACATAACTATTAGCTATATAACACTTGGGTTCCTTATCTATAAAACTGGGGAGAATAACACCTCAGAAGATTGTTTTCAGAATTCAACAAATGCTATACACCACTTGGGCTGGTGCTGATTGATATAAATGCTCAATAAATAAATGCTTTTTAAAATGCTAAGTAGTTAGAAGGAAGAAGTGATTGAAATAATAATATGGTTTGTTTCAATAGGACATCGTGCTTGGCAAAGCCCTATAAGTAAGGAAATATTTTGGGGGTCTCCTTTCAGCAGAGCACTATACAGAAAAGTATTCTTGCTTGTTTTTACGATGTCTGTGTAATCACCACACCTCCCGTGACTCAGTGGCAGCTCTCAGTGAAAAGCTAAAGTGGTGGAGTGAACATGTGACTCTCATGATAATAATAACTTGGCTCAGAAAATATAGAATGACCAGCAGAAGTCACAACACCCAGCCGAAGGGAACTAGAATGGGAAGAAAAGAAAATGGTTGAATCCATGCCGTATCTGACCAAACTTATTTGTGAGGACAAATGAAACACTGAGGGGGGGTGGGCATGCCCAGCGTAGGATTCAGGCTCCACATGGGGAAAGGACAGGGGAGAGGTGTTAGCTAAAGGAAAGCAATAGGCCCTAGGGGCTACTGCTTTATCATTTTTATTGACGTTGGGCATGTTTCACTAGCTTACAAACACAGGTTCAGGAGTGATTGGCATCAATTTCAGTCAGTTTTCCTGGAGCATTATTCTAGGTCTTAGATATATCAGGAAATAAAACAAGAGATGCCTGCTATGGGAACTTATACTCCAGTAGGACATAAACAGTAAATAAGCAAAGAATATACTATAGTATATTAGAAGCTGGTAACTGCTATGGGATTAAAAAAAAAGCATAGAGTAGGGTAAAGCATGTCAGAGGGTGAAAAGAGCAGGTTGGTGTATTAAATATGGTGTTCATGTAATATACAGTATAATGGCTATATAACAATACTACATAGTATATTTGAAAATTGCTAAGACAGTAGCTCTTACAAATTCTTATCACAAGAAAGAATTGCAACTATGTGTGGTGATGGATGTAAACTAAACTCTATAAACTTATTGTGGTGACATACACACACACACACACACACACACACACATATATATATACATATATACACACCCATGTGTGTGTGTGTATATATGTGTGTGTGTCACCATAATATATATATGTATATATAAATATAAAATCATTGTTATACATATAAAACTAATACAATGTTATATGTTAACCATATATAAATTTAAAAAGATATATAGGGTGATCACAATAGTCCTTAGGAAGAGGTTAAAATTTAAGAAAAACATGAAGGAGGTGAAATAATTAGTTTAGCAGATATTGTGGGGAGAACATTTCAGACAGAAGGAACAGCTACAGAAAACATTGTAAATCAGAAAATCTAATGTGTTAAAGGAAAAGCAAGAAAGAAATGAGCAAGGGGGCAGTGGTGTGAAATGAGGTCAGAAGGATCACAAGAAGTGACCTGTGCAGCAGTGGATTCAAAGTGGAGGAGCACTTTGCAGGGTTGTGGGAGCACACCTGCCAGATTAGAAGAAGCCACCAACATTCTGTTGTTCTGTCCTTAAGTATCATCTCTTGTCGTACTTGTCTTTTGTTGTGTTTTGGATTAAATTGGATTAAATTCACAATCCTCTCTCCCATCCTCTGGTGCTAACTTTTCTCAAGTTTGTGCCATTCTGTGGATTTTCCTACAACTAGGACATTTTTTCTCCTTGGCATTTCACCTCCCTACTCTCTCACCACCTCCACGCTCCCCTGGTCCAACAGTTTCCTCTATTGCATTCTTCACTATGCTATGGTGAGCCCTGTGGTCTGACTCTGGAGGCTGCTCTCATTAAAACATTAATGAGCTAAGCAGGTGTTTTCTGTGTACCTCAGCCAGCAAATCATAGTTTGCCTCTGCCTTCTAAAATGAAGAATTTGATAAATGAATACAGGTGATATTTTAAAGTATTATAAACATATTTACAATATAATAGTAAATATTCCTTCTTTGTGTTGATCAAATCCTATCATGGTGTCAGGCAATATTTGGACAGCTGTAACAAAAGAAAAAAAAATCCAAGCTTAGACTTAATAATTTTGGTCAAGTAATTAAACTTTCCAAGTCTCGAGGGTTTTTTGTTTTGTTTTGTTTTTTAAATATATTTTATTGATTTTTTACAGAGCGGAAGGGAGAGAGATAGAAAGTCAGAAACATAGATGAGAGAGAGACATCGATCAGCTGCCTCTTGCACGCCCCCTACTGGGGATGTGCCTGCAGCCAAGGTACATGCCCTTGCCAGAATTGAACCCGGGACCCTTCAGTCCACAGTCCGATGCTCTATTCACTGAGCCAAACCGGTCTCGGCTTGAGGTTTTTTTAAGTTTTTATTTTTTTGTCAATCCTCATCTGAGCATATTTTTTTCCCATTGATTTTTAGAGAGAGAGTGGAGAGGAGAGGGAGATGAAGGAAGGGGGAGTGAGAGAGAGAGAGAGAAACATAGATATCATAGAGACATTGATTCGTTGCCTCCCACATGGCCCATGGCCAGGGATCAAACCTGCAATCCAGGTATGTACCTTGACTGGGAATCAAACCCAAAACCCTTTGGTGTGCAGGCCAACACTCCAACCACTGAGCAACATCAGCCAGAGCCTGAGCCTCAGTTTCTTAAGCAAAATTGGGCTGACACATAATTCTCAGGGTGATTTTCCAACTTAAATAAAATAGCATAAAAAAAACAAAACATGTTCAGGTGCTCAATGGTAATTCCATTTTTTACCTTAAATATGCCATCTTTGTTTTGTTGTTGCTTTTAATTCATTCACTCATAACTCTCAGTCTTCAGAAAATATATTCTTTAGTTTATTGAATTACTAGTGACCCGGTGCACGAAATTCGTGGATGGAGTGGGGGTTCCCTCAGCCCAGCCTGCACCCTCTCCAATCAGGGACCCCTTCGGGGATGTCTGACTGTTGGCAGTCGGACATCCCTCTCGCATCTAGGAACACTGGCTCCTAACTGCTCCTGGCCTGCCTGACTGATTGCCCCTAACCCCTCTGCTTGCCTGATCACCCCTAACCACCTCTGCCTGTCTGTCTGATCACCTAAGTGCTCCCCTGATGGCCTGATTGCCCCTAACTGCCTCTGCCTTGCCCCATACCTGGGACCCAGGCTTCCCTCCCTCTGGCCAACTATAGGCACCCAGGACCTGGGCCAGCTTCACTCAGGCCTGCGGCAGCCTCAGGCACCCAGGACCATAGAGCATGTGGCCTAACCTCAAGGCTGAAAAGGGCCCCGGCCCCTCAAGCCGCCGCCCCGCCCCTTGCACTGCTGCCACTTGTGCCGCCACCCCATTCCTTGCACTGCCACACCTTGCGCTGCCTGTTCCATTGCAGAGCAGCCTGGGGAGTGGACACTGCGAGTCGGTGGTCCCAGCTGGACCACAGCGCCCTCTCCGCCCCCCCACAGCGCCCTGTAGAGTGGCCTGCTTTGCACAGCACCTGCTCTGGCCCCTCACGGGGCCCCGCAGAGTGGCATGGGGAGTAGACACCGTGCGCCAGCAGTCCCAGCCACTCCATGTGGTGCCCACTCCATTCCCTTGTGGGGCCCCGTGGAGTGGCCTGGGGAGCAGATGCTGCACGCCAGGAGTCCCAGTTGGCCGGCTGCACAGGCATGAAGGGCGAGGCCGTGTGGCACATGGCCCCGCCCCCTGCTGATTGGCTGGTAGTGTAGCGAAGGTATGGTCACATTAGCATATTACTCTTTTATTATATAAGATTAGTGACTCTCATTGGTTTGGTCAATCCAAATACTATAAGAACATAAGAAAAGCAATGTTCATAAAGCCAGGTCAGCAAGGAGACAGCTGCTTCTCATTCCCAAAAGAAAAGAAATACTATTCAAGCTGAAACCGGTTTGGCTCAGTGGATAGAACGTTGGCCTGTGGACTGAAAGGTCCCAGGTTTGATTCCAGTCAAAGGCATGTACCTTGGCTGTGGGCACATTCCCAGTAGGGGATGTGCAAGAGGTAGCTGATCGATGTTTCTCTCTCATTGATGTTTCTGACTTTCTATCCCTCTCCCTTCCTCTCTGTAAAAAGTCAATAAAATATATTCAAAAAAATAAAAAATAAATAAAAATAAAAAATGTGCAAGAGATATTATACAAGTTCATAATAACTCTTTATGAGCATTCTATGGCAGCAATGACTGCATAAATTCATTTTCTAGAGTTACATAACATCTTCCATATCCTTGCAACACTGAAAAAGGAAAGCTATTTGACATTGTAGAATGCAAACAGTAAGTCTACTAAAGGGAAATAATAATCTCAATTTTGTTAATTTATAAAACATTGTAGAAATTTTAAGATCAATGTTGTGTACTAGATTAGAAAAAATTAAAGAAAAGATAACTAATTTGATTATAAGAAACAAAATAAAAGGTTAATTCCAATAGAATAAAATACTTGACATAAATAATATCAGTGGGTTATATATTTCTTTCAAGTAATAACAACAGTGTACAATTCATTTCCTGCATAGAATTTACAATTACTCTGGTAATACATCATAATAAATAGAGCCATAAAATGTATCAACATTTCAAGTAATGAATGGAATTCACTTTCATAAAATATGGTACCTCAGAGACCATTGTTAAGATATATTTAAAATGCTCAATTTTAAAGTTTTAGATCTTTGCTGTGTGTGAAAATTTGTACTATAACATTGATTTAGATTCTTCTGTAAATTTAATTAAAAATTACCCTAAAGTAAAAAAATCTTAAGAAAGCAAAAATATTAATTCTTACAGGTGTCTAATGAAGTAAGAATGACCCGGCTCTCTGTAAATCTGAGTTTAAGTCTCAGATCTCTTTGACACAACCTTGATCTAGTGGTCCCAATTATCAACTGCAAAATGTCATATCTACCTCTTCTTCTCAAAGGATTTATGAAGAAATTACAGGTATGAAAATATTTAGAATTGTTTGAGTGGTTCTACAAATTTGAGTTAACTATTGTTTAATATTATTGGCTAAGAAATAAAATATATGAGCAACAGTAAACATTTATTTGACTTTTAGGTAATACTTTGCCTATTATAATAAACAATGTGCCATCCATGAAAATATTAGAAGAAGGCACAATGTCAAATCTAAGTCTTCTAAGTATTATTTTCCAGTTAATCACATATTGTATGTCATAATTTGATATTTACTTATCTGTGATAAGTATTTTCCTGATTTATAGATCTTGTCTTATAATTTCAACAGTTGCAATATTTTTAAAAATTCATTGTGTCTTACATTAAGTCTGATAATGTCTTGTAGCAATTAATATATCTAAAAGCTCTTCTTTAAAAAAATATATATTATTGACTTTTTTACAGAGAGGAAGGGAGAAGGATAGAGTTAGAAACACTGATGAGTGAGAAACATCAATAAGCTGCCTCCTGTACACTTCCTACTGGGGATGTGCTTGCAACCAAGGTATATGTCCTTGAATGGAATCGAACCTGGGACTTTTCAGTCCCCAGGCTGACGCTCTATCCACTGAGCCAAACTGGTTAGGGCAAAAGCCCGTTTTAAATATCTACTTTAAATCAGAAGCCCATTATATCTATTGAGCTCTTCTTGGTTCATCAATATGTTACATATTTAAAAATACTCTTTAGTTAAGTAAGTTTTGGAAATGATGCTCTGGAATTTCACTATCAGCTACCTTTCAAATCTATTTTTTAAACTTGTACTTTTTTTGCAATATTTTTAACACAAAAATGTTCAGACATTCATAAGCTTCTACTGTTTCCCAGGTGTCTACCATGTAAAGTTTTGTTGGAATAAGGATTAATATACTTTTAAGGCACTCTTCTTCCACCATGCCTATCTGCAGAGGCTATATGTGTATATGTTAAAAATCTAGAAAGAATAAAATAAAATTACAAAGATAATAAATAAATTTAGGAAGGGTGCCTTTACAAGTAAATAACTGAGTAAATTTCAAAGTTAGTGTAAACAAGAAACAGATATAAAATCAAAGAAAATTACTCCAAGGAACTAATCATTCAGTTTTCTACTTAACATCCCAGCTCAGAGTTTATTAACACTTGAGAGCAGTTTATTAAAGCTGGCGACAGTGAAACAAGGAAGGGCCTGGGGATAAAAGAAGCGACCGGAGAGAGACGAGGCGGGCTGCTTTGGCTCTTCAGAGATGAATGGGAAAGAAATGAGCCAAGGCGGGGTGCTGTCAGCTCCCTGGAAAGTCAGAGAAAACCGGGCCTTGGAGACAGGTTCAGGGAGTTAGCTTGGGACAAGCTGCCACTGTCCATTGCTCCCCTTGTTGCAAATCTCATGGGGACCCTGAGGGTATAGGACAGTGGTCGGCAAACTTCGGCTAGTGAGTCTGTTGACTAATGAGTTTGCCGAACACTGACCTAGACTCTCAATTCCAATAATTATAGGCTGTTGTTGTTCTTTGTGATTAAGCCCCGAAGAAGGGGTGTACCTATTAGTGAATACTCTTAATATCCACACACACTTACACACACACCTCTGCTCTTCTATATATCCCCCTACCACCACCCCATTAGAGTAAATCAGCCACTATTCATCCAATTTTTCAAGCCTAAAATTTGGTTGTTATTCCTGGGAAGCTCTTTTCTTTTCATTCCACCTCCTATCTGCTTCTCCACAAAACATGAATGTGTATACACATCCTGAATCTGGCACCTGCCATCTCCAAAGGTAGCTGCTCTAGACCTGGCTTCCCAGACCCTTCTTCTATACTTTGATTTTCAAACATGGGCTACATATTAGAATATCTGAAGAAATAAACATGACATACACAAGACATTTCATTAACCATTATTTACTGGTATTTGGTTAATGCTTCTTAACTGATACCCATTTCATCACTTCCTGATGATTTTTTTATCCTCTTAAGAATATTTTGTTCTCTAACCCAACGACATTCCTTAAAGAAGAATACAGATCCAGATAATAATCTATTTTTGTTTTCGTTGCTTAACCTCAATATTGTGGTTCTTTCCATTTTCCTAAAGGATATAGGTAACTGCCCTAGGTATAACCCCAACATCTTTCTTCCACAAGTCTGGATGCATATTAAAATCCCCAGAGGAGCCTTGAGAAATATCAACTCCTAGGCCCTACTCCTTGAGATTTTGATATAATTGATTTAGATTGGGACTAGCTAGAATAATCTCCAGAGGATTGTAATGTACAGGAATGGTGAGGACTCAGACTGTTATAATAATAGCATTCTTAACTGGTATTCCTAATTCTACTCTTGTTCTCCTAAAGTCTTTTCTCCCTGTAGCCAGAATGACTTTTTAAAGTGCAAAATCAAATCCTTTTAACTTTTTATTTTTACACTAAGAATAACACTGCAAAGAATCCTTCTTTGAAACCCCTATTTCAAATTCATATTTTCCTCCCATTGTTCTCTATTTCCTTCACCTGTCTAATTCTCTTTGTAGAAGTTATCCATACTTGATGTTTAATCATATGTTTATTTGTTTCTCTGGCTAGACAATAAACATTCTGAGGTCAAGAGTCTTATTTGTCTTTTTTACAACTTCATCCTCCATGCTGAGAAAATATAGTAGGGGCACAGTATTTGTGGAATCAATTAATAAAGAAAGATAATAAAGAAATTGCTTATTTCTCCATTTGACACTCTGGTGCATATAAATTTTAATTGTTAAAAAATATCTGACTACTATTTTTATGTCTTCAACATTATCTTTAAAAGAGCCAGTTAGCCCAACTCGCTCCCAGACAAAACTAAGTATTAAGAATCTCAACAGAATTTTTTTCAAATTATTAAAAGTACTACCACACATATTATGATAGAAAATAAACAAGAATTACAAAAACATTAAGTTTAAAACAAGTTCCCAGCATTATCATGTGTAATAGTAAAATGAACTATGAGTCAAAGCTTAAAAGATTAAAAAAAAAACAAACCCACACACACCCAGGACCAGCGGCTGCCTAGATTTCAGTAGTATTTATTAGATCTACCTGGTTCTTGCCCTCTTTGTCTTAGCAGTCTCCTATAATCAGTAAACCAAGCAGAACACTGTAGTCATTAACAAAATAGGTAGGTGGTTTTCTGACCTGCTCCAGGAAGTCACCCTGAGGGAATTCCCAAATCTCTTCAGACAGATCCAAATTACTGATTTCTTATCTGGCCAGGAATGAAGCTTGTTCTAAACCTGTAAATGAATTGAGGTTTATTCTGAGTTCGGTTTACTAGTCTGAGGATGCTATCTGCTTTGCAAAGGAGTGCTTCAGAGACAGTGTTATGGTGTGAGAAACGGATATCCCTCTAGGAGAGAGCGTGCTTTTGTGGGCATCCCAGTTTCTGAGTTACACTTGAGCCCTACTCTGAAGCCAGAAAGCCTGCAGTGACCATCCCTTTTAGCAGCTGTATTATCTTGGTGGTTTACATAACTCTTCTGTACTTCAGTTTCCTCATCTGTAAAATGAAAATAATAATTTTAACACCTCAATAAGTTACAGTGAAGATTTTGTGAATTGATGGATATAAAGTGACTAGGAAAGTGCTAAGTGTTAGATAGTAATAACTTAGACCATGAACTACAGTGCTGTTTCCTGCCTCTGCATTCCAGCCCTGTCAGGTTGGTGATCTTGGGTAGATGATTATACCTTTCTGCATCTCCATTTCACCTTCTATAAAATTGAGATAGTATTTATCTCAATGGGTTGTGTATTAAATGACTTAACATAGGTTAAGTGCCTAGGACAGTGACTATATTGTAGGACATACTGCAAAATGAATTTACTATCATTATTCTTGCTACTAGAGGCCTGGTGCATGAATTTGTGCATGGGTGGGGGTCTGGCTGATTTGGCCCTGATTGGGGTGGATTGGGACTAGGCCTGTTGGGAGGAAGAGATGGTGGGATGTTGACCTGTGAGCCTGCCCTGATTGGGGCCCAATTAGGGCTGGGTTGGCTTGGAGGGGGGGGGCATAAGTGATTGGCTGATGGGCCCCACTCCTGATTGGGATGGAGGGGTCAATTGGGGGTGGAGCCAGCCATGGGGAGGGGCAATGAGTGTTTGGCTGGCTGCCCACACCCTGGATTGGTGTTGGGGGGGGCAAATTGGGGGTGGGTCCAGCCAGGAGGAGGGGTCACAGGCAGTTGGCTAGCCAATCCTGCTCATGATTGGAGTGGGGGGTGTCATTAGGGGAGTGGCTGGCCTGGGGGAAGGTCCACAAGCTGATGGAGTAGGGGGCCAATGGGGAAGGCCTGCCAGGGGGAGGGGTGACAGGTACTTGGCTGTCCAGCCCTGCCCCTAATCAGGGTGGGAAGGCTAATCTGGTGTGGGATTGGGCCAGGGGAGGGGCTGTAGGAGGTTGGCTATACGCCTGCACTTGTTTGGGGTGGGAGAGGCTGATTGGGAGTGGGGCCAGCTGGGGGGAGGGGCCACCGGAAGTTGGTCAGCTGGCCCCACCCCCAATAGGGCTGGGTGGCTGGCTGCAGTGGGAGTCATAGCAACTGGTTGTCCTGGTAGTTCCAGCTTTCCAGTCTTGTTAGATATAGTATATATACTAGAGGCTGGGTACACAAAATTTGTGCACAGCCTGGACCCTCTCCAATCTGGGACATCCCTCTCACAATCTGGGACTGCTGGCTCCTAACTGCTCACCTGTCTTCCTGCCTGATCACCCCTAACTCCCCCCATGCTAGCTTGATCACCCCTAATTGCCTCTGCCTGCCAGCCTAATTGCCCTTAACTGCCTCCCCTGCCAGCCTGGTAACCCTCAACTGTCCCCTTCTGTGGGCCTGATCACCCCTAACTGCCCCGCCTGGTGGCCCCTCACTATCCCCCCTTGCCAGCCTGGGCACCCCTCGCACACTACTGGTCAGCAGTTTAGTTGTCCCTTGCTAACCCTCCTGCTGGCTTGGTCGCCCCATGCAGCCTGTTGTTCTGTTACTGTGAGGATGTCGTGACCAATTTTCATATTACCCTTTTATTAGTACAGATAGATTATTATCATCTTAGGTTACAATTCAGTGCAAGGTTTTTGAGACATTGATGTATTTCAAGTCTCCTGCTTCTTTAATCACTATTTCTCAGGCCCCTATGTTGCTTCCTTTCCTTTGCTGGCTTTCTAAAAGAATAGTCATTCTCTAAGGATATCTTCCTGGCCTTCTGACCCTTTCTCCCTTGGCAACATCATTGCTTTAATATGTCCATTATTACCTCTAAGGAAGCCATCTTCTAAAGCTGAACAGATAGCCCAGGTCCCTCTGGGAGCTCCAGACCCTATCTGAACATGAACGTTCCTCAGCATTTCAGACTGTCTCTGCACAGAACAAAGCTTATCTCTATTTCTTCAAAATGTTTTCTTTTCTTGTGTTCTTGGTCACATTAGCTTTGACTCCCCCCACCTTATGCTTCATGTGCAGTCACCAAATCCTATTGATGCTAACTCATAAGAAATTTTGAATTCATGCTCTCCTCTCCATTTTTCCTGCCATTTCTTCAATTCACAGTGGCATTAGCCTTTTAATGGGTCCTGCCACCTCCTCAAATTACCCTCTAAACTCAATACTGCCCATTATTTAGCATAAAGTGACATGGAATACAGATATATACTACAATGTGAATTTTGGAAAACTTTATGCTAAGAGACATATATGATATGCTGGGCTGATCAGTGTCCCCACAGAACTTGTGTCCACTCAGAACCTGTGACTATAACCTTGTTTGGAAACAGGGGCTTTGCAGATGGAATCAAATTTAGATGAAGTCATACCGAATTAGGGTGAGCCCTACATAGAGAAGGAGAGATTAAAATGATGCAACCATGAGCTAAGAAATGCCAAGGGTTGTCAGTAACCACCAAAAGGCAAGAAAGTCTCCTTTTGTAGAATTTTCAGAGGTACATGGTGCTGTTTACTCGTACATTCTGATTCCAGATTCCAGAATGGTAAGATAATACATTTCTATGGTTAAAAGCCACCCAGCTTGTAGTAATTTCTTATGGTAGTCCTAGCAAACTAATATAAATGGTAGGGTGTACCACATTTTGTTTATCCATTCAGCAGTTGATGGACATTGGGTTATTTCTACTTTTTGGCTAATAGAAATAATGCTGCTGTGAACATTGTGTCCATCTATGATACATTTTGAGTTACTTTTTAAAAAGAATGAAAGGTTAGACTTTTTTTAAAAAATCTATGAATATTGAGTTGGTCTAGTATCATTTGTTGAAGATTATCCTTCCTCCATTGAATTGCTCTTTCATCTTTGTTAAAATAATTTGGTCTTACTTCTAGGCTCTGTTCTGTTCCTTTAACCTATGTAATCTATCCCTTCCCTAATACAACTAGTTCTGATTACCATAGCTACACAAAAGTCTTAAGATCAACTAGCGGAATTTCTCCTAATTGATTCTTCTTTCTCAAAATTGTTTTAGCTATCTAGGTTCTTTGCCTTTTGACATAAATTTTAGAATAATCTTATCTATTATCATAGTCTGCTTGGGCTGCTATAAGAGAATAAATAGATTGGGGGCTTTATAAGTGACAAAAATTTATTTTTGGAGGCTGGGAAGCCCAAGATCAAGGTGCTAGCAGATTTGGTGTCTGGTGAGAGCTTGATTCCTGACTCATAAAGCATCTTCTTGTTGTGCCATTACACGGTGGAAGCAGAAGGGAGCTCTCTGGAGTTTCTTTCATGAGGGCACTAACCCCATTCATGAGGGTTATTCCCTTCCCTATGACTTAACCAGCTTCCAAAGTTTCCACCTCCACAAACCATCATTTTGGGGGTTTGGTTTCAGTATATAAAATATTTTTAGGGGTTGGAGACAGAAACATTCAGTCTAGAGCATCTGTATTTATAATATATTCTTCTGGGTAAATTTCAAGTTTGAAAAATCAATTACATATGTATAACTCACATATTTCTATCTCTTAAGTCCAGCCTTTCTCCTGCGATCCATATTTGAATATCCAACTAGCCACTTGACAGCTACATTTGAGTATTTTGCTTTGAATATGTTAATTTTGAGATGCACCTTTTATCTGCAAGTTTATCCTCTAGCCTTCTCCCTTTTAGTAAATGGCAACACTACTTAGCCAGATGCTCAAAACAAAGCAAAACCTTCTCACCCTGGCTGGCTGAAGGTTTGATTCCTGCTCAGGGTGTGTGTGTGTGAGGCAACCGATCAATGTTTCTCTCTCCCTTCTCCTCTCTCTAAAAGCAATTTAAAAAAGCATATTCTCGGGCAAGGATAATAAAACAATAACAAAAAACAAATAGAAGAGTTAGAGTGTCTTTAAATACACACACACACACACACACACACACACACGCACGCACGCACGCACGCACAGCAGACCATGTCTTTCTTCCGTTTAAAAACATTTCGGGTTCTGGTCAAGTTGGCAGAGTAAGTAAATGCAATGCTCACAATCTCCTACAATCACATCAGTAGCACCTGAAATATACACCACAGAAGTCCACAAACTAAGGAAACACAGAAGAAGGCACATCAACTCTGGTAGGAGGGGCACAGGCACAAAAGTTGCTGGTCCCATATCCATGTGTGGCAGGAAAAAAATCAGGAGGGATGTTTCATCATTTGAGATTCCTCCTGAAGAGCGAGGAGTCCAAGCTGCACACCAGGCCCACCGGGCCAGGGTTCCAGTGCCAGGAAGAGAAGTGCCCATAATCTGGTTTTGAAAACCAGCAAGAATTGTGACTGAGTGTAATGAAAGGCTATTGGAGTCCCAGGTATTCATCCTAAACAGCCTATGCCCAGTTTCACTTGTTCTGAGCTTTAGCGAAAGGATTGGAGGGGCAGCTTTACGCAAGACAGAAGTGAGGGCAGAGATCATTGTTCCTTTACTGAGCCTTCACCCCACAGAGAAGGTGCCTTATCTGAGTCTCGATCAACCTAGCTACCACTGTTTGCCCTGCTGTGGAGATTCCCTGAGACCCTGTTCCAACCAACTTTTGGGCCCACCCAAATTTCCAGTGGCTACTCCATACAAATGGCCTGTCTTGGATCATGCTTCCAACTTTCCTAGAATTTCTCAAAGGTTCACAAACCCCAAATAAGTAACATCGGTTCTCAGCATGCTCCATACTTCTTGCTAAGTGGCCCCAAGCCCAGCACCAATAGCAGCTTGTCTTGGTTTGCAGCTTGGCATTTCCCAGACATCTCCAAACCCAGCACAGGTAACAGCCATCTCTAGATCACTGTAGCTCATGCGGAACAGGGCACAGTGGCAATTGATCTTGGTCTGCACCGCCTGAAAGGTCCCAGAACCAGCGCGTCTAGTAGTTTCAGATCACACCAGGGCACCACCCAAGCACCTCCACAAATGACACACTCAAGAGGTGAACTCAGTGGGCAGCAGAGCCCCTCTGAAGTGAGTCCTGCTCCACGGAGTTGTCCCCTGCACAGCAGCTCCTCTCTGCAATCTTGGCCAGTCCTCAAGCCAACTGACTTAAGGGTAGGTCCCTCCCATTGATGTGCCAACAGAAATCAAGGCTCGGCTACAACAGGAGGGTGCACACAGTCTACACAGGGTGCACACCTGAGGCACCTCGTTCGGGTGACTGAGAAGTCTGGATGTGTCACTGGGCCCTAGAGGACACTTACTACATCAGGCCACTCTACCAAGACTAGGAGACATAGCAATTCTACCCAATACATAAGCAGGCAGCCAAAATGAGGAGATAAAGGAATATGTCTCAAATGAAAAAAAGAAAGGAAAAGAACAGAATTCCAGAAAAATAATTAAATAAAATGGAGACAAGCAATGGGTTAATGTTTCTCTCTCACATCAATGTGTTTTTTTTTTCTTTCATTTCCTCTCTCTCAAATCAATAAAAACATTTTCCCAGATGAGGGTTAAAAAACAAAAACACTTGTGAGCTCCGAGACTGCTTGTTTTGTCTCTGATGTTGTCTCCCCAAACCTAGTTGTACCTGGCTATGCTTAATTATCCATAACATTTATTGAATGGATGCATTTAGAGAGGCATGACCCCCGAAGTACCAAACTACCTAAAAATAGTCATCTCTGAAAATTTCTGAAGTAAATAACTTCAAACTCTTACATCAAAGATTGCTTAAGAGAAAAAAAAATTACAAAACTTTCAAAGAATAGTGTATGGTTACCTTCCTTATAAATCAGCTTCAGATAATAAGTCTGACCCTAACCGGTTTGGCTCCGTGGATAGAGTGTCAGCCTGCGGACTGAAGGGTCCCAGGTTCGATTCCGATCAAGGGCATGTAACTAGATTGCGGACACATCCCCACTAGGGCGTGAGCAGGAGGCAGCTGATCAATGTTTCTAACTTTTTATCTCTATCCCTTCCTCTCTGTAAAAATCAATAAAATATATTTTTAAAAAATAAATCTGCTATTCCTTGGTGGATCTACTTTTCTGGGGTATTTCTCGTGGAGATTAGATGCAGAAAAGCGGGTCTGGGCTGCTTTCACCTAGAGCTGTTTGTATTATTTACTTGCTCTCCGAACATTTAAATAATTTCTTCTTCCCCTTCCTTCCTTCCTTCTTTTTTTTAAAAAATTATTTTTATTGATTTTTTACAGAGCGGAAGGGAGAGGGATAGAAAGTTAGAAACATCAATCAGCTGCCTCTTTCACGCCCCCTACTGGGGATGTGCCGCAGCCAAGGTACATGCCCTTGACCGGAATCAAACATGGGACCTTTCAGTCCAAAGGCCGAAGCACTATCCACTGAGCCAGACCGGTCTCGGCTCCCCTTCCTTTCTTGACTGAATTTTTCCTTTAGTGCAGCTACACTCTCTAGGTGGGAAAGCGTTTTGATGCTCTTAAATTTCTGAATCTACGAGATCTCAGATCGCATGAAGTTTAAAGGGAGAAATTGTCCAGGCTTGTCCGTGAGCTCCCATTTGTCTTATGGCTTCTTGAAAATATGGGTGGTGCTCCTTAGGGATAATATTCTGACCAACAGCAGTCCCTCTCCCAGGGTATGCATGTTTGGCAGTGGGTTTGGACAGGGGTGGGAGCTGCGGGGGGAGTGAAGGGGACGGGTGTGAAAGCACAGTCATACCTTGGCGTACAAATCCCAACTCTGCTCCAGCTACAAGCGGGGCAATCCTTAAAGCCCAAGAACCTCTTTAAACAAGTACCCTGTCAGCCCCCCTGCACCACGAGACACGAGACACGCAGGTTTCGTGGGACTGCCTGGAGGGAGGGATGAGGGGCGCTGCGCCAGGCTATGCGCCTGCGCCTAGGAGCCCCGGGCCCTGGCTGGGGCGCATCCCGCCTTCCCGCGTAGCCCAGTGCGCAGGCGCAGGCGCAGGCGCAGCGGGAGGGGCGCACGCGGAGCTGTGCGGGAGGGAGAGCCCGGCGGCCATGGCGGCAGGCAAGGCAGCAAGCGTGTTCCGCGGCCTGGCGGTGGCTGGTGGAGGCGAGAGTAGCGACAGCGAGGATGACGGCTGGGAAATTGGGTATCGCGACCGGGCATCTCAGGTAGGCAAGAGGCCTTTTCTTCCCCGCGCCTAGGTCTGCCTCCCCGGGCCCTCGAAGACCCGGCCTCCTCCCGAAACCTCTTCCTTCCTCACCTGTCTTCACGGCCTCCTCTGTTTTTCCAGTGGAAATACAGGCTTTGGGATTTGAGACAAATCCACAACGTGTTCGTCTAGTGTCCCGACTGTGCTTTTCCTCAACGGCGCTTCTTTAGGTTGTCGATGTGGTAGCTCGTCACATGCGCTTGGACCCGCCATTACCCGGTCCCCTTCAGAGGTCATTTGAGACGTGAATTCTTTACAAACTCCGTATGTCGTCCACACCACCATCCCACCCCGCAGCTCTCCAAAAACGATTTACCTGTTGCGGTGGAAATGAAAATATGTATAACTATTTTTTTTTTAACTGTCTGCTGTTTTAGAAATTAAAAGGACCGGTTCCCACTGAAGATAAGAATGAAACATTTAAGAAAGCATTGACCACAGGAGATATTTCATTGGTCCAAGAGCTCCTAAATTCTGGTGAGAAATAAGGGGTAGTTTCAACCCAGCCCAGTTACATTAACAGCTGTTTCTGACTTTAAAAGGTTTTAGTTGCTTTTCTAAATCAGCAAATATTAGTGGATTAAGTGTCCTACATACCTTTCTTGACTGTGTTCTCTTTGCCTTTTCTTCCTCTAATTTGGGAATGCCACCCTCTTACCTTCCATTAGTTCTTCCACTTCAAGAGGCTTATTCTGACCAATCCTACCCAACTAATACTGTGTGGTTTTTTCCCCCAGTGTTTTATTGATCTATTAATATGTTTCTCAAGAGTTGATTCTAGTTATGACATCTCAGCTGTGGTCTTCTGTGCCGTGTGTGTGTGTGTGTGTGTGTGTGTGTGTGAGTGTGTGTGTGTGTGTGTGTGTGTGAGTGTGTGTGTGTGTGAGTGTGTGTGTGAGTGTGTGTGTGTGTATGTGTGTGTCTGTGTGTGTGAGTGTGTGTGTGAGTGTGTGTGTGAGTGTGTGTGTGTGTGTGTCTGTGTGTGTGTGAGTGTGTGTGAGTGTGTGTGTGTGTGAGTGTGTGTGTGAGTGTGTGTGTGAGTGTGAGTGTGTGTGTGAGTGTGTGTGTGAGTGTGTGTGTGTGTATGTGTGTGTGTGTGTGTGAGTGTGTGTGTGAGTGTGTGTGTGAGTGTGTGTGTGTGTGTAAAATGAGGCCTGGTGTAGGAATCAGGATATTTGGGCATCTGTTCCAGCTGTATTGACTGGTTCCTTGGAAAAGTCATTTAAACTTCCAGAGCATCAATTTCTTTATGGAAAGTATCATAATTTTGGCCTGGGTCCCATGACTTTTTTTCCCCCCTGTGGATCAAATATTGTTTTTAAGAATTACCTTGACATAGAAATATGAGTTGTTGATCATAACAACTGAAATTATCCAAATGAATAACAGGCATTTACCATTGGAGTGGAGGTGTGGGGGATTGAGCAAAAAAGAAAAGAGAAAGATCTCATGGACATAGACAAAAGTGTTGTGATTGAGGGGGGAGGGATGGAGAAGGTGGAAAATGCATAGAGGGGGTACATGGTGGTGGAAAATAGAAAATAAAAACATTCACACAAAATAGTTAAATAATATTATATATAGAAAAATGTCTTCTACGCTAGAGATGCCTCATTGCTTAGTGGAAAGTCATTTTGGAAACAGTACAGTTCTGGATTTGAGTACTAGCCCTGAGATGGATGGCTCTGTAATTTTGACCAAACCTTCCTAAGCTTCAGTTCCCGTCCCTCTTCCCCTTCATGGGCAAAGATTTTGGGGGGAGGGAGGTTAAAATGAGGTAATACATTAATAAAGTTCTTAGAATAATAGGCATCATGTAAATATTATCTGTTACAACAAAGTTTATGTGAATTTGTGAACAGTGGAACTTGAGTTGTAAGTGAAGAATGAAACTGGATGAAATTCAGATAATTAAATGAGACGCAATACTTAACATAAACACATGCAAAGAATGCACATAGTGTTGGATGTGATATAATAAGTAGAAATTTGTTTTAGAAAAGGGAAGTTTGCCTTAGGAGTAGTGGGACTAGGTACAGTGAAGTGATGGAGGCTTCTGAAGGATGAGGACTTGAAAAGAGCCTGCTGGTAAAGTAGGAATTTAGTCAACCTTTTATAATTGCTTAATTACAGAAATTTTTAATATTTGTTTAAAACAGCAAATAATAATATATAGTTACAAGTAGAAAGGTACCTTAAACTCAATTGCCTCTGAAGTCTCACTCTCACTGGTAGTTCCCATTTTAGCATCTCCTTGTTTCATTTTAGATGTTATTACTTAACGCTTCTTAAAATATTTTTATTTTTTTGCCTTTCAAAGTCATTCTTGACTTTGATACATATTTCTACACTAGTTGAAAAGTTTGATAAAATTAAAGGTTCTTTTGAGTCAGCCATTTTTAACAGTTCTAAGACATCTCAGTTTTTGTTATTCTGCCATGTACTGCTTTCAGTTCTCTTTAAATTATTAAATATTTCAGACATTCAGAAAGGAATGAAGATGTCTCCTCTTCCCCCTGGAAATTACCATTCTCCTATAGTTGGTATTTATCTTTCCTATGCAAATCTTTAGACTTTAGTCTGTATGTATATATCCCAAATTAATATAGTGTTATTTTGAATATTTTATTTTTCCATTTTTTATTAAGGAATTACATGTGTACATATCTTCCCATTGCTCCCCCCATCCCACTCCTGTACTTGTGCTCACCTGCCTGTGTCTTGCGTCCATTGGTTATGCTTATATGCATGCATACAAGTCCTTCGGTTGATCTCTTATCTCCCCCACCTCTCCTTAAACTTCCCACTGTAATTTGACAGTCTGTTTGATGCTTTACTGCCTCTATATCTATCTTTTTATTCATCACTTTATAATGTTCTTTATTAGCCATGAATGAGTGAGATCATGTGGTATTTTTCTTTCATTGACTGGCTTATTTCACTTAACATAATGCTCTCCAGTTCTATCCATGTTGCTGGAAATGGTAAGAATTCCTTCTTTTTTATGGAAGCATAGTATTCCATTGTGTAATGTATCATAGTTTTCTGATCCAGTCATCTGCTGACGGGCACCTAGGGGGTTTCCAAATCTTAGCTATTGTAAATTGCGCTGCTATGAATGTAAGAGTGTATACATTCTTTCTGATTGATGTTTCTAGTTTCTTAGGATATATTCCTAGAAGTGGGATCACTGAGTCAAATGGGAGTTCCATTTTTAGTTTTTTTAGGAAACTCCATACTATTCTTCACAGTGGCTGCACCAGTCTGCACTCCCACCAGCAGTGCACAAGGGTTCCTTTTTCTCTACATCCTTACCACCACTTCTCGTTTGTTGATTTGTTGACCATAGCCATTCTGACAGGTGTGAGATGGTACCGCATTGTCGTTTGGATTTACATCACTCAGATGATTAGTGACTTTGAACATGTTTTCATATTCTCTTGGCCTTCCTTCTGTCTTCTTTTGAAAAGATTCTATTTAGGTCCATTGCCGATTTTCCTTTTATTAAGTTGTCTGTAGATGTTGGAGATTAAACCTTTATCAGTGATAACATTTGAAAATATGCTCTCCCATACAATGGGCTTTCTTGTTGTTTTGTTGATAGTTTCTTTTGCTGTCAAAAGCTTTTTATTTTTATGTAATTCCATTTGTTTATTTTCTCTTTAGTTTCCATTGTCTTCGGAGCAGTATCAGTGAAGAAGTTTTTTCTGCATTTGTCTGAGATTTCCCTGCCTCTGGATTCCTCTAGTATTTTTATGGGTTCCCATCTTATGTTTAAGTCCTGTATTCATTCTGAGTATATTTTTGTGTATGGTGTAAGTTGGTGGTCTAGTTTCATTTTTTTGCATGTATGTGTCCAATTTTCCCAAGACCACTTATTGAAGAGGCTGTCTTGACTCTATTGTATGTTAATACCTCCTTTGTCAAGTATTAATTGAGCATAGTGGTTTGGGTTGATATCTGGATTCTCTGTTCTATTCCATTGGTCTATATGCCTGTTTTTGTGCATGTACCAGGCTGTTTTTAGAACAGTGGCTTTGTAATATAGCTTGAAATCTGGTATTGAGATCCCTCCTACTTTGTTCTTCTTTCTCAGGATTGCTGTAGTTCTTCGGGGTCTTTTATTTTTTATTCCAGATGAATTTTTGGAGAGTTCTTTATAGGTTTGTGAAATAAGCCATCGGTATTTTAATGGGGAGTGCATTGAATCTGTAGATTGCTTTGGACAGTATGAACAGTTTAATGATGTTGATTCTACCATTCCATGAACACAGTATGCACTTCCATCTATTTATATCTTCCTCTATCTCTTTGTTCAGTGTCTTTGTAATTTTCTGAGTAGAGTACTTTTACCTCCTTAGTTAAGTTTATTCCTAGGTATCTTAATTTTTTTGTGTGATGATAAATGGGATTGCTTTTTTGGTCTCTCTTTCTGTGAGTTTACTATTAGAAATGCCATAGATTTCTTGGCATTAATTTTGTATCTGCTACATTGCCAAATTCATTTAGTAAGTATAATAATTTTTTGATGGAGTCTTTAGGGTTTTCTATGTACAGTATCATGTCATCTGTGAATAAGGACAGTTTTACTTCTTCTCCAATTTGGATGCCTTTTATTTTTTCTTCTTGTCCAATAGCAATGGCTAGTACTTCCACTACTATGTTGAACAGGAGTGGTGAGAGTGGGCATCCCTGTCTGGTTCCTGTTCTTAGGGGAAATGGTTTTAGTTTTTGTCCATTGAGTATGATGTTGCAGGTGGGTTTGTCATATATGGTTTTTATTATGTTGAGGTATGATCTTTCTATTCCCACCTTACAGATAGTTTTTATAAAAAATGGGTGTTGGGTTTTGTCAAATGCTTTTTCTGCATCAATTAATATGACTGTGGTTTTTATCTCTCAATTTGTTTATGTGATGTATCACGTTTATTGATTTGCGGATATTGTACCATCCTTGCATCCCTAGGATAAACCATACTTGGTTATGATGTATGTATGCTCTTTCTGATGTACTGCTGGATCCGATTTGCTAGAATTTTGTTGAGGATTTTGGCATCTATGTTCATGAGGGATAATGGCCTGTAATTATCTTTCATTGTGTTGTCTTTATCTGGTTTTGATATTAGGGTGATGCTGGCTTCATAGAATGAGCTTGGAAGTATTCCTTCTTGAATTTTTTGAAATAGTCTCAGGAGGATAGGTTTTAGTTCTTCCTTAAATGTTTGATAAAATGCCCCTGTGTAACCATCTGGCCCTGGGCTTTTATTTGCTAGAAGCTTTTTAATGAATGCTTCCATTTCTTCCATAGTTATTGGCCTATTGAGATGTTTAGATTTCCTGATTAAGTTTTGGAAAGTTGTTTTTTTTTCTAGAAATATGTTCATTTCCTCCAGCTTGTCTAGTTTGTTGGAATAGAGTTGTTCCTAATATTTTTTAACAGTCCTTTGTATTTCTGGGGCGGGGGGTCTGTTGTTATTTCTCTGCTTTCATTTCTGATTTTATTATTTTTGAATGTTTTTGAGTTACAGAAATATATTGTGTCAATCTTCTTAAACTTACTGATTTTATACTATGCCTAGAGCATAATAGGTCTTTTTTTGTGTGTATTAGAGGTAGTTATTATTAAGTTTTACAGGTGATGATTATTAAGAATTTTTATACTAACATGCCACATTTGCTTTTTATTCACACTGTTTACTTTTTATATGTGCAGTCAAGTTTGGGCAGTAATACCCATAAGGAAACAATAATGAGAAAAAAATAATTTTTTCTCTATCTTACTTATAGGCTTTCAATTGCAGCCATTTAAAGAATAAAATTTGTTAGGTTGAGCCAACAGTATGTTTGCACTAAGAAGGATTTATGTTGTTTTCTCTCATTAATTACTGTGTACCTTATATCAATTGAAGTTACACAGTCAGGAGTAGTATTTCAGTAACTTAGTGTGGATATGATCTTCCTCTTTTTGGATGGAACCCTTAATAGCCACAGACTGTAAAGCTATAAATAAAGGCACCTTTTATTCTATTTTCTATCTTAATATTAACAAATATTTCTTAGGTTGAAGTGAAGAGAGAGACTGCCAGTTAAAACTTAATCTTTTTATTGAAAAGGCTTTACATACATTGAATAGGCATTGTCCATTACCTCACTGTTTTCTTGCTCTCGTATCACATCTTCCCCAGTCCTGGATAGAAACCTTTTTATATAAGATCACATTAGTCAGTGCTGTTGGATAAAATCAGATGACTTCAAGGATTTTTACCATTAATGACTTGAGAATTTTAAGGTCAGTTGGCTCAGTTCGCTCTTGTTTTTGCTAAACAAATTATTAACTGTCTTTGTCTGTCCCATTGTCATTAGTAGCTTTAAAACTTCATCCTAGTCCTCAGGCCTTAGGTCTCATCTATGCCTCTTCTTATTCTAGCACATGCCTTGTCATTCATTTGTCCAAGGCAAACCCTGATGGTCATTTTGACTTGTTCTTTTCTATCACTTCTCCTTTTCAAAGTAATTTGAAGTTCTGATGATCCTACCTTTAAAATGTTCTTTAGTATTCCATCCTCTTTCTCCCCACTACTTTTGCTATGACTTTTACATAGGCTTCTAGTCTAATAACTGGTCTCCCTGCCTCCTGGTCCACTCTCAACAGTGGTACCTTTGTTTTCTTTATAATACAAATATAATGGTATCCATTCTTGGATCACAAAGTACAGTCAGCATTTCTTAATAGAGTTTTCATATCCTAACCCTAATCTATCTTTTTAGCTTCATGTTTGGCCAGTCATCCATAGATAAATTTTGTGTTAGGAAGGAAATTAAGGGAATCTTAAGAATATACATGGTGTTCACTACCAAAGAAATGTATAATATTCTAATTTTTAAAAAATTTGCCTCTCTGAAACCTTTCCAACTCCCCTAGAAAGAAAATGGTAGCATGTAAAACCTGTTATAACATAGCAGTTTTAAATAATACATTGCTGGGGCTGACCAGTAGCCCCGGAACGATGGATGAACAGATAACTCAGACATAGTTTGACTGTGAAAGAGGGCTAAGGAGCCCTCTGCTCTTAATTAGTATCCCAATTTCTCCTTTAGGGACGGATGTAAGCACAGGTGACCAAGGGTGCCTCAGCCAGTCTCTAAACAGACACTGACACGTACGACCCAAGGTACTTACTTAACATTGACCGAGCATAAATTACACAGGAGACAGACATGCAATGCATGGATCACACACGTGGTTTATTTATCAGAATCCTGGTGGTTTCCAGACCTCTGCAGGCCACCCGGAGATCCACGCCGACAGACACAGACAGACACACACACGACGTTGGGCTTGCAGCTACAACTCGGTGTCTTGTTTGAGGCCTTGGTTTCACGGCTCACGGCTTGGACTCACGGTCCATGGCAGAGCTCGGGCAGATGCAGGCAGCGACCGTCTGTGGAGGAGCAGGCGAGTCTCTTTGATCTCTGGTTCCTTGCTCTTTTTATGTGCTCAGATGGGCGTCTTCAGTGTGTCTTAGCATCAGGTCCCAGGAGTCTTGCTGTCTGGTCTTACATATGGGTACAGATCACTTTGTCTGTTTTCTACATGTAGGCCACTCAAGGGTGCTTATCAATTTGGTTAAATTACAGTCCATACTTGCAGATATCACACTTTAATTCCACACTTTAATACTTATTCTATATTGTATTTTATCCTTATTACTATTACTATAACAAGTGGCCAGGATAGCCTCGATTGCCTGCCTTGCTGGGCCTTTATTGGAATTTTTACCTTTATATACAATCAGTAGGGTGAGTAATCTTGGGAGGACACATATGTTTACATTGTCCTCTAGATAAGGGCATCCAGGGATTAAGATTAAGGATTCCAGTAATGGTGTTGGCGTTTTTTAAAAGCTTATTTTATTTTGACAGGCATTAGTGTAGATTCTAGCTTTCAGTATGGATGGACTCCCCTCATGTATGCTGCTAGTGTTTCCAATGTAGAGCTGGTTCGGGTTCTTTTGGACAGAGGCGCTAATGCAAGCTTTCATAAGGGTAAGATGTTTTGAATATTTAATGTGAAAATTTACTTTGTATATTCTCTGTTTATATACCTCGGTATTATGTTTAGGTGTGGTAATGTACAGTTTCCATGTTCTGTTTTTTATATATTCACTTTAAACCTTTTTCCTTGGAAAAAAAATAAGAGTAAGGTGTTTGAGATTATGTAACTAATTGTGTTTACTGTGATTTTCTTGATGCAAGTAAAAAAAATTAAAGCAGTTAAAACTCTTTTTATAGTAATATTGGGTAAGTAACATACACTGGTAAAATAAAAATTAGAAACCATAGACATTTTAAAAAATTCTCCAAAAAGGTGTATTCCATTTATTTTTTATAACCAGCTGCGTTTTATGTATCTTTAGCTCTTATGCAAAGGGGTTTGGGTTATTTTTATAAAGGAAAAATGCATTGAAAGAAAAAAATCAAAGTGTTCATAATTTTGTGCAAAATTCTTGAAAATCAGTTCTTGGAATTTAAAACAACTCTGAATTATATTAAAGTTGTTTCAAATATAGTTTATTAAATCCATATTAGTCTATTTTTTTATTAAATAATTTCTACTCGGCACTTCTTTGAGTGCTCTTGAAAAATAAGAGTATATGCAAGTCCAGTTTAATTACTGTATTGAATTTAGTAATTACTTGTTTTTTAACATGCTTCACATGGGCAACTAAATTCATTTCATAATTCAGGTATAGGTTTTATTTTAGAATTAACTTTCACATTAAGTTTATACCTACATTAGATATTTGTAAAACCATTTATATTTTGTTTTCTCATTTATATATTTTATATAAATTCCCATTTTAACAGTTTTAAGTTTAATCAACTGCTGTGATGTGTTTTTCTGTTCATTGTGTCATTTTAAAATATCACCCAATGAAAGCTAAATTTAGGAATGAGATTTTTGAAGTGTAAAATATTCTAAAAAAATAATAGTTTTCTTTCTCTGCTATTGTAATCAGAGGAATACCTAACAGTTAGAAAGCATTTTATATATTTTCATAGAATGTACACATAAATTCTTTTATGTAGTCAACATCATCATCAGGTAAAGAGGGCAGATACGAGCTTCCTATCTACAAATTAGGTCTACTGAGATAGTAAGGCGTCACTCTAGTCACAGTTTATTATTAGTGGTGGAATTGGGAATAGAATATATATCTTTATCCTTGGAACCACTAATACAAACCATGACTGCTTTGACCTATTTTGAATTTTTCAATTTTATTTAAGAAGTATTTTTGTTTTTTCAATCTACCCTAATCTCTGCTGATGCCATAGGATCTAGGGGAAGATGAGTTTGAGTAAATAGGGTCAGCACAGGGAGATCAAGTAGAAAAGGACTGAGAAGATCATTTTCAGTAGGATGGTTTAGGTATAAACCAGGTCAATGAGTTGTCAAATGAATGGGAAGTAAAGAAGTGAAATCAGAGAATAAGCAATCATTGTTTTTCAACCATGATTACAGCAAGACAAATTTTAACCAATCAAAAAGTGTTCAGAGAGAACACCAAGATGGCGGCATAAGCAAACACCTATTGTTCTGCCCTGCGCAACTATTTAAGAACTACAACATAACAGCAGAACAGACAAGCACCCAGAATCGCCAGAAAGCTGGCTGAATGTAAACTCCACTAATAGGAGCAAAGGTGGGACACAGACTCAGGACCGGCGGGAGCGCAATCTTCCAGACGGAAAGAGGTTAGGAGCCGCCCTGGTCGCGCGCGCGCGGGCTGGGGCTGGAGCAGGGACCGGCCGGATTTCGCCCACGAGGAAGGGCGGAGGCGTCTCACTGCCCAGATTTCCCGAGCCGGGCGAGGTCCGAGATCCAGGGTAGGAGCGGTCCCCCTGCACAGATTACCCGGAACTGGGCGCGGTCCGAGGTCCGGGGGACGCACCCTGGAAGCGGGGCGCGGTGCACAAACCCGCGACTTGCCCCCTGGAAACTTGGTTCCGGAAACCATTTATTTTACAGCCCTGGGCTGGACTTTTGGTGTGCAGGCACATTTGGGGAAAGGCAGAGTTGTCTGGCAAGGGGAAGAGACTAGCGGCTTTCTCTTGGAGGAGTCTGCAGCCATCCCCATCCAACAGAGACCCGCGCGCGAGCACCGCATAGGACCCAGCTGCCGCCGCCACCGCTGCCACTGCGCGCAGCCCAGAGACTCCGCCCATCCAACCTGAACAGTCTCCCTTCACAGCCAATTGGCCTGGAGGTCAAACCCTCCTAGGGCTAACAACAAAAACCTGGGTTTAAATTCAAAAACACTGAATACAACCCATAAAGGATTGCAGTAAGAGTACCCACCTCAGGTAACTGGGGAGACTGAGCCACTGTCCCTTTGAGGATAGCCACCACATAAAGCAGCCACCATGCAGAGACATGGAAAGAAATCAGGTGTGAAAGAAATGGAGGAGAAAAGACGACAAGACATAGAGTTCAAAACCACGGTTATAAGGCTTTTCAAGAGGCTCCTACAAAAGGCCGATCAAATTAATGAGAATTACCAGGAAATAAACAAGACCAACCAGCAAATGAATGAGAATTACAAGGAGATGAATGATACTTACAAGCAAATGAATGAGACCCTCAGGGAAATGAACAAGACCTCTGAGGATATGAACCAGACCCTCACAGATAAAAAAAAGGACCAACTAGAAATCAAGCATACACAGACTGAAATAAAAAATATTACACAAAGTCCTAAAAGCAGTCCAGAGGGCCACAAGAACCAAGTCAAAGATTTGAAATACAAAGAAGCAAAATCCACTCAGCTGGAAAAGCAAGAAACAAAAAGAATTCAGATAATTGAAGATAGTGTAAGGGGCCTCTGGGACAACCTCAAGCAAGCCAACATCCGAATTATTGGGGTGCCAGAAAAAGAGAGAGAGCAAGTTAATGAAAACCTACTTGAAGAAATAGTGACTGAAAACTTTCCCCACCTGGTGAAAGAAACTGACTTAAAAGCCCAAGAAGTACACAGAACCCCAAAATATAGGAATCTAAAGAGGACCACACCAAGACATATCATAATTAAAATGCCAAGAGCAAAAGATAAAGAGAGAATATTAAAAGCAGCAAGAGAAAAACAGTTGGTTACCTACAGGGGAGCACCCATCCGATTGTCAGCGGATTTCTCAACAGAAACGATGCAGGCCAGACGGGAGTGGCAAGAAATATTCAAAATAATGAATAGCAAGAATCTACAACCAAGATTACTCTATCCAGCAAAGCTATCATTCAGAATTGAGGATCAGATAAAGTGCTTCGCAGATAAGAAAAAGCTAAAGGAGTTCATCACCACCAAACCACTATTATATGAAATGCTGAAAGATATTCTTTAAGAAGAGGAAGAAGAAAAAGGTAAAAATATAAATTATGAACAACAAATACACATCTATCAACAAATGATCATAAAAATCAAGTGAACTGATAGGCTGATGAACAAGATAAACTGGTGACTATAACAGAAACATGGACATAGAGAGGGAATGGACTGACAATTCTTGGGGAGAAAAGGGGTGTGGGAAGTGCAGCAAGAGAATGGACAAAAATCTTGCAACAATGGGAGAGGACATTGGGGAGGGGGAGGTGAGGGCGGAGGGTGGGATAGGTACAGGGGGGAGGGAAGATATAGGGGGATAAAAAAGGGGAAACAATGTAATTAATAAACTGAACAATAAAAAAAAAAGTGTTCAACTCTGGGCAGTATCTCTACATCTACTCCATGCTCTTCCCTACTTTCCTATTCTATTGAAGAAATAATAGGGAAATGAAATTAAGAAATGAATTATAGATATAATTTTGAGGTAATCCATCTCTAATGTCATTTTTTGATGAAGGAAGACAAAGTTGTCTACTAAGAGCAAGGGATTTGGAAATAGGTTGTAGAATTATAAGAGTGCAGTACTTTTTATTAACTTTTGAATAGTAAAAGAAGTCAATTAGATATACTTGTTGATGTGGTTCTCATTTTTCTATTCAATATAGATAAGCAAACTATTTTGATAACTGCTTGTTCTGCTCGAGGCTCAGAGGAACATATCTTGAAGTGTGTAGAATTACTACTTTCAAGAAATGCTGACCCAAATGTTGCTTGTAGGTAAGAGCCTTACTATCTGTTCAGAAGTGATGGATACTTTAATTATCAGACTTAAAAATGAATTTTTAAATCCTCACCCAAGGGTATATTTATTGATTTTCAAGAGACGGAGAAAGAAAGATCAATGTGAGAGAGAAATATTAATTGGTTGCTTCCCATTCAAGCCTCCACTGGAGATCAAACCCACAACCTAGGTATGCGTTCTGACCAGGAATCCAACCCATGCCCTTTTGGTGTATGGGATGATGCTCCAACCAACTAGCCATCTCTGATAGCATTATTTTTTTATTTAGTTGGTCATATAGTTGATGAATGAAAATACTAGATGATTTGTGTAAGATGATCAAAGGAAGGGGGCATATCATGATGGTAATCTTTTAGCTATTAATTTTAGAATAACATCCTAAGAATTTGAAATGAAAAGGAAACTATTATTTCCTGTGAATCAAATACTCAAAAGAATATGATTGAGCCAGAATAGTAAGCTTCTTAACTTAGTGTTCTAACATTTAAATCCACTAAACAATTTTATACAAATGCTAAGATATATATCCAAAATAATACATCCAAATGTTTTCATTTTCCTAAGAATTTTCAATGAATTATGTTATATATGTAATTGCCTAAATGTGTATAAAACAAATAGTAAGATGTTCTTGCATCTTTTGAAATGTCAGTAATTTTTAAAACATGAACCAGGTTGCTTAAAATTTCTGTCACTGAGTTCTTTCTTCTCTGGCTCTGTTTTCCTATTAAATCTTTTTTTGATTTATTTAATCTTCAAAATGAAGAGAGTGGGAAGTAATCTGCTCAATAGAAATATGTCTAGCAAGAATAAAATAATTATTCATCATTCATTAATTCAAATAATAATGATCTAGTGCCTAATATATAGAAATAACTATGTTGACTTTAGGAGTTTTTTCCTAATTTAGTTCAGGTTCTGCAACACCTGGACAGCAGCTTTGGAAGGTACTGTCCAACTTTAGATAATCCCTAGATCCTTTTTGAGATGCAAAGATTTTGATTTAGTAAAGTGGTTCTGAAGCAAGACCTATTTTGTCTCCCAGGGACATTTGGCAATGTCTGGAGACACTTTTGATTCTCACACCTGGGAAAAGCTAATGCCATCTAATGGATAGAGGCTGGGGATGTTGCCAAATACTTTACAGTACATAGAACAGCCCCTCAAAGAATTACTCATTCTAAAATGTTAGTGCCAAAGTTGAGAAATTGTGAGAAAAGTCAAGGCTTATCAAGTGGATAATCAGTATTTAACAAAAAAGTTTATTATAGGAAAGGAACTTCCCATACATTTTTAGCCAACCAATTCACAGGAACTTTTTTCTGCCATATATGCTATAATCACTAGAAAAGATTTGAATTGTACCTTAGAATTGCTCCAGGACTAACTGAAGTAAACTCTGATGGGTGCTCTAATTTTCATTTGTATCTTAGAAGTGGCTTATGATAAAATTGGCCTCTCTGGATTTAATGGAAAATTGTTTTTTGTTGTTGCTCTTCAAAAAACTTTTTCTTATTACTTCTACAAATCTGTATAGATAACAAAGTCTTTCTTCTCCCAATCACTTACTATCTTGTGAATACATTGGAGAAGAAGTCAAGCAAGCCAATAAATGCCATACTAGTAAGTTCTAGATTATTATGCTTACTTAAGAACTAGAAGGCATCTTTTAGATGCATATGGTATAAGCTGGAAAAAATTCCATTTGAATTAAAATAATGCAATATCTCAAGCTAAAACTATTAGGAAACCACACAATTTCAAAACTGAAAACCCAAAAAAGCTGTCAAATTTTATTTTTTTAATTCATTTTATTTTTTAAAATTGTTTCAAGTATTACAAATAGTAGTACATATTTTCCTCCCCCCCCCCATTAACCTCCCCGCCAGCCTCCCCTATCCCCTAGCGCATGCCCTGCTCTCCCCCCCCCCCCCCGTGTCTGGTATCCATTGGTTATGCTTATATGCATGCATACAAGTCCTTCAGTTGATCTCTTACAGCCCCCACCCCCCACCCTGCCATCGTCCCGCTGTAGTTTGACAGTCTGTTCCATGCTTCTTTGCCTCTGTATCTATTTTTCCCCCATTTCTTTTCTTTAAAAAAATCTTGCATCTGCATGCTAGAAATAAACATATAAGAACAAAAAATGTTTGAGTCGCAGTTTCAATGTCCAACAGTTCTGAGTCCCAGTTTCAATGTCAAATAGTTCCTTATGTGTACATGTCAGCAATGATATCTGGATGGTGAACAAATGGTGGCAAAAGCTGTCAAATTTTAAAGAGCATAAGATTTAGATTAGTATGTATGCAACCAAAATAAATATGTACCACTTTTCCTTATCCACTTGTCTGTTGATGGGCATTTGGGTTGCTTTCATATGTTAGTTGTAGTAAATAATGATACAGTGAGCATAGGGAAACATATATTCTTTTGAATTAGTGTTTTGGGTTATTTTGGATATATACCCAGAAGTGGATTCACTGGGTCATAAGGCAGTTCTTTTTTAATTTGTTGAGGTAACTCCATACCACTTTGCATAGTGCGTATATCAATCTGCATTCGCACCAACAGTGCATGACAGTTCCCTTTTTTCCACGTACTTGCAAACACTTTTTTGTTGAATTATTATGATAGATATTCTGATCTTGTGGTTTTAATTTGTATTTCTCTGATGATTAATTATGTTGGGCATCTTTTCATATATCTATTGGTCATCTGTATGTCCTCTTTGGCCAAGTGTCTCTTCAGATGTTTTGCCCATTTTTTAACTGGCTTGCTGGTTTCTTTGTTTTGCATTTTCCTTTTAATTTTCACTTGAGGGTAGTTTTTCATTGATTCTAGAGAGAGAGGATGAAAGGAACAGGGGGGGGGGGAGAGAGAGAGAGAGAGAGAGAGAGAGAGAGAGAGAGAGAGAGAGAGAGAGAGAGAGAAACATAGATCCATTGCCTTTCATATATGCCCCGACTAACCTGATAACCTTTGATGCACAGACAACACTTTAACCAACTGGGCCATACCGGCCAGGGCAATTGTTTGCTTTTTTTGGTGTTGAGTTGTATGAGTGCTTCATAAATTTTGAATGTTAACCCCCTGTCAGATGTATGATTGACAAATATCTTCTTCCATTAAGTAGGTTGTCTTTTCGTTTTGTTAGTAGTTTCCTTTGCTGTGCAAAAACCTTTTAATTTAATGTAGTCCTATTTGTTTACCTTTTCTTTTGTTTTCCTTATCCAGGGAGCTATGTCAGAAGAAATATTACTGGAAAAAATGTTAGAGATTTTACAGCTTATGTTTTCTTGTATGATTTTATGATTTTGAATCTTACATTTAAGTCTTTAATCTATTTTAAGTTTATTCTTATATATAGTGTAAGCAGTTGGTATAGTTTCATTTTTTTGGAATGTATCTGTCCAATTTTCCCAACATCATTTATTGAAGAGGCTGTCTTTAGCCCATTTTATGTTCTTGCCTCCTTTGTCAAATATTAATTGACCATATAGTTATGGGTTTACTTCTGAGTTCTGTTCTGTTCCATTGATCTCTGTGTCTGTTTTTGTGCCAATTTTATGCTGTTTTGAATAACCTTGTAATATAGTTTGATACCAGGTAGTGTGATACCTCCAACTTTTCTTTTTCAAGAATCGTATGGCTATTCTATGGTGTGGTAATTTGGGGCTCCATATAAATTTTAGGTTTATTCTAGTTCTATGAAAAATGCTCTTGGTATTTTGATAGGAATTGCCTTGAATCTATAGGTTACTTTGGGTAGTATGGACATTTTAATGATCTTAATTATTGCAATAAATGAACACAATATATTCTTCATTTGTTTGTATCTTCTTCAATTTCAGTCTTGAGAGTCTTGTAACTTTCTGAGTTCAGGTTTTACCATCTTGGTTACATTTCTTTATAGGTATATTTTTTATACCTATGCAGTTGTGTAAATAAGATTATTTTTTAGTTTCCCTTTTTGATTATTCATTATTGGTGTATAAAAATGCAACTGACTTCTGAATATTTAGTTTGTATCCTATTAAATTCATTTATCAATTCTAGTAGTTATTTTGGTGGAATCTTTAGGGTTCTCTCTATATAGTAATATCATATGCAAATAATGACATTCTTATTTCTTTCCAACTTGGATGTCTTTTATTTATTTTTCTTGTCTGAGTGCTGTGGCTAGGACTTCCAGTACTGTGTTTAATAAGAGTAGTGAAAGTGAACATCCCTGTTTTGTTACTAATTTTAAGGGAAGTGCTTTTAGTGTTTCCTCATTGAGTATGATGTTGGTTATAGGTTTGTCATATATGACCTTTATTATGTTGAAGTGTGATCCCTCTATACCCACTTTGCTGAGATTTTTTGTCATAAATGGGTGCTGGATTTTGTTAAATGGTTTTTCTACATCTATTTACCGGTGATCCCTCACCTATTACCAGTGATCCATGCCTTTACTGGTGGGAAACTTCTTTTCTTCACTCAGGTGAATAATCTTCTGTAGTTGTCCCGTTTCGAGGCACCATTAATGCCGAGATCTTTCTCAGCACCTACCAGGGTTCAGGAATCTGGAGAAGGGGCTGCAAGTAAATTAAATAAACTAGACATGAAATATAAATTTGGAAGGCATTTTGGAGGGCCAGACAGAAACTTAGTTCTAGTGATTAAGCACCTGAATCTCCGCACCCAGGGTTTTTTTCATTCACACATTTGCCCTCAAACAAAGCAGATATATATATCAAAGGTAAGGTTTGGTAAACAATAAAAAGATTATCAGGTTGGGGGACCTGTCTTTGGCTGTTCCAGCAGCAGGAAATATATGCAGATTTTCAGCCCTGCTGAAGCTGTCCATCAGCCTTCTGATGAACTTCTTGCATTTATTATGCTAACTACTGGAATTTGCTTCCAGCAAGAAAGGAAAAGGGAGAGAGATTGAAACATTAATGATGAGAGAGAATCTTATTTCGACTACCTTCTGCTTGCACCCTACTGGGCATCCAGCCTGCAACCTGGTCATGTGCCCTTACCAAGAATGAAACCATAAGCACTTGGTTCATGGGTCTATGGTCAACTACTGAGCCACACCCACTGGATCCTCCCTTTACTTTTCAATCTGTGTGTGACTTTTGGTCTGAAGTGGCTCTCTTGTAGGCAACATATGCAATGGACTTGTTTTGTCAGCCATTCATCCACCTCATGCCTTTGGATTGGTGCATTTAATCCATTTACAGTTAAAGTAATTATTGATATATAGTTATTGTCATTTATTATTCATATTCATCATTTTTTCCTTCTTAATTATGTCCCTTTAACATTTCTTGTAATACAAGTTTGTTGTTGAACTCCTTCAGCTTTTTATGTGTCTGGGAAGCTCTTTATCTTTGATTCTAAATGATAGCCTTATGGTTAGAGTAATCTTGATTATAGGTCCTTTCTTTGCATCACTTTGAATATTTCTTACCAGTCTTTTCTGGCCTGCAAAATTTCTGTTGAGAATTTAGCTTACAGTCTTTTGGGATCTCCCTTGTAAGGGAGATCTTTTGCCTTGCTGGTTATAAGATTCTCTCTTTGTCTTTAACATTTGGCATTTGAAGTATGTGTCTTGGTGTTGGTCTCTTTGGTATCATCTTGTTAAGGACTCTTTATACTTCTTGGACTTGTATGTCTATTTCCTTCACCAGTTTAGGGAAGTTTTCTGTCATCATTTCTTCAAATATTTTTCAGTCCCTTCTCTCTTCTCTGATACTTGTGATATGAATGTTGTTATGCTTGACATTGTCCCAGTTTCCTCAGACCATCCTAATTTTTTTATTCTTCTTGTGTGTGTTTCTTTTCTTTTTGCCATTCCAAGTGGCTGTTTTTCGCTACCTTGTATTTCAAATTGCTAATTTGATCCTCTCCTTCATCTAATCTACTATTGATAACATGTAATGTATTCATTTCTATTTTTGTAATCTTCATTTATGAGGGTTTCTTTTCATGTTTTCTATCTTCTTTATTATGTTTTTTTCTTATCTCTTTGTTGAACTTATAGTTCATCTATTATTTCCCTAAATTTACTAAGCATTCTTATAACCAGTGTTTTGAACTCTACATCTGGAAGATTGCTTGCTTCAGTTTTATTTAGTTCTTTCTCTAGAGTTTTATTATATTCTTTCATTTGGAACATGTTTCTTCCTCTCCTTGTTCTGATTGCCTTCCTGTGATTGTTTCTATGTATTAGGCAGAGCTGCTACATATCCCAGTATCGGTAAAGTGGCCTTTTGTATTAGGTGTCCCATGAGGCCCTGTGGCACAGTATTCATGGTCACCTGATCAGATCCTCTTTATGAGTTATGCGTGCCCTCCTTGATTGAGGTTGGCACGTTAATGGTAGGAATTCAACCTCAGGCTGATTAGTTGTGATTATTGGCAGTTAAGGAGCTGTTGTTGTGGAGGAGCTCACCTTACTGAGTAAGATTCATCTTAGTGGGGCTCTGGTGCTGGCTGAGTCTACCCTTTGAGTGTGTGGTTTGTAGAATGGTTTGTGTAGTGCACTGGAGTGGTCTGAAGCTAGCCACCAGGTGTGTTGGTCCTGAGACCTTTTGGAAAGGGTTCTGGAGCAGGTCAAGGTCAGCTGCTGCCTGTGTCTGCCCAAGGCCACTTGGTATGAGCTAAGAGTGATCTGAAGATGTTTCCCACTTATGCTTGGCTTGGAGGTCCCTGGAGGATGCTAAGCTGTGAACTGAGGCTGGCTGCCTCTAGTACTAGGCTTGGAGCTGTTTATTAAGAAGACTAAAGGCCTGTTGCATGAAGAGATTCGTGCAATAGGCCTTCCTTCCCTTAGCTTGTAACACCGGTTTTCCCCTGGCACCTGGGACCCAGGCCTTCGCTCTGCCTTCTTCGTCTTTGCTGCAGACTCCAGCTGGAGTCTGCCATCTTCATCTTCACTGCTTCGCTGCAGACTCCAGGTGGAGTCTGCCATTTTTGTCTTTGCTGCAGACTACGGCCAGAGTCTGCCATCCTCGCTACAGACTCTGGAGTCTGCCATCTTGTCTTCGCTGCAGCACTCCACTCCTGTAGATTCCTTCATCCCCTGACCTCCCTCTCATAGCAGGTGTCATCTTTGGCCTTCAAATTTGCATTCTCACTCTGATTGGTTGTGGGCATAGCGGAAGTACAGTCAGTTTACATGTTAGTTTATTATTAGGTAAAATAAGATGCTGCTATTTGGGGGTTGTATGTCTTTGAGAGATTTTTAGGAAAGACTAGAACATGAGCCATTATAGGCCATGTGTAGAAAAGCCACTGGAATTTACTTGAGTGAGCCCAAATTTGTGAAGGTTGGGGTCTCAAGGAATCACCAGGATGAGGCAAATGTTGTCAGCCAGGTTGATGGAAACTCAAACAGATATGGCACCCACCTGTGTGTGCAGGCTATGTTGGATGAGGGCTCAACAAAGGAACAATGGCTTTTCCCAGGACTTCTATCTGGGAGAAAGCTACCCCTACAGCTCTTGCCCAGAAGCCAGATAACTCACTTCTTGCACATCTACTCCCTGGCATCTTGAACTTCTGCCCCATTGCTGGAGTTCAGAGTGAGTGAGTCTCTCAGTGAATAAGTGTGTGGGCCCTTTAAGAGGAACATTTAGGACTACAGCAGCCTACTGTCTCACTCAGTCACAATCTTACTGATTTCCACAGCCAGAAGTTACGGTGACTTCTTTTCATAATACTAGAACCCTGGGCTGGGTGGCCTGGTGTGGGGTTGCTCCTCAAGTGGGAGCTCTGCTAATGAAATAGCTCTCCAGATTTTTAACCACCACATATTGTGGCTTCTTATGTAAATCCTTAGCAATGTCTAAATTTTTAAATTGTTTTTTACTTGTATATTGTCTGTTAGCTCTTTAATTTTTTGTGTCCCATGTAGACTTATTTAATCTTGTGAAAAATAGCATTGACTTAATATTTAATGAATAGCTTTCTATATCTTATCTAATAAAAGAGTAATATGCAAATTGACCATACCTCTGCTACACCCACCAGTCATGCCTACAAGCCACACGCACCACTCAGTCAGGAGAGAATATGCAAATAAAACCCAACCAAGATGGCTGTAGCCACTGAGAGCAAGAGGGAGGCTTGGGTTTCCCCAGAAATGAAAGAAGCCAAGCTTTCCACCTGCCCTTGCTAGCCTAGGCCTCCACTCAATACTACCAAGTTTCAATTATAGAAGATACATAAATCCCAACAGAAATGGCGGCAGCCATGGAGGTGGAGAGAGCAGGAGGCTAGGGTTGCCCCCAGCGATGGAGGAAACCAAGCTTCTGCAGCCCTGGCCAGCCTAGGCTTCCACTGCAGGCTACAAAGTCTCAATTATAGAAGATAAATAAATTCCAGATACCAGGGCCTCCACTAGGGTCACTGGGGGGGGGGGGGGGGGGCATATGCGGCCTGTAAACCACCACAAGCCCCTTGCCCAGGCCGCCCCATCCCCCAAGGAAACCCCCACCTTGGTCCAGGACACCCTTCAGGGCAGCTGGCCTCCACCCATGCACTAGGCCTCTATCTTATCTAGTAAAAGAGTAATATGCAGATTGACCATCACTCCAACACACAAGATGGCTGCCCCCATGTGGTCTAAGATCCTATCTCCATGTAGACACAAGATGGCCACCACAAGATGGCCAGCAGGCGAGGGCAGTTGGAAGGGACCAAGTCTGCAAGGGAGGGCAGTTGAAGGTGATAAAGTCTGGAGGGGAGGGAAGTTATAGGTGACCATGATGACAGAGGAGGGAAGTTGGAGGTGACCAGGCCTGCAGGAAGGGCAGTTGCGAGTGACCCAGGTCTCCTGGGGAGAGCAGTTGGGGTGAACCAGGTCTTCAGGGAAGGGCAGTTAGGGGTGACCAGGCCTGCAGTGGAGGGCTGTTGGGCGGGGGGGGAGGGGGGGGGGGAGACCAGGCCTAAAGGGGAGGGCACTTGAGAGGGACCAGGCCTGCAAGGGAGGGCAGTTGGGGGCGATCAAACCTGCAGGGGAGGGCAGTTAGGGGTGATCAGGCCGGGAGAGGAGGGAAGTTGGGGGCAAACAGGCTGGCAGGGGAGCAGTTAGACATCAATCAGGCTGGCAGGAGAGTGATTAGGGGGTGATCAGGCTGGCAGGCAAAAGCAGTTAGGGGCAATCAGGAAGGCAGGCAGGCAGGCGAGCAGTTGGGAGCCAGCAGTCCTGGATTGTGAGAGAGATGTCTGACTGCCCATTTAGGCTGATCCCACAGGCAGGCAGCATCCTCGAGGGGTGCCAGATTGGAGAGGATGTAGGCTGGGCTGATGGACATCTCCCTCCCCCATGCATGAATTTCATGCATCGGGCCTTTAATAAGTACATAAAGACTCTTGTTCTTTTATTTCTTCTAAGGTTTAAAAATCCTTTTTTATTTTCCCTCCATTGGGTCTTATAGTCAAAACATGATAACTTGAGCCTGGCCAGAGTAGCTCAGTGGTTGAGCCTTGACCTGTGAACCAGGACATCACAGTTTGGCAAGGGGGGGGGGGAGGATGGGGAGTGCAAGAGGCACCGGATAAATGATTCTCTGTCATCATTGATGTTTGAATCTCTCCCTCTCCCTTCATCTCTGAAATTAATAAAAGCATAATAAAAAATGGCAACTTGAGAGCCATTTTAAAATAACACAAATCACAGCTTATGTTTCTCTTGGATCTTGCTATTGGCAATACGTAGCACCTTGTACTTTGTCTAGAAATGTGGGAATTTATTTATTGGGGTCTTAGAATTTGTTTCTGGGTGATGTTTTTGATTAGTTTTTAATGGAACATGTATTGAATGTTTTGTGTGTACTAGTTATTGTGTTAATTGCTCTTAAATATGTTATTTAATATATTCCTTACAACTGGAAGTAGATGCTATGTTATTTGTACATAAAATAAAATTGCCACTAGAGCATTTAAGTCTTTTGAGTGTAGTAGAAGTTTAATCTGAACAGGATCTACCATTGGAATGAGATTTTATTTTCCATTTTGTCTGTATTTGGGATTATATTACATGTTTTCTAATTTTTGCAAAACACGTATTTGTATTAAATTGCCTTATATCTTTGGGTTTTTCCCTCTCTCTCCCCAAATTATTGTATAGGTAATTGAATATTTTGATTTAAAAAGTCCACAGATTGCAATGGGAAATACTCTATGAACAGTAAAACATTGCTACTTTAATTCAGCCTTATATTTAGCCCTACAAACAAGGTGGCCTGTGATCAACTTAATTGGAACTTGAAAATTGTGCCAAGTATAGACTTAACATTCCTTTTTTATTTGCATTGGTATCGTGGTAATAAAAGATATAAATTATGAAAGTCTAAAAGGTTTATATTAGGTTATTAAATACATGATAAAATTTGAAACCTTCTTCAATCTTGCCTTAAATTTAGAATTGACATTTTTATTGTTGCATTGACTTTAAACATATTGTTGGATTGACTTTAAAAATGTTATAATAAACACTTCTGAATTTAGGAATTACATAGGTTTTCTTCCCAGTTTGCTGAAACATTTTCTTAAATAAATAAAAAAATTCATTACATTTTGAAGGCAATTTTTTTGGCAGAAGAGAATGTTCTACTGAGATTGCTCAGTCATGAGGTAAAGGTTTTGTAAAATGATGTGACACTTTAATTTCAATAGGTGTTTTATTAGTGTTGATAAGACAGCACACATTAACTAATGTTCAAGGTTTTTACGTAATCATGGTGTGATCATTAACTTGTCAAATGTTAGTGCCCATTTTAACAAATTGAAAATACTCTGGGAAAAATGTTGCTTTCTTTCTCAGATTATAAATTTAGTTGTAAATGTCAGAAGCAGTTTGGTAGATTGAGGTCTAACTTTGTATTATAATGTTAACTTGTTTTTTCATTATGAAGAAATAAGTGATATATCTTTGTGGAAGTCACAAAAAATGTTTTCAGAAAGAGTTTGTTAATAGCTTATTTAGAAAATATTATTAGAAATTGTTATTTTTGTGATTTTCCCCCCTGTATTTTTCAACTAAATTGCTTGTCTATGTTCTATGCTCATTGTTTTATTTACCTGTTTTCCTTAGGTGCCTTTAGGAGCTGATCTTAACTTTGTTAGCAGTTTTACATGTTTGCAGACAATTAAAAATATCTTAGTGTTACTTTACATGAATAGGGCATAGCATTAATTTTGCTATTTATATACAGAATGAAGATTAAGGAAGTCCTTAACAAAAGCACAAAAGCAAAGACTTGACATTAAAAAAAAGAAACAGAACTATCTTCCAAATTCTGACTTGACTTTTTGACTTACTGGTGTCTAGAACCAGTGGTAAGTTGTGTGCTGGCTTTTATTCTCCTTAATTTTGATCACGGACTGCGGACTGAAGGGTCCCGGGTTCGATTCCGGCAAGGGCATGTACCTTGGCTGCGGGCACATCCCCAATGGGGGGCGTGCAAGAGGCAGCTGATTGATGTCTCTCTCATCGATGTTTCTGACTTTCTATCCCTCCCCCTTCCACTCTGTAAAAAATCAATAAAAATATAAAAAAATAAAAATAAAAAAAAATAAAGGGAGCGAGGAAGTATATACAATCTTACTGTTTTTATTTACCACCTAAATATATTTTCTTCATGACCACAATAATTGTATTTCCTTTTACTATGTGCTTAAAGCAATAACTAATTTTGAACATAAATTTGCACCAAGAAAAATTTTTTATCTCAAATTGTTTCATTCGCTTTTATATATAACTAGGGGCCCAGTGCATGAAGATTCGTGTGGGGGTGAGTCCCTTAGCCTGACCTGCACCCTCTCTACTGTGGGAACCCTCAGGAGAGCCCTCTCTAATCTAGGAGTTTCTGTCTGTCTTTGAAATCATATGAGTGAATTATCTGAGACCCCAACCCAGTTTGGTTTGGTGCTCAGAATAATAGAGGTCTTTTTTTTTTTTTTCTTTGCTCCACTGGTGGAGATTTCCTAGAAGTTTCAGGATATCTTTGCTTTAATTTTTCCTCGACACTGTGACTTTTCTTATGTCTCTTATCTTTGCTTTTCCCCTATCACCCACCTGCCCGCAATAGTAACTTGCTCCAGGCTCACTTTGCTCTAGTGTCTAGGAGATCCCACAATGCATCTGCCACCAGAACTACGATTCCCAGAATTCTTGGTGCTCCCCTCACTCTTGGTTTCCTCTTCTGGTTTAGTGACTGCTGGAACCAAGAGGACTGTCAACTCCCTGCCACGCAGTGGTGGCCACCGGGGTCTCCGCACACCCCAGAGACGCAGCCAACCCCCTCCATTGGCTGGGGGCATGGACCCAAACCACTGCTTGGAGCCAGAGCACGTGCAAGTGGCTGGGGGCAGGGCAGGAACATCCCTGTCTCCAGCAGCCAGCCCTGTCATGGGCTCTGGGCTGGGGTGCATGCAGGGACACCTGGGCTGCACACGGTGCTGGCCGCCAGGGTCTCTGCCAGCTTCCTGTTGTGAGTGCCGGGTTGGGGGCGTGGACCCAAACCACCACTTGGCTCCAGGGCACAGGCAAGCAGCTGGGGGTGGGGCTGGAACTTGCGGATGTTCCCCCCCCCCCCCTGCTGCTTGGCTGCTATACCCATAGTCCTGCAGTGGCTGAGGGTGTTCTGGGACCCCTACCCCTCAAGGTTTAAGTGCAGACCTATGGACCTATAGGCTAGGAGCAGCCTGGTTCCCAAGTATGTTCCTGGGACCCAAGCTACTTGGCGCCTGCTTATGCATATTAACTGCCATCTTTGTTGGGTTTCTTTGCATTTCACTCCTGATTGGCTGGCGGGTGTGGCTTGTGGGTATAGCAGAGGTATAGTCAATTTGCATATTACTATTTATTAGATAGGATAGGATTTGTCCATATTGGTTCTTTCTTTGTAATGTCTATTAGATTCATTGCATTTTTGATATTGTAATCTTTTAGGGCAGGGGTGTGGAATACCCAGCCTGTGGGCTATAATAAGGCCCTCGAAATCTTTTGTTCAGACCTTGCCAGTGCATTAGGGGTGAGTTAACTAAATGTTTTACCAAATATAGAGGCTAAATTTTAAATTGATAATTTTATATGGCCTGTGAATCCTCCTATATAATAAAAGAGAAACATGCAAATTACCATACCTTCACTATGCTACCAGCCAATCAGGAGTGGGGGGTGGGGCCGTGTGCCTGGGGAACGTGCACTGCGAGCCTTGGGGGGCGGTCGCTGTGCTACTGGGCCCGGCAGGCCGGCGGTGCCTGTTCCTCAGGCCATGCAGAGGTAGCACAATGGGCGGGAGTGGGGGCAGCGCAAGGGGCAGGGCTCCGCGATCTCCATGTGGCCTGGAGAATGGGCGCCGTGGGCCTGAGGAGCTGATGCTCTGCTGCCGGTCCTGGCAGGCCCACGGCACCCATTCCCCAGGCCCTGCATGTCCCCAGCCAGGCACTGCACTTAAGCCCTGAGTGGCAGGTGTCCCAGAACACCCCCAGACACTGCGGGACTATGAGTACAGCAGCCAAGCCACTGGGGGCAGGGATGTTCCTGTCCTGCCCCAGCTTCTTCATGTGCTCTGAAGCCAAACAGCAGTTTGGGTCTACACCCCCGCCCGGCGCCCACGACAGGGTTGGCTGTGGCCTCTGGAGCATGCAGAGACCCTGGTGGCCGCTGCCGTGTGTGGCTCATGGGTCCTTGCATGCCCCCAAGCCCGGTGCCCACGACAGGATTGACTGCTGGCCTTCAGAGACAGGGATGTTCCTGCCCCATCCCAGCCGCATAGCCTCAGGTGAGGATAAAAAAAAAGAAAGAAATGTCATATCCTATGAAAGACACATCTTGAAAATGCCTAAAGAAACTTATCATTTTTCCACAGTGAAGGGACTAGAGTCCATGTTGATGAAAACATTTTAGCAGTTGCAGTGGCTGGCAGTGGCTGCAGCAGCAGGGTAATGGGGCAGGTGCTTTCCCTTGATCAGCCCAGTCACCTCCCACAGAGGGTGGCCAGACTGATGGGGAGCGGGCCTCAGCCATCAGTAGGACATCTCCTGAGTGTTCCATCTGTGAGAGAGGGCAGGCTGGGCTGAGGGAACCCCCCACTGTGCATGAATTTAGTCTCTGATACTTCTATTATAGAGAAAGAACAAATATCAATATTAAATTATTTCCTCTAATACCCTTTTAATGTGCACGAATTTCGTGCACTGGGCCACAGTGATATTACATATGGCCCTTGGCAGAAAAAAGGTTCTACACCCATGCTTTAGGGGCTACTTTTATAGCCTCATTGATATTTTTGACTGCACTGTACTTTACTCAGTTCTATATACTGCTACCTGTTGAACACACTTGTTCCTGTTTATTAGGTGAAATCTAAAATTCTCTGTAATTTGATTCTATCCTATTTACTTCTTATGTACTCCTTAATTTGTTTTTTTCCTTTGACATATTTTTAAAATAAATTTATTGGCGTGACACTGGCTAATTGGGTTATATAAGTTTAAAGTATACATTACTATGATGCATGTTACTGTATATTGCCGTGTGAAGCTACCACCGAAAGTTAAATCATCTTCTGTCACCATATATTTGGATCCCTTTACCCTCTACCACACCTCACCCCTTCCCACTGGTAACTGCCATACTGTTGTCTGTCTTTATCTCTGATTTTCAGTTTTATATCAAACATATGATTGAAATCATACAGTTTTTAGCTTTACTTTTTTTTTTACTTTGCTTAGCATAATATTCTCAAATTCCATTTATGCTTTCACAAATGGCAGTATTTCATATTTTCTAATGGCAGAGTAGTATTCCATAGTATACATGTACTACATCTTTATCCAGTCTTCTATCAAAGGAAATTAGGTTATTTCCATATCGTGGTCACCATGAATAATGATGCATTATACATACAGGTGCATATATATTTGTGAATAGATGTTTCAGAGTTTTTCAGGTAGTTCCCCAGAAGAGGGATTGCTGGATCTTATGATAAATCTAATTTTAGTTTTTTTAGGAACCGCCATATTGTTTTCCATAGTGGTTGTACCAGTTTACATTCCTAACAGCAGTGAAGGAGAGTTCCCTTTTCTCCATGACCTCTTCAACACTTGTTAATACTTATCTTGTTGATAATAGCTATTCTAACAGCTGTGAGCTGGTATCTCATTGTGATTTTGATTTGCATTTCCCTAATTACAATTGATGGCCATTGTATGTCTTCCTGGGATAGGTATCTGTTCAGATCCTCTGCCCATTTTTAAATTGGATTGTTTGTGTGGTGTTGAGTTCTTGTATATTTTGGGTATTAAATCTTTCTCAGAGCTGTTGTTTACAAATAATATCTTCCATTCAGTTGATTGCCATTATGTTTTGTTGTTGGTTTATTTTGCTGTGCAGAAGCTTTTAGTTTGATATAGTCCCATTCATTTATTTTTGATTTTACTTCCTTTGCATGGTGTGGTAGAGGGTAAAGGGATCCAAATATACGGTGACAGAAGATGATTTAACTTTCGGTGGTAGCTTCACATGGCAAATTAATCACCTGTATTAATTTGTGAATATGGTACCAGCATTGCATCCCTAGAATAAATCCCACTGGGTCATGATGTATGATCTTTTTAATGTATTGCTGGTTTCTATTTACTAATATTTTGTTGAAAATTTTAGCATCTATGATCATCTGGTATATTGGCCTGTAATTCTCATTCTTTGTAGTTTCTTTATCAGGTTTCCCAAGTAGGCTAATATAGGTATATAGATCAATGGAACAAAACAGAGAACCCACAAATCTACCCAAGCCATTATGCTCAATTAATATTTGACAAAGGAGGAGAGGAACAAAGATGGCAGCATAGATAAATACTGGTCCTCACTGCCTCCCACAACCACATCAAAATTACCGAACAACCATCATTCAGAACCATTTGAAAATTAGCTGAATGAAGTTCCTCCAACTAGAGAAGTAAAGAAGAAAGACTGGGAGGACGGGTGAAGGCACAGAATGGATTGGTCCGGCACCCACGTGGTCCGTTTTTTAAATTCAGAGGGAGATTGTCCTACAGAAGCCATTGTGGGGAGCACGGGGTCCCAGCTCCACACCAGATCCCTCTCCCAGATCCCAGAGCTGGGAAAAGAAGTCCCTGTAATTTTGGGCTGTAAAATCCAGCTGGGCATGTGGCTGAGGGACATGGAAGCTGCCAGAGAACCAGCTGTCCCTCTTAAAGGACCAGGCATGAGATTACTTAGACTTGCTCCTTCTGATCTCCATCCAGCACCATGAGGCCTTGGGAGACCCAGACATATATGGATAGTAACTGGATTAGCTGGCATTGGCACAGGAACTCAGGCAGCTTTCTACCAGACAGGTGCTCGCAGGAGTTATTGTTCGCATGCTGAGACCTCCCTATTGCAGAGTCCTCCTCATCAACCTGGAGCACACTGATTGTTTCAACTGGTGATTCCCTAAAACCGCACCCTGTTCAATTTGCATCCCCATCCAAGCTATTTGCAGCAGTTTTTTCATATGAATGGCCTGTCCTGTCTCGGGATTCAGACTTTGCTAAAACCTCTCAAACAAGCTGCAGCTGGTGTCAGCATGCCCCAAACGTATCAATAGAAGGCCTAATACCTGGCACCAGCACCGACTGCATTGCTTCACAGCTTAGACTTGCCTGGGCACTCCCAAACACGATACAAAAAAGAGGGAGCTGGAGATCTCTCTGTAACTCTTGCCAGGTGGCCCCAGGCAGTGGCTGATTTTGCACCTCCCTGGAGACCAAGGAGCCAGTGTACTCAGTGGACAGATTCAGACCATAACAGATTACAACTCTACACATCCACTAGTGATACTCTCAAAGGGAAGACTCAGTGAGCACCATAGACCTCCTGAAGCAAGTTCAGCTTCATAATGCTTCCTGCACAGCAGCTCTCCCACTGTAGTCACAGCAGATCTTCAGAACCAATTGGCCTTGAAGTCACTTCCTCCCAGTGACACCAACAGCAATCAGGTCTCAATTACAAAAAGATTTGCACACAGCCCACAAAGGGTGCACCTGGAGTGCCCAGGTCAGGTGACTGGGGAGGCTAAGCCACTGGGTCCTCTAGGACACCTAATACACAAGGACAATCTACCAACTCCAGGAGACATAGCAGCTCTACCCAATACTTAGAAACAAATAGAGGGAAGCAACCCAAATGTAAAGACGGAGAAACCTGTCACAAATGAAAGAAATAGAAGAAAGGAAACTACTAGGTACAGAGTGTAAAACCATAGTTATAAGGTTAGTCAAGAATATTCATGTGACATTCAAAGGACTTAGTGAGACTTTCAAGGATCTTAGTGAGAATGCCAAAGACATAAAAAAGGACCAGTCTGAAATTAAGCATACACTGACTGAAATAAATAATAATATACAGTAGAGGAGAGGATTCTAAGAATCAAATCAATGATTTGAAATATGAAAAAGCAAAAAATACCCAATCAGAACAGCAAAAAGATTCTAAAAACATGAAGATAGTGTAAGGAGCCTCTGGGACAACTTCAAGCATACCAATATTCACATTATGGGGATGCCAGAAGAAGATAAGAGAGAGCCGAACCGGTTTGGCTCAGTGGATAGAGCGTCGGCCTGTGGACTGAAAGGTCCCAGGTTGTATTCTGGTCAAGGTTATGTGCCTTGGCTGCAGGCACATCCCCAGTTGGAGGTGAGCAAGAGGCAGCTGATCGATGTTTTTCTCCCATCGATGTTTCTAATTTTCTATCCCTCTCCCTTCCTCTGTGTGAAAAATCAATAAAATATATTTTAAAAAAAGAAGATAAGAGAGAGCAAGATATTGAAAACCTATTTGAAAAAATAACGACAGAAAAATTTCCCTACCTTGTAAGAGAAATAGACTTACAGGTCCATTCAGCACAGAGAATCTCAAACGAGAGGAACCCAAAGAGCACCACACCAAAACATGTCAATAATTAAAATGCCAAGGGCTAAAGGCAAACAGAGAATATGGAAAGCAGCAAGAGAAAAGCAGTTAGTAACGTACAAGGGAGCGTTCATAGGACTTTAAGCTAATTTCTCAGCAGAAACTATGCAGGCCAGAAGAGAGTGGCAAGAAATATCCAAAGTAATGAATAGCAAGAATCTATAACCAAGATTACCCAGCAAAGCTATCATTTATACTTGAAGGAAAGATAAAGAGCTTCACAGACAAGAAAAAAACTAAAGGAGTTCATCATCACCAAACTAATATTTCATGAAATATTGAAATGTATTCTTTAAGAATAATAAGAAGAAAAAGGACAAAAATATGAACAATAAGAGGCAATAAATACATACCTATCAGGAATTGAGTCTAAAATTCAAGTGAATAAGAAATACAATGAACAGAATAAACTGGTGAATAAAATAGAATAAGAGGCATGGGAATGGAACTGATGAATCTCAAAGAGAAAGGGGGTTGAGGGGACAGGAAAAGATTAAACAAATCTTATACAAAACATAAGGCTATAATACAACTGTTTCTCCCCTTAAAATTTTGTTTGTTTCTATTTGCATGGAAAATTTATTTTCCATCCCTTTCATCTTTTGTGAGTCTTTTGTTCTGAGGTGAGTCTCTTGTAGAGAGCATATATATGGTTTATGTTTTTCTTAACTATTCAGCTGTCCTATGTCTTGATGGGAGAACTTAATCCATTTACATTTAAGGTTGTTATTGATAGGTACTTATTTATTGCTATTTTAACTCTGTAACCCTGTATTTTTTCTCTCTCCTCATTATAGCAGTCCCTTTAGCACTGCTTGTAATGCTGGTTTGGTGTGGATAAACTCCTTTAGTCTTTTTGGTCTGTGAAGATCTTTATTTCACCTTCAATTTTGAATGATATCCTTGCTGGATGGAATAGTCTTCATTTCATATCCTTGCTTTTCATTACCTGAATACTTTATGCCATTTTCTTGTGGCCTGTAGTGAGAAATCAGATGACAGCCTTATGGGAGCTCCTTTGTAGATAACAAATTGCTTTTCTCTTGCTGCCTTGGTAAGATTCTTTGTCCTTTTGGTAATTTAATTATGATGTGGCTTGGCATTTGACTCTTTCAATTCTTCTTATTTGGGGCTCTCTGTTTCCTGAACTTGTATGACTTTTTCCTTCACCAGATTAGGGAAATTTTCTGCCAGTAATTTGAAATGTTATACCTTGCTCACTTTCTTCTTCTAGTGCTTCCATGACAAAGATGTATGTTTCATGTTGTCCCAAAGCTCCCTTAATCTGTCCCTGTTCTCTTGTTCTTTCACTTGGGGCCTATTTTCTTTGTCTTCCCATTTTGGCTCCCTTAGCATTCTTGTATCTATTTATTAGGTAGATCTACTACTCTCAGTTCTGGTTCACTGGCCTTCTATAGTGGATGTCTTTTGGGACCCAGTGGTGTAGTTTCCTTGATCTTCTGATCTTTGTACTCTAGAAATATGCCTTGCATGGGTTATGTGGATTCTTCTAATGTAGTTGGCTCCTAATTGCTTTATCTCTTTTGTGGATGAACTCAGTCCTCAGGCTTGCTGCTTATGAGTCTCAACCCCAGCCACATCCTGGCAGCTATTTTACAGGAGCAGACAGAACAAGACAAGGACCAAACTGAAAACAACTTATACACACAAAATAATAGCTATCAACAATACCAAAACAACCCCACCCAAACAATAAAGCATAATAAATGAAAACAGGAAGAAAGTGAAATAAAAAGGAACAATATAACAGATACCAAAAGAATTAGAGCAGAGGGAAGAAAAAGAAAGGAGAATGTGAAGGAAAAGCTAGCGGAGAAAATAAAAATAAGAACAGATGATGAGAAATATGTATGTATATGTGAAATAATTATAATATAAAAGGTAATGGAAGAGAAGCCAACATGGCAGCATAGGTAAACACCTAAACTGCTGCCTTGCATAATTTCAAAACTGCAACTAAAAGACAAAACATCTATCACGCAGAACTACAGCAGAGCTGGCCGAGTAGAAGTTCTGCAACTAAAAGGAAAGAGAAAAGAGCATTGAAACGTGCACAAGTGCTGAAAAGCCAAGGTATGGAGATGCGCGAACCGGGCTGGCGGCGGACGACGGAGTGCTGCTATTTTCAACCTTACGGGGGAAAAAGCTGCTGATTACTCTGAACTGGTTTCTGGGGAGATGGCAATCCAGACTCCTATGGGGAGAAGTAGGAGGGTCTGCCATTGGATTGGAAGATGAGGTGGCTCCTTACAGAGGTGCCCACAGCAATGATTGTTCACTGCACGGGGGTGCAGGACTTGGGGGACTTGGAAACGTGGAGATGCAGAAACGGCTAAGTGGCAGCCCTCACTGTTTGACACACCCTGAGACTCTTCCCCGCACAATCTATAAACCTGCCCAAGCTGTGCACAGCGGCATTTGCATATAAATGGCCTGCCCTATCACAGCTTAATCTAAACTGCAGCTCTGGTCAGACCAGGAGAAATCTGTAGACCTCATTGTGGCTCCTGCTGGGTCGCCTCAGACAGTAGCTGACCTGCAACCTATTGGAGATTCAGCAGCTAGTGTATCTAGTGGTCAGTGTGAGAGGACACCAGAATTCACATCCATAAGTGACACATTCAAGAGGCAGACTCAGTGAGCACCAAAGCCCCACTGAAGCAAGTCCTGCTCTATAGGTGTGACTCCAGTACAGCAGTTCTTCTACTCCATCAGCATAGGGAAGTAGCAAAATGCAGAGACAAACATGTCATGAATGAAAGAAATGGAGGACATAGAGTTCAGGACCACATTTATAAGGTTAATCAAGAATCTTCTAAAAACCGCCAAGAAACTTGATGAGACCTTTAAGGACCTTAATGAGAATGGAAAGAAAATGGAAAAGGACCAGTCAGGAATTAAGCATACACTGTCTGAAATAGAGAATATACAGAAATTCAATGGTAGATCAAAGGACTCCAAGATTCAAACCAAAGATCTGAAATATGAGGAGATAAAAAATACCCAACCAGAAAAACAAAAAGAATCCAAAAATATGAAGATAGTGTAAGGAGCCTCTGAGACAACTTTAAGCATACCAACATCCAAATTATTGGGGTGCCAGAAGAAGAGAGAGAGCAAAATATTAAAAACCTATTAGAAGAAATAATGACAGAAAACTTTCCCTACCTGGTGAAAGAAATAGACTTACAAGTTTAGGAAGCGCAGAGAACCCCAAACAAGAGGAATCCAAAGAGGACCACACCAAGACACATCATAATAAAAATTCCAAGGGCAAAAGACAAAGAGAGAATATTAAAAGCAGCAAGAGAAAAACAGTTGGTTATCTACAAGGGAGCACCCATACGATTGTCAGCTGATTTCTCTTTGGTGTGCTGGCTGCTGTACTCACTGGGGAGCTTGGATTTGCTTTCGTGTAATGCTGCTAATGGGCCCAGTGCACAGCCCTTTGTTTCCCGAACAGAAATCCACCTAGACAGAAAACCCCCTAAGAGATACTGTCGCAACACCTCAGCTCTGTCTGTCTCCCTGGCAGTCCCTTGATGCCACTCGGATGAAGAAACAAATATAAAAAAGCAAATACGAAAATCAACTCCTGTTGGCACTTCAGTCTTTCTGTGTATGTCAGGGCTTCTTTCCAGGCTCCAACTGGCCAACTGTTGGTGATCCTCACACCATCAGATTATGTCTTTTGGGCACAGATTTCTACCCCTATGCTGTTTTCCTTTAGCTCAGATCACAGCAGAATGTGTAGACCTAGCAGATTCTTAGGTTGAGAGCAGGGTGCCTTCAGTGTGCTTAAGGTGGAAGTCAAGTAGGGAAGTGTCATCTCTTCCCCCCTATCTCCCAGGCATATAAACCAGCCCCCGTCCAGCTCTGCTCAGTGTTCCCCCAGGGACTGTAGGATCTCTGAGTCACTGCTGCAGCCTAGCTCAGTGGTGTGGAGTTTTTGCTATTTGGCTCCTCCTACAGTCCCAGATCAGAATGATTGTCTCTAGTGCTGAAACAAAGATATTGCTCTTTGCCTGGCCTGTTGGGGTTTGTCTTCCAAAGTGGATCCAATCTCCACTATCTCCCAGTGCTGCATGGGTTCCCCTTCCCTTCTTTGTTTTTCTGAGTTGGGGAATCTCTGTCTGTATGTGGCTTAGACCCTCTTCTTGCAGGGTGGGAAGGAGTTCCACTGCCATAATATTTTTCCAGCTTCCCAGCTGCGCACCTGTGCAAGTTGACTTAACCCTCTCCACATTCTCATGTCTTTTCTCTGTTTCCTATTCCCAATATTTCTTATCAGCTTCACTTTATCTGTTTTTTCATGCTGTTTGCTCTGCAGTTCAGCCACAAACCCATTTGGTGTTGGTAGCAAGCAGTCGGAGGTTCCACCTACTCTGCAGCCATGATGGATCTTGTCTCTATATATCTTCTGATGTCATCTTTTTTCTTCTTTGGCACAGTCACTTTTTAGTAGTATGCTGTTTAATCTCCACATATTTGTGTGTTTCTTTACTTTTTGCAGTTGATTTCTAATTTCAAAGTATTATGGCCAGAGAATATGCTTTGTATAATTTCAGTCTTCTTGAGTTTGTTGGGGCTAGTTTTGTGACCTAATATATGGTCTGTCTTTGAGAATATTTCATGTGCACTGGAGAAGAGTATATAATTTGATGTTCTGGGATGGCAGGCTCTGTAGATGCAATTATTTTCACTTGATGTATCATTTAAGGCTTTGTTGATTTTCTGTTTGATCTGCCTAAAGTTGTCAATTAAGGTCCGTAACTATCATTGTGTTTTGGTCTGTTTCTCTCTCTAGTTCTGTTAATAGTTGCTCTATGTATTTCAGTACTCCGTGATTGGGTACATACATGTTCAGAAGCATTATGTCTTCTTGATATAGTGTTCCCTTTATCATTATAAAATCTTCATCTTTGTCTCTTGATAACTTCGTTATCTCTTTACCTTTGCCAGGTACAAGTATGGCTATATCTGTTTTTCTGTGAGTGTTATTTGCATGAAAAATCATTTTACTTTGAGTCTAACTTTGTCTTTGCACCTTAGATGTATCTCTTAAAAGAAGGCTATGGTTGGATTTTAGTTTTTATCCACTATGCTACTCTGTGCCTCTTTACTGGTGAATTCAGTCCATTTACGTTTAGGGTAATTATTGATGTGTGAGGATTTTCTGTAGGCATTTCATCTTTCTTTTCTGGTAGCTTTGTGCATCCATTGGTTCTTTTCCTTTGTATTTGTGTCTGTTGTTTTGTTTGATGGTATTCCATACTTATTTCCTCTGTGTCCTCTTTTCTCAGTTTTGGCTTTTTTTGTGTGTGTGGTTATCGTGATATGAAAAAAGAAAGTTTCATATATACAGTAGTTCTTTTTCTGTCTTTTTTAAAAAATAAATCTTTATTGTTCAGATTATTACAATAGTTCCTCTTCTCCCCGCAGCTCCCTTCTACTCAGTTTCCACCCCACCCCATTTTCTACCCCTTCCTTCACTGTCCTCATCCATAGGTATAAGATTTTTGTCCAATCTCTTTCTGGACAAAACTCTCTGGACAAAACCTCCACACTCTCCCCCCCCACCCCCCACAAGAGTTGTCAGTCCACTACCTTTCTATGCCCCTCATTCTGTTATATTTACCAGTTTATTCTATTCTTCAGATTTTTATTCACTTGATTTTTAGATTCATTTGTTGATAAATATGTATTTGTTGTCATTTTGCTCATAATTTTTAGCTTTACCTTTTTCTTCCTCTTCTTAGAGAATACCCTTGAGAATTTCATATAATGCTGGTTTGGTAGTGATGAACTCCTTTAGTTTCTCTTTTGTCTGTGAAGCTCTTTATCTGACCATCAATTCTTAATGATAGCTTTACTGGATAGAGTAATCTTGGTTGTAGGTTTTTGCTATTCATCACTTTGTATATTTCTTGCCACTCCCTTCTGGCCTGCGTAGTTTCTGTTGAGAAATCAGCTGACAGTCCTATGCGTACTCCCTTGTAGGTAGCTGTTTTTCTCTTGCTGCTTTCAAGATTCTCTCTTTGTCTTTTGCCCTTGGCGTTTTTATTTTGTGTGTTGGTGTGGTCCTCTTTGGGATTCCTCTTGTGTGGGGTTCTGCGTTTACTGCACTTGTAAGTCTATTTCTCTTAACAGGTAGGAGAAGTTTTCTGTCATTATTTCTTCAAATATGTTTTCAATATCTTGCTTTCTCTCTTCTTATGGCAGCCCCATAATTTGGATGTTGGTATGCTTGAAATTGACCCAGAGGCTCCATATACTGTCTTCATATTTTTGGATTCTTTTTGCTTTTCTGGTTTTTTTGCTTCTTCATATTTCAAATCTTTGACTTGATTCTTGGGATCCTCTAGTCTACTGTTGGATCTTTGTATGCTATACTTTATTTCAGTCAGTGTATGCTTAATTTCTAATTGTTTTTTTTTCCATATCCTTGAGCGTCTCACTAAATTTCTCAGGTTTCTAGAAGATTCTTTAGTAATCTTATAACCGTGGTTTGTTTGTTTGTTTATTTATTTATTTATTTATTTATTTATTTATATGTATCTTATTGATTTTTCTCAGAGAGGAAAGGAGAGGGACAGAAAGAAACATCGATGAGAGAGAAACATCGACCAGCCGACTCCTACACACCCCCTACTGGGGATGTGCCCACAACCAAGGTACATGCCCTTGACCGGAATCGAACATGGGACCCCTCAGTCTACAAGCCAATGCTCTATTCACTGAGCCAAACCATTTTCAGTTATTACTGTGGTTTTGAACTCTATTCAGTATTTTGCATTCATCCATTTCTTTCATTTTTGACTTGTTTCTTTGTCTCTTCATTTTGACTGCTTCCCTATGTTTGCTTCTATGTACTAGATAGCTGCTAAGTCTCCTTGAGTTGATAGAGTGACCTTGTGTGGTTGGTGTCCTATAGGGTTCAGTGTCTCAGCCTCCCCAGTCACTTGAGGTGAACTCTGTTGTTGCACCCCTTTGTGAGCTGTTGGCACAGTCTTGTTGTAGTTAACCCTTGATTACTGTTGGTGTCACTGGGAAGAATTGACCTCCAGGCCAATTGGCTGTGGTAACCCAGCTGTGTCTACACTGGAAAATCTGTTGTGCAGAAGACACCCTTACGATGCAGTACTTGCTTCAATAGGGCTTTGGTACTCACTGAGTCTGCCCTTAAGTGTGTCTCTAAGGGATGTAAAGATTTATATTCCAGTATGGTCTCACCCTGACCAATGACTGGGTACACAGGCTGTTGGATCTCCAAGGAGGTGCAAGATCAGGTAGTGTCTGGGGCTGCCTAGCAGGAGCTACAGAGACATCTGCAGATTTCTCCTCTTTGTTTGGGGTTTGGACGAGGCCTAGCTGTGAAGCAAGACTTCTGCTGCTGCCAGGTAGTGGGCCATCTTTTGGAATCTCTGGGGCTCTCTGACCCAGCTGCAGTTTTTTTTAAGGCAAAAGAACAGGCCATTCATATGCAAAAGCCGATGCACACAGCTTGGGTGGGGTTGTAAATTGGGTGGAGAGGGGTCTCTGGGAATGACCAGGGTGGAGCAAACAGCAGTGGCTGCCATGAACCAGAGAAGTCCCTGGTTCTCCACATTCCCTGTCCCCACACAGGAACAATGATTGCACCTCTAAGGGTAAGCCACCCTCGCATGCCTGTCCTGATTGCAGACAGTCCAGTTTCTCCCAGTATGTGCCTGGGTCCTCCAGAGTCTCACCCAGAAGTGGAGTTCAGAGCAAGCAGGAGCTTGTATCACCCTCTCTGTTTAAAGAGCAGCACATCCAGGTACCAGCACTTTCTGCACCTCCACACCTCTTCCCAGTCTTAGTGAACTTTCTTCACATCTCTTTTTGTGGAACTTCCTCTCAGCCAGCTTTCCCATGGATCTGGATGTTAGTTGTCCTACATTTAGTTGTGGTTTTGATGTAGTTGTGAGAGGCAACAAGTACAGGTGATTACCTATGCCGTGATCTTGGTTTCTCAGTTCTTTTTCTTTTGAATGCATCTGATCTCTGTCCTCCTTACCAAATTCAGACCTTTACTTCCTCCCCTTTTATATTTTTGTTGTCACAAATTATCACTGTTTATGCTGTAAGTTTGTTAGTGATCTTACTCATAGAGTTGTGACCTTTTGTTCTTTGTTTCAGGGAGAATAACCTCCTGTCGTGGAGTTCTTCTGGTGATAAAATCTCTCAACTTCTATATCTCTGGGAACATTTTTCTCTTTTATATTTAAAGGATAACTTTGCTGGATATATTTTTCTTGCCTGGTAATTTCTCTTTTTCAGTTGTTTGAATATTTAGTTCCACTGTCTTCTGGCTTGTAGATTTTCTGCTGAGAAATTTGATGATAACCTAATGGGCTTTCCTTTATAGGTTATTTTCTGTTTCTTTCTGGCTGCTTTGAGAATCCTTTCTTTGTCATTAGTTTTATTTTCAAATCCGACACATCTTTATTTTGTAGGATAATCCTCTTCCATTCTACCACATCACAGTTACAGGTTTTGTTGTCTTAAAAATAAAATGTTTAGTAGGAATGGGGTTTTTCTTTGCCGTGTTTATTACAAAACAGTTTCTTCTCTCAAAGAATAGCTGCTAAGACCATGGCTCATACTTTCAAATAAAAATAGAATACTGAATTTTGAATCCAAATAGTAACATCTCCTAAGTGTGGATTTTATAGGCCACTGTTTGCTCTCAGAAAAAAAAAACCACACGAAACCAATAAACTAATACTTTGTAATCTAATTTTTATGAGCTTATATTTCTTAGTTCTTGGCAAAGCTGTTTTTCTTCTTAAACATTTGCTAAAGTGTTAAACTACCTTAAGTTTACCAAAGTAAAAACTTATTCTGGGGTATACTTCAAAAATTAGTCACCCTAAAATGTAGTGTGTTTGAATTAAAGAAAATGTTAAAACAGATGTATACAGTTGAAATAACTAGGTGTGGTCTCTATAAACAAATTCTGTTCAGAAATCTATATGTAGAACTAACATTTACTTCAGCATGTACATTAACAAACGGAGGGAAGAGAATCAGATCTTTCATAGAGCTGTACTTGGTCATATCTTGTAGATAAAGCAGAAGTACAATGCATGTAACAAAAACAGTAAAAGTATTTTTAAAAGTTGTTAGTTACAAAGAGGGTACATTAACAATTTTCTACTTTATTTCAGTACAATTTTCAACATACACTCTATTTTTCAAGATATTTGAAGACTTAAAACTTTTATAGACTACTTACAAACAGTAAAATTTAAGTAAAATGCTTACATTCTTATTTTAAAACAAAAATCATGTAAAAAAAATGGTGGGTGCAAGTTCTGCTCTCTATTACAAACTCATGTCAGGTTTATTATTCCTCTTCTTTTTTACGCCTGTCCTTCTTTACTTCATTATTTTCCATGGTCTCTTCTTCAACAATCCTGTCCCCTTGGTATTTGTCATGAATCCATTTTGTACTGCTACCTGATTTTTTTTGCAATTAAAGCACCCTCTGCCACATTGAAAAGTGCCATGACCTCTTCTTCTTTTGGCCCAATAATCCACACCATCATCTCTGTCATCATACAAGAAGTACTTCTTGCTCTTTAGGGTATATTCTGGATCCCATTACTCTTCCGTTAGTCTTTTTTGAAAAGTAGTATTTGAGTTGTTTGGATGGATCAGTATTTGTCCCAGCAAAAACTCCTCTGGCTCTTCCTCTGCCTCTAACTCGATAAAAGTTCCTTGTGGTTGACTAACTCCTGCAAAGCCCCAGTATTCTTTCAGTTCATGGTGAGTTTTAAATTCTTCTCTTTCCTTGTTACTCTCCTTTTCCTCTCTAGAACTGGGAGAAAGTGATGCTGAAGAGGATGACGATAGAGAATAATCTTGCTCTTTACTGTCGTCTTTGTAAAATTTGTATTCCTTTGTAATTCTTTGTCATTAATTTTTGACAGTTTTAATACAGTATGACTTGGAAAAGGCCTCTTTGGATTGAGGTAACTAGATGTTCTATTTGCTTCTTGGATTCAAAGATCTAGTTAGTTATTTCCATAGGTTTGAGAAGTTCTCCTGCACTATTTGTTTGAATTGGCTCTCTGTTTCCTTTTGCTTCTTCTTCTTTTTTTTTTTTTTTGGTATGCCTAGCCTATCTAATGAAAGAGTAATATGCTAATGTGACCGTACCTCCACTACGCTACCAGCCAATCAGGAGCAGGGGACATGGCCAGGGTCATAGCCAGCAGATGGGAGGCAGGGCCGGCGGCAGGGCCGCAGTGCTGTAGAAGCAAGCACACTATAAGCTCTGCCCGCACAGTATTTAAGGGCCAGCGAGATCCCTCCCTTCAGTTACTGTGACTGAGTTGTGTCCTTTCGCGATGACCTTGGGACAGTTAGGGGAATTTGATGCCATGGGATCCCCTCACGAGGCTCGCATGTTGGTTGCTCTGATAGTTAGGCTGTGACTGAGCTGTGGGGTTTACCTGTTGTGTGGGACATGCAAATGAGCGCCTGGGGCACCTTGGGTAATGAGCGCTAGGCACGAGGCAGGGCTGTGAGTTGTCAGGCACAGGCACTGGGTCGAGAGCTCTAAAGCCAAGCAGCAGTTTGGATCCACGCCCCCAGCCCAGTGCCTATGACGGAGCTGGCTGCTGGCCTCTGGTGCATGCGGATAGCCTGGTGGGCCGCTGCTGTGTGAGGCCCAGGGGTCCCTGCATGCCCCCCAACCCAGTGCCCACGATGAGGCTGGCTGCTGGCATCCTGGGGTCTTGGGAGACAGGTATGTTCCTGCCTTACCCCCAACCGCTTGTGCATGCTCTGGCCCCAAGCAGCGGATTGGGCCCACGCCCCCAGCCCAGCACCCAGGGGTGTGGGGAGGCTGGCTGCCAGTCTCTGGGGTGTGCGGAGACCTCGGTGGCCACCACGGGGTGGAGGAAGTTCACAGTCCTCTTGGTTCCTGCAGTAACTGAACTAGAAGCAGACATCAAGAGTGCAGGGAGCACTAAGAATGCTGGGAAATGTAGTTCTGGTGGCAGACGCACTCAGGGATCTCCTAGACACTATGTCAAAATGAGCCTGGAAGAAGTTACTGTTGTGGGTAGGAGATGGAGGGAAAGGAAAGGTGAGAGACATAGGTAAAATCAGAGTGTCAAGGGAAAATTAAAGGCAAGATACCCTGCAATTTCTAGGAAATCTCTACCAATGAAGAAAAAAAAAGACCTCTATTATTCTGAGCACCAAACCAAACTGGGTTGGGGTCTCAGACAATTTGCTCATCTGATTGCAAAGATAGACAGAAACTCCCAGATTGGAGAGGGTTCCCAGATTAGAAAGGGTGTAGGCCAGGCTGAGGAACCCATGGTGGCTGCTGCCGTGTGAGGCGAAGTTGCTAAAACCATTTAAAAGGTCCAACTTTTATTATTGATGTATGCACCATGGCATCCAGTCATGCTATAAACGCCATAGACAGATTACTAAGAGAAATTATGAATCTGAATGTTGCATTTGGTGGGAAAGTTCTCCTTCTCAGAGGGGATTTTCAACAATGTGTCAGAATCATGCCACATGCTATGCGATCGGCCATAGTACAAATGAGCTTAAAGTTCTGTGATGTTTGGAGACATTTCAGAAAGTTGTCTCTTAAAACAAATATGAGATCAGAGGATTCTGCTTATAGAAAATGGTTAATAAAACTTGGAGATGGCAAACTTGGTAGCAGTTTTCATTTAGGAATGGATATTATTGAAATTCTCCATGAAATGATTTGTAATGGATCTGTTATTGAAGCCACTTTTGGAAATAGTATATCTTCTATAGATAATATTAAAAATATATCTAAACATTCAGTTCTTTGTCCAAAAAATGAGCATGTTCAAAAATTAAATGAAGAAATTTTGGATATACTTGATGGAGATTTTCACACCTATTTGAGTGATGATTCCATTGACTCAACAGATGACGCTGAAAAGGAAAATTTTCCCATTGAATTTCTTAATAGTATTACTCCTTCAGGAATGCCGTGTCATAAATTAAAATTGAAAGTGGGTGCAATCATCATGCTATTGAGACATCTTAATAGTAAATGGGGTCTTTGTCATGGTACCACATTTATTCTCAAAAGATTTCTACCTAACAGTATCGAAGCTGAGGTATTAACAGGATCTGCAGAGGGAGAGGTAGTTCTGATTCCAAGAATTGATTTGTCTCCATCTGACACTGGCCTCCCATTTAAATTAATTCGACTACAGTTTCCCGTAATGCCACCATTTGCAATGACTATTAACAAATCACAAGGACAAACTCTAGACAGAGTAGGAATATTCCTACCTGAACCCGTTTTCACACATGGTCAGTTATTGTGTTGCTTTCTTTCGAATTCGAAGAGCATGTGATGTTAAAGTTCAAGTTGCAAATACTTTTTCCCAAGGAAAATTAGTCAAGCACTCTGAAAGTGTTTTCACTGTTAATGTGGTATACAGGGCGAGATATTAGAATAAGTTTAATTACTTTGTCAGTCATTATTTGAATCAATGTTGTTTTTATATCATGAGTTTATTGTTGTTATATCATTTTGTTATTTATTAATGAAATTATATATTATTTTATATACATTGTACTCATTACCTTTTATCTCTCACACTTTTACTATAGAGAAAAGGCAGATAGCACTATTAAAATATTTCCTCTAATTAATACCCTTTTAATGTGCACGAATTTTGTGCACCAGGCCACTAGTAATTCTTATATTACTCATTCTGATGGAATTTAGATGGTTCTCATAGAGCATTTTTATTTTTTATCTTTTTAAGCTCAAGCTCTCTCTTCTTCCCTCTGCATCATTTCTAGATTTCATCTTCAGTGTCACAGGACCTTTCCTCCATTTGGTTTGCTCTGTTTCCTGTGCTCGCTAGGTCACCCTTGGTCTCTTTCATTTAACTCTTCATCTCTAATATTTCTGTCTGGTTCTCTCCTAAAGTTTCAATCTCTTGGTGAAATAGTAGTTTTATTTGTTGTTTTCTAAACTCTGCTAAATTGCCTGTCGTATTATTTTGCCTCTGAGTGTTTTTAGAACTGCAATCTTGAATTCTCTGTCATTTATGTAATATATTCCCATGTTTTTAAGTTTGTTTTCTAGAGTTTTATTTTCTTTCTAAGCTGTCTGTTATTCATGGTATTGGATGGATTCCTTCTCTTTTGAGGCATCAAAGGTTAAGTGGGACTTGTCCAATAGATTAACGTGAAGAGGTCTTTCCATTCTTTTTCAGTAGGAGGTTAAGTTTCTTTTTAACTCTGAAATCCCAGTGCTGTCCCCTACAGCCTCTGAAGCCAGTGTAACCCTAATGTGTGAAGGTGGGCTGGGGGAATCCCCTAGCTTCTTTGTTGTTTTGCCCTCCCAATAATGGCAAAGTGAGTGGGCCCTCTGCTGGCATCCCCTGTGTCCCGATTCTGTGTCACAGAGTGTACCTGTGGCTCAGGGAGACATGTGATTCTGTAGTATTAGTTTTAGTTAGTATTAGTGATTCTCTAGTATTAGGCTCCCATTTAATGTGCCCCACATTCCGACACCAAGGGCAAAAGGGCAATCTCTGGAAGGTTAGGAGGTCGGAAGTGGGCGGGTAGGGAGTAGGGGATGGGGGTGAGGAGGAGGCCAGGTTGTGTCTCTTTCTTTCTCTGTCTAAATTGATGACTGCCTGATACCACAGCTGCTCTTCTGTGCTGTGTTCTTACCCAGATTTCCTGGCTCATCCATAGCTAGTGCTGCTTACTCATGCAAGAATGCCCAGTCTCTCTCTTTCTCCCAGCTGTGTCAGCCACAACCAGATTCCTCCCTTCTCCAGCAGAGCTCCCAGCTGCCAGGCCACATCCCTGGCTCCTATCATTCCTTTCGTTTCCCCTTTTGCTCCACTTGCCCATCTTTAGATGTTTCAGTATATGGATCTCTCAAAGATATTTCTGTGGTGAGCAGAGAATCCTTTGTTATAGCTGTTTAAATTGTTGAAACTTCAAAAGAGAAAAGACCAATGGAATCTCTCACGATTCCTGTCACCTGCTTTGACTTATTACAGAGCAGAAGGGAGAGGGATAGAAAGTCAGAAACATGGATAAGAGAGGGACATTGATCAGCTGCCTCTTGCACGCCCCCTACTGGGGATGTGCCCGCAGCCAAGGTACATGCCCTTGCCAGAATCGAACCCGGGATCCTTCAGTCCGCAGTCCGACGCTCTATCCACTGAGCCAAACCGGTCTCGGCGAAATCAAGACTTTTTCATACATTAAAAACAATGAGAAAACAACACATGAAATGTACAAGTATGTGCTAACCAAGCTAATCACCCACCCCAAATACTTAGAAACATTTAGGGGTCTTATGGAAACTTTAATGGACTATTAATGTGGCCCTGGAAGAAATAATTTAAATACACAGTTAGGGGAAAACAAAAACATAAGAGGCAGAAATGACAATATATCTCAGTAATGATGTTGAAATTATATAATTTCTATTGAAAAGCCAGCTGTTAAGTCTTATCCTTGATTCTTTGAAGGAATTGTGATTTATCCTGTGTTTTTTTTAAAAAAGATTTTCTAGCTCTAGCCAGTTTGGCTTAGTAGATAAAACATCAATCGGCCTGTGGACCAAAGGGCCCTGAGTTGGATTTCATTTATGGGCACGTACCTTGGTTGCAGGCTTCTCCTGGGCCTGGTCAGGGCACATGTAGGAGGCAATCAATTTATGTGTTTCTCTCACATTGATGTTTCTCTATCTCTCTTCCACTTTCTCTAAAAGGATTAATAAAACAAACAAAAAAGGATTTTCTATTTGTCTTGTTTTAGGTAACTTTGTTATGATATCCTTAGATATAATTTTTTTTGAATTTGTTTAGTTTTGGGTTCATAAAACGTCTTTGATATATTTAATGAATCTGGGAAATGTTTCAGCTAGTATATTTTCAGATATTTCTTTGGCTCATTCTCCCTCTTCTTTCCAACTGGGTTTAGACCATTACACCCCTATCCACGTATATTTCTTCACATTCTTCTTTATTTTCCATCCTTTTTCCTCTTCCTATTTCACTGGGGTGTTTTCTCACAGCCTGTCTTCCAGGTTGCTAATCTTCTTCTGTTATAGCTAATTTGCTATTACATCCAGCATTAATATCTTAATTTCAGTAATCCCATTTTATCTATTTTAGAATTTCTGATTGCCTCCTTTATTCCAAAAATTTTGGTCTCTAAGTTTTTTCTTTTACATCTATTTTAGAGTATGCTTATAACATATATAAATCTGTTCTTACTGACTTTCTAATTTGTTTTAGTCAACTGGTTTTATCTCCTAGAATGCCTAGTAAATTTTTATTAAATGCTGGAAATTTTATATAAACATTTGTGTATGTCTGTTTGCCTCCAGAAAATATTTAATTTTTTTCTGCACGTCAGACTCTTGATCTACTTAAGCATTATAATGGTGTTTGGGATTGGTCTATTTTCCCAGTAGCCCTTCAGTGGTAGAAATTCAAAGTAGGAGCATTTATCTGACCCCCTGGGGTAAATGAGTGGCTTGGATAATGGATATGAGATGGAAGGCAGGTTGTGTGGATACGTGAATCCTTCAGGGGCAATTAGAAGGTCCAACTAAATATCCAGGCATTATTGATTCAGGACTGGAAAGTTCAGAAAGCTTTAAATTCCCAGGCTAGTGAGAATAAAAATGGAATCTTTCCTCATGCCTCAACTTTCATAATGTTAATTTTAACAGCTAGATTAAAGTGACTCCATTTTATGTTCCCTATCTTCACTCTTAGGTCATAAATGCCAAAATTTGTTTCTTCAGCTTTATGGAAATAATGAAATCCCTTACTAGCTTTTCAGCCTCTTAACAACTGGTTTGTAGTCCTCCTCCCTTCCCTTCCTACACATGTCTGTGTATCTTAGATCATTTTTTGCTATTAATTAATTTTTTTCAGATTTAACTTTTAGAGTTCTTGTTTGGTAGCCCTGAATCCAATTTTTGTGTCTTCAGCCCCATAAGGCCTATGACACAAGTCATAGCTTTCTGCTTATGCTACCCAGGAATTGGCATATGTCTTCTTACGGGACAAGTGGCAAAGAATGTAGGACTCAACAAATGCTTGTTTTCTACCCAGGATCTTGGTTTCTCATGTTCTTGCTACCTTAGTTTTTTTTTATAATGCCTCAAACATAGTTTGTATTTTATAGCTTCTATAACCTTTATTAGTAGAAGGGTTAATCTAATAAAATTATTCTAATAGTTGGAAATGGATGTCCTATTTATAGGGTTTTATCAGTGTCAAAATTTATAGTTTTCCATAAATTTCCCAGCAAAAGCTGATTAAATCGAATAAAAATAGCAGATAATACTGAACTACACAGTAAAAATCTGACATTAAGACAAACCAACCATTTTACACTTGGTACAGAGAAATGATACATATATCATTATGAAGGTACATTTTTTTCCCCTGCCAGACTGATAATTATGTTTCTGCTTTTTCATGTATGCCATCTAGTGGAGATTTTGTAGAAATGAAATAAAAAGGAAGTAAGATGAATGAAATCATCCAAAAATAATTTTTTAAATTATGGTAACATATATAAATCTTAACTATTTTTAACCCATTTTAGCTATTAACAATTTTGAGGAAATTTGGTACATGAATAAAAATACAACTTAATAACACTTATAAATTCAGCTGGGTTTTGTTAGACAATATATGCTAAGCACTAGAAGATACAAGGTTAAAGATCCAGTCCATTCCTGAAGAATTTGACAGTATAGATTACAAAACTTAAAGGCATTTATAACATAGTAACATTAGAGGTAGAATAGGAATAGGAATCAAAATTAGGAGAATTTAACTGAGATAAAGATGACAAATGGAAGAAACTTCCTAGAAGCATATCATTTGAACTGAGATTTAAAGAAAGAATAGAAGTTAGCCAACTACCATTAACTATGGTAGAAAAGGATATTCATGCCCTGGCCAGGGTGGGTCAGTTGCTTAAGTGCCATCCCTTGCATTAAGAGGTTGCTAGTTCAATTCCTAATCAGGGCACATGCCTGGGTTACTGGCTCAATGCCAGTAGGGGACATGCAGGAGGCAGCCAATTGATGTTTCTCTAAAATAAAATAGATAAAAACATATTAAAAAAAGGAAAAGAGAAAATTCAATGTGGGTGCATGTTTAGGCAGAGAAGGAGCCCATTTGATTCAGGCAATTTGTAAGTTATGTAACCAGATCATATGAAATTGGTGTAGAAAGTGAACAAAACTCATATTCATCATTGGCTAGATAATAACGTGTAATCTTTGCTTAAAAAATGAATTTAACCCTAGAAACTATTGAAAAATTATAAGAAGAATGAACACACCTTATCTAATAAAGAGGGGATATGCTAATTGACCCTCACACCATCGCAAAGATGGTGGCACCCACAGCCAATAAGGAGAGAATATGCTAATTGAATGTCACACCCTCAAATATGGTGGCGCCCATAGCCACAAGATGACAGGGCCCAATCCCCTCAGCCCTGCCAGAGTGGCAGGCACGTGGCACAGCCAGGGCCGCCACCAAGTGAGTCCGGCCATTCCTCGCCTGCCTCTGGAGTCCCCCAGTCCCTTCAGTACCCCCATACACCCAGGGCCAGCCCGAGGTGCAGGCAAACCTCGAATGGCTGCTGCCCAGCCACCTAGACCACCCGAGGCTCAGATAACCAGGTCCGGCAAGGCTTGCACTACCGGCAGTGACCGCAGCAGAGGTGTGATGGGGGCATCGCTTTCCCCTGACTGCCGGTTCACCTTCCACCCCTGAGGGCTCCCAGACTGTGAGAGGGGGCAGGCCAGGCTGAGGAACCGGGTCTCCAGGGCATGAATTTTCATGCACCAGGCCTCTAGTTATTTTATAAAGGTTATTCTGACACCAAGTGGAAGGTGAATTGGAGCCCAGAGGTTCAATTAAAAGGCCATGGACTGCATATTCAAAATTGAAAAGAGCAAGTAAATTTGCCCGAATTTGAAGAACATTAGTTCTATTGTTCCTCCAGATAGTTTTCAAAATAGATTTTTCTTAAAATTCTGACCATGCAATTTTTTGTTAAAAATTTTAAAAAGTATGTAACTTCGAAAGTGAAAAGTATTTTTCCCCTACTCTTCAGTTCTTATAGCAGGTTGTTATATGTTTTTGCAGAACTTCTTTCATGTGTTACCATTTTTTCTTTTAAATGTTATTATATAGTATATAGGATAGGGCAAAAGTAGGTTTACAGTTGTGAGTTTGAGGAGAGTTTATTCTTATATTATTATTTATTATTATTTTCCATGTGAACAACTATAAACCTACTTTTGCCCCACTCTGTATACTGTATTGCAGTTGGCTTTTTCAACTGGTCAGTGTTTCGTGGGCACTATACTTGTCAGTACGTTTAGATATAGTTCTCTTTTTATAATGGCTGCATAATATTCCACTGAATTGATAGGAAATAATTGCTTAACTTCATATTTTACTGGAGAACATTTGGGTAGTTTTCAGGTTTTTAGTATTACAAAACAATGTTATACTGAGCATCTCTGGAAACTTGCGTAAGTTTTCTATAGAACACATTTCTAAAGTAGAGTTGCTAACTTACAGATATGCTTATTTAGAATTGTGATATGTGCTGCCAAATTGTCTTCAAAACAGTTTAATCACTTTATACTACCTCAGACAGTATTTGTGAAAGAACCCACACAGTGATATCACTGGATATTTTTGATATTTAAAATTTTCCAATATGATTTATAAATAATGATACTTTGTTTTAATTTGCATATTTTTGTATATAAAGTGCCTGTGACCTTTGCCATTTTTCTGTTTGGTGGTTTCACATGTTTCCTAGTGATTTATGAGACTTTTGGTATACATGGACCTTTTAGCTTCTTAATGTTTTATGTGTTGAACTGTTATTTCTAGTTTTTGTTCATGTTGTTATTGTTGTTGCTTTTTAGTTTTTATGTTGTAATTTCCATCTATCTTTAGAAAAAAATTGTCAGAAACTAACTTCCCCAAAAGTCCTGGACTCAAAGAGTTTAACAGTTTACTTCTTTAAACTTACAAGGAATAGATTACACTAATATAACTTAGGTAGTTGCAGAGCATCCTATCTAATAAAAGAATAACGTGCAAATGTAACCGTACCTTGGCTCCTGATTGGCTATGTTACCAGCCAATCAGGAGCAGGGGGCATGGCCAGCAGGACAGGAGGCGAGGCATGTGGGAGCGTGGCCGCAGTGGAGCGTGCGTGGGGAGGCGGGACTGGGCGGGTGCAGCAGAGTATCGGGAGCAGCAGGAATTCTGGGAAATGTAGCTTTGAGCTTCGTGGTGAACATGTTGGGGCTATGACCTGGGTTTAGGCTAAATTTCAATTAAAGCTGTGAACTCTGTAGGAGAGAGTTTGAAGTACGCGTAAGCGGCCGGGGAGGGTGGCGGTACCCCGTGGCCCCCCAGCCGCTTGAGTTCAGAAGCGGGCAGGGGGGGTGGGAAGGGGTGGTGGTGGCAGCAGCTCTTTTTTTTTTTTTCTTAGTTCACAGCTTAAATTGACATTTCGCCTAAACCCAGGTCACAGCACCAACATGTTCACCACAGAGCTCAGATTATTGGTCAATTCAGTGAAAATGGGACAGAAAAACTCACTAAGGAACAACAGCTTCCTGAATCTGTTCACTCATATTCTATCTGACCCAGAAATGCAGAAAATTACCTTCAGACACGCCACAGGATTAAAGCCTTTGCGTCCAGGAGAAGCTTAAAAGGACACAGATTTTTCCATTTGCTCTGCTCTTCCCTCCACAGGATTTTCTTCTGACACAGCGAGTTCAGAGTTCTCTGGTGATTGCAAGGACCTGGGTCCTCATTGCCTCCTCCCCCACCCTCTGCTGCTCCTTGAAATAATTGATCATCCCTCTTTTGGGGGAAAGGAAGGAACACATTAAATAAGTCTTCTCTAAAGGGATACTTATGAAAAAAATGTAGAAAGGGCTACAAGAGAAGAGTGTTTTCTTTAGTAGACAAAGCAGCTCTGTTAGGCAACAGGTTTGGGAGCCCTGACAGCCTGAGCCCACGCTGGCTCCCTACAGGGGCGCTTGCACTTCCACCAAGCTTCTCCGCTTTACACTGCAACAGGGTCTTCTTGGTGAACCCAATCCGTAATGAAAAACTCCTGAACTACACTGTGTTTTACAGATGGTTTTTTTAAATTGAGGCTTTAGGCCTTGGGCAGGCTGGGGATGAGCTATCAGTTGGACAGCCCATAAGGGCTCCCAGTATGTGAGAGGGGGCAGGTTGAGCTGAGGGACCACCCCTAACCCGTGCACAAATTTCGTGCACCGGGCCAGTAGTAATGAATAAACCAGGAAAATGAATGTTATCAACAAATTGAAGGAATACTATCCAGTGATTCAAATGGGATACATGTTAACTTTATAAAATGTTTTACCCCCTGCCTGGTGGCTCAGTTGGTTGGAGCATATTCTTATACACCTGAAAGTTTGCAGGTTCCATCCCCAGTTGGGACACATAGGGAGGCAACTAAATCAATAAACTATCCTCAGGTGAGGATTAAAAAAGAAATGGTTCAATATTAGGGAAATGAGTTTTATAAAAATAGGTCAAGAGATATTTTTATTTTTTTAATATATTTTGTTGATTTTTTTACAGAGAGGAAGGGAGAAGGATAGAGAGTTAGAAACATCAGTGAGAGAGAAACATTAATCAGCTGCTCCCTGCACACCCCCCACTGGGGATGTGCCCACAACCAAGGTACTTGCCCTTGACCAGAATTGAACCTGGGACTCTTCAGTCCACAGGCTGATGCTCTATCCACCAACCCAAACCTGTTAGGGCCAAGAGATATTTTTTAAAAGTGAGTTATCATTGTAATAGGTGCCACATTGATGTGTTAATAAAAGTCAAAGTTTCATAACTTTAGTAAAATTGTATTAGATTAATTTCATAAGTGTATATCTGAAACCAAAACAAGTCAGGTGAGTAATGGAGAAACACTAGCAGCCTTTCAATTCAAGAACAAGATAGGATGTTTATCATATGCTTTTTTAATCTTCACTTTTTCTTTGTATCTATAAGGCAATTCAATTAATTACAAGAAGAAAACAAGATACAAATAATAATACAAGTAGCTAATAATACCAGAGCATTTACTTTTTGTCTGGTACTTTTATATTATCACAGATTATGATAATATAAAAAATAGATGCCACTAATGTAGAAACTATTATTGTGAGCATATAAAGTTATAGAAATTGAGGCAATAAGAGTTTAAGAAACTTGCTAAAGGTTGCACAGCCACTAAGTGTTGAAGACTAGATTTGACTTAGTCAGATTGACTTTACTTATACTTACAGGTATACCACTATACTTAAACTAGGAGTTTATAAACCTGTAAAGTTTGATTTGAACAGAGTCATGCTCATTTGTTTACACATTGTTATGGCTATTTTTCTGCTGTAATAACAGAGTTGAGTGGTTATGATACAGCACTGTATGCCCCATAAAGCCTAATATATTTACTTTACAGAAAAAAAACTTAACAAAAATAGTTTGCCAACTCGTTTCAAACTATCCTATATAATATAAGCCTAATATGCTAAGTGTCCAATCATTCATTTCACTGTTTGACCAGTCACTATGATGTGCACTGAACACCCAGGGGCAGATGCTCCAACCTGTAGGTTAGCTTGCTGCTGGGGTTCAGCCATTCGGGACTGGGTGAGATGGACTAGACATGCCCTCGAGCCCTCCTGGTGTCCCTTCCCAGTCCCGATCGTGCACTGGTGGGGTCCCTTGGCCTGGCCTGTGCTGTCTCACAATTCGGACCCCTTGGTATGTCAGAGAGCCGGTTTTGGCCTGATCCCCACAGGCCAGGCTGAGGGACCCCACCAGTGCACGAATCTGTGCACCAGGCCTCTAGTTAAACTATGTTACCTTTGATCAAACTATTAGTGTTTTTTATTAGGAAACAGGGCAAAATTATGTGAATATGTGTAAACCTAAGACAATCAACTCGGAAACTGTTAGTAATCATAAAGTATGGTAGATTTTTAAAAAATACTAATATGCAAAATTCAGTTGGTTTTCAATTTAGAAACAATAAACAGCTTGATAACACAATGAGATAATACATTTCAATGTTGGGAAGAAGCTGAGGATTAAAAAAAGTAAGTACTAAAAGAAAATAAGGATGCTATAAACTTTCAGATCAAGAGGCCAGGGGTAGGGATAGGGATTTGATAGAACAAATAGAACTTGATCAGTCTGACAAGGCTAAACATGAGATATGGAAGCATGTACTTACCATGGGAGCATGGTAAGTAAAAAGCCCCAAAATAAGGTCAGAAATAAGTTTAACCATGTTAATATAAAAGGAAAGTAATATGATTGGTAAAGCTCACTGATTAAAACATAGTCATATATTAGCTAGAACCAAATCCAATGAAGTCATAACTAAAACATAATGGCTGAAAATAAAACAATCAAAATTATATTCATTTAGCAAATATTTATATGAGGTAGGTACCAACCCCCCCCCCCAAATTAGTACGTTTGGGGTAGTCAGGGAACAAAGATGGTGACTTCAAATTTGATTTTGAGTTTTCTTGGGGTATCCAGGTGGTAGTAACAGATAAGATATGTAGCTTAGGAGCAAAGCCTGGGCTAGAGATAATAGATTCTGCAGTCAACTGTATGAGAAAAGGTCATGAGAGTAGGTGAGAGCCTTCAGGCATGTTGTTTATGTAGTGAACAAAGGGAATGGTACTGAGGACAGAAGCCTCTGAAATACATAGTTTTAAGTTCTAGAAAAATAAAAGGAGTCAGCATAACTGACCTTTGTCAAAACAATCATGTATTAGAAGTAACAGGCAAAGAAAAGTGAATGGAAGAAGAGAATTCTTTACATTAAATATCAGGAAATAAATAAGATAAAAATTAATATTGAGAGTAAAATTATCAGTACCATAAATTACCATGTCACTTGAGTAGATCAGTTATTATGAAGTTTTATAACTTCCTGGAGAATTCATAACATTGTCATAAATAGAGAAGCATTTGTAAAAATGAAAAATTTATTTAGATTTCATTAATCCATGACAGGCAGACAATTACAGAGGTTACAAGTCTCTATAGATGCAAAACCACTGGGGGAATTATTCTCTCCTCTTTCATAACTGTCATGCAACATTATTGATGTTATCAGTAAATTTAATAACTACTTAGGAGATCCAAGATAGTGGCAGAGTAGGTGAATGCTACACTCACCTCTTCCCAGGACCAACTAAATTATAAACAAAAATCCTGAATAACTTCACTGAAGACTAGCTGAAGAGAAAGAAGTTTTATAACCAAGGAATTAGAAGCAACATCAAGACTGATAGGAAAGGTGGAGACATGAAAAGGGCTGGCCTTACACGTATGGGATCAGCTGAGATTCACTCAAAAGTGTGGGGCTCTACACCTCAAGCCAGGTTCCTCAGCCCAGAGCATCAGAGCCTGAAACAGGCATCCACATAACATCTGGCTGTGAACAGAGTTTTTGTCCACCAGAGAGAGATGGTAGTCTACTAGCGACACAGGCACCCTCTTAATGGGATAACACACACAATTTCATTCACAGCCAGTCACCGGACTCCAGTAGAGGGAGGGCAGAGTGAACTAGAATCATGTGAGGTGATATTGGGCATTATGCTTCTGGGGAGAGAGCTGAAGGAGACAGCTGCCAGTATCTCTGTACTGAGTCATTCTCCCATACTGCAGGCACCATATTTCTTGAGTGGAGCTCTCCCCTTGTGTTGCATGAGCCTGCGAGAAAGCAGTAGTCTTAACCATCTGGACTCCCTCTCAGCCCACCCTGTTAAGCTTATACCCTGCTGAGGGGCACTACCAAGAGGCTGAGCCTCACAGGCAGGGGAAGGCAGAGGTGGAACTCTGACTGCCTTGGGACTTTGGATGAAAGGCCTCCGGGCTTGGTGCTAGTAAAAGCTGGCCTTGGTGCACAGCTTGGTCCTTCCCATGTGTACCCAGGCTCAGAAGAGGCAGCCACAAATTGTGGATTGCTTGTTGCTCCAAACAGGTTGCCAAGGGCCAGTCACAGATAGCATCTTAACATTGGTATGCACTTCCCCCCCCCCCCCCCCGCAGGGGCCCAGAGCCAACACACCCAGTAGCCAGCTTCAAACATCAGAGAAGGTTCCAATAAGCTTCACAAGAAATGTATCCAAAAGGAAATCTTGACGGGCATCATACCCTGCTGAGATGAATTCCACTTTATGTGGTCAGCACCTGCATAGCATCTTGTACACGTGGTCATGGTTAAGCCTCAACAGCCAGCCAGCCTGAGAGTCCATTCCACACACAAATGGGCCAATAGCAATCAAAACTCAATTACACACAAATGGGCCAATAGCAATCAAAACTCAATTACAAGAGGAGGGCCTATATAACCCACAGAAGGGCCATTCCTGGAGCATCTAGCTCAGATGATCAAGGAAACTGCACTGCTGGACCCCACAGAATACCTACTGTATAAGGCCACCAATAAAAGAGGAGTAGTCATAGAAGATCTATATGATACATAGAAACAAATATAAAGAGGCAGCCAAAATGGGGAGACAAAGAAAAAGGCTTCAAATGAAAGGACAGGAGAAATCTCCAGAAAAACAGCTAAAAGTAATGGAGGCAACAATAGGTTGCATAAAGCAGAGGATCCAATTTGGGGGACAAGTTAGAAAGAGAAAAACACCAATAAGAACAGCAAAAACTAAAAAGAATTTTTAGAAAATGAGGCTATGCCCTGGCTGGTGTGGCTCAGTAGGTTGGGCATCAAGTCATGCACCAAGAAGTTGCTGGTTCGATTTCAGGTTATGGCACATGGGCTCTGTCTCTGGTGGGAGGCATGTGGGAGACAGCCGGTCAATATTTTGTTCCCATGTCAATATTTCTATCTCTCCCTCTCCCTTCTTCTCTCTCTAAAAATCAATAAAAAAATCTTATTAAATGAGGGATCTTTGGGACAATAAAGTGTAACAACATCCACATTATAGGGCAGTGGTCGGCGAACTGCGGCTCGTGAGCCAAATGCGGCTTTTTGGCCCCTTGAGTGTGGCTCTTCCACAAAATACTACCTGCAGGTGCACATGTACAGTGTGATTGAAACTTCGTGGCCCACGCGCAGAAGTCGGTTTTCGACTCAAAAGAAATTTCAATTGTACTGTTGATATTTGGCTCTGTTGACTAATGAGTTTGCTGACCACTGATATAGGGGTACCAGAAAAGGCAGGGGGTGTTGGGAGAGAGAGAGGGAGGGAGGGAGAAAGGAGAGAGAGAGAGAGAGAGAGAGAGAGAGAGAGAGAGAGAGAGAGAGAGAGAGAGATGGCCCACACACAAGGGGTCAAGAATCTACTTAAAGAAATAATGACAGAAAACTTCCCTAACCCAATGAAGAGAAAAGATACACAAGCCCAGGAAGCACAGAGTCCCAAACAGACCTAAAGAGGACCATATCAGGAGACATTATAATTAAAATGGCAAAGGTTAAAGACAAAGAGAAAATCTTAAAAGCCATAAGAAAAAGACAGCTATCTGTTGTAAGGGAGTAGCAACATTTGAGGCGAGAAGAGATTGGGATTAAATATTGAAAGTAATGAAAGCAAAGACCTACAATGAAGATTATCTCAGCAAGTCTATCATTCTATATAATAAAAACCTAATATGCAAATTTGTCCCCCCACGTTTGGGAGTTGGACCGCTAGCTATGATGTGTGCTGACCACCTGGGGGCAGCATGGAACATGGCATTGGTGACAAGGTGCTGGCAGCAGTGGTGCTGCCTGCCCCAGTGGGCCCCAATGAGAGCAAGACTATGGTGGGATGGTGGAGCAGGTCAGAGGGCAGCACCTGGCCAAGGTGGGTGCACGTGGAGGCCTGATCACCCTACCAGTCGCCCTGCAGACAGTGACCAGCAGCAGTGGAGGGCGGGGCCTCTGTCCAGCTCTGAGGCACTGAGGGAGCTAGGTGGGAGTCCTGGCCCCAATCGATCACCTCACAGGCAGAATGGTGGAATAGGTGAGGGGGCAGTGCAGACCAAGGTGGGGTACAAGGCTGTGAGGCTGGGGGTATGAGGTAGGAGTGTGAGCCTGTGGACTAGAGCTGGGGCCTGATCCCTGCAGGCCATCCCGAGGGAACCCACCCATGGGTGAATTCGTGCATCAGGCCTCTAGTTTGAAATTAAAGGATAAATAAAAAGCTTCCCAGACAAGAAAGGATTTTGTTCCTACCAAACCAGCATTACAAGAAGTGTTAAAGAACTTGCTTTAAAAAGAAGAAGGACCACCACCACCAGAGGAATATAGCTAAAAGAATAAAATGTCAAATATGTACTTATCAATAATAATGAATGCTTGAAACAAAAGATGTAGGGTAGCTAAAAGATAAGAAAACATGATTCATATATATGCTGTCTATAAGAAACTCAACATGAAAATGAAAGATACAGGCTGAAAGTAAAGGGATGGGAAAAGATCCTGTATAATAAAGGTAATATGCAAATTGACCATCACTCTAACACACAAAATGGCTGCCTTCATGTGGTCAAAGATGGCCACCCCATGTGGACATAAGATGGCCACCACACAATGACCAGCATGGGAGGACAGTTGGGAGGAACCAGGCCTCCAAGGGAGAGCAGTTGGGGGCAACCAGGCCTGTTGCAGAGGGCAATTGGTGGGACCAGGCCTGCAGGGGAGGACGGGTGACCAGGCCAGCAAGGAAAGGCAGTTAGGGGCAATTGGCCCAGCAGGGGACCAATTAAACATTGATCGGGCTGGCAGGGGAGTGGTTAGGGGTGGTCAGGCCTGGCAGGCAGAAGTGGGTAGGGGCAAGCAGGCAAGGCAGGCAAGTGGTTGGGAGCCAGAAGTCCTGGATTATGAGAGGGATGTCCAACTGCCTGTTTAGGGCCTATCCCACTAGGATCAGGCCTACACGGGCAGTCAGACATCTCTTGAGGGATCCCAGATTGGAGAGGGTGCAGGCTGGGCTCCCACCCCTATGCATGAATATCGTGCACCGGGCCTCTAGTATTAAATAAAAATGACAAAAAGCTGGAGTAGCAATACTCCACAAAACAGAATTTAAACTCAAGGATATAGTAAGACAAAAGAGGACACTATATATTGATATGTCCAACAAGAGGATATAACCTTTGTAAACATTTATGTACCCGACAAAAGAGCACCTAAATATGTAAAGCAGATTTTGATGGACATAAAGGGAGTGATTGACAGTCATACTGTCGTAGTAGGGGATTTTAACACTCTTTTGCCATCAATGGATAAATCTTCCAGACAGAAAATCAACAATGAAATGGCCTTAAATGATACACTGTATTAGATGGATTAATTGATATTTTCAGGTCATTTCACTCAAAAGCAGAAGAATATACATTCTTTATAACTGCACATGGAACGTTTTGTAGGTTAGACCACATGGGACTACACAAAACAAGTCCAAGTAAATTTAAGAAGATTGAAGTCTATCAAGCATCTTGTCTGACCATAATCATATGAAACTAGAAATCAATTACAAGAAAAAACAGAAAAACACGCAACACCTGGAAACTAGATAGCATGTTATTAAACAATGAATGGGTTAACTGTTTGCACAAGGAAGAAATCAAAATATACATGGAAAAGAAATGGAAATGAGAATATACCAACCCAAATTTATGGGACACGGTGAAAGCAGTTCTAGTAGGTAAATTCATAGCATTACAAGCTTAGCTCAAGAAACAAGAAAAATCTCTAACAATCCAGGTTTACATATAAAGGAGGTTGATTTAAAAAATAAATAAATAAACCAAGCCTAAAGTAAGTAGAAGGAATGAAATAATAAAGATCAAAGCAGAAATAAAGGAAAGCAGCAAAAAAGTAGAGTAAAAATAATATAAAATATCAATGAAACAAAGAACTTGTTTTGTTAAAAGATAAACAAGGCCCCACTGGTGGGGCTCGGTGGTTGAGCATTGATCGATGAATTGGAAGGTCATGGATCAATTCCTGGCCTTGATACATGGTGAGGGGAGGGTGCAAGAGCCAGCCAGTCAATAATTCTCTTATTGATGTTTCTATATATCTCCCATCTTTGAAATCAATAAAAATATACTTAAAAAAAAGACAGACAAGATTGTCAAACCTTTAACCTGTCTAATAAAAAAAAGAGGTTCCAAATAAAATCAGACATGAAAAAGAAGTAACAATTGACCCCACAGAAATATAAAATATTGTAAGAAAATATTATGATCACATACTTGGCAACAAATTGGACAATCTGGGCAAAATGGATAAATTTCTAGAAATATATAATATTTCCAAAAGAAATCAGAAAGAATCATCATAGAAGCTGAATAGACAGATTACAGCTATTGAAATTGAAGCAGTAATTATTTTTTAAAAAATATTCTGGACTGATGGCTTCACCAGTGTACAAAATTTCAAAGCACTAACACTTATCCTTTTCAAACTGTTCTAGAAAATACAAGAGGAAGGGAGACTTCGAAACTCATTTTATAAGGCCAAAATCAGATAACGATACTACAAAGAAACAATTACAGGCCAGTATCCCTGATGATTATAGATGCTAAAATCCTCAACAAAATATTAGCAAATCAGACCCAGCATTACATTAAAACGATCATATGCCATGATCAACTTAGATTTATTCTGGTGATGCAAGGTTGTTACAATATCCACAGATTAATAAACATGATATACCACATAAACAAAATGAAGGGTAAAAAAAACACAAAAAATCTTATCAATAGACACAGAAAAAACATTTGATAAAGTCTAGCACCCATTTGTAGTAAAAACTCAGGAAAGAGGGAATAGAGAAAACATACCTCAGCACATTAAAGGCTATATATGGCAAACACAACCAACATAATACTCAATGAGGAAGAACTAAAAGCACTTCTTTAAGATCAGGAACAAGACAGGAATATCCACTTTCACTACTCTTATTCAACATAGTACCCGAAGTCCTAACGACAGTGATCATACAAAAAGAAAGAAAAGGCATCTAGATTGGAAAGAGGGAAGTGAAACTCATTCACAAATGACATGATTTTTTACATAGAAAATCTTGAAGTCCACCAAAAAATACACTAGATTTAATAATTCAACAGAGTAGAAGGATACAAAAATACCCAGAAATGGGTGGCATTTTAAAAATATATTTTATTGATCTTTTACAGAGAAGAAGGGAGAGGATAGAAAGTTAGAAACATCGATGAGAGAAAAACATCCATCAGCTGCCTCCTGCACACCCCCTACTGGGAATGTGCCTGCAACCACTCTATCCACTGAGCCAAACCAGTTTCCGCAGGTGGCATTTTTATACACCAATAATGAAGTATCAGAAATGGAAACTAAGAAAATAATTCAATTTCCAGTTTCTTCAAAAAGAATAAAATACCTAGGAATAAATTTAACCAAGAATGTAAGGAACATGTACAGAAGAAGATTCAAATAAATGAAAGCATATATTGTGTTCATGGATTGGAAGAATTAATACCATTAAAATGTCCATACTACTTAAAGCAATTTATAGGTTCTACACCATTATTATCAAGATACTAATGATGCCCTAGCCAAAGTGACTTGATTGGTTGAGCATCACCTTGCACACCTAAAGGATGCCAGTTTGATTCCAGGTAAAGGCACATACCAAGGTTGTAGGGTTCAGTCCTTCATGAGGGTGCATATGGAAGGTAACCAATGTTTCTCACACAGTATTTCTCTATCTCTCCTTCCCTCTTCGTCTCTCTCTCCCTTCCCCCTTCTTCCCTCTCTCTTGGGCGAGGATTTTAAAAAATATATACCAATGGCATATTTCACAGAACTAAAACAAATATCCCCCAAATTTATATGGAACCACAAATGACCCTAAATAGTAACAATATTGAGAAAAGAATATTAAATTTGGAGGAGTTTTGCTATCTGATATCAAAGTATGCTACAAAGCCATATTAATCAAAATAGCATGCTACTAGCATATAAACAGACATATAGATCAATGGAACAGAAGAGAGAGCCTGGAAATAAAACCTGGGCTTTTATAGTCAAACTAGAGACCTGGTGCACAAAATTCATGCACTTGGGGGGGGGGGTGTTTCCTCAGCCAGGCCTGCATTCCAATCTGGGACATCCCTTTTGCAATATGTGATCTCTGGTGTTTAACCTCTTGCCTGCCTGCCAGCCTGATCACCACCTAACCGCTCCCCTGCTGGCCTGATGGCCCCCAACTGCACCTCCTGTGCCGGCCTGATGGCCCCTCATTGCTCCACCACCGTGGCTTTGTCCAAAAGGAAGTTGGATGTCCGGAAGATGTCTGGTCACCTGGTCTAATTAGATACAGTGGTGGGGCCAAAGCAAAGGCAGTTAGGGGTGATTAGTCAGGCAGGCAGAGGTGGTTAGGGGCAATCAGGCAGGCAAGCAGGCAAGTGTTTAGGAGCCAGCAGTCACGGATTGCTAGAGGGTTGTCTGAGTGCAGGTATGGGGCCTAAACCAGCAGTCAAATCCCCCGAGAGGTCCCGGATTAGAGAGGATGCAGGACAGGTTTAGGGACCCCCACCCCCATGCACAAATTTCGTTCACTGGGCCTCTAGTAGATAATAATTGATAAAGAAGGCAGAAATATAGAATGGGATAAAAATAGTCTATTCAATAAATGGTGCTGGGAAAATTGAGCAGATATGTAAAAAAATTAAATTAGACCACCTTCTTACACCATACATAAGAATAAACTAAAAATGAAAGATAAATATTAGACTCAAAACTATGAAAATCTTAAAACACGAACTGTAAAATCTTGGACATTACTAATATCAATATGTTTTCTGATATATTTCTCTTGGCAAGGAAACAAAAGAAAAGTAAACAAATGGGACTAGATCGCACAGCAAAGGAAACTATCACCATGGACATAGACCACAGTGTGGTGAATGCAGGGTAGGAGTGCAGAGGGGAGGTTAAGGAGGATGTTGCGGGGATAAGTGGTAATGTATAGAGACTTGGGGTGGTGAGTAATAATACAATGTATAGATGATGTGTTGTAGAATTGTGCACCTGAAATCTGTATAATTTTTTAAACCAGTGTCACCCCAATGAATTCAATAAAAAAGGAAAAAAATAAGTTTAGAAGCTGAGTAATAATCTTTTATGTAATCTAGATCTTATTACTGAGAGTTTGCTATTCCATTGAAACCAATATAAGCATTATAACATTTTAGTAGTGTTCTGAAGCTTTTTATTAAGCAAACTATGTCTTGTAGTTTTCTTATCTAAGAGGAAATAAGCATCTGTAAGAAGCCATTTATATCCATGTGAATTTGCAAACAAAACTATATCTCTTCTGCTTTCTGAGGTTCTTAAGAGAAACTTTTATTTGGAAGAACCTAAATTTTCAGTACAATTTCAGAACAAATTTCAGTTTAGATTCAGAAAATTTTGGTTATAATTTTCAGTAATAAGGTTCAATCAAATGGAACCCTTACACTTTCATGTTACCTTATTTGGATACTGTGCCAAAGAGTATCACCTCTTTGAGATTATACTTTAGTCAGCTTACTTTAGTTAGGTTACCAATTTTGCCATCTTGTGGAGTGAGGTTTATGAACTTTATCCTGTGTTTCATGATCAGATATTTAAAAGGGGACATATGTAATATTTTCAACAATGAAAATTTTAAAAAAATAATATGGTGACCTCAGTCCAGCAACCACAGGACACTAAAGTTTGCTAACATCCTGAATGAGCATGTAACGGAATTCTTTCCTAGGGGTTGGCCAAGATGGTAACTGTTTTGAGATACCTTGAGCACAAACCCAGGCATGTGCCATGCTTGAAAGCTTGACCTACAGAATTCTGAATTAGTAAATGGGTGTTTTAAATCACCAAGTTTGTGGTCATTTGTTATGTAGCATATAAATTAGGTATTTGAGGTGCCTCTAGAAGATTAAGCTCAATCCCAGACCTGCGTAAGGTTTAGCCCAAGTAGAACTAAGAACCTATTTGGTGTCCTTTGTAATAGGTCCAGAGGATGACTAACTTCTAGAGGTAGAGGGATTCAATCTGTAATTTTGGAAAATCATACGCTAGAGGGAAACCACTATGCTCTCCCCGAAAATAGTCTCAGAGAATTTGGCTGAACTATTAGATTGATCTCTTTCTTGATTAGAAAGTCAGGGTAAAATTACCAAGTCAAGGTAAAATTCTTTCAGTGGTAAAATGAAGTAGAATTGTAATAGAATACTTTACAAAATAGAGGAAGTTTTAAATTTACATTTTTATTTCAGCAAACTGCTGTATAAAATACAGTAAGCATTCAGTTTGAGCATTCCTCTGAGGACAGGGGCCTTTTTTGTGATACTCATTACTATATTCTCAGCATAAGCACAGTGCGGCTACTCTGATATTTTTCTATATGAATATGTAAATTAATGAAATCCCAAGAAAGTGTGGTTTATTTTGTGATTTTTTTCTTAAACGTGTTTCTTCACTAGAGGGTGCTGTGTAAGCATGCTATACTTTTAAGTGTTCATTTTTTTATTTGCTATGAGATTGGATTTTAAATAACATGATTTATTAAAAGTTCTTATTTCTCTTTTTGCTTTCAAAGCAATACTGATGGTATTATATGTCCATGAACTTGAGTAACTATTAATGGAAGCATGTTTCTTTTCTTCCTCCTCTTCAGGAGACTCATGACTCCGATCATGTATGCTGCGCGGGACGGCCACCCTCAGGTCGTTGCTCTCCTTGTTGCTCATGGAGCAGAAGTCAATGCCCAAGACGAAAATGGTTATACTGTGAGAATCCATAGTACAATGTTCCTTTTTATTTCTGAGACGTTGATATCTTATAACTATTACTATTAGTCCACAAATATTTTTGAAATAAAAGTCACAGAAGGGCTAGGATATAATTGCGTTTTGATGAAGAAAAGCAACAGCTGAAATATAAAAAAGGAATTATCTGTCTCTCTTGGTCCTCACCATTGACAGAGAAGCTGTAACACAACAAAACCTGGGCTCCAGAATACACTTAGAATTCTTTTTTTATAGAACACAGTTCAGTAACTGGTAAATAAACCATTTTAGTATATAAACATCACTTGAGTGTGTAAAACATTTCTCTTATAAAATCACTGAGTACTGGAAGTTTGCTTTGAAATTACAACTTTGGAAATATGTTTACGTTAAATTGTGAAATGAAGAGATTGCATCATTTCATTAATTAACCATGTTTACTTTTTTATTGTATACTTTTCAATTTTATTTATTGTTCTCTCCCTCTCATATACAGTCCCTCTTTTTTAACACTGTTTTCCTCCCCGCCTTTCACTTGTCCAGGCTTTAACATGGGCAGCACGTCAGGGCCATAAAACTGTAGTTTTGAAGTTGCTTGAACTTGGAGCTAATAAAATGCTACAAACCAAACATGGAAATACACCAAGCGAGATTGCAAAAAGAAATAAACATCTAGAGGTATTCTTTTATATATTAAACTAAATTTTCTATGGCATGTTATGTTGTCATTTGTATTCTAGAGTAAATGCTGATAACTTAAAGATCTGTGAAGAAATTTGTAATTTTTCTTCTAAGCTTTAAAAATTTGAGGACTTTTAATTCATTTATTGCATTATTAAATCTAGGGTATGTGACACTGAAATAGAACATTAAGGAACATCAAAAAACAATATGAACATGAAAGGTTATTTTGAGTTTTAAATTGTTTCTTAAAGTGAGATTTAATTTTGTATTTTGGTTAATTATATAGCGTAACCTTAAATTACTAAAAAGTTAGATTTTAAAACTAAGGTATTTTTAATATGGAGTTGGGACTTGTATACATTTAGCCAAATTTATTACTTTCTTCCTACTTCACCATGTATTCAAAGTACTACCTTAATACTGAATCTGAGTTACTTAACAAAATGGAATTTTTCATTTTGTTTTATATTGTGTGGAAAATATTAATTACTATGTTCTTTTGTTTTTACTATTTTTAATTAGATGTACTTTTTTCTTTTTTACTTTATTTATTTTTAAAATATATTTTTATTGATCTCAGAGAGGAAGAGAGAGGAAGAGAGGTAGAAACATCAGTGTTGAGAGGGAACCATTGACTGGCTGCCTCCTGCATCTTGGACCAAGCCCGCAACCCAGGCATGTGCCCTTGCCCAGAATTGAACCTGGGATCCTTCTGTCTGCAGGCCGACGCTCTATCCATTGAGCAAAACCGGCTAGGGCTCTGGTTATTATTTTAATAAAGGAAATATTTGCTTAATTTAAAAAATGTTATTCTTAGGATAGTAAATTGTGAAAGTTCAGTCCCTCTCACCTTGGAAAAAAAATTCTTTCTAGATATAAAATAATCTCGTTTAGTTTGTTTTAAGTGTAAGTAATAGTATGTAATATTATTAACTATATTTGAATGGCTCAACTTTTTTCAGATCTTCAACTTTCTTTCTTTGACTTTAAATCCATTGAAAGGAAAGCTTCAACAGCTAACTAAAGAAGAGACTCTTTGTAAACTATTGACAACGGATTCTGATAAAGAAAAAGATAGTATATTTAGGTAAAAACCTTTTTATTGTTCAACAGAATACTTAAAATTCAGTAAAAATTGTGCATGGTTTTATTAGTTCTAATAAATGAGATATATGATATCTTAAACTTATAAGAATTTTTTAATATCACTTAGAAATGTCTGGTCTCTAAGTGCTTTATTTTCCAGAATTTTAGAAAAATTTTATATGTATGTATTGACAGTAATGAGGATAACTTTTTACTTTATATAAAATATCCACAATAAAATTTATTCCTAAAAGGTTCTAAGATTATGGTTTTGTTAGTGTTCAGTTTTTTTGAACACTAAGTTTTTAGCAGATTTCTGCTTTTATAAGCTAAAATTGAAAATACATATTTTTCCCTGAACACCATTGTTGTGGCCAAAAAATTGTTATCTACTTACCCACATTTAAAATTATTATTAAATTCTTACTTCCTGCAGTTAAGAGTTTTTCATATTCAAGATCTCACTAGGAATATATATATATATATATATATATATATATATATATATAGTCAGTTATTTTCATTCTTAGGAAAAATTATCTACATTTTACTATCATCATTTACTATCACATGTTTACTTATATCTTTACTCAAGAGACCTTTCTTATTCCTGATATAACAGATCTGTTGTGTAAATATGCAAATATATTTTACATATATTCATTTTCACTCATTCTCTGCATTTTAAATACTTATTTGTTGTTTGGGCATTTATAGTATTTTTCTGAAATTGACACTGCTATAAATATATATAGTTCATATACAGCATTTGGAGACCTGGAAGTATTTTTACATGGTCTTGGACTTGAACATATGACAGATTTATTAAAGGTAAGACATTGTATAAGCTACAATAAATTACTTATGTATATTTGTTGGTTAACATAACATTAAATATCCACAAACATGCATATAAAAAGTCTCAAATGCACTTTTCTCTGTAATTTGTACTTATAAGCATTTTGAAAATTTGTACTTAAAAAAGAGTCTCAAAAATTTGTATTTATAAGCATTTAAAAAATTTATTTTTCTAGAAAATTATGAAAATTTTCTGGCTGGATTAAACAGCTTTTACTTACTGCCTAAAGCTTCACAGAAATCTTGTTTGTACATCTAAGCCCTTAGTTTGTTTTTTTAGTTGCTAATCTTCCTATATAGAATATTAGAAGAAGCATTATTTTAAACCAAACAAACTTGGGATCAGATTCTTGCTTTAATGATTATTAACTGAAATATCTCTTTTTTTCATGCTGATAATACCTAAAGTCGGGTTGTCATAAAGATTAAATTCATATGCCATCCACTGTTATAGGTCCTTTAGGCATGAATTATGGGGTTTGAATAGATGATAATTATAAGACAAGTAGAGGCCCGGTGCACGGGTCTGTGCCCTGGTGGGTCCCTCAGCCTGGCCTGCACCCTCTCGCAATCTGGGACCCCTTTCAATGTCAGAGAGCTGGTTTCAGCCCAATCCTCACAGGTCAGGCCAAGGGACCCCACCAGTGCACCCTGACTTAATGTTTTTCTATGCTTTTCTGAGTGTATATTTAATTCCTCTTTTATTTTCAAACTAGAGGACCAGTGCACAGATTCATGTACCAGTCAGGTCCCTCAGTCTAGCCTGCAGGAATTTGGCCGAAACCGGCTCTCTAACATCTCTCAAGGGGCCCCAGATTGCGAGAGGGTACAGACCAGACCAAGGGACCCTACCGGGCCTCTAGTATGCATATAAGATCTTTAGTTAATCTCTTTCTGTCCTCCTCTGAGATTCATCAGTCTGTTTCATGTTTTCATGCCTGTGGTTTTTGCTCCTGCATTGAGCGTCTGCCCCTGGTGGTCACTGTGCATCATAGCTACAGGCCAGTTGGCCAGTCAGCAGGTCAGTTAGGCTTTTATATATATAAACTAGGGGCCCAGTGCATGAAACTCGTGCATTGGGAGTGGGTGGTCCCTCACCCAACCTGTCCCCACTCACATACTGGGAGCCCTCAGGGTATGTCCAACTGATGGCTCACCCAGAGCTTGCAAGGCTTTAGGCCTTGGGCACCCAGCCATCGCCCAGCTCAGCTCAGCCCTGGCTGCCTGCGACCGGCCCCGGGGGCTGGGCACTCACCGCCACTTCCGCTCATAGCTCCCGGGAGCCGGGTGCTCCCTGCCCCGGCCACCACCACCACTGCTGCTGCTGCCGCTTCCCCTCACAGCACCCAGGGGCTGGGTGCTTGCCACCACTGCCGTTTCATCTCCACCCCCGGGCCCAGTGCTCATGCCACTTGGCCCCGGCCCTGCTCCTGATTGGCTGGTAGCATAGCCAATCAGGAGCGAAGGTACGGTCAAATTTGCATGCTTCTCTTTTTATTATATAGTATATAGGACTAGAGGCCTGGTGCACGAAATTGGTGCACTGGGGCGGGAGGGTGTTCCTCAGCCCAGCCTGCATCCTCTCTAGTCTGGGACCCCTCAAGGGATGTCCGACTGCCCGTTTAGGCCCTATCCCAGTAGGATCGGGCCTAAACGGGCAGTCGGACATCCTTCTCACAATCCAGGACTGCTGGCTCCCAACTGCTCATCTGCCTGCCTGCCTCCCTGATTGCTCCTAACCACTTCTGCCTGCCAGCCTGATCAACCCCTAAACACTACCCTGCCAGCCTAATTGATGTCTAACTGCTCCCCTGCCAGCCTGTTTGCCCCAGCTTCCCTCCTCTGCCAGCCTGGTCACCCCTAACTGTCCTCCCTTGCAGGATTGATCGCCCCCTGCTGGCCGATCACCCACAACTGCCCTCCCTTGCAGGCCTGAAAGCTCCCTGCTGGTCATCTTGTGGTGGCCATCTTTTGTCCACATGGGGGCAGGATCTTTGACCACATGGGGGCAGCCCTCTTGTGTGTTGGAGTGATGGTCAATCTGCAAATTACTCTTTTATTAGATAGAATAGAGGGCTGGTGCATGGGTGGGGGCCAGATGGTTTGGCCTGAAGAGTGTCCCAGATCAGGGTGGGGGTTCCCTTGGGGTCTGGGGTGGCCTGGGCGAGTGGCCTTTGGTGGTTTGCAGGCTGGCCACAACCCCCAGTGACTCAAGCAGAGGCCCTGGGATCTGGGATTAATTTATGTTCTATAATTAAAACTTTGTAGCATGGAGTGGAGCCAAGCCTTCTGCTCCCTCTGTGGTGGAAGCCATTTCTGTTGGGACATTTACCTTTAATAATTGAAACTTTGTAGTCTAGAGTGGAGGCCTAGGCCGGCCAGGGCTGCAGAAGCTTGGCTTCTTCCTCCTGGGCAACCCTAGCCTCTGCTGTCTCCAGCTCTGTGGCTGCTACCATTTCTGTTGGGATATATCTTCTATAACTGAAACTTTGTAGCATTGAGTGGAGGCCTTGGCCAGCAAAGGCAGGTGGAAATCTTGGTTTCCTCCATTGCTGGGACACGAAGCTTCCCTCCTGCTCTCAGTGGCGGCAGCCATCTTGGTTGGGGTTTATTTGCATAATTTGCTCCTAATTGGCTGATGGATGTGGCTGTGGGGTGGCTTGATCAGAGGTATGGTCAATTTGCATATTACTCTTTTATTAGATAGGATTAACTGATACTGAAGGATTAAAGCACTATTTATGATAGGCTGTCCTTCGAAATATGTACATTCTGTTTGGATTAGCTCAGAATTAGACTCCGTTGTACAATCTTAAAACTTATTTGAGATATATTGAGTAAAACTAAATCTTATTGGTGGCTTAATGCGATACAAATAGAAATTTTAAATATTCATAAAACATTTCTATCAAATTTTATAGAGTAAATATAAATTGTTTTTGAATCTAGAAAACTAGGTATATTTTTTAGTAATTATAGATATTATGACATTCATTACTATATACCTGGTGGTATAATTATGTACCTGCATAATCATATTCCCTCTAGAAAGTTGGAAATTGTTTAGGAAGGTAGTATGTAACTAACTTATGTACATGTGGCTACTTCCTCTTTTACTGTTTCATTTATATTGAAAGGTGGCATTCCTTTTCCTTTTCTACAGGAAAGGGATATAACTTTAAGACATCTTTTGACCATGAGGAAAGATGAGTTTACAAAGGTAGTATCAATTTAAAAAACTGCAGACATAATCTTTCGCATTTCTAAAATTGTAGAACCTTTTATTTTCTATTTTAAAGATCCTAGGCTATAGACCATGAGTGATATTTTCCTAGGTTTTTGATTATATGTAATTATAGATAAAATCTTCTCTTATGGTGTTGTTTTAAGAACATTTAAAATCTTAAGAGTTGTTTTTTTCTTTTCATTATTTATGACATTTCTGTTAAAACCCCTTCATTTCTAAATATAAATTAAAATTTTAAAACAGGTTATGTAGAAATAATAGGGTTTTTGTGTGTGTGTGTGAGTATTAACATGTGTCATCCAAATATTGCCTTTTGCTGGATTCTCACAATGGTCAAGACCTATTATTTCATCATCTGATACTATTAAGCAACAATTTGAAAATACTGTGGGAAATATAAGAATTACTTTATATTTAAATTTTAAATATTTTATTGATTTTTTTACGGTGAGGAAGAGAGAAGGATAGAGAGCTAGAAACATCTATGAGCGAGAAACATCAGCTGCCTCCTGTATCTCCCCCCTCCCCCCACTGGGGATGTACCTGCAACCAATGTCCATGCCCTTGACCAGGATCAAACCTGGGACCCTTCATTCTGCAGGAGGATGGATGCTCTATCCACTGAGCCAAACCGGTTAGGGCAAAAGTTACTTTAATAAATAGAATACTTAAAAAATAATGATATTTCTGAAATATTGGAACACATTGGCATAAACACACTGGAAACTTGAAATCTTTAGTATCACTGAAAATCAAAATAGACATACTAATTAGCTAAATCCCGGAAAGAAAATTTAGCTAATACTAAGGGTAGAATACAAACATAAAGAAGACAGTTCTCATGTAATCACAGATATTTTAAATAATATTTTGAAGGAAAAATTGTTTTACTGTGGTTTTTTAGATTATATGTTAAAATCTAGTCATTTATTTTTAGAATCCATCACAACTGTTTTGTATTGTAAAAAATTTACTAAATTTACTACATATCTAAGTATTTTTATGATGATGAAAATACAGTTACAAACAAATATTTTTCCAGTGTTATTTTTTCAATATGTATCTTTTTCAAGATGTAAATTAATCAAGTAGGAAACTTGTATAGTAATTTTGAATATTATTAATATATGACTATCTTATTGCACCTTTAAATTATATCTATTTAGAATGGCATTACCAGTAGAGATCAACAGAAAATTCTGGCTGCTCTTAAAGAACTAGAAGTAGAAGAGATAAAATTTGGAGAATTACCTGAAATAGAAAAGTTGGAAATCAGGTAAAATTAACTTACTGGTTTATATTAATATTGTTTAGAACCAACTGTTCTTTTTTTTTTCACTTTAATTTTGATAACGTTTCAGTCATTTTACTTGATGGCCTCATTTCCCCCGATAGTTCATTTTGCATACTGCATTCTAAAATGGGAGATACTTTATAAAATCGATTTTGGAGTTATTTTACCAAGATGCAAAACAGTGTTTCTTCTTGTTAACTCAAATAAAAAAAATTTTATTTTGTATTGCATTTTGTTAAATGAACCCTGTAAGAGATCTCATGCTTTTCATAATATAGCTCTTACTCTTTTTAAATTACTTTTAAGTGTCAAATTGAAAATACAAGGAAATTATATTTTCATTTAGGGCAACAAGAAAGTATTTCTCATGTAGGTCAGCTCTATCTTTAGCTTTATTCTGTAAGAAATTGTTATTAATATATAAAGTTCATTTTCAATATTATGAATTTGTCACGTACTGATTGTTAACTTTAGAATATTTGATTTTATTAATCTATTATGGAGTAGTAAAAGCTTTTAAGTTTTATTTGAAACAATATAGGAGCCCCTATGTACCCTTCATCCAGTCCCACCCAATGTTAATATCTTGCTTAACAAGATATTACAATATCAAAATATCAGAACCAGAAAACTGATATTGATACAATCCACATAGCTCATTCCTATTTCACCAGTTACACGTACTCATTTTATCTATGAATATAGCTCTATGCAGTCTTACAGTATAAATAGAGGCTCGATGCAGGAAATTTGTGCAAGAGTAGGCCTTCCTTCCCCCCAGCTGCTGGCACCGGATTTACTTGCAGCCTTGGCTTCATCTGGACTAATTAGCATATTGTGCTTTTATTTTTATAGAAGATAGAAAATAGCTTCATGCACCTACTTTCATAATCAATACATCTACATACAATTGCCACAAGAATCTCTCATAGTACCCCTTTATAATTATACATCTCCCTCCTTCCCTAACCCTTAGCAACCAATAATTTGTTATCTATTTTTATAATAATGTTATTTCATAAGTATTATAGAAATGGAACCATATAAGACATATCCTTTTTCAATTGGCTTTTTTCAATCAGCCTACTTTCATTGATGTTCACTGAAGTTATATCTTATAAAGTATACTATTTACAAATTCAGTAGTCTGCCTAAAACTAATATTGCAACTATGTTAAACATTGAACACATGAATAATAGATTTCCACATTATTTTAAAATTTAGAGTTTTTCAGGAAAAATATAAATGATCCACGTTTTTTTAAATTATTACAAAGTTAAATTATTTTCCTTTCTCTTAATTACCTCTTTATAACAGTAAGATATATTTTCAGAATAATGCCTCATAATTGCTTCAAAATAACACTTAAGCACATTGTGAAGGATTTCAGTTGTGAGGAATTAAAATCAGCAAACTTTGAATCACTTTGTTCATTTTCTTATTTAATTTATTGCTTTTATGAAGGAATATTCTAAGTTTTACATGCTAACTTGAAAATTAAATGTTTTAATGTAACTTATTTGTGTGATGGCAGAATTGCCTGAACAAATTTATTTTGTGGATTTAATACACTTAAAGAATGTGCAGAATGCTGAATGGTTTACTTATTAAAACTGTTGAATTTAAAAAAATAAAACTGGAAGACATATATTTTAGGAATTTGACCTTGTTATTAAATCACAGACTTTGTTTATAATGCTGTTAAGGAAAAGGTTTTACTTCCCATTTATTCAAAGTCATTCTTTAAAGAAGAAATTAGTCATTAAGTCATAAGAAAACTAACAGCAAGAAAAGTTGAACTGATTGATTATAATCTGATAATGTGATTTTAACAATTTAGCTACTGATTTATTTTAAGATATTTTCTGCTGTGTTGTAAATTTTCTAAATCTCTCCTACAATAACACATACATAGTACACTTATTTTCTACACTTAGCCTTAATACGTTTGCAGATTTATAGAATGTATTTTACAAATATTAATAACTATTATATTACTACTTTGAGATATTTTGAATAGCAATAGTTGTTTTCATTCATGTCTTGGACATTTTCAACAATTTCTGCCTAGACCTTTTCTCTGAGCCTATCTGACATCTTCTTAAATTTATCAAAGGCATCTCAAAAATATTTTCATTAAGAAAACTTTTTTTCTCCAAAAGGAAAAATCTGTATATATACAAAATTTTATGTAAATATATATTATTCACATTCTGTTATTTATAAGCTTTCTAAAATCAGGAACTTACATATTTAACAGGGAAATTGTTGAATTACATTGCATCAATTTAATTATTGTGTCATATTATTTGGAGACTTAATGTCATGGGAAAATACTCAGAATAAGTATAAAATCACAATATAAAAATGGAGTGTGAAGTATAATGCTAGTTATACAAATGCGTAAGAAAAATACTGGAAGGAAATGTGTACTATAAGAAAATATTCTGAAAGAAAATACTATCAGTTATTCTCTTTGGATGATAGAGTATTGGTAATTTTAACTTTTTCAGATATTCTACAATGAGCACAGAATACGTTTACTTGAAGTATCTTTGTTTAAAGTATAAATTTTATCTTATACTTGGCTTCACATTTTAAAGTATGCTCTGTTGTTTTCCTCAGGTGAACACTATGTTATACTGCAGTATCAAATCTAAAAGAGTTATGGTATCAAAGTTTATATCTTTATCACTTATGTAATGCCAATAGTTCTCCTCCTTGTTCTTTATTATTCTGAGAACAGGCTGGAGAAACAGCTCCAACCAGGGCATGCTATTCTTGTAGCAAAGGGAAAAGAGAGCTGGAAGAACTGGTCACTCATTCTTAAAGCTTCTGTTCAAAACAGTCACTTTCAGTCATATTTTATTTGCCAAGCAAGTCACACAGCCTTATGTCACTGGGCACGAAATATAATTTTGTGGCAGAGTGAGGCCTGGTAGTATTTAGCACAGTAGAAAATACATAACTTCATCAAGTAATACAATATACTGTAACTATGCCATATCTGCTTACTTTTAATTCTTTAAATATGTACAGAATTATCAAGGTTGCCATGTAAAGATATATAGGGGGAATCCTGTATTGCTCTGGGCTGGGGTTGGGCAGCCATTCACATAGTTGTATTTTTTACAGCTTACCTATCCTTAGTAGCTCTGAACATTATACGAGAATGGTATATATTTTCCTTTTATTTATTAAAACTCGAATTTTGTTCATTATTTTACTTATTTGAACTGAGTTCTTGTCATCCTTCCATCTAAATAAGAGCTTATAAGTTTATATTATACATATATGTGTGTGAAGTGCCTATATATAATTATCTACCTGCTCTCAGTTATTTTGAATTAGAGTTCTCAGTGCATCTTAATTTCCTTGAGCTCATTAAATAAAAAGGACGCAGGTCATTAATAAAATACTCTTGCAATAATTATTCTTTTTATTGATAATAAATAAAATTTGAGTATTTAAAGAGCACTAAGTGTGCCTTACATAAATATTACATGGAAACAAAATTGATACAAGTAATGACTGTTGTTATTTTAAGTAAAGATCAGAAAGAAAATGGAATGAAGAATTATATTAGTTTTAAAAATGCCTTTATAAATACCACTTTTCCTAAACGAAACAGCTTATCTATTTCACTTTTCATTTTTAAATCTTTATTGTTTAAAGTATTACATATGTCTCCTTCTTTCCCCTTTAACTCCTTCTAGCCCACCCCCACCCCAGTAGCTTTTGAACAAATCACTTCTCCAATAGCCTTCTGGAATGGGTTAAGTTCCAGAACCAAGGTTCCACTGCACTTATTGGATGCACTTGTAAATGGGATTGTTTTCTTAGTTTCCCTTTCTGATAGTTCAGTATTAATTTATTAAAAATGCTTTCTAGATATTTTGTATCCTGCTACTTTACTGAATTTACCAGTTATAATAGTTTTTGTGTGTGACATCTTTAGGGTTCTCTACATACAGTATCATGTCATCTGCAAATAATGACTGTTTACTTCTTCTTTCCAATTTGGATGTCTTTTATTTCTCCTTGTCTGTATTGCTATGGCTAGGACTTTCAGTACTATATTGAATAAGAGTAGTGAAAGTGGACGTCCCTGTCATATTCCTGATGTTAAAGGAAATGCTTTTAGTATTTTCCCATTCAGCATGATGTTGGCTGTGTGTTTGTCATATATAGCCTTTAAAGTGTTGAAGTATGTTGTCTCTATTCCCACTTTACTGAGAGTTTTTATCAGAATCTGGAGGCCTAGCGCATGAAATCATGCAAGACTCAGAATACTTCCACCAGTGCGGGATCCATCAATGCACCTCCTGGTGACCAGTCGTTTGGTCATTCCAGCATTGTGGCCACTGGCTTTTTATAATACAGACTAGGGGCCTGGTGCACAAAATTCGTGCACTGAGGGTAGGTGGTCCCTCAGCCCAACCTGCCCCCTCTCACATACTGGGAGCTCTCACGGGATGTCCTACTGATGGCTCACCCTCTGCCTGCCCAAGGCCAAAAGTCTCTGGCTGAGGCTTTCGTCCTTGGGCAGGGGACCTCGCCCAGGGGACCCCAGCCAGAGACCACCCTGTGATGGGGCAGATCGCTAGGTGGCTCTGCCCCAGCCTCTGCCTGCCCAAGGCCGGAAGGCCTCTGGCTGAGATCGTCTGTCCTAGGGCAGGGGACCTCGGCCAAGGGGCCCCAGCCAGTGATCGTCCTGCGATGGAGCCGATTGCTGGCTGCCTCCTCCCCAGCCCCAGCCTGGCCGAGGCTTTTTTCGGCCTTGGGCACCCAGTGATCACCCTGCGATGGGGCCTATCGCTGGCTGGCTCTGCCCTAGCCCCGACCTGCCCAAAGCCAGAAAAAGCCTCTGGCCAAGACTTTTTCCGGCCTTGAGCAGCAGTCATGTTGGTTAGGTGTTAATTTGCATATCACTCCTGATTGACTGGTGGGCGTGGCTTGTGGGTGTAGTGAAGGGATGGTCCATTTGCATATTATTATTTTATTAGATAGGATGGGTGCTGGATTTTGTCAAGTGCTTTTTCTGCATCTATTAATATGATCATATGATTTTTACCCTCTGGTATATCACAGAAATTTGCAAATATTATACCAACCTTGCATCCAGGAATAAATCCCACTTGATCATGGTGTATGATTTTTTTAATGTGTTGCTGGATTTTGGTTGCTAATATTTTGTTGAGGATTTTTCATCTTTGTTGAACAGGGATAGTAGCCTATGATTTTTTCTCTTTGTAGTATTTTTACTAGTATCTAGTTTTGGAATTAGGATAATGCTGGCCTCTTAAAATGATCTTGGGAGTCTTCTCCTTGAAATTTTTGTATTAGTTTGAGAAGGGTAGGTTAATTCTTCTTGAAATGTTTGGTAAAAGTCAACTGTGAAACCATTTGGTCCAGAACTTTTGTTTGTTGGAAGTTTTTTGATTATTGCTCCCATTTCTTTAGTTGTAATCAGCCTGTTCAGATATTTCGTTTCTTTCTGATTCAGTTTTGGGAGATTTTATGTTACTAGGAATTTTTATATATCTTTCAGATTGTTTAATTTGTTGGCATATCATTGTTGGTAATATTTTCTTATAATCTGTTGTATTTCTGTGGTGTCTCCTCTTTCACTTCTGATTTTATTTACTTCGGTCCTCTCTTTTTATTTCTTGATAGGTCTTAAAGGTTTGTCCTTCTTGTTTGTCTTTCAAAAACAGCTCTTGGTTTCATTGATCTTTTATATTGTTTTTGAATACTCTTATATATTTCTGCTTTGATTTTTATTATTTCCTTTCTTCTCTCTTTGAGTTTTGTTTATTGTTGTTTATTCTAGTTCTTTTAAGTATAAGTTAGATTGTTTGATATTTTTTGTTTGTTATTTGAGGCAGGCCGTTGATGGTATTGAATTTCTCTATTAGAACTATTTTTGCTATGTTTCATACATTTTGGATTGCTGTTTTCATTTTTCTTTGTCTGAAGGCAATTTTTTACTTCTTCCTTTAGCTCATTGTTAACCACTATTTGTTAAACTGCTTATTTTTCAATATATAAGAAAAAAGACTCATTTTAAACTAAAATATTATATAAGTTCTAGCAATATGTCTTAGAGAAAATTTTGCTGTTAAGTTTCATTGGAGGCAGATCTTGCTTGCTATTTATAACCTTTTCTCCTAGAAAAAACATGAAAGAAACTTTGTATAGTGTATAGTTAAAACTTCTGCCTTATAAGAAGTGCCTTTTGGTCCCATGGTAGTAGTTTTGTGTGCATTTTTATTATAGTACACTAGAGGCCTGGTGCATGAAATTCATGCACGGGAAGGGGTGTTCCTCAGCCCAGCCTGCATCCTCTCCGGTCTGGGACCCCTCAAGGGATGTCCGACTGCCCGTTTAGGCCCGATCCAATGGGACATCCTTTTCTCAATCCAGGACTGACTGCTGGCTCCCAACCGCTCACCTTTCTGATTGCCCCTACTGCTTCTGCCTGCCAGCCTGATCACCTGCTAACCACTCCCCTGCCAGCCTGATTGATGCCTAACTGCTCCCCTGCCAGCCCGATTGCCCCTAACTGCCCTCCCCTGCAGGCTTCATTGCTCCCAACTGCCTTCCCTTGCAGGCCTTGTCCCTCCCAACTACCCTCCCCTGATGGCCATCTTGTGCCCACATGGGGGCAGGGTTTTTGACCACATGGGGGCAGCCATCTTGTGTATTGGAGTGATGGTCAATGAGCATCTTACTCTTTTATTAGATAGGATAGTATTACTAGACACTGAGTAACACAGTAGAATGAAGTAAATGGCTTACATGTGTGATTCCTGTTTGTTTCCTCTTTTTAGTGGTGATGAGTTCCTCAACTTTCTTCTGAAATTAAACAAACAATGTGGCCATTTAATAACAGCTGTACAGAATATCATTACTGAGTTGCCTGTAAATTCTCACAAGGTATTCTACAAAAGTTAAGTGAAGAAAAGTATGAATGCTGAAGAACATTTAAGATAAGTCTATGATAATTAGTAATAGCAGTGATAATGTTAAAATTGTATTTTCTAAAAATTCATATAAGATCTCAGTAAGTAAATATATTTACTATTACTACTTTACATACTTATTAATTGAAAAACTTTTGTCTACTAGTCCTCAAGAAAAAGAAAATGAGTCAGTCTAAAAATTAAATTGATCTGTTTATTGTACTAAAGGGAATTTAGAACAAATTTAAATTATAAAGTGACAGGAGACCCAAGTAGAAGTTGAAACAAAACATTGTTGAGTTTTATTAAAAACCATATCAAGTCCTAACCGGTTTGGCTCAGTGGATAGAACATTGGCCTGCAGACTGAAGGGTCCCAGGTTTGATTCTGCTTAAGGGCATGTACCTTGGTTGTAGCTACATCCCCAGTAAGGGGTGTGTGCAGCAGGCAGCTGATCGATGTTTCTAACTCTATCCCTATCCATTCCTCTGTAAAAAATTAATAAAAAAATATATTTTTAAAAAACCATATCAATATATAAGGGTTTTAGCCCAACCAGCTTGGCTTAGTAGTTGAACATTGGTCTATGACCCAGGAAGTCACGGTTCAATTCCCTATCAGAGCACATGCCCAGGTTGTGGACTCAATACCCGATATGGGGCATGCAGGAGGCAGCCAATCAATGAATCTCTGTCATCATTGATGTTTCTCTCTCTCCCTCTCCCTTACTTTCTGAAATCAATAAAAATATATATGAAGTGTTTTAATGAAGGAAATTTTACTTTTTGAATCTTTTTTATTCTTTGATTACAGAAGACATACATTATCATATTTATTTCATGTGTACACCCTAGCGATTAGACATTACATAACTTAGTGATCATCCTGATAAATCTTGGACCCATCTGACATCATTCAAAGTTGCTAGAATATTATTAATGATACTGAGATCCAACACATGAAATCCTTCAGGGTCCCTAGGGCCTAGCCTCCTGCAATAAGGACCATCTTCTGCCTGTTAGCCAGTCGCCAGGCCGAATGCTGCCTCTGCCACTGGGCTGTCAGGCCGTTGGGATCACCAGCTCATTCCTGGCTGCTCGGGGACTCAGGCCTACAGGAAAGTAGGCGTCCGTGACTTCACCTTCATGCACGTGCACTGGGCCAGATGCTTATGGAACGTGCTGCCCGCTTGGGGCTGCTCATGTGAGCACTGCTGTTGCCGCTGGGGCTTGAGATGCTGATGGGAGCTGCAGGGTACATATGCGACATACCTGCCCCGATGTGAGCAGCCCCAAGCAGGCAGCGTGTCCCATTAGCAGCCAGTCCGGTGCACACACATGGAGGTGAAGTCGCTAGCTCCTGAGCCCTGAACAGCCAGGGATGAGCTGGTGATCCCAACAGCCTGACAGTCGGCTCTGTCCTCCCACCACCAACCCCGATCCCCCATTCCACCCTCGTTGATTCATTGGAGCCTGTGGGCCATAGGCAGGGACTAAGAGGTCATCCATTCAGCCCACTCGCCAGTCCCTCCTTGTCCCGCTCAATGCACCTCATGGTGACCTGTCATTTGGTCATCACAGTCATCACAGACACTGGCTTTTTACATATATAGATAGATTTCTTTAGCTGTACTTTCTTTACATGGCCAACCAATTTGTACTTCTTTTTTTTTTTAATATATTTTATTGATTTTTATTTTCATTTTTTTTACAGAGAGGAAGAGGGATAGAAAGTCAGAAACATCGATGAGAGAGAAACATTGGTCAGCTGCCTCTTGCATACCCCCAGTAGGGGTGCCCACAATCAAGGTACATGCCCTTTGACCGGAATCAAACCTGGGACTTTTCAGTTTGCAGGCCGACGCTCTATCCACTGAGCCAAACCAGTTTCGGCCCAATTTGTACTTAATCCTTTCACCTTTTTCACCCTACTCCAAGCACTCAATCCCACCTCCATCTAGAAACCATTAAAGTGTTCTCTATCTGTGAGTTCATTTCTGTTCTGCTTGTTTATTTTTAGATTCAATAGATAAGAATTTATTGCCACTTTATTCATACTTTTTATTTTTGGTACAGTTATATCTTTAACATTTATTTTTATTGTTGAGAGTATTACAGATCTCTATTTTCTCCACTTTGCTATCCTCCACCCAGGTCCTCTCCCAACACAGACCTTCATCACATTATTATCTGTATCCCTGCATTATGCATATCTATCTATGTATATAAAAAGCCAGTGAACAGAATGCCAGAATAACTGGAACAACTAGTCGCTTTGATGACCGCTGCGGCCAGCGAACCTGCCTGATCAAGGGGTGGGGCAACATCCCGCAGCCCCTTCCCCCAGCTAGCCCCACTCCTGATTGGCCCCCACCACCCTGATCAGCCTGTGGCCCCTCCCCCAGCCAGTTCCTCCTCTGATCAGCTCCCCCACACCAATTGAGGATGGCCAACCCCCACAGCCCCTCCCCTGGCTGCTGACTCCCAATTGGCCCTCCCACCCCATTTAGGGGCAGGGCCGGCCAGCTCACCACTCACAGCCTCTCACCACCCTCATCCCAATCAGGGATGGGGCCCGCTGCCTGATCAGGGCTCACTGGCCAAGCTACTGTTGTCTCCTCCTCACAACAGGCCCAGTCCCAATCTGCCTCCATTGGGGCCGAGCCAGCTGGATCCCACCCATATGCGAATTCATGCACTGGCCCTCTAGTATGCCTATAAGTTTTTTCGTTAATTTCTCCCTGTCTGCTGAGAACTGTCTATTCCATGCTTCCATGTCTCTGGACCTAGTTTGTTCATCAGTTTATTTTGTTCATTAGACTCCACATATAAGTGAAATCCTATATAGTAAGAGGTAATACTCAAATTGACCATCACTCCAACACACAAGATGGCTGTCCCCATGTGGACACAAGATGGCCAGCAGGGGAAGACAGTTGTGGGTGATCAGGCCAGCAGGGGAGAGCAGTTAGGGGTGACCGGGCCAGCAGAGGAGGGCAGTTGTGAGAGAGCAGGTCTGCGGGGGAGGGCAGTTGGGGGGGACCAAGCCTGCAAGGGACGGCGGGGGAGTGATCAGGTCTGCAGGGGAGGGCAGTTAGGTGGGACCAGGCCTACAGGGGAGGGCAATTGGGGGAGACCCAGGCCTGCAGGGGAGGGCAGTTGGGAATAACCTGGCCAGCAGGGGAGGGCAGTTAGGGGTGACTGGGCCAGCAGGGGAGAGTAGTTGGGGGCAATCAGGCCAGCAGAGGAGGGCATTTAAGGGCAATTGGGCCAGCATGAGAGAGCAGTTAGGGGTGACTAGGCTGGCAAGGGAGGGTAGTTAGGGGTGACTAGGCCAGCAGGGGAGGGCAGTTGGGGGATGACCAGGCCTGCAGGGAAGGACAGTTAGGGGTGACCAAGCCTGCAGTGGAGGGCAGTTGGGGCAACCAGGCCTGCAGGGGAAGGCATTTTGGGGGGACCAGACTGGCAGAAGAGGGCAGTTAGGGGCAATCAGGCTGGCCAGGGTGCAGTTAGGTGTCAATCAGGCTGGCAGGGGAGTACTTAGGGGGTGATCAGGCTGGCAGACAGAGGCAGTTAGGGGCAATCAGGCAGGCGAGTGGTTAGGAGCCAATAGTCCTAGATTGTGAAAGGGTGTAGGCTGGGCTGAGGGACACACACGTGCCCCCCATGCACTAATTTCGTGCATCGGGCCTCTAGTTAAGTAATATGTGTCTTTCTCTGACTGGCTTATTTCACTTAGTATAATAATCTCCAGTCCATCTATGCTGTTTCAAAGGATAAGAGATTCTTCTTTTTACAGCTGAATAGTAATCCATTGTATAAATGTGTCACAGTTTTTTTATGCACTCTTCTACTGATGGGCACTTGGGCTCTTTCCAGATCTTAGCTACTATAATGTTGTTATGAACATAGGAGTGCATATATTCTTTCTGATTGGTGTTTTGGCATTCTTGGGCTATATTCTCAGAATAGGATCACTGACACTTCCATTTTTAAAATTTTTTTAGGAAACTCCCTACTGTGTTCCCACCAACAGTGTATTAGGGTTCTGTTTTCTCCACATTGTTTACCAGTGTTTGTTGTTTGTTGATTTATTGATGGTAGCCATTATGACAGGTGTGAAGTGATATCTCATTGTCATTTTAATTTGCATCTTTCTGATGGTTAGTGACATTGAGCACTTTTTCATATGTCTCTTGGCCGTCGGTATATCCTCTTTGGAGAAGTGTGTGTTCAGTTACTTTGCCCATTTTTTATTAATTGTATTGCTTGTCTTTCTTTGGTTGAGATGTATAAGTTCTTTATATATTTTGAAAAATTACCCTTTATTGGATAGAGGGTTCTTTTTGAGGAAGGTTTTTTTTGCTGCGCAGAAGCTTTTTAGTTTGATGTAGTCCCATACATTTATTTTTTCCTTTGTTTCTCTTGTCCTTAGCGATATATCGGTGAAAATTCTATGTGAGATGTCTGATATTTTGCTGCCTACATTTTCTAGGATTTTTATGGTTTCTTTTATATTTCATGACTTACATTTAAGTCTTATACTTTTTGAGTTTACTTTTGTGTATGGTTTAAGTTGATGGTCTGGTTTCTTTTTTTTTCTTTTTTTTTGTATGTATCTGTCCAAATTTTCCCAGCACCATTTATGGAACAGACTCTCTTGACTCCATTTATGCTCTTGCCTCTTTTGTTGAATATTAATTGAGCATAATGGCCTGGGTCAATTTCTGGGTTCTTGGTTATGTTGCATTGTTCTGTATGCTTGTTCTTGTGCCAGTACTAGACTGTTTTGATTATAGTGACTTCATAATATTACTTGATATCCAATATTGTGATCTCTCCAACTTTGTTCTTCTTTCTTGAGATTGTTGTGGCTGTATGGGGTCATATAAATTTTTGGAATATTCTATATCTGTGAAATATGCTGTTAGTATTTTCATAGGGATTGCATTGAATATATAGATTGTTTTGGGTAGTATAAAAATTTTAATTATGTTAATTCTATCAGTCTATAAATACTGTATATTATTCTGTTTGTTTCTATCTTCCTCTGTCTCTTTTTCAATGTCCTGTAGTTTTCTGAGTACAGATCTTTTACCTCCTTGCTTAAGTTTATTCCTAAGTATCTTATTTTTTTTTGTTGTTGTTGTATGGTAAATGGGTTTTTTTTTAGTTTCTCTTTATGAAAATTAATTATTGGTGTACAAAAAAGCCATTGATTTCTGGGTATTAACTTTGTACCCTGCTACATTGCCAAATTCATTTATTAAATCCAATAGTTTTATAGTGGAGTCTCTAAGTTTTGTTATCTCTGAATAATGAGAGCTTACTTCCTTTTTTTTCAATTTGAATGCTTTTATATTTTTTCTTGTCTGATCACTTTGGTAGGACTTTGAGCAACAAGTGGGCTAGATCCCCGCCAGGGGTTGAGAAGAGAAACGGTCAATGAATCTCTCTCATCATTGATGTTTCTATCCATCCCTAGCCCTTCCTCTCTGAAATCAATAAAAATATTTTTTTATTAAAAAAGAAGTGAAAGTGGACATTCTTGTCTTGTTTCTGTTCTTAGGGTAAATGCTTTCAGTATTTGCCATTCAATATATGATATGATGTTGGCTGTAGGTTTTTCATATATGGCCTTTATTATGTTGAGATATTGCCTATAATCCCTCTATTCCCACTTTACTGAGAGATTTTATTGATAATGGGTGTTGCCTGGCTAGCATGGCTCAGTGGTTGAGAACATCGACCTATGAACCAAGAGGCCACAATTCTATTCCTGGTCAGGGCACATACCAAATTGCAGGCTCTATCCCTAGTAGGGGGCTTGCAGGAGGCAGCCAATCAATGATTCTCTCTCATTGAATTTTCTCTCTCTCCCTTTCTCTTCCTCTCTGAAATGAATTTTTAAAAAAAGATGAACAAAAAGTGGTGTTGGATTTTATCAGATGTTTTCTCTGGATCTATTGATATGATAATGTGATTTTTATCTTTCAGTTTGTTTATGTGATGCATCACACTTATTGATTTGTGAATATTGTACCAGCCTTGCCCTGGAATAAATCCTACTTGATCATGGTGTGTGATCTTTTTAATATATTGCTGGATCTAATTTGCTAATATTTTGTTGATGATTTTAGCAGCTATGTTATCAGGAATTTGGCCTGTAATTCTCTTACTTTGTAGTGTCATTCTCAGGTTTTGTAATTGTGCTGGCCTCATAAAAAGCTTGGAAATGTGCCTCCTCCTGGATTTTTTGGAATAGTTTGAGAAATATAGGTGTTCTTTGAATATTTGGTAAAACTCCCTATGATGCCATCTAGGTGAAAGATTTTATTTGCTGGGAGATTTTTTTTTTTAATTACCGCTTCAGTTAAATCAGTTGTTATTGGCCTACTTAGGTTTTCTGATTCCTTCTGATTGAGTTTTGGATAATTCTGTATTTCCAGGAACTTGTCCACTTCGTCCATGTTGCCCAGCTTGTTGGCATATAATTGAGTTGTTCATAGTATTTTCTTATAATCCTTTGAATTTCTTTGGTGTCAATCGTTATTTCATCTCTTTTGTTTTTGTTGGGTCCTTTATTTTTGTTTCTTAATGAGTCTGGCTAGCTATTCATCCATCTTATTTTATTTTTCGAAAAACTAGCTCTTGATTTTATAGATTTTTTTGTATTGTCTTATTAGTTTCAATGTCTGTTATTTCTCCTCTGATCTTTAATATTTCCTTCTATTTCCTCTGGATTTTTCTTTTTGTCCTTTTTTTAATTTCATTTAGTTGTAGGGTTAGATCGTTTATTTGAGATTTTTCTTGTTTCTTCAGGTAGACCTGTAATGCTATGAACTTCTCTCTCGAGACTACTTTCGGAAGCTGTGTCCCATAAATATTTGGTTGTTGTGTGTTCATTTCCACTTGTTTCCGGGATGTTTTTCTATTTATTTCTTGATCTCATTTGTAACCCAATCATTGTTTTAATAGCTTACTATTTGTCCTCCATGTGTTTGAACTTTTTTTATTGTAGTTGATTTCTAGTTTCACGTGTTGTGTGATCCAAGAAGTTCCTTGATATAACTTCAGTCTTCTTGAACTTGTAGAGACATATTTTGTGTCCTAACATGTGATCTATCTTTGCAATGTCCCAGGGCACTTAAGAATAACATTCTGCTGCTTTGGGATTAAATGTTCAGCAAATATCAATTGAATAATCTTCTCAACTGTGTCATTTAGATCACTTTTTTCTTCGTTGTTTTTTTTGTCTAGAACATCTATGCAATGATATCAGTGAGAAGTTCAGGTCCTCTACTGTGACTGTTCTGCTGTCTTTTCTCCCTTAAAATCCTTCATGAGTTATTTTATATATCTTCTATAGGCCCAATGCACAAAATTCGTGCAGGGGGCTCGGCCCTCGCAGCCTTGGCTGCTTCAGCGCTCGCAGCCCCGGCTTCATCCGGGAGGTCATCTGGACGGTTGCTACACTGTCAGGTCTAATTAGCATATTAGCTCTTTATTATATAGGAGGATATATATTTAGCTGCTTCTATATTGGGTGCATATGTGTTTACCAGTGTTTCTTTGTCTCCCTATTTTGCTAGCTTCACTGTGTTAGTTTTATTTATTAGGTAGACCTTTTACATCTCTCAGGCTTTGTAGAGTGGCCTAATGTAGTAGGTATTCCTCTCTCTCTAAAATAAAGTAAAAACAACTACAAAAGAAAGGAGAATTAGTAAAGAGAAAAGAGAACAAGAATAAATAAAAAAGAATGATAGAAAGTAGTAATCCTCCTATATAATAAAAGGCATTAATATGCAAATCGGCCAAATGGTGGAACAAATGGTCATTATGACACACAGTGACCGCTAGGGGGAAGACACTCAACGCAACAGCCACCCCCTGATGGTCAGTGTGCTCCCACAGGGGGAGCACCACTCAGCTAGAAGCCCTGAGAAAGGCTCAAGGCTGTCAAATGCAGCAGTGGTGGCGGGAGCCTCTCCCACCTCCGCAGCAGCTCTAAGGATGTCCAACAGTGTCTGTAGGGAGTGGGCTTAAGCAAACAGTCAGAAATCCCCTGAGGGCTCCAGACTGGGAGAGGGCACAGGCTGGGCTGAGGGACCCCCCCCCCCCCACACACACACACACACACATACCCAATGCATGAATTTCATGCACTGGGCCTCTAGTAATAAAATAAAAATGAATACTAGTAGAGCAGAGAAGAAGAGGAAAGATTTGAAAAGGAAAGAAGGGAGATAAAAAATAAGAATAGGGTGGGGAAAAGGAAAACAGTAAAAAAGAAAGAAAAAACTATAGAAAGGTAATGTATAGAAAGGTAAAAAGAAGAGGAAGATTAAGCAAAAGAAAAAACAGTAAGAAAAGGAAAGAGGCAACTAAGAAGTATGAAAGGAGAAAAAAGGGAAAAGAAAAAAGTAATAACAATAATAATACCAAAACAATAAAAAAGAAAAATGTAAGATAATAATGAGAAAACAAACATCAAGAAAGTTAATATGTGAAGTTTGTCTAGGCAGATTTTAGTGCCTGCTAGGATTTCCCTTTTAATCCTGCTCTTATGTTATCTGAGGGGAACTTTTTTGTATGTGTATTTTGGGCCTCCCTGGAGGTACTTTTGTACTAACCAGTCAGAAGCTGTCCAAGTTGGCCCTCCGTGCCCTTTTCAAAACTTTGGAGTGATCTTCAGCTTATGGCTGCCTCTGCTGGGCTTGGCTGGCCATGGGAGGTGCCAAATTGAGCTCCAGGGCCGGTTTCTTAGTAGCATGGGACCTGTAGTGTGTCAGCAAATGTTTAGACTTCAGGGAAGAAGGTGGTTGTATACCAATATTATTTCCCTGCCCTTGGTTGGGTGAAGTTCCTCTTAGGCTGTTCTTTTGGAATCAAGGAGTTTCTGTCAGCTCTCCTGTAACACAGAAATACCAGCCAGTTTCCCTGGAAAGTGGGGGGAGTGTCCCCACCCCAAAGCTGGCTACTGATGCTCCCTGAGACTACTGCCCCCTTAGACTACTGCTGTCTTCTCGGCAGGGATGGAGATGCAGGGTTGCTGGATTCCAGAGGGTGCAGTGAGTGGGATTCCTTAGGGTAGGGTGAGCTGTATACCAGGAGCCTGGGTATTAGCCTTTCCCCAGGATTGTGCTGTTGAGAGGGGCTTATGCCTCTAAGGAAAAATGGTTGCTGTGATTTGGGGGTTGGGAGTGGTGGGGAACTCAGCACAGGTATTCCAGCAGCCACCTTCCCTGTGACTCTCCCCAACTCCTTCTACCCTTGTCTCTCCTTAAGTAACTCTAGTCTGCACTGTCATCCCTCTGCTGAAACCTAGGGGGATGTCTGGAACTAAAGTTCTGGCACCAGACCTTTAAAGAAAGTGGCTTTGTCTGTGAGTAGCTCAGGTTGCTGCATGGACAACTGTTCCCAGCTCTGGCTGTCTGGGCTGGTGAGCTCTGCCTGGTGTCCATCCCCTCTTGTGCTGGGGCAGCCTTCCTCCCTCTGAGCCCAGCACTCCTGAGATCTGGGTCAGCACCTATCATTTTCCCGACCTTTTTATTAATCTTGAGGTGGCTTCTGCCTTTCCTATTTAAATGTCTTTTCTTCAACTGGTATTTCATGGTGAATATTCCCCAATTTAGTTTTAATTACAGTTAATTCTGGGACGAGGTAGGAAAAAGATCCACCTACTCTGCTGACATCTTCTAATTCTCTCAGTGCCTATTGTTAATATTTTTCATCTTTTCTTTATTTTCTTCTTCTTAAAAAATACTCATTAACATTTCATATAATGCTGGTTTAGTGGTAACTAATTCCTTTAGCTTTCTTTTATGGGAAGCTTTTTATCAGTTCTTCAAATCTAAATGATAACTTCACTGGGTAGAATAATCTTGGTTGTAGGTCTTTGCTTTTTATCACTTTGAATATTTCTTGCTAATCCTTTCTGGCCTGGAAGGTTTCTGATGAGAAATCAACTGCCAATTTTATGGAATCTTCTTTGTTGATTACCAACAGCTTCTCTTTTGCTACTTTTAAGAATCTCTCATTGTCTTTAATCTTTTGCATTTTAATTGATGTGTCTTGGTGTATATTTCTTTGGGTTCATCTTGTGTAGGCCTCTCTGTGCTTTCTGGACTTGTATATTTATATTCTTTACCAAGTATGGGAAGTTTTCTGTCACTTTTTCAAATAAGTTTCCAATTTATTGGAAACTCTTCTCCTTCTGGCAGCCTCATGATGCAAATGTTATTACAGTAAACCCTTGATTTTTGTAGACTTCAATTTAATGGACTTTGGATTTAATGGATAAAATTTCTAGTCCATATGTCATATGTGAAAATTAACACCTGTTAATTTTAAAATGTTTTTTACCAAAATTTGCTCATAATTGAAACAATAGGTAAATTTTTTAATTCACTGTTTTATTTTAAACAAATTTTAACAAATAGACCATATTTTGGAAAAACTATAGTAATTTCACTGACATACATAAATATTATATATCTACAATTATAGCTACTAGAGGCCCGGTGTACAAAATTCATGCACGGGAAGCGGGGAATGTCCCTCAGCCTAGCCTGCACCCTCTCAAATCTGGGACCCTTCAAGGGAAGTTGGACATCCTTCTCACAATCCAGGGTTGTTGGCTCCAAACTGCTCACCTGCCTGCCTCCCTGATTGACCCTAACTGCTTCTGCCTGCCAGCCTGATCAACCTCTAACCACTACCCTGCCAGCCTAATTGATGTCTTAACTGCTCCCCTACCAGCCTGTTTGCCCCAGACTTTCCTCCTCTGCTGGCCTGGTCACCCCTAACTGCCCTCCCCTGCAGGGTTGATCGCCCCCAACTGCCCTCCCTTGCAGGCCTGGTCCCTCCCAACTGCCCTCCCCTGCTGGCCTGATCACCCACAATTGCCTTCCCTTGCAGACTTGGAACCTCCCAATGGCCCTTCCCTGCTGGCCATCTTGTGGTGGCCATCTTGTGTTCACATGGGGGCAGGATCTTTGATCACATGGGGGCAGCCCTCTTATGTGTTGGAGTGATGGTCAATCTGCAAGTTACTCTTTTATTAGATAGGGTAGAAGCCTGGTGCATGGGTGGGGTTTGCCCTGAAGAGTGTCCTGGATCAGGGTGGGGGTTCCCTTGGGTCATGCAGCGGTCTAGGTGAGGGGCCTGTGGTGGTTTGCAGGCTGGCCACGCCCCACAGCAACCCAAGTGGAAGCCTTGGGATCTGGGATTAATTTACGTTTTACAATTGAAACTTTGTAACCTGGAATGGAGGCCTAGGCGCTAGGATTGCAGAAGCTTGACTTCCTCCATTGCCTGGGCAACCCTAGCCTCTGCTCTCTCTGTGGCGATAGCCATTTCTGTTTGGGTTTATTTAAATTCTATAATTGAAACTTTGTAGCCTAGAGTGGAGGCCTTGGCACTAGGGTTGCAGAAGCTTGACTTCCTTCATTGCCCAGGCAACCCTAGCCTCTGCTCTCTCCAGCTCTGTGGCTGCCACCATTTCTGTTGGGATATATCTTCGTAATTGAAAGTTTGTAGCATTGAGTGGAGGCCTAGGCTGGCAATGGCAAGTGGAAAGCTTGGCTTCCTCCATTGCTGGGGAAACCCAACCCTCCCTCCTGCTCTTAGTGGCCTCAGCCATCTTGGTTGGGGTGTATTTGCTCCTGATTGGCTTGTGGGTGTGGCTTGATCAGAGGTATGGTCAATTTGCATATTACTCTTTTATTAGATAGGATTTTGTTTCAGAGAGGAAGGGGGGAGAGATAAACATCATTGATGAGAGAGAATCATTGATTGGCTGCCTTCCACATAGCCCCTACAGGGAATTGAGTCCACAGCCTGGGCAAGTGCCCTGACTAGGAATCGCATTGTGACCTCCTGGTTCTTAGGTGGATGCTCAACCACTGAGCCATGCCTATCAGGCTATAGTCTATATATTTACTTCTGAGTCACAATGTTTGCAGAATGATTAGCACATGATCACACCACTTTGTTCGTGGTAATTGGTTCTGTTGTCCCATGGCATGACTTTTTATTTTTTTATTTTTTTTATTGTTTATAGTATTACATATAGTAGTACACATTTCTCCCCTTTTTTCTCCCATTAACCTTACCCCAGCCTCCCCTACCCCCTGTTGCATGCCCTCATTCCACCACCACCCCCAGTGTCTTGTGTCCATTGGTTGTGCTTATATGCATACATATAAGTCCCTTGGTTGATCTCCCCCCCAAACCCCCTCCCTGCCCCAACACTCTCCAGCCTTCCTGCTATAATTTGGCAGTATGTTCAGTGATTTACTGCCTCTGTATCTATCTTTTTGTTCATCAGGTTATAGTGTTCTTTATTTTCCATAAATGAGTGAGATCATGTGGTATTTTTCTTTCATTGCCTGGCTTATTTCACTTAACATAATGCTCTCCAGGTCCATTCATGCTGCTGCAAATGGTAAGAATTTCTTCTTTTTAAAGCAGTGTACTATTCCATTGTGTAGATGTACCTCAGTTTTCTAATCCACTCATCTGTTGGTGGGCATTTAGGCTGTTTCCAAATCTTAGCTATGGTGAATTGTGCTGCTATGAACATAGGGATGTATATATCCTTTCTGATCGGTGTTTCTAGTTTCTTGGGATATATTCCTGGAAGTGGGATCACTGGGTCAAATGGGAGTTCCATTTTTAGTTTTTTGAGGAAACTCCATTCCTTTCTCCACAGTGGCTACACCAGTCTGCATTCCCACCAGCTGTGCATGAGGGTTCCTTTTCCTCCACATCCTCACCAGCACTTGTCATTTGTTGATTTGTTGATGATTGCCATCCTGACAGGTGTGAGATGGTACCGCATTGTCATTCTGATTTGCATCTCTCAGATAATTAGTGACTTTGAGCATGTTTTCAGATGTCTCTTGGCTTTCCTTCTGTCTTCTTTCAAAAGACCACCAACTTACACCATACACAAAAATAAACTTAAAATAGATAAAGGACTTAAACATAAGGCAGGAAACCATAAAAATACTAGAGGAATCCACAGGCAGAGAAATCTCAGACATATGGCGAAGCAATTTCTTTACCAATACTGCTTCTAGGGCAATAGAAGCTAAAGAGAAAATAAACAAATGGTACTACATCAAAATAAGAAGCTTTTGCACAGCAAAAGAAAGAAACCATTAACAAAACAACAAGAAAGCCCACTGTATGGGAGAACATATTTGCAAATGTTATCACTAATAAAGTTTTAATCTCCAACATCTACAGGGAACTTATGTAACTTTATAAAAGGAAGATAAATGATCCAATAAAAACAAATGGGCAACAGACCATGGCATTACTTTCTACAGCAGTTTTAATGTGCACTAGGCCATACTCCAACTGTGTATATTTGTTTACTTGTGGTGACTGGTGAATTCATGGAGTTAGTTGGATCTATTCCACTTGTAGGCAAAATCATTAGTCAACAGAGCCAAATATCAACAATAAAATGATTGAAGAAATTTCTTCTGAGACCCAGATTTTTTTACCTTAAACTTCTAACACCACTTCTTCAAAGTAGACTCGCCCAGGCCATGTAATTTTGTGGAAGAGCCACACTCAAGGGTTTAAAGAGCCGCATGTGGCTCACAAGCCCCAGTTTGCTGACCACTGACCTATTCTGTATACATTAAAAATTTTTGTAAATGCAAATAGGAAACATGTCGGTGAAATTAAACTTTTCAGACATTCTTAATTTTAATTATGCAAACATGACTACATAAGGAAAAATCAGTAGACTAATTTGTCAATTTTTTAACATACACATATGGAAAACCTGTTTTATTACATAATGGACTTCCACTTACAATGGATACCTCCTTGCTCAAATTAATCTGTTAAATCGAGGTTTTACTGTATGCTTGAAGTGCATATGCTTAAGACATAGGGCTCCTTATACTCTCTTCATTTTTTTTGGAGTCTTTTATTTTTCTGTTCTGATTGGTTATTTTCTTGTTTCCATATATTCCAAATAACTGATTTGATTCATTCTCAGCTTCATCTGTTACTCTACTGTTGATTCCTTGAAAATTTTTCTTATTCAGTTAGTGCATGCTTCATTTCTGACTGTCCTTTTTTATGCTGTTGAAGCTCTCACTAAGTTCATTGAACATCCTTACAACCAGTGTTTTGAATTCTGCATCTGGTACGTTTCTTGTTTCCTTTATTTTTTTTATTTTTTTAGTTTTTTCCCCCATAGTTTTGTTTTGTTCTTTAATTTGAGACATGTTTCTTTGTCTCCTTATTTTGCTAGCCTCCCTCTGTTAGTTTTATTTATTAGGTAGAGCTGTTACAGCTCTCAGGCTTCATAGAGTGGCCTAATGTAGTAGGTGTTCTGTAGGATCCAGTGGCACAGCCTCTTCAGTCACCAAAACTGGGCACTTGAAATGTACCCCCCAGGGGAACACCAAGATGGCGGCATAAGCAAACACCTATTGTTCTGCCCCGCGCAACGATTTAAGAACTACAACATAACAGCAGAACAGACAAGCACCCAGAATCGCCAGAAAGCTGGCTGAATGTAAACTCCACTAATAGGAGCAAAGGTGGGACACAGACTCAGGACCGGCGAGAGCGCAGCCTTTCAGTCGGAAAGAGGTTAGGAGCCGCCCTGGGCGGGCGAGCGGGCCGGGGCTGGAGCAGGGACCAGCCGGATTTCTCCCACGAGGAAGGGCGGAGGTGTCTCACTGCCCAGATTTCCCGAGCCGGGCGAGGTCTGAGATCCAGGGTAGGAGAGGTCTCCCTGCACAGATTACCCGGAACTGGGCGCGGTCCGAGGCCCGGGGGACGCACCCTGGAAGAGGGGCGCGGCGCGCAAACCCGCGACTTGCCCCCTGGAAACTTGTCTCCTGGTTCCGGAAACCATCTATTTTACAGCCCTGGGCTGGACTTTTGGTGTGCAGGCACATTTGGGGAAAGGCAGAGTTGTCTGGCAAGGGGAAGAGACTAGCGGCTTTCTCTTGGAGGAGTCTGCAGCCATCCCCATCCAACAGAGACCCGCGCGCGAGCACCGCATAGGACCCAGCTGCCGCCACTGCTGCTGCTGCCGCGCAGCCCAGAGACTCCACCCATCCAAACTGAACACAGTCTCCCTTCACAGCCAATTGGCCTGGAGGTCAAACCCTCCTAGGGCTAACAACAAAAACCTGGGTTTAAATTCAAAAACACTGAATACAACCCATAAAGGATTGCAGTAAGAGTACCCACCTCAGGTAACCGGGGGGACTGAGCCACTGTCCCGTTGAGGATATCTACCACATAAAGCAGCCACCATGCAGAGACATGGAAAGAAATCAGGTGTGAAAGAAATGGAGGAGAAAAGACGACAAGACATAGAGTTCAAAACCACGGTTATAAGGCTTTTCAAGAGGCTCCTACAAAAGGCCAATCAACTTAATGAGAATTACCAGGAAATAAACAAGACCAACCAGCAAATGAATGAGAATTACAAGGAGATGAATGATACTTACAAGGAAATGAATGAGACCCTCAGGGAAATGAACAAGACCTCTGAGGATACAAACCAGACCCTCACAGATAAAAAAAAAAAAGGACCAACTAGAAATCAAGCATACACAGACTGAAATAAAAAATATTACACAAAGTCCTAAAAGCAGTCCAGAGGGCCACAAGAACCAAGTCAAAGATCTGAAATACAAAGAACCAAAATCCACTCAGCTGGAAAAGCAAGAAACAAAAAGAATTCAGATAATTGAAGATAGCGTAAGGGGCCTCTGGGACAACCTCAAGCAAGCCAACATCCGAATTATTGGGGTGCCAGAAAAAGAGAGAGAGCAAGTTAATGAAAACCTACTTGAAGAAATAGTGACTGAAAACTTCCCCCACCTGGTGAAAGAAACTGACTTAAAAGCCCAAGAAGTACACAGAACCCCAAAATATAGGAATCTAAAGAGGACCACACCAAGACATAATCATAATTAAAATGCCAAGAGCAAAAGATAAAGAGAGAATATTAAAAGCAGCAAGAGAAAAACAGTTGGTTACCTACAGGGGAGCACCCATACGATTGTCAGCGGATTTCTCAACAGAAACGATGCAGGCCAGACGCAAGTGGCAAGAAATATTCAAAATAATGAAGAGCAAGAATCTACAACCAAGATTACTCTATCCAGCAAAGCTATCATTCAGAATTGAGGATCAGATAAAGTGCTTCGCAGATAAGAAAAAGCTAAAGGAGTTCATCACCACCAAACCAGTATTATATGAAATGCTGAAAGATATTCTTTAAGAAGAGGAAGAAGAAAAAGGTAAAAATATAAATTATGAACAACAAATACACATCTATCAACAAATGAACATAAAACTCAAGTGAATTGATAGGCTGATGAACAAGATAAACTGGTGACTATAACAGAAACATGGACATAGAGAGGGAATGGACTGACAATTCTTGGGGAGAAAAGGGTTGTGGGAAGTACAGCAAGAGACTAGACAAAAATCTTGCAACAATGGGAGAGGACATTGGGGAGGGGGAGGGGAGGGCGGAGGGTGGGATAGGTACAGGGGGGAGGGAAGATATAGGGGGATAAAAAGGGGAAACAATGTAATTAATAAACTGAACAATAAAAAAAAAGAATAAAGAGTTCTTAGTATCTTAAAAAAAAAAAGTACCCCCCATGTGTGCTGTATACATGCACCCTCCTCTTGTAGTTGAACCTTTATTGCTATTCACACATTATGGGAGGCATTTCTCCCTAGACCAGTCAGCTGTAAGGACTTCCATGACTACTAGCCTCTGATCTCTGACCACTGTGGAGGATCAGCTGTGCTGGGGCCCACCCCACTGAGCAGAATGTATTCATTGAGACTCTGGTGCCTGCTGAGTCAACTCATTCAGTGCATTGCTTGTGAGGTGATAGGTTGGTGGTGTGTTGATGCTGTCTGAAGCTGTACTGGCTCTGAGACCTCTGTAGAGGTGCAGGCCAGTCAGCTGCTGCCTGTGTTCTGCCTGGTCCACCAAGCAGGAGCTATAAAGCAATCTGCAGATGGCTGGTGCCTGTGCTGTGCTCAGAGGTATCCAGGAGATGCCAAGCTGTGAACGAAGGCCAGCTGTGGCTAGTTCTGGGCTTAGGGCCACTTTGCAAGAGGTACAGGGCTCCCTGAGGCCAGATGCTGCTTATTTGTGAGATTTTAGAAAAATCTGAAGCATGAGTCAAGACAGGTCATTCATGTGGGAAAGCCCCTGGAAACACCGTGGGTGGGCCCCAAAGTTGTGTGAGACAGAGTCTCAGAGAATTACTAGAGTGGAGCAAACAGGTGAGGCAGGTTGTTGGAATCTCAGATATGGAGACTGCCTAACTGGCTCATCAAAGAAATGATAACTTCTGCCAGCACTTCTCTCTGGGATAGAGCTGCTCCCCTAGCTCTTACCCTCATGGTGGACAATTCAGTTCTTCCCTCTATGTCTCTGGTGCCTTTTGAGCTTTTGCCCAGTGCTGGAGTTCAAAAAGAGTGAGTCTCAATAAGTGTGCAGATCTTTTAAAAGGAACTATCTGGGACCTCACCAACTCTGTCCCCCTAATCCCAGCTTTTAATTTTTTTTATTGGTTTTAGAAAGAGAAGAAGGGAGAGAGACACATCCATTTGTTGTTCCACTTATTTTATGCAATCATTGGTTGATTCTTTCATGTGCTCTGACCAGGGATTGAACCCTCACCCATGGCATGTCAGGACAATGCTCTAACCAATTGGGGCCCCTGCTGGTGTTTGCAGGGTCTTCTTTTCCTGGCACTGACACCAGGCTGGGGGGCTTGGTATGGGCTAGGATCCCTTGCTTTCCTCAGCAGGGACCTGTGCAGCCAAGACATCTCTGCTGATTTTTGTCTGCTACACCTGGGTGTAAGACCATCCCATTCTGAGTCTCTGCCCCTCTTACTAGGCTCCATGTGGCTTCTTCTTAAATTCCTAGTTGAAGAATTTCCATTCAGCCAGATTTCAGGCAGTTCCTAATGTTGGTTGTTCTGTAGTTTAGTTGTAATTTTGATATGGTTGTGGGAGGAAGTTGGAAATTTTAAATACAGAAAATGTAAATGACCCATAAAAGCAAACTTGTTTTGTAGAGTTGTTTTTTTTACGTGATTTGGCTTTAGTTTTATAGCTTTTTACTTTATAGTGAAAACATTTTAATGTACTTGTTTTCCTGTAATTTTTTATAACACTAATATGGGAGTCATGTCATTCTTCAAACTTTCATCATAATTTATTTTTCATCATAAATATTTTATTACTAATATTAGTCTCCATAAAAATTACATGTACTTCATATATTTAGTAAATTCATCCACGAAATTGGGTTTGACTCTTTATATAGTGTTACTGACTTCTTTTTTGTGTCAGGATTTATCCTGAACAAAAATGCTTTTCTGTTAAATAATTTAATGCTGTATGATTTTTTGTGGATATGATGTTGTGAAAGTTGTTTTCTAATTATTTAACATGCAACTTTTGAAAATATTGACAGATAGTACTTGAATGGGCTTCTCCTCGGAATTTTACTTCAGTCTGTGAAGAACTGGTTGGCAATGTTGAAGATTTGAGTGAAGAGGTCTGCAAACTAAAAGACTTAATTCAGAAGGTACATGTTTTGCATAAAAATGGGGGAAATAATTTGCAGGATAGTATGTTAGACAGTGAAGTAAGTCTGACAAGAGCAACTTCGAAAGAGACAGTTTCTAAAGGAAGAAGTATACATAGGAAACAAATTTTGTCACTCAGCAAAGAAATGCAGACAAAAAAAAAACAATGATAGGTCATTTTCATCTTTTACACTAGCAGGGATAAGTGTATTTACCCATTTCTGGCTAGAGTTCACCAAGCTGATAGTTTTATATGAGAACAGGTATCACAATCTCTTTTAGAAACAGTTTGACAAGATCTGCTAAGAACCATAAAATACTTACATTTTTCAATAATAGTTTAATGAATCCAAAATTATATGTACCATGAGTGTCCTATATTATCAAAATGATTAAATAAATCATTGTACACTTATAATGATATGCAGCCAGTTGAGAAAATAATGAAAATGAAATATCAGCTTGTTAAAGATAGGACTTTATATTTGTAAATTTTACTTATATGTAAATAGGCAGATAAAAAAATACTACAAGGAAGAAAAAAAATTACCAAAATGAAAGTTACTTAGTTGTGTTAATGAGAAAGGATTGTGGATAAAAATATTTGGTCTGATTTTTAAAATATATTTGTATTTATTTCAGAGAAGAAGGGAGAGGGAGAAAGAGAGAAAAACATTGATTGGCTGCCTCCTGCACACCCACACTGGGGATCGAGCCCATAACCTGGGCATATGCCCTGACGGGGAATCAAGTCACAATCTCCTGGCTCATAGGTCGATGACACTCAGCCACCAACTCACACAGGCCGGGCTGTTCGTTCTACTTTTTAGACTTTCTATAATATCTTTTATAATTTAACTTTTTTTTAAAAAAAAAAGTATGGGCTTTTCTTGTTCTTGTTTCTATGCTCACATAGAAATATATATCTGGATTCAAAGACAAGTGATTTCCCCCCTTTCAGAAAATAGGCTGTAACAAAATTTGAGCTGCTGAAATTGGGAACTGTTTTAAAGATAGTTAACAAAGGAAAACACTTTTACTTGACTAAAGAAATCACTTCTAAGTTCTTCAAGTCTATTTAACAAATACATTTTATATCTTTACAGTTTAATATGTGATGTGAACATTGGAATATGCATTAAATTTTATAGCATCAACTCATAAATTATTTCATATTTTCATTAAAAAGTTTTCCTCAAAATAAAATTTTATACATGTTCCAAGTAATTGTCATTTTAGCTATTAAAGATATGTTCAGTCAAAAGAAGTCTTTTTAAAAGGTGAGCAAAAAATTGAGAAGCAAATTCAAATGGATGCATATAATTATAATAAGTGTACAATAATTTAATCATTTTGCTAATATAGGACACTCATGGTACATACAATTTTGGATTCATTAAACTATTACTGAATAAAGATATTTTAAGTGAAGCAAATAAGCAATCTATTTCAAAATTATTATAGAGGTTACCTCCATTCCAGAGAATGAGGCATCATAGAAGTTATATTATCTCTTACATTTACTTATTCAACAAACATAAGAATGCCTTCTGTACATCAGGCAAATTGTGCTGCACAGGCTACAGAGAGCCTGACTTGCTGAATACATGAAAGTTATAATATTGTTTATCTTCACTGCCTGCATTGTCTGGAATAATTGAAGGAAAATTGTGTTGATTTTACTTAGTATGGTGTTTTTCATGGGAATCCAAGGGAAAATGGGGAGTTATGTAAGAATATTTCTTGCAAAGCATCACCCTTTAATGTTTAATGTGGGAAATTTCCTAAGACATCTTTGCCTCAGATTGATAATTATTTGATTTCTTCAAGATGAAATGAAAACATTTTGGGGACGGGGGTGGAAGATTAAGATGAAATTAGAGAGAGACGAGATTTTTCTTAAAGGAATGAAATTAAGAAATACTGCTCTAGGGGTGACTTTGACTCTGAAACACAAATAATCAAATCAGATATTACATTTATTTTAATGTGACTATAAACAAATTTTAGCTTTCTTTAGCTAAATAGTAGACCTTTTTTTCTGTGACCCTCTTTACCTTGAATCTGTACATTTCTATATGAGGACTAGCCTTGGTTTATAATAATAGCTTATAGAGTTCTTTGGGAAGGAAAGTTAATTTTGGAGCAAGCCAGTGCATTATTTTTTTTCCTGAATTAGTCTTAATCTCCATAGTGAAATTTTATTTAAAGATCTTAAGAGCTTCCAAATTTGGAAATATGCTACCATGCCTGTTTAGCTTATGATATTTGAAAGTTTACCAATAACTGAAGGGAATTTTTAAAAGAACCATATGAGTTACCATAAGTATATGGAGATAACAGAGAGAGGGTAGGAGAGGTCAAGACTGGACTTTAGCACCACATCACTCTCTTTCAAACCAACACACTGACAAGCTCCTGTCAGAAAGGGTCATTCTAAGTAATTGGTTAATAAAAGGAATTACTGTCTCAGGATTCAGTAAATGGAGCATCAGTGTCAAAAAAGGAATCTGTTGCTGAATGAAGCCATTTGGAAGTTAGACCAAGAATACAGTATTAATGAGATTGGCACTGACGTCTGTTTCTACTATAAATTGAAAATTAATTTTGCAGGCTTTTAAAATTAAATATTTACACTGTAGATTTTAGAAGTAGTTATTCTTGCTAATGATGAAAGTATTGGTCACCACTCCAGCCCAGGATGCTTTTAGTAAATATTGCTCTATAAATGTGCCTGATTATTTTTATCTTTCAAGAATCTTTTGGTTTCTGTTCATTTTCTCTCTTCTACTCTTACACCAGAATCTGTCTCCTCTCTCTCTCTCTCTCTCCCCCCCTTCCCTCGCTCTCCGTATCCTCTCCTCTCTCTCTCTCTCTCTCTCTCCTCTCTCCCTCTCTCCCTCTCCCCCCCCCCCCTCTCTCTCCGTCTCCGTCTCCGTCTCTCTCTCACACACACAAACACACATGATTTGGGGGACATTTTAGCAAGAAAGATCTGTGTATAGATGCTGAGAAACTGGGTCATATACTTTCATTGTGGAAAAGTGCTAGAAAAACCACTTAGGTTTTTATTGATGTTTGTTCCTCAATTATATTTAAATAAAGAATTAAACTTGTAGCATTACCATCATATCTTACAGCTTTTGCTAAGATTTACATATTGTAGGTACATTATAAGAACAGTTAACTTTTTTATAAGAAACCAAGTGATATTTAATACAGAAGGAAAAATGAAATGATCATTTCTTAGGTACAAATAGAAATTTTAACATTAAAAAACTTTATCTTATGATAAAAACATGATATGAAAATATAATAACTATAAGAACATTTATTTTTAATGTGAAACTTGTGGTTTACTATAATGGATCCTGGTGAAAAAGACTAAAGACATATGTGGTCACTTTAAATCTTACATAAGAATTTTGCATTGGCTGTATCTAAATCATGCATTAACATGGATATATTATATTTTAAAAATCAAATATATTTATATTTTCAGTGTACTACATGTACATTAACTCTTCTTTTCCCCATGCAAAATATTAGTTGCAAAATGAAAGAGAAAATGATCCAACTCATATATCATTAATAGAAGAAGTACCTACATGGAATAATAAAATTTTGAAGAGGACGGCTATTACAGTATGCGGATTTGGATTTTTTCTTTTCATTTGCAAGCTGACTTTCCAAAGAAAATTCTAATATTTATTTGGAGTATTGTATGTATATTTTATTTAAATAACCTTAAATGTTACTTTTAAACATTTGTGGCTCAATAAAACTATATTCTTTGCCAATATACCACAGGGAAAATTATGATAGCATTGAACAGGGAGTTTTTCTTCAGAAAGTGGTTTGTCACTTTGAGTTAAAATGTAATTTGTTATATTTTATGATAATTTTGATCAAGCAATAAGTTATGATTCTTAAATTTCATCCTATGACTTAAATCACATTCAAAATAAAAGTTTTATCTGATATTCTTTGACACTTAAAAAAAGCATTTATTTTTCACAGTGCATCCTATAAAATCTGTAGTGTTTATTAATCAATACCTTTCTTTTAGTCCTTATTTTCCCTCTCATTATTATGTAATAAGGACCTTCTTGTTTAATTTTGTAGTTATGTAACATTATTAGGAAATTATTAATTTTGAAAGTATTCGAGAGAATTTAAAGATAAAATGTAACATTTTTGAATTCTACTTTAAAATTCTGGGGGAAATGTTTTAAATGTAAAGTAAAAAAAAGAAGAAAATGTATGTAATGTATTCAATGGGAACATATGACATATACTGTGTGTTACATTGTTAAGGATGCTGTTATACATTTGGCATAAAATTCCTAATATCGGTGTGAATAAGTAATAGCCTCTCTTTTTTCTGAAAACAATATATTCAGATTTTTAAGAAATATATGTTTTTATTGATTTTTAGAGAGGAAGGAAGAGAGAAACATCAATGAGAAAGAAACATAGATCCCTGCCTCTGGCATGCCCCCTACTGGGGATGTAGCCCACAACCCAGGCATATGCTCTGACCAGGAATATAGCGGTGACCTAATGCATGGGATGATGCTCAACCAATTGAACCATACCAGCCAGGGCATATTCAGAGTTTAATGGTGATGTTAATCAAAGGGCAGACCCAAATCAGTAGGGAATGTAGTAGTTAAATCTTGTTTGGCTTAGAAAAGTTGCACTTGATCAACTATTGAAAGGTAAACATCAAGGAAAGGGGAAAATTATGGAAAGGAAGAGCAGTATAAGGATGAATAATTCGTAGCAATTTCTGCTCTTAGTAATACTAAAGCAACAAGACTTGCTTTATTTTTTCTGAGAATATACTCTAACCATATATCATTGTAAAGAATTTATATCTGAAATTTTAACCTAAGTGCCATACCATTTTTTTTCTGATGTCCCTCATTCAAATGGGGTCAAGACTTAGAGCTAAACTGTAATACGAATAGAATAGTTACTTCTTTTAACACATATATTTCACTACCAGCACAGACTTAGGTTAAATTAAAGGTGTCTAGTGTTAATTTTAGTTTCCTTAAAAGAACCGTAGGAAATGATGACTGATTTTTTTAAAACTAGGAAAATTACAGACATGCTACTGATTGTATACTTATAATACTCTCACCTCAGTTCATCTTGAAGGTAATCATTTTTATTTTATTGGCTTATGGGTCACTATTTTTTTCTAGCCAAACTAAATCTATGTATGCATCTCTCAAATACTAAGATAAAAATGTTAAAATGCAGATTAACAAAACATTTTGTTTTCTGAAAGAATTTACAATAGAATCTCTTAAAATAATCTGCCCTAATGAACTTTAGCTACTCCAGGGAAAGAAATGCTGTAAAGTCCATTGCAACTGCATATTCTGAGTATATTTTTATTTCCTTGACACACAGTCTAATTTTCAGATCACAGACCTGAGAATAAGTAGGACAGCATTTATTGTGATAAATTATTTCTTCATTGGCAAATATCAATAGAATAAACAAGATTATCCAAATGGTCTGATAATGGTTTTTCTTTTTATCTCTTCCTACCCTGCTTATTTGACTTGATTACAATGCTTTATTATGAGGAATGGTATTATTCCTGGAATAGCCTTTCTTTACCAGATGGCTCAATACAAATTATTTTTATTCTTATCTTAAAATAAGTTCCATAGAGACCTCCGTAAAACGACAGACAAGAATATTGTAAACCAAGTTTTAATTCTATGCACTTGAAAGTAGTAAAACGTTTTGGGATCAAACTTGTTCTTATAGCTTTGGAATCAATTTGGAAACTCAAATAATCCATTATAAGCCCCTGTTGAGATGCAAATATCTTTAAAGGAGAAGCATGCTTACTTGCCACCTTTTTTATTGTATAGAAAATTTTGCGAAAATTTTATTTTTGACTTGACAGTATTCTTAGAAGGAGATACCAGGAGAATTTCTGAGTTTAGATGATAGAATAATTGCTAACAGGAAATACAATCACAAGGCTAAAAGACAAGCCTAAGTAATTAAGATGTATAACCAGGAGAGTGGATTGAATTAGTGAACACCCAATGAAGAGAGAACTAGAGAAAAAATTCTTACAGCCACTATAAATTAAGAGAGGGAGGCATCAAATTTGGATAGGTTCTCACATATGAGGAACCTCCTAATTGTTTAGGCAGGAACCAAACATTTGTGGGAATTCCAGAAATTGTAGGAGAGCAGGTATTTAAATGCTATTGAATTTAAAGGGGACAATTGAAGGGGAAGTCTTACAGTCTGTTACAATGGCTGGGTTTCATAATATATTTGCATGTCAAAATACAGAGAAGAGTTTCAAGATGGCTGCAGATTAGCTGGATGCCCTTGCTCCCAGACAGAGGTGGGGTTTAAAGTTAAAATATTGCTCATTCAACTTGAATAACCAAGTAAAATATAGATGATTGGAAATATATCTAAGGAGCACTGAAGAGGTACATAGATACTGGCAAGAGGAGGAGTGTTGCGGACGGTGGAGCCCCCCTCAAGAATGTGTGGTGGCTGAGAGGCCCAAGAGCTATCAGCTTCAAAGCTTCCTCCCCATTGGAGTGTGGGATCTTGACCCCAGGCAGGGATTCCAAAACTAGAGCAGCAGAGACAGGAAGAACAGCCTGCTTAGCATCTGGCAGAGGGAACAAGAGACTCTTAGCCCAGGAGACTCTGATGCACCTTCTTAGTGAAGGAGTGCTGCTCCTATTGTTAGCAGCCCAGTCTGAGAAGCTTGACTGCTGGAGAGTCTGATGCCATGTTTGAGTCCAGTAAGGGGTTGTGGGCTGCACCCAACAGTAACTTTAAGGGACCCTCTATTTTCTTGAAAGACATAATGCAGAGCCCTGGTCAGTGATGAAACTATTTGGCTCGGGGAAATAAAGGTTTCTCACACCTTTATGGAACAGTCAGAACCATACCCCCCACCTGTGTAGCCTCCTAGAGTGCTCCATCCTACTGGGTTGGCAGCATCAGGAGCAGTGCAGGTCTGGGATGCTTGGCCCACACTGCAGAGCTAGGAGTTTTGATGCGAGAAGGGATCAGAGTCCTGCACAAGATTATTTTTTACCCCCTCCTGCTTTGTCTGGTGGCACGACGGTGCCAGTGCCATGCGGAGCTATGATTTCGGACTGTATCCCCTAGGGAGGCTTCTGTCAGGGAGAAAGTGGAGTGCTCGGTTCTGTGACTGCATTGTGGGGAGGCTGATCCTAGCTCCATGGGAGTTCCATCAGGCAGTCCTGGGGAGGAGAGCTAGAGCACTTCTCCCTCTCCTGCAGGCGTGAAAACCACCCACAACAGGAAACTGGTTTAGCCCCGTGAAGTACCAAATACATCTGCTGGGCACAGTTCTGTGGGGGACAGGAGAGTAGCTTGGAGCAGGATATTCTAAATGTGAGGCCCACAGCAGCTGTAGTCTGGGACCAAGAAGAAATGCTGTGGGCTGTATTGGCAACAACCTCAACCAGAGACTCTAGAGCAGGCATGCCATGCTTGCTTTAGACATTCTTCCTGAGCCCAGGGTAGCTGAAACTTCTCCTGCAGAGAAGACTCCAACCTGATCCTGTAGCAAAGCACCCTTATGGGAAACTGAGTTGGAGTCTCAAGTAGAGACTGAGGAGTTTGGCTTTGAAGCAGAAACTAATTTCCTTTCACTAAGTGCCTTAACTGTATAATGTCCAAGCAGGTGGTCCACTAGTTTAAGCTAGTCTAGCCTAGGTACATCCTACAGATTCTTCTTAGAAGACTCTAGAGGAAGATCAGGCAACTCATGGAGGAAGTGGAGTAGCTAACAGGTGGAGGTGGACTTTGGGACCCTTGGTCTGACCACAGATCTGCCCCCTGCTCTAAGTTGAATAAAACTGACCCATGTTCACAGATTGATCCCTCCCACACACATACAGGTCTTATAGATGTAGATATAGTGAACTGAGTGGCAACTATATACAGGTAGCCAAAGGCCACCAGTCTACACACAGTATCTGACAGTGATCTGCATCTGAAACCCATCCAAAAGAACACAACCAACACAACTAGTGGTGGGTTTCAGACCACACCAGAGCTTGACCCAACTAGACACACAAGGTGGATCCTGGCAGGCTCCAGACTTTGCTTAGAATAACCTTGCCTCAGGGGGCAGCCTTCCATACACGGTGATAAAGATACCACTAGGGTTAACAATTGTGCCTCTGAGCCCATCAAGGCCCCATGAGACTGCACCTGCAAAGCAATTTGCATTCCAGGGTAAGGGTTCAAACTCAGAGCCAGACTGAGGATCAGTCCCACCCAAAAAAGGGTCAACAGTAATCAAGACCCAATTACAACAAGAAGGCTTACCTCACACAAGAGGCATTCCTAGAGCACCCAGCTCAGGAGATCAAAGACACTGTGCCACTTGGTCCCACCAACACCAGAAGGCCACTCCACCAAAACTGGGAAACAGTTCCATCTAATACATAGGAACAAACACAAAGCCAAAATGGGGAGATAAAGACACAGGCCCCAAATGAAAGAATTGGAGGAATCTTCAGAAAAAAGAGCTAAGTAAAATGAAGGCAAGCAATTTATTAGGTAGTTCAAAGTAATAGTGAGAGAGATGCTCAAGGAACCTAGAACAATAACAGCATGAAAAAGGACATGGAAGTCAAAATAATCAGAAATGATGAATGCCATATCTGAAATACAGAATACACTGGAAGGAATAGCTAGCAGACTGGACAAAGCAGATGACTGAATCAGTGAATTAGAAGACAAAAAAAAAATTAGAACAAAACCAAAAAAATAAGCAGGATAATAGCATAGGGAATTTTGAGACATAAAACCTAACAACATTCACATCATAGGAGTACCAGAAGGAGAAGAAAGCAAGCAAGCAAGGAATAGAGAACCTGTTTGAAGAAAGTATGACAGAAAACTTCCCTAGTCTGGTGAAGGAAAGTGCCATACAAGTTCAGGAAGAACAAGAGAGTTCCAATCAAAATAGACCCACACCAGGACATGTCATAATTAAAATGGCCAAAATTAGAGAATCTTAAAGGCAACAAGAAAGAAATAGTTATCTACAAGAGACTTCCCATAAGGCTGTAAGCTGATTTCTCAACAGAAACATCCAGCCAGAAGGGAATAGCATGAGTACACAAAGTAATGCAAAGCAAGAAACTGCAACCAAGACTGTTCTATCCAGCAAGGCTATCATTAAAAATTGAAGATGAAATAAAGAGCTTCCCAGACAACAAAAAAAAAAGACTAAAGGAGTTCATTACCACCAAAGGAGCATTGAAATAAATGCTAAAGGGATTGCTTTAAGATGAAAATGAAGAAGAAGGAGGAGGAGGAGGAAGAAGAGGAAGAAGTGGAGGAGGAGGAGAAGAGGAAAAGGAAGAGGAGGAGAAGAGGAGGAAGAGAAGAAGAAGAAACAGAGAGAGAGGAACATAGATATAAAGAATGAAAATGGCATCAAGCACCTAAATGCTAATAAATAATAACCTTAACTGTAAGTGAATTAAATGCTGCAATCAAAAGGCATAGGGTGGTTGAAAAGGTCATAAATCATGGCCCATATATGTCCTATCTACAAGAGATCCAGCTCAGAACAAAAAGACTCACACAGACTAAAATTGAAAAAAATGGGAAAAAATATTTCATGCAAAAGGAAACAAAAAAAGAGCTGGGGCAGCAATATTTGTATCTGACAAAAGACTTCCAAACAAAGGCCATAAAAGACAAAGGAGATCACTGCATAGTAAAAAATGGATGATTCCAACAAGAGGATATAACTCTTATACATATATTGGCTCCCAATTTAAGAGCACCTAAGTCCTATCTAATAAAATAGTAGTATGCAAATTGACCACTCCAACACACAAGATGGCTGCCCACATGTGGACACAAGATGGCCACCACAAGATAGCCAGCAGGGGAGGGCAGTTGGGAGAGACCAGGTCTGCAAGCGAGGGCAGTTGGGGGTGATCAAGCCTGCAGGGAAGGGCAGTTAGGGGTAATCACGCTGGCAAGGGAGGAAAGTTGGGGGTGACTGGGCCTTCAGGAGAGAGCAGTTGTGGGTGACCAGGCCTGCAGGGGAGGGCAGTTGCAGGGGACCAAGCCTGCAGGGGAGGGCAGTTAAGGGTGACCAGGCCAGCAGAGGAGGGAAGTTGGGGGCAATTGGGCTAGCAGGGGAGCAGTTAGGCATCAATCAGGCTGACAGGGGAGTGGTTATGGAGTGATCAGGCTGGCAGGCAGAAGTGGTTAGGGGCAATCAGGATGGCAGGCAGGCGAGCAGTTAGAAGCCAGTAGTTCTGGATTGTGAAAGGAATATCTGAATGCCCGTTTAGGCCCGATCCTAGCAGGATCGGGCCTAAACGGGCAGTCCAACATCCCTCGAGAGGTCCCAGATTGGAGAGGGTGCAGACTGGGCTAAGGCACTCACACCCCTGTGCACGAATTTCATGCACCAGGCCTCTAATATACATACACACGCACATTCTCTCTCTCTCTCTCTCTCTCTCTCTCTCTCTCTCTCCCTCTCTCTCTCTCGGTGGACTTTAAGGGAGCAATAGATAGCAATACATTCATAATAGGGGACCTTAACATCCCACTGATGTTACTGGATTGGTAGGCCTTCCAGACCAAACAAACAAACAAAAAAACAATAAGGAAGCAGTGACCTAAAATGACACACTTGATCAGATTGATTTAATTGATATTTACAGAACATTTCATCCCAAACAGCAAACATTCTTCTCAAGTTCACATGGAACATTTTCACACATAGACATGTTAGGACTATTTATTTTGTATAGTCCTAATTCAATAAGTTTGAAATCATACCAAAGATCTTCTCTGATCATAAGAGCATAAAACTGAAAATCAACCATAATTTTTTAAAAAAGCTCAAAAGTATTCAAACACATGGAGGTTAAATAACATTTTATTAAACAATGAATGTGTTACCAATGAGATCAGGAAGAAAAAAATTGTGTGGGAACAAACAAAAATGAACAAACAACCCCAAATCTATGGAACATAACAAAAATAGTACTTTGAGGAAAGTTCATAGCATTACAGGCCTATCTCAAGCAACAAGAAAAATTTCTAGCATACCATTTAACCTACACCTAAGAGAACTGGAAAAAAGAATAGCAGGAAAAGCCCAGAGTACATAAAAAGAAGGAAGTAATAAAAATCAGAACCAAAAAAATGGCATAGAAATGAAAAAGATCAATGAAACCAAGAGTTGGTTTTTAAAAGAATAAACAAAATTGATGAAGCTTAAACCAAGCTCATCAAGAAACAAAGATAGAGAACCCAAAGAAATAAAATCAGAATCTGAAATGAAAGAGGAGAGGTAACAACTGACATCACAGAAATACAAATGATTGTAAGAAAATATTACAAAACTATATAGCAACAAATTGGGAAACCTGGTTCTAATATTTTTTGGTGGAATCGTTAAGGTTTTTTATACACAATATCATGTTATCTGCAAATAATGACAGTTTTGCTACTTCCTTGCCAATTTGGATGCCTTTTATTTCTTATTGTCTAATTGCTGTGGCTAGGTCTTCCAGTACTACGTTGAATAAGAGTGGTGAATGTGGACATCCCTGTCTTGTTCCCCAACTTAAGGTGAAAGCTTGCAGTTTGTCTCCATTGAGTATGATGTTGGTTGTAGGTTTGTCATATGTGCATTATTATATTGAGGTATATTCCTTCTATTCCCACTTTGCTAAGAGTTTTTATCATAAATGGATGGTGGATTTTATTAGATGCTTTTTTTGGCATCTATTGATATGATCAATAGATGTGTGTATTTTTTAAAATATATTTTCATTGATTTCAGAGAGGAAGAGAAAGAGAGAGAAATATCAATGATGAGAGAGAATCATTGATCGACTGCCTCCTGCACACTCCACACTGGGGATCAAGCCCGCAACCCAAGCATGTGCCCTTAACCGGAATCGAACCTGGATCCTTCAGTCCACAGGCTGATGCTCTATTCACCGAGCAAACCTGACTAGGGCGTGATCATGTGGTTTTTGTCCTTCAGTTTGTTTATGTGGTTTCTCATTTATTGTTTTGCAGGTATTATACCAATCTTGCATCACTGGGGAAAAAATCCCACTTGATCATGGTGTATGATCTTTTTAATGTATTGCTGGGTCTAGTCTGCTAATATTTTGTTGAGTATTTTAGCATCTATGTTCATCAGGGATATTGCCTATAATTTTCTTTCTTTGTCGTGTCTTTATCTGTTTTTAGAATTTGGATAATGCTGGTCTCAAAAAATAAGCTTGGATATCTTCCCTCCTCTTGAATTTTAAAAAATAGTTTGAGAAGTATAGGTGTTAGTTCTTCTTTGGATGTTTGGTAAAATTTACCTTAAAGCCATCCAGTATAGGGCTTTTGTTTGCTGGGAGTTTATTTTATTTATCACTGCTTCAATTTTACTAGTTATAATCTGTTTATTCAGATTTTCTGATAGTTTTTTATTTAGTTTTGAAAGGTTATATATTTCTGGGAATTTATCCGTTTTTTCCAGATTGTCTAATTTCTTGGTATATAGTTGTTTGTAATATTTTCTTAAAATCATTTGTATTTGGTGTCAGTTGTTACTTTTCCTCCTTCATTTCTAATTTTATTTATTTGGGTCTCTTGCCTTTTTTTTTAATTGATGTGTCTGATTAAAAATTTGTCAATCTTGTTTATCTTTTCAAATAACCAGCTCTTGGTTTTATTGATCTTTTGTACTCTTGAAGACACTATCTCATTTATTTCTGGTCTGATCCTTATTATTTCCTTCCTTCTGCTCATCCTGGGCTCTGTTTGTTGTTCTTTTATAATTTTCTTTATGTGTAAAGTTAGATTGCTTGTTTGAGCTTTTATCTTGTTTCTTGAAATAAGCCTGTAATGCTATGATTTTCCCTCTTAGGACTGCTTTCCCTCTATCCCACAGATTTTGGGTTGTTTTGTTCTCATTTTCATTTGTTTCAAGGTGTGTTTTGATTTCTTCATTTGATCTCATTGTTAACCTATTCACTGTTTAGTAGCATGTTATTTAACATCCATGTCTTTGTATGTTTTTCAATTTTCTTATTGTTACTGATTTAAGTTTTCATAGATTATGCTTAGAGATGATGGTTGATATGATTTCAGTCTTCTTAAATTTATTGAGACTTATTTTGTGTTCTAATATGTGGTCTAGCCTAGAAAACGTTCCATGTGCATTTGCAAAAATATATATATATATATTCTACTGCTTTTGGATGCTTTGAAGATATCAATTAAACCCATATAATCTAGTGTGTCATTTAAGTCTACCATGTAATTCCATGTCCTTATTTTCTACCTTGATATAAATACCATGTTAAAATCACCTACTATAACTATTATTGTCAATCTCTCCTTTCATGTTCATCAAAATTTGCTTTACATATTTAGATGCTCCTATGCTGGGTGTATCAATGTTTACAAGGGTTATATCCTCTTGTTGTATTGATCTCTTTATCATTATATAGTGTCCTTTTTTAAAAATATATATATTTTATTGATTTTTTACAGAGAGCCAGAAACATCGATGAGAGAGAAACATTGATCAGCTGCTTCCTGCATACCTCCTACTGGAGATGTGCCTGAAACCCAGATACATGCTCTTGACTGGAATCAAATCTGGGACCCTTCAGTCTGCAGGCCAACACTCTATCATCCACTGAACCAAACTGGTTAGGGCTATATAGTGTCCTTCTTACTATAGACTTGGTGTTAAGGTCTATTTTGTTAGATAAATGTGTTGCTACCCAGCTTTTTTTCCCCCTTTGCATTTGCATGTAATATATTTTTCATCCCTTTACTTTTAGTTTTTATCTTTCATTATGAGGTGGATCTATTGAAGACAGCATGTACATAGGTCTTGTTTACTTATCCACTTAGTTAACTTAAGTCTTTAGATTGGAGCATTTAGGCCATTTATATTTAAAGTGATTATTCATAGGTACATATTTATTGCCATTTTATTTTTAAAACTATGTTCATCTGTTTTGTTTTTCTTCTGTTTCTTAAAGCCCTTTTTCGTGTCTTGTAATGCTAGTTTGGTGGTAATAAACAGTTTTAGCTTTTTCTTGTGTGAGAAGCTCTTTATTTCTCCTTCAATTTTAAATGGTAGACTCTGGCCGGTAAAGTAGCTTTAGTTGTAGATTCTTGTTTTTCATCACTTAGAATATTTCCTGCTAATCCCTCTGGCCTCAAATATTTCTGTTGAGAAATCAGCTGACAGTCTTATGGGAGCTCCTATAAGAAAGCCCTTCTCTTGTTGCTTTTAAGATTAACTCTTTGTCTTTAACTTTTGGTATTTTAATGTGTTAAAATGTGTTTGGTGTGAGCCTCTTTGATCCGTCTTGGTTGGAACTCTCTGCACTTCCTGGACTTGCATGTATTTTTCTTTCACCTGGTTACTGAAGTTTTCAGACATTATTTCTTCAAATAGGTTATTGATCCCTTATTCTCATTCTTCTCCTTTTGGTGCATCTATCATGTGGATATTGTTATGCTTCATATTGTCTAAAGGTCCTTAAACTATCCTAATTTTTTAAGTCTGTTTTCTTTTTGCTGCTCTGATTGGGTGGTTTTATCTACCTTGTATTTGAAATTACTGATTCTATTTTCTGCTTCATCAAGCCTGCTGTTTATTCCTTCCAGTGTATTGTTTTTTCAGATTTGGCATTCATTATTTTTGACTGGTTCTTTTCTATGGTTTCCATATCTTTTTTCATGCTGTTGAGCATGAAAAATGTTCTTGCTCTCCCCATTTTGGCTGTCTATTTCGTTTGATTCTATGTATTAGGTATATCTGCTGTGACTCCCATTTTTGGTGGGAGTCCTTTTAAGCATTGTGTGGGCCCTCCTGTTGCAATTGAGTCTTGATTGCTATTGGCCCATTCACAAGAGTCTTGACCTTCAGGCTGGCTGATAGTGAGGCTTAAGTCCAAACACAGCATGCAGGCTGCTTGTTGGTGCTGATCACACGAAGCAGAATTCACTTAACCAGGGTCTGGTGCCTGCCAATATCCCCCTGTGGATATGCTGCTTGGGAAGCTTACTGGATCCTGCTCTGTTGCTGTTTGAAGTTAGACATTGGGGGTATTGATTCTATACCTCTTTGTGGAGACTGATGCAGGCCACTGTCAGACACTGTGACTGGCCTGAGCAACCTGTTTGGAGCTATCAGCAATCCAAAGTTAGTGGCTCTTTCTGCTGGGTTGGGGTGCATGTGGGAAGGACCAAGCTATGCACTGAGGTCTGATTTTACTAGCCCTGGGCACAGAAGCAGGTCAGGAAAAGACCCAGAGCTCTACCTCTATTTGAAAGCTGTTAATTTCAGTCACTTAATGAGCCTCCAGCTGTAGTCCTCAGCAGGGCATAAGGTCCACGGAGGGTGGGGCTATTGCTTCCTCTCAAGTTAATGCTGCATGGATGGGAAAACTATCCCTGAGAAAGGCTTCTGCAGTATGGGAAAATGGCTCAGCAAAGCTGTCCTTTCACCTATCTCCCTAGAGTCACTAACCTTAAACTCCCCTCATGCAGCTCTAGTTCACTCTGCCCTCATTCTCTGGAGCCCACATTGAATGGCTGCAAATGAAATTTTTTGTATTGGCCCTTTAAGACAGTGTTTATAGCCATCTCTACCTGTAGGACAGAAACAATGCTGCTTTTCACAGCCAGCTGTTATGTAGGCACCATTCCCAGCTCTGATGCTCTGGGCTGAGGAGCCCAATTTGGTATTTAGCCCCTGGACTTCTAAAGGGGAACACCCCACAGCTGAGATAAACCTCCAAAGCCTGGCCAGGCCTCTTGCACCTCCACAATCCCTACCAGTCTCAATGTGGCCTTGTCTTTACATCCTTGGTTATAAGGCTTCTCTCTAGCTAGTCTTCAGTTGGATATTCAGGATGATTTTTCTATATTTTAGTTGTAATTCCAGTTTGACCCTGGGAGTAGGTCAGTGTAGCTTCCATCTAATCTTCTTCCATCTTACAATCCCCCAATGTTACTTTAAAATATAATACATTTCTATCAGACATAAGCCCAACAATAAAAGTATCTTACCTAATAATAGACAAACATGTACAATGACTGTACCTCCGATACACCCATAGCCAATCAGAGTGAGTATGCAAATTAACCCAACAATGATAGCAGTTAATTTGTATATATAGGCACCCAGTGCCTGTGTCCCAGGAACATTCTGGCACCCAGGTCACTGTGAGGTAAGCCATCAGAGCTGAGGGGGCAGGGGCGGAGCCAGCAATCTGAGGAGGCTGAGGGTCCCTTGCCCAGGCCAAAAGCCTCAGCTAGAGGCTCTTGGCCTGGGCAGGCCTGGGCAGGGGCAGAGTCAGCAATCGCAGGGAGATGGGGGTCCCCTGCCGAAAGCCAAAAGCCTTTGTAAGCCATCAGTAGGACATCCTCTGAGGGATCCCATTATGTGAGAGGGGGCAGGTTGGGCTGAGGGACCACCCACCCCCAGTGCACAAATTTCGTGCACAGGGCCCCTAGTCCTATCTAATAAAAGAGTAATATGCAAATTTGACCATACCTCCGATCATGTCACACCCACAGCCATGGCCATCTGCCAATCAGGAGCCAATCAGGTAAGTCTGTGTGTGTGTGTGTGTGTGTGTGTGTGTGTGTGTGTGTTCATTTAGATTTCCATCTAGGTTTACTTTTTTTTTGTCTAAAGAAATTTATTTGTATTTCTTATAAGGTAAGTCTGATAGCAATTCTCTATGTTTTTGTTTACCTAAAATTACTTTTGCCTTCATATTTGAATGTTTGCTAAATATCCTATATAATAAAACCTTAATATGCAAATCAACCAAATGGTGGAATAACTGGTCTCTATGATGTGCACTGACCACCAGGGGCAGACTCTCAATGCAGAAGCTGCCCCCTGGTGGTCAGTGCACTCCCACAGGGGAGTGTCACTCAGCCAGAGGCTTGCTCATGGCTGGCGATCACAGAGGTAGAAAGAGCCTCTTCCGCCTCCACTGCAGGCAGGCAGTAAGCAGTGAAGGGTCCCAGACTGGAGATGGATGTCCGATTGCCAGCTTAGACCCACTTCCAGTGGCAGTCAGACATCCCTCGAGGGGTCCCAGATTGTGAGAGGGCACAGGCCAGGCTGGGGGCCACACTGCCCCCTCCCCCAGCATGAAATTTTATGCACCGGGCCTCTAGTAAATTATAAGTTAACAGGTTTTTTTTTTTCTTACAGTACTTTGAATATGCCATCCTACTGCAGTCTCCATGTATTTTTATGAGAATTTGGCAGTTGACCTCATTAGGGTTCCCTTCTACATGATAAGTCATTTTGCTGCTTTCAAGATCTCTTCTTTGTCCTTTGTATTTCACCATTCTTACTATCTTCTGTCTGGATGTGGATCTCTTTATTTATCCTAGTTGGGTTTTATTGAACTTCTTGGATGTATAGATTAAGGTTTTTCATCAAAGGTGGGAAGTTTTCAGCCATTATTTTAATATTTTTTTCTTTCCTTTTTTATTAATCTTAGAGTTCAGTAATTCTTTTTTCTGCCATTTCAAATCTATTATTGAGCCACTGTAATGGATTTTTTTCATTTTAGCTATTGAACTTTTCAACTCTAGAATTTCCATTTGTTCCTTTTTTTATGATTTCTATATATAGATATTCTCTACGTTGAGACATTTTCTTCACTTTTAAATATGAATTTATTTAGGTCTTTGAACATATTTATAATGGCTTAATATGACATCTGATGCCCCTCACAGTTAGTTTCTGTTGCGGGCTCATTTTCTTGTGTATGGATCATACTTTCCTGTTTCTTTGCATTTCTCATAAATTTTTGTTAAAAATTGGATGTTTTAGATATTATAGTAATTCTGGAAAGTGATTTCTCTATCCCTCCCCTTAAGGACTGTTTATTGTTATTTGCACATTTATTTTTTGAGTGACTTGGCTGGACTATTTTAGTAAAGTGTGGTCCCCCTAAAGTATGGAGCTCCTGATGTCACTCCTCAGAAGGTATGCTCTTGGGCAAGTACACAGTCACCCTGGGATGATAGTGATTTTAATAGGGCTATTTCTAATTATCTCTTTCCCTGATCACTCTGGAAGGCTGTTTGCCTCATTTGGTGTTTTACCCCAGCCTCTGGTTCCACTAATTACTGGTTAATTGCTTTATTATTTTGGCATAAATTGCTCAGCAAGCTGATAAAATTTAATTTGGGTAAGGGTTGTTTTTGAAGCTACCTTTTACAAAATATGTTTTTGTTGGTTTTATAGAGAGAGGAAGGGGAGAGGGACAGAGACAGAGAAACATCAGTGATAGAGAAACAGCATTTGGCTACCCCCTGCACACACCCTGCTGGGGATTGAGCCTGCACAATGCTTATGTGCCTTGACTTGGAATTGAATCGGCGACCTCTTGGTGCAAGGGTCAGTGCTCAACCACTGAACAACACTGGCCAGGTGAGGCTACCTTTGGGGGTTTATTCTGACCAGGGGAGGGCCCTTTTTAGCTGTCTCTTTTCCTGATTTTATCTGGTAAACTAGCTGACCTACCATTTAGCTTGTTGCTCCCAATTAAGAGGGTTGTCTCCAAGTGTGCCCTTAGGTTTAATTTTCCCCACGTTTTTTTCAAATGAAGTCAGTTCCTTTGGAGATAACTCTTATGCTCTCCTTTCTTATGAATTCTTTCTCCCTATGGGCAAAATCTGTGAACTACTACCCTGGGTTCTGGGAGGGCAGTAGCCTCTGATCTTCTGGGTTTGCTTCTCACTGCTGTACCCTATGAGTGAGCTGGGATGAGGGAAGTCAGGATCCCTGCCTGCCATTCCTGAGTAGTCCTAATGCTATTCAGTGGAAAGATCCCTCTACCTCTCAGACACAGTCACCAAAATTCAGCCATGTGAGCTTTGAGTTGGAGGGGATGTGAAATGCTCTCCGCTTGCCCTTCAGATGAGCTACGATAACCCTCATTTGGGATCTGAGAGGAGAGGGAGCTCCATATTCTTGGCCATATTATACCCAGAATGGAGTTTCTGCCAAGATTAGCTGATTTGGGATTGTGGGTGGAGAGTTGGTGGTAAGGGAGGAAATGTATCATGGCTCAGTATTAGTAAGTTTTGTTGAATAACTGTGGCTTCATTTTTTTTTTCTGAGCCATTAGGTCTCTTCCCAGAGACTTTAAATAAAGGGTGTATTTGTATAGCTGTATCTAACTTTGCTTGTTTCTCTAGGTAGTATACCCATAGAGTGCCTCACACTTTCATCCTGGCAGTGAAACTCCTTAACTAACATGTCTAGCGTATCTGCTATGTGCTTAGTATAGTGCTTTCCCCAGAACAGTGTGCAATATATATTTTTAAGCCAGAACATTAAGTGAATAATGTTCATGTAAGCATAACCTAGCACTAGCTTAATATCATAGGGTGCTGAAATTTTAAAATATATTGGAAACAAAAGCAAAGACCACCTAGGTTTGACCAGGATATTGCAATGCTATATTCTCAATTTTGAAAGCTTTCCTATGAAAGATATTTCAGTTGACACCTAATTCTAATTAATTATATTTATTAAATGTGGGAAATGGATATTTAAAAGTATAAAAATATATCATTGAAAAATGAATCCAACTACAATTTTAAGCACCAGATCAAAATTGAAGCTTTTTTTTATGGTATGATTTTAAAGTGCCAACCTTTTTTTTAATCTTAACACTGCAAAAGTTCATTATTTGAGAATACAGATAACCATGATGACTTCTGTTTTGCACTACAAGTTGATCTGTCACTACTTAATAAATAATCATGTGTAGCTCTATGGGGGTGGAAATAGGGTGGGGATTTTCCTTTTGGCACATCCACTAATGAGTAATACATTTATTTCAAGTGCCAATAAAAATGTTGTACTGGACTTATATGACACATTTGTTAGCTATTAGAAAAACTAATTCTAAATAATTTGAACAATGCTCTATTATATTTCTTTACTTGTAAAGTTATATTATCATATGAAAATTCTAAACAAAATGAACAAGTTTTTAATACTGCATGGCATTTTTTGGATGGAGTAAATAAAATAAGGACATTTTCAGGAGTGACACCATCTCTGGACTTATCTCAATAAGGCAGTATTATTCACCATTTCTTCTCAACTGATCTTTCATAATTGTTTCCATGAACTCTCTTCCTTCCTGGAATCTTTCTAACACTTTAATTATCTTTATTATTTTCATTTTGAAGTTTGTGTCTACTGTTACATGCCGCCTCTTTCCTCTCAACCCTAACCTGCCCTTCACCTCAATTGCTGGCAGATGGAGCAGAATGTACTAGGTTCTAGCCTTATTGTTAATAATTTATACATTCTCTGGGTCTTGGTCTCCTCATCTGCAAAACAGATGATCTCTAAGACTAAATGGATCAGAATAATACCATATTCAGAAATGAATCTGATTCAGAACTCTGAAATTGGAGCAAAACCTTAGAGTCTTTATATAAAAGCATCAATGCTTACTAGACAAGTTTGACCCCTCACTAAGTAGTTTTACATATACATACATATATATGTGTGTGTGTGTGTGTGTATATATATATATATATATATATATATATAGTTATACACACACACACACACACACACACACACATATATATATAATTCACTGGAATATATATATATATATATATATATATATATATATATATTTCAGTGTAATACACAAACACACACATTATTGATTTCAGAGAGGAAAGAAGAGGAAGAGAGAAATAGAAACATGAATGCTAAGAGGGAATCATTGATTGGCTGCCTCCTGTACAACCCACACTGGGGATTGAGCCCAGGGCATATTCCAAGCATGTGCCCTGACCAGGAATTGAACCATGACCTCCTAGTTTATAGTTCAGTGCTCAACCACCCAGCCATACAGGCCAGAATGGTTTTTCTTTGGGTCTCACATTCAGAGATCTGATAAGAGAATTGCTCTTAATGTTCAGTTATTGCCAATATTTTATGATATTTTGGGAAACTTACTAGTAATGATATTTCAAGTCATTAAACAATTACTAAGTGATTGCTTAGTATATAGGGGTGGACAAAAGTAGGTTTACATTTGTAATACAAATAAGTAATGCAATACTTAATAAATAATATAAGAATGAACTGTGTCTTGTGTACTTACAACTGTAAACCTACATTTTGCCAAGCCCTGTATTTAAGAGGTTATATCCAGACATTATATATTTTATCTGATATTAGAAAACCTAAATATTTTGGCTACTATTAAGAGAGGAATTGGGATTTCTGTTGTTTTAAGAATGTAAGCTTTTTTTTTTTTTTTTTGATACCACTTTGTAAGACTTGCATAGGCTAAGGTGTGGTTCAACATTTTAAAATTTTTCTACAGTTGAGAGTGTGGAGAAATATTCACTTATCTTTCCTTGTGGGAGAAGGGCTCATCTTCAACCAGTGCCTACTACAAAAAGACAGCTACAAAAGGGAAAATCAACAGAGTTCCTAATGTGTACAATCTTTTAGAAGAGATTTAGACCAGATTTAGAGTAAACTAATCATGGAGTCAAGGTTTATTAGTGTTAAACCAATTTTTGGACTTGCATATGTACAATTTCCCCAATTTAAGGTATTAAAATAAGACATCTAGAACCTTTAGTAGTAATATTATAACTATCCACTTAGTGGTAATATTACAATTAACCTTCATGTTAGTGGTAATATCACAATAGCACACTCATGGTTAGCTGCAGCTTACTAAGATTGTATTTAAAATGTGGAAATGAAAGATTAGTTATGCAAAGTCCTTAAATCAGTTTCTAGACAAAATATAAAAGAGGAATAGCATCACAGAATGAAAGAAAAATTGTGAATTTTGAATCCAAAAGTGGACGCTATGATGGAATAAAGGACTTATTCCCCCAGCTGCTGGAAATGAGACTAGCAGAGTGTTCTCTGTGCAATTTCCCTACTAAGGAAAACTGCCGTCCAAAAATGATGTCCTACTCCCAGTACTGGCTAGTTAATATAGGAACTTAAAGGTTCCAATTTCAGGGACCCTCCTCGCAACTAAAGATAACTCTGCAGGGACCCTGCTTCAGAACTCCTAGTGGGGTTGGCTGAGGCCTTTACCGAGTGTATCACAGCCCATCTTCTCCCTCCTTCTTCTTCCTTCCCTCTCCTTGCACAGGTGTTGCTCTACAAAGCACTCCGCAGTAAATGTCCAGTAGGCCAATCTGAGACTCTGTGTTTGCTTCTGTCACTTCCCAGCAGTACTTCACAAGAGTCCTGAAGCAGGCCTCACTGACCGCAGAGGGCCTGCCTCACCGCTTGCAGGCCCTGGCGCTGCCCATAAAAAAGCTTCAATTACACAGAGTCCTTCACCAAATTAGGCCAGGGTCCAGGGTACAGACTCTTCATCTCACTCAGACTTATGCCAAAGATGTAAAATTTGGTGCAGATGTCTGAGCCTTTATGTTTCAAGGTATAAACCTATTAGCTCTTACTATGGGGCCAATGGGAAGAACTGTGATTACTGAATGGAGCTGGGGAAGTCCCAAAGTAACAAAAAATGGTGTGACCATTGCAAGCCCATTGACTGAAAAGCTGAATATAAAAGTATTGGCGCTAAACTTGTTCAAGATACTGCCAACAATACAAATGAAGAGACTGGGAGGTCACCACCACTGCTACTGTATTGGCATGCTCTACTGTCAAGGAAAGCTTTGAGAAGATTAGTAAAGGTGCTCATCCTGTGGAAATCAGGAGAGGTGTGGTGTTAGCTTTTGGTGCTATAATTGCTGAATATAGGAAGCTATCTAAAACTGTGACACCCCCTGAAGAAATAGGTTGCTCTACTATCTGCAAACTGAGACAGAAATTGGCAGCAATTTCTGATGCAGTGAAAATGATTGGAAGAAAAGGAGTCATCACAGTAGAAGGTGGAAAAACACTGAATAATGAATTAGAAATTATTGAAGGCATGAAGTTTGATTGAGGTTATATTTACCATACTGTATTAATACAGCAAAAGTTCAGAAATGTGAATTCTAAGGTGCCTGTGTTCTGCTGAGTGGGAAGAAAGTTTCTAGTGTTCAGTCCACTGAATTTGCTCTTGAAATTGCCAATGCCCACTGTAAACCCTTGGTCACAATTGCTGAAGAAGCTTTGAGTACACTTGTTTTGAATAGGCTAAAAGTTGGTCCTCAGATTGCAGCAGTCAAAGCTCCAGTTTTGGTGACAATAGAAAGTATCAGCTTAAAACATAGCTATTGCTACTGGTGGTACAGTGATTGGATTGACTCTGACTCTTAAAGATGTTCAACCTCATGACTTAGGAAAAGTTGGAGAGGTCATCACAGTTCTTCCAAAGATGACCAAAGATGATGCTATGCTCTTGAAAGGAAAAGGTGACAAGGGTCTAATTGAAAAATGTATTCAGGCAATCATCAAGCAGTTAATGTCACAATTAGTGAATATGAAAAGGAAAAACTCAATTGATGTCTGGCAAAGCTGTCAGATGGAGTAGCTATGCTGAAGGTTGGTGAGAAAAGTGATGAAGTGAATGAAAAGAAAGAGCAACAGACGCCCTCAGTGCTACATGAGCTGCTGTTGAGGAAGGCATTGTTCTGGGAGGAGGCTGTGCCCTGCTTCCCTGGTGCATTCCAACCTTAGGCTCATTAATTCCAATTAATGAAGATAAAAATTATTAGTATAGAAATTATTTTAAAAGCACATAAAATTCCTGCAATGACTATTGCTAAGAATACAGGTATTGAGGGATCGGTGATAGTTGAGAAAATTATGCAAACTTCCTCAAAACTTGTTTATGATGCTATGTTTACAGATTTTGTGAATATGATGGGTAAAGGAATCATTGATCTGACTAAGGTTGTGAAAACTGCTTTATTAGATGTTCCTGGAGTGGCCAACAGCAGAAGTTGTAGTCTAGAAACAAATTTCTAGAGAAGAGAAAGCTCCTAGGAAGGGCGGGATGGATGGAATGGGGGTGGGATGGGAGGTGGCATGTTCTAATCCTACAATAGTGTGAAACAGGAATATTAGGGGAATATAGGCAGGTTTAGGGAATCTTTAGAATTGGGGGTTCATGGAAAAAATACAGGGCTACAGACTGGGAGAAGGCACATTTACATAACACAAGGGACCAGCAACAGTAACATTTACATAAGACAAGGGAACTGGGAGTAGCCAAAAGGTCTATATTTACAAAATAAAGAAGGAGGAAGAAAGTCCCAGAAGGAATAGGAGGACAATGAGGGAGGAGAGCCTCAAGAGTTACTACAGTAACCAATTCAAAGGGAATATTGACCAATCACAAAGGATATGAGAACACAGGGATTTGCAGCCTTTATAAAGCAAGGAAACAGGAAGTCCGTGGGACCTTTTCCCCCTCCCCATTGAAGATTTATTGTTCTTCAATAAATCTCCACCTTTGCTATGAAGTATGGTGGCAATCATCTCAGGTAGAAACTGCTGTTTGGGTTCTGTACTTATTTGTTTGCTAAAACAATAGAAAGTTATTTTGATTTTCTGAACTTATGTATGATTGAATATTCCCCTGATGATGGTTTGAATATCCCAAACTATCCTAAATTGTCTCAGTAGCTACAGATAACTGAGTTTCAGTTGACTCAGTGGTCCCGGAATCAGAACATACTCTAAATTGCCTCAGTGGCTATAGATAGTGCATTCTTGTTGACTCAGTGATCCCAGAATCTGGACTGCACAATTATTCTAAACTAGGGGCCCGGTGCATGAAATTCGTGCACTGGGGATGGGTGGTCCCTCAGCCCAACATGCCCCTTCTCACATACTGGGAGCCCTCAGGGGATGTCTTACTGATGGCTCACCCCTGGCCTGCCCAAAGCCGAAAGCCTCTGGCTGTGGCTTTCATCCTTGGGCAGGGGACCTCAGCCAGGGGACCCCAGCCAGTGATCGCCCTATGATCAGGCTGATCGCTGGCTGGCTCCACCCCAGCCCTGGCCTTGGGCACCCAGCAATCGCCCTGCCCTGGGGCTGATCTCTAGCTGGCTCTGCCCCAGGCCCAGCCTGCCATGGGCAACAGCCATCTTGGTTGGGTGTTAATTTGCATATTACTTCTGATGGACTTGTGGGTGTGGCTTATTGGTTGTAGCAAAGGTATGGTCAATTCGCATATTACTCTTTTATTAGATAGGATTGCCCAGGTAGTCCCAGATAATGTGTTTCTGTTGATTCAGTGATTCTTAGATACTTTAGGTAACTAACTTGCTCAATTGTTGCTCCTGTAAAAAATGCTCTTCATGAAACAGGTTCCTCATTCCAGACTCAAAAATGTAATCGATACCTTTGGGATATTCTGCCAATATAAGCCAGATGTGTCAAGCTGTTCTGGGCTGCGAGATTTGGAGCGCTTTTGCTCCAGACCTCGTATGCAGCCAGCCTTTAATAAATGACTCCATCTTCGAGTTTTTGAGGCGTCCTTTGTAAGATGGGGGTTATATCACAACAGCTGTACCATCTTCAGTTTATGAATTCATTTTTTGACTCTGACAGACAAAGAATCCGGGGAACACCACGTGTTTCAGTATAAAAGTCACATATCAAGTGCTTTACCATCATTCATGAGAACTGAGAGAGGAAGCTCAAGGCAGTACTCCTCACCTATAACTTCAGAGAAGTCAAGTAAAGGAAATGACTTAAGAAAAAGGCTAACCAATGTTTAAGAAAATTACTATAACCATCAGTTACTGTTTCAATTGACAACATACAATGGTTTACTGCTGTCATTGTCCATGCCTACAGACACTTTATTTTGTATTTTTGAATAAAAATTCACTTTTACATCCCTAATAAGTGCAAGAACTATGTACCCATGTACTGTTTTTAACTTAAATCCCTGAGGATTTTAATGATTGCCATCACCTGATGATAAGTTAAGAGCAGCCTTTCAGTAGAGAGCAAGAATAATTGTGTAAAAAGCAGAAAAATATCCAATTACATGATTTTGGGTAATAAAAATTTGTTTAAGGTAAAAAACACACACACAAAAGAAGAGTCATGAAATATATGATTATAATTAATAATTATTCCCTCTGAAATATAGTATTCTAATCTGAAAGATAAAAATCATCCTGAGATTGGGTTATGGTTAGAATGATAAATGCCATGACAGAAATGGTTATAGAGTTGTATAATTAATGCAGATTTATGGCCAGACATTTCTGAGTTCCAATTTTAGCTCTGCTGCTTACTAGCTGTGCAGCTTTTATACCAGTCTTTTTTAGCTAGTTCAACAAAATCTATGTTCTAATAAATTTAATTAAACCCATAAAGTTGATATAATTATTAAGTTAACTAAGATATATAAAGTTGTCTACGCTGTCTTGTGTGTGGCATACACGGAGTAAATGGTAGCTCTTATATAATTTCTATCATTGTTATTCATCAGAGAGCATGCATTGCAGTGCCTTGCACCAAAAATGATACTCTACAAGAGAAAAAAAGTCAGATGTTTCTAATTGCCAGGACCATATTTTAAGGGAAATGTTTTCTATCATGTAATGACACAAAAATACTTAAATTCTCTGAACAGAAACAGATGTATTCACAATTCACAAGGTCAGGAGAGTTACTAGGTCAAGCAGAAAAATATTTGATAAGACCCCCTCTATTTTCTGTCTCCCTTTTTAACAGATTGTATGTAGCATGCTCAAATGTAGATGTGCAATCAGCTGTAAGTTTTAAGCAGAAACCACTTGTCTATACCGTAAAGTCAGACTTATTAAACCTGCATATGATCATGGAGAAAGCCAGATTTTTGCATTCTTATTATTCCATAGAAGAGGATTGGTGGTGGTGTGAGGAGGTGTGTGACTCAATCTCCATCAGAATGTCTGATGACACGTACGCTATACCCTCTCACCTCCTCAAGTCACAAAGAGGACCTCGTCTCACTGAAGCATTTTACACAACATGGGGGGTACCAGAGCTTATCCATCTGGTAGGTACACATTTTCTAAGCTTTTTATTCATTAAAAATATTTATCTAGATTCCAAAATGGTGGCAGAGTAAGTATAAGCTCTACTGACACGCTCCCAGGTCCAAATTACAACTAAAATACAGAAAATCCATTCTGAATAATCAACTGAAGACGAGCTGGAGGGAACCCTGATAACTAAGGATGGAAAGAAGAGATTTCATAGAGACTGGTAGGAAGGGCAGAGGTGTGAAAAGGCTGGCGGGCTCCAGATAGCAACTAAAGTTCCAAAGGGATATCTCAGCTGTGGGCGGTTCCCACTGAGAACTCTGGACTCTAAACCCCAAGTAGGGTCTCCCAGCCCAGAGCACCAGAATTGAGAAAGGTGCCCACATAACATCTGGTTATAAAAAGCAGAAGAGTTGGTGTTTATCAGGGAGAGATAGCCAGAAATAAAGGCACTTTCTTAAAGGGCCAATGCACACAAAATTTTGTGTTCAATAACTCACCTTGGGCTCTGGCAGAGGGAAGGCAGAGTGGACTGGGGCTGTGTGAGCAGAAGCCAGGGTTGGGGACTCTGGGGTTAGAGGTTAAAAGGCACAACCCTTGCGCTGCCCTCCCCCCCTTCCCCCTCTGTTCCCCCCCCCCCCCCCCAGTTTCTTGTGCTGAGTCATTCTCTGACATTGCAGAGGACATCTTTCTCTGGCAGAACTTTACCATCTAGGCAGCTTTTGCCTTGGGCGGGGGGAGGGTTGGAGAAGGAGGAAGGTAGCAATTGTCCCACCCTCTGGAGTTCTGAGGCCCATTAAGAGACTTAGAATAACAATCAGCCTCCAGAAAGGATCAAATTAATATTGGACAAAGGAGGCAAGAGCATAAAATTGGAAAAATTGGGGAAAAAAATGACCCCTAACTTATACCATACACAAGGATAAAAGGCTTAAATGTAAATCATGAAACCATGAAAATCTCAGAAGAAACCATAGGCAGCAAAATCTCAGGCATCTCTCACAGCAAAATATCTGGATACATCTCCTAGGACAGTGGTCGACAAACTCATTAGTTAACAGAGCCAAATATCAACAGTACAATGATTGAAATTTCTTTTGAGAGCCAAATTTTTTAAACTCAAACTTCTTCTTTTTTTTTTTTTTAATATATTTTATTGATTTTTTTACAGAGCGGAAGGGAGAGGGTTAGAAAGTCAGAAACATCGATGAGAGAGAAACATCAATCAGCTGCCTCTTGCACGCCCCCTACTGGGGATGTGCCCGCAGCCAAGGTACATGCCCTTGACCAGAATCGAACCCGCGACCCTTCAGTCCGCAGTCCGAAGCTCTATCCACTGAGCCAAACCGGTGTCGGCAAACTCAAACTTCTTCTAATGCCACTTCTTCAAAATAGGCTTGCCCAGGCCATGGTATTTTGTGGAAGAGCCACACTCAAGGGGCCAAAGAGCTGCATGTGGCTCGTGAGCCGCTGTTTGCCAACCTAGGGCAAAGAAAACTAAGGAGAAAATAAACAAATGAGAATACAGCAAAATTAAAAACTTCTGAACAGTAAAAAAAATCATTACCAAAATAAAAAAGGAGCCCACTGTATGGGAGAACATATTTGGCAATGATACATCTGATAAAGGGTAACTATCCTATCTAATAAAAGAGTAATATGCAAATTAACCCCACTCTGCCACACCCAACAGCCATGCCCATCAGCCAATCATGAACAAGTATGCAAATTAACCCCAACCAAGATGGCTATAGCCATGGAGAGAGTAAGAGGGAGGCTTGGGTTTCCCTGGCAATGGAGGAAGCGAAGCTTCCTGCACACCCTGGTCGGCCTAGGCCTCTGTTCAAGGCTACAAAGTTTCAATTATAGAAGATAAATAAATCCCAACAGAAATGATGGCAGCCATGGAGCAAGAAGAAGGCTTGGCTCCGCTCCAGGCTACAAAGTTTCAATTGTAGAAGATAAATAAATCCCAGATACCAGGGCCTTCGCTTGGGTCACCAGGGGGCATGGCTGGCCTGCAAATCACCACAGGCCTCTCACCCAGGCCTCCCCATGCCCCAAGGGAGTCCTCATCCTGATATGGGACACCCTTCAGGGAAAACCAGCTGGCCGCCACCCATGCACCAGGCTTCTATCCTATCTAATAAAAGAGTAATATGCAAAATGACCATCACTCCAACACACAAGATGGCTGCTCCCTTATGGTCAAGATCCTGCCCCCATGTGAACACAAGATGACCACCATAAGACTGCCAGCAGGGAAGGGCAGTTGGGGCGGGGGGACCAGGCCTACAGAGGAGGGCAGTTAGAGGTGACCAGGCCTGCAGGGGAGGGCAGTTAGGGACAAACAGGCTGGCAGAGAGCAGTTAGGCATCAATCAGGCTGGCAGAGGAGTAATTAGGGGGTGATCAGGCTGGCAGGCAGAAGAGGATATGGGCAATCAGGAAGGCAGACAGGTGAGCAGTTGGAAGCCAGCAGTCCTGGATAGTGAGAGGGATGTCCCAGATAGGAGAGGGTGCAGGCTGGGCTGAGGGACACACCCTCCCCACCCCGTGCATGAATTTCATGCACCAGACCTCTAGTCTGATATAATAAAAGCATATTATGCAAATTGTCCCCTTGGTCAGTCTTTCAACTGGGAGTTCAGCTGGGAGACTGGGATTTCAACCACTTGCTATGACATGTGCTGACCACCAGGGGGCATCATGGAACATGGGGGGCGTCGGGGACACAGTGTTGGCAACAGGTGGCAGTGGAGATGCTGCCAGTTCCAATGGGCCCCGACAAGAACAGAACTGTGGCGGGATGATGGAGCAGATGAGCAGGCGGTGTAGCCAAGACAGGTGCAAGCAGGGGACCAGTTGCCCCAAACAACTGCCCTGCACACAGCGACCAGTGGCAGTGGTGGGGGTGAGGGCGGGGGGTTGTGCTGCCACCCAGCTCCCAGGCACTGAGAGAGCTGGCCGGGGACCAAGCCCTGACCAATTGCCCTGCAGGTGGGATGGTGGAGTAGATGAGGGGATAGCACCAAGCCAAGGCAGGATACCAGGGGGAGCTGTGAGGCTGGAGGCGTGAGCTGAGGCCTGATCTCCAAAGGCCACCCAGAAGAACCCTACCCATGCACGAATTCATATACCAGGCCTCTGGTCCATCCAAAAATATAAGGAACTCATACAACTTAACAAAATAAAGATAATTCAATTTAAAAAATGGGTAAAAAACCTAAATGGACACTTCTCCAAAGTGGACATACAGATGGCCAAGACATGAAAAAATGCTCTAAGTCACTAATCATCAGAGAGATGCAAATTGAAATGAAAATGAGGTATCACCTCACACCTGTCAGAATGGCTACCATCAATAAATCAACAACTGACAAGTCCTGGTGAGGATGTGGAGAAAAGGGAACCCTAGTACACTGCAGTTGGTAATGCAGATTGTTGCAGCCACTATGGAAAACAGTATTGAGTTTCCTCAAAATAAATTAAACATGGAACTGCCATTTTACCCAGTGAGCCCACTTCTAGGATTACATCCCAAGAAACCAGAAACACCAATCAGAAAGAATTTATGCTCCTCTATGTTTTATAGCAGTACAATTTACACTAGCTAAGATCTAGAAACATCTCAAGTGCCCATCAGCAGATGAGAGAATAAAAAACTGTGGTACATTTACAAAATGGAATACTATGCACCTGTAAGAAAGGAGGATCCCTTACCCTGTGAGACAACATGGAGGGACCTAGAGAGTATTATGCTAAGTGAAATAAGCCAGTTAGAGAAAGACAAGTATCACACAATCTCACTCATATGTAAAATTATTATTTTATTCTAATGAACAAAATAAACTGATGAGCAAAATAGATCCAGAGACACAGAAGCATGGGTAGACGGGAATCTCAATGGAAGGCTGGGGTGGGTGGGTGGTTAGGTAAGTGGGAAGAGATTAACCAAACAACTTGTATTCATAATCCATGGTCTCAGACAATAGGATAGTGAAGGAAGTGGGAGGGGACAGGTTAGAAGGGGTCAATGGGGGTGGGAAGAGGAAGGGGGATGTATGTAATACTTTCAACAATAAAGATTTTTAAAGCACACAAAAATATTTATCTGCTTCATGTATACTAGAACAATACTAAAGACATGGGTGTAAAGTCAGGGTTAACAGACTTGCTAAATAACCTGAAGCAGTTCAATTTTAAGCACAGAAAGGGGGCTGCCACCAAATACCTGGGAGCCATAGATGGAGCAGCCACACATGAAGAAGTGAAAGGGCCCTGCATGTACACATCTGGGGCATCTGCACCAGCTCTGGGTGGTCTAACTCGACTTTGTGAGGAAAGTAAACCCCATTTCACTTAAACCACTATGGATGGCTTTCTGTTTATGATGACAAAGGTATTGCCAACTAATACGAAATTATACTTAGATTGCCTTATTTTGCAATTTGCTCTTTCACCAATACTATTTTCAGATGCAGTCATGTTAAGAAGTAAAGACATAATTTGTTTTAACTAATCTGAAATAGTCCATTATATGTCCATGCCACAATTTTACCTAACTGTTCTCACACTGATAAAATTTTGAGTTATTTCTGACTTTTTCTTCCCAATAATATTGCACTATGCAAACTTGTAAATTTATCCTCATGTACATATGACAAAATTTCTTGAGTATATTTAGCAGTGGAATAGCTAGTTATAGAGCACAAGCATTTTCTAATTCATTAACTGTTGATGTTGTGAGATATTTCTGTTTGTCTCCCCCAAGATCCTCTCTCCACCCAACCACTCCCTGGGAAGGTGAAACTATGAACTACATTAATGGATTCTTCAGCTCCTGGTAGGATGTATCCAATAGGGAACCCCAGCAGGATACCTGAGGGAGAGTGAGGTCCAGGTATTCACCTGGCTCCACTCTTTAGAAGATTGGTATCTGTGTCTCTCAGTTGAAGGACACATCTCCTCTCAAGACAGCCCCTACAAGATTCGTTCCTTTTGAATCCCAGCCTTCACTCCCTTACCATGTCCCTTCCAGTTGGTTGGGGGTGGGTAATAGCTCCTTTTCCCACACCTTCATAATAGTCTCTTTGTAAAGCAAACCACGAATTATCCTGCCATTTTTTTCCAGGGGACAGCCTGACTGCATCACGCTATCCTGCTCTTCAATGAGCCTATATGAATTCACAGACCTGTCAGCAACACACAAGTGTTCCCCACCACCATACCAATGCTTATAGGAACTGACACACATTCTTTTATCTGATGGGCTCAGTAGAATTGTTTTCATTTTATTTTGTACTTCTCTGATAACTAGTGAAATTGAGCACCTGTTTATGATCCTTTTTTTTTTCTAAGTGAACATGAAATATTCACTAAGATAGATAATATGCTGGGCAATGAAATAAACCTCAATAGATTAAAAGAAATGAAATCATACAAAGTCTGTCCCCAATCTGACCTCAAGGAATTAGAACAAAGATCAGAGTGGAAATAAGGGATAAATGAAGCACTAAAAAAGATCAATGAAACTAAGAGCTGGTTCTTTGAAATGATAAACAAAATCGACAAACCTTTACCTAGACTCACCAAGAAAAAAAAAAGGACTCAAAATCAGAAATGAAAGAGGAGATATAACTGATATCACAGAAATACAAAGGACTATAAGAGATGACAATAACAATTTATGCCAACAAATTGGGCAATGTATAAGGACAGGATAAATTTGTAGAAGCATACTGCCTACTTAAGACTGAATCATAAAAAAATAGAAAATTTTAACCAACCTACTACTAGGAAGGAGATTAAATCAGTAATCAAAACAAAAGTCGGGACCAGCTGGCTTCATTGGTGAATTTAAAGGAGAGTTAATGCCAAAACTCTTCCAAAAAAACAGAAGAGGAGGGAACATTTCTAAACTCATTTTATAAGGCCAGCATTACTCTGATACCAAAACTAGACAAGGACAAGACAAGAAAAGAAATTATAGGCCAATATCTCTGATGAACGAACACAGATGCAAACACCCTCAACAAAATATTAATAGAATTCAACAGTACATGAAAAGAATCTTACACAATGATCTAGTGCAGTGTTCGGCAAACTTATTAGTCAACAGAGCCAAATATCAACAGTACAACGATTGAAATTTCTTTTGAGAGCCAAAAACCATCTTCTGTACATGAGCCACGATTCAATTGCACTATACGTGTGTGCCCGCATGCAGTGTTTTGTGGAAGAGCCACACTTAAGGGGCCAAAGAGCCACATGTGGTTCACGAGCCGCAGTTTGCCAAGCACTGATCTAGTGGGATTTATTCCAAGGATGAAAGGATGATTCAACAAGCTCAAATCACACAATGTGATACACCACATAATAAAATGAAGGATAAAATTATACAATAATTTAGATAGATACAAAAAAAGAATTTAACAAAATTCATTATCTACTCCCGATAAGAACTCTCAGCAAAATAGGTATAGAGGGAATGTACCTCAACATAATAAAGGCCATCTATGACAAGCTCACGGCTAACATCAGACTTAGTGGTGAAAAGCTGAAAGCTTGTCCTCTAAGATCAGTATCAGGGTGAATGGAGAAAGAAAACATCACAGACAGGAATATTATTTAGCCAGAAAAAAGGAAATCCTGTCTTTGAGACAACATGGATGGACCTTGAGGGTATTATGCTAAGTGAAATAAGTCATGCAGAGAAAGACAAATACTTATGATTATTATATGTGGAATCTTAAAAAACAACAATTCATTGAACAAATTGGTGGTTGCCACTGATGGGGCTGTGGAGTAGAGGAAATGGATGAAGGTGGTCAAAAGGTACAAACTTCCAGTTATAAAACAAATCAGTCCTGGGGATATAATGTATAACTTGATGACTATAGTTAAGCATACAACATTGTATATTTAAAAGTTGCTAATACAGTAAATCTTAAAAGTTTTTAAAAAATTGTAACTATGTGTAGTGATGGATGTTAATTAAATTGTGGTAATCCATGTCACAATATATACATATATCAGATCATTACAACATACTTCACTTTATTATGATTAACTTTATTGCACTTCACAGATATTCTTTTTGTGTGTTTTTAGTTTTTATTTTTTATCTCAGAGAGTAAGGGAGACGGAGAGAGAGAAACATCAATGACAAAAGAGAATTATGAACTGGCTGCCTTCCATACACCCCCTACTGGGGATGAGCTCGCATTGCATGTGCCCTGACCAGGAATCGAACCGTTGACCTGATCAACCACTGAGCCATGCTGGCTGAACTACAAGTATTGCATTTTTATGAAGTTAACGTTTTTGATAATTTTGAACTGAGAAAACTGAAAACCTTCTGGAAAGGAGTCACGATTCTAGATGTCATTAAGAACATTTGTGATTCATGGGAAGAGGTCAAATATCAACATTAGCAAGAGTTCTGAAGAAGTTAATCCCAACCTTCATGGATAACTTTAAGGGATTTAAGATATCTGTGGAGGAAGGAACTGCAGGTTTGGTGAAAATATCAGGAGAACAAGAATTATAAGGGGAGCCTGAAGAAGTGACTCAATAGCCACAATCTCAGAATAAAACTAGAACAGATTAGTTGCTCTTACAAATGAGCAAAGAAAGTAGTGTGTTGAGATAGAATCTACTGTTAAAGATGCTGTGAAAATTGTTGAAATAACAACAATTACATTACATTAACTTAATTTATAAAGCAGTGGCAGAGTTTGAGAGCATTGACTCCAATTTTGAAAGAAGTTCTTTGGGGAAAATGCTATCAAACAGCATTGTGTGATACAGGGAAATCGCTCATAAAAAGGAAGAGTCAGTAAACGAGGCACACTTCGTTGTCTCATTTTAAGAAATTGCCACAGACATCCTAACTTTCAGCAATCACCACTCTGATCAGTCAGCAACCATCAACATAGAGGCGAGACCCTCCACCAGCAAAAAGATGTTATCACTGAAAGCTCAGATGATGGTTAGCATTTCTAGCAATAAAGTGTTTTAATTAAGGTTTGAACATTTTTTTTAGACATAATGCTATTGCACACTTAGTTTACTGCAGTAGAATGTAATATAGCTTTTGTATGCACTGGGAAACTGAAAAAAATTCACTGGATTTACCTTGTTGTCATATTTGCTTTATTGTAGTGCAGTGGTCTGGAAACAAATTTGCAATGCCTCCAAGGTACACCTGTATCAGTACACAAATACAGTGTCACATGCTGGGAGGTGGTTTATTATATGGCAATAGATCATTGAAAAAGTTATTTATTATTTCTTTAGTGATTAACCTAAAGATTACAAAGATTAGAACCAACATTTTATAACTTCAAGTGGAATGTAGAAAGCTATCACCATATTTTAGCCATTATTTCTGCAAGTATTTTTTGTTGCAATGGATGGTTTATCTTTATAGCATTTCACAAGACAATGTTATGCCTTATATAATTGTTCCAGAGATTTCTAAAGCTTTGCCCATTTCCTTTTCATATTTTTTTTTTGCCCTTCTCTTATTAAGACTGGATAATTTCTATTGACCTATCTTCAAGTTCACTCACACTTTCCTCTGTTATCTCCACTTTGATGTTGGCCTTATCCAGTGAGATAGATATTCACCATCTCGCAGTGAAAGATGAGTACTTTTTTCAGTTCTCAAACTTCTGTGTGGTTCCTTACCTATTTTATGTTTACTTGCTGATATTTTCTATTGTCCACTTATTTCAAAAGTGTTTACCCTTATTTAAGTCTTTGACCATTTCAACATCTGTGTCATCTAAGAATTAGTGTCCATATATTATATTTCTATTTGAATTGGAATATCTTACATCTCTGTATGACAGGTAATTCTGCTCTATCCTGGACATTTTGAGTAGAATGTGAAGAGACTCTGGGTTTTGTTTCAGTCCTAGGGAGAATGTTGCTATTCTTATTTTAGCATATAAATCAGCCCAGTCAGGCCAAGAATTCTGACCAGCTTTCTGTGAGTCCTTGTGCTGATGTTTTTTTTTTTTCCCATTTTCATAGCCTTTGCAATGGTATTCATGCCTGCCTCACATGTGTCTGGGACCTGGGAGGTGGTCTATCCCATAGTTCTGTTCTCAAAGTCCTCTTATGATCAACATGTGCACAGGGGTTATGAACAACAGCACACATGTAACTTCATGGACTTATTTCCCCAGCTCTGGCTTTTTCACTACTTCCCAAAGACTTTCTGGTTCTCGAGGACTCCCCCTTTTGGTCCTTTGGTCAGAACCTGTGGCTTTAGTTATCTCACTCTGCCATACGCTTTCTGTGATGGCACACATCTCTGGAGCACATAGCAGCAGAGAAAAAGAGAGAAAATAAGTTATGGAATTTTGTTCTACCTTTTTGGAACCTCAGTTCCTCATTTTTTGAAGTTTTAGGCACATGTGGACTCTCATTGCTGCCACAGTCAATACTGCCTACATCTACACAGGAATTCCCAGGGGACTGAGGTCTGCGATAAATGGAGGAGGCAGAAGCAAGGGAATTTCTTCCACTTTGAGGATGTTAAGGGTGCCTTTTGTGCCTCTTCCTTGAATAAGAACTAGTTGGCTTCTCTGGAGTCTTCCCCTGTTGGTCTGCTGGTGTATATAAGGTTCCCACTGCCTTGGGCCTAGGTTTCAGAATATCAGAGGAAATACACAAATAAGAAACTCATCATCATTTGGTGATACTTAAATTCTTGGTATTCCTCAAACCACCTGCTACCATTTACTTTTCAAAGTCCTCAAATAGCTTTTCCGTGCATTCTTCCCAAGTTGCATGGGCACATTCAGAGGGAGAGACAGGGTATAGTGTACTTTGGCCATCTGATCTGGAATCAGAGTCCCCTCCTGTTTTTGTACTTGTGATGCTGTATGTTTTCCTCCTATAGGATTTAAACCTCACAAGATATAACAACCATTGTTTTAACAGTCTATTATTTTACACTTTCCTTCAAATTTACCCTCCCCAAAGCTCACTCCTTCCTGTGATTCCATAAGACCATTTGGTATAATTTTCTTTCAGCCTAAAAAACTGACTTAATATTTATTTTCTTAGCTTTTGTTTGAAGGCATCTTTATTTTTTCTTAATTTTTGAAGGAGCTTTACAGTGATTATAGAATTCTAGTTCAGCAGCATCCCCTTTGAAAGATTTTATTCTGCTGTCACCTGATTTCAGTAGTTTCTGCTTGTGTTTTTGTGCAGCTCTAATATTTTCTCCTTGTCTTTGTTTCTTATGGCTTCTATTTCCCTATTGAGACTCTCCGTGTATTGTTCTCTGTGACTATTTTTTCCTTTAAGTACCTGAACATAGTTATATGTTCAATATACAGTATAAGAGCTACGTTAAAGTTGCCTTCCTGACAGTTCCTACCATCTGGGTCACCTCAGAGTCAGTTTCTTTCGACTGCTTGCTCTTGAGTATGGGTCAAGTTTTTCAGGTTTTTCACCTGCCTATTAATTTCTTATTGTCTATTTGAGATTATAAATGATACAAGGTCATCTTAACTTAATGGATGTTGATTTTATTCTTGTAAATTCCCCTTGGCCTGTTTTGACACAAAGTCATGACCTTTATTTTTTTTAAATATATTTTATTGATTTTATTTACAGAGAGGAAGGAAGAGGGATAGAAAGTCAGAAACATCAATCAGCTGCCTCTTGCACACCCCCTACTGGGGATGTGCCCTCAGCCAAGGTACATGCCCTTGACCAGAATCAAACCTGGAACTTTTCAGTCCTCAGGCTGAAGCTCTGTCCACAAACCAGTTTTGGCATGACCTTTACTTTAGAGGGATGGTCTTTCTAGCATCTCGGTTGAATGTCTGAAGTGCACAATGGGGCCTCCCAACCCTGCTAAGCTGGAACTCCAATGTCTCTCAGCACCACATACCACACAGCAGGCAATCTGTGCTAGACCTTGTAGAGTCTTGTTAGATCTATACTAGAGGCCCGATGCACAAATCTCGTGCAAGGGGATCAGCCCTCACAGCCCCAGCTTCAACTGGAAGGTCATCCAGATGGTTGTTCTGCTGTTTGGTCTAATTAGAACATTAGATATTTATGATATAGGATTCAATCCAGCTCTTGTCCAAGGACCCATGGTGAATTTCCATGTAGACTGTGGAACTTCCCTTTTCACAGCTACCTATTTTCAGATATGCTACCCTGCTAACTTCAGCCACTTCAACAGTGAAAAATTCTAATCTCTCTCTCCTTAACTGAGTCTATTGCTCTGCTTGTATTCTGCTTCTTGCAGCCCAGGAAAAGTACTCTTCTGCAGAAAAACCAGGGCGATTATGAGAAAGTTGTGGAATACACTTCATGTGGTTCCCTTCTCTCCAGGATCACAGCTGTGTTTCCCACCAATCCTTAAAAAAATCTGACTCCTCTAGTTTTGTCCAGTCTTAGAGGTTATTTTACCAGGAGAACAAATCATGCTGGGAGTAACTTTTTGGTGCACATTAATTTAAATGCACATTGAGATTTAAATCACCGATAATAGAACTTTTCCTAAAAGCAATTTCTGACAAAGAATAGGTAGAGTGCTTAATTAAGTTTCAGGAGTGACTAAAGGGGAAAGGGAACAGTGTTTTTTTTTTTGTTGTTGTTGTTAATCCTCACTTACGGATATTTTTCCATTGATTTTGAGAGAAAGGGGGGAAGGGGGGGAGAGAGAGAAACATTGATGTGAGAGACACATTGATGGGTTGCCTCCCACGCACGCCAGACAAGAGCCTGGGATTGAGTCTGCAGCTGAGGTCTGAGGTACTTGCCGGTGACCAGAATCATGCCCGGGACCCTTCAGTCCGCAGACGGGACGCTCTACTCACGGACCCAAACCAGCAGGAACAATGTTTTAAAGGCATTGCAGGCAAATTTCAAATTTCAAACTTAACCTATATTGTTATGTATCTGATATTCTTAGATGAAAATACAAAAGGTGCATTTTTTCCTCATCTTTGACCTGCCCTGTAAATACACAAAGGTCACTGAAGCTAAGCTGGAGACACCTGAACTTTGAATCGTTAGCTGGTGAGTACCTAAAGTAGGAGACACTACCTTAGGAAGAAGGCAGTTCAGACTGAACCAGAAATTACTCTTTGGTTCTAGAAGTGACTCTCCATTTTTTAAAGGGTGGAGATGGTTTGGTAGTAAATTAGTTCTCTCTCTCCGCCCTGGGAGATTAGACAAACAATGGATCTAACTAAGAAAATAGACTGACTCATTTGGCTACAATGCTATACTGAAGTTACAAGCAAACTAACGTTAATGTTCAGAAAATTATACTGTAAATGAGTTTCATGGTCAATTCTGATATTTCTCATTGAAGACACAAACAAAAAAATCAGACATTAAATTCATCGGTCTAAAGCACTCTTAGCCCGGTCTTTCCTTACCTCATCATCTGCTGTAGCAAGGCTGCAGTCATATGCAATTTACTTCATTATTAGCTCTTCTTTGGGATGGCAGTTCTTATTGCAAGAGAACTGAGGTTTGCAATCACCCTCTTCCCTCCAATTTTCGCGAGCATTTCCAAAGTTCTAATAGTAAACACCCTATCTTCAATAGGAACAGTTTATCAAGAGAACAGGTACAGATGAGAGGGGAAAGTCGGGCCTGGGGGCAAGAAAAGAAGTTGCATGGAGCTAATAATGGGTCGTAAGGGAAAAGGGGTGGAGAACTGGAGGGAAATGGAATCACAGGTCTGGCAGAGACCCTCTGGACAGGTCAGGAGGGGGTGTTAGTGTGGGCCTTTCCTCACATCTGGATTTACCTTCTCATTAACTGAAATGGTCAGCCCTTTGCCTTTCACCAAGCCTTACTTCCTCTCTTCAAGTCTTGTTTTACTTCTCCTCCTGCCCCAGGATGAAGGCCTTTGGGCTGGATTTCATTAGTTTGGGGGAATGGTCCGTTCTTCCAGGAGGTCTGGTTCAGGTTTAGGTCATCCCAACGGCCTCGCTAACAACTGAAGGGCAGAGCTCCTGGCCCATGGACAACTCCCCTGGGCGGAGAGACAGGGCCTGGGCTGAGGGTCACACTCCGTGTGTCCAGCTCCCCTTGGCTGCGGGGACACCATAGGCTGACGTGGGCCGAGGAGCTTTTTAGGCAGCATCAGGTGTCCTTGTCCATGAATGGAACATACAACTAGCTACATTTTCCACATCCACACCTACACCCCTGCATTCTTCACTGAGGGGTGGTATGTTGGCCTCTTATGGCTCCTCTGGGGCCACCCATCTCTTCTACATGTCCCCAGGGTCTGGATTTCCCTGTGAGAGGCTGTGGGCAAGGGTAGCTTATCCTGCTTCACCCAGGAACGATGCTTGTGATCCTGAGCATAGAGGTAAAGGCCCATATGGGTTGCTGTTGGGCGCCTAGCCCATCACACCCCCTGTCCCCTCCCACCCGCTGGGAGAAGCGCCCTCGCCCCTCCCTCGCGACCTGCGCAGACCGACCCGAACTTCCCAGGGTCACGGCCCGCGATACGGCGCCGCGCCTGGCCCGCAGCCCTGCTCTTCCCGAGTCGTGGGTGGCGCGGGGCTGGCTTCCCTCCCCTCCCTTTCCGGACCCAAACCGGGATGTATCTGGGTCAGCCTGGGAGGGGCCGGACCTGCCAGGGCCGGCGGGGGGAACGGGGTGGCGATGACAGCATCTTTCAGGTTTTTGGCGTTTCCGAGCCGCGCTCCTTCCAGCCTCTCACCGCTCTCCCTCCCGGAGGGACTGCCGCTCTGGCCGAGGACCGGGTGGGGGAAGAGCCGGCTCTTTCCATCCGGAGGGCCACCCCACCGCGCCTTGCGAACAATGTGGCGCTCCCCCCCGCCAGCCCCAAATTCCGGGTTCCCCGAGGCACACTCCCCAGGGGCGGCGGGGTGCGCCCCAGGAAAAGAGCGCTGGCACAGTTCCCCGACGCCCGAGTTCCCGGTCTTCCTTTCCGGTGATAAACGGCGGGGCTACGAGCCAACTGCAGCTCACGATGCTCCACCCGCAGCCCGTGCCTCTCTCTCTGCTCTGCGGGGGCACAAATCCGGGACCCAGAAGGTCCCCTCACCGCCGCGAACCCCGAGGCTGAGCGCCAGGGCGGCGGGCGGCGCGACCCGGGGGGTCCTCGCTGCGCGTCCCTCCCTCCGGGCTCTCTGCGCTCCCGCAGCGCCGGGAAGAGCTGGGTGTGCGTCCAACCCGCATCTTCCCCGGACGCCTCCCTGAGGTCGGGCGGGTCACGGACTCGGCGGCCCCCCTCCCCGCGAGCTCTGCCCATAAGCCCAGCGCCAGCAGTCAAGGCCACTCGTCTTCATCTCCCGAGCCCACCCCGCCCTCCCCGTCTCGCCCGGCAAAGCCTCCACCTTTACCAGCGCAGGGAAAGCGGCGAGGCGAAAATCGCCTCCGGCCCCTGCGCTCTGAACACAGCTGTCTCCGTGTCCCCTCCCTCGACTCCCCACGCCGCACGCCGCGGGACTCGGACTTGCAGGAGGGGCGCCCAGCCTACCCCGGACGCGCGTGTGGCGGGAGCCCGCCGATGCCCTTCGGCTGGGCGCTTCCCCAAAGCTACCTGCCTCCGCGGCGGCTCGAGGCCACCCCGAGGGGCTCCTCCGGCCCCGCCCCATCGCGCCCACAGACACCTCTTGCCATCCTTTGCTCGTCCGCCGGATAAGCCCCGCGCCCCTCCCCGCCGGCGCCAGCGCAGCGCCCCCTCCCTCGGCTGCGCCCGGGCGGGCGGGGAGCGAGCGGACTGGGCGCGGGAGGCGCGCAGAGCTCTCGGCGCGGCGCGCGGCGCCTGGGGAATTGGGCTGTGGGCGAGGCGGCCGCGCTGGCCTTTATCGCTCGCCGGCTCGTCGTCGGAAACTTTATCAGCGAGTCTCGCCACTCGCCGCAGACCGAACGGGGGGCTGGGGCGAGGCGCGGCGCCGGCGGCGGTGACCAGGCGCTCCCGGGGCTGAGCGCCTCTGCTCGGGGCACGCATGGCGCCCGCACACGGAGTCTGACCTGATGCGGACGCAAGGGGGTTAATATGAACGGCCCTCTCGGTGGAATCTGGCTCCGGCTCCCTCTGCTCCTGACCTGGCTCAGGCCGGAGGTCAGCTCTTCATGGTGGTAAGTCCACGCAGACCTGCCGGGAGGGAGGCGGGCTTCCAGGTGGGACCGGGGACCGCACTCGCCACGGAAACCCTTGCCCCGCGGGTTCCAGGCGCAACCCTGGCCGCTGCCCTCTCCCAGTGCCCTGATCCCAAGTCCCTTCGCTTTTCCTCTGAAGACCATGCCCAACTTTGACAACTGAACATAAAAAGAAGAAGAAAAAAGAACTCACAGCCCCCCTCAAAAGAGAGCTCTGATTATGATATCTGGATTATTTGGATCCAGCTGAACGACAGCAAAATCAGCCAATTTCTTACCCCGTTGAGACACGTGTGTGTGTGTGTGTGTGTGTGTGGACTCTGAAAACTACAATTGTCCCCCTGCCACTCTCCCATACGCCTTCCCCCCCCCCCCCCCAAAAAAAGAACTCTAGACAAACCTAGGGGCCATTCGGGCAAGCAGTCAGGAGCTGTGGAGCCCAGAGGTGTGATTTTGCATTATTTCCCGTCCTTCCACATTCCTAGTGCTTCTCCCCTTGGGTGGGAAGGACGCTGTGCTGCTGCCTCCAGGTAGAGACCGCGGCCTCCCCGGGGAGCGCGGGGCTGCGGGTGGGGCGGGGGCTCCGGGAGGAACTGTGCTGCTGTCCCTTAGGCTGATCGGAGACTTATTTATAGCACAGTGAACGTAACAGGTCTTAACTACCGTACAAAGGGAGATTTTCTATCCACCCCGAAACTCTTCTACGTCTTCCTACCTCATGATCTTGAAAGGAGGGAATGGAGAGCTCTTTGGCGTCCTTGCACCTAGAAGTTTCCCAACAGATAGACCCGGGGGAATCGAACGTGAGAGTCTGGGTGGGCCAAAGGAAAGACTAGGGCGGGGGACCCCAGGAGGCTCTGGAGCTCTCCAAAGGAATGGCAGAGCACTGATGGGAAGAGGGGTTCAAGTCCTCCTTCCGCCACTTTGGATGGGAAGGCGTTTAGCCTTGACATTGCTGACTCGGGATCAAAGATTGATTTATCAGAATGACTATTCTTTCGATAAGAGGCTATTTCTGCTTCCATGGTTAAACGTTATTTATTACCCAGTCTTTTAGTCACTTTGTCTTTCGGCTGTCACTTAAATATGGTTTTTTGGGAATCACAGCTGTAACGATTTCATGTCACATAAAGTAATGAAAATGCAAGAAAAGACATTCTCCTTGTTTGATGGCTTCAAAAGGCACCTATGGCAGCTCTGGTTATAGAAAAGGTACCTTTTCCAAACATTTCACAACTAATAGAGAACATCTGGGCAGAGATGATGATGTAATTTTTTTTTTTGGTTAAACTTTCTTTTCAAAAGTACTTTATGGAGCTATAATACTGTTTGATTCTTCCAAACATTTAGTGTCCTTAATAACAATAGAAAGGACTATTTCCAAAGGGTTCTCTATAAAGGCCAAGAAGAGCTAGAAAATGGAAATACTTAAAGGCTCCGAAAGAACGGCATGTCTGCGAGGAGAGTGTAACATCAGATACCAGCAGGTGTCGATTAGACAGATACAGACAGTTTCTTAACATACTTAAACATTCGGGTCAAATAAATGAGAGCGAGAAGCTTTAAAGGTCGGCTTCCCCCAAAGCGGAGTCCAGACACATTTCATCATGGAGATCAGAGCCTTCCTGGGAACGGTCTTTGAAGGCTCTTCCCAAAAGATGCTGCCCCTCCCTGCTCGCTCTGTTCCCTGGCCGCCCAGAGCGTCATCTGCTGGCCCCGGATTCATGTCCAAGACAGCCATCGCTCCGCTTTGGGTGGCTTCTCCAGGTTTCTTCTCATGCCTGCTGTGCTGCTTCTCCAAGGAACTAAAATTAAATAACCTTTGCTTTCCAGTATCCCTAAAAGGATAGGGAATTCATATTTGCAACAGCGCTTTGCACTCAGTCTCCCAGGAAATGTGCCTTCGGGCCTCAAAGTCAGCGTTCTCACCCCTGTGTTGTCCTTTCCCAGGTACATGAGGGCTGCAGGCGGCGCCTCCAGGGTGATGTGCGACAACGTGCCAGGCCTGGTGAGCCGCCAGCGGCAGCTCTGCCACCGGCACCCCGACGTGATGCGTGCCATTGGCCTGGGCGTGGCAGAGTGGACAACGGAGTGCCAGCACCAGTTCCGCCAGCACCGCTGGAACTGCAACACCCTGGACAGGGACCACAGCCTCTTCGGCAGGGTCCTGCTCCGGAGTAAGTCTCCTGACTCCAGGCCCCTTCTTGGGCGCTCCCCTCACACACTCCCCCCTTTATTTGGTCTGTGAAGTCCCTGCTCATCTTTCCCTTGCATTTTATTCAGTCAGAAGCTTGTCCTGTTGGGGGCATTGCCCCTGTTTTTCAGGTGACTTAAGAAGTCAAGGAACTTGCCTAAAGTTGTGTAGGAGGCTGGCCATAGATTAGAATGTAGACCCCAGGCTGATGTCTTATAACTCTTAGCTCTATCTGTTGCGGGAGGAATTAGTGGACCAGATTTCTCAGACACGAGTGAGCGTGAGGTTCTTGGGGTACCACTGAAGTAAGACTTTTCAGAAGCCCGTGTGGGAGAATGAGATGTAGAAAAAGACTTTGTTTGCATGGAGTTACATCCCTCGGGTTTCAGTGTCCCCTGTCCCTTAACCCAGCTCTGAAAGAGGGGGGGCTGGGGTCCAGAACTCCGTTCCGTGTTCAGCTGGCCCCAGCTCAGCATTCAGGCTCATTGAAGTCCATCAGTCCATTGTGTGGGTCCCACATGGCCATGGGCTGCATGGGCACAGGGGAGCACAGCCCCTGCAGCAGGAGAGCCGGGAGCCCGGTCTGGAAGAGCCAAGAGAGTAAAAACCAAGAGAGCTTGCTCCTTTGTTTAGAAGTTTAAATATTCAGGTTTCCAGCCCGTGCAGTGGCCACACCTATTCTGGCATTCTGGACCGTACTGGGCATGCATCTGTTGTCCAGTCAGTCGGGAACAGACTTGGAAAGTGTTAAATTAGCAAAGCTGTACAGATGGCATGCCTGTATTATCTAGTCTTCCCTTACTCCTTTCCTGTTAATAATAACCAGATTGTTGCCACAGTATCATGTCACCCCTTCCGGTTCCTCCAGGTTCAGTTTTGTCTCCGGGAGAAAGGAGGCAGCAGCCACAGGACTTCCTTGACTTTTTTACTTGCACCTTCTGCACCTTTGAGCAGCAAAAGGATGGGGTGCTCAAATCTTTTATTGGCCATAGATGGCTATTATTACAATAACGCATAAATGTTATTCAAAAGCAGAGACAAATCTCTGCTCACCACCTTTGACCTCACATTCAGCTAGTCAACTTTGGGTCACTCTGTATCTAAATTAAACTTTTTTCCCCAGTAGACTGTAAATTCTATAAGGTTAGACAAGCCTGCCTTCTCTGCATCTCACTTGATGCTTTGTGTGTTGCAGACACCATTCTTCACTGAAGGGTTGCGTGAATGAGTGGATGAACTTGTAGTGAACACCTATTATTTATTTCCCAGGTACAGTTGAGGCAGAAGGGTATTTATGGAAGGTAGGAGTGTGAACCATGAATACATAGTTGGGTTGTTTCGGTTTTGTGTGAGCGTGTTTTTCCACTTAGGAGCATTAAACATCAAATAATTGTCCCGTGGGTGTGGTTTAGTGGTTGAGTATCGATCGACCTATGAACCGGAAGATCAAGGTTCGGTTCCTGGCTAGGGCACATGCCCAGGCTGCAGGCGTGATCCCCAGTGTCGGGTATGCATGAGGCAGCTGATCAATGATTTTCTCTCATCAATGATGTTTCTATCTCTCACTCCTTTTCCCTGCCTCTCTGAAATCAATAAAAAATTAAAAAAAAACAACTCACATTATATAATTGCATAAAAAAAACTTTTAAAGTCCAGAATATGGAAAGTAGCTCACATTTCTCTGGTATAAAGAGAAAATTTAATTTTTTTAAGTTTGTTCCTTAACCTGGTGTTATAAGCATTTTCTAAGAAATAGCACAGTTCATTGGCTACTGGGAAGTCGGACTGAAAACACAAAAGTTTTGTGTGAACCCCAGAAACAGGAAACTTTACACTTGTTTTTGCCCACCCACCCCCATCCCTAAGAAAATCATCCAGCCTGTACACTTGGTAATGCTTAACAGAGGGTGTTTCTATCTTGTAATCATCACAGCCCTGGGGTTTTATGAGGCCAAATGCATAACTGAATGTCTCTGAAATCCCCCCAGGGCGTAGTGCACTCACTCTCAGTGTATCCCTCAAGTAAATTTATGGCCATATTCTGCAGTTTTATTCTCTAGCTTAAGAACCATATTCTTCTGCATTCCTGTTGGAGTTTTGATATGACATTGCACATTTTTGAAAGGCTAATAGTAAATTTCAGCAACATGGAATTTTCAGACTTTACCTAGATTAGCTCGCCAGTGAATCAATTAAAGTGCCGGAACTTGTCAAAGGAAGTTTGCAAATATTTAGCACAAGATACCTTTGGACAAATTATGTAAGGCTCTCGGTGTTTTAAGATACATCAGGGAATTTTCTTTTCAAAGTGCTCACAACCATTTCCCAATGACTTCAAATTAAATGTCCTTCTCATTTATAAAATGATCACCTCTAAATTCTGTCTACAAAAAATCCATTAAAATGTCTCTATATTGAAGAAAATCTTTAGATCACAAATCAAAGGACTTAATTTTGACCACGAATCCTCAAGGACTGCCAAAGCTGGGAGTTCATTCATAAAATAACTTAATCTTGACAGTGTTTGTTTCTTCAGAGCTGTGGAGTGCTGAGAAGGAAGAGGTTGGAACTAGTTTGACTTAGTCTAAGGCCTCAAGTAAATAAGAGATTCTAACTTGTGTTTCCTTCAGAGTTCTTTCAGATGAAGCTTGAATGCTTTGCCAAAGTACTCAAAACTTAAAACACTCAAGCTACACAATTTCTTTCCATTCTTCATAGAAGGCCAGATTTCTTCCTGGACATTTATGTAAACTCCTGTGACTGTCAGTGATGATTTTGCGTTGATTCTGGGAGGGCTGAATTTGGCCTAAGGTAGTTTATCCTGGAAATCATCATGAAATTCCAGTAAAGCCTTCCAAAAATTTTTATAATTAATTGCTTGGAGGGAAATGCACATCTTAGAATTGTGAAGAACTTCCTTTGGAAACCTAAATGTGTCCTTATAGATGACTAGGAAGCCAAAGGCCAATGCCATTTATAGGAAGAACATAAAGGTGACTAACACATCCCGGGGTCAGAGAAATGGAGAACATTTGCCTCTTTTACTTCAGGCAGCTTAGAGTTGGACAACCATTTTTAGTAACATTTGCATTTCACTCATTCAGCAGACTATCGCCAGTCACAGGCTGAGAAACTTACACCCATCTATCTCTACAAGAATATACCTCTAGAGTTCTTGAATGAACCTTATAAAGGTCACTAGGTCTCATTCTTGTAAATGTAAAACATAAAAAAATTTAAAGCAAGCATTTTAAAAGAGTTGAACCCATAACTTTCCAACAGGCCCAGCTTCTCGTGTTCTGCTCTACCAGGTAACAGTCCCGGACTGCAAACAAAAACCGTGCCTGTGCACAGAGCATCGACAGCGTCTGACTCTTCTCGACCCAGAAATTAGAGAAACAAATAGTAACACGTCAGGAAGTCTAAATATCACTATTTAGATTTTATTTCATATTATGCAGATTTTAAAAAGAATCCGTTTTTCTAAGAAGAGTCCCAAGGTCAGAATTTGTTTTGTTAGAAAGCCAACTCTTGAAATGTGCTACTATTTCACACATAGCATTTTAGTGATTCATCGAAGACACTTAACTGAAAACATCTTACGGCCACATCTAACATGATACCAAAACATCTGGAGGTAAAATGAAAAACCAGTCTCTGTGCTACATTTTTAGTTAAATAAACATCTCTCTATTTAGTAATGTGTTTCAATAATAAGTGACAAATATTGTGAAAGGTATTTTTGCTTTAGAAATTATTCTCAAAAGGCAGCAGATTTTAAGTGTGTTCTTTCTTTCAGCCAACAGGTCGATGCAATTGTACCTTAAGCCAGGATGAATGCTTTGCCTAGACAATTTATTCCTCTATTAATTTCAAAATACTGTCTGGCCACTGGCATTCTATCATTGACATCATCCATATTTTCCCCCTAAAAGACCACCTCATAAAATTTCTCTTCCTTCTCAGTAAAAATAATAATAATAATAATAATAATAATAATATTAATAAGATTAGTGCTAAGCACCTTAAGCACTTGGGAATTTCCCCTCCATGTGATATTTCTAAATGTGGACACTCAGCTCCAATACAAAACCAGGTGTTAGCAGCTCAGTGGGGTAACTAATGGCAAGGTATTTTCCTAAACTGTAAAATGGGTATAATAAAAATCTCACTTATCTGAGACCACAACCTGAGATTAAACCACATTAGCCTCAGTTAGTCACCCTCTTTTGTAAAACAACTCAGTTCCACTTAGAAAATCTGTAATTCTTATAACCTGGGACCCTAAAACAACCCTCATGACCATTCCATTTTCCTCTTGAGACCACCACCTGCTACCTGTAGCAAATACTCATGTAATTGATTTTACCTGACTACAGAGCATGGCTGATTTCTTTTTATGATGCTAGAGGTTTGGGGGCAGATATTTTTGGAGGGCTGAGGTAAGTGTCATTTAATATGGTGTAGATACATTTTCCTGATTTTTAATAATGAGACTAGCAGAGTAAAGATTGCAAAGGGCATTATATACTGTATATAATAAATTTTAGTGCTGAATGACAGACAGACCAAGCAGGGCTCTGATGCGGAAAGGTGGTTTGTTCTTCCAGCTGTGTGGTTCAAAAAGTCACACTCGTCTTGACATCCTGAATCGCCAAATGGCTGTTTTCTGCCTTGTATTGGCAGGAGGCTGTTCAGCCTGTATTTTGATTGTTAATATATTTGCTGCAGCAACCATTAATAAAAAGGCATGCTAATAACAATAAAATACAGCTCCGCATGAAAAATGAGGTGTACACAGACCCTAAAGAGCCTTATATCTGTCACTGTACCACAACATTGCGTTATGAGTTACTACAGATTATTAAAATAATTTAATGTAGTTATTGCACTGAAATATGTACCTTTCAGCCTGCAAGTGAAAGTAGGCTCTGTGCTAATAAAGAACAATTCTAAGAAATCACCCCAAAGGGTTCTTGCCCAAATCTAATTATAGGCGGTAAATTTGTTTCCTTCCAGAAAAACCAAAGGAAAGCTTTTCACTGTCTTCTACCCAATACCAGTGATTAGTGCAGGTGTTCCAGAAGAAAGTAAATTCACCGTCATAGTTAGACGGAGTATGTAATTAGGATATTGCATATTGCCTTCAACAATCTCCCAATTACTAGTGAAAGTCGATGCCACGCCAGCACTCTCCAGTGTTAGCGCTGGGGGCTGGTCATGGCCTTGAATTCTCTTCCCACCTCAGCCCCTAGATTCTTTTTTTTTTTTAATTTGGAATTTCAGTCTGAAATATTAAATGTATATGAGTGCCCTCAGAAATACCTAGAGGCTTGGCAGTTGTGGTTTTTTTTTCAAGGTTTTATTCATGTAGTATTATGGAATAGCTAAGATCTATTATGTAATGAAAGAACTGTAGAACTCGAACTGTATGTACAGATGACAAAACAAAAATGTTACTCTCCTCTCATCTAGAGCATGGAGGGCTCTGGGTTAAGCGAGCACGTGTACGAGACTGACGTGAAGTCGGGGGCTGGGCAAGGCAGGCTTTCGCTGTCCTTCTTTTCTGCTCTGTTTACCTTAAGGACAGTTGTCGGGCATCTAAGTTAACAACTTATATTCGACGGTGATGATTCCTTTTAAAGAGCGAGTGTTGGCTCTAGAAAAGAATCCTTCAAGACGACCAGCCCCCTTTTGTCTGGGGTTGCAGTGTATTCGAGGCAGAGCAAGGACTAACCAACCAGCCCTCATCTGAAAGTCGTTCAGAAAGACCAACTCCAGGCCACTTTTAAGAAACGCATTTTTGTTTCAGGTAGTCGGGAATCTGCCTTTGTTTACGCCATCTCCTCAGCTGGAGTTGTATTTGCCGTCACCAGGGCCTGTAGCCAAGGAGAGCTAAAATCCTGTGCCTGTGATCCAAAGAAGAAGGGAAGTGCCAGGGACAGCAAGGGCACCTTCGACTGGGGCGGCTGCAGTGATAACATTGACTATGGGATCAAGTTTGCCCGAGCGTTCGTGGATGCCAAGGAACGGAAAGGCAAGGACGCCCGAGCCCTGATGAACCTGCACAACAACAGAGCCGGCCGGAAGGTAGGGCTACGGGCTGCGCACTGTGTAGGCCGCACGGCCTTACCGTCACTTAAGCTGAGCTGATCTTACACTTTCCTAGAGATGGGAAAAGGCCACATAGCCATGCATCCCCACGGTCCCCCAGACCCAAAATACCACAGACTGGCCCTGACCAGTGTGGCTCAGTGGTTAGAGCATCAGCCTGTGCACCGAAGGGTCTCAGGTTCAATTCCCAGTCAAGGGCACATACTTGTGTTATAGGTTTAATCCCTGGGCAACCAATCGATGTCTCTCACATCAATGTTTCTCTCTCTCTCTCTCTCTCTCTCTCTCTCTCTCTCTCTGCCTCCCTCCTCCCTCCCTTTTTTACTGGCTCTAAAAAGCAATGGAAAAAATATTCTTGGGTGAAGATTAACAAAAGCAAAAACAAAAGAATACCATAGACTGGGTTGAAATACCTCACCCTCGCTCCACCTTTCTTCCCACAGCTGAGCTGAAGGAGTCCACACATTGCTTTTGGCATTGTGTAGAGTCAAGTGTTTTGTGGTCCCTCCACTACTGTGTCATTCTAGACAGAAGGTATAATCTGTAGGTGAGGCTAGCGAGTGCTTCATCCCACATACCAATGGGATCTTGAATGCTTGTAGTTAAAGGATATCAAGACCCAGAACATCTTCTCTCAAACATATCATTAAAGCAACTCACCATGAAAGCAACTTGACTGACTTCTTTTGGAATCAAGGATGCTCTTTTTAGAACCAGACTTACCTTGGGATTTCTCTACTGGAGAAGTAGACCGAGGGAGGACATGGCCCAGAGGGGTACTCTATCCCTTATCTTCTATCCTTACTAACCTTCACTTTGAATTCACTGATCAGTATTGACTCTCTACCTCCCATTTATTAGATGAGGAAATAGGCCCTTAGATGCTCAAGGTCACATGGAGAATCAGTTGAAAACTCAAGACTAGAACTCAGCTTTCCACTGCTAGAGCAGGGGTTTGGTGGCCTAGGATGAATCCATTTAACGGACAGTGTTCTGATCCGTGGCTAAGCCCTGTCGGCGTGGGGCGTGACCAGCATAACTGGGGAACCTGAATGCCGCACACGGTGCCTTTGGTAGGAAGGACCCACCGGCCGGGGCAACGGAATACTCAGTCAGATTAATCAATATTTTTTCAGATTAGTGTGGAAACACATTAATCCTGCATATAGTTCAGAAACTTCTTTTCATATATTTATAATACTATTTTCACCCAATCACACTTGTGTGATTAGATAAGATATACATTTCCAGCATTCTAGAAAATCCCCTGTAGCCTCTTCCCGGGAGTCAGGCACACTGACTTTTCCATTGTCCTGTTTCCATTTTTTTTGCCAGTATGAATAAAGCTAGTGTCATTCTAACTGCATGAGAAACAAATAGTTAGGGCCATCCGAGAATAATCGGATTGCCAGCGAGAAGAGATAAACATAATTTGTCATTTGTCAACATAAAATTAATATCAAATATATAAAGGAAGATCAGCATACAATTGAAAGGTGGGGGGAGGGAGGGTCTTTAATGTAAAAAAAGAATCGAAAAAAATGCTGATCTGTTTGGATGAAAACTCTCTTATTAAGCTCACAGAGAGACCAAATGTCGTTTAACAGGAGTTGAAAGGAAAGAACTCTTGCTTAGTACAAGGAATGAGATGAGTGTGACCTGAACTGTTTACAAATAGTACCTTTCTTGAACTTTAAAAGTCAACATTCCTTATGTTCATGAATTTATTAATTTACAGTGACTACTGCCAAAAAATATAGGCTATGGTTGTGCAATCCTACGACTGTTGGTAATGACTGTTTGTGTAATAGTTTGGATAGAGGACAATGTACAGTGACTTTGTTTTGACTTGATACCGCCCGCCTGCCTAAGTGATAAAGGGTGGTGTCTTTGATAGGAGTGTGCTGCTTAATTACTCAAGCAGGAAATATCGTTAGATCTCTTAGATTGCAAATAAAGATCACACACTGTATCCAAGAGCATGTTGACTCCTCAAAATAAATATTAATTATGCTTAATAGTTCATTCGCTATCGAATGCTCCAGGTCTTTAGGACAGCAGATCTTAGCTATTATCTTGTAGGCCCTGAATAAACATGACTTGTAATGTAAATCACATGATTCCTCACTGTGCAGAGGTGAACAGCTGTCAGGCCTCAGATATTCTCCTGCCTACTCTGCAAAACTGAGGAGGCTACTTTTGACTGGAATAAAAGTGCACACGCTGACTTTTTAAAATGTGGCTTTAATTAATGGTGGGTGGGCAGACTTTTTCAAGGAGATGCATGATGTCAGTGAGCATGAACTTTAATGAGAGTGAATGTATTGAGATAAACATGCGTCTCTAATTCTCTCCTTGCGGTCGTTAGACCCCACTCCCGACTCCCCCTTCCTACAAGCAGAAGGTCTGTGGAATCGAAATGAGAACAGGCTGGGCTTGTGTTGAAGGCAGCCTCCTGAGTTAAATCTCCAACGGGCCTGGTTCTAGCACACCAGCCACCCAAGGCTGACCACAACATTAGTTCTGGTCTATTTCTTCCTTGTGCTTTTCTCTATTTCCCCAATTGTCTAATATGAATATCTTACACTTTTTAAAATGATGGTGGTGGGGGGGGCAATACATTTTATTTAAAACACATCTATTCTAAGATGATTCTGTTTAGCCAGTGCTATAAGTCATAATTCAACACTGCCATTCACAAAATACCTTAATTTCCCCCTAATATTTGAGCAGTTTAATTCACTTATTATAACAGCTGGTTAGAGCACCCTCATGTGTCTTTGAATGGTAATATCATTTTGGATCTGCGGTGCGACTGTTGTTATTTTACTCACCGCTTCAGCAGAATTTGTGATAATGTTTCTTTCCTTCCTGTTTACTTGAAACTCATCCTTGATGGAGCCTTGTTTTCTACCTCCAGAAAATTCTAGAAAGGTAAATTTACCTTGTTTAACACAAACTTTCTACCCAGAACACACCCCACAGCTGCTCTGGGTGGCTCTGTGTGGGGGTAGAGAGGCTGTGTGAGGAGAGCCGCTGAGCCGCGTTTTAGGTGAGGCGAGTCACAAACACAAGTTACTGGGTCGACAGTCACCATTTGTTCCCTTTCGGGGATTGAAAATGGTTTTAACATTAGTCTACTCTTCCCCTAATCTGAAATAATCACAACTTCTTTTGCCTTTCAAGAGAGAATATATATCAAAATCATGTATCCAGCAAAATTCTGCCCTTTAATCACTGGACGTTTCTATAATAAGATTAAGAGGGAGTCCATAAAAAATACTTTCCCTAAAAGGAATCTCTTACTATGGTAAAGATAGAACATGGGATTTGAAATGAGATCCACATTGGTCTTAGCCGTGCAATACCATTGGCTTTGCTCACTGAATTTCAGGTTCTATCATGTGTAAAAGTGTATTATATGGTGCTCCGGAAAGACAAGCGTAAGGCAAATAGTGGAGATCCTGGCACGTAGTAGGTGCTCAATAAAAGTTCACTCTTTTCCCTTTCATGAAGTTATCTGTGGTGTAGGTAATAGAGACAGGCACAAATCCAATTTGAACTGTACTTAATTCAGATTGAACTATTCAGTCTGATCACTACAGGTGTCCACAGACTCATCTTGGCTTTAGTTTAACATACTGATAGAAAAACAGGCACGTAGGTCTCGGCGGGCAGTTCAGTTGGTTAGAGCATCTTCCCGATACACCAAGGTTGTAGGCTAGATCTCAGTCAGGGCACTTATAAGAATCAACCAATGAATGCATAAATAAGTGGAACAACAAATTTATGTTTCTCTCCCCCTCCTTTCCTTTCTCTCTAAAACCAATCAACAAGTAAGCAGTTAATAAATAAATACATAATCCAGGCAAATGTTATTTGCTACTGTGCAAAATACTGTCAAATGTTTTATAATTTTATCTTTCAAAAATCCATATGGGAATTTAAAAAACAGTATTTGTATTCCTATTTTTCAAATGAAAAACTGGGTTTTAGAGAGATGAAAGGACTGACCGGGGTCACACATCATGAAGTGCTGGGTTTGGTGGGTTCAAGTCCAGTTGTGTTCACCCATGTTTTCATCTACCTTTCCTTGTTGTCTCTGTTCAGAATTTCTGAGAAACACACACACACACACACACACACACACACACACACACACACACAATATTTCTGTATTTTAAACAAAGGAGCAGTAGCAGCATCCACCGCCCTTGGAATTATTTTTTCCCCTTTGTGTGTATCTTTATTTTACAAGTGTTCTAAAATAAATATGTATCTTTTTTAAAAACAACAGAGAAAATGTTTTAAATGTAGAAACGTAACTGCTAATAATTATAAACAGCTACCACTTATCCTTTTTCAGTGGATTCACAAAATTTCAACTAATGACACTGCACATTTCAGAACACCATTCCTTGGTGCTACTGAGCTAAACTTGTTTCAACAGATAATTTATTATTAAGTTACTTTGGGAAAAGCTATTTGGGGCACTAAGTTATATGAGGAAAAGAATAAGATGAAAAAGCCCCTGACCATAAAAAACTAAACTTTCGTCAAGGAGACACGTGTGGAGTAGGAAAATCAGCTGAAGGGCCAGCAAGCTGAGGAGAGAAAGCGTCTACCACAAAACTGGATGTTCGAGCTAGAGATAAAGACTTCCTATGGGGAGACAGGGAGGATGCTTTCCTGGATGGAGGGACTTGCAGATCAAGAAACACGCTGGCACGGAAAGGACATCAGAGTGGAGGAGGGACGAGGGCTCCAGGGTGGAGCTCGTGCCTGAGAAGTACTAGGAGCTGAGGCTGCAGACTCGAGTATCAGCCAGATCTGGAGAGCCTCGAACAACGTCCCCATGAAGCACTCAGCAGGTGTTGAGAAATGCTTAGGTTTCATGCTTACGCACTGCTACTTTTTCTAGAGTTCACTTTAAAACAGTGAGAGGTTCCAGAGTTCAAGTCTTCTGTGATATGTTTGAATTAATGACTTAAAAACAGACTTACTAGAAAAACTATGAGAAATGTCTACTCTCTGAATTTTATTCTCAGCCATAAAACAAACGTAGAAGGACTGCCGTAGACAGTAAGCTTCCCCACGTTTATAAATAAAATATTGGTGTAGGGCACCCTGCTGGTTTGACTCAATGGACAGAGCGTCATCCTATCGCCTGAAGAGGCCCAGGTTCAGTTCTGATCAAGAGCACACACCTCTACTGCAGAATGGATCCTGGCCCTGGTCAGGGCACATGTGGAAGGTGACCAATCGGTGTGTCCCTCTCACAACAATGTTTCTCTCTCTGTGTCTCTCCCCCTTCCTTCAGTTGACTCTAAAAAAATCAATGGATAAATATCCTCAGGTGAGTTTTAATAATAACAACAAAATTAACATATGGCAACTGTGTTGATATTTACATTTTTAATATAATGTTTACATTATTATTGACTACTTGTTAGGGGTTCTTAGCTATATACATCATCTTGAATGAGGTACTATGGAGGCTGGGGTTCTGGAATGAGAACACTTGTTCTGATAGTTGAGCATGACCTTGGACAGGTTAGCTAACAAGAATTGGTATACAAAATGAAACAGATGAGAAAAAAAACCAAGATGGCGGCATAGGTAAACACCTAGGCGGCTGCCCCGCACAACAATTTTGAGAACACAACTAAATGACAAAACAGACATTTTCCAGAACCACGGGAAGGCTGGATGACTGGAAGTTCTAAAAGTAGAAGGAAACAGATGTACACGGATAATTAGAGCCACTGCAAAGCCTAAGGTACAGAGACTTGGGTGTGTGCAGAGCCGGAGAGGACGGGGCGTCTGAATGCTTGGCAGGGGTGCTGTAGCGGAAAGGAGACAAACATTCCAGACTGCGCTGTACCCAGTTAAGATTGCACTCGAACCTGGGGGACCCAGGCCCTTACAGGGGGAATCTGGACTGTGAGGCGGAATCTCAGGGAAACAGCCAAAGGCAGAGCTCCGGAGGCGTGCACAAGTGCATGCAGAGAGGGTGGACTGTGCCACTGGCATTATCTGGCAGGGGAGAGAAAGGGAGCCCCGGGAGGGCTGTGAGGTAGAATCCCCAGGGAACAGATAAGGGCAGAGCTCCCGAGGCAGGTGCGCGAGTGCGTGCAGTGAGGGCAAACTGCGGACTATGCCGCTGGCGTGGTCTGCAGGAAGGGAGAAAGGAGTTCCGACTGCGTGGAACCCCAGTGCCAGTTGAAAATCTCTAGGATTCCGGATTCATTAGGAGAGAGACTGGACGGTCTGATGGCAGGCGAAACTTGGCGCCTTTCTTGTAGAGGTGCTTGCAGCAATTGCCTGTGGATGCTAACACCCAGTGACCTCGTGGAGAAGGGCTGACTGGAAGCCAAGGCTGTGAGCTCCACCCTGAAAGTCTGCACCACCCAGAAATTTGGCCCCATCCAAGCTGAGCACAGAGGCTTTGGCAAATTTGCAAGTCTTGATGCATAAGACTGTCTCCCAGCATAGACACAGTTGGTCCGCATAGCCAGTTGGCCTGGAGGTCAATTTCTCCCAGTGATACCAACAACAATCAAGACTTATCTGCAACAAGGTTATACACGCAGTCCACAAAGAGGTGCACCAAGAGTGTCCACATCAGGTAACAGGGGAGACCGAGATACCTAGCACACAAAGCTACCCTACCAACTCAGGGAAGCAGTGAAAAGGCAGAGAGAAAGAAACAGATCACAAATGAAAGAAATGGAGGAAAACAAATGACTGGATATACAGTTTAAAACCATGGTTATAAGATTTTTCAAGAGGTTCCTAGAAAAGGTCAATAAGTTTAGAGAGACCCCTGAGGATATGAGCGAGACCCTCGAGGACATGAAAAAGGACCAACTAGAAATTAAACATACACTGACTGAAGTAAAAAATATTTTACAGAAACCCAACAGCAGACTAGAGGAATGCAAGAATCAAGTCAAAGATTTGAAATACCAAGAAACCAAAAACACTCAACCAGAAAAGCAAAAAGAAAAAAGAATCCAAAGACTTGAGGATAGTGTAAGAAGCCTCTGGGATAACTTCAAGCGTACCAACATCAGAATTATGGAGGTCCCAGAAGAAGAGAGAGAGAGCAAGATACTGAAAACATATTTGAAGAAATAATGACTGAAAACTTCCCCCACCTGGTGAAAGAAATAGACTTACAAGTCCAGGAAGCGCACAGAACCCCAAACAAAAGGAATCCAAAGAGGACCACACCAAGACACATCATAATTAAAATGCCAAGAGCAAAAGACAAAGAGAGAATATTAAAAGCAGCAAGAGAAAAACATTTAATTGCCTACAAGGGAGCACCCATACGCTTGTCAGCTGATTTTTCAACAGAAACAATGCAGGCCAGATGGGAGTGGCAAGAAATTTTCAAAGTGATGAATAGCAAGAACCTACAACCAAGATTTCTCTACCCAGCAAAGCTATCATTCAGAATTGAAGGTCAGATTACGAGCTTCACAGATAAGAAGAAGCTACAGGAGTTCATCAATACCAAACCAGTATTATATGAAATGCTGAAAGGTATTCTTTAAGAAGAAGAAAAAGGAGAAAAGGGTTGCTGCTTCAAACTAGAGCATGGATGGAACTGGAGAGCATTATGCTAAGTGAAATAAGTCAGTCAAAGAAAGATAAGTATCACATGATTTCACTCATTTATAGAATATGATAAACAACATAAACAGATGAACAAAAACAGATCCAGAGACCGAGAAGCATTGACTGTCAAACCTCAGAGGGATGGTAAGGGTGGGTGGGTGTAAGGGGAAGAGATCAACCAAAGGACTTGTATGCATGCATATATGCCTAATCAATGGACAGGACACCAGGGGGGTGAGGGCATAAGTGGTGATGGGGGGGAAGGGGATTGGAAGGGGTAATGGGTGATGAGGACACATATGTAATACCTTAATCAATAAAGAAATAAAAATAAAATGAGCATTTTATATATATATATATATACACACACACACATACATATTGCACATGCCATGCATATATACAAAATCACATTTTTTAAATTCAAGCAAGTTTAAAATATCCAAAAGGGCAGCAGGCAAACAGAAAGTAATTTTATGTTATGTATTAAACACAATAAGTAAAATTCTTTGGAATAACTTCAATGTAAAAAAAAAACACAAAATGAAACATATACACATATGCACCAAGTTTTGAGCAAGCCTAAGAGGTCAGTAGTGTTATTAGCTGCATTTTGCGAATGAAGAGATTAAGGTCTATAATAGTGTGGCCAGAATTAGCAAACAAACTGAATTTATTTGCTATCTGAAATTCAAGCTTACCTTGATAGCCTGTATTTTATAAGGAAGAAGTTCAGAGGGTGGAGGGATCCAGAATTTCTTCCATGCCCCACCCAGTCCTGCACCACTCAAGATTTGCACTGTGGAGCACTGGGGCGCCCAGACAAAGCAGATACTTCTAAGTTCTCTCTGCAGGAAATGCCTCCAAAGTAAACAGGAATGGATATCGTCCAAGATGTAAACATGACCTTTTAGGCAAGTAAACTTAGGGCCTAATAAAGACTTTCAAGAATAGGTCCTGTGATGCCATTTAATATACATAATAAATAGTGCATCTGAACCAAGAGAACTGGGCAGAATTCAAAAGAAATCACTCTTAAAAAGGAATTACCAATAGAGAAGAAAATGATAACATTTAACTGAACTACTATTCATTTTACCCCTCCCTTCAACAGCATTCAACATCTTTATGAGGCACAACCTTCACTTAGTATAAATGTGTTTTCTGGTTCGTCTCCTTAGTTCATAAAATTGAATGCCTTTTGAGAAATGAGTTCAGCTCTACCAGCCTCACTTCTGTCTTGTTGAACTCAAAAGTAGTATGTGCTTGATACTGTCGATCTTTTCATAGCATATGAATTAAAAACTACCCAGGCTTCAAGTCCCAAAGCAGAGAGAAACTTAAAGCGCTTCCAGTTCCATGTAAAGTTCTATTACTCATAGAAAAATGTTTTTTCAGACTGGCCTCATTAGTCAGTGAGAATTATTGTGTCCCCTCCCCCCAATGTATATACACATTAACAGCTGGTAGCCCAGTTTTGAAAATGAAATGTATTTTTAAATAAACACTGCCTTTTTAATTATTCAAAGTGTGTGTATACATTTTTGGGGGACAGTCTATATATGGTTAGTCAAGAGGAATGTTCTTGAATTCCACAAATAAAAATTCCACACCGTATATTTCCTAACTGAGCCCACCCACAGTCACTGTTTTCAGAGAATGACAGTGCGCAAGAAATCACAGTGTCTTATTTAAGTTAATAAGTTATTGCATAAGCCATTACCTACACAGTTCAGTAATAAATATTCCTTGTTTTTGTAGTTTCAAAGCATATGTATCTGAAAGATATAAGTTAGTCTGATTTTCAGTAACTCAGAGGCACTGACCTGTCACAAGGCTTTAACTGTTTATAAATGTTCCAGAGGCCTGGTGCACAGATTCCTGCACCGGTGGGGTCCCTCGGCCTGGCCTGTGGGGATTGGGCTTAAACCAGCTCTCTGACATTCCCCAAGGGGTCCCGGATTGCGAGAGGGCACAGGCCAGGCGGAGGGACTCCACTGGTGCATGATCGGGGCTGGGGAGGGACTGCAGGAGGGCTCCAGGGTGTGTCTGGCTATCTCTCCCAGTCCCAATTCCCTGGACCGCAACAGCAAGCTAACTTACAGGTTGCAGTGTCTGCCCCCTGGTGTTCAGTGTGCATCACAGTGACTGGTTAAACATTTGAATGAATGGTCGGACACTTAGCATATTACGCTTTTATTATATAGGATTTGGCGTTAAGCCAGCATCTGAAAATTAAATAATGTTTTAATGTTTGTTTCCCTCAGGGAAACTGATATAGGTGCGGAAGTATCTTAGTTGCTTTATGGCATACATCTAAATAAAAAGTAAAGTGCTAACACTCCTTTGAATGCTCAAGTTAACTAAATAAGTTAGTTAAAACATAGCATCTAAGAACCTAAAAGAAATTCTAGGTATGATTTCTAAGGCAAGGTCATTTGTTAAGTTGGCATGCCTTTCAAACAGGTGGACTGCCCTTTTTCTGAAAGGAAGAGAGTCTATAGGACACCATACAGGGGATTTTCAACTTAGGCAAATGCAGGAACTTTCATGTAAGAAGTCTAACAAAGACACCCTGGCTTTGCTGGGGTTAGTATTCAGAAAAACTGAATTAAGAAACCCAAATTTCATTCTCCTTTGGAGAAGTTTGACTTTATAACTAGTACAAAAATTTTTTTAAATTTAATAAATCTTTATTTTTCAGATTATTACAATTGTCCCTCTTTTTTCCCCTCTAGCTTCCCTCCACCTGGTTCCCACCTCACCCTCTGCCCTTATCTCCTCAACACTGTCCACATAGGTGTACTATTTTTTTCCAGTCTCTTCCTGCATCCCAGACACCTTTTCCCCAAAGAATTGTCAATCCACTCTCTTTCTATGCTTCTGATTTTATTATATTCACCAGTTTATTCTTTTAATTTCTTTATTGATTAAGGTATTACATAGATGTCCTCATCACCCATTACACCTTCCAATCCCCTTCCTCCCCCCGTCACCACTTATGCCCTCACCCCCCTGGTGTCCGTGTCCATTGGTTAGGCTTATATGCATGCATACAAGCCCTTTGGTTGATCTCTTCCCCTTACTCCCGCCCTCCCCTACCTTCCCTCTGAGGTTTGACAGTCAATGCTTCTCGGTCTCTGGATCTGTTTTTGTTCATCAGTTTATGTTGTTCATTATATTCCATAAATGAGTGAAATCATGTGATACTTATCTTTCTTTGACTGGCTTATTTCACTTAGCATAATGCTTTCCAGTTCCATCCATGCTCTAGTTTGAAGCAGCCACCTTTTCCTCCTTTTTCTTCTTCTTCCTCTTCTTAAAGAATATCTTTCAGCATTTCATATAAGACAGGTTTGGTGCTGATGAACTCCTGTAGCTTCTTCTTATCTGTGAAGCTCGTAATCTGACCTTCAATTCTGAATGATAGCTTTGCTGGGTAGAGAAATCTTGGTTGTAGGTTCTTGCTATTCATCACTTTGGAAATTTCTTGCCACTCCCATCTGGCTTGCATAGTTTCTGTTGAGAAGTCAGCTGACAAGCGTATGGGTGCTCCCTTGTAGGTAACTGTTTTCTCTTGCTGCTTTTAATATTCTCTCTTTGTCTTTTGCTCTTGGCATTTTAATTATGATGTGTCTTGGTGTGGTCCTCTTTGGATTCCTTTTGTTTGGGGTTCTGTGCGCTTCCTGGACTTGTAAGTCTATTTCTTTCACCAGGTGGGGGAAGTTTTCAGTCATTATTTCTTCAAATATGTTTTCAGTATCTTGCTCTCTCTCTCTTCTGCTGGCACCCCCATAATTCTGATGTTGGTACGCTTGAAGTTGTCCCAGAGGCTTCTTACACTATCCTCAAGTCTTTGGATTCTTTTTTCTTTTTGCTTTTCTGGTTGAGTGTTTTTGGTTTCTTGGTATTTCAAATCTTTGACTTGATTCTTGCATCCCTCTAGTCTGCTGTTGGGTTTCTGTGAAATATGTTTTATTCCAGTCAAATAGGTTTTCAGTATTTTGTTCTCTCTCTTCTTCTGGCACCCCCATAATTCAGATGTTGGTATGCTTCAGATTGTCCCAGAGGCTCCTTACACTATCTTCATATTTTGGGGTTCTTTTTTCTTCTTGCTTTTCTGGTTGAGTGTTTTTTGCTTCTTTGTGTTTCAAATTTGTGACTTGATTCTTGCATTACTCTAGTCTGCTGTTAGGTTTCTGTATATTTTTTATTTTAGTCAGTGTATGCTTATTTTTTAGTTGGTCCTTTTTCATATCTGTGAGGGTCTTGCTAAATTTATCAGCCTTTTCTAGAAAATTCTTTAAAAAAAAACCTTATAACCATGGTTTTGAACTGAATAGCCAGTTATTTGCTTTTCACCATTTCTTTTATTTGTGATCTGTTTCTTTGCCTCCGCATTTTGGCTGCTTCCCTGTGTTTATAGAGTGTCTTTGTGTGCTAGGTGAGCTATAGGGCCCAGTGGCTCAGCCTCCCAGTTACCCGAGTTGGACATTCTTGGTGCATCCCTTTGTGGGTTGTATGCACAGTCTTGTTGTTGTTAAGCCTTGATTGTTGTTGGTATCATTGAGAGGAATTGACCTCCAGGCCAATTAGCTGTGAGGATCAGATGTGTCTATGCTGGGAGAACTTCTGTGTTGGAGATACCCTTATGAGACAAGTCTTGCAATAGTCTCTGTGCTCAGCTTGAATGGGGCGGAGTCTCAGGGCAGAGCAGACAGCATTGGTTTCCCATCAGCCCTGCCCTAATAGGGCCCTGTGTCTCAGTGTCCTGGGGTAATAGCTGGAAGCATCTCTGAAACAAAGCCAACCTCAATTTTAGCCCGCAGCCAGACAGTCCAGTTTCTCCCCAAATGAGTATGGGTCCCCAGAGTCTTGCCTGGAACTGGAATTAAGTGCAGTTGGGACCTTTTGTCTCCCTCCCACTTGAGAAAACCAGCTGAATACTCAGTTGCCCACCCTCTCTGCACGTGTGCCTTGGTACCTCTGCCTTGCGCAGTTCCTCTGAGTCTCAGTGTGCTTTTTTCTTTCCTTCTAGTTGTAGAATTTCCACTCAGCCAGACTTTCTGTGGTTCTGGATGATGTCCATTTTGTCTTTTAGTTGTAGTTTTGAAATTGTTGTGCGAGGCAGCAGTTTAGGTGCTTACCTATGAAGCCATCTTGGTTTCTCCCAAAACAATTTGTTGTAGACTAATTAGATATGCAAACACTAAGTGTAAATACTTTTGTAGACTCCACTGAACAGAGAGACCATAACTCCTGGGGGTTGGCCAACACCCATTTTAAAAACACTGGTAGAGTGATTTAAGGTGTCAGCCATGTGTCAGGCAGGCGTGGGTTACATTCTGCCTTAGCCACACTGGCTGGTAACAAGTTCCTCAGCTTGTAGGTGTCTAAAAATCCTCATCTGTGAAATGGGATGAAAATAATATATACCTCCCATGCTTTTGGGGATTGAACATGGTTTGACATGTTAGGAGCCTATTGATGTTATGTGTCCTTTTTATGCTCTGACAGTAAACTGAGGCAGATCAATAGAAAATAGGATGTTCTAGCCTGAACAATGCATGCATTTCCTTCTTCCACAACTTCTGTTTTTAAATTCTGACATCTCTGTGGTATAAAATATTTATAAGTTTCTTAAATTCTAAGATAGAGAGTAGCCTTTGTAGAACCGAGGGCTTAAAATGCTAAAATCAAAGATTTAAGGTCCATCAAAACGTTGCCAAGAGTTTAGCACTGAAGCAATTAGGAGCTTATTGAAAATTTTTATTGAGAAAAGTTAGATGGTAAGGTAAGAGTGATTCCTATGAGGCTAAACACCAAGAGTCTTTACCTGTCAAATTTATTTGTCTTAAAAAGTAGTCATGTCAAATGAGCAAGGATGTATTGACAGGATGCCACAGAGTAAACATTAGATGGAGTTAAGCAAATGGTGTGGGGAGAAGGGTTGATGAAGAATTGAGCTGGCCATGATGGTGATATAAAAAGCCTGAGGGCTGTGAGGATGTGAAGAAAGGAGCAAAAGGGAAGGCTGGAAATGGCACCTTGATTGCAGCCTACTTTAAGAATTAAAGAAAAGGAAAAAGAACAAGAGATCCTTTAGAAAAGATTCAAGACAGGAGAACCAAGATGGCGGCATAGGTAAACACCTATTGTTCTGCCCCGCGCAACGATTCAAAAACTACAACATAACAACAAAACAAACATCACCCAAAATCACCAGAAAGCTGGCTGAGTGAAAACTCCACAAATAAAAGTAAAGGTGGGACACTGAGACTAAGAAGAGCGGCGGGAGCGCAGCCTTGAAGACGGAAACAGGTTAGGAGCTGTCCTGGTCACGCACGCACGGGCTGTAGGACTGGAGCAGCAACTCCAGCTGGATTTCGCCAACGGGGAGGGCAGAGACATCCCACTACACAGATTGCCCAGCGCAAGGCAAGGTCCGAGATCCGGGGTACATGGAGACGTCCCACTGCACAGATTCCGCAGTGCCAGGCGAGGTCCGAGGTCTGGGGGACGCAACCTGGAAGCCGGGCGCGGCAGAGGTCTCCTAGTCTGCAGAGAAACCGGGTAGCTGGGAAAAGAAGTTTGTGCGCAAGTGTACAAATGCACGACTTACTCCCTGGAAACTTGTCTCCTGGTCCCGGAAACCACCTATTTTACAACCCTGGGCGAGACTTTGGGTGTGCAGACTCATTTGGGGAGAGGCAGAGTTGTCTGGCAAGGGGAAGGGACTAGCGGCTTTCTCTTGGAGGTGCCTGCAGCCATCCCCATCCAACAGAGACCCCCACTCGCGCACGTGCGCTCGCACAAGCGCCGCATAGGATGTAGCTGACACTGAGGCTGCCTGCTCAGCTCAGAGACTCCGCCCATCCAACCTGAACACAGTCTCCCTTCACAGCCAATTGGCCTGGAGGTCAAACCCTCCTAGGGCTAACAACAACAAGCTGGGTTTAAATTCAAAAATACTCTACAACCCATAAAGGATTGCAGTAAGAGTACCCATCTCAAATAACTGGGGAGGCTGTGCCACTGACCCTTAGAGGACGTCTACCACATAAAGCAGCCACCATGCAGAGATATGGAAAGAAATCAGGTGTGAAAGAAATGGAGGAGAAAAGACGACAAGACATAGAGTTCAAAACCACGGTTATAAGGCTTTTCAAGAGGCTCCTACAAAAGGCCGATGAACTTAATGAGAATTACGAGGAAATAAACAAGACCAACCAGGAAATGAATGAGACTTATAAGGAAATGAATGAGACCCTCAAGGAAATGAACAAGACCTCTGAGGATATGAACCAGACCCTCACGGATATGAAAAAGGACCAACTAGAAATCAAGCATACACAGACTGAAATAAAAAATATTACACAAAGTCCTAAAAGCAGTCCAGAGGGCCATAAGAACCAAGTCAAAGATTTGAAATACAAAGAAGCAAAATCCACTTGGCTGGAAAAGCAAGAAACAAAAAGAATTCAGATAATTGAAGATAGTGTAAGGGACCTCTGGGACAACCTCAAGCTTGCCAACATCCGAATTATTGGGATGCCAGAAAAAGAGAGAGAGCAAGTTAATGAAAACCTACTTGAAGAAATAGTGACTGAAAACTTCCCCCACCTGGTGAAAGAAACTGACTTAAAAGCCCAAGAAGTACACAGAACCCCAAAATATAGGAATCTAAAGAGGACCACACCAAGACATATCATAATTAAAATGCCAAGAGCAAAAGATAAAGAGAGAATATAAAAGCAGCAAGAGAAAAACAGTTGGTTACCTACAGGGGAGCACCCATACGATTGTCAGCGGATTTCTCAACAGAAACGATGCAGGCCAGACGGGAGTGGCAAGAAATATTCAAAATAATGAATAGCAAGAATCTACAACCAAGATTACTCTATCCAGCAAAGCTATCATTCAAAATTGAAGATCAGATAAAGTGCTTCGCAGATAAAAAAAAAAGCTAAAGGAGTTCATCACCACCAAACCAATATTATATGAAATGCTGAAAGATATTCTTTAAGAAGAGGAAGAAGAAAAAGGTAAAAATATAAATTATGAACAACAAATACACATCTATCAACAAATGAACATAAAAATCAAGTGAATTGATAGTCTGATGAACAGGATAAACTGGTGAATATAACAGAAACATGGACATAGAGAGGGAATGGACTGACAATTCTTGGGGAGAAAAGGGTTGTGGGAAGTACAGCAAGAGACTGGACAAAGATCTTGCAACAATGGGAGAGGACAGTGGGAGGGGGAGGTGAGGGTGGAGGGTGGGATAGGTACAGGGTGGAGGGGAGATATAGGGGGATAAAAAAGGGGAAACAATGTAATTAATAAACTGAACAATAAAGATAAAAAAAGAAGAAAAAAAAGATTCAAGACAAAATAGAAAATAGGACCTGTGTCGTGCATGGACTGTAGCCTAAGTTTCCAGAAAATGTTCTTAGCATCACTCATTGGAGAGAAACTGCAAGTCACTGCACCGTGTTCTTTCCTGTGTTCTTTATTTCCTTTGTGAAAATAATACTTGCATGAACAAAAGTAACAAATTGAGCCGTGCAGAAGTATATCATAAAATGGACCATTTCGTCTCCTCAGAATCCTGGTCTCCTTCCAGATCATTTCACAGTGTAAGCAGTCTCAAGGCTGTGGATAGCACATATACTATTACACCTTTGCCTCCCCAAACCTCATTAAAGACATAGTAATGGAATAAAAAAAATGGTTGAAGTCAACAGTAAAGAGAATGGCCAAAGCATTGAGGGAGCTCAACAAATTTCAGGAGAGTAGAAAGCAAATGAATGCATTGTAACTGATAAAGAGGGATGGGGAAAAAGAAAGAGCAGGTGGAACAATAGCCATCGTGGGAACACAGATGCCCTGAGAAAGTTTTATATGCAGGTGGGCGCTGGCGAGAAGCATAGGCCTGAACACTGGGGTAACTGAAAACCTGTGGATGGGGTCCTGCATGCCATGCCCTGCTCTCCACCCTTGAGCAGAGTCCTGGAAGTCTGGTGTAACCTCACAACCTTTCTGGAGTTAACAGCAAGCATGATAACCAATATCCCACCTACTCACCAGAAAATAAACCTCTCTGTCCCCTCCCTCCCCCCATATAATGAGAATTTCTGATTATGACTTCATTCTTGGATATAAAGAGGTTGTCCAAGGATTACCATATATTTGAGTAAATTCAGCAGTATGGGGAAAAAAGGCCAAAAATGGGAGGAAAAATGCCCCTCCATGAGAAAAAATATCAATAAATCAGGGATGAGAAGAGGATATTTAAAAATCCTAATTAGTTTACTTACAGAGCTTCAAGAAGATAATAGTAACATCCATAAACAATAAGAATGGATGCTTTGAAAAACTGACAAGAAGAGAACAAGAAAGCTTGCCTGTGCCTTGGGCCAGCCCTGGGCATTGCCATCTTTGAGGGTGGGGCATTTAATTAGCATATTCCCTTCTTATTGGCTGTGGGCATCATCATCTTTGTGATGGCATGAGGGTCAATTAGCATATTCCCTCTTTATTATATAGGTTATTTCAGAGAGGAGCGGAGAGGGGGGGAGAGAGAGAGAGAGAGAGAGAGAGAGAGAGAGAGAGAGAGAGAGAGAGAGAAACATCAATAATGAGAGAGAATCATTGATTGACTGCCTCCAGCATGCCAACAATGGGATTGAGCCTGCAACCGGGGCATGTTCCCTGACTGGGAATTGAACTGTGACTTCCTGTTTCATAGGTTGATGCTCAACCACTGAACCATGCAGCTGGGCTCACCTCTTGTTATTGTAGATTTGTTTAGTTGTGATGGTGGTTTTCTGGCAGATGTCCATCAGGTGTGTTGAGAATGGGATGCCCTTTTCTGTTTGTTACCACAGTTGGCAATCGGCTAGTCAGAACTGGCTTAGAAGCATTTAGGTAGCTATCAAAGGATTAAAAGCAGAATTCACTAAAAGTAACCACCTCTAGGCTGGGCTGTGCAGACAGAAAGGGGAGTAAGGAGAGGAGACATGAGGACAAGGGTGCAGCAGGGGGCTATTGCTTGTCACTTAATGCTTTCTAGATTATGTGAGTTTTTATTTTATTTATTTATTTATTTAAAATTTATTGTTGAAAGTATTACAGATGTCTTCTTTTCCCCCCAAAGGTTCCCCTCCATCCCACTCCTAGTCCATCCGTGGACATTCACTGCACTATTGTGTATGTCCATGGGATATGCATATCTATAATAATAAAGCATAATATGCTAATTAGACTGGACAGCTGAATGACCTTCTGGACATCTGTCCGGATATCCTTCTGGATGAAGCCGGGACTGTGAGGGCCAAGGCAAGCCACTGTGGCTGCAAGGGCCAAGCCCCTTGTGAGAATTTCGTGCATCAGGCCTCTAGTATACATAAAGTTCTTTGGTTAGTATCTTCTCCCCCGCTCTTTCCTTTGAGAATCATCACTCTATTGCATGCTTCCATGTCTCTGGATCTATTTTCTTCATCAGTTTATTTTGTTCATTAATTTCCACATATATTAGGTCATGTGATATTTGTCTTTCTCTGACTGACTTATTTTGCTTAGCATAATATTCTCCAGATCTCTCCATGCTATATCAAGGGTAAGGGCATGTTCTTTTTCCAGCTGCATAATATTCCATGTGTAAACATACCATAGCTTTGCTATCCACTCATCCACTGATGGGCACTTGGACTGTTTCCAAATCTTAGCTATTGTAAATAGAATTGCTATGAACATAAAAGTATATATATATATATATATATATATATATATATATATATATATATATATCTTTTCTGATTGGAATTTCAGGATTCTTAGGATATATTCCTAGAAGTGGGATCACTGCGTAAAATGGGAGTACCATTTTTAATTTTTTGAGGAAACTTCATGCTGTCTTCTATAATGGCTGCATCAGTCTGCATTCCCACTAACAGTGTAATAGGGTTTCCTTTTCTCCACATCCTCACCAGCAATTGTCATTTGTTGATTTGTTGATGGTAGTCATTCTGGCAGGTAGGAGATGATACCTCATTGATATTTTAATTTTCAGCTCTCTAATTATCAGTCACTTTGAGCATTTTTGTATATGTCTCTTGGCCAGCTGTATGTCCTCTTTGAAGAAGTGTCTGTGTAGGTCCTTTGCCCAATTTTTTAATTGGAATACTTGTCTTCCTTTTCTTAAGTTGTATGTGTTCTTTATATATTTTGAAAATTAACCCATTATCAGATGTAGCATTGGCAAATATGTTCTCCCATACAATGGGATCTCGTTTTATTTTGTTGATAGTTTCCTTCACTGTACAGAAGCTTTTTATTTAGATGCAGTCCCATTTGTTTGTTTTTTCCTTTGTTTCCTTTGCTCTAGGAGATGTATCTACAAACATATTGCTAAGAGAGATGTCTGAGACTTTGCTGCCTATGATTTCTTCTAGGATTTTTATGGATTCACGAGTCACATTTAAGTCTTTTGTCCATTTTGACTTTATTCTTGTGTATGGTGTAAGTTGGTGGTCTAATTTTATTTATTTGCATGTACCTGTCCAATTATCCCAATACCACTTATTTCAGAGACTAGAGGCCTGGTGCACAAAATTCGTGCACCTGGTGTGTATGTGTGTGTGTGGGGGGGGGGGGGGAGTCCCTGAGCCCAGCCTGCACCCTCTCCAATCTGAGACCCCTCTCATAATCCAGGACTGCTGGCTCCCAACTGCTCACCTGCCTGCCTTCCTGATTGTCCCTAACTGCTTCTGCCTACCAGCCTGGTCACCTCCTAACCACTCCCCTGCTAGCCTGATTTATGTCTAACTGCTCCCCTGCCAGCCTGTTTGCCCGTAACTTCCCTCCTCTGCTGGCCTGGTCCCTCCCACCTGCCCTCCCCTGTAGGCCTGGTCCCCCACAACAGCCCTCCCTGGCAGGCCTGGTCAGGCTTAACTGCCCTTCCCTGTAGGCCTAGCCACCCCCAACTTTCGTCCTCTGCCAGCCTAGTCACCTCTAACTGCCCTCCCCTGCAGGCTTGATTGCCCCCAACTGCCTTCTCTTACTGGCTGGGTCCCTGCCAACTGCCCTGCCCTGCTGGCCTAATTGCCCACAATTGCCCTCCCTTGCAGGCCTGGTCCCTCCCAACTACCCTCCACTGCTGGCCATCTTGTGATAGCCATCTTGTGTCCACAATGGGGCAGGATCTTTGACCACATAGGGGCAGCTGTCTTGTGTGTTGGAGTGACTGTCAATCTGCATATTACTCTTTTATTAGATAGGATAGAGGCCTGATGCATGGGTGGAGGCCAGCTGGTTTGCCCTGAAGGGTGTCCCAGATCAGGGTGGGGGTTCCCTTGGGGTGTGGGGCACGTAGGCAAGGAGCCTGTGGTGGTTTGCAGGCCAACCACACACCCCAGTGACCTAAGCGGAAGCTCTGGTATCTGGGATTCATTTATCTTCTATAATTGAAACTTTGTAGCCTAGAGTGGAGGCCCAGGCTGGCCAGGGCTGCAGAATTTTGGCTTCCTCCATCATTGGAGACAACCCTAGCCTCCCTCCTGCTTTCTCTGTGGCTGCCGCCATTTCTGTTGGGATTTATGTATCTTCTATAATTGAAACTTTGTAGCATTGAGTAGAGACCTAGTCCAGCAAGGCCAGGCAGAAAGTTTGGCTTCCTCCATTGCCAGGGAAACCCAAGCCTCCCTCCTGCTCTCAGTGGCTACAGCCATCTTGGTTGGGGTTTATTTGCATACTTGTTCCTTATTGGCTGGTGGGCTTGGCTTGTGGGCATGGCTTGTGGCTGTAATGGATGTATAGTCAATTTGAATATTACTCTTTTATTAGATAGGACTAGAGGGCTGGTACATGAAATTCGTGCATGAGGGCCGGGTTGTCCCTCAGCCCAGCATGCACCCTCTCTGATCTGGGACTCCTCCAGGGATTTCCAACTGCCCGTTTTAGGCTTGATCCCAGTAGGATCGGGCCTAAAAGTGCAGTCGGACATCCTTCTCACAATCCAGGACTGCTGGCTCCATACTACTCACCTGCTGCCCTCCCTGATTGCCCCTAACCTCTTCTGCCTGCCAGCTTGATCACCCCCTAACCACTACCCTGCCAGCCTAATTGATGTCTAACTGCTCCCCTGCCAGCCTGTTTGCCCCTAACTTCCCTCCTCTGCTGGCCTGGTCACCCCTAACTGCCCTCCCCTGAAGACTTGATTGCCCCCAACTGCCCTTCCTTGCAGGCCTGGTCCCTCCCAACTGCCCTCCCCTGCTGGCCTGATGGCCCACAACTGCCCTCCCTTGCAGGCCTGGAACCTCCCACTGTCCTCCCCTGCTGGCCATCTTGTGGTGGCCATCTTTTGTCAACATGGGGGCAGGATCTTTGACCACATGGGGGCAGCCCTCGTGTGTTGGAGTGATGGTCAATCTGCAAATTACTCTTTTTTTAAGATAGCATAGAGGCCTGATGCATGGGTCAGGGCCAGCTGGTTTGCCCTGAAGGGTGTCCCAGATCAGGGTGGAGGTTCTCTTGGGGCATAGGATGGCCTGGGCAAGGGGCCTGTGATGGTTTTCAGGCCCCCCACACCCTCCAGCAATCCAAGTGGAGGCCCTGGGATCTGGGATTAATTTATGTTCTACAATAAAAACTTTGCAGCCTGGAGTGGAGCCACGCCTTCTGCTCACTCTGTGGCAACAGCCATTTCTGTTTGGAACTTTGTAGCCTAGAGTGGATGCCTAGGCTAGGGCTGCATAAGTTTGGCTTCCTCCATCGCCCTGGCAACCCTAGCCTCTGCTTTCTCCAGCTCTGTGGCTGCTGCCATTTCTGTTGAGATTATGTATCTTCTATAATTGAAACTTTGTGGCGTTGAGTGGAGGCCTAGGCCTGCAACAACAGGCGGAAATCTTGGCTTCCTCTGTACCCGGGGAAACCCAAGCCTCCCTCCTGCTCTCAGTGGCGGCAGCCATCTTGGTTTGGGTTTATTTGCATAATTTGTTCCTGATTGGCTGGTGGGTGTGGCTTTATCGGAGGTATGGTCAATTTGCATATTACATTTATTATGTAGGATTGCCTTGATCCCATTGTATGCTCTTGCCTCCTTTGTCAAATATTATTTGAGTGTAATGGTTGGGTCAATTTCTGTGGTCTATGTTCTGTTCCATTGATCTATATGCCTGTTCTTGTGCCAGTACCAGGCTGTTTTTGTTATAATGACTTTGTAGTATAATTTCTATATCCGGTATTATAATTCTTTATACTTTGTTCTTTCTCATGCTTGCTGAGGCTATTTAAAGTCTTTTTTGGTTCCATATAAATTTTTGGAGTATTTTTTCTAGATCTGTGAAAGATGCCATTGGTATTTTAATAGGGATTGTTTTGAATCTGTAGATTGCTTTGGATAGTATGGACATTTTAATGTTAATTCTTCCGATTCATGAACACAGTATATTCTCCCATTTATTTTTATCTTCCTCTGTTTTTAAAATGTCCTATAGTTTTCTGAGTACAGATTTTTAAAAAAATATATTTTATTGATTTTTCACAGAGAGGAAGGGAGAGGGATAGAAAGTCAGAAACATCGATGGGAGAGAAACATTGATCAGCTGCCTCTTGCACACCTCCAACTGGGGATGTGCCTGCAGCCAAGGTACATGCCCTTGACCGGAATCGAACCTGGGACCTTTCAGTCCGCAGGCTGACACTCTATCCACTGAGCCAAACCAGTTTGGCCTGAGTACAGATTTTCTTCAGGTAGGCCTGTATTGCTATGAACTTCCCTCTCAGGATTGCTTTGACCCACAGATTTGGGGTTGTTTTGTACTTATTTTGTTTTCTAGGAAGTTTTTAATTTCTTCCTTGATCTCATTGGTAATACATTTATCAATATATATAAAAGGCTAATATGCAATGTCCCCTCGGGAATTTGATTAGGAGACCGGGAGTTCCATAGCCCGCTATGACATGTGCTGACCACTAGGGGAGGAAGGCCCCAATCAGTTCTGATTGTCAGCCAGGCCTAGGGACTCTACCCATGCACAAATTTCATGCACCGGTCCTCTACTTGTTTAATAATTTTCTATTTAGCCTCCATGTGTTTGAATGTTTTGAGTGTTTTCATTGTAGTTGATTTCTAGTTTCATGCCAATGTGATCTGATATAATATTTTATATAATTTCAATCTTCTTGAACTTGTAGAAACTTTTTTTTGTGTTCAGTCTATAGACTGCTTTGGGTAGTATGGATATTTTAAGGATGTTAATTCTTCAGCATGTGGCCCCCTCAGTTCAGGCTGGGTGTGTATAGGAATGTCAGAGATGTATACCAAGATCTGTTTTTCCTAGACCTTGGCCCAGAAGCAGCTCAGACAAAGACTCAAAGCACCCTGATCCCAACATGGCAGCCAGTGAGGGAGAGAATGTAAGTGAATAAAGGAGTGAGAGAGAAGAATGTGGATGTGTGTGATGTGTGGGTGTGTGAGTGAGGGACAGTTAGATCTCACAGGAGTATTGGGGACTTTTAGATTGAGGTCTCTTAGATGGAGAGCCCCTGCTGCCACCACAGGCACTCCCAGGCTGGGTGCAGCTTTGGCATGGAGCCCATGCCATCTGTCAAGGAGAGCAGTGGAGGCCAGGAATGCAGCCACACTGACACCAGACTGGCCTTGAACACCATTCCAGACCCATGCAAGGAGCCGTTTGCCAGTCATAACCCGGGTGGGACCACCACTAGCCCTGGCTGTGAGTGGCACGGTACATTGCTCTGGGCTCTCAGATGACTTCAGTGAGTGCACACCAGAGAGACCCCCTGTACTGCGCTGCATCCTCTCACCCATGTGCCCAGACCCAGCTATGAGGGAAAGCCAGGGAGGCCCCATGCCCCAGCTCCACAGTGGACCCAGGATAATGCTGCCATTACAACTTGGAGCCACATGGTGCCTCTAGCCCTGGGTAACAAGTCCACCCAGAGTGTGCCCTGCCTCAGGCCCTGGGACTGTGCTGCTGGTGCAAGCTGGTGCACCCAGCCATGGTTCACAGGATCAAACTGCAAGTGTGCTGCCAGAGGGACCTATGGTGCCACTGTGCTGTGAGTTTTGGGGCAGCACAGCAAATTGCATGCCAGAGGGCTCTGGGCCCTCACAGAGAGTCACACAGCAGAGGAACTGTACACACACTCCGCTGACCCCAAGCATCTTAAGTGAACAACTGAGGAACCAACTCCTTGGGAGAATGGGGTAAAACTCAAGAGCAGAGACAATAAAAACATGAGAATCAAGGCATACCCAGCCTCTGGGCTAATGAGACCCAGATAATTGGACCATTGGGGTCTTCAATCTCTCAGACTTCAAACAGGGTGTGCAGGGCCAGAAAGAAACAGCAAAAATGGGGACACAAAGAAATAATCCCCAGAAGGAAAGAAAAGGAGTCACCAGAAAAGGAACTAAATGAAATGGAGGCAAGCAGTCTATCAGAGAAAGAATTCTGAGTAATGGTTATTAAGATGCTCACCCACTTGGATAAGAAATTCACCAACATGAGTAAGAATCAAGAGGAAATGAAGAATGACTTAGCTGCAATAAAGAACACAATGGAGCCAAAACCAGTTTGGCTTAGTGGATAGAGCATTGGCCTGTGGACTGAAAGGTCCCAGGTTTGATTCTGGTCAAGGGCATATACCTTGGCTGTGGGCACATCCCCAGTAGGGGGTGTGCAAGAGGTAGCTGATATATGTTTCTCATCGATGTTTCTGACTTCTATCCCTCTCCCTCTCTGTAAAATATCAAATATATATATATATATATATATATATATATATATATATGTGTGTGTGTGTGTGTGTGTGTGTGTGTGTGTGTGTGTGTTAAAAAAGAACACAATGGAAGGTTTCAACAGTAGTATAGAATAAGCTGAAGACTGAATCAGTGAGTTAGAAGACAGAGTAGAAAAACCCCCACTTTGAATAGCAATTGGGGAAAAAATTAAAAAGCAGGAGGAAAGTTTAAGGGAGCTTTGTAACAATATGAATGAAGCAATATCTGCAAAGTAGGGGTTCCAGAAGGATAAGAAGAGGAGCAAGGAATAGAAAACCTAGTTGAAGAAATAATGACAGAAAATTTCCCTGACTTAGGGAAGAAAAAAGTCCCATAAGCACAGAGTCCCAAACAAGACAAACCCCAAAAGACCCACACCAAAATACATCATAATTACAATGGCAAATATTAACAGCAAAGAAATAACTTTAAAGGCTTCAAGAGAGAGACAGAAAGTTACCTACTAGGGAACTCCCATTAGACTATCAAATGATTTCTCAACAGAAACACATCAGGCCAGAAGGGAATGGAATGAAGTATACAAAATGATGCAAAGCATGGGACTGCATCCAAGAATACTCTATCTAGCAAGGCTGTCATTCAAAATTGAAGGTGAAAGCAAGAGCATTACAGACAAAAAAGGCTAAGGGAGTTTATTAACACCAAGAAAGTCATGCAAGAAATGCTAAAGGTACTGTTGTACTAGTAAAAAGAAGAAATAGGAAGGGAAGAAGGAACACAGGCATAAATAATAAAAATGGCAACAAACAAGTACCTATCAATAATAACCGTAAATGTAAATAGATTAAATGCTCCAATCAAAAGACATAGGGTGGCTGAATGGATAAGAAAACATGACCCATATATGTGCTGTCTATAAGAAAGCCACCTCAGAACAAAGGACTCACAAAGACTGAGAATAAATGAATGGAAAAATATTTTTCAGGCAAATGGAAATGAGCAAATAGCTGGGATAGCAATGCTTATATCTGACAAAATAGACCTCAAAGTGAAGGCCATAACAAAAGATAAGGACACTTCATAATATTAAAAAGAGATTGATACAATAACAGGATATAACTCTGGTAAACATATATGTAACCAATACAAGAGCACCCAAATACATCACTGGATAAACCTTCTAGACAAAAAAAAAAAAAAAAATCAACAAAGAAACAGTAATTCTAAATGACTTACTAGGTCAGATGGAACTAATTGACATCTTCAGAACATTTCACCCCAAAGCTACAGGTTATATATTATCCTCAAGTACGCATGGGACATTTTCAAAGATAGACCACAGAGTAGGAAGCAGGCTAAGTTGCTTCAAATTCAAGAATATTTAAATCATATCAAGCAGCACCTCAGATCACAATGGCATAAAACTGGAAATCAATTATAATCAAAACAATAAAAAACAATCAAACACTTGGAAGCTAAATAGTATGCTTTAAACAATGACTGGGGTTACCAAAGAGATCAAAGAGGAAATAAAAAACACTCTGGAAACAAATGGCAATGAAAACACAACAGGCCAAAATCTGTAGGACACAGTGAAAGCAGTCCTGACAGGGAAGTTCATAGCTCTACAGGCCTACTTCAAAAACCGAGAAGACTGATAATAAATTATCTAACCTTACAACTTAAAAAATTAGAAAGAGAGCAACAAGAAAAGCCCAGAATAAGTAGAAGGAAAGAAATAATAAAGATCAGTGCAGAAATAAAAGACATAGAGATGAAAAAACAATAACACACAACAATACAAAAGGTCAATAGAACCAAGAGTTGGTTTTTTGAAAAGATGAACAAGATTGATGAAGCTTTAGCCAGGCTAACCAAGAAGCACAGAGAAATAACAACCAACCACACAGAAACACAAAGGAATGTGAACAGATACTATGAACAACTCTATTCCAAAAATTTGATAACCTAGAGAAATTGACACAATCAAAACAATAAAATACAATCTTCCAAAACTCAATTGGGAAGAATCAGAAAATCTGAATCGGCCAGTAACTATTGAGGAAATTGAAGAATTAATAAAAAATCTTCCATCAAACAACAGCCCTGGTCCCAAAGGCTTCACAGGGGATTTTTACCAAACATTCAAAGAACTAAAAGCTATCCTCCTCAGACTATTCCAAAAAATTCAAGAGGAGGGAACACTTTCAAGCTCTTTCTGTTAAGCCAACATCACCCTAATCCCAAAACCATATAAAGACACTACAAAGAAAGATAATTACAGGCCAATATTCCTGATGAATATAGATGATAAAATCCTCAATAAAATATTAGCAAATCACATCCAACAATACATTTAAAAAATCATACACCATGACCAAATGAGATTTATTCTGGGGATGCAAGTCAGCACAATTATTGCAAGTCAATAAACGTGTTATATCACATAAACACACTGAAAGACAAAAATCACATGATCATATCAATTTTTTGATGCAGAGAAAGCACTGGACAAAATTCAAAACTTTTCTTGATAAAATCTCTCAGCAAAGTTGGAATAAAGGGCTCATACCTCAACATAATAAAAGCCTTACATGACAAACCTACTGCCAAAGTCATACTCAATGGGCAAAAACCATTTCCACTAAGAAGAGGGATGCCCACTTTCACCACTCCTGCTGGACATAGCGATCAGCCAAGAAGGAATAAAAGGTATCTGAATTGGAAAAGAAGTAAAACTGTCATTATTCACTGATGACATGATATTGTACATAGAAAACCCCAAAGACTCCGTAAAAAAAAACAAAAAACTAGTTGACTTAATAAATGAATTTGGCAATGTAGCAGGATACAAAATTAACATCCCAAAATCTATGGCATTTTTATACACCAAGAATGAACTCACAGAAAGAGAAACTAAAAAATCAATCCCATTTAGCATTACAACAAAAAAAATTAAGATACCTAGGAATAAACTTAACCAAGGAGATAAAAGATTTGTACTCGGAAAACTACAAGATGTTGAAAAAAGAGATAGAGGAAGATATAAACAAGTGGCAGAATATATCATGTTAATGGGTAGGTAGAATCAACATCATTGAAATGTTCATACTACCCAAAGCAATCTATAGATTCAACTCGATCCCCATTAAAATACCAAGGGCATATTTCACAAACTTAGAATAAACTCTCCAAAAATTTATATGGAATAAAAAAAGACTTCGAAGCGTGCAACAAACCTGAGGGGAAAAAGGATAAAGTTGAAGGGATCACAATATCAGACATCAAGTTATATTACAAAGCCACTGTTCTCAAAACAGCCTGGTACTGGTGCAAGATCAGACATATAGACCAATGGAACAGAACAGAGAACCCAGAAATCAACTGAAACCATTATGCTCAATATTTGACAAAAGAGGCAAGGGCATACAATGGAGTTAAGACAGTCTCTTCAATAAATGGTGTTTGGAACATTGGACAGATACATCAGAAAGAAAGAAAGAAAGAAAGAAAGAAAGAAAGAAAGAAAGAAAGAAAGAAAGAAAGAAAGAAAGAAAGAAAGAAAGAGAAAGGAAGGAAGGAAGGAAGGAAGGAAGGAAGGAAGGAAGGAAGGAAGGGAGGAAGGAAGAAGAAGGAAGGAAGGAAGGAAGGGAGGAAGGAGAAAGAAAGAAAGAAGAAAGAAAGAAAAGAAAAGGAAGGAAAGGAAAGGAAAGAAAGGGAAAGGAAAGAAAGGGAAAGGAAAGGAAAGGATAGGAAAGGAGGAAGGAAGGAAGGAAGGAAGGAAGGAAGGAAGGAAGGAAGGAAGGAAGGAAGGAAGGAAGGAAGGAAGGAAGGAAGGAAGGAAGGTAGGAAGGTAGGAAAGAAAGAAAGAAACTTGACTACCAACTTATACCATACACAAAAATAAACTCAAAATAGATAAAAGATTGACTAGTAAATGGAAGATGGGAAACCATAAAACTCTTAGAAGAATCCATAGGCAGAAAAATATCAGATATATCTCACAACAATATGTTTACCAACACATCTCCTAGGACGTGATCAGCAAACTGTGGCTCGCAAGCCACATGCGGCTCATGAGCCAAAGTTTGCCGCTCTGTTGACTAATGAGTTTGCTGACCACTGAGTCCTAGACTCTCGATTTCAATAATTACAGGCTGTTGTTGTTCCTTGTGATTAAGCCCCTAGCCCAGTGATCGGCAAACTCATTAGTCAACAGAGTGGCAAACTATAGCTCGAGAGCCGCAGTTTGCCGACCACTGTCCTAGGACAATGGGAACTAAGGAGAAAACATACAAATGGGAGTACCTCAAAATAAAAAGCTTTTGAACAGCAAAATAAACCACAACAAAATAACAGGTGAGCCCACTGGATAGGAGAACCATATTTGCCAATGTTACTTCTGTTAAGGGTTTACTCTCCAAAATTTGTAGGGAACTCAAACAACTTAACAAAAGGAATATAAACAATCCAATGAAAAAATGGGACACTTCTCAAAAGCAGACAAATAAAAGGCCAAGAGACTTATAAAAAATGCTCAATGTCACTAATCATCTGAGAGATGGAAATCGAAACAACAATGAGGTACCACCTCACACCTGTCAGAATGGCTATCACCAACAAATGAACAAAGGACAAGTGTTGGTAAGGATGTGAAGAAAAGGGAACTCTCGTGCACTGCTGGTGGGAATGCAGACTGGTGCAGCCACTGTGAAGAACAGTATGGAGTTTCCTCAAAACACTAAAAATGGAACTCCCATTTGACCCAGTGATCCCACTTCTAGGAATATACCCTAAGAATTCATAAACACCAATCAGAAAGAACATATGCACCCATATGTTCATAGCAACACAATTTTCAATAGTTAAGATTTGGAAACAGCCTAAGTGCCCATCAGCAGGTGAGTGGATTAGAAAACTATAGTACATCTATACAATGGAATATTACACTGCTATAAAAAGAATGAACTTTTGCCATTTACAACAGCATGGATGGAACTGGAGAACATTATGCTAAGTGAAATAAACCAATCAGAGAGAGATAAATATCACATGATCTCACTCATATGTGGGATATAATGAACAACATAAACTGAAAAACAAAAACAGATCCAGAGACAAGGTAACACTGAACAGACCAACCTCAGAGAGAAGGTGTGTGTGTGGGGGGTGGGGTGGGGAGAAGGTCAGGCAGTTTAGAGATTAACCAAAAGACTTGTATGCATGCATGTTAACGTAACCAATAGACATGGACATTGGGGCTTGGGGTAGTGGGGTGTGGGAGTGACTGTTAGGGGGATCAATAGGGGGAAAAGAAGACATATGTAATACTTTAAACAATAAAAAAATAATAAAAACAAAAAAATGGTCGTATATCTTTGCAATGGAATACTATGCTGCTGTAAAAAAGAAAGAAAGAACTCTTACCATTTCAATAGCATGGATGGACCTGGAGAGCATTATGCTAAGTGAAATAAGCCAATCAGAGAAAGAAAAGTATCACATGATCTCACTCGTTTGTGGAATATAATAAACAGCATAAACTGATGAACAAAAATAGATCCAGAGACATAGAATCATTTACCGTCAATCCTTAGAGGGAACGCAGATTAGGTGGGAGGTGGAGGGAGAGGGTGGGTAAGAGATCAACCAAAGAACTTGCATGCATATAAGCATAACCAATGGACAGAGACAATGGGGAGGGGGTGAAGCTGGGGCGGGGGGCAGGGGTAGGCTGGGAGAGGACAATGGGGTGAAAAGGGGACATATATAGTACTTTTAACAATAAAGAATTAAAAAAAAAGACTCAGCGTACTCAGATATTGCAGGTCAGGCAAAGAATCAAAGCCTCCAGAGTCCAGGTCTGGCAGATTCAGTGCCCAGAGAGCCACTTAATGAGCTTCAGACTGTAGACCTCAGCAGGGCACACACTCCACAGGGTGTGGCAAGAGGGTTTTCGATGGCTGGAGCAATTGTTTCCCTACCATCCCACCCCCACCTCACCAAAAAAGCTATTGACAGGAAAGCTTTGCCTGAGAAAGATTGTTTCTGTAGCATGAAGGAATGACTCAGCACAGTGATCCTCACAGCTGTCCTCTCGGCTCTTTCCCCAGAGCCACCAACCCCAGACTCTCCCCACCCAGCTCTAGTCCACTCTTCACTCCCTCTGCTGGAGCCCACAGTGAATGGCTACACATGAAATTTAGAGTGTTAGCCCTTGAAGGGGGCCTGTGTTTCTAGCCCTCTCTCCCTGCTGGAAGGACCCCTGCTGCTTTCATGGCCAGGTTTGGGTGGGCACCTTTCCCGCTGCTGTTACTCTGGGCGTAGGCACCCAGCTTGGGGTTTGACCCCAGACCTCTAAGGGGGACCCTCCCCCCCAGCTGAGATATTCCTCCAGAACTTCAGCTGCTGCCTATGGGAGCCTAGCCAGCCCTCTCACGCCTCCACACTTCCCACCCGTCTCCATGTGGTCTCTGCTTAAGTTCTTGGTTATATGGCTTTTTTCCAGCTAGTCTTCAGTTAGCTATTTAGGACGATTTTTCTATATTTTAGTTGTAATTGGTCCTCGGAGAGTGTCAGGTGTAGCTTCCATTTAATACTCCACCATCTTGGAATCCCTAGACTATTTGAGTTTTTAAAACTCACATGTTTCCTTAATTTAAGAATTTGAAAGTAGCAATGAAAACAAACCCAAAAATTCCCAGACTGGTAGCCCCTGGGATGTCCCCAGGTTCTTCTTTGCTCAATACTTTCTTTGCAGAGCAAATAAAATGTGTGCAGCTGCTCCATCAATGGCCTATGTGGGGGCTCACCAGCCCCTCACCCAGCGCCTCTGAGACCCTGGGGAGAGGGTGGATGCACTCTTTTTTTTAAAATTAAATTTTTATTATTTTTTTGCAGTATAACTTATATTTAATAGTAGTACATATGTTTTCCTTTTTTCCCCCATTACCCTCCCCCCAGCCTCCCCTACCCCCCAGCACATATCCCCACCCTCCCCCCTCCCCACCCCAGTGTCTTTCATTCATTGGTTATGCTCATATGTATGCATACAAGTCCTTCGATTGATCTCCCCCAGCATCCGCCTCCCATCCTCCCCAGCCTTCCCCCTGTAGCTTGACAGCCTGTTCAAGGCCACCCTGCCTCTATATCAATCACTCTTCCCTGTTTCTTTTCTTCAAAAATATCTTGCCTCTGCGTACTAGAAATAAATGTATAAGAACAAAAAATGTTTGAGTCTTAGTTTCAATGTCCAACTGTTCTGAGTCCCAGTTTCAATGTCCAATAGTTCTTTATGTGTACATGTCAGCAATGGTATCCAGATGGTGGACACATCGTGGCAATGCAAGTTCCATCCTCTCTGGTTTGGTCCTGGGCCGCCTGCAGCCACGCACAGCTGCCGACTGCTAGCATGGCAAGGTGTCGTCAGTGTCCCCCATCTCTGGACCATCCTCGTGGCTGGAACAGACCCGTCAGTTCCTCACTGTCGCAGGAACCCACATGGTCTTGGAGTTGTTCTCTGAAAACACACAAACACATTCTCGACCAAAAGTTAACAAAGGGATTCTCTCTGCAAAATAGACTTGGGATTCTTTTTGTTTTTGCCTAAATGATTTTCCTTTGGCTTATTTTGACACCATGTGTGTTTTTTCATGGGTGTCCTGCTGTTGGCTTTACAAATGGAAGTTACTTTTCTGGAGTTAGAATTTTCTAGATGTATTTTACTTACAGGATATTTTTCCTCACATGATATTACCCCACTGTCCCCCCCCCTTTTTTGATTAATGGGGGCTTTTGGAAATTTTATATTACAGTCTTGGTAATTTTAAATTTTAATTTTTGCACACAAATATGACTGCTTTAGGTTCTTTGGATGTTAGGCAATTTTACAGTGAGATGAACTACTAATAGATATTTTAGTTAATGTTTTAGGAAAAGCTTTTTGTTCAGTACACTTAAATTTTCTTGAGTATTCACTTGGCCAATTTGAATTAATCTGAAAACTTGATTACTATTTTACTGTCAAATTTAATACTCAAGCAGAAATCTTAGCTTACTCTATAAATACTAGTGGAAAGGAAAATTTGCATTCTTGAGTAGGTCCTGAGCATTCCTGGTAATAGACTGAATTTAGATAAAGAGCAGCTATTGCTGGCCGAGTCTCTGTCTGCCACCTGGGTTCCGGTCTGAGTTGTGCGTGGGAGGCAAAACAGCCATGGGGGCAGGAGACCTCCCTCAGGAGGGGTGAGAATTCAAGCTCCTGCAAGGTTTGTAGGTGAGGGTCTGTGCCCCACCTCTGTTGACCTTTTAGTTCTCTCCTGTTGGCCCCTCTGTGACTGTGCCTGTCTTAGGTTGTTCCTTCCCTGCGGAATCTTACCCGTCTCTGGCTAACCAGCCATCCTCCGGGGCCAAACAGGGTGATGTGAGGTTCAGTTCTGACTCCTTGGTAGCCTATGCCCCTGTGGCCTCCACGTCCAGCACCTGCCTTGGGGTCCCCTCGCCTGATGGCGGGGTCCCAGTACTGATCACATATCTCAGGGGACTCAGGTTTCTTCTCCAGAGAGGGCCCAGCTCACACCATTGGTCGAGAGACAGATCCATGGTGCCAGCCGCCCAGAGGCTTCAGCCACAGCTTGAACTGAAAGCTCAGGCAACAGCTGCGTGTATTTGGATTGTGAGAAGAGGGTCCCGCTTGGCAAAAAGGGCAAGAGGGGCCAACATAGAATGCTCGAGTGCCTTCCCAGTGCCTTAATTCCTTCTGAAAGGGATTAATTCCTTTCCTATCCTTTTTTTAAATTGCTGCCCAACATTCAAAGAATTAGTTTGTAAGTTTATTTGGGATAATTGTATAATATGCTGTTGTCAAATATCAAAAAATTTAATGACATTGTAGAATAATATCATGTAAGGGTATTATGGTGTCATGGGAGGTTAAGGTGGGACTAGCCTAAGGACTGGTGTCCATAGGAGATGACAAGCTCTAGGCCATGTCAATTCAATCTCAAAATAGCTGCCAGAATTTTTTTATAACATTATATAAACTTCGTCAGGGATGTAAAAACACAAATTACTTTGGATGCACTCTTTCAGACAGGAACCTCCTCTGCCAATTGTTCCTCTAAAAGCACCGGACTATTCCTCCACTGGTGGTCCCCCTTCTTTCATTTCCTGCAGTGCAGCACCAGGGCAACACTGTTGCTTGTCACTATTTTCCCCAGGAGACATAGGGTCCGACACAACTTCTAATTGAGTAGTCAGATGTCCCTGTTCCCAGAACCGGTCATGCTGCTGATCCGGGGGCGTGGTGCACCTGCTCCTGCCTCCCCTGGGCTGGAATGGGGCAGGTGCTCTCCTCTGCAGCAGGCCTAGGTTTGGAGGAGTCTCAGTCCTGGCTGCATAGGAGGAGCACCAGGGGAGGCCTGGGAGGGGGAGGAAGTGAGTGGAGTTGGGGCAGGGGTAAGGGGGTGGAGGTGGGGGCAGTGTCATTGGAGGGAAAAACAACAACTCTGTAATACTTTCAATAATAAAATTAAGAAGGAAAAATGCACCTGAGAGCCGAAGTACCCGCAAGGCCGCCCCCCCCCCCCAAGTCCAGTTCCTAATGTATTCTGTCCAGGGAGAGGCAGCTGTGTGTGCTAGAGACATCCCAGCTGATTCCAATGTGCAGCCGAAGAGAACCCGGCTCTGCGCACTCCAGGTGCCAGGAAGCAAGCCTCACATTCCTGTATATATTTTACTGTGCAGATAGTTGGACTTTTTGTTTTTCCCTCTTTTTCCAGACCATACAGCCCCTCAGACTGCAGCCCGACTGTGAAAGAACACTCTTTCCCTTTCTTCTTTGTGCATATACACATAGGCAGGCCTAAGAAGTGGGCCAGACCACATACATTGTTCTGCATTGCACTTCTATCACTTGACTTCCCTTTATGGCTGTAAGACTTACACACTTATTCCAGAACCACATAATATTGCATTATTAAGCATATACCATAAAGTGCTTAACCATACTTTCCTATTGATGTCATATGGGTTTTTTCTAATATTTTGCTATTGCTAATTATACTGCAGTGAACATTCATGTGAGTGTAAATTCCTCAGAAGTTGTGCAGATATTTCCAAAATGCTGTCACCAAAGTTAAAGGATATGTATCTTGAAATTTTTTACAGTATTGCAAAAATGCTCTCCATTTAAATGGCACATCAATTTACTCTCCCACCAACAGTTTGTTAAAGCATCTCCTGCCGAGACCGGTTTGGTTCAGTGGATAGAGTGTCAGACTGCGGACTGAGGGGTTCCAGGTTCGATTCTGGCAAGAGCATGTACCTTGGCTGCGGGGACATCCCCAGTAGGGGGCGTGCAAGAGGCAGCTGATGGATGTCTCTCTCTCATCGGTTCTGTAAAAAATCAATAAAATATATATATTTTTAAAAAGAATGTTGGTAAGAGTATGGGAAAGGAGATGCTTTTTTAAAATATATATTTTATTGATTTTTTACAGAGCGGAAGGGAGAAGAATAGAAAGTTAGAAACATCGATGAGAGAAAGACATCAATCAGCTGCCTCTTGCACGCCCCCTACTGGGGATGTCCCCGCAGCCAAGGTACATGCCCTTGACCGGAATCAAACCCGGGACCTTTCAGTCTGCAAGACAATGCTCTAGACGCTGAGCCAAACCAGTTTGGCTTACCAACATTCTTATAGTCAATCTTTTTATTATATGCTAATCTGCTAGGCAAAATAATGTGTGTGTGTGTGTGTGTAGTGTTGTATTTTTTCAGCTTGCATTCTCTAATTTCTAGCAAAGTTAAACATCTTTTTGCTAGTACTTTGTGTTTCTTCTGTGAATGGCTGGTTAATAGTTTTTTGATGACTATTTGGAAGATGCAGCATAATCCCCCATATTTCTTTCTCTCTTTTCCCCTATTATAATTGGTCTGTAATATTATCCCATTAATCATTGTCTTATTCCAAACAATGAAGGAAGCAGAGTTTGCATAATTCAAAACTTGAGAAAAGCATAGTGCCATTTATATTAAGATTTTAAGTGTTTTTTAGAGTGAAGAAACCTTTCTTACAAGTCCCTGACAGACTGTTCCTGACATTATATCGGCCCAAATGGAATCCCATACCCGCTGCTGGAAAGAGTCAGTGGCAGGACCATGAAAGTCCCCTTATTGACTTTGTCTGCTCCAGGGTCAGAGAGACACCTGGCTACCTCTGAAGCATGTGGCTGCCAACCTTCACAAAACTGAGGAAGAAAGAGGACAGTGGCTATTTCCACTCAATAGTGAGTGATGATCAACTGTGTATACCACTGCCCATGCATTTTTAAGGATTTATTAGGTGTATCTTTAAGATCCAATCTTAAATTAATATGTAAATCATCCAATTAAACATATAAAAATAGCAACTTTGAAGTTTGCAACCTGGGAACTTAGCATTACAAAGGAAGGGCAGCACTATATCTTGTTATTTTAAAAAATGTTTTTATTGATTTTAGAGAGAGAGGAAAGGAAAGCCGGGGGGGAAGAAAACATTGAATGGTTGCCTCCCACATGCACCCTGACTGGGAATTGAACCCACAACCTGGGTGTGTGCCCTGAGCAGGAATGGAACCTGTGACCTTTTGGTGCACAGGACGACACCCAACCAACTGAGCTACACTAACCAGGGCTATCTGATCATTTTAAAGTTAGGAGTATTAACTTATGAGTAAATAACTCAGCTTTAAAAGGAAAAGGCTGCAAAAAATGAGCATTCATAATCCATTCCCAAGCTTGAGAGAGATCACAACTGACAATTAGGGCCTGCCCCCAACAGACACTCAAAGCAATATGACATGAAGAAGGGCTATGAGGTAATCAGCCTTGGCATTCTCACAGGACCAAGGCTTTCATCCTTGGCTCAGTCGCAGAGCAGAGGAGGAGAAACCACCCTGCTCCTCCTCCTCAATTTGGATCCCCAAGACGGAGGGTACCTGGGGTGGCGATATAGAAAGAGGGGGCAGGGAACCGCCTTGATGACATTTTCCAAGCTGGTACTCTGAACAAAATTCTTAGAGTAACACATTGAGAACATTATTTCTAAGAACTTGGAGGTGTAGCTATACGCCTGCTTTGCCTACTTCCTGAGATTCTGGCATAATATGGTGGGTGTGGGATGTGAGTCGGAGGCTCCCTGAAGCACTCATGCTTACCCCTCCGTTACCCCCTCCCCCCACCCTCCAAACACACTCAGATACCAATATTCCAGGTTTCCTCCCCAGGGCCTCGCCCCAGGTAACTTACTCTTGCTGCTCCAACCTGGTTTGCCTGCTCCACAGATTTAGTTGCTGACCAAGGCTCTAGTAGAACCAAGTGTGCAGGAATGTTCTTCATTCCAGAAAGTCAGTCCTAATTTATTCACATGCTTGGAAAATGTGTCAAAAGCATTCTGGCGCTGAAGGAACCAAGAATGAACGGCTGTAAATTAACCCACTCACACCCTTCCCATTTTGGGCTTGTCACCTAGGTGTTTCTCTCCTAGCTCATCATAGCAGGCAGATGGAGCCCTGTTACATCTGGAATCTGTCCTTGTCATCACAAGGCAGTGTTGGAGGGCCAGGACAGAGATGTGAGAAGGGGGAATGGCTTTAGTTTGGTACACCAGGACACAAAGATCTGGGAGTTTTTTAAGTATGTCAGAATGAACTTTCCTAGAACTCCAACTTCCCCATATGCCCGCACCCTCATACCTTTATATTTGGGTGTTGGGTGTGAAGCTCACTGGGTGACCTGGATGGCAGGCCTTGGCCACAGACTCAACCCTAGGAGAGCCATCTTGGCTCCCCAACTCTGCCCCTTTTGCTCTCACCTATCCAGGAGTTTCCCCTCCTAAGACGTGAAAAATAAGGACAGAAGGTAGCGTGGGATTGTTGTGAAGGTCAAGGTCACTGAGACAGAATGTAGAAGGCCTTAGCACAATGCCTGGAACATCCAGAGCACCCATAAGTAGTAGCAATCTCTAGAATCGGTTTAGTAGATGATTCGGACTTAGCCAAATTTGCATAATAGCATACATTTTTTAATAGAACACAGCTAGATTTATGTAGAGAATATTCTAATTCACTGCCTTACTCTTCAAACTGGCCTCGTTCCCTGCTAACTCCACGTGAGTGCGGTTTTTGTTATACCGGTAGCCTAACGGGGCTCCCAGCCAGGCAATGCCTCCCACTCTCTCCACCTCCCTGCATGCTGTGCAGTCAGTGCAGTGTGGCTGGCGTGACCAGCCAGTGACCAGAGACATCTCCCATGCTAGCCTGGGCTCCTGCATCATCAGTCACTTCCTGTTGTTCGGAAAGTTGTAGCACATGTCACCCACCTGAGTCCAGCTCCACTGGTCAGCCTGTCTTTCCCCACAGGCTGTGAAGCGGTTCCTGAAGCAGGAGTGCAAGTGCCACGGCGTGAGCGGTTCCTGCACGCTGAGGACGTGCTGGCTGGCCATGGCCGACTTCAGGAGGACGGGCGACTACCTGTGGAAGAAGTACAACGGGGCCATCCAGGTGGTCATGAACCAGGATGGCACCGGTTTCACCGTGGCTAACAAGAGGTTTAAGAAGCCAACGAAAAATGACCTCGTGTATTTCGAGAATTCTCCAGACTACTGTATCAGGGACCGAGATGCAGGTAAGTTTGAAACACTTTACTCACTGCACGTAATTCTCCAGCGGTCAGCATGCCCAGGTAAAGGCAGTTCTGTACTTTCAGCTCCCCAGTCCTGTGAGTGCAGCTGCTGCCTTCAGGCGCAAAGCTCATGTTCTTATCATTCATATTTAAAAGGCACAAAGAGCGCTCCTAAGATCCTGGAGAAATGTGAATCCAACAAGAATGTTTGTGGCAAAAAGTCAAAATACGGTCCTAGCTGGTTTGGCTCAGTAGATAGAGTGTTGGCCTGTAGACTGAAGGGTCCTAGGTTCAATTCTGGTCAGGGGCACATGCCCAGATTTCAGGCTTGATCCCCAGTGGGGGGCATGCAGGAGGCAGCCGATCAATGATTCTCTTCGTAATTGATGATTCTCTGTTTCTGTTCCTCTTGTTTCCTCTCTGAAATCCATAAAATATATCTTTAAAAAAAGTCACAATATGCAGATTAGGAAAATTCCTCCGCCTGGACAAAACTGGAATTGGTGGGTTGACCCGCACTGTGTATAGCATCTCGGCGCCTTTCCTGGGTTCTGCAGCATAGCTTTGCAGTGTATATTCCCCTTTGCAGATCCAACCTCTGGGTCCCAGGACTTTCAAGTTTGCTCGTTTTTGAAACCTGCCATACTTCACACTCCTCCGTGCTTTCCACTATGCTGACATTGCCAAATACTAGAGAAAGAATTCATCCCACTGGCGTGGCTGTCGGTGAGCGATGGATGAGGACTGTGTAAGAGGCACCTTTTCTGTTTGAACCCATTCAGGAGCAGCTCCGTCAACCTCAGCCCAGCTGTCCCCTCGTGTGTTTTGCAAGTGTGCTCTGCCCACTTCCCACCCCTCCTGTTCAGCACTGAACTCCAGGCTTAGTACAGTCTTTGCAAAGAATCTGGTACAAGATAAGAATGAGTACAAGTGGATAGGAGGTGATAGGGAGCCCATAGCCAACTTTGGCTCAAGCCAACTTCTCAGACTTAGTAGAAAACAAGGGAACCCATGATCAGGAAAAACATCCTTGAACATAAATTCCCAGTTTGTTTTTCATTCCAAAGTAATTGCAGAGGAACCAGTAAAACAGTGCAGATGGCCGCCAGCCCCTAACCTTAGACTGACCAAGAAGCATGATTACCAGGGAATGTCACCAGAAGTCCAGGGCCTCTTCGTTGACCTGAGAGGTTGCATTTCCTTCCTGGTTGATGAGCTAGCTCTTTGCAGCACTTGAGCAGGTTCGTACATGCAGTCTCTGAATTAATAACTGCCAAGCAGAGGGCCTGCTGCTGTGCCCTGCAGCATTCCTGGCGTGTTACGGGACCTCTAGCAAGTCTTCCTTCCTGCTGGGCCACAGTTTGAGCAGAATCCCCATGAAACCTGTGCTTCGATACAGATTGTCCCAGAGGTTTGGGTCCTTCTCTGCTTTTAAGTAGCTGCTTAATCTCAGGGTCCTGGGGCAGACCAGGGGGGTAATGATATTGGGATCATTTTAGGAGCTACCCATAGACTCCTGTGTGCCAGGTACTGGACTAAGATCATTGCACATGTGGTTTTATTTCATCCGTTGAGCTGCCCTCTGATATCAGTGCATTGGAACTGGTTTCCTGAAGAAGAAAAAAAAAAAGAAGGAAGAAGAGGGTGGCTTCTGGTTGATCAACCAAGAGCCAAATTCACAGCTTTGTTTCAGTCAGATAAGCAGCCCTAGAGGTCATCGTCCCACTTGTACAGGTGAGAAAAGTGAAGGACCAGCTCCAGACCTCATTGGTCTTGGAGGGGAGAGATGTCTGGCTGGCTGACTCCATGGCCTGTGCTCTTGACCTTGACACTGTAACTTGTCCCTACCTGTCTCCGAGGACATGCACGTGAACAGGCCTTGTGAAGCAAAAACCTCATTTCAAATGTAAGAGGATCTGCTTCCCTGGGACTTCGTTTCTATTTTGTTTTGTTTTGATTGAAGCAGTTTGCACAGTAAAGTAAACAGTTATGCTTGATGATCATTTAACTGCCTCCTGGATATTCAGTGACACAAAGACCTTACTTTCTCTTCCTCACGAGGAGATTAGGCAACTTCAGGATACTGGTATTCTTGCACATGTTGCTTTTTTTCTACTCCCTATATGAGAACACAATTCTGTTTCTTGTCGTAAAATAGCAAACACATCCGTAGCACCTCCATGTGTTAAGGCTTGGTCTACATTCTCTCCTTTATTCTCATGGGATGTCTGTAAGGTGGGTATGTTATTATCTCATTTTATGGGAGAGGAGACTGAGGCTCTGACAGATAAGTTATGGATTTTGCCCAAGCACCCTCAGTTGGTAAGAGGCAGGCAGAGCAGGGATTTGCACCTGAGTTCATCCATTCTTGTAATCACGTTACTCTGCCTCCAGATGCGCCAGCCACACAGCACACTGCCACAGTGTGACTTTCTGAGGGAAGCGATATAATTTATTCTTTCTCTTCATTTACTTCTCTTCTCCCTAAGCTTATTCTAGCTTAGCTGACTTGCAAATATGTGAACCGTTGGTGTTGATTAATCAGGAACCACCCTGTTACTCTTTTTTTAAGTAGTTAGTTCCAATGTATTAGATCAGAATTCCAGTAACATTCCTAGATTAACCATAAGTTACCTGAACAAAACTTAATGCCCTTGTGAGCTGAACCTAAGAAAATGCCAAAGTCATCCATGCAAACTTTGCGATATTTCTTTGTAATTCTCTTTTTTTTAAATAGTTTTTATTGATTCCAGAGAGGAAGAGAGAGGGAGATATGGAAACATCAATAATGAGAGAATATCACTGATTGGCTACATCCTGCACATCCTCCAATGGGGATTGAGCCTGCAACCTATGTATGTGCCCTTGACCAGTATCCAACCCAGGGCCCTTCAGTCTGAAGGCTGATGCTCTATCCATTGAAACAAAGAGGCTAAGGTTGTAATTCTCTTGATTGCTTTGGTGATTCAGGGTGTTTGACATCATGCAAGCAAAAGTGCAGATCAATGGCAGAGTATACTTTTCATATTTGGAGTCACATACAAATAGCCACACATATAAGATGCAGATTTCCCACAAGAAAGATAAGCAGCCCTAGAGGTCATCGTCCTCACAGCTGCCAAGGAACTTGCACCTGCCTGTGTGATCTGTGGCCTTCCGAAGGTGAGGCTTATCCTGGCCATAGTGTGCATCCGAGCAGGTCAGTCAGACAGTCATGGAAGTGTGTGATTCAGGATCACCCAGGAGTAGCTCCTAACTTCTCTTTGCAGAGGCAGGGAGGTATGACAGAATCTGAGACCTGGGAGAGGGGGACTCTGTCATCTAACTCACATTGGCATTCCTCCTCTGAGCTCTGCTCTCTCATCATGAAAGGAAGGTGTGGGGTCAAGTCTAATATCCTTGCAGCATGCAGGTGTCACAAAATGAGCACATCCCCAAGGGACCCTTCCCTTCACTCGACTCATACTATGTTAGGGATAGTCTGTTTTCTGGTGAAGGGAACTCCCAAATAAGTCAGAAGTTTGCAGTAAACTTTAAACCAATGAATGTCTATATAAACTTTAAAACAATTTCTTTATTAAAATTGGCATGCCCTTTCCCTAGACCACATTGCATACCACCCATTCTGTTTGCTTATGGTCGTATTGTTTTATTTTGCTCTTTGTAATATCAGGCACATTTAATATTCAATGTATCAGGCACCTTTTACTCACCAGCACAGGGAACACAATGGTGGTGAGTAGGTTGAAGATGGTCCAGTAATAGATACTTGGAACCGAATGTCTTTCCTCCTGTTGGTTGGCACCTGTTTCCTATTCAAATTAACTCACGCGTTGAATGGAGTGAGTCGGCTTGTTTTGTCAATGTGGCTTGTGGAGTGGATCAGGTCTACTGTCTAGTCCACTATTTTCCAATGTGAGGTCCTTTTCAGAGATATATCGAACTAAAATCTCAGGACATTGTTCCTGATGTTCTGTAAGCATTTTGAACTTAAATCCATCAAGCAGTTTAGGTATTCCATGATTCCTGATTTTGCCGTAATTATTAGGTAAGAAGAAATCCAGGGAGACATTGGGGGGGGGGGGGGGACTTCTCTTATTTGTAAGACAAAGAAGGAAAGGTTTTTTATTTGAGGATCTCTAGATAAATGTCTCCACCCAAACAATATCCCCCACCCTGGCTTGCCCAGTGTCCGAGGCTGTTCTTTCACATCCAGACCCTGCATTTTCCGAAACCCTCTTTACTGTGAGTGAGCACGTTACAAAGATTTCAGCCCTCAGAGCTTTCCCTGGAATCAGTCTGACAGAGGTTATCCAGTCAGCCTTACGGTAACATCCTGACATACGGATACCAGGACAGATTTCGACGAGAATTGCAGAAGGGTGAGTTAAGACCCTGAGGTATTCCTGGGTGTGAACAGATGCAGACCCCAGGTGGGGAAGGGAGGGGGACGCTGGGTGGATTCCTACTCAGAGTCTGACCCTGAGCTACATACCTTGTGTGCATTTTCTCTGAATCTTCATGGCAGTTCCCTTTATTTAGAGAAAAGGAAACCAAGGCTGTGAAACGCCACATAACTTGCCCAAGAGTGTGTGGCCTGTAACTGGTAAACAAAACAAATGAATGAAAATCAAAACAGAAATCCATACTCCCGTTTCTCCACCATTTTACTTCCTGAAGTTTGGCGTGGAAGGGAGGTCTGTCTAATAAAGAGGTGGCATGAGGACCTGGGGAGATCATGGAATGAGGTGCCTACAAAGTGGAGGGGTGGGAGGGGGGAAGTGGTCGGGCTCAACTTCACCCACACTTGCTCAGATTGCCTTGACTCCCCTGTCAATTATAAGTTTTGAAGAATGGTAATATTGCTAGTAATTCCAAAGAAATGATCGGCTCAAAAATCGATTAAGGATACGGCAACAACAGTTAGAGATCTCCCCCCCTCCCCCCGGTCTTCAATTGAAAATGGAGTGCTCTGATGTTTGACTATAAATACTCCCCTTGATGTGAAGAGCATGGACAGCCGTGTGAAGCTGCGCATGTGACATTCTGCAGGCCATATGGGAGGCTAGGTCTGGAAGCTGGGCTTCTGGGATGGGTATGCTGGCAGTTCTGTGTTATCTACTCTGGTTATTGCCCCAGGCATCCATAAATCAAAGAAGCCCTTAAGTCAGAGATAGGTTCATCTCTCACTAAGGAATGCTGCTATCCTCACAGAGTAGCGTCTGCACCTAATCACTGGCCACTTTCGCTGGTTATGATATACAAGCCCTGACCTGGGCAAGAGGTCACCTGGAGGTCTCATCAGCCAGAGGAAGGAAGCAGCCCTCCACCCTTGTCCAGTCAAGTTCAAAAAACAAATGGAGTTCTGCCATTGTGTAGCTGGTTAGCCCGCTAAAAGCCCAGTACCTGGCTGACAGCTGTAGGCTGTGAGTGGTCGAAGTGTTCAGGTGTCGGGGTTGTCCTCACATAAAGCATATTGGACCAACAGCTTAGAACCCATGGAAACACAATGCCAACCATGGTTGACAGATATTGCTGTGCTAGACATGCCCCTTGGTGTGGTCAGGTGTGACTGTGACCCGAATAAAAACGAGGGAGCAACATGTGAGCAAATAGCAATGGGTGGGCCTCGTTTTGATGTTAAATGCACAGTTCCCACCAGTACATCTTAAGTTCCTCAGTTCTTAACAGAACAAATATTTATTGAGCCCCTTCCATATGCCACACATGTCATAATCCCCTTGAATGCAAAGATGAGGAAGACAAACTGGGCCCATGCCTTCCTGGCCTCCCAGGCTACAGATAAACCAGGTTGGCAGCCATGGGCAACAGCCCTGGAGCCAGACAGAAAACTGGTGTTTCTTAGGTTTCTGTCCTCACTCCAGTGCTCTATGACAAGGTCTTATCCTTCATTTGTCATTTTGAGAAAGTTATTCCTCCCTTTCTGTTTGAGACTTATAGACATTCATGAATTGGTATCTAAAAAGTGCTAAGGCAGCGAGACTGGAAGAGAATATGAAAACATATTTGTGAGACTGTAAGTCACCATTTCATAGGCAGTTAATTATGTTGTGTGGTTAATATTAATTATTAACCAGAAGACCATCTTTTCAAACTCTTAGTAACTTACAATGTAATTAGCTCCTCCCTCTTTCCTAAAACACCCCATTTCCCTGATTTTCCTCCTGCCCCAACAGCTGGCCTTCCTCAAGTTCAGCTGCTAGTTTCTCCTCTTCTACTTCTAAATTCTGAGCATCTAGGATGGTGAACACACAATACAGTATACAGATGACATATTATAGAATTGTGTACCTAAACCTATATAATTTTGTTAACCAATGTCATCCCATACATTCAATGAATAAATAGATAAATTAAGAACTGGGTTGCTGCTCCCTGGAGAAGTGTGCCTTGATGCGACAAGGGAAGGCTGATTTTAATTTTTAAAATTGTTTTAAATTTAATATTTAAATTAAATTGTTTTAAATTGTTTTAAATTTAATATTTAGTAAATCAGGAAATACCAGGTATATGTTGGCCACCTGAGAACTATGCAAGAAATATAGACCTAACCCCTGGCCTTGGGGAACATGATGAGTGAGAAATGATAAAACATTCCAAAATAGCATATGAGCCCCTTTTGCATGACACGCATTATAGGACTCGAGGTCAGCTGAGCATGGAGCAGTCAGGGGAGATCTATGAAGGCCTGAATTTCAAAGGATGGGAAGATTTTCAACTTAAAGGAGGCAGAGGACAGTCTGGAGCAGCAGATGAGAGTAATCCTTATGAACAGTCTGCAGGTCTGTGATATCAGAGAGTTACTGGTGAAGGGTGAGAAGATGGCCTGGTTAGAGGACACAGGTGGGGGCGGTGGGAAGTAACGTGGGTGGGCTAGTGAGTGCTGCTATGGAGAGCCTTGTGGAGTCTGCCCTCAACAACTTTAATTTCACAGTGGCAGTTGCTAATTTAATGGGATGTGCTTTCCTGTGCTGGACAAACTTTTCCTAGTTATTATGCAAACATTAAGTAAAATCATCTGAGATAAGTGGAGACATAGTCTTTGCTAGCTGTACTTGGCAATTTTTAATGCAAGGAAGGGTAAGCCTTGTAAGTAGATGAATGTGCAGTCTCTAACATTTGCTCTTTAACATTCTTTTCTTCCCTCAATAAATCTGTGTCATTAATGACAACGTGTAAGTCAACCAGAGGAGAAACAGCCTATTGGATGACGGGCTTAAGTGAATGTTGCTTTACACCCTAATGGTCAACATATGGGCTCCTGTCAGCCTGGAGGGGCAGGAATGTCCACAGACACAGGCCCATCCACAGGGAGAGCACCTTCCCGCAGGTCCCGGAGGTGTAGGTCTGGGAACTATTAGCAAAGGCCCTCCATCCTCCTTGGCTGTCAGGAAGATGCATGTTGGTGGAGACAGAAATGTTTTTGTACCGGGAACCCTGGCTCCATTATTAATTTTATAGCTCTGGGGATGGGATGCTGGATTCTGCGAAGTTCCCTTAGCATCGCCCCACCAGAAGGACATGATGTGGCCACACACTGACGTAGCTTAGAAACTCCGATTCTTCTTCCTCCCTTTGCCCATGCCTGTGTGAGCTCTTGTGTAAGTCACGGTGAGGACAGCCCCTGTGGAAAGGGCACATGTTACGGACTATCTGTTACGGCACAGTTGTCCGACACTGAGTCTAGGTGATCTCAGGACAGTGTGGTGTGCAGATGACAGAAGGCGGTTGGGCTCGCTGAGCCTGAGTCTGCAGCCCTCTATCCGGGGACTGAGGCCTGCACCCAGGCAATCCACACATCTGGCACACGTTATAAACACAAAGCAAAGGGGATTCGGGAAATGAGCTCCCAATGGGTCCCTTTCTCACTCTCTTTTTAAAAATATATATATTATTGATTATTTACGGAGAGGAAGGGAGAGGGATTAGAGAGTTAGGAACATCGATGGGAAACATCGATTGGCTGCCTCCTGCACACACTGAATTGGGGATGTGCCTGCAACCAAGGTAGATGCCGTTGACTGGAAATGAACCTGGGACCTTTCAGTCTGCAGGCCGACGCTCCATCCACTGAGCCAAACTGGTTAGGGTGGGTCGCTTTCTCTTAAGTGAACTGGGTAGATTGAAGTGCGATAAGAGGTAACATTTTTAAGCAATATGAGTGATTTTTTAAATAGATATTAAATGTGAAGTGTCTACCTATGTGTTTATGCTGTTGATATGTAAATTTGGGAGACTAATGATAGGGCCGTTACTCAGAACTATTTTTGAAATTTCTTCTTTGAAACATGTTTAGAGCCAGCCTGACGTGCCTTTGTAGATATGGTATGATGCAAATATCTGACCTATAAAGATCAATTTGGTTTCTGGAAACAGCTCAGAGAACATGCGAACGAAGTCAGAGGAAAGTTAGGTATGGGACCAGGCTGCCACTCGTGTCTGGTGACCTCTCGCGCTGCTGTGGGCTTTCCTGAGACAGAGAGTTCTGCTTGGAATGGGCTCTTCCCAAGCCTCCCGTCGGGGCCACCTCGGTGACATACGTTCATACCATCTCAGGGCACACAGGCTTTGCATATGCCACCTTGGCATTGCAAAATAATTAGTCTCATTTCTCAAAAAGGTGACAAGCATTTTGGCACAGGAGAAATGCAGTGCGAGCTGCTAACACCCTGGTGCCTCGTCTTGTTCACCTTTTCACGTAACTTTTTGTCTTCACTGTCTGCAGCATATCATGAGCTGGAGAAAAAGGTCCCTTCAAACAAGTTACATATTAGGAGCTTTGCATAGTCTTCATTTGATAAAACAATGAGGGAAAGAGTGGGAGTTAACCCTAGAGCACTGCCCGTGGCCCTGACACACCACCCTGCTGCCTGGGGCCAGATGGGGACGGGAGGGGGGGGGGGAGCATCTGACGAAGCCCTGCCAAGAGGCTGCCTGTCACATGGTCCAGAGCTCCAGCTCTGGAGTCTGACAAACCTGCCCCCACATCCCCACCCACCACCTGCTGGCTGTGGGACAGCTCCCTGAGCCTCCATGTCTTCATTTCCAAGATAGTGATAACAATAATACCTATGTTAGCCCTCCCCGGGTTTAGCTCAGTAGATGCAGCATCCACCTACAGACCAAAGGGTCCCAGGTTCGATTCCAATCAAGGGCACATACCTTGGTTGCAGGCTCCTCCCTGGCTCAGGCCCTGGTCAGGACACATACAGGAGGCAACCAATCAATGTGTTTCTCTCACACGGATGTTTTTCCCTGTCTTTCCCTCCCTCTTCCACTCTTTCTAACAGATCAATGGGAAAATATCCTCAGGTGAGGATTAATCAAAATTGAAATGTTACCTACTTGATAAGCATATGAGAACTACATATGATGATGCAGGCAAATGCTCCCCCCCCCCCCCCCGCCGCCCCCCGCCCAAGACAGTGCTCCATAAATCCTGACATCAATTATGAATGGAAAGAAGAGAAATCAATAAAAAAGAAGGTAGAGGAGAAGGCAGAAAGGAGAAGAATGAGGGGGGAAAGGAAAAAAAAAAGAGGTGGATGAACTTCAAGGCTATTTGGTTTTGAAATGTGAGAAGGGCGCCCTCTGGGCGCAAGTCTGACAGCTAGAGCTTGCTCTGTCTCCCCAAGTGTTCTTGTCAGGGCCCAGGCAGGGTGAGTGACTCACTAGTAAGTGGGTATGTTCTTTAGAGAAGAGATCTGAAAATATATGCCCCAGATGTTGAGAACTAAACAGTGGGCAGGCCATACAGCTCAGTGGCTCCCTCTCAGAGAGAGAATGTGCACATATGCACATGAATAGTCTTGATTCTTATCTATACTAATAAAAGCATAATATGCTAATTAGACAGGATGACCTTACTGACGAGGCCGGGGCTGTGAGGGAAGCACAGTTTTGGGTGCCCACTGGCAGCCACAGGGCAGCCAGTGCTGGCAGCCGGGGGAAGAAAGGCCTACTCTTGCATGAATTTCGGGCAACGGGGGTCTCTAGTTTCTTTTTAATATATTTTATTGATTTTTTTTACAGAGAGGGAAGGAGAAGGATAGAGAGTTAGAAACACTGATAAGAGAGAAACATCAATCAGCTGCCTCTTGCACACTCCCCACTGGGGATATGCCCACAACCAAGGTCATGCCCTTGACCAGAATGGAACCTGGGATGCTTCAGCCCCCAGGCTGACACTCTATGCAGTGAGCCAAATTGATTAGGGCGGGCCTCTAGCTCTTTAAGAATAACAGTGATGCTTTCAGTTTTGGAAAGACTAGTGTGAAGCTGCGGAGACAGGATAGCCCTATTGCTGTCAATTATAACAAGTCCTTATTATAAGTCCAATAAAGGAAAGCAGTGCCGATAAAGTTCACATTGCTCTGCAGTCTGGAAATGTGCTCTTCAGCCATTTTGATGAAATGGCTATGTATTTGCTCCGATGACAGCAAGTGTCAGAACTGCCCTATGCCCTTCAGCCTGTCATTAGAGCTAATCAGATCCAAACCCCAAAACAGGGCCCATGTGCAGTCCATCGCTACGCAGCCTCATCTCTCTCCCAGGACTTCAGAGCCCGCCCTTCCCCTGCGCCACGGCCCATTCCTGGGTGCTGCTGCCCCCTCACAGGGCCCATCGCCACTGCTGCCTACACCCAGCGCTGTTCTCACATCAGTGGCTCTCGGCCTTCAAAACCCCTCTCATCTCCTGCCTGCTTCTGGGCCTCACATGCCCTGTGAGGGCGCCTGGAGATGGTGTGTTCAGCTGAACTGCATTGTCAGCATTCTGTCACTGAGCATTGAGCTGCTAAAATACCCCGTTGCCAGAGCCTTTGTCTCCTGTGTGAAACCACTCTGCGTTAAGCTGTCAGTGGCCATCACTTTGCAGGCTGTTCTAGAGGTTTGATGGGGCCAATGTCAGTTCACTGAGCAATCCTTCTGTTCAGAATCCAGTTCCTTTTCTGCATTTGGGAGAGAAAACCACTATGACCATTTCTCAAGGCTGAGCTAGGTCACAGGCTCAGATACCCTCAGGCTGTAACCCCTGGGGAAAGACCACTGAGTTTGCTGTCAGGGGAGGCCCTTTGCCTTATACAGGAATGAGAGCATTACATCTTGGACCGCCATAGTCCCAAGGGCGAGAAAAACATTCTAATTGCATGGGAATATATTCGAAATCTGATATGTACATTTCAATAGAAATGATGCGTGTTCATGTGTGTGGAGGCCTTCTGAACAAAACATGAGAAAGTAAACATTGAGAGTCCCTTCTGGGATGGCAGGTGAGAGTGCTCTCCACGCCCACTGGGGTCCCATTCACACCCGGCTTCCTGGACATCTCTGAGATCTGCAACTCCACTTTGACTTCTCTGCTGAGTGTCAGAGAGTTTCCAGCGAACATGTCTCCCGGATGAACCACTCACAGTAAACTCAACAAGCTGAAAACTAAACTCATTATCTTTCTTCAAAGCCTGCCCCTCCCCACGTGGTCCCCACCTTAGGGAAGGTCACCAGCATAAACTCAGTCTCGATCAATCAAGACAGAAACCAGAAACCTGGGCGGACTCCTTGATTCTTCTCATCCTCTCACCTGTCCGTCCAATCAGGCACCATGTCCTGAAGGCGCTGCTGCCTCACCTTCGCTTGAGTCTGTTCCCCTCTCCCATTGCCACCAGCACTGTATCCATCCAGGCCAGTCTGCGGCCTAACTTATTTCCTTGCCTTCACCCTGGTCCCCTTCAACCCATTAGACCCCAGATCAAATCATGTTTCTCTGTTGTGTAAAAGCTCTAAGTAGCGTCCCGTTGGCCTTGGGTTAAAGTTTAAACCCCTTCACCTATTACACTAGGCCTTTCACAGTGCAGCTTCTACCTACCTCTTTAGCTCATCTCTCGAGACTCTCCCCTTTGAATGCCACATTCCTGCCATGCTTAACACCTCTCTGCTCCTCACACATTTCCTGGTCTTTGCTGCCTCCTCCCTTTTCTCCTCCATCATCTTCTTGTTATTGAAATATAAAATGCATACAGCGAAGTGCAACATATATACTACTCTGAATTGTCTCAAATGAGTACACTCATAGAACATGTGCTCAGGTCAAGAACCCAAAGAGGAAGCCTCATTCATGATCCTTACACAACTCTCAGAGAAATTCCTATCCTGACTTCTACTAGCATAGACTCATTTTTCCCACTTTTGTACTTCATGTAAATGAAAATCACAGAATTGCATCACACATCTCCTGCTACTTAACAAGATGTCGTCTACCACCATACCCCCTGAACACATCCCATCTCGTCTGATATCGGAAGCTAAGGAGGGTGAACAAAATGCCAATGAGCTTAAAGGCCTAAGATAACTTTATGTCCTGTCTCCAGTCTCATCACTCATTGCAGCTATATTTTTTCATCTGTTTCATCTCACGGCTTCTTGAAAATCATTTCCACTTGGTGTTGAGCTGTGCTCTCTGCCCAATCGCTTTTCAATCCATTGTGCCCATCCATAGCTTCCCTCATCAAAAGGCATTGGTTGAGCCAAATGAACACTCAATCTTTTCCTACTTGACACTCAGGCTACCCACTCCCTAATTCAGCGAGTGGGAGGTTCTTGTCTGGAATGCCTTTAGCTGCATTTCCTCCTACTAATATACTCATTATTTATCTCATACTAGAGGCCCAATGCAAAAAATTTGTGAATGGGAACAGTCCCTAGGCCTGGCCTGCAATCATCTTCTCCAGCTGCTCGCAGCTGGCCCTGCCCCTTGCTGCCATCCACCCTGGTTCCCCATTCGCCATAAAGTGATCAGAGCCTGCCAGCTGGGGAAAGGGACCAAGAGGTGGTCAGTGCACCTCATAGTGACTGGTCGAGTGGTCATTCTGGTCATTCCACCTTTAGGGTCAATTTGCATATTACCCTTTTATTATATAGGATAGAGGCCCAGTGCATGGGTGGGGTTTGACCTGTCTGCCCTGATGGGAGCACCAGATCAGGGTGAGGGTCCTCACTGGGGGTGGGGATGGCTGGGGTGAAGGGCCACATGGGGGGGGGGGGATTGGCAAGCTGGCCATGCCCCCGACTGGGGTGTGGGAGCAGGGCTGGCTAGGGCGAGAGGCTGTGGTCATTCTGGTCTCTGGCTGTTCCACCATTTTGGTCATTGGGCTTTTATTATATAGGATTTCTAATGCCATCTCCTCTACAAAACTACTATTAACAGGTTCTCTTCTGATTTTGGTTGCTACTATTAATATTAATACCAATAAATCTATAATAAAAAGGCATAATTTGCTAATTAGACCAAATGACCTTCCAGATGAAGCCAAGGCTGTGAGGGAACCCCAGGTCCTGGGTGCCAGAGGGAAGCCAGTGCTGGCAGCTGGGGAAGGAAAGCCTGCTCTTGCATGAATTTTGTTTATCGTGCCATTAGTATTATTATAATACTAGGGGCCCAGTGCACAAATCCGTGCACCTTGAAAGGAAGTGTGGGTCACATGGCTGCAGTAGGCACAAGGGTGGGTCTTAACCCATTCTCCATGCCCCAGTCTGGCCCTTCCTATCATGACCCCTGTTCCCCTGTCTGCCGGTAGCCCTGCTTCTGTGCCGCTGCTCCCATGTGCCGACAGTGCTGGCCCTATTTGCACCTGCTAATGGTGTGGAGCAATTAGGTTTGCGCCAGCAGCAGTTGCGAGTGGGGCTGGCACTGTCAGCCATACAAGCGGCAGCTGCTGCACCAATCGCCCCTCAGGAGCAGGGGGAGGTGGAGAGGCCCTCAGGGGTGATCAGGGCCAGCAGCTGCCACTCCCAACTGCTGATGGCACCAAGTGATCAGGATTGGTGCTGGGCACCAGCAGTGGGTGCAAGCAGGGCTGGCACTGGCAGCAGGTGTGAGCATTGGGCAGGACTGCAGTACAGGAGCAAAGCATTTACAGTAACCACCAGAGGCTTGCCCCAATGATAGCGACCAGTGCCCCACCTTAGTCTGGCACCCCTGCTCACCTGCTCCACTATCCCACCACGGCCAATGCCTGCCATGTTCCACACACACCCCCTGGTGGTCAGCACATGTCATAGTTACCAGTTGTTCAGTTGTTCTGCTCGCTCTTTGGTCTATTTGCATATTAGCCTTTTATTATATAGGAGGATGCTCAGCTCACTTCCTCTAGCATATAAGATCCTTGGGGAAAGATCTTTGTTTTGTTTGCTGATAAATGATAAGCTCTCATAACTATGCCTGGCACATAGTAGGCACTCAATGAACCCTTGTTAATTGAATGAATGGTTCATATTTTTGAGCACTTATTATGCAGGGCATTTTTGTGAATTATCTCATTCCATCTTCATCCCGATGAGGAAGGAACTGTATTTATTCCAATTTTGCCTGAGAGAAAACTGAAGCTTAATTGCCCAAGATCACACAGTTGCTACAAAACAAAGATAGTATTTGATCCCTGATATATTCAAGCCCTATATACCCTCATCTGCCACCTTTGAGCTTTGTCTACAGTGGTTTGTGTAAAACTTTACTGTAGGCTACAGTAGGTTTTCCACACATTCTCCAAGCAGGTAGCACAGTGTCTCAGACAAGTTTGTGTTCACCAGATGTTTATTGAATTAAAAAATGGGTGTGCTGTGGAAACCGGTTTGGCTCAGTGGATAGAGCATCGGCCTGCGGATTGAAAGGTCCTAGGTTCGATTCCAGTCTAGGCATGTATTTTGGCTGTGAGCAAATCCCCAGTAGGGGGTGTGCAAGTGGTAGCTGATCGATGTTTCTCATCAATGTTTCTGACTTTCTATTCCTCTCCCTTCCTCTCTGTAAAAAAATCAATAAAATATATATATATTTTTAAAAATGGGTGTGCTGCCCTGGCTAATGTGGCTCAGTTGGTTGGAGCATCATCCCTACACTGAACACATGCCTTGGTGGCAGTTTGAACCCTAGTCCAGGCAACTGATCAATGTTCCTCTCCCTCTCCCTCTCCCTCTCCCTCTCCCTCTCCCTCTCCCTCTCCCCTCTCTCTTTTTCTCTCTCCCTAAAATCCAATAAAAACATCCTCAAGTGAGGATAAAAAAAAAAAAAGAACTTTGTAAAAAAATTTAAAAAGGGTGTGCTGCTTAAGAGGCAGCATTTGGCAGTGAGTCCTTCTTGCACAATCAGTAACTCTGAGCACTGTCCTGATTGTTGCTGCAAATCTCTGCCCATATGCTGCCTCCTCTAACCTTTGCTTCTTCGGCACCATGTAGGATCAGGGATGTCCCTGGCTGACCCACCCGCCACCCTGGCCCCAGCCCTTGCCATCCTTCCTCTCCTCTGCCTGTCTTCCTGCTGTCGGTGGCCTGATCACGAAGAGCAAATGATGCCCCTCCCTCTTCTTGACCCCACACTCTGCTTGAACCTGACTGCTTCCCTGGTCATTCATGACTGTCAGGGCAACATGACATTTATATAGATAATTGGAACACAGTGCAGATTGTGATAAACACAGAGAGTCAGGAGGTACTAGAGGAGCTTTGAAGGGAAAGAAATGGCTAATTACATGATGAAGGCAGGGGAAGTGAATTAAGTTACTGTCTTTTTCATCCCAGTAAAAGCTCTGAGCCCAAAACTTGGAATGCAGCCTGACCTCAGGTAGAGACAGAAATATATGGGAAAACAGGCCAGGATCTGAGCAGCATTCTCTTTTTGTGTCTTATCCTTGCTGTCTGTACATTTGTCTCATTCTGGTCTCTCTCTGGACCTCCTCTAATCCACAGACCTCACTGTGGTATGTGGCTACCAATGGCTACTGCGTTGATACTTGGCAAGATTATCTCTATAAAAATCACACAGAATATGACTAACTGCTATGCTGTACACCTGAAACTAATACAAAATAATGTTGAATGCATTATTGAAAAATACAATTAAAAAAATCATAGTTCCCCAGGGAAATATACCTGATTGGCTCACCGCAAGACAGTTGCCCCACTTCTTGTTCAATCATCTGCCACCAACAGAACAGGGTAATGTCGGATGATTACGGCTACCAAATCCCAATCTCTGTCCAGGAGGAAGAAGCAGAAAGGAACATTATGAGTTGAGCAGATGCTCCGAAAATGTCTACTATACTTGGTTCTCTTGTGAAAGAATTGCAGGTGTTTCCCACAAAACAGAACAAATGAAGAGGCTTCCTATCATGGAGACTTTATATTTGTTCCTATCAGGAACAAATTCATAAATATGAATCACCCTAAATAATCCAGATGATGTTCCAATGGTCTTTCTATGCCCACTGTGTTCATCCAAGCTCTAGGCGCCTGGCTTCAGCCAGGTGCCTCACACACATCACGAAGGCCTGTGACACCCCAGCATGAAAGACAACCTGGCTGGGCATTGCTCCCTCCTCCAGTTCTCAAACAAATGATACCCACACCTCCCCATCATCAGTCCGGGTTCTCTCCTCGTCCCAATGAGCCTGGGGAACCAGGGCTGGGGAGACAGAACCCCTCCTTTTGAGGGCTCCACACCCTGACAAATTCCTTGTGAGAGTGCTAGCTTTGGCCACTGCTTTCTTAATGTGCTTCTTAGGTCAGGAGAGAGGGGACTAGGATAGATCTTTCAGTCTGGTCTGGCCTTGCCCACTCGGTGATCCATCCATCCCAGGCTAGATGGGGGTCGCCTGACATGTTTATCTCAGGCAGAAGTGGGGACGCTGGGGTCAGGGTGCCCAGGGCAGATCCGAAGCTGCCCTCTGCTGCATCCTTCCTGAACTTGGCTCTGGGCAGTATGATGTCCCCTGGGGTTGGGCCCCAGAATGGGGGGTGGGTGGATCAGGGTGCTGTTCTGGAGGATGGATGACTCTGTAACTCTCCTCCTGGAGGCAGCTCCAAGCTACCACCGCCTCCCCAGTGACGCCTCTCTGTCCTTCCAGGCTCCCCGGGCACGGCCGGCCGCGTGTGCAACCTGACCTCCAGGGGCATGGACAGCTGCGAAGTCATGTGCTGCGGCCGAGGCTACGACACGTCCCGCGTCACGCGGATGACCAAGTGCGAGTGCAAGTTCCACTGGTGCTGCGCCGTGCGCTGCCAGGACTGCCTGGAGGCCCTGGACGTGCACACGTGCAAGGCCCCGAAGAGCGCCGACTGGGCGGCGCCCACATGACCCCAGTGGCGTCACCATCCGCCTTCCCTCCAAGGACTCCCCGGATCCGCAGGGACACCGGGCCTTTGGATTCTGTTAGGAGGCGCGTGGCCTTTGTCTCCGCAAAAGCCTCTCCCGCCAGGCTGGGGTCCGGGCCTGGGGCCACAGGCTGCAGGAGAGCTTGCCCACCCTCTCTGCCGCCAGCTTTCTAGGCACCTCTCTTCCTGGTCGGTTGGACAAGCTGTTCCAGGGGAAGGGGTGTGGGCCCAGGTCACTGTCTCCACCCACCGGACAGTTCCTCTTCCAGAGCCATCGGCTCCTGGGAGAACCAGTGTCTCAAAGGAGCTTTCTCTGTGTTTCCCACAAATGCTCACGTAAAGCTTCTCTCTGGAGGGTAGAGGAAGGAAAGCAGGACCAACTGCCACTGAATTAGCTTCCATTTCTAAGACCAACCAAGGCCTGTGCCTGATCCGGCCATTGCCTGGAGGGGCAGTTGGCAATTACCTGGAAAAGGGCGGCTTTCCATCAACTTTAGGGGCGAAATGCATGGGGAGCAGCAGTAGCAGAAGCCTCAGAAAAGAAATGCCTTGCATGGCTGTCCTCTCAATATAAAGAACTGGTGGGGAATGAGCCTCCTTTCTCACTTAGGATCGGGAGAGTTGAGAAAACTGACACTGTCAGTATTCTACAACTGTCGAGTGAAGATGGAGGAAAAGAACATAGTGACTAGAGTATCAGAAAATGTGTTTGTACAGATAAGGAAAAGGGGAGGGGATGAAATTCCTACAGGATGATGCACGTGACCTATGGGATTTTGTAACTGGATGGCTTTGAGAATGAGAACTTTGGGGATGATAAGAGCAGGGACCCAAAATGCTGACCGGGAGATGTCCAGAGCTAAGTCCTGCGCAGACAGCCTCTACCATAGCAGATGCTTGGCCATGTGTGCAGAGGAGTCCCAGCTAGTACTCGCCACTCTTCATGCATTTTAATTCGGTTCATTTGATGCTGACGGGATGACAAAATATGGTAGCCTAAAGCAAATGACACGTAGCCTTGCTTATAAAGTTGGTAACCCTGGTATGTTCTATTGCAAACAAATCATAACTTGGAGACTATATTTAAGAGGCCCAGCTATCATTATGGGAATAACAATATACAGGTTGTGGTTGGCTTCTGCCATGAGCAAAAAGATGACGGGGGGAAATGGAGAGGTTGCTTATCCCATTTTGTGTATTACATTTTTAAAAATGTGAAATATCTGAAGGTCCTTCTCATCCCCTCCTACAACTTGGTTCTTGTTCAATATGTGATCGCTTCCCAGGGCTATGTTGAGTCACAGGAAGCTCCTTATATGCATCTGATGTCAAATTATTAATACTTGCTCATTCTTTACATCATTGGCCTCTGGTTTCTCCATCCTCACTTCACAGCAGGACGTGTGGACGGAGGCCTGAGGGGAACAGCCTGCTGGAGTACTTTGTCATAGGTGACAGCTGCCTCCCAGCCCTCGCAAAAACAACTGCATCCATCTCTTTTCCCTCAGCCCCAAACCCCACGATTAGGTGTCAGTTTTTTTCAAAGAGGCTCTTCCTCTTTTTATCCTATGGATTCAGAAGGGGAAGAGTGGAGTGTGACAGTAGCTACTCTGAGTTTAGTGGAGTCTTGGGGAGTGGGAAGGCCAGGCAAGCGGGCTCAGTCTTCGTTACACTGAAGCTTGCTATGAATGCCTCGCTGGGAGGGCATGGGACTTTCATGGAATCCCAAAGCCATTAGCCCTTCTTCCTGCTGGATGAACTGTGCAGTAAAAGATCCAGGCATGTATTGAGACATGGAAAGGGGCCTAGCGGACATCTTAGCTGCCCCAGTTTATATCTGGGAAACAGAGACCAGGGATCTGTGCCAGCATCAGCCTTTAAGCCAGTGCTCCACTGTGAACAGGACCACGCTCTGAGTATTCCAGAAAGCTAAGCACTTTATCTACTACATGAAACTAGTTTGTCTCAGGATCAACTCGGTAGATTCTAAGTAATTTAAGCATCCAAAGGCAATGTTCCTGGGGTGTTTGAATATGACTTTCTTTTCATGAGGAAGTGCATCCTTCCTGACCAGAAGCAAGGGGATAAGGCATATCCATGGTCATATCCATATCAATTTATCTGCATAAATTGTCCTGATTTGTAAATTGCCACCTAAAGCTGCAGTGGCTGTGGTCATTGTGGAGGGCATAAGAGAGTGAAGTATTTTCATCTGCTCTTCTGATAGAGGAAATCTCCAGATTTGAAAAAATGGGTGTGTGTGGGGGAGGTAATAGTGAACATAATTCAAATTTAGTTTCGTTAGGGCTTAGTGAGGGTTGATATCCTTGAATCTAAATGTACTAAACTCTTGATAGCTGAGGCTTTTAAGGGAATGCATGGCATAAACTACACAAAACAAAATAAGAGATTCTATTTAGGTCAAATCCTCTTATAAATTACCTCCTGGGAAAACGTAAGTTGAAGTTTTTTAGGCCCAAGATGATATCCATTAATTTTCTGCAATCTCTGAAAAAGTTCCACACCATAGGAGATCCTAATTCACTGGAGTGTCTTCAATAAAGATAAAAGTCCGCACGTGGCCCTGAGACTTAGCAAATGGATTGTTCTCTTCAATAGCTTGCCTCCCTGAATTAGTCTGTGGTGCAGAGTGATCTGTCTTCTGGGAACACGCTTGTCAAGAACATTGTAGTTACAGGCCCCAGGACAGCCTCATGCCCTGAAAGCTTCGATGCCCTGCCTTCAGAGACCAGCTTACCTGCTCAGATGCCTTAAGCTCGAGCACAAAAGCCCTCAGTGCAATTACCACACTCAGCTCTGGCCCTGTGCCTCTTGGGAGGGGGAGCCTGGCGTGTTATTAGACCACAAGAGGATTCGGGATGCATGTGGGAGGGGCATAGGGCACCCTAGAGCACTGACTATCTTATACAAATTTCGCCAGATTGAAATGAGCATCCCGGAAGGATCTATCACATGGCAATGTGCTCCACATGGAGCCCAATGATGGGAAGGGGAGTGAGAGGGAAAGAACGTATAGCTGTTGGCAAGTGATCGGCTGAGCTCTTGTTGGTAACCTCCACCCTTCTTTCTGCTGTAGCAACTTTTCCCCACCCCCAACCCCTGCCATCCCCTCCCAGCACCTTCTTCGAGGCTCAGAGTCTCAGGCCCTTGCCCAGATCCTCTGTACCTATTGTATGGCTCTGCTAGAATCTATGACATTCATTTTAAGAGATATTTTCAATTGTCCCAACTGTATTTCTTGTTATTGGAGTTACTATGTAGCTTGAAAATGTCAGGTATCACATTTCTTTTTCAAAGAAGATAGCTTTAAAGTCAGAAGATCTACCTTTGCATTGAGATTTCTCAACCGTATTAACTTACTAAGAATCTTACATAACTCCATGAGACCTACAGAATGGACTTTCTCCAAGGCGGCCAACATGATCGTGCATGCGCTTGCACTTGTTGGCATTTTCAGGCCAGGATTTTGTTATTACTTCTCATTTATTAAAGGCTGGCCCAAGGCTGACGTTTTCTCACTCCGCTGAAGAACATTCATCTCCCCTCTGCCCACTCTCAACATAAAGGCTCTCAACAGAGAGGCCTCCAATGGACCAGAACTATTCTTTTTGTATTTGTTTACTGTACTTCAACCTGGCTTTTCTTATCTTAAGAGCAAGAGTTATGCTCTTAACAAATAGATCTCACTGGTTCCAAAGCTGGTAAATTGCTTCTGTCAGGTCTGTGCTGACCTGAAGAGCGATGCATGGTGGGAGCTGACAGCTGAGGCGTGCTGATCCTGACCTTCCCTCAGCAGAGACATTTTCAGTCATCCATGAGAATGTTCTTTACATTTTTCTGGGGATCAGCGAGTTGACAGGTGGTTTGCAAAGCCCAACATGATCCTTATTTTTCTAAATAGTCGTTTTCTAAATCCAGCTCTAGGGTTTTACCCCTGATATTCACATGGACTCCTGTTTAACCAAACCTCCCACTTCCACAAGCTAATGAAAGTGTCACGCAGATCGTTACAAAGAACTATTGTTATTTACAAGTCTACATTTTCTGTGAAATCAAAACATAATAAAGTGACTTTTCAGTGTTGACTTTGTTGTTTTAATCTTGTGATGTCTTGCCAAAGCCTCTGGTGAAAAGAAATCCCTGCAGGTTCTGGGAATCATCCCCTTGTCTCTCTCAGGACCACACTCAACACAACTTGGTCAAGGAGTGTCTTTCAAGTTTGTAAAGATTTTCAGGGAAGACCATTGACCTATCTTACTGATAACTATTCTAGTGAGTTAGTGGGCAAGACATTTGGTGGACTGAAGAATTATTCCAGGTTTCCACCCTGTGTCCCACTGTGGTTATCATGCAAGGGCCTGCACCCTCTTGGTGCCAGCATGCTTTGGCAGTGCTTATAAGTCTCCATAGCCGCCAGACCTCCCCACCCCTCAGGACTTCTCTGAATCATTGCTTCCCATATATGTGCTTATTCTGATCTGAAATGATAGTTTCAGCTAGATTAAAAACATACAACTCCCCCCCTCTTTTTTTGAGATCTGTGCATCCTGATTGTGTATGCTGCTTATATGCGTGCAGCAAAAGCTCAGAATATGGAAATAAAAATTCCCTAGCAATGGAAATCTATCCCCATTTTCTCCTCCCTGATGAACTGTTTTGGGGTTGACCTAACTAAGCAAGGTGCTTACTCTGCACCGTATGCACCCCAAGGTGGCTCCATGGTCTGACTGCTCACTCTCTTTAGGATTCCATCGTTCCTTCTATGCTCAGACAGTCTGAAGAAGAGGTGATGTCCCCTGAGTCTTTGTGTGTTTTGCAAAGGGCATTCCCCCCAAACATTTCTGCCTGAACGTTGTCAATGACATTTCCGTTACTAGCCCTTTGTGAAAGAGAGCTGTGCTTCTCCCAGTGAGATCTGTAGAAGCTATCCTGACCCCTCCCCATTAGATGCCAGAGGGAATTCCCTTGCTCCCCAGTTGTGACAACCAAATGTGTCCCCCGGCACTGCCTGATGTCCCCAGGGAGGGAAGGAGGTGGCTAAGGGTGAGCATGAAACTGCCATTTGCAGTTAGAAATGCCTCACTGGGACATATTAGTTTAATGGGATGAGTTCTCAGTATGAGCGTAACAGACCATTTGGGAAGAAATATTTTGGAAAAGATATACTATTAGAACTCCTCACATCATGGGCAAAATGAGCCGGGCTGAGACTAAGATCACTTAGGCTGCACTGTGTGTCCCCGGACGGTGGGACTCACAGGAAGGAGGAAAGTTTAGCAAAGGGAAACAACAATGTGGTTTTAGCAGCTGGCAGCAGAATTCTTAGGAACTCCCCAGTTTCACAACACTCAGAGGGAAAAACAAGCCCAAGATACGGCCTGGAAGGCGGAGGAGTGAGAATGCTCTAGCTCTGCCTAATATAGTTGAGTAATTTTTAGTTTCTCAGGACAGAAAGGAGGGTAATAACAAAGATGGAACACTGTGAGATGGAGGAAGTCTGAGTTTCAAGCAATGAGACAGTGAGAATTTCCAGTTTAAGGTGGGGTAAGGGGATCATCTGGTGGGCTGTTCATTGAAAGAACCCCCAACACACACACACACACACACACACACACACACACGCACGCACACACACATGCACACACACACACACTCACACACACACACACACACACACACACGCACGCACACACGCACGCACACACACACGCACACACACACACACTCACACACACACACACACACACACACACGCACACACACACGCACACACACACTGCCAGATGTCCTTATCCCAGGTAACACTAGCCTTGTACAGGTGATATTTTAGTGGCAGGAAGGAGTCAGAGTGCTGTCCAACATGTGCCAACAGAGGTGGGAAGGAACAGCACAGGCTGGATGCGAGATGGGGTGGAGTGCAGAAAGAAGGAAGCCTGGGTGATTGGCTAAATAAAGAGTAACCCTAAGGTCTGAAGAATTTGGGGTGGCTAACTGGCTGAAAGAAGGATGAAGAAAGCCTGTCGTTTTTTACTTGACGAATTTACATGGGCCAAACCGAATCTGTATTTTAGATTGCCCATAGAAGTGAAGAGCAGACGAGAAACACTTGGATGAATAAATACCGGTCTGTTCCCTCCTGCTATTATCTACTTCTCGATAACAGAGCAGGACTGAAATCCAACCAACATGATCAATGGACCAGACTAGTTTTGGACTCTTAACTTTATTTTTTAATTTCCCAGTAGTGACTGGCTCTACGAAAGCCCCTGTGCCTGAGTCACAGGCTCTGGGTTTCCCCAGGCTGTCCACCCAATCCTATGGTGATAGGATTGCAGTCTTTCCTACATTCTGCAAATGAGAGGACTCACATTACTGCCCCTAAACCCAATTCAAATAATAAATGATGAAGATGCATGCAGGATCTGTTTAGTTGGGTTTCTCACACTGGTTACTTCAGCAGAGGCTGGGAAGCTTGGCAAAGCCATCTGTAACTGTTTAGGTGCTTCCTGTTACAGGTGGAGGTCATACACCAGCCGAATAGCAGGAAACACAGAAAACAAAATCTGAAATGGAGTCTCTAAAAGTCTACCAACCCATGTAAATTTTGTTATCTGCCTCTTGAGCATTATTTTCCAATAGCAATGACGACTTAATGAAGGACCTTGAACTCTGAATCGTCAACGTGAAGTCATGCCTAATCAAGACAAATATTCTGAGCATAATAATACAACTAGAAGGAGCAAGGTTAATTTCCCTGAATGTTGCTATAACTATAAACAATATCTCATCCTCTCAGCAACTCTCATGTAGCATGATTGAAATCCAGTTGGATGGATAAATAACTCTATCTCTTCCCTCATGAAATAATAAGCACTAGTGTTTTTATAAGTGTTGCCACCAGCCCTTGGAGATTTCATTAGAATCATGATTCACAGATGAGAAACTTCCCTATTCTACAGGATTTATTAACTGGAGTAAGAATTACTCAGTTGACTGTCTATACAGACAAATGCATTTGACTTCTTCTGGTTATTATGCATTCATTCACTGGGAATTTTTCTTTTTTCTGAACTAACTGAATAATTGGGTCAAGATGATCCCTCTGGTTTGCTTTTATAGACAATTCTTAAACTGATGTTGTTCTGTCATATGGATGTGGAACTTCAGCAGAGCAGTGAGGTTCCGTGACACTTCCAGGATCCCGAGAGCAAGGACTCATGGAATCCGAATGTCACATTGGAAAGGAATAATGCACGTTAAGTTATTCCAACCTCCTCATATTTGATTCATGGGAAAACAAAAAGAAATTTTATAGTTTGGACTCTGATATAAGCCAGGCACTGAATCATCTTCAGGGAAGAACAGCCATCATTCACTCCATCAGTCTGTATTGAGCATCTCCTGTGAGTCAGCTGCTGTGCTACATACTGGAAATGTAACAGTGACTAAGGCAAGTGCCCTTGCTCAGAGCCTCCGGGAGGGCAGGCATGGAGCATGAGCACTCTTACTTTACAAGTCCTTTCACATGCAATATGGGATTTAATCCTTGGAACCACCCTTAGATATAAATGTAATTATCTTCTTTTTTGAAATAAGGCAAGTTTCAGAAAAATTTAGTAATTTGCCCAAGGTCATAAAAAGACTCATAAGAGCCAGAACCTGAGTTCAAATATCTATCTCCTAACTCTCATTTCAGTGTCCTTTCCAGTATACCAGAGATTCTTCTGATTAAAACTCAGTGAGAAGCATTCTTCCCAATGGGCTGTTGAAAATTACTTTATTGGTTTCATGATCATATTCCCCAAATGTAAACGAGGATGGGTATACTACAAGGAAATTTCTGTTTTCATTGATGTGCATCCCAGACAGTAAGTTATATGTGGATACATGTTTAACAAAGTCCTACCAGGGAGCACGAGGCTTTTAGTTATACAGGTAACAATGTATTTTAATTTAAAACTAGCGGCCCAATGCACAAAGATTTGTGCAAGAATGGGCCTTCCTTCCCCTGGCTGCTGGCATGGCCTTTGCTCTGGCCAAAGCCGCCTTACACCTTTCCATGCTGCCCAGAGACTGGGGTGGTGAGGAATGCCTGCATCATCACCTGCCCACCCCAGCAGCGCCTGTGTATGCAAATTAACCTGCCATCTTTGTTGGGTTAATTTGAATACTCACTCCTGATTAGTTGGTGGGTGTTTCGAAGGTATGGTCAATTTGCACCTTACTTTTTTATTAGTGCAGACTACAGGCCCAGTGCATGAAATTTGTGTGTGGGGGTGGAGGGTGTGTGTCTTTAAGCCCAGCCTACACTTTCTACAATCTGAGACCCCTTGAGAGATGTCCAGCAGCCTGTTTAGGCTCGATCCTGGTGGTATTGGGCCTAAACAGGCAGTTGGATATCCCTCTCACACACCAGGACTGCTATCTACCAACTGTTCGCCAGCCTGCCTGCCTGATTGCTCCTACCGCTTCTGCCTGCCAGCCTGATCATCCCCTAACCATTCCCCTGCCACTCTGATAAATGCCTAATTGCTCCCCTGCTGGCCTAGTTGTCCCTAACTGCCATCCCCTGCTAGCCAGGTCACCCCTAACTGCCCTCCCCTGCTGGCCTGGTCATCCCCAACTGTCCTCCCCTGCAGGCTTGGGTCCCCCCTACCTCAACTGCTCTTCCTTGCCAGCCTTGTCACCCTCAAATGCCCTGCCCTGCTGGCCTGGTCTCCTCCAACTGCCCTCCTCTGCTGGCTTGGATCCCCCCTCCCCCAACTGCTCTCCCCTGTGGTCTTGGTCACCCCTCATTGCCCCCCACCCCCTGCAGGCCTGGTTGCCTCCAACTGCCCTCCCTGCTGGCATGATCACCCCCAACTGGCCTACCCTGCTGGCCATCTTGTGGTGGGCATCTTGTGTCTACATGGGGAAGGCCATCTTTGACCACATGGGGATGGCCATCTTGTGTGTTGGAGTGATAGTCAATTTGCAGATTGTCTCTTTATTATATAGAATAAGTTAGTTTTGAGATTATTCTAGAAAATCTAACATACCTCATCATAAGAAATCTACTTAACCATGTGTTGATTCAATGCACAGTTGAAGATGGTTCAAAAATATTATGTATCCACTCAAACATGGCATGAATCATGATTAATTTTTTAAGAGTTTTCCCCAAACTCTTACCTAATGTTTGATTACCCAGATTGAATTAACATGTCAATAATTTAAAAAATGTATTTTTCATATGTCTTGCCCTCTTACCCGTGTTAACCATGAGGAGGGAAAAGACACCTACTAAGAAAGGCTCCTGATGGCTAACCAGGTCACATTTAAAAAGCAGAGCCTAGCAGGCATTTCTGCATGAGGGTCTCTCAGGAAAATGACACTTCCTGGAGAGACCTCTGTGCTAAACTGCAGGCCTGCACTGTGCTCCTGCCCTCTGAGCCAGTCCTTACAAAGGTTTCCTGGAACTATTGGTTGAGGCTTTCCCCATTCAATCAGAACTGCACAGCTCCCCTCCCCCTACCTTCCCACCCCCCAAGTGAGACCAATCAGGAGAGTGCCCTTTGTAGCAATCAAACTTCCTGGATTCAGAGCCCTCATCTGCATGAGGAAGGAGGGTTCTCCTGTCCACATAAGCCGGTTCCTCTGGCTAGGGAAGCATGCTTTCCCTTACCAGGGAGCAGGCCGGCATAGAGCTGCTCAGCTAGAGAGAGACCCTGAGGAGGGGCCTGGCACTCCTGCAAGGAGCTGTCTGGCTGGAGAAGAGCCACATCACCACTGAACTAGTCTCCACAGCAGTGCTGTCCTCACAGCCGTACTGTATCACTGTTGAGCTCTTTGGGCTGAATAAAGTTTCCTTCTTCACTATGCCTCAGATTGGCATTGGATTGGCACCAGTGACCACTGATTAACACCAGGAAGAAGAGAGACAGTAAAACTTTTCTTAGCAATGACGCCAAAGAATTTTTTTTCAGAATTATATTCAAATGTAACCCTATTTTAAAAATATTTTTGAAGGTATAAAATGTATGTAAACATTATATGAGCCTCTAGTAGCAATAATATTTTCACCTTAACATGAAGTACGCTTGGTCTTTCTCTCCATAAAGCAAACTGGGAAGATTTGTATAGTCCTAGATTATTAGATAGGAGTGACAGGTGATCTTTCTCTCCCTTCTGATCTAGAAACAGCCCAGCAGGATTGGAACAATTCATGTTGCTGTCACTGACCTTCAGTTGATTTCTAATCGACTGCTCACTTAGTCCAGCCTTGTGGTTATAATTGTTTGTGATGTTGGCCAATTCAGCAAAATAAATGTCTCTTCAGAATGTAAGGAACCAGCTCTCGGCGTCAGACCTAGTTCGCAGCAGCATGGCTAAACGCACCAAGAAGGTCGGAATTGTCGGTAAATACGGGACCCGTTATGGCGCCTCCCTCAGGAAAATGGTGAAGAAAATTGAAATCAGCCAGCACGCCAAGTACACTTGCTCCTTCTGTGGCAAAACTAAGATGAAGAGGCGAGCCGTCGGGATCTGGCACTGTGGTTCCTGCATGAAAACAGTCGCAGGTGGTGCCTGGACCTACAACACCACTTCTGCCGTCACAGTAAAGTCAGCCATCAGAAGACTGAAGGAATTGAAAGACCAGTAGAAGCTCCACAGTTTGAAACATTGTGAGCCTATAATAAATGGGTTAATTTATATAACAAAAAACAAACAAACAAACAAAAAAACAAAAAACAAAACAAAACAAAACAAACAAACAAAAAAAAGAATGTAAGGAACCAAAGACAAGTCCTTACGTGAATAGCTGATATGTGTAAAAAAGTGAAAGAGAATCTTTGTCTAAAGGGAATCTTAAGTGATGAGTCAAGGGAGACGGTGGAGAATTTTTATTACAAGTATTCTAGAAGTATGTGGAATAGATTTATACTCATGTTTATTCACAAGGAAAAAACTGTCCCCAGATACACATTTTAATTTGTGAGAAAGCAGCTAGTAAATGTAAGATCATGGAGAAGATGGTCCTTAAAATAAATAAATATAATCAAGGGGGAATGTAATTCTGCCTAAAATGTAATTCATTCTTTTGGAGCAATAAATAGATATTATGTCCAAAAGCTATTTTCCTACTTCTTGGACATGAAAACAGTTTTTCTTATAACTATTATATCAAAATCAGATCTATGGGTAGATTATATTGCCAACAATGGCTGGATGGGAGAATAATTCACCCACAAATGTCATTTTCTTTTTATGGTTCTTAAATGGGGACCCTCATCGATTCTACCTAGAGATTAAGAACCTATTTTAGGACATTTTCTTTTAGAGTGAGTGAATATTATTTCATTTTATTCCTTAATACAACAATTATTTTATTCCACAAACACCAGGCATAATTTTTCATCTAGCAAATACTTTCCTCTGTGTTCGGAAAACAGCAAGGTAAATGAACAAGGTAAATGAAACAAACGAAACTTCTATTTCTGGTAATGAAAGGGCAGAGCGGGACTGCAAGGACAGCTGCCATTCTGGATTGTGTCACTTGGCAGCCACCATGTGGGCTGCATGATGTGTAGGCTTACCTGGGGGCTGCTATCTTGAAATCACAAAGACCAACCCCTCCTTTTGAGTTGGCCAATCACGAGCGACTGTGTGCTTGAGGTCCAATCAAGAGCAAAAGACAGGACAAGGTCACATGCATTAGGGATTATTTGTGTCACTAGCCCCAACCCTCACCCAACCAATTGGAATCGGCCAACTCAGTGGTTCGCGGCTGGCCCCAGCTCCCTATAAAATCACCATGTTGTCGGATATCCGGCTCTCTCTTGCTTCCTGCCGCGGCGATGGTGGAGCCAAGAGAGCCAAGCCCGGGCTTGAATAAAGGTTCTTTTGTTCTTGCATCAGTATCGGCTCCCTGGTGGTCTCTGGGGATCTTGAAATCTGGGCATAACATTTGAGGACTCGCTGGGATCCCCAAGACCCACGAGGGACCCTGACCCAGAGAGCCTGATTGACCGTGGTAGGTGTTTGTCTGTGTTTTCTGTTCTGTGTGAGCTCATCTCTGGTCTGATTGTGCCCAAAGCAGTCTAGGTGGACACATCGAAGGAACATGGACCAGAGGATTTGGAAGACATTCCGAATCTCTGTCTGGAGGGAGGGGGAACCCCCTCACACATCTGAGACGGAGGCGGGTCACTCTCACCTATCAGTGTGAGGCCGTCGTCTGGAGAGACGTGGAATCCTCTCCCAAATCTGAGCTAGCTTTCGGTTTTTGCTTTCATGGAGTTGGAAGACAGTTTTGTTTGTTTTTTGTGGTCCCTTCGTTTGTCTATTTATGTGTCTCTGGCTTATTCTGTGGACTTACTGGACGGACATTACGGGACAGACTCAGACTACTCCTTTAAGTATTATGGTTGATCATTTCAAAGAGATTAGGGAAAGAGCCAACGACCTCAATGTGGAGGCCTGAAGGGCTGGTAGACCTATTCTTGTTTTGCAGGAGGAGTTAAGCCTGCCCTGCTCAGAGAGAGCAGCAGCTTTTTCGGGTCTAGTTCCCCGCCGAGGATCCTTCCCAGAGGCTGGGTCTTGGCGTGGATGGGAATCCTACACCTTTTTTCCCCCTCTAGCTAGGCCTGAATGGGATTTCAACATGGCAGAAGGTAAGGGGAGGCTCTGGGTCTACTCCCAGGCTCTAATAGGGGGTCTTCAGATGGCTGCTAGGAAGCTGACTAATTTGGCTAAAGGAAATCTAGGAAATTTAATTGTACTGGATAGAGGCCAGACCATCTATGAATTCTCCTCCAAAGCAAGAAGGATGTGGAGGAAGGGAGCCACGTGGCGATCCAATATGGACGCCACTCCCCACAGGGCATCCGGATCTCATCTTCTTCATGTTTTTTTTTTAAAGAATTTATCCAAAGTGTATGCCTTAAAATAATTGGAATTGGATTTGAAACTCAGAAATTGTTAAAATATAGATAAATAATGTATTAATTATAAGGATCAAGTAGTCTAGGAAAAGACACTGTCTACACCCTTTGTTAATGAAGGAAGGGGTAAATGTCCTTCCCCCCAGAACAGGTAATCCAGTTTCCTGCCAGCAGCCATCTTAAAGAAAGAATGTGGTAATTTAAATTTGAATATCTGCAGGCTTGCTAGTCAATTTCCCTGGGCAGAGAAAAAAACATGGTCAGTTTAAAGTCAATTGATTAAGTCCTTGTGGAACCTATTTTTCCATCCAGAAATGTGGGCTATGGCAGCTTAAAGTTTTGGAAGTTTGCTTCCTCATGAGAAAAACCTAGAGGACAGAATTGAAGCTATTAATTGATAATATCTTGTATTTTTCCTAGAAAAAATGTGAAGTATTATTAATCTAAGAACAGCTAAATGTTTGACTTTTCAGTTTTAGAAGTTCAAAATGCAAATTAAATTGGGAGAAATTATATAAATGTGGTAATTAAATGCCTAAAATATAACTTGTTTTATTTTTTTAATAATATGTTATGTTTTCTCTGATAATTGGACTTGTTGGTCTATATTTCTTAATTATAGCCAAATTTTTCAATGGCAGTAGAATCTTAAGAAAGACAAAAAGCCCCAAGCTGCCTGCACTTTTAAGTAGGTTGATTGTAGGACAGTGTGCTTTATCAGACCTCTAAACTAAGTTTACTGAATAAATTTCTTTGCTTTTTAAATTAAAGATACCTACTTAAGTTACTTTATAAATTAGCTTGTTAAATTATAGTCACAGTTTTCAGCTAAATAAAAATGCCAATGCTGATTGTGGGAAATTCCTGATGTTTCTGAGAAAAGATAGTTCCATTACAGAGATGATTTGAGCTTGTCAGAATGTGGGATCAGGCACTTTTCCAGCAAGTTTAAGTGTGAAGAAAACAGGACATTTCCTAAAGCAAGTTTTGTGGACCTGTGCCACGGGGAACTTTAGGATTAATCTTAGGGAGGAGTGGAGACACTCTAAAAGGTTTAACTGTTCTGCCTGGAGTCATTGATTCAGATTATGATAGAAATCACCTGTGGATAGGCTATACCACGCCTTAATTACTTTAAATTTCTTCACTTGGGAAGTAAATGGGAAGCCATCTATGGAGAGATCCATTGGTATCAGAATATGACAAAAGAAAATGGTCTAGTTAAGTGGAAGAATCCCAAATCTGGTTTATGGAAGGGACCTGATCCATTATTAACCTTCAGCAGAAGGTATGCTTGCATATTTCCAGAGAATTTTTCCAAAACTGTGTGAATCCCTGCTAGAAATATTAAACTGCAACAAGGATCCAAAAGGGAAACTAGCCAGAAGAGCAGCAGGAGGACGAGCTGGACAATGAACAGCTCGGAGACCACCCAGGGTATGGTAAAGAAGATGGTGCCTGAGAACATCTTTCTGGCCATACAACTGTATGGTAATATTACCTGGGGCAAAATGGGAAAGTATTTTGGACTTATATTACTGACCTTTATTGGGTAAGAACTCTTATGTGGGTTGATCACTTTATACCAAACACCTTGGTTCATCCAAGAGCAACAGGGGTGGGGCAAGAAAGTATAATTACATAGGTGTCACCACCCAGCTTCCCTTTTGTATTGACACAAATTCAAACCACTACTCCTTTGTGTGCAAAATTAAAGAAAAGCTTCTGGCTTGCATGGACACCAAAGGAGGGTAGGCAAAAGTTAAAACACGTCTACTATCACTACTTGCTCCTAGGAGAGGTGCAGAAACATGTAATTAGACCTTGTCTATAGAAAAAGAAATTGACAGCCAGTTTGAAACTGAATTGCCATGGCTTAAAGCAAAGAATATCCTTACAACAGTATATTGTACAATTATTTCTAAACTAAATCTTTGAATGATTGTCAGCAATTTAAAAGGGACATGAAAAGATTTAATCCCTTCCACTGTGTGGAAGGCCCCTTGGGTAGGCAACTGAGCATTCTATATTGGCCCTTTTGCCAAGAAGGAATCCTCTTCTCACAATCCAATTGCCCACAGCTGGTGCCTGAGTTTTCTGTACATGCTGAGGGTGAAGCCTCATGGTGGCTGGTACCATAGATCTGTCTCTTGCCCAATGGTGTGAACTGGGCCCTCCCTGGAGAGGAAATCTTGGGTTCCCCAAGATAATGTGATGAGTGCCCAGGCCCCGCCAGCAGGTGAGGTGGTCCCAAAGCAGGAACTGGGCGTGGAGGCCATGGGAGCATAGGCTACCAAGGAGACAGAATTGAATCTCACATCACCCTGCTTGGCCCCTGAGGATGGCTGGTTAGCCAGAGTTGGGTAAGATTCCTCACGGGAGAAACAACCTAAGACAGGCACAGTCACAGAGGGGCTATCAGGAAAGAATGTAGGGGCCAACAGAGGTGGGGCATAGAACCTCACCCCCCCCTCCAGCATTGCAGGGGCTTGAACACTTGCCCCTTCTGAGGGAGGTCTCCTGCCCCAGGGCTACTTCACTTCCCATGCCCAGCTCAGATCAGGACCCAGGTAACAGACAAAGACTTGGACCAGCCCAGATCAGAATCAAGGCAACAAACAGAAACTTGGCTAACAGCAGCTAGCACCAAGGATGCTCAGGGCCTACTCAAGAATGCAAAACAATCCTTGCCATTAATAATTACAGGGTAAACTAAGATTGTTGTTAGAGCATTAAATTTGACAGTAAAATAGCAGTTGAGTTTTCAGATTAATTTAATTTAGCTAAGGTAGGAAATGTACAGCAGGAGAAGGACACCTTTTCTGGATGGGTAGAGGCATACCCAACCGAGCATGAAACAGCTCAGACGGTGGCCAAGAAACTGCTAGAAGACATCTTACCCTGGTATGGATTTCCTGCTATGATAGGGCCAGACAACGGGCCAGCTTTTATTTCACAGGTAACACAGGCAGTAGCCAAGGCTATAGGGGCAGTTTGGAAATTGCATTGTGCTTATAGGCCCCAAAGTTCAGGACATGTAGAAAGAATAAATAAAACTCTAAAAGAGACCCTTACCAAATTAACCATAGAGTCTGGCGGGGGCTGGGTGGCTCTCTTTCTGTATGCCCTTTACCGGGTAAGGAACTCTCCCTATACCCTGGGTTTTAGATCATGTTACTGAATTTGTCTCTTAAGAGGGCTCCAGAAGGCACACTAGGACATTTGGCCACGCCTCCATGATGAGGCTGGCCCGACCCCTCGCCTCGTCAGTGCAGACTGGGAGACCGGGTTTTTGTCAAGAGCCACCACCAGGAGACCCTTGAGCCACGTTGGAAGGGCCCCTACATCGTGGTGCTGACTACACCCACCGCTCTCAAGGTAGACGGCATCGCAACCTGGGTCCACCACACCCACGTCTGCCCAGCTGATCCCTCTGCAGTCCGGGAGGACCTCATCACACAATGGAGCCTTGATTACAATCAGCACAACCCGCTCAAGCTCAAGTTACAGCGCATTCAACCTGCCTGATGTCGGTAACTCTGTTGACTCTGTTCGCTGTCACCCACACTGCCAGGAGTCCACCCTTTTTCCTGGCAATAGTCATGGCCTGCCTCTGTATTCATGCAGCAAGGAGGCCTATGTGCAGCTTTAGGGGAAGAATATTGTTTTTATGTTGACCATTCAGGAGTAGAAATGGGAGGCAAGGTAGAAATGCAGTCTGTCTCATGATTGAGCCATAAGTTCCAAGACAAGGGGGGAATGAAAGGGCAGAGCAGGACTGCAAGGACAGCTGCCATTCTGGATTGTGTCACTTGGCAGCCACCATGTGGGCTGCATGATGTGTAGGCTTACCTGGGGGCTGCTATCTTGAAATCACGAAGACCAGCCCCTCCCTTTGAGTTGGCCAATCGCGAGCTGTGCGCTTGAGCTCCAATCAAGAGCAAAAGACAGGACAAGGTCACATGCATTAGGGATTATTTGTGTCACTAGCCCCAGCCCTCACCCAACCATTTGGAATCAGCCAACTCAGTGGTTCACATCTGGCTCCACCTCCCTATAAAATCACCATGTTGTCGGATATCCTGCTCTCTCTTGCTTCCTGCCACAGTGATGGTGGAGCTGAGAGAGCCAAGCCCAGGCTTGAATAAAGGTTCTTTTGTTCTTGCATCAGTATCGGCTCCCTGGTGGTCTCTGGGGATCTTGAAATCTGGGCATAACAGTAATATGGTGACTAAATATCCAAAAACGAAGCCTCTTACTGCAAAATCCCTACAAGTTTGATATCAGGTAAAATAAGAATTCTTTGATATGAATAAGCGAAATATTTCTACCCCTACCCTCAAATACAGAAAAGCTCCAAAGGCCAAAAAATGAAAGAAAGCTGAAAACTCAAGCTTTTTAATCTTCCTTTCTAAAAGGTTGGGTTCCAAAGGCCCTCTCAGCACAGAAAATAAGGTCTTGATCTTTGTTAAAGTGAATAAGGATGCACCACTTCATCCCTTCCCACATACAGTAAAAAACTACATTTAATAAAGAAAAAAATCTGACCACCAGCACATGGGATAAACTGGGAATTAGTTTGTTATGAAATGGGATTAGGGTAGGGAAAAGTTAATTAATGAATTAACTACAATACACTTAGAGCTCTGACCATTTACAGCTCCCAGCCTCTCCTCACCTTAGCTTGATGTTAGAATTACATGATTTATATGCTTCAGAAATTGTCTACCCAGAAAAATAATGTTAAAAAAATAGCCTCAACAAAACAAAACATGACAATTCTAGACTGAGGTGCCAGGCAGATGCAAGAACAAAAACCACTTGGAAGGTCACATTTTTAACCAGGCTGCAAGGATTTTCACCAACAAAGCTTCACCAAACCTGAGTTCATAATCTACAATTACAAAACTCACCTCAAAGTAAGCCATCAAGATTGAGCATTACAGGAAAAACAAACCATAAATTTAGACTCTCAAGAATATCAGATGGTAAATTTATTAGTCATAGACAATAAAACAAATCTGCTAGGCATGATAAAAGAAAATTTCAAATGGCATAATAAACATGAATAAGATTTTTAATATTTAAAGGAGAAATTAAGCTAAAAGATATTTGAAAAAGTAAAAGTACAACCATATATGAAAAGTATAACCACTGATATTACAAACTTAGTGAGTTTCTGCCTGGGGCCACAACAGAGGAAATAGTGTTAAAGTCTTTTCTCCTGCTGCCATTGTGTCTAATTCAAAGTCGCCCAAAGAGCTGCAGGAACTCTTCATTAAAGGTTTGAACTTTCAGATAACCAACCAGAGACTAGGGAGCCATGTTAAGCCAGGGGAACACACAGACTGTGAGGTAATGGAAGATCCAAACACAAGCATTCCAGGAGTTTTGAGTCTGTCACACATGCCACTGTGGTGCAAGCAGACATAGGCATGAATGTGAGGCCATGTGAGGTAAATGGCAGCGATGTGGAACCAAAGATGGCTGTCTAGGAGTTTAATTTAATGACAAAATAAATTTAAGGGTTTTTTGTTAACTTGTTGATTGCTAAATGTAATAATTTGATCATGAAGCTAATTAAATGTGTTTAAAAAAACTCAGTGGTAAACAGAAAAGTAGATAGAGCTAAAAAGGTTAGTAAAGTGAAATATAGATCTAAAAAAATTACTTAGAATGCTGCCCAAGATAAAAGGAAATGGAAAATATGAAAGGAGGTAAAAAAGATGGAAGGTAGAATGAAAAAAGAGAGAAAATGAGAAAAATGAGCAATTCCCAGAATGGATGAAAAATAGAAACTTTCAGATTTAAGAAGCAGAAGTTGCAATTAGTATAAAGAAAATAAATACATACCCAAACGTATTGCATACAAAGTACAGGCTAAAATAAAAAGAGAAGTTATCAAAAGTAGACTTTTCCAAAGCAATGATAGAAATAAGAAGGTAATGGAATAATATTTTTAAAACCCTGAAAAAAATATCAATCTATAACTGTATTCATCTGAACAAAGGTAAAATAAAGACATTTTCAGGGGGATTTCAAGATGGTAGTGGAGAGATATAGTTATACTACAAAGCCACCACAATCAAAACAGCCTGGTACGACACAAGAACAGGCATATAGATCAGGGGAATAGAACAGAGACCCCAGAAATCAACGTAAGCCATTACACTCAATTAATATTTGAGGAAGGAGGCAAGAACATACAATGAAGTCAAGACAGTCTCTTCAATAAATGGTGTTGGAAAAATTGGACAGAAACATGCAAAAAAAATGAAATTTACACCATACACAGAAATAAACTCAAAATGGATAAAAGTCCTAAAGGTAAGTCAGAAAAAACCATAAAAATCCTAGAAGAAACCATAGGCAGCAAAATCTCAGACATCTTGAGTAGCAATATGTTTATGGATACATCTCCTAGGGCAAAGGAAACTAAGGACAAAATAAACAAATGGGACTGCATCTAAATAAAAAGCTTCTGCACAGCAAAAGAAACTATCAACAAAATGATAAGGGAGCCCACTGTATGGGAGAACATATTTGGCAATGATACATCTAATAAATAGTTAATATCCAAAATATATAAGAATTCATACAACTTAACAAAAAGAAGACAAACAATCCAATTAAAAAATGAGCAAAGGGCCTTAATAGACACTTCTCAAAGTGGACATACAGATGGCCAAGAGACATACAAAACAATGCTCAAAATCACTGATCAAACAAGAGATGGAAATTAAAATGACAATGAGGTATTACCTCACACCTATTAGAATGACTACCATCAACAAATCAACAAATGACAAGTGCTGCTGAGGATGTGGAGAAAAAGGAACCCTTTTTCACTGCTGGTGGGAAGGCAGACTGGTGCAGCCACTGTGGAAACAGTATGGAGTTTCCTCCAAAAATTAAATATGGAAATACCATTTTAACCAGTGATCCCACTTCTAAGAAAATATCCTAAGAAATCAGAAACACCAATTAGAATGAATGTATGCACCCCTATGTTCATAACAGCACAATTTACAATAGCTAAGATTTAGAAACAGCCCAAGTGCCCATCTGCAAATGAGTGGATAAAAAAGCTATGGTACATTTACGCGATGGAATAGTATGCAGCAGTAAAAAAGAAGAATCTCTTACCTTTTGAGATAGCATGGAGGGACCTGGACATATGTCAGTCAGAGAAAGATAAGTATCACATGATCTCACTCATATGTGGAATCTAAGTAACAAAATAAACTGATGAACAGAGTGGATCCAGAGACATGGAAGCATGGAACAGAGTGTGGAATCTCAGAGGGAAGGTGGGGGAAGTGGGTGGGTGAGAGATAATCAACCAAAGACCTTGTATGTATATTCATGGCCCATGGACACAGACGATAGGGTGCTAAAGGCCTGGAGCAGGGGTGGGGTGGGGCAAAGAGGGGGCTGGAGGGGAACAATGGAGGAAAAAAGAGTACATGTGTAATACTTTCAACAGTTAATAATGATTAAAATGAAAATAAAATATAAAATGAATAATATTTTTTAAATTTAAAAATGATACAATTGTCACCCTGGCAAGTGTTGCTCAGTGGTTACAACGTTCACTGCACATTGAAGTGCTGCTGATTCAATTTCCAGTCAAGGCCATGAACCTGGGTTGCATGTTCAATCCCAGGTACTAGTCAGGGCATGTGTGGGATACAAATGTTTTTCTCTCTCTTCCTCTCTTCTTCCCTAAACCCACCCCTGCCTCTACCTTTCTGCTCTTTTAAAAATCAATGGGGAAAAGTATCCTTGCATAAAGATTAACAACAACAATAACAAAAAAATACAAAAGATCAATGAAACCAAGAGTTGCTTCTTTGAAAAGGTTAGCAAGATTAGTCTAATAAATGAATTCAGCAATTCTTTAGCCAGACTCACTAAGAAATAAACAGAGAGAATCCATATAAATAAAATCAGAAATGAAAAAGGTGAAGTAACAACTGACATCACAGAAATGCAAAAGATTATAAGAAAATAGCATGAACAACATATGCCAACAAATTGGACAACCTGGGCCAAATGGACAAATTCCTAGAAACATACAATCTTCCAAAACTCAATCAGGATGAGTCAGAAAACCTAAGTAGACCAAAAACAACTAATGAGATTAAAGCAGTAATAATAAAATAAAAAAACAATAAAAAACCCACTTTCAGCAAAGTCCTATTCTGAATGGCTTCACAGAGGGTGTTTTACCAAACATTCAAAGAAGAATTAACATCTATCTTTCTCAAACTATTCCAAAGAGTTCAAGAGAAGAAAACACTTCCACTCTTTTTATGAGGCTAATATTATCATAATTCCAAAACCAGATAAAGACAATAGAACAAATGAAAATTATAGGCCAATATCCCTGATGAACATAGTTGCCAAAATTCTCAACAAAATATTAGCAAACTGAATCCAGAAATACATTAAAAAACTCATACACCATCACCAATTGGGATTTATTTAGGGGATGCAAAGCTAGTATAATTTCCACAAACCGATAAATATGATACATCACATAAACAAAATGAAAGATAAAAATAACATAATTTACAAATGACATATTAGTAAATGCAGAAAAAACATTCAATAAAATCTAAAATCCATTTATTATAAAAACTCTAAGCAAAGATATCATACTCAATGGGCAAAAACTAAAAACATCTCCCTTAAGATCAGTAAAAAGACAGGATGTCCACTCTGACCACTCTTATTCAACACAGTACCAGATGTCTCAGCCACAGCAATCAGACAAGAAGAAATAAAGGCATCAGATTGGAAAGGAGAAAGTAAAACTGTCATTATTCACAAAAGGACATAGAAAATCCCTAAAGTCTCCACCAAAAAATTAGTCTAATAAATGAATTCAGCAAAATAGCACAATACAAAATTAATTCAAAAATTGGTGGCATTTTTATACACCAACTAGAGGCCTGGTACAGATATTGGTGCATGGTAGGTCCCTAGGGTTGGCTGGCGATCAGAGCCAATCGAGGCCTTCCTTCCTCCAGCTGCCAGCTGGGACCTTTCTTCATTCCACACCATCCCCTGGTGGTCAGCACATGTCCTAGTGAGTGGTTGAACTCCTGGTTGGTCGAACTCCTAAGGGGACAATTGGCATATTAGCATTTTATTATATAGGATAACACTCTCATAAAGAGAAATCAAGAAAACTATCCCATTTACTATTGCAACAACAAAATAAGATACCTAGAAAAAACTTACCCAAGGAAGTAAAGAGCTCATACCCAGAAAACCATAGGACAATGAATAAAGGGATAGAAGAATATGCAACCAAATGGAAATATAAACCATGTGCATGGATTGGAAGAATTAACATAATTAAAACGTCTATACTGTCCAAAGCAATCTATGGGTTCAATATAATTCTTATTGAGATACCAATGATGTATTTCTCTGACTTAGAAAAATACTTCAACAATTTATATGGAACCATAAAAGACCATGAATAGGTACAGCAATCTTGAGATAGAAGAACAAAATTGGAGAAACCATGTTACCTGAATAAAAATATACTACTAGGCCATAGTAATAAAAATAGCATGGTACTGGCATAAATAAAAAGGACATGTAGTCAATGGAAAAGAATAGAGAGCCCACAAATAAATCCATACCTTTATAATCAATTAATATCTGACAAAGGAGACAAAAACCTACAATAGGGTGAAAACAGTTCACTCAATAAATGGTGTTGGGAATATTGGACAGATATATGCAAGAATATGAACCTAGACCACCTTCTTACACTACACACAGGAATGAACTCAAAGTGGATTAAGAATTTAAATGTTAGACTCAAAACCATAAAAATTCTAGAAGAAAACATAAGCAGTAAAATGTTTAACATTTCTCTTAGCAATATTTTTTCTGCTGTATCTTCTCGGGCAAGAGAAACACACAAACAAAAATAAACAAATGGGACTACATCGAACTGAAAAGCTTTTGCACAGCAACGAACAAAACATAGAGATAACCCATTGACTGGGAGAACATATTTGCCAATGATATATCTGATAAGGGGTTAATATCCAAAATGTATAAGGAACTTATAAAACTCAACACCAAAAACAGACAGTCAATCCAGTTAAAATATGGACAAAGGACCTAATTATACATTTCCCCAAAGATGGCCAATTGACATATGAAAAGATGCTCAACATCACTAATAAGAGAGATGCAAGTAAGATACCACCTCACACCTTGCAGATGGCTATCATCAATAAATCAACAAACAGCAAGCATTGGTGAGGATGTAGAGAAAAGGAACCCTTGCTCTGTGTTGTTGACAATGCAGACTGGTACAGCCACTGTGGAAAACGGTATAGTTACCTCAAAAAATTAAAAATGGAACTGCTGTTTGACCCAGTGGTTTCACTTCTGGGAATTTAACCAAAAAAAGCTGAAACACTAATTTAAAAGAATGTGTACATCCTTATGTTCACTGTAGCATTATTTACAACTAGGGGCCCAGTGCACGAATTTGTGCACTTTGAAAGGAACTGTGGGCTGTGAGGCTGGGCTCGGCACAGGGGCTGGTCTTGGCTCATCCTCTGTGCTCCCTCCTGGCTCCTCCTGCCATGGCCTCCAGTCCCCTGTCTGCCGGCAGCCCAGCTCCCACCGCTGCTCCCACACGCTGACAGCAGCAGCCCCGCTCACAGTTGCTGAAGGTGTGGAGCGATTGGGGCTGGTGCCAGCAGCAAGTGTGAGTGGGGCTGGCATCATCAGTGGTGTGAGTGGCAGCTGCTGTCCCGATCACTCCTCAGGAGCAGGGGGAGGCGGAGAAGCCTCCAGAGGTAATCAGAGCTGCCAGCCACCACTTGCACCTACTGATGGTGCCAAGCTATTGGGACTAGTGTCAGGCACTAGCAGTGGGTACAAGCAGGCTGTCACCGGCAGTGGGTATGAGAGGCAGCTGCTAGCCTTGATCTCCCCTCAGGAGCAGGGGGAGGTGGAGGGCAATTGGGGTTGGCAGCTGCCATTCACAACCACTGACAGAGCCGAGTGATCGGGGCCGGTGGTGGGTGCTGGCAGTGGGTGGCGGCTCCAGTGCTAGCAGCGGGTGTGAGCACAGCTGGTGCTGGCAGCAGGTGCAAGCTCCAGTTGGGACTGTGGCATGTGGGAGCAAAGAATTTTCAGTAAGCACCAGAGGCTCACCCCGATGGTGATGACCAGTGTCCTGCTTTGGTCTACCACCCCTGCTCACCTGCTCCACCATCCTGCTGTGGCCAACACCCGCCATGTTCTGGTGGTCAGTGTATGCCATAGCAACCAGTTATTTGGTTGTTCCTTCATTCTGTCTATTTGCATATTAGCCTTTCATTATATAGGATAGGCAAGATTTGGAGGCAGCCCAAGTGTCCATCAATACATGAGTAAATAAAAAGACTGTGATACATTTACACAGTGGAACATTACTCAGCCATAATAAAGAAGGAAATCTTGCCTGGCTAGTGTTGCTCAGTGGTTTAGCATTGACCTATGAACAGGAAGTCACACTTCAATTCTTGGGTTGTAAGCTTAATTCCCAGAAGGGAACATGTAGGAGGCAGCCAATCAATGATTCTCTCTCATCATTGATGTTTCTATCTCTCCCTCTCTTTTCCTCTCTGAAATAAAAAATATTTTTTAAAGGTAAAAAATTTTTACCTTTTGTCACAGCATAGATGGACCTAGAGAGCATTGTTAAGTGAAATAAGCCAGTCAGAGAAACACAAGTATCATTTGATTTCACTCATATGGGACATCTAATGATGAAAATGAACTACCAAGCAAAATAGAAACAGACTTGTGGATAGAGAGCAGGCTGACAAGCTATCAGTGGATGGGATTGGGTGGGGGGTGGAGGGATTGAACAAAGAAGAGAAAAAGAGACAAAATGCATCATCTCAGAGAACAGTGTGGTGATTTCCAGGAGTATATTGGCTGGGGAAGGAGGGTGAGAATACAGTCTAGATAAATGGTAGTGGAAGGAGACTTGCTTGGGGTAGTAAAAACACAATACAGTGTACAAATGATGTGATGTAGAACTGTGCACCTGAAACTTTTATAATTTAATTAACCAGTGTCATCCCAATAAATTCAATAATAAGGAAAATAAAAACAAATGAAAAATAATCGACCATTCATTTAGGGCAATAAAAAGGGGACCTGAGTACCAGCTGGTTTTGCTCAGTGGTTGGAGCATTGGCCCTTTGACTGAAGGGTCCTGGGTTCGATTCTGGTCAAGGGCACATACCTCAATTGCAGGCTTAACCCCCAGCCCCAATCTGGGCACTTTCACGAGGCAACCAATCAATGTGTCTCTCTCACATCGATATTTCTCTGTCTGTCCCTTACCTTCCACTCTTTCTAAAAATCAATAGAAAAAAATATCCTTGGGTGAGTATTTACCAAATAAAAAGTGGATAGGGGCAAGGGGACAGGGAGGACCTGAAAGGGAAATAGTAGAGAAAGAGATGAAAAATAAGTGTAAAAACCTGGAGGAGATTGGAGTAAAGAGAGTTAGAGTGCAGGTAGAAGGAATAAGATTTGGAAGAAGAAAATGAAGATTAGGAGCTAATAGAAACCTAATTAAATATTTGTAAATGGCATTGAGGGCCCAGCTGAGATGAGAGAGAGAATTATGAATGGGCAGAGGCTGAGCAGCAGGAGCAGGTGTTTACAATAAGCAAACCTGAAGGATCAACAAAGTGAGCGCAGTATAGATCAAGGGACGAGACTGCGTGCTAGCCATGCAGCATTTCAAAGGCCAACTCTGGGATTCTGGCTGACCTGGTAAGGAAACCCAAAAAGACCTGGGATCCTATGAGATTAGAAAACATTAAAAACAAAGGGTTTCGATGAATCCTAAGAGATTGAGAAACTAAAGGGACAGAATAGGAGCCTGAGAAATTGTCCTCAATACAAGGAAAATTATGACAACAGGTTTTGGAAATAAGGATGTAGAAGATTTGGGAGTAGAGTTCAAAAATCAAAACAGAATGAGATTATGATCAGGAAAGTATTTCCTGAGCTATAAAATATGAATCCTTTTTTACATATTGTTTTCATTATATTTAGAATAGATGTGCTAGGAACTCTAGGACTTACCTATTGCATGAATTATCCCTGTGGACACTGAGGTTGCCCAAGATGATAGCAAGGGAAGGAAGGGCTAGGGAACTTCCTCTATTTATTAGGGAACAAGATACCAGTGGACGACAGGGAAGAGAATACTCTATCCTCATGTTGGACATGGACCTACATAGAAGGTTGGTTTATTTTAAAAAGGCATTGTACTAGCTGGTTTAGCTCAATGAATGGAGCATCGGTCTGTGGACTAAAAGGTCTGGGGTTTGATTCCAGTCAAGGGCACATGTCTGGGTTGGCGGACTCAATCCCCAGTCAGGGGTTTTCAGGATTCAGCCAATCAATGATTCTCTCTCATTATTGATGTTTCTATCTCTCTTCCTCTCTGAAATCAATAACAATATATATATCTTTGAAAGTTATTGCAGAAACATCTGGGAAATAGAATTGTGAGATGAGAGAAATACTTCCTGGGCATGGGGAAAAATATCTACTTTATAGAAGGCAATAAAATCATCATGTATGTTCAAGAAATACTCTTTTGATGGCAACAAACAGAAATCCACTCAAAATAGCAACACACACACACACACACACACACACACACCCTGAAAAACACATCAGGCCACTATAAGAATACAGAGCCCTGACAGAATTTCTGGACAAGGAGCAAAGTTCAGCTGGACTTCAAATGAACTGCCATTTGTTTCAAGAAATATGTTGGAGACTAAGGCAGCTACTCATTCACTTTTCATTTCATTCATGCTGATGCCCCTCTGCTTTTCTCGGTAGTTCAGCTTCCTCTTCCTCTTTCTTAGCCTCTTCTTTCACTTGCTTAAATTTCACATGGCCCAACATGATTGCTGACTCCAACTCCTCCTCATAACCTCACACTTCTCACACCCTGTCCTTCCCTCCCTTCCTGGTTCATTGAGAAAAAGAAACGGATTCCTTCTCACCAGGCATGTCAAGGGACTCTTGCCCCCACCCCCACCCCCCCCCCCCCGGGGTTGGTTGCGTAGAGGCCAGGTGTCTCTTTTCCTGGGAAGCATCCTAGGGTTCAGGTCCACTCGGCAGAGGCAGAATGGAAATGTTGGGTGTGTGTAGCTGAAGAGGAAAGTCAAGACTTCATTAATCCAAAGCGGGAAGGGATACGGGAATTTACTTAAGAAATTCATAGTGAAAAAGACATAAGAGAAGTTTGGCAGAGGAGGAGAGCCCAAGGAAGAGGATAAAGTATTTGGGTGGCAGGGGCTACACCTTGGGTAGCCATGGCAGATCAAGGAGGCAGGAGTTGGGCTACAGACAACAAAGACAGGGTGAGGCTGCATGAACCTCTGTGGGATACTAGCCCATGTTAGCCCTGAGGCTGCATTCCCAGCTTTGAGGAAACTAACTGGCTCGCCCCAGGGCAAGAGTCCTCCAGCTGAACAAGAAACTATGGTAGGATGGGTGGAGTAGTCTGGCTTCAAAATGTTCCTCTTACCTAGAGGAGAAAGGATGCGGGGTAGAGCAACAACCCTCTGTCAGAGCACTTACTCCTTGATCCTGCTCCACTATGCCAATTGTTGGAGCACAAGTGTTTGGACGCCTGGTATTAGATGAAGACATGAGAAGTTGCAGGCATAACTTTATTGTAGACTGAGTAGCCGTTGCTACTACAGGAGCCAGCAGGCAAAGTAGTTCCTCAAAGTAGCCCCACAAAAGCAGCCGCACGAAGTGGCCACATATACACACTCAAACAGAAGAGGCCTCGAGCAAAGTAGTGACACTCATGCTATCCTATATAATAATTCTACATAATAAAAGGGTAATATGCAAATTGACCGAAAGGCGGAACGACCAGTAACTATGATGTGCACTGACCACCAGGGGGCAGACGCTCAACACAGGAGCTGCCCCCTGGTGGTCAGTAGGCTCCCTCAGCACCCCTACACCACAGAGCACGAATGTCGTGCACCAGGGCTCTAATATTAACATTAACAAGTTCCATAAGTGTGCACTTGCATAGCACATATATTGCAACTACTGAATCATTGTCTTCAGAAGTGCATAGGACAAAGGGACCTTGCACTTTATAATACTGCTGTATCCTCGCTTGCACACATGCGTATGGCTAATAGGCCTTGATCATCTGGTATACTCTGATTAGGGTTCCCACACCCTCAAAAGTCAGAACCTGGAAATCTCTTCGAAATGCTGAACTAAGGCAAAACAAGAAGTCAGTTGTCTTCACAGAATGAAGTGGAAAGTCAGATGTTGGTTCTGATCCTTGTTGGTTCTTCATGGTGATGGTCAAGTGTTCAGAGGTTTAAGTGCATTGAAGTCGCGCATTCAGAAGTCCCCAGGCACATTTCCTCCAGCCATGGCCAGCTGGCTGTTCAGCAAACCCCCTGTTTAATAGGCCCACCTTGCTCAGGGCCTGGGGATGCTTACTGTGTGGCTGCTACTCCACAGAGTTATTGCCTCCAAATATCAACATAGAAACATAATGGGATATGCAGGGGCAGAGGAGAGCGAGGCAGGAAGGGCATGGTATGTGGAAGGAATGAGGAGAGAAGCACCAGAAGAAAACTGTCACAATAGTCTGGAAAACGAGCAAGAACAAGCACACAGTTACCAAAACACTGTCCATTTCCCACTACAAGGAGCCCAGAGCTCTTTCAAGGAGCAAAGAGGGGATGAAATAAGCTTTGAATGTTTTGTTATGCCAGAGAACAAGGAGATGATTAAAGAATGATGGGGACATGTCCAAAAGCCACAGAGTCAGGCTGAATGGACTCCTGCTAGCCATTTATTGCACAATTTGAACATCAAAATAATGACCATAACAGATCATAATCTCTTGAATAAAATAGAAATTCATGAGCCTGTTCAGATATAAATAAACCCAGTAATAAATGGAAAGTTGGTGAAAATAGGATATTTACACAGCGTCAAGATTCTTCCTACAAAGAACTTACTAACTGCAAGGGGAAGAAGAGTTGCCTGATAGATACACTTCATTAGGCGATTAAAGTATTCATTGCCAGAGATTCTACAAATCGAAAGAATATGGTACTGGATGCAATGGGACACAGCAATACTTTGGGAGGCGTCCTGAGAAAGATGCATAACTTGAATCTGATCATAAGAAAATACCAGGCAAGTCCAAACTGAAGGACATTCGACCAAGTATCAGGCTCTTAGTCTTCAAAGTGTTAAAGAGTTAAATCTCAAGGAAAGATTGAGAATCTGTCTCAGAGTGGAGAAAGCTGAAGGGATATGACTCCATGCTCTGTGTGATTCTGAAGTAAATGCTTTGACTACAGCAACAATCATGGGACCATTGGAGGAACTTGGATGGGATTCCTGAGTTGGAGTGGGGAGGTTGCTCTGCATCAGAGAATGTCCTTGTTTGCAGGGAATGTACACTGAAAGGTGAGGGGAAGATGGGGAATCACATCCACAACTAAATCTCAAAAAAGAAAAATAAGGGGGGTTTGGACTACATTTCTAACTTTTCTGTAATTTTTTGTTGTTTTCAAATGTTTAAAAGAACATAAAATTTCAAAATATTAGTCTCTATGTTTTAAAAAATCGAGCTTTCTTTTAAAGTATGTAATGGGTTGAAATGAAAGTATCTTCACATTCTGGTACCTGTAATGTGACCTTATTTAGAAAAATGGTTTTGTGGATATGATTAAGAATCTCAAGATGGGAGCATCCTGGATATGTGGGTGGGCCCTAAGTCCACTGACAAGTGTCCTTATGAGAGACACACAGAGGAAAGACACACAGTGGGGAAGGCCTGGAGCCACCAGAAACAGGAAAAGCCAAGGAAGGCTTCTTTGGGAGGGAGCACAGCCCTGCCGACACCTTGGTTTTTTGAACTTCCCGCAGCCAGAACTGTGACAGAATAAGTTTCTGTTGTTTAAGCCGTGCACTTTATGGTACTGCAGCCCTAGGAAGCTAACATGAAGTACTATTCTCCTTTCATTTTGTTTTAACTAGGTAAATACTGAAACCAACACGTACCTTAGATGTCCTCACCAATTTAGGCTGCACTAGCACAAAGTAGGGAGGGTAACTCATCCTCCGAATGGGTTATGCTGCACTCCTGTGGAAATGGTCGCTAAGTATTGCATTTGACCTTCACCATTGACTCCTTGGGTGACAAAGTGCTAGGCTTGTTGGGATTCTTCTAAGGCAGTGGTTCTCAACCAGGACATTTGACAATTTCTGGACACATTTTTGGTTGTCATAACTGTGGGGTGGGAGTTGGTCCTCAGGTCTAATAGGTAGAGGTTGGGGATGCTGCCAAGTGTTCTATAATGCCCAGGACAATTTCTAACTGCAAAGAACTGTCTGGCCTAAAACTGATGAGGATGAGAAACTCTGTTCTAAGGGGACAATCTTCTTTTTCATTCTACAAAGAAATGGGATTGTTGGATCATACATATGGTAGGACTATTTTAATTTTTTTCACCCTTTTCCATAGTGACTCTGCTATTTTACATGCCCACCCAGAATATACAAAGGTTCCAATTTTTCCACATACTTGATAACATAGGTTATCTTAAAAAAAATAATGGTGATCCTAATGTGAAATGATATCTTGATGTGGGTTTTATTTGTTGTTGTTTTTTGATTGTTTGTTTTTTCATTGGTTTTGAATCATATTTCCTTGATGATTAGTGATATTAAACATCTTTTCATATACCTGTTTGCTATTTGTGTATCTTCTTTAGAGAAATGTCTATTCAAGTTTTTTGCCCATTTTTAAATCAAGTTACATGTGGGTTGTTTTTGTTTGTTTGTTTTTTGTTTTTGCTACTAAGTTGTTCCGTTTTTTATATTACCTTTTACTGGTTTTATGGTTTGTAAATATTTTCTACATTCCATATGTTACTATTCTACTATGCTGAGTGCTAATGTTTCAAGAAAGAAAGCTTTTTAGTGTGATGTAGTCCCACTTGTCTATTTCTGCTTTTGTTGCTTATGCACTTGGTGTCATAGCCAAGAAATTGTTGCCAAGAGCAATGTCATGAAGCTTTTTCCTATGTTTTCTTGTAGGAGTTTTGTAGTTTCAAGTCTTACTTTTAAGTCTTTAATCCATCTTGAGTTGATTATTATTCTGGTGTAAGTTGGGGTCCAATTTCATTTTTTACATATGTACATCCAGTTTTCCCAACACCATTTAGAAGAAACTATCCTTTCCTCAATGTGTGTTTTTGGCGCCCTTGTATAAGATCAACTGACTGAATATGCACAGATTGATTTCTGGGCTCTTTATTCAGTTCTTGGTCTATATCTCTGTCTTTATAGACCATACTGTTTTAATTACTGTGTTTTGTAATATCTTTTGATATAAGAAAGTGTAATGACTCTAACTTTGTTCTTCTTTCTCAAGATTGTTTTAACTACATGGGAGTCCTTTGTGATTCTATGAGTTTTCGGATTTAAAAAGTTTTGTAAAAATTATTGAAATTTTGACAGGAATTGCATGGAATCTATAGATAACTTCGGGTAGTATGGACATTTTAACGATATTGTTTTCCAGTCTATGAACATGGGATGTCTTTCCAGTTTATTTGTCTTCTTTATTTTTTTCATCATTATTTTGTCATTTTCAGTGCATGAGTCTTCAGCTCTTGGTTAAGTTTACTCCTAAGTATTTTACTCCTTTTCATTTTTGTTTGCCTTCCATACTATTTACTAGTATACGTCTTCCAGTGCCAGAAGCCTGCGGTTTACAGTAGGATATGGGCTGTGTATAAGATGTGGGAAATGAGCAAAGGATCTGGGATTTTTAGAGTCCTAGCATCACACCTCTCTTTAGGACAATCTTGTTCTTTACCACTCACCTGTGGAAAAACTCTTCAGGTGACTGCTGTAAGTTGGCTCTGAACACACCTCACAAAATATTTCCATCTTGACTACCAAACAACATTGCACAAATGGTGGCAGAACCCAACCCATGAACCCCAGGAGCTTAAGCTCCCACATGAGACACTGTGGGCAGAAAATACTTCTCTGACCCTAACCACCTTTCTATCCACTCCCCTTCCTTCTGCTCGCATCTACTGACCACCACCAATGCAAACACTGTGCTAAACATTGGGACTACAAAGATAAATAAGTTCAAAATCTGATCAGAGGAGAGAAAGAGACATTAACATGTTAAGTTTGAGTGCTGCTATAACGGTATCAACAGAGAGACAATTTTTTAAAAAATGTTTTTTATTGACTTTTTTTATAGAGAGAGAGAAAGGGAGGGAAGAAGTGAGTGGGAGGGAAACATCAACTGGTTGCCTCTGCACGCACCCCGACGAGGGGAGGGTTGAGCCCACAGCCTGGGTATGTGCCCTGACTGGGAATTGAACCAGCGACCTTGTGGTGCACAGGATGATGCTCAATCATTTGAGCCATGCCAGCTGGGGCCAGAGAGAGAATTTTTGAAAAAAATTCCTTCACATGACAGGGCAAATAAATCAGCATCCAGACATTTCATAGGCGAGATGGAGAAAGCATCCTTCAGAGATAAAACTGAAAAAATATCTCAGTTCTTCCTGTGGCAAACACGGACTGCGAGGTGTGTGGAGTGCCTGATTTTTGATGATCCAGTGTGCTCTTTAACTACCAGGTGAGCCCTTTCTGAACTAAAAGACATTGAGAGGAATAATTTTGAAGGTAAATATCCTTATGAGTGCTGAAAAACTGCATTTATGAAAACATTTATTACTGATATTCAAACAGAACTGGTTAGTCTTGCTGGGAACGCCGCAGGCCCCTTGGGTTTGAGGCTGTCAGTGGATATAATCGCAGTGGAGCATGGCAGAGAAATGAGTGCCTGGGGCATCTGTCATGACTCCCATTCTGTTCTCATTTGAACCTCACAGGCAAAGCAGGCAGATTACCTGAGTGACCCTTTGAAAACATGTCTTTGGCTCTGGTGACCGACCAGTGGTTGTTGGGCAATCTCTTTTGATGCTTTGATTGAAGCAGGTGATTAAAACACCTACTTGCCTGTAGGTTGGCTATTTTTAGACTATTTCCTGGCGTCCAAGTCCCTGTGCAAATATGGGCAAAGATGCTTAAAGAAGTGAGGCAAGAGAAAAGGGCCAGTGCAGCCCCTGCATATGAAATCATAGCAGTGCCATTTGAATCGGCGATATCCTTCCTGCTGACAGCTACAGTCACACGAAAGCTGAGCCAGGGACCGCTCAGCCAACTGAAGTGCCGGGCAGGTTCTTATTGCCTTCAAGAACCTTTCTGATAAATAGCTTTTGGGCAGCTCCTTATATGGCCACAGGCAGCCCAAGAGGTTGTGATGTATTTGGACACAATCTGATCCTTATTTCTCACAGGTCTCAGGCCTTTGCCTCTGCGGCTGAGGGCGACGCTGTGGGCTCCAGAGGCTCTCGTACCCTGGCCCCGTGGCTGTCACTTTTCCACTGAAGACTCTCCCTTATCTTGAAGGAGAGAGGTGCCTGGCACTTGTCACACTGTGTAGGGCAGCGACTAAGATAGTTTGAAAGGAGCTGTGTGGAGAGGTCAGAGCTGGCCAACCTGCCCAGGAAAGAAGTGGCTCCTCACTTGTTCACCTTGGAGTCTTTGGGACCCATGAGAATAATTCCATACGCCCCCTTGGGCGTGACATGCTGGCTACCCAATGCTGTTTGTTTACTCCTCAGAAGAGCCACACCAGAGAGATGGGTCACTAGTGTTGCCTGGCATCTGCTGCTACAACCCAGACACTTCCCCTCAAGGGCTGTGGCCCTTGCATGTTGATGTTTTTCTTGTGTATTGATGGAACTCAATGCATAATATATGTTGAAGGAATAAATGCATGGAACAAAGACAGCAGCTAGTGGCTCATTAGAGTGTTGTGCTTGGATCTTGAAGCAGACAGGATTAAAAATATGTTGTTATTATGGATTTTATTGAAGTGACAAAAAATTAGACCATGTGACATTCTTAAAACTGTCTATTAATAATGCTACAACATTGGTGCTTATGAGCATGTCAGAAGACAAAAACCCTATCACAAAAGAGGACAAAACTCATCCTGATGTTAGTATTGCTATAAAAAGGTGTGGCTCTTGGTCAGTGGTCTTGATGGGTGCTGGCACGCCCATCCCTGCCTCTGGAAACAGTGTGGCCACACACGCTCCAGTGCTGGCCTCCATGGATGCACCAAGCCCGCTGCCCAAACTGCTGCACCTTTCTAACCTCACCTACAGGAAACCTAAGAGAAAAATACTTTCTACCTTTCCCGGGTAAATTGTTCTTACGAGAGGCCACATCTTCCCTGAGGCGTACAAAGGAGAGGGGGAAGAAAGCTCCCGGGGAAAACAGGAGCCAGAAATGAACAGACAACCTTCTTGGCAACCCGTATTCAATGTGGAACTGGGACTGTGGAGTGAGAGCTGTTCAGAAATGTGTACCCAGGAGTGTAACGACTTGTAATATATGAACTGGCTTTGGAGTAACCTGTAATATGCTGAACTAACATTGCCACCAGGGGAGCCATTTTTAAAGAACAAAATGATGAGGAGGAATAAATATCATTAGCACAGCCTGAGTGATACGGGAGCTCCAGTGAATGGGCAATTTTCTCACTCTGACATTAGATTCTAATTGCAGAGGGACCATCTAAGTTGTCACTAACCAGCTTTTGAAAAACAATGAAAAATATAATTTGTTATCTATAAGACCCAGAGGCTTGGCTGGGTGAAAAACCCCACTTGGTGGGCCCCTGGAGTGTGATAGTAATTAACTGGTCACTGTGGACAAAAAAAATCAGCTCTTAACAGGCTCTCTCAGACACCATCACTGAGATGTCCTTGAATGACTGGAGAAAAAAATAGAACACTTGCACCGCTGTACCAATCCTTAATGTCTCTATTTTGTTCAGCCGTATTTGGTGTCCATGGACAATTATAAGGTCCCAGGACCCTATTGGAGTCCATGACCAGTCCCAACGGAACTGCTAGGCAGGCCAGGAGTGGGGGTAGAGTACACGATGCCCAGCTGGGGAGCATGACCTCATCTCACAGCTGGATACAGCCTGGATTCCTCCTGAGACTGTCTGTCAGGCCCCACCTGTTCCAGGTGGTCAAGATGCTCAAGAGACCACACGTCTGGTTCGTGGGACCCTCCTTTGGATTCAGCATTGGCTGAAGCATTATGGCTTCCAAAATAAATGTGAGATATTCATAAGTAATCTTTATAAAGGAGGAGGTGCCTGTGATCCATCAGAACTGCTAGTTGAACAGACTTCATTATTCTCAGGGCTTCATCACACTGTGACTTCCAAGAGAATGGCAAAAGGCGCAATGTTTCCCAAAAGAGCATTTCACCAGACTAACGTTTCTCACACCCACCTGGCAAACACTGGTCTGTGCTGGTTACAGGGATCCTCTTCCTGTTTCAGATGCACGCAGCATTCCACTTGTTTTTGTGCTAATGTGTATTCTAGAAACATTAGCTCCCTATCTCCTATCATCGCACACGTGGTGAAGAAAAATGCGAAGTCACCTGTCTGTTGAGATCTGCTCAAGCTCTCAGCTTTCCGGGGTCCCCGGGGTGCTTTCCAGAGCGTCACAGACCAGCTGGTGAGTAGTCAGCTCACAGCTGTGAGAGCAGCCAGGCAGGGAGGCAGAGGCTGCGTCCTGGTCAGTGTCCAGCTCCTCGGGCTCGAACCGCCTTACCTCCGGAGCTGCGCAGCGGCGATGGCATCAGCACCGACCCGACAGCGGGGTCTGGGGACCTGAAAGCAATCATGCTCACGAGCACCGGATGCTCAGTAAATGAGGACAACGATGACGCGGGGAACATCAAAGAAATACTTCGTTCCCAATAAAATTTTGATTTGGCAACTTTTTAACAAAAGCCCCTCAACAATACTCACTTCTGGTTTAGCACCATCCTCTTCTCTACTCCATCTGTCCTTCCTTCCTGCAAACACTGGCTGAGCTTTACCATTCTACAATAGAGAATAGCTCGTTCTAGATCACGAGGGCGTGAAGATGAATACCATACTGAGGAGCTCAGGCTCCCTGTGGCCCGGTGGGAGGCAGGGATGAGCAAGTGAAACACGCTGCCCTCGGGAGAACGGGACGACACCTCTGGCACAAAGTGGGGCCTAGTCCAGTGAACCGAGTAGAGGAAAGAGTGAACAAATGAGCAAATTTATGCTGATGTGCAGGAGGTTATCACTGATTTCAGGGGCAAAATATCTGCGATGTTCATTCATATTTTACCCTTGAAGTCTTCCTTTATCATTTTCGGTTAACGGTATGGATTTTGCAGTGCTTTGTGCCAGATAACTATCAAGAGAGACGGTCCTGGGTGAGCCAGAGGGAGAGCGGAGGAGCCGAGAGGCCTGGGGCACGGTGTGGGAGTCTGTGAGTAGCACCTAGACCTCAGAAAGGGAGGCTTAGGTACACACGGGGCGTCTGGCGCAGGGGGGTCCCAGGTCCCACAGCCCATACACGCCGCAGAGGCAGAGAGCCACCAGCCTTGAGGGGAGTGCAGGCTCAGATAACGCACTGGCACAGGCCAGCGGGACACGGTTTTGTTTAAAGTTCCATTCCTCATACACTCTCTGAAATGGTCACGTCCTACCCCTTCCTTAGACAGGCACACACACTGCGTTTTTCTTATCGTTTGATGATGGCCAGTTGAGGTTTTCACTTCCAGAGTTTTCTGCCTAAGGCTGGTCCCACACAAACTTCAAGGCTGAGTCCCCAGGAGACTGTGCAATGGGCTCCAGCTGGACACAAGAGACAAGCTGGAGAGAGAGGGGACGAGAGATGGCGTCCTTTCTGTCCTTTTCGCTCCTGCTAGAGAATGACAGCTACCCTCGAAACACAGTCACACCCCCAGGCCGCCTGGACTTTCCCTCTCTTCAGACATCTCTTGTCTGTTCGACCGCCACCATTCGTGACTCTCAAAGGGCAGAAATGCAAGACCAGTTCCTTCAAGCCCAAGTCTAGGCCCCTCCCTCCTCGCATGCCTGACCAAGGTGAGTTCCAGCCCAGCCCACGCTGTCACGGCCCCAGAGCAGAGCCCTACACGTGTGATGGGAATGTCTTCGAGGCGCCGCTGCTCCCTCATTTTCAGCACCTACTCTGGGTGCCACTAACTGTGTCTCCTCAGCACACAGGTTTTATTCAGCCAGGTGATGTGTGCATGGCCACGGGGCCAGGAGAACACAATACGGACTGTGCGTGGAACACAAACACGCTGGATACGTTTAACAACGTACCTGAAGTCACCCATGAAAGAAACATGGACCCAAAGTTTCCTTAGACGTAATCCCTGGGTGTGAGCTATCAGGGTTTACCATATTTGGGGGCAGGCAGTTGAACACGTTTAATGTTTTCATTAGACATTGCAAAGTAATATTAAAAATAAATCTCTTGAAGGCAGTAGTGAAAGCCAATTATTAGGAATGGGTTACTCCCAGATGAGAAGAAATCAAAACAGAAATTTCGAGAAAAGAAAGAGAAGAATACTTCATAGCAAAATCTATAGGACAAGAAAGCTATACACATAGAAAAATGAATAGCCTTAAATATTTTCTTTCTTAAAATGAAAGTGAATCAAGTACTCATCTAAGAAAATTAGAAAGTTTATAACTCTTACAAATAAGAGGTCAGGAAGAGCAAATAAAGATAAAAACTGAAAGTAACAAAAAATATGGTTGAATGCATCCGTAGGTCCAAAAACTTGTTTCTTTGAAAAAATAAATTTGTGAGATTGTTTAAAGGAGGAAAAAAGACAGGGACTGCAAAAATATACAAAATAAGTTATGAGAAAAGAGAAATTATCACAAATACAGAAGATATTAAATATGTATATACATGATATACCCAAGTAACTCTGTGGTAACATTTTTTTTTTCATTTTCCAAGTAATATTATTCAGGATTTTGTGTTTGTCTCCTAAATCAATAAATACTATACAAAACAATGTAAAAATGGCTACAGTTTTTCTCCTCCCTCCCCCCACACTTGGGACAATCCCCAATTCTCCATCAATGAGGCAGGAGGCCCACAGGTTGAGAACCACTGCTCTAGAGCCTAAGACCATCGGAAAACACAGATATTTACATTATGATTCATAACAGTAGCAAAATTACAGTAATGGAGTAGCAACGAAAATAATTTTAAGGTTGGGGGTCATCACAACCTGAGGAAGTGCACCAGAGGGCCGTGGCATTAGAAAGGCTGGGAACCCGTGGTTCAAAGTGTGAGTCTGCTGCCTGAGGCTGGTGGCTGGCTCTTCCTACCAGCAACGTTAGCCGTTTGAATGGCTAACGGAAAAGGTTATTTCCCAGAAAAATTATATAACCTAAACATAAGAAGAAATAGAATGTTTGTGGAGACTGAACATCATATAGATAATAAAAACATGATCGCCGAAACCGGTTTGGCTCAGTGGATAGAGCATCGGCCTGCAGACTCAAGGGTCCTGGGTTCAATTCCGGTCAAGGGCATGTACCTTGGTTGTGGGCACATCCCCAGTAGGAGGTGTGCAGGAGGCAGCTGATCGATGTTTCTCTCTCATCGATGTTTCTGACTTTCTATCCCTCTCCTTTCCTCTCTGTAAAAAAATCAATAAAATATATTTTTAAAAAACATGATCAAAGGTCTATCATTAACAAGCCAACAATCAGATATTTTGTATTGTTTCTAATCCTTGAAGAGAAGGTCATTTCAATGTTTATTCTGGGCCATATAAAAATACTAGAGGCCTGGTACACAAAATTCATGCACAGGGGTGTGTGGGGTGTCCCTCAGCTCAGCCTGCACTCTCTCCAATCTGGGACCCCCAAGGGATGTCCGACTGCCCATCTAGGCTTGATCCTACTGGGCCTAAATGGGCAGTTGGACATCCCTCTCACAATCCAGGACTGCTGGCTCTCAACTGCTTGCCTGCCTGCCTTCCTGATTGCCCCTAACAGCTTCTGCCTGCCAGCCTGATCCCCCCTAACCACTCCCTGCCAGCCTGATTGATGCCTAGCTGCTCCCCTGCCAGCTTGTTTGCCCTGAACTGCCCTTCCCTGCAGGCCTGGTTGCCCCCAACTTCCCTTCTCTGCCAGCCTGGTCACCCCTAACTGCTCTTGCTTGCTGGCCTGATCACCCACAACTGTTCTCCCTTGCAGGCCTGGTCCCTCCCAATTGCCCTCCCTTGCTGGCCATCTTGTGGTGGCCATCTTATATCCACATGGGGGCAGGATCTTTGGCCACATGGGGGCAGCCATCTTGTGTGTTGGAGTTATGGTCAATTTGCAAATTACTCTTTTATTAGATAGGATAGAGGCCTGGTGCACAGGTGGGGGCCAGCTGGTTTGCCCTGAAGAGTGTCCCAGATCAGGGTGGGGGTTCCTTTGGGGTGGTGGGCAGCCTGGGTGAGGGGCTTGTGGTGGTTTTCAGGCTGGCCACACATCCCTAGCAACCCAAGTGGAGGCCTGGTATCTGGGATTTATTTATCTTCTACAATTGCAAATGTGTAGCCTTGAGTGGAGCCAAGCCTCCTGCTCACTCTGTGGCTGTAGTTATTTCTGTTTGGACTTATTTAGCATCTATAATTGAAACTTTTTAGCCTTAAGCAGAGGCCAAGGCAGGCCAGGACAGGAGGAAAGCTTGGCTTCCTCGATCGCCAGGGGCAACCCTAGCCTCCTGCTCTTTTCAGCTTCATGGCTGCCACCATTTTTGTTGGAATTTATTTATCTTCTATAATTAAAACTTTGTAGCATTGAGTGAAACCCTGGGCCAGCCACAGTGTGCAGAAAGCTTGGCTTCCTCCATCGCCGGTGAAACCCAAGCTTCCCTCCTCCTCTGTCAGTGGCTGTAGCCATCTTGGTTGGGGTTAATTTGCATACTCACTCCTGATTAGATGGTGGGCGTGGCAGGTGGACATGGCTTGTGGGTGTAGCAGAGAGAGGTATGGTCAATTTGCATATCACTGTGTTTTTTTTTAGATAGAATGGAAAACTCCTAAGTTCTTTTTATAAAGGCAGAACTACCTTCCTACTAAGTATTGATGAGGAAGTTAAAAACAAATAAACCAGATTATTCCCTATATAAGACTCAACATGCCCATTTTTAATTTAGAATGCCTGCATTTGTATCCCAATACATAGAAGTTGCCATTTCAGTAAGAAGTCAGAAACTGTGGACCTTGGTGAGGCATGTGAGCACCATGTGGAAATGGTTTAAAAACTGCTGCTCCCTGCTGAGGGCTGCAGCTCTGCCCTGCCTGCCTCCCCACGGGTATTTGTGAAAGCCTCAGAACAAAAGCCCCTGAATGCTCATCCCCGGGTGCAGCAAATCAGACAGGAGCTGGCATCCAATCCTGGTGAGGCCCAGAGGGCAAGAGGGAGTCAGGATTCTGCTCAAGAGCTGAGCAGAGAAGCAAATGGCAGCCGAATAGGCAGACCTGCCATGCACCTGTCCCAGGGCCAGACTGGAAATACAACTAAAATGGAAACATCGACCTGGAATTACCACCCGAGGCCCAGCTGAAGAGACTTATATCAAGGGAGGACAGAAAACACATGGAGACAGGTAGGGAGGGCGAGGTCCTGAGAAGAGCTGCCCGGTTCCCAGGGGCTGTGGGCCGAGAGGGAGGAGGGAACTCTGCTATGGAGGTCTGTTCCCTCTGAGGACAAAGACAGACCTGGAGCCTGGAGCCCGGCCGCCCCATAGCATCCAGCCGCTCAGGCCGTGTCCGGCCGTGAAGGGGGCAGAGCTGCTGGCTGTAGTGCAGCCTGGAGCCTGGACACCAGAGCTGGTAGGAGAGAGGGGCAGTTTCATTTGTTATTTCCGCTAAACCGAGAGCCCAGGAGTTTTCAATTGTAACTACTCACCGAGGCGGCGGTGCAGCGAGGGAGATGTGGACTCAGGGTGCCTGGGAGAGGCTGGCCTGGGAGGCATTGTGGGTGACTTGGCGGAATAGCAGCCAGGAGCATTTTGGTTGTAGGCCCCTGAACTGAAAGGGCCATTTTTCCAGAGAGGAGCTGGCCGCTCCCAGCAGCCAGAAGGCAGGTAAAGGACAAAACCTTCCCTGGTGATACAGCCCGCCCCACCCCCAGGGCCCAGCCTGCCACACCCTGCATTTTGAGCTTTTCAGAGGAAACATACACAGAGGCAACTTTACAGGTTTCAACAGTCTCCGGAGCCCTCCAAGACTGGACTGGGGAAGGGGATCGCCGCACCGCTACTCTGGGAATCGGACTGATACTTTCCTTGCACTGGAGAACTGATTAAACACTCCAGGCTTCAAGCCAACCCCATTAGTCTCCATACAAGGATCTCTGCCCAGCTGAGGGCAGAGTAATATTTTGGCCACTCACAGCGGAGTAGCACTGGGACAAGGGAACACACCCACCACTTTCCCTGAAAGCTCAACACATCCCTTGCCTAAAGCCTTGTTAGAAACAGATTACTGAGTGATTAAGATTGATAGCTGGGTAACGAGCAAAGGTGGAAGTAGAACCTGGGGAATGAGGGCAGTGTGCTGACTCAGCCCTGGGCCCCTGCTGCTAACCAGGAAAAGCATATGGGACACTGAAAAGAGATACAGAGGAAGATCTAAGCAAGTGGAAGAGTATATCTTGTTCATGGATTGATAGAATCAACTTCATTAACCCATGAACACAGACAATAAGGTGGTGAAGGCCAGGGGCTAGAAGAGATCAATAGGGGAAAAAGGAGGACATGTGTAATACTTTCAACAATAAAGATTAAAATAATAATGCTATATAATAAAAGCCTAATATGCAAGTTGTCCCCTCGACTGGAGTTTGACCAGGAGGCGGGGCCCTACCACTGCATGAGTTTCATGCACTGGCCTCTAGTAATAATAATGAAAGAGCCAAGCAGAGTAGTGGAAGAGGCAGAGGGGTAGGGAGCATTGGGGTCACAGCCTTGGCCTGAAGAGCGACTCTGGGTTTTAAGGTTAAAGGGCATTAAGTTCAAACAAGTTTAGAAATGTCTCCTTCAGATAGGGGATTCGAGGTTGTTTTTCTTCTTTTGCTAAGGCCAGATGCTCGGCAGGTGTAAATCATGTAGAAAGCTTTTACAAGTGCTGAGAACGAACGATCACTAAGAGGTTCAAAGAATGCTCATATTCCAAGCAATGCATAGATGACATTAAAAAGTACCCTTCTGAGAAAACACTTAAACATGGCAATGTAGGTGAAGTGATCCAGTTCTACAGCAAACTGTTAAGTCTATAGTCTCATCAAAAGTTTTCTTCTTGCTGAAACCGGTTTGGCTCAGTGAATAGAGTGTAGGCCTGTGGACTGAGGGGTCCCGGGTTCAATTCTGGTCAAGGGCATGGCCCCAGAGGGGGCTGTGCAGGAGGCAGCTGATCGATGTTTCTTTCTGATGTTTCTGACTTTCTATTTCTCTCCCTTCCTCTCTGTAAAAAATCAATAAAATATATTTCAAAAAAAAAGTTTTCTTCTCACAAGTTGGCAGAAAGCAAAACAAAATGCATCTGAGAATGGAAGTGTTGAGTTCCAGTCAATGAGTAGAGTCTGAACTGGAACAATTGTTACAGTGCGTCCATGCCATGTCACGCGCACTTCCTGTCATTCATTCCGAGAGCTTGTTTTGTGCATTTGGCCCATGAGGACGCTCATTTGGGGGCTGACAAAGATGGTGCTCCTGAACCAAAGAGATGCCATTTTCCAAGCTACTGATGGCAGGAGTTCTGAGGGCCCACTGAGCTTCACGAGCAAAGTAAACCCCCGGGTCCCAGGTAAATGAATGGAAACCTGTAGGTTTTGGGGACACCAAACTTTTAGGATTGGAAGAAAAGTCACAACGGGTTACTGCAATACACAAAAGTTTATTTTTTACTTTTTTCTTTTTTGAAGGAAATAATAGAAATAAACATTAATAATTTTTTTTTATTTTTTTTTTACAACAAAAACAGCTTCAATATGGAACAGACAGCCCATGAATGTTCTAAATCTCCACAAGGCTTCCCTTTTTCAAAGTCATGCTTTCTTGTGCTCTGGGAGGAATCGGCATGGAAACGGTGCAGGCCACCAGGCGCAGTGAGGGGGAGGAAGATGGGCTTCCCTAGATCCGAGTCAGCTGGTGCCACAGGCTGGAGGGGAGGATGCTTTCCACCTTCTCCATGACAAAGTTTAAGGGGGCAAACAAAGTGCTGAGAAACTGCAGAGAGAAGAGAAAGGTGCAGATGTCAGGAGATGTCATTCAAGATTATAAAATAAACCCCTCCAACCCAGGTCTGAATCTACAGCTCTGTGTTATGAAGTCTCAAAAGGTTACAACTTCAGATTTATGATGTTCAAACCGACATTCCAGTCCCCACCCCGAGCCCTGAGAGGTAAAGGGAGAAGTGTCCCCTTTGCCCCTTTGAGAGCCGTCCCACCATTCTGAGTCCTCCCATTAGCTTCTTGGATCTCCTTGCTGCCCCTGCAGACAACCATCAAAAAGGATTGGTAGGTAGCAAGTGGGCAAAAGAGTTAAAAAGAGTTAGGAATGGTGACCACCTGCTTACCTAGCTGGGTACAGAACTCACTAAGTGAAAACGGGAATTTTTAAAGTCGAGTTTGTTGTGAACTGCTTTGGATCCTAGTCTCCCAAGGAGCTGGGCACCCATGCTCGTTTCTGAACCACTGCATCATGGCAGCCTGCATCAGGACGGGCATCATGGGAGCCCGGGGAGGGCAGCCCACAGACCGGCCCGCCGCCGACATGTTCTTACTGAAGAGGGGCTGCTTGGAGATCTGGGGGAGCCGTCCCATTTGGTTACTAAACTTCCCGCTTTACATGCAGAGTAATTTGACACAGTAACAGTGCCTTTTAAGAAACCCAAGTGCTTTGCCCGAGACTCATTTAAGGTAATCTCAAAACTGTTCAGATTGTGTTCTTGTGAAGAACCGCCTTCCTGGCTGACGAGGGGCCCAACCCGGCCGGGCTGGAGGGGCATTTGGAGGTTTCTTTGCCCTCTGTCTCTTCAGAACCCAGGTGTCACCTCACTAGGGCCCAATACTGGTTTGAGTACTGGGGAGTCCTTTGTCCTAATCCCTGTCCATAGTACATCATTGTCTATATTACCAAGAATTTCCCTTAGAAGTGAAGTGAGTATATATGCAGAGGGGGGACATGGTTCTTAGGTCAAGATATGAGTGAACAGTACACTTCATGAAGTTGGAACAGGCTTCTCTATGGGTCAGATGTTCTGTAGATTGTCGGTCTTCAAGGAAGGGTATGGTAGGCAACTTTCCCAGATTCATTTGTCCTCAGAATCTTTCCTCCTCCTTTTTAAAAAGAACCAGTAGAGTAAAACTGAGAAGGCCTGTGACACATTGCAGCTGCTACTGTCAGAAACCTCAAAGCCTGGGACTGGGAGAGAGGCCCTAGTCCTGTACTCCGCAGAGTAATAAAACCCGAGAGACCAGCATGGAATAGGAGCACCAGGAGAATTCAAAAAGGGAGAGAATACTTCCTGTTGAAAGGATCGGAACATCTTACTTAAAAGGAGGCAACTGAAATAGACCCCAACGATGGTTGGACAGCAAAAGGAAAGATAGGGTAAGGATGATAAGGAGAGAAGCGGGAGTAGGTGGGCCCTGGAAGAGAAATGGGAAAAATGACTGGCATGACCAGAAGATAGTAAGTCGTGGAGCTTTGCTGGACGAGTTACAGGCAGAGCTTAAAGGTAACTGAAAGGATGCTAGGAGGGGTCTAAAAGCCAGGCTAGATTTGTCGTTAAGAAATAGGCAGCAACTTCGGGACTTGAGCAAATACGGATGGCTCTTTCTTTCCTCAAGTGTATGCGAGATGCAATGCATGGCGCTCTCCAGCCACCTGAAACCAGCCTGAGTGACAGAATCACTTCGGATGCTCGCCCTACAGAACTGACTCCCTATGCCTACCCTTTTCAGTGTAGAGTTGAACAAAGTTGTAAGGCATCACGAGAGATATTTGGCTCAGAAATGAGTAATTACTTCCTTTGAAAGAGTTTGAAAAATCCTGGTTATGAAAGGATAATATGGAACAAGTTTACTGATTGCATTAACCTAACATGATAACATTATACAATTAAAAATACATACACATTTTACAACTTATTTTTTACATGTTCAGTGACTACCATGCTTCATAAACCACAGCATTTGCCTATAACACTCATTTCCATAAAGAGGAGCTGGGTGCTAAAGGGTCTGGATAAAAGAGATTCCGACAGGGGTTGGAAGATGGGCTAGTGAACGGGGGATGTTGCTGGTGAGATGATCATATTCTAAAGCAGTGGTCGGCAAACTCATTAGCCAACAGAACCAAATATCAACAGTACAACGGCTGAAATTTCTTTTGAGAGCCAAATTTTTAAAACTTAAACTTCTACTGCCACTTCTTCAAAACAGATTTGCCCAGGCCATGATATTTTGTGGAAGAGCCACACTCAAAGGGCCAAAGAGCCGCATGTGGCTCGCGAGCCGCAGTTTGCCAACACGGTCCCAAAGAGTTGACCAGAAACAGCTTTAGAACTGCTGACGTTGTGACTGGGGGGAGAACTGCCGAAGTGCTGGAGGAAAGGCGCACTCAGCCTCTCACTTGGGCTGCTCGCCCCTGGAACGTGGAGGCTTCGGGGAGCCTGTCTGGGCAGCAGAGTGAATGGGGGTGCTGTTTGTTTGCTTTGTTTTGGGCACTGACCTGACTTGGATAACAAGTGCAAAAGGCAAGGCCTCTGGAAATCAAGAGGTGAGCCTCCCTCCGTGTTTGATATCTGCCAAGGTGCAAACAAGACAATGGGGCCACCTCCCTGGACTCCACCTGCCTTCTCGCCCAGGTTCCACACAGATTTAAGTCCTCCTACCTCCAAGGTTTATGATAATTTACTGCTCTTGCTCACATCTAGAATGTTCCATCCTGAGGAAACTGAGGAGACCCCAGTCCTTACAGCACCCAGTTGTGATTCGCTCGCTTTATTTCTAAGCCGCTTTCCTCCTTAGCACCCTGCCCCCCCCCTCCTTCCCACACCCCCCCCCACAGAGAGAAGCTGCTGAGCCCTCTCCTTTAGTAACAAAATGCAGGTCAGCAGCTTTCACTGGAGGCACTAGGAAAAAGTTTGACAGAACCCATCTTGCTTGGGATGGTCATTTATATTTCTTTGCATGTTTCAAAATCAGTCCTTTTTTATTTTATTTCTTTTGGCCGGAGACACAACAACCAGTGCACACAGAGGAAAAGCAGCTTCACTTGCAGACTTGGTAAGTTTACTGTGTAGAGAGGTAAGTCTGAGTGAGCAGCACCAGGCGACACTGAACAGCTCATCTCTTTCAACGTCCAAAACCTCTGTCCAGAGGGCAGAGACATGGTCAAACGCGTGAGGCAGTGTCTGGGGAGAAAAAGCTGCGCACAAGTGAAAAGGGAGAGTGACAGACACTTCAGCCGCCCGCCCCTCCTCTTCCTGAAGCCCCAGCAAGGCACGCGGAAGCAGGGCCGGCGCCCCGCGCGCTCAGTTAACGTTAGAAACGCCTCTGCTTATCTGAGTAAGTTCCAGGTGCCCCTGCAATCAAGACAATTGACATTTCACTGTAATCAATACCAGACTTCAAAGAGGCGGGGCCGGTGAGTGCAGACGAGAAGCCGGTGGGCTCACCTCAGGGAAGGAAGGAGAAAGACTGCCGGGCGGAAGACGGGGCCCCTGAAAGCAGGGGGGGGGGGGGGGTCAGAATGCTGGCCTTCCCACGTTCTCTCGGGGGCTCGGCTGCGACACACTTATTTATACGAGCAGCCTTATCTTGGGAGCCAAACCTTCGAGGAGTCAGTCCTAAGCCATTGAGGTAGATTAGATAGTGGAAGCCAGCTGAAGCCTCTATTTCCAGTGGCGCCCCTTGGCTGGGCTTCCTTATTGGCTGCACATCAACGTGTAAACACTTGAAGGACAGAGTCCCCACACTGCACATGGCCTGGGGTGGCAGGGCCATCTCTACATCTGCGGAAAGTCATTATCCCAGGGCCATCCTGCAGGCGAGGGCTGGGAAAGTTCGTTTCACAAGCAGCAGATGATGCCGGCAGCCTGTAGGGCAGCCCTGATAACCTGCAGGAGGCTTCGTAAGCGGCCCTGTGAGGTGACAAGGGTGAAAATGTGATGTGGAGAAGACTACAGGGGCAGGGTGGGGAGGAGGAGGGCGATGCGGCTCATCTCTTTCAGGCCATCCATCTTCCTTCTGCACAAAGTCTCCCTGGACATTTTGGAAACTGTTAAACCTTAATGAAGGGCAAGATGAATGTGATCCTCCAAACAGAGGTTTAAAAGCAAATTTATCTAAGTCATATTTGGAAATTACAAGTAGCTGACCAAATGACCACACCTTGGTAGAGTATAAAATATGACGAGCCTATCAAAGGCAAACTTATATTTTGTTCAATCATTTGATCTTAGACTCAAAACCAAAATTGAAAACATTAAATAAGGAGAGTGCTCCTTGCCGGCACCATAATGAACACATCGTGGACACTCGGGGGGCTGCACAGCTTCCCTAGAGAACACCCAGTCCTCTATTTACTGTCCCCATCCTCCCAATCCCATCCTACCTAACAGTGGCAGGAGATGAGTCCCTTCATTCACCGCCATGGCTCCCAGCCCTGGCTCCACACTCAGACGCCCAAGCTGCATCCCAAACCAATCAAGCCAGACTCCCGTGGGGATTGGTGAGGGCAGGCACCAACCTTCCTAGATGGTTCCCAGGTGCAGTCCAGGGAAACCACTGATTTGTAGAAAGTGGTCTCCTCAACAGCTCTGACAGCACACCACACACCTGTAATGTCCTTGAAAGGAAGTCTGGGTCTCAACCCGTCATCAGAATCTGGAGTCCTCGTTAAAAAGATTCCTGAGTGCTAAGCCTCACAATTCTGAGTTTCTGGTGGCAGGACCAGGTGAATGCTATGCACTCTAGAGACTGAAAATCTCTATTCTAACCCAAAACTCCCACCAAGTGCTGTTTTTTTAGTTTAATGAAGAATACGGGGCCAGTAACATACTTTTACAAATATGCCTTAAAAATATCTAAGAAAATATGAACATTGGAGGAACTGTAATTATCTAATGTTGTAAATATATCCTTACTGTGTACCATGTACAGAAGACAGAAGGGAATTTAAGATACTCTGGAGAGAAGAGGAGGTAGTCAAAAGTTAGAGGTTGCTATCAATGCATTATTTATCTTAAGAATGTGCAAGAGGAAATAGGCTTGTTTACTATAGTTTTGGAGGGCAGAGTAGGAATAACAGTGGAAGTTAAACGAAGGCCATTTTTATCAGGACAAAGAAAAGTTCTGGGTGACTGAACAATGACATGGGCTTTGATGTTAAATCGGTGAGCTCCCCGTTGCTGAAAGTACTCAAGACGAGTCCAAATGATCTCCATCAAGTTTCTGTTGAAGGCAATTTGTTTTAAGGTCCCTTTCAACACTAAGAGTCTACAATTACAAGTATACAAGAAGAAATGCTAGGCTGTATCTGATTTTTACATTGATTCTTTCTGCAGAAACCACTACCATTTATTTATTTAATAATCATTTATTGGAAACCTACTATGTGCAAGGCACTATGCATAGCTTTGGGGATACAGAGATGAGGAAGACACAGTCCTGCTCTCAAGGAGCTCCCATTCTAAAAAGGGGACAGACAAGTTTTCAACAATTATATAATACAATAAATGTGATCATATAGGTATACATGGAATACGGTGGATTTATAGAAGAGAGAGATCAGCTTAGGAGAAATTTAGAAAGAAAGCTGAGTATAAAGAAACAAAGAGGCACTAGTAGGGTGGACAAGTGGGGGTGGTGATGTGAAAGACCACGCCACGCAGAGAAAATATCATGTGCAAAGGAACTGAGGTATGCAAGACCCTGGTGCATCTGGGAAGGGTAGGCAATTCACTATGGCCCAGGAGCAGTGTCTGTGAAAGAGCTGGGAGAGATGAGGCAAACAAGGGCCAGAACATAAGGGACCTTATATGCCATGCTAAAGAGCTGGGGTTTTATCTTAAAGATTAGAGGCCTGGTGCACAAAATTCATGCCCGGAAGGGGGTGTGGGGAGGTGTCCCTCAGGCCAGCCTGCACCCTCTCCAATTTGGAACCCCTCGAGGGATGTCTGACTGCCCAGTTGGATCGAGCCTAAATGGGCAATCAGACATCCCTCTCACAATCCAGGACTGTTGGCTCCCAACTCCTTCTGCATGCCAGCCTGATCAACCCCTAACCACTCCCCTGCAAGCCTGATTGATGTCTAACTGCTCCCCTGCCAGCTTGTTTGCCAACAACTTCCCTCCTCTACAGGCCTGATCATCCCTAACCTGCAGGCTTGATCACCCCCAACTGCCCTCCCTTGCAGGCATGGTCCCTCCCAACTGCCCTCCCCTGTAGGCCTGGTAACCCCCAACAGCCCTCCCTTGCTGGCCTTACCACCCACACCTGCTCTCCCTTGCAGGCCTGGTCTCTCCCAATTGCTCTCCCTTGCTGGCCATCTTGTGGTGGCCATCTTGTGTCCATCCACATGGGGGAAGGATCTTTGACCACATGGGGGCAGCTGTCTTGTGTGTTGAGAGTGATGGTCAATCTGCATATTTCTCATTTATTAGACAGGATTGTGGCCTGGTGCATGGGTGGAGACCAGCTGGTTTGCCCTGAAGGGTGTCCCGGATCAGGGTGGGAATTCCCTTGGGGCATGGGGTGGCCTGGGTGAGGGGCCTGTGGTGATTTGCAGGCTGGCCACACCCCTTAGTGACCCAAGCCCTGGTATCTGGGATTTATTTACCTTCTATAATTGAAACTTTGTAGCCTGGAGCAGAGCCAAGCCTTCTGCTCACTCAGTAGCGGCAACCATTTCTGTTGGAATTTATTTACCTTCTACAATTGAAACTTTGTAGTCTTAAGCGGAGGCCTGGGCCAGCCAGGGCTGTGGAAGCTTGGCTTCCTCCATCGCCAGGGCAACCCTAGCCTCTGCTCTCTCCAGCTCCATGGATGCTGGCATTTCTGTTGAGATTTATGTATCTTCTATAATTGAAACTTTGTAGCACTGAGTGGAGGCCTAGGCTGACAAGGGCAGGCAGAAAGCTTTGCTTTCTCCATCACTGGGGAAACTCAAGCCTTCCTCCTGCTCTCAGTGGCCGCAGCCGTCTTGGTTGGGGTTTATTTGCATATTCATCCCTAATTGGCTGGTGGGTGTGGCGTGTGGGCATGGCTTGTGGGTGTAGTGGAGGTATGGAATTTGCATATTACTCTTTTATTAGATAGGATGGTGGGAATCCATTGGTAAGGAAGTAACATGCTTTGTCTTGCAATTTAGGAAGCACATTTTTGTGTTAATATGAAAGAAAGACTGGAGAAGAATAAGACAGGAAGCAATGAGACCGGTTAAGACTTATACGAGTCAAGGCAAAAAATAATGAAGACCTAAACTAAGAGAGAGGCCACAGCAGTAGGAGGAGGAGGAGATGTGAATTACATTGACCGATATCTAGTGGCTTAGGAGGTTACACCCAGCAGGGTTTGGAGACTGGACAAATGGGATGTGGGGAGTCAGAGAGGGAAGAGTAAGGAGGACTGCTGGGTCTCTGGATTAAGTGACAGGATGCTATCATGGAGGTCAGGGATACAGGGAGGGAAGTGATTCTGGTGGTGAGGAAGAAGGGTGATGGATGAGTTCAGTTTTGGAAATGTTGAGATTGAGGTGCTCGTGGGATATCCAGTTCATCTTCAAAACACATGAAAGTACTCTTGCAATTCCAGTCCCTGACCTCTGCTGAGCAGAAAATGTCAATCATCTGGAAAGGGATGAAATCAACCGAGCCACGTTAAAAATCATCCTTTCTGACTCTATTCGCCTTGAAATCAGAAGGGAGTTCCAGGAAAACAATGGATATACTTTTCTTTGTTTCTTCTGTTTGAAACTCAGCTGTGGCAAAGTCAGTTAACTTATCCTCAGTGTGTATGCAGGCCAAATAGTCAGTGGTTCTTGATGGCCAATTGCAAGTGGCTTTTCTGAGTAAAGCTCCTCTCCACAATCTTTCTTAAAGATTTGGATTTCCGTATTTCTAAATGTCATATCTGTGTACTTCTTACTACTACAAGCTCTTCATACCCTCTCAGTTCATTTCCCAAATAAGCCAAAGCAGCAGTTGCCAACCTTTTGGACCTCATAGACTACCAGTGGTCCGCTGACCACCGGTTGGCAACCGCTGAGCCAAACGTTTGTAATCATTTAAAATTTTTTAATTTACACCATCTTTGAAAATGTAAATCTCGACTGGGACCCAGATGGCGGCATAGGTAAACACCTATCTTGCTGCCATACACAGCAATTTCAAAACTACAACTTAACAAAAGAACAAACACCATACAGAATCACCGGAAAGCTGGCTGAATGAAAATTCCACAAATGAAAGTGAAGATAAGGCCGAGACTAGTGTGGCTCAGTGGATAGAGCGTCGGACTGCGGACTGAAGGGTCCCGGGTTCGATTCCGGCAAGGGCATGTACCGTGGCTGCAGGCACATCCCCAGTAGGGGGCGTGCAAGAGGCAGCTGATTGATGTCTCCCTCATCGATGTTTCTGACTTTCTATCCCTCTCCCTTCTGCTCTGTAAAAAATCAATAAAATATATTTAAAAAAAAGAAAAGAAAGTGAAGATAAGACACTGTGACTCGGAGGAGCGGCGGCGGACAGTGTTGAAGAAACGCACGGAGAGAGGTTTGAAGCACGCGCCAGCGGAGAGGGCGGGCAGCTGAAAACTGGGCCAGTTTTCTCAAACGGGGGAGACAAAGATGTCTCACTGCACTGACTCCCCAGCTCCAGGCGAAGTCCAGGGAACCCACAATCATACGTGGTAAAAACTGGACAGTGGGAGGGCACGCTGAAGCTCGGGAGCTGCAGGAGTCTGCGGGCTTGTGGAGAGGGCGAGCTTCAGAGACCTTGGGGCCATATAGGGCGGAGCTGACACTGTCTGCTTGGCCCAGAGACTCCGCCCATCCAACCTGAGCACAACTAAATGTCACAGACAATTGGCCTGGAGGTCAACCCCTGGAAGAGCTAACAATTTTACCTGGGCTTAATTTCAACAAGACTGTGCAACCCATATCCACCTCAGGTAACTGGGAAGGCTGAGCCACTGTCCCTTGTAGGACGTCTACCACACAAAGCTAATCGACCAACTCAGGAAAGCAACTACCATGCAGAGACATGGAAAGAAATCAGATGTGAAAGTAATGGAGGAAAAAAAACAACTGGACATAGAATTCAAAACTACGGTTATAAGGCTTTTCAAGAGGCTCCTAGAAAAGGCCGAGACCTACAAGGAAATAAGCAAGACCTACGAGGAAATGAACAAGACCTACAAGGAAATGAATGAGACCTACAAGGAAATGAACGAGACCTACAAGGATATGAATGATACCCTCAAGGATATGAAAAAGGACCAACCAGAAATTAAGCATACACTGACTGAAATAAAAAATATCATACAAAGACCTAAAAGTACTCTAGAGCACCCCAAGAACCAAATTAAAGATTTGAAATACAAAGAGGTAAAATCCACTCAGCTGAAAAAGCAAGTAACCAAAAGAATCCAAAAAATTGAAGATAGTGTAAGGGGCCTCTGGGACAACCTCAAGCACACCAACATCCGAATTATAGGGGTGCCAGAAAAAGAGAAAGAGCAAGACAATGAAAACCTATTTGAAGAAATAGTGACCGAAAACTTCCCAAACCTGGTGAAAGAAATTGACCTAGGAGTCCAAGAAGCGCACCGAACCCCAATATATTAGGAACCCTAAGAGGACCACACCAAGGCACATCATAATTAAAATGCCAAGAGCAAAAGACAAAGAGAGAATATTAAAAGCAGCAAGAGAGAAACAGATGGTTACCAATAAGGGAGCACCCATATGATTGTCAGCGGATTTCTCAACAGAAACGATGCAGGCCAGACGCGAGTGGCAAGAAATATTCAAAGTGATGAATAGCAAGAATTTACAACTAAGAATACTCTATCCAGCAAAGCTATCATTCGGAATTGAAGGTCTGATAAAGTGCTTTGCAGATAAGAAAAAGCTAAAGGAGTTCAGCACCACCAAACCAATATTATATGAAATGCTGAAAGATATTCTTTAAGAAGAGGAAGAAGAAAAAGGTAAAAGTGTAAATTATGAACAACAAATACACATCTATCAACAAATGAATCTAAAAATCAAGTGAATTAATAATCTGATGAACAGGATAAACTGGTGAATATAACAGAGTCACGGACATAGAGAGGGAATGGACTGACAATTGTTGGGGATAAAATCGGTGTGGGAAGTGCAGCAAGAGACTGGACAAAAATCATGCAACTATGGGAGAGGACAGTGGGGGGGGAGGTGAGGGCAGAGGGTGGGATGGGTACCAGGTGGAGGGGTGCTATAGGGGGAAAAAGGGGGGGGGGACAATGTAATTAATAAACTGAACAATAAAGATAAAATATATATATATATATATATATATATATATATACAGAGCTTTAAAAAAAGGAAAATGTAAATCTCATATTTCTTGAAAAAAGACTTATAATATCTAAAGATTTAAAATAATGTCATTCAATTATATAAAACTAAATAATCTCCCACACATTTTTCATTTTGCTAAGAGTCTTTTCATTATTTATTTAATCCTTTTAGACCTCCTGCATTTGGGGGGAACGGCTGAGGATTCCTCGCGTAGGCAACAAAGTAAGGCATGCATCAACGAACAACCCACACTTTCTCTTTTGAGCCTGAGCCCTTAGCTTCCACTGATTATAAGGAAATTAAATAGTGAGCCAATGATTAATACAAGCACATCCTTTTCTACACAACTGCACCCCATTTCACTTATGCTGCTTCTCTCTTCCCACCCCTTCCCGGAGGCCCCCCTCGGGGAAATACTCACAGCTTTTGCGAAGACCCCCATGAGCTCTGGAAATTGATGTGTCAAGAGGGCCAGCATGGCTGTGAAGGAACACAGCCCGGCAGTAAAGAGAATAAAGAAGGGGAGCTCCTTCTTTGGGTACACTGAAACCTCGTGGAAAGCTGTGGAGAAGATCAGAGGGAATATCAAGGCTGAGACCCCATGCATTCTCAGGGAATTTCTCTATGTGGGATGGACTCTTCAGGGCTGTGGCTTAAGCCTGTTGTAAATGAAAAAGGCAGGGCACTTGAATAAACCAGGGTCAACATTGGAGCAAGCCTTTGGCTGCTTATCTGTTTCTCCCAAGTCCATGTTCAACTGTCAGTGCTCTATAGGAGCAGGACAGAGTTCATGTGGGAATGTCACACATTCACAGGCAGGGACAGCAACACCATCTATGCCTGATATATACTATTCCTTTCTTGAAAGTGAATAAACAGGAAACAAAAATTTATTCAAATTATAAAACATATGTTCACCGTATACAACCTGGAAAATCCAAAGTCAGTACACTGAAAAGAGGTCCTGTCTCTAGGTTTTTCACCTGTCTGTAATTTTTAACCATCATAAGGCAGTGATACAAGTATATCTGGTATTTTTTCCTGGTGCGCGCTAGGTATGCTGATGGAGGGGCCACCCAGACCCAGAGGCGTTCAGCAGGACCTCTTTCGCTGGCCAGGACTTTGGAGCTGAGGGTCACCTGGCACAGCTGTAGAAACTCGTGATGATAAATATACTCTCAAGTACGGCCCAAATAAATAAATAAATAAATAAATACATAAACAAACAAACAACTGGTGCTTTGTAGAGCACCTTCCATAACTTTCACATTTCAAATGCTGGGTTTGGGGAAACCAAAAAGCTGTACCACTGAGAAAATGGACTCCCTGCTTCCTATGGCTCTGTGGCTACCTATGACTTGGTTGGTCCCCTGCTGACCAGGGGAGGTGGAGGCAGGCCTCCCTGAAGGCCAGCACCAGCGGCCCGAGGCCACGGTGGAGGGAACCACGAGACTGCATGTGAACAACACTGCCACTTGAACCAAAGGATCCGAGGGCCCCACTTTCTTTGGCAAATCCAAGATGTAAAGGCCTTTCCTTGACTGCTCAGCTCCCATTACTTAGACCCCCAAGTCATCCACTCTGTTGACACTAAAGGTGGAGAGGGCCAAGAGAGAGAGAGGGACAAAGCACAACCAACCACACACCTGAACCAGGGGAGTCGCCCTGCTAGGGGTCAGACGAGGGTAGAGGTATACTCAGGGCCACTGTGCCCACAGGGACTTTCTCCACATCCTCACTCTCAAAACCCAGCCCACCCCCCCTCTGCCCCGCAACTTTTGAGGGGAGATGAGACTTGGACCACTGCATTCAACTAAATAAATGTGAGCCATAATTTCCTACTTCAGGCTTATAAAGATTAATCCTGTAAAGTTTCTTTTGGGAACTGTAATCTTGTTTTAACAGTCAATCTACCCCCATGGAAACTTAGCTAGACTCAACTAAAACATTTAAAAAATGTACTTTTCAGAAAACTGTCTCTCATACCAAAAAACTGAAACGTTAACAAGGATCTCCCTGAAGGAGGAGTCAAAAGGTAAAGTGTGGCCCATAACAGGGATTTCTGAAATCAAATGTAATGTGTGTGAGACACCAGACCCTTGTCAATCGGACTCGGCCAGTGAAGAGCAGCATGCCACCTAGGCCTCCCAGCTCCCTCAGTAACAAAGCACACACTGGGGCTAGCTAGCTAGCAAGGAGACAAGTGAGCTACCTCCTGCTACTGTAATTTAAGACAGAAATTTGTTTTGCACCCACACCCCAGCAGGTTGGAGATTTCTGACTGGCTCAATAATGCTGGTGTTGGACAATTTACTATGCACTCAGGGCTCCAGTGTTACACAATTCCTCTGGGCAAAGTATTTAAATATGTTACAGTTATGAGGTATGATATAACTGGGGCTGGTAAAAGGGAGGGGGTGGCAGGAGAGAGATGGGAAAGAAGGAATAGCCAAAATTTGGAGCTCGTTATCTGAGGGAGAAAATAGGTCTTAAGTCAGGGCCACAAGAAGAGCCTGGACATGCTCTTTATGCACAGTATGATTTGGTAATAATTAGTTACCCAGAACTGTCAAAATGGTATCACGTTACAGTCAATCAAATCATATTTCCCACACATGGTATGGGCAGACCCTGGTTGGAACAGCACTTGAGAGCAGAGGCCCGCTCATATAGCGCTGAGGCTGCACATGGGCTCCGCTCATGGTGCACCAACTCACTGCCTGCAGCCCTTAGGCCCTCGCGGGAATCCCTCTGGCTCATATTGCATCACCACAGAGAACACACCTGCCCTGCCCCACGACTCCACCCCTGGCAGAGACGCCAGGGGCCTGGTGCTGCTCTCCCGTCAGCGACTCATCTGCAGCTCCCCCGAAGCCTGTGCGAACTGCATGTGGCCAGAGGAGAGGCCAGGCAGCATTCTGCATGCTAGACCAGCCCCGTCAACGCTAGCCCCAAAGTAGGGGTCTCTGTGCTCAGGCCAACATGATGCCTCTTTGTGTAAGTTTCAGTCCTCTGACAAATCTGAAGAGACTTGGAGGAGCAGGAAGCCAAACCCATTCACGTAAGCCACTTTAATGCATATGCTATCAAATAAGGACAGGGTTTGGGAGAAGAGTAATAAAAGACAAGGAACATTATAAACATTTATCATTCCCATCCCCACTCACGCACACTCCTCACGGGCTGCAGACAAAGGGGGGGGGGGACTTACATGGGAGCAGTTCTCGGTCTGCTGTTTCTGTGCAGATCGGGTAAGGATAAAAGAGATGCCCCTTTTCTAGGGGATAAGGGATCATCCGGAAAGCTGAAAGGAGAGACAGTATGTTAAACGTTTAATATTTGTCCCAAAACTTCTCAACTTTTGAGCATTTTCATAGTGGGGAACACTTCTACAAATAACTCCTAGAAAGGATGCAAGCTTTCCCCAAACTCTGAGTCATTGCCAGATAAGCTGTCAGAGGTGCATTATGATGTATGACTCACACATTAATCTCACTATATATTCTGGGCAAACCTCACAGAACTGGGTGGGGATGGGGTGCAGAGGAGTAGGGAAGCCATCAATTCCAATGCCCAGAATTTCCTCATCTACAAAATATTATTAAAATGCCATAAGCACTAATTCAATATAGTTCAACTGATGGGAACAGCACAAACCTGCATTGAGAAAAATGTGGATTGACTTGTTGGAGCCTGTTGTAGATGCACAAATATGAAAGGCATTTTAAAATATGTCTAGATATATTAGAATTCCAACTAAGATGGATAAAAACAAAAATCTAAAAATGTATGACTTGGGAGATATTTCTAAACATTATGAAACATTTAAACCTTCAACATCAAGTAGGAAAGAATGGATCCAGAGGGACTGTATTTTGATGCTGGGCCACCTCAATTCTGCATTTGTGGCTTCATATGACAGTAGGTCTCACACTGAATCCTTGCTTTCCAATCAACCGGCCCCTTCCTATAGCACCTGTTCCTCGCCCTGTGACAATGTCACCAGCATGTTAGTCTCACCGTTCCTATGAACAATGCTCATGGAGGTGATTTTTCTTCAGCAGATGTCCTTTAACTACAGAGTGCTGTAGATATAAAATATAAAAACTGAGCCCTACCCTGGGAAATGCTGGCTATCGATCCTTGCCTTCATGCCTGTCAAAGAGGGTGGTGGTGACACAGGATTCTTTTTAGTTTTAATGCAACATTTCAAGGAATTGTAGCTACACCCTTAGCTGTGTGATTACCTAAACCTTCTCAATGTATGTATTTATTTTTTGCATACTTATTTCAAACAGGAATCAGAAACAAAGAATGTTCTTCCTCACAAGAAGTGACAAGGTTCCATTGTAACCAGCATCGGTGCACATATGGTATTTATTCTGGTGTCTGAATATTATTTAAAAGTAAAAACATTATGTATGTGATTCCGGCATTTGGAATGCAGTCAATTTACACCACAGTGGTATCACTCTGAGGTTACAGCACGTTGCCACGGAGAATATAAATCACATAAACGTGGGATTAGAGCAGAGTCAGTTTGCTGAGTTAAAAATGTTATCAATTCTCCTCTCATAACAGAAACCTCTTAAACAGAGATTAAAACATTAAAAACACCCCCGTCTTTAACTGTCCTTAAAATGAAAGGCTCACACTAGCTCAATCAGACTTTAACTTCAAGCAAACAAAGATGACTTTTGCCCGCTACCAGCCAAGACAGAGCTCTCCATACCAGTTGTTAACACACAAAGATCACTCCAAGAACCACATCTCTCTTAACAGAATTAAGCTTGCAAGAGAAGAAAAAAACTACAAAACCAAAAAAATTGTTTTAGTTCTTTGTAGGATACACTAAAATCTTTTCTGGGGAGTGGTGCATTTAAATTTAAACTGCAGTGTGGCAGGATTTTAACACCATTTCCCATAAATGATGGCTCCTTTAAAAATATCCCAAATATGTAGAGAAATGTATGTGAAAGTTTTTCTTCTTCTTCTTTTCTTTCCTTTTTTTTTTTTAAATCCAGATTCCCCATGTATAACTGGGCTGCTGTAGTTAAGAATCTGTTCAGGTTTATATTATATAAATAAACAGTCTTCAAAGTGTCTATAAATTTGAATGCTGGATTTTATTCAAAATTTGAAGTCAGTTTGTATTTCAGGGAGTAATTTTAAAATGAAATATAGGAGCACAAGATCTTGAGAGTTTTCAACCATGGAAATCAAATGGTTAGTTGGTATCTTTTCAATCAGATGCCAAATGTATTTTCACATGCGTACAGAATTTTGTGCACCAAGTTAGCGCTTTTCTTCTCATCAGTTCTGGTCTTTTTGGAGAGGGTGGAGACATTGACTATACTCAGCTTTAAAAAGCACACAAACACACCTTGCACTGTCCTCCCCCCCCCCCCGCCAGGATTGTAAAGATGTATATTAAGTGCTCTTTAAAATCATGCTCTTTCTCATGTCAGTTGTTATCTACATCGAGTTCAAAAATAATAGTAATACTTTTGGCTTCACTGAACAAAAGCAAATATATAGTTTCTGTTTGTATAATTCTATCCTTCAGCCACCCTGTTGTGCAGTGTCAGGAAAGCGCAGCTATGCGATGAGCAGAGGAGCCTGGAGCAGGAGAGGCGCTGCTCACGCCTCAGCTTCGCTTCCCACCACCTGGTCCCTTCCCTGCAAACACGAGCCTGCAGATGCTCGACAACAACCTTGTGACCTAATGGCTTTAACGTCCAGAAATTTTGCAAGAGCAAATATGAAGCAAAATAAGGTCATTTAATCTATTTTATAAATTTGATTTATTTTATGTGTAATCACAAACCTCCTAAAATGTTTTCTGAGAAAACACTCATTTCCAAGAATTTAAAGATATACATGTATTTGCTTAAAAGCAAAACCAAAAAGCTAGACCACTCCATGTTGCTACATGGCACACAAATAGCATCCGTACGTTCCTTTGTGCGCATCGCCCCCTACCTTGTTCTCTGCCATGCCCCCGCTGAGGGGGAAAGGAACCAGAACCAGTTCATGAGCACACAGGCCCTCCGCAGTGAAGCTGCGGTGTTGCATTGCTACTTTCTGCACCTGACCAGACACATTTTCTGGGGTTCTAGTCTGTAAGTGCGGTGCACAGCAAACACCCTCCACCAATACTGGAGGAAAAAAATCAACAGAACCAAAGAGTGGACAGGATGGGTACGGGAACAAGTTCATACCTGATTTCCCCAGTGAAATAGACAAGGATAGAAGGTAATGTTTTGTCTATGTTGTCTTTCCAAAGATGACTCAGAGACCCTCATACAGTCTGATTACCTGTAACAGTGAGAACTGAATTTGAGTCCCAGCTCTACCTCCTGAACATGTGAACGTTTTCCTCAAGCAGCAAGAGGAGAGAAGCGAGCAGGCACACACGGTCCCTGCGCTGACAGACCTCACTGCCTAGGGCAGGAAGTGGATGAACCAATAACCACGAAAATATGTGTGAAAGTTCCCACTGAGATAGCTCCTGGTCGGAGAGATCCACGGGGCTCTGTTTATCTGGAGGAGGAGGAGGGGAGGGGGTGACAGTTAAGAAGGAGTTGAACTTGACCAGGCTAACAACCGCATGTCTTTGGGTGGGTCAGTAATCTGTGTTGAGTCTCTTGGCCTGTAAATGAGAATATCTCAGACCTGGCAAGGTTGCCAAGGGGACTACGTGTGACATCAGAGGCCAAGGTGTCTATACACAGTGCCTGGCTGCTCAATACAAGTTAGTTTCCTCTCCCCCCTCCCTTTCTACTCACCCTCGGGTTCTTGCTCTATTAGGTCATACTCTAGCTTACAAATAAAAATGTTTGTAAACAATTAGAAGTATAAATGATAGAATAGAAAATTATCATCCACATACAAATTTTGTATTCTCACCTTTCACTGCACTGTAGGAAACTGCCCAGGAGGGCTTTCTGTCTTTGGTGAGACATTTGGGTATGAGAAAGTTCAAAAGTCAAAAGCCCAGGTTCTGATCCACATTCTTTCAGTATGGGAAATCAGTTTCTTTTGGTTAGATTAAATGATGTTCCACTCTAATTCTGAAGAGAAATTCTAGAGATGTACAGCCGATTCATAACTTGTCAGTAACTCTGGCACACTGCTCCTATTTCCATGGCAGTACTACTTACACACAAACACAAATACACACACACGTGTGTGTATGTACATGTGAATATGTCTGTACACATGTATACACATACACATGTTTCTCCTAAAGCATTTCAGAGTCTTACTCATTTTGGTATCCCCAACACAAAGGAGGGACTCAATAAATTTTTGTTGAGTAAAGGAATGAACAAATTAATGCAAAATCAGAAAGAGCAGAATTTCCTTTTTAGAAACTCAGTGGATCCAAATTGTGGTCAGTCAGCAAGACTGAAGAACGTGAAAGAGCAAGCTGGGCTCACTGGGCAGAAGGTGGGAAAGCATCGCATTGCCCTGGATCTGGACACTGGCTGTTCGTAAATGGCAACTACCACCAGGGACTTCAGTGGACCACTGCTTCTCCCAAGAATCACAATCTTAGATGTCAGGGACGGTGCAGTGGGGGTGGGGATCTCTCCTCAGCAGCCCAAAAGGTGCCAGGCTTTTGGAGGAAAGGTTTAGTTAAAGGAAATGCCCCAAGGCCCACATCTTACAGCAAGGAGCATTTACCATTAGGTTCAAAGAGAATATATTAGAATCAGAATTTCATCCTATGCTTTAACAATGGGCTACTTTCTCCTCTCAAAGGAAATACTCTGCCTTAGTCCTCCTAAAAACCACTACCTTCATATCTTATACATTATTTAGTGAATTTTTGTGGGGAGAGGGGGATCTCCAAAAAGAAAATAAAGAGTCTTACTTGGTAAAGTAGAATAAATGGAAACAAAGAAAGGCTAAGTGATGTACCCCATGGCATACTAGTCTTCTGATATATAGGATTAGAAAGTTAAATCTTAAAATTCAGTTGAAATTAGCAGACTACCTTGCTTTATAAAATAAATGCAACCAAAACAGCCTTGAAAAGACCTAGGTAGGAAGGAGATAAGGCCACACCAGTATTTAATACAGGTAAGACAGAAGATGTGCCATTTAAAATAGGGCCCCCAAAGGCACAATACCATTATAAATAAGACCCAGTTCAAGCGAAATCCTGTATTCATATGTGTTTTTTTATATTCAACTCATACTTGCAGTGGTGTGTGTGTTAGTGTGTGTGTGTGTGTGTGAGAGAGAGAGAGAGAGAGAATAACCAGAACCTACAGTGTTTAAAATAAGTATAATTCAGATAACATGGCAGCTGTGTAATGAACTAAGAAACATATTTTTAAATCTTATAAATTAAAACTTTTCCCCTTTCTTGATTATCCTGACTTTAAGGAACATATTGTGTAATTTCAAGGGCTGGGACAGTGATGAATCAAACATTTTAGAAACCTTTGAAATGCTGATGTTCTTGTGGTTTGAGGAGTCTTTTTTTTTTAACCACCATATGTTTCAAACCCAAACAATCTCTGCCATGCATCAGCTGGATTTAGGGGTTTTATAAAAAAAAAAAAAATGTGAGTTATTTCAGCCTAATTGTTGAGAAACTCACTTAATCCCACAAGATGACTAATGCTCCAACATTTTTTAAAAAAACACACAGCATTAAAGAGAAAAGCAAAATAAACCTCCATCCCCACCCCTATACAATACTTCTGACAGAATTTTTTTTAATCTCCAAATTAAAATTTGACCAAAAAAAATAAACTCATTTTTAACATGGAAACTAGTGAAATTAGGTGCTGCTACCTTCCTCCTGAATTCCCTATGAATGAAAAGGGGGCAATGAAAGGAAGTTGGGGGATGTCCTAAACTTTCATAAGGAAGACAATCCTGATTTAAAGAAGAAAGCCGAAACTAGGAGGCTGGAGATGTCAAAAGGCACCACCATGTGGTGCGCTTGAGGAAGTGCAGCATCCTGCGCTCAGGCACGGCCCAGGGGAGGCCCACCAACTAACTACTCCAGGGGGGAGAGGGAGCGGCCCGGGTGCTGCAATCTCTGCGCAACAGCCTGGAAGCCCACCGATTGGGTAGGGGGTAAGGGGGGGTGAGGGGAGGTGGGGCAGTGGCTTTCAATATGAGTGCTTCACAGTGCTCAAAAAAAATGGGTAAATTAAGTAAATACCACTGTAAGCAGGCAAGTCAGAATTCTGATCCAAGTCCTCTGATTTAAAATCCAGAGCTCATCCTAAATACAGAGAACAGATTGGTGGTTACCATAGGAGGTTGGGAATGAAACGAGTGAAGGAAGTCAAAGGGTAAAAACATCCAGTTATAAAATAAATAAGTGATGGGGATGTAAAGTACAACATAGTGACTACAGTCAATAACACTGTATTGCATATTTGAAAGCTGCTAAGAGTAGATCTTAAGTATATACAAATTATCAAATCATCGCCTTGTATACCTGAAACTAATACCTTATATGTCACCTCACCAAAAAATAAATTAAAATAAAACAAAACCCAGAGCTCTGCTGCTTCCATTTAACTTTGGACACTGATCTAGAAGTAATGGCAAAGGATTGCACACAATTGTGTGGAGTTGGAATGGTATTCTTTCATCTAAATTGCATGACAGATTTATAGCTTTGTTTGTAAAAAAGATCAAAGTGCTTGTAATGAAAGATTCTTTTTTTAAATTGACATATATATGTATACACACACACATATATACACATATTTATGCTTGTAGAAAATATATATCCTTGCATAAAAATTTTAAAATGCAAATATGAAGGGAAAAATCACTTAAAATTTATTTAAAGATGTATTAATTTCCAGTTTCTTTGTTTACAAATGGATTTCTTTATTTTTTAAAAAATAAAAATGGGCTTATTCTACATTCAAAATACTTAAGTCAGTATTCAACAATAAAAAATATGGTTTTACATAGAATGATTAACTTTATAAATACTAGAAAAGGAATAAGTATACTGTACCTCAGCCTGAAAGTATTGATGTAGAGGGCTTAAGCAAATGTTTCAAAGATAACTGATTCTCTTATCCCTTTTCTATGTAGGAAAGGCCTAACTAGCTGATCTTACAGAAAAGAGGAGTGAAGGTAAAGTGAACTTAGGTTGATATTGTGGCTCTACCAACAATGGCTGCATGGCATTCAACAAGTAACTCTACTCAATTAATCTGTTCCTCTTGTTTTTTGTTTGTTTTTGTTAATCCTCACCAAAGAATATTTTCTACTAATTTTTTTTTCCAAAAAGAGTGGGAAGGAGAGGAAAGACAGAGAGAGAAGCATTGGATATGAGAGAGACACAGCAATTAGTTGTCTCCTGCATGCGCCTCAACCAGGATTGGGGATTGAGCATGCCCTTGACCAGAATTGAACCTGAGACCCTTCAGTCCACAGGCCAACAACCCTCCATCCACTGAGCCAAACTGACTAGGGTTGTTCCTCTCTTGAGCAACCAAGATGGACAACTCTGCCCTGCCTCACTCAGAACTTTATCGGAAATAATGCATGAAATGATGGAAATGCAAACCCTCTTTAGAATTACCCAGTTCTACAAACACTCTTCCAGGCTCTTGGTGTTGCACAGGCATTTGGTACCTAGTAAGCACTCTCACAGATCTCTTTTGGAAAACGGAAGAGCAGTGTAACTTCCCGGGAGTGGTTCCTATTTGTGGGTAAGAACCAGGAGCAGAACTTCCCTTTCCTATAGGTCTCCCTTTGCATTGCCAAACTGTTTTACATAAAGATTAATCTCCCTTTTTTCACTCTAATAATTACATTCCCCTGTGTGATTTTGGAACTCATTATGTCACATCACGTTTCTTGAAATCCCGTTGTCCTTCCAGGTGATTCAAAGCATCTGTTCGTTGTTAAACGATTATATGGCTAATTTCCAAATAATTTCTCAGATAATTTCTTTTTATAGTTATGCATTCCTAACAGTGTCTCTCTCACTTCTTGCCCTTGTGAACCACTTTTGATCTTTTTATAGAACTGGCAATTTAAAAAATATATATATATATATTATTGATTTTTTTTACAGAGAGGAAGGAAGAGGGATAGAGAGTTAGAAACATCGATGAGAGAGAAACATCGATCAGCTGCCTCCTGCACAACCCCTACTGGGGATGTGCCTGCAACCAAGGTACATGCCCTTGACCAGAACTGAACGTAGGACCCTTCAGTCTGTAGGCCGACGCTCTATCCACTGAGCCAAACCGATTAGGGCAGAACTGGCAACTTTTTTTTCCCAATTGGATCCAAGTGATAAGCTTCTATTACTGTTTTCAAAACGCTTATGTAGGAATATGTTTTTATTTGGTAAGTCACTCTGTTCATTTAATTTATGCACAACTAGGTTGAGGCTTCATATGTTCAATCTTGCTGTGATTTTTCTGTTTGTTGTTATTGGTTTTGTGTGTGTGTGTGTGTGTGTGTGTGTGTAGTTTTCCCCTCCTTGTGTTTAAATAAAAATTTCTTTTGTCTTACTTGGGTAGAACACCTTAAATGCAATAATGACTGAAGCCAGAGGGGACTGTACATGTGCCCACACATGCCTGAGTAGAGTGTGCTGTCCTAACACATCCAAATACCAGCACCAGGACACCTGGAATATGTTAATACACTTACAGAGTGGGTAGGGGGTAGAAGCATCAGTCAAATCAACATCCCTCATGTTATAAATGGTAAATTACATAGACCAACTATTAATTCTCTAAAGAAATATTTTCAAAACAACTAAACAAAAAACTTTCAATCAACACGAGTCCCATCCATCTCTATCAACTCACTTTTACTCCATCCCATTTGGCTCCCTCCCCGCTCCTCCCCTCGAACACCCCACCCCTGCTATCCTTTTCCTGCTCCAATTTAGATTCCTACTAGGTTAGGGAAGGACAGGAAGAGGGAAGAACAGATTATAAAAATAAAAATGGAAACAGTTAAGACAAACCAAGTTAAAGGGATTAAAGAGACATCTGTTGAATAAAGCTGATAAAGAGTAAGGAGGAACTACAAAAAAATTAACAGAGGACTCTAATACTTGTTTTGTTTCCCCAGGAAAGGAGGGAAAAAACCTCATTCTACATGTCGTACTTGTTTTGCTTAAATTAATGATAACAGAGTGTCAAAACACATGTCCACTGATCCAGTCATGGGCTTTTCCCCTTCATTTTCTCCCAGTGTCCTTGCTTATATAATACTGGCCCAATTCTTCAAGGCTTGGTTCAAATCTCACATGATCCATAAAGTTACACATGACATTTCCCCTCCAAAGACTTCTCCCTTCTGAAGAACCACTGGGCAGCTGCTACACCCTTCCCGTTACTACACCCAAGTAGAGAAGAACTTCTCCAGAGCAGGAGCACATCTCACCACACCAGAGCCTCTTCTCCTTACACAGAAATATGGGAGCTAACCTCAACCATCCTATATAATAAAAGTCTAAAATGCTAAGGGTCCAACCATTTGACTGTTCAACCAGTCACGATGATGTGCACTGATCACCAGGGGGCAGACATTCTGACTGGTAAGTTAGCTTGCTGCAGAGGTCCAGGCCATCAGGACTGGGAGAGATGGGCCAGGCACACCCTGGAGACCTCCTGCAGTCCCTCCCCAGCCCAGACAGTGCATCAGGAGGGTCCCTCGCCCTTGTCTGTGCCCTCTCACAATCTAGGACCCCTCAGGGGATGTTGGATCCCCACAGGCCAGACCGAGGGACCCCACCAGTGCATGAATCTGTGCACCGGGCCTCTAGTCCAACATAATCTGCCACCAAACACCAGGGTCCAATGGCCATTTCTCTTTTTCTGAAGCAGAACTGCTGCTCATTTGTGTTTGGCCACCTGGCTCTAGTAAAGGAGAACTGTGGCTCATTAGCTAACCCATCCAGAAAGTCCATTGAGAAGTGGTAATGAGAGCCCAGCACAAGATCTAACACCAGGTCAAAGATTCCCACAATGGCATGAGGCAGTCCAGGTCTCCAAAGAGGGTTTTCCGCCAGGAGGATGCTCCTATGCCGGAACATCCAGACTCCTCACACCTGCTGTAGAAACTTGCCTTTTTGATGGTACCACCACAGTAATACCCACCCCCACCAAGGAAATGGAGAGCTGAGTAATTAACCATTTCACAGTGATGAACATCTAAAGAGGAACAGCTATTGATGTGCAAATCATTATTCATCATGGGCAATCAAGGTAAAAACAGTTTTAGCCTCTTTTCATGCTCTTAAAAAAATGTTTTTTAAAAAAAGAAAATTACTTACTGCCTTCCCACGTACAATGCAAAAGATTCAAAGCCCCTTCTACCCTCTTCCAGTGTGCCAGGTGAAAGAACGCATATGCTATTGCTTCACTGTCCCCTCTCTTCAGGATATGTTCTGGGGGTAGAATTAAGCTTTTCATTTCTAGTAGGTACTGAAATAAAAAAGCAAGAGACAGATGCATTAATACATAGTCATTTGAAATTCAATATTGAAAACAGCTTGATTTCCCTAAAGCCACCACTCATAAGCATTTCATCAAACCTGCAACCCCATTACTACATTTGAAGGCAACAACTAAAACATCCAGCAATCCAAAATTTGCTGGCAGATAATTAGCCTTGTACTAGTTTACGGCAGTGAAGATCAGAGGCTCTAAGGCTATTATACTGTAAGCAAACAAATAAATATTGACAAATAGCATAAAGGGAAATTTAGAAGACGCAATAATTTGGTATAATATAATTTCATCATGATGATGGAGGGATGTGCACCAGAATGAAAATATTTAAAATGGACACGTGAGGGTTAAGAAATCAAGTAAGTAAACCAGCTAAGCTAGAGAGATTTGAGACTGACTAGCACTGCCCATTACTTTTTCCATACGGATCCATCAAGGAGAAGGACCCAGTCCTGCGAAAGGGCCATCCATCACTGCTCAGATACTGGAGTGAAAAGGAATAGCAGTCAGAGCATTGGAAGAACCAAGGAGGGAAGCAGTACAGACCCCAAAGTACAATGTACTTTTAGGTCTTTTCTCAAAGACTGGAGGGTTCTCAGCTTACACCTCTTCATTCCCATCTTCTACAAAGGAGGTGGGGGCACAAGGCAAGAATGAATATTCTTCCTGGAGGCTCAAAAAATACTAATTGCCCATTTGTAGTTTTTTTGTGTTTAGGACAGAAAGGGAAACAAATTTAGGATGCTATTTTATTTTATTTTTTTTAATATATCTTATTGAGAGGAGAATCAAGATGGCGGCATAGGTAAAACACCTATCTTGCCGTCATACTCAACAATTTTAATACTACAACTTAACGAAAGAACAAACACCATCCAGAATCACCAAAAAGCTCGCCGAGTGAAAATTCCACAAATAAAGGTGAAGATAGGACACTGTGACTTGGAGGAGCAGTGGCAGACAGCGTTGAAAGATTCGCGTGGAGAGAGGTTTGGAGCGCATGCCACGGAGAGGGCGGGAGGCTGAAAACCGGCCAGTTTTCTCAAACGGGGAGACAAAGACGTCCCACTGGGCTGATTCTCCAGCTCTGGGCGAAGTCCAGGGAACCCACTATCACACGGGGTGAAAACTGGACGGTGGGAGGGCACGCCGAAGCTCGGGTGCTGCCGGGTCTCCCGGCTTGTGGAGACGGCAGCTTGTGCGAACAGCTCGGCTGCCTGACTGCGCAGAGAGCGCTCTGCGACTTGCTTTCTCATTCGAAAAACCGTCAGTCTGCTTTGTTTTACGACCCTGGGTGAGACATTGGAAGTGTAGATTCATATGGGGAGAGTCTGAATTCCCCGGCAGCCGGTGGAGCTCCACAGCAGCTCTCTCTCAGAGGTGCTGGCGGCCATTGCCCCCAGCACAGAGTCCCTGGGGCCGCATAGGGCGGAGCTAACGCTGTCTGCTTGGCCCGGAGACTCTGCCCACCCAACCTGAGCACAGTTGAGCTTAACAGACAATTGGCCTGGAGGTAAACCCTCCAAGTGCTAACAACAATTAACCTGAGCTTAACTTCAGCAAGACTGTGCAACCCATACCCACCTCAGGTAACTGGGGAGGCTGAGCCACTATCCCTAGTAGGAAGTCTACCACACAAAGCTAATTGACCAACTCAGGGAAGCAGCTGCCATGCAGAGACATGGAAAGAAATCAGATGTGAAAGAAATGGAGGAAAAAAAACGACTGGACATGGAATTCAAAACCACGGTTATAGGGTTTTTCAAGAGGCTCCAACAAAAGGTCGAGGCCTATAAGAAAATAAGCAAGACCACAAAGGAAATGATCAAGACCAACATGGAAATCAATGAGTCCTACAAGGAAATGAACAAGACCCTCAAGGATATGAACGAGACCTGCAAGGAAATGATCAAGACCAATGTGGAAATGAAGGAGACTCTCAAGGATATAAAGGAGACTCTCAAGAATACGAAAAAGGACCAAGCAGAAATTAAGCATACACTGACTGAAATAAAAAATATTATACAAAGACCTAAAAGTGCTCTGGAGCACCCCAACAACCAAGTTCAAGATTTGAAATACAAAGAAGCAAAATCCACTCAGCTGAAAAAGCAAGTAACCAAAAGAATCCAAAAAATTGAAGACAGTGTAAGGGGCCTCTGGGACAACCTCAAGCACACCAACATCTGAATTATAGGGGTGCCAGAAAAAGAGAAAGAGCAAGACAATGAAAACCTATTTGAAGAAATAGTGACCGAAAACTTCCCAAACCTGGTGAAAGAAATTGACCTAGGAGTCCAAGAAGCGCACCGAACCCCAATATATAGGAACCCTAAGAGGACCACACCAAGGCACATCATAATTAAAATGCCAAGAGCAAAAGACAAAGAGAGAATATTAAAAGCAGCAAGAGAGAAACAGTTGGTTACCTATAAGGGAGCACCCATACGATTGTCAGCGGATTTCTCAACAGAAACGATGCAGGCCAGACGGGAGTGGCAAGAAATATTCAAAGTGATGAACAGCAAGAATCTACAACCAAGATTACTCTATCCAGCAAAGCTATCATTCAGAATTGAAGGCCAGATAAAGTGCTTTGCAGATAAGAAAAAGCTAAAGGAGTTCATCACCACCAAACCAATATTATATGAAATGCTGAAAGATATTCAAGAAGAGGAAGAAGAAAAAGATAAAAGTGCAAACTAGGAACAACAAATACACATCTATCAACAAATGAATCTAAAAATCAAGTGAATTAATAAGCTGATGAACAGGATAAACTGGTGAATGTAACAGAATCACGGACATAGAGAGGGAATGGACTGACAACTCTTGGGGAGAAAGGGGGTGTGTGAAGTGCAGCAAGAGACTGGACAAAAATCATGCAACTATGGGAGAGGACAGTGGAGGGGGTGAGGGTGGAGGGTGGGATGGGTACCAGGTGGAGGGGAACTATATGGGGGAAAAAAGGGAACAATGTAATTAATAAACTGAACAATAAAGATAAAAAGAAAAAAGAAAAAAAATGTTTTATTGATTTTTTACAGAGAGGAAGGGAGAGGGATAGAAAGCCAGAAACATCGATGAGAGAGAAACATTGATCAGCTGCCTCCTGCACATCCCCCACTGGGGATGCACCCACAACCAAAGTACATGCCCTTGACCAGAATCGAACCCAGGACCCTTCATTCTGCAGGCCAACACTCTATCTACTGAGCCAAACCGGTTTCGGCTAGGATGCTATGTTATATTTGAAAATAGTAACTTCTTCCTCCTGCCTGGATTTCCATTTATTACTCATTAGCTCCCTTCCCCATTTGTTCCCAACACACATACACATACTCAATCACCACCAAGCACCATCACATAAACATATGCATCTCCTTTAAAGTGGAGATTAACAAAAATTACAACTAAACTACAGAACAACCATCATTCAGAACCACCTAAAATCTAGCTGAATGGAAGTTCTTCAACAAGGGACTTAAAGAAGAAGCCACATTGAGAGTAGTAGGAGGGGCAGAGATATGGAATGAGCTGGTGCTACACCCATTGTGTGGCAGATAGAAATTAGGAGGGATATCTTAGCTGTGGAGGGCCCCCTGAGGAACGAGGGGTACCAGGCCCACACCTGGCCTCCCAGCCCAGGAATCAAGTGCCAGGAAGAAAAGGCCCCATAACTTCTGGTTGTAAAAACCAGCGGGAACGAGGCTAAGGGAAATAAAGGGCTGCTGGAGTCCCAGAGTCTCTCTTAAAGGGCCTGTGCACAGACTTACTTGAACTCACTCTCACAAAGCTCCAGCACCAGGGCAGCACCTTGAAAGGAACCAGGGACAAATGGAGAGAAACTGTATTGTCTGACAACAGGGCAAGAGCTGGGTGAAGGCAGTGCAGCTTTCTGCCAGAGAAAAGTGCAGGCAGAGGCCATTGTTCCTTTGCTAAGTTTTTTTTCCCTACCCCCCAAAGCAAAGAGCTGACAGTCAGATGCCATATCAGAGTCTCCATCAACCTGGCTCACAATATTCATAACACCATGGTGAGTCCCTTAGACCAAGCCCCATGCAACTTGCAGGCCCATCTAAGCTGGTTTCAGAGGTGTTTGCATACAACTGGCCTTTCTTCCCTCATGCTTCAGACCTTCCTAAAATCACTTGCATTAGCAGCATCTGGCCTTTATGTACACCATATCTCTTGCTAAGTGGCCCCAGACATAGCTCTAGCAGCATCTGATTTACAGCTTGGCCTCTCTTGGTCACCTCTAAGCCCAGCACAAGTAGCCCCACTCTGTGACCAATAACCTAAGGCTAATCAAGCCTGAATACAATCAGACTGCAGGCAGAGGTTGGTATCTGGAGGCTTTGAGTCCGCCCAGGCCTAGGAAAAGCAGACCCCACTGCACATCTTGGTCCTTCCCAAAGACACTCAGCCTCAGCAGAGGGAGCTACAAGCTGTGGATTGCTGATAGCTCCAATCAGGGTACTCAGGTCCAGTCACAAATAGTATCTAATATTGTCCAGCACTAGAGATTGACAGTATTAGCAGATCTACCTAACACATAGACATAAACCCAAACAGGCAACTAAAGTGGGGTGACCAAAAAGCGCCCCAAATGAAAGAACAAAAGTATCCAGAAGAAGAGTTAAATGAAATGGAGATAAGAAATTTGTCAGACATAGAGTTCAGAATAATAATGGCAAACACGCTCAACAGCATGAGAAAAGATACAGTAAATATAAAGAAAGACATAACACTAATAGAGAGCACAGTGGAAGGAACACACAGTAGAAAGGGGAAGCTGAGGGTCAGGTCCTCAGTGAATTAAGCAGATAGGTTAGGTTAGAACAAATCAGTCAATCAGAGAACAACAACAACAAAAAACACACACAAAAAAACAGGAGGGCAACTACAAGGAACTGTGGGACAACATGAAATGTAAAATTCACATTAGAGGAATGCCAGAGGGAAAGAAAGTGAGCAAGGGAGAGAGAATGTCTTTGAAGAAATAACAGCAGAAAAGTTCCCTAACCTGATGAAGGAAAAAGTCACACAAGGTCAGGAGGCACAAAGAGTACCAAGCAAGAAGAATCTAAACAGGCCCATGCTCAAACACATCATAATTAAAATGCCAAAAATTAAAGAAAAGAATCTTACAGGCAGCAAGAGAAAAGCAATTTGTTACCTACAAAGGAGCACTCATAAGGCTATCAGCTGATTTCTCATCAGAAACTTTACAAGCCAGAAGGGAATAGCATGAAGTCATCAAGGTAATAGAAAGCAAGGATCTGAAACCAAGATTACTATATCCAGCGAGGCTATCATTCAAAATAGATGAAGTAATAAAGAATGTCCCAGACAAAAAAAGGCTAAAGGAGTTTATCACCAAAAGCTAAAGAAGTTTATCACAACAAAACCAACATTGCAAGAAATGCTAAAAGGACTGCTACAATGAGAAGAAGAAATACAGAGACATAGACATAAAGAACTTAAATGGCAATAAATAAGTAACTATCATTAAATGAATTAAATGCTCCAATCAAAAGACATAGGGTGGCTGAATGGATACAAAAACACGACCCAATTATATGCTGCCTACAAGAGACCCACCTCAGAACAAAAGACTAAAACAGGATGAGAAGAAAGAGATGGAAAAAATTTTCCATGTAAATGGAAATGAAAAAATAAGCTAGAGTAGCAAAAGTCATTTCTGACAAAATAGACTTCAAAATGAAGGCCATCACAAGACACAATAGAGATCACTACATAATACTAAAGGGATCAATCCAAGAAGAGACTATAACCCTGTAAGACATATATGCACCCAATATAGGACACACACACACACATACACACACACACACACACACACACACACACCTCTCTTATCTAATAAAAGAGTAATATGCAAATTGACCACACTTCTGCTACACCCACAAGCCATGTCCACAAGTTATTCCCACAAGCCAATCAGGAGCAAATATGCAAATAAACCACAACCAAGATGGCTGCAGACACCGAGAGCAGGAGGGAGGCTTGAGTTTCCCTAGTGATGGAGGAAGCCAAGCTTTCCATCTAACCTTGCCAGCCTAGGCCTCCACTCAATACTACAAAGTTTCAATTATAGGAGATACATATATCCCAACAGAAATGGCAGCAGCTACGGAGCTGGAGAGAGCAGAGGCTAGGGTTACCCTGGTGATGGAGGAAGCCAAGCTTCTGCAGCTCTGGCTGGCCTAGGCCTCCACTCTAGGCTACAATGCTTCAATTATAGAAAGTAAATGTCCCAATTGAAATGGCTGCCACCACGGAGAGAGCAGAAAGCTTCGCTCCACTTCAGGCTACAAAATTTCAATTGTAGAACATAAATAAATCCCAGATCCCAGAGCCTTGACTTGGGTCAGTGGGCAGTGTGGCGGGCCTGCAAACCACCACAGGCCCCTAACCCAGGCCATCCCACACCCCAAGGGAACCCCCACCCTGATCTGGGACACCCTTCAGGGCAAACCAGCTGGCCTCCACCCATGCACCAGGCTTCTATCCTATCTAATAAAAGAGTAATATGCAGATTTACTGTCACTCCAATACACAAGATGGCTGCCCCCATGTGGTCAAAGATCCTGCCCCCATGTGGACACAAGATGGCCACCACAAGACAGCTATCAGGGGAGGGCAGTTGGGGCGATTAAGCCTGCAGGGGAGGGCAGTTAGGGGTGACCAGGCTGGCAGAGGAGATAAGTTGGGGGTAAACAGGCAGGCAGGGGAGCAGTTAGGCATCAATCAGGCTGGCAGGGGAGTGGTTAGGAGGTGATCAGGCTGGCAGGCAGAAGCAGTTAGGGGCAATTAGGAAGACAGGCAGGGAAACAGTTGGGAGCCAGCAGTCCTGGACTGTGAGAGGGCCGTCGGACATTCCTTGAGGGGGGCCCAGATTGGAGAGAGTGCAGGCTGGGCTGAGGGACAACCCCCACCCCCGTGCAAGAATTTCGGGCACCGGGCCTCTAGTGTATATATAACTTCTAAAGGATTTTAAGGGATAGATCCACAGCAAAACAGTCATAGTAGGGGACTTTTAACACCCTGCTGACTTCCAGTCAAAAAATTAATAAGGAAACAGACATTCTAAATGACACACTGGATCAGATGGATTTAATTAACATTTATAGAACATTTAACACCAAAACTGAGAATATACATTCTTCTCAAGTTCACATGGGTCATCCTCAAAGACAGACCACATGTTAGAATACAAAGTAAATATCTCCAGGTTCAAGAAGACTGAAATCATATCAATATTTTCTCAGGTCACAATGGAATGAAATTAGAAACCAACTGCAGTAAAAATATTTTAAAACATTCAAACACAAGGAGGTTAAATAGCATGTTATTAAACAATGAATGGTTACCAAGATCAAGAATAAATAAAAAACTTCCTGGAAGCAAATGAAAATGAACACACAAAAACCCCAAATCTCAGGGACAGAGGAAAAGCAGTCCTGAGAGGGAAGTTTATAGCTCTAGAAGCCAACCTCAAAAAACAAGAAAAATTAATAATAAACTATTTTATCCTATAACTTAAAGAATTAGAGAGAAAATAATAATAAAAGCTCAGAGAAAGCATAAGGGAAAAAAATAAAGATTACAGCAGAAATGAATGACATAGAGGCTAAAACAACAATACAAAAAAATAAAATCAATGAAACTAAGAGCTGCTTCTTTGAAAAGTAGACAAGATTGATGAACCTTTAGCAAGAGTCATCAAAAACCAAAGACAGAGGATCCAATAAATAAAATCAGAAATGAAAGTGGTGAAGTAACAACTGACACCACAAAAATACAAAGGATTCTAAGAAAATACTATGAACAATTATATGCCAACAAGCTGGACAATGTGAATGAAATGGACAAATGCCTAATAAAATACAATATTCCAAAACTAAATCAGGAAGAATAAAAAAACTTGAACAGGCCAATAACAACTGATAACATAGAAAGAATAATAAAAAAAAAAACTTCCAGCAAACAAAAGCCCTGGTTCAGACGGCTTCACAGAAGAGTTTTTCTGAACCTTCAAAGAACAACTAACACCTATCCTCCTCAAACTATTCCAAAAAACCCAAGAGGAAGGAACACTTCCAAGATCTTTTTACGAAGCCAGCATTATCCTAATTCCAAAACCAGATAAAGACACTACAAAGAAAGAGAATTGCAGGCCAATATCCCTGATGGACATAGTTGATAAAATCCTCAACAAAATATTAACAAATCAATTCCATAATATAGTAAAAGTATCATACACCATGACCAAGTTGGATTTATTCCAGGTTTGTAAGACAGGCACAATATTTGCAAATAAATACCTGTGATACATCACATAAACAAAGTGAAAGACAAAAATCACATGATCCTATCAATTAGATGATGCAGAAAAGGCACTCAAAAAAATCTAACCTCATTTTTTGCAAACACTCTCAGCAAAGTGGGAATATAGGGATCATACCTCAACATAATAAACGTCACATATGACAAAGCTACAGCCAACCTCATACTCAATGGGAAAATACTAAAACCACTTCCTCTAAGAACAGAAACAAGACAGGGATGTCCACTTTGACCATTTTTATTTAACATAGAGGCCTGATGCACGAAATTCATTCAAGAGTTAGGCCTTCCTTCCCCCAGCTGCAAACATTGACTTCCCTCTGGCACTTGGGACCCAGGCTTCCCTTGCAGGCCCAGCTTCATCCAGAAGGTCTTCCAGAAGGATACCTGGTTTAATTAGCATGTTACGCTTTATTATTATAGACCAGGGACCCGGTGCACGAAATTCGTGCACGGGGGTGGGGGGCGGGGGATGTCCCTCAGCCCAGCCTGCACTTTCTCCAATCTGGGACCCCTTGAGGGATGTCCAACTGCCCGTTTAGGCCCGATCCCGGTAGGATCAGGCCTAAACGAGCAGTCGGACAACCTTCTCACAATCCAGGACTGCTGGCTCTAAACTGCTCGCCTGCCTGCCTCCCTGATTGCCTCTAACTGCTTCTGCCTGCCAGCCTGATCATCCCCTAACAACTACCCTGCCAGCCTAATTGGTATCTAGCTGCTCCCCTGCCAGCCTGTTTGCCCCCAACTTCCCTACTCTGCCGGCTTGGTCACCCCTAACTGCCCTCCCCTGCAGGCTTAATCACGCCCAACTGCCCTCCCTTGCAGGCCTGGTCCCTCCCAACTTCCCTCCTCTGCTGGCCCAGTCACCCCTAACTGCCCTCCCCTGCAGACTCGATCACCCACAACTGCCCTCCCTTGCAGGGCCTGGAATCTCCCAATGGCCCTCCCCTGCTGGCCATCTTGTGGTGGCCATATTGTGTCCACATGGGGGCAGGATCTTTGACCACATGGGGGCAGCCCTCTTGTGTGTTGGACTGATGGTCAATCTGCAAATTACTCTTTTATTAGATAGGCTAGAGGCCTGGCGCATGGATGGGGGCAGCTGGTTTGCCCTGAAGAGTGTCCCAGATCAGGGTGGGGGTTCCCTTGGGGTGAGGGGTGGCCTGGGCGAGGGGCCTGTGGAGGTTTGCAGGCCAGCCATGCCCCCTAGCAACCCAAGCAGAGGCCCTGGTATCTGGGATTAATCTATGTCTACAACTGAAACTTTGTAGCCTGGAGCAGAGCCAAGCCTTCTGCTCGCTCCCTGGCGGCAGCCATTTCTGTTTGAAACATTGTAGCCTAGAGTGGAGGCCTAAGTCGGCAAAGGCAGGCGGAAAGCTTGGCTTCCTCTGTTGCTAGGGAAACCCAAGCCTCTGTTCTCTCCAGCTCAGTGGCTGCCACCATTTCTGTATTTTTTATAATTGAAACTTTGAGGCATTGAGTGGAGGCCTAGCTTAGCTTCCCCTGTTACTAGGAAAACCCAAGCCTTCTCCTGCTCTCAGTGACAGCAGCCATGTTGGTTGGGGTTTATTTGCATAATCTGCTCCTGACTGGCTGGTGGGCATGGCTGTGTGCGTGGCTTGTGGGTGTAGCGAAGGTATGGTCAACTTTTCATATTACTCTTTTATTAGATAAGGATAATACTGGAAGTCTTAGCCACAGCATTCAGACGTGAAGAAATAAAAGGCATCCAAATTGGAAAGGGGGAAGTAAAACTCTCATTATTCATAAATGATATAATATTGTACATAGACAATCCTAAAGATCATAAAAAAACTACTAGATTTAGTAAATGAATTAGGCAATGTAGCAGGATAAAAAATTAACATCCAGAAATGGGTGGCATTTTTATATGCCAATAATGTACTCTAAGAAAGAGAAACTATAAAAACAATCTAATTTACTATTGCAACCAAAAAAATTTAAGATACTCAAGAATAAACTTAACCACGAGTTAAAATATCTGTACTCGGAAAACTACAGGATGTTGAAAAAAGAGCTGGAGGAAGATATAAACGAGTAGAAGAATATATTGGGTTCATGGATTGGTAGAATAAGCATAATTAAAAAGAATCTTATAGATTCAATGCAATCTCTATTAAAATACCAACAGCATATTTCACAGACCTAAAACAAATACTGCAAATATTTATATGGAACCAAAAAGAGCCCTATTTGAATAGCTTCAGCGATCTTGAGAAAGGAGAAAAATATTGGAGGGATCACAAAACCAGATATGAAGTTACACTACAAAGCCACTATAATCCAAACAACGTGGTCCTGGTACAAGAACAGGCATACGTATCAATGGAGCAGAACAGGGGCCCAAAAACGGACTCAAGTCATTTATCTCAATTAATATTTGACAAAGGAGGCAAGAACATAAAATGGGGTCAAGACAGTCTCTTCAATAAATGGTGTTGGGAAAACTGGATAAGTAGATGTAAAAACAATGAAACTAGACCACCAACTGACACCATCCTATCTAATAAAAAGAGTAATATGCAAATTAATAATCACTCCACAAGCCATGCCCACCAGCCAATCAGGAGTGAGTATGCAAATTAACCCCACCAAGATGGCTGCAGCCACAGAGCGAGCAGGAGGCTTGGGTTTCCACAGCAATGGAGGAAGCCAAGCTTTCCACACACTTTGGCCAACCCAGGCCTCCACTCAAGGCTACAAAGTTTCAATTACAGAAGATAAATAAATCCCAACAAAAATGGCAGCAGCAGCGGAGCTGGAGAGAGCAGGAGGCTTGAGTTGCTCCTGGTGATGGAGGAAGCCAAGCTTCTGCAGCCCTGGCCTGCGTTAGCTTCTGGTAAAAGGCTACAAAGCTTCAATTATAGAAGATAAATAAATCCTAGATCCCAGGGCCTCAGCTTGGGTTGATGGGGGGGGCGTGGCAAGCCTGCAAACCACCACAGGCCCCATGCCTAGGCTGCCACATGCCCCAAGGGAACCACCACCCTGATCCAGGACACCCTTCAGGACAAACCAGCTGGCCCCCACCCATGTACCAGGCCTCTAGCCTAAGTAATAAAAGTAATATGCAAATTGACCATCACTCCAACACACATCTGGTTGCCCCCAGGTGGTTAAAGATGGCTGCCTCCATGTGGACACAAGATGGATACCAGAAGATGGCCAGAAGGAGGGGGCAGTTGGGAGGGATCAGGTCTGTAGAGGAGGGCAGTTGTGGGCGATGAGGGCAGTTGTGGGTGATCAGGCCAGCAGGGGAGGGCAGTTGAGAGGGACCAGGCATTCAAGGGGAGGCAGTTGGGGTGATCAGCCTGCAGGGGAGGGCAGTTAGGGGTAACCAGGCCAGCAGGGAAGGGTAGTTGGGGGAAACCCAGGCCTGCAGGGGAGAGCAGTTATGGGAGACCAGGCCTGAAGAAGAGAGCAATTAGGGGCAAACACACTGGCAGGGAAGCAGTTAGGCATGAATCAGGCTGGTAGGGGAGTGGTTAGGGGATGATCAGGCTGGCAGGAAGAAGCAGTTAGGGGCAATCAGGAAGGCAGGCAGGTGAACAGTTTGGAGCCAGCAGTCCTGGATTGTGAGAAGGATCCCAGATTGAAGAAGGTGCAGGCTGGGCTGAGGGACACCCCACCCCCATGCATAAATTTTGTGCACCGGGCCTCTAGTACACAATAATAAACTCAAAAATGGATAAAACACTTAAATTTAAGTCATGAAACCATAAAAATTCTAGAAGAAACCATAGACACCAAATATCAGATATGTCTTATAGCAATGTTTACTGATACACGTCCTAGGGCAGTGGTCGGCAAACTGTGGCTCTCGAGCCACATGTAGCTCACGATCCACGGTTTGTCGCTCTGTTGACTAATGAGTTTGCTGAGCACTGGACTAGAGTCTTAATCACAAGGAACAACAGCCCGTAATTAATTACTGGAAGTGAGAGTCGCATGTGGCTCACGAGTCGCAGTTTGCCGACCAATGTCCCAGAGCAAAGGAAACTAAAAAGAAAATAAACAAATGGGACTACATAAAAATAAAAAAGCTTGGGAACAGCCAAAGAAACCATCCTACATAATAAAAGGCTAACATACAAATGACCAAATGGTGAAATGACTGGTCACTGTGATGCATGCTGACCACCAGGGGGCAGACACTCAACGCAGGAGCTGCCCCCTGGTGGTCAGTGTGCTCCCACAGGGGCAGCACTGCTCAGCCAGAAGCCAGGCTCAAGACTGGTGAGCACAGCGGCAGTGGTGGGAGCCTCTCCCACCTCCGTGGGAATGCTAAGGATGTCCGACTGACGGCTTAGGCCCACTAAGCTGCCAGGTGCACATCCCCCCCAGGGCTTCCGGACTGCAAAAGGGTTCAGGCCAGGCTGAGACCCCCCCCATAAATGCACGAATTTTGTGCACCGGGCCTCTAGTCAATAAAATAAAAAGGAAGCCCACTGTATGGGAGAACATATTTGGCAATGATACATCAGATAAAGGTTAATATCCAAATATATAAGGAACTCATACAACTCAACACCAGGAAGATAAACAGTCCAATTAAAAAATGGGCAAAGGACTCGAATTGACACTTCTCCAAAGTAGACATACAGATGGCCCAGAGAGATATGCAAAAATGCTCAAAGTCACTAATCATCAGAGAGATACAAACTAAAACGACAATGAGGTATCACTTCACACCTGTCAAAATGGCTATCATCAACAAATCAATAAAGGACAAGTATCAGCAAGGATGTGGAGAAAAGGGAACCCTAGTCCACTACTGGTGGGAATGCAGCCTGGTGTAGCCACTCTGGAAAACAGTATGGAGTTTCCTCAAAAAATTAAATATGAAACTTCCATTTGACCCAGTGATCCCACTTCTAGGAATATATCCTAATAAACTGGAAACATCTATCAGAAAGAATGTATGCACCCCTACATTCATAGCAGCACAATTTACAACAGCTAAGATTTGGAAACATCCCAAGTGCCCATCATCAGCAGGTGAGTGGATAAAAAAGCTGTGGTCCATTTACGCCATGGAATGCTATGCAGCAGTAAAAAAGGACCTCCCACCATTTGAGACAGTATGGAGGGACTTGGAGAGTATTATGCTAAGTGAAATAAGCCAGTCAGAGAAAGACAAGTATCACATGATCTCACTCATCTGTGGAATCTAAAGAACAAAATAAACTGATGAAGAAAACAGATCCATAGAACAGACTGTGGAATCTCAGAAGGAAGGTGAGGTAGGTGGGTGGATTGGAAGAAATCAAGCAAAGAACTCATATGCATAAACCCTGGACACAGACAATAGGCTGGTAAAGGCCAGGTGGGTGAGTGGGGCTGGGCTAGAAGGGGTCAATGGGGGGGGGGGGGCGGAGGGGACATATGTTATACTTTAAACAACAAAGATTTCATTAAAAAAAACAACTATGTATCATGTCAGATGGGTAGGATATTTATCACTATGATCATTTAGTAAGTTATATAATGTCTAATCACTGTGGTGTGAATCTGAAACTAATATAATAGTATATGTCCACTATAATTCAAAAATAAAAAGTAACTAAACAAATGGAGATTAACAGATGATGGAGGGATATAGAATTAAAATGGGACAAACACAGCAAAAGGAAATGCTATAAGAAGAGATGTTCAACAATTTTAACACCACAAATAATTGTCTGGATTTAACTGTTAGTGGAAAATTGTGAAAGAGGGGGAAGAATGGAAGAACCCTGATATATAGAATGGAGATTACGATACCTCATCAATGTGTCATTACCATCTCACTGTGGACTTAGGCACTTTGGGCCTGCTGGGTGAAGCTGCCTTGAGCTTCCTCTCCTGTTGGCACAGGTGGTATTAGGGTGCACTGATCAGCAGGAGTTGGGCGGACACATTCTGGCCTCTTGCTTCATTCAGCAAATAAAACTTTCCTCATTTAGGGTCTGCTATTTGAAGAAGCCTCAAAGCCTAACCACAGTGCAGCAGAAAACAGGGATTCTCAGCCAAAATCGTTGGGGGAGAGGTAAGAAAGAAGGCCTTCTTCAAGAGAAAGATCTCGTTCCAGGCCAGTTCATGAAAGGTGTTTATTATTTTGATGGGATCTTCTCAAGTATGAGTTCCAAAAGAACTTTTTGTTTATATACCTTTTTAACTTCTACAAGTTACTGCTTTCCTTCTCCATATTGTTATAAAACAGCACAAGGCAAAAAAACTTATGGAAAAAGTAACAACTTTGAATTATCTAGCAATCCAACTAGACCATATTTATCATGAATACAATCCATAATATAAATATAAAGGTGAGTTTTATGTTTAGAGATATTTGACTATTCTCTCGTGATTCTGTCACCATAATAGAAGCCATTAGACTATATGTTGCTACTACCCAGGATAATCTTAAAAGACCCCAAAGGCTATGGGTCATGAGAAAGATATATAATTTGTAAAATACTACAAACTGTACTCATTGTTTCAGAGTAAATTAGAGAAGACCATCTGGTTACTATGAATAATCATCCAGAGAACAAAGGAATAGGAAAGTTTCTTACCTAATAACAGCCCTAGAGTAAGATTTTGATTTCTGAATTCTCTAATAATTTATAGCCACCTTGCCTACCAAATAGTCAAACTAAATATGAAAATAACTAGCTCATGTGTCCCACACATACAGAAATCTCTTGAAGTTCCTGATAACCAAAAAATGGCTAGAAGTAAAGTGTAAGCTGTTATTCCTCTTGTTTCCATTACGAGGGAAAGTTTTCAAAGTAATTTCATTAAGCATGTCTGAGAAAACTCTTCTCTTGGCCCAAGAAACCTTCAGGTATAGGGACACCTGAGAAGAACTGAGGCTGGTAGCCACCCATTTTTGTAGGTAGAGTTTGAAGCAAACTAGAAGGGGGTGGGGCTACAATAGATATCATGAAACAAGAATTCATTCAAAAGCATTGCTGGCACTTACAATTTGGAAAATAGTAGTGCACATGTGTGAGATGGATGGTTTACCCAGCCTGCAGGCTGAATGTGGTGCATATGGCTTCAAGGACATCATTCACAGCCCCAAATGTGGGCTGTGAGGTAATGTTCTGTTGATCCCCTAAGCTCCCTCTGATCTTAACATATGTATAATTTTCACATACTGCCTTATATTATTTATCTATGTGTCTTTCCCCTCAGCTTAATCATAAGATCCTCAAGAGCATGAATCTCTTCCTAAGAAGTCTCTCAATGAGCTTCCTTGGCCTAATCAGCCTCATGAGGCTGACTAGAGCAACTTACCAAGGAAACTTAGTAACTCATCACATCTACTTTATGGCAGAAACAGGTTATGCTATAAAGGAGGTTTATATTCCTATACAGTTCCATACAACATGTTGGCTCTAACGAGATGATGAAGGCTAATAACAATGTGTTATGTTTTTGGTCAGGCTTAAAATGGCTGGCAAGGTCAGTTTTCAACATGTGTAGCATTTAAATTAGAAAGGCATAGGGAGAACCAAAATGGCAGCATAGGTCAAACACCTATCTTGCCGTCATACTCAGCAATTTTAATACTACAACATAACGAAAGAACAAACACCTTCCAGAATCACCAGAAAGCTGGCCGAGTGAAAATTCCACAAATAAAAGTGAAAATAAGACACTGTGACTCAGAGGAGCAGCGGCGGACAGCGTTGAAAGATTCGCGCGGAGAGAGGTTTGGAGCGCACGCCAGTGGAGAGGGCGGGCGGCTGAAAACCGGCCAGTTTTCTCGAACGGAGAGACAAAGACGTCCCACTGGGCTGATTCTCCAGCTTTGGGCGAAGTCCAGGGAACCCACTATCATACGGGGTGAAAACTGGACAGTGGGAGGGCACACCAAAGCTCGGGTGCTGCAGGGGTCTCTGAGCTTGTGGAGAAGAGAGCTTGCTCGAACAGCTCAGCTGCATGACTGCGCAGAGAGCGCTCTGTGACTTGCTATCTCATTCGGGAAACCGTCAGACTGCTTTGTTTTACGACCCTGGGTGAGACATTGGGCATGCAGACTCATTTGGGGAGAGTTTGAATTCCCCGGCAGCCGGTGGAGCTCGGCAGCATTTCTCTCTCAAAGGTGCTGGCAGCCATTGCCCCCAGCACAGAGTCCCTGGGGCTGCATAGGGCAGAGCTAACGCTGTCTGCTTGGCCCGGAGACTCCACCCATCCAACCTGAGCACAGATGAGCTTCACAGACAATTGGCCTGGAGGTCAACCCTCCAAGTGCTAACAACGATTAACCTGAGCTTAACTTCAGCAAGACTGTGCAGCCCATATCCACCTCAGGTAACCGGGGAGGCTGAGCCACTATCCCTAGTAGGAAGTCTACCACACAAAGCTAATTGACCAACTCAGGGAAGCAGCCACCATACAGAGACATGGAAAGAAATCAGATGTGAAAGAAATGGAAGAAAAAAAAAAACCGACTGGACATGGAATTCAAAACCACGGTTACAGGGTTTTTCAAGAGGCTCCAACAAAAGGTCGAGGCCTATAAGGAATTAAGCAAGACCACAAAGGAAATGAATGAGTCCTACAAGGAAATGAACAAGACCCTCAAGGATATAAACGAGACCTGCAAGGAAATGATCAAGACCAACATGGAAATTAATGAGTCCTACAAGGAAATGAACGAGACCCTCAAGAATATAAAGGAGACTCTCAAGGATATGAAAAAGGATCAACCAGAAATTAAGCATACACTGACTTAAATAAGAAATATTATACAAAGACCTAAAAGTGCTCTGGAGCACCCCAACAACCAAGTTAAAGATTTGAAATACAAAGAGGTAAAATCCACTCAGCTGAAAAAGCAAGAATCCAAAAAATTGAAGATAGTGTAAGGGGCCTCTGGGACAACCTCAAGCATACCAACATCCGAATTATAGGGGTGCCAGAAAAAGAGAGAGAGCAAGACAATGAAAACCTATTTGAAGAAAGAGTGATCGAAAACTTCCCACACCTGGTGAAAGAAATTGACTTAGGAGTCCAAGAAGCACACCGAACCCCAATGTATTAGGAACCCTAAGAGGACCACACCAAGGCACATCATAATTAAAATGCCAAGAGCAAAAGACAAAGAGAGAATATTAAAAGCAGCAAGAGAAAAACAGATGGTTACCTATAAGGGAGCACCCATACAATTGTCAGCGGATTTCTCAACAGAAACGATGCAGGCCAGACGGGAGTGGCAAGAAATATTCAAAGTGATGAACAGCAAGAATCTACAACCAAGATTACTCTATCCAGCAAAGCTATCATGCAGAATTGAAGGTCAGATAAAGTGCTTCGCAGACAAGAAAAAACTAAAGGAGTTCATCACCACCAAACCAATATTATATGAAATGCTGAAAGATATTCTTTAAGAAGAGGAAGAAGAAAAAGATAAAAGTGTAAATTTGGAACAACAAATACACATCTATCAACAAATGAATCTAAAAATCAAGTGAATTAATAAGCTGATAAACAGGATATACTGGTGAATGTAACAGAATCCCGGACATAGAGAGGGAATGGACTGACAACTCTTGGGGAGAAAGGGGGTGTGGGAAGTGCAGCAAGAGACTGAACAAAAATCATGCAACTATGGGAGAGGACAGAATAGGGGGGTGAGGGCGGAGGGTGGGATGGGTACCAGGTGGAGGGGCGCTATCGGGGGAAAAAAGGGGGGGGGAACAATGTAATTAATAAACTGAACAATAAAGATAAAAAGAGAGAAAGGCATGGAACATTTCATATTTTACTTGTCAAGTGAAAAATAAATGGCAAGGGGCAGATCCCTATCCACAAGTATGCAGAAATCAATTAGAATAACTGTATCTTGTAAATCAGAGAACTCTCTAGGCTTGTCTATAATAATTATTTGGCTTCTATTAGCTAAGCCTGCACTCCCTGCTATCTTGCCTGCTAACCTGTTTCTGATTTCCTTCCCAGATTCTCAAATCAGGCTATTAAAAGTTTCAGAAGCAGCTTTTCAAAATCTATTTGTCAGAATCTAGCTTCTTATGCCCAATATAGGAACACAGAAAGAGGAGCTGAGTCGTGCCTAGTTATGAAAGTGTTTGAGCAGAAGGTGGTTTACCTGTCAGGAAAGCTCCAGGAGAAATTTGGTCCATCAGAGCCCACCCCAGATGAATGGACACATCTTTTCTGCTAAGGTCTTAAAATTCTATAATAATTTGAGTGAAAACGATCCCAAAGTTATCCTTCTCATTCAGGGGTGGGGACTGTCTTGCCCATGGGCCATACAAGGCCTGTGAAATCATTGGGTCTAGCCCTACCAGGGCATTAGGGGATGAATTAAATGTTTGACCAAATATAGCAGGCTAATTTTTTTAAAGAGTCATTTATAATTTTATTGAGGTAGCCAAATAACTAAGCAACTCTTAATAGCAGGCTAATGTTTAAGTTGATAATGTTGCATGGCCCTGAAATAGTGTTATAAATATCCAATGGCCCTTGGCAGAAAAAAGGTTCCCACCGCTGATACAGATATTAATGCCAAGGAATTAATTTATAGTCAATTATTGAATTTTCATACCAACAAGATCAGAAGCCACATGAAAGTCATTAGCAAAAAATATATGAATAAACAAAATGAGAAAAAACAGGTTAATTGAATTATAGCATAATTAGACAATGGCTATCAAGTTGTTCCCAAAAAGGTATTAATAGAAGAATATTTTTATTTGTGTGTGTATGTGTTTATGAGGTGTGGTTTTTTAATTTATTTTTTTAATTAAAAAATATTACATATGTCCTCCTTATCTCCCCATTAACCTATTCCAGTCCACTCCCATCTCCCCACACCCCTACCAAGCCCTCACCAGCCAAATGTGTGTCCACGGATTATGCCTAAATACATCCAAATTCATTGGTTGATCTCTTCCCACCCACTCTCCCCTGCCTTCCCTCTGAGGTTCAATAATCTGTTCATGTTTCTATGTCTCTGGGTCTACTTGAGCATCAGTTTATTTGGTTCATTAGATTCCATATATGAGTGAGATCAAATGATACTTATCTTTCTCTGACTGGCTATTTCGATCAGCATAATATTTTCTAGGTCCATCCATGCTGTTGCAAATGGTAAGGGTTCTTTTTTTTATTATTATTGTGGTCTAGTATTCCATTGTGTAAATGTAGCACTTTTTTATCCACTCATCTGCTGATGGGCACTTAGGTTGTTTCCAAATCTTAGCTATTATAAATTGCGTTGCTATGAACATAGAGGTGCATACATTCTTTCGAATTGGTATTTCAGGTTTCTTAGAATATATTCCTAGAAGTGGGATCACTGGGTAAAATGGTAGATCTATTTTTTATTTTTTTGAGGAAACTCCATACTGTTTTCCACAGTGGCTGCACCAGGCTGCATTCCCAACAGCAGTATACTAGAGTTCCCTTTTCTCCACAACTTTGCTGACATGTTTGTTGACTTGTTGATGATATCTGTTCTGACAGGTGTGAGGTGATATCTCGTCGTTTTGATTTGCATCTCTCAGATGATTAGTGACTTTGATCATTTTTTTCATATGTCTCTTGATTTTCTGTATGTCCACTTTGGAGAAGTTTCTATTTAGGTCCTTTGTACATTTTTAAATTGGATTGTTTGTCTTCCTTTCTTAAAATAATATGAGTTCCTTATATATTTTGGAGATTAAGCCCGTATTAGATTTGTCGTTGGCAATGTTTTCCCATTCAGTGGACTCTCTTGTTATTTTGTTGTTTCATTTGCAGTGCAGAAGCTTTTTATTTAATGCAGTCCCATTAGTTTATTTTCTCCTTAGTTTCCATTGTGCTACGAGATGTATTAGTAAACATGTTACTACAAATGATGTCTGAGGTTTTGGTGCCTATGTTTTCTTCTAGGACTTTTATGGTTTCACGTTATATATTTAAACCTTTTATCATTTTGAGTTTATTCTTGTGTATGGTGTAAGTTGGTAGTCTAGCTCCATTATTTTTTGCATGCTCCTGTCCAATTTTCCCAACACCATTTATTGAAGAGAATGTCTTGACCCCATTTTCTGTTTTTGCCTCCTTTGTCAAATATTAATTGAGCATAGTGGTTTGGGTCAATTCTGGGTTCTCTGTTTTGTTCCATTGATCTATGCCTGTTCTTATGCCTATACCAGGATGTTTTTATTACAGTGGCTTTGTAGTATAACTTGATATGTGGTATTGTGATTTCTTCAACTTTGTTCTTCTTTCTCAAGATTGCTGCGGCTATTTGAGGTCTTTTTTGGTTCCATATAAATTTTTGGAGTGTTTGTTCTAGGTCAGTGCTTGTCATTAGTCAACAGAGCAGCAAACCATGGCTCATGAGTTTGCCAACCACTGTTCTAGGTCTGTGAAATATGCCAATGGTATTTTAACAGGAATTGCATTGAATCTATAGATTTCTTTGGGTACTATGGACATTTTAATGATGTTGATTCTACCAGTCCATGTACATGGTATATTCTTCCAGTTGTTTATATCTTCCTCTATCTCTGTTTTCAATATCCTATAGTTTTCTGAGTACAGGTGTTTTACCTCCTTGGTTAAGGAATATCTAAGCATCTTAATTTTTTGTTGTTGCAATGGTAAAAGGGGACTGTTTTTTAAATTTCTCTTTCTGAGAGTTCACTGTTGGTATATAAAATGCTACTGATTTTCAGGTGTTAATTCTGTACCCTGCTTTGTTTCTAAATTCATTTATTAAATCTAGTAGTTTTTTTGTGTACAGTATCATCTGTGAATAATGAAAGTTTTACCTCCTCCTTTTCAACTTGAATGCCTTTTATTTCTTCTTCTTGGTAGAAGAATATTTTTAGCATAATGTTTTCATAATATATTACTAAATAAAGTGTACATACAGAGTATGGTGATTGTAATAAAAACGTATTTGTAGGCACTAAAAACATTGGAAGGTATACTAATAGTGGCCTGAATGCTAATAGTGGCTAAATATCTGATTTTATGGGAGATTAATTTTTTTGCACTTTTCCTATGCTTCCCAAGTTTTCTGTAATAAGCATTTCTTTCTCTCTCTCCTCTATTCCCTTATTCCCTCTTCTCTCTCTCTCTCTCTCTCTCTCTCTCTCTCTCTCTCTCTCTATATATATATATATATATATATGCATAAATATTTTTTGTTTTCCTTCTTTCTGTTTTAAACAAACTGCTCAATGTTGGTGAAGGTGTGATGAAATAGTAAAGGAGTCAATTGCTGATGGGAGTGAAAACTGCTACCATATTTTTTGGTAAGCAATTTGGCAATAATTATCAAGAGCCCTAAAGTACTCAGTAATTTCCATTCTGTTTATCTATCCTAAACATCAAAAAATCTTTAGCCCAAAATAGTACACTATTGAGGTGGACCACAACCTGCTATCTACAATAGATGATACAAGAATTAAATTATTCTTTTCAACAAATGGTGCTGGAAAAATTGGATATCCATATGCAAAAGAATGACATTGAACCTTTATATTACACCATACACAAAAATCAACTCAAAATGCATTGAAGACTTAAACGTAAGACCTAAAACTATAAGCTTCTAGAAGAATACATAAGATAAAAACTTCGTAACAGTTGTCTTAACAATAATTTCTTGAACATTGCACAAGCAAGAAAAACAAAAAAATATACAAGTGGGATTACATCAAAATAAAAAGCTTCTGTGCAGCAAAAACAATCACCAGAATGAAATAATCAACAGAGTGAAAAGACAACTTATGCAATGGGAAAAGACTTGATTAAAAAGTGGGTAAAAGACTTGAACAGCCATTTCTCAAAAAACATACAGATAGCCCACAGGCACATGAAAAGATGCTCATCATCACTGACAATGAGGGAAATGCAGATCAAAACCACAATGAGATATCACCTCACACATGTTAGGATGGCTACTATTTTTTTTTTAAGAAAACATAAAAATTGCTAGCAAGGAAGTGGAGAAATTGGAACTCCTGTGCACTGTAAAATACTAATCAAAACCACAATGGAAAGCAGTATGGAATTTCTTCAAAAAATTAACAGTAGTACTACCATATGATTCAGCAATCCCACTTCTGGGTATTCACCCAAAAGGAACTGAAAAAAGAATCTTGAAGAGATATTTGCACTCATATAGTCATTGCCACATTATTCAAAACTAGAGGCCTGGTGCACAAAATTAGTGCACAGGTAGGGTCCCTAGGCCTTCCTTCTGGCTGCTGTTTGGGGCCTTCCTTCCCTGGCTACCAGCTGCTGGCCAGGGCCTCCCTTCATGCCATGCTGCCCCCCAGTGGTCAGTGCATGTCATAGCAAGAGATCGAACTCCTGATCTCCAGGTTGAACTCTGGAGGGGACACTTTGCATATTAGTCATATATATACATATATATACACATATATATATATACACACACACACACACACACACACACACACACACACATATATATATGCTACTGGCCCAGTGCACAAAATTTGTGCACAGAGGGGGGTTGTCCCTCAGCCTGGCCTGCACCCTCTCCAATCTGGGACATCCCTCTTGCAATCCAGGACTGCTGGCTCCTAACTGCTCACCTGCCTGTCTGCCTGATTGCTCCTAACAACTCTGCCTGCTAGCCTGCTCACTCCCAACTGCCCCACCCACCAGCCTGCTCACCCCCAACTGCCACCCACCATCAGCCTGATCACCCACAACTGCCATCCCCTTTTGGCCCCTAACTGCCTCTACCTTGGCCCCACCACCATGACTTTGTCCAAAAGAATGTCTGGAAGGTCTCCCAGTCTAATTAGCATATTACCCTTTTATTAGTATAGATAGAAGCCTGATGCTTACCCTGAAGGGTGTCCTGGATCAGGGTGGGGGTTCTCTTGGGGAGTGGGGCAGCCTGGGCAAGGAGCCTGTGGTAGTTTGCAGGCTGGCCATGCCCCCATTGGGGTGGGGGTACCCACTGGGGATGGTGCTGGCCTGGGCGAGGGTCTGGGGCAGTTTGCAGGCCAACCACGCCCCCATGGGATGAGGGTCCCCACTGGGGTGTGTGGCCAGCCTGGGTAAGGGGTTGAGAGCTGTTTTCAGGCTGGCCATACCCCCTTCAGGGTGGGAGTCCCCGCTGGGGTGCCTGGCCAGCCTGGGTGAGGGGCTGATGGCTGTTTGCAGGCTGGTCAAGCCCCCCAGTGAGGAACCTCACCCCATGGGGCATGGCCAGCCTGAAGGTCTTTTGCAGGACCCTCCCTCGGTGGCCAGACTGGGCAATGGCGACCCAAGCCTCCCGCATGCCTGCTGGGGCCGGCTCTGTCCTCCGCTCGCAGATCACTCCTTCAGTGGCTGGCCCAGGCAGGTGGGAAGCTTGGCTTCCTCCATTGCCAGGGGTGACCCAAGACTCCTGCTCGCTGTGGCTGGCTCTGTGACCATCACCATCTTAGTCCCACTAATTTGCATACTCACTCCTGATTGGCATTGTGAAGGTATGGTCAATTTGTATCTTTCTCTTTTATTAGTGTAGATAGCCAAAAAGTGGGAACAACTTAAATTTCCATCAATAAATGAATGGACACACATACACACACAATGGAATGTTAATCAGACTTTAAAAAGGAAGAAAATCCTGTCCTGTGCTGTGATGTAGATGAATTGGGAGTAAGTACAAGCTAGAGCTTTAGAAATCCTTGTATCCAAGAAAAGCCAGTCACAGAAGGACCAATGACTCCACATATAGGAGGTGTCTAAAGCAGCCACGTTCACAGACACAGAAAATGGAATGGTGGTTACCATGACTGGGGGAGGGATGAATGGAAAGTTATTGTGCAATGATACAGAGGTTCAGTGATGAAAGAGGAGAAGGTTCTAGAGATCCGCTGCACACAATGTGAATATAATAAACACTGTACTGTATATTTAAAAATTTGTTAAGAAGGTAGATTTCATGATCTGTGTTTCTATGACATAAACATATTAAAGTAAATCATCCAGAAAATAGTTACTGAGAATACAGAACTTTTAAGCGTTTAAAGGCACATGACTAAAAGACTTGGACTTTAATGTTAAGTAAAATGATAGCCTTTTTAAGGTCAAAGAACCAGAAAATTTGACAAGGCTGCTTAAGAAAAGAATAAATATACTTCCAATACCCAACCATAAAGTCTGATTTAAGTGGTCCATGTTTTTTAAAAATACTAATATGCTGTATGACTATGATTCCTACATATTAAAAATGTGCAGAATGAAATAGTCTAAGTCTGACTATATGATAATACAAATAATTATATACCTTTCTCTGATATAAAAAATTAAGATCCTAACACCCCTAGTCATCCTCAAGAAAAAGAGTAAGCAGTAAGTACATGACCAATGCATTACAGTGAAAGATCACACAGGGGGTGACTGATTTTGGGATGAAGAACATCTAGTTTTCCTGGTGGTGACTTTTAATGGTGGGGTGAAGGATGAGTAGGATTTCCTCAGAAGAAGCAAAGAGGAAAGGGGAAGAGAATGTTTCTGGAACAATGAACAGTCTGCTAGAAGGAGCTGGGGGAAAATGAAAAACAAGTGGAGGGAGATGATGAAGGGTCCTGTAGGGCTGGAGACCTGCTGCACTTCCCCGGAGGGGAACTGATTTGCAGTGATGAGTCTAAGGGCTGCTTCCTCCTTATAATGTGCTGCAAACCACAGCTTTAGAAATCCTCATAGTTAGAGTCCAGCTGACTATTAAGAGGCTCCTTCAGAGTAGAGACCCATGGCTTTTTACTGCTTTTATTTATTCCCTATTCTTACGATGTGGTTAAGAGAGATACTCCTACTCCTCATGTTTGCAGGTTACTCTTAGCTCCTAAGAGTAAACCTCCTGGAGTAAATAATATTTTTCACTGAATGTTAAAATATTATCTGTGTACCTTTGCTTAATGAATACCTTATGGAACAAAGCTAAAAATGCATGGAAGGCAGTTCTCAGCTACTACATTTGTTTTGTGTGTGTGTGTGTGTTTTTTTTTCCTGAGAAGACTATAACTGGGTAAACAGTGTGAAGGTACTGGAAATTCCTGTGGTAGGCCTGAGAGGAAGAAAAAAAAGCAAGGAAAGTGTTTAAGACATAATAATATCTTGAAATAGGAACTTCCCACAAGGAATTGAGGGCCCTAGGAAGTGATGTGCTTGTCATTGTTTGGAGTGTTCAAGTCTCGGCTGTCTGCCACCAGTGGAGAGTGATCTTTAAGAGTTAGGGAACCCAGATCAGCTCAGGCTCTGTCATCTATTTACTGTGTGATCATGAGCAGGTTACTTAACCTCTCAAACCGGCAGTGCTCTCATCTGTGAAGCAGAGAAAATAACATGATATACTTTACAATGTTGTTATGAAAAATAAATGAGGTAACATATGTAGTTCAGTTAGCATTATGGTTGGCATATAGTGAACATCCAATAGAAGCCAATAATAAAATAACTATCATAATATTACTATAAGGAGAGTCAAGCTTAGGACGGAAAAGTGTTCTAGGTAACCATTAAGGCCCCTTCTTATACCAAGAGTCTAAGAGTTTTTACAGGGTGAAACAAAATAGATTTACAGTTGTTTGTATAAAAGATGCAATAATTAATAACTAGTAATACAGGAACATACTTTGTGCTTCTCGTGCTCACAGCTGTAAACCTACTTTGCCCCATGCAATATTCTTCATTGATATCTCATTAGAATTAAGGCTATTCTCTGCCTTAAAGGGCACCAATGTGTGTGTAATATGCATATGTGCGTGGATGTGTTTACTGAAGTATTAGCAAGCAGTGCAATAAACTGCAGAATATGTGCAAAAGATGTTTACAGCAGCCTGCATACAGTATACATATACCAGAGATTTTCACTTAATTCTGAACACATGGGGCCAGTATTCACAGGACCTTTTCTTCATGGAAATGTTGAAAGAAGATCTGGTAACAAGTTTCCCTTCGTTCGGCACTATCAGCAACAAAAGTGGTAGACAATCAATTTACCTGCATAGCCTATCTTTTCTCCATTTAATGATTAGAAAATAGAGTGAAATCAAATATTTAAAATGTTTCCACTTTTAGAATTCTGTTTTGCAGGGAGAGTGCTAGTTGACTGAGTCATATTCTTCCATGGTAGCTAGACTGTTTCTTAGGGGTTTTAATACTCTTTCTAGAGGCTGAGTGAACTATTTAAGACCATTACCAAGAAGTAAACAACAGCTTCAATGAAAATATCTCATCAACAGGTATTATAACAGTTTTCTATCTTGAGCTCCAGGATTTTAAGGTTCTGGTTGGCATAAATAGAAAAGTTAAGACATGATTCTGAGACTTAATGAGCCACCAACAAGTAAAACATTAACCATTTTAATAGTTTACAAACAAATAGTGCTCAAGTGTGAACCGGTTCATCTCTCTTTCTGTGCTGGACGTGGAAAAGGGAGATTCCCACGATATCTGGTGCCCCACGCATCTGACACCCAACGTTGGGGACCAATCCTAGGAGAGGCAACAAGAGGCAAGAGGCCAGCAGGGATTGCTCCAAGAATTGCACACACCACAGATGTAAAGTAAGGTAAGGTAGGGAGTGGACTGTTGTATATTGAAGTAACTGGGTGTAAAATATGGGTAATTCAGGGTCTCAGGAAAGAGATCGCTACTCTCAAATGCTTAAAACTATGCTCAAAGCTCAAAGATGCTCTGTTAAGCGTAGTCAGATTCTTTATTTCTTAAGTCTTGTTGGAGAAACGTGGAAAAACTTCAGAAAACAGTTGCGTGACCGATATTCAGCAGAAGGTCCAGAGAAGACTCCTGTTCCTACTTTAATTTGTGATCTAGCACAGGAGAGTATAAGAATGTCTAAGCGGGCCGAAACCGGTTTGGCTCGGTGGATAGAGCGTCAGGCTGCGGACTGAAGGGTCCCGGGTTCGATTCCGGTCAAGGGCATGTACCTTGGTTGCGGGCACATCTCCAGTAGGGGGTGTGCAAGAGGCAGCTGATCGATGTCTCTCTCATCGATGTTTTTTACTTTCTAACCCTCTCCCTTCCTCTCTGTAAAAAAATCAATAAAATATATTTTTAAAAAAATGTCTAAGTGGGATGTGGCCACGGCCTTACATCCGGCAGTGGAACAGCCCACTCTCTAAGAATACCATCTGCGCCTCCTCCTCCTCCATGTGCTGCTCTTGTGACCTCAGCCAAAGGCCCACCTGATAAAGATTATCTCGTAATATAAGCGGCAGCCAGAGTTTGAGGAAAAGAGACAAGCATTACAGTGGGCAGCATAAGAGAAGTTTTGCTCGCAGCTGCCCAGCCTCTATGGCGGGGTGCAGGCGCTCGCCTGAAAGTGACTTCTTTTGTTGGCGGCTCAAACTACTTGTAACCAAGTAGAAAAGATTAAAGAAATTTCTCAGCAACTGCCAATTATTCTTCATCTTAAACAATTTTTTTCTTTTCTTAAAAAAAATTGTAAAAATAAATAAAATAAAAACAGTAGACATCGGACCATCTCTGAATTTTCCCCCAAAGCAAGAAGGAGGTGGGGGAAGGGAGTCACGTGGTGATCCAATATGGACACCACTCCCCCAGACAGCCATTCCAAAAGGGTCTCATCTTCGCCATGTTTTTTTCCCCAGCTAGTGAATTAAACTTTTACAAAATCTATAAATCACCAGGGATTTCTGTACACATGTAAAGGGAAAGGCCAGTTTAAAAATAAGGATATTTTAGATAAGAGTTTTTGAGCTGAGTTTGATTTTTTGCTATGTACAGAATAAAAACCCAAGACTTTTTTAGCCCTAAAAAAGATGGCAGATATGAACCAGGGGAAAATACAGGCTGGTTTTCCCAAGGCAATCTAAAGTAGCTCTTTTGAAATTTCCCACCCAGAGGAAAGTAACCAGGAGAAAGTAGATTAGATAGCAGTTTTACTTGTGAATAGCTACAGGTTTGCTTCTTGACTTTTCCAGCAGAAAAATGGTCACCTTTAAAAGTTAGCTGTGCCAAGCCTATTGGCTGGAAATTTAAAAACTTTGAAGTTCACTAATTCTAATGATAAAAATATATCTAAATATATCGGAATGATAAAATATGAAATGTTGATCTGAGTATGCCTAGTATGAAGTCTAGAAGATAGAAATTAATCTATTAATGCTTTGTGTTTTATTTGAAATGTATCTAGTATGAAGTCTAGAAGACAGAAGTTAATCTAGTAATTGAATATGCCTTGTATTTTATTTGAAATGTTTCTTTAAAAGTGTAAAAGTATTATTAATTTGAGAAATGCTAAGTATTTAGCTTGCTACCAAAGTTTTTGAATATATATTAGGGAAAGAGCCAAGGACCTCAGTGTGGAGGGCCGGAAGGGCCGGTAGACCTATTCTTGCTTTGCAGGAGGAGAAGAAGAGCACCCAGCCACCCCCCATCCGGGAAAGCGGGCGCTGCTCTGAGAGCGGAGGGCGGAGGAGTGCCCGTGGGAAGCCCGCCCTGCTGGGAGAGAGCAGTCTGCCTCCGTCATTGCTCTGAAAAGCCAGTGGATCTCATTGATTTTTGTTCTTTCCAGCAGCTTTTGCAGGTCCTATTCACCACCGAGGAGAGGGAGAGGATCCTTAATGAGGCCTGGAAGCTAGTTCTGGGAGCGGATGAGAATCCTACACCTCTTTTCCTCTAACTAGGCCTGAATGGGATTTCAACACTGCAGAAGGTAAGAAGAGGCTCCAGGTCTACTGCCAGACTCTAATGGGGGGTCTTCGGATGGCTGCTAGGAAGCTGACTAATTTGGCTAAAGGTAATTGTACTGGATAGAGGCCAGACCATCTCTGAATTCTCCTCCAAAGCAAGAAGGATGTGGGGGAAGAGCCACGTGGCGATCCAACATGGACACCACTCCCCAGAGGGCGTCCGGGCCTCATCTTCGCCATGTTTTTTTTTTTTTTTTTTTTTTTTTAAGCAGATAAACTGGCTTCTGCCATTTAGCCATTTTAAATAAAGAATGTGATAATTTGTATTTGAATATCTGCAGGCTGGCCACTCAATTCCCCAGGCAAAGGAAAATTTATGGCCTTTTAAAAAGTCAAGCAGAAGCCTGTTTTGTTAACCAAAACAATCTGAGTTTGCTTCCTCATGAGAAAAACCTGTGCTGGGACAGAATTGAAGCTATTAATTGACTAGTGGCTCGGTGCACAAAATTCGTGCATATTAAAAGGGTATTAATTAGAGGAAATAATTTAATATTGCTATTTGCTTTCTCTATAATAGAAGTATCAGAGACTAAAGAAAATTAGTAAAATGTATATCAAAACCTTCTTCCTGTCAGAGTCTGAGGTGCACCACGGGACCCCTGGCCCAGCACCAGGATGGGGGGCATGGCCTGAGGTCCCCCATCAAGTCCTACCAGGTGGGAGACACAACCTGAGATCCCCTGTCAAGCCCCTCTGGGTGGGGGGCATGGCCTGAGGTCCCACCAGGCAGAGGAGCACATCCCCAGGTCCCCCAGCCCAGCACTGGGAGGGAGGCACAGCCTCAGGTGCCCGTCAATCTCCACTGGCACAGGGGCGCAGGCTCAGGTCCCCTGTGAAACCCCGCTGGGGGGGGGGGGTGCACAGCCTGAGATCCCCTATCAAGCCAAACCTGGCAGGAGGGGCACAGCCTCAGGTCCCCTGGCCTGGTGCTGGGGCGGAAGGTATGGTCTGAGGGCCCCTAGCCTGGTGCCGGGTGGGGGTGCAGCTTGAGGTCCCCTGCCGGGTGGAGAGAACAGTCTGAGGTCCCGTAAGCCAGCACCAGGATGGGAAGCACACCTTGAGGTCCCCTGTCAAGCCCTGCCAGGTTGGGAGTGTGGCCTGCAGTTCCCTGTCAAGCTGCACCAGGTGGGAGGCACGGCCTGAGGAACCCCAGCCTGGAGCTGGGACGGGGGAGCAGCTGGAGGTCCCCTAGCCCAGCACCAGGATGGGAAGTACACTTTGAGGTCCCCCCAAGCCCCACTGGGTGGAGGACATGGCCTCAGGCCCCCTGGCCTGGTGCTGTGGCGGGGGTTGAGGACTGAGGTCCCCTGTCAAGCCTCTCTGTATTGGGGGAGGGTGTAGGCTTCCCATCCCGCTCACTGCGGCCACGCCCCACGCCGGCCTCCCGTCCCGCTACCACGACCACCTCACGCTCCGTGAGCAGGTATGCATGGGGAAGGCTGGGCCAGGATAATTGGGAGGGGGTGATGGGGGACCAGCATCCCAGGTGAGCTGGGCCTCACAGCCTCTCTGCTTCAGCTCCCAGCACCCCGGACCTAAGGAGTAGTGCTTTCACAGGGGCCTGGCAGGCACTGGATATGGCGATGCCTTAAAAACAGAAGAAGCCCCCTTTAACTCTGGCTTGAAGTGCATTGGGAACTTATGGTCGGGGGAAGCAGCCCAACATCAAGGCTGAAATAAGACCTTGGGTAGCCTCCGGAGGGGGCAAACCAACAGTAAAGGGCATCTTTGAAACAAAGACATTTGAACGTACACAGGATATTGGGTGATATTAAGAAATGACCTTAACTTTTCAAGATGTGACAAGGGCTGAATATTTACTTCTTTTTAAAAGATACTCATCAGAGGATATTTAAGTGGGAAAGAACTTTCTGTGAAAGTATGGTGTTGTCCTGGCCCAGCCCTCCCCGCACCACAGATGCCTCAAGGACCGAGCCTCTCCCGCTGGCTCGCTAGGCCCTCCAAAATACCCTGTGCAGAGGCGTGGTCCCTGCTTCATTCCCTGCTCCAGGCGGTGTGAAGAGAAGCGTTCCTTCCCAGCTAGCACTGGTGTGAAGCACTTCATTCCCACCTGCGCTGGTGTGAAGCGAAGTATTCCTCACAGGCGTGAGCACCTGAGGTGCCGGCGTGAAGGGAAGCATTCGTGAAGGGAAGTGTTCACTGGTGTCCAGGAAAGCCGTGGCCACGCTCCCATTCACGCTCCCCACTCCTGATTGGCTGGTAGCATAGCCAATCAGGAGCCAAGGTACGGTCACATTTGCATGTTACTCTTTTATTAGATAGGATTATGTCTTGTATTTATTCTTAGAAATGTTTTCAAAAGTCTGTTCTCTCTTAAAAGAAATATTTTCAAATTAAATTGAAATTAAGGTTTTCAGCTACATGAAAATGCCAATGCTGATTGTAGGAAATGCCTGACGCCTCTGAGAAAAGATAGTACCATTACAGCGATGATTCGAGCTTGTCAGAATGTGGGATCAGGCACTTTTCAAGCAAGTTTACTCGCCGCTGCAGTAACAGTGGGGAATAAGGTGTTATAAGTGTGGAAAAACAAGACATTTCCAAAAGGAATGTGGACAACCAAGAAAGGTAGCGCTCTAGGGAGAGGCATAAATGCTCAATCTTCAGATTCAATCCCTCGGTGTCCTAGATGTCAGAAAGGGAACCACTGGGCCAGTGTGTGTAGATCGAAATTTCAAAGAAATGGGCAGCTGCTAGATCAGGGTAGAAGTCATGGTCAACGGCTGGGAAATGGCCAGAGGGGCTCCACCCCCAGCCCCGCCATCAATAGGGGAAATCTGCCCTGCAAGGCCCACAGCAGATTCCCTCACCCGAGCAACTCCAGGAAGCGCAGGCCTGGATCTTAATAGCGGTCACTTGGACTTCTGGTATTGCTCAGCAAGCTACTCCTACAGGAATTGGGACCTGTGCCACCAGGAACTTTCGGATTAATCTTAGGGAGGAGTGGAGATGCTCTAAAGGGATTGTACAGCAGGAGAAGGACACCTTTTCTGGATGGGTAGAGGCATACCCAACCGAGCATGAAACAGTTCAGGTGGTGGCCAAGAAACTGCTAGAAGACATCCTACCCAGGTATGGATTTCCTGCTATGATAGGGTCAGACAACGGACCAGCTTTTATTTCACAGGTAACACAGGCAGTAGCCAAGGCTATAGGGGCAGATTGGAAATTACATTGTGCTTATAGGCCCCAGAGTTCAGGGCAGGTAGAAAGCTAAAAGAGACCCTTACCAAATTAACCATAAAGACTGGCAGGGACTGGGTGGCTCTCCTTCTGTATGCCCTTTACTGGGTAAGGAACTCTCCCTACACCCTGGGTTTTAGATCATGTTATTGAATTTGTCTCTTAAGAGGGCTCCAGAGGGCGCACGAGGACATTTGGCCATGCCTCCATGATGAGGCTGGCCGGACCCTGACGCCTCGTCAGTGCAGACTGGGAGACTGGGTTTTTGTCAAGAGCCACCACCAGGAGACCCTTGAGCCACGTTGGAAGGGCCCCTCCATCGTGGTGCTGACTACACCCACCACTCTCAAGGTAGATGGCATCGCAACCTGGGTCCACCACACCCACGTCCACCCAGCTGATCCCTCTGCAGTCTGGAAGGACCTCATCACAAAATAGAACAAGCTCAAGTTACGGCGCATTCGACCTGCCTGATGTCGGTAACTCTGTTAACTCTGTTCACTGTCACCCACACTGCTGGGAATCCACCCTTTTTCCTGGCAATAGTCCTGGCCTGCCTCTGTATTCATACCGCAAGGAGGCCTATGTGTAGCCCTAAGGGAATAATGTTGCTTTTATGTTGACCATTCAGGAGTAATAACAGAAGGCAAGGTAGAAATATAGTCTGTCTCATGATTGAGCCGTAAGTTCCAAGACAAGGGGGGAATGAAAGGGCAGAGCGGGACTGCAAAGAACAATTTAGACAGCCGCCATTTTGGATTGTGTGACTTGGCAGCCACCATGTTGGCCATATGATGTGTAAACTTACCTGGGGGCTGCCATCTTGAAATCACAAAGACCAACCCCTCCCTTTGAATTAGCCAATCACGAAAGACTGTGTGCCTGAGCTCCAATCAAGAGCAAAGGACAGGTCATGTGCAATTAGGGGTTATTTGCATCACTAGCCCCCACCCAGCCAATCGGAATCGGCCAACTCAGCAGTTCGAGTCTGGCCCCACCTCTCCATAAAATCATTATGCTTTGGATATTTCCTTCTCTTTTGCTTCCTGCCGCTGCGTCAGTGGAGGCAGAGAGCCAAGCTAGCTTGAATAAAGGCTCTTTTGCTTTTGTTTGGTCTTGGCTCCCTGGTGGTCTTTGGGGATCATGAAATCTGGGAATAACAACAGCAGCCAAAAGGCATCAGGCCTCCTGTACAATAGCCTCCACTGACTTAGTTAGGTGGAAGGAAACAAACCAGACGAGAGTTTTATCAGATTCAGTAATAATGTGGGGAAGAGGTTGTGTTTTATATCTTTCCAGAAGGAGCCAATTTGGGTGCCAGAGTGTTAAGTGCACCACCACAACAGACCCAGACAAGTTCCTTGTCCCTTCACTCAAAAGGACTGTTGCCTGATGACAGCAAAGTGGAGGAAGATTAAGAAACCGAAAGCTACCCATGGGACTGAGGTGCCAATAATGGAGTCATCTGAAGAAGTTGACTGAAGCCTAGCAGATTATGGAGAAGCAAGAAGTTGAAGATACTTCTTCAACAATGTTCTTGCTCAGGCTAGAAACTGTTAGCTGCCAGTCTTCTGCAAAGTCTTGCGCAGCCAAATACAAGGACTCTGAGTAAATATAAACCAGCAGCAAAAGAAACTTTCTTTCATTTAGTAGCTAAAAATGTTAACATGTCTAGTTTTGATTTCTCTCTTATTGTTGTTTTGCATTAGCATTGTTTTGTTATTGTTTAATAGCCAGAGTTTTGCTCTTGACATTAATGTTTTAAAATCATAAGATGTATGTAGTTTAGTTTTTGCATTGGCATTGTTTGTAATTGTTTTAATTTAGAACTTTACTCTTGATGTTTAAATTTTACTTTTATTATAGTACCTTAAAAACAAAACAAAGAGTGAGATGTGGGGGGCCCCCTGGGAATGGACATGGGCATTTCTTTAAATCATGTCAGCTGAATCCAAGGCGGCAGGCAGAGCCAAGCTTTGGAAACACATCTCACCAAGATGGTATGTGTTATCAGCTTAACTCTTGACTTTGCCCAGGTGTCCTTGGGAGTGGGACTATTGATATGTAAATCCAGTCTAGCACCAGGAATGAGGAAATGAGACTTGGGCCCACCCAAGGACCTTTTATGCTAAGTTTTCCAGTATGACCCCTTTGTATTTTGGAATATAAAATAAACTTGCTGCGTGGACTCCAGGTCCCTGTCCTGTCCTGTCTCTCCGTGAGAGAAGACAGGTTCCCACCCAGCACCCAGCTTTCTTCTGTCCTCTCTTCATTTTCTTAATCCCCAGCTGCCTCCACTCAGAACCAGTTCATCTCTCTTTCCATGCTGGATGTGGAAAAGGGAGATCCCCACCATATTTGCCCCCCTACGCCACACTCAAGTATTTTAAAAACTTTGACTGTATTATCTCACTTTATCTTTAGCTTTATATTTTTATCTTCATTTGAAAGATGAAAGTCTGAGTTCAGAGATGCTAAGCCCAAGTAAAAGAGCCAGACCTTGAATGTAAGTTCTTGTCTCAGTCTAGGACTATACTGTCCAATACTATTTCTAAAAGAGCCTTATTTATTTTCATAGGATAGCTCTGTAGTTAGTGAGTGGCATTTAACAAATATTATTTGATGACTTCAATTCAGTATGAAGTTTTCATAACTAGTTTTACATTTTAATAATATTTGAGTGAACATTTTTAACTTAGCTGAAAAATATTAAATAAAGACAAGTATTTTATCCCACTCTACATACAATACCTGAGACTACAGATGCTAGGCTGGCCATCATGCACTGGGACTAGAGTGGATGACTACGCCCTCCGTAACTGCGGCAACTGTGGCACTTGTATCACAGACTTCTTTTGTCACTTTTCACCAATAAAGTCTTTATAAGACATCTTGCCAAGAAAATTCTGCCCTGCAATATCTGATATGCACTGAAGGAATAGTTTCCTAGAGGCCAGAATGTGGTGTATAATACAAAAACTGAAAATGTTAAGTGATGTGCCTATCACATAGTAGGTAGTCAAATACAGTAAATCATAAACAAACATCCATCCTCTGAACAAAAGACTATAGAAATACCTGTATATTTCTACCATGACTGGTTCTCTTAAAGTCAAATTCAGAAAAAACACATTAGAAATATTAAATTGTTATTTAGAATGGGTAGTTATAGTTGTAAATTGGTCAATCATGTGGTTAAATATTTCCTACTACACAAACTTACTGAAATGGCACTCACAGGTCAAAAGAATAATATTTCTTCATACTTGGTGATTTTCCCTACTAATTTCTTGCCACAACTAATTAATTATAATTTACTTAGAGAGACACAGAAGGTCATACTGGTAAGTATTTTTTACCACTTTTATTCACAACAAGGTTCGTTTCCTGAGTTGGGTCTAAGTAAGATTACAAACTTATTGAAATTCCTGTCAAATACATCAACGCCCTTGAGATCACCACAGTTTGCCAATTTCAGACTTTATTGACCTGGACTGACTAAGCCAGGCCTATCAATTTACCCTGATTATACAAAGGCTGAAAACTAGCCCCAAAGCCTCTTGCATGAAGCTTTTGCTAAAAAAAAATGAAGTTAATAATCATAGATTATACAGGGCCTCAACATTTGTTGGATGCAATTCATTTTTTTATGACTGTTTGCATTCAAGACCTGATACTGTGGTCATGCAACATTTTCTCTGCTATCATAACGAGTTCCTGTGGGGATTCCACATACTCACTTTTGGCACATGAGGATTGAACTCAACAGCTCTATGAATGGCCTCCACTGCATTCATCTCTGCTGTGCTCAGCCCCCGCCGAGATGCAGCCTCGGGAGAGAATCTGAAAAGCAGAAAGACAAACACCATCCAGCTGGCACCACTGCCTGGGCATCAACCCAAAGTGGCATCTACATATCAAGGGCCCATAAAACCACAGCAAGCCAATGGCATGACCTTTCCAAACCTCCACTACATGGAACCTCTGAGTGACACTTCAGACCAAGGCCAACAAAAACCCCCACAGAAGCAGAAAGCATGTTTGCATCTAATCGTGGCAGAAATTAAATTCAGCATCAAGTCTCTCTGTCTAAATAGCTATCTAAATTTTCTCTGGGGCACCTGCTTAGGTCAGGGGAAGAGGGCAGACAGTGTAAGAAAAGAGAAAACTAGGTTACAGAAGAACACACTTGGTTAAAAACAAAACTGGGGAGAATTTTCAAGGAGCTCCCAACCCAGCCTCAGTGCTGCCCTAGTGGGTAAGTCGTGCAGCCTCAGTGGCAGCAGGAGAACCTGCCTGCGGCCAGGCTGGCGGGGGGGGGGGTGTGCATGCCCCGACTGCGGGCCAGACACCTGCCCAAGTGGATGAAAAAAACCAGACCATGCAATCTCTTTCTCACCTCACACCCAGGGCTAACTCCAGAGCTGTGCTTGGCAGGCAGACACCACAGGGGAAGCTGTGACAACCCTGGCCCTGCCCTCCCAAGCTGGAGTCGCTGTGTAGGGAGAAAGGATGTTGCAGTAGGTACTGGCGATCTACAGGACAAAAAAGAATGAAAGACAATTACTTCGGTCTTGAAGTGCACACACACTTAACAGCAAACGTGTCTGACATGGCAGAGGCTATTTTCTTTCCCTGTTACCTGATTTTCAATGGGACCAAGGGAATACATGGGGAAGTGTGTTTCTGACCGAAAAAAAAAAAGAAACACACAACAGTTACGCCATCTATTCTTTCTCACCTGCCATCATCTTGATGTTTATGGAAATTCTCTATGCCACAGTCACTTGCCTGAGTAAAATGGGTAAATCTCCCATTGAGATGGCCAAAGTAAACAGACCCTGGGCGGGGAGGGAGTTGGTTTGAAGTAGATGAGACAAAGAATGGAGATGACCACCCCCTCTGCCATATTACTACCCAGTCTTAGACTGCTGAAAGAAGAGGAATAGGCAAAAAATGAATAAAAGAAAGGCATTTTGTGTTAAGTCCTAAGTAGGCCTTTTGGTTTTATTATCTGATCAAAAAAGAAAAGAAAGAAAAAGAGAAAAAAAAGGAAAAAGAAAGTCACTTCAGAGGCATGGAATTTTATATAAATCCCTCTTTTGGGATTCTTACACCCCTACAATACTTCAGGGTGTACATTTCCTCCTGCTGGTAGTGAAAGAAAAGATCAGCAGATTTTGGAAAAATACATGCTTATAAGCAGGGGCTCATAGAATAAGAGACTTCCAGAGAAGCTCTCGAAGCAACATCTCCTGAAGTCGGTAGGGAGCTTAGTACCACACAAGTTGTTACTCACTTACTTGTCAGAGACAGCTCTTGCTTTGAGCAAGGCAGCTGTGTAGCATATTGTTGCCGACTTTGGTAAGCTTATATCTGTTAAAAAAAAAAAGAAAAAAAAAGGAAGTAGGAACTCTTGTAAGTTTGCAAAAACAAGGAGCAATGATTTTTAATATGCTAGTATTTTAAACATGTAAGTCTAATAAAGTACAAATTAAGAATATTATAATGTCTACAGTACACAGCTATTCCTTATGTATCAGGGTGGCATGTGCAACTAAGAGTAATTTATATTTTTGTAAATAACTCATGTTTAAAATCTATCGGACTGACTTTAGCAATAATATTCTACTTTAAAATATGTATTTTCATCTGTTAAATTTTCTCAAGCAGAGAATAGCTAAAAATAAATCAATTTAATGTTACATGAATACCCTTGATATCATGAAAGGCAAATGTGATCTCTTTTTTACTTATTAAAATTTATCAACAGGCATATGAAATATCAATGTGAAGGAAAAACTACCTTTAATAAAAAAACAAACAAAAACACACCACAGCTTAAACTATGTATCTTTTGAATTACATTTTAAGAAGTTCAAATTTAGGTTTTTTTGGTTAAAATGTAACATATATATTGTATATATATAAACTATATAAGTCTTTATAACCTATCTAATAAAATAGTAATATGCTAATTGACTGTACTTTTGCCACACCCACAACCAACCAGGAGTGATATGCCCACAGCCAATCAGGAGTGACATGCAAATTAATCCAGCAAAGATGGCCGTATATGTGCATACACCCAGACCCGCAATCTCGATCATGGAGCAAACTGGACAGACAGAGCCCAGATCCTGGATTGGGATCATGATAACGGGGTGAACCAGACAGGCAGAGCTTGAGACCAGCAATGGCAATTAGAGAGTTAACTGGACAGGCAGAGCCCAGACCCACGATTGCAATCACCAAGCGAACAGGACAGGCAGAGCCGAGACCTGCCAGTGTAATCATGGGGCAAACTGGAAAGGCAGAGCCCAGATCCGTGATTGTGATCACTGGGGAACTGGACAGGCAGAGCTGAGACCCACATTCACAATCATGGAGGAACTGGACAGGCAGAGCTGAGACTGCCATCATGATCATGGAGCCAACTGGACAGGCAGAGCCCAGACCCGCGATCACCCACGAACAAGACAGGCAGCCCTGTAATTCCAGGCAAAGAAGCCACTTCGCTGACCAACCTGCGCTAGGGACCTCTTAGGGTGCGTGGTATGGAGTTCAGGGCCTCTAGCTTGTAGCCATTGGAAGTCTCCCTCTCCCTAGAGTTAGGAACACCAGCCCAGGTCTACCCAGTGGCCTGGTCCTGACTGGGGGGGGTGAGTTCCTGCAGGCTGGGGTTTGATCCCTACACATTAGCAGTAGGAGACCAGTGCCTTTGTTATTCCTGTGTGTCTGGATTTTAATTGGACAAATGCCCTGTGGTCCCCGTGGTCAGCTTAGCAAAATCTTTTAGGAGAAGAATTCTATCTGGTTTTCCTCAAATTCCCTCAACCCCTACTCACTCCTCAGTAAAGGTACAGAATAAGTGAGGCCCTTAAATAGAAATCAGAGGTTTCCAGCAACGGTGGGCCTCTCTCATATCAAGTCATTTGGACTGGATGGCCTTTGAGTATTTATTTAGGCACTATAGCAGAGAATCGCAAGCTCAAGTATGATCTCTGCCCTTAAAATCTTATTAGAGCAAGTGGATGATAAAAGTGCAGTAATAACATCAGAATGTAAGGCAACAATACAGAGAGGAACACAGGAAAATGCTAGGATGATTTTCCAATAATCAGTACAAAGAGTATTTGCTATGAATTAAATAAAAAAGGATGTGTGGAAGTAGCTGCTTCATGAGTATGGCATTCCTTCCCATTTTAAAGGAAGCTGAGTTCCACGTGAATTGTGTACTATGCTATTATATCTGAGGCACAGGACAAGGGAGGCCCTAAGTATACTATGCTTTGATATTTGAGTAATTCTTTATTGTTCAATGTAATTTATTTCTGTACACCTCAGTTTTGTAATAGTTAAATTACTAGAATAATACATCTTGCCATAAAATATTACTAGAAGATCAAATGATCAGGTGACATTTACTGTTATTTTCTATAAATGAACACAATCTCTGGTATGCTAAACTGATAGGTATTATAGAAACATTTAGATAGACCTACATGCTTGATGATAGCAAGTGAGACTTACTATCACAACCCAAATTCATTTCTTAAAAAAAAAAAAAGAATCAGTGAGCCAATTAGAAACTGAACCAAATATAAGCCCTTGAAGGGCAAATGTAAATTGAATAAGCTTTGCTATTACAAGAGCAAGAAGAAAATATTCAGATGCAAGAATGAAAACCACATTGCATCCACTCTAAGTAGCTGTTAAAGAAAAAGAATGGTATACTATGACAATACTTAATACAGATTGTAAAGACATTTGTTCAAAGAGGATTTCCTAGAGTAGGTGATATTTCAGTCACTTTTTTTTTTTTAATTTGAAGAGGTTGCTAGATAAGAAAAAGGTGTAGGGGTTCCAAATTGCAGAGGATGCCGGCAGGGTTGAGGGAACTTCCCCGCCCCTCCGTGCATGAATTTCATGCACTGGGCCTCTAGTATATAATGATATACATATGAAGTTGTTAGAAAACTATACAACTTTTGTTCATTCAATCCCTTTTCATATAAAGCCTAACTTGTTTCTCAGAACAACTTTCTCTCAGTTTGTGCAGAAAATCTCAGATGAAGAGGTAGGAGTGAGTAATAGGTTCAGATAATGATTTCGCAGGGAAATAAAAGTACAGGGTACCACTAAGAGTAGATAAACTCAAAGAGAATAGTCCTTTGGGGGAAAACATTTGTTTTTAAATTATGATTCTATTTCTTTATTCTTCTGAAATGTTTTTATTAATTTCAGAGAGAGGAAGGAAGAGGGAGAGATAGAAACATCAATGATGAGAGAGAATCATTGATCAATTGCTTCCTGCACACCCCCTACTGAGGAACCAAGGGAAAGTATCCTGATCAGGAATTGAACTGTGACCTCCTGGTTCACAGGTCAACACTCAACAACGGAGTCACACTAACCAGGATGAATCTATTTCTTACTAGATTAGTATTTTTTTTAATACTCAATGAAATGTATAATATGACATCGAAATGCATTCTAATTCAGATCAGGTAAAAATATGTCATTCCCGTTGCTGCCAAATTCACTCTGGGCTAGAGGAATACAACACCTGGGATCCTTGTAAGTTTCTTTACAGATTTGTTTTCAACTTAGAATTGTATTATAGTAGAAATGGAAAGTCTCACAACTAGCCAACAGACAGAAGAAGAAAATATTTTCATAAAAGGAAACCAATCCCTCATCCAATAACAAGTATTTACCATCAATTCCAGCATGAGGAATTTCTCTTTGAGAGATATTTCAACAATATTGAGAAAATACAAATAATTATACACAGAATTGAAAGGGAGAGAGTCTTTGCAACCCTGATTTCAGATATTATAAACAAAATTCACCACCATATGCATAGTATAAAATGGTATGTTCATGATTAAGAAGAAAAAAATGTCAGACACTCATAGATTTTTCATTGCTTTTCCAATATCTAAACATTTAACCACTTCCCAGTGTGGGAAATCAATCTAGGAATCAAATATCTTGTTTGCTAAGAGTCCACTCATTGGTTGTCACTAGAAGATAATTTTTTAAAACTGCAGATAATACACATTTTATTTAATTAAATGTTCAGATCTTTTATTGAAAAAGTATCCAAGCCTTGTTTTCACCCTTCCTGGTGGAAACCCATAGTATAGGGCAATGATACATCTGTTAAAGGGTTAATATCCAAAATATATATGGAACTCATATAACTTAACAGAAGGAAGATAAACAACCCAATTAAAAAATGGGCAAAGGACCTAAATAGACAATTCTCTAAAGTGGACATACAGATGGTGAAAATACATATAAAAAATGCTCAAAGGCATTGATCATAAGAGAGATGCAAATTAAAACGACAATGCAGTACCATCTCACACCTGTCAGAATGGCTACCATCAACAAGTCAACAAATGACAAGTGCTGGAGAGAATGTGGAGAATGTACACTGCTGGTGGGAATGCAGACTGGTGCAGCCATTATGAAAACCAGTATGGAATTTCCTTAGAAATTTAAATATGGAACTGCCATTTGATCTAGTGATCTCACTTTTAGGAATATATCATACGAAACATGAAACAACCATCAGAAAAAATGTATGCAACCCTCTGTTCAGAGCAGCACAATTTACAATAGCTAAAATTTATAAACCACCCAAGTGCCATTAGTAGATGAATGGATAAAAAGCTGTGGTACATTTATACCAGGGAATACTATGCAACAGTGAAAAAAGGGATCTCTTACTCTTTGAGACAACATGGAGGGGCCTGGAGAGTATCATGCTAAGTGAAATAAAGCAGTCAGAGAAAGACAGGTATTACATGATCTCACTCATATGTGGAATCTGAGCAATAAAATAAACTGATGAATAGAGTGGGTACAGAAACACAGAACAGAACAGAACAGAATATAGAATCGCAGAGGGAAAGTGGGGAAGGGTGGGTGGTGGAGGTAATAAATCAAAGACTATGTATGCATGGCCCCTGGACACAGACAATGGGGCGGTGAGGGCCTGGGACTGAGGGGGAGATGATCTGGAGGGAGTTAATGGGGGAGTGGGTAATGGGACATATGTAATACTTTCAACAATAAAGAACTTCAAAAAGAACCATTCAGAATGAATAATAAAATAACTGAAATAAAAACATACATTAGATGAAATCAATAGTACATTAGATGAAGCAGAAGATCAAATTAGTGATTTGGTAGAAGAAAACACCCAAGTAGAACAGCAAAAAGAAAAGAAACTCAAAAAAATTAAGGATAGTACAAGACCTCTGGGACAACTTTAAGCATACCAACATTTACATCATGGAGATGCCAGAAGGAGAAGAGAGAGAGCAAGGAATTGAAAACCTTTTAAAGAAATAATGATTAAAAACTTCCCTAACCTGGTGAAGGAAACAGACACACAAGCCCAGGAAGTGCAAAGAGTCCCAAACAAGGACAGCACCAAGAAACATCATAATTAAAATGTCAAAGGTTAAGTATAAAGAGAGAATCTTAAATGCAGCAAGAGAAAAGCAGTTAGCTATCTACAAGAGAGATCCCATAAGAATTTCAGGCGATTTCTCAACAGAAACTTTGAAGACCAAAAAGAATTGACAGGAACTATTCTAAGTTATAAAAAGCTATGACCTATATAACCAAGTTTATTCTACCCAGAAAAGCTATCATGTAGAATCAAAAGACAGGTAAAGAGCTTCTGATACAATAAAAAGCTAAAGGAGTTCATCACCACCAAGCTAGTATTACAAGAAATGTTATAAGAAGAAGAAAATAAGACCCTTACATATGCTGTCTACAAAAGCCTCATGTCAGGTCAAAAGATCCACACAGACTGAAAATAAATGGATAGGAAAAGATGTTTTGTGAAAATGTAAGCAAATAAACAAACATTTTGGTAGCAATACTTGTATCATATAAAACAGACTTTAAAACAAAGGCTACATAACAAGAGACAAAGAATACCACTTCCGGGTACTATCTGAAGAAACTAAAAAAACTAAATCAAACACACACACACACACACACACACACACACACACACACACACACATCTCCTATCTAATAAAAGAGTAATATGCAAATTGACTATATCTCAGATCAAGCCACGCCCATCAGCCATGCCCATCAGCCAACTGAGAGCAAATTATGCAAATAAACCCCAACCAAGATGGCTGCAGTCACTGAGAGCAGGAGGGAGGCTTGGATTTCCCTGGCAATGGAGTAAGCCAAGTTTTCCACCTTGCTGAACTAGGCCTCCACTCAATGCTAGTTTCAGTTATAGAAGATACATATATCCCAACAGAAATGGCAGCAGCCACGGAGCTGGAGAGAGCAGAGGCTTGGGTTGTCCGGGTGATAGAGGAAGCCAAGCTTCTGCAGCCCTAGTGCCTAGACCTCCACTCTAGGCTACAAATTTTCAATGATAGAATTTAAATAAACCCAAACAGAAATGGCTGTCGCCATAGAGCGATCAGAAGGCTTGGCTCCGCTCCAGGCTACAAAGTTTCAATTGTAGAACATAAATTAATCCCAGATTCCAGGGCCTCCACTTGGGTCGCTGGGGTGTGTGGCCAGCCTGCAAACCACTACAGCCCTCTCCCACACCACCTCATGCCCCAAGGGAACCTCCACCCTGATCTGGGACACTCTTCAGGGCAAACCAGCTGGCCCCCACCAATGCACCAGGCCTCTATCCTATCTAATAAAAGAGTAATATGCAGATTGACCATCACTCCAACACAAAGAGGGCTGCCCCTATGTGGTCAAAGATCCCGCCCCCATGTGGACACAAGATGGCCACCACAAGATGGCCATCAGGGGAGGGCCATTGGAAGGTTCCAGGCCTGCAAGGGAGGGCAGTTGTGGGCAATCAGACCAGCAGGGGAGGGCAGTTGGGAGGGACCAGGCTGGCAGAGGAGGGAAGTTGGGGGCAAATAGTCTGGCAGGGGAGCAATCAGACATCAATTAGGCTGGCAGGGTTGTGGTTAGGGAGTGATCAGGCTGGCAGGTAGAAGTGGTTAGGGGTCAGGGAGGCAGGCAGGTGCGCAGTTTGGACCCAGCAGTCCTGGACTGTGAGAAGGATGTCCGACTGTCTGTTTAGGGATCGGGCCTAAACAGGCAATCAGACACCCCTTGAGGGGTGTCCATATTGGAGAGGTTTCAGGCTGGGCTGAGGGACATCGCCTGCCGCCCACCCATATGTTCACTGCAGCATTATTTACAACTAGAGGCCTGGGGTACAAATTTCGTGAATGGTGGTGATGGGGGTTCCCTTCAGCCCGGCCGGCACTCTCCAATCTGGGATCCTGTGGGGGAAAGCCAACTGCCAGTTTAGGTCCAATCCCACAGCCAGACAGACATCCCTCTCACAATCCAGGACCACTGGCTTCTAACTGCCTGCCTGATTGCCCTTAACCACTCTGCCTGCCGGCCTGATGGCCCCCAACTGCCCTCCCCTACTGGCCTGATCGCCCCTAACTGCCCCCCTGTTGGTCTGATCACTCCCAACTGCCCTCCCCTACCGGCCTGATCCCCTTAACTGCTCTCCCCTGCTGGCCTGATGGTCCCTAACCACCTCTGCCTTAGCCCTACCACCATAGCTTTGTCCAGAAGGACTACCAGAAGGTCTCCTGATCTAATTAGCATTTTACTCTCTTATTAGTATAGATGTTATCCCAATTAACTTAATAAAAATTGTCTGCAAGTTAAGCTTACACTAGAAGTAAACCACTTATCAATTTTATTTTAATCTTCTCTATTGGTGTATCCTGTAGGTGTAAAATTTGGCTTCCACACTGTCTTCATTTCTTGGGGGTCAGAATTCAGAGACTTCATAGATAGTTCTGAGGTCTTTGGCCTTGCTCTTAAGTTACTGGCTGCCCAAGTTATCACTTGAGGTGGTGAATTTTTCTACATTGTCTTGGTCTTTTTCTGGACCATTTTTATTTAGTTCCTTATTTGGCCTGTGATAATGGCCACATGTTGTTGGCTGTATAGCTTTTGTAGGTTTTCTTGAAGGGGTAGGAATTTTTGAAAAGGCTCCTTTCCTTGAACTCCCTTAAAGATAATTTTTCACCCTCTTGGATGTCTTTAGAACCTGGAAGGACAACAGAGTGAGCACAAAGGACATTGGTTTGTGGGAAATGGCTGGGATGAAAGGGAAAAAACTCTTCATGAGAAAAAGTATGTGTTGAGGATGGAATCTGCCAATCAAGATCAGGGAGTCCTGGGGATATGCCACTAAAGAAGAGGAGGAGAAGTTTGGGTGTGATTCTTTCATCCTGGACACCGGACCTGAGTTAACGGGGCTTCTTCCTCTTTTACCTTCTTTTGGTGAGCGGGGTTGGTTGTTACATAACGGTGCTGAGTTTGTGGTTTCCTGGTCATCTTCACCAGGCCAAAATCTCCCAGGGCCCTACCCCAGGCCTCTTGAACATATACTTTTCTCTAGGACAATGAGGAGCCACATCCCCTAGGTTTTAATTAATCAGGAAGCCTCTCCTCCAGCTAATGGTAGCTCTGGGAGAGAAATTTAGACATCATAAAGCACCATCCTGCCACTTCCATGGGGAGGGGTGAGGAGGCCAAGATGGTTTGGTAAGAGAAAGAGGGCATTTCTTTAGCACTCCTAAGCCTTCTCAAACTTATTGACTCCATGTTCAGTTCTGATGGGTCACATGATAGGGAGATGATGCTTCCTCCAAACATTTCCCTAGGCCACCCATTTCATCCTTGTTCATTGTTCTTTCTCATCCTTCACCATTAGCTAGTTTTCATAAGATTTACCTAAAATCTTTTCAAGGTAATGTGACCATCTCTGTGGAGATGTCAATCATGTTGCTTCCCTAGTACAGGTTGCTTTTATGCATCTTGAAAACCATTCACTTCTTGGCTACTACCAGAGAAATTTTCCATCTCACCCCTCTTTATCCACTGTCCATGTGGCTCTCGCCCCTTTTCTGTTTTCAAGGTTGAAATCATTGCCTTCAGACTGTCTTTAATGAATAGAGTTGCTCAATTGGTTATCTTAGCTTTGTTTAAAATCTTGGGGGTGATCATAGTAGGTATAGTATCTAGATTTCGAGTTTAACCGTATAAAGTGAATGAGGCAGGAATTTTGAATTCCCAAAGTTGGGCTTCCTCTTTGTTGAAAACTGCACCTCCCCCTGCCCCACCTCCTCAGGGAACTCGGTAGACAGACCCTTGGTCTGAGGATTGCAGACTCAAGTTCATAGAGGACAGGAGACCCAGGCCCTGTCAAAGTATGGATCAGAGGGAGGGCTAAAGGACCCTACGGAATCCATCTCATCCCCTGTCATCAGGCTTTGGAACTGCTGGGCTTGGTACCAGATGTGACGTACACTGATTTCCTGCAGAGGACTCAGGGCAGTGAGGCCTTGCTCTGAGGCAGTGGTCGGAAAATTCATTAGTCAACAGAGTGGCAAACCGTGGTGGCTTGTGAACCACCACAGTTTGCCCACCACTGATCTGAGGAGTCCAGCCTTGGGCCAACAGAGGGAGGATCCCACGATCTGCCAAGGCTCAATGTGAGGAACATGAGGGAGGAGGGGAGAATCCTGGACTCTAGAACAGAATCATCCCACACTGGCGGGATGATGGCAACAGGCAATTTCTGCATCCAGGTCTCAGAGACTCAGGGGCTTTGGTATAGGGAGCAGGGCCTCAGATACACAGAGGACCAGCCCAAGCCCTGCCAGAGTCATTAGGATATAGTGACCCTGGATCGCATAACAGAGAGGATCCCACAGAAGCCCACCCTTGCTGTTAGCCCTGGAAGTCCACAGGGCGGGCTGATCACCTGCAGGGTCTGAGAGATCCTGGGAACATGGTATCAAGAAAAGGGCCTCTGGTGCACAGAGGGAAGGGCCCAGGTCCTACTGGAGTCAACTGCTGAGGCAACAGTGAAGTCGTTAGGCCTCCGCCTAGCCTGGCCAAAGACTAACAACCTCGCTGAGTGTGCCTCACCCCGAACTGCTCGGCGTTTGGTCATTTTGGATGTTACAGACCCTGACTCTTTATATATATAGATAGCCAAGATATGGAAGCAACCTAAGTGTCCATTAACAGATAAATGGATAAAGAAGTTGTGCATTTATACAATGGAATATGACACAGCCACACAAAAAAATGAAACTTGCCATCTGCAACAACATGGATGGAGCTATAGGGTACTGCTGAGGGAAATAAGTCAGACAGAAGAGAACAAATGCCGTATTATCTCACTTGTATGTAGAATCTAAAAAACAAAATAAACGAGTAAGCAAAACAGAAACAGACTCATAGATACAGAGAACATTTTGATGGCTGCCAAATGGGAGGGGCTTTGAGGAGGATGGGTAAAATGGTGAAGGGATTGAGAAGTACAAATTGGTAGTTATGGAAGAGTCATGTCTACACCATAGGGAATACAGTCAATAATATTGTAATAACTATGTATGGTGTCAGATGGGTTCTAGAATTATTGAAGGATGATCATTTATTAAGTTATATGTCTAATCACTGGGTTGTACAGCTGAAACTAATATTGTATGTCATTGTAAAAAAAAAGTTTCAAAGTAAAACAAGTTTTTTGAGCAGGAAATAACAAATCAGGTGCTTTCTAAGAATTGCCTGTAATTTATACATAAATTTTATTCAGGGTAAGAAACTCTCAAAATCATCCTTAGTCCAATTTTGTGTGAAAAGGCTGTATGCAGTGCCTTTCTGTCTTTTGTGACATGTAGTCGCCATTATTACCAAAAGGTTCTCTTCATAATTGGAATCCAAGCAGGAAAGAGAAAAAGAGTCATCACACAATTCCGTTATTGTCTGAAGAAACAAGAAATGCTAAATAAACACTTCTCACTTAAGCCAAGCTGAACTGCTGGTGCTTGTTTAATGTTCCTTCTGCTTTTTTGACATATTGTGTTTCATACAGGTCCTTTTCTGAAAAGGGAGGAAGCTTCTCCAGTGTCTTAGGCATGCAAAATCAAATTGTCATGAGTCTTTTCTTAAAATCTAAAATCTTGAATGTAATACAATTGGAATTGTAGAGTATATACTGCGTTGTGTCTGGTTTCTTTCACTTGGCATGATGTTTCCGAGATCCTTCCATGTTGTTGCATGTATCAGTACTTCATTATTTATTGCTGAATACTTTTTATTGTATGGATATACTACAATATGCTTATTCTCCTGTTGTGGCTATCTGGACTGTTTTCCAGTTTGGGGCTATTATAAATAAAGCGATTGTGACTATTCTTGTATAAGATTTTTTTCTGAAAACAAACAAACAAAAAAACCTCATTTCTGTTGGATATGTAATTAGAAATGGAATTGCTGAGTCAGAAGGTAGATGTTAAGTTTAATCTGGTAAGCAGCGCTTCAAAGTAATTATATAAAGTTTATAAAAGTAATATATGTTGATAGATGTCAGAAAAATAGTTCCTTTGGAGTTGAGGGCAGTTTGGGGCCAGAAAGGGGTCTGAGGCAATCTTCTAAGATGGTGGAAAGTTTTATGATCCTGGATGGTCATCACACAGAGGTAAACATAAGTGAAAAGCCATCCAATTCTACACTTAAGATTTGTGCAGTGACTACATGCAATTTATCCTATCTAATAAAAGAGTAATAGGCAAATTGATCATCACTCCAACTGCTTGTCTGCCTGCCTTCCAATACATAAGATGCCTGCCCCCATGTGGACACAAGATGACCACCACATTATGGCCAGCAGGGGAGGGCAGTTGGAAGGGACCAGGCCTACAAGGGAGGGCAGTTGGGGGCGATCAAGCCTGCAGGAGAGGGCAGTTAGGGGTGACAGGCCAGCAGAAGAGGGAAGTTGGGGGTGACTGGGCCTGCAGGGTAGGGCAGTTGGGAAAGACCCAGGCCTGCAGGGGAGTGGTTAGGGGGTGATCAAGCTGGCAGGTAGAAGTGGTTAGGGGCAATCAGGAAGGCAGGCAGGCAAGCAGTTGGGAGCCAGCAGCCCTGGATTGTTACAGGGATGACCCTGTAACAATCCAGTAGGATCGGGCCCAAACGGGCAGTCAGACATTCCTTGAGGGCTCCCATATTGGAGAGGGTGCAGGCTGGGCTGAGGGACATCCCCCCTCCTATGCACAAATTTTGTGCACTGGGCCTCTAGTATTTCAATAAAGGATTAAAACCAAAACTAGTATACTGTGACACCTGAAGCTGTCTTCTCTTCAATCTATAACATTTTACTTGCCTTTTATCATTTTGTCCCCCCCATCTTCCTTCTTGCTACAAATCCTTATCTAAAAATTACTTACTAGTTGTGCCTTCCATTACAAAACAGAATCTGGTTATTTCTCAAGTCAGCCTTTCAAATATTAAGATGGTTAAAACATCTCTCCTAAACCAATTCTTTCCAGAATAAATACTTCTAGTTCCCTGATATATTTTTCAGAATTTCTCACTTATTTTCATTACAGGAACATGGGTGGTTTCAAATATGAGAATTAGAAGTGGCAATAACCTTCTGAGTCCCTGAAACCTGCTGCCTGGAGAATGGTAGGATTAGGGATCTATCTGGGCTGGAGATAGCTGTGAGATCATTAAGCTGAGAGGGTTAGAAAGAAGCTGTATGGCACCAAGTCCATTTCCCTTGGGGGTAGGAAAGGAAGTCCACCGGGCTGCTGGTGGCAGGGGATTCTAGATCTAAGTCCACAGCGGTGAGAGGCTGAGCCCAGAGCGGTGGCTCAAGAACTGCCTGAATCGTGCAATGCCAGGGAGAGAGAAACTAGTAGTTGCACAGTTGTTTTTCCTGTTTGGTCTTTGCTTTTATTCGCTAAACTCTGTTCATAGGACCTTTTAAATACAAACACTCTCCTGTGGCTGAGGTGCAGGGGGAGATGTGGACTCATCAAGTCTGGAAAGAGGCTTGGAGGAGAGCAGCTTGAAGAGAGGTGACCAGGAGCCCGGCACTGGGACATTCCTGACCCTCCAGACCTAAGCAGCCATTTTTCTTCTGAAGAACTGCCCCCTACCAGCAGTCTTAAGGCAGCTAATACAGCCACACCCAGAGTGGTACAAATGACAAAAAATCTGAATGGCCACAAAGAGCACTCAGGAATTGGGCTGAAGAGGGGCCATTCAGTCCCAAAAGCGATGCAGCAATCTTCCTAACTATGGGCCTGTTGGAAACAGCTGCTTGAGAGATTAAGATTGACAGCAGGCAGACGGATAAGTGGGCAGATTGGTCCCACCTGCTGGCAGTCAAGGATGTGGAGACAGATACAAACAGAGGAGCGGTGGATTGCTTGGAACTTCAAAACAGTGCTGACTACCTAACAGGAAACTGAGAAGTGGCAGACAGAACAGAAGAGTGGATCTTAATCCAGCCCACATGAGCCATTAAAACTCAGTTGAAATGAATGATGCCTCACTTTTTAATTTTATTTTTTATCTTTTATTTATAAAGAAAAAATTTTTGTTTTGCATTTTTTATTCATTCTATTTTTCTTTTCTTTTTATTTTTAAGTTTTTCTTTCTTTTCTTCTTATCCACTCATTCTCTTTCTATATCTTCTATCCTGAACTGAGGTTCTCCTCTTATTCATTCAATTCCTTAACTTTACTTTCTGTGTGTAAGCTCTGCCTCTACAAATTCTTATCCCACCTTTTTTTGGGGTGTTTGTTGTTTGCATTTTTTGATTTATCTGTTTGTTCTGTGGTGTCTTCTCCCCATATCTATTTTTCTTCCTTTTTCTTTTCTCTCTTTTTCTTTTCTTGATATCACTTTTGCTCTCTTTACTTTTCTCCTAATTCTCTTTACTCTGGTGGTCACTTATATTGGGATTATTAGTATTGTGAATACATTTGTGTTTTGTGCCATTTGTATCATGTCTTGTTGAGTTGTAATTTGTGCTGTTTGGTCACTGTGGTAGAAATTGAGCCACATAACCAGACACTCTGAGAGGAGACTCCATCCATACAGAGAACAATAACACTCAAGACCCAACTACACCAAGATAACCCAACTATCCCAAGTAGGGGACAACCCTACATTACCCAATACAGAAGATTGGAGAGATTGCACCAGTGGGTTCCACAAAACATTTACTATATAAGATAAGCTAAAAATATCTGGGTGGCATAGCATTTTGAGCTAACTCATAGAAACAATCACAGAGGAACAACACAAATAGGGAGACAAAAGAACAAGCCCCATTAAAAAGAAAAGGAATAATCACCAGAAAAGGAAATAAACATAATGGAGGCAACAATTTATCAGAGAAAGAATTCAGAATGGTTGCAAGGACACTGAAAAGGATGGAAGACAAATTTAACATGTGTAAGAATCAAGAAGAAATGAAGAATGACATAGATGCAATAAAGAACATAATGGAAAGTTTCAACAGTAGACTAGAAGAAACTGAGAACTGTATCAGCGAGTTAGAAGACAAGGTAGAAAAACCACCTAAGCACAGCAGCAATTGGAAAACAAAGTTAAAAAGCATGAGGAAAGCCTAAGGAAGTTTTGGGACAACGTAAAACAAAACAACATCCACATAACAGGGGTGCCAGAAGGAGAGGAAGCAGAGCAAGTAATAGAAAATGTGTTCGAAGAAATAATGACAGAAAAATTCCCTGATGTTGGGAAGAAAAAAGCCATACAAGTCCAAGAAGCACACAGAATCCCAAAGAAGATGAACCCAACAAGATACACACTGAGACACATCATAATTACATTGGCAAACATCAACAACAAAGTAAGAATCTTAAAAGCTGCTAGAGAGAGATAGAAAGTTACCTATAAGGGATCTTCCATTAGAATATCAACTGATTTCTCAACAGAAACACATCAGGCCAGAAGGAAATGGAATGAAATATACTACAAAGCAAGGGACTGAATCCAATAATATTATACCCAGCAAGACTATCATTCAAAATTGAAGGTGAAATAAAGAGTGTCACAGACAAAAAAAAAAAAAAAAAAAAAAAAAAAAAAGACTAATGGAGTTTATTACCACCAAGCCAGCATTTGTTGCATACAGGGACTGTTGTAAAAAGTAGAAATAGGAAGAGAAGAAGGAACACAGGCATAAAGAATAAAAATGATAACAAACAAATACCTATCAATAATAACCTTAAACATAAGTGGATTAAATGCTACAATCAAAAGACATAGGGTAGTTGAATGGATAAAAAAACATGACCCATATATTTTCTGTGTATAAAAGACTCACCTCAAAACAAAGGATTCACACAGACTGATAGTAAAGGGATGGAAAAAATATTTTTCAGGAAAATGAAAATGAGAAAGAAGCTGGGCAGCAATACTTACATCTAAAACATAGACCTCAAAGTGAAGGCCATAACAAGATATAAATAAGGAGGGCCACTCCACTAAAGGGAACAATTCAATAAGAGGATATAACTCTGGTAACATGCATCCAATACAGGAGCACCCAAATACATTTAAAAATTTTCTGGAAGATATCAAGGGAGAGAGCTACAGCAATACAATCATAGCAGGGGACTTTGATGCCCCATTGACATGACTGGACAACTCCTCTAAACAAAAAAATCAGCAAAGAAGCAGCAATCCTAAATTGATCATAAGATCAGATGGAACTAATTAATATCTTCAAAATATTTCACTCCAAAGCTATAGGACATACATTCTTCTCAAGGGCACACAGGACATTTTCAAAGATAGACCACATATTTGGACACAGGCAAAGCCTCTTCACATTCAAGATAGAAATCATAAAAAGCATCTTCTCAGATCACAATGGCATAAAATTAGAAATCAACTACAATAAAAACAATAAAAAAAATCAAAGGCTAAATAGCATGCTATTAAAACAAAGACTGGGTTACCAAAGAGATCAAAGAAGAAATAAAAAGCATCTTGGTAACAAATGACAATGAAAACATGTCAAGTCAAAATCTATGGGATACAGTAAAAGCAGCCTGAGAGGGAAGTTCAAAGCTTTACAGGCCTACCTCAAAAAAAAAAAAAAAAAAAAAAAGGGAATATATTACTAACCCTACAAGTTAATGAATTAGAAAGAGAGCAACAAGAAAAGCCCAGAAAAAGCAGAAGGAAGGTAATAATAAAGATCAGAGTGTATATAAATGACATAGAGATCCAAAATAATACAAAAGATCAATAAAACCAAAAACTGGTTCTATGAAAGGATAAACAAGATCGATGAACTTCTAGCCAGGCTCACCAAAAAGCAAAGAGAGAGGACCCAAATAAAGAAAATCAGAAACGAAAGAGGTGAAGTAACAACTGACCCCACAGATGTACAAAGAATTATATTTAAAAAATGCTACAAACAACTCTACTCCAATAAACCGGACAACCGAGACAAAATGGACATATTCCTAGAAAAATACAAGCTTCCAAATCTCAATTAGTTAGAATAAAAAAACCTGAATAATTGATAACTACTGATGAAATTGAAATAGCAAAAAAAACTTCCAGCAAACAAAAGCCCTGGACAAGACAACTTCACAGAGGAGTTTTACCAAACATTCAAAGAAGAACTAAAACCTATATTTCTCAGACTATTCCAAAAAAATTCAAGAGGAAGGAACACTTCTAAGCTCTTTCTCTGAAGCCAGCATTACCCTAATTCCAAAGCCAGATAAAGGCACTACAAAGAATGATAATTACAGGCCAATATCCCTGATGAACATAGATGCTAAAATCCTTAACAAAATTCTAGCAAATTGGATCCACCGTTACATTAGAAAGATCATACACCATGATCACGAGGAATTTATTTCAGGGATGCAAGGCTGGTACAATATCTGCAAATCAATAAATGTGACACATCACATAAACAAATTGAGAGGCGAAAGTCACATAATATAAATTGATGCAGAAAACGAATTTGACAAAATCCAACAACCTTTTCTGATAAAAACTCTCAGGAAAGGGGGAATAGAGGGGTCATATCTCAACATAATAAAAGCCTTTTATGACAAAGCTACAGCCAACATCATACTCAATGGGCAAAAACTAAAACCATTTCCCCTAAGAATAGGAACAAGAGAGGGATGCCCCCTTTCATCACTCTTATTTGACAAAGAAAGCTCACTGTATGGGAGAATATATTTGCTAATGTTATCTCCGATAAGGGTTTAATCTCCAAAATTTATAAGGAACTCACACGACTTAAGAAAAGAAAATGCTAGCCACAGCAATCAGACAAAAATAAGAAATAAAAGACATTCAAATTGGAAAAGTAAAACTGTCATTAATTGCAGATGACATGATATTGTACAAAGAAAACCCCAAAGACTCCATCAAAAAACTAACAGACTTAATAAGTGAATTCGGCAATGTGTAGGATACAAAATTAGCACCCATAAAGCTATGGCTTTTTATACACCAATAATGAATTCACAGAAAGAGAAACTAAAATAAATAAATAAAAACAATCCCATTTACCACTGCAACAAAAAAATTTTAAGATACTTAGGAATAAACTTAACTAAGGAGGTAAAAGACCAGTACTCAAAAACTACAGGATGTTGAAAAAAGGGACAGAGAAAGACATAAACAAATGGAAGAATATATCATGTTCATGGATTGGTAGAATCAACGTCATTAAAATGTCCATACTACCCAAAGCAATCTACAGATTCAATGCAATCCCCATTAAAATGCCAAGGGCATATTTCACAGACTTAGAACAAACTTTCCAAAAATTCATATGGAATTGAAAAAGACTCCAAATAGCTGCAACAATCCTTAGAAAGAAGAATAAATTTGGGGGAATCACAATACCAGATATCAGGCTATATTACAAATCCACTATTCTCAAAACTGCCTGGTACTGGCACAAGAACAGACATAAACCAAGGGAACAAAACAGAGAACCCAGGAATCAACCCAAGCCATTAAGCTCAATTAATATTTGACAAAGGAGGCAAGAGCATACAATGGAGTCAAGACAGTCTCTTCAATAAATGGTGCTGGGAAAATTGGACAAATACATGCAAAAAAATAATACTACACCACCAACTGACACCTTACACAAAAATAAATTTAAAATGGATAAAGGATGTAAACATAAGATGGAAAACAATAAAAATCTTAGAAGAATCCATAGGTAGCAAAATATCAGACATATGTTGTAGCAATATATTTACCAATTCAGCTCCTAGGGCAATGGAAACGAAGGAGAAAATAAACAAATGGGACTACATCAAAATACAAAGCTTCTGCAAAAGTAAAAGAAACCATCAATAAGACAACAAGAAAGTTCACTATATGAGAGAACATATGTGCCAATGTTGTCTCTGATAAGGGTTTAATCTCCAAAATTTATAGGGAATTCATACAACTTAACAAAAAGAAGATAAAAAATCTAAACATAAAATGGGCAAAGAACCTAAATAGATACTTTCCAAAAGAGGACACAAAGAAGTCCAAGAGACATGAAAACATGCTCAAAGTCACTAATCATCTGAGAGATGCAAATCAAAATGACAATGAGATACTATCTCACACCTGTAGAATGGCTATCATCAACAAATCAATAAAGGACAAGTGCTGGTGAGGATGTGGAGGAAAAGGGAGCCTCGTGCATTGCTGGTGGGAATGCAGATTGGTGCAGCCACTGTGGAGAACAGTATGGAGTTTCCTCAAAAAACCAAAAATGGAACTCCCATTTGATTCAGTAATCCCACGTCTAGGAATATATCTCAAAAAATCAGAAACATGAATCAGAAAGGATATATGCACCCCTATGTTCATAGCAGCACAATTTACAATACCTAAGATTTTGAAACATCCTAAGTGCCCATCAGCAGATGAGTGGATTAAAAAAGGATGGTGCATCTACACAACAGAATACTATGCTGCTGTAAAAAAAGAAAGAATGCTTACCATTTGCAACAGTATGGATGAACCTGGAGAGCATTATGCTAAGTGAAATAAGCCAGTTGGAGAAAGATAAATATCACATGATCTCACTCATTTGTGGAATCTAATGAACAACATAATCCGATGAACAAAAATAAAGCCTAAGTCACAGAAACATTGAACAGACCATCCAACCTAAAAGGGAAGGCAGGAGGAAGGAGGTAAGAGATCAAACAAAGGACCTGCATGCATGCATATGAGCATAAGCAATGGACATAGACAATAGGGGGGTGAGGGCATGTGCTGGGGGGAGAGGGGAGCAGCTGGGGAGAGGTCAATGGTGGAAAAGGAGGCTTATATAATACTTTAAACAATAAATAATTTAAATAAAAATTAAAATAAATAAATAATCTAGTTTAAAAAATGGGCAGAGGCCCTAAATAGACACTCTCCAAAGAGCACATACAGGCTAATAGAGATTTAAAAAGATACTCAAGGTCAAAACCACCAGAGAAATGTAAATTAAAACCACAATGAGCGATCACCTCACACCTGACAGAATGGCTATGATTAATAAATAAACAAATTTTTACTTATAACTACATGCTGATTCTACAAGTGCTGGTGAGGATGTGGAGAAAAGAGAACCCTCATGCATGCTAGTGGGAATGCAGATTGCTGCAGCCACTGTGGAAAGCAGTATGGGGGTTCCTCAACAAATTAAAAATGGAACTGCCTCATGACCTAGTGATCCACTTCTGGGGATTTATCCAAAGAAATGCAAAACACTAATTTGGAAGGATATATTCACCCCTATGTTCACTGCAGTGTTACTTAAAACTATTTTTCACTTTTGAAGCAACAATGTGATTCATTTGCCCATTTTTTTAATACAAGAATCTGCCTCGTTATCTGCCTGGCATCCTTCGTCTCTTCCATAAGAGCCAGCCCAGAGAAGGGCACTGGGCTAGGCGGAGAGTCTATTACTAGAGACTGGCAGCATCTCAATCCTTCTTCCTCAAACGCAGCTTACTTTTGTGATGGATATGTCTCAAGCTGCTTGTGCCTATGGCACCAAACATCTGAAAAGCACTGTTTTATTGTTCTGAACAGCCTGATGCTGACAGCCTCAATACAGACTTTACTCACTGGTACTCCTGGCATCTCAAATCCCTCTTATTCTGCATATTCCTCACACACACACACACACACACACACACACACACACACACACAAAGGCAAACAGCCAACCAAAACACATGGTATCCACTGACCATATCAAAGGAACTGTGATGATAGTTGAATAAGTTATGCTATTTATAAGGCCTTGGGCAAGGAGGAAGGTTTATAGAATTTTTACTTATAACTACACTAGGGGCCTGGTGCACTGGGGGTGGGTGGTCCCTCAACCCAACCTGCCCCTTCTCACATACTGGGCATCTTCAGGGGATGTCCAACTGATGGCTCACCTCCAGTCTGCCCAGAGGCTTTAGGCCTTGGGCACCCAGCCATCGCCCTGCTCAGCTCAGTCCCGGCTGCCTGCGACCACCCGGCCCCGGGGGCTGGCCACTCGTAGCCGTTTCCACTCACAGAGCCCGGGAGCCGGGTGCTCCCTGTCGCTGCCACCACCACCATTGCTGCTGCTGCCCCTTCCCCTCATAGCGCCCAGGGGCTGGGTGCTTGCCACCACAGCCGTTTCATCTCCACCCCCGGGGCCCGGGGCTTATGTCACTTGGCCCCGCCCCCACTCCTGATTGGCTAGTAGCATAGCCAATCAGGAGCGGTACGGTCAAATTTGCATGTTTCTCTTTTATTTATATAGGATGTTGATTCTGTAAAACAATATCAGCAAAAAGCTTATTCTCCAAATAGTCTCCTTATAGAGTGACTAGAAGCCTGGTGCATGAAATTCATGCACGGGGGCAGGGGAATCCCTCAGCCCAGCCTGCACTCTCTCCAATCTGGGACCCCTCGGGAAACATCCCTCTTGCAATCTGGGAACACTGGCTCCTAATGGCTCACCTGTCTGCTGGCATGATTGCTCCTAACTGCTCTCCCCTGCTGGCCTGACCACCCCTAACAGCTCTCCCCCCGCCCCGGCAGCTTGATCACCCCTAATCGCTCTCCCCTGCCAGCCTGATTGCCCCTAACTACTCTCCCCTGCCGGCCTGATCACCCCTAACCGCCTCGCCTCGCCCCCATCACTGTGGCTTTGTCTAGAAGGATATCTACTGGATGATCCAGTCTAATTAGCATATTACTCTGTTATTAGTATAGATTCCTTAATGCATTCTAAAGAGATGAAAGTATTTTCCCCAATATTAGCAATATGTCTTATTCTTAAAAGTATTCCCTTTGCACATTACCAGATGGCAAACAAGAAAGCTAATTTCGGATGGGCTTGATGGCATCAGTAAAATGGTCTTGATATAGTTACTGCATTCATATAACAATTGTGACTACAAAGAGTCCAGCTATCCCTCACAAAAAAGTTTCTGTCCCCACATTTAGGACAATCACTAAATAGCCTAATAAAGTAAATCTAAAAAAAGAGCTTTGATTTGTAGTTGTACTGGTACAAATTGTCCCAAGGCTAAAACAATTTGATCAGGAGTTAAAATCCTGGAATTTTTTTGTTACCTTTCCCAAAGTTTAGGAATTATTTATAGATAAAACTAATTATTTCTGTGTTATCAGTTATCTGTTTACTAGAGGTCCGATGCACAAAATTTGTGCAAGAGTAGGCCTTCAGAGCCGCAGCTGTCTCAGTCCCTCCCTCAGAGGCATGGTGGCTGCAGTCCTGGCTGCACTCCTAGAAAGACATCCAGAATGACATCTGGTCTAATTAGCATATTACACTTTTATTATTATAGATTTTTTCTTTTACATCTAAAATTAATTTTAATAGCAGGCTATGGTACTGCCTTTTGGGGAGCATAGGACTGGACTCTTATTTTCTTGTTTTAACTATGATTTTATTTATGGGTTTCCATTTGAACAAAATTGAATTGAGAATAATGATAAAGTTAAGTGGTAATCTTGGCTCTTTTTAAAAGCCAACAGTTGCTGAACTCTTACTCTGTGCTCCACACTGTTCCAAACACTTAACATGGAGTAACTAACTACTTCAATCTTCGCAACGAATTCCCAGCTGTATGATCTTGGGCAAGTTACTTAGCCTTTCCAAGCCTCCATTCATTTCCAGAAGAAGTAACCGAGGCCTGGAAGGTTAAGAATTTGCTGAATTCACTTAGCTAGTGGGGTGGAGCTGGGTTTAATCTCACCATCACCAGTGGCTGCCTTTGTATCCCAGGGAGACAGAAACAGTTGCTCCCAAAGGTAGCTTGTAGCACTCACATTCACATTCTTACTTCTTCTCTGAGATTCTTCTAAAATCGCAATGTGCAAATAATAATAAAGAAATGCATGAATTCTTTTCCACATTACCACCCTAATATTTGAGATTTAAGCTTTTAACCGAGGTAGCCTATAGAGGGAATCCAAAGATTGTAACAATGTTCATAATGGCTTCTAAAAGAAGGTTGATGATAATAATCTTAAAAACATTTCCATCCTTATGTGACTGGAAAAAAAAGATAAGTCTCAAATTAAATGAACACTATACATCAAATCCCCTTGTGACTAAAGAAATCAGACACAAGTTGATTGAAGATGGAAAGTCAGATTGTGAAGATAGTTTCAGAAAGACAAGCAAACACAGACATACATTTCTTAAGGAATGAATAAAAAGATATCTTAAAAGACAATTTGGCACCAATCATATTTTGTACCATGGCTGCAGCCTGCCTACTCCAGGCCTTCCTAAGAGGAGTGAGAGAGGCAGAGGAAGTCACCTCAGGAAGGCTCATGTTTATGAAAGCACATGAGACCTGGATTTGAACCCCACCAGTTCTGCAGTGTTCAAGGTATGGCTTGAAAATTCCTTAAACTCACAAGCCTCAGTTTCTGCATCTGCTAAAATGGAATAACCACCTCCTTGCAAGGTTATTGTGAGGGTTAAAGGTAATGTGTAAAACATATTTGGCACATGACAGTTTCTCAATAAATTGTAGCTAATTAATAACATTAAGAACCATGTTAATAAAGACAATTTTTTAAAAAAACATTGCCAACAGAAGAGACGGCAGAAGCGTGATGGCTGAAACCACGGGCCTGGAGTCAGATCACCTCAGTTTTTACTCTGGCTTTCCTTTCCTTGTAGAATTCACCACTTAGTGAAAAAAACGAATGTTCTCAGTTTATCTCTTTTCTCTCATAACAGATCATCTTCATGGCTTTACTTTCACATATGAGGCCCTTAATTTGAGAAAACTACTTAACTTCTCCTGGCACCAGTTACCACAGTTGTAAAGGGGAGCTAATAGTAACATCTACTTCATATGCTTGTGATGATCATAAATGAGTTTGTCACATAGGTTTTAGAATAGTATGTTTTAGAATCATGTCTGATCCTGACACATTATAAGAAGGAATAAATACTAGCTATTGCTGCTGCTCTTAGTTTACTCATTGTGTAAAGGACACTCCAAATCCAGGATCAACCACCCAGATAAAAATGATCCACCCAAATTGAAAATGAAAGAGTAAGAAATTCCTGAGGATGGCAAGACAACATTTCAGACTAATGACTGGAATAGCATAACATAACATGAAAAATTACCTCAAGGACAAAATCAAAATTAGACTGAAGATTACAAAGATGTGTGACCAAATAACTGGTCATCCTACTAGGGATGCATGGCTTCCAAAGTACTTCACTGCAAAAGGAGTTTGTGAATGTCACTTTTAAAACTCAACACACACACACACACACACACACACACACACACACACACACACACACACCAGAAAACAGTGAAGAAGAGGCAAAGGGAATACATGTTGCCTTCCTCCTTTCCTTAGAACATGATGTTGCCACACACCCTCACCCTGTTCCTGCCATATTTCTGAATTCTTTTTGTAAAGGTCAGAAAAGCAGCACTAATCGCATTGTGTCACTTTCCAATGGACCACTTAAAAACATTCAGCCACCTAGCAGAAGTAATAAAGAATTGGTGTGCCCATAAACCATACAAGAAACAGGTATCCAACAACAAGAACATTCCAATTTGCAAACACAACATATAATCCTGCTGTTTTAGATGTGGCTTTACAGAGAGGAATGGAGAGACTGGGATTCAAAGTGCTGTGCCCAGCATGGCATGGATTAGAGTGACAGCTTCTGAACCAGAGTCAGGGCACCCCTACTTGCTGTCTATACTCCAAGGCCTCTAAAGGGACAACTCAGTAGAGTTCCTTTGGGTCTCCAGGGAAAGCAGCAGGGATAAACTTGAAAAAGCCTACTTTATGGTATAGTGTGAGAAACAAGAGGCAGGTTTTTAATAATCGTGTGTGGCTGCAGCTCACTCCTCAAGAACAGTAACTTCAGCAGCCACTTCATTATATTTCTATTGTAAACGACACAGGTCTGAGCCAAGTCTGCACCAAAACACCCTTCATAATTCAGTTGGGATTAGGTCAGCTGCAGTCTATTGACAACTGTTGAACTCACAACCCCAAACAAGGCATCTCAGCAACAGTATGTGTCTGCCACTAATGAGGCTCTTTTTCCATGAATAATGAATAAGAACATCATCTCTGTTGCCAGGTATACAACATAAACAAAACTCAACACAAGGGCCTTGGTATGGTAAATTTGTCCATTTGCAACAAAGGAATTTTGCAACGTGCAAGCCAAATTCTTGTAGAGGGTGGGACAGCTGTTGTAACAAATAATGTGAACATACGTTATCAGAATCTAATAAATCAGCTTTCTGTTGTTGTGGAGCAGAGGCGAGGCAATGGGATAGATAGAGATGACAGAAAGCTCCAAATGAGTTCATTTCTTTATTTTACAATCTGTCTTATAACACAAAGCTGATGACTTATCTAATGAACTGAGATCTTCATGAAAAGAGCCTTAAGAGATTTGAGATCCCAAAGGCTCTATTGGTTAAATCTTTTTTTCTTAAGCCTTGATGTATCAGGTTGAGCCAGGCTGGCATGTGATGAGAACACTGGAAACTTGCTGTGTCACTGATGGCTAAAGGGTGGCATTTGGAAAAATTCATGGTCACCTGAACCAAATGCATGGGGTTGGGTTTCTTTGGTATTAAAAGACCCTCACTGTGTAAGCATTATACCTATAAGGTAGTCTCGTGACTTAGACTTCCAAAGTCAGCCAAACAGTGAGATTCAAGCATATAAACAGAACAAAAGTGAGCTGATGTGAAGGCCAAACAGTCTTCAGTTTGTTTACTATAAAGTGTACCACAAACACTTTCTCCTTTTCTAAAACTGCTTCTGTGCTTGGTAGCAAGTACCTTGGCCCCCAGGGTGCTCATGTTTGCACAAGCCCAGAGACACTATCACTGGCAGAGGGTTTATAGTTTCCATCAGTGAACAAGAATTAACAACATACTATTTGTAATACTTTAAACAATAAAAAATTATAAAAAAAAGAATTAACAACAAAAAACAAATGCAGTCTTACAATGCCTCTGTTTTCCTAACTGTAGGACCTAACTACAACCTACTTCAGAGATTCCTTATAAAGAACTGTGTGTCAAAAATAATACTCAAATGCCCAGCTGGCACGGCCCAGTGGCTGAGGGTGAACCTATGAACCAGGAGGCTAACACTGAGCCACTGGGCCATGCCAGGCTTCCTAGTCAGGGCACATGGCAGGTTGCGGGCTCGATCCCCAGTGTGGGGCTTGCAGGAGGCAGCCAATCAATGAATCTCTCTCATCAGTGATGTTTCCATCTCTCCCCCCTCCCTTCCTCTCTGATATCAATAAAAATATATTAACAATTAAAATTAAGCCTAAAAAATAAAGTTTGCTCTACATAATTGATGATACACTGGAAAGTTTTACCTGAATAATTCATTAAATGCACTAAATACATTTACTAAAAAAAGAGTATTTTCTAAAGTACAAAATATAATCATGTATTAGTAATCATTCCATAATATCCACTTTATAAGCAAACATGTTTATTTTGGATAAAGAGTTAATGAAATGGAGCAGAACAGTATGAAATTACTCATAGATTTCAGTAAACCAGGTTATGGCAGGTAATATGTGGATAATGTTTGTAAAATTATTCAAAAAATAATTCACAGACAATGACAATATAATATAATCCTATCTAATAAAAGACTAATATGCAAATTGACTGCACCTCCACTACAACCACCAGTCATGCCCACCAATCAGGAACAAATATGCAAATAAACCACAACCAAGATGGCTGCGGACACTGAGAGCAGGAGGGAGCCTTGGGTTTCCCTGGTGATGGAGGAAGCCAAGTTTTCCACTTGTCCTTGCATGACTAGGCCTCCACTCAATGCTACAAAGTTTCAATTATAGAAGATATATCCCAACAGAAATGACAGCAGCCATGGAGCTGTAGAGAGCAGAGGCTTGGGTTGCCCGAGCGATGGAGAAAGCCAAGCTTCTGCAGCCTTAGCACCTAGGCCTCCAGTCTAGGCTACAAAGTTTCAATTATAGAATTTAAATAAACCCAAACAGAAATAGCTGTTGCCACGGAGCGAGCAGAAGGCTTGGCTCTGCTCCAAGCTACAAAGTTCAATTGTAGACATAGATTAATCCCAGATCCCAGGGCCTCCGCTTGAGTTGCTGGAGGGCGAGCCAGCCTCTAAACCATCACAGGCCCCTTGCACAGGCTGCCCCACGCCTCAAGGGAACCCCCACCCTGATCCAGGACATTCTTCAGGGCAAACCAGCCGGCCCCCACCCACCCATGCAGCAGGCCTTTATCCTATCTAATAAAAGAGTAATTTGCAGATTGACCATCACTCCAACACACAAGAGGGTTGCCCCCATGTGGACACAAGATGGCCACCACAAGATGGCCAGCAGGGGAGGGCTGTTGGGAGGTTCCAGGCCTGCAAAGGAGGGCAGTTGTGGGCGATCAGGCCAGCAGGGGAGGGCAGTTGAGAGGGACCAGGCCTGCAAGGAAGGGCAGCTGGGGGTGATTAAGCCTGCAGGGGAGGGTAATTAGGGGTGACCAGGCTGGCAGAGGAGGGAAGATGGGGGCAAACAGGCTGGCAGGGGAGCAATTAGACATCAATTAGGCTGGCAGGGTAGTGTTAGGGGGTGATCAGGCTGGCAGGCAGAAGTGATCAGGGAAGCAGGCAGGTGAGCAGTTTGGAGCTAGCAGTCCTAGATTGTGAGAAGGATGTCTGACTGCCCGTTTAGGACCAATCCCAGTAGGACATCCCTGCAGTTGGAGAGGGTGCAGGCTGGGCTAAGGGACATCCCCTGCCTCCTGTGCATGAATTTCGTGCACCGGGCCTCTAGTATAATATAATATGGCTAGCTTGGTAGCAAAGCACTCCCCACATTGTGAGGAGTAAGGAGTTCCCCCATAACAGATCCCCAGCTCAGGGTTCCAGAGCTGGGAAGAGAATTTCCCATAATTTGGGGCTGCAAAAAGCAGTAGAGATTGTGGCCAAGTGACATACAGGCTGCCAGAGACCCAAGTGTTCCTCTTAAAGGGCCAAAACACAAACTTACTCAGACTTGATCCTGCTGAGCTCCAGCCCTGGGTGGCTTTGGGGGACTCTGGAACATATAGGGAGGAATTGGACTGTCTAAATCAGAGCAGGAACTCGGGGGGCTTTCTCCCTGTCGGGGGTGCTTCCTGGAGTCATTATTGCTATGCTGAAACCTCCCCCAGCACAAGGCTGACGGGCAGCTATATCTGAGTCTCCATCAGCCTGGCTCACACTTTTTGCTTCATCCTGGTAATTCCCAGACTCTGCCCCTTCCCATTTGCAGCCCCAGCTAAGCTGTCTGCAGAAGCTTTTCTACATGAATGGCCTGTCCTGGCTCAGGCTTCAGACTTTGCTAAAATATCTCAAACAAGCAACAGCTGGTGTCAGCATGATCCAACCCTATTAATAAAAGGCCCAAGACCCAGCACTAGCACCAGCCTGCCTTGCTTCACAGCTGGGCCTTGCTTGGACACTTCCAAGCCCAATACAAGTAGCAGCCATCTATAGACCTCTCTGTAGTTCCTGCCAGATAGCCCAGGCAGTGGCTGACTTCACACCTGCCTGGCAGTCCAGAGCCAGTGCACCAGTGGACAGCTTCTACTCATCCACAAGTGATACACTCAAGGGGTAGAATTAGTGAGCACCAAAGCCCTATTGAAGAAAGTTCAATGTCTTTGACACACACAAAGGTGTGTCTCCTGCACAGCAGCTCCTCCACTGTAGTCGCAGCAGGTCCCCATAGCCAACTGGCCTGGAAGTCAAATCCTCCCAATGACACTAACAGCAAAAAATAAATAAATAAATAAATAAATAAATAAATAAATGGCTCAACTACAAGACTGTACACATAGCCCATACAGGGGCATGCATACCTAGAGTACTCAGCTCAGGTGACTGGGGAGGCTGAGCAACTGGGCCCTACAGGACAACTACTACGTAAGGTCACTCGACCAATTCCAAGAGACAAAACAGCTCTATCTAATACATAGAAACAAACACAGGAATGCAGCCAAAGTGCGGAGACAAAAAACATGTCACAAATGAAAGAGTGGAAGCAAGCAAACTACTGGAAACAAAGTTCAAAATAATGGTTACAAGATTATTCAAGGATCTTAATGAGAGCTTCAAGGGACTCAATGGGAGCTTCAAGGACTTAGTGACACTTTCAAGGATCTTAGTGAGAATTTCAAAGACATGAAAAAGGGACCAATCAGAAATTAGCTAACTCATATACTAACTGAAATAAAGAATAATTTATAAGAATTCAACAGTAGAGTAGAGGATTCCAGGAATCAAATCAATGATTTGGAATATGAGGAAGCAAAAACACCGCATCAGAAGAGCAAAAAGAAAAAGGAATCCAAAAACATGAAGATAGTGTAAGGAGTCTCTGGGATAACTTCAAGCATACCAATATTCACATTATGGGAGTTCAAGAAGGAGAAGAGAGAGAGAGCAAGATATTGAAAACCTATTTGAAGAAATAATAACAGAAAACTTCCCCTACTTGGTAAAAAAAATAAAAAATAAAATAGACTTACAAGTTCAGGAAGCACAAAGAATCCCAAATAACAGAAACCCAAAGAGGCCCACACAAAGATACATCATAATTAAAATGACAAGGACTAAAGACAAAGAGAGAATCTTGAAAGCATCAAGATAAAAGCAGTTACAAGGGAGCGCCCATAAGATTGCTCAGTTGATTTATCAACAGAAACTTTTGCAGACCAGAAGGGAGTGTAAGAAATATTCAAAGTGATGAATAGCAAGGACTTACAACCAAGATTACTATGCCCAGCAAAGCTCTAATTTAGAATGGAAGGTCAGATAAAGAACTTCACACTTCACAGACAAGAAAAAGCTAAAGGAGTTCATCACCACCAAACAAGTATTACATGAAATGTTGAAGAGTATTCTTTAAGAAGAGAAAGAAGAAAAAGGAAAAAGTAAATTAAAAATATGAACAATAAAATGTCAAATATATATCTATTAACAATTGAATCTAAAAATCAAAATAAACTAATAAGAAATCTATTGACAAACTAAACTGGTGAATAAAATAGAATCAGAGGTATGGAAACATGGAACAGATGATAAATCTCAGAGGGAAAGGGAGATTAACCAAAGATCTTATATGCATAATAGAGGCCCAGTGCACAAAATTTGTGCACTTGGGCGGGAGGGGGAGGGGCCTCAGCCTGGATTGTGAGAGGGCACAGGCCAGGCCAAGGGACCCCACTGGTGCACGATCAGGGCTGGGAGGGAAGTGGGAGATTGGCCAACTGGGGAGGGACCACGAGAGGGCCCCGGGATATGTCTGGCTTGTCTCACTCTGTCCCAATCAGCTGGACCTTAGCAGCAAGCTAACTTTATGGGTCGGAGCATCTGCCCCCTGGTGGTTAGTGCATGTCATAGTGAGTGGTTGAGCGGCCTTAGCACATCATTAGCATATTACACTTTGATTGGTTGAATGGACAACTGGAAGACTGGATGACCACACACTTAGCATATTAGGCTTTTATTATATAGGATATGCATTACTTACGGACACAGACAATACAGTGGTGAAGGCCTGGGGCAGGGTGGAAACTGGGTGTACGGGGGGCAATGGAGGAAAAATGGGGACATCTGTAATATTCTCAACAATAAAGATTAAAACAAAAAGAACAGGAAAAATGGAATAACCTCATAGATGGTAACCAGAACAGCTAAGGGACTTCAAAGTCCCTCACGTGAAGAAATGGGGGTGTCCACTAATGAGGAGAAGACCTGGTATGAAGGGGACATAATTTTATCTTCAAATATTTACTGAGTTGTCACAAGTGCTGAAGCAAGGGCTCAAAATGACCAACAGGTAGTGATTACAGTCAACTAATGTGGGGGTCATAATAGGAGCTTTAGCAGTCAGCACTGTCCCATTAGGGTATGTGCTGCCTACAGAGGTGCTGAGTGTTTTCTCGCCATGGAGGTAATAAAGCAGAACACTGACAGGAAGAGTGAGAGGAGAATCTGCTGGGAGGAAAGGAGAGGATTTGGCACAGGACACTCAACATTTCTGGCCCCCATTAAATTGTAAAATTTACCATTAAATTGTAAAATTCTATAAATGCCATCATAAAACCATTAACAAAAATTCTCTAAGAGGATAGGTAACAAAGTGCTGTGCTATTTGAAATGATCCTTCCAACCTAATCTTTTTTTAATCCTTAAAGATAGCGAGAGAAAGGGAGACGGAGAAAGAGAGAGAGAGAAAGAGAAAGAAACACCAATGTGAGAGAGAAACATCAACCAGTTGCCTTCTGTATGTCCCCTGACCAGGGATTGAACCACAACCCAGGTATGCTCCCTGACCAGGAAATTGAACCAGCAACCTTTTGGTGCACAGGACAATGCTCAACCAATTGAGTCACTCCAGCCAGGCCAATCTAATCACTTAAATACATCACAAAGAGGAATACTCAAGTAGATTTAAAAAAAGACAAGGACTTACCATCATACTTTGCTAAAACTGCCTGAACATCAGCATATGCTTGTAGCTCCAGAAGGGCCTCTAAAAGGTTTTCGTGGATGTTGAACATGCTTAGCAAGGGGAACTCCTTCATTAACTAGGAAAGAAAAAAACAAGGAATAATTAATATATTCGTCTCATTTTTAAAAGTATAACACTGAATTGTAATATGTGATATAAATGTATAATATAATTTTTAGAAGTATAGTTAATACTACATTATATGTATTCACACTCATGACTTTGTAAAGCTATTTTAAATGCTTAAATTTTTTCCTGTTATTTTAGGAAAATGACAACTTTGAATTTGTGAGACTCTAAGATGGAAGAGAATTCAAAAGAGTGGGGGTTTCATAAAAACTGAGAAAGATGCTTAGAGGTAGTGCTCAGTATTGCTGAAATACCAGAGGGACCCAATAAAGTGAAGGTTGAAAACTCTCTCTCAGGTGTTAACATATAAACCTATCAAGAACAGTTTGTATGGAAGCCAGAGAACAGAAGGGCAAGGAAGCAGGCATTACTCTTTCGAGTGGAGCGGCCTGGTGACAAAGGAGAAAAGGTAGGAAAATAATGAAGGTGATATGGACTGAGAAAATATGTAAGTAGTGACAGGGAGTGGTAGTAAAGGGAGTGGATGTTCAGCAATCCTACCTCAATAAAATAAAAGTCATGATCATTTTCTGAGACTGAGGGAACAGGTAGGAGGGAGAAAGATGAAAGATGGGGTGAAAGATGGGGAGCAGAATAGTCACAAAGGGGAGAACTGCTTAAGGAAATACTCAAGCATTCCTAAGGCTATCTTGAGGGCTTAAAAAATTGGAGACGCTGAATTTATAAAGGGTACAATGGGCATAATTGTCTAGTTTTAACTGTCAGCTGCCCAGGATCAGTAGCAAAGATGACAGATGAGTTGAGCTGAAACCAGGCATGCCGATTTAGATTTAATGAAAAGTCAAGGGTAAGAGTTGACAAGAATGGTGAAAGGATAATTAAAGGACTCGTCTAAAAGCTCTAGGCAGAATGGCTGGAAGAAAGATCCAATAAGAATTAAAAATAGTATATTGAACCTCACTGGAAAACAAATGAGAAATGAGAAAACAAAGAGAAATGAGAAAGGACAAAGATTTCAGAGTAAAATCTTTATCTTAAAGAAAGGTAAATCTCATCTTATGGGGAAAATAACCCCCTCTAAATAAAGAAAAAAAAATATAAATGTATATGTTTTATCTCCTACATGAATAACTATTTTATTATAACACAATGACCTGTTAAAAAAAGTGATAACTTTTTGACATCAACATTGTTAAAGCAATTGTGCTGAGAGAATTCTCAAAAATTGACTAATTCACTCATAAGCAAGAAACCAGTGGCTATAGTGCATTGTCTATGCATTTCTTACATTAGAAACATTTGCCATATTGTGTTTTTTTAAGCCAAGAATAATTTAGCATATTTCTAAAAACAATTTTCTGCAGCCCCAAAGAGCATTACCTTACTAACAAAAAACACCTATAGAAATGATTATGCATTCAGTAAGACTGTCTGAAGCCCCTAGAGACAGCATGCTGTGTTTTTATTGCTAGTAAGGAAATGAATAAGACTATCACACATTGTTGATGTTCTGTAACCAATAAAAGTATTTCTTGTTCTGGTTCACTTTGATTCTGGTTGGCATCACCCTTTGATTTTTTTCTCTTTCTAATTAGAGCTTGTTAGGATTAAAGCTCTCTGTCATTCAGCATTTGGCAATATAATAAAAACATTATCTAAACTGTAACATCTAAACATTTACAATTTTTTTTTATCAATACCTCAGGTCAAACTTCAAGCACACAAGTCATATTCTGTAATTTTAAAACTGCAATTCCAAATATTAGAATGCTGAAGCTTAAAAACGGAGCGGAGTCTATTAAATCCGATGAGACCGCACGAGCCAACCTGGGGCTCGGCTTGCGGAAACAGAACTTGAAGTGAGGTCAGAGGAGCTTGGGCAGCAGTGCTTTCATTGGAAGTTTGGACAGAGTATATCATGTCAAAAAAATCACCAATAAAAGGACTTTCATCATGGCAAACAGCAAATGTTGGAGAGGTAATTGAAGTCATATGATAATTTGGAAATCAGGCTTTGCTTGTTTAATATGAACAAGAAGAAAAAGTGATCTTTCCACTGCCTCCCGTCGCTCCAGCTATCGCCTTGTCCTCTCTCGCCCTTCACAAGCTATCTTACTTAGAAAAAGCCACGAGCACTACTCCCCAGCTCCCTTTACTCCTCTCTACATAGCTACAATCTGGCTTCCAGCCCATATTTCCACTGACTCTGTTCACCCCACATGGAGAGGTGACTGAAATTGGTCCCGTGGACACACTCCTGAACTCTGCCTGCTTGACCTCTGCAACATTTGACAGCTTGATGACTTTTTCCTCAAAACTCTTGTCTCCCTTGGTTTCCTCAGCACCATTCTCTTCTGGCTTTCCTCTGACCTGTCTCCCAGCTCCCTCTCCACTTCCCACTTGTCTGCTACTTAGGAGTAAGTAGTCCCCCCCTGGGTCCCAAGTACTCTGATGAACACTCTGATCGCTAGGACTACTCTCGTGTCCAAAGTCTCAATACAACCATCTTTGTGGGGATGGCTCCCCCATCTTCACATCCTCTCTGACCTCTCTCCTAAGTGATTATATTAGGTCAGTTTAAAAATGATCTCCCTTACAGTTCTACCTGATACTCCTAATACCAGGCTCATAAATTCCTCCTCCCCAAACTAACCCTTCAAAGCTGCTCTTCCCATTGGTATTTCCTACTGTGGAGAATAGAACCATTAGCTCCTGTTGCCCTCCTCACCTACCCACTACAGTCATCTTAGAGGTCCCGAAACCCCCAAATTAATATGTAAAAACTGCCAACAGGTTCACAGAAAGCTGTTATGCAAACAAACAATAAACAAGCAAACATGATGGTCAGAATCATTAGCATCTCCTCTTTTCTTGGGCCTTGTTGCTAATACCTTAGGTTGTGTCTCATACTTGGCCTACATTGCTCTGCTTGCTGCTGGATCACCTCTTTCCAATCCACCCTACACATTGCTGTCATAATGCTTTTCAAACATACAGCGGAATTCATCATGCCCCTGCTTAAAAGGCAACCACAGGCACGGCTGGACCTACCCCAAGGAAATAGGCACATGTAAAGAATACAAGTTACAAATAAGGCTGTTTATCACAACATTATTTATAACTAGAGGCCCGGCACCAGCTTCCCTCTGGCACCCGGGCCCCGGGCTTCTCTCCGGCTGCCAGCACCAGGACCCAGGCTTTCCTCCAGCCCCGCCTTCGTCTGGAAGGGCGTCTGGTCTAATTAGCATATTATGCTTTTATTATTATAGATAGTGAACAATGCAAGCAACTTAAACTTTATTCCATTATGAGGCATTTAAGTGTAAGACATAGTCACCTTTTGGGCCATTATATGTAGTCCTTAGTAATTAAATTCTCATATAAGTTTTAATGGCATGGCCTGGGAAATGCTGACGTACAAAGTTACATTAGAAAAAGCAGGATATAGACTATATTTTGCAATAAGGTCATGCTTTCCTTCTATATCTATACATGGAAACATACTTGGTAAGAAATGAATCAAATGTTTTAACAGAGCTTATTTCTAGTTAGTGAGATTAAAGGTGGGTTTTATTTCTTCATTCATATTTTCCACATGTTCTAGTATTTTTAAAGGAGTATATGTACGTTCTATAAACTGGGGAGGAAAGACTACATAAAAGAATACTGGCTTCTCATCAAATTCAGGATATAATATGCTTAGCCTGGCAAACAGCCCCTTATGACAAGACCTTGCCCACTGCACCAGCCTCATGTGTAGCCACTTTACTGTCTACACACCACGCTCCCACCACAGAACAGCTTTTGTTCCTTAAACAGGCCACATTCACTGGTGTTTCTACCCACACTCCCTCTCCACCTGGGTGCTCTCCCTTCTGCCTCCCTGATCATTCTGGCCAGGTCCTCAACATCCAGAACCCTTACCTGCCCTTTGACTCTTGGCCTCTTGCCTCCATCTACTAGGTTAAGTACTCCTGCCCCAAACTCCCAGAGTCCTGGTCACCATGGTCTATTGCTCCACCCTCCCCTGAGCCTGGGACAAGTGAGAAAACAGGACCTCTTTCTTAGCAATAGACACTTGGTTACTAACTGATCATCATAGATGCTCAACACATATTACAGGAATAGAATGCTTTTTAAAGTTTCTTCCTGTGGGGTACATATTATATGTGTGCTGCCACAGGGCCACTTCAGACCTTTGGGTTATATATCCTGAACTTGTTCCTCTACCCTTTAAAATCTTCCAATGGCCTTCCACTATCTACATCTTGGAAAAGATCCAGCTAGAACCGTAAACTTTGACTTAATGGAAGGAAGAATTTTCTTACACTGAGAGCTGTCTGAAATAAACTAGATGGTCTAGAGAAGGCTCCCTCACTGGATCTACTCATTTAGAGAGAAGCCAGTCACTGAACAGGGATGGTCAAAAAAAGACCCAGATGTTTGCAGTTCAGTAATTCAGGGGACATTTCCCCAGCTTCTGAGTTTAACTCTCAGTCCCTCCCTAGCTCAGCACCACACCTCTCGCCTCTCCTTCCTTTCTTCTACAGCAGTGGTCAGCAAACTCATTAGTCAACAGAGCGGCAAACGGCAGCTCGCAAGCTGCCTTTTGCCAACCACTGTTCTACAGGATTAAAACTGTAGCCTTGTCAGACTAGACTATTACCCACCATTCCAGAATTCCTCCTCCAGTTACTAGCCCCTATGTTTTTGGTCATTCTGTTCTCACCACCTGGAATACTTTTTCCCTTCATTTTCAAAGGATCCTGTCAAAATCACCAAACCCTCCAAAGCCCAGATCAAATGCCACCTCCTAAAGTCACAGAAAGTGAGAGCCAGCAGAGCCCATGGAGGTTATCCAAACACCACCCTCCTCGATTTACAGACTCGGCCTCTCCCACGTCCATCCCACCAAAAACAATGAAGTCTGAAAATTTAAGTGATTCAGCCAAAATTAGTTACAAGATTATGATTCAAATCCAGTCATCAGTACTGATGCCAAATTTCAGCACATCAGAACCCAATCTCGGCCTGCCAAGTCTTGGAGAACTAAACCATTTTGCTTATGCTTCTCTGCTACACTTACTTATCTGCTTTGTATAGTGTTTATAAGACTACTAGAGACCCGGTGCACAAAACTCGTGCACAAGGGAAGAGAGAGGTCCCTCAGTCCAGCCTGCACCCTCTCCAATCCGGGACCCCTCGAGGGATGTCTGACTGCCCGTTTAGGTTCGACTGGGCCTAAGTGGGCAGTCGGACATCCCTCTCACAATCCAGGACTGCTGAATCCCAACTGCTCTCATGCCTGCCTTCCTGATTGCCCCTAACCACTTCTGCCTTCCAGCCTAATCACCCCCTAACCACTCCCCTGTCAGCCTGATTGATGCCTAACTGCCCTCCCTTTCAGGCCTGATCCCCCCCCTCAACTGCTCTTCCCTGCAGGCCTGGGTCCCCCCCAACTGCCATTCCCTGCAGGCCTGGTCACCCCCAACTTCCTTCCTCTGCTGACCTGGTCACCCCTAACTGTCCTCCACTGCAGGCTTCATTGCCTCCAATTGCTCTCCCTTGCTTGTCTGGTCCCTCTCACTGCCCTCCCCTGCTGGCCTGATTGCTCACAACTGCCCTCCCCTGTTGGCCTGGTCCTTCCCAACTGCCCTCTCCTGCTATCCATCTTGTGGTGGCCATCTTACGTCCACATGGGGGCAGCTATTTTTGACCACATGGGGGCAGCCATTTTGTGTGTTGAAGTGATGGTCAATTTGCATATTACTCTTTTACTAGATAGTATAGAGGCATGGTGCATGGGTGCAGGCCAGCTGATTTGTCCTGAATGGTGTCCTGGATCAGAGTGGGGGTTCCTTTGGGGTGTGGGGTGGCCTGGGCAAGGGGCCTGTGGTAGTTTTCAGGCCAGCCACGCTCCCCACCCCCCAGTAACCCAAGCAGAGGCCCTGGTATCTGGGATTTATCTATCTTTTATAATTGTAACTTTGTAGCCTTCAGCAAAGCCCAGGGCAGGCCAGGAACTTGGCTTTCTCCATCCCCGAGAAAACCCAAGCCTCCTGCTTGCTCTTTGGCTGCTGCCACTTTTGTTGTGATTTATTTATCTTCTATAATTGAAACTTTGTAGCCTTGAGTGGAGTCCAGGGCCAACCAGGGAGTGCAGGAAGCTTGGCTTCCTCCATTGCTGGCAGCAACCCTAGCCTCCATGGCTGCAGCCATCTTGGTTGGGTTAATTTGCATACTGTGTCCTGATTGGCTGGTGGGCGTGGCTTGTGGGTGTAGCAAAGGTACAGTGAATTTGCATATTACTCTTTTATTAGATAGGATATGAAGACAGCTAAGGAAAGAGCCCTATAGTTGGAATTTTTCCTGCCATTTACCAACTGTGACCTTTTGTACAAATTATTGAACTTCTCTGAACCTTGCTTTCTTCATTTCCTGGATCTCAGCTCATATGGCATCTTTTCAGACTCTATCATCTACCCTACCTAAAAGCATTACCCCACTCACCATTTTCTATTGTTTCTATCACTTCTTAAAATCATCTTGTTTTTAGAGAACCAAGATGGCAGCATAGGTAAAACACCTATCTTGCCGTCATACTCAGCAATTTTAAAACTACAACTTAACGAAAGAACAAACACCTTCCAGAATCACCAGAAAGCTGACCGAGTGAAAATTCCACAAATAAAAGTGAAAATAAGACACTGACTCAGAGGAGCAGCGGCGGACAGTGTTGAAAGATTCGCGCGGAGAGAGGTTTGGAGTGCGCGCCAGTGGAGAGGGCGGGAGGCTGAAAACCGGCCAGTTTTCTCGAACGGGGAGACAAAGACGTCCCACTGGACTGATTCTCCAGCTCTGGGCGAAGTCCAGAGAACCGACTATCATACGGGGTGAAAACTGGACAGTGGGAGGGCACGCCGAAGCTCGGGCGCTGCAGGGGTCTCCCAGCTTGTGGAGAAGGCAGCTTGCGCGCAAACAGCTCAGCTTCGTGACCGAGTAGAGAGCGCTCTGCGACTTGCTCTCTCATTCGGAAAACCATCAGTCTGCTTTGTTTTACGACCCTGGGTGAGACATTGGGCATGCAGACTCATTTGGGGAGAGTCTGAATTCCCTGGCAGCTGGTGGAGCTAGGCAGCGGCTCTCTCTCAGAGGTGCTGGCGGCCATTGCCCCCAGCGCAGGGTCCCTGGGGCCGCACAGGGCAGAGCTAACGCTGTCTGCTTGGCCCAGAGACTCTGCCCATCCAACCTGAGCACAACTAAATGTCACAGACAATTGGCCTGAAGGTCAACCCCTCCAAGTGCTAACAACGATTAACCTGAGCTTAACTTCAGCAAGACTGTGCAACCCATATCCACCTCAGGTAACTGGGGAGGCTGAGCCACTGTCCCTAGTAGGAAGTCTACCACACAAAGCTAATTGACCAACTCAGGGAAGCAGCCACCATGCAGAGACATGGAAAGAAATCAGATTTGAAAGAAACGAAGGAAAAAAAACGACTGGACATGGAATTCAAAACCATGGTTATAGGGTTTTTCAAGAGGCTCCAACAAAAGGTCGAGGCCTATAAGGAAATAAGCAAGACTGCAAAGGAAATGAATGAGTCCTACAAGGAAATGAATGGGACCCTCAAGGATATGAACGAGACCTGCAAGGAAATTATCAAGACCAATGTGGAAATGAATGAGTCCTACAAGGAAATGAAGGAGACCCTCAAGGATATGAAGGAAACTCTCAAGGATATGAAAAAGGACCAAGCAGAAATTAAGCATACACTGACTGAAATAAAAAATATTATACAAAGACCTAAAAGTGCTCTGGAGCACCCCAAGAACCAAGTTCAAGATTTGAAATACAAAGAGGTAAAATCCACTCAGCTGAAAAAGCAAGAAACCAAAAGAATCCAAAAAATTGAAGATAGTGTAAGGGGCCTCTGGGACAACCTCAAGCATACCAACATCCGAATTATAGGGGTGCCAGAAAAAGCGAGAGGCCAAGACAATGAAAACCCATTTGAAGAAATAGTGACCAAAAACTTCCCACACCTGGTGAAAGAAATTGACTTAGGAGTCCAAGAAGCGCACCGAACCCCAATATATAGGAACCCTAAGAGGACCACACCAAGGCACATCATAATGAAAGTGCCAAGAGCAAAAGACAAAGAGAGAATATTAAAAGTAGCAAGAGAAAAACAGGTGGTTACCTATAAGGGAGCATCCATACGATTGTCAGTGGATTTCTCAACAGAAACGATGCAGGCCAGACGGGAGTGGCAAGAAATATTCAAAGTGATGAACAGCAAGAATCTACAACCAAGATTACTCTATCCAGCAAAGCTATCATGCAGAATTGAAGGTCAGATGAAGTGCTTCGCAGATAAGAAAAAGCTAAAGGAGTTCATCACCACCAAACCAATATTATATGAAATGCTGAAAGATATTCTTTAAGAAGAGGAAGAAGAAAAAGATAAAAGTGTAAATTTGGAAAAACAAATACACATCTATCAACAAATGAATCTAAAAATCAAGTGAATTACTAAGCTGATGAACAGGATAAACTGGTGAATGTAACAGAATCCCGGACATAGAGAGGGAATGGACTGACAACTCTTGGGGAGAAAGGGGGTGTGGGAAGTGCAGCAAGAGACTGGACAAAAATCATGCAACTATGGGAGAGGACAATGGAGGGGGGTGAGGGCGGAGGGTGGGATGGGTACCAGGTGGAGGGGAACTATAGGGTGAAAAAAAAGGGAACAATGTAATTAATAAACTGAACAATAAAGATTAAAAAAAATAAAAAAATAAAACTTAAAAAATCATCTTGTTTTATGTTGCTTAATATTAGGTAATATAATAAGCAAAATAAAAAAATTAAAGTGATAGTAGGTAACACTGTTATAATAAGGGTCAGCAAATTTTTTCTTTACAAAGCCAGAGAGTAAATATTTTGGGCTTTCCAAGTCATATAATCTGTTTTGCAGCTACTCAGATCTGACATTGTAGCATGAATGTAGCCATGAACAATACATAATTGAGAGACTGAGACTATGTTCTAATAAAACTTTACTTCAAAAACAGGCAGGAACCCAGATTCAGCTTGCAGGCCTTAGTCTGCCAACTTCTGGTTAACAGGATAATTTTTTAAAGGGAGTTTTATAAAAAGTTTCATAGTGATATTATATTTGAAAAACATAGCATCCCTTATACACATTTGGTTTGGCACTCCATGGCAAAACTGAGAAAGACTGACCCTCTAACCCAACATCCAGCTCTCTTCCTAGAGACACCCCCACTGGCTTCTGAAGGGACATACCAGGGCAGCCACCCAAGATGGAGAGCACGCCACAGACAGTGGGATGGATGATCAATGCGGTGTATTTGTATGACAAAAGCCAGGTAGCAAGCAAAAGGACTAAGCTAAGCGTTGTATATCTTAATGTGGACAAATATCAAGCAGTTCTGAGTGGGGAAAAAACACTATAGAGAAATACAGTGTAGAATGTAATTGAATTTAATTAAATTTTAAAATTCACACAAAACAATTTTATATATCATTTATGAGTATTTATTGTAAAAACGTATGAAAACAAACTAAACACACTAACCTGCTGGTATCTCAAGGGAAGTAAATGGTGAGTGGTTGTCACCTGGGGGCTATGGCTTTATGTTGTTTGATTTCTTTTCAGTACAGAAGGTGAATATGACAAAAATTTTAATTAAGTTATTTTTATTTATTAATATGTCATTAATATGTCATTTTTAATTTTTATGTATACTTTCAAAGTTACTTCCTGAAACATAGGGAGTTTATTAAATGCACTTTTCATTTGTAATTCCTCAAATCATGAAGAGTTCAATTTCTCATCACTTTAATTTTTATTTAATTTTCTAAATACCTTGAGACAAAATTCTTTTTTTCCATGGGGGCTTTGACTCTGTAGCTCCTTAAACTATTGCTAGAGTCTAAAGTCTGACTAAACAACATTTAGAGAATTTCCTCAAAAATAATTTGATCTAATAGATTTTAATACACTGCACTTGAATTCTATAATGATATCAAGATAATAACGGCTAATTTCAGGTGCACTAGTTTAGCCACTCCTTAATTCTTCTCCATCTGAGTTCCAGAGAGCAGGTCCACTGACACATGTGGTGTGAGGAATTATCAGAACTATTATTTCACCTTGAAGGAACCTTTAGAGTTAAACTGACTGTAAGGTAAGTTCCTTCCCTCTCTATGGCTTCGCATTGGGGTTAGGATTAGGCTTAGACAAGATGACTTAACGAGAAACCTCTTCTTCATAAAGTTCCTTCCTGATTCTCTCCAGAACCACTTCAAAGATTACCAATGGTACAGCATTTTCAGAATAAAAGAGAAGGCACTGGGGCAGCTGGAGAGGTGGCACATGCAGAAGTCAAGAGCACCACCGCCTGCCTGTGGGCTCAGACAGATGTGAGTTCACATCTAAGGACATGGAGTTTCTTAGCACCAGGTGAACTGATTTTTCTTATCTGCAAACAAGGAAAACTCCCAGCTCAGTGTACCCAGATATAATGCGGGGGCTTTATAAAGGGGGGGGGGCTATATTCTTACACAACATTCATATAAGTATTCTACATCTTCAAAATGCTATTTGTTTGTTTTTGTCTGTGCAACCAACTCCCTTTTTAGTTTTGGTTGTACAGTATAGCATATTTCAATTTATTTATTTATGCTAAAATAATATAAAATGCCTTGGTGACATAATTGGCCTATTAAGGAACTTGAATGAAGGCATGTGATAAATATAAACACCTGTTTTCTATAAGCCAAGTCATTCTAAATATATGTTTAAACTCATTTACTATCTAGCCTACTTCTGTTTATTTATTGCCAGCTATCTTCTCCACACTGGTAATTGCTTTCTCCTGGCAGTAAGAAAATTATATGCCCATTTGTCTAAATATTACAGTTCACATACAACGAAACACTATGATTCCTTTAATACCTATGGGGAAGAACATGGGATGGGCCAAGGATAGAATTTCAGTTTCAATTTTACATCATCTGGCTATTGTCAGTTCAAGTTTATTTCAATGGGAGAATTTGAGGCACTTCTGAGGTTAACATTTATGAGCTCAATTTTTTTTTTTTAGGGAGAATTAATTCACTGGTTTTGAAATACTCTACGGACATAATTTAGAACTATAATATGCATGCTTTTTCTCAGCTGACTTACAGGGTAAAAACAACTGTTTAAACCTTTCAAGTTTGATTTGTATCTATTTAAACATTTTATTAGTTTAGCTGTCAATGCATTGTTCCTTAAGTGAGGAAAGCAATGTAAAAATTTTTACATATTTTAAGAGAGAGGTAATTAAAAGAGATCCTCAGCCAGATTCCTACTGAGGTCAGTGCAAGCTTGGCCTAACTGAGTTCACAGAATTTGGCCTGTGTTTTATTCAAACAGCAGATACTATTTTGTTACAGTTGTAAGCTTGACATTATTTAATTATAGTTTAAATAAAATTATAAGCACCATAGAAAAGACACTGTATTGCATGGTATTATTTTGGCAGTGTTTTTTACTGACACTGAGGGCCATGAAAAGAAAGAAGGAATTGTTTACCCAAGTTCTCAAATCCCATGAGAGTTCCATTTACACAGACCACTATAAAATGCAGTCCTGAGAGGTATAAGCATATATTAATAAGAAAATGTCATTTTTCAGAGCTAACTTAAATGAAAATAATAAGCTACATCTATTGAAAAGTAATATGATCTAGATGGACAGTTAGTTAAATCACAAGTTAACTAGTTCTTCACTGGATTGAGCACCTGAGGTAAATACATTCATCACTGAGAACTAACAGTTGTAGGCACTACAATGAGTCAGTGACAGCATTGCTTGAAGAATCAAAGGGGTGGAAGCTTACCTAAATAATCACCTCCTTTTCCTGTCAGAATTATGCTCATTTCATTCCAGAAAGGGAAATTTTTCCTGAAAAATTCTAGTGAATGAGACAGGTTTTGAACTTATACAGATTCTGTGTAAATATATTTTCACTGTAAAATGAGGTCCCTCTTCTATTTAGTACCCAATTAATTCCTTAATCAATTTATCTGTTCCTAGTCAGATAAAACAAGCACAACCCCCATCTGAACTTAGAAATCTTCAAAGTTTCTCTTCTTTGACCTCTACCATCCTCAGACACAATTCTTTACCTTATTTCGAGATGTCAAAAACTTCCCTCTCCTAAAGCAAGGGTTTCATAGCACCACTTTTTTTTGTTACTATATGTCGGTACAATTTCCCCTACTCTAAACTTCAGCTTCCAGAAACTCTGGGTGAAGGTGGAGAAGAGGTCAGGAAAAAAGTCAGCCTCATTCTGTCTCGGGGAACAGGATGATTTATATCCTCCTCAAAGCTGACAGGTAATACTTTGAGTATAATATTTGCTTTATCACCTTAAAAAGCTTCAGCTGGGGCTGTGCCCTAGCCCTGGGATCGTGAACAAACGGAAAATCTATGCATTTCAAAGGGCCCGGAGCCAGGATGGTGAGGGACACACACAACAATAAGCACGCTTCCCTCTGGCGACATGCCATCGCTCTCCTGCTCTCAAACTCGCCTGTCGGCAGAGGCTGAACATACCAGCCAACAATTACTGTCAGAAGGACTTTTATGCCCAAACTGCAGCGACTGTGTTTGGTGTACACCCTTCCACATTCATATGAGTTATGGTAAATAATTCTATTCAAAAAGTTAACTCGTTTGGTTATCTGGGGCACAGTCAATAAATGCTCACCCTGGCAGGCATTTCACAATAGGGTCATGCTGAAAGTTAAGCATTAAGAAATATGCTTTAAGAGCAACAGGCAGAAGTTTGGTACTTTGACCTTTGATATTCATCCCGACACTGCTCTGTAATCCTTTGCCTTCCAGTCTTTCCTCCCCCAGTCTTTCCGTTGAATATCCCAGAACCTGACTCCATGATACACAATTCACTGACACATCCATAAGCTATTTACAGAACATGAGTCTGAGTTCACTGGTTGTGCTGTCTCTTTAATTCACCCACAAAACTTGTGCCTGCCAGGCAAGATGCAGGGCAGGCTTCTCCCAGTTCTCTGAGCAAGTCCAAACCCTGACTGCTCAGTGCTTGGGAGGCAGTTCCTTCTCTCTGAGCTCATGCCATAATGTTCCAACCCCTGCCACCATCCCTTGACCATGTTTTCTAGCAAGTAACAGACCTACATAGCAGTCACAGCTTTATACAGTCTTACTCTTTAATCTTAAGTGCTATCCTCACTGTAGATGATCACAGTCCACCTAAACCCTGATATCCTAGATTCTTGATTGTCTTACTGTCTCAAAGCAAAACACTGTCCCTCAGCTACAACAAAGTAACCCAAGGACCAAGACAAACCCTGGACCTTGAGATCTAGACATGTTCCATCTAAAATACACAACTCTCTGACCATAACGTACCAACCTTCAACTAGCTTACATCACTATTCCCACTAAACTTCCTCTGTACCTACATTAAGACCACCAGTGTCTTATCCTTTCCGCTTATTTTTGTCTTTTTCTCTCTCAGGCCCCTTCCACTACCCTCAATTTTTTTTGTTGTTGTTCATTCAGCTTCTATGATATCACATTCTCTTTGGTGTTCCTCCTAACTTTCCTAGTGCTCCTTCTCAAAGCCACCAGGTGTTTCTCATCTATCCAGCCAGTCAGTGCTGGAGACGACTGGAGATCACCTCCTAACCTTCCTTCTTCTGTATCTACATCTCTATATACACGATCTCACTCAACACTCTGACATTAAACCCTACACATATACTGACAACTCCCAAACTCCTCACCCCTGAGCTCTAAACACATGTCCAAGTATTTTTATGAAATTTCCACCTCAAGATAAACAGGCATCTCAAACATGATGGTCAAAACAGAACCCCTGCTTTACGATGAAAACTTGCTCCCTCCTGTTGTTCTTTTTGAAAACAGTATGACCATCGCCAAGAAGCTTAGGCAAGAAACCAGTGGACTCTTAGGTTTCCTTAATTATATAATTTCTTTCTTTCTTCTGCTTTTTAAATATTATGTATTTTTATTTTTTAAATTTATCTTTACTGTTTAAAGTATTGCAGAGGATCCCTTTGTTTGTTTTTCCGCCAGACTCCCCCCAACCCCACGCCCAATCTTCCCAGGTCTTAATCACTCTATTGTCTGTATCCATGGGCTATGCATATATATATGCTAATTAACCAGGATGACATAATGGGTGGACTGGACAGGAGGAGGTTGTGTGCAGTGCTGGGGGGGGGGTGCTGATGAGCAGTGGCAGCGGCTGCTGTGGGGCCCAGGGAGCAAGGCAGGGCCAGACCCACACCTCGAGGGTGGGCAGTGCTACACGTTTTCGAATTGTGTGCTGGGCTCCTAGTATGCACGTTTCCCAGTTAATCCACGCCCACCTACCAACCCCCACCTTCCCTCTGAAGTTCATCAGCCTGTTAAATGTTTCTACCTCTCTAGATCTATTTTGTTCATCAGTTTGTTTTGCTCATTAGATTCCACATATGAGTGTGATCAGGGGATACTTAACTTTCTCCAACTGGCTTACTCCATTTAACATAATACTTACCATGTCCATCCATGCTGTTGCAAATCGTAAGATTGTTTCATTTTTATAGCTACCCAGTATTCCATTGTGTAAATGTACCACTGCTTTTTTATCTATTGATGGGCACTTAGGCTGTTTCCAGATCTTAGCTATTGTAAATTGAGCTGCTATTAACAGAGGGGTCCATATATTCCTTCTGATTGGTATTTTTGATTTCTTAGGATATATTCCTAGAAGTGGGATTACTGGGTCAAATGGAGTTCCATTTTTAATTTTTTGAAGGAACACCATATTGTTTTCTACAGTAGCTGCTCCAGTCTGCATTCCCAGCAGCCATGTACTAGGTTTCCCTTTTTTCCACTTTCTCACCAACACTTGTCATTTGATGATTTGTTGATGATAGCCATTCTAACAGGTGAGGATGTTTTAAACCTCACTATTATTTTAATATGCATCTCTCTGATGATTAGTGACTTTGAGCATTTTTCATATGTCTCTTGCCTTCTGTATGTCCACTTTGGAGAAGTGTCTATTTAGGCCCTTTGCCCAGTTTTAAATTAGATTATCTTCCTTTTGTTAAGTTCTGTGAGTTCCTTTTATACATTGGAATTTAACTGCTTATTAGATGTATCATTGGCAAATGTGTTCTCCCATACAGTGGGCTCTTTTTCATTTTGTCAATGGTTTGTTTTGCTATGCAGAAGCTTTTTATTTTTATGTAGTTCCATCTGTTTATTTTCTCCTTAGTTTCCTTTGCCCTAGGAGATGTATTGGCAAACATATTGCTACAAGAGATGTCTTAGCTTTTGCTGCCTATGGTTTCTTCTAAGATTTTTATGGTTTCATGACTTAATTATTTCATACATTTTGAATTTATTCTTGTGTGTGGCATAAGTTGGTGGTCTAGTTTAAATTTTTGCATGTATCTATCCAATCTTCCCAACACCACTTATTGAAGAGACTGTCATTACTTCATTATATGCCCTTGTCTCTATGTCCAATATTAACTGAACATAATGGCTTGGGTTGATTTCTGTTCTGTTCCATTGATCTACTAGTATAGGCCTATTCTGGGGCCAGTACCAGGCTGTTTTGAGTACAGTGGCTTTGTAGTATAACTTGGTATCTGGTACTGTGACTCCTCCAACTCTGTTCTTCTTTCTCAAGATTGCTGCAGCTACTTGGGATCTTTTTTGGGTTCCATATAAATTTTTGGAGTGTTTGTTCCAGGTCTGTGAAATATGCTCTTGGTATTTTAATAGGAATTGCATTGAATTTATAGATTGCTTTGTTTAGTATGGATATTTTAATGATGTGATTCTACCAATTCATGTACACGGTTTATTCTTCAACTTTTTATATCTTCCTCTGTCTCTTTTTTCAATATTCTGTAGTGTTCCAAATGCAGGTCTTTTACCTCCTTGGTTAAGTTTATTCCTAAGTATCTTAATATTTTTTGTTGTAATGGTAAATGTGATTGATTTTTTAGTTTCTCTTTCTGTGAGTTCATTATTGGTGTATAAAAATGCCACCCAGTTCTGGGTGTTAATTTTGTATCTGGCTACATTGCCAAATTCGTTCATTAAATACCAGAGGCCCAATGTACTAATATTAGTGCAAGAATAGGCCTTCCTTCCCCTGGCTGCCAGTACTGGCTCCCTCTGGTACCCGGGTCCCGGGCTTCCCTCCTCCACTGCAAGCAGGCACCCAGAACCCGGCTGGCTTCCCTTGGGCTGCCCGCAGGCACCTGGGACCAGACTGGCTTCCCTCTAGCCCCCATTTCATCAAGAAAGACATTCAGAATGACATCTGGAAGATGGCCAGTCTAATTAGCATATTACCCTTTTATCATTATAGATAGCATTTTTTATGGAATCTTCAGGTTTTTCTATGTACAAATCATGCAATTTGCACAACATGACAGTTTTCCTTACACCTTGTCCACTCACTATGGCTAGGACTTCCAGTACTATGTGGAACAGGAGTGGTGAAAGTGGACATCCCTGTCTTGTTCCTGTTCTTAGGGAAAATGGTTTTAGTTTTTGCCCATTGAGTACTGTGTTGGCTGTATGTTTGTCATAGACAGCCTTTATTATGGTGAGGTATGATCCCTTTATTTCCACTTCACTGAGATTTTTTTATCATAAAAGGGTATTGGATTTTGTCAAATGCTTTTTCTGGATCAATTAATATAATCATGGATTTTGTTTTGCAATCTGTTTATGTGATGTATCACATTTATCGTACCAGACTTTCATCTACAGAATAAATCCCACATGATCAGAGTGTATGAACTTTTTAAGATATTGCTGGATCTGATTTGCTAATATTTTGTTCAGGATTTTAGCATCTATGTTCATCAGGAATATTGGCCTACAATTCTTTCTTTGTAGTCTTTATATGGTTTTGGAATTAGGATAATGCTGCCCTCATTAAAAAAAAAATTGGAAGTGTTCCTCCCTTTTGAATTCTCTAGAGTAGTTTGAGGAGAGTAGGTGTTAGTTCTTCTTTGAATGTTTAGTAAAACTCCCCCGTGAAGCTGTCTGGACCAGGGTTTTTGTTTGCAGATAATTTTTTTTTAATTATTACAGCTTCAATTGTATCAGTAGTTATTAGCCTATTTATGTTTTATGATTCTTCCTGACTTTTGAAAGATTGTATTTTTCTAGGAATATAAATATTTTGTCCAGGTTGTCCAGTTTGTTGGAATATGGCTGTCCATAGACATTTTTTTACAAACCTTTGTATTTCTATGGTTACTTCTTTACCTCTCTCATTTGTGATTTATTGGGTCCTCTCTCTGTTTCTTGATGAGTCTGGCTAATGGTTCATCAATTTTATTTATCTTTTCAAAGAACCAGCTCTTGATTTTATTATCTTTTGTATTGGTGGTGGTGTTTTTATCCTCTATGTCATTTATTTCCACTGTGATCTTTATTATTTCCTTTCTTCTTTGTACTCTGTGCTTTTCTTATTGTTCTCTTTCTAATTCTTAAGTTTAGTGTTAGAGAGCTCATTAAAATGTTTTCTTGTTTTTGAAAAAAACAGGTAGGCCTGTAATGCTTCCCTCTCAGGACTGCTTTCACTGTGTCCCATATGGTTTGGATTGCTGTGTGTTCATTTTCATTTGTTTCAGGATGTTTTATTTCTTTTTTGATATCTTTGGTAACCTATTCATTGTTTAATGCTATTTGGCCTCCAGGTGTTTGAATGTTTTTAGTGTACTTTATTTCTAATTTCACACCATTATGAACTGAGAAGATGCTTGATATGATTTCAGTCTGCTTGAACTTGTAGAGACTTAGCTTGTGTCCTAAAATGTGGTCTATCTTTGAAAATGTCCCATATGTACTTGAGAAGAATGTATATTCTGTAGCTTTGGGGTAAAATGTCAATTAACTCTATTTGACCTAATGTGTCGTTTAGGATTGCTGTTTCCTTCTTGATGTTTTTTCTGGATACTAATACCCCGTGATATTAGTAGGGTGTTAAAGACTCCTACTATGATTTTATTTTTGTCAATCTCTCCCTTAAAATCTTTGTTTTAAAAAATATATTTGGATGTTCTAGGATTGGATGCATATATGTTTACTGGAATTATATGCTCTTGTTTTATCTATCCCTTTACTATTATGAAGTGGCTTTCATTATCTCTTGTTATGGCCTTCACTTTGAAGTCTATTTTGTCAGATATGAGTATTGCTACCCCAGATTTTGTTTCATTTCCATTTGTTCGGAAAGTTTTTTTTCCCATCCCTTCATTATCATTTTGTGGGAGTCTTTTGTCCTCAGGTGGGTCTCTTGTAGACAGCACATATATGGGTAATGTTTTCTTATCCATTCAGCTAACCTATGTATTTTGATTGCAGGATTTAATCCATTTATAATTCAGGTTATTAAGTACTTCTTTATTGCCATTCTTATTCTTTATACCTGTGTTCTTCTCTTTCTCTTTCTTCTTCTTCTAACATTCCCTTTAGCATTTCTTGAAGTGCTGATGTGGTGTGTTAATAAACTCTTTTAACCTTTTTTAAAAATCTGCTAAGCTCTTTATTTTATCCTCAATTTTGATGCTAACCTTGCTGAATATAGTAATCTTGGGTTCAGTCCCTGGGTTTTCATTCTCTTCTGGCCTAAAGTGTTTCTATTGAGAAGTCAGTTGACAGTCTAATGGGAGGTCCCTTGTTGGTAACTTTGTCTATCTCTTGCAGCCTTTAAGATTATTTTCCTTTAATGTTTGCCATTTTAATTACTATGTGCCTAGATGTTGGTCTTTTGGGGTTCATCTTGATTGGGACTCTGTTTCCTGAACTTGAGTAACTTTCTTCTTCACCAGTTTAGAGAAATTTTTTGCCATTATTTCTTCAAACAGTTTTTCTAGTCCTTGCTTGGATTCTTCTCCTTCTGAAACCCCAATAATGCGAATGTTATGTTTCATATTGTCCCAAAGCTCCCTTAGACTCTTCCTGCTTTACATTTTTTTTCCATTTTCTGCTCTAAATGGGTGTTTTTCCCTACCTTGTCTTCCAATTGACTGAATCAGTCCTCAGCTTTTTCTAGTCTACTGTTGAATCCTTCTAGGGTGTTCTTTATTTCAGCTATGTCATTCCTCATTTCCAATGGATTTTTATTTACTGTTTCAAGCTCTCTTTTCATATTGGTATAGCTCTCACTGAGACCCCTATAATTCTCATTAAATTGCTTGTAGTTCTCACTGAATTGTTTGAACATACTTATTACCATTACTTTGAATTCTTCATCTGACAAATTCTTTACTTTCATTTCATGTAGTTCCTTTCTTGGTGATTTCTCCTTTTCTTTCATTTGGAGGTTGTTCCATTGTCTTCCCCTTTATGTTGTCTCTTTGTTTTTGTTTCTGTATATTAGATCAAACTGCTATGCCTCCCAGATTTTGTGCAGTGATCTTATGTAGTAGATGTTTTGTGGGACCCAGTGGTGCAATCTTAGGTCTCCTAAGCTGGGTTCTCTAGCAAAGCCCCTTACTTGAGTTATTTGGGCTCTCCTGGTGTAGTTGGGTGTTGAATGGTATTGTCCCTTTTGTAGAAGGAATCTTCTCTCAGGCTGGCTGACTATGTGGCTTACTGCTGACTACATCATGTGTGCTGTTGTGGAGGTGCTGACTGTAGGGAACAAAACACAACACAACAAAATACAAAACAAAAGAAAAACATACACAAAACCCCTACAGCACCAACAAAAGTAACCCTATAGAAGAGAAAATTAGGAAAGAGAAAAGAGAGCAAGAATGATAGAAAAAAAGAAATAAATATGAGAAAAACAAACAAACAAAAAACAACAAAAAGGGGGATGGACTATGTAGGTGTAGAGCTGAAATAAAGAAAATAAGTATAAATAATTAGGGAAAGGAAAATGGTTTAAAATAAAAGAGGAAGAAAAGAAATGAGAAGAAATTTTTGAAAAGGAAAAAAGATGAGACAACAGAAGAAAAAGGAAAGAGAAAATAAAATTGAGTAGTGAAAAAACTTAAACAAAATTGGTAGGAAAAGGGCACAGGAAAATTAGATATATGAACAAAACAACAGAGACTAGCATAACAACAGATCAATAAAGCAGATAGATAAAGAAGATTTAAAACCGTGAAAAGAAAAATAAAAGATAAAATAAATAAAAAGTAAAGTGGCATTCATTTCAGCAGATTTTGTGTCCCACGGGGCTCCCTTTGAGTCCTGCTTTTCTGTTCTGTCTGCCAATTCTGGGATTCTTGTAGGTACTTAAGTGCTAACCACTGTCAGGAACTGTTCTCCTTTGGCTTTCAGCAACCTGCTTGAAGCTTCAAGTGATCCACCATTTGTGTCTGTCTCCACAGGCCTGGCTGTAAGCAGGAGGGGCCATTTGCCCTGTAAAGTAGGTTTGTTAACAGCATGGGGCCCAAGGTTGGGTCAGCAGTTACCCTATTCCCCAGGCTTCACCTCTGCACACCTTTGCCTGCTAGCCAGCTGTCAATCTTAATCATTCAAGTCTGTTACTGAAAGAGTTAGTTGTTGTTGTTGTTTTGAGGGGTGGAGAGGGAGGGTGACAACTATTTAGCTTTCAGAGAATGTGGTGGGTGTATTTCCCTGTCCCAGAGCTACTCCTCTGCAACTGGCTCAAAATATTACTCTGCCCTCGGCTGGGTAGAGATCCTTATATGGAGACCCAGGGGGTCAGCTGGAAACCTGAAAACCTGAAAACCTGTAGTTTTCATCAGCAATATACCAGTCTGGTTCCCAGGATAGTGGGGTGGACAGCCCTCTGCCAATCCAGTCACTGAAGCTCATGAGACTGTTTAAACCTGTAGGCTTGGCCTCTGCTTTTGTTCCCCAAGAAAAGATCAAAACGCAGGGTGTGGTCTGTAGGGATCCTGAGGTGGGACAGGCTTTATCACCTAAGGCAGATTTTTTCCTTTTTCTGCCCTGTGGCTACTGGGAGCAGCTCGCTCCTCTCAGGAAAAAAAATGGCCGTTTTGGTTTGGGACCTAAGACCAAATACTCCTGGTTGTTCACGTCTCCCCACAATGCTTCCTACCCCAGCCTCTCCTTAGGTACCTGAAGTCCACACCTCCCTCCTTACACCAAATCCTTGGATGAGTAGCTGCAAACGAAAACTGTGCTCTGGGTTTCAAAAAAGAATGGAAACTGTGGCTGGCTTTCTCTCCAGAAGGCTCCAATCTACCTGCTCCAGACTCCGCCGTGGACGGCAATCCTGCCGCTTGTCATGCCTGGATGTGGGCACTGGTCTCGGCTCTAGTGCTCCAAGCGGTGGAGCCCAGCCTGGGTTCCAGGCCTCTATTTGCTGAGGGTACAGACCATCCTGTAGCTGGGATCTCCTCCTCATTCTTGGCCTGGCACTCCTGGAAGCTGGGTCAGTTCCAACCTCACCCTTCCTACCGGTCTCCAGGTATTTTCTGCCCTTTCTCGATATGTCTCCTCCTCAGCTGGACCTCAGTTAGTGAGCCCAGGTGAATGTTCTCTAATTTAGTTTTATTTCCAGTCTGGCCCTGGCAGGAGGTCTGCCTCTTTGGCTGCCATTTTTTTTTCCTTCTCTATAATTTCTATTTCTTTTCACATCCAATCCATTCTGTAATTCATTATTCAACTGGTTCTTGAGAAGCTAATATGTGCCTGGCACTGTTCTACTGAGATAAAAGTAGTAAACAGATTTCTTAAAAATTCTTTCCCACTTCCAGTGACATTCTGGTGAAGGGAGAAAATAAGCAGGTAAGTAAATACACAGACTGTCAGGTGGTGACTACCTCCAAGGAGAATAAATAAAGAGGAAAGGACGTTAGGGAATATGGATGTGGCAGGCAGATGCAATTTTAAACAGAGCTGCCAGTGAAGGTGGGCTAGGGAAGGCATATTTGTAAAGATAACATTTAAGCAGAAACTGAAGCAGATGAGGGAGCGTGTCCCCAGAATGTCTGGAAGAAAAACATTCATGGAAGGTTTCCAGCGAGTGCAAAGATTCTGAGGTGGGAGTGAGTCTTGCAGGTTCAACAAATAGCAAGGCCAGTTTGGCTAGAACACAGTAAACATGTGTTAGTTAAAAAGGAGGGCAGGAATACCTAAAGCTGAATAGGCCACTTTTAGCTTAAATTGTGAGACAAAGGACTACTGTAGAGTTTTAAGCCAAAGAATGACATGATCTAAGTTATGCTATAAACTAGAGGCCCGGTGCATGAAATTTGTGCACAGTGGGCAGGGGATGTCCCTTAGCCCAGCCTGCACGCTCTGGGACCCCTTGAGGGATGTCTGACTGCCTGTTTAGGCCCCAATCCTACCGTGATCAGGGCCTAAACGGGCACTCGGACATCCTGCTCACAATCTAGGACTGCTGGCTCCAAACTGCTCACCTGCCTGCCTCCTTGATTGCCCCTAACCGCTTCTGCCTGCCAGCTGATCACCCCCTAACCACTACCCTGCCAGCCTAATTGATGTCTAACTGCTCCGCTGCCAGCCTGTTTGTCCCCAACTTCCCTCCTCTGCTGGCCTGGTCACCCCTAACTGCCCTCCCCTGCAGGCTTGATCGCCCCCAACTGCCCTCCCTTGCAGCTCTGGTCCCTCCCAACTACCCTCCCCTGCTGGTCTAATCACCCATAACTGCCCTCCTTGTAGGGCCTGAAACCTCCCAACGGTCCTCCCCTCCTGGCCATCTTGTGGTGGCCATCTTGTGTCCACATGGGGGCAGGATCTTTGACCACATGGGGGCAGCCCTCTTGTGTGTTGGAGTGATGATCAATCTGCAAATTACTCTTTTATTAGATAGGATAGAGACCTGGTGCATGGGTGGGGGCCAGCTGGTTTGTCCTGAAGAGAGTCTCAGATCAGGGTGGGGATTCCCTTGGGGTGAGGGGCGCCTGGGCGAGGGGCCTGTGGAGGTTTGCAGGCCGGCCATGCCCCCCAGCAACCCAAGTGGAGGCCCTGGGATTTGGGATTAATCTATGTCTACAATTGAAACTTTGTAGCCTGGAGCAGAACCAAACCTTCTGCTCCCTCCGTGGCAGCAGCCATTTCTGTTTGAAATTTTGTAGCCTAGAGTGGAGGCCTACGCTGGCAACAGCAGGCAGAAAGCTTGGCTTCCTCCATTACCAGGGAAATCCAAGCCTCTGTTCTCTCCAGCTCAGTGGTTGCCACCATTTCTGTATCTTTTATAATTGAAACTTTGTAGCATTGAGTGGAGGTCTAGGCCAGCAATGACAGGCAGAAAACTTGACTTCCTCTGTTGCTGGGGAAACTGCTCTCAGTAGTGGCAATCATCTTGGTTGGGGTTTATTTGCATAATCTGCTGCTGATTGGCTAGTGGGCATGGCTGTGGGCGTGGCTTGTGGGTATAGCAAAGATACAGTCAAATTTGCATATTGCTCTTTTATTAGATAGGAGGATGGCTCATTCTCGCTCCTCTGTAAGGACAGTAATGCAAGGGGAAAAGAGCAGAAGTGTCAGACCAGTTGGAAGGTTATTACAACCCAAGGCGAGATACTGATGGTTTCAGATCAAGAGGCTGGCTGTGGACACAGTAACAAGTGGTAGATTTTAAATACACATTTAAAGATAGAGCCACTATAATTTACAATAGTCAAGTCCTGTTGATTCTATTTCCAAATATGTCTCAAATCCATTCACTTCTGACTGCCATCCCCAATTCCACATTTTCATCAGTTCCTGCCTGCATAACTATTATAATTGCTTACCTGTTTTCATTCTTGTCCTCCATTCTCAAGAATGTACCAGTTATCTTATAAAAATGTATGTTAGATCACATCCCTCCTCTGTTTTACATCAATGGCTTCCCCTGTACTTAGAATGAAAAATAGATTCCTCACTATTTCCTTCAAAGTCTAGAATGAAATATCGATGCCTCACTATTTCCTTCAAAGTCCTAAATGACACACCTTCCACCTGCCTTTTCAAATTCATCTCATTCTGATCTTCTCTTACATACTAAATTCTCTCCAGTTTCAGGGTTTCTGCATTAGCTCTTTCTCTGTAAAAACCATATTCTGATATTCACACTTCAAGTCTCAGCAATAATGTTACCTCCTCATGGACACCCTCCTAGAGTAATTATCTAAATTCGCACTGCCCCAGCTACCCTGTATCATAGCAGCCTTTATGGTTCCTTCAGAGTACTTATCACAGTCTATAACCTTCATCCAAGGCCCCTCTCCCCATTATAGCTACAATTGTTGTCTATCTTGTTGTCTACTATACTTAGTGCCTAGAACTCCTTGTAGGCACTCAAAAGATACTTGTTTTTAAAAAATAAATCCATCATTTCTTCTTCTTTTTCATCCTCCCCTCCCTTCTCTGACCTACTGTTCATAGCATATCACTTTACCACTTCCTTGACTATCCCTCATGTTCCTGGCATCCCAGTCTTTCTATTTCACTCACCCAACAACACCTGACTTTACATCAACCCAGATAGCTATCATTTCAGGCCAAAGGGCACAATGTTTGGTTTGGAGGAACAACTAAAATATAATTTTCTAAAAACAATCATCAGATGCACTCAAAAGGAAAAAAATTATGGTATATATGCAACTTCATTTTTTATAAAATTAATAGTAACCACACACAAAAACCCCCAAATCAAGACATACAGCTTTTTAAAAAAAAAAGTAAATAGAGGAAATATGTATGGAATATGACCAAACAAAAACAACAGACAGTAATATAAAGGAAAAGGATCAGTGAAGACACAGGCTACTGGAAAACAAAAGATAAAATGGCCATAGGAAATCCTCATACATCAATAATTACCCTAAATGTAAATGGTCTGAATTTACCAATAAAGAAGCACAGAGTAGCAGAGGTTACCAAAAAATAAAAGCCAACCATATGCTGCCTACAACAGACACATCTAAGCTGCAAAGACAAAGGTAGATTCAAAGTAAAAGGGTGGAAAATGATTCTCCAAGCAAATAACATCCAAAAGAGGCAGGTATAGCCATACTTGTATCTGACAAAATGGATTTAAAGATAACAAGAGACAAAGATGGGCACTTTATAATGATAAAGGGAACACTACATCAAGAAAACCTATCTTAACATACATATATATATATATATATGCACCCAACCAGGGAGCACCAAAATATACTTAACAGCTAGTTAAGTATAACTAAACTAAACTAAAGGAAGAAATAGGTCAAAACACAATCATGGCCCTAACTGTTTTTGGCTCAGTGGCTAGAGCGTTGGCCTGCTGACTGAAGGGTCCCAGGTTCGATTCTGGTCAAGGGCATGTACCTTGGTCGTGGGCACATCCCCAGTAGGGGGTGTACAGGAGGCAGCTGATCGATGTTTCTCTCTCATCGATGTTTCTCTCTATCCCTCTCACTTCCTCTCTGTAAAATCAAAATAAAATATATTTAAGAAAACAAAACAAAACACAATCATAGTTGGAGACCTTAACACTCCAATATAGCTCTAGACAGATCAACCAAACAGGACATCAAAAAAGAAATATCAGCCTTAAGTGAAACACTAGACCAAATGGACATAATTGACATTTACAGAACCTTTCATCCCAGAACATCTGATTATACATTCTTCTCCAGTGCACATGGAACATTCTCAAGGATAAACCATATATAGAGATCATATATTGGATCAAAAAACTAGCATCAACAAATTTAAGAAGATTGAATCCAAACATATTCTTTGACCACGACGCCTTAAAATTAGAATTGTAAAAAGGAAGTAAAGAAACCCACAAAAATGTGGAAATTAAACAACATACTTTTAAAAAATGACTGGGTCAAAGAAGAAATGAAAGATGAGATTAAAAAAAAAATATATATATATATATATAGACAAACAAGAATGACGATACAACATATTAAAACCTATGGGATACAGCAAACGCAGTTATAAGATGTAAGTTTTTATTGTTACAGGCCTATCTCAAGAAACAAGAGAAATTTCAAGTAAACAACCTAAGATCATATCTTAAAGTACTAGAAAAAGAAAAACAAAAGCAACCCAAAGTCAGCAGCAGAAAGAAAATAATAAAAATTAGAGCAGAATGAAATGTAGAACAAAAATATTATACAAAAAAATCAATAAAACAAAGAGCTGGTTCTTTGAAAAGATTAATAAAATTGACAAACTCCTGGCTTGACTCACTAAGGAGAAAGGGGAAACTATTCTATAAACAAAATAAAAAATGTGAGATATCACAGATATACAAAAGGTCATACTAGAATATTCAATAACCTAGAAGAAATGGGTAAGTTCCTAGAAATGTAATCTTCCTAGACTAAATCATGAAGAATTGGAAGATCTAAATAGACTGATAAGCAGTGAAGAAATTGAAACAACCATAAAAAACTCCCCAAAAACAAAAGTCCAAGACCAGGTGGTTTCACCAGTGCATTCCACCAGGTGTTCAAAGAAGATTTAAAATCTATCCTTGTCAAATTTTTCAAAAATTTTGAAGAAGAAGCAATACTTTCTAACACATTCTATGAGGCCAATGTAACTCTGATACCGAAACCTGGTAAAGATAACACAATAAAGAAACTAGACTAATATCTCTAATGAATACAGATATAAAAATCATAAACAAAATACTAGCAAATCAAATACAACAGTATATCCAAAAAAAATAATACATCTTGATCAAGTGGTGTTCATTCAAGGGCACTAGGATGGTTCAATATAAAAAAAATCAACTACATAATTCACCACATTAACAAAAGAAAGGATAAAAATCATACGTCTTATCAGTAGATGCAGAAAAAGCATTTGATAAGATACAACATCCATTTATGATGAAAACACTCAATAAAATAGGAATAGAAGGAAAGTACCTCAACATAATAAAGGCCATATATGACAAACCCTCCGCTAATATCATACTCAATGCTGAAAAACAGAAAGACTCTCCTCTAATACCAGGAACAAGAGAAGGCTATTCACTCTCACCACTCTTACTCAATATAGTGCTGGAAGTCCTAGCCAGAGCAGTGAGACAAGAAGAAGAAATAAAAGTCATCCAAACAGGGAAAGAAGTCAAACTGTCACTTTTTGCGGACTATATGATTCTATATAAAGAAAAATCTAAAGATTCTACCAAAAAACTTTTAGAAACATTAAACAAATAGTCAAGTTTCAGGATACAAAATCTATGTGCAAAAATCCACTGTCTTCCGGTATACTAACGACAAAACTTTAGAGAAAGAAATGCAATTGCAACCAAAAGAATAAAATACCTAGGAAGAAATTTAACAAAGAATGTGAAAATTACAAAGCATTATTAAAAGAGATTGAAAAAGACAAAACAAAATGAGAAAATACTCCTGTTCATGGATTGAAAGAACCAACATAGTTAAAATGACCATATTACCTAAAACATTATACAGATTTAATACAATTCCCCATCAAAATCCCAATGTCATTTTTTTTTAAAGAAAAAAGAATGAGAAATCATCAGATTTGTATGGAACCACAAAAGACCCCAAAGCAATCCTGAGAAAAAAGAATGAAGCTGGAGGTATCACACTACCTGACTTAAAATTATACTGCAGAGCTATGATAATCAAAACAGCATGGTATTGGCAGAAAAACAGACACACAGATCAATGGAACAGAATTGAGAGCCCAGATATAAGACCACATGTATATGGGCAGATAATTTTCAACAAAGGAGCCAGAAACACACAATGGAGTAAAGATAGTCTCTTCAATAAATGGTGCTGTAAAAACTGGAAAGCCACATGCAAACAAATGAATTTGGATTACAGTTAACCCCCAAGTACAAAAATTAATTCAAAATGGATTAAATCCTAAATGTAAGATCCAAAACAGTAAGTTACATAGAAGAAAATATAGGTACCAAACTTACAGATCTTGATAATAGAGAATATTTTGTGAACTTGACCCCAAAGGCAAGGGAAGTAAAGGCAAAAAAATAGATGAATGGGACTATATCAAACTAAAACACTTCTGCACAGCAAGAGAAACTGTCAACAAAACAAAGAGGCAGCCAACCAGATGGGAGGTGATATTTGCAAACAGTATTTCTAACAAAGGTTTAATTTCCAAAATATATAAAGAACTCATAAAACTCAACAACAAACAAACAAACAATCTGATCAAAAAATGGGCAAAGGCCCTAGCCAGTTTGGCTCAGTAGACAGAGCATCAGCCTGCGAGAACACATGCCTGGTTGCACACTCAATCTCCAGTTGGGGATGTGCAGGAGACAGCCGATTAATGATTCTCTCTCGTTATTGATGTTTCAATTTCTCTCTCCCTGACCCTTCCTCTCTGAAATCAATAAAAAAAAATTTTTTTTTAAGTGGGCAGAGGACCTGAAAATATACCTCTCCCAAGAAGGCATATAGGTATATGAAAAGATGTTCAACCTCACTGACAATTAGGGAAATGCAAATCAAAACTATAATAAGATACCACTTTATACCTATTAGAGTGGCCATTATCAACAAGACAAGCAATAACAAGTGTTGGAGAAGTTGTGAGAAAAAGGAAACCTTCATTTACTGCTGGTGGGAATGTAGGATGCTACAACCACTATAGAAAGCAGCCTGGAAATTCCTGAAAATTAGGAATATACCCCAGCAATTCCTCTCCTGTGTATATATCTGAAGAACTTGAAATCATATATTTGCAAAGATATATGAACCTCTTTGTTCATTGTAACGTTATTCACAGTTGTCAAGACATGGAAACAACCTAAGTGTCCTGCAATAGAGGACTGGGTAAAGAAGATGTGGTCCAAATACACAATGGGATACTACTCAGCCACAGAAAGAATAAAACAGCACCATTTGCAACAACATGGATGGACCTTGAGAACATTATGCTATGTGAAATACATCAGTCAGAAAAAACTAAAAACCATATGATTTCACTCATATGTGGGATATAAAACTAACACTCATGAACACAAACAGCAGTGTGTGTTTCCAGAGGAAAGTGGATAGGAGGGAGAGGAGATCCTAAAATAAGGTGACAGGAGATTTGACTTTGGGTGGTGAGCACACGGTACAATATACAGATCTTGTAACATAGAAACCCATACCTAAAACCTATATGTTCATGTTCATCAATGTCACCCCAATCAATTTTTTAAAATATACTATTTAATAAAAGAATAATATGCAAATTTGACTGTACCTTCGCTATACCCACAAGCCATGCCCACAGCCACGCTCACCAACCAATCAGGAGCAGATTATGAAAATAAACCCCAACCAAGATGGTTGCTGCCACTGAGCAGAGGAGGGAGGCTTGGGTTTCCCCAGCAACAGAGGAAGCCAAGCTTTCCGCCTGCCATTGCAGGCCTAGGGCTCCACTCAATGCTACAAAGTTTCAATTATAAAAGATAAAGAAATGGTGGGAGCCACTGGGCTGGAGAGAACAGAGGCTTGGATTTCCCTGGCAATGGAGGAAGCCAAGCTTCCCGCCTGCCCTAGGCCTCCATTCTAGGTTACAAAGTTTCAAACAGACATGGATGTCGCCACGGAGGAAAAGAAGGCTTGGCTCTGCTTCAGGCTACAAAGTTTCAATTGTAGACATAAATTAATCCCAGATCCCAGGGCCTCCACTTGGGTCACTGGGGGGGGGGGGGCAGCCTGTAAACCTCCACAGGCCCCTCGCCCAGGCCGCCCCTCACCCCAAGGGAACCCCCACCCTGATCTGGGACTCTCTTCAGGGCAAACCGGCTGGCCCCCACCCATGCACCAGGTCTCTATCTTATTTAATAAAAGAGTAATTTGCAGATTGACCATCACTCCAACACACAAGAGAGCTGGCCCCATGTGGTCAAAGATCCTGCCCCCATGTGAAAACAAGATGACCACCACAAGATGGCCAGCAGGGGAGGGCCGTTGGAGGTTCCAGGCCCTGCAAGGGAGGGCAGTTGTGGGTGATCAGGCCAGCAGGGGAGGGCAGTTAGGGGTGACCAGGCTGGCAGAGGAGGGAAGTTGGGGGCAAACAGGCTGGCAGGGGAGCAATTAGACATCAATTAGACTGGCAGGGTAGTGGTTAGTGGGTGATCAGGCTGGCAGGCAGAAGCGGTTAGGGGCAATCAGGGAAGCAGGCAGGTGAGCAGTTTGGAGCCAGCAGTCCTGGATTGTGAGAAGGATGTCCAACTGCCCATTTAGGCCCGATCCCTCGAGGGGTCCCAGATTGGAGAGGGTGCAGGCTGGGCTAAAGGTCATCCTCTGCCCCTGTGCACAAATTTTGTGCACCGAGTCTCTAATTATTTATAAATAAATAAATTATGGAAAGTTTGCTTATAAAATTTGAAAATTAATATACCAGGCAAATATCAATCCAAATAAGCTACAGTAGCCCATCTTATTAATACAGGGTAAAAAGAAAATCCAGGCAAAAAATGGGGACAAAAGGTATTAGTTATCATCAGAATAATCATCAGCATAAATGCTGCTGACAATATACCCTCAAAATATATTAAGCAATAATTAAAGGAACATGGGAAAAATCAGATAAATAAACCATTGGAAGTGAATATTCTATCATATCCTTCTCAAACACTGAAAGAGCAAGCAGACAAAATAAGCTGAGATACAGAAGATTTGAAGAACATGGTTAATAAACTTAAACTAGCAAATGATACAAACTTTGATAACCAGCAGGGACCACATTACTTTCAAGCACAGATATAACTTTTATGAAAACTATGTACTAGTCCTCAAAGGAAGCTTTCACAAATTCTCTTTATATAAATACTAGTGAACCGGTGCACGAAATTCATGCACATTAAAAGGGGATTAATTAGAGGATATCATTTAAAATTGCTATTTGCCCTTTCTCTATAATAGAAGTGTCAGAGATGAAAGAAAATTAGTAAAATGTATATGAAAACCTTCCTTCTGTCAGAGTCTGGGGCTCACTGTAGGACCCAAGTTCCTGGCCACCCACATGTACCTCAATATTGTGTGGGACCCAGATCTGCCCCCCCCCCGCCCCATTGGGCTAGTTACAGACCCGGCCAGTCCCACCCGTGTCAAGCCATGCTGGGCAGGGGGCATAGCCTCAGGTCCCCTGGCCCGGCCAGGACAGGGGGCATGCCTGATGTCCCCCAGCCCAGACTGGGGTGGGGGCATACCTTGAGGTCCCCCATCAAGCCCTTCCAGATAGGGGGGTCCAAGCCTCAGGTCCCCCAGCCCAGCACCAGGAGGGAGGAACAGCCTCAGATCCCCCATCAAGCCCGACCAGCGCAGGGGGGGGGTGTGAAACCTCAGTTCCCCCATCAAGCCCCGCTGGTTGGGTGGCACAGCCTGAGGTCCCCTGTTAAGTCCTACAGGGGTGGAGGAGGGCGTAGCCTCAGGTCCCTGCTGATTGCTCATTAAGGCTCCTTATGGGAACTTGGCCTCAGATGTGGGTGCAGCCATATTTGTGATGCAGTGATGGTCAATTAGCATATTCCCTCTTTATTAGACAGGATATGATCTTTGTTCTCTAAGCATGATGTAAAAATTATTGACAAGGGGCAAAACTATAATATATAGAACAAGATGAAAATACAAGGCAATGAAGAAATAGAATTAAATGGAGCTAAACTATTCAAATTAAGAAATTGGTATTAAAAAAAACAGAATAGAAGAGAAGGAAAAGAAACAAAATTGCACTATATGGGCAGAAAACACTGGGGGAAAGTTGAGAAAATAAACTAAACCAAATCCTAGCACTTTTGAAAAGATTAATATAATAGACATTCCTCTGACAAGATTAATCAGAGAAAAATAAACAAAAAGGCAAATAAACAGAATATAAAATGAAAAGGGAGAAAAAAAAGCGTTCTTAAAATTATGGGAAAACATTATGAAAAGCTATATGCAACAAGGACAGTCTCAAAATAGCCTAATACAGAGAAACATGGGAACAGTCATGTATCACTGACGAAAATTTACACAATCATAAGCAGCCATTCTGGAGAGTGTACTCCAACATGCACAGGCTCCAACATCCAGCAATCTTACTCCCAGGCATACGCTGTAGAGGAAGCCTCTCACATGTCTAAAAGGGTGTGCACTGTAGCAATGCTGGGATAATGGAAAATTGGAGGTAATTGGGGGTCCTTTTAATTTACATTATTTTAAAAATAAATGTTACCATTTATAATGAAGATAGAAAACTAGTAGAATTTAACCAGTAACAAAAGAAGTGTCATACTCAACAAGAAGCTGGGAATCAAAGGTCACAGGTACAAAGCTCTAACTGGGAATTTGTATGCCATAATTTTGATGCATTAATTAAAATATTTTTTGACTGTGTCTATTGACAAGGTACTGTGCAGAAAAACAAATATCATACCAGCACTCAAGAAGCTCTAAATCTAGTGAACTTCAATTATCCTTTTGTATACTTTACAAATTCAGCTAAAAAAACCTGTCTTTTTCTGTTCCTTTAGCCCTAATCTCTCCTTAATGAAGGGATCACATGAATAAGTGATTTGAGATAAACACTGAATATAGGAATAACTGTGAAAAAAGAGGTCAGGAGAAATGGTACTATGTTATCTCAAAACTTATATGTTTTCTTTAGTGAGGGAGCCCCACAGAAGATGCTCGAATATTTTGCATCCCCAGGAAAGCTTAGTTCTCGTATAGAAACGTGGGTAAGATACAAATCAACTCTGCTCAAAATCCTTACATGATTAGGTATGTATTTATATGAACAAAGAAAGGGGGGGTAGAAAAATATATATTGAATGACCCGTGTTGGTTACTTCAATGAGAACATGGTAGGAGTAGAGGGGATATATATCATAACTTCCTTCTTTTTTGACTTGTTACAATGAATATAAATTACTTCTATTTCAATTTTTTCTTATGTTTATACAGCGGCTCTCAAAGTATAGTCAAGAAGTTCCTGACACCTTTTTAGGGGATCCTTAAGTCAAAAATATTTGCATAATATGTTTTTTGACTTTTTCACTCTCATCCAATCATGAGTACACAGGCCACATGCTGGCTGATACCACAGAAAACTAAATGCAGAGCGAACATGAGACTCCAGCTGTCTCTTATTCAACTGGACACTAAAAATTTACAAAAGTGGGAAAACAATGTCACCCTTCTCATAAACTTTTGTTTGAAACACACTTTTCAATAAAATGTTATTTTTGTTAACATGTATTTATAATTGTTATTTTGAAGTAAATAACTATTTTTAAACTTCTGTTTTAGTTGATAAATGTAAATATCTATACTAATAAAGGGTAATATGCTAATTAGACCAGGAGACCTTTCAGACAAAGCCATGGTGGCAGGGCAGAGGCAGAGGCGATTAGGGGTGATCAGGCCAGGAGGGGAAGGCAGTTGGGGGTGATCAGACTGGCAGGGGTGGGGGGCAGTTGGGAGCGATAAGGCCAGTGAGGAGGGGCAGTTGAGGGTGAACAGGTTGGCAGGCAGAGTAGTTATGGGTGATCAGGCAGGCAGGCAGATAAGTGGTTAGGAGCCAGCAGTCCCGGATTGCGAGAGGGATGTCCGACTGCCAGTTTAGGCCTAATCCCTGGCAGTCAGACATCCCCCAAGGGGTCCCAGATTGGAGAGGGTACAAGCCAGGCTGAGGGATACCCTCCCCCCGTGCACAAATTTGTGCACCAGTGTGTATAGATAAAATTATAAACACCAATAGATAAACCTATATACAGAAGTTTGGGGGTCCTTAGTAATTTTAAGTGAGTTCTGAGACCAAAACATTTGAGAACCACTGGCAATATTAGCATCTTTTTAAAATCCTCACCAAAGATATGTTGTTGATTTTTAGAGAGAGAGGAAAGAAGAAAGAGAGAGAGAGAGAGAGAGAGAGAGAGAAACACCGATGTGAAAAACATTGATCGGTTGCCTCCTATATGTGCCCTAACTGGGAATTGAACCTGCAACCTAGGTATGTGCCCTGACAGAAAGTCAAACCCCCAACCTTTTGGTGTATGGGACAATGCTCCAAGCAACTGAGCTAGCCAGCCAGGGCAGCATCTATTTTTAATTGAAGAAAAAAAAAGTAATAAAACTATATCTAATATGTACACCTTTCGTTTTCACTTAACAATATATCCTAGCAATGGTAAGAAAAGCAACACTAACTGTGTATTCATTATTCATGAAGTCCTTTCTAACAATGGTAAGAAAAGCAACACTAACTGTGTATTCACTATTCATGAAGTCCTTTCTAACAATGGTAAGAAAAGCAACACTAACTGTGTATTCACTATTCATGAAGTCCTATGCCAAGGGCTTTGCATATATTATTCCATTTTATTACTATATGAACGCTATGACACTTCAGAGATAGGTGACTGGTACACCATACTCTCAGAAATACTATGTTACCTTCAACAAGACCTATGTCAAGGCTTGTTATGAGAATTAACTGAGTTTATATTTGTAAAGCACTGAAAACAATACCTACAACACAGTAAATACTACAGAAATATTTAGCATTTACATGGTATTTAAAACTTTAAGTCTAAATGTAGTTCTCCGAGGTTGTAGACAAATTGAAAAAAAAAAAAGGCTCAAGACTGGCCAGGGGTACTTCAAATTTTGGAAGTTAGGACACTGAGGAGAATCTAGCCAGGAAGACTGAGATTTTTAGAAGAACAAAGTAAACATGGTTTCCTAAAAATCATGTTTCTAAAAGGTTGTGATGATCTGTGTCAAACGAGAGGACAGAATATTGAAAGAGGCAGTGTTGCAGAGAAAGTGAAACAACAATGAGATGGAATGGCTCAGGCCTGCAGAAAACTACAAAGAGGTGGGAAGACAGGTGATAAAGTCTGAGAGTCTATCTTCCACTTTCAAAGATGCTGCAGTTTAGGGAAGAGAGGCAGACAATGATTTGGAAGCAGGCACAAGAAGCAAGGAAAACGATTACCCCACATCTAGCTTTCCCATCCCTCCAAACTGAACCATACCACAACCTCCTAATTCATTTACTCTCCATACCTTGGATTCCTCTTCAGGGAATCTTATCTGAGACAAAACAGGACCCCAAACCATCCCAGGGTTCTAGTAGAAACTGATCAAATCTAGAGATGCTTTGGAACAGCCGTCGCCAACCTTTCGAACCTCACGGACCATCAGTGGTCCGTGGACCATCAGTTGGCGACCGCCGCTTTAGAACTTTGTTCCACAGTAGGGGGAGCTCAGTCTATCAACAAAGGAATAAAACCCAATGTCTGGCTGGAGAAAATGGCGGCAGAACGGAGGGATTCGATCTGAATCTGTTCACAGGGCAGAGGGAGGGAGCAGCTGAAAGTCGTGCAGGGAGCATTTGTCGGCGACTAGGGGGACAGCTGTGCTCCAGGAGAAGATAGAGGACTGCTGGGCTGGCCTCCCTAGCCTGAGCGGCCCCAGTACTGCTGGGTTCTCTCCCTGAGCCAACTGCGCGAGGAGGCGCACAGAGGCAGACCACGACATCTTGAAGGAGAGGAGCCGGAAAATATACAGCTGCCGTACGCGGTACCGGCTGGACCGCTGGGGCTCCCGGAGCACCAGCGCCCAGTTGGCGCGGAGGCGCGCAGAGCCCAGGGAGCTCTAAACTCCAGCACGGAAAGGTCAGATTTCCCTGGGGGTACTTTGGGCGCGAAACTGAGGGGGCTGGCAGTCTGGGAGATCTGCACCTTGGAACTCAAAACCTGGAGATCTGCACCTGAAATAGAATCTGTGGCTGTTGAAGCTGGTGAACGTGGGAGAGGGCCCTTGGAGCTGGTGGCAGAGTTGATCCCTGGAGCGCAATGGGTTTGGACCTGACAGAGGGGGGAAGCCCGGAAGATTTTGGGAGGGTTCTGGCTGCTAAAACAGCAGTCACCATTAGAGAGGCAGTATTGTTTAGTTCAGGATAGAGAGGACCAATAGACCCAGAAGTCAATCTAAAAACACTGCCACCCAGGGGCCAAATCACAAATTGACTCTTATGTGACAGGGAATTGATTATATTTTCTCTCCGACCTTGGGAATACAGTCTATTTTCATCTACACTTTAATATCTTTTACTCTACCTCAACTTCACCTTTATACCACCACTCTCTGGCTAACCTTTCCCTATTTAGTGCCTTGTTTCCCTTACACTTTTCCCGCTTTAGATTTACCTAATTCTTTCCCCTTCCCCCCTGTTAAAATTTCACCCCACTGATATATCTAATCTCTAACCACCTAATCCAAGTGCATATATACCTCTAGCTTCTCTGACTTCACTATCTTAAAGTGTTTTTAGTCCTGTCCTGTTGTTGTTGTTTACTTGACTGTTGATTATATTGATTTTTTAAGCAGGTTTATGAGATTGATTTGCTTATTCTGTTATTTTGGTTTGTCTTGTAGGGGGGGGTTATTTTTATTTTTGGTGTTGTTTCTTGTTTTGTTGTCCTCATCTGCATTGTTTTTGAGATAGATTTTTGCTTCTGTGTTCCCTCACCTCTCTTGATATTAGTAGTTGTATGTAATTTGTATCAATCTCCAAGTACTTGTTGCTGGTTTTGGTTCGGATTAGGGGCTGTCTTATAGGAGTTTTCACCCCACGTTTATAATTTACTCCTTTTATTTCTTTTTTTTTCTTCTCCCCCCTTTCCCATTATCATTTTGGCATTCCTGTCTTTCTTTTTTGTGAGTGTATGTGTGTGGGGGGGTCTCTTTCTTTTTTGTGTGAGTGGGGTGTGTGAGTGTCTGTGTGGGTCTGGGGGAGGTTCTCTTTCTTTTTTCCCACCTATCACCAAATTTGCCTTTCTCTGGCGGTCACCTTAATTTGGAATTACAGTTACTTTGACTACATTCCGGTTCAGTGCCTGGTGCGTTGCACCTGGTTGTGTTGTATTTTGTGCCTTTAAATCAACGCAGGAGAGTGAGAACTACATAACCAGATACACAGAGAAGAGAGACCATGGGAAGACAAAGAAATAGCCCACATATGAAAGAAAAGCAAGGCTCGCCAGAAAAGGAGGTAAACGAAATGGAAGTTAACAACCTGTCAGAGAAAGAATTCAGAGAAATGGTCATAAGGTGGCTGAAAAGAATGGAAGACAAATTTGATAATATGAGTAAGAACCAAGAGGAAATGAGAAAGACCCAGGAAGAAATGATGAAGAGCCATGAAGAAATGAAGAGGAGCCACGAAGAAATGAAGAGGAGCCAAGAAGAAATGAAAAGTGACATTGCTGAAGTAAAGAACTCAATGGAAAGTATTAAGAGTAGTGAGAACTAAGATGGCGGCAAAGGCAAAACACCTATCTTGCCGTCATAATCAGCAATTTTAATACTACAACTTAACGAAAGAACAAACACCTTCCAGAATCACCAGAAAGCTCGCCGAGTGAAAATTCCACAAATAAAAGTGAAGATAAGACACTGGGACTCGGAGAAGCGGCGGCGAACAGCTTTGAAAGATTCGCACGGAGAGAGGTTTGGAGTGCGCACCGCGGAGAGGGCGGGCGGCTGAAAACCGGCCAGTTTTCTCGAACGGGGAGACAAAGGCGTCCCACTGGACGGATTCTCCAGCTCTGGGCGAACTCCAGAGAACCCACTATCACACGTGGTGAAAACTGGACAGTGGGAGGGCACACCGAAGCTCTGGTGCTGCCGGGTCTCCCGGCTTGTGGAAAGGCAGCTTGCGCGAACAGCTCGGCTGCGTGACGGCGCAGAGAGCGCACCGCGACTTGCCTCTCATTCGGAAAACCGTCAGACTGCTTTGTTTTACGCCCCTGGGTGAGACATTGCGCATGCAGACTCATTTTGGGAAAGTCTGAATTCCCCGGCAACCGGCAGCCGGTGGAGCTCTGCAGCGGCTCTCTCTCAGAGGTGCTGGCGGCCATTGCCCCCGGCACAGAGTCCCTGGGGCCACATAGGGCGGAGCTAACGCTGTCTGCTTGGCCCGGAGACTCCGCCCACCCAACCTGAGCACAGCTGAGCTTCACAGACAATTGGCCTGGAGGTCAACCCTCCAAGTGCTAGCAACGATTAACTGAGCTTAACTTCAGCAAGACTGTGCAACCCATATCAACCTCAGGTAACTGGGGAGGCTGAGCCACTATCCCTAGTAGGTAGTCTACCACACAAAGCTAATTGACCAACTCAGGGAAGCAGCCACCATGCAGCAACATGGAAAGAAATCAGATGTGAAAGAAATGGAGGAAAAAAAAACGACTGGACATGGAATTCAGAACCACGGTTATAGGGTTTTTTAAGAGGCTCCAACAAAAGATTGAGGCCTATAAGGAAATAAGCAAGACCACAAAGGAAATGAATGAGTCCTACAAGAAAATGAACAACACCCTCCAGGATATAAATGAGAGCTGCAAAGAAATTATCAAGACCAACGTGGAAATGAATGAGTCGTACAAGGAAATGAAAGAAACCCTCAAGGATATAAAGCAGACTCTCAAGGATATGAAAAAGGACCAACCAGAAATTAAGCATACACTGACTGAAACAAAAAATATTATACAAAGACCTGAAAGTGCCCTGGAGCACCCCAAGAACCAAGTTAAAGATGTGAAATACAAAGAGGTAAAATCCACTCAGCTGAAAAAGCAAGAAACCAAAAGAATCCAAAAAATTGAAGATAGTGTAAGGGGCCTCTGGGACAACCTCAAGCATACCAACATCCGAATTATAGGGGTGCCAGAAAAAGCGAGAGGCCAAGACAATGAAAACCCATTTGAAGAAATAGTGACCAAAAACTTCCCACACCTGGTGAAAGAAATTGACTTAGGAGTCCAAGAAGCGCACCGAACCCCAATATATAGGAACCCTAAGAGGACCACACCAAGGCACATCATAATTAAAATGCCAAGAGCAAAAGACAAAGAGAGAATATTAAAAGCAGCAAGAGAGAAACAGTTGGTTACCTATAAGGGAGCACCCATACGACTGTCAGCGGATTTCTCAACAGAAACGATGCAGGCCAGACACGAGTGGCAAGAAATATTCAAAGTGATGAACAGCAAGAATCTACAACCAAGATTACTCTATCCAGCAAAGCTATCATTCAGAATTGAAGGTCAGATGAAGTGCTTCGCAGATAAGAAAAAGCTAAAGGAGTTCATCACCACCAAACCAACATTATATGAAATGCTGAAAGATATTCTTTAAGAAGAGGAAGAAGAAAAAGGTAAAGATGCAAAGTATGAACAACAAATACACATCTATCAACAAACGAACATAAAAATCAAGTGAATTGATAGGCTGTTGAACAGGATAGACTGGTGAATATAACAGAGTCATGGACATAGAGAGGGAATGGACTGACAATTCTTGGGGAGAAAAGGGTTGTGGGAAGTGCAGCAAGAGACTGGACAAAAATCTAGCAACAATGGGAGAGGACAGTGGGGAGGGGGAGGTGAGGGTGGAGGGTGGGATAGGTACAGGGTGGAGGGGAGCTATAGGGGGATAAAAAGGGGAAACAATGTAATTAATAAACTGAACAATAAAGATAAAAAAATAAAGAATAGCTATTGATGTAAATAAAATAAAATTAAATTTAAAAAAAAGAAAGTATTAACAGTAGACTAGAAGAAGCAGAGGATCGCATCAGTGAGCTAGAAGACCAGGTAGGAAAAAATAACCAAGTAGAGCAGCTTCTAGAAAAAAAAATTAAAAAGCAGGAGGAGAGCCTAAGAGAACTTTGGGACAACATGAAACAAAACAACATCCGTATAATTGGGCTTCCAGAAGGACAGGAAACTGAGCAAGGAATAGAAAACCTGTTGGAAGAAATAATGACAGAAAACTTTCCTGGTATAGGAAAGGAAAAACCCACACAAATCCAAGAAGCTCACAGAGTCCCAAGCAAAATAAACCCCAGAAGACCTACACCAAGGCACATTATAATTAAATTGGCAAACACCAATGACAAAGTAAGAATCTTAAAAGCTGCCAGAGAGAAACAGAAAGTCACCTACAAAGGAACACCCATCAGACTAACAAGTGATCTCTCAACAGAAACCTATCAGGCCAGAAGGCAGTGGAATGAAATCTACAAAGTCATGCAAAGGAAGGGTCTGAATCCTAGAATACTGTACCCAGCAAGGCTCTCAATCAAAATTGAAGGTCAAATCAGGAGCTTCACAGATAAAAAGGGACTAAGGGAATTCGTCACCACCAAACCAGCAATGCAAGAAATGCTAAAGGATCTGCTGTAAAAAGAAATAGGAAGCGAAGAAGGAACACAGGGGCAAAGAACAAAAATGGCAACATATAAGCACCTATCAATAATAACTTTAAATGTAAACGGTTTAAATGCTCCAATCAAAAGACATAGGGTAATAGACTAGATAAGAAAACACAACCCATGTATCTGCTGTCTACAAGAAACCCACCTCCGAAAAAAAGACACACACAGACTGAGGATGAAAGGTTGGAAAAAAGTTATTCAGGCTAATGGAAATGGAAAAAAAGCTGGGTAGCCATACTTATATCCGACAAATTAGATCTCAAAGTGAAGGACATAACAAGAGATAAAGAAGGCCACTTCATAATACTAAAGGGAGCAATTCAACAAGAAGAAATAACTCTTGTAAACATATACGCACCCAATACAGGAGCACCCAAATATATACAAAAACTCCTAGAGGACATCAAGGGAGAGATAGACAGCAATACAATCATAGTAGGAGACTTTAATACCCCATTATCACCATTGGACAGATCCTCTAAACAAAAAATTAGTAAAGAAACATCAATTCTCAATGACTCACTGGACCAGATGGAATTAATTGACATCTTCAGATCATTTCACCCCAAAGCCACAGAATATACATTCTTTTCAAGTGCCCATGGGTCATTCTCAAAGATAGACCATGTGTTGGGTCATAGGCAAAGTCTCTCCAAAGTCTCTTCCAAATTCAAGAAGATAGAAATCATATCAAGTATATTCTCAGATCACAGTGGCATAAAGCTGGAAATCAACTACAATAGAAACAATCCAAAGAAATCGAACACATGGAGACTAAACAGCATGCTATTAAACTATGACTGGGTTACTAGAGAGATTAAGGAAGAGATAGAAAACATCATGGAAACAAATGACAATGATAGCACAACAATCCAAAATCTATGGGACACAGTGAAAGCAGTTCTGAGAGGGAAGTTCATAGCTCTACAATCCTACTGCAAAAAACTAGGAACAGTGGCAATAAATTATCTAACCCAACAACTCAAAGAGTTAGAAAGAAAGAAACAAGAAAAGCCCAGTGTAAGCAGAAGGAAGGAAATAGTAAAGATCAGAGCAGAAATAAATGACATAGAGACCAAAGAAACAATACAGAAGATCAACAAAACCAAGAGCTGGTTCTTTGAAAGGATAAACAAGATTGATGAACCTCTAGCCAGACTCACCAAGAAGCAAAGAGAGAGGACCCTAATAAATAAAATCAGAAATGAAAGAGGTGAAATAACAACAGACCCCATTGAAATACAAAGGATTGTTAAAAAATACTATGAACAACTCTACTCCAACAAACTGGACAACCTGGAGGAAATGGATATGTTTCTAGAAAAATATAACCTCCCAAAACTCAATCAAGAAGAATCTAAACAACTCAATAGACCAATAACTGTGGAAGAAATTGAAGCAGTCATCATAAAGCTTCCAGCAAACAAAAGCCCAGGGCCAGACAGCTTCACAGGGGAGTTTTACCGAACATTCAGGGAAGAACTAAAACCTATACTCCTCAGACTATTCCAGAAAATTCAAGAGGATGGAACACTTCCAAACTCCTTCTATGAAGCTAGCATCACCCTAATACCAAAACCAGATAAAGACAACACAATGAAAGAGAATTACAGGCCAATATCCCTCATGAATATAGATGCCAAAATCCTCAATAAAATTCTATCAAATCGGATCCAGCAGTACATCAGAAAGATCATACACCACGACCAAGTAGGATTTATCCCAGGAATGCAAGGATGGTTCAATATCCGCAAATCAATAAATGTGATACATCACATAAACAAATTGAGAGATAAAAATCACATAGTCATATCAATTGATGCAGAAAAAGCATTTGACAAAATCCAACATCCTTTCTTAATAAAAACTCTCAATAAGGTAGGAATAGAAGGATCATACCTCAACATAATAAAAGCCATATATGATAAACCCACAGCATACATCATACTCAATGGGCAAAAACTACAACCATTTCCCCTAAGAACAGGAACAAGACAGGGTTGCCCACTTTCACCACTCCTGTTCAACATAGTACTGGAAGTATTAGCCATTGCAATTAGACAAGAAGAAGAAATAAAAGGCATCCAAATTGGAAAAGAAGAAGTTAAGCTATCCTTATTTGCAGATGACATGATATTGTACATAAAAAACCCGAAAGACTCCATAAAAAAGTTAGTAGACTTAATAAATGAGTTCAGCAAGGTAGCAGGCTACAAAATTAATGCCAAGAAATCTATGGCATTTCTATACACTAATAGTGAACTTACAGAAAGAGAGACTAAAAAAGCAATCCCATTTACCATCACACCAAAAAAATTAAGATACCTAGGAATAAACTTAACTAAGGAGGTAAAAGATCTATTCGTGGAAAACTACAGGACACTGAAAAAAGAGATAGAGGAAGATGTAAACAGATGGAAGAACATTCCATGTTCATGGATTGGGAGAATCAACATAATTAAAATGTCCATACTACCCAAAGCAATCTATAAATTTAATGCACTCCCCATTAAAATACCAATGGCATATTTCACAGACCTAGAAAGAACTCTCCAAAAATTCATCTGGAACAAAAAAAGGCCCCGAATAGCACAACAATCCTGAGAAAGAAGCACAAAGTCGGTGGGATTTCCATACCAGATTTCAAGCTGTATTACAAGGCTACTGTTCTTAAAACAGCCTGGTACTGGCACAAGAACAGACATATAAATCAATGGAATAGAATTGAGATCCCGGATATCAACCCAATCCACTATGCTCAATTAATATTTGACAAAGGAGGCAGGAACATAAAATGGAGTCAAGACAGTCTCTTCAATAAATGGTGTTGGGAAAATTGGACAGATACATGCAAAAAAATGAAACTAGAGCACCAACTTACACCATACACAAAAATAAACTCAAAATGGATACAGGACTTAAACGTAAGACAGGAAACCATAAAAATATTAGAGGAATCTACAGGAAGAAAAATCTCAGACATATGCCAAAAGAACTTCTTTGATGATACTGCTCCGAGGGCAATGGAAGCTAAAGAGAAAATAAACAAATGGGACTACATCAAAATAAAAAGCTTTTGCACAGCTAAAGAAACCATCAACAAAACAACAAGAAAACCCACTGTATGGGAGAACATATTTGCAAATGTTATTAGTGATAAAGGTTTAATCTCAACCATCTACAGGCAACTCACCCAACTCAATAAAAGGAGGACAAATGATCCAATAAAAAAAATGGGCAACAGACCTAAATAGAATCTTCACGAAAGAAGACAAAAGGAAGGCCCAGAGACATATGAAAACTTGCTCAAAGTCACTAATTATCCGAGAGATGCAAATCAAAACGACTATGCGGTACCATCTCACACCTATCAGAATGGCTTACATCAACAAATCAACAAACGACAAGTGCTGGCGAGGATGCGGAGAAAAAGGAACTCTCGTGCACTGCTGGTGGGATTGTAGACTAGTACAGCCACTGTGGAGAACAGTATGGAGATTCCTCAAAAAACTAAAAATGGAGCTCCCATTCGACCCAGTGATCCCACTTCTAGGAATATACCCCAAGAAATTAGAAAGGCGAATTAGAAAGGATATATGTACCCCTATGTTCATAGCAGCACAATTTACCATAGCTAAGATTTGGAAACAGCCGAAGTGCCCATCAGCAGATGAGTGGATTAAAAAACTATGGTACATTTACACAATGGAATACTACGCCGTGGAAAAAAAGAAGGAGCTCCTACCATTTGTAACAACATGGATGGATTTGGAGAGCATTATACTAAGTGAAATTAGCCAGGCAGAGAAAGACAAATATCACATGATCTCACTCATTTGAGGAATACAATCAATGACATAGACTGATGAACAAGAATGGATCCAGAGACTGAGAAAAGTCCATCAGAATGTCAAACCTCAGGGTAAGTGGCAGGTGGTGGGAGTAAGTGGAAAAGTCAATATACTTGAACTCTTGAACTGAGGTAAGTGATTTGTGTTTTTACATCCCTGACAAAGTTTATATAAAATTATTTAAAAAATGGCAGCTAGTCTGACATTGAATTGACATGGCCTAGAGCTTGTCATATCCTATGGAGACCAGTCCTTAGGCTAGGCCCTGCTCAACCTCCCATGACACCATAATACCCTTACATGATATTATTCTACAATGTCATTATAATATTTGATATTTGACAACAGCATATTATATAACTATGCCAAATAAACTTACAAACTAATTCTTTGAATGTTGGGCAGCAACTTAAAAAAGGATAGGAAAGAAATTAATCCCTTTCAGAAGGAATTAAGGCACTGGGAAGGCATCCGAGCATTCTATATTGGCCCTTCTTGCCCTTTCTGCCAAGAGGGACCTTCTTGTTACTATCCAAATACACACAGCTGATGCCAGAGTTTTCAATTCGAGCTGTGGCTGAAGCCTTTGGGCAGCTGGCACCATGGATCTGTATCTCGACCAATGGTGTGAGCTGGGCCCTCTCTGGAGAAGAAACCTGGGTCCCCCGAGATATGTGATCAGTACCGGGACCCCGCCAGCAGGCGAGGGGACCCCAAGGCAGGTACTGGACGTGGAGGCCACAGGGGGGCATAGACTACAAAGGAGACAGAACTGAACCTCACATCACCCTGTTTGGCCCAGGAGGATGGCTGGTTAGCCAGAGACGGGTAAGATTCCTCAGGGAAGGAACAACCTAAGACAGGCACAGTCACAGAGGGGCCAACAGGAGAGAACTAAAAGGTCAACAGAGGTGGGGCACAGACCCTCATCCACAAACCTTGCAGGGGTTTGAATTCTCAACCCTCCTAAGGGAGGTCTCCTACCCCCACGGCTGCTTCGCCTCCCACATACAACTCATACGGGGACCCAGGTGGCAGACAGAGACTCAGCCAGCAATAGCTGCTCTATATCTAAATTCAGTCTATTACCAGGAATGCTCGGGACCAACTCAAAATTGCAAATATTCCTTTCCACTAGTATTCACAGGGTAAACTAAGATTTCTGCTTGAGTATTAAAATTGACAGGAAAATAGTAATCAAGTTTTCAGATTAATTTAAATTGGCCAAGTGAAATATGTGAATACTCAAGAAAATTATAGTGTACTGGACAAAAAGCTTTTCCTAAAACATTAACTAAAAAATCTATTAGTAGTTCATCTCACTGTAAAATTGCCTAACATCCAAAGAACCTAAAGCAGTCACTTTGTGTGCAAAAATTAAGATTTAAAATTATCAAGACTGCAATATAAAATTTCCAAAAGTCCCCATTAATCAAAAAATGGGAGGGGACAGTGGGGTAATATCATGTAAGGGAAAAAAAAATATCGAGTAAGTAAAATACATCTAGAAAATTCTTACTCCAGTAAAGTAAATTCCATTTGTAAAACAATTGCAGGACACCCATGAAAAAACACACATGGTGTCAAAATAAGCCAAAGGAAAATCATTTAGGCAAAAATTAAAAAGAATCCCAAGTCTATTTTGCATAGAGGATCCCTTTGTTAACTTTGGTCGAGAATGTGTTTGTGTGTTTTCAGAGAACAACTCCAAGACCATGTGGGTTCCTGCGACGGTGAGGAACTGATGGATCTGTTCCAGTCCCGAGGATGGTCCAGAGATGGGGGACACTGACGACACCTTGCCATGCTAGCAGTCAGCAGCTGTGCATGTCTGCAGGCAGCCCAGGACCAAACCAGAGAGGATGGATCTTGCATTGCCACGATGTGTCCACCATCTGGATACCATTGCTGACTTATACACATAAAGAATTATTTGACACTGAAACTGGGACTCAGAAAAGTTGGACATTGAAACTGAGACTGAAACATTTTTTGTTCTTATACATTTATTTCTAATATGCAGAGGCAAGATATTTTTGAAGAAAAGAAACAGGGGAGAGTGATTGATATAGAGGCAGGATGGCCTTGAACAGGCTGTCAAGCTACAGGGGGAGGCTTGGGTGGATGGGAGGCAGATGCGGGGGGAGATCAACTGAAGGACTTGTATGCACGCATATGAACATAACCAATGAATGAAAGACACTGGGGCGGCGAGGGGGGGAAGCTGGGGATATGTGCTGGGGGGTGGGGGAGGATGGGGGGAGGATAAGGGGGAGGGGGAAAGGAAAACATGTACTACGATTATACTGCAAAAAAATCAATAAAAAATAATTAAAATAAAACCCAATGTCTGCCTTGAACAGATTTTTCACTTCAGGGTTTTCTAAACCAGTGGTTTTTAATGGGGAACAATTTTTCGCCCAATGTGACATTTAATAATGTCTGGAAATATTTTTGGTTGCCACATTGGGTAGCAACAGTGGGGCAGGTTGCTACTGGCATCTAGTGAGTAGATGCCAGGGACTACTGCTAAACATTCTACAATGTGAAGGTAGCCCTCCACAACAACCCAAAATGCCAATTATGCCAAGACTCAGAAACCCTACTCTGGACCTGAGAAGCTTTTGATTTCTTTCATACGGGCAAATAACCTCATCTATACCAGTTATCTATGCCAGTTCTGAGTATGGCTAAGGGTTCAAATCGAACAGTCAGTCTTACGAATTCTATTCCAAATCTGCTCAGATAGGTCAGGGGAAAAATAGACAAAAAGGTTGAGGCTAGCTAAATGGTAAAAGTTAAAAGGAAACAGAAATTGTTTTGTGCCATTAAAGAGGCACAATTACCAAAAACAAGAACAAGCAAAAAGATTGTTCGTTAAATTTGAGAAAACAGAGAATGCAACCTTTCATTTGGAATAGTAACACCTTACATGAAGTTCAAAAGCAGTACCACAGTGCCAAAACACTCCTTCTGTAAGGGGCTTCCATTCTCTTGATTCCAAAAAGAAGCTAATTTAAGAGAGTTTTTTTGAAAAACATCCTAGGAATTAAAAATAATTCATGTGTTGCTTTAAAAAATGAGAGTCCACGAATCTTGATATAAAGGAACCTATGTGTTCTTACCTCATCAACATTTCACTTAAGTATCATATTTTATTAGACCCGTAATCATCCACCGCTGCATGAAATTTCCTCCTATTCTCTTTCAGGATTTCTCATCATTTAAGTCTTCCCTTCATTAAGGGATTCCAGATAATTTTTTTAGAGTCTAGTCTCTATATGGAAGGCATTCTGACTCTAGCATTTCTATTTCCCATTTTAACATCTGCTCTAGGAAAGTTTCAACCATTGCATATGGGGAGAGGATGGCAGTGTCTTAAAGAAAAATTAGATTATCCTGCTTAAAGGTTTTTATCAGCATGCTGCCTGGAGTCCAGTGTGCTGTTTTATCAGCGGAAGCTTCTCAGCAAGATGTTTTTTGTGTGTTGTTAAAGGAGGGAACCAACCCCTCAGTGTTTTCCCCGTTTATGTATGACCCGTGACATGAGAGGAGTCAGGCCCAGCCAACAACTGTCTCCCGCAAGGCTGAGACCAGCTACAGCTTTAGCAGAGAGAGGGATCCTCAAACTCCCTTCCTCCGTTTGGGTGCCAGGAATTTCTGAAGGGAAGAGCACTTGGAATATTTCCCTTCAAAACACATCTCCAGAGTGTCTGACAGTGTCTTTCACAGGGCTGTTACAACAGCAGGGCCCACACCAACTGGCTGCTCCTCCATAAACCCAGTCAGAAAGCAACATGCATTGGTATCCTAAAAATATGACATTGTTTTAGAAAAGTAACCCAAGAAGCAAACACATATACATACAGATACACACTTTCTCTGCATATATATATGTAGAGAAAAAAAGAGTTTGCTTGTCTGTTTCATTCAAGAAAAAGAAATCAGAAGTATCCCAAAATGTCCATCAGTGGAATGGGCAAGCAAATGAGATATATATATATATATATATATATATATATATATATATATATAATGGAGAAAAAATAGGTAAAAAACTATAAGCATGTTTTACAATTTGCTCCCTCAATTACCCTTGTAGGTGAGAATCAGTATGCCCAACTAACTTAAGACAAATGAAAAGGCCAGAAAAGGGAAGTTGCCCTAAATCACAAAACTAGTGAAGAGCAAAGCTAAGATTTACATCCAGGTTTTTGGACTCCTGCCCAGCATTTATTCCACTGCATGAAGACTTTCCACTATGATCTATATTTGGATTAGGTCAGTAAATGGAATCATAAGTATAAAATAGTATTAAATAAAAATCAAACCATAGTAAAGATGTGTTGGTTTTAATTGTGAAATTTTATATGCATATACTAAAAACAATGATAATCCAAATGAGACTGATGAAAAACAACTAGAATTAAAATCACCCAAGTTTGTTTTCCCTATGAAGTTGCTTGAACATATAATACAGAAAATCAACAAAATCTGCTCTTCCATGCATACCTGTACTAGGCTAACTAAGGATTAAGAAAAAAACAATAAATATAAAACACTTGTTCAAGGCTGGATGCAGCTGTGCCAGGTTAAGATAGATAAAGACCCCGTCCTTCACAAATTCTCAGCCCTTTCAGAGTTGACAGAACTAGTTGAGTTCCTTTGCTATATCAAGGGATGAAATTTCTGCAAGTTAAAAAGCTTGAGGGCAAGTTTATGTCTCTGTAGAAATTTCCTTTTCTTAACATTAGCACTTACACATTATAACAAACATTATTTAAATTTTTCTGTCACCCGAAAGAATTAAATCCTGAGAGATTCCCCTTAGCAGTGCATCTATCACCTTCCGTCAAATAAAATCACTTCAGAATCTCTCTCCTCTTGTTTCTATCCTCGGGTCTGGGGAAGATACTGCTATTGAAGGAGGAGCCAGAATCCATGCCCGCACCTCATTTAGATGCTATGACCACAGAAATCACCAGGCTTCAGCATGGAGTGCAGGCCTCGCCTCCACAGAGACTGGGGACTCACAGAAATCACTGCCTTCCCAGAGACAAGTTGAGAAAAGACTCACTAGGGCTGCACAGTCGATTCTCAAACCCCAAAATGAGACTGGAGAAGATACCACTCATCCTGGTCCCTTGGTTCTTTCATTTTTATAATGAACAGTTACCTAGTCTCCTAATCCAGAAGACAGCAGAAGAAGGAAATGTTGATCAAGGTTTTCTGAAACTGTATTTAAAAAGGAAATGGTTTATACATTTCACACTAGTGTTAGTTTCTTTATTGAACGTGTTTATTTTTTTAAATGTAGAAGTAAAAGTTTATCAACTGGTTTCTCTTAAAAGCACTGCTTTGATTTTAAATTACATAATAAGAGCTTCCCTGGTTCTCTTACATTTTGAAACTCTACTAAGACAGTATACTGACTCAAGAATCTAGGACAGTGGTTGGCAAACTCATTAGTCAACAGAGCCACAGTTTGCCAACCACTGATGTAGGAAAATGCTTGATGGACTACAATACGATCCTATCTAATAAAAGCGTAACATGCAAATTGACCGTACCTCTGCTAAGCTACCAGCCGATCAGGAGCAGGGGGCATGGCCAGCAGACAGGGGGTGTAGACAGGGGGTGTGGACAGGGGGCGTGGACAGTGGACAGAGGGCATGACCAGCAGGCGTGGCCAACCAACAGAGGGCGAGATCGGTGGGGGCGTGGCCACAGTACCACGTAAGCAAGCACTATGCAATAAGCTCTGCCCACACGGTAGTTAAGGGCTGGTGAGATCACTCCTTACACTTACTGTGACTGAATCACATGCAAATGAGCGCCTGGGGAACCTTGGGTAATGAGTGCCAGGTGCTAAGCAGGGCTGTGATTGTTCAGATGCAGGGGCTGAGTCGCAAACTCTGAATCTAAATGGCAGTTTGGGTCCACATCCCCAGTCCAGCGACCGAGGCAGAGGGGCATGGCCGAGTCGCACTCAGTGAGGTGGGGAAGCGGGGCCAGTCACACGCAAGGCGGGGGAGCGGGCCGAGGTGCTTGCGAGGCGAGGGAGAGGGGACATGGCGGAGTTGTATGTGAGGCGGAGGGGCGTGGCCAAGTCACATGCATAAGAGGGAGCAGAGTGGCCAGTAGCATGCAAGGCGGGGAACGGGGCCCAGTGTCACATGCGAGGTGGGGGGACGTGGTGGAATTGCACTTGAGGCGGGGGTGTGGCAGAGTTGCGTGCGAGGCGGAGAGGCGTGACTGATTCGCGCACGTAAGGCAGGGGAGAAGGGCCAGTCGCACGCAAGGCGGGGGTGTGTGGCTGAGTCGCACGTGAGGTGGGGGAGCAGGGTCAGTTGCATGCCAGGTAGGAAAGGTGCGGGCTTAGTCACGCCCCAGGTGGGGGGGCGTGGCCGAGTCACACGTGAGGCAGGGCCATATAGACCTAAGCAACACACACTCACACACCAGCACTCACACACAGTCATCAGTGTGCCGCCCACGCCTCCCTGGACCTCACCCTTCAGCCCGGATCCTCCAGGTCCCAAGCCCTGGGTACGCTCAAATTCATCAAGAGTTTGCAACTTGCCCAAGGCATGTTGAATAGTTTTCTCCTAACCTATTTGTGGGAGTATAATCTGACTTAAAACTAATGGACTAAACTAGAAAGTCAATTTGGAAATGTGGATCAAAATTCAAGTGAATTAGCTTTGGGCCAGGAGTTCCATGTCTATGAATGTGTCCTAAATAAACAAATAAGCAATTATGTTTACTGTCATTGTTGATGCCGGGGGAAACCAGAAGCAACCTGCCCCACAATAAAGGGTTAGTGAAGTAAACCATAGTAATGTCAAACAGTCAGGGATAACACTAGAGCCATTAAAAATTACGTCTGTACTACGAATTCATTGACATGAAAAGAAGGCCATCCTATCTAATAAAAGAGTAATACGCAGATTGACCATCACTACAACACACAAGAGGGCTGTCCCCATGTGGACAAGATGGCCACCACAAGATGGCCAGCAGGGGAAGGCAGTTGGGAGGTTCCAGGCCTGCATGGGAGGGAATTTGTGGATGATCAGGCCAGCAGGGGATGGCAGTTGGGAGAAAGCAGGCCTGCAAGGAAGGGCAGTTGGGGACTATCAAGCCTGCAGGGGAAAGCAGTTAGGGGTGACCAGGCCAGCAGAGGAAGGAAGTTGGGTGCAAGCAGGCTGGCAGGGGAGCAGTTAGACATCAATTAGGCTGGCAGGGTAGTGGTTAGCGGGTGATCAGACTGGCAGGCAGAAGCAGTTAGGGGCAATCAGGGAGGCAGGCAGGTGAGCAGTTTGGAGCCAGCAATCCTGGTTTGTGAGATGGATGTCCAACTGCCCCTTTAGGTAGGATCGGGCCTAAACGGGCAGTCCGACATCCCTCAAGGGGTCCCAGATTGGAGAGGTTGCAGGCTGGGCTGAGGGTACCCCCTCCACCCAACCCCCGCCCCCATGCACGAATATTGTGCACCAGGCCACTAGTCAGATAACAGTATTATTGAATTTGAGGGTAACAAACTGATCCATAGTTTTTATTCAAACCTTCCTAACAACTATACATTAAAAGAAGTTCACTAAAATGGCTGATCTCATTCTTAGCTTCCAGCTATAGACTCAAAAGTTTAATAAGGACATCTTTTGAGATTTCATTAATATGCCAGTCACTCTATTAAAATTCTTGCATGTGTTATCTCATTTAATCTTTGCAACAATTCCAAGTGATAGTAGTTATTATTATTTTATTATGTTACTAGTGGCCTGGTGCACAGATTTGTGCACGTGGAAAGGAAATTAATTAGAAGGTGGCTGGCCAGGGCCTGATACATCCTGGAGCCAACCTCCAGTGGTCCCTCCCCGCTGGCTGCACCTGGAGGTCAAAGGGCGTCTGTGGAGTGAGTGGGGTTCCTCCAGTAGGTGGGGGTCCCTCGTCCTGGCCTACAGGGATCGGGCTGAAGTTGCTATCACTCACCAGCTTGTGTGTTGAGCGTCTACCCCCTGATGGTCAGTGTGTGTCATACCTCCCGGCCAGTCGGCCGGTCACTTAGCCTTTCATATATGTAGATTATAGGATTGTTATTATTATTTTCTTTTTATAGATAAAGAAACAGGGCATAGAGGAGTTGAGTAACTTGCCCAAGATCATTCATTTAGTACATAGGGAGCAGTGGCTGGACTCCAGACAGTCTGGCTCTAATACCCATGGGGCCACCACACCATGACTGGTATTCTCTGCTACACCCACTCAGTGGGCTCCTCCTTCTCTAAGTCAGGTTCATTGCTACATTCCCAACCACAAATTCAAACTCACGTCTCTCATCATTTTCACTGCTTCCCTGGTTCTTCCGAGTCTTCTGGCACACATTGCTAGCCTTCTTTTGATGTAGACCAAGACATTGGTGTCTCGTCCTGGAAAGGAAGATATAGAACACCAAAATTAAAAAAAAAAAACAAGAAATTTCAGATGATCAGCAGAAAGAAATACAGAAGCTCATTTGCCAGGCCTTTGAGGTAAAACCTCAGAGAGAAAAGACTGCTCCTTAGTTTTTCCTTATTTCCAGGAGAACTGACAACTCTGCTAACAGAATAAAGTCAAACTCCTTAGAACTTCCAAAGGTCAAATCATGTGACTGACTCTCTAATCCATGCTTTTGAGTTAGAATATTCAGTATTTGATAAATAAAATCATCTGCCACATGTGCTGGGAAAACGAACATACCCATAATGCACGTGGTTTACAAGCAAGAATTCCACATTCTGCAAGTGTGCATGTTTTTGGTGAAGAAGCAAGAGGTGAATCTCAGGTTGCATCCTAATGAACATTTTTTTTTCCTTCTTGACATTAAGTCTGGAGAAGCCTCATTTTGAACTTCTGTTTTATATTATTCTTTCCCAAACATTACTGACATCATAATCATCTCCAGGTCCCCAAAGCAGTCGATTTTAGATGGCAATGTAATACATTCCAGATATGACAACAGAGTATGCAACAAAATGAAAAACTTACCCTAGTGTTAGAGAAAGCACTGACAAGCTAAACAGTTATAATAATAGTCACCAAAATGACTCTTAAAAAGTACATTAACAACTTCTTATCTTAATCTTTTATTTAATTATATGTCCTTTTGGGTATGTTTCCAGACCAGTGAGAACATACATGTGCTTAATCCTCAATAAAATTACCATGTTTGAGAAAAATATGACACACCTGTTATAGATTAAGTACATATATAATATGCAGCTATTAAAAGATGTTAAGACTAAAGTCCTAACTTCTCAAGTTTTAAACAATGAGAACAAGATGTGTGCTGAAAATCTGCCAAGTACCTACAAATTATTTTAAAGATGTGATTATATTTTTTGGATATATATATAGGCAATAGCTTGAAAGGATTTAATATACAGAAGAAAAAAAATTAAGAAAATTTCTTATAGGCTATGTTTTATGTATTAATCCTCATTTAGTTCACAAAATGACACTAATATGTCTTCAAAATTTATTTATACATATATTTTAAAACAAGACATTTGGTGATTAGACTTAATTTACATATATTTACTGCAAAATATAAATAAAAACGTGTGTATTATTGTGAAACTATTCATGTATACACAGGCCATAATGAAAAGATTTTGCTCCACCTCAGTCACAGGGAGTAATGCACTTAGTTTCTGCACCAAATCCAAGTGTAACACTAATATTTAATTTCATAATTGCAAATATGAAGGAGATACACTCTTACTCTCCAAGTGGCAGGAGGGAGAAATGAGGTGAGAGAAATTCCACCTTAAGGAAATAACCCAAAGTCAGGCTGGATGATGAAAACGCTCTCTCTCATGAGGATTACTAAATTTCGGTTTAAACAAATCAAAAAATTGACAAGTGTAGAGGGGGGGAGGCGTGAGGGGAGAACTTCAGAAACAATTTTGTAGTCCTGTTTTTATACCATTCCCCCAAAACATCACTCAGTTCAATGTACTGCAGTTAAAGGTCTTGTTTTAAAGTTATCTTAAATAAAAGAAGTCACCTTTTTAAAAGTAAAAATAAGATAAATTAGGAACTGTTTCTCTTCCTCTTTCTCTGGCTCTTTCTCTCTGGAAGTCAACACCAGTGCTTCTTAAATAAGAGCTAAATACTGAGACAATAATCAGTAACTGTTATTTTCTTTCTTTTTTTTAAAAAAAAAATATTTTATTGATTTTTTTTACAGAGAGGAAGGGAGAGGGAGATAGAGTCAGAAACATCAATGAGAGAGAAACATCAATCAGCTGTCTCCTGCACACTCCCTACCGGGCATGTGCCTGCAACCAAGGTACATGACCTTAACCGGAATCGAACCTGGGACCCTTGAGTCCACAGGCTGATGCTCTACCCACTGAGCCAAACCAGTTAGGGCTATTATTTTCTTAATGGTCCTATTTCAGCTCATGCTATAGCAGACCCATAAAATAAAACATTTGATAACATTAACACTAACTTAAGTGCTATTTCCCAATTAGAACTTAAAGTTATGGGGCAAAAAAGCACTTGGTAAACAGAAATATGAAAAAAATTCTAGGGAGATAAAAAGGTTACCACTAAAGGTTATTGCCATTTATTTTTGGAATTAGGAATCTATGGACAGAAAAGAGAATCTGAACAGTAATGAAGCTATAAGTTAATTATGTACTGTACTCTTATGGGAAGGAAAAAACAAGAATAAAAAAAAGGCAAAAACCAGTATTTATCCCCATCTAGGAGAATCATATTTTGAACTGGCCTTAAAATTTGCTTTGACTAGTCGTGTGACAATTCTGATCCCCAACACCTCAAGCTGGCGGAAACCTTACTGTGTTGGGCTTCATACTGTGACCCATGATGCTGTAGCTGCTGAGAACGCCGGTAGCAGCCATCTCCAGCCTTCAGGGCCTGCTTAAACAGCTTTTCTGCTTCAGCAATGGTTGTTGCTTCCTCTTCAGCCAAGAGAATATAAGCAGTTGCACACCTGTCCATTCAGATAACAGCCACCATTAATTAAAAATTCAAGGACATTGTAATAGCTATAGGAATGCATGCAGAAGGGCAAGGAGTTAACGCCAAAACATGCATAGCGGCCAACTGGTCCATGCACCCGTTTGTAGTTGTTGACACAAAGTAATGGTACAAAAGAAATGTGTGTATTTTAGCTTAAGAGATAGTATGCAAAGTGTTAAAAGCATGGGGCTCACATGTGGACTCTGTCCCTTATTAGTGTGTCACTTTGGGCAAGTTATTACTCTGCCTCCCTGATGGAGAGAGAACAACATGGGATTTATTTGTTCACAATGTTGTTGTGAAGGTTAAGTAAGGGGATGCAGGTAAAGTGCTCAGAACAATAGCCAGCATGTGGTACATGCTCAATAATGTCAACTAACAATAGTGATAACAATAGCTATTATTAAATATCTCTTTCCAACACTCAAAGTTAGAGGCACTATGTATAAGTTTACTTCTGTTTACTAAATGTAGAGTCTCTATTCTCAAAAACAGATCCAGAAATCAAGTACTCATTGGAAAAAACAGCACTTAAGATCTCATTACAGTTAGCACTGATTTTCTATGTTGGAGAACACTAGAACCTCCGGGCACTGCTATTTCTGAAAAGCTCAAAATCTGATTCAGTCTCAGTAGCAGACAAGAGTTAAATCTCATGCCTTTAACAATAATAGCTACCACCTGTTGCTTAGTATACCTTAGGCACTGTACCAGGCACTTAACATATATTGTCTCATCCCTCTAAGGTAGGAAGCCAGAAAGTATAAGCAGTTAATTAATGAAGGGGAAATCTTGGAAATTTAAACCTTCTAAATCACGTAAGAACAATCCAACTGCCAAAGAAAAGGAATGTGATGGAGAAATGCTGAGGCCAGAGCAGACCTCACATGTCCTCATCTGCACAGGTCCCTTTGGTTTCCTTCTTCTCCACTGTCTCTCTTGTGGTCATTTCCCTACTGAACAGAACCCTCATCAGACCAAAGAGAGAAAATTAACAGAAAATAAAAGCAAATGCTACTTTTACTATTCATAAACTGCATTGGCTAGCTGGGAAAAGGAGGCTGAACTTATGGCTAATGTGAGGTTTTAGGTTACTAATTCATCTTGGCCTTGAGGAGGGGTCTCAGAAGTTCCTTAGCCAGTCCATCCAGTTTCAGGAAGGACTGCTCAATGAAGCTTAAACAGAATGTGGCGAGACAGGGATGGAAACACCCAGAAAAAAAGCTATAAACCAATTACTCTGGAGGGCAGTATATATAACTTGGCAAGAGCAATAATGATGTTGAAACTGCCCAATAATTCACTAGAGAAAAGAATGGTAGAGGCATCAGGAAACAATATTTAAGGCTTCAGATACCAACTTATAAATATGAGTCAAGGGTAATGAAGTGAAAACCGAGATTATAATACTGAGTGGTAGATACAGGATCTGAGGAATTAGCTATAAGATTATAGTTGGTGGCCTGAAAACTCAAGACAGTCTGGGGGCTTTGGTCATTTATATTACAAACCAGTGCCCTGGTGCACGAAATCGTGCACATTGCAAGGAAATAAATTAGAAGGTGGCTGGCGGGGCGGGACTGGGCTAGACGGACCCAACAGCCCTGGAGTCAACCTCCTGAGGTCCCTCCCTGGCTGGCTGCATCTGAGGCAGTGCCATGGCTGCCCCAGATGCAGGGTGGGGTGGCTTCAGAGTGAGCAGGGTCCCTACGGCAGGTAGGGTCTCTAGGCCTGGCCTGCTGGGATCAGGCTGAAACAGGCTCTCTGACATCCCTGAGGGGTCCTGGATTGTGAGGGTGGTTCTCAGGTGACACACCCCAGAATCAGGCTCCTTCCTCTCTGGTTCCAGGGTGTCACCCCAGAACTGCAGCTGCCAAGTCACTGCAGCTTGGCAGCTTCTGCATTGAGCGTCTGCCCCCCGGTGGTCAGTGCGCGTCACGCTACCGGTTAGATGGTCACTTAGCCTTTTATATATTACAAATAGTATCTTAGGAGGAGAGGCAGAGTAGCACTACTGGCCAAGAAAACATACATCTATGTGAAAATTTATGGGGTAGAAACATGCTAAGAGCTTATGGGTGAAGGAGAAAAGAAAGAGCAATAGAAGTACTAATGGTTGGGCAATACAGAACAGACTGCTCAGCTTGATGGAAGATGCAGATGATGCGTCCTTGTCACAACACAATGCACATACAGACATAAGAAAATGAGGTGATGGGGTGTTGACCATCCAGATATCTGAGAGAAGTCTCATTTGGTTAGAACTAGAGCACCCAATAGGTTCTTGACTTACTTTGGTAACAATTTTATCTCCCAGATGGTAGAGGAAGCAATTAGGGGAACTTCAACTCTGGACCTAATTCTGACCAAGAAGAAAAAAATAGTTGGTGAAATGAAAATCGATAGGAACATTCAGAGAGAGTTACTATGTCATTTGGAGTTCGGACTAATCAAAGAGGGTAAGGTGAACTTCAAAAAATCCAAAGAAAATAGGTATGATTCAATGACATGAGACGCAGGAGGAAAATGGTTTAAGAAGGTTGGATAGTGTCCAAATGTTCAAGTGTAACTACAATCACTATGATCCTCACAGGAAGAAAAGAGGGGTGGCAATTAAGTAACCAATATGGCTGCACAGAGATCTCCACAAGATCAGATTTTTAAAGGACATGTAAAAAAAGATGGAAACAGGGCGTGTAATGAAGGACTATAAAAGAGTGAAATGAGCTTATAAGAATAATGTCAGGAGAGCTAAAACTTCAAATTAGCTTAAGCTTACAAAACCAAATAAAGACAAAACAAAAAATGCTAAAGGCTATTCCCTGTTTGTAAATTATGTTTAAGGCCTTATCACCATCCCCATTTCTCCAAAATCATAACAAAAATAAACAAAACAGACAAACAACAACACAACAACAACATTAAAACAGGGGAAGTTTATAATTAGGAGCAGCAGATAAAGAGAAAGCAGTATTTCTAATTCCTATTTTGTTCCTGGCTTCTCCATTAAGGAGAATGATTGTCAGACTGAAAAGGGGAGAAGAAATTAAACTCTAAAATGGGTAAAAAGATGTTATAACAAATAACTGGTCTATCCTAAATAGACTACTATACTGGGATGGGCAAATCCCAGGAAGCCAACAAAGGAAGGCAGGCCAAGGAATAGTTAAGAACTCACAAAGAATGGGGAAGTACTAGAAGATGAGATGACAAATGTAAGATAAATGTTCAAAAAGGGGAAGAAGGCAGACTTCCCAAACAATAGAACAGTGATTTGGAAAGATATTCTAGTGGATTATGAAAGGGATAGTCTCCAAGCATTTAAAAAAGAAAGTGGATACTGGAGCTAGCTTAAATTCACTAAGACTAAACAAATCAGTTTGCACTAGCTTAATTTACTTTAATAGATTTACTACCCACTAAATATCCACAACTACAGGCATTCTTAAAATAAAAATGGAGGCGTATGGGCTGAATCATGGTGGCTTAGTAATTAACTGAACAATACCAAAGGATAATGATTTCTATATGTCATTCCCAGGGACATAGCCCCGACGCTGCTGTTTTTATCAGAAACATGGATGACACACAGAAGGCAGGCACATCAACTTTGTAGATGACAAGAAACTGGAAATAAATATGTTGCATAAAAGAATCAGAAACCACATAAATCAACAGGTTACAATGGCAGGATTTCCAACTCTCAAATGAGTATTTTTTTCTGAGACGGCTGAAGAAGATTCTGTAACCTTCTTCAGAAAAAAATCATAAAATAGTTTAACAATGACCACTTGGCCAGGAGAGTCGAGGTGATTCAAGCTCCAGATGGGTGGCGGAGCTAAATGACCTTTAAGATCTCTGCCAACCCTGAGCTTTATGACTCCAACTTTAAGAATCTTTCTCATTTTCTGAGATCGCCAGGAGAGATTTCCCAGTCTTCCTTGGTAACCCATAGATTGTTTAACAACACCAAGCATAGCCTTTCCTCTTATCTTTGCCTTGATCTTAAAGTATTTTTAAAGTGTAATTTTTTCGCCTTATGTTTTTATTACATTTTCTCCACTAGCAGAAGTTCTATCTAGAAATTGTGATGGCACAGATGAGCATTTTACATCTGTAAAAATTTCCTTGTCAAAATGTTTTAGATATGTAAAGAACAGTATTTATTTTATATACTCACAATATCCCATAGATAGCCCTTGAAGGATTGAATTTTAACATCACAGCAAACCAGTGAATTGCTCTCTAAAATGACTAAAACCACCTTCACAAAAAGTTTTTTTTTTTAAATAAACTAATGTCCCCAAAATAATCCTCAAGTTCAAATGTATAGTTTAATATCAGTATCCTATCAATGGCAACTCTATACATTCAGTAAAGAATAAGATTTCCCCTTTAAAAGCGAGATTTTCCCCACTTACTCATTTATCTCTAATGCTTCATGTGCTGCTGAAATCCTAGCTTGGGGGTTTCTCTCTCTCCAGGCTTTCTGCATTACTATTTTAGAAAAAGAAAAGTCAATCAATACATATAATTAGGAAGAATCAGTATAGGACAATAGCTGAATTAGTAGCATTAGATTTGGATTACAGGGGAATTTTTCACTACCAAGAGTATCAGCCCAATCCTCCAAACTCACACAAACATATTCTAGCTTGCTACTCAACTGTCCTCCAATTGCTGATATCAAAACTTTCTTATGTTCACAAAACTATAGATTTAAATCTTATAAACCACTAGTCTTGTCTCAATAGACTTTGGAAGTAGTTTGTACATACTACTAACGCATGTTGTCATAGACTAATACGTGCATTATGTATTTGTAATGTGTTTCAGTTTTTAATGTACAAAGATGAACCTTATGTGTGGAATGCTGGTATCTTCCACAAAATATTATAATTTGCATTTACATGGGGAGCATGTTGGAACATTCATTTCATAGATAGTAGAAGTTTCATTTAGTACTTACAGTTTATGCTAAAAACAGTGTTTCCAAATTCACTTTGTATAAATTTTTCTACAAATGTATACAGGTATAAACAAAACAGAGCTACAGATGTAAACATACAGAGCTACCTGAAACACTGACACTAGACTTGTCTCAACAGACTTTGCAAGGAAAAAAAATAGAAGTAAATAAATCTTATAGACTAATTTGTCTTCTATAATCTTTAAAACAATCTTGATTAAGATTCCTTAATCAAAAAGAGGCACTCTAAAGATATTTAATATTTATTTTGCTCATTAATGCTGCCTATTGTTAAAGAATATATATTGCACACATTTTGAGATGACATTGCTCTAATTTCTTCCTTCTACACAGACACAATCCAGGACTACTGGTTCCCAACTGCTCACCTGCCTGCCTTCCTGATTGTCCCTAACCGCTTTTGCCTGCTAGCCTGATCACACCCCAATCACTCACCTGCCAGTCTGACTGATGCCTAACTGTTCCCCTGCTGGCCTGTTTGCCCCTAACTTCCCTCTCCTGCAGTCCTGGTCTCCCCCGAACGGCTTTCCCTGCCGGCCTGGGTCCCCCCCCAACTGCCCTTCCCTACAGGCCCAGTTGCCCCCAACTGCCCTCCCTTGCAGTCCTGGACCCTCCCAATTGCCTCCCCTGCTGGCCATCTTATGTCCACATGGGGGCAGCCATCTTTTACTACATGGGGGCAACCATCTGTGTGTTAGAGTGATGGTCAATTTGCATATTATTATTTTATTAGATAGAATAGAGGCCTGGTGCATGGATGGGGGCCAGCTGGTTTGTCCTGAAGGGTGTCCCAGATCAGGGTGGGTGTTCCCTTGGGATATGGGTGGCCTAGGCAAGGGGCCTGTGGTGGTTTGCAAGCTGACCACATCCCCACCGACCCAAGTGAAGGCTCTGGTATCTGGGATTTATTTCTCCTCTATAATTGAAATGTTGTAGCCTTTAATGGAACCAAGCCTCCTGCTTGCTCTGTGGCCACAGCCATTTTTGTTAGGATTTATTTATCTTCTATAATTGAAACTTTGTATCCTTAAGTATAGGCCAAGGCATGCCAGGGCTACGGAGGCTTGGCTTCCTCCATTGCCAGGGGCAACTCAAGCCTCCTGCTCTCTCCAGCTATGTGGCTGCCGCCATTTTTGTTGGGATTTATTTATCTTCTGTAATTGAAACTTTGTAGCATTGAGTGGAGGGCTGGGCTGGCCAGGGTGTGCGGAAAGCTTGGCTTCTTCCATTGCTGGGGAAACCCAAGCAACCTGCTTGATCCGTGGCTGCAGCCATCTTAGTTGGGTTAATTCACATACTTGCTTCTGATTGGCTGGTGGGCGTGGCTTGTGGTGTAACAGAGTGGTTAGTTTGCTTATTACTCTTTTATTAGATAAGATTGTTGATTTACTGTAATTTATTCTTCAATTAGTGTATTCTTTATTTTTGACTGGTTCTTTTTTATGTTTTCTATCTCCGTTTTTATGTTTCCTATTTTTTTGGTTGAAGTTCATCTACTCTTCCCTCAAGTTTATTGAGCATCCTTATAACCAATGTTTTGAACTCTACATCTAGTTGATTGCCTATCTCTATCTTGTTTGGTTCTTTTTCTGGAGTTTTGTTCTAGTCTTTCATTTGGGACATGTTTCTTCGTTTCCTCATTTTGGCCTCAGCCTTGTGTTTGTTTCCATGTGGTAGGTAGACCTGCTACATCTCCTATGCTTGCTAGGTGTTCTGTAGGATTCAGTGGCACTCCCTTCTAGATCGCCTAATCTGGGCACTTGAGGTGCATCCCTCATTAGGTCTGTGTACACCTCCTTGGGTAGTTGAGCCTTGATTGCTGTTGGCACATCAATGAGAGGGATTTGCCCCCAGGCTGTTCAGCTTCAAGGACTATCTACAACCACCGACTATCTACGACCACTGTGGAGGATCAGCTGTGCAGGGTTCAACCTCAAAGAGCAGGACTCTCTTCAGCAAGGCTCTCTTACCTGCTAAGTACACCCCTTGAGAGTGTGTAACTTGTGGAAGTGTTTGGATGGTGATATTTCGATGTGTTCTGAGGCTGTTCAATGGGGCCTTCTGGGAGGTGTAAGTCAAGGTCAAGTGCTACCCATGTTCTGCCCAGGGCTACCAGCATGAGCTACAAAGGAATCTTCAGAAGGCTGCTTCTTGTGCTGGACTGAGGTGCCCTGATGAGGCCAAGCTGTGCTAACAGTGCCAGGCCTGGAGCCACTTAGTGAGAAGTATGGGATTCGATGAGGCTAGATGCTGCTTGTTTGAGAGATTTTAGGAAAATCTGCAGCATGAGCCAAGACAGGCCATGTGTATGGAAAAGTCACTGCAAACAGCTTGGGTGGGCCCAAAAGTTGGGTGGTATGGGGCCTTAGGGAATCACCAGAGTGGGACAAACAGCGAACCAGGTTGATGGAGTCTTATATACGGCACCTATCTATTGGCTCTGTGGGGGAAGGGCTCTGAAAATTAACAATGGCCTCTGCCAGCACTTCTGTCTGTGAGAAAGTTGCTCTCCCAACCCCCAGCTCTTATCTCAATGCCAGACAATTCAGTTCCTCCTGAATTATGTGCCTGGTGCCTTCCAAGCTGCTGCCCCAGCATTGGAGGTCAGTGGGAATGAGTCTAAGTCCATGCACTGGTCCTTTAAGGGGAACTCTCTGGGGCTCCAGCAGCCCTCTGTCTCCCTCAGCTTAAATCCCCGCTGGTCTTTATAGCCAGAAGTTATAGGAACTTCTCTTCCTGGCACTAGTACCCTGGGCTAGCAGGCCTGGTGTGGTGCTCGGACCCCTGGCTCCTCAGGAGGACCTCGGAGCTGATAATATCCTTACCAATCTGCCACACGTGGGTACAGGACCAGCCCATTCCATGAATCTCCACCCCTCCTCCCAGATTTGATGTGATTTCTTATTTAATTCCCTAGCTGTAGGACTTCCATTCAGTCAGATTTCAGGTGGTTCTGAATGATAGTTGTTCTGAAGTTTAGTTGTAATTCTGATATGGTTTTTGGAGGAGGCAGTACCATGTTTAAATATGCAGCCATCTTGATCAGAAGTACCTATTCCTTGGCATTTTTACAGAGCAGATATTCTAAAAGTAATAAGCTTACTACTTAAAACAGATTTTAAAAAATCCTCTCACTCAGGAACTAAAGGATTTTCCGTACTTGCATCTGCAGGGCGCAGATGGTCGGAGTCACAAGTAAAGAACGTCTGGTGGTCCTGGGCAGAGAGATTCATGTCATAGTAAGTCAGAGGTTCTCGTCCTGTCACCCAAGTATACCTATAAAAGGGCAATAAAAGCGTTAAACACCTTTGAGAAAGGAAATCGAGGCCTACAAAATATTAATCTGCATAGGAAGCGAAATATAAACCATTAACTGAGTACTAAAACAGCTTTGCCAGTGAATAAAAATATACATATTTTTTAATCATCTTATTCTTTTTTCAGAAAATACATCAGCAGGAAAGAAGTAAACATTTTCCCATATATTTGTGGGTTAACACTTTACTAGCACTAGCTAATGAAAACATTCCCTAATTAATATTATAAACAGACATTTCCCCAAAGCTATGACAATTCTGGTTTGCCTAATTACTCTGCAAAATTAAATTTCAACATAACTTCTGTGACATCTTTATAACCATGTTCTAGGTAAGCTTCAAAATATTTTGCTGTAAATATATAATGAAAAGAATGACTATAATAGAAAATTTCCAAATACTACATATTTTTTACATTATTTCCATTTCAATGCTAAAATATTTATACAAGAGAAAAATCAAAACATTTGAGGACTGTATCAAAGAATAGAAGCACTAAATAGATTCTTACAATGACCCCTAAATGAACCAGCAAAAACATTTGCTGCTGTCTTCGCTCTCTGAACTACTCATTTGTTTCCCAAAACTGTCAAAATGCTTACCGATTATATTCGGCACCCCGAAATAAATTTAGTGGATTTCGCCATACTTTGCATTCTGCAAACAAGAGAAATATGGGAATTTAGACAAAGTTCAGAGACACTACAGCTACAAGCTAATTAATTCAGCAAAACACCCTTCCTGGCATTGATAAGATAATTTTATTCTCTACCTTCTACAAGGGAAGCAACATGGAAAAACTGGGTGATTGATTAACCAGGAAATGTAGCTCAGGCACCAAGACTTTGGAAAGTTTTACCTAACCTCTCTGAGCCCAAGTTTCTTCATTTATTAAATCAAGTTATGTGCCAAAATCAACTAGTTTATAACTTCTAAAATCATTTCAAGAGGTCTAAGTAGATTCTATAAGTTTACTTCTAAAGTGATAGGTAGAAGTACTTTCTGTTACTCTAAAATATATCTTACAATAACTTTGTATATAATAAGCAAAATTGAAGCTTTATACTATAATATAAAAGAGCCTTAGATTCCTAATTAGTGTCTATGTGATACTGATTGTATGATAATTCACCAAATTGCTTTTACACTGTCATAAAAGGATTGACAGGAAAATTAATACAGTTAACATTATTGTAGGGAGAAAGGCTATGAAATTAAATCATTTTAAAGCATTTAACATTGTTTACTGATCCAGATGCATCAATCATCATCCTAACATCATAATGTTAGCATGTCCTAATGAAATATACATCTTTGTTAGACAAGAACCATAAAAATTTAGACTCACAGGACTTAGGAAGGTCAATCATCAGCTCTTAGGACTGTACAATGATAAGTGCGTGACTAACAAACTACAACTCTTAAGTCAGCCTCTTATTAAGACTTTCTACTTATTCAGAATACTACATTTCTTTAGATGAATAATGTTTTAAAAAATAAAATTAGTTAATAGTACTTAAAACATCCATGTGTGTTCAGCCAAAAAACACACCTAAAGACATAAGTATAAAAGTAAGCAATTATTGTAGAAATAAAAGGAACATTAAAGGCTATAGATAAGAAATCAATATATTTAAGGTTCTACCCTCAGTCCTATTATATTCAGTATTCATTTTTTCACCCACCCACCTACCAACTCACCCTCCCATCCACCTAATTAGCCCTGAGCAACCAACCAGTGGAGGAAACAAAGAGGTAATCATTATTACAATACAGTATGAAAATGAAAAACATGAAGCACTATGGGAACACTAAGCAATTGTAATAAATTGTTGCTAAAAACATGGAATGAAGGGTGTACACATAACAGGAATACATGTTTTTATTTAAAAGAGATAAATGTATCTTTAAATTAGCACAGGATTCCAGTTAAAATTTGCTCAATGTTTATAAACAATGGCCCTAAGTTTTCTGTCACTTGGCTTAACTTGTGGCATAAATAGTAGGTATACCTAAAGTATTATCTGAAGATAAGCAGTATTTAGGAAACGGTTTTGGCTCAGTTCAGCATCTTTGAATTGTATTCTTAAGAAATTGAAATTCAGTGGCTGTCACTTCACATGGCACTAAAAAATATGCTTCCCTTTATTTAAAAAACAAACAAAAAACGCTTCCCTTAAATAACTACCTTTCTCCCCAACAAAAAGTTCCTAAGCGGTGTCGTTAGCACATGCCGGATCATGGCTTGGATCACATTGGTGAACCGAACAACCATGATCATTGTCCTTGTGGTTATAATTCTTAGGTCCTTACCACTTCCAACCCCTCCTCAGAGGATATCTTTCAAGATTCAAAGTGCTCTTCTTAAAACTTCATAAATATTGCAAGTCTTGTAGTTAGCATACAATAAACATACACACGTTTATGCACAAAGATGCTCATGGTAGCATTATTTACAATAAAATAGGTATATGTGGGGAGATGCCTCTCTCTCAATGAATTTCATCTGAAATGTTAGTACAAAGGCAACTAATTTGTCTCCAGCAAATATATCATTATGTTGCCTGAAAGGATAAGCACGTTCAAATATCAATTAACAAATTACAAAGCAAACTATCTTCAAGTAAAAGTTCAATCCAACTTTATATATTGTATGCAAATAAAATTATTTCTAAATAAAAATAACTGCATAAATAGTAGGTATATCTAAAGTATTATCTGAAGATGAGCAATATCTGAAGATGCTATATCTATTTAGGAAGTGCAAAAATGTAGCCAGCAGGGGGTGCTGGGAATTTTGAAATACTTTTTATACTTCTATTAGGGAACTAAACTTAAAAAAGGGGGGGGGGGGGAGGGGCATTGAGAAATACAGTTGGCCAGTTATAAAAAAAGTCATGGGGATATAAATTAAAGCACAGGAAATATTGTCAATAATATTATAATACGGTATGGTGTCAGATACTGTACTACTTATTGGGGTGATCACTTCATAATCATTATATTGCATACCTGAAACTGTTATTGTATATCAACTGTAATTTAAAAAAAATTTTTTAAAGGAATACAATTTAAAACAAAGAGCTGGGAAGAGGGAGACAGGCACTGTCTTCATGTTTCATAAAAAAGGACTCAAGCCCTAGCCTGTGGACTGAAGGATCCCAGGTTCAGTTCGGGTCAAGGGCACATGCCCAGACTGTGAGCTCGATCTCCAGTTGGAGGTGTGCAGAAGGCAGCCAATCATTAATTCTCTCTCATCATTGCTGTTTCTATCTCTCTCCCCCTCTCCTTTCCTCTCTGAAATATATATTTTAAACAATGACTCAATAATATTATTTAAACTGAAACACAGTAGTAAAAAAATATCAAACAAAATCATTGTTAATATTAGTGTCATACATGTGGTATGTAGTCAGTTTCTTCAACTATCCTTGAACTTTAGAAAATAGGATTATAAAAAATGTAAAATGTTCTGAATGTTAAAAAAAAAAACCACGATAAAATATGTGAGAAATGTCTTCATTAGCTATACCCTTCAAATGGAAGGTGCAGGAAAGGTATAATTTTCCTTTAAGAATAAGCAAATCTGGCCCAACCAGTGTGATTCAGTCAACCTATGCATCAATAGGTTTCCAGTTTGATTCCCTGTCTGGGCACATGCCCAGGTTGCAGGCATGATCCCAGGTGGGGGCATGCAGGAGGCAGCCAACTGATGTTTCTCCCTCTCATCAATGTTTCTATTTCTCTCCCTCTCCCCTTCTTTCCTCTCTCTGTAAAAGTCAATAAAAATATTATAAAAATAAAAAAGAATAAGCAATATAGAGGTCAAATATGAACACATGTCAAAGTTTCACTTCATATTAGGTCATAACTACACTAATTTCTTCTTTGCAGCTCTCTTTCATAATTTTATATTTATCAGAAAAACTTTAATCTGGAATCACTCTAGGGACCCTAACCCATAAATATCAGACTGCCTGATGGTTTTATGATATGGACAAAAGTTAAAAATGCCAAACATATTAGAAATGAAGATTTAAGTCAGAAAATTAAACTCAGGTCTCCAGAGGGTAAAAGTTTTTTTCAGATGAGTTCAAGTTTCTTATCTTATTTGTGCCTTTGAGGAATAAATTCCTTAAGACACAAAATTTTATCTCCAAAAGAAATTTTCCATTTATAACAACAATTTCATGCTCTTTAGAGGCACTCAAAGTTGACTAAGACTCCTTCAGGGCTTGCTAACATCATTAATAGTTCAGTTTAAAGTGTGCTCCTGATACAATAAACATGTCCTCTATGCTTCCTTCTGTCTGCAGCAGCCCACAGGCAAGTCTTTGACGCCAAACTGCTGACAGAAATGTTCAGACTTCGGCATGCAGGCAAGAATGCAATTAGAGGAAGAGAAGCAGTATATAATAGAATAGCACTTATTTAGTTGCTAAAGCCTACAGAACAGATTTTTCTCCCTTGTCATAACAGGATGCTATGTCTCTGTGTAGGACACAAAGAATCCTGTCTAATAAAAGAGTAATATGCAAACTGACCATAACTCCACTACACACACACCAGCCACACACACACCAGCCACACACACCAGCCACACACACCAGCCAATCAGGAGCAAATATGCAGATAAACCCAACCAAGATGGCTGCAGCCACAGAGAGCAGGAGGGAGGTTAGAGTTTCCTGGCAATGGAGGAAGCTAAGCTTTCCACCTGCCCTTGCTGCTCAGACCTCCACATCAGGGTACAAACTTTCAATTATAGAATCCCAACAGAAATGGCGGCAGCCATAGAGCTGGAGAGAGGCAGGAGGCTAGGGTTGCCCCTGGCAATGGAGGAAGCCAAGTTTCTGCAGCCCTGGCCGGCCTAGGCCTCCACTACAGACTACAAAGTTTCAAGTATACAAGATACATAAATTATAACAGAAATGGCTGCTGCCATGGAATGAGCAGAAGGCTTAGCTCCACTCCAGACTACAAAGTTTCAACTGTAGAAGATAAATGGTCGCTGGGGGATGTGGCTGGCCTACAAACCATCACAGGCCTCTTGCCCAGGCCACCCCATGCCCCAAGAGAACCCCCACACTGATCCAGGACACCATTCAGGGCAAACCAGCTGGCTCCCACCTGTGCCCCAGGCCTCTATCCTATATAATACAAGAGTAATATGCAGGTTAACCATCACTTCAACACACTTTGACCACATGTGGTCGAAGATCATGCCCCCAGGAGAACATAAGATGGCTACCACAAGATGGCCAGTAGGGGAGGGCCATTGGGAGGACCAGGCCTGCGAGGGCATGGGGGCAATCAAGCCTGTACGAGAGGACATTTAGGGGTGACCAGTCCTGCAGGGGAGAGCAGTTGGGGGGTACCAGGCCTGCAGGGGAGTGTTTAGGGGGTGATGAGCCTGGCAGGCAGAAGCGGATAAGGGCAATCAGGAAGGCAGGCAGATGAGCAGTTGGATTGTGAGAGGGCAGTCGGACATCCCTTGAGGGGTCCCAGATTGGAGAGGATGCAGACTGAGCTGAGAGACACATACTACCTCCCCGCACAAATTTCGTGTACTGGGCTTCTAGTAGTACCTTTCACCAAGGACTTTAAAATCAAGCTCCCATCTTTTCTTCAGTCTTCCCTCTCACCATTCCCTACTAAAACTTCCCATCTTGATGATGTTCACTTCATGCCTTTTCAGATTCAGTTACCCCTCTGGAATGCCCACCCATCACTCATAGGACTGTGTGGTTGAAACATGTAGAGAGGAGCTATTAGGCATTCGTCCCTGCACTAGGGCCCGTGTTACTAAAAAAAAAAGATAGTTTATGATAAAGAGGACATTATAGAGCTGTGGTAGAAAACTAAGAAGGTCACTGAACCATTTTCTGACAGTAAGTTGAAGAAGCTCTATAGCTGGAATAAATGTTCTGAGAGAACCAAAGACTTTCCCTTTGTCTCAATCCTTAAGGAAAAAGAGAACTTAATTCTCAGGAAAAAGAAAAGGTTCTAATGTCATGGGACTTTTATTTTTTTATTATTTATTTATTTATTTTTGTAATTATCTTTATTGTTCAGTTTATTAATTACATTGTTCCCTTTTTTTCCCTATAGCTCCCCTCCACCCAGTACCCATCCCACCCTCGGCCCTCCCCTCCTCCCGCACTGTCCTCTCCTACAGTTGCATGATTTTTGTCCAGTCTCTTGTTGCACTTCCCACACCCCTTTTCTCCCCAAGAATTGTCAGTCCATTCCCTCTCTATGTCCATGATTCTGTTACATTCACCAGTTTATCCTGTTCATCAGCTTATTAATTCACTTGCTTTTTAGATTCATTTGTTGATAGATGTGTATTTGTTGTTCATAATTTACACTTTTATCTTTTTCTTCTTCCTCTTCTTAAAGAATATCTTTCAGCATTTCATATAATATTGGTTTGGTGGTGATGAACTCCTTTAGCTTTTTCTTATCTGCGAAGCACTTTATCTGACCTTCAATTCTGAATGATAGCTTTGCTGGATAGAGTAATCTTGGTTGCAAATTCTTGCTGTTCATCACTTTGAATATTTCTTGCCACTCGTGTCTGGCCTGCATCGTTTCTGTTGAGAAATCCGCTGACAATCGTATGGGTGCTCCCTTATAGGTAACTAACTGTCTTTCTCTTGCTGCTTTTAATATTCTCTCTTTATCTTTTGCTCTTGGCATTTTAATTATGATGTGCCTTGGTGTGGTCCTCTTAGTGTTCCTAATATATTGGGTTCGGTGCGCTTCTTGGACTCCTAAGTCTATTTCTTTCACCAGGTATGGGAAGTTTTTGATCACTATTTCTTCAAATAGGTTTTCATTGTCTTGGTCTCTCTCTTTTTCTGGCACCCCTATAATTCGGATGTTGGTATGCTGAGGTTGTCCCAGAGGCCCCTTACACTATCTTCAATTTTTTGGATTCTTTTTGTTTCTTGCGTTTCCAGCTGAGTGGATTTTACCTCTTTGTATTTCAAATCTTTAACTTGGTTCTTGGGGTGCTCTAGAGTACTTTTAGGTCTTTGTATAATATTTTTTATTTCAGTCAGTGTATGCTTAATTTCTGGTTGGTCCTTTTTCATATCCTTGAAAGTCTCCTTCATATCCTTGAGGGTCTCCTTCATTTCCTTGTAGGACTCATTCATTTCCACGTTGATCTTGATCATTTCCTTGCAGGTCTCATTCATATCCTTGAGGGTCTCGTTCATTTCCTTGCTGGTCTTGCCTATTTCCTTATAGGTCTCGACCTTTTCTAGGAGCCTCTGGAAAAGCCCTGTAACCATGGTTTTGAATTCCACGTCTAGTCGTTTTTTTTCCTCCGTTTCTTTCAAATCTGATTTCTTTCCATGTCTCTGCATGGTGGCTGCTTCCCTGAGTTGGTCAATTAGCTTTTTGTGGTAGATGTCCTACAAGAGACAGTGGCTCAGCCTCCCCAGTTACCTGAGGTGGATATGGGTTGCACAATCTTGTTGAAGTTACGCTCAGGTCAATCGTTGTTAGCACTTGGAGGGATTGACCTCCAGGCCAATTGTCTGTGACGTTCAGCTGTGCTCAGGTTGGATGGGCGGAGTCTCCGGGCCAAGCAGACAGCGTTAGCTCCACCCTACTCGGCCTCAGGGACTCTATGCCGGGGGCAATGGCTGCCAGCACCTCTGAGAGAGAGCCGCTGCCGAGCTCCACCAGCTGCCAGGGAATTCAGACTCTCCCCAAATGAGTCTGCACACCCAGCGTCTCACCCAGGGTCATAAAACAAAGCAGTCTGACGGTTTCCCGAATGAGAGAGCAAGTCACGAGTGCTCTCTACACAGTCACGGTCACACAGCTGCGCTGTTCCCCAGGTCACGCGAAATCCGCACAACTCGCCTTCTCCACAAGCCGGCAGACCTCTGCAGCACCCGAGCTTCAGTGTGCCCTCCCACTGTCCAGTTTTCACCCCGTATGATAGTGGGTTCCCTGGACTTAGCCCAGAGCTGGAGAATCAGTCCAGTGGGATGTCTTTGTCTCCCCGTTCGGGAAAATTGGCTGGTTTTCAGCCGCCCATCCTATCTGCTGGCGCGCGCACTCCAAACCTCTCTTCGTGCATCTTTTCTTTTTTTAAATATATTTTATTGATTTTTTACAGAGAAGAAGGGAGAGGGATAGAAAGACAGAAACACCAATGAGAGAGAGACATTGATCAGCTGCCTCTTGCACGCCCCCTACTTGGGATGTGCCCGCAGCCAAGGTACATGCCCTTGCCGGAATCGAACCCTGTACCCTTCAGTCCGCAGTCCGATGCTCTATCCACTGAGCCAAACCGGTCTCGGCTCTCCGTGCATCTTTTCAACGCTGTCCACTGCCGCTCCTCCGAGTCACAGTGTCTTATCTTCACTTTTATTTGTGGAATTTTCACTCGGCCAGCTTTCTGGTGATTCTGGAAGGTGTTTGTTCTTTCGTTAAGTTGTAGTTTTAAAATTGCTGAGTATGACGGCAAGATAGGCGTTTTACCTATACCACCATCTTGGTTCTCCTTTGTCATGGGACTTTCAATAACATGGAAGAAAATATTATTCTATACACAACTTATTTAATTCTGAAAACATTTTCCCCTAAATTAAAAAAAATTATCTATATCTATATTTATATATATACACACACACATATATACATATGAGGCCCAATGCATAAAATTTGTGCAAGAGTAGGCCTCCCTTTTGCCAGCTGCCGGCACCAGCTTCCCTCTGGCACCCAGGACCTGGGCTTCCCTCCAGCCGCCAGCAGGCACCTGGGACGCGGGTTTCCTCCAGCTGCCCCGGTTTCATCTGGAAGGTCATCCAGAAGGACATCTGGTCTAATTAACATATTATGCTTTTATTATATACTAGAGGCCCAGGGCACGAAATTAGTGTATGGGAGTATGTGTTCCTCAGCCCAGCCTGCACCCTCTCCAATCTGGGACCCCTCGAGGGATGTGTGACAGCCTGGTTAGGCCCAATCCTACATGGGCAAATATTCTTTTCACAATCCAGGACTGCTAGCTCCAAAATGCTCGCCTGCCTGCCTCCCTGATTGCCCCTAACCGCTTCTGCCTGCCAGCCTGATCACCCCCCTAACCACTACCCTGCCAGCCTAATTGATGTCTAACTGCTCCCCTGCCAGCCTATTTGCCCCCAACCCAACTTCCCTCCTCTGCTGGCCTGGTCACCCCTAACTGCCCTCCCTTGCAGGCTTGATCACTCCCAACTGCCCTCCCCTGCAGGCCTGATCCCTCCCAACTGCTCTCCCCTGCTGGCCTGATGGCCAACTGCCCTCCCTTGCAGGCCTGGAACCTCCCACTATCCTCCCCTGCTGGCCATCTTGTGTCCACATGGGGGCAGGATCTTTGACCACATGGGGCAGCCCTCTTGTGTGTTGAAGTGATGGTCAATCTGTGTATTACTCTTTTATTAGATAGAATAGAGGCCTGGTACATGGGTGGGGACCGGCTGGTTTGCCCTGAAGGGTGTCCCGGATCAGGGTGGGGGTTCCCTTGGGGTGTGGGGCGGCTTGGGCAAGGGGCCTATGGTGGTTTGCAGGCTGGCCACGCCCCCCCAGCGACCCAAGCAGAGGCCCTGGGATCTGGGATTAATTTATGTTCTACAATTGAAACTTTGTAGCCTGGAGCAGAGCCACACCTTCTGCTTGCTCTGTGGGGACAGCCATTTCTGTTTGAAACTTTGTAGCCTGGAGTGGAGGCCTTGGCTAGGTCTGCAGAAGTTACGCTTCCTCCATAGCCCCAGCAACCCTAGTCTCTTCTCTGTCCAGTTCCGTGGCTGCTGCCATTTGTTGGAATTATTTATCTTCTATAATTGAAACTTTGTAGCATTGTGTGGAGGCCTAGGCTGGCAATGGTAGCTGTAAAGCTTGGCTTCCTTTGTTGCTGGGGAAACCCAAGCCTCCCTCCTGCTCTCAGTGGTAGCAGCCATCTTGGTTGGGGTTTATTTTCATAATTTGCTCCTGATTGGATGGTGGGCGTGGCTATAGGTTTGGCTTGATTGGAGGTATGGTCAATTTGCATATTACTTTTATTAGAATATATATATATATATATATATATATATATATATATATATCCCACTCCTGGGGCCCTCAAATATGTAAATTACTAATTCATAGCCTAGGAAGATTTCTTATATTAAAAAGTTACCATCTCTTCCCAGAGTTCAACATCTGATCATGGTGGTAATATTATTATCACAAACAATAGCAAAAGAAACTTTTATTATAGCTATAAGCTTGATTTTCATTGAGCCTTTTGATAAAGGGGCTTAAAGCTCAAGTTATCTATAACCCTTACATAAGTTAGCAAGGGGAGCATATAGTGGGCCCTTTTTACAGAAGTAAAGAGTAAAGCATAGAAAAGCTACATAATTTCCCAAGGTTCACATTAATTGAGATTAAACCCTGGTGTCCAGAGTGCCCAATGACTTAACCTTCCTGTATGCAACAGACCCTTTACCCTATAACGATATTTTTTAAATCCTGTGCCTTCATCAGAATAATACTTCTGAACATTTTAGCTCCAAAGTATAACAGAAAAGAGCCCTAACTGAAGTTCATCAGATATGTTAGAACAACCAAGATTTGCCTGGCCGGTGTTGCTCAGTGATTGAGTGATGGCCTATGAGCTGAGAGGTCACCCATTTTATTCCATTTCAAGGGCTCATGTCCAGATTCTGGGCTCAATCCCCAGTAAGGGGCGTGCAGAAGGCAGCCAATCAATGTTTGTCTCTCTCAATGATGTTTCTCTCTCTCTCCTCCCCCCCTCTTCCTCTTTCTTTAAAATCGATACAAACATTTAAAAAAAAACAAAAACAAAAACAGAATTAACCCCAATCAAGTCAATTTCAGAAATGAACCTCATATGGGTCAATTTTAAGCAATCATCAAGAATAACAAAATTTCCATCTTGTTAAATAATTAAGGTTTAGCTGCTTTCATAACTTTTCAAAATAATTATTTAAACAATTATTAGAAGTCACAAAATAACATGTAGGTAGCTTTCAATTCAAAAAATACGTTACTCCCTAAATCAATCAAATCTACTAAATAATGTGGAAATTGTGAATAAATGTTCACCAGGGACTAATGTTCACCATTTAACTAGAAATCTAATCTATACCAGACATGAATTTTAGTGGCAAAGTATTTCAAAAGATGTAATAAGCATTGGCTAAGAGAATCATTTTCAACACATACACAGATTTTGGCAAGTACAAACAGGTTTTCCCCTGATTGAGACTATTGGAGAGCAACTCCCAGGGTCTTTGACATGTAGCAATTTGCAGTTTTGCTGAGGGATATATCTGAAATGTAAGCACTGAAAGGCCTGGTTATAATAATGAGTCACTGACCTAGTAATAACCTAGCTGAACCCTCGGCCTTATCTCAGTCGTTCCCATCAGATCCATAAAGAGGTCAGTTCATCTGGAGAACACTGCCAAATGGTTGTCCTCTGACTTGATATTGCTGTATGATAAGTTGATACTATCATTATTTCCATGTGTGAAAATTAAGATATTAAGGAAGGTTCAAGTGACTTGCCCAGGGTCACAATCTGTAAACAATAGAGAGATTAGGGTCACATTGGACTGACCCAAGAGCCTGCCTAAGCTCTCAAACATCAGCAATCCTGCCACTGAGCTGTTTTTTGGCTAATGTCACGTCAGCAATAACATTATATACCAGAGTAAAGGGTTTTAATGAAATGATTCTGTTTAATTGTTTAATAATTGCATTAGTCACAGAGGAAATGGACTAAATTTTTGAGTAAGTACTTAAGATTTGGACTTTGAAGTAAAACCATCCAAGTTACCACCAAATGTGACGTTGGGCAGATGACTTAATCTTCCTGTACTTTAGCTCCCTCAACTGTAAAACAGAGATTATAATATTTGCTTCATGGGGTGAGGATTAAATGAGTTAATACATTTAAAGCTGACAGTAGGCACTTAGAATGTTAGTTATTATTATTTGAACTATATGGCTTTCTATGGGGAAAATTATTTGCTCTAGTGTTATGACAATTCAAGGGTCTATAAAGGTCTTAGAATATATTTTAGCCCTCTTCATGAGTTTCTTCATTTCCATTGCTTTTCTTTAATTTATTATCTGTATTTAATCAAGTGCTTGAACTGCCTCCAGTGATATACCATAATTTAAAATTCTATATGAAATTCTTTTTAAAAGTTTTAGATAAAAGATACATATCTTATACAGATTATATGAGAGTAAAATGAGATGATTGGTGACAGAAAGCCAAATGACTATAACCAATTTGTCTAATGATCCAATTCTATTCAAGAGGCTATGAAAGTGTCTCAGACAATTTAAACTTGACTTTGGCAAGGATACTTCTCACGTGATGGAACATCCTGCACTTTTCCAAATATCTTGAAAAAACAGAGCACTGCAAATCTTGTCTTTATAGCATCTTATTTGACAACAGGGAAAATTATCAAACAGATGTTTCTGTAACCCAAATTTAGAATGTTATCAGGCCATGAGAATCTATTCCCTTAAGACAGGGAGAGGTTGGCCACGTTTTAAATCCCTATGCATCATCATCTCAAAAGCTAACCTGAATTAAGAAATGGCAGCTGATGACATAGCAAATATATCAGCAGGATTTATCAGAAACTATATTTGTGAGAAAAATAGCAAATAACACAAAACAAGTGAAATGTTCATAATATTGACCTAAGTCAAATAATCTAAAATTTGGCTATATTAAGATAAAGATCACTGCAAATTTTGAGAGGGTCTGCATTCAGGTCAGTTTGCATAGATCCAAATGTTAAACAAATAAATGAACAGTCTTCCCTGTAATAATCACAAACTTCCCACTCCCCCCACTCCAGATTATTTTAATATAGGCCAAGTTTTAATCAAAACAAATGATTCTTTATAAAAAGAGCTAGACTATGAGTTTCATGTAGACTGGTGTTTTTATAACTAGTATTTTGTTTATTTTTAGCTTTTTCAATGATTTTCTCAAATAAGCGTCTTTCAAGTGTCTTGCCCATCCCCAATGGGAATTTGTTAGCCATGTTGTATTTCATGTAAGATCCAGCAGAGAACTGTCTTATGATGCTCCAAGAAATTCAATAGATTCACCCTTCTGTTTATTAAGGCAATAGTCATTTTATTATTTTTAAGGCAATAGGGACTTTTAAACAAATAATTTCAACAAAATATTTTTATTCCCCTCAGTTTTTACCTATGTTTCCTTTTATACTGAGCTGAAACCAGACTATATAAAGTGATTAAGGATAAACATAAGCACAGACAATTTTATAATATTTTATTAAAAAATAAAAATCACCAAAAGAAAAAAGAAGAGGCAATGGTATTAGTCCCATGGTATCTGCTATTTCCATACCATTATACATACATGTTTGTTGGTCTGAGTTAGCCAAATATTAGAAACCCAAATGTCAAGGAGAACTGTGCAGACTGAGCCCTAAAAATACTTATGCCTGGCCAGTGTTGCTCAATGGTTGAGCACTGACTCATGAACTCACGGATGGATTCCTGGTCAGGGCAGGGATTGTGAACTTGATCCCAAGTAGTGGGTGTGCGGGAGGCAGCTGATGGATTATTTTCTCTTATCACTGTTGTTTTTACCTCTCTCTCCCTCTCCCTCTCCGAAATCAATAAAAATATATATTTTAAAAAATGCTTAGGATAATTTCAATTTGCCTAAATATAACTATTTGCACAGTTATGAGATCAGATCATAAATACTATATATATTATCAATAAAAATATTTTTGCATAGTAGATATTTAATAAATGCTAGTGGAATTGAATGATATTCAAAAGCCCAGTCTTTACTAGGTAATAACTCAGTACAAATAAAACTATGAATGTCCATGATTATTATTGTGGACTATCTATATAGTAGGTCCTTAGGTTACGTCGGAGATCTGTTTCTATGCCGTGACGTAATTCAATTTTCGCCATAAGTTGGAACCCACCTACAAAGCACCTACATCACTCACATGGAGCACATACACAGCAGTAATGAAGCAAAATAGTAAAAATAAATAAATAAATAAATAAATAAATAAATAAATAAATAAATAGAAAACAATTCCTAACCTTTATGTGTGGTAAATCCTATACAATAAAAGAGTAATATACAAATTAACCATCATTCCGCTACACTCACAAGCCATCCCCACAAGCCACGCCCACCAGCCAATTGGAGCAAGTGTGCAAATTATCCCAACCAAGATGTCTGCAGCCATTGAGAGCAGGAGGAAGGCTTGGGTTTCCCCGGCAATGGAGGAAGCCAAGCTTTCTGCACACCCTGGCTGGCTTAGGCCTCCACTCAATGCTACAAAAGTTTCAATTATAGAAGATAAATAAATCCCAATAGAAATAATGGCAGCCACAAAGCTGGAAAGAGCAGGAGTCTTGGTTGCCCTCGGTGATGGAGGAAGCCAAACTTTCTGCAGCTCTGGCCTGCCTTGGCCTCCGCTTAAGGCTAGAAAGTTACAATTATAGATGCTAAATAAATCCCAAAGGAAATGGCTGTGGCCATGGAATGAGTAGGATGTTTGGCTCTACAAAGTTTCAATTGTAGAAGATAAATCCCAGATACCAGGGCCTCCGCTTGGGTTGGTGGGGGGTGTGACAGCCTGAAAACCACCATAGGCCCCTCACCCAGGCTTCCCCACATCCCAAGGGAACCCCCACTCTTCAGGGCAAACCAGCTGGCCCCCACCCGTGTACCAGGCCTCCATCCTATCTAATAAAAGATTAATGTGCAGATTGACTATCACTCCAACACACAAGATGGCTGACCCCATGTGGTCAAAGATCATGCCCCCATGTGGACACAAGATGGCCAGCAGGGGAGGGCAGTTGGGTGGGACCAGGCCTGCAGGAGAGGGCAGTTACAGATGACCAGGCCAACAGAGGCGGGAAGTTGGGGGTGACCGGGACTACAGGGAAGGGCAGTTGGAGGGTGGGGAAGGTGACACAGGCCTGCAGGGGAGAGGAGTTGAGGGGGACCAGGCCTGTAGGGGAGGGCAATTAGAGATGGCAAGGCCTTCAGGGAAGGGCAGTTAGGGGTGACCAAGCCTACAGGGGAGGACAATTAGGTGCAAACAGGCTGGCAGGGGAGCAGTTAGGCATCAATCAGGCTGGCAGGATAGTGGTGAGGGGATGATCAGGCTGACAGGCAGAAGCTGATAGGGGCAATCAGGAAGGCAGGCTGGCAAGCATTGGGAATCAGCAGTCCTGGATTGTGAGAGGGGTCCCAGATTGGACAGGGTTTAGGCTGGGCTGAGGGACACCCCTCCCCCATGCACGAACTTCATGCACCAGGCCTCTAGTAAATAATAAAAAACATAAACCACATATGTACATATGTTGAAATGATAGAACTTTTTCTTTTATTTATACAAAAACGGGAGATGGCAACATAACCACGAAATGATGTATGTTGAGTCCGACGTAACCCAAGGACTGCCTGTATATATAAAAGCCTAAGTGACCCTTATGACCAAATGACCGGAACAACTGGTCAACCAGTAGCTGTGGCACACACTGACTCTCAGGGGGCAGACGCTCAACGCAGGAGCTGCCCCTTGGTGGTCAGTGTGCTCCCACAGCGGGAGCACCACTCAGCCAGAAACCGGGCTAATGGCTGCCGAGCGCAGCTGCAGTAGTGGGAGCCTCTCTCACCTCCACGGTGCTGGCAGGTGCAGAGGGGCCGGGAGGAGCAGCAGCAGAGCTGCGCCCAGCCACCTGCCGCTTTGGCACTGCTACATCCCTCAGGGGGATGTTGGACTGCTGGGTTTCGAAACCCACAGTCCAACATCCCCTGACGGGTCCCGGATTGCAAGAGGGCGCAGGCCAGGCTGAGGGACCCCACCTGTGCATGAATCTATGCACCGGGCCTCTAGTATTTTTATAAAGGGCTTTTATTCAATGCATAAGGCTTATTCAAAGCATTCATAAAGAGAGATAGATAAATTATGACAATAAGAAGAACATGAACTCTTTATTGCATTAAGGGATGATGTCAACAGATTTAAACTGGGTAGAGAGATCATTTTAATGAAAATAAAAACGTATTCACAATAAAGAATGGCCTCAAATGAGGCTGCTTCCTGTTTTCAATCTGTTCATTTTTTTTACAATGTTCTGTATCAGTTAAAGACTACAGTAATCAGGCAAGAGCACATTTAATCTCTGAGGTCTTCACAGCAAATGCAAAGTGATGGCAATTAGCCACAACTGCTTATGTGATGATTACTGAGTGATCAAGATTCTTCGTTAGCATGATATGCCACACTCATTAGAGTAGCTGGTTAAAGTGATGGTTCACTTTGCTGAGGTATCTTTTTTGTTGCTGTTTTTTTCACAAAGTGATGAGTTTACAAAGTCCCAGATAATTTTGTCACCTTGGTGCACGCACCCTCTCTTATACATGTAACCTTTACTTTAGGATGAAGTAAATGTGTACCTAGAGGTGCCCTTGCCACTCATGGCTGGCTAGTAAAGGGTATATATTAAAAGAGCATTGAATCAACATCAGGAATAAAACATATACACAATGCTACTTGAACTTATCAGCTACCTATGAAAAGTGGACTGAGTTATTCTAGGAAGGGAAAAAAACATCTAACCTAGCTCTTTAATTTCTTCCTCTTCATTCTTTGAGTCTCAGAACTTGTGCCCTCTCCTTCAAGAAGCAGAGGACCCCACCTTTTGTTCTCCACAGCACTGGATGTTCCCCTCAGACAGAGAACTTAATCACTTTGTCTTAGGGACATACTATTTGTAAGAACCTGTGCAAGCCCAGGTTCATATTAGGAACTTAGGTAATGTTTACTGAGGTGATCATGAGACCAAACTATAATATTATATTCTTCCTTCTTCTTTTATGGGTGGAGAAAGCATAAGCCTTGTATGTGCTCATTCATTCATTCACTGAGCTTCAACGATATGAGATACTCCAAAATGCTAGAGGTACTACAATAAAACAGTAAGTTAGAAAATTACAGTATAATTTGCCCTGACTAGTTTGGCTTAGTGGTTGGAGCGTTGGTGCTCAGGCTGCAGAGTACTGGGTTTGATTCCAGTCAAGGGTCAGTTGCAGCCTCAATTTCTGGCTCCAGTAAGGGGTTGTGTAGGAGGCAACCAATCCATGAATCTCTCTCTCACATTGATACTTCTCTCTCTGTCTCTCTCCCAGTTTCTTCCACTCTCTCTAAAAGTCAATGGAAAAATATCCTCAGGTGAGCATTAACAAAACAAATTATAGTACAATTTGATAAATGTTCCTAAAGATAAAAATATTAAGAGCCAGTAAATGTGGAGATATGTTGCACAACCTACCACAGAAGGCTTCTGTAGAGATAACATTTGAGTTGTGTTGTAAAAGTTAAGCAAACACAGGAGACAGACTTCTAGGCAGGTCTTTAGAAAACATGGCATGTTCAAGAAATAAAAAGGAGAGAGACAGGACTGGGACAGAAGCCCAGGTAGGCAAAAATAGTAAGCAGCAGCTTATGCTGTATGAAGGAATCTAGGCTTTATCTTCAGCGTAATGAGATCCGATGAAGACCTATAAGCAGAGAAGCAATACTATCGGCACTAGTTAGACATAAACTTCTGTAATCGGCATGGAAGAAAGTGGATACATTCAATAATGTTTGAGAAACTAGGGACTCAAGTTTAGAATGTTGACCATTAGCTAAATCAAATGAAAGAAAAATAAAATTAAACAAGATAAATATTCCTTTCCTTGGGAGGCTTATATGATAGTTCTCTGGTAGAGGTTGTCAACTCCTTGGGAAAATAAACTAAATTTTTCTCTAAAGTCTAATATTTAAATACAAACATTCTTAGTCATAGAGTAATTTAGTAACCAAACTGCTGCAAATAGAAGGACTTTTCATACCTGAGACACTTTGCCTGTTGGAATCTGAGTCCCCATTACTGGAGTTAGAATTGTTGGAGGAGTTGTTGTCAACCCCTCCCAGAAGGGGGCGCAAGTGGCTTACTGAGACTTGTTCAATGAATGATGTTCCATACTTGCGAAAATACCACCATTCAAATATCTAGAATAGAAAAATAATAAGTATGATTACAGTGCTTGTTATTGTTTATCATTTTTGTATATATGTCCATAAAATACATTGCATTTACTAATTATATGTACCTTTTCTAATTATATGTACCTTAAGTAATTTTTATTCCAAAAATTTTAATTTATCCTAAAACTTAAAAAGAATTTATAAAAGTCAAAGCAGCAATTATACTTTAAATTTTTAATGTTGTTTTCTCCAATTAATATTGTTTTTTCTTTAAAAAATCTGCCCTGGCCAGTGTGGCTCCATTGGTTGGGTGTCCTCCTGTGCACTGAAAGGTCACTGGTTTGACTCCTGGTCAGGGCACAGGCATGGGTTGCAGCCTCAATCCCAGGTAGGAAGTGTGCAGGAGGCAGCTAATCAATGTTCTACTCTCACGTTGATGTTTCTCTCTTTCTCTCTCTCTCTCTCAAATCAATAAAAATATTTTTTAAAAGAAAAATCTGTAACTACAACCATGGATAAAAGAACACTGTAAGAGTTTCTCAGTATTATTTTTCTCCAAATTTACGTATCTATAATAATCTATAATAATAAAAGCATAATATGCTAATTAGACCAGACAGACGAACAACCTTCCAGACATCCTTCCAGACGATCTTCTAGATGAAGCCTGCGAGGGCCAAGGCAAGCCACCACGGCTGCAAGGGCTGAGCTCCTTGCATGAATTTCGTGCATCGGGCCTCTAGGTATTCTAATAACAAAATCATTATAGCTGAAAGATAATTCTAAAAATATATACAAATAAGCCAGTTTTAGAAGTATGGCTTGTGAAATACTCCACTTAAGATTGTGATAAAGCCATACCTGCATAAAATTATTAAGATAGCACAATTCCATTTAAAAAAGAAATAATCTCCTTAAAAATGCTGGTTTTACAGAAAGAGTGAAGGCATTCCATTTCATGTATGGATAGCATTCAACTCTAAGAGATTCAGCAATGTCCCATCTGCTAAGAAGTGCTTCATAAACACAAGCATCTACCAATAATGTTTCCTAGTTCACAAACAGACCAGTTGTTATGTACTGTGGATTGCAAAGGAGAAAGAAATAATATTCAGTGACTTTTCTAAGCACGGAGAAAGCAAGCGAGCTCTCCCAACTCTCCTCACCTGGCTCCCCTGTCCCTCCAGTGAACACCGTCTCCCGCATCCTTTCCTCTCCTCCCTGTCTGATTTGGAACATCTTTTTTAAGCAGTCACAGATCTTTACTCAGAAGAAATTTAAGAATCAACTATATCCCAGGGTCTCATAGCATAACAATATTATATTCCATAATAATAAAAAATGTGAAATTAACATAGAATTAGTTACCTTTAACTTTACTTATTTCATAGAAACAAAATTCTGATATATACTCTGGAATGGGCTTTGAGCTATTATTTTTAAATTGATGATTTCTCTCTTTTGTTCTAACAAAAATTCTTCAGACAAGCAGAAAGAACATCTATGAATGACCAGAAGAAAATATCAAATAGTTACCACTATTGCACATGTGAATTTCCATTTATTAAGAGATCAAGGAAAATCATTTGAGCAAAAATAAAAAGAATCCCAAGTCTAATTTACAGAAAAGATTCCTTTATTAACTTTTGGTCAAGAATATGTTTGCATATTTTCAGAAAACATCTCCAAGACCATATAGATTCCTGCAACAAAGAGGAACTGACAAGTCTGTTCCAACCGCGAAGACAGTCCAGAGACGGAAGACGCTGATGACGCCTTGCCATTCTAGCAGTCAGCAGCAGTGCATCGATGCAGGTGGTCCAGGACCAAACCAGAGAGGGTGGAACCTACATTGCCACCATTTGTCCACCATCCAGATACCATTGCTGACACGTACACATAAGGAAATATTTGACATTGAAACTGGGACTCAGAACTATTGGTAATTAAAATTGGGTCTCAAACATTTCTTGTGCTCATATGTTTATTTCTAGTCTGCAGAGGCAAGATTTTTTAAAGAAAAGAAAGGGGGGAAATAAAAATAGATACAGAGGCAAGGAACAGACTGTTGGACTACAGCGGGAAGGCAAGGGAGTTTGAGGGGGGTGCTGCAAGAGACCAGCTGAAGGACTTGTATGCATGCATAAAAGCATAACCATAGGACACAAGACACTGGGTGGGGGGGAAAGTGAGGGATAGTGCTGGGGGGTTGAGAAAGCCAGGGGAAGGTCAAGGGGAAAAAAAGGAAACATATGTACTACTATTTGTAATATTTTAAAGAATAAAAAATATTCATATTTAAAAAAGAGATCAAGTTTATTTATTTATTTATTTTTAATATATATATATATATATTATTGTTTAAAGTATTACACATAGTAGTATATATATTTCTTCCCCCCCCCCCGCATTGACCTCCCCCTGGCCTCCCTTACCCCCCAGCACAAGCCCTTACCTGCCCTCCCCACCCCCCAGTGTCTTGTATCCATTGGTTACTTGCATGCATACAAGTCCTCTGGTTGATTAAAGAGATCAAGTTTAATAAACTTCACTGTGCAGATGGGAAAATATGCTATGAAAGTTAAGAAGAAAAAGGACTAGTCTATAACATTTAGAATGCTAGGAATAAGAGATTTTGCTTAAAGAAGGAAGTTTAAGAATGGTAAATTTATAAACCATGGATACAGAAGAGAGTTTGTAACATCAGGTGCATTATTTAATCTATTGGAATGCAAGTTTCTTTAGTGAAAAGCATATTTATTATAAATCATATTTAATATTAATAATATATTTATTAACCCTACCTGGTTTTGCTCAGTGGATAGTCAGCCTGGGACTGAAGGGTCTCGGGTTGATTCCTGTCAAGGGCACATGCCTGGACTATGTGCTCAATCCCCATTAGGGGGCGTGCTGGAGGTAGCCAATCAATGATGTCTCATCATTGATGTTTCTATCTCTCTCTCTTCTCCCTTCCCCTCTAAAATCAATAAAAATATATTTATTATTAAAGGACCTCAATTTTCACAACCATGTAAATCCTGGTCTCAACCTCCATGTAAAAGGCCTAGTTCAGTGCCTGCTGCATAGGTAGTTCTCAAAAGTAACAGCAAAGCTATCGTTTAGTGCAATGGTCAGCAAACTCATTAGTCAACAGAGGCAAATATCAACAGTATAACGATTGAAATTTCTTTTGAGAGCCAAATTTTTTAAACTTAAACTTCTTCTAACGTCACTTCTTCAAAATAGACTCGCCCAGGCCGTGGTATTTTGTGGAAGAGCCACACTCAAGGGGCCAAAGAACCGCATGTGGGTTGTGAGCTGCGGTTTGCCGACCCCTGGTTTAGTGTATTGATAACATACACACCTCACATACTGCTAGGACATACCGCTCTTTTTGCCAGTCTCTAATTTGTTCTAGTACAGTATCTTGTCCTGTTACTACGTTGTTGGCCTGGAAATAATTGTGAAAAGGGGTACTGCTCACCATTCAGTCCTGACCATCCAACACAGCTCTGAAGAGATTCGTGGCATTGCCTTTAGAAGACTCCAAGGGACTCAAAACACGGAACTATAAGTGGCTCTCAGTCACCTGTGATGGGGGAGCTTTCTTTGCTCTGCTTCCTATATTCTGCTGCTTGGGCACAGGCCAGCCTTAGTTCATTCATTCAGTCATATAGCACTAAATGCTCCACTCCAGGCATGAGCTGTTACAGAGCACAGAGGTGGCTCTGCACTACCAGTCTGCGCCACTCACAGGTTGCTCCTACCATGGCCTATTCCCATCACAAAAAGCACCCTGGGATCTCAGATTTCTGTTTTTCCAGCAGGATCAGAGAATGTCAGAACTAAAAGGGACTTTAACGTGCCAGGTATAGTCTCCATTTAGAGATGAGGAATGAGGTCTGTACGTGAAGGTGCTGTGACCTGACCAAAGTCGCACAGTTACTTAAGTAGTTGCTTAGTCTAAAGCTCCAGCTCCATGCCACTAATCTTAGCAGGGCCCTACAATAAGATACATTCTTTAACACTCTTGATCATTTAAACAAATAGACACTTTCATGTGTCCTCCCACTCTACTGTCTTTCTTAAATTTTCTAGCTGTCAAAACAAATCCAAAGTAGCCAATCAAATGGGACCTGATAACTCACTCTAAGGTGTAAATAAATGACTCTTATGAACAGGATATTTACATTATAATCAGAGACAGACAGTATTTCTAAAGTAGGAATAATGAACCTCAGTAAAGACTGGGTTATTTCTGCAGCTGTTTGGGGGAGAAGAGGAGGGCCTTTTTTCAGCAGAAGACTACTTCTCACCCACCACTGTCCTTCTTTATGCTAGTGCCCCCACCACCCTAGAACAGAGGCTCCAATATGTATTGAATGAACAAATACTTCAAGAAAGAAGGAAAGGACTTAAAGCCTTCTTCAGCTTCAAACCAAGTATTCTATTTTGGGATCTTAACATAACAAGCTGCCTCTTATCCTGAAACATGACAGGCTTTGGGCCAGCATCTCAGTGTTTTAGAAGAGCCACACTAATCCAAACGGGCAGATGGTGTTACCTAACATGCACAGGTTTGTTGTCACTTTGAATTCTTCTCCACAGTCCATAACCTTCATAGCTCTCATAAACAAATTTAGATTTTAAAATTAGTTTTTGTACATGCTAATAGCTACTAGTAACTGGGCTTGCCACAGCACAGCAAAACAGTTTTTAATCTGAAAAATAACCATAAAATTAAAATATAAATTAACACATTTCTTAGTCTTAAAAACATAATCTCTTTAGTATGTGTTTCCTACTCATGTTCCAACCCAAGGATTATACAGCATCAACTGGGTTAAATATTTAGAAAGCAACAGTGAACCTACCATCTAGATAAAAGGTAAAAGCCCTAACACACTTCATGACAGCTGAGTTGTATGACACTGGTTGGTTCTTTTGATTCTCTGGGTCTTAATTATTTAATGTGGAAAATAAACTTACAGTAAGCACTTAGTTAATGTTGGATGGATGGATGAGTCGATGGATGGATGGATGGATGGATGGATGGATGGGTGGGTGGATGGGTGGATGAATAGGTGATTAGAAGGTTCAATGGATGGATAGATGACAAGGACTGGCCTGGTGATTTAATGGTATATAATTTAAATAAACAGCAGGACCAATGAACGGGCTTATATTAATTTTTTTTAAAGAAAGAGAGGCCTACATATTTGTGGAAGAGGAAAGAATCTAGAGGAGAGAGAAATTGAAGATGCAAAAAAGATCAACCAACCAAGAGGCAAGATGCCAAAGCCCAGTAAGCAAACCCACCCTTCCTTGAAAAGATAGCCTACCATTTCTTAATCTAAGACAGGAAGATTGGGGAAGGATGAAGGAGTGGAAGGATCCATCTATTCTGGAAAGCAGGATGTGACATGGACTATTTCACACATGAGAAGGCAACAGAGGGATAACAAGGGGGTGAGACTGGCCTCCATAGGGAGGCAGACAAGGTTTGCATTCTAAGGATAAGAGAAGTGGAGACAGAACTGGAAATGTGAGGATGGAAGAAATGGTTTGAATCTATACCTTACAGAACAGAGGGTCATAAGCTATACCCAGGACATTTAAAGCAAAGACCCATTTGTCAAGGTCTCAGTTACCAATGCCTCCTCCTCCTTTACTAACTGACAGAAGCAGAGGATGACGAAGGAGCACTGAGGTTGAGGCTTAGGGTGGAGATCCAGGTTGGCAGCTGGCCTGAGGTGCAAAATTGTCTCATCTTCTGCCTCAGGGAAGGAACAAAAATCTGACACAGGGTAACAGACAAAGCCCTTTCATCTTTCTTGCAGACCTAAAAGCTGAATCTTTCCTGGAGATGCCTAGATTCTTTGTAGCCAAGAAGACCTCCTCTTCTTGAAACTGCATGTTCAATACATAAAACACTTCTCTCCATGAATCAGGGACTTCCCTATACACATATCACATTAAAAAACACTCCAAGATTCCATGTAGCAGCACCTTAGTAATTCCACACCAATTCCATTAAATCTATGGGAAATACAAAGATGTCACAGTGTGAAATTGACTGAGTGCTTCCTATGGATTAAAGTAGATGATGATAGCAAGAGGATAGATACAATGATATAGAGGTTCAAGAGGAAATATGAAGTTTTCTAGCAGTATACTTCTATGAAAAAAATGCCCAACTGACACCTGCTCTAAATCTTCAGAAATTTATTTGGGGGTAAACAGTGTTTGGGGCAAGAGGGAATATCCTGGGCTTAAAAAGATAAACTAAGGCAGTTGTTACAGGTTATTTATAGTAAGATCCATAACGTAACTTTCCTGTTAGAATTTTCAAGTATATTTCTTTCTCCATACTCACCTACCCTTTAAAAGTCCCACCCAATTCCTTATGGCAGACATTTTTTTTACTCTTAGTTTCTGTATGTTCTGTTTAGGAATACTGAAGAGATACAAAGAGGTCATGACCTCCTGCTTCCTTGGTCTCAGCTGATCCCTCCTCAGTCACTTGTTTCCCTATCACTTGTGGGGGCTGTGTGAAGAACTGGTATTCATGTCCTTCCATGCTCTTTCCTGGCCACCTCCAGCCTTTAAGAAAAGAGAGAAGACAGAGAACTGGGGTTCTCTTCAAGGTCGATCGTCAATGACCCATCCCGCCTCAGTGTCTGTATGTCCACAGGATGAGACCTCCCACTGTAGCGTCACTGACTGTGGCCTGCAAGAAAGCCCTTCTCCTGGAATGAAGTTAGAGAGCCACGAACAACTAGGAGAAGCCGGCCTGTGCCCCAAGCCCTGTCAACTCAAGTACCTGGTCTTGGGTGGTGTTCAGAACCCATCATTTTAAATAAGTTCCCCAGATAATCCTAATGCAGTTGATTAATTTCTTCACTCACTGGATCTCTGTGCAAACAACAAATATTCATTCCTAAGTGTTTACTCAAACATATACAAAAACACAGGTATAGTCCTGGCCTTTGTGAAGCTTCCATTATAGAGAGAAAAAACCCCACAATAAATGATGATACAAAAAAATATACTTTTTAAATTGTGGGAGTTGTTGGTCTATGTTCTAGACTGGCCAAATCTGACCTAACACCTGGCCAATCAGAAAGAAAAAAAAGTCTCTCTCTCTTAAAAGGTTGCATCTTTCTCCCTTTTTCTTCTCTCCCGCTGCCTCCTTTTTTATCTTCTGACCCGTTTCAGTGAGTCTGTTAACATAAAACATCGACTGCCAGACATGCTGCTATCCATCTTCCTAGTCAACAAGTGTCCTTGAAAGGAGAAGGATGCAGTGGCAAAGCAGTGGAGATTTAAATCCTAATCCTCACTCACCTTACCTAGCAAGGTGACCTGGGCAAGTCATAAGCTTTCTGGATGCCTAGCCTTAGGTCTTTTCCGGTTTCAATTGCATGGCTTCTGAGGGTTCCTACCTCCAGTCCTTCAAATGCATAATTTTCGAGCCTCTCAATTTGTGCTCAAATGTAAACTGAAAAAGCCAAAAAGATAGTTTTGTCCCCTTATCTGCCATTAGCCTGTTCACCTTCTTCACCATGTCTCATCATTTATCTGATCCACTCGTGTCCACAGTCAATCCCTGACAGGCATCTATTTACTCGGCAGCATCTAATCTCCTGCAAAAGATTATTAATTTTCATGGTGACCCTAGGAAGCTGGTAAGGCTGAATGAGCCTTCGTCTCCTCCCACTGTCTGCAGGCTCCCTGCCATGTTCCCCCACAGCATCTCCCTCATTCTTTATTCTAGAGCCAAGAGACAAGCTGCTCCACACTGGACACAGCCTGATATTTATGTTACTTCCCACTCCTCAGAAGCCCTTCCAATCATGTTTCCCGGAGTCTTTTTCCACTATTAACACCACAATCACATGGATGATCCTTATGTCTATCAAAGTGCTACCTCAGGTCAAGTCCTTTAGATAAATGAAAAAAAAAAGTTAAAAGGAGCCATAACAATCTTCCAGTTCCACTCCCTTACTTTTTAAATTCTTTGTTGTTTAAAATATTACATATGACTCCTTTTCCCCCACTGACCTCTCCCCAGCCATTTCCACCCCCCAGCACAGGCACTCATTCCCCTAGTGCCTGTGTCCACTGGTTACGCTTATATGCCCGCATAGAAGTCCTTTGGTTGATCTCTTATCCCCTGGTCCCGCCCCCACCTTCCCTCTGATGTTGGACAGTTTGTTCGATGCTTCCCCGTCTCTTATTTTTGTTCATCAGTTTTTGTTGTTCATTAGATTCCACAAATGAGTGAGATCATGTGATATTTATCTTTCTTCAACTGATTTAGCTTAGTGCCGTGGCCAGCAAACTGCGGCTCTCAAGCTACATGCAGCTCTTTGGCCCCTTGAGTGTGGTTCTTTCATAAAACACCCCGGCCTGGGCGAGTCTGTTGTGAAGAAGTGGCATTAGAAGAAGTTTAAGTTTAAAAAATTTGGCTCTCAAGAGAAAGTTCCATCGTCGTACTATTGATATTTGGCTCTGTTGACTAATGAGTTTGCCAACCACTGGCTTAGCATAATGCTCGCCATGTCCATCCATGTTGTTGCGAACAGTAAGAGTTCTTTCTTTTTTACAGCAGCATAATATTTCATGGTGTAGATATACCACAGTTTTTTAAGCCATTCATCTGCTGATGGGCACTTAGGCCATTTCCAAATATTATAAATTGTGCTACTATGAACATAGGGGTGCATATATCCTTTCTGATTGGTGTTTCTGGTTTCTTGGGATATATTCCCAGAAATGGGATTACTGGATCAAATGGGAGTTCCATTTTTAATTTTTTGAGGAATCCCTGTACTGTTTTCCACAGTGGCTACACCAATCTGCATTCCTGCCAGCAGCATCAGAGTTCCTTTTTCTCCACAACCTCTCCAGCACTGGCACAAGCCTTTTCATCTCAGTCCGACTCCAGCCATTTGTCATCACAACCCAAATCTACTGATTTCGCCTTTTATCTGCTCTGTTCAGGACATGCCCAGGAGCCTCTGTGGCGATGTTTATTTCACTGGAGAACATTTCTGGGTTTGTTTTGAGAGGGTCAGTGGGTCTGTGGAGAAAGTGCTTCCTTCACTGAAGCCTCAGAGAAAAGGTCGTGGGGAAAGGGGGAGGGGAGAGGTAATCAACCAAAGGACTTGCATGCATATTAGCATAACCAATGGACGCGGACACTGGGGCAGTGGGGGCTCGTCCTGGGGGGGCAGTAATGGGGGGGTCAATCGGGGGAAAAGGAGACATATGGAATACTTTAAACAATAAAAAAAGAAAGAAAGAAAGAAAGAAAGAAAGAAAGAAAGAAAGAAAGAAAGAAAGAAAGAAAGAAAGAAAGAAAAGGAGGCTTGGGCCAAGCAGGCAGAGAGGCAGCTTGAAGTTAAGCAAGAGAGAGAGCTGCCTGGATGGATACCTGGGCACAGGAACCAAAAGAGAAGAGTGAGAAGTAGGTGGTATAACAAACTCATTGCTGACTTTCAACCTGGGAAATTAAGAACTAGCTGTAACATCTAGTGAAATGTACACCAATTAATCCTCATATATTTTGTTAAACACATTAGTGTAAAAGAGAACAGCATTTGGCAAACACATTTAATTTCTATGTATATTTGTTCAATTAATTGACATTTTCTTGACAAGGAAACACCAGGGTTTTTTGTTTGTTTTCTTACCTCTATTCTCCTAAGACATCACATTACATGATAATTTCAGTCTCCAGCAAAGGAATCCTGAGGTCCCCAAACAACCGATTTCCCTGGGGCAGCTCTGCACTATGAAAGCTCTCTGCTTGCCTCTCCTAACATTGCTCAGGGGAGAGTAGTTAGATAATCGTCTCTCTGGTGCCAGGAAACAAACGAAACCACTAAGCAGCTCTTTTCAAAGCACCTGATCCTTGACCTCAATGCTGCTTCTCCATGAAATGCACTTGGCAGAAAAGACTTGTGGCTGAATAGAAACCTCCACCCTAGTTCCTTCCAGCGTTAGCAAAGCTGAGTCCCCAAAGGCTGGCCAACACCAATGCCAACAATCTAAAGCAGGAGCCTACAACTATAAACTACTCCCACATTGGAGTAACTTTGCCCGCAGTCAAACTAAACATTTTTGAGAAATGCCTTTCAAAATCTTCACACATTAGAGGATTTCCTTTACTCATTGTGGAGAGCAGCTACAGCATTTGGACAGGTTCAAGCCTTGGACTGATTTGTGGCAAAGCCACATACAAGTCCCAGCTTGGAGGGCAAAGCCCCCGCCCCCCCAGCACAATTACACCAAAAGGCTATGATTGTAAGCTTGACCTTATAGTCGGACCCTGCAGTCCTAAGTAGTTAAGGGATGTGGGCTGCAGGGTGTGTGTGTGTGTGTGCAGTTAAGTGCTGCCTAAACAAAGCTGATTAGAGTTCAGAGAATGGCAACAACAGGAAAGAAGATTTGAAATTTGCAAGAACAGTGTAAACATATTGTCCTTGTTTTGTTTTATATGATCTGACTAAAAAAAAAAAAGCTTCGCTTACAGGTTGTGGCTCTGTCTCTCCATCCAAGAACAGTGTCCCATCTAGCCCCAACTGTATTCTCTTGTTTGTCCTCTTTAATCCTTCAGCGCCCCTCCTCGGGTTCATCCCTGGCCTTGCTGGATGCTGTTCATATCCTCTGAGAATGCTGCAATGCAAATATCCCATAAGGCAGGAAGGACTGCAGTGGCCATCAGGTGTCAGCAGCTGCAGCCCACAGGCAGGAAAAAAGCCTTTGATCTGCAAAAAATGGCCATGGTCTAATGCAGTGGTCAGCAAACTCATTAGTCAATAGAGCCAAATATCAACAGTTCAACAACGGAAATTTCTTTTGAGAGCCAAATTTTTTAACTTAAACTATATATCTAGGTACATTGCTATTAACTTAATTTGGGTCCTCCTTCAATCGTGCTGTACATGCACACTCATGTGGAATTTTGTGGAAGAGCCACACTCAAGGGGCCAAAGAGCCGCACATGGCTCATGAGCCGTGGTTTGTCGACCACTGGTCTAGGGCTCTTCCACAAAATTCCACGCCCTGGGCGAGTCTATTTTGAAGAAGTGGCGTTAGAAGAAGTTTAAGTTTAAAATATTTGGCTCTCAAAAGAAATTTCAATCGTTGTACTGTTGATATTTGGCTCTGTTGACTAATGAGTTTGCTGACCACTGGTCTAGGGAAATCCTTTATTTGGAGGACAAGAAAAGCAAGCTGATGGGATTTCACCATCTTTGAATTAGAAAGAAAAATGACTGTTTGGAGTCTAGCTTACCGGAGTGAAAGCAGCCCACATTCTTCTTTTTTTAAAATATATATTTTTGTTGATTTCAGAGAGGAAGAAAGAGGGAGAGAGAGATAGAGACATCAATGATGAGAGAGATCATGGATCAGCTGCCTCCTGCATCCCCCCCATTGGGGATTGAGCCCGCAACCCAGGCATCTGCCCTTGACCAGAATCCAACCTGGGACCCTCAGTCCACAGGATGACGCTCTATACACTGAACCAAACCAGAAAGGATGCAACCCACATTCTTATAATTAAAGCCTAATGCTCCCATAACAATATACTTCTAGAATAAAATCCAGATCTGCCACTTGTGCAGCAAGCTAACACAACAACTGAGCAGGCAGTGAACTGAGTGCAAAAGCATGATGGCCTGGGGGGAAACACCTCTTCACTCTCTGCCAGCTGTGCGACCTAAGGCAGGTTACCTCCTTGCCCATTCTACCACCGCGTTTATGCATAAGTAAAATGGAAACACTAGCAATTACCTAATTGTACCTTTGTGAAGAATAACGAGTTAGCATGCACAGCATTTATATCTCTGCCTGGCACAAAGTAAGCACCATCTAAGTGGGTAATGTTCTTAAGTGAACGTTCCTGAGAGGAATGCACAACCCTATCTTCTCACACCAGAGTGGATTATTGGCTTCAGTACGATGTTCTATTCAAATTGTATGCAAAAATGCTCACCCTTTTTTTTCTTTCTTTTTTAAATTTTCTTTTTTTAATTTAATAAATCTTTATTGTTCAGATTATTACAATGTTGCTTTTTGACGAACATTATTACAATGTTCCTCCCCATAGCTCTCCTCCCCCAAGTACCCATCCCATCCTCTGCCCTTACCTCCCCCTCACTGTTCTCATCCATAGGTGTACGCTTTTTGTCCAGTCTCTTCCCAACCCCCCCACACTCTTTTCCCCTGAGAATTGTTAGTCCACTCCCTTTCTATGCCCCTGATTCTATTATATTCACCAGTTATTCTGTTCATCAAATTTTTGATTCACTTGTTGATAGATGTGTATTTGTTGTTCATAATTTTTATCTTTGCCTTTTTCTTCTTCCTCTTCTTAAAGAATACCTTTCAGCATTTCATATAATACTGGTTTGGTGTTGATGAGCTCTTTTAGCTTTTTCTTATCTGCGAAGCACTTTATCTGACCTTCAAGTCTGAATGATAGCTTCGTTGGGTAAAGTAACTTGGTTGTAGGTTCTTGCTATTCATCACTTTGAATATTTCTTGCCACTCCCATCTGGCCTGCATAGTTTCTGTGGAGAAATCAGCTGAAAATCGTATGGGTGCTCCCTTGGCGGTAACTGTTTTTCTCTTGCTGCTTTTAATTTTCTCTATCTTTTGCTCTTGGCATTTTAATTATGATGTGTCTTGGTATGGTCCTCTTTGGATTCCTATAGTTTGGGATTCTGTGCACTTCCTGGACTTTTAAGTCTATTTCTTTCACCAGTTGGGGGAAGTTTTTGGTCACTATTTCTTCAAATAGGTTTTCAGTATCTTGCTGTCTTTCTTTTTCTGGCACCCCCATAATTTGGATGTTGGTATGCTTGAGGTTGTCCCAGAGGCTCTTTACACTATCTCCAATTTTTTGGATTCTTGTTGCTTCTTGCTTTTCCGGCTGAGTGATTTTTGCTTCTTTGTATTTCAAATCTTTGACTTGATTCCTGCAGTCCTCTAGTCTGCTTTTAGGTCTCTGTATAATTTTTTTATTTTATTTTAGTCAGTGTATGCTTAATTTTTAATTGGTCCTTTTTCATATCCTCCAGAGTTTTGCTCATATTCTCGAGGGTCTCATTCATATCCTTGAGGGTCTCACTCATATCCTCAAGGGTCTTGTTAAATTTATCAGCCTTTTCTAGGAGCCTCTTGAAAAACCTTATAACTGTGGTTTTGAACTCTATGTCCAGTCGGTTTTTTTCCCTCCATTTCTTTCACATGTGATCTGTTACCTTGTCTTCACATTTTGGCTGCTTTCCTGAGTTAGTCCAGTAGGTTTGTGTGGTAGGTGTCCTTTAAGGGACACTGGTTCAGCCTCCCCAGTTACTTGAGGTGGATACTCAGTGCAGCCGTTTTGTTGTAGTTAAGCCTCAATTGTTGTTGGTATAGCTGGGAGGAGTTGACCTCCAGGCCAATTGGCTGTGAGGATCAGCTGTGTTTACGCTGAAAGAGCATCAGTGCTCAGCCTGGATGGGGTGGAGTCTGGGGGCTGAGCAGGCAGCCTTGGTTTCCCATCAGCCCCGCTCTAAACAGCTCCTGGGTCTCCATGCCCTGTGGCAATGGTTGCACGCACCTCTGAGAGAAAGCTGCCCAGAGCTCTGCCCACTGCCGGACAGTCCAGTTTCTCCCCAGTGAGTCTGGACAACCAAACATTCACCCGGAACGGGAAAACAAAGCAGTCTGGCAGTTTGTTTACTGTTGTGTTTTCCTCCCAAACAATAAAGCCAGCCACAAGCCCTCTCCGATAGCTCAGTGCCTCTGCAGCACCCGAGTTTCAGTGTGCTTCCTCTTTACTGTCCAGTTTCACCCTGTATGAGTATGAGTTCCCCAAGACTTGCCTGGAAATGGGGCTCAGTGCAGTGGGATGCCTTTGTCTCCCTCCCAGTTCGAGAAAACCAGCCGGGTTTGCAGCTGCCCACCCTTTCCGTTCGCGTGTAGCTCTGAACCTCTGACTCTGCGTGTATCCGCAATTCTGTCCTCCTCAGCTCCCCTGAGTCTCAGTGTCCTTTTATCTTTCCTTCTATTTGTGGAATGTCCACTCAGTCAGCCCTCTAGTGGTTCTGTATGTTGTCTGTTTTGTTTTTTAGTTGTAGTTTTGAAATTGTTGTACAGGGCAGCAGTATGGGTGTTTACCTATGCTGCCATCTTGGTTCCTCTCACCCTTTTTATTTTTCTATTTGTTTAATGAAAAAAGATTTTGAAGGTGTTTTAAAAAAATACTAAAATATTATTTTTAATGTAAATAATTATTAGATGGAGATTTGTAATACCTACCTCACCGCCCCCCCCCCAAAAAAAATATATATATATGTGCTAAACAGATTGCCATGTTTTCAGCATATATTAGTAATAACTTATCAAGCATGTGAAAGCATTTTCTAAGTTTGACGTTTCTTCAGTCCATTTCAGCATATTAAGGTGGGAACCTAAAGACAGAGGTTCTAGATCTGGCTTCACCATGAACCAAAAACATGAGCATGGGCCAATCTCTCACAGCTGATGCAGAACTCCCTATAAGGTCTTTATTTAGAACAAGGAAGACTTCAGATACAGCTGAGTGTGCATTTAAGGGCAAAATGGTATAAATTATTTCATACACCTCATTTCAACCCATTTTTAGAAGGAACTTTAATATACTTCCCCTAACCTTGCTTGGTCTCTACAGCCAACATTGGGCTTTCTATTTGGATTCTACTTACATAACCATCTTGAAGTGACCCTTGCTGATATTCTTCCCATTCCTGGTGCAATAGTATCAATTTTAAACATCTCTTCCCTTGAGTCCAGCAACCCATATGTTATAACAGAGCAAGATTAACCTGAAAATGTTCTGACCACAAAAAAGGGTGCTCCCCACACTACCACCATTCCTCTCACCTGTTTGCAGGTTTCTGCCTTATACACATAGCTCCACCTTTTAACTCTGCTCCTTAAAAGCTCAAGCTTCTGAAACCCTCTGTTCCTCCAGGTTCATTTACCCTCTTGCTCCACATCTTTGTGCCCCTCCCCCTCCCAAAAAGTATGTTTTTCTAAGCTTTTCTCAACACAACCTCTGTGATAACTTTCTTGTCCCTGTTTCTATAATAAAAAGTAATCACAGGGTTACGTATATATAGAAAAAATATATATAAATCCACGGTCTCCTTAAAGTTCATTTAAGCATATGGATTGATTCCACTGAGCATAGATGACCCTATTCAAGATACTTAAAGAAAATGACTTCAGACGTTATCATTTATCTCACCTGTAACTGCTTTAGAGCTTAATGTAATAGAACTACAGAAATAATTATCATAGTTTTTGCTTATGTGGAATTATTTAAAGGGAAACAATAGGGAAAATGTGTAAATTTTGAGAGAAAAAGAGATCAGAGGGAAAAAGCTTAGAATTGCCATACCCATGTCAATAAATTTAAAGAGACAGAGCTTGATTTCTATTGATTTTGATTATGTCCAGTAATTTATTTTGAAAATGGTAATGAAAACATTTTACTTGAACTGAGTCACATTTATTTTGTAGTGTCTTAGACTCTAGAATTTGATGCAAAATTGTTTTCCTTTATTTTCTCTTTTATTTATATTTTGTTTTTTACTTTCAACAAAAGTAATACATGATTTAAACATATATACACACACACACACACACACACACACACACACACACACACACAGGGGAAAGGAGAGGGAGAGAGAGGGAAACATCAATAGTGAGAGATAATCACTGATTGGCTGCCTCCTACACACCCCCACAACCCAGGCATGTGCCTGGACCAGGGATCAAATCGTCACCTGGTTCATAGGTAGACACTCAACCACTGAGCCACACCAGCCAGACTAATTGCTTAAAGTTTTAAAAAATATTTTACAAATATGGCCCTGGCTGGTGTGGCTCAGCGGACAGAGTGTTGGCCTGTGGACTGAAGGGTCCCAGGTTTGATTCCAGTAAAGGGCACATGCTGGGGTTGCATGCGGAGGCAGACAATTAATGATTCTCTCTCATCACTGACATTTCTATCTCTTTCATTTTCCCTTTCCCTTCCTCTCTGAAATCAATTTTTTTTAAAGTTAAAAAAATATTTTACCAATATGTAACCTGAGTAGTGATAGGTCTCAATAAATGGCCCCACCAAACATATACACACATGCAAGATAATCACTAAGCTGCTGGTGTATATTCTTCTAGATTTTTCCCCTGTATACAAACTAATGTATGCAGAGTATCCCCCAAAAAATGAAAATACACTTTAACAGCTGATAGCTCAATTTTGAAAATGAAATGTATTTCATTTCATTTTACTGCCTTCATAATTATTCAAAGTGTGTGTATACATACATTTTGGGGGACACCATACACACACACACACACACACACACACACACACACGTAATCAGCATGTTTTTAAATAGGAAAGATTCCATCACTTACCAAAATAAGCCCCGATATTAGTGAGGAAGTGCCTGTCAGGGCCACGTAGAACTTCGGTGTTAACGTATTCAAAAACATGCTCACTGAAAAAGAGAGACAGGGAGAAGAACAAAGAACGCATGAGTATGCCAGTTAAACCAAATGCTTCACTTTTCTTTCTGCTGAAATCATTTGTTTCTGGTGATAAGAATTCTTACAACTATAACAAGGCCCCAATAAAATGGTTGGGCACTACATAAGCTCAGAGTACTGGGTACAGGTTGTAAATCCTGAAAGAAAAAAGCTGCATACAAGGAAAAAGAACACCTTTTTTATTGTTGTGAAAGGTTTTTTTTTTTTTATTCATCACCACTAAAAAGTTTCATCTAAGCTGGTTATACCTGTCAGTCAAATAAAGAAGATGCCCAATATGTATTGTGGGACCCACACATCTGAGTTTCTGATTAACCAACAAAGCAGTATGTCAGTCTTAAAACAAATAAAAAATAACTATATTCGACAGCTATACTTTCCTGACTGGGTCCTGGCACTTTGTTCACGTCAACTATACAACCGCCCGGGTTGCCCATTAAGAAGGTTCATTTACAGTAAAGCCGGTTTGGCTCAGTGGATAGAGCGTCAGCCTGTGAACTGAAAGGTCCCAGGTTCGATTCTGGTCAAGGGCATGTATCTTGGTTGTGGCAAATCCCCAGTAGGGGGTGTACAAGAGGCAGCTAATCAATGTTTCTCTCTCATCGATGTTTCTGACTTTCTATCCCTCTCCCTTCCTCTCTGTAAAAAATCAATAACCATCAACAAAACGAAACACAACTACTGGATGGAGAAGTTATTGGTTAATGATACACCCGATAAGGGGTTAGTATCCAAACTTTATAAAGAACTCATACAACTCAACACCAGAAAAACAATCCAATTAAAAAAATGGGCACAGGGCCTGAATAGACGCTTGTCCAAAGAGACATACAGATGGCCAATACACGTATGAAAAGATCCTCAAAGTCACTAACTGTCAAAACAAAGGCAATTTAAAACCACACTGAGATATCACCTCATGCCTGTCAAGAAGGCTCAAGCTAATAAGTCAACAAACAAGTGTTGACATGGATGTGGAGAAAAGGGAACCATTGTGCATTGTTGATGGGAATGCAGATTGGACAGCCACTGTGGAAAACAATATGGAGGTTCCTCAAAAACTTCAAAATACAACTTCCTTATGACTCAGTAATTCCACATCTTGGTACATATTCAAAGAAATCTGAAACACTAATTTGAAAAGTTATGTACAACCTTTATGCTTATGCTATTTATAATAGCCAAAATACAGAAGCATCCCAAGTCCCCTCAATAGACAAGTGGATAAAGAAGATGTGGTACATATATACAATGAAATATTACTCGGTCATAAAAAAAAGAATGGAATCTTACTAGTTGTAACAACAAGGATAGACCTAGAAGATATTATGCTAAGTGAAATAAGTCAGTCCAAAAAAAAAGGCATATAGCATATGATTTCACTTATATGTGAAATTTAATAAATAAAATAGAAACAGACTCATAGATACAGAGAACAAACTGATGGTTACCAAATGGGAGGAGGATTGGAAGACTGGGTCCAAAAAGTAAAGGAATTAGAAGTACAAATTGGTAGTTACAAAATGGTCACAAGGATGTAAAGTATAGCATAGGGAATATGGACAATAATACTGTATTCTAGTGCCATGTGGGTACCTGAATTATTAGGGAGATCACTTCATAAATTATGTAACAGTTTAACCACTAGACTGTATACTTGAAACTAATCCTATCTAATAAGAGAAACATGCAAATTACTGTACCTTTGCTACGCTACCAGTCAATCAGGAGTGGGAGGGCGTGCTGGAGGTCAACCGCCCAGGGCCCGAGCCTCAAACAGAGGCAGCAGGGTGATCGAATGCTGGGAGTCAACCGCCCAGGGCCCCATCCTCAGAGCATCAGCCAGAGGCTTGCGGCCTTGGCCCTGGGCGGAGCAGGGCGATTGTAGGCGCTGGGGGTTCCCCGCCCAGGGCCTGAGCCTCAAACAGAGCCTTGGGGCCTTGACCAGGGTGGAGCAGGGCAACTGCAGCTAACTGGGGGTCCTCCGCCCAGGGCCAGAGGCTTTAGGCCTTGGCAGAGGTGGAGCCAGAGATCAGAGGAAAGAGATGTGAACTGTAGAGGAAACACCTTTTCTGACCCCTCATTGGCTAAGCTCCCTGTACGCCATTGGTAATATTCTTAGTGTCTTGAATATAAGAATCCAAAAAAGTAATCTAGGGTTCTTCCACCACACTCCTGAAGAAAGAAACAAAGGTCTGCTGCTGGAAGGCTAAGAAATATCATATCCGTTCCCTAGGCAGTTTGGCTCGGTGGATAATGCCTAGGTTTGCCAACCACAGGGTCCAGGTTATATTCTGATCAAGGGCATGTTCCTAGGTTGCAGGCTCCTCCCTGGCTGGGGCCCAGGTCAGAGCTCATGCCGGAGGTAACCAACCAAAGTGTTCTCTCACCTTGATGTTTCTCTGTCTTTCCCTTTCTCTTCCACACTCTCTAAAAATCAATGGAAACATATCCTCAATTGAGGACTAAAAAAAGAAAAATAAAGAAATGTTATATCCTATGAAAGACACATCTTGAAAATGCCTAAAGACAGTTGTCATTTTTTCATGGTGAAGGGACCAGACTCTGGGTTGATGAAAACACCTTGGTGGCTGCGGTGACTGGCAGTGGCTGCAGCAGTGGGGTGATGGGGCTGGTGCCTTTCCCTGCTCAGCCCAGTCGCCTCCCACAAAGGGAGGCCAGACTGTGGCTTAGGCCCATTCCCCACAGACATCCCCTGAGGGTTCCCAGTATGTGAGAGGGGACAGGCTGGGCTGAGGGGACCCCTCCCCTTCAGTGCACAAATTTCGTGCACCGGGCCCCTAGTATAAAATAATATTGTCAACAGTAATTGAATAATTAAGTAAATAAACGAATAAAAAAGTTAGCTGCACATTTTATAAATATATTTTAGTTATTATCATTTACAACTATATATGTCATAAAACTTTGACTATCACCCAAACAACAACTGACCTAAAAGGCTTTTTAAGCACATATTTATATTGCTTACTGAATTTGTTTGTGGAAATGTTACAGGATTCCAGGGCAGGAGGAATAGAGAAACTGAGATAGGAAAGTTAAAGCAAGGCCAAGCAGCGTAGGCAGCCAGCTTGTAACTAACAAGCCAATATTTTCCCCACCAAGGGCACAGAGCAAATGGTTTAAAAACAAACAAACAAACAAAACAACCCCTCCCGAATGAGAGAATGCAGAAAGGGAGGGGGGTAAAGCGGATAGGGAAAAGGGACAGTTTTATTCTCTAAGCAGAGAAACCAACAGTCTCAAGGCTTGGCAAGATAAAGTTGCCAGGTGCTTTTCATGAATTCTGGGGAGGCCACAACAAAGTAAAAAAAGGGGGCAGGGAGACACCTTGAGAATGAATCTGTACCAAAATAGTCAGCAGAGGAATTTCGAGACCTACAGACAGGAGGGTGTATAACACCTCAGACCTCCACACCACTTGCTCTTCAGAATAGCTGAGAGCCCGTCCGTGCTTCATAAGCCAGATGTTTAGGTTTGCTTGCTTTGCTTTTTCAGTGAATGTGGATGCTTTAATTGGTTAATAAATTGGCTTTTCACAATGCAGTCAAGGTCTCTCATATAAACTCATCTATGAAAAGACAAGGATCAAGGCTGAGGACAGCCCTCTCCCACTGACTCAGGGGGCTGTCCTGTCCGGGAACACCTCTCTGGTGTCGGAGAGAGGTGCCCATAACAGAAGGGGATCATATCCACTCTGGTTTTAGAATGAAGGATATTAGAAGTAGGATTTTGATGTCATTAGGGGAAAAGGTTTGGCATTTGTCCCAATCTCAACCCAAAAAAGCACAGTTACCACACCACCATGAACAGAGATCACAGGCTGATGCAACATACTCTGTTTGTGAATGAGACCATGGGCAAAGAATGGAAACATGAGTCTGGCCAGCATGACTCAGTGGATTGAGCATCAACCTATGAACCAGGAGGTTACGGTTTGATTCCTGATCAGGGCACAAATCCGGGTTGCGGGCTTCATCCGCAGTGGGGACAGGGAATAGTACAGGAGGCAGCAATCAATGATCCTCTGTCATCATTTATGTTTCTCTCTCTCCCTCTCCTTCCTTTCTGAAAAAAAAAAAAAAATATATATATATATATATATATATATTTATATAGAATGGAACCATGAATCAGATACAGTTCCCACACTCCAGAGGGTCACTTGGGAAGCAGACAAATAAACAAGCAATTACCATAAAGTTTGATGAATGTATATATAGTTTCTGTGCATACAATTTTATAAAAATATATAAAAACAACACATTTCAGGCTGAGGGTCTGGGAAGAGGACTAGGAGAATAAGTAGAACTTAACCAGACGGAAGAGGGCAGGAGGAGGGATGGAAGGACAATGTGAGCAAAGGAAGGGGCCTGCTTTGAGGTGCTGAGCAAACAGCACAGCCTTTCTAAGCAGTTGTGCCAGTTGGCGTGGGAAGGAACTTCAGCTATGAAACCTTTGCAAAGAAGCAGATGTGGAAAAATAACAGATTCCATCCTTCCTGGCTAGGGGAATCCTCTCAATAAACCCTCCTACCTCTGTACCCACTCTTAAAATGAAATTGCCTTTTGGTCTGTCATTTGTAATCATAAGAATCTGGACCAGAGGTTCTCAACCTATGGGTGGCGACCCCTTTGGGGGTCAAACGACCCTTTCACAGGGGTCGCCTAAGACCATCAGAAAACACACATATTTACATTACGATTCATAACAACAGCAAAATTACTATGAAGTAGCAACGAAAGTAATTTTATGGTTGGGGGTCACCACAACATGAGGAACTGTATTAAAGGGCTGCGGCATCAGGAAGGTTGAGAAGCACTGGTCTGGACTAACAATGTGTCCGTTCAGTCAGTAGTCATGACTTGACTATGTACACACTTTCTGAGACACAGAGAAAGGCACAGAAGGAGACAGCAGCCTAGAGCTGTAAGCCAAGAGGAGGTACAGCTGAGGTGGCTTTGCTTGGCCATTATAAAAAACAAAAACATCGTGATTTGTTATTTCCCACACAGATTTCTAAAAAGGAAAAAACAAAACATAAACCAAATAATCCAGTTACAAACCTAGAGCTGTTAACTGACAGCCTGATTTTGAAGTGCCTGTAATTCTCAAAATTCCCCTTCTTACATTATCACTGATCCCACATTTCCATTATTTTTAAAAAGTCACCAGAATAGAGGATTCATTTGTTATTCTATAGTTACGAACACTCATATTTTACTATGTATTTTTTAGTAAGTTTCTAAGGACAAACTAAGCATTGAATTCAATAGAATCCACACTTTTAAAAGACAGAGAAAAGATTAGCCTGAATTAAAAGTGCTTTAGTAGCCCTACTATGAACTCCCCAGAAACAAATCATAAAGGAAGGAGAGGGAAGGTTTTCTACTGAGAACTGGCTTGCGAATCCATTAATCATCAAGAATTAACCGATAGCCCTGACCAGTGTGCTGCAGTGGTCGAGCATCGTCCCATGCACTAACGGGTTACCAGTTCATACCCAGGGCACATAAGCAGGTTGTGGGTTTGATCCCTAGTAGGGGTGCGTGCAGGAGGCAACCAAATCAATATTTCTCTCTCCATCTTCCTTCCTCTCTCTCTAAAATCAATAAAAACATTTTTTAATTCTTTGATAAATGAACAAATTATTTGAGTTTTTTAAAAAATATATTTTATTGATTTTTTACAGAGCGGAAGGGAGAGGGATAGAAAGTCAGAAACATCAATGAGAGAGAAACATCCATCAGCTGCCTCTTGCACGCCCCCTACTGGGGATGTGTCTGCAGCCAAGCTGCATGCCCTTGACTGGAATCAAATCCGGGACCCTTTAGTCCGCAGTCCGACGCTCTATCCACTGAGCCAAACCGGTCTCGGCTATTTGAGTTTTTAAAAAGAGGAAAATAAACATTTTACTCATTTGGTTTTATTTCATTAAGACTATATAGCAACAACAATTAATAATTAGAACATATTTCTCTATTATATCTGGTTACAGAAAGCTGACTAGAGTTGGGAGAGATAATGATGAGCATTCAAAGAAATAGAGATACAAATAAAGAGAAAAGCGGGAACAGAAACATTTAGAGAGTGTAACATGCTCATTTAAGAACCTACTGATCCTACAGTCTTACTGGATATTCTGGCTAAAATCATTAAGGCATGGCGTTTGGCAAATCAATGCTTAATACTTGCCACTTCAATCTACCTATTACTTAATGTTTATAACAAAAGCACTTTCACTTATTATGGAATTAATTTTCACATCAACTTCACTACGTCACAGCTGACCTTAAAACCAGTGGGCTTGCCCTCAGAGCTCAGGCTCATGGCATGACAGGGCACGCATGAGGATACTGATGAGAGCCTATTAAGGAATTAAATAGCAAAGGGAAAACAGTAGCCTATCATTGGCAAAGGAAAAGAAGCTATAAATAATGAATGTTTTTAATACTGTACTTATTTTTACTTCTGACCTTTAAAAATAAGTCCACTGTGATCTTATCATTGGTGTGTGCTACGCCAGGGTGGAAAGGCAGGAAGCCACCTTGAAAGGGAAGAATCTAGTTAAAGGCTTTCCTATTACACTAAGGCTGTACACTACAGGCCAAACTGCCTTAAAACCAATGAGTGTCTTGACTAGTTTCGCCAGGGTCACTAGCAATTACTTTTGAAAACATGAGGCTTGATAATGTATCTAAAAATTGGACCATAACCTAAAAATTGGGGTATGTGCTTTGAAACATAAACTGATTTTCCTGAAATGTCAAGGCACATCAATGCAACCTCTATACTTACTGGGACTAGACAAAGCAAATTCCAGAACAAATTGGTAAAGGTTAACCTAGCTTCGTGAATAATAAATTCATAAAATTCTCCTAATGTGCTATTTCAACCCAGAGACAAAAATTAAGGCTTTTCATTTGATCCAGCCAGCACTCCCAACAGGTCGCACTGGCTCAGAGAACAGCTCACCAGTGATCCAGGGCAGCCTCTGCGGCTGCGTCATGGAGCATCTGAATTTGCTGAACTTTTAACTTGGCAAGGTCTTCTCATTTAATTAATGAGTAATTGGGAAGAAACTAAGTATGGCCCTTAGAGAAAACTTCGTAGGAGGGTTAGATAAAAAATTAAATGACTGCTATGAATCAGAGGAGAGAGGAGATAAGAAAATAATACAACAGGTGACTGTGGGAAGTGAAGAATCACTCCTGTGAGCAGAAAATAGAATACCAGAGGGCTTATTCAAGAATCACGTGTAATGGGCATATATGGAGATATCCTTGTTTCTGGCCCTCGTGACAATAAGAGGCTCCTTCCATATTCTTCAGAGCCCATGTTATTCCCAAGTTCCATTCCTGGAAAAGACCTGTGAAACAGAGTGAGCACATAACCCTGTGTGTTTGTCCTCATGGGCATAGTGGAATGAAGAGGCTAAGGGAACATCAAAGAGCTGGAGGTACTGACTAGACAGAACTGGATTGCAGAGGAAAACCAAGATGGCGGCATAGGTAAGCACCTAGGCTTTTGCCCCGCAAAACAATTATGAGAATAGAACTGAAGGACAGAGCAGACACTGTCCAGAATGACAGGAAGGCTGGCTGACTGGAAGATCTGAAATTGGAGGGTCATAAAAGTGCACATGGATAATCAGAGCCTCTGCAAAGCCCAAGTAAGGTGGAGACTCATGCTCGTGAGAGGACAGGGTGTCTGAACCTGGCAGGGGGGCTCTGGCGAAAAGGAGACAAAAACTCCAGGCTGCACAGAACCCAGTTAGGTTTGCACTTAAAACCCTGGGGGAACCAGGCTCTTATGGGGAGAACCTGGATTGGGGGCGGAATCCCAGGGGAAGAGTCAGAGGCAGACCTCCGTAGCCGTGCACGTGAGTGCACGCAGAGGGGACAAACTGGTAGCTGGCTGTGTCTGTTAGGAGAGGGGAGCTCCGGCCAGAGGCGGAACTATGGGGTTGCACACAAGTGCTCACGGTGAGGGCATTCTGTTGACTGTGTGGCTTGCGTCTGGAGGAAGAGAAAAGGAGTTCGTATTGCACTGAACCCAGGTGCCATGTAGAAATCTGAGATTCTGGATCCACTGGGGACTGGATGTTCTGGTGCAAAATGCAAGGGCACCTTTCTCACAGAGGTGCCTGTGGCGATTGCCTGCAGACGCTAGGACCCGGCGACCACGTGGGCTGGGGCTGACTGGAAGCCAAGGCTGTCAGCTCCACCCTGAAACTCCACCCCTCCCAGAAACTCCACCCCATCCAATCTGAGCACAGAGACTTTGGTTAGTTTGCAAGTCCAGGCGCAGAAGGCTGTCTCCTAGAGTAGACACAGCTGATCCTCACAGTCAGTTGGCCTGGAGGTCAATTCCTCCCAGTGATACCAACAACAAACAAGACCTACCTGCAACAAGGCTGTATACATAGTCCACAAAGGGGTGCACCAAGAGTGTACACCCCAGGTAACAGGAGAGGCCGAGACACCTAGCACACAAAGCTACCCAACCAACTCAGGGAAGCAGTGAAAATGGGGAGATAAAGAAAAAGATTGCAAACAAAAGATTGCATATAGAGTTCAAAACCACAGTGCTAAGGTATTTCAAGAAGCTCCTAGAAAAGCCGATAAGCTCAGCAAGAACCTCGAGGACATGAAAAAGGACCAACCAGAAACTAAACATACACTGACTGAAATAAAAAATATTTTACAGAAACCCAACAGCAGACTAGAGGAAGGTAAGGATCAAGTCAAAGATCTGAATACCAAAAGGCCTAAAACACTCAACAGAAAAGGAAAAAAGAAAAAAGAATCCAAAAATTTGAGGATAGTGTAAGAAGCCTCTGGGACAACTTCAAACGTACCAACATCAGAATTATGGGGGTGCCAGAAGAAGAGAGAGAGAGAGCAAGATACTGAAAACCTATTTGAAGAAATAATGACTGAAAACTTTCCCCACCTGGTGAAAGAAATAGACTTATAAGTCCAGGAAGCGCACAAAACCCCAAGCAAAAGGAATCCAAAGAGGACCATACCAAGACACATCATAATTAAAATTCCAAGAGCAAAGAACAAAGAGAGAATATTAAAAGCAGCAAGAGAAAAACACTTGATTACCTACAAGGGAGCACCCATATACTTGTCAACTAACTTCTCAACAGAAACTATGCAGGCCAGATGGAAGTGGCAAGAAATTTTCAAAGTGATGAATAGCAAGAACCTACAACCAAGATTTCTCTACCCAGCAAAGCTATCATTCAGAATTGAAGGTCAGATAAAGAGCTTCACAGATAAGAAGCTAAAGGAGTTCATCACCACCAAACCAATATTATATGAAATGCTGAAAAGTATTCTTTAAAAAGAAGAAAAAGATGTCTGCTTCAAACTAGAGCATGGATGGAACTGGAAAACATTATGCTAAGTGAAAAGATAAGTATCACATGAACTCACTCATTTATGGAATACAATGAACACCATAAACTGATGAACAAAAACAGATCCAGAGACAGAAAAGCATTGACTGTCAAACCTAAGAGGGAGGGAAGAGGAGGGTAGGAGTAAGGGAAGAGATCAACCAAAGGACTCTTATGCATGCATATAAGCCTAACCAATGGAGACGGACACCAGGGGGGTGAGGGCATAAGTGGTGATTGGGGGGGGGGATTGGAAGGGATAATGGGTGATGAAGACACATATGTAATACCTTAATAAAGAAATTTTAAAACAAGAACTGGATTGCAGTTCTACAACAACACCCTAAAATGTGGATCTGCTTTGTCCTGTGTTCCTTTTAATGCTCATTAAAATATGGCATGTGAAACAGAAAAAAACCTAAAAATTTATTTAAAAATAAATAAATCATTTAAAAAGTTAGGGAAAAAAATTCCTGAAAAGAAAGGTAAAAGAAACTCCTGCAAGCTTATTTAGGCTGTAAAATTGCAAAAGCATGGATGGACCTGGAGAGTATTATGCTAAGTGAATAAGCCAGTCAGAGAAAGACAAATACCATATGATCTCACTAATATATGGACTCTAATGAACAAAATTAAGTAATGATAGAACCAGAAACATGGACTCATGAAACAGACTGGCCAGTGCCCAAGGGCATGAGGATGCGGTGACTAGATAAAGAAGGTGAAGGGATTCGCTAAAGAACATATATGCATACCACATGAACAGGAACAGTGTGGTGAAAACCAAAGAAGGAGGAGGTGAGGGAGGGGAAAGTGAGCAGAGGGTGAAAAGGGGGACATCTACAATAATGTCAATGTTAAAAATGTTAATATAGTAGTAGTAGTAGTAGTAGTAGTAGCAGCAGCAGCAGCAGCAGCAGCAGCAGTAGTAGTCAGAGCAACTATACTAGCATTTACTGAACACCTTTTATGTGCCAAGCTCATAAAGGTGTTATGGACAACAGGCCAAGGAGTAAATAACCTAAACATGGATGCCCTACAAAACAAATGAAGAGCCAGTTAATAGATGGGTCCTTTTAACTGGATTCTAGTCGCTAGAGGAGTTATTAAACTAGAGGATAAGTTTGAAGGCAGACATTTTACAAGGCAAAGAAATTGCTGACTTCCCCAAATGAACCATAGGCTCCTAAATGTCTGACCTCTGCTGGGGAAACTATCAATTCAGCCACAGGCTACAGGGGACATACTGGAATAGTTTAATCCACATTTGCATATTTCCCTGTGAGCACAGGTGTTATTCTCTTCTCTTACCTCACTATTCTTTCAAACCTATGAAACCTCTCTTCTTTCCTGTCAGCTTCCATTAAAGTTGCAATTTCACTTCTGCCCTTCCTCGTTTACCAGAGGATGAAAGAGTGAAAATGGAAACTTTAATAATTTAGTCTGCACATATGCTAATTTTGAAAAAACTTACAGATTGCACAGCTTTTAAAATTATAGAACTTGACACTATGAGGGACAAAACCCTAAGATGCCCTCAATGGTCTTCTGGTGTTCATATCTTCATGGTGGGACATGTAACTTACTTCTAACAAAGATATGTGAGAAAGTGCCTTGGTAGCAGACATGCAGAGGCTCTCCTTGTTGGTTCAATAAAGCCAGGTGGCCATGCTGAGAAGCCCATGGAGCAATGGGCTAGAAGCAGCCTCTAGGGGCTGAGTTTGGCCTCTGGCCAACAGCTGAGGTGAAAATGAAGCCCTCAGTGCTATAATAATGACATCTTCCAATTGCCTGAGTGAACTTGGAAGTAGATTCTCCCACACCATGATTACAGCCTGATGAGACCCAGGGCAAAAGACCCAGCTAAACTGTCTGCAGTCCTGGCCCACAGAAACCATGAGGTAATAAATGTGCTGCTTTAAGCTGCTATATGTGTACTCATTTGTTATGCAGCAATATAAAATGTACCTAATCGTGTATAATTCATGAAAGTAAAAATTAATGTGGCATCTGAAACTCTGGCTAACTGCAGTATGCCCAGAAAGGGTGCTAAGACGTGCCAACTCTATCTGCCCCAGCTTCTTTCGTAAATAAAATGCCCCTTCAAACTCTGTTGCCATAACATGTTATTCCACATGCTAATGTGTAATTGTCTTTGCAAATCCAGTAATACTAAAATAGAAGCTGAAAGAAAACTTTTTTTTTTTAATATGGAAAGCAAGTATCTTCATTTTACCCCAGTGAATGACATTTTTTTCCTATGCATATTTTAAATATACAACATTTGTATGTTTGAAAAACCTTACAAAACCTGTTTTACATCTGGGCATAGCATCACTCCAATAGAAAGTTGTAAGCCAAGCACACAGTGCGCACTTTTTCTAATTTGTTGCTTCTGCTTTCCCTCTTCTTTCCTTTCACCCTGGTCTCCTTGGGCTCTGATAAGGTCATGAGCTTTTATGCATCACAATTCCCTTGATAAATCCTGTGGCATTTAGCCTTGTAAGAAAAAAGACATAGGACATGAAAGTGTATTTTTAGACTCATTCTTATGACAAGAGCCCCTCATAAATCATTCTGTCTACTCTTCCCCGTACCTTGATGTTGCCATGGCAACTTTACAGGTAGGTACACTGTTCTGCTTTCCTGGGCATCTGGCTCTGAGTAGAGCCGAGCACATTCTTTCTCTTCTCAGCTGTAATCCTGGGAACTCTCTGAACAGAATTCAGTCTTCTTGGCTCCTTGCCCCTTGTGGGGGGAAGGCCATCTGTCATGCCATGAAGGACTGTCCAAAGCCAGATACCTACAAACCACAATAACCCTCAAGGACACGTGAAGCAAGATCTCAGATTATCTGTCCCCTTTTATTTACAGGAAGTTGATAATGAGGAACTATACTGTGGTCTAATTACATTCTTAGCTATTTAAAATACATTTGATTTAGGATTAAAGACCATTTTATGAATCTTCCTGTTTAACATCAGGAAGAAAAAAAGACATAGCTGTCTCTAATGGGAAAAGACCTTCCCCATAGTTACGCTACAAAGAGAAAGAGGCCTTGTGGAGAAATGGCCCTCAGGGGTCCAAGCACCTCTAGCCTCCGAGCACTCACTGTGCTTCAATCCTCCAGCACCCAGCACCGAGCCTGGCCAGAGAGATACTCAATGTTCGGTGAACTCTGAATGACTGCATAAGGGCAGAGTGCTAGGTGATGAAGTTGTAAATTTCCCAGGATTTCTGATGTTAAAGATCTTCCTGTATCTGGAAAAACTTAAAAGTCTTTGATAATTGGGACCTATTCGTGTGTGTGTGTGTGTGTGTGTGTGTGTGTGTGTGTGTGTGTTTCTGTCCCCAGAATACTTGTGCAATGTGAGATGCTTATTAGGCAGACTGAATGACTAACCATTGATAAACTGAGAAGGTCCCAGACATACTTATATTATCCTCACACAGCAATCTTGGCTATCGAAGAACCCTCACAATGACTTACACCATTAAACACCAAAAACACTTCATTTTAAAGCAATCTTACAAAGAAATCTTTCCAAAACACATTCCATATTTGACTGCATCTTTAAACAGAATATCCTAGAAATATTTCAATCTTTAATTGCTGGCTCCAAGTCATCAAAATGAACATAAATTGTAGTACTGTGTGGGCATGCAGCAATGTTCTCAAAAACTCTTCAAGTACTATATACTTTTACCCTCCAAAATGAAGTGATCCCAGACTAATGTGTTTTTTTGTGTTTTTATCATACTATTTTTGCCACATGATATGTAACCAGGTATTAATTATTTGTTATTATTGTGTGCCTGCTTCAAATTGCTCTCTTTCTTAACATGCAACTTCAAACTCTATTGCTGCCTCAAAGGCAGGTAACTAACTTGGGTCATTCAACAAATATTTGTGGTTAATGTATGCTAGGCTGTGTGAAACACTGGGAATACAAGGATATATGACACATAGTTCTTGCCCTAAAGGAGTTCTGGGTTTGTGGAAGAGGCAGACATGGAAACAAATTAACAGGCAATTCTGAGTGTTGCTCTAGAAATACAGAGTTGTACTTCTAACTCAGCCTTGCGCTGGGGTGAGAGACAGAACAAAAAAGCTGCTAAGAAGAGCCCCAAGGATATGCATTAGATCTATCCTATCTAATAAAAGAGTGATACGCAAATTAACCATTACTCCACTACACCCACAAGCCACACCCACCAGGCAATCAGGAGCAAGTATGCAAATTAAAACAACCAAGATGGCTTCAGCAAGCAGGAGGCTTGGGTTTCCTCGGCAATGGGGGAAGCCTAGTTTTCCGCACACCCTGGCTGGCATAGGCCTCTACTCAAGGATACAAAGTTTCAGTTATAGAAGATAAATAAATCCCAACAAAAATGGCTGCGGCCACAGAATGAGCAGGAGGCTTGGCTCCACTCAAGGCTACAAACTTTCAATTATTGAAGATAAATAAATCCCAGATACTAGAGCCTTGGCTTGGGTGGCCAGGAGGTGTGGCCGGCCTGCAAAAAACCACAGGCCCATCACCCAGGCCGCCCCATGCCCCAAGGGAACCCCCACCTGGATCTCGGACACCCTTCAGGGCAAACCAGCCTCTATCCTATCTAATAAAATAGTAGTATGCAAATTTATTATAACTCCAACATAAGATGGTTGCCCCCATGTGGTCAAAGATGGCTGCCCCCATGTGAACACAAGATGGCCACCACAAGATGGCCAGCAGGGGAAGACAGTTGGGAGGTTCCAGGCCTGCAAGAGAGGGCAGTTGTGGGCCATCAGGCCAGAAGAGGAGGGCAGTTGGGAAGGACCAGGCCTGCAAGGGAGGGCAGTTAGGAGTGACCAGGCCTACAGGAGAGGGCAATTAGGGGAAAACAGGCTGGCAGGGGAGCAGTTAGGCATCAATCAGGCTGGAAGGAGAGTGGTTAGGGGGTGATCAGGCTGGCAGGCAGAAGCAGTTAGGGGCAATCAGGAAGGCAGGCAGAAGAACAGTTGGGAGCCAGCAGTCCTGGATTGTGAGAAGGATGTCCAATTGCCCATTCAGGCCCCATCCTACTGGGACATCCCTTGAGGGGTCCCAGATTGGAGAGGGTGCAGGTTGGGCTAAGGGACACACTCCCCCCATGCACAAATTTCATGCACCGGGCCTCTAGTCCTATCTAATAAAAGAGTAATATACAAATTGACCATACTTTCCCTAAATCCACAAGCCACACTCACCAGCCAATCAGGAGCAAGTATAAAAATTAAGCCAACCAAGATGGTGCAGCTCCTGAGCTAACAAGAGGCTTGGGTTTCCCTGGCAATGGAGGAAGCCAAGCTGCATGCACACCCAGGCCAGTCCAGGCCTCCACTCAAGGCTACAAAGTTTCAATTTTCCTATATAATAAAGTGCTATTATGCAAATGATTGTCACTCCCTCACGTTGTCACACTGTAATGACTCAAGACACTCAACACTGAGGAGAGAGGAATGGGGACCAGCCAGGCTGCGGCTTGGGAGAAGGACAAGCTGCCTACTCAATAGTCCCGGGTGCCTGCGGCAGCAGCCCGGGCAAAGTTGCCTATCCAGAGTCCCCTGTCTATAGCTGGGCTGGGCAAAGCCGGCCTGAGTCCTGGGTGCTGGTCAGAGGAGGGAATCCTGGATCCCGGGTTTGGGGTGAGGCAGAGGTGGTTAGGGGTGATCAGGCAGGCAGAGGTGGTTAAGGACAATCAGGCAGGCAGGCAGAGGGCTTAGGGGCAATAAGGCAGGCAGACAGGCAAGCAGTTAAGAGCCAGCAGTCCCAGAATGCAAGAGGCAGTTGGACATCTCCCAAGGGATCCTGGATTGGAGAGGGTGCAGGCCGAACTGAGGGAACCCCGCCCCCCCTCATGAATTTCGTACACCAGGCCTCTAGTAGAAGATAAATAAATCCCCCCAAAAATGGCTGTGGCCACAGAGCAAACAGGAGGCTTGGGTTTCCCAGGGAATGGAGGAAGCCAAGCTTCCTGCACATCCCGGCCTGCCCAGGCCTCCACTCAAGGCTACAAAGTTTCAATTATAGAAAATAGATAAATCCCACTTGGGTCACCAGGGGGTGTGGCTGGCCTGCAAACCACCACAGGCCCCTTGCCCAGGCCACCCCATGCCCCAAGGGAATCCCCACCCTGATCCAGGACACCCTTCAGGGCAAATCACCCATGCAGGCCCCCACCCATGCAGCATGATTCCATACTATCTAATAAAAGAGTAATATGCAAATAGACCATCACTCCAACACACAAGATGGCCTCCCCCATGTGGTCAAAGATGGCTGCCCCCTTGTGGACACAAGATGGCCAGCAGGGGAGGGCAGTTGTGGGCGATCAGGTCAGTAGGAAAGGGCAGTTGGGAGGGACCAGGCCTGCAAGTGAGGGCAGTTGGGGGCAATCAAGCCTGCAGGGGAGGGCAGTTAGGGGAGTCAGGCCTGTAGGGGAGGGCAGTTAAGGGCAATCAGGCTGGCAGGGAAGCAGTTAGGCATCAATCAAGCTGGCAAGGGAGTGACTAGGGGGTGATCAGGCTGGCAGGCAAAAGCAGTTAGGGGCAATAAGGAAGGCAGGCAGGTGAGCAGAGTGAGCCAGCAGTCCTAGATTGTGAGATGGATGTCCTATTGGCAGTTGACATCCTTCGAGGGTTCCCAGATTGGAGAGGGTTCAGGCTGGGCTGAGGGACACCTCCTCCCCATGCACTAATTTCATGCACTGGGCCTCTAGTGTAAAATAAGACCTGTGGTCTCCCATTGTAACTCTTTGATGCTCATTTGTATGTGCTATGTACACCAGCCATTTTTTTTAGAGCTTGGTGGTTTGGGGAGTTGAAATGACTGAACTGCTGAGTTCTAGGAAAGCCAGGCATCACCGTAGTGAGTTATAATGAACAATTCTACAGAATGGCTGTGATCAGTTTTGTAGAAGAAGACTCTCAGTGGTTCTTGTGTTCACACTGGCGCTCCAACAGGCTCCTCACAGCATCAGTCATGCAAAATGTACTTGGACTTTCCATCTTCTTGATAAGCATTTAGTCACTAACTCCTCATGTACCCCTCCTTAATTGGAAGTTCTTTTTAAAAATATTCAGAAGCTTTAGAAGGTTTCCAAGTTGAATGTCGCAACACATTACCAAATGGGCCAGAATAGAGATAACTACCTAAAAGTGTTCAAAATACTTGTGGCAATCAACTGGTTGAACAGATAATTATTAATTCTCAAATGCATGAAAGCCCTGGCCAGGTGGTTCAGTTGGTTAGTTAGAGCATCATCCCAACATGCCAAGGTGTGCAGGTTCAATCCCCAATTAGGGCACATACAAGAATCAACCAATGAATTCACAGATAAGTGGAACAACAGATCTGTCTCTCTCTCTCCCACTCTCATCAATAAAAATAAATTGATGAAAATAACTAAGAAAATTATGAATAGTAATAAGAGTAATGGAATAACAATCCACTAAAATTTTTTTCAGTGAATCCTCTATATTTACTAATATCAGCTAACTCATTCATTATCCAAATGTACTTAACTTATAAAAAGTACAAAACTCTCAACTAGAACCTGGAGTTGAAAAATAAAAAGATGAGAATGACCCTCCCCTTGAGAAGGGAAAATAAGATGTCCACACAAATAACACAGGACAGAGTATGAAACATATCAGAAGAGAGGTACAGATACAACCTAATGGAAGAAGCTCTTACTTCCAAGTAGAAGGATTAGAGAGCTTGATGAACGAGACATTTTTCTGGGCTTTGAAAAAAGGATCAGCTTGGAGCATGAGATTGTAGACAAGAATAGAGACAATATGGATCCCAGACAGATATAACACACACAAAGGAAGTGAGCTGCCTTAGAGGGCAGATGAGGAGAAGCAGTGGGAGAGGGAGAGAATGCTGGCTCAAATGTCAGGTGGAGACTTCACATGGCAAAGAGTGAGAAGATACCCACCACTGGTGAACGGAGATGTGACTGAAACAGATGTGTTTTGTAGTAATGAAACAGTGTGCAAAATGGATAGCTTTGAGAGTTATTTGAGTGGAGAGCTCCGGGAATACTACTAGGGTGGGAAGTTGGGCATTCACATGGTGCAGAGTTAAATTCAAGAAATGTGGCTTTTAACAATGTGGTATGCAGGGTGAGAGTCTGGAGGACGTTGGTGAAGTGGGGCCAAAATCAAACCGCAAGTGATTAGCGACAGTGAGGGAAATTGTGGCAGCAAGCACAGGCTGCTGCTATGGTGAGTCTTGCAGGAAAGACATAAGAGTTTATCATTAAATGTGACTTAAGTTAAAAGAAAATATAAATAGCACCATATGAGTTAGGTATGAATTAGGAATAAAACTCTTTTATTTCACTGCAACAAGATCAATCCTCCTAAGAAATCCTAAAAGAATTATTAAAACAGCCCAGGTGGAATGGCTAAGTTGATTGAGCATCATCCTGTGTACTGATGCCAATTTGATTCCCGTCCAGGACACATACCTGGGTTGCAGGTTCGATCACCAGTAGGGTCATGTACGGAAGGCAACTGGTTGATGATCCTTTCTCACATCCATCTCTCCTCTCTCCCTTTCTCTCTATAAGCATGTCTTCAGATAAAAAATTTTTAAAAAAAAATTATTTAAAAAAAAAAAAAAGAATGAAGCACTTTATTTGACAGGATTTTGAACCTGACAGTTACACACATGGATAATTGTTTGATCAGATAGGATTAAATGGCAAATAAAAATAAATATATTTCCTATTATATTTATCCTGACTTTTGTACTTTCTGTTAATTTACTTGCTCTGCTTTAAAACCCTCTGCTAACTTACAGTTAAAGAGTCTGCCTCAAAGAAAAATAATAGTTTGAGCAGACAGAGAAGCAACTAGAAACTATAGGGTAGTAGAATTCAAATTGGATTTTTAAGTTAGCTATTTCTTTCCATTACCTTCTCCAAAAGTTCAAAGACTAATTTCTCTTGAGTGAAAAGCTGCCGAATACAGAGATGTGCTGTAAACTGTGGTAAAGCTATTTCCCTCTGGGTGCGGGTGCAGAACACACAGAGATAACAAGCCACAGGGGAAACCACTGAATGGGCCAAGAGTTTAGTAGTCAGCTGCTCCAACTGCCTGGTTGTCCAGAGCAAGGCGGCGTCATTTTCAAATCCAGTAACTAGATCTGACTATACATTTGCATCAAATGACTGATTACTATTCCAGAGGACAACTGAAATTATTTCCACCGGTCCAGGACTGGCAGCAAATTGTAAGTGGTAAATAACAAAGCACCTGTCTTTCATGGCCATAGGTAACAACAGTTCCAGGGAATTAGAGTATAGGTATTTTCAAATATTGGTAAGCTGCAACCAAGGTAGGTGCCCTTGACTGAAATTGAACCCAGGACCCTTTGGTCCACAGTCTGATGCTCTATACACTGTGCAAACCCAGCTAGGGAAAAATATATTAATTTTTAAGGTTTTTCAAAAACATCCTAAAAAATACAGAAAAAAAATATTTAAATCACCCCTCCCTCCCACACTACCAAAAGGAAAAGAAAAACCAGCACACACAACACTGCTAATGAGAACAGACTGTTTTTCTAAGGAATAATTGGTAAGATAGAGTTATGCTAAGTGACAGATGTAGAGACCAAAGCACAGAGAAATACTTAATATGATTACTCGATAAGCAAGCATAGTACTTGATGTGTAAAAATTCCACCTTCAATATAAGTCAAATTGCATTATCTTCAAAATGACCAACACCATTGCTAAGGAAACAAAATAAAGATTAAATAACTTAAGTCACCTGTCCAAAGTCACATAGCTAGAAAGTGACAGGCCCAAGATGTAAATTCAAGCGCAAATGGCTCTGAAGCCTGAGTTCTGAAGCAATATTCCAAGGGCATCTTCTACTCAAGGGATCACACAGCAGCTCTCCGAAGCCTCTATTCAGATAATTCCTTTCCATTCATGTGCCCCTGAGAGATCCTCTCCTCCTTTCTCTTGCTTAGACCCATTGTTGGCAAATGGTGGCTCTCGAGCCACATGTGGCTCTTTAGCCCCTTGAGTGTGGCTCTTCCACAAAATACCAGGGCCTGGGCGAGTCTATTTTGAAGAAGTGGTATTAGAAGAAGTATAAGTTTAAAAATTTTAGCTCTCAAAAGAAATTTCAATCGTTGTACTATTGATATTTGGCTCTGTTGACTAATGAGTTTGCCGACCACTGGCTTAGACTATCACACCCCACCCTCTAACCTGTTTCCTTGCTGCCACCTTTCAACTTAGTCTAACCCCTTGATAGCGAACCTGTGACACATGTCAGCCCTGATACATGTAGCCATTTTCAATGACACATGGCCGCATGCGGTCACATACATAGAAGTATGAGGCTGCATGCCTAGAAGGACATTTCATCCTCGGCTACTGCACGGCCAGGTGCAGTAGACGAGGATGAAACATTTGCTGTAGTGTAGACACTCTGTGTCGGGGGTCTGTAGGCCAAAACAACAGAACTCTGGCACAGAGGGTCTAGTTCTGGGACTTCCAGTTAGGCCATTATGGGATCTTCGACCTCACTTCCAGCCGGCGGAGCAGGGAGCAGCGGAATGCCAAAGGGATGCATCTCTGGGACCCTTTGATCACCATTACCAGCTACCACATAACCACAGCAACCATCATCCAATCTACTGTTCTGGAGTGTCCTGGATTTCTGATTGACCATCATTACTGAGATAAGTGAGGGGGAGGCTGGGAGAGGCCTGTGTTATGGGTGCTATTTATGTTTCCCGCCATTAGAAATAGCCACAGCCAACTTAATTTATATAAGGAACACAATTTTGCAGCATAGTCAAGACTCCATTTCACCACTATTACTGTTGTGCATCCTTATTAGCCCCTATTCCTGCTTATTAACCCTGCCTTTTCCTAAAAGATAGCTACATGTGCCATCTTGTGGTCAATTAGAATAGTTAACCCCTAATTGCCTACAGGGCTAACAGACTATCTATAATTCTATCTTCTGTCACTGCCCCCCTGATGGAGAACCCAAAAAATAAAAATAAAAAACCAAGGTTAAGTAAAGGGAGTGGTAGTAGCAGTAGCTGACCCTTTCAAGAGACATGGACTGAGATGTATGGCATTTTAGAAAAAAAAATGGCAGATCATTTTGCATTCTATATACTGAAAGGGTAGTAAGCAGAACATGGAATATAAAGACACATTTTGAAACTAATCATTCCCAGCTCTTGAAAAAAAGTGAGGATGAAAGGGAGGAATACATTTCCAGGCAGCTACACCTTTCTAATTCCATCCTTAAATTTACAAAAGGCTCTACAAATTTAACATCTACAAGTTTGAGCATTGCTCACTCCATAGATCAGCATGGAAAAGCACTCAGTGAGGGAGAATTTATTAAAGAAACACTAAGATGTGCACTAGTTCTATTTCACGATATGCAGAATAAAGATGCAATTATTAAGATAATATCTGAGTTACCACTCAATAGCAATATCATAAAAGACTGAATAATGAGACTGAACATAAACATACATCAATTAAAGACAGACATAAGTAATTGTAAGTATTTTTTTCTCTCTCTTGATAAAACTACTGATGTCACATCACATGCTCAGTTGGCCATTACTGGGCGATATACTGATGGTCTCACAATGAGAGAAGAGTTGATAAAGTTAGTATCAGTGCCGACAAGCACATCAGGAAGCGAAAAATGTAAGGTTGTTATACAAACATTCTGTGACCTAAGCATAGATATCTCTAAAGTTGTGTCAGTGATGACAGATGGGCCACCAAACATGGTGGGGGGAAAAGTTGGATTTGTCAAATTGTTTACAGAAGCTATTGGACAGCCAAGATTGGTTTGGATCAGTGGATAGAGTGTCGGACTGCGGACTGAAGGGTTCCGGGTTAGATTCTGGTCAAGGGCATGTACCTTGGCTGCAGGCACATCCCCAGTAGGGGGCATGCAAGAGGCAGCTGATCGATGTTTCTCTCTCATTGATGTTTCAGACTTTCTATCCCTCTCCCTTCCGCTCTGTAAAAAATCAATAAAATATATATTTTTAAAAAACAGAAGTTATTGGACATCCATCCGATTATGCCTCCTCATGAGGAGGTTTTATGTGCCAAGGCAGGATTCACCAACTTAAATGACTTAATGTCAGTCATTAAAAAAAGAGTTAATTTAATAGCTGCTAGCCCCCTTCACAGCGAGAATTTTCTGCACTTTTACTGGAGGTTGATTCCACCTACAGTGGACTGCTGATGTCAGTAATGTAAGATGGCTGAGCCGAGGCAAAGTTCTTGAGCGCTTTGTGGAATGCTTTGAAGAAATTAAGGTATTTCTTGAGGATAAGGATCCGGGAAGCTTTTCTCAGCTCAATGATGATAAGTGGGTCAACACCCTGATGATTTTTACAGATCTCTCTGTTCATATTAATGAACTGAACTTAAAGTTACAAGGTTTTGGCAAAAGTATTGACATTATGTTTGGATACAAAAAAGCTTTTGAGGTAAACTTAAAATTTTCAAGTGAGATGTAGAAACTAAAACTTGTAAGTACTTTCCTCAAGTAACAAAGTATTTTGAGAAGGCCAGTGCAGCTGTACAAAATGAAATGGAACCCTTGCATATAAAGTACCAGCATGTTTTAGACTCGTTACTTGACCAGTTCAGTGATAGATATAATCAATTTGGATGCCTAGAACAGACCATAAAAATAATTAAGTATCTAGCAGCCTACAGTAGTTTGGAATTAAATGGTTTCCAATGGATGCAAATTGATGATTTGGAGATGCAACTTGCAGAATTTCAAGACAGCATCTGGGCTCAGGTGTTTGTCGACTTGAGGTCAAAGCTTTAGAATCTGGACAGGTGCCGCTTGGAGAATCAAGAGCAGTGCCACTATGAACAGAAAATTTGGAGTGCCTGGAACCGATTACCAGACACTTTTAGCACCCTGAAAAATATAGCAATGGCTTTACTTACAATTTTTCCCTCTACCTACTTTTGTGAGACCTTATTCTCAGTGCTATATAATATCAAAACCAACAAAAGAAACAGATTGACAGATGAAGTTAGTAGCGCTTGCTTGGGCTTGTACAAAATACCAACCTTCAATTGAAGGTTTAGCCAATGAAATTCAGCAACAAAATAGTCACTAATAGGCAGGTTAGTTAAAGAATTCCCCCTCCCCCTCACTTATCTTAGTTCACAGCAACCCACACAAGTTAAATAATATCAAGACCAAAAAGAAACCAACTGACAGATGAACAAAGAAGCCACTAAGCAGGTAAGTTAAATAATTAGTTTTTGGTTTATTAAATATAGTTATATGTTACAAATATACATTTTTGTTATTTAAACTGTAAATATTGCAAAATACTGTTGTTGTTTTTTCTCAAAGTGACACTCCACCCGAGTTATGCTTGGCTTTTTGGTGAATTTTGACACACCAAGTTCAAAAGGTTGCCATCACTGGGCTAACCCATTCCCTACTCTGCTCCTTAGTCATCTCCTTAACTCATAGGAGAGGATAGGTTCCAGCTTCAAGATCACTAACAAAAAGAATACCCAAAGATGGCAAGTATTACTCCTTAGGTCATATTTCTAGGTACTAGCAAAATCTCCAGATTCTGTATTTTGTGCCTGAACTACAATTTACTAGTATTAAAGCAGAACTTATGATTTCTGCTAGTGAATTTAGAATCTCAAACAAGTACTGAGATGAATTCCGCCTTACATATACATCTCAGTACTTGTTGGTCAGTGCTGAGATGTGTGTAGTGCTGCCTCCACATCTGCTCTAGTTTCTGTGCTCACACACAAATATGTATTTACTTTCTTAAGTGTTTGGGGGTCTGTAACTAATTTCATGTATATAATAGAGAAGTCAATATATAACGTTATACTATCACATATAATAGGTAAGTATATACCACGTAATACATATTGTTTGCTAATAACTGTATATATAGAGGTAATATGCAAATTAGGCCAGGATGCCGTAACAGGTCACAACTGGACAGAAGGAGGGTGCATGCACAAGTGAGGCCCAAAGCAGAGATAGAGAGAAGAGACAGGGGGGCCTGCCTGAGCCAGTGTGGTGGCTCAGGCAGCCCTGGAACAGACACAGGCAGGGGGTCCGGGGGATGCTGCAAGTCAGGTGCAGTTCCCAGCTCCCCACAGGGTGCATCCTTGCATGGCAGGAGGCGGGGACCCTCTGGGCATCTAGTCTTACATATAACTAGAGGCCCGGTACATGAATTCATGCACCAGTGGGGTCCCTCAGCCTGGCCTGCAGGGTTGGGCCAAAACTGGCACTCCAACATCCCCCGAGAGTTCCCTGATTGCAAGGGTGCAGGCCAGGCTAAGGGGCCCCACTAGTATACAATCTGGACTGGTGAAGGATGCAGGAGGTTGGCCAGCAGGGGAGGGACCATGGGAGGGCTCCAGAACATGTCTGGCGCATCTTAGTCCCAATCGGCCAGATCCCAGCAGCAAGCTAACCTACTAGTTGAAAGATCTGCACCAGTGGTCAGTGCATGTCATAGCGACTGGTTGACTGGTCAACTGTCTCTTGGTGGTCAGTGCATGTCATAGCAAGTGGTTGAGCGGCCTTAGCATATCATTAGCATATTACACTTTGATTGGTTGAATGGTCCACTAGATGACCGGACACTTAGCATATTAGGCTTGTATTATATAGGGTAATCCTAATTTGCTAATTACTGGGCACTGTCCCATTCCTATACTTGTTCTTATTGCTCCATGGTTCTTATTAAAATGGCAGAAAAATAGAAGGTGTTCAATAAAGTGATGAACTCCTAACTTATCAAATCTTACTGAAATATTATGCCTTGTCACTATGTAGGCATCCTATCTAATAAAAGAATAATATGCAAATTGACCATATCTTGCTATACCCACCAGCCATGCCCACAAGCCAATAAGGAGCAAACCCAACCAAGACGGCTGTGGTCACTAAGAGCAGGAGAGAGGCTTCGGTTTCCCCAGCAATGGAGAAAGCCAAGTTTCCCGCCTTCCTTTATTGGCCCAGGCCTCCACTCAATGCTACAAAGTTTCAATGACAGAAGATAAATAAATCCCAACAGAAATGGCTGCTGCCAGTGAGCGAGCAGAAGGCTTGGCTCCACTAAAGGCTACAAAGTTTCAATTGTAGAAGATAAATAAATCAAAGATACCAGAGCCTCCGCTTGGGTCACTGGAGGGTGTGACCGGCCTGCAAACCACCACAGGCCCCCCACGCCCCAAGGGAACCCCCACCCTGATCCAGGACACCCTTCATGGAAAACCAGCTGTCCCCCGCCATGCACCAGAACTCTATCCTACCTAATAAAAGAGTAATTTGCAGATTGACCACCACTCCAACATACAAGATGGCTGCCCCCCCCCCATGCACTAGAACTCTATCCTACCTAATAAAAGAGTAATTTGCAGATTGACCACCACTCCAACATACAAGATGGCTGCCCCCATGTGGTCAAAGTTCATGCCCCCACTTGGACACAAGATGGCCACCACAAGATGGCCAGCAGGGGAGGGAAGCTGGGAGAAACCAAGCTTGCAAGGGAGGGCAGGTGTGGGTGATTGGGCCAGCAGAGGAGGGCAGTTGAGAGGGACCAGGCCTGCAAAGAAGGGCAGTTGGGGGTGATCAAGCCTGCGGCGGAGGGTAGTTAGGGGTGACCAGGCCAGCATAGAAAGGAAGTTGGGGGAGATTGGACCTGCAGGGAAGGGCAGTTGGGGGGGACCAGGCCTGTAGGCAAGGGCAGTTAGGGGTGACCAGGCCTGCAGGGGGAGGGCAGTTAGGGGCAAACAGGCTGTCAGGGGAGCAGTTAGTCATCAATCAGGCTGGCAGGGGAGTGACTGGGGGGTGATCAGGCTGGCAGGCATAAGCGGTTAGGGGCAATAAGGAAGGCAGGAGGCGAGCAGTTGAGAGTCAGCAGTCCTGGATTGTGAGAGGGATCCCAGATTGGAGAGGGTGCAGGTCGGGCTGAGGGAGCCCTCCTCTCTTGAGTGCCTGAATTTTGTGTACTGGGCCTCTAGTGGTATTATAAGCAGCCATCTGTGGTAGGCAGTTAGACAGGCATGAGCAGAGTAGGAATAAAGTAGGAACCAGTGTGGGAAACCCCAGGTACCTAGTAATGGGCAAAACTGAGAAAAAATGACCTGTTCCGAGGGTGAGCTTTTCTCCCCTATCATATGATGTTTCGACCCCTTGACCATTCATGCAGTTCAGAGTCTCTCCTGACATTTCCACCCCTACCATGTTGATAGTTATGTGGTAGACCCCCTTAGAGGATGAACAAGGAGGCCAGAGAATCCTAATAAAAGGGTAATATGCAAATTAACCATCACTCCATCATAAAGATGGTGGTGCCAATAGCAGCTGGGGTGCTGGACACTGGCAGTGTCCCTCTGGCAACGAGCCCCAGCATCCCACGTGCCCCAGCCCACAAAGGGAAGGAGGGGGTGGGCGAGCAGGCCTCTGGCCAGAGGCCAACCGGGATGCAGGATGTTGGCGTTGTTGCAGGCCAGGCTGAGGGACTTCCCCATGCACAAATTTTGTGCACTGGGCCTCTGGTAGCTTTATAAGACTCCCATATAAGTCTGTGAAAGACCACTCACTCTCTTAAGCTTTAAGCCCTCAGAACAATGAGGTTGACCTGCATCAAATAATCAAAGCCTGGTTTCTGCTGACCACAGACAGTTTCAGCCAAACTAAAGATAACATCTAGGCCTCAGTTATGTTTCAGCTTCAGGCCCAGAAAAGCAGCAAAGCCAGGTGGGGTGACACTATGGCTGACATCAGAACCAGCTAAGATTCCTAACCATGTCCTCCCCTAGTGGTGACCCATCAGTAGAGACCAGGACCCTGAAAGGACACACCTAGGAAAGTTGATGAATATTCTATTAGATCCTCCCCTGGGACCTCCCCTAAGAGGGGATAAAAACCTTGATGATCAAGGACCCAGTGCACTTTCTCTCTAGTGCACCCATGCCTTACCCCTCTCCTTATCCCAGGTATGTATTTACTTGCTTTCTGTCTCCTTAGTTCTAAGGGCCCTTATTTGCCTCTGTAACTTGTTTCCTGAGCCAACGCAGCCCAGCCAGCTCACTTCTTCCTTAGCTCACTTCTTCTATTTCTGTAATTTGTAAAAAAAACAACAAAAAAAAAAACAAAAAAACTTTTTCTTGCATTTGAGTCTTAGCTCTGAATGCTTTCTTAGCCAGAACCCAAGTACTGAGGTTGCTGAACCAAGGTCCAATTGCTGGTAACATTCTGGTGCCATTTTGCTGCTAGCCACATCTACTTCAGAAATGGGTAAATCAGGGTTTGGCAAACTACAGCCCACTGGCAAAATCCAGCCTACCATCTGTGCCAGTAAATAATGTTTCATTGAACACAGCCATGCTCATTAGTTACATATTATCTAGGCCTGCTTTCATGCTATAACAGCAGGAACAAACATAACAGAAACTCTATGTCCTACAAAGGTGGAAGTATATATTATTTGGCTCTTTACAGAAACAGTTTGCTGAGCCCTTGTCTACATTAAATAAAGTGCTTCTCTGGTATTTTCTACTAATGTTACTCTCTAATGGCAGTTGAAAATTAAGTGTGTACTCCAGAAAAGTCATAAACCTATTTGAGAAGCATAGATTTAAATAACTATTTACTTCTTAAAATACTGTGGGCAAGTCATTAGTATGTCAATGATGCTGCCATTCCTCAAAAATTTACATCTGAATTCCTCATTTCCAACTCACAAACCTAACTTGTAAAAGAGTACAATCAAGTTAAATAAAAATCACTTGAGTACTAATTGGTCTGGTCTTAGACAAACTATGAGAGTAAGAAGAAGATGGAAAAGATGACTAAAATTTCTCCTACACATATGCTAAATCATATCCAAAACAGTTTCTATGAAAATGCTATTGTCTAAAGAAAATGTGAGTAAAATCAGAAACTCTAACTAAATGTAGTGAGATTTCCAAACATTTTCTGGATCCAAAACATCAAAAAGATGAATAATTTGAGGAGCATTTAAAATAGAAACACACAGGCCTGTCATAAGTGCATTATTACCATGGCCTTAGTGAAGATTAATAAGAGCAGCAAGAAGCTCCTAGGTTGTGTTGAACACCTAATATAAGCCCTCAAAGCAGCCCTATTACAGCTACTACATTCACAAAATTGCAGTTTTATTCAAATCAGATATTTATTTCTTTAATCAACACTTGAGGTAGTATTACCTTCATTAGCTACTTACTGAAAGGAAAAGAGCAAGAGAAGCCAGACACTGTTGACCATATTAACTGGAAAGCAGAGGCCTGTGGGCTCCACCAGGAAGCTGCAGCTTCACACCAGAAAATTGGGAAATCACAGTCCTCCCTTTCCCCATCAAGTACTGGATTGGAGGAGAGTCAGCAGGAGGAGAGGACAGATACAGTAAAGTCAAAATGGTGCAGGGGGGGTGCTTGACCTTAGAGGCCTGTCAGTGTAATCTGGGAAGGGGATTACTATTAGGGGTGGACCCTATACAAGCCCATGAGAGTTTGGGAAGCTGATTGGCCATTTCTCCTCCCAAGCTGGAGAACACATAATTATAGGTGAAAAAGAACTTCTCTCTCTCCCCCCATCAACCCATCCTCCTCCAGCCCCACCCCAATCCAAATGCAAGCTCCAGGTGATATGCTGGACTAGGACTAAACTTTAATATGGCACAGGATCTCTGTACACTGCCCCTATTTCTGGTCCTTATTTTCCATGTCAAGACAAACAGAAATGGGACTCCTTTAATTTTGCTGCCCGAATAAATTCATTATCTCTGTGGTTTCTCAAAAATGCTTTTCCTCAGAATGTTGCAAGAACCTCACTGCCACTAGCAACGGTGGTACTCTTTTACATTTTTTTAGCTTATGATAATTATTTCTTTTATTCTGAAACAAAATAATATAAATTATTTTCTTTTAGATGGGGCCTGTAAAGCAAGAGAGAAGGTTAAAAATCCTGAGGATACAAAACCTGTTTAAAAGAAATAATGACAGACAACTTCCCTGACTTTGGAAAGAAAAAAAAAAAACCCAAAAAACACAAGTATAAGAAGCACAGAGAGTCCCAATCAAGATGAACCCAAAAGATCTACACCAACACACGTTATAATTAAACTGGCAACATAAAAGACAAAGAAAGAATCTTAAAGGCTGCAAGAGAGAGACAGAAAGTTAACTACAAGGGACCTCCCATTAGACCATCAATTGATTTCTCAACAGAAACACATCAGGCCAAAATAAAACTCCCATTTGACCCAGTGATCTCACTTCTACGAATATATATCTTAAGAAACTCAAAACACTCATCAGAAAGAATATATGCACCCCTATGTTCATAACAGTGCAATTTATAATAGCTAAGATTTGGAAACAGCCTAAATGCCCATCAGCAGATGAGTGGTAAAAAAAATTGTGGTACATCTACACAATGGAATACTACATGGCAATAAAGAAAGAACTGTTTCCCCTTTACAACAGTGTAGATGTACCTGGAGAGTATTATGCTAACTGAAATAAAGCCAGTCAGAGAAAGATAAATATCACATGATCTTTCTCAAATGTGGAATCTAATGTAGCAAATAAACAGATGAACAAAAATAGACACAGAAACATAAACAGACTGTTGAACCTCAGAGGGAAGGCAAGAGAGAGTGGGTGGGAAGAAATCAACCAATAAATGCACATGCAATATATGTGTATCTTGTGGACACAGACAATGGGGTGGTGAGGATGGGGGGGGGGGGGAAATGGGAGCAAGCTGGAAGAGGTTAATGGGGGAAAAGGAGGACCTATGTAATACTTTGAATAATACATATTTTAAAAAAGATTTAAAAAAAGAAGTGACAATCCTATATAATAAAAGAGAAACATGCAAATTTGACCATACCTTTGCTCCTGATTGGCTATGCTACCAGCCAATCAGGAGTGGGGGTGGGGCCAAGTGGCGTGAGTTCCGGGCCCTGGGGGTGGAAATGAACCTGCAGTGGTGGCGAGCACCCAGCCCCCGGGGCGGGGTGGTCACAGGCAGGCAGGGCTGAGCTGAGCAGGGTGATGGCTGGGTGCCCAAGGCCTAAAGCCTCACTAGAGGGTTTAGGCCTTGGGCAGGCTGGGGGTGAGCCATCAGTTGGAAATCTCGAGGGCTCCCAGTATATGCGAGGGGGCAGATTGGGTTGAGGGACCACCCATGCCCTGTGCACCAATTTCGTGCACCGGGCGCCTAGTATTATAAATAAATAAGTAAGTAAGTAAGTAATCAATCCTGAGAAATTATCATATTCTTTCTCTTTAAGAAAATCTAGCTACACTTGTTACTGATCATCCTGTTAAAGCTGAGTGTGTCTGTTTTTCACTTTGGATTTGGAGTTTTATGTCACATATACAGTTCCAAACACTCAATGGATATAAAACTTAGTGACATAAACAAGAATGGTAATAAACATGCACATAGGCTTCCCTGACACTTTGCTACAAAAAATTCAGTGATTATGCATTTAACTGCAGGATTTAAATACCTAACCCCAGAATACTTAAACCTAGAGGATTATCTATATAAATTAAATGCCTTCAATTTAGAATCTTCAAATTTACTTGCTAAAGTCATTCTAAAAATATAATGAGATCTTGCTTATCTACTTATTAACCCCAAAAGTTTGTGCACATGAACTGAGCACAATGCTGTTGTTTTTTAAAAATCATTATGTATCTATAAATTTATCCTAAGGAAATAATAAGAATTTCTGCATATATTTATCTTCAAGAATATCCAGCGAAATATATTTACAAAAATATTATTTTTAAAAGCAAAACAAACAAAAACCATTAAATAAGACAAATGGTTAAATATTATATATCATTATGATAATACTAGGGGCCCGGTGCACAAAATTCATGCACTGGAGGTGGGTGATCCCTCAGCCCAATCAGGGGATGTCCTATTGACTGCTTTCCTCTGTCAATCATCCTGCTCAGCTCAGCCCTGGCCTTAGTCCCAGCTGCCTGTGATTGCCCGGCCTTGGGGGCCATGCGCTCGAGCCGGCTGCTTCGGCTCCACCCCTGGGGACTGTGCACTTCCAACTGTCTTCCCCTGCCAGCCTGATCTTGCCCCTAATTTCCCTCCCTTGCTGGCCAATTTGGTTCTGATTGTTCCGTTTCTATGCCAGCCAGTGTCAAAAGCTCTGCCTCCTAGGCAGCCATTGGCTCCTCATAGTTCACCCAGATTTGGTTCTGATTGGTTGGTTTCTATGCAAGTCAGCATCTCCAGGCCTATCTCTGGGCTTGATCAAAGAGGTGGGGCTGATCAGCAGCCCGCAAGGAGGCCTGGAGAGAAACAGAGGATGATCAACAGCTGACGTGGAGGCTGTGGATCAGACCCTGCCTCTCTCTTAGGGACTATCTCCAGGCTTGATCTGCAGCCCCCTTAGCAGTCATAGTTGGATTGTCACGTCTGCACCAGCGGCAGTCAGTGCTGGGTCACCATGGCAACCCAGCACTAACTGCAGGACTGACTTCCAGTGGTCAGTGCATGATATTTGTGCAAGAGGCTTGGTCCTTGCTGGCCCTCGCAGCCCCTTGGAGCCTCAGCTGGTCCTTCCAGCCCCGGCCAACCCTCACTGCCCCTCGCAGCCCTGGCTTTGTCCCGACTGTCATCTGGACAGTTGTTCTGCTATTTGACCTAATTAGCACATTAACTCTTTACTATATAGGATAGGACACATAGACTAGAATAAAAACTCTAGCCTACAGGGTTACTCTAGAGCAGTGGCCCTCAGCCTTTTTAATGTCGTAATGTAAATATCTGCCTTCCGGTGGTCTTAGGCAACACTTCTAGCGGTTCTCAACCCACAGATGAGAACTGCTGCTGTAGAGCCTAAGACCATCGGAAAACACAGATATTTACGATTCATTAACAACAGCAAAATTACAGTTATGAAGTAGCAACAAAAATAATTTTTATCATTGAGGATCACCACAAAATGAGGAACTGTGTTAAAGGGTCACGGCATTAAAAAGGTTGAGAACCACTGCTCTAGAGCTTAACTGACTATGTGAAAATGCCACGCAGTGGGCTCTATAAGTGATTCAACCAAAACAAAAGAGATACATCCAATTAATGAGATATATCCAATTTAGAAAATACACCCCAACAAAAACAAAATACATATCATGATTAGTTTTGTTCCTCTTAAGGGCAAAGTTGTTTTGTGTTGTTTTAATGAACATGTGTTAAGGTTGTTAAATATACTCCAGCATATACAGAACACACAGCATAATCCACCTACTTCCGTTCCACGGCACTGTAATTGCTGGGAAGCCATCGCTGTTGTTGCAGATAAAAGCCCTCCTCCAGGGGCCCATATCTGGGGAGCAAATGTTATTTTTAAAAAAGCTTTTTGCTAAAGAAGCTCAGGACAGGGAATGTAATGACCTGCTGAAAAGCAATGAACATTTTGCTATAAAACAGGTTTATGGCACAAATAACATGAGGCTTTACTTTAGGAGATATTCTGGCAAAGTTCATCACAAAATTATCCTTTATATATGCTTAAAAACTTCTGCTGAGAGTTATAAATTATATTCAAATTCCACTTGAAAAACACAATACTTTGGTCTTGCTGAAGGTAAAGACACCCTATACACATTAGACTCACCACTTTTCTGAAGCTTATTTGTAGTAAGTTCATTAAATGGTTGTGAAAAGAGCAAATTCTTCTGAGACTTTTCTGGAAGCCCCTGACAGCAGCCCATGTAGAAAAGTAGTCTTTTAATTACCTTGATATTCCCTTAATGTTTTTGCTGACTTTCCTATCTAATAAAAGAGTAATATGCAGCAACGTAGCAGGCTGCAAAATTAACGCCAAGAAATCTATGGCATTTCTATACACTAATAGTGAACTTACAGAAAGAGACTAAAAAAGCAATCCCATTTACCATCACACCAAAAAAATTAAGATACCTAGGAATAAACTTAACTAAGGAGGTAAAAGACCTATTCGTGGAAAACTACAGGACACTGAAAAAAGAGATAGAGGAAGATGTAAACAGGTGGAAGAACATACCATGTTCATGGATTGGGAGAATCAACATCATTAAAATGTCCGTACTACCCAAAGCAATCTATAAATTTAATGCCCACCCCATTAAAATACCAACGGCATATTTCACAGACCTAGAAAAAACTCTCCAAAAATTCATCTGGAACAAAAAAAGGCCCCGAATAGCCACAGCAATCCTGAGAAAGAAGCACAAAGTCGGTGGGATTTCCATACCAGATTTCAAGCTGTATTACAAAGCTACTGTTCTCAAAACAGCCTGGTACTGGCACAAGAACTGACATATAGATCAATGGAATAGAATAGAGAATCCAGATATCAACCCAAACCACTACACTCAATTAATATTTGACAAAGGAGGCATAAACATAAAATGGAGTCAAGACAGTCTCTTCCATAAATGGTGTTGGGAAAATTGGACAGATACATGCAAAAAAGTGAAACTAGAGCACCAACTTACACCATACACAAAAATAAACTCAAAATGGATACAGGACTTAAACATAAGATAGGAAACCATAAAAATATTAGAGGAATCTACAGGAAGAAAAATCTCAGACATATGCCAAAAGAACTTCTTTGATGATACTGCTCCTAGGGCAATGGAAGCTAAAGACAAAATAAACAAATGGGACTACATCAAAATCAAAAGTTTTTGCACAGCTAAAGAAACCATCAACAAAACAATAAGAAAACCCACTGTATGGAAGAACATATTTGCAAATGTTATCAGTGATAAAGGTTTAATCTCAAGCATCTACAGGCAACTCACACAACTCAATAAAAGGAGGACAAATGATCCAATAAAAAAAATGGGCAACAGACCTAAATAGAAAGAATATTCACGAAAGAAGACAAAGGAAGGCCCAGAGACATATGAAAACTTGCTCAAAGTCACTAATTATCCAAGAGATGCAAATCAAAACGACTATGCGGTACCATCTCACACCTGTCAGAATGGCTTACATCAACAAATCAACAAACGACAAGTGCTGGCGAGGATGCAGAGAAAAAGGAACTCTCGTGCACTGCTGGTGGGATTGTAGACTAGTGCAGCCACTGTGGAGAACAGTATGGAGTTTCCTCAAAAAACTAAAAATGGAGCTCCCATTCGACCCAGTGGTCCCACTTCTAGGAATATACCCCAAGAAACTAGAAACGCGAATTAGAAAGGATATATGTACCCCTATGTTCATAGCAGCACAATTTACCATAGCTAAGATTTGGAAACAGCCTAAGTGCCCATCAGCAGATGAGTGGATTAAAAAAGTATGGTACATTTACACAATGGAATACTACGCCACGGAAAAAAAGAAGGAGCTCCTACGATTTGTAACAACATGGATGGATTTGGAGAGCATTATGCTAAGTGAAATTAGCCAGGCAGAGAAAGACAAATATCACATGATCTCACTCATTTGAGGAATACAATGAATGACATAGACTGATGAACAAGAATGGATCCAGAGACTGAGGAAAGTCCATCAGAAAGTCAAACTTCAGGAGAACAACTCCAAGACCATGTGGGTTCCTGCGATAGTGAGGAACTGACGGGTCTGTTCCAGTCAGGAGGATGGTCCAGAGATGGGGGACACTGACGACACCTTGCCATGCTAGCAGTCAGCAGCTGTGCATGTCTGCAGGCAGCCCAGGACCAAACCAGAGAGGATGGATCTTGCATTGCCACGATGTATCCACCATCTGGATACCATTGCTGACATGTACACATAAAGAATTATTTGACACTGAAACTGGGACTCAGAACAGTTGGACATTGAAACTGAGACTCAAACATTTTTTGTTCTTATATATTTATTTCTAGTATGCAGAGGCAAGATATTTTTGAAGAAAAGAAACAGGGGAGAGTGATTGATATAGAGGCAGGGTGGCCTTGAACAGGCTGTCAAGCTACAGGGGGAAGGCTTGGGTGGATGGGAGGTGGATGCTGGGGGAGATCAACTGAAGGACTTGTATGCATGTATATGAGCATAACTAATGAATGAAAGACACTGGGGTGGGGAGGGGGAAGGGTGGGAATATGTACTGGGGGGTAGGGGAGGTTGGGGGGAGGATAAGGGGGAAGGGGAAAGGAAAACATGTACTACTATTAATTATAAGTTATACTGAAAAAAATCAATAAAAATATATTGAAAATAAATAAATAAATAAATAATTTTAAAGAGTAATATGCAAATTTGACCATACCTTCACTACACCCACAAGCCACACCCACAGCCATGCCCACCAATCAATCAGGAGCAGATTATGCAAATAAACCCCAACCAAGATGGCTGCTGCCACTGAGAGCAGGAGGGAGGCATGGGTTTCGCAGGCAACAGAGGAAGCCAAGCTTTCCGTCTCTGTTGTTGGCCTAGGCCTCCACTCAATGCTACAAACTTTCAATTATAAAAGATACAGAAATGGCAGCAGCCAATGAGCTGGAGAAAACAGAGGTGTGGGTCTCCCTGCCAATGGAGGAAGCCAAGCTCTCAGCCTGCCATTGCCAACCTAGGCCTCCACTCTAGGCTACAAAGTTTCAAACAGAAATGGCTGCTGCCATGGAGCGAACAGAAAGCTTATATCCACTCCAGGCTACAAAGTTTCAATTGTAGACATAAATTAATCCCAGGGCTTCCCCTTGGGTTGCTGGAGGGGCATGGCCAACCTGAAAACCTCCACAGGCCCCTCACCCAGGCCGCCCCTCATCCCAAGGGAACCCCCACTCTGATCTGGGACACTCTTCAGGGCAAACCAGCTGGCCCCCACCCATGCACCAGGTCTCTATCCTATCTAATAAAAGAGTAATATGCACATTAATCATCACTCCAATACACAAGAGGGCTGCCCCATGTGGTCAAAGATCCTATCCCATGTGGACATAAGATGGCCACCACAAGATGGCCAGCAGAGGAGGGCCGTTGGGAGGTTCCAGGCCCTGCAAGGGAGGGCAGTTGTGGGCTATCAGGCCATCAGGAGGGCAGTTGGAGGGACCAGGCCTGCAAGGGAGGCAGTTGGGGGCAATCAAGCCTGTAGGGGAGGGCAGTTAGGGGTGACCAGGCTGGCAGAGGAGGGAAGTTGGGGGAAAACAGGCTGGCAGGGGAGCAGTTAGACATCACTCAGGCTGACAGGGGAGTGGTTAGCGGGTGATCAGGCTGGCAGGCAGAAGCAGTTAGGGGAATCAGGGAGGCAGGCAGGTGAGAAGTTTGGATCCAGCAGTCCAGGCCTGTATGGAGTTACCTCAAAAAATTAAAAATAGAACTGCATTTTGACTCAGCAATCCCACTTCTGGAAATATATCCTAAGAATCCTGAGCAACAATTCTAAAGGATATACACAACCCTATGCTCATAGTAGCATTAACTATAAATAATAAAAGTGTAATACGCAAATTGACTGAACAACTGATCAGCAGAATGAATATCCACACGACCTTCCAGACGACCATGCTATGACACAAACTGGCACCAGGCCAGCCAAGGCAGGCGTGATAAGATTGGTTGTTCCCATCTCCCCATGATCACCCCGCAAAGGGAGGCGCAGGCCAGCCTCTGTGGGGTGATCAATGGGGAGGGGGACTCCGTGATTGATCACCCCAAAGAGGGAGGTCCAGGCCACCATACGGCAGGGTGATCAATTGGGGCTTGGCTGGCGGCGCTAAGGCAGGTGGGTGGGACCTCCCTCTGCAGGGTGATCGATCTGGGGGCCCTGTGATTGATTGCTCCACAGAGGGAGGCCCAGGCCACCGGCCAGCAATGCTATGGCAGGTGTGCGGGGCTGGCCAGCAATCGTCCCACAGAAGGAGGCCCAGGCCAGCCAACCAATCGCACCCACACCTGTCACCCACAGAGGGAGGCGACTGGTAGCAGGGGAAGGGGGACTGGATGACCATGTTATGTGCTGCATAGAGGGCAAACAGTGGCAGCAGAGGGGGCAGGGCCAGCTACCGGCTGCTGGGGGAAGGAAAGCCCCAATAGGTCCTAATAGCTGGCTAGGCCTAGGGATCCTACCAGAGGGGTCCTGGATTGTGAGAGGGCACGGGTCAAGCTGAGGAACACATACCCCCCACCCCCGCCCTGTGCACAAATTCCATGCACCAGGCCTCTAGTGCTATGTAATAAAAGGGTAATATGAAAATCGACCCTAACGGCAAAACAACTGGGAATGACTAGTTGCTATGATATGCTCTGACCACCAGGGTGCAAACGCTCAATGCAGAAGCTGCTCCCTGATGGTCAGTGCGCTCCCCACAGCCAACCTCCCATGGCTAGCCAACCTCTACAGCTAATTCCCTGTAAATTATTCTTCAGTTCATTTAGTGCAGCAGTCGCCAACCTTTTGGACTTCATGGACCACCAGTTAGCGACCGCTGATTTAGTATACTCTTCATTTCTGACTGGTTCTTTTTTACAGTTCCTATGTGCTTTGTCACGCTGTTCAAGTTCTCACTGAATTTCTTGATCATCCTCATAACCATTGTTTTGAAATCTGCTTGCCTCCATTTCATTTAGTTCTTTTAATAGATATTTCTCCTATTCTTTTATTTGGGAAACTAGGGGCCCAGTGCACAAATTCATGCACTTTGACAGGAACTGTGGGCCGCGAGGCTGCGGTGGGCACAGGGATGGGTTTTGGCCCATCTTCCATGCCTCCACCTGGCCCCTCCTACCATGGCCCCCAGGTCCCCTCTCTGCCAGCAGTCCCACTGCTGCTCCCACACACTGATGGCACCAGCCCTGCTCACACCCGTTGACAGTGTGGAGCAATTAGGCCCAGCACCAGCAGCGGGTGCGAGCGGGGCCAGTGCCATCAGTGGGTGTGAATGGTAGCTGCTGCCCCAGTTGCCCCACATGAGCAGAGGGAAGGTGGAGAAGCCCTCAGGGACAATTGGGGCCAGCAACCACCACTTGTACCCACTGATGGCACCAAGTGATAAGAACCAGCACCGAATGCTGGCAGTGGGTGAAAGTTGGGCCAGCACCGGCAGGAGGTGCAAGTGCCAGGTGGGACTGTAGCGTGGAAGCGAAGAATTTTCAATAACCACCAGAGGCTTGCCCCAATAACAGCAACCAGTGCCCTGCTTTGGTCTGGCACACCTGCTCCACCCTACCACCACGCCCAAAGCCTGCCATGTTCCATGCACACCCCCTGATGGTCATCACATGTCATAGCAACTGGTTGTTCAGTTGTTCCACCTTTCGGCCTACTTTCATATTAGCCTTTTATTATATAGAATGTTTCTTTGGCTGCCCTCCCCTACTGGCCTGATCACCCACAAATGATCTCCCCTGCTGGCAATCATGTGAAAGCCACCTTGTGTCTACATGGGGACAGCCATCTTTGACCACATGGGGGCAGCCATCTTGTGTGTTGGAGTGATGGTCAATTTGCATATTACTCTTTTATCAGATAGGATAGAGGTATGCTGCATGAGTGGGAGCCAGCTGGTTTGCCCTGAAGAGTGTCCTGGATCAGGATGGAGATTCCCTTGGGACATGGGGTGGCCTGGGCGAGGGGCCTGTGGTGATTTGCAGGCCAGCCACACACCTCAGTGACCCAAGCAGAAGCCCTAGGATTTATTTATTTTCTATAATGGAAACTTTGTAGCCTTCAGCAGAGGCCAGGGCAGGCCAGGAACTTGGCTTCCTCCATTTCTGGGGAAACCCAAGCCTCTTGCTTGCTCTGTGGCCATAGCCATTTTTGTTGGACTTATTTATCTTCTATAATTGAAACTTTGTAGTCTTGAACAAAGGCCAGGGCAGGCAGAAAGCTTAGCTTCCTCTATCACCAGGGAAACCCAAGCCTTCTGCTTGCTCCATGGCTGCAGCCATTTTCGTTGGGATTTATTTACCTTCTATAATTAAAACTTTGTAGCCTTGATTGGAGTCCAGGGGCCGCCAGAGTGTGTGAGGAAGCTTGGCTTCCTCCTTGCCAGGGAAACCCAAGCCTCCTGCTCACTCTGTGGCTGCAGCCATCTTGGTTGGGCTAATTTGCATACTCACTCCTGATTTGCTGGTGGACATGGCTTGTGGGTATGGTGGAGATAGAGTCAATCTGCATAGTACTTTTATTAGATAGAATAAACAACCAAGTGAATAACCAAGTGAAGACTAGCAGAACAGAAGTCTTATAAACAAACATTTATAGAAGCCACATTGAGACTGATAGAAAAGGCAGAGAGCCCAAAAGAGCTGGCCCCATATCTATGGGTGGTGGCTGAGAACCCAGAGGGATATCTAACTGCAAAGATCCCCCATGAGCAACATGCCAGGCTCCCAAGCCCAAATCAACAGAGCTTGGAATAGTCACTCACATAAAATCAGTGGGGATTCTGTCCAACAGGGAAAGACAGGAGTCTGTTATAAACTCCGACACCCTCTTAAAAGGGTCAATGAACAAAATCTCATTCACAGCAACTTACCCTGGGCTCCAGCAGAGGGGGATCAGTGGGGAGTATACCAGACTCAGGTGAGGACAGACTGCATTGTGTGGCTCCAGGGAGAGAACTGAAGAAACAGCCACCAGGGTCCCTATGCTGACTCCCTCCCCGAGATGCCATCTTTCCTGGGTCAAGTACTCCCCTCCAAAACTGCACTGGCCCCACCCTCTAGATCCCCTGGCAACCTGCACTTCTCCAGTCAGCTGTGTGGAGGAGTCTACTATCTGAGCCTGTGGTACAGATTTTCTTAAAGGGATACTGAGAGATACTCAGAGAGAATCAAGGACAAAGCTGTGTGGCTCTGGTTTGGAAGTCAACAGTGTTCCAGAACTGCAGCATCACCTGTGACACTACATCCCTGGACACACCCCACAGGCCCAGAGTAGCTGCCCCTTCCTCAAGAGCACCAGTAAATCTGGGCCTGTTAGAGCAGCTAGCTGCCTGAACACCCACATGCCCAAAACATCCAAGACTCTACACCCTGTCCTCCACAACCCAAAAAGGCTGTGTGTTGCCAAGGCGCCAGAGAAGCTGCATCCCATCCCCTATGGGCTGGAGTAGCTACACCTGCACCTGGGGCTGTGCCCTAACTTCTGTAAGCTAGAGATACAAATTAAAATAATAATGAAGTATCACCTCACACTTTTCAGAATGGCTACCATCAACATATCAACAAATGACAAGTGCTGGTGAGGATGTGGAGGAAAGGGAACTCTAGAACACTGATGGTGGGAATGCAGACTGTTGCAGCAGTATGGAAAACAGTATGGAGTTTTCTCAAAAAATTAAATATGGAACTGTCATTTGAGCCAGTGATCATACTTCTAGGAATATATCCTAAGTAACCTGAAACACCAATCAGAAAGAATGTATGCACCCCCAACTATGTTCATAACAGCACAATCTGCAATAGATAAGATCTGGAAACAGCCTAACTATCCATCAGTAGATGAGTAGATAATTAAGCTGCGGTACATTTATACCATGGAATACCATGCAGCAGTTTTTAAAAAAGGATCTCTTGGCTTTCTGAATGTCCTCTTTCGAAAGTGTCTAGGTCCTTTGCCCATTTTTCATTTGATTGTTTATCTTCCTTTTGTTAAGCTGTATGAGTTCCCCATAAATGTTGGATATTAAAAGCTTATTGGAGGTAACACTGGCAAATATGTTCTTCCACACAGTGGGCTTTCTTGTTGTTTTGTTGATTGTTTCTTTTGCTGTGCAGCAGCTTTTTATTTTGATGTAGTCCCATTTGTTTATTTTCTCCTTAGTTTCCATTGCCCTAGAAGCTATATCATTAAATAGACTGAGTGGCTAGATTATTATGATCTCTGAATCCATAATCATCTGGTCACTATGTGTATACCCTATATAATAAAAGGCTAATATTCAAATTGTCCCCTTGACCAGGAGTTCGACCAGCAACCTCCCATGTCCTCCCCCCTGGCCAGGCTGGCCTGACCCCACCCATGCACAAATTCATGCACCAGGCCTCTAATAGATATAGATACACTGAGTGACCAGATTATTTGCACTCAGAGATCATAATAATCTGGCCACTCAGTGTATATTGCTACAACAAACATCTGCTATTTTGCTGCCTATGGCTTCTTCTAAGATTTGTTCAAAGTCACTAATCATCTGTGAGATGCAAATCAAAACAATGAGGTACCACCTCACACCTGTCAGAATGGCAATCATCAACAAATCAACAAACAATAAGTGTTAGCAAGGATGCGGAGAAAAAGGAACCCTCCTTCACTGCTGGTGGAAATGCAGACTGGTGCAATTGTGGCAAACGATATGGCATTTCCTCAAAAATTTAAAAATGGAACTGCCATTTGATCCAGGAATACCACTTCTGGAATATATCCCAAGAAACCAGAAACACCAATCAGAAAGGATATATGCACCACTATGTTCATAGCAACACAATTTACCATAGCTAAGATTTGTAAACAGCCTATGTGCCCATCAGCAGATAAGTGGATTAGAAAACTATGGTGCATCTACATATTAGAATACTATACTACTATAAAAAAGAAGGAATTCTTATCATTTACAACAGCATGGATGGAACTGAAGAGCATTATGCTAAGTAAAATAAGCCAGTCAATGAAAGAAAAATACCATATGATCTCACTAATTTATGGATAATAAAGAACATTATAACCTGATGAGTGAAAAGCTGGATACAAAGGCAGAGAAACATGGAACAGACTGTCAGACTACAAGAGGAAGGCTGGGAAGGTAAGAGATCAACCAAAGGACTTGTATGCATGCACATAAGCATAACCAATGGATGCAAGACATTGGGGGGCAGGAAGGGGGTGAGGGTATGTGCCGGGGGTAGGGGAAGCTGGGGGAAGGTCAATTGGGGGGGGAAGGAGACATGTACTACTATTTGTAATGCTTTAAACAATACAATAATTTTTTAAAGTTGTAATAATAAATAAATAAATAAATAAATAAATAAATAAATAAATAAGTGATGTCTTACCCTTTGAGACAGCATGCAGCAAACTAGAGAGTATTATGCTAAGCAAAATAAAGTCAGTCAAGGAAAGACAAATATCACATAATCTCACACATATGTGGAATTTAATGAACAAAATATCCTGATGAACAAAAGAGATTCAGAGACATAGAAGCATGGAACAGACTATGGAATCTCAGACAGAAGGTGCTGGAGGATGGGTATGGGGGAAGAAATTCCCAAGAACTTGTATGCATATATGCATAATCCATGGACACAAACAATAGGGTGGTAAAGGCCTGGGGTGGAGTGCAGAGGCAGGCTAGAAGAAGTCAATGGGTGGGGGCAGGGAAGGGAAAGTGGATATATGCAATATTTTCAACAATGATGTTTTTTTTTTAAGTTTGCCCAGTGGAGTTAGCATCCCCACAGCAGCTAATACACTGTGTTTGGGGTCAACCTTCACAGCCAGTGGAGGGACAATCCAACCCCTGGAAGGAGCCAACAGCAATCAAGACTCAAATACAAGAGGGAAGCAAACATAACCCACACAAAGGACATTCCTGGAACACCTAGCTCAAATGATCAGCACCACTGAATTCCATAAGACACCTACTACATAAAGCCACCATACAGAAACAAGTAAAGCGAGGCAGCCAAAATGGGGAGACAAAGAAGTGTGTCCCCAATGAAAGAACAGGAAAAGACCTAAATTAAATGGAAGCAAATAAACTAACAGAGAATTTAAAACAACGGTTATAAGAATGCTCAAATAAGGTAGTGAGAACTTCAACCAAAAAATAGCAAGCATAACTAAAAAAGACACAGAAACCATAAAAAAGTAAGAAATGAAGAATATAATATCTGAAGTGAAAAATATACTAGAAGGAATAACGAATAGGCTACTTAAAGCAAAGAACTGAATCAGTTATTTGGAAAACAAGGTAGCAGAAAATACACAATCAGAGAAGCAAAAAAGCAAAATTTAAAGAGTATGAATAGTCTAATTGACTTCTAGAACAACAAATGTGACAACATCCATATCATAGGGGTATTAAAAGGAGAAGAGGGAGCAAGAATTCGAGAGCCTGTTTGAAGAAATAATGGCTGAAAACTTCCTTAACCTGGTGGAAAAAAAGACTCACAGGTCCAATAGATAAGAGTCCCAAACAAGATGAACCCAGAAAGGCCAACACTAGGCACATCACTGAACCACATCCAGCACAGCCAGGGGTGAGCCTGAGGAGAGGCTGTGAAGAATTAAAGAAGGCAGACAAGAGAATACCATTGGGACCAGGTGGATCACTGTGCCTGGATGAAGAAACAGTGACACAGTCTGTAAGCCGAAACTTTATTTTATAGTCAGATCACATAAAGCAAAACAAGAGCAAGATGTTTGCAATGTTCTTGCCAATTTCAAATCTGCTTCTTTCCTGTTGTTGCCATTCTCTGAACTCTACCAAGCTTTGTTTAGGCAGCACTTGCTGTACCCACATCCCTTAGCTACCTGGGACTGTAGGGTTGGAGTATAAGGTCAAGCTTACAACCCATAGCCTTTGGGCTATAATTGTGCTGGGAGGGCTTTGCCCTCCATGGGACGTGGCTTTGCCACAAGTCAGTCTGAAGCTTGATCCTGTCCAAACATCTACCCAGAAAGTCTATTATTTAGAATTGAAGGACAGATAAAGAACTTCCCACACAAGAAAAAGCTAAAGAAGTTCATCACTACCAAACCAATATTACAAGAAATGTTAAAAGGTCTTCTTTAAGAAGAAAGGAGGGGGGGGGAGAGAAATATAGATATAAATAATAAATGTCAATAAATATGAATCTATCACTTTAAATGAAAATGGATTAAATGCTCCAATCAAAAGACATAGGGTAGCTGAATAAATAAGAAAACAAGATATATCTTTTCCATAAGAAGCCCATCTTACAACAGATACACACAGACTGAAAGTAAAGAGATAGAAAAAGATGTTTCATGCAAATAGAAAGAAGTAAAAAGCTGGCACAGTTGGGATAGATTTTAAAACAATAGCTGTAAAAAGATGATATAATCCTTATAAAGAGTTATGCACCCAACACATGAGCACCTATATAAATATAAGGCAAATACTGAGTGACAAAAAGGGAAAGATGAACCATAATACAGTCATAGTCGGGGGTTTTAATACCCCACTGACATCAATGGGTAAATCTTTCAGACAAAAAACAACAAGAATGAAAAAACAGACTTAAATGACACACTAGACCAGATGAATTTAATTGATATTTTCAGAGCATTTCACACTAAAGCAGAATACACATTCTTTTCAACACCACATGAAATATTTTCTAAGGGTAAATTACATGTTAAAGATATGAAATAAATCTCAATAAATTTAAGACTGGTATCACATCAAGCATCTTCTCTGACTACAAGGTATGAAACAATAAATCAAGAAAATAAGAAAAGAACTGAGAAACCAAAAAACATAACATGTTACTAAACAATAAATGGGTTAACAAGACAAAGGAAGATATCAAAAGAAGCCTTGAGACAAATGAAAATATTTACCCAACAATCCAAAATCTATGGGACACACCAAAAGCAGTCCTAAGAGAGAAATTCATAGCAATACAGGCTTATCTCAAAAAGCAAAAATAAAAATCTCAAATAAATAATCTAAACTTATACCCAAAGGAACTAGAAAAAAAAGCCAAAAGCTGGTAGAAGGAAGAAAATAATAAAGATTGGAGCAGAAATAATGATGTAGACACACACACACACACACACAAAAAAAGAAAAGAAAAGAAAGTCAACCGAGTTGTTTCTTTACACCAGGGTTGGAGAATGTCCGACCCACAGACTTTAAAAGTCCGCAAAATCATTTGGTCTGGCCCTGCCATGACATTAGGGGTGAGTTAATTAAATGCTTGACTAAAAACAGGCTAATTTTTAAGTTGATAATTTTGTATGGCCCATGAATGATGTTATAAATATCCAAATGGCCGTTGGTAGAAAAATGGTTCCCCGCCCCTGCTTTACACAAATGTACAAGATTGGCAAACCTTTAAACAAATTCATCAAGAAAAAAGAGAGCGATCTCAAATAACTAAAATCAGAAACAAAATTATTAACAATTGACACCACAGAAATACCAAAAAAAAAAATTGTAAGAAAATATTGTGAACAACTACACGTCAACAAATTGGACAATCTGGAAGCAATAAATAAATACCTAGAAAGAGACATTCCAAAACAGAATCAGGAAGTATCAGAAAATCTGAACAGACCATTTACAACTAATAAAATTAAAGCAGTAATTAAAACAAACAAAAAAAAACTCTAAACAAACGTAAGTCCTGGACCAGGTAGGTTTACAGGTGAATTTTAGCAAGCATTCAAAGAACTCATGCCTTTCCCTTCAAACTCTATCAAAAAATTCAAGAGGAAGACTCTCAATCTCTTTTACAAGGCCAGCATTATACTAATTCCAAAATGAGATAAAGACACTATAAAGAAAGAAAATTATAGGCCAATATCCCTGATGAATATGCTAAAATCCTCAACAAAATATTAGCAAACTGGATCCAGCAATTCAAAACAAAAAGTCATACACCATGATAACTTAGAATTTATTCCAGGGATGCAAGATTGGTAAAATACCTACAAATTAATAAATGTGACATACCTCATAAACAAAATGAAGGATAAAAATCATATGATCAGATCAACAGATGTAGGAAAAAAGCTTTTGATAAAATCCAGTACTCATTATGATAAAAACTCTCAACAAAGAGGGAATAAAAGGAATATACCTCAACATAATAAAGTCCATATATATATGTGACACACCCACAGCCAAACATCATATATTCACTGAGGGAAAATAAAAGCATTTCTCTTAAGATAAGGAACAAGGCAAGGATGTCCACATTCACTCATCTTGTTCAACACCATACTGGAAGTCAAAGCCACAGCTATCCAACAAGTAGAAGAAATAAAAGACATCCAATTGAAAAGAGAAGTAAAAATGTCATTATTTGCAGATAACATGATACTGTACATAGAGAACCTAAGGATTTCACCAAAAAATTATTATAACTGATAAATGAATTCCGTAACATAGCAGGATAAAAAATAAGTACCCAGAAATCAGTTGCATATTTATGCAATGAACTATCAGAAAGGAAAGCTTCTAAGAAAACAATCTCATTCTCAATTGCTTCCAAAAAGTAAAACATTTTGGAATAATTTTTACTATGGATATAGAAGACCTGTATTCAGAAATTTATAAGATACTGAAGAAATAAGCTGAAGAAGACACAAATAAGTGAAAGCAAATGCTATCTATGTTCATGGATAGAATGTATTAACATCATTAAAATCTATAGATTTAGTGCAATTCTGATCAGAATACAGAAACAAATTGTGTACTTCACAAAACTCGAACAAATATTCCAAAAACTTATATAGAACCATGTAAGACATCAAAGAGCCACAGCCATGTTAAGAAAAACAATGTTGAATGAATCAGGCTACCTGATATAAAGACCACAGTAATCAAAACAGCATTGTACTGGCATAAAAACAGACATATAGATCAATGGAACAGAATAGAGAGAACATAAATAAATCCACACGTTTATGGTCAATAATATCTGAAAAAGGGAGCAAAAATATACAATAGGGTAAAGATAGTCTATTTAATACATGGTAGTGGGAATATTGGAAAGATACGTGCAATAAGTTAAACTAGCCCACCTTCTTACACCAACGTGGGATAAACTCAAAATGGATTAAAAACTTAAATATAAGACTCGAAACCATAAAAACAAATTAGGAGAAAACATAGGCCGTAAAATCTCAGACAATTCTCATAGCAATATTTTTCCTTTGGGCAAGGGAAGCTAAAGAAAAATAAACAAAAATTTTTTACTTTGATGTAGTTTATTTTTTGTTTAAACTATTAGTGGGAATGTAGATTGGTACAGGCATTGTGGAAAACATAGAATTTCCTCAAAAAAATTAAAAATGAAAGTGCTTTATCATTCAGCAATTCCACTTCTGGTGATTTATCCAAAGAACCCCAAATCACTAATTCAAAAGAATATATTGTTCGTTGCAGTATTATTTACAATAGCCAAGATATGGTAGCAACCCATGTTCCTATCAATATACAAGTAAATAAAAAAGAAGAGGTACATACATGCAATGGAGTATTACTTAGCCATAAAAAAACCTGAAATATTACTATTTGTGACAGCATGGATAGACATAGAAGGTATCATGCTCTGTGAAATAAGTCAGTCAGAGAAAATCAACTGCCATATTAATTCATTCATATGTGGAATTTAAAGAACTAAATAAATGAACAAACAAAATTGAAACAGTCACAGGAACAGTGAACTGATGGTTACCAGAAGGGAGAGGGTTGAGGGACTAGATGAAAAAGGTAAAGGTATAAGAAATTAAAATTGGTAGTTATGAAACAGTCATAGGAATGTAAAGTATAGCATAAAGAATATAGTCAATAATATTGTGTGGTGCCAGTTGGATACTGGAAAAACGAAGAGGAACACTTCATAAAGTATCTGATTGTCTAAAGACTCTTGATTCCAATAACAACAGGCTATTGTTGTTCCTTGTGGTTAAGTCCCTAACCATTAAGCTGTACATCTGAACCAATACAAAATAAAAGTGAAATTAAACTGTAAAAAAAATAAATAAAAGGATGTTAGTGAAGAAATGGCAAATACAAAATTACATATAAATTGAAGCATTATACGGATTAGATTTTTTTACAAGGTGAAGAAAATACTTTTCATAATTGAAATTACAAGTGATTGTCTAACTCTCTGTACTTCCCAAATTATCTACAAGGAAGACATTTATAACAAGGAAAGTGGCTTATTATTAAAAGAATAAGAATAAAACTAACTGGCCAATGATTTTTGAAAACATTGCAGAAGACCAGAAATACTACCTATAGCAAATAAGCAAAATTCAGTGGTTACTTCCGGGGAAAGGAGCTGGAGGGAATAGGGTATGAGGAAGATTTCTTTTTCATCACTGACCCTTTTATTCTGATGCATTTTGTACAATGTATATTACTGTTACCAAAGAGTGAATATAATAACACTCTTCCCTCTTCCAAATTGCACAATAAAAAGCTTTTGAAAAGAATGAATGACCAGCTGGTGTTGCTCAGTGGTAAAGTATCGGCCTATGTACCAGGGGGTCAGGGTTCAATCCCTGGTCAGGGCACATGCCTGGGTTGTGGGCTGCAGGAGGCAGCCAATCGATGATTCTCTCTCATCAATGATGTTTCTCTCTCTCCCTCTCCCTTCCTCTCTGAAATCAATAATAAAAAAAGAATAAATGAGGATTATTACTTTTCTGTAAACAACTGCTGATATTGGATGGAAGATTGCAAAACTATACCTCTGGAAACAAAACATACCAATCAATCTTTATAGTTACACTAGAGGCCTGGTGCATGAAATTCATGCATGGGGAGGGTGTCCCTCAGCCCACCCTGCACCCTTTCCAATCTGGGATGCCTCGGGGGGGATGTCTGATGGGTGGGTTAGGCCCTGCAGGATTGGGCCTAAACCGGCAGCTGGACATCCCTCTCACAATCTGGGACTACTGGCTCCTAACCACTTGCCTGCCTGCCTGCCTCATTGCCCCCTAACCACTCCCCTGCCAGCCTGATCATGCCTAACTGCTCCCCTGCTGACCTGATCGCCCCCAACTGCCTCCCCTGCTGGCCTGATGGCCCCCAACTGCCCTCCCCTGTCAGCCTGGTTGCCCACAACTGCCCTCCCCTGCCAGCCATCTTGTGATGACATGAGAGGGTGGCCATTTTGTGGCTGTGGTCTTGTGGCGGTCATCTTATGATGCTGTCAGGGGGTTGCACAAGGGCGTGAGGACCACCTAGGCTTTTCTTAGTATACAAGATTACACACCTACAAAAAGAAGTGACCCTGGGTAAAATTTAATTATGGCCCTTTAAATTGCACCGTACTAATAAATGAGTACTTTTTTTGTGATTAACCTTCCCTTTCATATCTGCCCTGTGAAATATTGTGGGAAACCAGATCAGAATCATAAGGCCTTGGCAACTAGGGCTTTTTCTGGAGAACACTGCAATTATTGATGACACAGAGGCTACACTGTGTTCAAAGAGTCTACAGCAGAAAAAAAGCCTTTATTTTGGTGAAAAGCAAGCGAATGGGAATAAAAATATGTGGGTTGCTAGCCTCTATAAGGGTTGCCAACCTTCATATTTCCTTTGGCCTTTGTTGTGTGTCCTCTATTTCCTTCAGATAATCTCTTATTCAATTAACAGCACTCTCATCCATTCAGTTTCTCAAGCTAGAAACTTGGAGTACTCCTTGATTTCTCCATCTTCCTCATGACCTACACCCAATGCAACAGTCCCACTACTTCTATAATGTAGATACATCCTGCATATCTGTCCACCAACATTTACCCTAATCCAGTTGTTGGCAAACTGCGGCTCGTGAGTCACATGCGGCTCAGGAGCCGAGGTTTGCTGCTCTGTTGACTAATGAGTTTGCCCACCACTAGGACAGGGGCTTAATCACAATGAACAACAACAGCCTGTAATTATTGGAATAGAGAGTGTAGGTCAGTAATTGGCAAACTCATTTGTCAACAAAGCAGCAAACCACGGCTCACGAGCCACAGTTTGCTGACCACTGCTCTAATCCATGCCACCATCACCACTCATCTTACACAACAGCCTCCTAGGTCTCCCACTTCCACACCAGCTCCACCACTGCAGCCATACTGGCCTCTCATATGAACTTGCAAAGCCCATCAGAGCCTTTGCAGAGGCAGAGCTCCTCCCAGCCTCAATGCTCTTCTTTACCAGGCTAACTGCCTAGAATCCTGAACTTTAACTTCAGGTCCTCAGGAAAGCTTTCTCTCACCATTTTATCTGTTGTAAAAGTCCAGTCATCCTTGACATCTAAACCATTTGGTAAATAATGGTCTGTGCTTTATCCATTAAACTATAAACTCCATGAAGACAAGAATAATTTTTATCTTGCTCACTGTTAGATTTAATTAATTGAAGAATATTTTGTTGCATCTGTAATTTGTGCTATTTTTACAAGTATATAAAAGCTCTAGCAAAACAAAGATAATAAATCCCTGACTTCCAAGCTCACTGCTTAAGTCATTTTTTTCTGCTGTATTTGTTTTCCCAGCATGCCCTTTTGAGACAATTTCAAGAATAAACATTTGGCACAGAGACTCACAAAAACATCCTCAGCCTCCAAACACCTGTTATTAAACTGGCTAACCTACCCTTAGATGTCACAGACTTCATGTTATATCTATGTAATCCAAATAGTTTAATATTGCCAGCCTAGGAAATTTTCTGACAATGCAGGGAGGATAACATACCAGACAATAATTAATGTGAAATCATATTGCAGGTGGCATGCACATTTGCATGGTTTTATAATTTTCATACAGGACTCTCTAAACATAGTTAGAGAACACCAAATCACAGGGACTGCCACAACGTTTATGGCAAATTTCAGTTCTTGCAATCAAATGCTTTACTTGATAAAAGCTCTCCTTAACTCATCTCATAAACAACACTAAGACTGTCATATGCCTGTAATTAAATTGTTTTGATAAAACACAACTCTTGGGTTCCAATTGTTTCCCCTATAATGACCATTTTTAAATCTTCTTTATTTAAATGTTTTAAAATCCAATTTATCACTTCAAATGAGGGGGGAATCTATGTACAAAAGTATAAAAGATGAGAGTCAGAAATAATTCTGAAGGATGAATCCACAACATAACATAAAAACAAGTGGTGTGCTTTTTTATGACCAATGTTTTTAGCTTACTATTTTACTATATCTATTCAATGTAATTTGTAATATTGTAATAAAAATATTAACTTCTCTAGAAAGCTTTGTTGTAATTATATTTATTTAGTGCTTAATATGTGGCAATCTCTTTATATTCACTGTCATTAAATTCTCCCATCAACACCTAAGTAGGCACCAATACTCCTCACTGCGTAGATCAGAAAGGTTCAGAGAGATAAGTAGCTTGGCAAGGGTAACCTCAAATAAGAGGCAGACTGGGTGCTGAACCCATTAACTAATTTATAACTAAGTACCCGATAGCAATGAATACATGAAAAAATGTTTTAGCCATAGGACATTTCTGACTTCAGACTTTTCTCAGATTGTAACTGTCATTCTTCCATTTTTAAATTCAAAGTCCCTAGTTGTTTCTAATTACACTTAATATCTTTATTAAATAACTGAAGAAAAACATTTACTTATTATACGGCAAATTCTAGGCCCTGTCCTAGGTATTGGTAAAACGAAGAACAGAAGAAAGCTTCATTCCTGGTGGACTAACTAGAACATAGTGGGAAGGACAGGTAATTCCCACCTGATGTATGGCATTCTGGGAAACAGTGTGCAATGACCAACTTTCTCCCCAAGATAAGCCAAAAAAAAGGCTTCATGGAGAAAGTAAATATGAACTGGGATTCCAAGAACCAGCAGAGACTCCCCAGACAGAAAAGGAAAGAAAAAGTTAGTGGAAAAATACTTTGCAGGTATGAACTTACCAGCATATGGCCTGTTGGGTAAAAAGCAAGATTTTCAAGAGAAGCTGGAGTTGGCAATGTCCCAGAAGAAAGAGAAAAACTAAGGCTCACTAGACAGGCTGAATGCACACTGAAAGGGTCTTACGTGCCAGTTTTGGGAAAAGGGGCTCACCCTACAGGTGATGGGGGCTGTTAGTGAGGCAATGTGCAGAGTGGAAAAGCACACACACACATACACACACACGCACTGGCTCTTCTTTATGTCACTTACTGGGTTCTTAGTTAAGATGGATAACATCCCTGAATCACAGTTTCCCGAAAAACACAGATAACATCCCTTGTGGAGTCGTAAGGTTTTATCTACAAGAAACATCTGATACAAAACAACTGCTGAACACAGGCTGGTTCCTTTCACCACCAACAGTTATGACTTCTCCAGAATTTGATTTCCCTTTAAACTAAAAAGGGAAAACTCCTAAAAGAAAAGTAATTAAAAGTTTGAGAACCAGAATGGCCCCTGTATTCCTCACTCTCAGCAGAGCTTAATACATGTTCTGGAGAACATTTACTCATCCCACAGATTTAATTGGTCACCAACACTGTGCTAGGCCTTGACATCACTGCCAAGCATTACAAAACAAACCAAGAAACCAACAACAACAAGATCCATGCCTTTATGGAGCTTTTAGTTGGGAGAGAAAGAGACAAGGGTGGAGAAATAGACAATATGCATTAATAAATAAATAGTTTAATCTATTAGAAGGTAGTAAGTGGAATGGAGGAACTGTATAAATAAGATAAAGGGAGATGGGGGTATGCCAGCAAGTGGAGTGAGTGGTCAAGGTTAAGCCTCACTGAGAAGGTACCATTTGCTCAAAGACTTTAAGGAAATAAGGGAGAGAATATTGCATATTCTAGAAGAAAAACATTCTACAAAGAAGGAACATGAAGTGCATACACCGTAAGGCAGCTATGTGTCTGGAATGTAAAATAGCAAGAAGGAACGTAACAGAATGTAAGTCTGAGAGGTAATGGGGCCCGGTGCACGAAATTAATGCACAGAGGGGGTGGTCCCTCAGCCCACCCTGCACCCTCTCCAATCTGGGACCCCTTGATGGATGTCCGACTGCCCATTTAGGCCATCCAGCACTGCTGGCTCCCAATTGCTTGTGTGCCTATCTTCTTGATTGCCCCTAATCATTTCTGCCTGCCAACCTGATCACTCCCCTAACCACTCCCCTGCCAGCTTGACTGAGGTCTAACTGCTCCCCTACCAGCCTGCTTGTCCCTAACTGCCCTCCCCTGTAGGCCTGGGTTCCTCCCAACTGCCCTTCCCTGCAGTCCTGGTCGCCCCCAACTTTCCTCCTCTGCTGGCCTGGTCAACCCTAACTGCCTTTCCCTGCAGGCTCGATCACCCCCAACTACCCTCCCTTGCAGGCCTGGTTCCTCCCAACTGCCCTCCCCTGGTGGCCTGAATACCCACAACTACCCTCCTTTGCAGAACTGGCCCCTCCCAACTGCCCTACCCTGCTGGCCATCTTGTGGTGGCCATCTTGTGTCCACATGGGGGAAGTTATATTTGACCATATGGGAGCAGCCATCTTGTGTGCTGGAGTGATGGTTAATTTGCATATTATTCTTTTATTAGATAGAGGCCTGGTGCACGGTGGGGCCGGATGGTTTGCCCTGAGGGGTGTCCTGGATCAGGGTGGGGGTTCCCTTGGGGTGTGGGATAGCCTGGGTGAGGAGCCTGTGGTGGTTTGCAGGCTGGTCATGCAGCCTGACAACCAAAGCAGAGGCCCTGGGATCTGGGATTTATTTATCTTCTATAATTGAAACTTTGTAACCTTGAGAGGAACCAAGCCTCCTGCTCACTCTGTGGCCGCAGCCATTTTTGTTAGGATTTATCTTCTATAATTGAAATTTTGTAGTCTTGAGCGGAGGCCAAGGAGGGCCAGGGCAGGCGGAAAGCTTGGCTTCCTCCATCACCAGGGGCAACTCAAGCTTCCTGCTCTCTCCAGCTCCGTGGCTGCTGCCATTTTATTGGGATTTACTTATCTCCTATAATTGAAACTTTGTAGCCTTAAGCAGAGGCCTGGGCTGGCCAGAGCATGCAGGAAGCTTGGCTTCCTCCATTGCTGGGGAAATCCAAGCCTCCTGCTCTCTCCTGTAGCCGCAGCCATCTTGGTTGGGTTAATTTGAATACTCACTCCTCACTGGCTAGTAGGCATGGCTTGTGGGTGGAGCAGAGGTACAGCCAATTAGCATATTACTCTTTTATTAGATAGGATTCTTCAGAGTTGCTGCCATCACTGAAAGAGTGTGTTTCCTATTATCCTCACAAAGCCTCTAACCTTGATAAATGAAAATGTAATTAAGGAAAACTTTAGGAAGTTAAGAAACATAAACTGGCATCTTTATCCTCAAGCAAAGCAGGCACTAATGATCACTCAACTGGAATCTCTGCAACTATGGCCAGAAATAGTATTTGCTATCTCTCAAGGATATAGTGGTGGTATTTTACAAGGTGGGGCTTTAAAAATTAACAGAACTAGCCCTGGGTGATATGGCTCCGATGGTTAGAATATCATACCATGCATTGAAGGATCATGGGGTCGATTCCTAGTCAGGGCACATACCCAGCTAGTGGGTTCAATCCCTGGTTAGGGTGCATGCGGGAGGCAACCAATCGATGTTTCTCTCTCACATCAATGTTTCTCTTTGGCTCAGTGGATAGAGGACAGGCCTATGGATGGAAGAGTCCCAGGTTCAATTCTGGTCAAGGGCACATGCCTAGGTTGCGAGTTCAGTCCAATGGACAAGAGGCAGTCAATCAATGATTCCCTCTCATTATTGATGTTTCTACCTCTCTCTTCCTCTCCCTTCCTCTCTGAAATCAATAAAAATATATTTTAAAAATCTTTATTAAAAAATGTTCCTCTTTCCTTCTCCTTCCTGGTTTCTAAAATCAATTAAAAAAATAGTAAGAGCACTAATAAAACTGAAGGAATGAAATAACATTTATGGAATATTCTGAGGGACTTCACTGAATAGCAATATTTATGTATTATGATGATGTACACAATAACGTCATCATCTTGGATAAGTGAAGTCAGGCTCCCTTTAGACTCCACTCATGACAAGCCTTCATTGGGTGAAGGCAATTAAATACAGGAAATTCTCTGGCCTCTCTGAGAGAACCTATTGATCGAGGAATAAAAAGCAGTTACCACCAAAGTAAAATATGTTGAATCAAGAAAATATTCTTGACCTAAAAATTGATTGTCTCAAACACATCACTTGTTCATGTAAAATAAAATATTGTTAGGCCACAATGGAAAACTTGAAAAGGAATGGTTTCAAATACCCCAGCAATGAATATCAATGCTTGCTTCATTTTTATCAACAACAATTTCAAACAACTAGAAGACTACAGCGTAAATAATTAATCTTTATTCCCCTACTGGGAAGCTTAAGTCAAAATAAAAAATTACTAAAACTGCTATAATCAGACATGAGAAATAGAACTAGATAACAGCAAGGTATTCCAAAGATAAAATTATTAATAGCATGTGTTTTGTGATGTTTCCATAAACTCATTCTTGACTCATTGTTTATGGACTACTCTGAAGATTCTAAAACAAAAGGGTAAACTATTTTGTGTGTTGCAATGACTATGTCAACTTATTCCTAAACAGTTATACTGAAAATGTTAAATAGAAAAAAATTAAATAACTCGTGAAAATTATATTCTGATTGTACCACTCTGCTAAAATATGTATTTAACATAGAGATCCTATAGATTATACTTAATTGAATGTTTTTTTTTCCTTCAAAAGAGAAAAAACTATATTAGCAGATCAAAGATTCAAAAGTAAAGAAGAAAAATGTAAAAGTCCTAAGGATTTTAATAATTACTTTTGACCTTGGAAAAGGTCAAAGGAAGGCCTTTGTAGGCAAGACATGAAACAAAAGACATTAATATTAAAAATATCTAAATGAGAGCCCTAGCTGATTTGGCTCAGTGGATAGAGCATCAGCCTGCAGACTGAAGGGTCCCAGGTTCGATTCTAGTCAAGAACACGTACCTTCCCCTCTGAGATCAATAAAAATATTTTTTATTTTAAAAATATATATCTGATGAGAACCAAGATGGTAGCATAGGTAAACACCTATTGTTCTGCCCCACGCAACAATTTAAAAATTACAACATAACAACAAAACAAACATCACCCAGAATCGCCAGAAAGCTGGCTGAGTGAAAACTCCACAAATAAAAGTAAAGGTGGGACACTGAGACTCAGAAGAGCGGCAGGAGCGCAGCCTTGAAGATCGGTTAGGAGCCGTCCTGGTCGCACGCACGGGCGGTGGCTGGAGCAGCAACCCCGGCTGGATTTCTCCAATGGGGAGGGCGGAGACGTCCCACTGCACAGATTCCCCAGTGCCAGGCGAGGTCCGAGGTCCTGGGGACGCACCCTGAAAGCCGGGCGCGGCAGAGGTCTCCTAGTCTGCAGAGAAGCTGGGTGCTTGAAAAAGAAGTTTGCACGCACTTAAACTGTGCCACAGCACAGACTCATGACTTGCTCCCTGGAAACTTGTCTCCTGGTCCCGGAAACCACGTTTTATAACCCTGGGCGAGACTTTGGGTGTGCAGACTCATTTGGGGAGAGGCAGAGTTGTCTGGCAAGGGGAAGAGGCTAGCGGCTTTCTCTTGGAGTTGCCTGCAGCCATCCCCATCCAACAAAGACCCGCGCGCGCAAGCGCCGCATAGGGCATAGCTGACACTGAAGTTGCCTGCGCAGCTCAGAGACTCCACCCATCCAACCTGAACACAGTCTCCCTTCACAGCCAATTGGCCTGGAGGTCAAACCCTCCTAGGGCTAACAACAACAAGCTGGGTTTAAATTCAAAAATACTGTACAACCCATAAAGGATTGCAGTAAGAGTATCCACCTCAGGTAACTGAGGAGGCTGTGCCACTGACCCTTAGAGGACATCTACCACATAAAGCAGCCACCATGCAGAGATATGGAAAGAAATCAGGTGTGAAAGAAATGGAGGAAAAAAGACAACTAGACATAGAGTTCAAAACCATGGTTATAAGGCTTTTCAAGAGGCTCCTAGAAAAGGCCAATGAATTTAATGAGAACTACAAGGAAATAAACAAGACCAACCAGGAAATGAATGAGACTTACAAGAAAACGAATGAGACCCTCAAGAAAATGAACAAGACCTCTGAGGATATGAACAAGACCCTCACGGATATGAAAAAGGACCAACTAGAAATCAAGCATACACTGACTGAAATAAAAAATATTACACAAAGTCCTAAAAGCAGTCCAGAGGGCCACAAGAACCAAGTCAAAGATTTGAAATACAAAGAAGCAAAATCCACTCGGCTGGAAAAGCAAGAAACAAAAAGAATTCAGATAACTGAGAGAGGGGGAAAAAAATGGCGGCGGAACGGAGGGATTCGATCTGAATCTGCTCACAGGGTAGAGGGAGGGAGCAGCTGAGAGTCGCGCAGGGAGCATTTGTCGGCGACTAGGGGGACAGCTGTGCTCCAGGAGAAGATAGAGGACTGCTGCGCTGGCCTCCCCAGCCTGAGCGGCCCCAGTACTGCTGGGTTCTCTCCCTGAGCCAACTGCGCGAGGAGGAGCGCGGAGGCGGACCACGACATTTTGAACGAGAGGAGCCGGAAAACATACAGCTGCCTTTCGCGGGTACCGGCGGGACCTCTGGGGCTCCCGGAGCACCGGAGCACCGGCGACCAGGTGGCGCGCAGAGCCCAGGGAGCTCTAAACTCCAGCAAGGAAAGGTCAGATTTCCCTGGGGGTACTTTGGGCGCGAAACTGAGGGGGCTGGCAGTCTGGGAGATCTGCACCTTGGAACTCAAAACCTGGAGATCTGCACCTGAAATAGAATCTGTGGCTGTTGAAGCTGGTGAACTTGGGAGAGGGCCCTTGGAGCTGGTGGCAGAGTTGATCCCTGGAGCGCAATCAGTTTGGACCTGACAGAGGGGGGAAGCCCGGAAGATTTTGGGAGGGTTCTGGCTGCTAAAACAGCAGTCACCATTAGAGAGGCAGTATTGTTTAGTTCAGGATAAAGAGGACCAATAGACCCAGAAGTCAATCTAGAAACACTGCCACCCAGGGGCCAAATCACAAATTGACTCTTATGTGACAGGGAATTGATTATATCTTCTCTTCGACCTTGGGAATACAGTCTATTTTCATCTACACTTTAGTATCTTTTACTCTACCTCAACTTCACCTTTATACCACCACTCTCTGGCTAACCTTTCCCTATTTAGTGCCTTGTTTCCCTTACACTTTTCCCGCTTTAGATTTACCTAATTCTTTAGCCTTACCCCCTGTTAAAATTTCACCCCACTGATATATCTAATCTCTAACCACCTAATCCAAGTGCATATATACCTCTAGCTTCTCTGACTTCACTATCTTAAAGTGTTTTTAGCCCTGTCCTGTTGTTGTTGTTTACTTGACTGTTGATTATATTGATTTTTTAAGCAGGTTTATGAGATTGATTTGCTTATTCTGTTATTTTGGTTTGTCTTGTAGGGGGGTTATTTTTATTTTTGGTGTTGTTTCTTGTTTTGTTGTCCTCATCTGCATTGTTTTTGAGATAGATTTTTGCTTCTGTGTTCCCTCACCTCTCTTGATATTAGTAGTTGTATGTAATTTGTATCAATCTCCAAGTACTTGTTGCAGGTTTTGGTTCGGTTTAGGGGCTATCCTATAGGAGTTTTCACCCCACATTTATAATTTACTCCTTTTATTTCTTTTTTTCTTCTCCCCCTTTTCCCATTATCATTTTGGCATTCCTGTCTTTCTTTTTTGTGAGTGTATGTGTTTGGGGGGGTCTCTTTCTTTTTTGTGTGAGTGTGGGTGTGTGAGTGTCTGTGTGGGTCTGGGGGAGGCTCTCTTTCTTTTTTCCCACCTATCACCAAATTTGCCTTTCTCTGGCGGTCACCTTTATTTGGAATTACAATTACTTTGACTACATTCCGATTCAGTGCCTGGTGCGTTGCACCTGGTTGTGTTGTATTTTGTGCCTTTAAATCAACACAGGAGAGTGAGAACTACATAACCACATACACAGAGAAGAGAGACCATGGGAAGACAAAGAAATAGCCCACATATGAAAGAAAAGCAAGGCTCGCCAGAAAAGGAGGTAAACGAAATGGAAGTTAACAACCTGTCAGAGAAAGAATTCAGAGAAATGGTCATAAGGTGGCTGAAAAGAATGGAAGACAAATTTGATAATATGAGTAAGACCCAAGAGGAAATGAGGAAGACCCAGGAAGAAATGATGAAGAGCCATGAAGAAATGAAAAGTGACATTGCTGAAGTAAAGAACTCAATAGAAAGTATTAAGAGTAGACTAGAAGAAGCAGAGGATCGCATCAGTGAGCTAGAAGACCAGGTAGGAAAAAATAACCAAGTAGAGCAGATACTAGAAAAAAAAATTAAAAAGCAGGAGGAGAGCCTAAGAGAACTTTGGGACAACATGAAACAAAACAACATCCGTATAATTGGGCTTCCAGAAGGACAGGAAACTGAGCAAGGAATAGAAAACCTGTTGGAAGAAATAATGACAGAAAACTTTCCTGGTATAGGAAAGGAAAAACCCACACAAATCCAAGAAGCTCACAGAGTCCCAAGCAAAATAAACCCCAAAAGACCTACGCCAAGGCACATTATAATTAAATTGGCAAACACCAATGACAAAGTAAGAATCTTAAAAGCTGCCAGAGAGAGACAAAAAGTCACCTACAAAGGAACACCCATCAGACTAACAAGTGATCTCTCAACAGAAACCTATCAGGCCAGAAGGCAGTGGAATGAAATCTACAAAGTCATGCAAAGGAAGGGTCTGAATCCTAGAATACTGTACCCAGCAAGGCTCTCAATAAAAATTGAAGGTCAAATCAGGAGCTTCACAGATAAAAAAGGACTAAGGGAATTCGTCACCACCAAACCAGCAATGCAAGAAATGCTAAAGGATCTGCTGTAAAAAGAAATAGGAAGCGAAGAAGGATCACAGGGGCAAAGAACAAAAATGGCAACATATAAGCACCTATCAATAATAACTTTAAATGTAAACGGGTTAAATGCTCCAATCAAAAGACATAGGGTAATAGACTGGATAAGAAAACACAACCCATGTATCTGCTGTCTACAAGAAACCCACCTCCGAAAAAAAGACGCACACAGACTGAGGATGAAAGGTTGGAAAAAAGTTATTCAGGCGAATGGAAATGAAAAAAAAGCTGGGGTAGCCATACTTATATCTGACAAATTAGATCTCAAAGTGAAGGACATAACAAGAGATAAAGAAGGCCACTTCATAATACTAAAGGGAGCAATTCAACAAGAAGAAATAACTCTTGTAAACATATACGCACCCAATACAGGAGCACCCAAATATATACAAAAACTCCTAGAGGACATCAAGGGAGAGATAGACAGCAATACAATCATAGTAGGAGACTTTAATACCCCATTATCACCATTGGACAGATCCTCTAAACAAAAAATCAGTAAAGAAACATCAATTCTCAATGACTCACTGGACCAGATGGAATTAATTGACATCTTCAGATCATTTCACCCCAAAGCCACAGAATATACATTCTTTTCAAGTGCCCATGGGTCATTCTCAAAGATAGACCATGTATTAGGTCATAGGCAAAGTCTCTCCAAATTCAAGAAGATAGAAATCATATCAAGTATATTCTCAGATCACAGTGGCATAAAGCTGGAAATCAACTACAATAGAAATAATCCAAAGAAATCGAACACATGGAGACTAAACAGCATGCTATTAAACTATGACTGGGTTACTAGAGAGATTAAGGAAGAGATAGAAAACATCATGGAAACAAATGACAATGATAGCACAACAATCCAAAATCTATGGGACACAGTGAAAGCAGTTCTGAGAGGGAAGTTCATAGCTCTACAATCCTACTGCAAAAAACTAGGAACAGCGGCAATAAATTATCTAACCCAACAACTCAAAGAGTTAGAAAGAAAGCAACAAGAAAAGCCCAGTGTAAGCAGAAGGAAGGAAATAGTAAAGATCAGAGCAGAAATAAATGACATAGAGACCAAAGAAACAATACAGAAAATCAACGAAACCAAGAGCTGGTTCTTTGAAAGGATAAACAAGATTGATGAACCTCTAGCCAGACTCACCAAGAAGCAAAGAGAGAGGACCCTAATAAATAAAATCAGAAATGAAAGAGGTGAAATAACAACAGACCCCATTGAAATACAAAGGATTGTTAAAAAATACTATGAACAACTCTACTCCAACAAACTGGACAACCTGGAGGAAATGGATATGTTTCTAGAAAAATATAACCTCCCAAAACTCAATCAAGAAGAATCTAAACAACTCAATAGACCAATAACTGTGGAAGAAATTGAAGCAGTCATCATAAAGCTTCCAGCAAACAAAAGCCCAGGGCCAGACGGCTTCACAGGGGAGTTTTACCGAACATTCAAGGAAGAACTAAAACCTATACTCCTCAGACTATTCCAGAAAATTCAAGAGGATGGAAAACTTCCAAACTCCTTCTATGAAGCTAGCATCACCCTAATACCAAAACCAGATAAAGACGACACAATGAAAGAGAATTACAGGCCAATATCCCTCATGAATATAGATGCCAAAATCCTCAATAAAATTCTAGCAAATCGGATCCAGCAGTACATCAGAAAGATCATACACCACGACCAAGTAGGATTTATCCCAGGAATGCAAGGATGGTACAATATCCGCAAATCAATAAATGTGATACATCACATAAACAAATTGAGAGATAAAAATCACATAGTCATATCAATTGATGCAGAAAAAGCATTTGACAAAATCCAACATCCTTTCTTAATAAAAACTCTCAATAAGGTAGGAATAGAAGGATCATACCTCAACATAATAAAAGCCATATACGATAAACCCACAGCATACATCATACTCAATGGGCAAAAACTACAACCATTTCCCCTAAGAACAGGAACAAGACAGGGTTGCCCACTTTCACCACTCCTGTTCAACATAGTACTGGAAGTATTAGCCATTGCAATTAGACAAGAAGAAGAAATAAAAGGCATCCAAATTGGAAAAGAAGAAGTTAAGCTATCCTTATTTGCAGATGACATGATATTGTACATAAGAAACCCGAAAGACTCCATAAAAAAGTTAGTAGACTTAATAAATGAGTTCAGCAATGTAGCAGGCTACAAAATGAATGCCAAGAAATCTATGGCATTTCTATACACTAATAGTGAACTTACAGAAAGAGAGACTAAAAAAGCAATCCCATTTACCATCACACCAAAAAAATTAAGATACCTAGGAATAAACTTAACTAAGGAGGTAAAAGATCTATTTGTGGAAAACTACAGGACACTGAAAAAAGAGATAGAGGAAGATGTAAACAGGTGGAAGAACATTCCATGTTCATGGATTGGGAGAATCAACATAATTAAAATGTCCATACTACCCAAAGCAATCTATAAATTTAATGCACTCCCCATTAAAATACCAATGGCATATTTCACAGACCTAGAAAGAACTCTCCAAAAATTCATCTGGAACAAAAAAAGGCCCCGAATAGCCACAGCAATCCTGAGAAAGAAGCACAAAGTCGGTGGGATTTCCATACCAGATTTCAAGCTGTATTACAAGGCTACTGTTCTTAAAACAGCCTGGTACTGGCACAAGAACAGACATATAGATCAATGGAATAGAATAGAGAATCCGGATATCAACCCAATCCACTATGCTCAATTAATATTTGACAAAGGAGGCAGGAACATAAAATGGAGTCAAGACAGTCTCTTTAATAAATGGTGTTGGGAAAATTGGACAGATACATGCAAAAAAATGAAACTAGAGCACCAACTTACACCATACACAAAAATAAACTCAAAATGGATACAGGACTTAAACGTAAGACAGGAAACCATAAAAATATTAGAGGAATCTACAGGAAGAACAATCTCAGACATATGCCAAAAGAACTTCTTTGATGATACTGCTCCGAGGGCAATGGAAGCTAAAGAGAAAATAAACAAATGGGACTACATCAAAATCAAAAGCTTTTGCACAGCTAAAGAAACCATCAACAAAACAACAAGAAAACCCACTGTATGGGAGAACATATTTGCAAATGTTATTAGTGATAAAGGTTTAATCTCAAGCATCTACAGGCAACTCACCCAACTCAATAAAAGGAGGACAAATGATCCAATAAAAAAATGGGCAACAGACCTAAATAGAATCTTCACGAAAGAAGACAAAAGGAAGGCCCAGAGACACATGAAAACTTGCTCAAAGTCACTAATTATCCGAGAGATGCAAATCAAAACGACTATGCGGTACCATCTCACACCTATCAGAATGGCTTACATCAACAAATCAACAAACGACAAGTGCTGGCGAGGATGCGGAGAAAAAGGAACTCTGGTGCACTGCTGGTGGGATTGTAGACTAGTACAGCCACTGTGGAGAACAGTATGGAGATTCCTCAAAAAACTAAAAATGGAGCTCCCATTCGACCCAGTGATCCCACTTCTAGGAATATACCCCAAGAAATTAGAAAGGCGAATTAGAAAGGATATATGTACCCCTATGTTCATAGCAGCACAATTTACCATAGCTAAGATTTGGAAACAGCCGAAGTGCCCATCAGCAGATGAGTGGATCAAAAAACTATGGTACATTTACACAATGGAATACTACGCCGCGGAAAAAAAGAAGGAGCTCCTACCATTTGTAACAACATGGATGGATTTGGAGAGCATTATGCTAAGTGAAATTAGCCAGGCAGAGAAAGACAAATATCACATGATCTCACTCATTTGAGGAATACAATCAATGACATAGACTGATGAACAAGAATAGATCCAGAAACTGAGAAAAGTCCATCAGAATGTCAAACCTCAGGGTAAGTGGCAGGTGGTGAGAGTAAGTGGAAAAGTCAATATACTTGAACTCTTGAACTGAGGTAAGTGATTTGTGTTTTTATATCCCTGACAAAGTTTATATAAAATTATAAAAAAATGGCAGCTAGTCTGACATTGAATTGACATGGCCTAGAGCTTGTCATATCCTATGGAGACCAGTCCTTAGGCTAGGCCCTGCTTAACCTCCCATGACACCATAATACCCTTACATGATATTATTCTACAATGTCATTATAATATTTGATATTTGACAACAGCATATTATACAATTATCCCAAATAAACTTACAAACTAATTCTTTGAATGTTGGGCAGCAACTTAAAAAAGAATAGGAAAGAAATTAATCCCTTTCAGAAGGAATTAAGGCACTGGGAAGGCATCCGAGCATTCTATATTGGCCCTTCTTGCCCTTTCTGCCAAGAGGGACCTTCTTGTTACTATCCAAATACACACAGCTGATGCCAGAGTTTTCAGTTCGAGCTGTGGCCGAAGCCTTTGGGCAGCTGGCACCATGGATCTGCATCTCGACCAATGGTGTGAGCTGGGCCCTCTCTGGAGAAGAAACCTGGGTCCCCCGAGATATGTGATCAGTACCGGGACCCCGCCAGCAGGCGAGGGGACCCCAAGGCAGGTACTGGACGTGGAGGCCACAGGGGGGCATAGACTACAAAGGAGACAGAACTGAACCTCACATCACCCTGTTTGGCCCCGGAGGATGGCTGGTTAGCCAGAGACGGGTAAGATTCCTCAGGGAAGGAACAACCTAAGACAGGCACAGTCGCAGAGGGGCCAACAGGAGAGAACTAAAAGGTCAACAGAGGTGGGGCACAGACCCTCATCCACAAACCTTGCAGGGGTTTGAATTCTCAACCCTCCTAAGGGAGGTCTCCTACCCCCACGGCTGCTTCGCCTCCCACACACAACTCATACGGGGACCCAGGCGGCAGACAGAGACTCGGCCAGCAATAGCTGCTCTATATCTAAATTCAGTCTATTACCAGGAATGCTCGGGACCTACTCAAAATTGCAAATATTCCTTTCCACGAGTATTCACAGGGTAAACTAAGATTTCTGCTTGAGTATTAAAATTGACAGGAAAATAGTAATCAAGTTTTCAGATTAATTTAAATTGGCCAAGTGAAATACGAGAATACTCAAGAAAATTATAGTGTACTGGACAAACAGCTTTTCCTAAAACATTAACTGAAAAATCTATTAGTAGTTCATCTCACTGTAAAATTGCCCAACATCCAAAGAACCTAAAGCAGTCACTTTGTGTGCAAAAATTTAAATTCAAAATTATCAAGACTGCAATAGAGAATTTCCAAAAGTCCCCATTAATCAAAAAAGGGGAGGGGACAGCGGGGTAATATCATGTAAGGGACAAAAAAAAAAAATATCAAGTAAGTAAAATACATATAGAAAATTCTTACTCCAGTAAAGTAAATTCCATTTGTAAAAACAATAGCAGGACACCCATGAAAAAACACACATGGTGTCAAAATAAGCCAAAGGAAAATCATTTAGGCAAAAATTAAAAAGAATCCCAAGTCTATTTTGCATAGAGGATTCCTTTGTTAACTTTTGGTCGAGAATGTGTTTGTGTGTTTTCAGAGAACAACTCCAAGACCATGCGGGTTCCTGCGACGGTGAGGAACTGATGGATCTGTTCCAGTCATGAGGACGGTCCAGAGATGGGGGACACTGACGACACCTTGCCATACTAGCAGTCAGCAGCTGTGCATGTCTGCAGGCAGCCCAGGACCAAACCAGAGAGGATGCATCATGCATTGACACGATATGTCCACCATCTGGATACCATTGCTGACTTATACACATAATGAATTATTTGACACTGAAACTGGGACTCAGAAAAGTTGGACATTGAAACCGAGACTGAAACACTTTTTGTTCTTATACATTTATTTCTAGTATGCAGAGGCAAGATATTTTTGAAGAAAAGAAACAGGGGAGAGTGATTGATATAGAGGCAGGATGGCCTTTAACAGGCTGTCAAGCTACAGGGGGAGGCTTGGGTGAATGGGAGGCAGATGCGGGGGGAGATCAACGGAAGGACTTGTATGCATGCATATGAACATAACCAATGAATGAAAGACACTGGGGCGGGGAGGGGGGAAACTGGGGATATGTGCTGGGGGGGTGGGGGAGGCTGGGGGGAGGATAAGGGGGAGGGAGAAAGGAAAACATGTACTACTATTATACTGCAAAAAATCAATAAAAAAATAAAAATTAAAAAAAAAAAAAAAAAAAAAAAAAAGAAAACCAGAAAAAAAAAAAAAAAAAAAAGAATTCAGATAACTGAAGATAGTGTAAGGGGCCTCTGGGACAACCTCAAGCATGCCAACATCCGAATCATTGGGGTGCCAGAAAAAGAGAGAGAGCAAGATAATGGAAACCTACTTCAAGAAATAGTGACTGAAAACTTCTCCCACCTGGTGAAAGAAGCTGACTTAAAAGCCCAAGAAATACACAGAACCTCAAAATATAGGAATCTAAAGAAGACCACACCAAGACATATCATAATTAAAATGCCAAGAGCAAAAGATAAAGAGAGAATATTAAAAGCAGCAAGAGAAAACAGTTGGTTACCTACAGGGGAGCACCCATACGATTGTCAGCGGATTTCTCAACAGAAACGATGCAGGCCAGACAGGAGTGGCAAGAAATATTCAAAATAATGAAGAGCAAGAATCTACAACCAAGATTACTCTATCCAGCAAAGCTATCATTCAAAATTGAAGATCAGATAAAGTGCTTCGCAGATAAAAAAAAAGCTAAAGGAGTTCATCACCACCAAACCAATATTATATGAAATGCTGAAAGATATTCTTTAAGAAGAGGAAGAAGAAAAAGGTAAAAATATAAATTATGAACAACAAATACACATCTATCAACAAATGAACATAAAAAATCAAGTGAATTGATAGTCTGATGAACAGGATAAACTGGTGAATATAACAGAATCATGGACATAGAGAGGGAATGGACTGACAATTCTTGGGGAGAAAAGGGTCATGGGAAGTACAACAAGAGACTGGACAAAAATCTTGCAACAATGGGAGAGGACAGTGGGGAGGGGGAGGTAAGGGTGGAGGGTGGGATGGGTACAGGGTGGAGTGGAGCTATAGGGGGATAAAAAAGGGGAAACAATGTAATTAATAAACTGAACAATAAAGATAAAAAATGGAAAAAAATAAAAAATAAAAAATAAAAAATAAAAAAATATATCTGCATGAGAGAATGTAATAAAGACAAATGACAAAATATAAAGCAAAGATTAACCCTCTTAGTATAAAATAAGCAATTATCCTATATAACAAAAGCCTAATATGCTCAGTGTCCAGTCATCCAGTGGGCCATTCAACCAATCAAAGTGTAATATACTAATGATATGCTAAGGTCGCTCAACCACTCACTAAGACATGTACTGATCACTAGGGGGCAGACAGTCAACTGGTTAACCAGTGGTTATGACATGGACTACCAGAGGGCAGACATTTCAACCAGTAGGTTAGTTTGCTGCTGGGATATGGCCAATCGGGACTGAAAAGATTGAGCAAGACAGGCCAGACATGCCCTGGAGCCCTCCTGCAATCCATCTCCGGCTGGCCAACCTCCCACGTCTCTCCCCAGCTTCTACTGTGCACCAGTGGGGTCCCTCAGCCTGGCCTGCGCCCTCTTGCAATCTGGGAGCCCTAGGGGGATGTCAGAGAGCCTATTTTGGCCTAATAGTAGAATGACCAGTTGTTATGATGTGCACTGAACACCAGGGGGCAGACGCTCAATGCAGGAGTTGCCCCTGGTGGTCAGTGCATTCCCACAAGGGAGCACTGCTCAGCCAGAAGCCGGCTCATGGCTGGCGAGTGCAATGGCAGTGGGGGGAGCCTCTTCTGCCTCCATGGCAGCACTAAGGATGTCTAACAGTGTAGGCCCGCTCCCTCTGGGCCCTTTGGGGAGTCGGCCTACACTGTCTGTTGGACATCCTCCAAGGGCTCCCAAACTGCGAGAGGGCGCAGGTAGGACTGAGGGACAACTTCCCCGAGTACAGAAATTTCTTGCATCAGGCCCCTAGTCTATAATAAAAGTGTAATATGTTAATAAGACTGGACAGCCAAACAACCTTCTGGATGAAGCCAAGGCTGCAAGGGATGCCCAGGTCCCAGGTGCCTGCTGGCAGCCAGAGGGAAGCCTGGGTCCTAGGAGCTAGAGTGAAGCTGGTGCCAGCAGCTGGGGAAAGGAAGGCCTACTCCTGCACAAATATTGTGCATTGGCCTCTAGTAGATCAATAAAAAGCAGTTTTCATATATATTGGACAATAGTAAATCTCATTAATAATTTAAAAAAGAAAGTTAAATAAGAATATTTTCACCCATCACATGACAAAGTTTTATAGTAATAATCCTATTTAATAAAAGAGCAATATGCAAATTGACCATACCTTCCCTACACCACAAGCCATGTCCACCAGCCAATCAGGAGCGAGTATGCAAATTAATCCAACCAAGATGACTGTGGCCACGGAGAGAGCAGGAGGCTTGGGTTTCCCCAGTAATGGAGGAAGCCAAGCTTTCTGCCTGCTCTGGCCCACCTTGGCCTCTGCTTAAGGCTACAAAGTTTCAGTTATAGAAAAAATAAATCCCAACAAAAATGGCTGCGGCCACAGAGTGAGCAGGAGGCTTGGCTCCACTAAAAACTACAAAGTTTCAATTATAAAAGATAAATAAATCCCAGATACCAGGGCCTCTGCTTGGGTGGCCAGGGGCGTGGCCAGCCTGCAAACCACCACAGGCCCCTCGCCCAGGTCATCCCACACCCCAAGGGAACCCCCACCCTGATCCAGGACACCCTTCAGGGCAAACCATCCAGCCCCCACTCATGCACCAGGCCTTTATCCTATCTAATCAAAGAATAATATGCAAATTGACCATCACTCCAACACACAAGATGGCTGCCCCCGTGTGATCAAAGATAACTGACCCCAGGTGGACACAAGATGGCCGCCACAAGGTGGCCAGCAGGGGAGGGAAGTTGAGAGGGACCAGGTCTGCAGGAAGGGAAGTTGAAGAAGACCCAGGCCTGCAGGGGAGAGCAGTTGGGGGGATCGGGCCTGCAGGGGAGGGCAGTTAGGGGTGACCAGACCTGCAGTGGAGGGTAGGAGCAAACGGGCTGGCAGGGGAGCAGTTAGGTATCAAGCAGGCTGGCAGGGTGGTAGTTAGAGGATGATCAGGCTGACAGGAGCAAGTGGTTAGGGGCAATCAGGGAGGCAGGCAGGTGAGCAGTTGGAAGCCAGCAGTCCTAGATTGTGAGAGGTATGTCCAACTGCCCGTTTAGGCCTACCAGGATTGGGCCTAAACGGGCAGTTGGACATCCCTCGAGGGGTCCCAGATTGGAGAGGGTGCAGGCTGGGCTAAGGGACACACACCCCCATGCACGAATTTCGTGCACCGGGCCTCTAGTAGTAATAATAGTAGTAAAAACTTACTATTACCCTCATTGTATAGATAAGAAAATTATGTAATCTTCTCCATAGCACAAAGCTAGGAAGTGATAAAATTGTCATTTTTCAAAGTTTGTTCATTCACAACACTGGTGAAAGTGAGATGAGCAGGTATTTTCAAACATTATTGTTGATTATGTCTTATAGAAGACTCCTGGGAGGAAACGTCCTATACTCTGTCCACAGTCTCTGAAAGTACTACGTAGTTTTTCCTGTTCATGAGACATCTTATCTGTCATTGAAAAATTAAGACATGCCAGTCTTGTGCCCCTTATAGAGATAGACTACATTTTCCAAAATAGAAGAACTACATGCAGGCGTCATGTGCACTATATTAATACTAGATTTCTATGTCCATCAGTACCCCAAATAAGGAAAAAGACAAGGCTGATGTCACACCACCTTCCCTCCCGTGTTAGAACTGCACTGTCATCCCACGGGGACTGTGCTGCAGGATATGGGCACTCCAACTGCTGTGCCACTCTCACACTGCCAAAGTAGCCCCACTGGCTCTAAGACCCAGATCGCCCTGGCAATCAGAAAACAACGTCTGGCATTGTCTTCAATAGGAAATAAAGAGAATGACATACTCTCTGATCTCTGTCTCATAGTGTCTTGTACTTTCCACTTCATTCTGACTAACAATCAATGTACAATTTAGCCCAGACAGAGGCTACAAAACAGAGTGTACATTGGGATGGTCTCTTTGGAGAGTAATCTGGCAATAACCATCAAATTTTTAAACTCATGAACATCCACCCCACTTATACAAATATACTTGTCACAACACTTGGGCCAGAGACTGAATGTCTTTGTCCCCACTGAATTCATTCCTAACCCCTAAAATGATTGTATTTGGAGGTGAGGCCTTTAGGAAGTAATCAGACAAAAAGGGAAGACCCCTTATGAATGGGATTAGTGCTCTTATAAAAGAGACCCAGAGAGCTCTCTTGCATTTCTGCCCTATGAGAATAGAGCAAGAAGACAAGACCTATGAACCAGGAAGTGGGCCTTCACAGAACACGAGCATACCAGTACTTGATCTTGGATCTTGATTTCCCAGCCTCCAGGACTGTCAGAAATAAATTTCTATTGTTTTTAAGTTACCCAATCTATGCTATTTTATTATAGCAACCTGAATGAACTAAAACAACTTATAATAGCCAAAACTGATAACAACCTAATAGTCCATCAACAAAAGACTATTTAAACAAATTATAGTAGTCATATAAAAAATACTATAAAGCTGTTTTTTTTGTTTGTTTGTTTTTTAAATGCAGCCCATCCAGAGTGGCTCAATTGGCTGAGCATCATCCTGTGCACCAAAAGGTTGCTGGTTCAATTTCCAGTCAGAACACAAACCACAAACCCAGGTTGTGGTTTGATCCCTGGTCAGGCGCCTTGGGAAGGTAACTGATATCCCTTCTCTCTCTCTCTCTCTCTCTCTCTCTCTCTCTCTCTCTCTCTCTCTCTCTCTCTCTCTCCACCTTCCTCCTCCTTCTCTCTCAAATCAACTTTAAAAAAGAATTAATTTCTACATCTCTTTTTAACATTTGGTTTAAAAACCTCAAAGAATATAAAAGTTTGGATAAAAAGCTCTCATTTATGTAAAATAAATGGAGGACAACTATACATGCATTTATTATATAAGAACTAGAGGCCCGTTGCATGAAGATTCATGCAATAGGCCTTCCTTCCCCTGGCTGCCAGGACCAGTTTTCCTCTGGAACCTGGGACCCAGGCCTTCCCTCTGGCTGTTACCTTCCGTTTTTGCTTTGGCCACTGGAGGCTTCACTCCAGCAGGAGCCTTTAGTCTCCTCTGCTCTGGCCGGAGTGCCACCCTGCCTCTGCTTCATCTCCACCCCCCAAGGGCAGGCACTCACCGCTACTGCCATCACCGCCACCGCTGCCTCGTCTCTGAACCGGGGGGCCAGGCACTTGCTGCCACCACAGACACAGCTTTGTCTTCCCCCCCAGGGCCGGGTGCTCGTGCTGCCCCCTGCTCCTGATTGGCCCTGCCCCCTGCTCCTGATTGGCTGGTAGCAGAGCCAATCAGGAACCAAGGCATGGTCACATTTGCCTGTTACTCTTTTATTAGATAGGTTATTTCTGCAGGGTTACATATGGCCACCCACATTCCTTGGCTTATGGCACTTTCCTCATCTTCAAAACCAGCAACAGGAGGCTGAGTTCTTGTCACATCAAACTACTTTGGTTTCTTCTCCTGCCTTCCTCTTCTACATTTAAAGACCCTAGATAAGTCAGGATAACCTCTATATTTTAAGGCAGCTCATTATATATCTGATACCTTAACTCCCACTGCCATTTGATGTAGCAAATCCAGTTTCCAGAGATTAGGACATGGATATCCTTAGAGACCATTATTCTGCTTATCACGAATATGCACAGGCAATTTATGGAAAAGGACTTTCTTATTTTTAAGTGAAAATATACTTTGCTAAAATTGTCTATATGGCTATTTTAGAAAAAATGGAACATATGCATGTAGACAGAAGGGGCATTTATGTATGAGGAAAGGGATCTTTTAAAAAGAAGATATATATGAATATCCTATCTAATAAAAGAGTAATATGCAAATTGACCATCACACCAACACACAGGATGGCTGCCCCCATGTGGACATAATATAGCTGCCACAAGATGGCCATCAGGGGAGGGCTGTTGTGGGTGATTAGGCCAGCAGGGGAGGGCAGTTGGTAAAAACCAGGCCTGCAAGGGAGGGGGGTTGGGCATGATCAGGTCTGCAGGGAAGGGCAGTTGGGGATCAGGCTGGCAGAAGAGGACAGTTGGGTGGAGGTACCAGGCCTGCAGGGGAGGGAAGTTGGGGAAGACGAGGTTGGCAAGGAAGGAAAGTTAGAGGTGACCAGGCCAGCAGGGGAGGGCAGTTGGGGCCAACCAGGCCTTCAGGGAAGGCAGCTAGGGGTGACTAGGCTGGCAGGGGAGGACAGTTAGGGGTGACCAGGCCAGCAGGGGAGGACAGTTAGGGGCAACTGGGCTGGCAGGGGAGCAGTTAAGTGTCAATCAGGCTGGCAGGGGAGTTGTTAGGGGGTGATCAGGCTGGCAGACAGAAGCAGCTAGGGGCAATCAGGCAGGCAGGGAGGCAAGTGACTGGGAGCCAGCAATCCTGGATTGTGAGAGGAATGTCTGACTGACATCTCTTGAGGAGTCCCATATAGGTGAGAGTGCAGGCTGGGCCGAGGGACACCCCCCCCCCAGTGCACAAATGTTGTGCACCAGACCTATAGTAAAGTAATAATGCAATGAGAAACAACATATAGGAACATGTATGGAAAAACAGGGACATCAAGCATTAATCAAATTCTCCCAGTACCTACTACTTTGTGGCCTTCATTCTTTGTTAATATTAATTCTGTAAAAGTATCCATACAATTGTCTTACAGCTCTGGCTAATTTAGTGACTGCAACATGAATCCTTGGCACATAAACATCTCTGGGTTTCACTGGAGGAGCAAAGCTTGTTCACCTATTAAAATTACACTCTTCAGTGTAGAAAAAAGTGAACATGCAATAAAAATTCTATCTTCTATTTCAGGACAACAGATTTCTACATCATTTATATGTAAGTCAACTAACAGATTTGCACACACATCACCTAAGCCTTCCTGCTCATGTACACAGCCCTTATACAACAAAGCAGTTACATAGTCCCTGAAGTCTGTTTCTCAAAAAACATTCCAAAATGCATCTTCTACTCAAGGTAACTAATTCAATCTAACGAAAAGGGAAGGGGTTGGTAGATACTGGAAGGAAGAGGGAAGAAGAGAGGCAAAAAAGAAAGGTTTGATGGGTGTGTGTGTGTGTGTGTAATTCCATAAACTAAGTTCTATAAAATGAAACAAGAGAAAAATATTCCTCAAGACACTACACTAATTCAGAGTTAATTTTATATCATTTTGGCAATTATATTATTGTAAAGACTATATTAAAAATAAATATATTAGCAACTTTTTCTACCAATGATGGTTTCCCAAAAGGAACTAGCACCTATCAATACTCCATAGAGACAAGCAGGTTTACCCAGTCTGTGGGTAAAGAAATGAACTAGAGCCAGGCCAGTATGTCTCAGTGGTTGAGTGTTGACCTATGAAGCAGGAGGTCATGGTTTGATTCCTGGGCAGGGCATATGGCCAGGTTGTGGGCTTATTCCCAGTAGGGGGCATGCAAGAAGCAGCCAATCAATGATTCTCTTATCCTTGACTAGAAGCCCAGTGCATGAAATTCATGCACAGGATGGGGGTGTCCCTCAGCCCGGCCTGTGCTCTCTCACAATCCAGGATCCCTCAGCGATCAGGATCTATTGGGACTTTCCTTCCCCTGACTGCTGGCAACTGGCCCTGCCTCCACCGTTGCCATAGCTTGCCTCTGCATGGGGTGCAATTGCTTGGCTGGCCTGGGCCTCCCCCTGTGGGGTGCTCAGTTGCAGGGTCCCCAGATCGATCACCCATCAGAGGGAGGCCCTGCCCACCTGCCGCAGTGCCGCTGGCTGGGGGTAGCCTCTTTGGGGCAATTAATCTCAGAGCCCCCATTGGTCACCCCGCAGAAGGCGTCCTTGGCCTCCCTCTGTGGGATGATTGTGGGGTGATGGCAGGGTCCCCCTCCCCAACCAATAGCATTGCATCCACCTTGGCTGGTCTGGCACCAGCACGTGTCATAGCGTGATTATTCTGCTGCGAAGTTGTTCGGTCGATTTGCATATTATGCTTTTATTATTATAGATGTTTCTTTCTATCTATCCATCCATCCATCCATCCATCTCCCATTCTCTCTGAAATCAATAAAAAAAATTCTTTTTAAAGAAATGAACTAGTCCTGGTTGGCTTGGCTCAGTGGCTAGAGCATCAGCCTGCAGACTCAGGAGTCCCAGGTTCAATTCCAGTCAAGGACGTGTACCTTGGTTGCAGGTGCGTGCCCAGTGGGGAGCGTGCAGGAGGCAGCTGATCGATGTTACTAGGTCTATCCCTCTCCCTTCCTCTCTGTAAAAAATCAATAAAATATTTATTTTTAAAAAAGGAAGAAATTAACTAGAACAGCAGATAAAAACTCTATTCTTTAAAGTCAAGTTTACCTAAGACCATCCCTTGGACACAAATTTTGAAGTGACCTGCTCAGATTAAATGTGCCACCCAGAGGGAGGATTTATAATGCATAGAATAAATATGTACTTACTCACCAATTGACTCTGTCTGAATTTCTTATAATTAACTGTTTTTCATGTGCAAGGAAGTTATTAATGAACCTTCTTGGGCTCTTCTAGCTCTCATAACAGATTATTTGTGTCCAAGATTTGCAAGAAGTTGGCTGAGCTAGACAATGAGTAACTATAAAAAGGTGGGCCAAATGGCCCAAACTGAGATTAAGCCAGACTCAACAGAATCAGTGCCTAACTAAAAGTCCTAACTGCACCCTGAGACCTGCTCAGGTGCAGAGTGGGAGGAGGGATTAATTTCAACCACCTTTTTTTTTTTGCACAAAAAACATAAATTGAAAAACTAAAATTAAAAGCATTCTTCCATGACCTTATAATTTCTGAATTTTCAAAAAGATATTTTTAAATATATACCAAAAAACTATAATATCTCAGGGTAATCTGTATTTCAAATTTTTTGCATGCCTCTTCAAATCTATTTCTAGAAATTTATACTAAGGATTAAAGCATGGCAGTGTGCAAAGAAAACCACAAGAATATTTGTCACATCTGTTTATAGGAGAAAAAAATGGGGGGGGGACATTAGTAAAAGATTAGTTAAATATGTTTCAACCTACAACAAAATACTCTGTGGCTATTAAATTCAGAATTGTGGCAAATATTTATGAAATATTGCTAAATTTTTTAAAAATCAAATTGTAAAGTATTATCTACATATTACATATCACTCAATGAGTATTTTATGTTAAGACCCATTAAGAGAAGTTATCACCAGGTGGGAGGACTTGGGATATTATTAATAATCATAAAACCTCCCACTTATTGAGTAGAACACTCTAAAGAGCCTGAGATAATCACTAGATGTTGTATAAACACACACACACATTTGTATAAACACACACACATACTCATATCTTTGTATGTATTTATACTCATAAATCCTCCAGTACACTGTCTATCCTACAGTGCTCAAAATACATGTATAGTTGTATGACTACATATTCAACACTTATTGTATGTGGAGCACTGTTTTAAGCCATTTACATATACTATCTCATCAACCCTTTCACCATGGGCTGGGTATGGTCCTCAATTGAAAGATTACAAAATTACCAAAGACCATTTGTCCAATAAAAGGCAGAAATCAACATTCAATCCCATATCTGTCTGGCTCCAAAGCACAAAAACTTCAACTTCTTCTCCCTCCTTTTTTAGATTATTCGTATTAGTCAAGATTTCTACAATGAAAATGAACACTGGTATGAAACAATCATTTACTTTAGATGTATACCAAAAGGTTTGAAATAGTTTTATATTTTAAAAATTGCTCTCACCCTAGCCTTAAGAAATAAAAATGTCATTAGATATCAATAAATACCCACTGGAGCTATTGATTGGTAGATGGGGAGAGATTAACCAAAGGACTTACATGCATATATGCCTAGCCCATGGACGCAGACAATGATGCAGTGAAAGCCTGGAGAGGGAGCAGGAGTGAGGGAGGAGGAGGAGAGTAATGGTGGGGGAAGGGAGGATGGACATCTGTAATACTTTCAACAATAAAGATAAATTAGAAATAAATAAACATTTTAATAAAATGGACAAAGAAACATTTGAAAGAAAATATAAGGGAAAATCTTTGTGACTTTAAAATAGGCAAAAATTTCTTACATAGGACACAAGAAATTGAAAATCAATACAATATTTAACATCATAAAGAAAATGAAAAGCCACAGACTGTAGGAAAATATTGTCAATAGAGACATATAAGTAAGAGCCTATTAAAATATGTAAAGAATTCTCAAAATTCAATAATGAGACAAACCATCCAATTTTAAAAATGGGCAAAGTATCTGAACAGGCACTTCATCAATGAAGATATACAGATGGCTAAAGAGCACATGAAAAGATGTTCAACACCTTTTCCTTTTTTAGTGCATGGTGTAATTGTATTTTGAAAATTACAATCTGTAAGAATACAAAATAAATAAATATTGGAAGCTCAAATATCTAAAAATCTCAAAAAATATGAATATTATGTTCTTTGGATTCAAATGTTGACACTAAGAAAGTACATCTATGGCAGTCCATCTGCCTTAACACTTACACTGCTATTCATCCCCTTTTTTTCAATTAAAGTTTACATGTTCAACATTTTTAGAATAAGAGAAATACAAATTAAAATCACAATATACAAATACATAACCACTAAATTATTTAAAGTTAAAAAGACTGACAATACCAAATGTTGCCAGGCATATAAGACAATTGACTCCCATACATTGCTCATGGGAATATAAAAACATTTAACCATTTTGGAAAACAGTTTGGCAGTTAGTTTCTCAAAAATTGATCTTTAACTAAGAGAAATTAAAACATATGTCCACACAAAGAATTATATGCAAATAAATATAGCAGCTTTAAATTGAAAATAGGAAACAACGCAACATAAATGGGCAAATAACATCAATTATGGTATTTCTACTACTCGGTAATAAAAAGAACTGAACTATGCCAACAGCCACTACAACATGGCTACAAACATGCTGAACAAAAGAAATCATATACAAAAGAAGTATACATTGTATGGTCCTGATACTATTATAATAACTTGGTTATTACTTAACAGGAAAGGAGTTAAGGGAAGAATAGATAATACAGGAATGCCATTCACACAGCTTTGCCAGGAAACTGCAGTTGACGTTCTCCAGGTCTATTCAACAGATGGCTGGGGGAGGGACTGGACCATGGACACGTGCCCAATAAGGTCTGGGTGCCGTGGGAAGGTGCCTATTTGTCCATCACACCTGGGAACAAGTCAGTGGCCAGAATAGGCATGGCCACTGCAAGGGCACGAAACCTGAATGTTTAAACTCCTGGACAAAGAAGCACTCTAATCGCTATCTCGCTGCGTGTGCCTGAACTCCTATTGCAGGAGGCATGTTTCCTGGTACCCTCATGGCTCATGGCCATGTTGGACCCACACAACGGACTGATGGACAGAACTGAAGATGATGCTACATTGGACTCAGCTCCACCATGGGATAAAGTCTCTGGACACTGGCCCTGCTTTTAGCTCTGCTGGACTCCCAGCTGTACCTTTTTCAGGACTGGGTTAAGGGGCATGGGACTTTACAATCCAAGAAATATATTTCCACACTGATAAAACCCGGAAGGATTAGGCCTAAACCGGCATTCAGACATCCCCAGATGTCCCAGATTGGAGCGGGTGCAGGCCAGGCTGAGGGACACCCCTCTTCCCGTCCACAAATTTCATGTACCAGGCATCTAGTACCTTTTAAATGGATATATTTGATCATATCTAAATTGTCCTTTAATAAAATTTCTTTGTCATAATTGCAATTCAAGTGAACTTTAAATTTCTTCAAAGTGTTTTCCTCTCTTATATCTAATCACATGCTACTCTTCTGCATTCAATAAATATTTGTGAAACTGAATCAAACAGGTCTCCAATCTTGTTTTACTTTTGTCACCTACTGTTATTCTGAGAGCAGACTAGAATTAAAGCCTCCATCTGATGTTCTGGGATTTTAATTTCCTATGTGGACAAAAGGTGCTACATAATAAACCCAAGCACAGGGGAGGCCTGAATGGTAGGGCCTTACAAACTCAGACACCAAAGTAAGCACACAGGATGGTCTGAAATTAAACTTCCTAACTAAAATTAGGTCATGGCTGGCAGTCAGGTCCTAGGCTAGAATCTTCCCTAAAAAAGGTCAACCTTTACCTTCATTGAGCCTGTCTATTGTTTTGCATCTAATATAACGTACCTTTGGAATGGCATAGAACTGAGACCACAAATCCTCTCATTGTAATTGTTAATTATTGAATTTTAAAAAAAAATTCTTACTGATTTTTAAAGATAGAAACATTGATGAGAGAAACACCATGGATCAGCTGCCCCCTGTACACCCCCTAATCGAGATCTAGCCTACAACCAGGGCATGTGCCCTGATCGAACTGGTGACCTTTTAGTTCATGGGTTGATGCTCAAACTTTGATCTATACCAGCCAGGCTATCCGTTTTACTTTTTATCCAATGCCAGAGATCATCCCCTTCCCCCACCACCCATTGTTCCCCTTTGCTTTCTCCTAGATCCCTAATCTATCACCAATAAATTTAATGTAATTCCCTTCTGTCTTGCCCTTTGATTCTAATGTATAAAATAAGTAGTAAAACTGCCATTTTTCCGGAGCATTTTCTCAGTATGTTGAGATTTTGCTTCCTAGCAATTGTTATCAGTTTGGCTCAAATAAACTCATAAAAATTTTTACAAGTTTCAAACAAAATATTATATTGCAGTCCAATATATAAAGTAAACACACATATAAAGTTCAAATTTATAACATTTAATAATCAAGTCAACTAATGAAGACATAAGTTCATGTATCAGTAATACTAAATATATCAAAATTAGTTATTTTTAATGTGAATGTATCTATTTTTCTTTGTTTAGTTTCTTAATAATTAAAAATGAAATTGAAATCAAATATTAAGAGCAGACATCAGCAAACTAAGGCCCATGGGCCAAAAAGCCTACCTACCACTTAGTTTTGTATGATCCTTGATCTAAGTTTTTTTTTCACATTTTCAAATGGTTGGAAAAAAGAGAATATTTTTGACATGTGAAAATTATATAAAATTCAAGTTTCTCTGTGTCCATAAGTAAAGTTTTATTGGAACACAGCCACACTCATCTGTCTTTGGCTGCTTTTGTGCTATAATAGCAGAGTTGAGTAGTTATAAAAATAACTGTATGGTCCATAAGTCTAAAGTATTCACCTTCTGGCCCTTTACAGAAAAAGTTTACAGACCTTTGATTTAAAGAATACCCACAGCACCAACTTCATGAAATAGAATTTGGAAACCGCATATAGCAAACTGTATTTTTAAAATGGACACTATAATATTTCCCATCCTACTTGTTCTGCAATGCAATCTTACCACTCCCTCATCAAAAGCATCTAATTCTCTCCCTTTAAATCTGGAATCAGCTTAGGAACTAGCTTGGCCTATATAATATAGTGGCAGTGACTTCTGGGACTTCTAAGACTAAGTCATAAAAAACGTGACAGTTTCCTCCTAGGACTCTTGTAATGATCAGTGGGATGCTTCTTCTGAGAATCAAACACCATGGTGACAGAAGTTTGAACATCATGGAGTAGCCAAATACAAGCATTCCTGCCCACAACCCAAGCTGAGTCCCAATAGCCAGCCTCAACGAATATCCCTGAGAGAGAGTTATCCTGAACCTCTCTAGCTCAGGTGAGCATCTGAACGACTGAAGCCCCAACAAAATCTGACAGCACTTGCACGGAAAACCCTACATGAGAACCACCAGTAGGTACAAGTCAACCCATAACTGGGAAAGCTATATATATGAAAGCCTAAGCAACCATTACATCGAAACGACTGGAACAACCAGTCGCTATGATGTGCACTGACCACCAGGGGGCAGACACTCAATGCAGGAGCTGCCCTCAGCCTGCAGACCCTGATCACTAATGAGGCACGCTAGCCAAACTCCTGGTCCCTCCCCAAGGCCGGCCGGCCCCAATCACCTGTGTATCCTGCCAGCCAACTTCCCAGGACTTCCCCACAGCTGGCAGGTCCCAATCACCTGTCACAGCCGGGATCTGGGCTGGGACAGGGAACCAGGGGTAGGTAGCAGTGGACGTGGGCTGTGAAGGAAGAAGGAGAGGGGAAGAAGGGAGACAGGGAACCACATGGTGATGGCATGCAGGCCGTGAATGAGGGTGGAGGCAGGGATGTGGGGAACCATGTGGTGGCGGCACATGGGAAGTGAGGGAAGGAGGAGATGGGGAGACAGGGAGGCAAGGTATGTGATTGTAGGGACCCCACCAATGCACAAATTTCATGCACCGAGCCTCTAGTACAGTGATGGGCAACCTTTTGAGCTTGGTGTGTCAAAATTCGCCAAAAAACTGAGCATAACTCAGGTGGTATATCATTTAAAAAACAAACAAACCATAATTTTGTGGTATTTATAGTTTTAATAACAAAAATGTATAATTGTAATATATAACTGTATTTAATAAGCCAAAAACTAATTATTTAACTTACCTGCTTAGTGACTTCTTTGTTCATCTGTCAGTCAATTTCTTTTGTTGGTCTTGATATTATTTAACTTGTGTGTGGTGCCGTGAACTAAGAAAAGTGAGGGGGAGGGGGAATTCTTTAACTAACCTGCCTATTAGTGACTTTTTTGTTGCTGAATTTCACTGGCTAAACCTTCAATTGAAGGTTGGGATTTTGTACACTTCGAGCCTAAGCAAGCACTACTAACTTCATCTGTCAATCTGTTTCTTTTGTCGGTTTTGATATTATTTAACACTGAGAATAAGGTCTCAAAAAGGAGGTAGAGAGAAAAATTGTGAGTAAAGCCATTGCTATATTTTTCAGGGTGCTAAAAGTGTCTGGTAATCGGTTCCAGGCACTCCAAATTTCCTGTTCGTAGTGGCACTCCTCTTGATTCTCCAAGCAGCACCTTTCCAGATTCTCAAGCTATGACCTCAAGTCGACAAACGCCTGAGCCCAAATGTTGTCTTGGAATTCTGCAAGTTGCATCTCTAAATCATCAATTTGCATCCATTGGAAACCATTTAATTCCAAACTACTGTAGACTTCTACATCAGGATACTTAATTATTTTTATGGTCTGTTCTAGGCTTCTAAATTGATTAAATCTATCACTGAACTGGTCAAGTAACGAGTCTAAAACATGCTGGAATTTATATGCAAGGGTTCCATTTAATTTTGTACAGCTGCACTGGCCTTCTCAAAATACTTTGTTACTCGAGGAAAATACTTATAAGTTTTAGTTTCTACATCTCGCTTGAAAATTTTAAGTTTACTTCAAAAGCTTTTATGTATCCAAACATAACATCAATATTTTTGCCAAAACCTTGTAACTTTAAGTTCAGTTCATTAATATGAACAGAAAGATCTGTAAAAAACATCAGAGTGTTGACCCATTTATCATCATTGAACTGAGAAAAGTTTCCCAGATCCTTATCCTCAAGAAATACCTTAATTTCTTCAAAGCACTCCACAAAGCGCTCAATAACTTTGCCTCAGCTCAGACATCTTACATTATTGTACATCAGCAGTCCACTGTAGGTGGAATCAACTTCCAGTAAAAGTGCAGAAAATTCTCGCTTGTGAAAGGGGAGAGCAGCTATTAAATTAACTATTTTTGTAACAACTGACATTAAGTCGTTCAAGTCGGTGAATCCTGCCTTGGCACATAAAACCTCCTCATGGATAATACAATGAAAAGGCACAATGGGATGTCCAATAGCTTCTGTAAACAATTTGACAAATCCGAATTTTTCCCCCACCATGTTCTATGCCCCATCTGTTATCACTGACACAACTTTAGAGATATCTATGCTTAGGTCACAGAATGTTTGTGTAACAACCTTACGTATTTCGCTTCCTGATGTACTTGTTGGCACTGATACTAACTTTATCAACTCTTCTCTCATTGTGAGACCATCAGAATATCCTATCTAATAAAAGAGTAATATGCAAATTTGACTGTACCTTCGCTATGCTACCAGCCAATCAGGAGTGGGGGGTGGGGCCAAGCAACGAAAGGGGTTAGGGCGGGGCAGAGGCTCCACGAGGCGGGGGGCGGGGCCGAGGCGCACACGAAGCAGGGGTTGAGTGTGGTGGATAAGTGTGCCGAATATTTTAGAAATGAAGGTAGGTGTGAGGCAAACACGGAGAGTGGGGGACACCCTGAGCAGCCGACACAACTTCTGCATGCAGATCTGATGGGCCTGCTGGGCTGGCAAGCGGAGCAGGTCGGGCGGAGGGGGACACCGACTATTGTACGTTCACAGTGTCCGAGCCCCAAGTCGCCGAGGCTCCGCGAGGGTGGCTGTCAGCACCACAAGTGAGGTGGCAGTGGCCACGGGTGGGGTCCGAGCGGGCAGAAGCAGCAGCGGCCCCGGGGGCTCCAAGGCTGCAGAGATGGACGCCCCAAGAGTGTTGGGAAGTGAGCGCCGTGGGTACCGCAGCCATGGCCAAGGGGCGCTGGAGAGACCCTGAGCTGCTTCTGCCTTTCATGAGCAGGAGCTGCTCCAGTGGGGCTGGGCTGCCAGGAGAATCCCAGAGAGGAGGAGGGAAGGATGAGGGAGGGAGCAGGAATGGAAAGACGGGGCAAGGGAAGGAGAGGGGCATGGTTGTGGGAAGAAGGAGGGAGCTTAGGGGCAGGGAAGGAAACTGCTGGAGCAACAACCCTTTCAATTTCAAGAGGGAAAGTACAGACACTGTGCTTAGACAGAGACACAGGAAGAGGTGCCCAAGGGGTCCCGGGTCTACGGCAGAGTATCTTTGGGCATGGCAGGGAAGGTGGGAGAATAGGGAGCTGGGGAGGCGCTGTGTGTGTAGCAGGGCCCTCCAAAGGGCAGCCTTTGCAGGGAGAGGCAGACACGTGGCCTGAAGGTCCAGAAAGCGAGAGACACCCACGCCCTCCTCCTGAGTCCTGCTCATCTCTGTGGTCAAGGTTGGGCACACCCTGCCAAGCGCTCTGCATCCGACGCCCACGCCCCCAGTGCCGTGCAGTGACCGTGCTCTGGGCAGCTCGCCCCTTGGCCACCACAAGTGCGGGTTGCCCCCGGGGCTGGGAGGTCACCACTAGGGCTAAGGCCTGAGCTGGGGGATCAGGGCTGAGGCATCTGGGGCAGAGTCAGCCATCGGCCCCATTGAGGATGCAGCCTGGCCTGAGAGACATCCCCTGTCCCCCCCCCCCCACAGGAATTTAGTGCACCGGCCCCTTAGTCAACCAATAATGGCTAACTGAGCATGAGATGTGACATCAGTAGTTTCATCAAGAGAGATCAAAAAATATTTACAATTACTTATGTCTCTCTTTAATTGATATTGTACATTTATATTCAATCTCATTATTCGGTCTTTTATGATATTTCTACTGAGTGGTAACTCAGATACTCTCTTAATAATTGCATCTTTATTCTGCATATCGTGAAATAGAACTGGTGCACATCTTAGGAGAGTTTCTTTAATAAATTCTCCCTCACTGAGTGCTTTTCCATGCTGAGCTATGGAGTGAGCAATGCTCAAACTTGCAGATGTTAAATTTGTAGACCCTTTTATAAATTTAAGAATGGAATTAGATTGGCTCTTATAAAGGTGTAGCTGCCTAGAAATGTATTCCTTCCTTTCATTCTCACTTTTTCTCAAGACCTGGAAATGAAAATGTTTATTTATATTCCACGTTCTGCTTACTACCATTTCAGTACATAGAATGCAAAATGACCTGCCATTTTTTTCTATGATACCATACATCTCAGTCTATGTCTTTTGAAAGGGTCGGCTACTGCTACTACCACTTACTTTACTTAACCTTGGATTTTTATTATTTAGGTTCTCCATGGGGGGAGAGGGGACAGTGAAAGAAGATAGAATTATAGATAGCCTCTTAGCCCTGCAGGCAATTAGGGGTTAACTAGCCTAACTGACCACAAGATGGCACATGTAACTGTCTTTTAGGAAAGGGCAGAGTTAATAAGCAGAAACAGGGGTTAATAAGGATGCACAACAGTAATAGTGGTGAAATGGAGTCTGCACTACGCTGCAAAATGACGTTCCTTATATAAATTAAGATGGATGTGCTATTTCTAATGGCGGGAAACAGCACCCATAGCACAGGCCCTCGCCTCTCCCAGCCTCCCCCTCACTTATCTTAGTAATGATGGTCAATTAGAAATCCACGACACCCCAGAACAGTAGATTGGATGACGGTTGCTGTGGTTATGTGGTTGCTGGTTTTGGAGATCACAGGGCCCCCAGAGATGCGTCCCCCGTGGCATTCCCCTGCTCCCTGCTCTGCTGGCCGGAAGTGAGGTCAAAGACCCCCTAACGGCCTGACCAGCAGTACCAGAACTAGATGCCCTCTGCCGGAGTTCTGTTGTTTTGGCCTACAGACCTCCGGCACAGAGTGTCTACACTACAGTGTGCAGTAGCCGAGGATGAAACATCCTTCTTGGCATGTGGCCCCATACTTCTCTGTATGCGACCGCATGCGGGCACGAAAATGGCTACGCTGACATGTGTGGTTTCAGTGCTAACATGCGTTTCATAGGTTCGCCATCAGGGCTCTAGTATAATAATAATAAACACTTGAGCCTCTATGTTTTGGGGTGGATTGTTATATAGCAACAGATGACTAAAACACCATTACACTAAAATTAATCTAAGAATGTTTCAGATACAAAATTCCAAATTCTGAGTCAAGCCTAGGCTTATCACCAAACCAAACCCTACTAAAGCTTCCTCCTAACCTAGGTATTCTAGAGGCAGCCAATTATGAAAAAAGTGATAAATAATACTCTAATAGATCACTGTAATTTTCTAATCTATACACATTCCAATCAGGCTCACTATGCACCAGAATAGGCTTATAAACCTCTATCTTAACGCTCAGAAATCCTCAGAGCAATGGAAAATAATTTTTCCAATTCCTAAAAGATTGGTGAAAAACAATTCTCACTTTTCATGCTGTAAATAAACTGGTGATTAGAATACCTCATTAATTTTATTTAATAATCTTAAGAAATGATGAACTTAGATGAAATATAGCCAACTTATCAGTATGTAGCAAAGTATCAGTTTATAGCAGTTTAATTCTAACACATTTGGACTTAGTAATAAAAAATCCACATGCAGCCAAGACCGGTTTGGCTCAGTGGTAGAGCGTCGGACTGCAGACTGAAGGGTCCTGGGTTCAATTCCAATCGAGGGCATGTACCTTGGCTGCGGGCACATCCCCAGTAGGGGGCATGCAAGAGGCGGCTGGTCGGTGTTTCTCTCTCATCGATGTTTCTGACTTTCTATCCCTCTCCCTTCTGCTCTGTAAAAAATCAATAAAAATATATTTTTTAAAAAAAATCCACATGCAATTGTACCTGCGTCACCTGCTCCTGCTCCAAGGGTGACAGGTAAGAGTTATTCACTGATTAAGTGCCTAAAAATTTTAATTGAACTCAATATTAATTTCCTGTAAAGCCCATGCGTCATACTACCTTAAACCACAGCAGTTTCAAATTTGAGAAAAACGAGTGTTTAGTATATATTAGGTACTCTGTTACACTCTAGGGATAGGTCTTCAATTTCATTCAAAGGACATCAGTGTTGTTTTGAATTATTAACCCATTAACATTATTGAGAACCACAATGTAACACAGAATAGTGTGTTTCGCATATAAACAGCTGTCATTGAAACACTTAAGATTCCTAATACTTTTCTTAATTCAGTAAGTGTTTACAAGTTTATTGAAATATTTATGTGACTATTATTCACACTAATAAGGAAAACATTTGCACAGATAAAGTGTTTTAGGTAGAAAACATTTCTACATTCGGTGGCTTAAGCCAATCCTACAAGAGTACTCTGACCAATTAGTGATACCTGTCACAGATACAACTAGTAGTGAGAAATATACTGGGAACTTGCCAACCTTGACTCATTTCATCCAGTTTATGCAGTCACTTTCCTTCAGATCTCCTACTGCATCCCTTCAAAGATACAATCGATGTTTCCCTTTCTCAGCCAATCTTTCCCACTGCTGGGGTCTACTCTCCACAGATGACCCTTGAAAAGCTCCCTCCTGGTGCAAATGTGTTGGCCCAGAAAGGCAGATCTCCCTAACACCAAGAGTTCATTGAATAAGCAACAATTTGGGCCAGAAGATCTTAAATGGTAGAGGGCCAAACCCTGGTAGAATGTGGTAGAGCCATAATTTTAATTCAGGGAACTGAGTCCCCTAGTTCTGCAATTAGTCACAGCGTCTAGCATGTGGTTATTGTCATTTCTACATGTATTAAACTGTATCTTTGTCTTTCAGTTCATAATTATCTGAATCCATTTTAATAAAATTAAAATCTCTATGAAGAAAATATTATAATTTATTATCCTAGCACAGAAAATGTGACTACATTATAGGACTTATAAATAATTCAAAGTATACATGTTTTCTAATTAAAAACATTAATAAGTTTGTTAATAAATGCTTTATACTTACTGAAAAAATGTTATCAATGCTCTTTGAAAAACAATTTAAAAATAACCATACATTTCATACTCTTGTGTTCCATATGATCTAGTATTAAAGTTTAATATTTGAACATAATTTAATGAAGTCTTATTAATGTTAAAAATACACATTATCAATGACTTCTGACTCAGAATCCATAACAATGAATCCTATTTATATCCTGTATAACTCCATAGGGACTGTATGGGGAAAGTTTCCATATATGGTAATTTTTTCCCATAGACTCCCCATAGTTCATACAGGATATGAATCTGCTCCATTGTGACAATGAAAACAACAGATTACTGAAAACTCATGTGTAATTTCTGTTAAGCAAACTACTGATTAACAATTAGGAAAACTAATACTCTGGTGAAATAAGTAATTTGAAAATTTAAAATTACCCACTGGGTATTATTATTCTATTTTTAGACTAACAGAATAAGTATACAAATACCCAGCAGAAAATTAATTTCCTATCTTATTTAGTTGAAAATATTCTCTTGAATATTAAAAGTTATGATGTCAACTATTAATAGGCAAGAAAACCAAAAGAAAATTTCACAAAAGAACTTATACTAACAGAGAAAAGAAAAGGTGATACAAATAAAAAATGTTATATGCACTTTAGCTCCTCAGTCTTCTGAATAACCATATCCCAATATAGATCTCTATGACCTATAATTATTTTTCCATGTTTCTGACTTTAGTAATCTGTAGTAATCTACTCATCTAAAGTCATGCAATATTTTTTTTTACATTCAGTGCTCTGAATGCAGATTTAGAAGTAAATTTTTGTGACTTTTGTGTGTATCCAATATAATAAAAGGCTAATATGCAAACTGACCAAACGATGGAACAACTGGTTGCTATGACATGCACTGACCACCAGGGGGGCAGAAAATGCAAGCGCTGCCCCCTGGTGTTCAGCCAGAAGCCGGGCTCATGGCTGGAGAGTGCAGCAGTGGTGGCGGAAGCCTCTCCCGCCTCCACAGCAGCGCTAAGGATGTTGGACTGCTGGCTTAGGCCTGATTCCCCTGGGAAGCTGTCAGTTGAACATCCCCCAATGGCTCCCAGACTGCAAGAGAAATCAAGCCAGGCTGAGGGACCCCCCCAGTGCATGAATTTTCACGTACCAGGCCTCGTGCTTATATTAGTATTTTTGCTTTAAGTAACATGAACACATTTAATTTCTAATAGTTAAATACTAACAGCCAGATTAAAGTTGTAGAAAAACACTGCTATTCCTAAATTACCTAGTTTCACATGAAACTAATACAACCTAATACATGTGTCCCCATCACCACTAAGTTCACAAAATATAATACTAATATGTCAAATATACTAAGTAAAAACAGCAATTACTTAACAAAAAATAGAACCTATATTGATAAGTTGTCCAGTTGTGAATAACCATTTTTGACTGACGGTAGTTACAATAAACAGCTCAACTGGTTCATTATCAACACAATAGAACCAAGTTAAACCTTATTATGGGCCCTGAAAGGGAGCATGAATCATTTGCTTCTCTATGAAAAAGATGCCTGTTTAATTGTTCAGTTTCTTGGTGATTTAGTTTTACTGGAATATATTCATTTGACTATCTCCCATACAATGGGTCAAAATTTGAGGTAATTAATTATGTTGTCCCTGGAAAGATGTTACCACACTCAGTATTAAAACGAAAAAGCTGTGAGTTTTCAACTTAATGCATTCATCAATAATGAAATAAAAGGCAACAGCAGACTTTTGGTGCCCATCAAAGACAAATTACATGGGGACACTACATGTACCCCAAATCCTTTCCAGCATCTGGCTCCCTATCCAATGTGATGCAGGCATCCAGAGAACGGCAGAGAAGACTGTGGGCCACCCACACCAGAGCTAAACAGAACTGACAAGCTAACACGTGTCCCCATCACCACTAAGCTCACTAAAATTACCACTTTGCTAGTACTTGGGTGATTTTTTTTCCCCTTTCACAGATGTATTAGATATTTTTCAAAATTTATTACTAGTCTAACAAATACTTGGGGGGATGGATTAAATGACACTATTTTCCTCAGGGGCACCTTGTTTCTCAAAAGATAAGATGTTGCTCTCTTCACTGACTAATAAGGCAGGTGCTTTAGAAGACACATTACTGTGTCAGACCAGGACACAATTCCCACCACAATGCATCTTAAATGGCACCCTTGAGCCCTAAAAAATCAAACATGGGAGAGCAGGAAAGAGGAGAACTGAGCTGGACAAATGCTAATTGAATAACTGATCATTATACTTGAAGTATTTACTCTTTGGAGAATAACTGGCTTTATTAGGAAGAATGGCATCAATACAAAACCAGTTTATCTTAATTACTCCATGAAAGATTAAATTTTTCTCTGTTTATAAAATGTTAAGAAGAAATTAAAATTTTAATTTTTGTGGAATTTATTGATTATAAAATATCATTAAATCAAATTAAGTATCTGAAATATGCATGTTAACGACTCTTCAACAAAACTTTACTGATTGTACTTTCTTCTTAAACGTAAATTATTCTCACCACAGAAACTAAAATTTGACTCCTCAAATCAGATAAAGAGCAAACATACTATTCCCATTTTTAGACATGGGAAATTTCAGTAAAGGAAAAACTCTGTGAAATAGATCAAGATGGTAAGAGAATTACAAAAGCCACACTTCCTGCTTTGCAATGATTAATCTACACATAATACAGAACACTTCCATTTCAAAGTGGGCCAAAATAGATTGTGGACAAACTATACAACTATGGCAGATTCAGATCCATTAAGTCAGGAAAAAATGAGACTTGCACGGTATCACTAAAGTGGTATCAAAAGATATCCACTGAAACTGTGTCAGACAGCCCTGGCCTCTGTGGCTCAGGTGGCTGGGCATCATGCTGGGCACCAAAAGATTGCTGGTTCGATTCCCCATCAGGGCACGTGCCTGGGTTTCGAACTGAATCCCCATGCGGGGGCATGCAAGAGGTCAGCTGGTGGATGTTACGCTTTCCCATCAATGTTTCACTCTTTCCTTCTCCCTTTACTCTCTCTAAAAATCAATCAATAAATAAAAATTTTAAATGATGTCAGGCAGAACATTTATTTTTATTATTAACTTTAATCATCATCTAAGAGAGAAAGAAACATCGATATGAGAGAGAACTATATATTGGTTGCCTTCCGTACATGCCCAGGAATCAAACCCACAACCCAGATATATGCCCTGACTGGGAATTGAACCGGCAACCTTTTGGTGCACAGGAGGACACCCAACCAACTGAGCCACTCCAGCCGGGCAGAGAGAGCATTTATTAATTCTATTGCCATAACTATATAAGTTTTCATTTTGAAGAACAAGAGTCTATTCTTCCAGGAAAATTTTTTGGTCATTTTTAAGGTTCCTTGTGTGGCAGGGGTGGTTGGTTGGAGGTACTTTTTAGTATTTAAATCAAGCAGTACTATTTCAGTGAGATAGAACAGGCTATAATGTGACCTCCAAGGTCTGAAACATAAAGTCAACTTAATCTATCCACTATTTGAAAATGAAGACATTGACATTTCCTTCTATTATAGACAAATAGCAGAAAGAAAATTTAAAAGAGCCAGTTATACATGAGTCTATAGGAACAGATATCAGAATAGTGAACACCTGTTGCTGGTAAGTAATGTTGACTGGGAAGAGTTGCCATAAATGAGCTTTCTGGAGTGACAAAAATGTTCTGTAGCTTTATGTGGGTAGTGGTGGGGTCCATGAGTGTGAACATAGATGAAAATTCAGAGCTGCACACTTTAACTTATGCATTTTATTTTATGTAAACCATACCTCATTTTAAAAAGTTAATGCATCTAATACAAGTAAAGTACTGCAACCAAAATCAAGGGTAAGAATCATTAATCAGACTGCTAGGGGAAAAACTGACCTTCCCAAGATCCAGCACAGCAGGGTATATAGTTAACAAGTATTTATTCTAAAAATTTAGTAAAAATATCGCAGATGGTTTGGAAGATCCTTTCTAAACTAATTAGAACTTAAAAAAAAAAAGGAAAGGAGCCAAAAACCTGCAAGACAGTATTCTGTCTTCTGAAAAATATTCTGCCTTTTTAGTAATCTGGTAGCTATGGAGACCAAAAGCAACCAGAAGTTTTCCACATAGTACATTGTGATATTATCAAAAGATTGGGTTTGATAATCAAGAAAGCTATGTCTGCTTGGTAAACCTGGCCAGACTAGAGTCCCTAGTCTAAGAACCCAAAGACCCTCACACAGTTTCAGCTTCCATTTTCAGCTTCACAAAAAATAAGACAAAGTTTCCTTTAATACATAGATATTTCGTCCATACCCAGATTCCAACATAAACAAAATTCCATGACTTAAATGAAAGTGGAAGGTCTTTGCTTTTGAATAGTCTGTTTCTATTCCTGGGATGACAATGAAGGGGACCAACAGTTTAGCCTTTTGGCATACTGATTTTAAGCTAGTTATTAAGGAACAAAAGAACATTTGACCCTCCCCCTTTTCCTGCCTAAGAGAGTCAGAGGGAAAGACCTACTCCAGGAAGGAAATCTTAGGATATTCTCCTTAGCAGCCTCATTTGAATTGAGCATAGTAGATGGGAGTACATCAAACAGTGGCCTGTTTACTAGATTGCCCCTGTCTCATGGTTTCTGGGTTGCCTAGCAAAAAATTACCTGCCATCTGTGTTCTGGTCTTCATCAATTACCTGTAAATCACCCATTCTCACTTTTGAAATCTAAGTTCCCGTGCCCCCAATTTTTTCCCTTTATCCAAAATGACATATATACCCAATTTTTAACTCACTGTCTGGAATTTTCATGCTTATATGAATGCCTCATGAGCATGTATTAAAATTTTATTTTCTCCTATTAACCTGGCTCTGTTAATTCATTAGCCCAGCTAAAGGAACTTAGAAGATGGGAGAAAAAGTATTATATACATTTTTAGCCCCCAAAACAATAATTCTAACTGTACCATTAAGTGAACTAAACTACTTTTAAATGATTATAAAATAATATTGGCACATGCTGAATGAGCCACTGCATCTCCATATTCATGCACCTTGACCTTAATTAGGCTATGTGGTAATTTCAGAAAGGGGAAGCTACCATGTGAAACAGCAAAAGTAACCAACCCTTTAAAGAAGCCAGTCAAGAACTGAGGATTATTGGTTCTCTTGAAATACTAGTATTCTATAAAACCATAAGCAGTGCACAAACAGTCACACTGCTCACCCGAGGTCAGAAAGGTCAAATTACAAATTCATAAGAAATGTGTTTCTTAAATTTCTGCCTAGCCCCCTACTCCTCTCAAAGATAAGTGTTTTGCCAATATTTGATGTTCTAAGCCAACAGGTTGAGTCTCTTTAGAATTCTTAACTGTCACCTTTGCTTACTGATATAACCAAATATTCTGCAGAGCCTGTACAACTGCACTGACAAGTTCTATTATTCTACAACCAACATTAAATAATCCTAAATTATTTAGACTGGTCATTATTTCATAAAGAACCAATTTTAGCTGTCTACAAATGCTGTCCAGCCCAGCCCATTGTGCAAGGCCTGCTTCTGCACCAAAGCAATTTCACTGCAAATGTTTTAAAACAGATATGAAGCCATTGTGCAAATTTAAAAATTCTTCTTCAAAAATAAAGCATATCTCGCCCAGCTGGTGTGACTTAGGGATTGAGCAACCTATGAACCAGGAGGTCACATGCCAGGGTTGCAGGCTCAACCCCCAGTAGGAGGCATGGAGAAGGCAGCTGATTAATGATTCTCTCTCATCATTGATGTTTCTCTCTCTCCCTCTCCCTTCCTGTCTCTCTAAAAATCAATAAACTATTTAAAAATATTTTTAATAAGCCAATACATTCTTTTTTAAAATATGGAGGAAAAAATTATGATACATTTTTATCCTTTTACATTTTTGAAAAATGTAAGCCCTTCTATCTTTCCTAATAAGCACTTTCATCACTGATCCTCCCACTTCTCTAATAAGGTTTAAGGACCATTTTATAGAACCCACAACAATAGATCAGTGACAGACTAAATCCTATCAATTAACACATTCTAAGGAGGCTGCCTGGGTCCTGTGGTCCTCCCTCCCTCCTGCAGGCCACATTGACAGCCGGTCTTCAGAATGAATAATCCAGTTAAGGGGCAGGTCCTTCCCTGAGACCAATTCCTTTGTAATTAGAGCAAAAATACAAAGACTGCTAACGACCTAAGGCAATGAAACCATGACAGCAAGCAGATTTCTAAATAGCAAGTAAGTGGGATCCATTTACTTACATGAAGATTCAGTGCCAAACATGGCTGGCTCCAGAGGCTGCTTTAAAAAAAACTAGAAGAAAGGGGGTCGGGGGAAGGAAGGAAGAAAAATCGAGGAGAATGTATGTGTGAGAGTGAAGAGATGAGACTACACAGCAGGGGTCATGAAGACAGACAATGCAGTCCAAGCTGTGTCCAGCTGCCAGATTCTCCTCTTACAAGCTTCAGTGTCTCCGTGTGACTGAAAAGCAAGGTTTCCTACAGCACCGAAAACCAAAACCGAAGAGCTGCTTTTGGAAATCCAACAGGGAAAGGCAGGCCAAAGTGGCTCTTCTGGGATGCGGTGAGGCAGGACTAGGTAGCAGCAGAGGCAGGCCTGGGAGAGCAGCCACAGAGGATACTGCAATCCCCAGTTCTGCCGTAGCAGTAAGACAATAGCAGGGCTTATGCATACACTGATGACGTCAGAGACACTGCACAGACCAACTGCGCTGCTGAGCCAGAGGCTCCAGTGCCTTCAGGGGAACAGGCAATTCAAAGGGGAATTCCTTTGTCACAAAATGCACGAGACCAAGAGCCACATATCTATTCCTCTCCTGACAAGAGCATCCTGTGATGCCAGACACTGAAAGAGAACCAGAGAAATTTAAATGCTGGCTCTATAGCAACTGACCACAAAAAATATCATGCAGATTGGGGTTCTTGGTTTTATGCAGCAAGTAGAACTTGTCAAGGGAAATAAGTATCACAAGTGATGCCCTAGCCAGTTTGGCTCAGTGGATAGAGCATAGGCCTGTGGACTGAAGGGTCCCGGTTCAATTCCTGGTCAAGGGCACACGCCCGGCTGCGGGCTGGATCCCCAGTAGGGGGCGTGCAGGAGGCAGCCGATCAATGACTCTCTCTTATTGATGTTTCTAACTCTCTCTCCCTCTCCCTTCCTCTCTGAAATCAATAAAAATATTTTAAAAAGAAATAAATAATCTGAATATCTTTATCTATTCAGGAAACTGGATTTGTAATAGAAAAAAGAATCAGAAATGAAAAAAATAATCTACCTTTAAAAATAATTACAGAACTCATTGGTTTTTTCTCTAGGAAGAGGCAGACTGATAGATCAAGAGTTGTATACTCAATCACAAAAAAAAAATGTAAAAAAATTTATACTGTTGCACAAACCTTCTGGACTTATGAATACATACAAATGTAACAGCAAAATAAAAGTATAACTGCTTAGAACACTGCTTGATACACAGTGAGTACAGGACTCAAGTTAGTGATTACATTCCCACTAGTTATTTTGCAACTATTATTCAAATGTGAAAAGCACTGCTTGGGAATTTACATATGTACATGTATTTCTCCTGTCCTATTCCTTTTGCCTTATTTTTCTTTATTTCACCTAATGAGAATTACTGTCAGTTTCCAGAGTAACTCAGTCATTTTAAGGCTATTGTGCACACATCTGTGTACACCTGTGTGCAAGTGGATACTTATGACCAACAAACATATTTCTTTTTAACCTATCCATGCAAAGAAACAATTGAAGGTATTAATATTTTGTCTCTTGATGCACTTGACAAATAAAACTCTTCCTACCTTTACTCTTAGAAATCTGTTTTTTAAAGCTATAAGTGTACAGACTTTCATTAGCATGTCTATCCAACACAAATACAGAAATAATTTTATTTTACTGTTTTAAAAATATTGAAATGTACAAAGTGTATGTGTGTTTATGTAATCCCATAATTCCACACTTTTAAAATCATATAAAATAGGAACTTCAAGAGTTCATTTCTTCTTCATCCACTCACCCAAACTTATATTCTTGTTCCAATATTTTCTTATGTTTACACAAAGACATCTTTATATAATACAGCTTTTACACATTAAATTCTGATATAAATGTGGAACTAAAAATTAACATCTAAAATATCATTAATAGCTTTTCTGGTCAGGATATGTAGGTATGTCTCATTTTTAATGGTTGTATAATATTCCATTGTGTGGAAATAGCATAATTTATTCAAGGTAATTTGACCTTTACCTTAATTGAAAATAAGTAAGTGCAATGATGATATATAAGATTAAAAAAACTTATTTAGTTGTAGAAAAGAATAACAATAACTCATATTACTATGTGTCAAATATTATTCTGATAACTTAATATGTATTAAATTATTTAGTCTTCACAATACCCTAGAGGTAGACATCATTATTACCCACACTTAACACATGGTGAAATAATTTTCCAAGGACCCTCAGGCAGTAATTGATAAGGTAAAATACAAACCTAGGCAGTCTGGTTCCAAAGCATATGCTTATAATGCCTCTTGAGAAATGAATACATAATTACCAAAATTATATTTTAAGAATTCAGCTAAAATGAAAAAGAGAAATCAATTGAAAATGTGGAGAAAAAAATTCTTAAAAGTGAAAACTCACCAGAGAAAACTAAAAATGACAGAAAAGACTATGCCAAAATTGCAAGAACTAAGAAAAATGCATCCCTCCCAAAATAATTAGGTCAACAGCCAAGGAAGAATATAAATAACTAGTGGCCCGGTGCACAAAATTCATGCATGGAGGGGGGGTTCCCTCAGCCCAGCCTGCACCCTCTCCAATCAGGGACCCCTACGGGGATGTCTGACTGTTGGCAGTCGGACATTCCTCTTGCAATTTAGCAACACTAGTTCCCAACTGCTCCTGGCCTGCCTGACTGAAAGCCTCTAACCCCTCTGTCTGCCTGCATGATCGCCCCTAACCACCTCTGTCTGCCTGATCTCCCCTAACCACCCCTGCCTGATCACTCCTAAGTTCTCCCCTGATGGCCTGATTGCCCCTAACTGCCTCTGCCTTGCCCCACACCTGGGACCCAGGCTTCCCTCCCTCTGGCCAGCCCTAGGCACCCAGGACCTGGGCCAGCTTCACTCAGGCCGGCCCCAGCCACAAGCAGCCTCAGGCACCACAGGGCATGTGGCCTAACCCCAGGGCCGGAAAGGGCCCCAGCCCCTCGAGCCACCGCCCGGCCCCTTGCACCACTGCCGCTTGTGCTGCCATCCCACTCCTTGCACCGCCACTTCTTGCGCCATCCGTTCCATCGCGGAGCGGCCTGGGGAGCGGACGCCGCGTGCCAGCGGTCCCAGCTGCTCCGCACGGGGCCCGCGGAGCGGCCTGGGGAGCGGCCTGGGGAGTGGACACCACGCACCAGTGGTCCCGGCCGGCCCGCAGTGCCCTGTGGAGCTGCGGCAGAGGCGTGAGGGATGGGGCCACATGGCACGTGGCCCCGCCCCCCCCCCCGCTCCTGATTGGCTGGTAGTGTAGTGAAGGGACAGTTACATTAGCATATTACTCTTTGTATTATATAGGAGGATGGTATTAAAATACACCTGTAGGAAGTGAGAAATGGCAAATATACTTGCAAAAGATTGAAACTAGAATATTATTTTACACTACAGGCCTGATACATGAAAATTCGTGCAATGGAGAGGGGGGTCTCTCAGCCCAGTCTGCCCCCTCTCACAGTGCCAGAGACTTCAGGGGTGGGAGGTGACCCCGCAATCAGGAGAAGGTGACACTCCATCACACATCTGCTGCTGCCACTGCCAGCAGCGCAAGCCTCAGCCAGCCCTGGTTATCTGAGCCTTGGGTGGCCCTGGGCATCTGGGCAGCTGCCATCCAAGGCTTGCCTATGCCTTGGGCTGGTCCTGGTGACTGGGGTGCTGAGGGAACTGGGGGACTCCGGAGGCAGGCACGTGGAGTGGCTGGGTCCACTTGGGGGCAGACCCAGCCTTTCCACACGCCTGCTGCCCCAACAATTATGGGTGCCAATTTAAGTCTGTTTAAGTATGACCCAAATTGAAATAGAAGGAACAGCAAGGTTATGTCTGAGAAATTTCCTTAAGTGCTTAGCCTAAATCATCACAATTTACATACAACAAATCCATACATACTCAGGACTAAATTTTTAAATAGAAATCTAAGAGATATTTTTAAAAATTCTACAGGCTGAAAATTATTTTAATTTTACCTGTATACTCCATAATGAATCAGTAGGCAGGACACCAGGTGTTTTCCAAAGTACAACTATCAGACATGAAACAGCTCCCCAGACAGGAAAAGTGCTCTGGGAAAGCCTCTTGCCATGTGACATTAGGTAACAGCTATGGCTCTGCCTCCTTTGCCTGTTCTTTTAAAGTCATCCATAGTAAAGTCTTAGAAAAGAACTGCTATTTCTTCCCATTTAATTCCTATAATATTAGTTTAAAACTAGGGAAAAATAATCCTCTTCTTTCTCTTAGTGAGTGCACAAGATATCTAATATCTACACTTCAACCTGGCACTCAATGTTTACAAACTCACATAACCTGAAAGAAGCTGATGTCCAAACTTTTAGAAAGAGTATAATTTTGTCATTGCGGGAAGCAACTATCACAATAAAGAGGGTCACGTGGTTTATCTGGTTTCCTAGTGCATATGCAAGTTATCTCATACTCTAGTCTATTAAGTGTGCAACAGCATTATGTCTAAAAAACAATGTATATGCCTTAACTTAAAAACATGTTATTGCTTAAAAATGCTAACTTCTTCCAAACTCCTGTTAACCTTACTACTTTGACCTCTTCTTGTGTATCACAAGTGTTCTTAATGGCATCTAAAATGATGAATTCTTTTCAGAAGGTTTTCAATTTACTTTGGCCAGATCCATCAGAGGAATCACTATCTTTGGCAGCTACAGCCTTATGTATTTCTTAAATGATAACAATTAAAACTCTGAATTAATCCTTGATCACAGCTGGATGCTGTGTTAGCAGGCATGAAATCTCACACTATTATCTCCATAAAGCTCTTGGGTGACCAAGTACATTATCAAGAGGCAGCAATATTTTGAAAAGAATCTTCTTCTCCAAGCAACAGGCCTTAACAGTGGGCTTCAAATATTCAGTAACCTGATCTAAACGTATGTGCTGTCATCAGACTCTGCTGCCCATTTTATAGAGCACAAACAGATTTAGCATAATTCTTAAGGGCCCTACGATGTTGGAGATGATAAATGAGCACTAGCTTCAATTTAAAGTAAATAACCTAACAAGAGAGTCAGCCTGTCCTTTGAAGCTTTGAAGCCACCTAGGAAGGTCCTAAATGGCATCTTCTTCCAATAGAAGGCTGTTTCATCTACAATGAAAGTGTGTCATTTAGTGTAATCATTTTTATTAGTAATATTAATTAGCTACCTTTATTAATTAGATCTTCTGGATAAGTCTCTATAGCTTCTACAACAGCCCTTGCTGCTTCACCTTGTACTTTTATGTTATGAAGATGGTTTCTTTCGTTAAGCCTCATAAACCAAACCCTCTACTAGTTTCAAACTATTCTTCTCCAGCTTATTTACCTCTCTCAGTCTTCAAAGAACTGAGGAGAGTTAGCCTTGCTCTGGATTAGGTTTTGGCTAAAGGGTATGTTGTGACTATAACGATCTCTGTGTCAGCAATATACTGTTTCACTTGCTTAGTATTTGTGTGTTCAGTTGAGTAACATCTTTCATTTCCTTCAAAAACTCTTCCTTTGCATTTACAACTTGGCTGTAATGCAAGTTACAATTTGAGTATTTTAAAAAATTCTACAGGCTGAAAAATATTTTAATTTTACCTGTATACTCAATAATGAAGCAGTAGGCAGGAAACCAGGTGTTTTCCAAAGTACAACTATCAAACATGAAATGGAATTTTGGCCTCCCTTGGCCTTTGACATACCTTCCTCAGTAAGCTTAATCATTTCTAGTTTTTATTATTTGAAGTGAGAGATGTGATTCTTCCTTTCACTTGAACATTTAGAGGCCATGTGGGGTTACTACTTAGCCTTATTTCAAGAAATAGGGAAACTCAAGGAGAGGGAAAGAGACAAGAAATGGCAAGTTGAGGGAGCAGTCAGAACACACACATTTAATGATTAACTCAGCCACCTTATCTGGCGACAGTTTGCGGTGTCCAGAAACAATTACAACGATGAATTGGACCGAAGTTTTGCCACCCTGAAGCTGCATTTTGGGATATTGATTTTAAGCTATTTGTTAAGAAACAGAAGCCTCAGAAAGAACCTTTGACCCTCTCCCTTTCTGCCTAAGATATTCAGATGGAAAGGCCTACTCCAGGAAAGAAATCTTAGGATATTCACCTTAACATAATATAAATTAAGTACATACAGTAAATGGGAGGGCTTCCGGTAAGGACCTGTTAAGTAGATACCCACTGTGTTCCACTGTTTCTGAGTTGTCCAGCAAGAATTTGTCCGCCAAGTGTGTTCCACTCTCCCTCAACTACCCGTATATCACCCCATTCTCCCTTCTAAAATCTCGAACCCTGGTCCCCGCTTTTCTCCTGTGTTCAAAACGTCATATATACCCAATGTTACTTCACTATCTTTAGAACTGTCATGCTTTTGTGAATTGCCCATGCACATGTGTTAAATTTTTAATTTCTCTTGTTAATTCGTCTGTTAATTTGTTGACCCAGCTAGAAGAATTTAGAAGATAGGAGGTAAAGTATTACATTTTTTTAGCCCCCATAATATTAACATCAAAAATTGCTGATAACAGATCACCACAACAAATAAAATAATAAAAAAGTTTGAAATACTACAATAATTAACGAAACAGGACACTTGTGCATCCAAGGATATAGCCTGATTCCCCCTCCCAGTCAGTTGAATGGTGTCTGCCTGGCCAGTAGCCACAAGGAGCAGAACAGCACATACTCAGCTGTCTTCCCTCATCATATATATATATATATATATATATATATATATATGTATATAATTTTATTGACTTCAGAGAAGGAAAGAGAGATAGATGATGAGAGAGAACCACTGACCAGCTGCCTCCTTCCCGCACGTTTCCTACCACAGGATCAAGCTCACAACTGGGGCATGTGCCCTGACTGGGAACTGAACTTTGACTTCCTGGTTCTAGGTCAATGCCCAACCACTGAGCTTCACCGGCCAGGCATGTGCCCACATTCTTGACAGCCAGCAAGTCTCACCATACTCTTTTTCCCTTGGCCTGCACGCAAGCTATTCCACGCACAACATTCTTTTCCTCCTCTCTGCTACTTCCTTTCCACTGAGTAAGTTTCTTCATGAGATAATTACAAAGTTGAAAATACTATAAAATGTGAATTCTAATTTTCAATACAATATCAAAAGTATGTGTAGTCCAGTAATCTAAAACTTCTGGGCTCAATATCATCACTTAACAGCTCTCCCCAATAATTTTACAAACTAAATGAGAAAGCATCACTTTGAGCCATCCAGTCAATGCTTCATTACCATAAGCAGATCATTTCAACCACCACGCGGCTAACCAAGGCTGTTAATTCTCATCAACCTCTCATGTCACGGTTGCTCAGCAGACCATTTCACTTCCCAGAACTTAACTGTCTTTATTTTAATCTAGCGTACAGTTTGAAAGCTTTCCACAAGCTATAAAAGTGTGATATAGTAGATTCTTCCTGGTAATTAAGATGTGCAAATGGTTAAAACATTAATGCCATGATTGTTTTAAAATGGTATGCTTAAAATGCCTAATGATATCTGTCTTAATGTCCACACAACTTACAAGTATGTGCAAACACTAATAACCATTATCAGATGTCACATGAAATGACATTTTACGCCTTCACAGTTTAGTACTGTTAGCATGGATTTTTAAAGTTCTTATCTAGTTATGTGAATAGCATTATTTTAACAATTTTTTTATTTTTATCCTTTATATTTTATAATTCTCAAATCAGATATTTAAAGAAAAGGCATGTTATTAACAAAATAAGAACATAATAAAAATTAAATCAGAAAGTATAAAATAGATGAATAAATACATGAATATCTACAAAACCTACAACCTACAGGTAGTGTTCTGCACACTTCAGAAATCCGGCAGAGTGGTTACGAGCCAGGTTCTGAGTCAGACAGAGAAGGTTCAAGTTGCACCTTACCCACTTATTAGATGGATGATCGTAAGCAATTTTTTACATCTTTCTTTAAGCCAAAGTTTGCTCATAAATTAAATAACAAAGGTTCTAGAGATCAATGTCTGGGACATGATAACAGCTAATAATGTGTACCAGACATTGTTCTAACTCATGTATAAACTTATTTAACCTTCACAACAACTTTATGAGGTATTTTCCTCATTTTATAGATGAGAAAACTGAGGAATGGAGAATAAGTCCTACATTACTAGTATACATACCAAATCCAGAATTCAATACAAGTAAGCCTAGCTCAGAGTCCTTGTGCTTAACCAACACTCCCTCTATAGAGTAGGTGATCAATAAATGAAAGCAAAACATTCTTTCTAATAAAACCAGCCCTGCATTTTGCCAGGGCTTATAAATATTATCTTTTTATATTCTACATTCAATTACAATATAAGAAAAACAGAGATAACATTGTAAGTCATGTGACAGCTTACAATAAAGGATGCATTAGTCAAGTAAGCAGACATAAGTACCCAGTGCAGAAAGCTATTACCACAAAAGGACCTGTACTATCCACTGTACTCTCAGCAATCACTAAGTCCCTCCCTCTCCGTTTTTCAGTTCTCTAGTAGTTCTACTACTTCCCTGGTTGCTAACAAGTTTGAACAGTTTCCTCTAATTTCAAAACTCACTCAGGAAGAGAGCCTTCAAGTAAATCTCTCTGCCTTCCTCCCCAGTAACCTTCTCTATCACCAACTCACCCTCAGCAAAGGAGGCTCACTGGTATGCCTGGGTATAGTCCTGTCCACAGCAACAATCACACCACTGTCCTCCCCACTACTCAGTAACAAGTCACCAGAGTCAGGTTCCTCCAGGGTCACTTGTTCTAGTCAAGGGCCCAGAGATCTGGCCTGACTGCAGCTTACTCAGCAGCAGCCCACACTGTATCTCAGGAACCCCATCCCAAATTCCTGCTGCAATTTAACCCTTCATGGCCCAGGCTAGAAGAAGCATAGTTACTGAATTAAAAGATCTGGTGTTTAGCCTCTACACTGGCCACTCATTACCTCTCTGGTCTGAGATAAGTCCTGGAACCTCTGTAGGTATTCATTCCCTCTTTGGTAAAATAAGGAGATTGAACTGAATGAACCCTAAAATCTCACCTACCTCTAATGGTCTAGGATACTATTTTAAACCAATTGGAGCTGGAAGAGAAAACCCGAGTAACTCCCAGTAGGCAACTGCTCCTCCTCATTTAGCCTACTCCTTCCCCTCTTCCATCCTACTGGGGCTTTGGGAACACTCCACTTTGGGGTGGGAAACCAGGGAGCCAGGGTATAAGAATTGTCCAAATCCAGTGCATTTACACCCAATGGCTCATGCTCCCAGGGAGCCTCCTACTGTTTGTTTACAGGCCCACCGTTCCTCTCTAGACAGGCCCGGAGCTTAGGAGAGAGTAAGTAAATTCAAACACAAAACACAGAGATAACAGTGGGGGGCCCTGACGACGGCAGAGTTCCTGATCTGGTGGGCCACGCCTTTAGGACAAGCCCTGAGTGCCAGCAATAAAGCTGGACGTGGAGTGCCAGCTCTTCTCTCTCCCTTTCATGGCTTTCCTACCTGGAGTAGTTCTTGCTCGTTGAGTCCACATACCCTCTCCTTCCCATAAAAGGACAATAAGCATGACTCCCACTTTACTTTTCCCTCTTCAACCTTAAAACCATAATTTTACCACAGTATCTTATATCATACTAGAGGCCCAGTGCACAAAATTCGTGTGTGTGGGGGGGGCATGTCCCTTAGCCCAGCCTGCACCCTCTCCAATCTGGGACCCCTCAAGGGATATCCAACTGCCCTACTAGGAATCGGGCCTAAATGGGCAGTCAGACATCCTTCTCACAATCCAGGACTGCTGGCTCCAAACTGCTCACCTGCCTGCCTCCCTGATTGCCCCTAACTGCTTCTGCCTGATTACCCGCTAACCACTACCCTGCCAGCCTAATTGATGTCTAACTGCTCCCCTGCCAGCCCGTTTGCCCCCAACTTCCCTCCTCTGCTGGCCTGGTCACCCCTAATTGCCCTCCCCTGCAGGCTTGATCGCCTCCAATTGCCCTCCCTTGCAGGCCTGGAACTTCCCAACTGCCCTCCCCTGCTGGCCTGATTGCCCACAACTGCCCTCCCTTGAAGGGTCTGGAACCTCCCAACGGCCCTCCCTTGCTGGCCATCTTGTGGTGGCCATCTTGTGTCCATATGGAAGCAGGATCTTTGACCACATGGGGGCAGCCCTCTTGTGTGTTGGAGTGATGGTCAATCTGCGTATAGCTCTTTTATTAGATAGGATTTCTAGCACATACAATAACCTACTTTATTGCAGGGATTGTAAACACTCATTCTGTTTTTCCACATTTCAGAAATATTCCAGTCTCTATTCCCACCCTGCTCACAAACTAGTCAGAGTTAAGTCAAACTTCTGACTCTAAGTCAGAAGACACTTTACTTAACATACTGCTGTCTCCCAAGCTTCTTACCCCCAACCCCAAGCTGCATCTGCCTCAGCATTTCCTTTTCACCTTCTGTCGTCCATTGCTTTTCTTACGGAGACCCAAGTCTACCTCATGGCCTATCCCATAATGCAAGAAAACTTTATTGCAAAAAAGGAAGGAAGAAGAGATAGAGAGAAACATCAATGATGAAAGAGAATCATTGATTGGCTGCCTCCTGCATGCACTAGGGATCAAGCCCGCAACTCGGCTGTGCCCTGACCAGGAATCAAACCATGACCTCCTGGTTCATAGGTCAATGCCCAAGAAGAAGTCTCTAAGAGAGTGAGCCCCACTCCTTCCAGGAGTGAACTCTACCCCTCATACTTCAAAACTTTTAAATAAGCCAAGAGAGAGGAGAATCGAAAGCACCAACCAGGTAACAAAATAGTTCTATGAAATACGAAGGGAACTCAATTGCTCAACTCAATACAGTCACCCAGATCAGCACTATTACTTCTCCAAAGCAAAGTTAAGAATCATCCTTAGCAAACACAAAAGCACAATTATAATTAAAGGCATAGTGAAACCTCAAAGAAAGTCTACTTTACCAAACTCCAAACCGTCAGATAAGGGTTCCTTCTGGATAGACTGTAACATCTATTCCTTTTACTTTAAAAGAATGATGGCAATAGTGGAAGGATCCACAGCTCTCCAGTGGCCACAAAAATCAGACTTCTTAGAAAGTAGCAGGACCACTCCCTTCTTACATGAGCTTCAAGAGAATTCACATCAAGTAACAGCTGGAAATAACTTTTTTAAGAGGTGAAATAAAGTCTCCCAAGTACTGATATTTTTCTAAAATATATTTTTATTGATTTCAGAGAGGGAGACAGAGAGAGAAATACTGATGCTGAGAGAGAATCATTGATTGGCTGCCTCCTGCATATCCCACACTGGGGATCAAGCCTACAGCCTGGGCGTGTGCCCTGACTGGGAATCGCACTGTGACCTCCTGGTTGATACTCAACCACTGACCCACACCAGCTGGACTATTTTTTTTGCTCCATCAGAAGATGACTTTAAATAAATAAAATTGGTTTAAATGTTTAAGGCTAACAAAATAAAAAAAAGGATATACATAAGTTGATCTTGAAGTAAAATCAAGTAATCAGAAACATGATTAAAGTTAATCATGCCTGATAAAAACATCAAGATTAAGATTTTCTTTCCACAAATATGGATCCAACAATAAAATGTTTATTTTACACTTTGAAAGTAAGGGTCATTTTATATACATTTGAATCAAAGCATTAATGGAAAGATCACAATAAAAATCCAGGTCTCTACAACAGAGAGGTGCCCAAGCCAAATATAATCTCTCTGTAGATCCTTCTTTAGGCAAACCACATGCCTTCCTCTGTGGTTTGAATCTGTTCACCTGACTGGCAAATGGAGCCACTGAAAAATAGGCAAAAGAAGGCATCTAAAATATTCATGAATGGATTATTGTGGGTCCTCCCAGAGGCAAAAAACAGTGGAGAGGCTTCTAGGCAAAATGGCTGCCTATAAGTAAACGTGGTACTCACCTCCTTTCTCAGCGACATCAAAATTAACACTACAGAACAACAATCATTTAGAACGGCCTGAAATCTGGCTGAATGGAAGTCTTACAACGAGAGAATTAAAGAAGCCACACAGAGACTGGTAGGGGGAGCTGAGACACAGAATGGACTGGCCCCACACCTTTATGGGTGGATAAAAATTGGGAGATATATCAGCTGCAGAGGACCCCCATGAAGAGCAAGGGGTCCCAGCCTCAAAAAACGCCCTACAGCCCAGGATTCTAGTGCCAGGAAGAGAAGTGCCCTTAACTTCTGGCTCTAAAAGGGATTGTGGCTGAGTGAGACGGAAGGTTCCCAGATTCTCAGGCATTCCTCTTAAAGATCCCATGCAGAGACTTATCCTATCTAATAAAACAGCAATATGCAAATTTGACCGTACCTTTGCCACACCCACAAGCCACGCTCACCAGCCACACCATCAGCCAATCAGAAGCAAATTATGCAAATAAACCCCAAACAAGATGGCTGCTGCCACTGAGAGCAGGAGGGAGGCTTGGGTTTCCCTGGCAATGGAGGAAGGCAAGCTTTCCGTCTGCCTTTGCCGGCCTAGGCCTCAATGGTACAAAGTTTCAATTATAAAAGACACATAATCCAAAGGCAGCCAGGGAGCTGGAGAGAGAAGAGGCTAGGGTTGCCGGGCAATGGAAGAAGCTAAACTTCTGCAGCCCCGCCTAGCCCTCCACTCTAGGCTACAAAGTTTCAAACAGAAATGGCTCTCGCCAGGGAGTGAGCAGAAGGTTTGGCTGCGCTCTAGGCTACAAAGTTTCAATTGTAGACATAAATGAATTTCAGATCCCAAAGCCTCCATTTGGGTTGCTGGGGGCATGGATGGCCTGCAAACCACCATAAGCCCCTCGCCCAGGCCGCCCCACACCCCAAGGGAACCCCCACCCTGATCTGGGACACCCTTCAGGGCAAACCAGCTGGCCTTCACCCATGCAGTAGGCCTCCATCCTATCTAATAAAAGAGCTATACGCAGATTGACCATCAGTTCAACACACAAGACAGCTGCCCCCATGTGGCCAAAGATCCTGCCCCCATGTGGACACAAGATGGCCACCACAAGATGGCCAGCAGGGGAGGTTTGGAGGTTCCAGGCCTGCAAGGGAGGGCAGTTGTGGGCCATCAGGCCATCAGGAGAGGGCAGTTGGGAGGGACCAGGCCTGCAAGGGAGGGCAGCTGGGGGTGATCAAGCCTGCAGGGGAGGGCAGTTAGGGGTGACCAGGCCAGCAGAGGAGGGAAGTTGGGGACAAACAGGCTGGCAGGGGAGCTGTTAGACATCAGTCAGGCTGGCAGGGTAGTGGTTAGGGGGTGATCAGGCTGGCAGGCAGAAGCGGTTAGGGGCAATCAGGGAGTCAGGCAGGCGAGCAGTTTGGAGCCAGCAGTCCTGGATTGTGAGAAGGATGTCCAACTGCCCATTTAGGCCCGATCCTAGTAGGGCAGTTGGACATCCCTCGAGGGGTCCCAGATTGGAGAGGGTGCAAGCTGGGTTGAGGGACACCCCTCCGCCCCGCTTCCGCCCCCCCCCCCCCCATGCACGAATTTCATGCACCAGGCCTCTAATTTGAAATAACTTCCTATGAGCTCCAGAGCTGGGACAACAGCTGGAAAGGTACCAGAGACATACAAGAGTCTGGTATCAGGGCGAGAACTGGAGGAACAGCTTTCTCTCAGAGAGAAATTTTGGCAGAGGCCATTGTTCCTTTTACAAGCCCCGGCTCACACTTTTGACCCCTCCCTGGTGATTCTCTGAGACCCTGTCTGACCAAACTTTCAAGCCCACCCAAGCTGCTTCCAATGACTTTACTATATACGAATAGCCTGTCTTGGCTCACACTTCAGATTTTCCTAAAATCTCTCAAACAAGCAGCATCTGGCCTCACCAAGCCCCATACATCTTACTAAGTGGTTCCAGGCTGGCACTAGCAGCAGCCTGCCTTAGTTCACAGCTTAACCTTGCCTGGGCACCTCCAAGACCAACAAAAGTATCAGTCATCTGCAGATAGTTTTGTAGCTCATGCTACAAAGAATACAGGTGGCAGCTGACCTTGGCTTGCACCTCCTGGGAGGCCCAAGAGCTAGCACATCCAGTGGATAGCTTCAGAATACACCAGAACACCACCCAACCACCTCCTAGTTTTTATCCTCCATATGAAGGTGTGGGGCCAGCCCGTCCACCTCTCCACTCCTCCTACCAGTCTTGATGTGGCTGGCCTCTTCTTTAATTTCGGAGTTGTAGGATTTTCACTCAGCTTGATTTCAAGCTATTCTGAATAATGGCTGTTTTGTAGTTTAGTTGTAATTTTGATGCAGTTGTGGGAGGAAGCGAGTACCATGTTTACCTATACCAACATCTTCTAAAACTACTTTTTAAAAATGTTAGCTTGCAAGTTATACATAAACAGGTAGTTTCTGGACTATCATTTGCCAACTTCTATTTGACAACCTGTACTATAGTTGATTTCACCTTTTTGGAAAGGTCCCTGATCTTCAATTAGGTTTCTGCCATTGACAAGACTCATAATGGCAAGGGATTCCATCAACAACTGCTTGCCAGATCAGATCAAGAAAATATTCACCCCAATTTCTTTCATTTCTAATGACAGAATGAGTAACACCTACTTTTGACAGCCCACACTACCACGTTCATTCCCTATCCATTAGAATTAGTGGTAAATGCTGAATTGACCTGTGAGAAATAACTATTTTCAGGGTAACAAAAACATTTCCAAAACACATCTTTGGTCCTCAAAGATTCTATAAAAATGGAAATAATTCATTAAGATTTCCAAATCTCCTTAATTATTATATAAGCTAGGAAATATTATTCTTAGTACACTCAGTATAAAATGCAAGTAATAGCTAGTCTGGTAAGAGAAATCTGGCTCTATTCACCAATAGGTGAAAGAGAATTCTTGAGAAACAAGAAACTTAGATTTTAATTCTAACTATACAGTTAACTAATTCATGCATGGGGGGGGGGGGGGGGGTGTCCTCAGCCCAACCTGCCTCCTCTCACATACTGGGAGCCCTCAGGGGGTGTCTTGCTGACCACTCACCCCAGCCTGCCCAAGGCCTAAAACCTCTGGCTGAGGCTTTCGTCCATGGACGGGGGACCTCGGCCAGGGGACCCCAGCCAGTGGTCGCCCTGCGATCCAACTATCGCTGGCTGGCTCGCCCCAGCCTCGGCCCAAGCCCACCCCAAGGCCCGGGGAAAAATCCTGTTGGAAGAGGCTTTATTCCCCCAGCCTTGGCAACCCAGGGGATCGCCCTGCCATGCGGCCATCTACTGGCTGGCCCTGGCCATGCCCTCACCTCCAGCCCAAGCCCGCCACAAGGCGGCCCTGACCTTGGAAACCCAGCACATCACCCTGCAATGTGACTGATCCACTGCCGGGCCCGGCCCTGCCCTCTGCCCACCCTGGCTGTAGGCCGGCCACCACTGCTGCTGCAACCTGGGGGTGGGGGGGAGGAGGGGCAGCACCATTGCTGCCCGGCCCAGCCCCGCCCTCCACCCGCCACAGCCGCCTATAGCTGGGTCCACAAAAGGCCCCTCCACCGCCGCTGCTACGATCAATCAGGGGGTCCGCCATCGCTGCCTGGCCCAGCCCCACCCCTTGCCTTACGTTGTTCAGCCCCACCCCCTGATCCTGATTGGCTGGTAGTGTAGCGAAGGTACAGTCAAATTTGCATATTACTCTTTTATTGGATAGGACTACTTGATTAGCCATTTCACAACAGTACCTCATTTAAGAAATTAAGAAGTTAATTTCTGTGGTATTTTCTAGCTCTAAAATGCTTATAAGGAGCTACATTAATCATGTCATCTAACTTAAACCACTAAGAATTTTCATTATTTTTATTTTTCACTGTCCTTCAGAGAAGAGACAGGTAATTTCCTCTCTGCTGTTTTATCTCTCTTTTTGAAAGGCCATTGAAAATATATTTCTGATCAGGACAACTGCCGCCATCTTAGAAGTAATCAGGTCTTAACACAGTTATGACTGATACAAGAGAAAATGTGATGCAATGTAATATTTGGAAGATATTTCTACAGATAGACATTTGTGCCTGCTGCAACCATAATATCCAAGTTGTAGAGTTTCCCACAATAAAAGCATACAATCAGGTCCTTTAGCTACAAAAAAAAAAAAAAAATCTGTCTTCAAAATTGCTTCTTTTTTCCACAATAATCACATCTTTGACTTACAGCAACCATGCTGCAGTCTAATTCTAAAACCAAGCAGACCTGGATTTAGTCCCTGCCACTGCTACATATAAACTCAAAGATGTTTACCTCCAAGCTTCATTCTCCCCATCTGTAGAGCAGGGATGCTATTCCTGGTAGCAATGGAAACTTATGGGCTAGAGGCCCCATGCATGAAAATTCATGCAGGGGAGGGCAGTTAGGAGTGACTAGGCCTGCAGAGGAGGAGAGTTAGGGGCGACCAGGCCAGCAGGGGAGGGCAGTTAGGGGCAATCGGGCCAGCAAGGGAGCAGTTAGGCATCGATCAGGCTGGCAGGCAGAAACGGTTAGGGGCAATCAGGCAGGCTGGCAGTTGGGAACCAGCAGTCCGGATTTTGAGAAGGCAATCAGACATCCCTCTACTTGAACCAAGTCTTTATAGAAATATAGATTAAAGTATCATAAATGTTTTCTCTACCCAAAATAGTTCATGAAAACTGTCATTTTTTAATTATTTACTATAACCCATTTTTTAAATTAAGTACCGTTTTTTAAGTTATACCAAAACATTATAAGGCCCATAGACATACTTTAGCACTAGCTATTAAGTGTAAGTATACTAAATGCAAAATCCTATATAATAAAAGGCTAATATGCAAATCAACCAAGTGTTAGAACAACTGGTCACTGTGACCACACTAACCACCAGGGGGCAGACGCTGCTCAGTCAGAAGCTTGGCTCATGACTGGTGAGTACAGGTGGCAGTGGGGGGAGCCTCTCCCACCTCCGTGGCGGCACTAAGGAGCAGCAATCAGGCGGGCAGTAAGGAGTAAGGGGTCCCGGACTGCAAGAGAGCACAGGCCAGGTTGAGGAACCTCCCCCCCAAGTGCACACATTTTGTGCATTGGGTCTCTAGTATAAGTATAAAAAAAAAAAAAACAAGGGTTTTTTCCTATCATCTAGAGTCAATGCTTATTTAAAAACAGTTTTCTTAAAGGTGACTGTCATTTAAGGGAGAGTTCAATGATAATTTCTACATTTTTCTTCTTGAGCACAGAACAAGAACTTGGTTGCACAAGTCCCCGAAATCCACTCAAAGCATCAGGCTGACAAAATATGTGGGAAGCATAAAACTTTTTAATTGAGCCAATGCCTTCAGACCGAAAGCATTCTTTTTTGGTAGTTCCCTTCAGTACTAGAATATAAATAGATGTGTATTAATTGATGAAAATATAACTTTAAAAAGTATATATTATCTTAGAAATGCTTGCTTTACATTTTCAAAGAAAAAGAAAGACAAAAAACTAACATTTAGTGAGTACTTTAGTATGTTTTAGAGAAATTGGAATACTCTGATAGAAAATTTCATATATTACATTATCACAATAATTTTCTCTATTTTGCCATAAGGCATGAAACAGTAATAAAGGACTCTAAATTATTAAAATGCCTATCAATAGACTATTAATTTCTTTTCAACATACATAACACTTCTGAATTAAGAAATTCACCAAGCTGTTATTTCATCCTTTCTCTCCAGGACCATGAATAACATAATCCTATATAATGAAAGGGTATATGCAAATAGACCAAATGGCAGACCAACCAAACTACCTATCAAAGCATAATCCTATCTAATAAAGAAGGAATATGCTAATTGACCATCACTCCATCACAAAGATGGCTGCACCCACAGCTGAGGAAAAGTTCCCATCAGGAGCCTTAACAAGCAATCAGCAGGGACTAGAGGCTATGCCCTCCCCCACGCCCCTGGGGCTTCATAGGGGACCTAAAGCTGTGCCCCCCCACCCAGCAGGGCTTGACAGGAGACCTAAGGCCAGGCCCCCTGAGCTGGAGTCAGGCTGGTGGATCTGAGGCCTCAACCCCTGACCCCAGTGCCAGTCCAAGGGATCTGAGGCCGTGTTCCCCACTAGGTGGAGCTTAACAGGGGGCGTCAGGCCCTGCCCCCCACCCTAGCACTGGCCCAGGGGACCTGAGGCCATGCCCCCCACCCACCGGAGCTTGACAAGGGATCTCAGATCGTGTCCCCCACCTGCAGGGGTTTGATGGAGGACCTCAAGGCATGCCCCCCACCTTGGTCTGGGCTGGGGGACCTCAGGCCATGCCCCCCATCCTGGTGCTGGGTCAGAGGACCTGAGGCTACACCCCCTGCCCAGCAGGACTTGACAAGGGTGGGACTGGCTGGTTCTGGATCTAGCCCAGTGGGGGGGGGGAGGGAGCAGCCAGGTCTGGTCTCAAGCGATTTTGAGGTGCATGTGGGTGGCTGGGGACTTGACTCTGGGTCCTGTGGTGTACCCCAGACTCTGATAAGAGGAAGGTTTTATATACATTTTACTAATTTTCTTTCATCTCTGACACTTTTATTATAAAGAGCAAATAGCAATATTAAATTATTTCCTCTAATTAATCCCTGTTAGTATGCATAAGTTTCGTGCACCAGGTCACTAGTATACTAATGATGTGCTAAGACTGTTTAACCACTCACTATGGCATGCACTGACCACCAGGGGGCAGTCAACCAGTTGATCAGTTGCTATGACGTGCACTGACCACCAGGGGGCAGATGCTCTGACTGGTAGGTTAGCTTGCAGCAACCTGGACAAATCACAACCTAGGCATGTGCCCTGACCAGGAATCTAACCTGCTACCTTCTGGTGTACAGGACAATGCTCCAAACAACTGAGCCACCTGGCCAGGCCTCATTAATAATTTTTTACATTTGGCACATGTTAAAATGACAGTATTTTATATATATGGGGTAATATAAAATGTTATCAAATTAACTCTATCTGTTTCTTTTTACTTTTTTATGTGGATTCCAGAAATTTTTAAATTTTATATGTGGCTCATGTGTGGTTATTATATTTCTACTGGGTTGTACTGTTCTAGATTATATACATTCGTTGAGGACTATAACTAAATAATTTTTGTGTCCTCAAGAGACCCCAAAGCATAGTAGGTCCTCAGTAAGTATTTACTGAATAAGTAAATAATATGTATGTTTTCACAGCATTAGTCTCCAAGTGAGTCATTTTGAAAGTATGCATTTTGGAAATGCAGCCTGAGGTACACAGTCAATTCAAGTAACTTGAACTTTCTATTCTTATCTTTTGTGTATTACTTAAAAAATTTTTTGGTATACTTTATAAATCATGACTTATCCCTCCCTTACTTTATTAAAATACAATTATTATTTTAATCACTAGTCTGAATTATTTCAAAAGATATAATCATAGAGATTTCCAAAACAATGAAATGAAATCTAGTGCCTTACCTTTTAAAGTACGCCCTTTAAGCGCTCGTGATATTATTAAAGTACATTTTTTCCACAAAAATCAATCTGCTTTACGAATATTTTAAAATAAATTTCACTACGAAATCAGTACATGTTTATTTTTTTAATATATTTTATTGATTTTTTACAGAGCTGAAGGGAGAGGGATAGAAAGTCAGAAACATCGATCAGCTGCCTCTTGCACGCGCCCTACTGGAGATGTGCCCGCAGCCAAGGTACATGCCCTTGACCGGAATCGAACCCGGGACCCTTCAGTCCGCAGTCCGACGCTCTATCCACTGAGCCAGACACGTCTTAGTGAAATCAGCATGTTTAAAAAACTCAGAAAAACATAGTAAAAAACTAAATGTTGCAGATAACTAACATACTGGCTTCAAGTAAACCAATTTGATGACAGGAAGTTGAAGAGCAAATATCCTTCAGTGTGATTTTTAAAACATTAATCAATTTTCTATTTTATTAAAGTGGCCAACTTTTGCAACGTAATTTGCCACTCTCACTTCAAATACACCCAAAAAACACTCTACCAGATTTAACAACACAAATAATGAATTTGGGAGGCAAACTGCTTCAAGAATATACTTATGCCCAGTAAGTGTGGCTCAGTGGTTAAGCATTGATCTATAAACCAGGAGTCAGGGTTCAACTCCCAGTCAGGGCACATGCCCTGGTTCCGGGCCCCATCCCCCATAGGGGATGTGCCAGAGGTGACCAATCAATGATTCTCTCTCATCATTGATGTTTCTGTCTCTCCTTTCCCTTCCTATCTAAAACTAATAAAAATACATTTTTTAAAAGAATATACTTATAAGGCCTTCTGCAGAATTATAAAAATGTCTCAAGCACTTTGGATTTTTACAGGTCAGAACAGGGGTTAAATAGCCAATACTCCTAAATCAAGAGTTTAAGGGAGTAATATTGAAGGATTCGGGGCTAGGAGGTTGTAGATTGGGGAATGTGAATGGACAGACTATTTGAAAGGGCTCAAGAATACACACCTGAATCCTCAGTAAAATCCTCTACAGAAAAATCTTTTAATCATTCTTCTCAGTCTCCTTTGCTGGTTCCTCCTCCTCTTCTCAAATTCTTTGAGTTGGAAAGTCTCAGATCTCAACCTAGGGCCTCTTCTCTTTATCTATACTTATCCTTTCAGTAATGTTATCTGATCTCGTGACTTTAAATACTGCCTATAAAGAGTGTGCAAAAAATTTAACTCTGCCTATTCCCAGACTCATATATTCAACTATGCCTGACATTTGAATACCTGAATATCTTCAAATTAACAAATCCAAAACTTGTCTTCCTCCTAAAACCTGTTCTTCCTTCTCTCAAAGTAGCCTTTCTCATCTCATTTGATGCCAACTGGGATGGGTGCATGAAGGGTCTTTTGGTTAACAAGTATTTTTAACTGAAGTAACTGGAATTCATTCATTCTGGCAATTGCATCTGAGAAAACTAGCCATTGGTTCCTGCTACCTAGATCGCTGTAGATGTTAGCGATTTTGCCCTTTCTAAAATCTAATTCATCACCTTTTCATTCAATTCTGAAATTTTTCATTTTTCCTCAGATTAACTAAGGTCCATTTCTGATGCTTGAAACTAAAACCCCTTACTCTGGATAACCACCAGCTCTCAACTGGCTGACTCAGATTTCCCTCCAGAGCTTCCAGTTTGCCACCAAACCCTGGCCCCTATCCTCCTTTCCACTGATAGTTAGGATGAAAATACAAGATTTTCCTATTTTCAATTATAACAGCCTTTCATCACACATGCCCACATCTGTTTTGTCAGATATCTGAGAAACTAAGAATTAAAATTCTCTCACCAAAGTATTTGTTCCCAAACTGGTTATTGTCTAGCTATTCATGGAAAACATGAGTAGGAAATCTCTCACAGGATTCTCTCTGCAGGTCACCTAAAATAGTCCCTTACTACAAATTCTGATAACCCCTTCTCTGATCCCACAACTCTCTGTTATAACAGCTAACTTCATTCAAATAATTAATTATTCATGCCTTCATGAATGTAAAGGACCATGACTCCTCGTCTCTGCATCCCCATGTGAGGCAAACTTAATTTTATCAGAAAGTAATCTAGGAAATGCTTCACATTTGAAAACAATCACTATACTTCATATTAAACACACTCTGAGTTTACTCTACAATGTTGATTATTCACTACTAATATATATGAGTATCAACTACTGTTAAGCCAGCCTCTCTGATCATATTTAAAAATCAAGCAGGAATTATGCAAGGGTTTACAAAGTACTTTTTTATTATCTTGATCTTCTAACTAATTCAGCCTAGGTCAAATTTTGTGCGCAACTCAAAAACATAAATGCTAATCACTCACATTAGTCTTCCCATCTCAATTTTCTTTAATACATATCTTAAGTTTATACTTGGGAGTTGGGAATTACATGGGTAAACAGAATGATCTAAAAGATCTTTTAAATTCCCATCTAATTTACGTTCCTACCCTCCAGTTTAACCTTAAATGACTAATCAACAGGTTAAACATGTGTATCAACAAACACCACATATAGAATTCTCAAAGATCAACATGATGTGGTTTTCCCCAAACAACACAATTATGTAAGAGAGCTTCAGAAATGCACAGACAAGCACCACCTAGTGGCAAAACAAATTACTCCAGATAAACAGTTACCATTGACAGTAGTACATCTAAATTAATTTACCTACCGAAATCTAAATCAGGGACAGTTATTCAGGATGCAATTTTGTTTAAATATTTAATAACCATTTGAATACTAAATCAAGAGTAATACCAGTTTTAAGATAAATATTAAGACTACATGGCCATTAGGACAGTTCAAGTTCAGCTATTTTAACGTTCTTAATTGAATCTCTTAAAATTAAAATGGAAGGAAGTGAACAAATGCTTATATTGAGCATTCACTCTACCATGTGTTGGGCACATTCACATGTGCTACATCTCATTTAAACCCACAATATCCAAGTAAAAAAATTACTTGAATCTTTTAAATTCCACAGTACAATTGAGGAAACTGACCTTCAGATATTAAATAACTTTCTAAATCATATAAGCATTAAGTGATGAAGTCACCTTCTCATCTACTGCTCATATAACTGTTCCTGGGTCCTTGAGGAAAATAAAGCAATACAATAAGTGAAATGCATACAGCAACTAGCCATTAAGTTTGGGCCATACATAACTGACTCTAAACATAGTGTAGGGTAGTGTAGCAGGAAAGATCATGGACTTTGATCCTAAATGCAAACTAGTGTTAGCAAACTAAAATTAACTTGGTTTTAGCGGAGCACAGCACTGGAGCTGGGGACACAGAGGTGTCCAGGCAAACAACAGCCGCTTCTCACAGAACCCACAGTCCTGCCCCTAGATAATTTTCACTTCTAATGGAGAAGATGACAGACAAGGAAGTCCTTTTAGCACAATAAGAGGTCACTTAATCCATAACCTCAGCAAAAAAGGATTTTTAATTACATCAAGATTGTTACCTTCACAAGAGAGGCTTTTATAAATTACTAGAGGCTTGGTGCACAGAATTCATACACTTGGGAGGGAGATCCCTCAGCCTGGCCTATGCCCTCTCATAGTCCGGGAGCCCTGGGGGGGATGTCCGACTGAGGGCTTAGTGAGCCTAAGCCCTCAGTCGGACATCCTCAGCACTGCCACCAATGCAGGAGAGGCTCCCACCACTGCAGTTGTGCTTGGCTTCTGGCTGAGCAGCGCTCCCCCTGTGGGAGCACACTGACCACCAGGAGGCAGCTCCTGCATTGAGTGTCTGCCCCCTGGTGGTCAGTATGCATCATAGTGACCGGTCACTCCACCATTCGGACATTTGCGAATTAGCCTTTTATTATGTAGGCTACGCTGTAGACGAGGCCCCCTAGAACCATAAGAAATGCAAAAAATTCACTGTTAACTCATTCTCGAATTGCCCCCACTTAAAATCAAACTGCCCCTGCTATGGGGCATGTGCTGCACCTTGGGAACCACTGAGCTTGACACTTTTCCTCTCTGAACTTCATTTCTGAATACATACATATATACCATGGTGTGCTGCCCCAGCACAGCCAAAGGTTCGGCAAGCCTGAGCGGGTGTGGCAAAGGATGAAGGGAAGACAGAGGATAAGCTGGTCTAGGTGGATCTTGCGTGCCTTGCTGAGGCCACAGACAGATCCAGGCTGCAAGATGCTTTATTTTATAGTCAGGCGTAAACAAGGTAATTTACAATGTTCTTGTAAGTTTCACTTGTTTTGGTAGCACTTGCTGCACATCCCACAGTCCATTAGCTACCCAGGCAAGATCTAGGGAGCAATCACAAGACCAAGCTTAATTATGCTTAGAGGACTGTGCCCTCTAAGCTGGGACTTGTTTGCTACTTTGCCAGCAGGTCAGTCTGAGACTTACCCCTATAACGGCTCCCTACCCCATGGGAACCGTAGTCTCTTCTCCGCCTACCTCACTGGGTTGTCATGAGGAGGTTGTGAGCTAATAAACCTAGAAATGTTTCATCCAGTGAGTGATGTCTAAACGGGAAGGGACTGTTATTTTTAAGCTCACAGGTACCCTCGCAGGTGGCAGATGCTGGTTAGGGGAGGGGGCATGATTGTTTCCTGGGACCGTAGCTATGGAAGCTTTGCAGAGGGTTCCACAGGCCTCAGAGGGGTGGGCTCTGGCCAGCAGCCCTGCAGTGGTGGTCGTCCCTGGAGGCGCTGGTGGGGGGCAGGGTGTTAGGGGGGCATTAGGAGGACTGCAAGGTCGAAGGGGGAGTAACTGTCAAACCTTCCCACTTGCGGCCATTCTTTAAATTGTATGTTACTGTTTCGCAGCTGTACCTGCTTAGGGCAGGGCTCCAGTCTCCTGGAGCAGGGTGGGGGCCAGCCCAGGGCAGAGCCAGGTGGGCTAGGAGGGCAGGTTTAGCTGTGCCCCCAACGAGGTTCAGCGTGCTTCCGCTGCAGAGACAGCACTGCTACTGTTGGAGGGAAGGGTCTGACCCTAGGGGGCTGCTCAGGCCTGCCTCCACCTGGGTCTGGAGTTGTAGGGAGGAGAGGTGTGCCCAGCCCCAGCAGAGGGGACCCAGCAATGGTGGGCTACAGGCTCTGGATGCCTTGGGGCCGCTGAACGGTTTGTTGCCAGCATGCTATTGTTGTGGGTGCCCCTGGGGGGGGTGGCAAGAGAAGAGATCGGGAGTCCGAGGTGTGGGCTGTAGCTACCCCCCGAGGCTGGGTCTTCTCTCTACCAGGTAAGCCTCCCTGTCCCCTAGTGGTGCAGGGGGTCGGGAGGGTTGTCTGTCCATCCCCCTGGGAGTGTGGGGGCTGGGATAGGGTGTCCATGCAGAGGGATTGGAAGAGCTCCCTGTGGCTGCTTCCTCTTCCTTCTTTGCAGCTGGGCTCCTGTCAGGCACTCTCCTCAGACCTCCAGGAACTTGGCTCTGGCCGCCCACCCTCTGTTGCACGCGCATCCTCCTGCTGGTCTGTCAACATGCAAACTGGTTGTTACTGGAACACCGTCATGGACAATTACCATATTACCTCTTTATATGTATAGACTAGAGGCCCGGTTCATGAAATCCTGTGCACTCCGGGGGTCACTGGGCCCAGCCTGCACCCTCTCACAATCCAGGAGCCCTCAGGGGATGTCCAACTGATGGCTTAGACCCAATCCCCACAGGGAACGGGCTTAAGCCATCAGTTGGACATCCTTAGCACTGCTGTGGAGGTGGAAGACGCTCCCACCACTGCTGCTGTGCTTGCCAGCCGAAGCCCAGCTTCTGGCTCCCCTCTGTGGGAGCGTACTGACCTGCAGTGGGCAGCTCCTACATTGAACCTTGGCCCCTGGTGATCAGTGACTGTCATAGCAACTGTAATTCCACCCATTTGGTCAATTTGAATATTAGCCTCTTATTATATAGGATTCTTCCCAACTTTCAAAAATTTCCCCTCTCTACCCCTCTTCCTCCTATTTGCAAGAGTTCACTTGCTCCCACTCCTCCCCATCCTTCTCTCTCTCTTTCTCTCTCTCTCTCTCACACACACACAACTGAGATGAATACATGCAAACTGGAGCTTCATGGACTTTACTTCACTAACCACTTTAAACTTCTACTTTCCAGTAAACATGCCCTTTACAATAAAGCTCAATTCTTCAAGTCCTTACATCATCACAGATTTAGATCAATTCCATTTTAAGAATTGAGGATATAACAAATACATGGTGGCAAAACTTAACCCAAAAGGACAAGACTTTAGAGCCAGGTCTATTGAAATCCCAGTTTTCACCCTCACCGGTGTGTAACAGTAGACAGTGCATTGGCCTGTGGACTGAAGGTCCTGGGTTTGATTCTGGTCAAGGGCACATGCCTAGGTTGCAGGCTCAATTCCCAGTGAGGGGCATGATGGAGGCAACCAATCAATTATTCTCTCTCATCATGGATGTTTCTATTTCCCTCTCCCTTCCTCTCTGAAATCAATAAAAATATTTGGGGAAAAGAAGAAATTCCAATTCTCCAGTAATTGATTAATATACTTGCCAGATAGGAGGGGGTTTGGTGTTGGGGTGACAAAGATAAAAGAAATTAAGAAATATAAATAGCCAGTTATAAAAATACTCATGAGATGTACAGAATATGAAATCCTATATAATAAAAGGATAAATATGCAAATCGACCCAATGGTGGAATGCACAGTCACTATGACATGCACTGACCACTCGGGGACAGACGCTCAATGCACGCTCAAATCGACCCAATGGTGGAATGCACAGTCACTATGACATGCACTGACCACTCGGGGACAGACACTCCCACAACCACATCTTGAAAATATGCTCAAAGTCACTAATCATCCTAGAGATGCTAATCAAAATGACAATGAGGTACCATCTCACACCTGTCAGAATGTATATCATCAGCAAACAACAAGTTCTGGTGAGGATGAGGAGGAAAAGGAAGCCTCATGCACTGCTGGTGGGAATGCAGACCAGTGCAGCCACTGTGGAAAATAGTGTGGAGTTTCCTCAAAAAATTAAAAATCTGACCCAGTAATCCCACTTCTAAGAATATATCTCAAGAAACCAGAAACACCAATCAGAAATGCACCCGTATGTTCATAGCAGCACAATTTACAATATTTGTGCTGCTATGAACAGCCTAAGTGCTCATCAGCAGGTGAGTGGATTAAAAAACGATGGTACATGTACACAAACTATCTATATATATAAAACCCTAATATGCAAATAGACCGATAGGCAGAACAACTGAACAACCAAACAACTGGTCGCTATGACATGCGCTGACCATCAGGGGGTGTGAACAGAACATGGTGGGCTTCGGCAGCAGGTGCCAGAGCACCAAATATGGCGGGTGTCATCTTCAGCGGGATGGTGGAACAGGTGAGCAGAGGAGCCAGGCCAAGGCGGGGTGCCAGTTGCTGTCATCAGGGCATGACAACATTAACTAATGAATAAAAATGGAGCCAGAGGGGAAAAAATATTTTAGAATATAATAGAAGTAACCATGTATTTGCAGACTTTCAATATTTCCTACTTTTGTGATATTATTCTGTTAGTACAGTTTTAGCAATATTATATTTAAAATTTTTTCTTTGAAATACTAGTGTTTATTGCATGTAAATGGCTATTTTTATCTACAATCTAGTAATAGATTTATTTTGTATATGGTAAAAAAATTTAATAAATAATAATTATAATTCCTTATTTAAAAATAAACTATCAGATACTGTTGTATTACTTTCTCTAGGCAAGCAATCCTATGTAATAAAAGGCTAATATGCAAATTGTCCCCTCGGGAATTTGACCGGCCAGGAGTTTGACTGCTCACTATGATGTGCACTGACTACCAGGGGGCAGCATGGAATGAAAGAAGGCCCCAGCCAGCATCTGGCAGGCAGGGACAGGAAGGCCCCAGCCGGCAGCCAGAAGGAAGGCACCTGTCTGATCACCAGCCAGGCCTAGGGACACTACCTGTGCACAAATTTCATGCACTGGGCCTCTAGTGAAAAATAACTATTCATGCAAAATCCAAACATTTTTAGGAATACTTTTATAGTCAAAACTAATTAATGTCTGTATCTTTGCTCAAATGTAACTGATATTATGTTGTTATCGCTTCTGAATCTCCCTCCAAGAAAATGATTGTTCAAATAATGGGGTGAGGAGGAAGTTTATTCTTAGAATGATCTTCTCCAACTGATTGGATTTGCTATTAGATTTCTTTGCTATTGTTGATATATTTTTTATTTGATTTCAGAGAGAAGAAGGGAGAAAGATAGAAACATCAATGATGAGAAGCATGCTCCCCCACCAGTGATTAAGCCTGCAACCTAGGCATGTTCCCTGACCAGGAATCGAACCGTGTCCTCCTGGTCCATTGGTCGGTACTCAACCACTGAGGCATATTGGCCAGGCTGTTATTACATTTTTTTTGTATTACAATTTTAGACTTACCAAATGATAATACATATATACAATTTCCAGTTTAGAGAAAAAAACAATTGATAAGCAAGTTTCTAATATTTAAAAACTATCATTTAGCTTCTCCTACTTCATCTTGCAAATGTAAATGTAACAATTTAAAGCTCTCTCTTTGCTAAAAGCGACAAATAAATTTAGGAAAAATTTTTCTCTTTAATCCATAATTTCAAGTAATATGAGCCTGAACTGAGAAAAGTATAATTGGTTGTACTTTAAATAAAATATATCGATAAGGAAGGAAGTATCTTCCCCCTCTAACAGAGTCTAAGAAAAAGTGCAAACCAGATCTTAGCAGGTCTTACACTGTGACATTATAGAAATCTACTAGGTACAGTGGTCGGCAAACTGCGGCTCGCGAGCTGCGGTTTGCTGCTCTGTTAACTAATGAGTTTGCCAACCACTGTACTAGTAAATGTATGTCACAGAAAGAAAACCGATTGAGTCAAGTGGTTATAATAAATTGAGAAACACCTGAAGAACATTACTTTATTAGTTCTATTAGTAATGCTCAATAAACAATACCTATCAAATAAATGAAAAAGATCATTTGTAAAAGAAGTAAATTTCATTCTCTTATTCCCAAGACGAAACTAGAAACTGGAAAAACTTAATAGAGGGAAGAACTATAAGCATTCTATTAGCTACTGCTAATCAAATAACACTTTAGAGTGTTATTACAACTGACTTCAAAACCACAAAACACTAACTCTAGATCACACATAAGTTCAAACTGCTTACTTTTAAAAGCCACTTCTTTTTTAAAGATTATTTTATGCCCGGGAATGTTTCAAGTGATTGTGCTATTTTACATTGTTAAGCTTTTTTATTTTAATAAGAATCCCGTCCTCACTCACCTAAGAGATTTCTTTAAAATCCTCTACAGGCTTGCTCAAACTTTCATAGAGACTGACACTTAACCAAAATTCTGTACTTAGATTGGAGGGCAACTTAAGAAACAAAGAGTATGCTTATAACAAATATACTTTCAGTTTCCTAAAATTCAGAGGGGGAAAAATGCTCTCTCAGATAAATGCTGCCTTATTTTGCTGATATATGTAGTAAATGCAATTAAACAGTGACTCATCTGGCCACAGACACAGCCAATAGGAAAAACTGCTAGAACTAACTGGGCCTGTCAGTTTCTAATTTTAGCACAGTTGGTAGTGCAGAAATGCCTGCTATATTTGAAGAATTAATAAAGTAACACATGGGCAACTGTCCTGCTCCACTGTAATATAAAAAATGAATTTCATTATACATATTCTCTCTCTTCCAGGAAACTCAAAAGCCTTTATAGCTAACTTTACAATGACATCTCAAATAGAATAAGGATGTTGGGAGATAGTCTTTCATATTTACAACAAACAAATGGTCAGTAGTATGGTTACAAACAATCCATTATCCTGTCCAGTGCATTTTTTATATATATTCTTTAGGAAGACTATCCAGGATAAATGAGATCCCACTATGTATTTTAACCTGTCATTTCACGGTGGCAGACAAAGCCTTTCGAATACAAACTTCTACAGAAACAAGCAATTACAATGTCTTAGATTTAAATAGTAGTTTGCAGTCTACAAAGAACTGTCTGATTCGTTTTACCATCTCCTATGAAGTCGCATTCCAGTCAAGGGAGCCATTATTCACCAAGCTGGAAAGCCAAAGGTAACTATCTCTACCACACAAATATTCACAGAATGCCCAGGGTGGTGGCTACTGAGTTTATTTAAGAAGCATGCACACGCCTCAGGTAGTATTTGTCCAGTTGTACACTTTCTATCAATCCCATCCCAGTCCCAGATCTAGACGATCACTAAGCTGCCATGACCTATCTGACCAGTCACACCTATACAATAACATCCCTGCTTCCCCATAGTATTTTCTTGTCCTGAATTTCTCCTTTGAATACACAGAAACACTATTTTCCTCCCCTTGACTTCAATCTCTTGCCCAGCTACCTCAGAAGTATCCTTTTAGCTAGCTCTATGAGTTCCAGATGTGAACCAAATCATAAGCCCAGCCCTGAGAGCTGGGCAGTAAGAATAACCCTCTGAATCCAGAGAAAGAAAACCCTTAGATGGTGAAGTAACATAGGACCACCAGCTCTATCGATCTTGGAAAGCCTTAGGAACACCCGAAGTAATACATGCATCCCTCTTTTCATTTATCATCACTGAACAATGAACATACGATAGAAATACAAGAAATGAAAAAGTCACAATGCCCACTCTCAAGATCTTCTCAAGAGCAACCATTACAGCAGAACCAACAGAACGACTGCTCATTATGATGCACACTGACCACCAGGGGACAGAGGCTCAATACAGGAGCCTCCCCTCCCCCCCGATACTCTGTGTGCTCCCACAGGGGGAGCATCACTCAGCCAGAAGCTGGGGCTCATGGCTGGCCTCTCCCACCTCCACAGCAGTACTAAGGAGCAGCAAGCTTGAGTGTAAGGAGCAGCGAGCAGGAGGGCAGTAAGGAGCAAGAGGTCCCAAACTGGGAGAGGGCACAGGCCAGGCTGAGGACTCCCCGCTTTCCACCCCCAGTGCACAAATTTCATGCACCGGGCCTCTAGTCAGCTATATAATTGTTTACATGGGATATAAACAGACTTTTGGGGAGCCTAACAAAAAGCAGGCAGCACAATGCCTGGCTCACGTAAGAATTCAATAAATGTTGATTCTTCATCCCTTCCTAGTTTCAATCTACAGATTTACATTGGACCTTTTTAAAAATATATATTTTTATTGATTTCAGAGAGAAAGGGAGAGAGGAACAGAAACATCAATGTGAGAGAGAACCGGCTGCCTTCTATATCTATATGCCCCACACTGGTGACTTGGCCTGCAACCTGGGCATGTGCCCTGCGTGGGACTGGAACCAGGACCTCCCGGGTCACAGGTCAACGCTCACCACTGGGCCACGCCAGCCAGGCGGCTCTTATTTTTAAGATCTAATTTCAACCAGGCATGACTCTTGTGCATAGGAAGCAAAATATACTTGTGAACTTGGCAGCATATTAGGGGATATTAATTTTTCAGCACAGAAAACAAGTACAGAAACTGGAAGGAATACTGATATGAGATTGTGTGTCCCAATAATAACTGACAGGAATGATGGAACTTTAATTTTACAGGTACATGCTTTTCCAAATGAGTGAATAAACAAACCAGAGGATGAATGAATTAACCACTGAATGAACACAATTCAGAGTCAGTGAAATGGACTAGAACAACCAGGTATACAATAAGTGGCAATATTAATGCTGAGTCACTACAACCAACTGACATAGTGTTTCATTCATTCAACAAATACATGCTGAGTTTGTGTTAGGCCCAAATACTTATTGTTCAAGATCCTGGGAATATACAATAAGACAAAGCAAGATAAATGAATCCCTATTCTCAGTGAGTTTACTGGGACAACTGTTATCCTAGCTTAAAAAGCCTGATGATCTGACCCCTATAATCAATAAAGAAACAAACAAGAATTATATCAAACCATGCTCAACGTTAAGCAAAGAATTCAAATCAGGTGATACTACAATAACTAGATGGTCATTTTAAATTGGATCATGAAGGAAAATCCCTGGAAAGAAGATAATGTATTTAAGCAGAGATGTGACTACTAAGAAGACTATCATGCAAAAATCAAGTAGAAAAACTTTCTGGTGGAGGGAACAGATAGCGTAAAAGCCATAATGCCAAGCAAATATGATTAAGAATGAGAGAGAAGTCACAACATCTCTGGACGGTAGTGACCCTGATGAAGAATGGTAGAAATAAAGGTAGAAGGGGTGGAAAGGAGTCAGATCATCAGACTTTGTAAGCCAGGGTAATATATTTGGATTTTATTTTTGAGATGGAAAGCCACTGAAGGAAGCCACATTAAATGTGGAGTTGTCTTCACTAAGAATTAAGAGTCCAAACTGGAAAAAACATATTAAGTCTACGTATTTGCTTGGTTCTATACTCTGTACTCAATGAAATTTATCCCAAGACAATGAAACAGAATCCTATAGCCTTAAGAAATGCAAAGCTGGCATTGTACATGTATGAAAACTGAATGTCTGAGAAAAAAAAACAAAAACATCATTCAGATTGCTTCATTAGTGGCTGACAAAAACGTCTCCAGAAATAAGAGCAACTAAGATGTCTAGGATATAGCCTCAACTCAAAACTGACATTAATCAGAAAATTGTCCTTGTATATGTTCATACACTGGATTACCATGAATTAAATGCACATGACCTATCAGAAAATTTTTTAAGTTTTTGTGACAGCTTTAGACCTCCATCTAAAACTGGAAATTCGGATGATACGCTTCTGAATCAATTCCACTGTTCCTATCCCAACTCACTAGGTACACAGTAACTTGAAGATTCACTTGCAGAGTGAATCATAAGAAACTACTATGTACAAAGGATTGTACTGGGAAATGAAGAACAAGTCTGGTCGAAGCTGTAAAGCACATTTACAGAGAGATTCCTACACACACTGACACACACTGCAAGGTAAAAATACTGACACACAGTGCAAGGTAAAAAGAGCCAACATGCCTCTCACATAATGCACTGTAAAAGTTGGGAGAAATATTTCTTTCAATTGAAACAATCAGAAGCAGCATGCAAGGTAGTCCTTGAAGGATTCCTAGGATTTACAGATGGGAGATTTTAAACAGGTACAGCAGGGGCAAAAGAAGTAGATAAACTGAAAGCAGACCCTCCAGATAAGAAGGTCAGTGTTAAATTTACAGCAACTATTTCCAGTATGAAAACACTCAAAACTGAGCTGCACCTGAAGTTATGTGTCATTTCAGTCCAGTAATGAGAATTCAGCATCTGTATTTATCACCCTAAATCACACATACAGGTTTTATAATATAAACAACACTAAGTTTAGGTGAGACCATTACACTTGTTTTCCAAAAACAATGAAATATAATTTCAAAGATCTTTGAAAACTTGCTTTCCAGGAAACAGAGAAAGAGTTGAAAAATCACTTGTATGGTACAAAAATGGCAATGCAAACTGTTTTAAATGCAGCATCTAAAAATCTCAAAACATAAGGTAGATGAGAAAGTGATACCAACATCACAGTATAAAGTAAATTATAGCACTATTTTTAAACTAATCTATTCTACTGTTTTTCTTGAATATACTATATCCTACATGGCTACTCCTATGTATTAATTTCCTGTCCTTCTGGAAAAGCACTGTTTTAAGATGTTAATTCACTTGAAAAATGACAAGTAATTATACAATTCAGAGGGTTTTTTAAATCATGTTAAAAGTTCATTGTATTTTCAGTAAATCAAAAAACTATTTTAAAACACTTTAATCCAATTAAGGGCAGAGCATCAAAAAAAGCAATTATCAAAGCTAACCAGTACATGCTCTTCCTAATATGTTTGCTTTCTCCACTTCTTCTTCCAAGTCACTTTTCACTGTTAGATTTGGCTGCCTAACTGAAGTGTTCTCTGTGTGGCTTAACACACACCGTGGAATTGTTTGGGCTCTATTCCTACCCTAACGGGCTGCTCGATGCAATAAAGGGCAAGCAAATCCAGACGGTGGGACTAGAGAAGGAGGTCAGCATGAGAGAACCTTGAAGGTATTTTTCATTGGAAAACTACACATAATGGGCGAACTGCAAAGGGAACATTGTTCAATAAGGTCCTTTCCTTCACTGTTTTAAATTCCACGATTCCCATGCTCTGAATCCAACCTGCACTTTCACATATCCGATTGAGGGTCCATCCTCTATGTCCACAACTCACATCTGTGGAATTCTCATCCCCCGAGACTCAGTCCAAAAGAAGCCCTCATGCCCTTGCCCTGCTCCACTTTGCATTAGGAGAAGCTGTACCCAGTTGTAAACTCCTTATTTAACCTGAGTTT